>CP106711.1:22976472-25611472 GCA_025503065.1 Gossypium bickii | reverse complement strand
ATCAAAAAGGCAAACTGCCCTTTTTATATAAACACGCGGATCTTCCCCGGGTCAGGTCAACGCGTGGGTTATAGCCTTTAAACGATGTCGCTTCGGTCGTTAACTGACCACACCAATACGACGTCATTCCATGGCCTTTATAAACAAAAAAAAAAAGCAAAAAAAAAATCATTTTAAACTTGGCTTAAAAAAAAGCAGAAACCCAAAAAAAAAAATGCTCTGCCTTCATCGTTCTTCTGACCTCCGGCCATCATCGCACGCGCCTCACGCGCCGTCGCCCACGGCAGCCCAAAGGTGAGAAACTTCATTTTTTTTTTCCAATATAAACTCATTCTCTTCGTTGTTGATAGTGTTTGTATATTAAAAAACATTCGCATGAATTGAAAAAATATTTAAGCGAAAAGAAAAATAAATCGGAAATCACCTCTTTTAAAAAAAATTGTGTATTGTATTCTCTATGTATGTGCCTGTCTTCTTACAGATTTCACTGGGGTTTTTATAACCCAAAAATAAATCGCAAAATAAATACAATAAATATTGTCTTGCTATTTTCTCACCATTTTTGCTGTGTTTTTCTTTCCTTTTGCAGGTTAATAGCGAGGATCCCGGCAGTGATGAAGGCTGGTGGCTGCGGCGCGAGGGTTTGTGTCAAGTGCTTGCGGCGCAATAGAAACCTAGGGTTTCCTGTGGCTGCAAGCTATTTGGGTCACTTGGGCCGGCTTAGTTTGTTGGGTTAGGTTAAGATTGGGCCATTGGTGTAATGGGTTTTGGGTAGCTTATTTGGGCTACTTGTAAATTGTGTTTTAAAAACTGATGGATTGTAATAAAAACTGGACATTGGGTTTTTATTTTTATTTTGTTTTTGTTTGTTTGGGCCCGGGCACAAATGGGCTGTTACAGCTGCCCCTCTTTGCTCATTATCGTATAACGAGAATAGAGCAAAGACTATAAAAGGACCAATTTTGCCCGATCTTGTCAAATAGCTATATCTTCAGGGAGATAGGCTAGTATCTTCAATCTGCTTCACTGCAACTTCAGGAAGACAAGATCTACTATCTTTAGTCTGCTCCACTGCAAACTCAGGGATGCCAAACTAGTATCTTTGATTTCCTTCACTGCAAACTCAGGAAGACAGGATCTACTATCTTCAATTTGCTCCACTGCAAACTCAGGGATGCCAAACTAGTATCTTTGATCTGCTTCACTGCAATCTCAGGAAGACAAGATCTGCTATCTTCAGTCTGCTTCGCTTGCAACTTCAGGGAGGTCAGACTAGTATCTTCGATCCGTTTCACTGCAATCTCAGGAAGGTAAGATCTGTTGGCTTTTTAGCCTGCTCTACTGCAAACTCAGAGAGGCAATGCTGATGTCTTTGATCTGCTTCACTGCAACTTCAGGAAAATAAGATCTGATATCTTCGATCTGCTTCACTGTAACTTCAGGAATGCCAGATCTGCTATTTTTAGTCTGTTCCACTGTAAATTCAGGGAGACCAGATTGATATCTTCGATATGCTTTACTACAACTTCAGGAATGCTAGATCTACTATTTTAATCTGCTCTACTGCAAACTCAGAGAGATAAGATCTGATGTCTTCGATCTATTTCACTGCAACTTCAGGAATGTCAGATCTGCTATCTTCAGTTTGCTCCACTGCAAACTCAGGGAGATAATACTGACGTCCTCGATCTTCTTCCTACAACTTCAGGAGGGTAAGATCTGTTGTCTTCAGTCTGCTTTGCACAACTTCAGGGAGGCCTGGCCGAAAGTGTCAATTTACCCTATTATAGTGTCCTATAGAGGACATGACTTGTAGAATGGGTATATGCTTATGCCGAATGATTAGGATGCCCTGATCGATGTGAGTCAAATGCTCCTAATTAGGCATGCCATGATATGTGAATGCAAAAATGTTATGAGAATGATCCTATTTCAGGTTTCATCACTCATTTGTTCGTCAAGGTTTCATCTTCGTTCCTCTTGAAGTATCATATTCTTGCTCAAATAATTTGCCCCATGGAAATTTTAGGGCCTACTCCATTAGAACCTTGAGGACACGAGGCTTATACTGCCTCCATTCTACCAAGATTATAGGATTTATCCCACATGATCTGTTTCAACTTCAATCCATTCCACCGCAACTTGGCCTGTCATACCATTCCCTGAACGTTATGACCCAATAAGAATGCTTGTAAAATTATCCTCTCTTAGGATTCATTGCCACAAATCATTATTTGGTCCAATCACCATTTAGACAAAGAATTCAAAGAAACAGTCTCAATCTAGACTTTCTCAAGTACTTCCAATCCTCACATATGTAAATTCTTAAACAATTGTCCTGTTTTAGTTTCTTGTATTATCTAGAAATTTCCAAAGTAATATGCAGAACTTTTTTTGTGAAAATATTATTAATTCATCAATCATTACTTCAATGCAACATACTTATGAATAATGGAAAACAAGTAAATTGATCCTGAGAAGAGTTGAACAAATTATCAAAAGAAATTAACTGGGAACATATCTTTGAGAAAAAAAAGATCCAAAGATAATAAATTAAATATGAATAGGACAAAGGGCAGATGCCCTAGATATCGCAGATTGGGCTTCTATATACAAACTCTATGAAGACTACTTTGAGCTTAACATGTGTTTAGAAGATCCAAAGTACTTTGTTGATGCCCCAATATGCAACATACTTCATTTCTTGTTGATTCAGTTATAGCAAGATCACTGCATGCCCTTTTAGAATTTGAGCCACCCTTTTCGGGTTTTCAACTCAAAACCCCTTTGGTCTCAAGACGCCCTTAGCAGGTTTTCGCCTTGGCCTCTTCCTTTTTTTTAAGTCTCAAAGCGCCCTCTGTGGGTTTTCACCTTGGCCTTTTCTTTTTTTTTAAGCAAAATATTTTTTGACTGAATCCCAGTTCACAGGATTGGGTAAGCTTTTCCCATCCAATTCGGTCAAAATCAGTGCACCTCCAGAGAAAGCCTTCTTCACCACATATGGTCCTTCTCAATTCGACATCCATTTTCCACTAAAATCCCTCTGTATAGGAGGATCTTCTTCAGTACAAGGTCCCCCTCGTGAAACTCTTTTGGGCGGACTTTTTTATCATAGGCTCGCATAATTCATTTTTGGTACATCTGACCATGACGAATAGCCCTTAGCCTCTTTTCCTCAATCAAGCTTAGCTGATCATGTCGAGACTGGATCCATTCCGCTTCATCCAACTTTATCTCTGCCAAAACTCGAAGAGAAGGTATCTCTACTTCAATAGGTAGGACTAACTCCATCTCGTAGACCAATGAGAAAGGAGTTGCCCCAATAGAAGTTCTGATGGACGTTCGATAAGCATAGAGTGCAAATGGTAACTTCCCATGCCAATCCTTATAAGTCTCCGTCATTTTCCCTACTATCTTCTTAATGTTTTTGTTGGCCGCTTTCACTGCCCCATTCATTTTTGGACGATACAGAGACGAGTTGTGGTGTTTGATCTTGAATTGACTACAGACTTCTGCTATCGTGCTGTTGTTCAAGTTCAGCGCATTATCTGATATGATCCTCTCGGGCATTCTATATCGACATATGATTTCCTTCTTCAAGAACTAACTAACTGCTGACTTAGTAACACTAGCGTAGGAAGCAGCCTCTACCCATTTCGTGAAGTAGTCAATAACCACAAAGATGAATCTATGCCCATTCGAAGCTTTCGGTGAGATTGGCCTAATGACATTCATGCCCCACATGAAAAAAGGCCATGGAGAAGTCATAACATGCAAAGGTGAATGTGGTACATGAATTTTGTCGCCATAAATCTAGCATTTATGACATCTTTTGGCTTAGTTAATACAATCTCCTTCCATGGAGGACCAAAAGTATCCGAATCTCATTATTTGTCTAGCCATTGTGAATCCATTGGCATGTGTTCCACAAACACCCTCATGAACTTTCTTCAGGATTTTCTGAGCTTCAATAGCATCAACACATCTCAATAGTACCTGATTTTTTCTCCTTTTGTACGAGATATCCCCATCTAAAACGTAGTCACAGGCCAATCTTCTTAACATCCTTTTATCATTCTCAGTTGTATGCTCCAAGTATTCACGGGTTTTTACATATCGGAATACATCATGATACCAAGGGTGGTCATCTTTTTCCTCCTCTTCCAAGTTATAACAATGGGCTGAAACTTCAAAAATACTCATCTGAATAGGTCTCATATCATCTAGTTTGTTCACTTTAATTATAGAAGCCAGAGTTGCCAAAGCATCTGCCATCTGGTTTTCATCTCTTGGGAGATAATTAAAAGTGATGTCATCAAACTCCTCAATCAACACAAGAACATAGTAATATGGGCCTCAGGGCATCTAGTTCCATTGTACTTCTCGAATTCTGACATTTTAAACTTATGAGGAAGCACCAAATCCGGAACCAAGCTCAAGTATTTAGCATCAATTCTATGGTGATTATCAGCATTTTTCAAGGCCTTGAACTTTTTCTCCAACCATCTACAACGATCCTCTAACTGCCTTGAGGATTCAATTCTTGTTCTTTCCCCCTCTGCTATATCTAAATCGGGGATAACAGAATTAGCAGGGTTATCTCCTAGGTTAGATCCTGTGCCAACTTGGAAATTCATGGGCACTACAGTTGAGGCGTAATCGTGACAGATGGCCTCCGAGAATACACCTCGGGTTGTGTTTGTGCATGTAGTGGGGTAAAACCCGGAGGAAAGTCCTCGTTATCTTCTCTAGTACTAGTCATGGGACTTTTTCCTTTGTCCATCGCGCCATTCAGTAGCTGAGTCATTTGAGCCACCATATTCTTTTGGGCTTCCATCATTTGTTCTCTCATATCTTACTGGATTTTTGCCAACTGCTCTTGCAGCTGGTCTTGCATGTCTCTTTGGAACTGTTCGAGTCTTTGATCCATATTCTTTGTCTTAGCGTGTGTACCGTAACGGTGTTTAGTTTCTAGATTTTTCCTTCTCTCTCTCTGTGTGTGATAATTTCAACTAATTAGGATTTCTCTATGGTCTTAAATGCATATAATGTGATGTAATACAAATGCATGAATATAAAAAAAAGAAGGCATCGATTCAGATTCAACTTCATTTAGAAAACTTTATTAGAAAACAAAATCCTTTATATAAAACAGACTACAAATATACCTTCGCCCTAATGCCCAAAGTCTTAACTTTCCTAAACAACAAGGAAAACTCTTGACCACGATCTGACTGTAGTTCATACTTCATGCTCAATGTATCAGCTTGTACTGCCAAAGTTTGTAAATGATCGGCTACCTCTCGAATCTAAACCATTGCTTCACCCATGAGATAATCCTGATTTCTAACTTGATCATTGGTGTAACATCCTAGAATAGGGGTTATGCGTTTGTGCATTATTCATGAGTTGGTAGGTTTTGGCAGTGTTTGGAAGTGTATTAAGGGTTTTTAGAACTTTAGGTGAAAAGGGAAAAAACTTTGGAAAATACTAGAAATATCAAGTTTCAAAAGAGGAAAGTAAACATTTTTGGAAACCCGAAAATGAATAGAAATGATTTGGAAATGAACATTTTTGGAAACCTGAAAATGTATGGAAATGTTAAGTTTAAGAAATGGAAAGTAAACATTTTTGGAAACTTGAACATTTTTGGAAACCTGAACATTTTTGGAAACCTGGAAATGCATTAGGACATGAACATTTTAGGAAACCCAAAAATGTAAGGAAATGGTTCAAAAATGGAAAGTACACATTTTTGGAAACTAAGAAATGAAAATGGAAATGGTTCAAAACTGGAAAGTATACATTTTAGGAAACTTGGAAATGTAAGAAAATGGCAAGTAAACAGAGCCGATCAAAAATTTTAGGAAACTTAGAAATGATGCAGAAATGTCAAATTTTAAAGTTTAAAATAGGAAATTAGGGCAAGGAGGCCCTAAAAGAAAAAGTTGGTGAAATTTGACACACAAACAGGCTTGGAAAAGTGGCCTGAAGATGCCACTTAGGGCCTATGGAAATGGCGCCATGTGCAAGAGGCATGGGCCTGGGTTCGAGTCACAAGGGAAGCAAATAAATGAAGTTTTATTTTTGCTTCCAGAAGGCTAAGAGTGGACGGCAAGGCTTCTAGAAAAAAGGGAGTTTAAATCCCTTTAAAATTCAGCAATTTATGAAGATAATAGAGGATTTTTTTTAGGATTATTCAGAGGAGTTAAATAATGGATTAAACTCTTTTATTTATGATAAATAAAAGATAAAGCTATCAGATAGAGGAGTGGTGGCCAAGTAAGGGACTCCCTAGCTGATAATTTCGGCTATAAAAGGAAGGCAGGAGGGCTACTCATCAATTTTTGCTTCCACCTCATCTCTGCCGAAATTTTTAGGGTTCCCTTCTCTTTTCTTTTGTCTAGCCGAATTCCCTAGCCTCCTCTCTCTTTTTCTTTTCTTCTTTTTCAAAAACCAAAAACACAATCCAACCTAGCCGAATTCTTCATAGCATCAAAAGCCAAAATTCTGCCAAAGCCGAATCTCTGAAGCAGTGTCAGGAAAGATCTATCGAATTCAAAAGGTAAGAATCTTGTGGTTATCGATTATTCTCCTCTTTAAGTCAAACATAGAGGCTAATGTTATTATTTTTGTGGCCGAAACTATAAGGAGTGTTTCGGGATTTCTAGTGCTATCAACTACAAGGAAGAGATCATTCGGGAATCTAAGGTAAGAT
This sequence comes from Gossypium bickii, assembly GCA_025503065.1. NCBI lineage: Eukaryota > Viridiplantae > Streptophyta > Magnoliopsida > Malvales > Malvaceae > Gossypium > Gossypium bickii. The sequence continues at coordinate 25,604,754 of CP106711.1, read as the reverse complement.
CTACACATATTTGGTCAAAGTTATGGATTATATGTGAGATTTAAGTCTAACATGAAACTATAGGAATTTCGACAGACATACAAGGCAAGGATTACATTTGGGATTTGGAAATTTTAAGGTAAGTCCATAGATCCAATCGGCCAAGGTTTATTCTTTAGAAATACAAATCCTACTAGGATTTGGTTCTAAGGTCAAAAAGGTTTATTTATGTGTTTAAATAATTTGGCGAATATAGGGATTGAGATCTAAAAAGCAACAGATCGATTTCTTCGGGATATCAAGGAACCTATTAAGCAAATCAGGTGTGTACTCACACTAACTTTCAATATATTATGGCAATAATTATTTTAATATATGAATATGCATAAGAATGAGAATGTGGCTCAGTACCACAAATGTGGTAAAGAGTACCCAGGTACGTTTCCTACTTCTGATAGGATTACGAATATGATATATTTTGAACATGTGAATAGTAACATGAATGAGAAATAAGTAGGTTATGCATGATATAATAATATTTGGGGCATTTTGGGCTATATGTGAAAGGGAAGAAGGTGTTGACTTGGTCTCACTAACGGAATATGGTGACTACGGTCACATAATATGAATATGGTAACTTCGGTTACATAATCTAAATTTGGTAACTTCGGTTACATTATCTGAATATGGTGTCTAATGACACAAATTATATGGGCGATGAGCACGTCGATCGCAAATGATCGCTTTCGATGGTGTGTGTAGCGGATGGAGGGTTGACTTAGTAGTCCCCACGGTGTGATTGGCAGGTACGGGTGGTGTATAGCGGATGGATAAATAGGCTTGGGTTTGGGTTGCATCATTTTTTTATATGAATATGTCTTCGATATGAACATGTATGCCTGAATTTGTTGATTGTTAGTTTGTGTACACATTGAGTCTGTTGACTCACCCCTTTGTGGGACTATTTTTCAGGTAATGAGCAATAATGGACCGGGTCGGCAGGAGCTAAAGGTGGCCATGCACAGCAAGAAAGGATTTTTAATATTTGGGACTTTATTTCTATTAAGTATTTTAAGTTTTTTTTTTAAGTTTGGGAATTATTGATGTAATAAGGTCGAAAAGGCTATAGTTTTATTTCGTTATTTTTATTTTCTTTAACTACTATGTTATGAAGTATTTTATAATTTAAGTTTAAGCAAGAATTATTTTATGAAATCGTTTTGTCACCTTAAACTAAATGGATTTAAAAATAAAGTTAATGGGTTTCCAACCTAAGCCCAACCCAAACAATATTTTTTTAAAATCACAAGTTTTTCGCTAAGTAACAAAGAATTTTGAAACCGATTTTCTTAAGGAACATACCAGATCTGGTTCAGGCTCGTGGGCCGGGTGTGGGGTGTTTCAGTTGGAATGGTGGAGCTCGTCCTTCCAATGCCCTTTTCTTACTTCAAGAAGCTCGATCCGGAGTTCACAATTTTGCAATGCCGATTCTAATTTCTCGATCTTGCCCTTTATTTCTTCAATCTTGTTCAGACTTGACTTCAGCTCGATTGCAGAATTACGGCTTCGATGGTGGTGAAGAGACCGTCCCAGTTCAGCCACTCTAGTCGTTAATCCATATTTCTCCTTTTGGCTTTCTACTAAACTCGTTTTTAGAGCCTCGTTTTGCATCTGCATCTCTTGGATCTTCCTCTTCCAATGGTCAGCTTTGGCCTTTTCCTCTTAAACCTCCTGCTTCCACTGCTCCGAAGTCTTCCCAAATCTGACATTTTTCATTGATAGACGTAGCTTCTTATATTCTGTCTTTAGACTATCCAAATCTTCCTCGACCCTTTTCCTTCCTTTCCTTAAATTTTTGGCCTCTAATTTCTGAACATCCACATCTAATCTCAGGTACATCTTTTCTTCTTCCAACTTCTCCATCCTCTTCCCAAGCTCTAAACTCATCCTTTTGAAATCTTGTTTTATAATCTCTAACTCTGATGGAACCACTTGCAAGTATTCCTCTCTTGATCGGGCGCCTTTTGGATTTAGTTCAGGGATGTTATCATTAACCCTTCTAATCCTCCATCCACTATATTCTGGGGTCATCATTGGACCTGCGGATAATCTCTTCATCCTACAAATCTGATTCCAAGCACTAGAAATCTCTTTAACCTTCTTCTTATAGTTATCCCCTCTGTATGAGAACTCACATTGAGCTAGTCCATGTGTTGCTGTACGAACTATCTTGATCCATATTGCCTTAGTATGAGCAAATGAGCATACCCAACGGCTCCCCAAATTCCAAGGAAAGGAACCCAGTTAAAATTCCCACACCAATAAAGAATTTCGTTGGGAATCATCCAAGGAGCCATCCACTTGATGTCTTCCTCTTGAAGGTTTTGAAGGAGCGCCATCTAGTTTTCCTTAGATACGTCCTCTCTCCTTGGTGTAGCCACTATCTCTTTTAATGGAGAATAATTTTCAGAGAAAACCCGATAAGAAATTTTCTCCACCTTCCCGAAATGACCGTAGAACCAAGCTAATAATAACTGCACGTATCCAATGAACCTACCCTCACCTGTTCTCCGACATGCATTCAAAGATCTAAACGTCGCGGCTAAGATTACAAGTACAGGTGTGACCCGTCTGTCAAGTCAATCGAATAAATCAGTGACTGCTTCATCTACATGTCTTAGAGCTTTAGGGAAAATTACCAAACCGTAAATACACAAGGCAAAGACGTCGATCTTCTTCTTTACATATGGATGTGCTAAGATCAGGTCCCTTAAACTCACCCAAGGAATGCATTTACCCTCACCTTTCTTCTGAATTCTGGCTACAACCCACTGTTCACTCATCCCTGTGATATTCATTAACTTCTTTAAAAAAGTTGGGACATTGGCGGCCATAGAATAAGCTTTGTTAACTTGGACCAGTGGACAGCGAAGCAAGGTTGTATATTCCTCCACCATGGACACTAAATCTACTTTCCCAAAAGTGAAACAGTTATAGGTAGAGTTCCAAAACTGCCCGGAACAGTTGCTTATCTACCTTGACGTCGAGCAAGTAGGGTAGATCGTCATAATTATGATAGAATAGCTGCTTAGCTTCATCATCCCATTGGGTCCAAACTTCTTTCAACTTTTGGAACTCATTTTGCGTAATACTAATACGGGTGAAATCTCATAGTTCTGACACATGCCCCTCAGCTAAGCTATTTCCTTTCTCTAATTGCGTCTGCTCTGACCATATGCGGATGGCTGCATTGTCTTCCACTTTATCAAGGAATTCGTTCTCCATAACCAGCTTTCTAATTTAGAAACTGACCGTGTAACAACCCAATTATGACCCTAGTCGGAACAGTGGTTTCGGGACCACGAATCCGAATCAGAAAAGTATTTTAATTATTTATATAATAGTTATGTTATGTGGTCAAGCATGTGTTAAATTATTATGTATTAATTGTTGTGTTTGGGTGATTAATTTAGTTGAGAGGATTAAAGTGCATAATTAGTGAAATAGCTAATCTTTATAAATAAAGGAGTAAATTGAATTGCTTATTGTATCAAGGGACTTGCATGTCAAATTTCCCGAAATCATTGTGAGTGGACGGCAAGCATGATGAAAAGCATTCATGTTTGTTTATTTTATATTTTTTTTGGTTAGTGGAATGTTAAAAAAAATAAGTTTAGATATTTTAAACAAAGAAAAAAAAAACATTTTCTTTCTTTCATCTTTTATTTTCTATCTTCTTCTTCACCGATTTTCTTCCTAAGAGATGAAAGAAGCTTGAATCTTCACCATTCGGCTTTGCATGTGGTAGTAAGGTAGGTGCTTGAGCTTTGATTTGGTAAAATCCTTACATATTTAAGTTAGTTGTTTGCATGCCATTAAAATCATGTTAGAATTTTGGGAGATTAGCAAGTTAAGAATCGGCCATGGATGAGTTCCTTTGAATGGTTGTGTTTGATTGAAAAAAAAAATAAAAAATTCTTAGATAAAATGGAGAGTAGTGGATTAAAGGGTAGGGATGTTATGAAATTATCTTGGATTTGAACATATGAGTACTTTTGTATTCGGCTAAGTTATGGGATGAGTTTATATACTAATTATTTTTGCTTAATGTTTGGTTATGTATTGAAAATAATGAAAATAGGAAGGTGTACATTGAGATAGCATATTCGGCCATAAGAGAAAAAGAAATTTATTTTGTGAATTCGACCTTATTTTATTCAATTTTGCTGAATTATAATATGAATGATTCTTTTTTTAAAAAAAATAATTAAATAAAGGACTTGTAGGGAGATGTTGAGCATTCGACAATTGAAAGTGGAAGGGTTAAATTGGCAAATTATATACTTATGTGATTTTACTTTTAACTGAATAAATATGTGGTTGAACTTTTTCAACGTGAATCATTTAGATCAAGGACAAAAGGAGAAAGTCTTAGATCGTGGAAAAACAAAGGTGGACGAATAGCCGGGAAATTCAAAATTTATCGACTTCTGAAGTAAGTTATAAGCAATTGGAAAGAATTAAATTTTCTTTTACATATGTAAATTTTAATTATAGGTTAAGTGAAAGAAAATGTGGATAGAAACTCTGTTGGCCGAATGGGTTAATGTTATATAGATGTATATGAATATGTAAGCTTAAATTTTTTTTGGGATCGATATAAGTATGAGCTTATGCGTATAATGATAGTCGGGGATGATATATATATATAGAAATAAACAGAGAGGAATCATGGTTGTATTGAAATGGGTGATTTGGCTTGTGTAATGTGTGTTAGCCGAATGAGATAGAAATCAGTAATGAACAATAATTAATTTTGATATATACAATTGTTGGTGTATTGATGGTTGCTGAATATGGTGGGTTAGATGGGAGCATGAATTACTATTAATAAATGTTTTAATGAGACATAGATAATATGGACAGTGAATATTTATATACGTGTTATGTGGTTGAGAAAAGGATCGGCTAAGGACACTATGTGTGCGGAAATTATTCACCGAGCACTGTGTGTGCGATATCGGTAGAATGGCACTGTGTGTGCAGAAATTATTCACCGAGCACTGTGTGTGTGATATCAGTAGAATGGCACTGTGTGTGCGAAAATTATTCACCGAGCACTATGTGTGCGATATCGGTAGAATGGCACTGTGTGTACGGATTTGTTACTAAGCATTGTGTGTGCGAGTTATCGTTTTTCATCTCTGCAGGGATCGAAATACCTACTAAAGGTAAATAAAAGTGTCAAGTAAGTATCTATTAAATAATATTTCATTTTCTCGGTGAAATAAAGATTAGGTAAAACATTTTGATGTGGTTATGGAGCCTATAAATATTTGGTTTGTATGTGTGAGAGTGAATAGGTAAATTATCGATGAACGATAACCCTCTATGTGTTTCGATAATATGACTTATTCAATAGTTATATTGGTTATAATATGTAAAGAAATTGATGAATTGCTTGGTTGTATGCTTTACTTTATTGTTTATAACTTACTAAGCTATTTGAGCTTACATGGTGTAAATGTTGCATTGTTTTATAGATCCTTAAAGTCGAAATTCAAGCTCAGAGATCCTTGTCGAAGCCAAGCACACTATCAAATTTTGGTACCCTTTTTGTAAATGAACTCAATACCATGGCATGTATAGGCTAACTTTCCTAGAATAGACTCAAATGTTATTTTGGCGAATGTATATACAAATTCCATGCGAACATGGGTATGTTTCTTGCATGGGTTTAATTTGATTATGTTTGGTCATGTTTTTATTCACTATATAGGTTCGGATTTGTTATAAAATTTATATGGAAATTCATTTCATGGTAGTGATATATATATGAATGAGGTAGAATAAACTTAGATTAATTTGTTTAATGGAAATATGACTTAGCCATGTTTGATTTTGGGTTATTTTTTAGTATATTCGAATAGGTTGTAACTTTAACTTAGGGGTTATATCAAATTACATATGTATGTGTTAAGCATAGTAATAAGCTTGAGTCTAATAATGTATATGATACCTCTTTGATAATGGATATATATATATTCTGCTCTAATTTGTAGTTACTTATAATTCAAACAATGAGAGGATTAGGTTATACTTTGTATATATATATATATGACTAATTAGTGGGTCATAATAATGAATGAGTTGATATATGTGAAATTGTGGGTATTTGGTTATCTATGCAACTTTACCAAATGAATAGGTTATGTAAATTGATAGCAATAATTTTATTTATTTCCATGTTATCATTTGTGACATGTCATTATTCGTATTATTTTATGAAACATTTATTATTGGTGGAAGGACTTGGGTTTGTTTTTTATAATGCCCGTAACCCTAATCTGGCGACGGATATGGGTTAAGGGTGTTGCAATTTATTGGTATCAGAGCCAGATTTAATCGGTTCTCGGACTAACGTGGTATGTGAGAGTCTAGCTATACATGCCATGATTTACAATGTGATAGTGTGATGACTTCTGACAGTGAAATGTATTTGTTTCTTATATATAGTAATGGATCCGAATCCCGAGCAAGCATTAGCTGATGATGTCGAGAGTGTGGCGCCTGCTCCCGCGCAAGGGACTACGTCGGAAGAATCTCGACCTGCTGCGAGTGGCCCAGATGAGAGGGTAAAGCAGGCCTTCCATAATATGATGAGTGATTGGTTCAGTCATTACTTACGAACCACTCCAGCTGTTCAACCACCCTTGAATCCGAATGTTCCACCGGTAATACCAATTGTACCTCCTGTTGCAAATTCTGAGCGAGTAACTAAACCTCCTGTTGATCGTATACGAAACCACGGAGCTCAAGAATTTAGAGCTGAGGACGGTGATGATGCGGAGCGAGCTGAATTTTGGCTCGATAATTCTGTCCGTGTCTTTGATGAGTTGTCTTGCACACCCGATGAGTGTTTGAAGTGTGCCATATCATTACTACAGGATTCTGCCTACTACTGGTGGAATACTCTCGTGTCAGTTGTTCCGAGGGAGAGAGTAACTTGGGATTTCTTTCGGGCAATTTCGTAAAAGTATATAAGTCACGCTTTATAGATTCCAAGCGTAAAGAATTTCTTGAGCTCAAACAGGCCGTATGATCGTGTTCGAATACGAGCGCAAGTTTGTGCGACTTAGTCGCTACGCTCGCGAATGTGTATCCTCTGAGGCTGCTATGTGCCGGAGATTTGAGGATGGTTTGAATGAAGATATTAAACTTTTGGTTGGCATTCTTGAGATTAACGAGTTTGTTGTGCTAGTTGAAAGAGCTTGTAAAGCGGAAGAACTAGGGAAAGAAAAACAGAAAGCTGAAGTTGAATCTAAAGATTTCCAAAAGAGACCCGCGGGTAGATTTTCGCAGATGGCAATGAAGAAGTTCAAGAATGATGGTAGTCGATCCAAAACTAATACCGGGATTTCTATTCAAGAATGACCACCAGTGAGTTCACGAGCGACATCAGTGGCTAGTGTCGGTAATGCTCGATCGAGCAAACCTGAATGTCAGCAGTGCGGTAGACGACATTTCAGAGAATGCTGGGGCAAATCTTTTAATCGCACTTGTTACCAGTGTGGTTCGCAAAATCACTTCATTCGGAATTGTCCGGAGACTGTTGAGAAGGGCACTACTCAGAGCGCGAGATCGAGCGGCACCACAGATAGAGGTAGACCAGCTCGTAGTGAGGGAGGTAGGAGTGGTGCACAGAGAGGGACTTCAAATGCGATTATTCGATTAGATACCCGTGTACCGGCTAGAGCTTATGCCATCCATACTAGAGAGGAGGCCTCATCTCCGGACGTTATTACTAGTATTTTCGCTCTCTTTGATTCTAATGTAACTGCTTTGATTGTTCCCGGCTCAACTCATTCGTATGTGTGTGAAACATTAGTATCCAGTAAGACTCTACCTGTTGAGTCTACTGAGTTTGTAATTCGGGTTCAAACCCTTTGGGTCGATGTGTGTTGATTGATAAAGTGTGCAAGAACTGTCCTTTAATGATTCGAGACATGTGTTTTCCGGCCGATCTGATGTTATTACCTTTCGATGAATTTGACATCATTCTTGGTATGGATTGGTTGACTGTTCATGATGTGGTAGTGAATTGCAGACGAAAGACTATTGAGTTGAGAGATCAGAATAACGAGATCGTACGATTAGAGTCTGCAGATTTGAATGGACTATCGGCAGTGATATCCTCAATGTTGGCTCGGCAGTATTTGAGAAAGGGTTGTGAAGCTTACTTTACTTACGTGATTGATAGTAAAGTGGCGGAAAAGAAGATTGAATCAGTACCAGTTGTATGTGAGTATCGGGATGTATTTCCGGAGGAATTGCTGGGATTGCCACCTGTTCGGGAAGTAGAGTTTGGGATTGAGTTAGTGCCAGGAACAACTCCGATCTCGATAGCTCCGTATAGAATGGCACCGACCGAATTAAAAGAGTTGAAAGTGCAGTTGCAAGAATTGACAGACAGAGGTTTTGCCCGACCGAGTTTCCCTCCTTGGGGTGCGGCCGTTTTATTTGTGAAAAAGAAAGACGGAACATTGAGAATGTGCATTGACTATCGACAGCTTAATAAGGTAACCATAAAGAACAAATACCCGTTGCCACGTATCGATGATTTATTCGATCAACTTAAAGGAGCTTCAGTGTTCTCGAAAATTGATTTGAGTTCGGGAAACTGATGTACCAAAGACTGCTTTTTGAACGAGGTACGGTCATTATGAGTTTTTGGTGATGCCGTTTGGGCTCACTAATGCCCCTGCGGTTTTCATGGATCTGATGAATAGAGTTTTCAGACCGTACTTAGATCGGCTTGTAGTTGTATTTATAGATGATATACTGATCTATTCCCGAGACGAAACTGAGCATGCTGAGCATCTGAGATTAGTGTTATAGATTTTACGTGAAAAACAATTATACGCGAAATTCAGCAAATGTGAGTTTTGGTTGAATGAACTTAGCTTTTTAGGACACGTTATTTCTGCATCAGGCATTCGGGTTAACCCGAGTAAAATTTCGGATATACTTGATTGGAAGTCTCCACGGAATGTTACTGAGGTTCGTAGCTTTCTGGGACTTGCCGGATATTATAGACGTTTCGTGAAAGGATTTTCTATGATAGCATCACCGATGACAAAGCTATTACAGAAAGATGTTAAATTTCAATGGTCAGAAAGGTGTCAGAAGAGTTTTGATCAACTGAAGACTTTGTTAACGGAAGCTCAGGTGCTCGTCAAACCCAGTCCGTAAAGAGTTTGTTATTTTTAGTGATGTATCTTTAAACGGACTCGGTTGTGTTTTGATGCAGGAAGGTAAAGTTATAGCCTATGCTTCGAGACAGTTGAAACCGCACGAAAGAAATTACCCGACGCATGACCTTGAGTTGGCCGCTATAATCTTTGCTTTGAAGATTTGGCGTCACTATCTCTTTGGTGAGAAATGCCATGTCTATTCGGATCATAAGAGTCTAAAGTACTTAATGACTCAAAAGGATCTGAATTTGAGACAACGGCGATGGTTGGAATTATTGAAAGATTACGAGCTCGTGATTGATTACCACCCGGGAAAGCTAATGTAGTTGCTGATGCACTTAGCCGAAAGTCGTTGTTTGCCCTTCGCGCAATGAATGCGAATCTAGTTATGAATGAGGATGGTGCGATCATTGCTGAATTGAAAGTGAGACCCATGTTTGAACAACAGATTAGAGAAGCTCAAGAAGTTGATGATGTTTTAAAAGCAAAGAAAATCCAGTGTGGCTCTAGTACGGATTCAGATTTCCAAATTGATGCTAAAGGATGTTTACGGTTTAGGAATCGAATGTGTGTACCGAAGAACCCTGTTTTGATTCAAATGATTTGTGATGAAGCCCATAGTAGTAAATTGTCGATTCATCCGGGTAGCACGAAGATGTATAATGACTTGAAACAGCATTATTGGTGGCACGGTATGAAACGAGACATCTCGGATTATGTATCGAAGTGTTTGGTATGTCAACAAGTGAAGGCTGAGCATCAAGTGCCATCAGGACTTCTTCAGCCGATTATGATACCTGAGTGGAAGTGGGATCGAGTCACTATGGATTTCGTATCGGGTTTTCCTTTGACGCCGAGTAAGAAAGTTTCAATTTGGGTTATTGTTGATAGATTGACAAAATCGGCACATTTCATTCCGGTACGTACGGATTTTTCACTCGATAAATTAGCTGAGTTGTATCTATCACAGATAGTTCGGTTACACGGGGTACCTGTTTCTATTGTTTCGGATAGGGACCCAAGGTTTACATCGCGTTTTTGGAAGAAACTGCAGGATGCTTTAGGTACTAAATTGCACTTCAGTACTACTTTTCACCCTCAGTCGGATGGTCAATCCGAGCGTGTTATTCAAATACTCGAGGATATGTTGAGATGTTGTGTCCTTGAGTTCGAGGGTACATGGGAACGATACTTAGCTTTGACTGAATTCGCGTACAATAACAGTTTTCAATCAAGTATCAAGATGGCACCTTATGAAGCTTTGTACGGTCGTAAATGTCGTACACCATTATATTGGACCGAACTAAGTGAAGGCAAGATACACGGGGTTGATTTAGTCGTGAGACAGAAGAGAAAGTTAAAATAATTCGAGAAAGTTTGAAAGCCGCATCAGATCGTCAAAAGTCGTACGCAGATCTGAAACGAAAAGATATAGAGTTTCAGGTGGGTGATCGAGTATTCTTGAAAGTATGACCGTGGAAAAAGATACTCAGATTTGGGCGTAAAGGAAAACTAAGTCCGAGATTTATTGGGCCGTACGAGGTTATTGAGCGTATTGGGCCGGTTGCGTACAGATTGAGGTTACCATCTAAGTTAGACAAAATTCATAATGTGTTCCACGTTTTGATGCTTCGTCGTTATAGATCCGATCCTTCTCATGTTATCAGTTCTTCAGAGATTGAAATTCAGCCCGATTTGACTTACGAGGAAGAATCGATGCGTATCTTAGCTCGGGAAGTAAAAGAGTTACGAAATAAGAAGATAGCGTTGGTGAAAGTGATGTGGCGTAAACACGGAATAGAGGAAGCAACTTGGGAAACTGAGGAATCAATGAAAGCGCACTATCTGCACTTATTCGTCGGTAAGATTTTCGAGGACGAAAATTTCTTAGGGAGGGAGAGTTGTACCAGCCCAATTACGACCCTAGTCAGAACAGTGGTTTCAGGACCACGAATCTGAATCAGAAAAGTATTTTAATTATTTATATAATAGTTATGTTATGTGGTCAAGCATGTGTTAAATTATTATGTATTAATTGTTGTGTTTAGGTGATTAATTTAGTTGAGAGGATTAAAGTGCATAATTAGTGAAATAGCTAATCTTTATAAATGAAGGAGTAAATTGAATTGCTTATTGTATCAAGGGACTTGCATGTCAAATTTCCCTAAATCATTGTGAGTGGACGGCAAGCATGATGAAAAGCATTCATGTTTGTTTATTGTATATTTTTTTGGGTTAGTGGAATGTTAAAAAAAATAAGTTTAGATATTTTAAACAAAGAAAAAAAAACATTTTCTTTCTTTCATCTTTTATTTTCTATCTTCTTCTTCACCGATTTTCTTCTTAAGAGATGAAGGAAGCTTGAATCTTCACCATTCGGCTTTGCATGTGGTAGTAAGGTAGGTGCTTGAGCTTTGATTTGGTAAAATCCTTACATATTTAAGTTAGTTGCTTGCATGCCATTAAAATCATGTTAGAATTTTGGGAGATTAGCAAGTTAAGAATCGGCCATGGATGAGTTCCTTTGAAATGTTGTGTTTGATTGAAAAAAAAAATAAAAAATTCTTAGATAAAATGGAGAGTTGTGGATTAAAGGGTAGGGATGTTATGAAATTATCTTGGATTTGAACATATGAGTACTTTTGTATTCGGCTAAGTTATAGGATGAGTTTATATACTAATTATTTTTGCTTAATGTTTGGTTATGTATTGAAAATAATGAAAATAGGAAGGTGTACATTGAGATAGCATATTCGGCCATAAGAGAAAAAGAAATTTATTTTGTGAATTCGACCTTATTTTATTCAATTTTGCTGAATTATAATATGAATGATTCTTTTTTTTAAAAAAAATAATTAAATAAAGGACTTGTAAGGAGATGTTGAGCATTCGGCAATTGAAAGGGGGAGGGTTAAATTGGCAAATTATATACTTATGTGATTTTACTTTTAACTGAATAAATATGTGGTTGAACTTTTTCAATGTGAATCATTTAGATCAAGGACAAAAGGAGAAAGTCTTAGATCGTGGAAAAACAAAGGTGGACGAATAGCCGGGAAATTCAAAATTTATCGACTTCCGAAGTAAGTTATAAGCAATTGGAAAGAATTAAATTTTCTTTTACATATGTAAATTTTAATTATAGGTTAAATGAAAGAAAATGTGGATAGAAACTCTGTTGGCCAAATGGGTTAATGTTATATAGATGTATATGAATATGTAAGCTTAAATTTTTTTTTGGGATCGATATAAGTATGAGCTTATGCGTATAATGATAGTCGGGGATGATATATATATATATAGAAATAAACAGAGAGGAATCATGGTTGTATTGAAATGGGTGATTTGGCTTGTGTAATGTGTGTTAGCCGAATGAGATAGAAATCAGTAATGAACAATAATTAATTTTGATATATACAATTGTTGGTGTATGATGGTTGCTGAATATGGTGGGTTAGATGGGAGCATGAATTACTATTAATAAATGTTTTAATGAGACATAGATAATATGGACAGTGAATATTTATATACGTGTTATGTGGTTGAGAAAAGGATCGGATAAGGGCACTGTGTGTGCGGAAATTATTCATCGAGCACTGTGTGTGCGATATCGGTAGAATGGCACTGTGTGTGCAGAAATTATGCGATATCGGTAGAACGGCACTGTGTGTGCGGAAATTATTCACCGAGCAATCTTTGTGTGTGTGATATCGGTAGAATGGCACCGTGTGTGCGGAAATTATTCACCGAGCACTATGTGTGCGATATCGTGAGAATGGCACCGTGTGTACGGATTTGTTACTAAGCAATCGTGTGTGCGCGTTAGTTATCGTTTTCATCTCTGCGAGGATCGAAATACCTAATAAAGGTAAATGAAAGTGTCAAGTAAGTATCTATTAAATAATATTTCATTTTCTCGGTGAAATAAAGATTAGGTAAAACATTTCGATGTGGTTATGGAGCCTATAAATATTTGGTTTGTATGTGTGAGAGTGAATAGGTAAATTATCGATGAACGATAACCCTCTATGTGTTTCGATAATATGACTTATTCAATAGTTATATTGATTATAATATGTAAAGAAATTGATGAATTGCTTGGTTGTATGCTTTACTTTATTGTTTATAACTTACTAAGCTATTTGTGCTTACATGGTGTAAATGTTGCATTGTTTTATAGATCCTTAAAGTCGAAATTCAAGCTCGGAGATCCTTGTCGAAGCCAAGCACACTATCAAATTTTGGTACCCTTTTTGTAAATGAACTCAATACCATGGCATGTATAGGCTAACTTTCCTAGAATAGACTCAAATGTTATTTTGGCGAATGTATATACAAATTCCATGCGAACATGGCTATGTTTCTTGCATGGGTTTAATTTGATTATGTTTGGTCATGTTTTTATTCACTATATAGGTTCGGATTTGTTATAAAATTTATATGGAAATTCATTTCATGGTATTGATATATATATATGAATGAGGTAGAATAAACTTAGATTAATTTGTTTAATGGAAATATGACTTAGTCATGTTTGATTTTGGGTTATTTTTGAGTATATTCGAATAGGTTGTAACTTTAACTTGGGGGTTATATCAAATTACATATGTATGTGTTAAGCATGGTAATAAGCTTAAGTCTAACAAGGTATATGATACCTCTTTGATAATGGATATATATATTCTGCTCTAATTTGTAGTTACTTATAATTCAAACAATGAGAGGATTAGGTTATACTTTGTATATATATATGACTAATTATTGGGTCATAATAATGAATGAGTTGATATATGTGAAATTGTGGGTATTTGGTTATCTATGCAACTTTACCAAATGAATAGGTTATGTAAATTGATAGCAATAATTTCATTTATTTTCATGTTATGATTTGTGACATGTCATTATTCGTATTATTTTATGAAACATTTATTATTGGTGGAAGGACTTGGGTTTGTTTTTTATAATGCCCGTAACCCTAATCCGGCGACGGATACGGGTTAGGGGTGTTATAGACCGTGAATCGATACCTCTTAAAATATAAAATGACATGCACCAAAAATAAAGCACAAAAAGTTAGTATCATGAGATAAAACATAAAGCAAATAAAATAAACATACACCTAACTGGGTAACCACTAAGGCTTGACATAGTTCTACTTAGGGTGAGTGCTTATGTTTTCTACGTGCGGTTTAGCTCTAAAGTTGAGGTACCTAAACTAGCAGATTCTTCGATCCTCACCCATTATAGGCTCATACGAACCGAGTTCAGTTCAGGGGAATACATTTCCCTATGGCCATGCGGAAGTGAAAACTACACGAAGACATAGGTACAGATGTATCCCGGAAGCAATCCACTAGCCCATGCGGAGGTGAAAACCTTACGAAGGCATAGTTTCTCACTCCTACTTAAAGGTACGACCACAACGGTCATGCAATGCAATGCGCGCAAGAAATATCAACTATATGCAATGACACAAACAAATGCAACAAAAGGATCATATTTTTCAAATCAAATTTTCAAATTTTCGATAAAGGACAGAAAATAATCAATTTACGGCTTGACTCTCTTATTATGTCCCTAGTGGAGTCACCAAGCTGTCGAAACCATTTTTTATTTTTAGAAAACGAGAAAAAACGGGGATCGACTTTAAAACGAAAATGAAGTCGCCACCAATCCTTTTTGCTTAGGTGTGATTGGATCACCTTATAAAACGTTTTATTTCAAAAATATTGATTTTGGCCTACGAAATTCAAGAAAACAGGTTCGAGATCGGTTACGTACGAGGAAGGGTTAGCACCCTCGTAACGCCCAAAAATTGGTACCTAATTGATAAACTCATGTCCTAATATCAAAAATTTGAAAAATTCAAAATATGATCCTTTTATTTGAATGAAAGCCAAAACTATCTTAGCTCAAAGAAATAAAATACCACACCCAATGAGTTAGGATGTAACATTTCAAAATTTCGAAGCTAAGCTTGCTTTTATTTGTTGAAAATCCATACCTCGAGACACAAAACATCATATCAAATAAGTTAGGATACAATATTTTGAATTCCCGAGAATAAGTTTTGATTTGAAGTTTATGGGTTTTAAATTTTTTTTAAAAAAGGATACTTAATATCTTAAGTTCAACGAGAAAAATAGAAACCCAGTGAGTCAGGGTACAATTTTTCTCGTAGCCCCTAAATATTATGTATCACCGTATTTTTTTTAAAAAAAAAACTTTTACATAAAATGCAACAATTTAGCAAAACATATTTTTTATAAAAAAATGGTTCGAATAAAATATTGCATTAATACATTATAAAACGCGAAAAAAATAATTTACAAAAATTACATGATATACTAACATTTCATAATAATATAGGCAATTAAAAAGGAAAACAACATAACACGGCAAGAGATATATGTAATAAAATGATTATGCTAAAACAATATTAAGCAAATAAAGAACATAAATAAACAAATACAAGATATAAAATAAGTAGTAACAATTTTTTAAAAAAATCTATATGAAAGATAAAAAATTAATAAATAAATATGAAACTCTACAAACAAGATTAAATATATATATAAATGAATGATATATTTAAGAACATCGAATAAATATTAAAAAAATAAAAAAATATGACAATTTCTAAAATGATTAATATATAAACAATATATTTTAAATAGATGATATAAAAACTTTAAAAAATACAAAAGATAACTTATAATAAATATATAATATACTAAAAACAACAATAATATACATATTTAGAATAAACAATATATAAAAATTTTATGATAGAATAATTAAAAAAATAGATAATATACAAGCTTTAAAATAATATGTAATATATAATAAATAGTGGATTTAATAACCTAATATGACTAATAAATAAAATAAAATTATTTGATGTAATACTTTAAAAAAAAGGGGGCAAAATTAAAATAAAACAAAATATGTGGTAAACAAAAAAACGAGAAGGGACCAAATTAAAAACGTGCATTGTACAGTAGGGACCAATTGGGCAATTATACCCCATCACGTAAACGTCGCCGTTCTGATATTAACCTTTAAATAGCCTGAGGACCAGATTGAAACAGAATATAAATTTTAGGGCTAATTTAAAAAATAAAAAAATTTAAATTTAACGAAATCACAAAGAGTAAAATTGCGGAGGGATCAAAAAGGCAAATTTCCCTTTTTATATAAACACGCCGATCTTCCCCGGATCGGGTCAACGCGTGGGTTATAGCCTTTAAACGACGCTGTTTCGGTCGTTAACTGACCACACCAATACGACGTCGTTTTGCGGGCCTTTATAAACAAAAAAAAGCAAAAAAAAAATCATTTTAAAGTTGGCTTAAAAAAAACAATAGAAACCCAAAAAAAATGCTCTGTCTTCATCGGTCTTCCGACCTCCGGTCATCATCGCACGCCCCCTACGCACCTCACGCGCCGTCGCCCACGGCGGCCCAAAGGTGAGAAACTTCGTTTTTTTTCGAATATAAACTCATTCTCTTCATTGTAGATGGTGTTTGTATATTAAAAAAACATTCGCATGAATTGAAAAAATATTTAAGCGAAAAGAAAAATAAACCGGAAATCACCTCTGTTAAAAAAATTTGTGTATTGTATTCTCTGTGTATATGCCTGTCTTCTTACAGATTTCATTGGGGGTTTTTATAACCCAAAAATAAATCGCAAAATAAATACAATAGATATTGTCTTGCTGTTTTCTCGCCATTTTTGCTATGTTTTTCTTTCCTTTTGCAGGTTAATAGCAAGGATCTCGGCAGTGATGAAGGCTGGTGGCTGCGGCGCGAAGGTTTGTGTCAAATGCTTGCGGCGCAGTGGAAACCTAGGGATTCCTGCGACTGCAAGCTATTTGGGTCACTTGGGCCGGCTTAGTTTGTTGGGTTAGGTTAAGATTGGGCCATTGGTGTAATGGGTTTTGGGTAGCTTATTTGGGCTGCTTGTAAATTGGATTTTAAAAACTGATGGACTGTAATAAAAACTGGATATTGGGTTTTTATTTTTATTTTTATTTTGTTTTTGTTTGTTTGGGCTCGGGTACAAATGGGCTGTTACAGATTCAATCATACAGTAACAATAGCCATTCAATTAATCAGTTCATAACAATTCATTCATAACATATTCATTTCTCATCATTTGCTATCTCAAATAGTTTTTCACAATATAATACACAATCCATGTGTCTCATTTTTATTTCACATTCAATGCTTTTCAATATCAATCTTACCATCATTTTATTTAGTTACCCCTATTAACACGACTCGGACTCTGATGGATATACGGATCCAACCAAAACACACCAGTTTCGTACCCAGTACCTCATCGGATAATTCGAAGTAATAATTTGACACCCAGTGTCTCATAAGCTAAACCGAAGTAAATTGGCACCCAGTGTTTCATTGAATTAATCCGAAGTAATAACTTGACACCCAGTGTCTCATCGACTCGAAGTCGAAGAAATCCCTAAACTCTTCCAATCTTATGGCATGTCATCTATATTCGACTCAGCCCGATACAGTTAATAGGGTTTCAATTCACATTTCAAGTTCAACAAACATCCAATATTCAATTTCCATAATAATCACATATTCATATAAATTCAATTCAATATCAAGATGCTACCCTCACCTTAATTACTTGCCATAAACATTTAATTCAAAATACAACAATTAATAATTAAATTCGGATTATAGAAATACAAACCAGAACTTTCAAGCTATTCTTCGTCGACTTTATCTTTTCCCTTCTTTGTCAAAGATTCCGACACAACGTTAGCTACGGAATTAAAACAATTAAAATTCATCAATACAATTCAATTCAATTTCACATTGAATCTTTAAATTTTTTTATTCAATATTTGCCTAAATTTCAATTTAGTCCCTAAATCGAGACTAACTTTATTTCTTTACAATTAATTCTATATTTTCATTCAATTTCCAATTTAAACTAGATTTAACTCTCTAATTTCACTTAAATCCCTAAATTTTGAAATTTTCACAATTAAGTCTTTAATACTCAAAATTTACAATTTATCCTACAATTCAATCATTTTTCATTTCTAGCTTAAAAATCTATCAATTTAGTCCCTAATACTCTAATTATTCATCATAGACAACATCTAAAAACTCAATAATTTCTAAAATTTCAACATAGGTTGGGTAATATTTAATACTAGGATTCTAAAAATATAAAAATTACAAGAAAAAGAACTAAATTAACTTACCAATTGAGTTTTGAATCCTTGAAACCCTAATTCTCCTTCTTTCTCTTTTTCTTTCTTTCTTCTCTATTTCATTCTATCTTTCTATTCTTTTTCTATTTCTTTATTTGTTTTGTTCGTAATTATTATTACATTTACTTAATATTATTATAATAATATTTATATATATAATACATATTTTATTAATTTATACATATGTATATTATTTTTACACATATATTTACTATTACCATACACTTGTTGGAATAAGGATTATTTGTTTCTTTAGTCCCTTTACTTTTTTTAATTTATAATTCAACTTTTACTTTATATGCAATTTAGTTCTTTTACCTAATTACTCTTAATTCAAGCAAATTCACCTAACCAAAACCTAATTAACCACACAATTAACTTCGTAAATATTTTTAATAAATATTTACGAATCTATTTTACGAAAACAGAGACCCATAAACACACTTTTCGATACCCATGATTGTCAGGTCATTACATTATGTTTTCTTGCACATTCCTCCTTATGTTGTTTCATTTGAACAAGAGTGAGATTTGGCCTCAACACTGATGGTTGTATTTCAGCATTTACAGCCTCCCAAAATCAAAGGCTTGAAGATAGGTTTTCAATTTTACTACCCAGATGTGGTAGTTTTCACCTGTAAAAACAAAAGGAGGTGGTGGTATAAAGTTTGCTAAAGATATTTTTTATGAAAAATAGGCCTCAAAGATAAATGGCTCTATACCAATTGTTGGATTTTTTAAGGAGGAGGCTTAAACAGAATCAAAAAGATGAAAAATAAAGAAGTTAATTTTTGGTGAACTATTTCATTAAAAATTCGATATTTAGTTTACATGAAATTTAGGCTTAAATAAGCTAAAAATAATAATAAAATATTACAACTTGGTTTAAATCAGTGACTAGATTCATAGAACTTTCTTTTTCATTTGTTGGATTCTGTCCAATCGCATGCCAAAATGTTTAATCAAAATTTAACACAGTTTTAGTGCAAGTTGACAACTTATAGAATGAAGAGCTCGCAGGTGAGCTCTCATGCTTGGTGAGCTCTCGTAGTTCTTTATTAAGCTCGCAGTTTATAGTTAACATGGATGGTTATTTCGCAACAATAGCAACAACAGAGGAGCAAAACTAGAAAATACCTCAACAGCCGAAAGAAAATAAAGCTCTCCGCATAGGACACCTCAAAACCATGCAAAAAATCAGAGCTGGTGATACCCTCTTTGGTAAAATGAACTGCAATCACATTGGCCTCTCTTAGCACCTTGTTACTCTGGTGCAAAAGGTCGTCAATGATATTCAAGCTCTTCCATAGTTTCCATGGTTTGGCAGCAGTGATACGGACCCATGAAACGGCAACGAAAGCATCGGATTCAATAATGAGAGGAACTTATAGAACCATGGAGAAGGAGAATCCACAAATAAATTTGACATCCCGGAGAAACACCACCGCAACCAGCACACCTTCCCTTTCGTAGAACCATCAACATTAAAATACTAAGAATCACAAGGGACCGACCAAGAAGCACTCCTTCGAATCCAGAAGGAAAAATCCCACCATAAAAATCAGGAATTTGAGCTCATCAAAGCAAAATCCAGTGCAGTGAGCAAAGCATGCAAAGAGACACCCCTTCACCGACAGAACAAACCTTATTTCTAGTAGATTAATACCAATTCAATTCTCGCAAGCCGTACGGTCCAGACGATGGCGACGCAAACAATAAACTATATTAGTCAAAGATGGCTTCTGCATCCTGCCATTGCACCAAATTAAGAGTCTTACCATATGTTATGAATTGGATTATCATTGACTTTGAAATTTCAACTCATTCTCAAACATCAGTCCTATTCACACTGCAGAACATATAAAGAAAGTTTAATACAATCCATATGTGTTTCCATATGTTTTCATATATCTTCTCTCAGGCGTATAGAGTACTTCTCTTCAAATCTTCGTAGGGGATATTTTATTTATTTAAAATATCCCCTATGAGGTATCGTTTGTGTTCTCTTCTAAGCTTCTTAGCTTCAAAGAAAAAATCCCCTCAATTAGAACTTCCGGAGGATATATGCCGTCAATTTTCACTAGCCCAGATCAAAGCCGCGACCAACAACTTCCATCCAGAATCCATTATTGGTACAAGTTACTTCGGGAGTATTGTTTATAAAGGGACAACGGATGATGGAACCATTGTTGCTGTGAGACGCTGCGGATGCAGTTCAGGAGGAGGAGCAAGTGAGTTACAATTAAATGAGGTAAAGTTGCTTTGCCAGTTGCGCCACCCGCATCTCGTCTCTCTAATCGGGTTCTGCCTTTCGGAAAAGGAGATGTTCGTTGTGTTAGAGTACATGAGCAGAGGGTCACTCGCTCAAGTTCTCTACGGGAAGGATCATGTTCCACTGGCTTGGAAACATAGGCTACACATATGTATCGGTGCAGCACGTGGATTACATTACCTTCACACTGGAGCCAAGCGTGCTGTAATCCACCATAACATCAAGAGCTCAAACATATTTTTAGATGAAGAATGGTGTTCTAAACTTTCAGATTTTGGCTTGTCCAAACTGCTGCCTCTTAGCACGTCAAAAGCCTTGACAAGAACCGACACCGATCATGCGGTGGGAACTTGTGGATATATGGCCCCAGAGTATCGCGTGCGTTTACTGAAAGAAAAATCCGACGTCTTCTCATTTGGGATTGTTTTGTACGAAGTTCTTTTTGGCAGACCACAATATGATAGCACACTACCTGAGGAGAAACAGTATCTGCTTGATTGGGCCATGGAATCCCTAAGCCAAGGAACCATTTATCATGCCATTGACCCATACCTCAAAGGAAGGATAGCTCCAGAATGTTTGAACAAGTATTTGGAAATCGCTTCTAGTTGTGTCCACCATAAAGGAAATTTAAGACCAGCAATGGGCGAAGTGGAGGTCACACTAGAGCTTGCCTTGGAGCTGCAAGAGAGAGCAGATTCCGAAATGGAGAGCATCTATCCTTACGGTGAATGTATATATGAAGAAGCATTGTTTTCTAGCTTTGTTTGGAAATTTTTGGGTCTTGATAGCCATAATTTTTCTGAATTTGCTTATGACTCATCAGATTCTGAGAGCAATAATTGCAACAATTATAGTTAAATGCTTTGTCACATAGCAGTATCTGTTCGGGGAAAAAAAATGAAAGTCTATGTGTTACAAAAAAAAAAATTCAAGCTTTTTTTGGATTGCATATATTAATGTGTGTTCTACAAAAGCAGCGATATGAGGTCAATCCCTGCAGCCATAGGTAGTAGCTAGGGTTGGCGGAAACTATTGCGATTAGACATGTTGCTCGTCAAGTGGTTAGTAGTGATGGTTCTTGGCCTATTCCAGGAACTAAATATTCAGTGGCAGAAGTTTGGAGTATGTTAAGACCGGAGAAGGGAGAAGGTTCCATGGCTTAGACTGGTGTGGTTCAAGTTTTATATTCCCAGACAGACATTCATTTGTTTATTGCTTGGCCATTGCCACTAGGGATAGATTGATCTCATGGGGGAATAACTCAAGAAGATGAGTGTGTGCTTTGTAGGAAAGAGAAGGAAACTAGAGACCACATCTTTAGTTGCTGCATATCTTGGATTTATGTAAAATCCAAAGGATAGCTGTTGTATGGGCTGCTACTTAGAAGAAAACAGTCCTTGATCACAAATATTTTACACATTGCTTTGAATGCTTTCATTTTTTTATTTTTTTTATTTTGTATGGAAGGAGCAAAACTACAGGGTTTTTGCACATGTGGAATCTACTGAGTCCAACATTCTTGAACTAATTCAAAATGTGGCGGTGCTATGGGTGCAGACTTCTTGTAGTTGAAAACAACAGTGATTTTAGAAAAGAAAGCTTTTGAAAGTTTTGTGGGAAAATGAGGTGAAAACGACTGTTTGATATTGTTACAAAAAAATAAAAGTTCAAAAATTTTCTTTTAGAAAGTAAAAATTAGTTAATTTATACTTTAATCAAAATGATTTTAGCTATTCATAAAAATAAATGTTTTAAGCTTTAAAATTTATCTTTATCTTTATTTTATATTATTAAAATAAAACTAATAACATTTAATTTTTTCTATTATTTTTTTTTCTTTTCGCCATATAATTGAATAATTACGGTTTCATATTTATTTTTTTTAAAAAAAAGTGAACTGAAAAATAAGAGATTACGATTATTAAGATTCATCAATTTGGGTATTAGGTATTTGTTTTTCTTGATTGAAATGTTCGACCAATTTTTTCAATGAAGAAAAACAAATACCTAAAACTCAAATTGATTAATCTTATAATTAGCTCTAATCTCTTGTATTTTTTATTCTAATTTGTTTTTTTCAAAAAAATAAATAAATATGAAAGTAGAGATTATCTCTTTTTTTTTCACTAAGACTTCAATTGCACGGAAAAAAGAAGAAGAAAAAAATTGGTAAGGTAAGATAAATATAAAATCTAAGGTTTCGAATAATTTATTTTGATCTAATGGCTAAGATCATTTTAATTTTCATGGTTATGATTTTAAAAATTCTCACTATAATTATCACTTAATTTATATAATTTTTAAATAATTTAATTTTTAAATAATTTAATATAATGGTTTACTTATTAAAAAATTATTTTATAATTATTTTTTTAAAATGATAATTGGATAATCTATTTAATAAATAAAAATGTGTGGTGATACAAATCCTTGTACTATTAATTCAATTGGCAAGCGCCCCTTAATAGTTGCATGGGTCATCATGAATGGATAAACAGTAGAGAGATGAGGACAGTATTCATTGTTTAATCATCCCACCATATATTTATTGATTTATGAAATAAATTATTCATTAATGCTGATGAAATCCAAAAAAAGAAGGAAGTTATAGCTCCAAATCGTAGACATTTTCGAATTGCATTATGCCTTTTGGAAGAAAACCAAGTCCATTTCACACTGCACACAAATTTAATACATGATAAAATCCATAGTGGCACTCATAGAAATTGTCAAAAAGTTGAAAAGTAATACTCAATAGTCAATACTAAGTTTGAAATACACGTGAGAGAAAATTTTAGGTGATTTTAAAATTGTTTTTTTCTTTTAATTTCATAATATAGTTTTATATATTATTTATTAGAAGAGGTAAGTTTTGAAAATTTACTTTTCAAAATACTTTTTTTTTTTAAGTTTTACTTACAAATCTCAAAATCTCGAGTTTAATATAAATGTGTTTGGAAATTTTGACTTCCTTGTCATATTTCATGTTTGAGCAATAGTTAAATAAGATGTACGGATCAATCAAAGTTTTTGAGGTTGGTATATTTGATTTTTAATGGAGTATGGTTTAATATTATTGAGTCTTGTTTGTAGACTTGATTATGGGTTGAGATATTTATCTAGGTCTGAAGGTTCGCTCGAAAAGTGGGAGAGTTTGAGCAAAAATATAAGCTCTAAAATGGGCTTGGATAAGAAATAAAACTCGTTTTCTAAATGGATTGGGCCTCGGGTAGGATTTTTTGCTCGAGCCCGGCTCGAATCAGTTGTTTCACTGTTGTTTTGCTACCATTTCGTTATTATATTGCTACTATTTTATTGTTATTATTTGAATATCGTATAATTGTTAATTTTACTACTATTTTAGAAATATTTGCTTGTTAAGTTACAACTATCTTAGTTACCCAGGTTGGTGTGTGGTTGAGTGTCTTTGGCTTTGTATTTTGCTATTTTATTGGGTAATTTTGTGATACTATTTTAGGTATTGTTTAGAGAGCTTTATTAAATGTAAAGTGAAACATGCACCACTAGTCATTGTGGTAAAGGTAGTTTGGGCTTTAACCAATAGGTGATTAGGTTGGATTGTTGAATAAAATCATTCTTCGTGAGTTACTTTGCATCATGTTCTACCTTGCTAAAAATATGTTTTGTCTCATTTTCTCTTCTAACAGAAGTTAGAACGAAATTGTTTTGCATCCAACCAAGTTACCTATTGGGTAATTTTTTGATAGTCTTTTAGGTATTATTTAGAGAGCTTTATTAAATGTAAAGTGAAACATGCACCACTAGTCATTGTGGTAAAGGTAGTTTGGGCTTTAGCCAATAGGTGATTAGGTTGGATTGTTGAATAAAATCATTCTTCGAGAGTTACTTTGCATCATGTTCTACCTTGCTAAAAATATGTTTTGTCTTATTTTCTCTTCTAACAGAAGTTAGAACGAAATTGTTTTGCATCCAACCAAGTTACCTATTTCAACATGTTTGAACGATAGTTCGAACAAAGTGCAAACCAAAGTGTTTTCTATTGGTATCAGAGCAAGCTTTAAGAGTTGTTTGAAGGTAATCGTTTGTTCGGTTTGCAATCATAGAATCCATGAAGGAAGGTAGTTTAATTACTCGATCCTTGTTGCTACTTGGTTTAACAAACTATACGTATTGGAAGGTTCTTATGAGAGATTTTATCATGTTTGTTAATGAAAGTAGCTTGGGATGTAGAAAGAAAGGCTTCTTATGGAAATTCATAAGCTCTAGATATTATTTTCAATGGAGTTGATTTGGATCAACTTAAAATCATTTTTGCGTGAGAATATGCTAAGGAGACAGAGAAAATCTTGTAAAACCAATGTGAAGGAAATGATGTCAAAACTTCATATTTTAACAAATAAGTTTGAAAATTTTTAAATGTTTGAAAATGAAACTAAATTTGAGTTTTATGAAAAATTATGTGAGATTTTTAATGAGGTTTTTGTCTTGGTGACTATTTTTTCAAGCATAAATTGATATACAAAGTGTTGAAGCTTTACCAAGTTCACCATTAAAATCACGACAATAGAGAAGACAAAAGATATCACCACTTTAACTAGACGAGTTAATAGGCCCACATTAAAATTTTGAGTTGAATCTGGAGGAAGTGAAATATGCACCAAAGTTATTCTATCTGCTATTCAAACGTGAGGTGGGACAAGAAAAGCGATCAAAGTTCCAACGCTACTTTTTGGGATAACACGTTTAGATTATATGAATCTATTTTTGAATTTACTTTTAAATTTTTTAGTTACTAAATTTTGATACTTAAAAAAATTATTTGAATTAAGTTTTTTCTCCAGGCATTTACATTCTAATTATGATATTAAAAATTAGGGTAAATTATGCTCAATGTTACTAGACTATTAGTAAATTTACATTTTGGTCATTCAACTTCAAAAAATTACAAAATGGTTATTGAACTATTCGAAAGTTTTTATTTAAGCCACTGGATTGTTAAGTTCTTTTTTTTAAAAGTGTGACTAGTGAGCTCCAAATAACGATTTAAAAATTGGTACGATGGATCAATACTATCGACAAGTAGGAGAATATACCTTAGATCTAAATCGATATGATGGTTTAGTGTCGAAGACCAGAGAAAAAACCCGTTTAGATTTTGGTTTGTAGATTTACGACTTTCAAAGTTGTTTCATAAAAAATAAAATTGAATTGTAGAAGAAAAGAGGAACTAAAGCTTACAAATGGTGTAGGTGGTATGAACACAGGTCACACAACAACAAACATAATAGTGTGGTGACTTAAATGAAAACTTTCAAATAGTTAAGTGATAATTTTACAACGTTTTAAAGTAAGTGACCAAAACGTAAATTATGGTGACATTTGATGTAGCTTACCTAAAAATTATAGATCTTACCCCTTAACATATATATAGTTATCGATTGAGATTAGCAATAGATTTGTCTATTACAGTATTATCATAGGTTAGGAAACGGTAGGTAATATTTGGGAACTATGGATATACAAGACACGCTAGGTTAATAACCGTTGAGTTGGTAAAAATGTAATTGGTTTGCTTAAACATTTGTTGGTTTCTTGGTTATGAGGGGAATGTTGTGATATTCAGGTTGATAAGAATTTCCATTTTATCCTCTTGCAGGGTAGATGTTCGATAATTTGTTTGAATAGGATTAATATTCTTTTGGAGCTGTCTCGTTATAGTAAAAAAGGAGCGCTGGGTTCTATTAATCCTAGATGAGTTTGGTTGTATGTTGAGTTGTGAAAGTTTTTGGCTGCATTTCAGTTCTTGCTTTGCTTAATTCAAATCTTAGATTGCAAACTTACTTGATGGCCGCTGCAGTCAGCAGAAAAATCCAAAATTTGAGCAGCTCAAAGTCCACTCCCTACTGAGAGGATGAGGAGACTCATGCTGTCAAAAGGGCCACTCCAGGTGAGAGAAGCATATTGTTTTGATGAGGTTAGCTCTTAATTGTGATGCAGGATTAAACGCTTTCAATTCTCTATCCAGGTATCTTAGGAATCTGATAAATTGCATTGGTATGTGCTTAATATATGATATTTAGTTGCTGTATCAACCTAGTAACTATGACAAATATGCACCTTATCCAATAGTTGAGGCAACACCAACAAGCATTTAAATCAAGAGAAGTATTAACAATATAAGCAAGTGAACTAGATAATCTTAAATGACAAATCTTGCAAAGAAACACCCATAGAACTCTGAGTCATCTTGCTCCTTTTACTTTTCAAAGCATCAGTGTCTATATAACAGTCTTCCATGCAGTCCTGAACATTTTAACACACAGAATTTTCAGCCTAGAGTAAACAATGGACCGCAGATTTTTTCACTAATAAGAAGTAGCTGAAAACTTTATATTTTGAACCATTTAAATTATATAATTGAAGATTAAACAGCCAGATACAGAGATGCTTGCCAATGTTTAACAGTGGTAGAAGCTTGCTGCAGATGAAATACATAATTGTTTCTCTATGTGGATCCATAATTAAGTTGTTTGGTTTCTTTGACAAAGCACTCACTTATAAAAGTTTTATATCTAATAATTAGCTATTTATAGATCTCTAGCACAAACGCAATAATGTGACTAACTTGTAAAAGAAACTCTTGTTGTTAGAAAAGGCAACTGGTAAGGCAACAGTTGTTTGGTTTCTTTGACAAAGCACTCACTGTTAGAAGTTTTATATTGTCTGGAGTTTGACTTAAAAAATTTATTTGTAAGGCAACTGGTAAAAATATGCCACCAAGCCTGGAATAAAGCTAGAACAGTGCAGTTAGAGAAGGTCTTGAGTATGACATTAATAGCCAATATGCAAATTAAATCAACATTAAAACAATTGAACAAATTAACATCAATAGTATAGAATCACTCACCATAATTTTGTCTCAGTTCAAAAATACAATGGAAGGCACATGTTGGACTTTGTAGAAATCTTCCCCATCTTCCTCAATACTACTTTTGAATGCTCTTGACATCCACCTAATCTCTACTTCCCTGAGGGTAGTGACAAACCTCAGTCCATCTGGAACCATCTTCAGCTTGTAGCAATCAGAAATACCCAAAAGACTAAGAGTAGGCATAGCTCCTTCTTCAATCTTCCACTCATCAAAATTGGACAACCCACGAAGATGTAACGTTTTTAGTTGGGGGAAACTGTTCCTAGAGCAAGTCATTTTCTTCCCCATGAATAATTCCCATCCACTTAAGTACTTTAAGTGAGGCAGCTTCCCAAGCGCTTCCATTGGATCGTCAACAAGTCTAGATCCCCATAAAGTTAACTTGGTGAGAGATGAAGGGAATTCATTATCTTGGGGTAAGTTCTTTATTCTTCCTTCTACATGCAGCTTGCAAAGACGTGGACAGCCTAATAGTAGTTTCCTTAAATCAACTACCGTATCCGGAAATGAAAGGAGGTCAGTTTTTAAGGACAGGGACGTCAGGTATGGCAATATCTTATTTGGAGGTTCAAAGATTTGGACAAATGATTCAAAGTGTATAGGGTCATTTAGAACAAGTTTTCGGAGGTTGGTTAATAGGAGAAGATCCCTAACATTACATTTATTAGCAGGAAAATTTACCAGCGTCTGCAAATTACTCAGACAGGCCAACTGTAAATTATCTGTAACATCCCCGCACCACTTAGGAAGGTATAGATGTCTCAACTGCGCCATCTTCCATAAAATATTAGGCACTTGTACAGTTGATTCCCATGACACTTTATCAATTGTTTGCAAGTTCAGAGTCTGCAAGCCAACCAGATTGACCAAAGATGTCGGCAATTCTCTTATACGTGTTTTCTTCAGACTTAAAAATCTTATCTGAACAAGAAATCCTATATCTTCAGGTAATTTCTCCTCAAGTCCTTTAATTCCTTCAAGATCCAACACTTTAAGCAATTTGAAT
This sequence comes from Gossypium bickii, assembly GCA_025503065.1. NCBI lineage: Eukaryota > Viridiplantae > Streptophyta > Magnoliopsida > Malvales > Malvaceae > Gossypium > Gossypium bickii. The sequence continues at coordinate 25,576,071 of CP106711.1, read as the reverse complement.
TTGTCAAACACAGATTTCAAAAGGCGCTCATTATGTATTCTATGTTTTTTTGGACGGAAAAAGAATAAGGACCTAAGGTTAGGATTTTTCTGGTATTCTGGCAAACCAGGATCTTGGTTGTTTTGATCCAAATGGATAGCACATCTACGGATCTTGCTTACAGGTGTTGGTCTAGAACACGTAGAAGATGGGAGAGAACCAATAATATGCATAAAATTTTCTTGTTTGGCCTTTGACAAGCATAAATCACGCATAAGGTCATGCAGACGACAAGTTTTTATGGTTCCTGTTGAACCCTTCACTCCCACTTGAACCATCGACCTATTTATCATGTCATGTAAGTAGCCTTGTGCAACTTCCTCCACAGTTTCATGCCTTTCATCTACTTCTACTTCATCCTGTGAGGATATAAAGCCTTCTGCAACCCATTGCCGAACTAATTTCTTGGTTGGTATTTCAAAATCTTCTGGAAACTGGCTCAAATGTAAGAAGCATGGTTTCAGTTGGTAAGGCAATTCATGGTAACTTAAAGCCAATACCTCAGATAGTTTAGCTTGTCGTCCACTCTCTTTTGATCTTGCCAAGTGTAACTTGATATTTCTGTGCACCTTATCCCACTCATTCACTGTTTCTTTCGTTGCCAAAAGTCCACCAAGCACAATGATTGCCAGCGGTAGACCTGCACAACTTCCCACCATTTCCCTCCCTAAATTCTCCATATCTTTTTCAACTACAAAGCCTGGAAAACACAAATCAAAATGAAAATTAGAAAATCCTATGTTTCCTAAATGAACCATAGATATATAACCAGGTGCCTTCCCTAATAATCAATCACTCATTTTGGGCTTTGACTGGTTGTTTAGGGTGGACTTATCATTAGGATGGATATCCTAAATCCAATTCTTCTTACTCTTCTGTTCTTCAAAAGAATAAAAAAGATTATCTATTCTACTTGTTATCATGCTTTGTGAAGAAGTAACAATTAGGGAAGCTTATGTGCATGCTCTGTTACTTCATATATTTTAACAAATTATATATCTAAGAAAATTAGTGAGACAAAAAAGGAAGGTGTAGAAAAAAGCACTATTAGAGAAATGTTGGAATAGACACGAATGCTCAAAGGATATTAAAATATATGCACATCAAGCATGACCAATTATAGTACTGCTAAAGGTAAAATGTACCTAAATTTTGGGGCAGGTAGCAAGGTATAACTTTTTATTCTTAAAAGTTGTTAACGACTTCACCAGGTGCCTTCAACTTCTATTAACAAGTTTTTCTAGGAGATTACTTTAATTACGTTAGTTTTGATTTTGCCTCTTGATTTTGATTATTTCATATATAGTTTAGTCATGCATGAATGACATTACTCCTGCCAAATGCTTGAGTTGGAATATGAATCATAACAAGGCTATAGCTTAATATGAACCTAGTCAATGTGCTTTGCTTCAATTATGATCTGTTTGAGCAGCTCCAAGTGAACCATGCTAACTTTAGTTAAGCTGTCCAGAAAGCCTTGCTTTTGGCAATAGTTTAGTCAAAATTTGTGAAAACAATAATATAAGTAGTAATCATGCACTATTTTTTCCCTTTACCCAAATTCAATTATCCTATACTGCACAATTCTATTTTCCAAACATTGGCTTTAGATTAAATAAGAGTAAGATATAGGCTAAACTTATGTTAGTTGGACTCTATTTTTCCTGAAGTACTCGTGTCCAACTACTTTGTCTGAAACACATTCCAACATGGGTATGAGTATAAGATTCTCTCTAGATATATAAAAAAAACCTCAACAATGTAATAGTATCGCACGTGCCCCCAAGTCAGGTAATATAGGGCTAAGCAGATAGCAACATGCAGAATTATGGCTAATGGAATCAAAAGACTTTGGCAATCAAGATGTCTAGGAGTATGAATAATGGAATAATTAACTACCTGATTTGTCTTTCCTTGGAAATGCTTTCAATTGGAATAGCTCCCAACTCTGTTCTTCATTTAAACACTCTGGTTCATGAAGGAATCCATTCTGATCAGCATCCAGAGCTACTTTCCTATTGCGGGTTGTGAGCAATATTTTGCTACCAACAGTTGTTTCATCAGGGAAAGCAGGGAATAAAGTCTCCCACGCCTCACTCGTCCAAATATCATCAATCACAATCAAACATTTCTTCTCTTGCTGAACTTTGTAAAGCTTCTTCGCTAATTCCTCATCCCTCATTCTCAAAATTTCTTCCTTCTCCTCCTTTGATGGGGTGATCAATTTCAGCAGAATTCCTTCCCAAACATCTCTTGGTCTGCATTGTTGAGAAATATAAGCCCAAGCAAAAGCTTCAAAGTGTCTCCTAATATCTGCATGATGGTATAAGGTCTTTGCTAGGGTGGTCTTCCCAAGACCTCCCATCCCACAGATAGACACAACACGGCAACGTTCTTCTTCATGAATTAACTTCACCATCAGTTCCTTTATGTTTTCTTCAAACCCAACAATATGCTCTTCCACAATATGGGAATAAGACCATCTCAGCTGCCTTTGCCTCTCTGATAAAATTCTTGACCCTTCGCCTTCTTTTCTTGCTGTTATTCCATAGGTCTGCAAACTTCTGGTCAGGTCAGTGATTCTAGATTTGATTTTATCAATCTCCGATGCAAGATTATGAAGTTCCTTTCTGTGGATAATCGAGTTTCTGATTATCCCACCTTTTTTGGATGCAAATTTAACAATATAATTGTCAATCACATCTTCAACATCATAAGCAGCCTCCCTTATCTCTGAAACCCAGTTTTTAACACTTACTTCTTCCTCTAGTCTTTTGTCTGCATCTTTGAGGAAGCACTGCATCCGCTTTAGTTCGATTTGCAACTGCTTGACTTTTTTGTTAACCCCCAATAACTGTGCAGCCTCCTCAATTAATAGGTCTCCGAGCCTTTCCACAAGAAAAGACACCACAGATTCAGCCATGGCTACTTTGGTTTTGCAACTAAAACAGAGGCAAAGCTTATGTCCAGTCAAGCTGAACTGAAGTTGAATGAAAACAAACGACTGCTTAACTGAATCCAGTTATGTTATCTGAAAATCATTTTGCAGAAGAATAATAAAAAAAGAAAAAGAGACTTAAGAAACCAATAATTGATATCCAGCGGCATGAAGCAAGTCAAAGTCGTCGCTTTGCTTTTCTCAATAAAATGCTAGTGGGCAAGAAAAAAATAAATTAAAATAAAAAATTAGTCAGAAAAGTGGAATGTCCATAGAAATTAAAAATGGTAGTTGGGAGCTGCATTTTATGACTTATTTATTCATTACATCATTCACCGACAGTAACTGGGATTGGGTTTGATCTCAGTCTCTGAAAACGAACATTGCAACGAATACTGAAAATTCAGAGAAGAGCCTGTCATTTCCCTCCTGTTTTTCTAAAGTTTCCAGTTAAACAAACAAAATTCAAGCCAATGGGTTTTTGTTTACACACTCTTCCATCTCTCTCTGAAGTTTTGAAGGAGATCAAATCCAAACTAAGACCAACAAAATCCAATGCTCTTAATAAAAGGCGTTTAGCACTTCCAGAGGAATTATGTTGTCGATTTTCACTAGCCGACATCAAAGCTGCTACCAACAACTTCCATAAGAACTTGATTATAGCTGAAGGTGATACAGGATTTATATTTGGAGGGAAGATCAATGATGGATTCTATGCTATCAAACGCTTGAGGCCAACCTCTGATTCACATTTACCGCTCCTGGAATTGAGATATGGGGTGAAGTTTCTCAGCCAGTTGCACCACCCCAACATCATATCTCTCCTCGGTTACTGCGACGAGAAAGAAGAGATGATCCATGTGTATGAATACGCAAACAATGGGAGCCTCTATGATAATCTCCATGCTGAAAATCACGATCCAATCCCATGGAAGCGAAGGCTGGAGATATGCATCAGCGTAGCTCGAGCTTTACATTACCTTCATACGGGAGCGAAGTTTGTGCTAATCCACCGGGATGTCAGTAGCAAGAACATCCTTTTGGACGACCAATGGAATTCAAAACTTTGCAATTTCAGTTTCTGCAAGAGGGGGCCTCATAGCATGTCAAGGGATCCGATTTCCATTGAAATAGAATCAGATATAGCTTATACTTCTGCATTGATTGCTCCGGAGGTAGCAATCACTGGCAGGGTATCACATAAAACTGATGTTTTTTCATTTGGGGTAGTTTTATTTGAAGTTCTATGTTGTAGACGCATATTTGATGCAGAACTGGAGATGGATCAACGATTTCTATATCGTTGGGCATGTAAATGCATCGAGAATGGAACAATTTACAGTATAATCGATCCATATCTCAAGGGAAAGATAGCTTCACAGTGTTTGAAGAAATTCTTGGAGATTGCTTATAGTTGTGTCCAGTTTGAAGAAAACAGAAGGCCTACCATGGGTGAGGTGGATGTGACATTGGAGCTAGCATTAGAGTTGCAGAAGCAAGCAGAGTCCGAAATGGAGAGTACAAATCCACAAGGTGAGTTTATGTGTGAGGAAATATCATTATCATGTACCCCCTAACTGTTTTCTTTGATCACAAATTTCATGAATTATATTGTGTAGTAACTGAAGATATAATTTAAGTTGTTTTCCTGATATATCAGCCTGTTATATAAAACTTTTTTTATCCCAAAATTATTTTGCAAACAATAAATGAAACAGTAGCCAAGATCAAATCTGAATTTGTTGGGAACAAAATAAAATCCTCCCAGAAACAGCATTCGTCGTTTCCAGAACACCTATGCCGTTAATTTTCGCTATCTAGATCGAAGCCGCCACCGCCAACTTCCATCTAGACATGATCATTGGTCATGAAGCTTATGGGGAACCAATTTACAGAGGACTCATCGATGATGGAACCCTGCTTGTAGCTGTCTGATGTTTCTACTACTGCTCTGAAGAGTTTATATTAATGGGCGGAGGTGATCGACAGTTTCGAACTGAAGTGCAGTTCTTTTGCCAGCTGCGCCACCCAAAATCTCATCACCCGCATTGGATTTTTTGATGAGCAAAATAAAATGATTCTCTTGCACCTACACTTAACAGCACAAACATCCTTTTGGACAATGGATATGCTCCTAAGCTATCCGAGTTCGGGTATTCCATGATGGGTCCACTCAGCATGTCGAATGATTTGATAAACTCGAGAAAGGGATCGTTGATTATACAAGTGCTGGAATCTACAGTGATCCCGCTGAATTTTATGGCCGGCCTGTGACATGAAAATTTGATTTCTACTCATTTGGTAGAAAACAATCCAAATTTAGGGAACTTCCAATTCGAAGTCCAGGAATTTATGTGATCTTTAAATGTATTAAAAATGGTACCGTTTATGATATCATCGATCCATATCTGAAAGGAACGATAGATTCAGATTGCTTACAGTTGTTTTGGCAATGGGTGAAGTAGAGGTTATGCTAGGGCATGCATTAGAGCCTCAAATAAAGCAGATTCCAAAATGATGTGTGACAACCTTCATGCTGAAAACGTATCAGAAAGTTGTAGCTATTCTGATAATGGTACTACTGGTGGGGGATACATATCCGACGATGTCTGTAGATAGCCTGTTAAGATAATTATAAGCATGTTTTTGGTTCAAGCTGTCTTATATTTAAGATTTCGGAATGATGTTAGTTTGTTTGAATTTTAAATATTATCTTTAAGCCGATAATCTTTATCTCCTCAATAATGCTAAGTTTTGATAATATAAGTAGAAATCACCGTACTGCTTCTTCCTTAAAGTTTGGTAAGGAGGTTAGGTAAGGTAAGATTTCGGAAGTAATATTCATTTTATAATATTTTTATCTTTTCTTTATATACAAAATAGTATGATAAAGTTTCAAAAAAAAAATTCAAACGAAATAGGTTTAAATTATAATTTCTAATATTGAAATAAAGTAAAAGTATTTTATTATTTTTATTATTTATATTCAATGATTTAAAAAAAAGTTAATAAATAAATCTTTTAGTATGGAATATTATGATAATATCAATATTTGAAAAATAAATATCTATTTTTTTATAAAATGTTAATTTTTTTTACTCAGACATCTAGTTTCACTAAATAAATAGAAACAAATATTATTGATGAATGCATCCATAAGGAGGGAGACAAGGAGGAGGATGTAGTGGTGCTAAAGAAGGTCGATTCACCCTATAGGGCGAAAAGCCAAAGGAGGTAAGTGAGCAAGGAAGTTGAAGATGTGAAGGAGAATGCTAAGGACAATAGGGTGGCTAGAATGATTATGGGTCAATCTCTTCTTCATCGAGTTGGGGGATATATATAGTGGAGGTTCCTTACTTGGAGCAGTTATAATTGTAGAGTGCATGACGGATGTATGTAATTGGATTGATTTTGTCATTCCTTTTAAATTGTCGTACGAGGTTGTTACATTCAGGTAGTGTTTGGTGGCATAACAAGCAGGTTCACACTAAAAAAGCGGATGCCTTAAAGGAGTGGGTGGCTTGTTTACGAACACGGGTGGAGAGGACCTTTCTAAGAGGAGTGAATAGCTCATTCGCAGGGATAGTGAGCAAGATCCTTCTAAAGGAATTGGGAGGTTGGGTAGAAGCAAGCCTTCCTCCGAGACGTAGATGATCTAGTGACCTCCAAAACGATGGAAAATAGGGGTTCGTGCATAGGTGTCTTTTTGGTAGCTTCTCATGTTGTCATGTGTCGTGAGCCGTAAGGATATAACAAGTACATCCAAAAAAAAGTCAACAAAAAGTCAAAGAAATAAAATACAAAAGCCCAAAAACTTATAATGGGCCAAAACCCAGTCTCAATAGAACCAAACAAACCTTAGGAACAAATTTTAGCAACTAAATATTATAACCGTCGTTTTCAAAATAGGCCACTTGGATAGGTTGGAAAGTTGAAGGCAAAGGTGGATACACTACCTTTCAATGGCATGTTATACCTCCCTCAAGAGACCATATTGTGGCAACCCAAAAAAGGAACACCGTCAATCACCATGGAGCCATATTGGGGCTAAAGCCAGAGAAGGGATCCACGGCCAATGAATGACTTCAACCACTGGTCACGCATGCTAGTGTGGTAAAACATGAGCATTGACGAGCTCTATCAAGCGGAGGACCATGGTGAAAGTGGTGCACAACAACCAAAGGATGAGGCTACCGAAGAGAAGAAAGGTAGCCATGTTGAAAACTGCATAAGGGCTAGAAGAAAACTCTCAAATGTCAGACGAACAAGAGAAGCATCGGACAATAGGGATGATATCTATTCGGTCCAATTTTTGGATTTTTCAAACCATCTATCATAATTTGGTTTGGTTTGATTCTTCGTTTTTTCATATTAATTCTTGGTTTTAGATTTTTAGACTTATTTTGACATAATGAGCTTTATTTTATGGCTTTTTCGATATTATTTGACAATGCTTCAAGTCTTTTTCATAAATATTTCTAAAAAATAATAATTTTTCAAGTAAATAAAAAATAACCAATAACTTTTATATGATTTTTAAAAATATATATAGAAATTTTAAGTTATTTTCACTATTTTAAATATAAAATACTTATTTTATATAATAAAAATCAAAACTAATTATAAATTAAATAAAGATAAAATTCAGAAGTGCAATTTTTAACTTGCATCTTATAAACTGTCCAAACATTTTAATTTAAATCAATTTTTTATTTTTGGGTTTTTTATTTCCCGAACCCTACCAAACAAGCTTTATTTTTTTCGGGGTAAAAGAAAAACAAACAGGTAGGAAATGAAAAAAAAATTTCTCAAATTTATCAATCAATAAAAATCATTTGCATCAAATAAAATTATTTCATCTTACTAATCAATAATTTCTCAATTAGTATGCATAAGGAATGAGGTGTGATGTTAAGCGTGCACGTTTAATTTGCATGCTAATGATATCTAAAAATGTTTTAATTATTTACTAATAATTGTTAAAAAAACCAAATTTTATAATAATAACAGTTGAATAACAAATACTTTTAGGTTATAAAATGAACTAAATAATAAAATCTTATATTTCAACCAAATGAACTATATAGAATAATGTTACATATTTAGTAATATAATAAGTAATCTTATGTTCTTATAATTTTATTGTCGAAGAGAATATAACATTCCATGAACCAAACGTCCATACGTATCATCTACTAAGATTATACTTTGTTTTGATATTGGTTAAAGATAATATTTATAGCACCGATTGAACTTTAGCTTAGTTGACACCATTGCTATTACAACAATCAAGAAGACGTGGAGTCGAGCATGCGTTTATTTCTCTAATTTAAGTGTTAGGAGAGGTGAATGGTAAAATTAGGTATTATATAAAATATATATAATATTTATAAAAAAAATTTATATCGATAATGTATGTTTTTCCCTTGAATTTGGTAAAAGTATTGGAGTTTAAGTTATTTAGCAAGATCTAAAAAGACATTTTTTAGGCCTTTAATAAAAGTGTGTCCTTTCATATTATTAAATAAATTCTTAATTAATATCATGCATTTTTTAACTCAGATCAATTATCCTTTACAAAATTTTAACCTTAATTATTGGTGATTAAATAAATAAAATTAACAAATATAATAATAACGTAATATTTATTTATTTTATTCAACTAGATTTATGGTTTATGATATAATGGGTTTAGAATTTAAAATTTTAAATTTAAAGCTCTATAATTTAAAAAAAAAGGATTAAATTAAGATTTTAGGTTGGGTTAAGGTTTAAGGTTGGATAAGATTTAGAAGTTGATGTTTAGGGTGTAAGATTTTACTGTATATAATTTTACAATTTAGGATTATGGTTTTAAAAGTTTATAAGGAATAGATAATTAATTTTGTTAAATCTCAATCATAAATCTTACATACACACAATAAATTGGTAAGTCTTTAAATGTATAATAATAAGAAGAAGAAGATTTAATTTGATGTTTTTTGGTGTATTATATTATTTATATACTCCAATTCATCACATTCAAACTTTTAAATTTAATCAACAAATATTTTTTCCCAATTATATTTTTAAGGGTAAACGACACTATTAATCACTAAATTATGGGTAAGTTTTTGTTTTGGCCATTTAACTAAAAAAATATAATTAGTTATTGAACTACTCAAAATTTTTCATTTAAGTTACTGAGCTGATAAAATCGATGTTGTATGATTTTTTTTGTTCGTACTACTTGCACCAATTGAAAAATTTTTTTCCTTTCTCTTCCACAGTTCAACTTTTTTTTTTCATGAAACAATTCTGGACATCATGAATCTACGGACCAAAATTCAAACAGCTTTTTTCTCTGATCTCTGGCAGTAACCATCAGATCGACTTAGATCTAAGATACATTCTTCTACTTATCGATGAGAATTGATCAAAGAGATTATTATTATTTTATGTATCCATCTAACCACTGCCACTAACAATTAATTTAAGGATATAGCTCATGCAAGTCAAATTTGTAATAAAGAAATAGTTTTTAACTATTCGCTTTATGTAAAAATATTCAATAGTTAAATATATATTAATATAAATAATATTTTTAAATATAATTAAAATGTTAGATTGATTCGAAACTTTATATGCATGACAAGTACAATTATATTGATAAATTTAATTATTGAATTATTAAAAATATCATTAAAAAATTAGCAATAATGGCAAATTTTACCCTTATACTCTAACAAAATTGTCACTGTGGTACATATACTTTTAATTTGTTTATTTTGATACCTGAACTTTCTTTCCACTTAGTTTTCGGTACTTCACCTTCGCAACATTAAAATGTGTCAAAATTTTACACGTGACCCATTGGATGTTCAGAAGAAAAGTCGAACGATCAGGGGGAGGAACTTAGGAAAAATTTCCCTCTCATATTTCCTGGTTTAAAAAATGGAAAAAAAAGAGAGTTAATAATATTGTAAAATTGCATTTTCTCCAAAAAGATTAACATAAATTCATTTGCAATACATAAGGGTGAGTAAAACTTAATTCGACTCAAAAAAAAATTCAAATTTCGAGTTAAATAAATCGAGTTATTCGAGTTAACTCGAAGTTTTTTTCGAATTTTAAGTTTGAATCAAGTTTAATTTTCAAATTTAAAAAACTCGAATAATTCGAATAAACCGAATATCAAACTATAATATTTTATATTTTTATCTCTAAACCTTTTTACTTTCCCCCAATACTTTTATTCTCTCCCACTTCCCTGCCCCCTCCCCCCACCCAAAAAAAAAAAAACTTTTACTCCCCTCTCATGCCATCCCCATCTACCCCAAACCCATTCCCCCCAATTATTTTTGAAAATTTCCCCCCGTTTATTTTCCCTCAAAATTTTACTCCCCCAACCACCAAAATTTTTTATTTTCCCCCTAAACTTTTACTTTTAACACTTTACCCCCAAATAAAAAATCATCTAAAAAAAAATCCCTAAACCTAAGTAGTAATAATTTTATTTATATATTCTGTCAAAAAAATAATTTTATTTATATCTACTATTTATATTATTAAATTAAATTTCAAATTTTGTATTATTTATATTATTGAATTGTTTAATCATATTAAATCTTTATAAATTTCTGTTAAAATTGAATTATTGATGATGCCATAAAATATTTAGTGTTAAAATTTTATGTTGGTATCAATTTCACATTTTATCTTTAAGATATTTTTTATTAAAAAATCACATTTTTTTATATTTAATATATTTTTTAATTTCAAAATACATATTGACAAAAATTAGAAGATAATTGAAGCAACTAAGCAAATAAAGAAACTAACACGTATATAAAAAATTAATAAATAAATTATTAGGAGATGAAAGTTAATAACAAATTCAATTACGGTGGGTAAATTTGTTACCGTGGGTGATAGTGGTTATAAGGATCCAAAGTCATTTTTTTAAATTTAACTCGAACAAATATATTCGATTTGAATTCTATGTAACATCTTGAATAATTGGGTCTGTGCATTTTATGTGTTTAAATGCTTAGAATATTAATTTAAGAATATGAGGTACAAATGGGGCTCAAATTGGGCTGAGGCCTTGTTTTAAATATTTTGTTTAGACACTTTAAGGGTTTAAATTAAAGTTTTAATAGTTTAAGTGACATATTGGGCTTGTGGACCAGCAATTAGGAGCACAGTAGAGGAGAAATTTAAGTGGCGTCACTTGTGCATGAGGAAGGCCCAAAGTTTGGCAGCTTGAAGCCCAAGTTTTTAAGGCTAAAATTCAGCACTCCAAGGGGGGAAGGGAGGACGGCATACTAGCTACAAAATAGGGGATTTAATTCTTTTATTTTGATTATTAAATGATGATAATAGGAAGGGAGGAGTTGGTGTCAAGGAAGTCCCTTCTAGTGTGAGTAAATTTAGAAAGATAAGGAGCTATCCCTAGGAGTTTAATGTTAGCCGAAATTATTAAGAATTTGAAAAAAAAAGGGGCATTCGATTTTGGCTTAAGGTATGAGTGCCAAAATCCCTAGCTAGTTCTCTCATCTTTGCTTTGCCGAAATTCCTATACTATTCTCCCTCTCTTTTCTTTTTTTCTCTTGATTGCTGGTGAACCTCTGATGATTCTTTTCTCATCTCATTCAAACACTTTAGCTGAAACCTCTAAGCTTCCCTTACTTTTTGCTTACTTTCTTCAAAGCCGAAACACCTCGCTTAGATTTTCTAAAAGCCGAAAACGGGAGATCTAGTCTTCTATATGTGTGCCGAAATCATTCTGGGGTACCTACCTGTGCCAAAATTTTGAAGAAATCAATAGGTATGTATCGATTTTGAATTTCCAATATTTCTCCGGCTTTTCAAAGTCTCTAGCCGAATGGCTATTCAAGTGACTAATCAAAGGGTTTTCTTATTTTTTGGTATTTTGGGATCTGAAGAGGAGTCCAACGCCTAGATCTTTAAAGCCAAGGTTCAGTAACCTTTGAGTCGTATTATTTTCGGGATTTCAAGGTAAGAGATCTATTAGTTTTAAACGTGTGATTTGGGACTTATTTAACCTTGGCCTATTGTTGAAGGGGCTAAATCTTTGTGTATTTTTCGGCTATTAAGCAAAGCTATAGATTGAGGATAATAGATTCGGATAGCAAGGACATCGACTAAGAATATTGGATTTCGCGATATCAAGTGTGTAATACTTCCCCATCATCTAGATCCGATTATAATATGCATGTTTATAAGTTTATAAGTTGTGATAAATGCCGAAATCTCGGCTTAATGTTGGAAACCCGAATAGGGTGAAGCAAATCACCAGACCAGTGAATGTTTTGACTTTATATGATAAAAGTATACTGATTTTATGATTGCATGGGTTGGGTTTGTTAAAGGAGGAAGTTATACATTGTAGCGGTTTTACCGTGATCTGTTATATGTGGTAGCGGCCTTTGCCGTGATCTGTTGTAGTGGCTACGGCCATTATCTGATGATGAGCAGCACGACTGCCATCAAGGCGTGTAGCGGTGTGGGTTGATTGTAGAAATCCCCAACGGTGTGAATGACTGGTACGGGGGCGTGTAGCGGATGGACACCTAGGATTTGGGTTGGGCTTTGCATACTATTTTTGTTGTGTATATTAATTTTGATTATTTTGTTTTATGGGGCTAAAGCCCAAATCTAGTGGTGCATGAAGGTTGCACACTGAGTCTCGTAACTCACCCTATTAATTAATATTTCAGGTGATACCTAGTGCTTCGGACCGGGCTGGAGAGGAGCTCAAGGTGGCCATGCAGGAGAATATGTGGACTTGGCAAAAAGGCCTAAATTAATTATTTCATATTGTATTTTAATTAATGGATTTTAAATTTTGATGTAATAAGGCCATGGGCCACTAGTTTTATTTTCTTTTATTATGGGTTTAACTTACTTTTGTTTTTAGTTATTGAAAACATTTATTTTAATTAAACTAAGGCATGTAATTAAGTTTGGGTTTTATTTACAAAGGCATATTTCATATAAAAATATATTTGGGCTTTTCTGAAAATGCGACATGTTTTGTGAACTCCCTTAAGTGACATACAAGATCCGGTCGTAGCGTTTGGGCCGGGTTTGGGGTGTTACAAATTGGTATCAGAGTTAGGTTCAAAACTCGGCCCTGGCGTTTTTGGGCTCAAAACGTTTTCTAAAATGGGCTTTTGAAATATGGATGTCTTTAAGTAATAACAGTTCTGTTAGCTCGACCAGGCACCTGCGTCTCCGGCCCAAGTCTGCTAGGTAAGTACTCTGAACCATTGTATGATCTTTGTATATGTGGGCTTAATGGGCCTAGTGGGACGTAGATTAGTTAGAATTAGAAATTGATGGACTCTAGGCTTAGTTCAAACCACTTCTTAAAATGTCATAAAACTTAATTTCACTAAACAAACCCGCTAACGAGCCGCAAGACTAGGGTGTGGTAACCATCATACGCATGTCCAGGAAGGATCCGGAAGAGCCTGGTATTTAAGTAGTCCTAGTGACTCACCTCCTCTTCGCTTGAATCCTATCTGGTGCTTAGTGACTGTTTACCTTAGCCGAGTTAGGGTGTGGCAATGGGCATACGCATGTCTAGGAGTGGATTCAGGGAGAGCTTGGTACTTAAGCAGTCCTAGCGACTCACATCCTCTTCACTAGAATCCTACCTGGTGCGTAGTGACTATTCACCCTAGTTACGAGGGCTTGATGATGGGCTAAACCTTATAACTAAAACCCGAAAGGGACCAGCCACCCTAGTTTGGAAATTTTTTTTTTCAAGATTTGCAAAATTTTCAAAATACGTTTGATTTGTGAAAGCTTCCAACCAGCCATGAACTTATAAAATACCTGTGTTTCGAAAATTTACCCGAAAATCTCACGTTTACAAGAATAATCCGGACCATGAAACTAGATTTTACTAAAAGTACCTCCGTTTAAAAAAAAACATCAAAGTTTGAAAAAAATTAACAAAATACCCTTGTTTTGCAAAATTACCGAAATACCCTCAGATTTCTAAATTACCGAAACACCCCCGAATTTTAAAATTACCGAAATACCCCCGGATCTCAAAATTACCAAAATACCCCTGGATTACAAAATTACCAGAAAACCCTTACTTCACAAAATCATCAAGGATTTTATTTTGAAAAATTACGAAAATACCCCTGTAGGATAAAAAGACAAAAATACCCCATAGGTAGTGAAAAAACAACAACAACAACAACAACAACGCTTTTCTGTAATGAACGTGAGTTCATGAATGTTGATGATTGAATGTATGAACTTGAGACTGTACTGTGGGTATGAATTCGAAAGAACTACTCTTTAAAACTGTTATTCATAAGACTGTTCGCGATTAATTAGTGGAAAGAACTAATAATCCATAAAATTCTTAATCAGATAAACGCCAATCGAAGGAATGAGTTCAAGGGGTCGAGGACGTCCGCCGCGTGGACGCGGTAGGGGTAGAATGACCGTGATCGAGCGGTGAGAGGGTCCGCCACGGTCGAAAACGAGATGCCAAAACCGCTTACCGTAGAAGGAGAATTTCAGGATGAGGCGCCCGAAGATGATGCTGTATCTCAGGTGATGTTGCGAGTTCTTGAGAGAGTTGCCAGAGTAGGCGTGGGCATAGGAGCCGAGAAATCTGTGCCAGAGCGGCTTAAGGCCAATGGGGCAGAAGTGTTTAGGGGAGTTTCTGGTGTAGCCCCTAACACCGCTGAGTATTGGATGGAAGCGACTGAGCGCAAAATGGATGACTTGGACTTCACGGTAGAGGAAAAGTTGAAAGGGGTCGTGTCTCTTCTCCGAGACGAGGCCTACCAGTGGTGGCTCACAGTGAAAGAAAGTACTACTGCGGACCTGATTGACTGGGATTTCTTTAAGGAGACATTCCAGGGGAAGTATGTCGGGGCCAGTTATATTGATGCACAAAGGAAGGCATTCTTGAACTTGGTGCAGGGAAGTAAGTCTGTGGCTGAATATGAGGTAGAGTTTCTGCGGTTGAGTCGATACGCTAGGGGAATGGTAGCAACAGAGTATGAACATTGTGTTCGGTTCGAGGATGGGCTACAAATGAGTTAAGGGTTCTGATAGCACCGCAACGAGAGAGAGTTTTTGCTGTTTTGGTAGATAAGGTTAAAATACCTGAGGAAGTGAAACGGGTTGAGAGACAAGAAAGGGATAAGGATCGGGGTAAGAGTAAGAGGAGTTTTGGGCCATCAAGAGCATCTAGAATTTTCAGAAGAGGCCTAGGACTGATGGGCCAGCTCGTGCTCCGACGAGTCAGAATTAGGCATGTTCTACATGTGGGAAGACGCATTATGGGGGGTGCAGAATGAAAACAGGTGGATGCTGTAGGTGGGGATCCACAGAATATTTGATTAAGGACTGTCCCCAGATAGATCGGGTACAGCCAGCGGGCCAAGGTTCTGATCAGGTTAGGAGAGGTGATCAGCCTGGACCAAGGGGTCGTGGTGCAAGTAGAGGAGAAAAATGGGGGCGGGCGAGGGCACTTGGGCAGTCTTGGCCGAGGTGCTTGAGGCTGCTGCAGACACTGGTGCGGTCTATGTAGCCTGCGCGTCGAGGAGGAGGGACGACGCACCCGATGTTATAACCGGTACGTTTATAATTTCTAGGTTACCTTATAATGCTTTGATTGATGTGGGTTCGACACACTCATATGTTGCTAGTAGATAGTGGAAACTTTGAACTTAGTTAATGAGACTACTGCTAGGAAAATGACGATAGTTAGCCCTCTAGGACACTCTGTGGTAGTAGACAAACTGTATAAGGATGTACCCCTAGAACTTCAAGGGGTCTTGTTTCAAGCGGATTTGATGGAACTACCCTTCGGGAAGTTCGATTTAATCTTAGGAATGGACTGGTTGGTAAAGTACCAGGCAGAGCTGGACTGTGCAGCTAAGCATATGGTGCTGAAGTCGGTTGAGGGTGAAGAGGTGGTGATGATAGGAGAGAAAAGGAATTACTTATCTATTGTGGTGTTCGCGCTAAAGGCGGAGAAGATGGTAAGGAAAGGATGTGAGGCGGTTATGGTCTACGTAGGTGCCTTGGAAGTTAAGGAGTCAGGAATGGAGAATGTTCGAACGGTGAAAGACTTTGTCGATGTCTTTTCGGAAGAGCTTCCGGGTTTGCCCCCAGATCGTGAAGTGGAGTTCGGTATAGATCTTCTACCGGGAACAGCGCCAGCGTCTATTGCTCTGTATAGGATGGCGCCAAAGGAATTGGTGGAGTTGAAGGTGCAGATTCAGGAGTTGCTGGATCGGGGTTTTATCCGGCGAAGTGTTTCACCGTGGGGAGCGCCTGTGCTCTTTGTTAAGAAGAAGGACGGGTCAATGCGAATGTGCATAGACTATCGTCAGTTGAATAAATTGACGATTAAGAACAAGTATCCTTTGCCTAGGATAGATGACTTGTTCGACCAGCTTAAGGGAGCATCGGTCTTCTCCAAGATAGATTTAAGGTCAGGGTATCACCAACTTAAGGTGAAGGAGGCAGATATCCATAAAACGGAGTTTCGTACTTGATACGGGCACTATGAATTCTTGGTAATGCCGTTCGGATTGACGAACGCACCGACAACATTTATGGATATGATGAACCGGGTGTTTCAGCTGTTTTTGAATCGGTTCGTCGTAGTATTTATTGATGATATTCTGGTGTACTCGCAGTCGAAGGAGGAGCATGATGCGCATTTGCGAATGGTGTTGCAGATTCTTAGGGAAAAGAGTTTATACGTAAAGTATAGTAAGTGCGAGTTTTGGTTGAAGGAAATTACCTTTTTGGGTCATACGGTGTCAGCCGAGGGGATTAGGGTGGACCCTTGAAAGATTGAGGCTGTTTTGAATTGGAAGCCACCAAAGTCTGTGGCGGAGATTCGAAGTTTTCTAGGATTAGCAGGGTATTATCGGAGGTTTGTGGAAGGATTTTCTCTGATTGCAGCACTGTTAACCAAGGTGCTAAGAAAAGGGGTTCCGTTTGTGTGGTCAGACAAGCAACAGAAAAGTTTTGAGAAGTTAAAAAGAATTTTGAGAGAGGCCTCGGTGTTGATTCAACCGGAAGCCGGAAAGGAATTTAGGGTTTATTGTGATGCATCCCACACAGGATTGGGTTGTGTGCTGATGCAAGAAGGGAAAGTAGTGGCGTACACTTCCCGACAGTTAAGACCTCACGAAGTGAACTACCCGACACATGATCTAGAGTTGGCTGCAGTAGTTTTTGCGCTGAAAATTTGGAGACATTATTTGTATGGCGAGAAGTCGGTAGTGTATACAGATCACAAGAGCTTAAAGTACCTTTTCACGTAGAAGGAGTTGAATTTAAGGCAAAGAAGGTGGATTGAGCTGTTAAAGGACTATGACTGCTTGATTGAATACCACCCGGGAAAGGATAATGTGGTAGCAGATGCCTTGAGCCGAAAGGTGGTGGCAGATTTAAGAGCCATGTTTGCTCACCTTAGTCTGTATAATGACGAAAGTCTATTAGCGGAATTGTAAGTGAGGCCAACATGGATTGATGAGGTTAAGGAAAAACAGCGGGAAGATGAAGTTTTAAGTGCGCAATGTTTGCAAGTACAGAATGGTAGACTAGAAGGGTATAGTCTGAGCAGCGATGGAGTGTTATGTTTCCAAGGGAAAATGTGTATGCCTAAGGATGTGGAGTTAAGGCAGAAGATCTTGCAGGAGGCATATAGCAGTCCCTATGCTATGCACCCGGGAGGTAGTAAGTTGTACCGGGATTTGCGGAAGCAGTTTTGGTGGCCAGGCCTTAAGCGTGAGGTAAGTGTCTGACGTGTTAGCAAGTCAAGGCTGAACATCAGTTACCCTCGGGATTGTTCCAATCGATCAAGATTCCACAATGGAAGTGGGAAACGATCACAATGGATTTTGTGAGTGGGCTACCTTCTACGCCGACCAAGAAGGATTCAGTTTGGGTAATTGTAGACCGTTTGACAAAGTCGGCTCATTTCATACCTGTACGTATGGACTATTCTCTTCAGAAGTTATCAAGACTATATGTAGCGGAGATTGTGAGGTTACACGGGGTGCCAGTGTCGATTGTTTAGGACAGAGACCCTAGATTTATGTCAAGGTTCTGGAAAGCTTTGCATCAGGCATTGGGTACAAGGTTGGATTTTAGTACAGCATTCCATCCCCAATCAGATGGACAGTCGGAGAGGGTGATTCAAGTTTTCGAGGACATGCTGAGGGGATGTGTCTTGGATTTCAAGGGCAGTTGGGAAGAATTCTTACCGTTGGCGGAATTCGCGTATAACAATAGTTATCAGGCGAGTATTAAGATGGTTCCGTACGAAGCGTTATATGGTCAGAAGTGTCGTACCCCTATGTGTTGGACGGAGTTGGGGGTGAAACACCCCACACCCGGCCCACGAGCCTGAACCGGATCTAGTATGTTCCTTAAGAAAATCGGTTTCAAAATTCTTTGTTACTTAGTGGAAAACTTGTGATTTTAAAAAAATATTGTTTGGGTTGGGCTTAGGTTGGAAACCCATTAACTTTATTTTTAAATCCATTTAGTCTAAGGTGACAAAACAATTTAGGGTTTTCTTTGAAAGATATAATTCTTGCTTAGACTTAAAATATAAAATATTTCATAACATAGTCGTTAAAGAAAATAAAAGTAACAAATTAAAACTATGGCCTTTTCGGCCTTATTACATCAAATAATTCCCAAATTTAAGAAAAATTAAAGTACTTGGTATAAATAAAAATCCCAAATAATAAAATTTCTTCCTTAACATGAATGGCCACCTTTAGCTCCCGCGACTGGTCCATTATTGCTCACCACTGAAAAATAGTCCCACAATGGGGTGAGTCAACAGACTCAATGTGTACACAAACTAACAATCATCAGATTAGGCATACATGTTCATATCAAAGACATATTCATATAAAAATGATGCAACCCAAACCCAAGCCTATTTGTCTATCCGCTACACACCACCCGCACTCGCCGGTCACACCGTGCGGGACTACTAAGTCAACCCTCCATCCACTACACACCATCGAAAGCGATCAGCTGCGATCGGCGTGCTCATCGCCCATATAATTTGTGTCATTAGACACCATATTCAGATAATGTAACCGGTTACCAAATTCGAGAAAATGTAACCGAAGTTACCATATTCATATTATGTGACCGTAGTCACCATATTCGATTGGTGAGACCAAGTCAACACCTTCTTCCCTTTCACATATAGCCCAAAATGCCCCAAATATTATTATATCATGCATAACCTACTTATTTCTCATTCATGTTACTATTCACATGTTCAAAATATATCATATTCGTAATCCTATCAGAAGTAGGAAACGTACTTAGGTACTCTTTACCATATTTGTGGTACTTAGCCATATTCTCATTCTTATGCATATTCATATATTAAAATAATTATTGCCATAATATATTGAAAGTTAGTGTGAGTACACACCTGATTTGCTTAATAGGTTCCTTGATATCCCGAAGAAATCGATCTGTTGCTTTAGATCTCAATCCCTATATTCGGCCAAATTATTTAAACACATAAATAAACCTTTTTGACCTTAAAACCAAATCCTAGTAGGATTTGTATTTCTAAAGAACAACCCTTGGCCGATTGGATCTATGGACTTACCTTAAAATTTCCAAATCCCGAATGTAATCCTTGCCTTGTATGTCTGTCGAAATTCCTATAGTTTCATGTTAGACTTAAATCTCATATATAATCCATAACTTTAACCAAATATGTGTAGATCTTACCTTAGATTCTTGAATCCCGAATGATCTCTTCCTTATAGTTGATAGCACTAGAAATCCCGAAACACTCCTTATAGTTTCGGCCACAAAAATAATAACAGTAGCCTCTATGTTTGACTTGAAGAGGAGAATAATCGATAACCACAAGATTCTTACCTTTTGAATTCGACAGATCTTTCCCGACATCGCTCGAGAGATTCGGCTTTGGCAAAATTTCGGCTTTTGATGCTATGAAGAATTCGGCTAGGTTGGATTGTGTTTTTGATTTTGAAAAAGAAGAAAAGAAAAAGAGAGAGGAGGCTAGGGAATTCGGCTAGACAAAAGAAAAGAGAAGAGAACCCTAAAAATTTCGGCAGAGATGAGGAGGAAGCAAAAATTGATGAGTAACCCTCCTGCCTTCCTTTTATAGCCGAAATTATTGGCTAGGGAGTCCCTTACTTGGCCACCACTCCTCTATCTGATAATATTATCTCTTTTATTTATCATAAATAAAAGAGTTTAATCCATTATTTAACTCCTCTGAATAATCCTAAAAAATCCTCTATTATCTTCATAAATTGCCGAATTTTAAAGGGATTTAAACTCCCTTTTTCTAGAAGCCTTGCCGTCCACTCTTAGCCTTCTGGAAGAAAAAATAAAACTTCATTTATTTGCTTCCCAAGTGGCTCGAACCCAGGCCCATGCCTTTTGCACATGGCGCCATTTCCATAGGCCTTAAGTGCCATCTTCAGGCCACTTTTCCTAGCCCGTTTGTGTGTCAAATTTCACCAACTTTTTCTTTTAAGGCCACCTTGCCTTAATTTCCTATTTTAAACTTTAAAACTTGACATTTCTAAGTCATTTCTAAGTTTCCTAAAATTTTCGATCGGCTCAGTAAACTTGCCATTTTCTTACATTTCCAAGTTTCAGAAATGTTCACTTTCCATTTTGAATCATTTCTTACATTTCCTAGTTTCCATAAATGTTCACTTTCCTCTTTATTCCTTTACATTTTCAGGACATTTCCTACATTTCCAAGACAAGACATTTCCTTACATTTCCTTGCATTTCCTTACATTTCCATACATTTCCTCACATTTCCTTACATTTCTTACATTTCCATACATTTCCATACATTTCTTACATTTTCTTACATTTTCCTACATTGCCTTACATTTCCATACATTTCCACACATTTCCACACATTTCTATACACTTCCATACATTTCCATATATTTCCATACATTTCCTTATTTCTAGAATTCACATAACACATTCATAATTCATAAAACATGCCATTTTACCACATAGTTCCTTGTGTCATGCTTCACACGGAGCTTCTTTTAAAGCCTCATTTACCTAGCTCCCCTTTTTACTTAAAAACCAATAATTTTCCCAAAGCTTTCTTCTTCCATCCTAAAATTCTAAAAACCCTTAATACACTTCCAACACTGCCAAAACCTACTAACTCATGAATTATGCACAAACGCATAACCCCTAATCTAGGATGTTACAGGGGGAGCGGCAGTTGTTGGGTCCGGAGCTGGTTACAGAGACAGAGGATAAGGTGAAGGTGATTAGAACCCATTTGAAGGAAGCCTCAGACAGGCAGAAGTCTTATGCCGATCTTAGACGGAAGGATATAGAGTTTGTTGAAGGTGACAAGGTTTTCTTGAAGGTGTCACTGTGGAAAAAGGTTCTGAGGTTTGGTAGGAAAGGCAAGTTAAGCCCTAGATTTATTGGGCCCTATCAGGTGTTGAAGCGAGTAGGACCAATGGCGTACCAGCTTGAGTTGCCACCAGAGTTGAGTCGAATCCACGATGTGTTTCACGTTTCCATGCTTAGACGCTATCGCTCGGATCCATCACACATTGTGCCGGTGGAGGAGATAGAGGTGAATCCAGATTTGTCTTTTAAGGAGGAATTAGTGCAAATCTTGGATTGAGATATAAAAGTGTTGAGAAGGAAGTCCGTTCCTTTGGTCAAAGTTCTATGGCGAAATTATGGCGCAGAAGAGGCGACGTGGGAGCCAGAGGATGTTATACGACAACAGTATCCCCATCTCTTTTGATCAGGTAAATTTCGAGGACGAAATTTATTTTAAGGGGGTAGAATTGTAACATCCTGAATAATTAGGTCTGTGCATTTTATGTGTTTAAATGCTTAGAATATTAATTTAAGAATATGAGGTACAAATAGGGCTCAAATTGGGCTGAGGCATTGTTTTAAATATTTTGTTTAGGCACTCTAAGGGTTTAAATTAAAGTTTTAATAGTTTAAGTGACATATTGGGCTTGTGTCCCAGCAATTAGGAGCACAGTAGAGGAGAAATTTAAGTGGCGTCACTTGTGCATGAGGAAGGCCCAAAGTTTGGCAGCTTGAAGCCCAAGTTTTTAGGGCTAAAATTCGGCACTCCAAGGGGGGAAGGGAGGACGGCACACTAGCTACAAAATAGGGGATTCAATTCTTTTATTTTGATTATTAAATGATGATAATAGGAAGGGAGGAGTTGGTGTCAAGGAAGTCCCTTCTAGAATGAATAAATTTAGAAAGATAAGGAGTTATCCCTAGGAGTTTAATGTTAGCCGAAATTATTAAGAATTTGAAAAAAAAGGGGCATTCGGTTTTGGCTTAAGGTATGAGTGCCGAAATCCCTAGCTAGTTCTCTCATCTTTGCTTTGCCAAAATTCCTATACTATTCTCCCTCTCTTTTCTTTTTTTCTCTTGATTATTGAACCTCTCTCGATGATTTTTTCTCATCTCATTCAAACACTTTAGCCGAAACCTCTAAGCTTCCCTTACTTTTTGCTTACTTTCTTCAAAGCCGAAACACCTTTCTTAGATTTTTTAAAAGCCGAAAACGGGAGATCTAGTCTTCTAGATGTGTGCCGAAATCATTCTGGGGTACCTACCTGTGCCAAAATTTTGAAGAAATCAATAGGTATGTGTCGATTTTGAATTTCCAATATTTCTCCGGCTTTTCAAAGTCTCTAGCCGAATGGCTATTCAAGTGACTAATCAAAGGGTTTTCTTATTTTTCGGTATTTTGGGATCTGAAGAGGAGTCCAACGCCTAGATCTTTAAAGCCAAGGATTCAGTAACCTTTGAGTCGTATTATTTTCAGGATTTCAAGGTAAGAGATCTATTAGTTTTAAACGTGTGATTTGGCACTTATTTAACCTTGGCCGATTGTTGAAGGGGCTAAATCTTTGTGTATTTTTTTGGCTATTAAGCAAAGCTATAGATTGAGGATAATAGATTCGGATAGCAAGGACATCGACTAAGAATATTGGATTTCGCGATATCAGGTGTGTAATACTTCCTCATCATCTAGATTCGATTATAATATGCATGTTTATAAGTTTATATGTTGTGATAAATGTCGAAATCTCGGCTTAATGGTGGAAACCCGAAGAGGGTGAAGCAAATCACCAGGCCAGCGAATGTTTTGACTTTATATGATAAAATTATACTGATTTTATGATTGCATGGGTTGGGTTTGTTAAAGGAGGAAGTTATACGTTGTAGCGGTTTTACCGTGATCTATTATATGTGGTAGTGGCCTTTGACGTGATCTGTTGTAGTGGCTACGACCATTATCTGATGATGAGCAGCACGACTGCCATCAAGGCGTGTAGCGGTGTGGGTTGATTGTAGAAATCCCCAACGGTGTGAATGGCTGATACGGGGGCGTGTAGCGGATGGACACCTAGGATTTGGGTTGAGATTTGCATACTATTTTTGTTGTGTATATTAATTTTGATTATTTTGTTTTATGGGGCTAAAGCCCAAATCTAGTGGTGCATAAAGGTTGCACACTGAGTCTCGCGACTCACCCTATTAATTAATATTTCAGGTGATATCTAGTGCTTCGGACCGGGCTGGAGAGGAGCACAAGGTGGCCATACAAGAGAATATGTGGACTTGGCAAAAAGGCCTAAATTAATTATTTCATATTGTATTTTAATTAATGGATTTTAAATTTCGATGTAATAAGGCCATGGGCCACTAGTTTTATTTTCTTTTATTATGGGTTTAACTTACTTTTGTTTTTAGTTATTGAAAACATTTATTTTAATTAAACTAAGGCATGTAATTAAGTTTGGGTTTTATTTACAAAGGCATATTTTATATAAAAATATATTTGGGCTAAAAATGCAACATGTTTTGTGAACTCCCTTAAGTGACATACCAGATCCGGTCGTAGCGTTTAGGCCGGGTTTGGGGTGTTACATTCTATCTCACTCAACTTGATTCGAGAAAAATTGAAATTGAGTTAGGATGATAAAATAGGATTCGTCAAGTCGATTAACTCGAATTTTTTTCATTCAATTCGATCGAACGCTCACCCCTAACCAACCAATTGTTCTTTTTCATTAGCATAAATCCAAAAACCCTAAATGATGAACTGTTAACATCAAATTACACATTTATAGTCCTAACCGAAGTCCTCGCCTTATGAGTCAGTAACTCCTTGCCAAGCCAAGTGGGCTTCAATCTTCGTCACTACTTTGGCAACTTGTCCAGCTCCTTAACCTCAATCTCCAATGTAACACCCAATTCCATTTACGTTGCCAGAATAGGATACAAGATGTTACTAGACAAGTTGGAACAGTTAATAATGAAATACGTTCAATAATCAATTCAATTCCATAATTACAAGTAATACTCAATATGAAAGAGATCATTTAGTTTCGAGTCTTAAATCGAGCTTGCGAAGTTTTAGAATAAGTTACAAACATTCAAGGACCAAGTTGGAACAAATCAGAACATTTAGGAAGAAATTAAAAATTTTCAAGTTAGGGGTCACACGGTCGTGTGACAGAGCCCAGCCCATGTGCAATCTCACACGCTCATGTGCATGGACCGTGTAACTCTCTAATTTGGATCACATGGCCATGTCGCAGGCCATGTGCCAGCTCGTGTGAAAACTGCACATATACTATTTTTAAACACGTTCTGGAACACGCTCGTGTGGGTTGACCATGTACTTCACACGGTTGTGTGATAGCCCGTGTCCCAAGCCATGTGAGCTCAAAAATGTCCAATTCTAACCTCAAACTTCACCCTTTTGCTTAGATACCTAAACACATTCAAATACACAATTTCCATAGGCCAAAACCAACTCGAAACACATTTAAACATGACAATAAATTCAACCCATATCCACCAATGTGCCATCATAGCACCTCAATGCATTTCATCACACTTCACTTCTAATTTTGCAAACACAATCAAATTTTATCTAAACATAACAAACATCCATTTCATTGCAAACTTTAAGTTAACAATTTACCAAAGCATCTCATACTTTAAGTAACATGTAGATTTTTCACAAGTCATTCAAAACACATCACAAACATAGGTATATTACATCAAAATTATATAATTGTCATAACCTATATAAAAGGGCCTATTACATGACATATAAACCAACCAAAATTAAAATTTACGAAGATTCCCAGATAGTGTGATTTCCACGTTGATCCAACCTTCCGAGCCCACAAATGTAATCTACAAAATGAACCAACAATAGGTAAGCCTAAATAAAGCTTAGTAAATTCGTTCGAATATTAATTAAATTGAATCCTCAGCAATCACTACTTCTGTGGAATAGGTACTGTTGGTACCAATATTTCAGTGTTCATTTCCAACAATCAATACAGATGATCCCGTTCAGTAGAATCAATGTATAACTCTCGTTGAGTAGCATTCAGTATAACTAGTGAACTTTTACTCGCTTGAGTAGTATTCAGTATATTTTTAATAGGTTTTGCTCGATTGAGCAGTATTTAGTATATTTGGTAAGTTTTGCTTGCTTGAGACACATTTCAGTATATTCAGTAAGCTTTGCTCAATTGAGCAACAATTTAGTATATTCAATAAGTTTTGGTCGATTAAGCAACAATTCAATATGTCGAAACCATTTTTTTATTTGGAAAACAGGGTCGACTTTAAAAATGAAAATGGAGTCGGCACCAATCTTTTTTGAGGTGTGATCAGGTCACCTTGAGATTGATCGTTAAAATATTTTGATTTATTAAAACGATGATTTTGGCCTACGAAATTCAAAAAAACGGGTTCAGGAGTCGATTACACACGAGAAAGGATTAGCATCCTCGTAACGCTCAAAATTGGTACCGAATTGATTGATTAACGTCTTAATGTCAAAAATTTGAAAAGATTTTAAAATACGATCCTCTTCATTTTAAAAAACTTGAATAAATTAAAATGGATATTGAGACCCGCTTATCTTGAATGAGTAAAATATCATACCCAGTGAGCTAGGATACGACATTTCGAATCCTCGAAATTAAGTTTGGCTTTTGACATTTAAAACTCGTACATTTAAATTTAAGAAGGATACTCGGTTATTTGGGTCAAATGTAAAATCGGAACCCAGTAAGTTAGGTCACAATTTCTCAAAATTCCAAATACAGAATATTGCCTTTGTTTTTAGAAATCCTTATCTCGAGATAACAAAACGTCGTATTCAGTGAGTTAGAACATAACATTTTTGAATTCCTGAGAATAAGCCTTTATTTAACTCATATGACTTGATTAAAAAAAAATGGTTCTTTGGACTCGATGAGAAAAATCGAAACCCCGTAACTTAGGGTATGATTTCTTTCGAATCTTAGAACGCAGAGTATTCGCTTATTTTAAAACGAAGATTAATGTATCAGGTAAAATGTAACATGATTTTGTAGTAATATGTAAAATAAATTACGACTGATATGCATAATAGAATAAAAATGAGGGCAATAATGTAAATAACAATAATAAAGGAAAAAATAAAATTTAATCAAATGAAAGCTAAAACAAACAATCTATAAAAAATAATAGATAAAAAAATAAGTAAACAAATAAATAAAAGAAAAGAAAAATAATAACAAAAATAAGAGTTAATAGTAAATAAATAAGTACTATGATAGTTAAAATATCATAAAATAATAATAATACAAATAATTAATGATTTAAAATTGGAAATTATTTAAGAGGATATAAATATAATAAATAACAATGTGATAAATATATTTACAAACAATAGATAAATAAATATTAACGAAATAATAGTAATGAAAACAAAATTAATTAAATATAATATTAATAATAATAATACATTAATAATAAGGAAAGTAATAATAAAAATGAATACAATAATAGTAATAGCAATATTAAAAAATAATAATAGTAGTAGAAATAATGGTAATAATATTAAAATTAAATAATAATACTAATAATAATAGCAATAATGATAATAATAATGGTAATAATAAAAAGTAATAATAATAGTAAATAGTAATAGTAATAAATAGAGTATTAAAATTAATAATAATAATAATAATAATAGTAGAATAAAAAAATATATCGAAAATCACAAAAGATATAAAAGAGGATGAAATTGAATTTAAAACCAAAATCTGGGGCAAATCTAAAAACAAAAAAAGGGGAAAAGACTGAATCGAATGAGCAAATGACAAGGAGGGACCAAAGGGGAAAATATCCCCGCCCTCCAAAACGCAGCACTTGGCTCAGGACTAAAATGAAATCAAATAAAAAATTCAGGGCAAAATTAAAAAAATATAGGAAACTTAATTGCAGAATCAATAAAAAGAGGAAGGGCCGATTTGGCAATAAGACCCATAAAGAAAAACGAGCAGATCCTCCTCGGGTTGGGTCAGTTGCGGGATTAAGAATGCCAACGAAATGACGTCATTTGGCCTTGTTATAAAACAAAAAAAAAATGAGGAACAATTCATTTGTTCCGTGTTTTAAAATAAAAGGGTTTTCCTTTTTTTTTCTCTGGTTTAAACCTAGAAACAGGCCTCAAAGGCCACCGATGGCCCGACTGTAACACCCCAAACCCGGCCCAAATACCACGACCGGATCTGGCATGTCACTAAGAAGATTTAGTAGAACATGTCGCATTTTTGGAAAACAATCATCGATTGTAAGCATGTATACCAGAAAACTTAATAATTTGGATAGTTTGTAGAAGATATAAATTTTCATTTAAATGCCTTTATGAATTAAAAACCGAAATTTAGTACATGCCTTAATTTAATTAAAACGAAAAATATAAATGTCTAGTAATAATAAAAGCCCAGAACAAACGAAAATATAAAGCAAGTGGCCCATGGCCTTATTACAACAAAATTTAAACCCATTAATTAAAAATATTAAAAATAATAAACTTGTAAAGTCTTTTGCTAAATCAAAATAATCCCTAGCATTGCCACCTTGCGCTCCTCTCTAGCCCGGTCCAATGCCTAGGTGCTACCTAGAAGTTGTTAAATAATGGGGTGAGTCGCGAGACTCAGTGTGTAACCCTCGTGCACCATTAGATTGGGCATTAGCCCCACAGAACAAATTAAAGAGTATAATAAATTAGAAAATATGCAAAGCCCAACCCAATCCCAGGTTTCCATCCGCTACACACCACCCGTACCTGCCAATCACACCATTGGGGATTTCTACAATCAACCCACACCTCTACACACCATCGATGGTAGTCATGCTGCTCATCGTCAGATCATGGCAATAGCCACTACAACAGATCATGGCATTAGCCACTACAACAGATCATGGCAAAAGCCACTACAACAGATCATGGCAAAAGCCACTACAACAGAGCACTTCCCCTTTCATCAATCACCCATCCCCATGCAATCATAGAATTCGGCATACATATAAAACATATCAAATCAACGGAAACATTCACTTTAGAATGACAGAGATCACTAACCTGGTGATTCGCCTTTACCCCTTTTCAGGTTTTCAACAGCCATGCCGGTATTTCTGCATTTAACAGAATATATAGAATATCACAGGTTTATATGCATACTAATCAAGCAATCTAAATGGTGTGAGAGTGTTACACACCTGATATCGCATAGTTTTACACCCTTAGTCAATATCCTTACTATCTGGATCTATAACCCTTAGTCTAAAACCCTGCTCAAAAGCCGGAAGAACACTAAGATTTGGGCTCCCCTACATTAGGCCAAGGGTTAATAAATACCCGAATTTACATGTTTAAAATTAATAGATCTCCTTACCTTGAAATCCTGAAAGTAACACAATTTGAGTGTTACTGAACTCTGACTTAGAGATCTAAGCGATTGACTCCCCTTCAAATCCCGGAATGCCGAAAATAAGAGAAAAACTCAAGGTCAGTTTCCTTATAGCCATTTGGCTAGAGTCTCTAAAAAAACTGAAAAGGATTGAAATCTTACGAATCAACACTTACCTTCAGTCACCTTCGAGATTCGGCACCAGCAGATACCCCAGAGAAAATTCGGCAAACACAGGAGATGAGATCTAAGGATTCCGGCTTTTATGAAAATCTCAGAAAAGATGAACTGATACGTTTTCGGCTTTTAGAAATCTGAGTGAGGTGTTTCGGCTTTGGCTTAGAAAGAAAGTAAAAAGAAATCAAGAGAAGGCTTAGAGATTTCGGCTAAATTATTTGAAAGAGATGAGAAAGAAATTGTCAAAGAGTTCGGCCAAATGGGAAAAGGATAAAAAAGAAAGTTGAGAGAGAGAGTGGAGTGCAGATTTCGACAGAGAAAGAAAAAGATGATGTGAACTTAGGAGCAAGTTTTCGGCACACCTCTCTGCCTATACTAAACCGATTCCTCCCCCTTCCTGAGTTTGATTTCTGGCCAACACTAGCATCCAGAAGATAACTCTGATCATTCTATCCCTTATCCCTATCTGAACCCTCATCCATCAGAGACCTACATCACACCACTACTTCCCCCTTTTATCAGTATAATATCCTCATAATTTAATCATTAAAATCCCCTAAATTATAGCCTTGTGCCGTCCCACCTAGCTCCCCTTGGCTGCCGAATTTTGACCCAATTTCTTGGGCCCCATGCGGCCAAATTTGGGCCTACACATCAGTCCAAGGCGCCACTTAAACAGCTTCCCTTGCTGCGCCCCTTGCCACTGGGCCACAAGCCCATTAGGCCAATTAAACTCCCATTACTTTATTTCAAGTCCTAGAGTGCCTAACAGAATATTCCATCAAGGCCTCGACCACATCCTGAGCCCAATTTGGACCCCTAACACTTAAATTAACACATTAAACATATTCACCCATTAAACGCATAGGTCCAAAAATTCAGGATGTTACACCGACGTTGCTCTGCCGTGGACGGCGGTCTGACGCCCCAGGTAAACTTTTCTTTTTTCTTTTCCTTTTTAATATTATATATACGTTATATTTAAAGTTTACAAAAATGAAAACCTTTGTATGTGTATAAAGATAGTTCTGAAAAGAAAAGAAAAAGAAGAAAAAAATGCACAAATAACCTTTGCTTAATCTGCCTTTTGGTATTGGTTTTCATGTGTGTAAAATGTAGGAACCTTACAAATGATTTTTCGTTTGGTTTTATAACCGAAAAATCAAAAATAAAATAAAAGAAAATACAACATTCATTTCTGTTATTTTTGATTTGATGTATTTTTGTCTTATTCGCAGGTGAAACCACCGTGGAGTGACGTGGAAGAGGCTGGAGGCCTACGGGGTGACGTGGCTGAGCGCATGCGTGCGATGCCCGGAGGCTCGAGCGACGCTAGAAAGCTCTAAAAACCTCTAGGGTTTCTAGAAGTGTTAGAATTTTTGGGCCATTTGGGCCGGTTCAGTATTGGGCTAGGTTTCTTATTTAGTATTTGGGTTTTGTATTGGGTTAATTAGGCTTGTTGTAGATTTTTTTAATGACTTTTATTAATTTTGTTTGGTTTTTATATTTATTTGGTTTTAATTTTTTTGGTTTAAAATGTTTAATTAGGCCCGGGCAAATTAGGCCAATTACAGCTGCCCCTCTTTGCTCATTGTCGTGTAACGAGAATAGAGCAAAGAATTTAAAAAGGCCAATTTTGCCCGGTCTTGACGAATCTTGACTTCTTTCGGTGCTTTTTTTCTTCGAGTAGCTTCATTCCATCCCAATGCATCTTCAGGGGCATGAGAACTAGCGCTTCGATCCAATTCAAGGAATTTGGACTTGTAGCTTCAATCTATTCCGTAGCAACTTCAGGGAGATAAGATTTGCTGTCTTCAGTCTGCTCCACTGCACTTTAGGGAGATAAGGTTGGTGGCTTCAATCTGCTTCACTGCAACTTTAGGAAGATAAGATCTGTCGTAATCTGTAGCTTTAATCTGTTTCACTGCAACGCTAGGGAAATAAGATTTGTTGTTTTTAGTCTGCTCCTCTGCAATTTCAGGGAGATAAGGCTGATGGCTTCAATCTACTTCATTACAACTTCAAGAAGATAAGATCCATCGTAATCTGTAGCTTTAATATGTTTCACTGCAATGTCAGGGAAATAAGATTTGTTGTCTTCAGTCTACTCCGCTGCAACTTCAGGGAGATAAGGCTGGTGGCTTCAATCTGCTTCACTACAACTTCAGGAAGATAAGATCCACCGTAATCTGTAGCTTTAATCTGTTTCACTGCAACGCCAAGGAAATAAGATTTGCTGTCTTCAGATTGCTCCTCTGCAACTTCATGGAGATAAGGCTGATGGCTTCAATCTGCTTCATTGCAACTTTAGGAAGATAAGATCCACTGTAATCTGTAGCTTTAATCCGTTTCGCTGCAACGCCAGGGAAATAAGATTTACTGTCTTCAGTCTGCTCCGCTGCAACTTCAGGGAGATAAGGCTGGTGGCTTCAATCTACTTCACTGCAACTTTAGGAAGATAAGATCCGCCGTAATCTATAGCTTTAATCTGTTGCACTGCAACTCTCAGGAAATAAGATTTGCTATCTTCAGTCTGCTCCACTGCAACTTTAGGAAGATAAGGCTGTGGCTTCAATCTACTTTGTTGTAACCATTTTTTGACAAAACGGGAATCGGCTTGGGTTTTGAAAACGAAAATAAAATGGGAGTCGCCACCAATCTTTTTTGCTGAGGTGTGATCGGGTCACCTCGTAAAATGGTTGTTTTTAATAAACAATTTGATTTATCAAAACAACGATTTTGGTTTGTGAAAAGTCAAAAAATGAGTTCGGGAGTCGGTTACGCACGAGGAAGGGTTAGCACCCTCGATACGCCCAAAATTGGTACCTAATTGATTATCTAATATCTTAATGTCGAAAATTTGAAAAGATTTGAAAATACGATCCTCTTTTATTTTCAAAATTTAAACAAATCAAAATGGATGATAAGACCCTCTTATTTCGAAGAGATAAAGTGTCATACTCAGTGAGTTAGGGCGCGACATTTTGGACTCCCGAAACTGAGCTAGTCTCTTGACTTTAAAATTTGGATTCAAGTTTGAGGATGATACTCCGTTATTTGTGAAATGAGAAACCAGAACTCAGTAAGTTAGGGCTTGATTTCTCGAAATCCCAAATACAAAATATTACCTTTATTTTAAAACAAGCTTGATTCGGGGTATCTAGGTGTCATGGCCAGTAAGTTAGGGCACAACACTTCGAATTCTCGAGAACAAGTATTTTGTCAAAACTTATATTGCGACTTTAAAAGGGATATCTCGTTATTCAGATTAAATGAAAAAAACGGGAACCCAGTAAGTTAGGGCTCGATTTCTTCGAATCTTTTATACGAAATATTGCCTTTATGAAAGAAATTAATTTTGTATCGGATAAAAGTTAAATATAACACGAGTTTGTAATAAAATGTAAAAACAAATTACAATACCAATAGGTGTAGCAAAATAGTAATAAATGCGTTAGCGTAAGTGGCAACATAAAGGACGAAAATGAAATAAAATGAATGAAACAAACAAGCTAAAAAATAAGAAAGAAAATAATAGGCAAGCCAAAATATTTAATATAAAAAACAGTAGGAAATGAGAAAACGAATAAAATAATAATAATAATAATAATAATAATAATAATAATAATAATAATAATAAAATGTGTTAATAAAGATAATAATAATAATAATCAAATAATAATAAATTAATAAGAAAAATAATGATAATAATAATAGGAAATATAAAAAGAATAAATAATAAATATAATTATAATAATAATAATGATAATAATACAAGTAATAATAAAGTAATGATAATAACGAATATAATAGTAATAATAAAAATAATAAGAATGACAATAGTAATAATAATATTACAAATTAATAATATGATAATAATAGTAATAATAGAAATAATAAAGGGAATGAAAATATGAAATATAAATGGAAGAAAAACAATAACAACTTAAATATTAGAAGAAGATAAGTAAATGATAAATAACAAACAAGTAGATGAAATATTAATTAAACCAAAGAGCTTGCAATTGGATAAATAAATACAGGATTAGTTTGAAATTAAAACAAAATCCAGAGGACAAATTATAAATAAATGGAAGAACAGGGTCGAACAGAAGAGCAAAATGAAAGCGCGTGAATATGTAAGGGCTAAAAGTGAAAATGTTCCCCACCCCAAAAAAGAACACTCAGGCGTGGACTGAATTGAAATGTTGCGCAGGCTTTAATGCAAAAATGAAAGAAATAGAATAGGATTAACTTAAAGGTAGCATAAATGGTAGGGACTGGCCACGCAAATTTCCCATTTAAGGTGAAAAGGCACCTATTCAACTTACAAATCGTCAATGCGCTGGACCCCCTTCTCTTTAATTACACCACTTTAAAAATTAATAACCTTTATTACTTATTCTTTTTTTTTAAAGCTTATCAGTTCATCTTCTTTAAACAACAAAACAGAGAACCCCCCATCTTTTCATGCCCGTCGATTGGGCTTTTTCCTTCACCGTCGCACCACCGCGCCACCACCATCTCAGTGGCCGGTGATGCTCAAGGCCAGACTGTTAGCCCCCTTTTCGAAACTTCAAAATGCGAGAGAGGAGAAAACGGAGAAAACCCCTGCCTTTGGTTCGACTACGACGACGGAGAAGTTCCGACTACGTGCCCCAGTATTCGGGTTAGTTTTCTTTCCCCTTCTTGCTCTTCTTTTTTATTATTATTATTTTTGTAAAAAAAAATCAAAAAGAAGAAACAACAAACAGGTAAAAGAAGGAAATAAAAGTAACAGTATATTATGAAAATGAAAACGGAAGTGTTAAAAAACATCCTTTTACTGCTTTTTGCTTTTTGATTTCTAATAGTTCGTAAAAACGCCTCCTCCTCTTATTATTTCGTTTTAAAAACTTGAAAATAATAAATAAAAATAAATAGAAAAATGACAGTAGATAGTAAGATCGAGAACTAGATCAACCATCAAAGTTTCTTGTTTCTGATTGTTGATAATGCGTAAAAAAGGAAGATACAAAATGGGTTTGTTTCGGTTTTTATAACCGAATTCTACATATTTGTTTTTCTTTTATTTCGTTTTCTGTTGTCTGTTCTTCTTACAGGGCATGGGCGAGGCACGCGGGTGGTGGTAGCCGAGACGTGCGAAACCAGGGGCGCCTGGGGGAAGTGGCCCATGTCATAGGGCAGACATGTGGCGACTGTGGCACTTGGGAACTAGGGTTCTGAAAATTTTTAAAGTTTTGGGCCTGTTTTTAGTTTGGCTCGGTTTTTTTGTAATGGACATTGATTCTAGACATATTGGGTTTTATTTTTTTGTTTATTTGCCTTGGGCCAAAATTGGCTATTACATACTTCACTGCAACTTCAAGAAGATAAAATCCGCTGTAATCTATAGCTTTAATCTGTTCCACTGCAACGCCTGGAAAATAGGATTTGCTATCTTCAGTCTGCTCCGCTGTAACTTTAGGGATATGGGATTTGTGGATTCACCGATCTTGTTACATCGTCCTTTGGAGAACATGACCTGTAGAATCAATTTATGGACTTATGCTTATGCATAATGATTAGGATGCCATGATCAGAATAAATCAAATGCTCCTAACTAAATGTGTTATGGATGACATTTGCATGAATGCAGGATGTCATGAGAATGATCCTTTTTTTAAATGTATAATGATTAGGATGAAATGATCAGAATGAATCAAATGCTTCTTATAATATTTGCATGAATGCAGAATATCATTTTGCGAGAAAGATCCTTTTCTAAAGCTTAGGTTGTCATTGCTCGCTGTTCATTAAGGTTATATCACTGACGCAATATCATGTCTTCTTGTTCAGTAGATATCCTTGACAGAAAATCCGAAGAGATAGTCACAATTTAGACTCTTCTTTCTCAGATATTTCCAACCCTTAGGCATTGTGAGTTCTAAATAATAGTCCTGTTTCAGGTTCTCGTACTATTTATAAGTTTCTAGAGTAATATGCAAAACTCCTTTTGTGAAAGTATTATTAGTCCATTAATCATTACTTCAATACAAAATGCTTGAAAATGATCATAATGATGGACAAAAATGGAATTTATCAGAAACGAAATCTAAAAAGAATACGTTAATTAAAGAAAGCAGACATTGCTAGAATACAAAATGATGAGGGGAAAAGATAGGTGCCCCAGAGATTGCAGCCTGAGCTTTTTTGTACTGACTTTCTGAAGACCATTTTAAGCTCAACATGTGTTTAGGAGATCAAAAGTACTCTGTTGATGCCCCAAGACGTAACATCTCTCATTCCTCTTAATTCAGGATGTCGAAACCATTTTTAAATCTGGTTTAAAAAACGGGGATCAACTTTAAAAAACGAAAATAGGAGTCGCCACCAATCCCTTTTTACTTAGGTGTGATTGGATCACCTTGTAAAACCTTTTATTTTAAAACATTTGATTTTGGTCTACGAAAAACAAGAAAACAGGTTCGGAAGTCGGTTACGTACGAGGAAGGGTTAGCACACTCGTAACGCCCAAAAATTGGTACCTAATCGATAGAATCATGTCCAAATGTTTGAAATTTAAAAAGTTTAAAATAAGATCTGTTTATTAGAAGAAGAACTAAGATTTACCTATCTCATGACTTCAAAAATAAGCACGTCTTTATTTTAGAAAATCCCTATCTCGAAACACAAAACATCATATCCAGTAAGTTAGGATACAACGTTTTGAATTCCCAAGAATAGGTTTTTTTATTATTTAAAACTTGAGATTTCTTTGTTTCGAAGGAATATAAACATCACATCCAGCACGATAGGACACGATATTTTAAAACCTTCGTAATCAAAATCATCTCATGATTTACAAAATTTATTAAAAGGATATTTAGTTATTTAGCCAAACGAAAAATCGAAACCCAGCATGTTAGGGCACTATTTCCCGATTTTCTAAATAAAAAAACATTGCCTTATTTTCTAAAATTCTTATCTTGAGATAACATAACATCAT
This sequence comes from Gossypium bickii, assembly GCA_025503065.1. Taxonomy (NCBI): domain Eukaryota; kingdom Viridiplantae; phylum Streptophyta; class Magnoliopsida; order Malvales; family Malvaceae; genus Gossypium; species Gossypium bickii. The sequence goes on along the minus strand of CP106711.1, from coordinate 25,540,100 downwards.
GTCCAGTGAGTTAGGGAACAAAGTTTTGAATTCCCAAAAATAAGTTTTTATTTGAAATGAGAAGGGATATTTAATATTTTAAGTTCTACGAGAAAAATCACAACCCAGTAAGTTAGGGCACGATTCTTCTCGAAGACCCCCAAATATCACATATCACCGTAAGGAAAAAAATTTGATTTGAAAGGTATTTGTATAAAAAATGGTATGAGAAAAACTAAAACACCCCAAACCCGGCCCACGAGCCTTGACCGGATCTGATATGTTCCTCGAAGAAAATCGGTTCAAAATTCTTTATGTTACTTTGAAAATTTGTGTGTTTTGAAGAAAGTCTGTTTGTGGGTTGGGCTCGAGTTGAAAACAAGTTTGTTTTATATTGAAAACTCATTTATTTCAGGTGACAAAATATTTAGAGTTTATTTTAAATGAAATTTACTTAATCTTTAATAAATAAAATTTAATAACATAATAAATAAAACAGAAATAAAATAGTGCACTATGGCCTTATTACATCAAATTAACCCAAATAATTTAAAATACTTAAATAAAAAATAAAGAGTCCACATAATAATTTCCTTGCTGGGCATGGCCACCACTAAGCTCCTGCCGACCCGGTCCATTACTGATCGTCACCTGAAAAATGTTCCCACAACGGGGTGAGTCAACAGACTCAATGTGTACACAACACTAAATCATAATAGATTCAGGCATAACAAATATTACACATTCATATCATAGCATACAAATTATGATGCATTCCCAAACCCAAACCTAATAAGCCATCCGCTACACTTCCCCTGCACTCAACTCAGCACACCGTGGGGACTACTAAGTCGACCCTCCTTCCGCTACACTCCATATCGCGGTCTTAGGTCACCGCATTTGTGGTCTTAGGTCACCACATTCAGATATCGCGGTCTTAGGTCACCGCATTCAGATTGCTGTGGTCTTAGGTTACCACATTCAGATACCACGGTCTTAGGTCACCGTGTTCGTGGTCTTAGGTCACTACATTCACTTCCCCTTTCAATAACCCATATGCCCCATTTTGTAATATGCATTAATATGCCAAAGTTCACATTCTTATTCTCATGTTACAAATAACATATTTCATATTCCTAGTAGGAGTAGGAAACGTACCTGAGTACTTTGTACCACATTATGGTACCTTAGCCATATTCACATTCTTAATATCACATTTATTAATTAGACATAGCCATTAAACATATTATGAAATAGTGTGGGGTACACACCTGATTCACTTAGCAAATTCATTGAGATCTTGAATCTGATCTATCGCCTAGATCCTTAATCCCTACATTTGATTAATCACTTACTAATTTAATAAAAAGCCATTCGGCCATAAATCCAAATCCTAGTAGGATTAGTATACTTTAAAACCCACCTTGCTGCCGATTGACTTACGAATCGAGTCCCGAAACTTTGTGATGCACACCCTTGTAATTGGCTACTCACCAAAACTCCTAACTAGTTAGTTTTCGGCTTTTAAAACAAATAAAGAATAGATCTAATTACCAAAATAGACCTTGGCCGATTGTACTTATGCACTCACCTTGCGATTTCAAATCCTGAAAGTATCCCTTGTCTTAATTATTTGTCGAAATACCTATACACATATGTTAGATTTGATTCTAACATTAAATCATCATAGATGGCCCTTGGCCGAATGTTATAGACACTTACCTTGTGGATTTTAAATCCCGAAACTCACCGAATAACTAGGGAACACGCGGCCTATGGTGTACCTTCGGGAAAAGAACTTCTCCTTCCTTGTAGTCGACACTTAGTAAATCCCGAAAGATCTCTTCAAAGTTTCGGCAACAAGATATTAATGGGGTTAGTCCTAGATTTCGGCAAATCTAAAAGAAAAGAATAGAAATCAAAACTTGTTATTACCCTTTCTTGAAGAAATCGACAAAGACCTATGCTTGAAGCCCTCAAAGATTCGGCTTTTGATGGATTGGAAAGAAAAGAAATTGGCTAATGGTGATATCTTGAATTTTTGGCTTTGGCTAACAAAAAGAAGAAGAACAAATGCTCTAGGAAATTCGGCAGAGAGAAGGGTTGAGAGAAAGAATGATGAATGGCCCTCTTTTCCTTATATAGCCGAATTTACTAACTTAGAATCCCTTACTTGGCCATCACTCTTCTATTTTGATAGATTTATCTCTTTAATTATCTCCTAAAATAAAAGATAATTCAAAGCAACTATCCTTACTTAGCCGAAATTATTAAACTCAAAGTCCCTTACTTGGCCATCACTTCTCCCTTATTTTCCTAATTAAAGAATAATTCCTCATTTATCTCTTGAAAATAATCTAAAATAAATCCATTATTTATCCCTTATTTATCCACTATTTATCTCTTAAAAATAAAAGAATAAAGGCTCCTAAATTATAGCCTTGTGCCGTCCAATTCACTTTTTCTGGAAGCAAAATAAAATTTCTTTTATTTGCTTTCCCCGTGACTCGAACTCGGCCCAATCCCCTTGCATGTGGCGCCATTTCCAGAGGCCCTAAGTGGCATCTCGTGCCACTTTTCCAAGCCTGTTTGCGTGTCAAATTTCACATACTTTTTCTCTTAAGGCCACCTTGCCTTAATTTCCTCTTTTAAACTTTAAAACTCGATATTTCTAAGTCATTTCTAAGTTTCCAAAAATTTTCGTTTGCCTCTTTAAACTTGACATTTCCTTACATTTCCAAGTTTCAGAAATGTTCACTTTCTCTTTGAATCATTTCTAAATCACTTCCTTACATTTCCAAGTTTCCAAAAATGTTCACTTTCCTCTTTTAAACCTAACATTTCCATACATTTCCAGTGTTTCCAAAAATGTTCACTTTCCTCTTTTAAACCTAACATTTCCATACATTTCCAGGTTTCCAAAAATGTTCATAACACATAAGACATGTCATTTCGTACAATTAAACCGAAAATGCATAGGCCCTTTTCAGGATGTTACAAAAACATGGCATGAATACATTACAACATATATTTAATGGCAATTCTGAATTACTACAAATCATATTAACAATAAATAATAGAATACTATAACATAAATACATGAAAAATTTAAGCAACAATAAATATAAAATTAATAGCAATAATTTAAACTTTCATGAAATAACAAAAAAAAAAAAGTAAAAAGAAACTATATGTTTAAACATTTAATGAAAACAAAAAATGATTTTTAAAATGATTTAATATATAAATAAAAAATATAATAAAAATATTTATAAAAAATACATACATAATTTAGTAATTTAGTACAAATAATAAAAATAATTAACAAAAATAAAAAAATGCATATATATATAATATGTTGATTATAAAAGCATGTAATAAAATACATTATATAATTTGAATAAATTTTATACAAAAAATATAATAATATATGATATAATATAAAATAATGTAATAATTAATATGTATAAATATTAAACTAATATGTAAAAAATAAATAATAAATAATAATCAATATGTATGTATTTTATAATATTAATAAATTAATATATATATATAATTACAAAAGCAAATATATAATTTTAATATAATAAATAATTTAATACTATTTTAAAATATATATAAATTTTAAAAGAGAAAAAAAAAGAGTAAATTGAAACAAAATAAATTTTTTGGGCTAATTTAAAAATAAAAAATGTTAAATCGGACGAAATTAATTTTAATAAAATAGCTGAGGGACTGAAATAGCAATTTCCCCTTTTTAACAAAACGAGCGGACCCTTATCGGGTTTTCGGGTCGACGCGCGGACCCTGCTTAATCAAAACGGCGTCGTTTCTTTTTGTTTATAAAAGTCAATTTTAATAAAAAAAATCATTTTGAATCTGTTTTTCTTTTTAAAAAAACTTCAAGAATCCTCTGGGAGATTCTTCATCTTCACCTGGCACTGGTCGTTGGACCTATGGACTACCGCCTCCACGCGCGTCACGCGCCACCACGAGCGGTGGCCGGAGGCCAAACCTTTTCTTTTCAAGCCCGTCAAAAGGTAAACCTCCTTTTCTTTATTACTATTTTGTAAATAGCATGTACGAAACATAAAAAATAAAAAAAATAATGAAAGACAGAATATAGATCGCCTTAAAAAATTTGTATTCTGTTCCAATGTTTTCTTTTTTGTATTTCTGTGTATTCTCCTCCATTTTTTGTTACAGGTTTTGGAAGGCCTTTTATAGCCTTCGAAATAAAGATGTTGCCATGCGTTTTGCTGCCATGTTTCCTTTTCTTGCAGGTGATCGAGGAGAGTGCGGCGGCGATGGGGCACCATTTGGGCATAGATTGAGGCGCGAATGGCAACGTGACCAAGGCACGATGATCGGGCTCCTGTTTGTTCTTGCGGCGCGAACGGCGCCTAGGGTTTTCTAGAAACCCTAGGCTGAAACTGTTTAGTGTTGGGCCCTTTTGGGCTCCGTATGTTGGGTCTAGTGTTGGGTTTAGCTGGGTCAGGTCTGTTTGGGTTGCTAAGTCAGTCTGTTTGGGATATGGTGTAATTTGGGCCTTTTAGGTCAGTTGGGTTAGGGGTCTATTTGAGTCTGAGGGCTGTAAAAAATGGACTATTCATTAGACATTTATTATTATTATTTTTTGTTTTTTTGTTTCAAGCCCGGTCAAAATTAGGCTCTTATAGCTGCCCCTCTTTGCTCATTGTCGTGTAACGAGAATAGAGCAAAGACTATAAAAGGACCAATTTTAACCGGTCTTGGCCAATCCTTATCCTTATCTTCTTCAAATGACTCCAACTCCACTGTAACTTCAACGGTATTGGAACTTCATCTTGATTTCAGTCAGTTTGATAGCTTCAACTTCATCAAGGCAGTATCCACTATCTTTTGATCTGCTCCACTGCAAACTCAGGGAAACAAGATCTGATGTTTTCGATCTGCTTCTAGGAACCTCAAGAATGCCAGATCTACTATTTTAATCTGCTCCCTACAACTTCAGGGATTGCCAGACTAATGTCTTTAATATGCTTCCTGTAACCTCAGGAATGCCAAATCTGCTATTTTCAATCTGCTCCCTGCAAACTCAGGGATTACCAGACTGACGTCTTCGATTTGCTTCCTGCAATTTTAGGAATCGCCAAATCTGCTATTTTCGATCTGATCCCTGCAAACTCAGGGATCGCCAGACTGATGTCTTCGATCTGCTTCCTGCAATTTCAGGAATCGCCAAATCTGCTATTTTCAATTTGATCCCTGCAAACTCAGGGATCGCCAGACTGATGTCTTCGATCTGCTTCCTGCAAACTCAAGAATTGCCAGATCTGCTATCTTCAATCTGATCCCTGCAAACTCAGGGATCGCCAGACTGATGTCTTCGATCTACTTCCTGCAAACTCAAGAATTGCCAGATCTGATGTCTTCGATCTGATCCCTGCAAACTTAGGAATTGCCAGATTCGCTATCTTCAATCTGATCCCTGCAAACTCAAGGATCGCTAGACTGATGTCTTCGATCTGCTTCCAACAACTTAAGGAATGCCAAATCTGCTATCTTCAATCTAATCCCTGCAAACTCAAGGATCGCCAGACTGATGTTTTTTACCTAACCTGCAGAATGGGTATATGTTTATGTCCAATATTTAGGATGCTTTGATCGAGATGCATCAGATGCTCCTATTTAGACATGCTATGATATATGGATACGGAAATGTTATGAAGATGATTCCTATTTCAAGTGACATCACTCATTTATCCGTCAAGGTTTCATCTTCATTCAAATAATTTACCCCATGGTAATTCTGAGCCCTCTTCACTCGAGCCTTGGGACATGAAGTTGGTATCTCCCACTGCAACTTCAGGGGAATAGCATTTGGTATCTTCTGTTACCACTCAGAGGTACAGATCTTGTATCAATTTAATCTGTTACACCATTCCCTGGATGTATGACCAAATGTATGTGTCTGAAATTTACACAAATACAGGGTATTCCGACAATGATCCCCTTTTACATTTGGATTGACCTTGTTCGTCATTTGCCAATGTGGTATCACCAACAAAATTGTCTTCTCCAATAAGAATTTGAAGAAATAATCATTTTTCAATGTTTCCAGCCCTTGGGCTTGGTGAGTTCTGAACAATAGTCATGTTCAGATTCCTCATATTATTTAGAAGCTTCTAGAGTAATATGCGAAACTCCTTTTATGGAAGTGTTATTAGTCCATAGATCGTTATTTCAATATAAATGCTTGAAAAAGAACACAAAAATGGACGAGAAAGAAATTATTCAGGAGCATAGCTTAGAAAAATAATTTAATCAAAGATAACCCAGGCAATAAAAGAAAATTGATTTGGGTGTATCTCAAAAAGAATAAAGCAATCAAAGATAACGAATTCAAAAATGGGTAAGATAGAAGTTAGGTGCCCCAAATATCACAGCCTGAGCTTTTTTGTTCCAACTTATTGAGGATCATTTTAAGCTCAATATGTATTTAGGGGATCTGAAGTACTTTGTCGATGCCCCAAGACGCAACATAATTCTTCATTGTTAATTCAGGAATAGCAAGACTACTACATGCCCTATCTTTGATCAAAATTTTGAGCTGCCCTTTTCGGGTTTTCAACTCAAATCCTCTTTGGTCTCAAAATGCCTTTTGCGGGTTTTTGCCTTGGCCTCTCCTTTTTTTTTGAGGCGCCTTTTACGGGTTTTCACCTTGATCTTTCCTCTTTCAGGTAAAGTACCTCTTGACTAAACCTTAATTCACCAGATTGGGCAAGTCTTCGTCAAATATCAATGCTCCTCTAGAACAGGTCCTACATAAGTCCTTCCAGTTTGGCATATGATTTCCTCTAAAATCATTTTGTAGAAGAAAAATATGTTTCAACATCAGGTCCCCCTTGTGAAATTCTCTAGGATGAACCTCTTTATCGTAAGCTCGCATCATCCAACTGTGATAGATAGCTTTTAACCTTTTCTTTGATTAGGTTCAATTGGCAAAAACACTTCAACTCCATAATAGGTAAGGTGTTGCCCCAACGAAGGTTCTGGCCAATGTTCGATAATCATAAAGAGTAGTTGATAGCTTATTATGCCAATCTTTACAAGTCTTAGCCACCTTTCTTCTTCTTCTTTTTTTTTTTTGGCAACTTTTGTTGCACTGTGATATACTACCTGATCTTTGGACTAACTGTAAACTTTGATTTTGTACAGTTATTTAAACACGATCCTTTATGGCATTCTGCTAGCATCTGATCTTTTCCTTTATTCTTTTTTTTTGGAACTTTTTTGGAATTTTTTTTGGAATTTGATGACTATCGACTTTGCAATGTTGGCATATGAAGCTACTTCCACCCTCTTAGTGAAGTAGACGACGACCATGACGGCAAATTGATGTCAACTAGAAGTGTTTGGCGAGATTGACCCCATAATATCCATACCCCACATATAGAAAATTTTGTGAAGAAAAATAAAAGGGCCACGTGAATCTCGTCTTCTTCAATTCAGTATTTACGGTATGACTGATACAATCCCCTTCCATGGTGGATCAACAGTGTCCGATCCTCTTATTTAGCCTGCGTCTTTGTAGCGCAGGCATGTCCTGATATAATTGTACAAAAGCATATTTGAATTCTTGAAAACAACTCAATGATGTCTTGCCTTATTTTTGTGGTGAGCTGGGCTTCGATCTTCACTCTGTCCCTAGGCTCATAATATCCAATGACCCTTTGTTGAGTAAGGTCTGTTTTTCATCTTGCTAAACCATTTTTAACAAATCAGAAGATATATTACAATCTATGTCATTTTCAAAATCTTGAGATCCCCTAGACCCATATCTTATTCAAAAAGGGAGTCAGTAACAACGTCGCTCATGTCGTTGATATCTGGGTACCTAGGTACGAAGGCAAGAAATGCAAAGAATAAATGATTCTAAGGATGATTATTGGTATGGTCATGAAAGAATATAAAAGAATGTACAGTATGAAATGTAAAGAATAAAAGAATATGTATTCAAAAGATGCATTTTATTGAAATAAAATTTCGGACACAAGCCTATTTCACAAAAGGGTTCTTATTGCCTCTGGGCTTAAGGCAACAAGCATGCTTTGAATATTACTCTAGATCAGCTCTAAAAATAACGGGATCTCTTCCACAATCCCATTATTCAAAACATTCCCAAGTACACAATGGCTTGGAAACTTCGTCCTCTGATTCCCTCTTCATTTTTGATTCTTTCAAGGGTTTGGAATTCTTGCATTTGTTCCCGCATTTCTTGTTGAATCTTGGTTAATTGCCCCTGTATCTGTATTTTCATTTGCTCTATTCTCTCCAATCTTTGTTCCATGTTTTCCAGGTTAACTGAAACATTTTTACCTAATTAGGGTCTTTTTGTTTAGTCTAATGCAAATGATGCAATGTAATGCAAATGCATGAATGCAAAGAAAGAGAGATGTTGACTCTGAATTCAGTTACATTAGAAAAACTTTACTAGAAAATAAATTTCTTTACACAAAACGGACCGCATACATGGCCTTGTCCTCATAGTCCAAGTGAAGACATCAATCCCCTTCTTCGCAAAAGTCAAATCTTGCAATCTTCTAATAGATGCCTCCTCTAGCTCCTTTTGCTTGATTTGGACCACAACTCCTGTTCACTTGTTAGCCTCTTCAAGAAAGCCGGGACGTGGTAATTCTTGAATAGTCTTTGTCAACTTGAATCCTTTGGTGATAAGGTCTTGTATTCCTTCACGAACTATCACCCTTCTCTCGTTGTGTTCACTTGGACTATATTCGGACGACCGTATTATAATCCACTTTATCAAAAAATCCATTTTCTTATGACCAACTTTTCTATTTAACAATCGAATTTGAAATCAACACCTCTTTTCTATGATATGAATGCAATGCAATCAAAACAAAATAGAACACGTCAGCACAGGAGAAATAAATTGTAACACCCCAAACCCGGCCCAAACGCCACGATCGGATCTGGTATGTTACAGGCTTAAAGTTTAAATACTTCGCTTTGAAAGGATTTGAAATCTCGGTTGATTTGTAGAAGTATTTGTTAAATAAGTGTTATTTGAAGAAAACCTTTGTAATATTTTTATTTCTTCTATACAAATTACTTGTTTGAAAATCCCATTTTTATTTCTTTAAAACATAAATCTTTGATCATGAAATATAAAAATAAACATAACATTAACATATATCAACTTATATCCTAAGCTATGGAGGCCTTATTACATCCAAAAAAAATTCCAAAATTAAAACTTAAAATAAAACGGAAAGTGTAAAAACAAATAACTTGATGGCCCCTCGAGTCTGTCTCGGTTCCCATGTCCACGATCTACTGCTCATCTGAAAGAGTAGAGAAGAAAATGAAAGGGGTGAGTCACCAAGACTCAGTGTATAAATCCCGAAACACACAATGACCTGAGGCCCACAAACACATTATGGGCCTTGGCCCATAGATTATGGCAACAAACATACATACATATTAAATGATGAATGGTAAATGGCCCAACTCATCCTAAAAATCCATCCTCTACACACCAACCCGTACAAACCATCACACCTCGGGGATTTCTACAATCAACCCACCAACCGCTACACACCATACCGACAGCCGTGCTGCCTATTCCTATTAATCAGGAATCATTTAAGTGTGGCTTTGCCACCGATCACTATCTGACCTGACATTTGAATTCGTGGCTTAACCACCGATCACCAAGTGACCTATCATGCTCTTCCCCTTTATTATCATACTCCCACCCCATGCAAACACACATGAAAAATCGAAAACATCATACCATCTTTAAGAAAACAGGCATCTATATATATATCGGTACACATAGAGAGATTTCTTATGATTACTTACCTAGCATCCTTTGCCTAACCCTTTTCGGGTTTTACGACTATCCATACAACCTTTTTCCGGCTTTTAGCCCATAACATATATTTAGCACAGATTACTATACAGCCTTTTTCCGGCTTTTAGTCCATAGCATATATTTAGTACAGATTAATTAGTGTGTTAGGGATCTACACACCTGTTTACCGATAAAACGATACTTTCTATGTCGACGCTGTCCGTAGCCGACACAATTGCTATCTGCCTGAGGTGTTGTTCAAAAGCCGGTCCACAACCCGGTGGCCAATCCTGAACTGCTGACATCGCTCGTTTCTTAAACTTAGGGATTGGTTTGACAGATCCAATCCCCTCCTTCGCCTGATCGATATTTGATTCCATTAAAATACCTTATCAGTTGCTACCATCACAACATATGATTGTTAATCCATATCATAAAGCTAAGATTATAACTACGATGAACGAACCTAACGAAAATCTAAAGAGAACCCCTTACCTTGAAATCCCGAAAGAAGATTGAGACTCAGAGACTAGTAGTTTTCGGCTTTTAGATCTAAACGATCTACTTCGATTCTCGACGTTGCCCAACAAGAAAACATCAAACCAGTAATCAAACGTTAACCCTACCGATCCCATTAGCCTTTCGGCTTTAACTTCCAAAAATCGAAAGAGAAAGTGAAGAGAAAAAGGTCGGCACTTACCCTATCACAGGAGATTTGGCTACTCCTAGAAGATTTCGGCTTTTGAGAAGATCAAAAAGAGAAGATGATAGGAAAATATCTATGTAGATTCGGGTTTTAGTGAAGAGATCGGCGAAAGAGAAAAAGCAAAGAACAATGAATATTTGGCTTATAGAAAAAGAATGGAGAAGAGAACTAGAATCAAGAGTTTCGGCTTTTACATAAAAGTGAAGATGAGAGAATGGGATTTAGGGATTTCAGCTTTGGCAGAGAATGAGAGAAAAGCTTTAAAATAATGGGGTTCAAATGCCGGAATTGAAGAGATACCCCCTATTTATAGAGAATTTCTGCACTTACCTATCAAAAACCGAAAGTGCCCTTCCTGATAACTAACAACTAATCTAATACTAGGAGAAATTTCGGCACCCCTACCACGGCCACGCGGCGGATGTCCACGACCCCTTGTACTCATTCTACCGATTCGCGTTTATCTGATTAGAAATTTTATGAATTATTAATTTCTTCCACTAATTATCCACGAACAATCTTATGAGCAGTAGTTTTAGGAGTAGTTCTTTCGATTTTGAAACTATATCTATGGGTTTCAGTTTCAAGTGTGTATCTCCTATTTTTACATACATTCAACCATCATACATCATCACATAAATAGCATCCATGAACTCAGATTCATCACCTAAGGGTATTTTCGTTATTTGACTACCCAGGGGTATTTCTGTAATTTTATCCTACAGGGTATTTTTCATAATTTCACAAAATAGGGTATCTTGGTGATTTTTCAAAATGGGGTTTTTTTTTCAAAAATGAGGGTAATTTGGTAATTCATAAATTTTGACAATTTCATAAACCGGGTACCTTTGTAAATCTAGGGGTTTTCGGGTAAATTTGCAAAACATGGGTATTTTATAAAATCACGATTGTTTTGGAAATTTTCACAAACCAATGGTACTTTGGAAATTTTTCCAACCGGGGTGTTTCGGTAATTCCACAAATTTTTGGTAGTTTTACAATTTTGGGGTATTCTGGGAAATTTTCACAAATCAAGTGTATTTCAGAAATTTTCAAAACTTGAGGGTATTTTGGTGGCGGAATAGGGTGGCTGGTCCCTTTCGGGTTTTAATTATAAATTTTGGCCCGTCAACAAATTATCATGGCTAAGTTGAACAGTCACTACGCACTAGGTAGGATTCCAGCGAAGAGGAGGTGAATCACTAGAACTGCTTAAGTACCAAGCTCTCCCTGAATCCAATTCTAGACATGCGTATGCCTGTTGCCACACCCTAACCCAGCGATTTGTTCACGGGTTTGTTTGGATAGATTAAATCTTATGAATTTAAAGAGTTGTTCGAACTAAGCCTAAAGTCCATCAATGCCTAACATGCTAGTCTACGTCCATCAAGCCCATCAAGCCCAATCATGCATATCATATCAAAAGTTAGAATACTTACCTGCGTGGATCAGGTGCCAGTAGACTTGTAGGCCATATCTTCATCCAAGACATTTTCCTCAAATTCACATTAAATTTCCAAAACACTACTAGACCCATTTCACAGCCCGAGTTTTAAACTGGGCTCTGATACCAAAATGTAGCACCCCAAACCCTATCCAAACGTCACGATCGGATCTGGTATGTTACGGGCTTAAAGTTTCAACACTTCACTTTGAAAGGATTTGAAATCTAGGTTGATTTCTAGAAGTATTCGTTAAATAAGTATTATTTAAAGAAAGCCTTTGTAATATTTTTATTTCTTCTATACAAATTACTTGTTTGAAAATCCCATTTTTATTTCTTTAAAACATAAGTGTTTGATCATGAAGTATAAAAATAAACATAACATTAACATATATCAACTTATATCCTAAGCTATGGAGGCCTTATTACATCCAAAAAAAAATTCCAAAATAAAAACTTAAAATAAAACGGAAAGTGTAAAAACAAATAACTTGATGGCCCCTCGAGTCTGTCTCTGCTCTCATGTCCACGATCTACTGCTCATCTGAAAGAGTAGAGAAAAAAATGAAAGGGGTGAGTCACCAAGACTCAGTGTATAAATCCCGAAACACACAACGACCTGAGGCCCACAAACACATTATAGGCCTTGGCCCATACATTATGGCAACAAACATACATACATATTAAATGATGAATGGTAAATGGCCCAACCCATCCTAAAAATCCATCCTCTATACACCAACCCGTACCAACCATCATACCTCGGGGATTTCTACAATCAACCCACCAACCGCTACACACCATATTGACAGCCGTACTGCCTATTCCTATTAATCAGGAATCATTTAAGTGTGACTTTGCCACCGATCACTATGTGACCTGACATTTGAATTTGTGGCTTAACCACCGATCACCAAATGACCTACCATGCTCTTCCCCTTCATTATCATACTCCCACCCCATGCAAACACACATGAAAAATTGAAAACATCATACCATCTTTAAGAAAGCAGGCATCTATATATATATATCGGTACACATAGAGAGATTTCTTATGATTACTTACCTGGCATCCTTTGTCACACCTTTTTCGGGTTTTACGACTGTCCATACAGCCTTTTTCCGGCTTTTAGCCCATAACATATATTTAGTACAGATTACTATACAGTCTTTTTCTGGCTTTTAGCCCATAGCATATATTTAGTACAGATTAATTAGTGTGTTAGGGATCTACACACCTGTTTACCGATAAAACGATACTTTCTATGTCGACGCTGTCCGTAACCGACACAATTGCTATATGCCTAAGGTGTTGTTCAGAAGCCGGTCCACAACCCGGTGGCCAATCTCGAACTGCTGACATCGCTCGTTTCTTAAACTTAGGGATTGGTTTTGATGATCCAATCCCTCCTTCGCTCGATCGATATTTGATTCCATTAAAAGACCTTATCAGTTGCTACCATCATAACATATGGTTGTTAATCCATATCATAAAGCTAAGGTTATAACTACGATGAACGAACCTAACGGAAATCTAAAGAGAACCCCTTACCTTGAAATCTCAAAAGAAGATTGAGACTCAGAGACTAGTAGTTTTCGGCTTTTAGATCTAAATGATCTACTTCGATTCCCGACGTTGCCCAACAAGAAAACATCAAACCATTAATCAAACGTCAACCTTATCGATCCCATTAGCCTTTCGGCTTTAACTTCCAAAAATCGAAAGAGAAAGTGAAGAGAAAAAGGTCGGCACTTACCCTATCACAGGAGATTCGGCTTCTCCTAGAAGATTTTAGCTTTTGAGAAGGTCAAAAAGAGAAGATGATAGGAAAAGATCTATGTAGATTCAGATTTTAATGAAGAGATCGGCAAAAGAGAAAAAGCAAAGAACAATGAATATTTGGCTTATAGAAAAAGAATGGAGAAGAGAACTAGAATCAAGAGTTTCAGCTTTTGCATAAAAGTGAAGATGAGAGAATGGGATTTAGGGATTTCAGCTTTGGCAGAGTATGAGAGAAAAGCTTTAAAATAATGGGGTTCAAATGCCAGAATTGAAGAGATACCCCCTATTTATAGAGAATTTCTGCACTTACCTATCAAAAACTGAAAGTGCCCTTCCTGATAACTAACAACTAATCCAATAGTAGGAAAAATTTCGGCACCCCTCCAAGAGATGAAAATTCGGCCACCTCCTAGCTTACAGGATAATTCCTAGATTTTCTTCCTTATCTACATCTGATCACTCATCCTCAAGTGGCATGGATAACACCACCTCTTCCTTCCTTTTATCAGTTACTTTATCATCCATATCATCCACATTATCCATCAATTATTCTTCTTAATTTCAAGCATTCTAACTGACCCCAACTCTGCTCTCCCTTGATGTCAAAATTAATTAAAATAGATGGTAATGCGACTCGAACCTTGGACCTCCCTTACTGCTTATCACGCCACTTCAAAGCCCCTAAGTGGCGCCATTTTGCCACTGGGCCACAAGCCCATTTGTGTCTTAAAACACAGATAACATCTTTTAAGCCCTATCCTACTGGCTTTCCACTAGAGTGCCCAAGTAGAAGATTTTTAACTAAGGCCTCGGCCCAACCCTGAGCCCAATCTGGACCCCTTAAACCCTCTAATTAGCACATTATACGTAACACACAACAAATGCAAAGGCCCATTAATTCAGGATGTTACATAAATAACATAGAAAACCTATCAGGGTGACCACTGGGGTTTGACATAGTTCTACTTAGGGTGGGTTTTTAAGTTCTCTACATGTGGTTCAGCTTCTAAAGTTAAGGTACCAGAACCAGCAGATTCCTCGATCCTCAGCCATTATAGGCTCATATAGATTTGTTAGCCTCTTCAAGAAAGCCGAGACATGGTGATTCTCGAATAGTCTTTATCAACTTGAATCCTTGGGTGATAAGGTCTTGTATTCCTTCACGGACTATCAGTCTTCTCTCATTGTGTTCACTTGGACTATATTCGGACGACCGTATTATAATCTACTTTATCAAAAAATCCATTTTCTTATGACCAACTTTTCTATTTAGCAATCAAATTTGAAATCAACACCTCTTTTCTATGATGTAAATGCAATGCAATCAAAACAAAAAAGAACACGTCAGCACAGGAGAAATAAATAACATAGAACACCTATCAGGGTGACCACTAGGGTTTGACATAGTTCTACTTAGGGTGGGTTCCTAAGTTCTCTCCATGTGGTTCAGCTTCTAAAGTTGAGGTACCTGAACCAACAGATTCCTCGATCCTCACCCATTATAGGCTTATATAGACTGAGTTCGGTTCAGGGGAATACATTTCCCTATGGCCATGTGGAAGTGAAAACTTCACGAAAACATAGGTATAGATGTATTCCAGAAGCAGCCCACTAGCCCATGCGGAGCTGAAAACCTCACGACGGCATAGCTTCTCGCTCCGACTTAAGGGTGTGACCACGACGGTCATGCAGTGCAATGCAAAGAGATATGTTTAAAACCATATGCAATAAAAAGATCATGTTTTTAAACAAAACAAAATTTTAAATTCAGACAAAAGGACATGAAATTATCAATTTTACGACTTGACTCTCTTATGGTCCCCAGCAAAGTCGTCAAGCTGCGAAACCATTTTTAAATCGGGTTTAAAAAATGGGGATTGACTTTAAAAAACGAAAATAGGAGTCGCCACCAATCCCTTTTTACTTAGGTGTGATTGGATCACCTTGTAAAATGTTTTATTTTAAAACATTTGATTTTGGTCTACGAAAAACAAGAAAACGGGTTCGGAAGTCGGTTACGTACGAGGAAGGGTTAGCACCCTTGTAACACCCAAAAATTGGTACCTAATCGATAGAATCATGTCCAAATGTTTGAAATTTAAAAAGTTTAAAATAAGATCCGTTTGTTAGAAGAAGAACTAAGACTTTCCTATCTCAAAGAAATAAAACACCATACCTAGTAAATTTTGGATATAGCATCTCATAACTTCAAAAATAAGCACATCTTTATTTTAGAAAACCCCTATCTCGAAACACAAAACATCATATCCAGTAAGTTAGGATACAACGTTTTGAATTCCCAAGAATAGGTTTTTTTTAATTTAAAACTTGAGAATTTTTTGTTCCGAAGGAATATAAACATTACATCCAGCACGATAGGACACGATATTTTAAAACCTTCGTAATCAAAATCATCTCATGATTTACAAAATTTATTAAAAAGATATTTAGTTATTTAGCCAAACGGAAAATCGCAACCCAGCACGTTAGGGCACTATTTCCCGATTTTCTAAATAAAAAAACATTGCCTTATTTTCTAAAATTCTTATCTTGAGATAACATAACATCATGTCCAGTGAGTTAGGGCACAAAGTTTTGAATTCCCAAAAATAAGTTTTTTATTTGAAATGAGAAGGGATATTCAATATTTTAAGTTCTACAAGAAAAATCACAACCCAGTAAGTTAGGGCACGATTCTTCTCGAAGACCCCCAAATATTACATATCACCGTAAGGAAAAAAAATTTGATTTGAAGGGTATTTGTATAAAAAATGGTATGAGAAGAACATGGCAATTCTGAATTACTCCAAATCATATTAACAATAAATAATAGAATACTATAACATAAATACATGAAAAATTTAAGCAATAATAAACGATAAAGAGAACAATAAATATAAAATTAATAGCAATAATTTAAACTTTCATGAAATAACATTTAATGGAAAAAAATTGTTTTTAAAATGATTTAATATATAAATAAAAAATATAATAAAATATTTATAAAAAATACATACATAATTTAGTAATTTAGTACATATAATAAAAATAATTAACAAAAATAAAAAAATGCATATATATATGTATATAATATGTTGAATAATAGGGTGAGTCACGAGACTTAGTGTACAACCCTCGTGCACCATCAGATTGGGCCTTAGCCCCACAGAATAGATAATAAAGTATAATAAATTAGAAAATATGCAAAGCCCAACCCAATCCTAGGTTTCCATCCGCTACACACCACTCGTACCTGCCAATCACACCGTTGGGGATTTCTACAATCAACCCACACAACTACACACCGTCGATGGCAGTCATGCTGCTCATCGTCAGATCATGGCAATAGCCACTACAATAGATCATGGCATTAGCCACTATAACAGATCATGGCATTATCCACTGCAACAGATCATGGCAAAAGCCACTACAACAGAGCACTTCCCCTTTCATCAATCACCCATCCCCATGCAATCATAGAATTCGGCAGACATATAAAACATATCAAATCAATGGAAACATTCACTTTAGAATGACAGAGATCACTAACCTGGTGATTCGCCTTTACCCCTTTTCGGGTTTTCAACAGCCATGCCGGTATTTCGACATTTAACAGAATATACAGAATATCACAGGTTTATATGCATACTAATCAAGCAATCTAAATGGTGTGAGAGTGTTACACACCTGATTAATGCGTAGGACTACTTTCTATGTCGATACCCTCACTAATCAGATCTACTGCACTTTGTCCACAACTTTGCTCAAAAGCCGGAAGAACGCGAAGATAAGGCCTCTCCTATATTCGGCCAAGGTTAGTGTTTTACCCGAATTATATGCTTGAATTAACAGATCTCCTTACCTTGAAATCCCGAAAGTGATACGATCCAAGGCCACTGAACTCTGGCTTAGAAATCTAAGCGATTGAATCCCCTTCAAATCCTGGAATACCGCAAACGATAGAAAACACCTGATTAGTTAACCATATAGCCATTCGGCTAAGATCTCTAAAAGCTGGAAAAGAAAACACAAATCGACATTTACCTCTACAGATGATTTCGGCTACCCCTTTACAGAAAGATTCGGCAATCTTAGAAGAAGATCGAAGCGTAGAAGAGTATAGATCTAGGAATTTCGGCTTTTAAGAAAATCCCGAAAAGATGAACTAGATGTGTTTTTCGGCTTTTAGAAGAATTGAATGAAGAGTTTCGGCTTTTAGTGAATGGGAGAAGAATAACAATGGGGATCAGAACATTCGACTAAAAGGAAGTTTCAAAGAAAAAAGAAAGTAAAGGTGAGGGAGGTGGTGATTTTCGGCTTTTGGAAGAAAAGATGTTGAGAAGATTGGGAGATTTCGACTTTTGAAGAAATCAAAAGAAAAGAAATTACAGAGGGAGACTGAGGATTTCGACACAGGAAGAGAGGAAAAGAATAAGGTTCCAAATGCCAGAATTGATGAGCTATCCCCCCTATTTATAGAAATTTCGGCACCTACCTATCAAAACCCGAAAGTGCCCTTTCTGATAACTAAAAATTAAGCAAATAAAAGCGGAAAATTCGGCACCTCTTTGCCCTATCAGAAACTAATTCCTCCTCCCCTTCAGAGTCAAAATTTTGGCCACCACCTAGCCTTTCAGATAAATCCTATCTTTTCTCCTTTATCTTAATCTATCCACATCTCCAGAAGAAACCTAGTCTGTAATGGCCTAAATTCAAGATTATCGGAATAATGGTTTCGCAACCATAAATCCGATTTAAATAGAAATTTATTTCAATATGTTTGCATGAGTCTTTATATGATAGGAAATATTTTTATAAATATTTATAAAATGTTAGTAATGTGGTATTAAACTTTCGTTAGAAAATTTTAACGTTTGGGTAGGTAATTAAATGAAAAGGACTAAATTGAAATGAAAGTAAAAGTTGAATTATAGATTAAAAGAAATTATGAAGGACCAAAATGGCAATTATGCCATTTTGTAAAGATGAGGCGGTTTATTGAAGAAAATCTGAGATTTTTTTTATATATTATTATATTATATTATTATATTATTATATATATATATAAAGAAAAGAGAAAAGAAACAAAAGGATAAAACAAAGGAAGAAACAGAGAGCAAACGTGAAGGGAGAAAGAAGAAGAGAAAAGAAAGAAAAAAAAAGGATAATATAGTTTTTAAAGCTTGGAGTTTAATTTGGTAAGTTAATTTAGTCCTTTTCTTTTAATTTTGATGCTTTATAAGTTTTAGAACAAAGTTTTGATGAATTTAAGTTGAAATTTTTGAAGTTTTAGAGTTTTTGAATATAGCATATGATGAATAAAATGATGAATTAGTGGTTTAATTGAAAGAATTTGAAGTTAGAATTGGGTAAAGGATTTAATTGTAAAATAAGCTATAACAAAACTGTTTTGGACAGCAGCAGTAGAGTAAATTTGAAAAATCACTAAAAATCGTAGAAGTGGAATTAGAAGTTGAATGAGATATGATATTAAAGCTTATTGAGTCTATTTTCATATGAAAGAAACATGGAAAGCAAAGAAATTCTGTAATTTGAGATATTTATATTTTTGTAAGACTGGTTTAGAATGAATTCGGGTTCCCCTGTTTTGACTTTAGAAAATCATCAAACATTGAAGAAAAATAATTAGGGGCTTAAATTTATATGTTTAGAATCCTGAATGAGTCTTTTTTCAAATGAATTAAATAAGAAGGTCATATGAATTCTGTACAAATAGTAATTTGATTCGTAGTGAAGAGAGGTCAGAACAGTCAAACAGTAAAACAGGGGAAACTTTAAGAATAATCTGGTATTGATTGGCCATACCAAAAATTCTGAAAATGTTATGGGAAGAAAATATGTGAGTCTAGTTTCAGGGAAAATTAACGGTTCTTCATTTGGAGCTCTGTAGCTCGAGAAATAAATAATTTAGTGACTGTGACTCAAGTAGACAGCTTTGAATAAACTAAAAATAATAATAGAATTATAGAAAATGCTACATGTGAACATGAAATGTATTGAATTGATGATTGAATTTATTTATTTAGATCCGGAAAACTCAAATACAAAGCTAGATCGAGGAAAGGAAAAAGTCCCGGATTAGTAGATTTTGTAAACGAACTAGTATCAAGGTAAGTTCGTGTAACTTGAATTATATTCTTAAATGCTTGAAATGTATGGTATTGATGTGAATATGATTTGAATTTTCATTGTATGAAAATTGATGATACATTGGTATATTTGATTAAAAAAAAAAAGAAAGAAGAAATCCCGGCTGAATGAAAGGAAAATTCGATAGATCTCTGAAAAGGAATTGACGGTAAAAAAGGATCTAGCCCGGACGGGTGATCCTATCCGATATAGCCCTCCCGAAGAATATGTGGAAAATGGATTTAGCTTGGACGGGTAATCCGAATTAGGTCCAATTTAGCCTGGACGTAATTCAGATCCAAGCTCATTAGAGTAATTGTCGTTGCAGGGATTTAGCTTTGACTGGTAATCCCGACAATACTCTATGAGTTTATATTACAGGATTTAGCTTTGGGACTGGTAATCCCGTTGTAAAGATGAGGTTTCGTGGGAGTGTGCTCTCTCGAAATGAAAATGTGCATTATGAATATGAATTGACGGACCGGATTTGTACACTAAAGTGTACCTCTGAAAATCCATCGAAATTCGAGTAATTTAACGGGATAAATATGGAAAAATAACAAGGAAATGGAAATCATGATATTGATGAGCTCATCAATCTCGGCGTGTATATTATTGATATATGGAAATTAATCGACTAACTTGGATGTTGAGTTTGTGAATGTTAGGGTAATAATGCATTGAGTGAGTATATGAATGTTTATTGCTTGTATTGAAAATACTAGGTAAGTATAATTCTTGTTACATGGGCTTACTAAGCACAAAGTGCTTACCCTATTTTCTTTTTTCCTGTTTTGTAGTGTTAAGAGCTCTGAGGTCGGATCGGTGGGAGACCATCACACTATCAACCCTTGAGATTTCGGTATTTTAAGAAACTTATTTTGGAAATCAATGGCATGTATAAGCTAATAAAATAAATATTAATATGAAATGAATATAAGGTTAGCCACTGATATGGCTTATGTGTTGAAGTTATTTTATAAATATGCATGAATTTTATTTTGAAAATATGTTGAATTAGAATGGTTTGGTTTCAAAAAAAAAAATTGTAAACTCGTAATGCCCCGCACCTTATTCGACAACGAATACGGGTAGGGGTGTTACATTTGTTGGTATCGAGCTACGGTTTAGTCGGTTCTAGGACCGATATAGTGAATACGGATTAGCTATACATGCCATTTAAATTATTTTTTTTTGATAGTGTGATATCTCCTGACCGCTTAAATTGTGTTTTCCTTATAGTAATGTCATCTGACCGAGCTCAATCTGAGGAAGCTGGGAGTCATGCTCCGGCTTCAATACAAAGAGAAGAAACTAGCGAGAGAAGGCCCGGTATAGAGGGTCAAGGGAGGAGGCAAAAATAGCCTTCTTTCAAATGATGAATGAATGGTTTACCCAATATATAAGAACTAACCCTACAGTGCAGCAAACTCAAGCTCCCCCTCCTGTTCCTCCACCGGTTCTCGAGATTCCACAGGGTATAGGTACTGAATCTGTCAGAAAAGGAAAAGCTCCTGTTGATAAAATCCGAAAATATGGGGCCGAAGAATTTCGAGCAGCAGTTGATGATGATCCCGAACGAGCTGAATTTTGGTTAGAAAATACTACTCGGGTTTTGGAGGAATTATCTTGCACACCAGAAGAATGTTTGAAATGTGCTGTTTCACTGCTAAAAGACACAAACTTATCATTGGTGGAATACTAAAGCTTCAGATTGTTCCAAAGAAGAAATTACATGGGAATTCTTCCGCATCGAGTTCAAAAGAAATATATCACCAGAGATTCCTTGATCGTAAAAGAAAAGAATTTCTTGAGTGAAACAGGCAATAGATCAAGATTCGAGTATGAAAGAGAATTTGTTGATTGAGTAAATATGCTCGAGAATGGGCGATCGGAAGCTAAAATGTGCAAACGATTTGAAGAAGGGTTGAATGAAGAAATTAAGCTACTTGTTGGAATTCTTGAAATTCGAGAGTTTGCTACACTAGCAGAACGAGCTTATAAAGCAGAAGAATGGAGCAAAGAAAAGAAACAAGCTGAGAGGGAAGCTCAAATTTTTAGTAAAAGACCAATGGGAAAATCTCAGTTTTTCTGCTCCAAAGAAATTGAAGAAGTACCAGATCGTTTCTACCTCAACCACCGGGTATTCGGATAGAGTGCGAGGTGCACGAGTGCACTAATTCAAGACCTTCCGCTCCTCGGTGACGAGTGTTGGCGTGTTGGTACCCTAAGCCGAGATGCCGATTGTAATAAAGTTCATTTTGGTGAATGTCGGTTTAAGAGTGGGGCTTGTTACCGATGTGGTTCTTTTGACCATTTCCTCGAGATTGTCGAGTAAAGAAGTGAAAAAGAAGTGAATATATATCGAAGCCAAGTAATCCATCTTTGAGGGTAGACCATCTCGACCATCCAGTAATGTCGGTGGTAGCCGAGGAGCTACAAAAGATATCGCAAGTAGGCTTGAGACACGAGCGCCTCCTAGGACATATGTCATGCGCATTGAGAAGATGCCTCAATACCGATGTTATTATATGGTACATTTTCTTTACTTGAGACCGATATTACACGCATTGATTGATCCCGGTTCTACGCATTCATATATATGTGTAAAACTTGCATGCGTAAAAGATTTATCTGTTGAACTCATCGAATTTCTTTGTTAAAGTCTCGAACCCTTTGGCCAATCTATTTTGGTGGATAAAATTTGTAAAAATTGTCCACTAATGGTAAGAGGTTATTGTTTCTGGCTGATTTGATGTTACCGCCATTTGATGAGTTTGATGTGACATGGGCATGGATTGGTTAACTCAAAGATGATGCAAATATAAATCAGAAATGAAATATATTGTGTTGAAGTGTCGTAATAGTGAATTACTTCGGGTTAAATCCGATCGATGCAGAGGATTATCTCGATGTGATTTCGATTATTACCGCCGTGAGGTATGTCAAAAAGGGGTATGATGCTTTTCTTGCTTATGTATTAGATACCAAGGTATTCGAGTCGAAGATTCAAGCGATGCGGTGGTATGCGAAATTTTTTCGATATGTTTCGTAAGAGTTACCGTGGTTGCCACCGTAAAGAGAAGTGGAATTTTCTATAGATTTGATTCCGAGAACTACTCCGATTTCCATAGCTCGCATCGAATGGCTCCTCTGTAATTAAAGGAATTAAAGACACAAATTCACAGGAACTTGTTGATAGAGGTTTTGTCCGACCAAGTCATTCACCTTGGGTGCTCCGGTTCTATTTGTGAAAAAGAAAGATGGGTCTTTGAGATTGTGTATTGACTATCGACAACTCAATAAGGTAACTATAAAGAATAAGTATCCGTTGCCCTGCATTGATGATTTGTTTGATCGGCTTGAAAGGTGCTACTATATTTTCAAAGATTGATCTCGATCGGGCTACTATCGATTCTGAGTAAAGGAGTCGATGTGCCAAAAACAAACTTTTTCGTAACTAGGTACGGACATTATGAGTTTCTCGTTATGCCGTTTGGGTTGACTAATGCACTGCGCAGATTTATGGATCGATGAATCGAATATTCTGCACTGCATTTAGACGCATTTGTGGTAGTATTCATTGATGATATTTTGGTTTATTCTCGAGATGAAGAAGAACACACGAACATTTGAGAATTGTGTTGCAAATTCTCGCGAGAGAAACAGATTATATGCTAAATTCAAGAAATGTGAATTTTGGCTTCGAGAGAAGTGGGTTTTCTTGGACATATTGTATCTCTGCTGAAGGCATCGGGGTAGATCCAAGTAAAATCTCAGCTATTGTTAATTGGAATCCACCAAGATCGATTCAAGTTAGAAGTTTCTTGGGTTTAGCTGGTTATTATCGGAGATTTGTACAAGGATTCTCTATGATAGCTTCTCCGATGACTCGATTATTGCGAGAAAGATGTAAAGTTCGAGTGGACTGATGAATGTCACAGAGTTTCAACCGATTAAAAGATCTATTAACGAAAGCACCGTGATTAGTGCGGCTGAACCGGGTAAGGAATTTGTTATTTACAAAGTGATGCCTCATTAAATGGTTTAGGTTGTGTCTTGATGCAAGAAGGTAAAGTAATAGCCTATGCTTCAAGACAACTTAAACTACATGAAAGAAATTATCCAAGACATGATCTTGAGTTAGTGCTATTGTTTTTGCATTGAAGATATGGCGGCATTACTTGTACGGTGAGAAATGTCATATTTATACCGATCATAAAAGCTTGAAGTATTTGATGACACGTAAAGATCTGAATTTAAGACAGTAGCAGTGGCTTGAACCGATAAAAGACTATGATTTGATTATTGATTATCATCCGTAAGGCTAATGTTGTGGCTGATGCTTTGAGTCGAAAATCTCTGATTGCTTTACGAGTTATGAATACCCGATTGTCACTGACTAATGATGGTTCAATCATAGCTGAATTGAGAGCTAAACCGACATTTCTACAGCAAATATGTGAAGCTCAGAAGAATGATGAGAAGTTACAGGTTAAACGGGTACAATGTGAGTCAGGTACTGATTCTGAATTTCAAATTGGGGTTGATGATTGTTTATTATTCAGAGGTAGGGTATGTGTACCCAAGAATTCAGAGCTCATACAGAAGATTTTACACGAGGCTCACAGTGGTACTATGTCTGTACATCCGGGAAGTAATAAAATGTATAATGATTTGAAAAAGATGTACCGTGGCTGTGTATGAAACGTGATATTTCTGAGTTTGTATCAAGATGTTTGATATGTCAACAGGTCAAAGCAGAACATCAGGTACCTTCGGGGTTACTTCAGCCAATTACTATACCGGAATGGAAATGGGAAAGAATCACTATGGATTTTGTATCGGGGTTACCGTTGTCTCCGAGGAAAAAAGATGCTATTTGGGTGATTGTTGACCGATTGACAAAGTCAGCACACTTTATTCCGATACGTATGGATTATTCTTTAGATAAACCGGTCGAAATTGTACATATCCGAGATTGTCAAAGCTACATGGAGTGCCTATCTCCATTATATCGGATAGAGATCCTCGATTTACGCCTCGCTTCGGATAAATTGCAAGAAGCTTTGGGTACTGGGTTGTATTTCAAGATCGCATTTCATCCTCGCAGACGTGATGGCCAATCTCGAGCGTGTAATTCAAGTATTGGAAGATATGCTCGATGTTGTACACTAGAGTTTAAAGGTAATTGGGAGAGGTATCTACCTTTGATTGAATTTGCTTACAATAATATGCTTATCGATCCAAGATTAAAATGGCTCCATATGAAGCTTTGTATGGTAGAAAATGTAGAACACCATTGTATTGGACAGAGCTCAGTGAAAAGAAGATACATGGGGTTGATTTAATCCGGGAAACAGAAGAAAAAGTGAAGGTTATTCGGGATAGTTTAAAAGCAGCTTCCGATCGCCAAAAATCATATGCCGATCTTAAACGAAAAGAGATTGAATTTCAGGTCGGTGACAAGGTATTTCTGAAAGTGTCTCCTTGGAAGAAAGTTCTCCGGTTCGGTCGAAAAGGTAAATTGAGTCCAAGATTTATCGGGCCATATGAGATCATAGAAAGAATTGGACCGGTCGCTTATCGGTTGGCATTACCACCAGAACTTGATAGAATCCATAATGTTTTTCATGTGTCTATGCTACGACGATATCACGATCCTTCACATGTTATTTCTCCGATGTATGGAGATTCAACCGGATATGAGTTACAAAGTGAAGAACCGATCAAGATATTGGCACGGGAAACAAAGGAGCTTAGAAAAAAAAAAAATAAATTTGGTGAAGGTATTGTGGCAAAAACACGGATCGAGGAAGCGACATAGGAACCGGAGGAGGCAATAAGGAAACAATATCCAAACCTCTTATCTTGGTAAGATTTTCGAGGACGAAAATCCTTAAAAGGGGGGGAGAGTTGTAATGGCCTAAATTCAAGATTATCGGAATAATGGTTTCGCAACCATAAATCCGATTTAAATAGAAATTTATTTCAATATGTTTGCATGAGTCTTTATATGATAGGAAATATTTTTATAAATATTTATAAAATGTTAGTAATGTGGTATTAAACTTTCGTTAGAAAATTTTAACGTTTGGGTAGGTAATTAAATGAAAAGGACTAAATTGAAATGAAAGTAAAAGTTGAATTATAGATTAAAAGAAATTATGAAGGACTAAAATGGCAATTATGCCATTTTGTAAAGATGAGGTGGTTTATTGAAGAAAATCTGAGATTTTTTTTTGTATATTATTATATTATATTATTATATTATTATATTATTATATATATAAAGAAAAGGGAAAAGAAACAAAAGGATAAAACAAAGGAAGAAACAGAGAGCAAACGTGAAGGGAGAAAGAAGAAGAGAAAAGAAAGAAAAAAAAAGGGATAATATAGTTTTTAAAGCTTGGAGTTTAATTTGGTAAGTTAATTTAGTCCTTTTCTTTTAATTTTGATGCTTTATAAGTTTTAGAACAAAGTTTTGATGAATTTAAGTTGAAATTTTTGAAGTTTTAGAGTTTTTGAATATAGCATATGATGAATAAAATGATGAATTAGTGGTTTAATTGAAAGAATTTGAAGTTAGAATTGGGTAAAGGATTTAATTGTAAAATAAGCTATAACAAAACTGTTTTGGACAGCAACAGTAGAGTAAATTTGAAAAATCACTAAAAATCGTAGAAGTGGAATTAGAAGTTGAATGAGATATGAAATTAAATCTTATTGAGTCTATTTTCATATGAAAGAAACATGGAAAGCAAAGGAATTCTGTAATTTGAGATATTTATATTTTTGTAAGACTGGTTTAGAATGAATTCGGGTTCCCCTGTTTTGACTTTAGAAAATCATAAAAAATTGAAGACAAATAATTAGGGGTTTAAATTTATATGTTTAGAATCCTGAATGAGTCTATTTTCAAATGAATTAAATAATAAGGTCATATGAATTCTGTACAAATAGTAATTTGATTCGTAGTGAAGAGAGGTCAGAACAGTCAAACAGTAAAACAGGGGAAACTTTAAGAATAATCTGGTATTGATTGGCCATACAAAAAATTCTGAAAATGTTATGGGAAGAAGATATGTGAGTCTAGTTTCAGGAAAAATTAACGGTTCTTCATTTGGAGCTCTGTAGCTCGAGAAATAAATAATTTAGTGACTGTGACTCAAGTAGACAGCTTTGGATAAGCTAAAAATAATAATAGAATTATAGAAAATGCTACATGTGAACATGAAATGTATTGAATTGATGATTGAATTTATTTATTTAGATCCGGAAAACTCAAATACAAAGCTAGATCGAGGAAAGGAAAAAGTCCCGGATTAGTAGATTTTGTAAACGAACTAGTACCAAGGTAAGTTCGTGTAACTTGAATTATATTCTTAAATGCTTGAAATGTATGGTATTGATGTGAATATGATTTGAATTTTCATTGTATGAAAATTGATGATACATTGGTATATTTGATTAAAAAAAAAAAGAAAGAAGAAATCCCGGTTAAATGAAAGGAAAATTCGATGGATCTCTGAAAAGGAATTGACGGTAAAAAAGGATCTAGCCCGGACGGGTGATCCTATCCTGATATAGCCCTCCGAAGAATATGTGGAAAATGGATTTAGCCCTGACGGGTAATCCGAATTAGGTCCGAATTTTAGCCTGGACTGTAATTCAGATCCAAGCTCATTAGAGTAATTGTCGTTGCAGGATTTAGCCTGGACCGTAATCCCGACAATACTCTATGAGTTTATATTACAGGATTTAGCTTTGGGTGGTAATCCTTTGTAAAGATGAGGTTCGTGGGAGTGTGCTCTCTGAAATGAAAATGTGCGCACATGAATATGAATTGACGGACCCGGATTTGTACACTAAAGTGTACCTCTGAAAATCCATCAAATTTCGAGTAATTTAACGGGATAAATATGGAAAAATAACAAGGAAATGGAAATCATGATATTGATGAGCTCATCAATCTGGCGTGTATATTATTGATATATGGAAATTAATCGACTAACTTGGATGTTGAGTTTGTGAATGTTAGGGTAATAATGCATTGAGTGAGTATATGAATGTTTATTGCTTGTATTGAAAATACTAGATAAGTATAATTCTTGTTACATGGGCTTACTAAGCACAAAGTGCTTACCCTATTTCCTTTTTCCCTGTTTTGTAGTGTTAAGAGCTCAGAGGTCGGATCGGTGGGAGACTCATCACACTATCAACCCCAGTATTTCGGTATTTTAAGAAACTTATTTTGGAAATCAATGGCATGTATAAGCTAATAAAATAAATGTTAATATGAAATGAATATAAGGTTAGCCACTGATATGGCTTATGTGTTGAAGTTATTTTATAAATATGCATGAATTTTATTTTGAAAATATGTTGAATTAGAATAGTTTCGGTTTCAAAAAAAAAAATTGTAAACTCCGGTAATGCCCCGTACCTTATTCAGACAACGAATACGGGTAGGGGATGTTACATAGACAGCACCAACTCTTCCTTCTTTTATCAGCACATTATCCACCTTATTATCTCATTAAATAATTCCTATTTTTAATCCCTATTGCCGTCCAACCTACTCCTCCTTTAAGTGCCGAAAATTGCCTAATTACATGGGCTACATGCGGCCAAAACTTGGGCCTCCTCCTTTGCCATTGACGCCAACTCCCTTCCCTCTTAGTGGCGCCATTTTGCCACTGGGCCACAAGCCTAGTATGTCATTTAAACTACCAAGACTTTATTTTAAGCCCTAGAGTATCTAAACAGAATATTTAACCAAGGCCTCGACCACATCCTGAGCCCAATTTGGACCCCTAACACTTAAATTAACATATTAAACATATTCACCCATTAAACACATAGGCCCAAAAATTCAGGATGTTACAGTTCTACCCCCTTAAAGAAATTTCGTCCTCGAAATTTCCAACTAACTATTAATCGTACTACCCAAGTCTCACCACTATGCTTTCGCTGCACACTCTAATTTAATAATATATAAACATTGCATGCATACAGTTTCTATACCCAAAGATATAGCATCCACACAAAACATACCCAACTTAATGGTGATTGAACAATCCCGAGCCTTATGCTCCTCAGACCCGCATCTTAAACACGTTCCTAACTTCCTCCAACATTCACCCGGATGACGCCTTCTGCAATATTCGCAAACTCGGAAGTTTGGACGTACCTTAACATGCTTCACAGAATGAGACTGCAACCCTAGAAAACTACGATCTCTTTTTTTCTTACAGTCCATGCACCCAACGCGAAGTGTTTCATCGATTTCCTTAACCTCCTTCAGTACCTCCCTAACTAGCTGAGTCAACACATCAGTCTTAACACTTGTACGGCCTCGGCCGCGGCCTCTTCTTCCTGTTCTAACGCTCATTGTTGATTCTCATATTATCTGAATTAGAAATTTTATGAATTATTAATTTCTTTCACTGATTAACCATGAACAATCTTATGGGAAGTAGTTTTAAGAGTAGTTCTTTCGAATTCGCAACTATATCTACCATTCAGTCTCATGTTCACATCTCCTAGCTCTAGGGAACACATACATTCAGTCATCAAGTATTAACATACAAGCAGCATCCACGAACTTACATTCAGCATGTAGGGGTATCTTCGTCATTTCACTACCCAGGGGTATTTTCGTAATTTATCTTGCAGGGGGTATTTTCGTAATTTCTAGAAATAGGGTTCCTTGGTGATTTTGTGAAATAAGGGTATTTTGGTAATTTTTATAATCAGGGGGTATTTCGGTAATTTTAAAATTCGGGGGTATTTTGGTAATTTTGGAATTCGGGGTATTTCGGTAATTTTTACAAGTTAGGGGTACTTTGGTCATTTTACAAATTAGGGGTATTTTGGTCATTTTATAAATCAGGGGTAACTTGGCCATTTTATAAATCAGGGGTAATTTGGTCATTTTATAAATTAGGGGTAATTTGGGAATTTTGCAAAATAGGATGGCTAGTCCCTTTCGGGTTTTATTTACAGATTTTGGCTTGTCAACAAATCCTCATGGCTAGGGTGAACAGTCACTGCGCACCAGGTAGGATTCCAGCGAAGAGGAGGTGAGTCACTAGGACTGCTTAAGTACTGTGCTCTTCCGGATCAATCTCTGAGACATGCGCATGCCTGTTGCCACACCCTAGTCTTGCAACTTGTCTATAAGTTTGTTCGGTTGGATTAAGTCTTATGCAATTGAGAGCTGTTTAAGTAGGCCTAAGGTCCATCAAGCTCTAATTAAAATAATCTACGTCCCTTAAAGCCCATCAAGCCCACATATATATATAAAACACACAGTGAGTTCTGAATACTTACTTGGTGGACGGCTGGAGACGCAGGTGCCATGCCGAGAAAACCCTCCTGTGTTATTTATAAACATGCATGTTTTCAAAACCCATTTCTAGAAAATGTTTTGAGCCCAAAACCCCAAAGCCGAGTTTTTAACCGGGCTCTGATACCAATTTGTAACACCCCAAACCTGGCCCATACACCACGACCGGATATGGCATGTCACTAAGAAGATTTAGTAAAACATGTAGCATTTTTGGAAAATAATCGTCGAGTATAAACATGTATACCGGAAAACTTAATAATTTAGATAGTTTGTAGAAGATATAAATTTTCATTTAAATGTCTTTATGAATTAAAAACCGAAATTTAGTACATACCTTAACTTAATTAAAATGAAAAATCTAAATGTCTAGTAATAATAAAAGCCCAAAACAAACGAAAACATAAAGCTAGTGGCCCGTGGCCTTATTACAATGAAATTTAAAACCCACTAACTGAAATTATTAAAAATTAATAAACTGGTAAAGTCTTTCGTTAAATCAAAATAATCTCTCGCATGGCCACCTTGCGCTCCTCTCCAGCCCGGTCCGATGCACTAAGTACTACCTGAAGATGTTAAATAATAGGGTGAGTCGCGAGACTCAGTGTGCAACCCCCGTGCATCATCAGATTGGGCCTTAGCCCACAGAACAGATAACAGAGTATAATAAATTAGAAAATATGCAAAGCCCAACCCGATCCTAGGTTTCTATCTGCTACACACCACCCGTACCTACCAATCACACCATTGGGGATTTCTACAATCAACCCACACCGCTACACACCATCGATGGCAGTCATGCTGCTCATCGTCAGATCATGGCAATAGCCACTACAACAAATCATGGCATTAGCGACTACAACAGATCATGGCAAAAGCCACTACAACAGAGCACTTCCCCTTTCATCAATCACCCATCCCCATGCAATCATAGAATTCAGCAGACATATAAAACATATCAAATCAACAGAAACATTCACTTTAGAATGACAGAGATCACTAACCTGGTGATTCACCTTTACCCCTTTTCGGGTTTTTAACAGCCATACCGGTATTTCGGCATTTAACAGAATATACAGAATATCACAGGTTTATATGCATACTAATCAAGCAATCTAAATGGTGTGAGAGTGTTATACACCTGATTAATGCGTAGAACTACTCTCTATGTCGATACCCTCACTAATCAGATCTACTGCACTTTGTCCACAACTTTGCTCAAAAGCCAGAAGAACGCGAAGATAAGGCCTCTTCTATATTCGGCCAAGGTTAGTGTTTTACCTGAATTATATGCTTGAATTAATAGATCTCTTTACCTTGAAATCCCGAAAGTGATACGATCCAAGGCCACTGAACTCTAGCTTAGAAATCTAAGCGATTGAATCCCCTTCAAATTCTGGAATGCCGTAAACAATAGAAAACACCCGATTAGTTAACCATATAGCCATTCGACTAAGATCTCTAAAAGCTGGGAAAGAATACACAAATCGACATTTACCTCTACAGATGATTTCAGCTACCCCCTTGCAGAAAGATTCGACAATCCCAGAAGAAGATCGAAGCGTAGAAGAGTATAGATCTAGGAATTTTGGCTTTTAAGAAAACCCCGAAAAGATGAACTAGATGTATTTTTCGGCTTTTAGAAGAATTGAATGAGGAGTTTCGGCTTTTAGTGAATGGGAGAAAAGTAACAATGGGGATCAGAAGATTCGGCTAAAAGGAAGTTTCAAAGAAAAAGAAAGTAAAGCCCAGTATGTCATTTAAACTACCAAGACTTTATTTTAATCCCTAGAGTATCTAAACAGAATATTTAATCAAGGCCTCGACCACATCCCCAGCCCAATTTGGACCCCTAACACTTAAATTAACACATTAAACATATTCACCCATTAAAAGCATAGGCCAAAAAATTCAGGATGTTACAATTTGGGCCTTTTAGGTTAGTTGGGTTAGGGGTCTGTTTGAGTCTGAGGGCTGTAAAAAATGGACTATTTATTGGACATTTATTTATTTTTATTTATTTTTGTTTTTTTGTTTCAAGCCCAGTCAAAATTGGGCTCTTACACAAGCATAGCAAGATCACCGCATGCCCTATCTTTGATCGCAATTTGAGCCACCCTTTTCGGGTTTTCGACTCAAAACCCCTTTTGTAACAGCCCGATTTTGACCCTAATCGGAACAGTAATTTTGGGACCACGAATCTGAATCAGAAAAATATTTAAATATTAGTTTCTGTGTTCTAAATATGTGAATTTATGTGTGTGAAAATATCGTTTTAAAATTTTATCGTTTGGATGCCCGATTAAATAAAAAGGGCTTAATCCCGTAAAATGAAAAATTTAAGGGTTAATGTGTAAGGGCCGAATTTTGATTGTTTTCTTTTATAGAGTGTTAAAGTTGCAATTTGGCCATAAAAATGAGTTAGTGGCCGGTTGGTGTGCATGAAATAGTAACCTTAATTGTTTATTATTTCTTTATGGCATTATGGTACTTTTTTTTTATTATATGTTAATATTATAATTCAAAAAAAAAAAAGAGAACAAGTGGTCATCTTTTACAAAGAGTGACCGAAACTAAGAGAGAAAAAGATAATTTTAAAGCTTTGATACATTCGGCCCTTGCAAGCTCAATTAGGTAAGTGATTTGAGTTCGGTTTTTGATAATTTTTATGTTTTTGATATCGTTACTTCGAATACTCTAAGACCCATGTAAGAATTTTTGAAATTGATGAGATATTCATGAGTTGCCATTGTTGATAGTTTGATAGATTTTGTGTTTAAAAATAGAAAATAAAGGATATGTGTTAGATTAACAAAATTTTTATTAGAAGTTTTGATGGAATTGAGAAATTAAGGCTAAATTGTAAAAATATTAAATTGAAGGGTTAGTTTGTTTAATAGGTGAGGTGTGAGGACTTATATAAGCTAGAGGAGTATTCGGCTAGAGCTTGCTGTTTTTAAATTTTGAGTATTTAATGTGTTATGAATTTTTGGATTATAATGTAAAAGTGTGAAAAATAAGGGGAAAATGTAAATTTGCTCATTGATGTGTTTTGGGGTTTAATTGAATTAAATTTTATTTGAATGAGCTTAATTTGAATTTGAATAGATCAAGGACAAAAAGGATCAGGTTTGGATCAGGGAAAATAAAAAATCGTTGAATAGCCGATAATCTCCGTCCGTCGATATTCGAGGTAAGTTATTAAGCATATATTTTGTATCGATTTAAACAACCATAATATCTATGTAATTATGCCGAATTGAATGGTATATATATATACATGTAGTGATGAAATTGTCGAATGTAAAAAGAAGTAAGATGTACTGAGTTGTTGACTTTCGGCACTAAGTGTGCAGGTATAAATATTTACGATTATGAGATTGGCACTAAATGTGCGAGTTTAATTGTAAAGCACTAAGTGTGCGAACTTACTATATATTTTCGAATAACTATTAGCACTAAGTGTGCGACCTTATCGAGTAATCATGGACAGTGGAATGAGTAAATACTTGGAGTTCTTGAGAAATAGCCGTTATGTTTGTGTTTGAAATTGAGCTTGGTAAGTCTTGAACCTATGTGGTGATTATATTTGGAATTAAATATATAAGACTAATTGTGGAATAGATGAAATGCTATTTGGATGTATAATTTAAATGAAAATAAAATGATATGTGGAAATGCATTAAATATCATATTGAATGTTATATGAAATGTTAATGGAGACTTGGCTGTCCGAGAGCATGTAATGATAAATGTGTGAGTAGCAGAATGAGATGAAGTGTATTATGCATATATTTCTTTTTATTTTATTTTACATGATGATGGAATGCCATAATGTAATCGGCCTTGTATTTGAAATTGAAGAAATGCTTTATGGTTGAGTAATTATATATTGATTTTGGTTAAATCATAGTATTCGATTAATAAGTGTCTTATAATATAGTAAGCTAGTGATTCTATGATTTAGTAGTACGAGTTAGTTAAATGGTATTTGAGATATCAAGTTAAATTTTTGAGTTTAATTGCTTGTAACTTACTAAGTTAAATTAGCTTACACTGTGTTGGATAAATGTTTTTGATTTATAGGTTTTGGTGATCGTTACGTGCTCGGGGAATCGTCAGCGAAGCTCGTCACACTATCGTCTATATTTTGGTACTCTTGAAAGCTTAAGTTTAAACTTATGGCATGTACAAGCTATTCTATCTTTTGAATCCGTTGTGAATGAGAAGTGTATTTAAGCCATGCGAAAATGGCTTAGTTATTATATGTTAATGGTTTAGTTATTATTTAAATCTATTTGGTACGTATGGATTATAATTTGGATAATTTTTATATATATATATTATCCATATAAATTGGTTTTGTCATGAATCACATATGAATATTTCATATTAGTAGGTTTAAAGCCTGTTATATATTGACCGAGGTCTAAAATTATTTAAAGATACGTTCGTGCTATGAATTGATTGAGTTATATCAAGTTATTATGACATTTGGATGTATTAACGTGCTATTATAGAATGTGAATTATTATTATAGTATAATTGGTGTTTTAAATATACGGTTATACTCTAAAAATGATAGATGACATGAGAATTGAATACATTAGTGGTTGGTATGTGTTCTTAAAATTTATTATATTAAAATGGTCAAATGCGCATGGCTTTGTAAATAGCAAATAGGCATGTTTGGTCTTTAAATGATTTGTCATGTCTGTTTTATTTTTTTTTATAATAGCCAACTTGAATGTTGCACATGATTTGAATAGTATGCTATGTGAAATGTTTTATTTTGTTTATTAATACATGTATATAATTATGAAGTCAAAGAATTAATATTGATTTGAACTCG
Source organism: Gossypium bickii (assembly GCA_025503065.1). Classification (NCBI taxonomy): domain Eukaryota; kingdom Viridiplantae; phylum Streptophyta; class Magnoliopsida; order Malvales; family Malvaceae; genus Gossypium; species Gossypium bickii. Next base: position 25,504,973 of record CP106711.1, on the reverse strand, counting down.
TTTGAACTTGGGAATTATAATTCGTGAATACATTGTGATTAATATTTTAATATATTTATTTTTACGAATATGATCTATGGAATTATGTGATTGTATGAATACTATGTTTTCTTTGGTAATACCTTGTAACCCTCCGGCGACGGTTGCGGGTTAAGGGTGTTACATTTGATTGGTATCAGAGATACAGTTTAGTCGATTCTCAGACTAATGTCGCACGTATGAGTCTAGCTATACATGCCATAATTTTTACTGTGATACTGTGATGACTCCTGATAATAAAAATGTGTTTTTAATATAGTAAATGGATCTTGATCCCGATCGAGCCGTAGTGAACGATGTCGAGAGTCTAGCGCATGCTCCCGCACAAGGGACAGAGCCGGTTGACTTTTGGCCGAATACGAGTAACCATGGTGATGAGGTTAAACAAGCCTTCTATACTATGATGAACGAATGGTTTACTCAATATATCCGAACAAATCCGGCTGTTCAACAACCTCCGACCCTAATTAACCCACCTCCGATGCCTATGTCACCTCTGACCATCGATCCTATGAGATTGAATAAACCTCTTGTTGATAAAATCAAAAAATACGGACCTGAAGTATTTAGGGCCACAGCTAGTGATGATGCTAAACGGGCTGAATTTTGGCTCGATAATGCCATTCATGTCTTCGATGAATTATCTTGTACACCTGATGAGTGCCTGAAATGTAATATATCTATGTTACGGGATTCAACCTACTATTGGTGGACATTTTAGTTTTGGTTGTTCCGAAAGAGCGTGTCACTTGGGATTTCTTTCAGACAGAGTTTCGCAAAAAGTATATCAATCATCGATTCATTGATCAAAAACGCAAAGAATTTCTCGAGCTAAAACAGGGTCGTATGATCGTATCTGATTATGAGCGCGAGTTTGTGAGACTCAGCCGATATGCCCGAGAGTGTGTTACAACCGAGACTGCTATGTGTAAAAGATTCGAGGAAGGGCTGAATGAAGACATAAAATTGCTTGTCGGCATACTTGAAATAAAAGAGTCCGTAGTACTCGTCGAGTGAGCTTGCAAGCCTAAATAGCTCAGCAAAGAGAAAAGAAAAGCTGAGTTTGAAGCTAGAGATTTCAGCAAGATATCAGCGAGTAAAATTTCTCAGCCGGGAACAAAGAAGTTCAGAGATGTTGATAGCCGATCTAAGGCTACTGTCAGGCTTTCTATACGAGAATGACCACCAGCGAGTTCACGAACCACCTCGGTTGCTAGTGTTGTTAATACCCGACCGAATAAACCCGAGTGTCAACAGTGTGGTATGTAACACCCCTTAACCCTAAACCGTTGCTGGAACAGGGTTACGAGGTATTACCGGAGTTAAATACTAATAAACAAGTAAATTGAGACAAAATTTCCGTGTTTCAATTTAAAACTTTTCAAATTTCATCTTTAAATCCCTAATATGGACCTACGAGACCCAAAATATGATTAAAAAGTGATTTGGGACAAAACCAGGAACTTTGGAAACTTTTTCTTGAAAATAGGGGCACATGCCCGTGTGGCCTGCCCGTGGGGATCACATGGCCGTGAGGCCAGCCCGTGGGCAGATCTGGCTTGCTACACACGGCCGTGGGACTAGCTCGTGGGCGATTCTGACTTTGCCACATGGCCTAGACACACGCCCATGTGACTTGGCCGTGTGAAAACTGCATTTTTCACCATTTTTAGGTTATTTTGACATACTAAATACACCTAATTCATACACAATCATTTACTTATAAATCTTGATGATATAACATTCATTATATATAAAACTTCTTAAGGATTTTATACCACATATACAATCAAAATATAAATAATTTACAAATGACAAACACTAACCCTAGTACATGCCACAATTACCAAAAGATTGATGCATCACCAAAATTGAGCTGAAGCCGGGATTGAATCAGATGCTGAGTCCAGTTTATCTTGATCTAATCTACGCACGGAAAACAAACCGTACGCTGAGTATTGGAACTACTCAGTGGTATTATCATAATTCAATTTATAGCAATTATCAAATATCATAAACATACTTAGATAAATACACATCATACTTATAAATTCATACTAAGTTATTATATTTCCAATGTGACATTTTCAATATTTGAATTAATATCTCATCCATAGAATTCCAACTGTTCATGAACTTTTGGTTCATCTCTCAATCACATATAAATACTCAATTCACATTTCAATAGGAACCATTCATGAACTTTGATTCATGCCTCCAATCTCATAGCATGATTTCATTTCTTATTTCATTTCACAATATCTTTTTCACTATTCATTCAATGGTTCAAATAATCAAATTCATACGATTTTCTCATTTCACATCATTACCCCTATTAACATGACTCAGACTTTGGCGGATACACAGATCCAACCAAACACACCATACTGGCACCCAGTGCCTCATCGGATAGTTCAAACAATATAGTGACACCCAGTGTCTTATCGGTCTAGCCGAAGTAAAGTTGGTACGCAGTACCTTATCGAATCTATCCGAAGTAACAGTATGATACCCAGTGTCCCATCGACTCGAGGTCAAAGTACGTAACATCTTGAATTGGGGCTGTTGCATTTTATGTGTTGAGTATGAATATTGTGCTTATCATGCTAGTTTAGGGTATTTTAGGGTCTAAAAATGCCTTAGTGAAAAGCCGGAGTCTTGGTTGAAATTTCTTTTTAAGCACTTTAGGGGAGGAGCTTGTTGAAGTGGGACTTAAGGGTTTATGTTGGCATGTGGTTGACACAAGAAGTGAAGTGTTGGAGTGGCAAGGGGGACGCCATATAGTATGTGAGGAAATGACGCCACAGGAGGGAAGGAGGTCCAGAGTTCAAGTCACGTTAGCAGCTTGTGGGAGGTTCTCTTTTTGCGTCAGGGAGCTAAGGTGATGGTGTTCAGTTGGACACTTCAGGATAGAGGATGGACTCAGTCAAATGGTTTGAATGGTTGGCAAGGAGGAAAAAGTGGAGTTTGAAATATTTGGAATATTTCAAATAAGTGATCAGGAGAAATTGTGGAGGAAAAGAAGGGATGGACACCTGGGTATGGTGTTGGCCGAATTTCAAACTCTGAGAGAGGGGGAATTGGTTATAGATTGGCTAAGGTGTGCCGAAATTTTGAGTGGTCAGTAAAGATCTCAGTACTCGAAGTGTGCATTTTTGGCTTTTGGTTAGTTAGTGCCGAAATTCTGAATAGCCAGGTGAGTATCTTTGGTTCATTTTTGGCATTTAAGGTCTACATCTGTTCTCCTTTCTCTTCTTTTACAAGTGTGAGCCGAAACCCTCTTAGGCATTCCTCCTATTTACATTTTTCTGCCATAGCCGAATTCACCCCAAGTGTTGCCAAAACCATTCTTCTTCTTAATCAGTTTCATTGCTTCTTTCCATTCTCTTTTCATTCTTCTTCTTTCAATTGTCTTATTCTCAAGAATCGCAACCCTTAACTCCACGTTCATCTCCAAATCAATGCCATGGCTGAATACCCTATGATCCCTATTCTCTTCTCCATTCTTTCCCCATAAGCTAAATCTTCATAGATTTCTTTGCACCATCTTCTCTCTTGATCTTATCAAACGCCGACACTCTCACCCTTCACCTATATACCTTTTTTTTTGGTTTGCAACTCGTTCATCTTCTTCCTTAATATTGCCGAAATTCTCCTTTCAGGGTGCTAAGTGTCGAAATCTATTAGGACTAGTCGAATCTTCTACAATAAGGTGAGTGGCGATTTCTTCTTTAGTCACCTTTTTCTTTTGGTTTTTAGAAGCCAAAGCCGAAAGGCTATTGGCTTGGTAAGTTCTCTTTTGATTGATGGTTGATCATTCTTGTGTTTTTTGGGCAACACGTCGGAAATCGAAGTAGATCGACTTGTCTAGACCCCTAAGTCGGGAATCGTGGGTTTCTGGACTCTACCTCTTTCGGGATCTCAATGTACGGGTGTTCTTTTAGATTTATTAGACTTTTTATTGTATTATTACCTTAACCCAATGGTATGGTTTAACAACCATATGTCATGATGGTAGCGACTGATAAGGTCTTTTGATGGAATCAAGCGCTGATCAGGAAAAGGAGGGATTGGACCCGCGAACTCAATCCCTAAGTTCAAGAAGAGGGCTGTGTCTGCTGTTCGTGATTGACCACCTGGGTGTGGGCCAGCTTCTGAGCAAGCTAGTAGGCAAATAGCCGTGATTTCTGCTAGTGATAGTAACGTCGTAGATAGTCTAGTGTTGCACGTAATCAGGTGTGTAACTCCTCACACCATTGGTATTGTTCTGTGTTGTAGCGTTCTGTGTATATATGTATGTGTGTGATCTGTTAAATGCCGGAAATGTGATATGGCTATCGAAATCCCTGTGGAGGGTAGGGGCGCTTCATCAGGTTAGTGACTTCTGTGATATCAGAATAAATGATATGATATATGTTATGAGTATGCCATACCTGCATGTCGAAACCTGTGATAATTGAGCATGAAAAGTTTTATGTTTGCATGGGGCATGGGTTATTATGTTAAGGGGAAATGTGAAGTGGCTCTGCCACGATCTATTGTAGTGGCGCTGCCACGATCTGTTCTGGTGACTATGTCACGATTTTGCCGATGAGCAGCTAACTGCAGCATGACTGCTATCGAAGGTGTGTAGCGGTGAGGGTTGATTGTAGAAATCCCCATTGATGTGATTGGCAGGTACGGGAGGTGTGTAGCGGATGGAATTTACGTTGGGATGGGTTTTGCATCATGCTTTGTGTATGCGATATTCTGATATTCTGTTCTGTAGGGCTAAGGCCCGATCTGATGGTGCATGAGTGTTGCACACTGAGTCCTATGACTCACGCTGTTGTTTAACATCTTTTCAGGTAGCACATAGTGCAACGGACCGGGCTGGAGAGGAGCACGAGGTGGCCATGCATGGTTCCTATTCTGTTTCAGTAAATGACTTAATTTATTTTTGATAATAACTGGTTTGGTTTTTACGTTGTAATAAAGCCACTGTTGATCGATTTTAAATTTCGGGTTTTAAGTTTTAGATACCCTAGTCAACGTTTTGGATTCGTGATATGTTTCAAAAATAAAACGCAAAGGCAAAAAAGTTTTCAAATGACCAAATTATTAAATGAACTACTATCTTTTGTAACAAAACTTTCAAAACCTAAACGGATAACATGGATTATTAATGGTCATTCGTTTTTCTAAAATTTGTCGAAATTAAACTCGGATAACATAAAATTACTAAGTTTTCTAGATAATCACTAAACTTGAAATCCCAACATTTTCTTTGAGAATGCACGGTGTTTTTATAAATTTTTCCGTAATGGCATGCCGGATCCGGTCGTAGTGATTGGGCCGGGTTTGGGGTGTTACAAAGTATCCCTGAATTCTTCCAATCCTATGGCATGCCAACTATATCCGACTCAGCCCGACTAGTTAATAGGGTATTGATTCAAATATCAATTTCTCTTTCTCTCCCAATTGATCACAAATCATCCAAATTCAATTCATACATATTATCAATTAAATCTTAATCTCAAATTCACAATTCAAATTCACTACCCAATTTCATTTCAAACACTACCATTATACTAATTAATTTCACACATGCATATATATATTCATCAATTAAATCCAAATCACATTCAATTCAAATATCAATACTTACCTCAATTTCATTTTCTATACACATACATTGAAATTAAACATGCAATAATAAATAACTTGAATTATGATAATACAAACCGATATTTTTTTGAGCTACTCCTCGATCACTTTTTCCTTCCCCTTCGTATTAGACGTCTCAGTTTTCTTGCTTGCTATGAAAATTAGCATAATTATAATTAATGAATAACATACATTTTATATAAAATAATAACTTTCCATACAACCTTTACCTAAATTCTAAATTTGTCCTAACCATTTTCACCTTCTTCCTTTTTACAAATTCATATCCTTTCCTTATTCAATTTCCATCAAAACTTCAATATAAACATCAAATTTTCATCATTTAACCATAGTTTCAAGTTTCTTTCAATTTAGCTCATAAAACTCAAAACTTATAGCCTAGTTTACAATTTAGTCCTCCAATCAACTCTAATCACAAATTCTATCAAATTAATCCCTAATTCTATTATTTGTTCAACATAAACCCTACTAAAAGTTCTATCATTTTTCAAAATTTCGACATAAATTCAAGAGTATTTTACTCTAGGACTTCAAAAACATTAAAATCACATGAAAAGGACTTAATTAAACTTACTAAATAATCTCCAAGCATCAAAATCCTAGTTTTTTCCCTTTTTCTTTTCTTTCCTTTCTTTCTTCCCCAATTTTCGTTTGTCTCTCTTTTCTATTTCTTTTTCTTTCTTTTTTTTATTTGCTTTATTAAATATAAAATATCTATATAATAATCAATACATAAATTACATGTGCATCAATACATATAGATACACATGTATAAATCGTCACCACACATTTTATTTAAAAATAATAATATAATAAACATAATAAATAAATACTAATAATAATAATAATCTTTTACTTAATTTATAAGTAAATATATATATAATATTCATTTGTACTAATATTTTAGCTACACTTGTATTTATTCTCTAACTTACACATGTCACTAATTTGGTTTAATTACTAATTTAGTCTTTTAATCTTTCTCTATTCTATAATTGAACTTTATGCTCTATTCAATTTAGTCCTTTCTAATAATTACTCCTAATTAAACTAAATTCACTTATCAAAAATCTAATTCAACCCATACTAACTTCATAAATATTTCTAATAAATATTTACGAACTCGTTTTCCTAAGACGGAGGTCTTAAACTCACTTTTCATGTGCCCGTGGAATTTGGGTTATTACATAGGCAACATGTTGGTGAGTGTTGGGGTAAGTACAAAAATCGAGTTTGCTATAAGTGTGGATCGTGAGATAATTTCATTCGGGACTGTCCGGAAATAGTTAAGAAAGATGATGCCCAAAATGCGAGATCGAGTGGTGCTGCAGTTAAAGGTAGACCACCTCGAAATGTGGGGGGTAGGAGTGGTGCTCAGAGAGGAACTTCAGACACAGTAGTTCGATCTGAGGCTCGTACACCTGAGGAGGCATCATCCCCTGATGTTGTTACTAGTATATTCACTCTCTATGATACTAGTGTAATTGCTTTGATTGATCCCGGTTCAACTCATTCTTATGTGTGTGAAACATTAGTATTCAGTAAGACTTTTCCTGTTAAGTTTACTGAGTTTGTGATTCGGGTATCACCCCCTGGGCCGGTGTGTGTTAGTTGACAAGGTGTGTAAGAATTTGATATTATCCTTGGTATGGATTGGCTAACCGTACACGATGCTGTGGTGAATTGTAAGCGAAAGACTATTTATTTAAGGTGCCAGAATAACGAGATTATTCAGATTGAATCTAACAATCTGAATGGGTTACCAGCCGTGATTTCCTCAATGTTGGCTCAGAAGTATGTGAGAAAGGGTTGTGAAGCTTACCTAGCTTACGTGCTTGATAGTAAGGCGACCGAAAAGAAGATCGAATTTGTGCCTGTTGTGTGCAAGTATTCGGATGAGTTTCCCGAAGAACTGCCTGGTTTGCCACCTATTCGGGAGGTAGAGTTTGGTATTGATTTAGTGCTAGGGGCGACTCTGATTTTGATTGCTCCGTACCGAATGGCACCTGCAAATTTAAAAAAATTGAAAGCACAGCTGCAAGAGTTGACAGATAGAGGTTTTGTGAGACCGAATTTCTCTCCTTGGGGTGCGCCAGTTCTATTTGTGAAAAAGAAAGACAGAACTATGAGAATATGCATCGACTATCGACAACTAAATAAAGTAACCATAAAGAATAAATATTTGTTGCCACGCATTGATGATTTGTTCGATCAGCTAAAGGGAGCTTCAGTGTTTTTGAAAATAGATTTGAGATCGGGTTACTATCAGTTGCGAGTAGAGATTCTGATGTGCCCAAGACTGTTTTCTGAATGAGATACAAGCATTATGAGTTTTTGGTGATGCCGTTCGGACTTACTAACGCACCTGCTGTATTTATAGATTTGATGAATCAGATCTTCAGACGGTATTTAGATCAATTTGTGGTTGTGTTTATTGATGATATATTGATATACTTTCGTGATGAAATCGAGCACGCTGAGCACTTGAGATTAGTATTACAGACTTTTCGAGATAATCAGTTATATACGAAGTTTAGTAAATGTGAGTTTTGGTTACGCGAGGTCAGCTTCCTGGGGCATGTAGTTTTAGTATCAGGCATTCGGGCTGATCCGAGTAAAATTTCAACTATACTGGATTGGAAACCTCTACGAAATGTTTCAGAGGTTCGGAGTTTTCTAGGACTTGTTGGATACTATAGGCGATTCGTAAAGGGTTTCTCGATGATTGCCACTCCGATGACAAAGCTACTTCAGAAACATGTTAGATTCGAATAGACAGAAAGATGCCAGGAGAGTTTCAATCAGTTGAAAACCTTGTTGACCGAAGCTCCAGTGCTTGTTCAACCAGAATCGGGTAAAGTGTTTATTATCTTCAGTGGTTAGAGCTACTTAAAGATTACGAGCTTGTGATTGATTACCACCCAGAAAAGCTAATGTTGTTGCTGATGCCTTAAGCCGAAAATCACTTTTTGCTTTGCGTGCTATGAATGTGCATATAGCTATGTAGAATGATGGTGCGATTATAGCAGAATTAAAGGCAAGACCATTATTTGTTCAGTAAATTTGCGAAGCTCAGAAAATGGATAATGACTTAATAGCAAAAAGAACTCACTGTGATTTGAATGCTGACTCAGAATTTCAAGATGATGTTGATGGATGTTTGCGGTTCAGAAACCGAATATGTGTATCGAAAGATCCTAGGTTGATTTGGATGCTTTGTAATGAAGCTTATAATAGTAGACTGTCTATTCACCCGGTAGCACGAAAATGTATAATGATTTGAGACAGCATTTGAAACACCCCATACCCGGCCCACGACCCTGGACCGGATCTGGTATGTTCCTCGAAGTAAACCGGTTAAAAATTCTTTTATTACTTTGGAAAACTGTGTGTTTTGAAGAAAGTTTGTTTGTGGGTTGGGCTCGAGTTGAAAACAAATTTATTTCATTATTAAAATCCTTTACTTTAGGTGTCAAAACGTTTAGGCTTTGTTTTAAAAGAAATCTACTTAAACTTTAATTGATAAAAATTGGTAAACATAATAAATAAAATAAATGTAAAATAGTTCAACTATGGCCTTATTACATCAAATAAACCCAAATAATTTAAAATACTTAAATAAAAATAAAATGTCCAAATAAAATTCCTTCTTTGAGCATGGCCACCTTTAAGCCCCTACCGACCGGCCCATTACCGATCATCACGAAAAATGTTCCCATGTGGGGTGAGTCAACAGACTCAATGTGTACACAACACTAAGTCCAAATAGAATCAGCATACAAATGATACACATTCAAATCATAGAATACAATTAATGATGCATTCCCAAACCCAAACCTAACAAGCCATCCGCTACACTCCCCCGTACTCAACCTTGCACAATGCAGTGGGGACTACTAAGTCGACCCTCCTCCTCGCTACACTCCATATCGCGGTCTTAGGTCACCGCATTTGTGGTCTTAGGTCACCACATTCAGATATCGCGGTCTTAGGTCACCGTGATTCAGACATCGGGTCTTAGGTCACCACATTCGAGATACCACGGTCTTAGGTCACCGTGTTCGTGGTCTTAGGTCACCACATTCACTTCCCCTTTCAATAACCCATATGCCCCATTTTGTAATATGCATTAATATGCCAAAGTTCACATTCTTATCCTCATGTTACAAATAACATATTTCATATTCCTAGTAGGAGTAAGCGTGCACTGAGTACTTAGTACCATAACATGGTACCTTAGCCACTTTCTTATTCTTAATATCACATATTTTAATTAGACATAGCCATAAAACTTATTAAGAATTAGTGTGGGGTACACACCTGATTCGATTAGCAAATTCCTTGAGATCTTGAAATCTGATCTATAGCTTAGATCCTTAATCCCTACATTTGATTAATCACTTACTAATTTAATAAAAAGCCATTCGGCCATAAATCCAAATCCTAGTAGGATTAGTATACTTTAAAACTTACCTTGTTGCCGATTGACTTAAGAATCAAGTCCCAAAATCTCTGCTATACTCTTCTAGCATTCGGCCAAGCATTGAATCACTTAAACAAGTTAGTTTCGACTTTTCAAACGATTATGAAATAGATCTAGTTATCAAAATAGGCCTTGGCCGAACATACCTATGTGTTTACCCTCCAAATCTTAAATCCCGAATTGGATCCTTGCTTCCTTACTGTTGTTGAAAACCCTACAGACATATGTTAGAGTTTAATCTAACATTAAACATAATGAATGGCCTTTGGCCGAATCTTATAGTTTCTTACCTTGAAGCTTTAAATCCCAAAAAAAAAATCATCCTTTTAGTCGACTACTCTGATAACCCCGAAAGATCCTTCCATATTTTGGCCAAAATCAATAAAAAGGATTAGTCTTTGAAATTTTGACAAGTCCTTAAAGGAAAGAATAAAAACCAAACTTAACCTTACCCTTAAAGGAAAGAATAAAAACCAAACTTAACCTTACCTTTACTGAAGAAATTGACAGCACCTATGCTTGAAGCCCCTCAAAGATTCGGCTTTTGATGGATTGGAAAGAAAAGAAATTGGCTAATGGTGATATCTTGAATTTTCGGCTTTAGCTAACAAAAAGAAGAAGAACAAATGCTCTAGGAAATTTCGCAGAGAGAAGGCTTGAGAGAAAGAATGATGAATGGCCCTCTTTTCCTTATATAGCCGAATTTACTAACTTAGAATCCCTTACTTGGCCATCACTCTTCTATTTTGATAGCTTTATCTCTTTAATTATCTCCTAAAATAAAAGATAATTCAGCAACTATCCTTACTTAGCCGAAATTATTAAACTCAAAGTCCCTTACTTGGCCATCACTTCTCCCTTATTTTCCTAATTAAAGAATAATTCCTCATTTATCTCTTGAAAATAATCTAAAATAATTCCATTATTTATCCCTTATTTATCCACTATTTATCTCTTAAAAATAAAAGAATAAAGGCTCCTAAATTATAGCCTTGTGTGCGTCCACCTCACTTCTTCTGGAAGCAAAATAAAATTTCTTTTATTTGCTTTCCCTGTGACTCGAACTCAGGCCCAATCCCCTTGCATGTGGCGCCATTTCCAGAGGCCCTAAGTGGCATCTCCAGGCCACTTTTCCAAGCCTGTTTGAGTGTCAAATTTCACATACTTTTCTCTTAAGGCCACTTTGCCTTAATTTCCTCTTTTAAACTTTAAAACTCGACATTTCTAAGTCATTTCTAAGTTTCCAAAAATTTTCGTTTGCCTCTTTAAACTTGACATTTCCGTACATTTCCAAGTTTCCAGAAATGTTCACTTTCCTCTTTTGAATCATTTCTAAATCACTTCCTTACATTTCCAAGTTTCCAAAAATGTTCACTTTCCTCTTTTAAACCTAACATTTCCATACATTTCCAGTGTTTCCAAAAATGTTCACTTTCCTAACATTTCCATACATTTCCAGGTTTCCAAAAATGTTCAAAATATATTCATAACACATAAAACATGTCATTTCGTACAATTAAACCGAAAATGCATAGGGCCTTTTCAGGATGTTACAGCATTAGTGGTGGCACGGTATGAAGCGAGATATTTCCGACTTTGTGTCGAAATGTTTGATATGTCACCAAGTAAAAGCCGAGCATCAGGTGCCATCTAGATTACTTTAGCCGATTATGATACCCGAATGGAAATGGGATCGAGTCACGATGGATTTCTTATCTGGTTTACCATTGACACCGAGTAAGAGAGATGCAATATGGGTTATTGTAGACAAATTGACAAAACCGGCTCACTTTATTCCGGTTCGTACAGATTTTTCACTCGATAAGCTAGTTGAATTGTACATTTCTCAGATTGTACAATTACACGGGGTACCTATTTCTATCGTTTCAGATAGAGATCTGAGGTTTACATCACAGTTTTGGAAGAAACTGCAAGATGCATTAGGTACTAAATTGTATTTTAGCACAGCTTTTCACCCCCAAGCGGATGGTCAATCCGAGAGAATTATTCAAATACTTGAGGATATGTTGAGATGTTATGTTCTCGAGTTTGAAGGTACGTGGGAACGATACTTGCCTTTGATTGAATTTGCGTACAATAATAGCTTTCAGTCGCGTATCAAAATGGCACCTTATGAGGCTTTGTACAGTCGTAAATGTCGTACACCTTTGTATTGGATCGAACTCAGTGAAAACAAGATATACGGGGTTGATTTGGTTAAAGAAACATAACAAAAAATAAAAGTGATCCGTGAAAGTTTGAAAGCAGCGTCAGATCGTCAGAAATCATATGCGGACTTAAAACGTAAAGATATAGAGCTTCAGATTGGTGATCGAGTGTTTTTGAAAGTCTCACCGTGGAAAAAAACACTCAGATATGGTCGCAAAGGCAAATTAAGTCCGAGATTTATTGGGCCATATAAGGTTTTAGAGCGGATTGGGCCGGTTGCGTATAGATTGCTATTGCCACCTGAACTAGAAAAGATCCACAATGTTTTTCATGTTTCGATGCTTCGACGGTATAGATCTGACCCTTCTCATGTGATTAGTCCGTCCGAGGTTGATATACAGTCTGATTTAACTTATGAGGAAGAACCGATCCGTATCCTGGCTCGTGAAGTGAAAGAGTTGCGAAATAAGAAAATATCGTTGGTGTTCTTTGGCTTCAGCACGGAATCGAGGAAGCAACTTGAGAGCTTGAGGATTCAATGAAAGAATGTTATCCAAACCTATTCATCGATAAGATTTTCGGGGACTAAAATCCCTAAGGGGGGAGAGTTGTAACAGCCTGATTTTGACCCTAATCGGAACGGTGGTTTTGGGACCATGAATCTGAGTCAAAAAAATATTTAAATATTAGTTTCTGTGTTCGAAATGTGCGAATTTGTTTGTGTGAAAATTTCATTTTAAAATTTTATCGTTTGGATGCCCGATTAAATAAAAAGGGCTTAATCGTGTAAAATGGAAAATTTAAGGGTTAATGTGTAAGGGCCGAATTTTGATTGTTTTCTTTTATAGAGTGTTAAAGTTGCAATTTGGCCATAAAAATGAATTAGTGGCCGGTTGGTGTGCATGAAATAGTAACCTTAATTGTTTATTATTTCTTTTTTATGGCATTATGGTACATTTTTTTATTATATGTTAATATTATAATTCAAAAAAAAAAAGAAAAAGAAAGAAAAAGTAAGTGTTCATCTTTTACAAAGAGTGACAGAAACTAAGAGAGAAAAGGATAATTTTAAAGCTTTGATACATTCGGCCCTTGCAAGCTCAATTAGGTAAGTGATTTGAGTTCGGTTTTTGATAATTTTTACGTTTTTGATATCGTTGCTTCGAATACTCTAAGGCCCATGTAAGAATTTTTGAAATTGATGAGATATTCATGGGTTGCCATTGTTGATAGTTTGATAGATTTTGTGTTTAAAAATAGAAAATAAAGGATATGTGTTAGATTAACAAAATTTTTATTAGAAGTTTTGATGGAATTGAGTAATTAAGGCTAAATTGCAAAAATATTAAATTGAAGGGTTAGTTTGTATAATAGGTGAGGTGTGAGGACTTATATAAGCTAGAGGAGTATTCGGCTAGAGCTTGCTGTTTTTAAATTTTGTGTATTTAATGTGCTATGAATTTTTGGATTATAATGTAAAAGTGTGAAAAATAAGGGGCAAAATGTAAATTTGCTCATTGATGTGTTTTGGGGTTTAATTGAATTGAAATTTATTTGAATGAGCTTAATTTGAATTTGAATAGATCAAGGACAAAAAGGATCGGGTTTGGATCGGGGAAAATAAAAAATCGTTGAATAGCCGATAATCTTCGTCCGTCGATATCCGAGGTAAGTTATTAAGCATATATTTTGTATCGATTTAAACAACCATAATATCTATGTAATTATGCCGAATTGAATGGTATATATATATACATGTAGTGATGAAATTGTCGAATGTAAAAAGAAGTAAGATGTACTGAGTTGTTGACTTTCGGCACTAAGTGTGCGGGTATAAATATTTACGATTATGAGATTGGCACTAAGTGTGCAAGTTTAATTGTAAAGCACTAAGTGTGCGAGTTTGATTTTATTAAGCACTAAGTGTGCGAACTTACTATATATTTTCGAATAACTATTAGCACTAAGTGTGCGACCTTATCGAGTAATCATGGACAGTGGAATGAGTAAATACTTGGAGTTCTTGAGAAATAGCCGTTATGTTTGTGTTTGAAATTGAGCTTGGTAAGTCTTGAACCTATGTGGTGATTATATTTGGAATCAAATATATAAGATTAATTGTGGAATAGATGAAATGCTATTTGGATGTATAATTTAAATGAAAATAAAATGATATGTGGAAATGCATTAAATATAATATTGAATGTTATATGAAATGTTAATGGAGACTTGGCTGTTCGAGAGCATGTAATGATAAATGTGTGAATAGCTTTGTGTTAAATCATATTGATGTTCGAATAAGTTTTTTTTTTTTTTTTGTCTTTAGAAGATATATGTTATATTGCAGAATGAGATGAAGTGTATTATGCATATATTTCTTTTTATTTTATTTTACATGATGATGGAATGCCATAATGTATTCGGCCTTGTATTTGAAATTGAAGAAATGCTTTATGGTTGAGTAATTATATATTGATTTTGGTTAAATCATAGTATTCGATTAATAAGTGTCTTATAATATAGTAAGCTAGTGATTATATGATTTAGTAGTACGAGTTAGTTAAATGGTATTTGAGATATCAAGTTAAATTTTAGAGTTTAATTGCTTGTAACTTACTAAGCTAAATTAGCTTACACTGTGTTGGATAATTGTTTTTGATTTATAGGTTTTGGTGATCGTTACGTGCTCGAGGAATCGTCAGCGAAGCTCGTCACACTATCGTCTATATTTTGGTACTCTTGAAAGCTTAAGTTTAAACTTATGGCATGTATAAGCTATTCTATCTTTTGAATCCGTTGTGAATGAGAAGTGTATTTAAGCCATGCGAAAATGGCTTAGTTATTATATGTTATGCTGGGTTTAAAATGTTTTTAGTTTAATGTTTTGATATGTTTGGTTTAATGGTTTAGTTATTATTTAAATCTATTTGATAAGTATGGATTATAATTTGGATAATTTATATATATATATATATTATCCGTATAAATTGGTTTTGTCATGAATCACTTATGAATATTTCATATTAGTAGGTTTAAAGCCTGTTATATAGTGACCGAGGTCTAAAATCATTTAAAGATACGTTCGTGCTATGAATTGATTGAGTTATATCAAGTTATTATGACATTTGGATGTATTAACGTGCTATTATAGAATGTGAATTATTATTAAAGTATAATTGGTGTTTTAAATATACGGTTATACTCTAAAAATGATAGATGATATGAGAATTGAATACATTAGTGGTTGGTATGTGTTCTTAAAATTTATTATATTAAAATGGTCAAATGTGCATGGCTTTGTAAATAGCAAATAGGCATGTTTGGTCTTTAAATGATTTGTCATGTCTGTTTTATTTTTTTTTATAATAGCCAACTTGAATGTTGCACATGATTTGAATGTATGCTATGTGAAATGTTTTATTTGGTTTATTAATACATGTATATAATTATGAAGTCAAAGAATTAATATTGATTTGAACTCGTTTGAACTTGGGAATTATAATTCGTGCATACACTGTGATTAATATTTTAATATATTTATTTTTACGAATATGATCTATGGAATTATGTGATTGTATGAATACTATGTTTTCTTCGGTAATACCTTGTAACCCTCCGACGACTGTTGCGGGTTAGGGGTGTTACATATTTGGTGTCAATGCACCTTTTGCGGGTTTTCACCTTGGCCTCTCCGTTTTTTTAGAGAAAGTCTCAAAGCGCCCTTTGCGGGTTTTCACTTTGGCCTATTTTCCTCTTCAAGTGTAGTACTTCTTGACTGAATCCGAATTTATAGGATTGGGCAAGTTTTTCCATTTCGGTCAAAATCAGTGCTCCTCTAGAGAAAGCCTTTTTTACCACATAAGGTCATTCCCAATTTGGCATCCATTTCCCTCTGAAATCCTTTTGTATGGGGAGGATCTTCTTTAAAACCAAGTCCCCTCATGTAATTCTCTAGGGCGAACCTTTTTGTGGTAAGCTCGCATCATTCGTTTTTGGTACATTTGACCATGACGGATAGCTTTCAACCTTTTCTCTTTAATCAGATTTAGCTGACCCTACCAAGTTTGTATTCATTCTGCTTTATCCAACTTTATCTCTAACAAGACTCGAAGGGAAAGAATCTCAACTTTGATGAGAAAGGCGTTGCCCTGGTGGAGGTCCTGACAGACGTTTGATGATCATAGATGGTAATCTTTCATGCTAATCTTGAATTGTGGTGTCTGATCTTGAATTGTCTGCAAACCTCCGCGATCATGCTGTTGTTAAAGTTTAACACATTGACAGATATGA
The DNA here is from genome assembly GCA_025503065.1 of Gossypium bickii. NCBI lineage: Eukaryota > Viridiplantae > Streptophyta > Magnoliopsida > Malvales > Malvaceae > Gossypium > Gossypium bickii. The sequence goes on along the minus strand of CP106711.1, from coordinate 25,488,325 downwards.
TCCTCTCGGGCATTCCATATCAACATATGATTTCTTTTTTTAAGAATCTGTTGACTGCCGACTTGGTAACATTGGCATATGAAGCAGCCTCTACCCATTTGGCGAAATAGTTAATGACTACAAAGATGAATCGATGGCTATTTGAAGCTTTTGGAAAGATCGACCTAATGACATCCATGCCCCCACATAGAGAAAGGCCATAGGTATGTAATAACATGCAAAGGCGAGGAAGGTACATGAATTTTGTCTCCATAAATTTGGCATTTGTGACATTTCTTAGCATAATTGATGCAGTCTCCTTTCTTGATAGACCAATAGTACCCGAGTCTCATAATTTGTCTAGCCATTGTAAAACCATTGGCATGCGTTCCACAAACACCCTCGTGGACTTCTTCCAGAATTTTCTTAGCTTCAACAGCATTCACACATCTCAATAGTATCTGATCCTTTCTTCTTTTGTACAGGATCTTTCCGTCTAAGACATAGTCACAAGCTAGTCTTCTCAACGTCCTTTTTCCGATCTCAGTTGCCTGTTTAGGGTATTTACGATTTCTCACGTATTGCAATATATCTTGGTACCAGGGGTGATCATCTCTTTCTTCTTCCTCCATATTGTAACAATGAGTTGGGGCCTCGTAAATACTCATTTGAATGGGTTTTACATCCTCTTGTTTGCTCACTTTGATCATGGAAGCCAAGGTAGCCAAAGCATCTGCCATTTGGTTTTCGTCTCGCGGGAGATAATTGAAAGTAATATCATCAAACTCTTCAATTAACCCCAGAACTATCCTTCGATAATTGATCAATTTGGAGTCTTTTGTCTCCCATTCACCTTTCAGTTGGTAGATCACCAGTGCAGAATCTCCATATACTTCCAGTGCTCTGATTTTGCGTTCCATGGCAGCACGGAGTCCCATGATACATGCTTCATATTTTACCATATTATTTGTACAATCAAAATCTAATTTACATGTTAATGGATAATGATCTCCATTTGGGGATACCAAGAATGCCCAACTCCATTTCCTACAGCATTTGATGCTCCGTCGAAGTTCAATTTTCAAAGGTGACCTTTCATAGCGTCTTCTTCAGTAGCTGCCACGTACATTAGTTTTTCATTGAGGAAGTCAAAGTTCAGGGGCTCATAATCTTCTAGAGCTCTGCTGGCCAGAAAATCTGCTACTGCGCTTCTTTTTACGGCTTTTTGGCTCACATAAATTATGTCAAATTCAGAAAGCAGAATTTGCCATCTAGCCATCCTTCCAGTCAAAACAGTTGACTCCATCATATATTTCAGAGGATCTAACTTCGAGATTAGCCATGTTGTGTGGTACAACATGTGAAACACCCCAAACCCGGCCCACGAGCCTTGACCAGATCTGGTATGTCCCTCGAGTAAAACGGTTCAAACTTCTTGATTACTTTTGGAAAATTCGGATGGTTTTGAAAGAAATTTTACTTTGTGTTGGGCTTGAGTTGAAAACAAGTTTATCTTACATTGAAAACCATTTGTTTTAGGGTGTCCAAAATATTTAGAGTTTAGGTTTAAAATAAATTTACTCAATCTTTAATTTGATAGAAATACGTAGCATAATAAAATAATTTAGAAAGCATGCATAAACAGTATCATATTCATGGCCTTATTACATCAAATGGAAACCTGAAATAAATCCAAAGTATTTAAAATATAACAAGTCCAAAATTTAATAAAATCCCGAATTGGGCATGGCCACCACTAAGCTCCTGCCGACCCGGTCCATCACTGTGCGTCACCTGAAAAATGTCCCACAACGGGGTGAGTCAACAGACTCAATGTGTAACCACAACACTAAGTCCTAACAAATTCAAGCATATCAAATCATACATGTACATATAGCATTTAAATAATATGATGCAAACCCGAACCCAAACCTAGATAGCCATCCGCTACACATCACCCGTACCAACCATCACACCGTTGGGGACTACTAAGTCAACCCTCCATCCGCTACACATCATCGAAGGCAGTCGCTGCAGTTGACGTGCTCATCGCCCTTATAAAATTCGTGGCATAGCCACCAGATAATATTTTGTGTCATGAGACACCACATTCAGATAATGTGACCGAAGTCACCACATTCACTTCCCCTTTCATAGTAACCCATATGCCCATATCATACATATCATGAACAAATTATGTTTCATTCCTTATTTCACATTCTTATAATTTCTCATATGCTATAACAGATCATATCATACTCATAGTAGGAGTAGGAAAACGTACCTGAGTACTTTGTACCATTGCATGGCACCGTTGGCCACATTCCCGTTCATATAACACATATATATTAAGTTTATTGCCTTAAATCTATTAAGAGATAGTGTGGGGTACACACCTGGTATGAACGCTTTACAGAAATCCTGAAAACCCGATCTAATGCTTAATCGGCCAATGTTAAATCACTTAACTAGGTTAGTTTTGTCTTTTAAATGATTAAGAAACAGATCTAAATACCAAAATAGGGCCTTGGCCGAATGTCAAATTCACTTACTTTGTGAACCTTAAATCCCGAAAATTGTCACTTCTTTGTAGTGCTATCGAAATCCCTATAGATACATTTTAGATCTAATTCTTTAACATTAAACCACAATAACATGGCCTTCGGCCTAAGATCTTATTTGCTTACCTTCGATCTAACAAAATCCCGAATGATTTTCTAGTGTAGAAGACTAGCAGAAAACCTGAAATCCTCCTTCAAAGATTCGGCCAAAGATCATTAAGGGGTTAGAGACTTGATTTCGGCTATATAAAAAAAAGAAATAAGATGATGACCATAGAACACTTACCCTTAATATTGGGAGCGGCAACACCTTTACTTGAATCCACACGCTATTCGGCTATGGCCTAGATTGATTTCGGCTTTTGATGAACACTTAGAAGGTTTCGGCTTCAACAAGGGAAAGAAAAAGAAAAAGTGTAAAGCCTTAGGAAGAATCGGCTATGAGGAGACTTTGCTTGAGTTTTCGGTTTTGGCAAACAAAAAGGAGAAGAGAAGATGCACTAGAGAATTCGGCAGAGAGAAAAGGAGAAAGAAAGAATGATGAATGGCCTTATTTTCCCCTTTCTGCCGAAATTACTAAGCCTAGAGTCCCTTATTCAGCCAACTTCCCCTTTCATCATCAAATCCCTTGTTTTTTCTCCTTATCCCTTCATTTAAAATTAATAAAATTAATCCATCATTTATCCCCTTATCTAGCCGAATTTTAAAAAGGATTAAACTCCTCCCTTCAGTGCCTTAATGCCGTCCATCACTATTTATCCTTGCAGCAAAAATAAAACTTTTATTTGCTTCCCTTATGACTCGAACACCAGCCCCTTTTAACTGCTAGTGGCGTCATTTACAGAGGCCTTAAGTGGCGCCTCCAAGCCACTTTTCCAAGCCCATTTCTTGTGTCATATCTCCCCTACATTTTCTCTTAAGGCCACCCTGCTTAGCTTCCTCTTCTAAATTCAAAATCTAATAATTTCTAAGGCATTTTTCCTACATCCTAAGGTTCCCAAAATTCATAAAACATATTCACAACACACATACTCATGCTACTTCATTTAATTAAGCAATAATGCATAAACCCAAAATCCCGAATGTTACAGTTCTACCCCCCTTAAAAATAATTTAGACCTCGAAATTACCTGGCTGAAATAAGTGAGGGTATTACTGTCGCATTGCTTCTTCTGGCTCCCACGACGCTTCGTCCGATCCATGATTGTGCCATAACACTTTAACTAGAGGAACTGATTTTCTCCGTAGCACTTTCATATCTCGCTCCAAGATCTGAATCGGCTCCTCCTCGTAGGACAAATCTGGTCTTAATTCCACTTCTTCAACTGGTACTATATGGGATGGATCCGATTGATAACGACGTAACATAGATACGTGAAATACGTCGTGCATCTGCTTCAATTCTGATGGCAACTCTAACTGATATGCCACTGGACCAACTCGCTGCAATACTCGGTAAGGTCCTATAAACCTTGGACTTAACTTCCCTTTGCGACCAAACCTCATCACCTTTTTCCATGGCGAAACCTTAAGGAACACTTGATCTCCCACAGCAAATTCTATCTCCTTCCATTTGAGATCTGCATACGACTTCTGCCTATCAGATGCTTCCTTCAACCGTGCCCGAATTACCTCAACCTTCTCCTCGGATTCAGCCACAATGTCTGGACCCAAAACTCGACGTTCCCCTAATTCCGTCCAACACGTAGGAGTGCGACATTTCCGTCCATACAGTGCTTCATACGGTGCCATCCGAATACTGGCTTGATAGCTGTTATTGTACGCAAATTCTGCTAAAGGCAAATAGTCCTCCCAACTTCCTCTGAAATCTATCACACAGCCCCTTAACATATCCTCTAACACTTGGATTACTCGTTCAGACTGCCCGTCAGATTGTGGATGAAAGACCGTAGTGAAATCTAGCTTGGTGCCCATAGCCTGATGTAATGCCTTCCAAAATCGAGACGTAAACCTTGGATCTCTATTGGAGATGATTGATACCGGAACTCCATGCAACCTTACAATCTCTGCCACATATAACTTCGCCAACTTCTGCAAAGAATAGTCAACCCGTACTGGAATGAAATGCGTGGACTTTGTCAACCGATACACTATTACCCATACCGAGTCCTTCTTAGTAGGCGTAATGGGAAGCCCACTTACGAAGTCTATGGTAATTCTCTCCCACTTCCACTGTGGAATCATTATTGGCTGAAGCAATCCTGACGGAACTTGGTGTTCAGCCTTTACTTGCTGACACGTCAAGCATTTCCCCACAAACTCTGTAACTTCCTGCTTAAGACCAGGCCACCAAAACTGTTCCTTGAGATCCCTGTACAACTTGGTACCTCCAGGATGCATAGCATAAGGGCTACTATGCAATTCCTGAAGAATCCTCTGCCTTAATTCCTTATCCTTAGGCATACACACCTTACCCTTGAAGCACAACACTCCACCACTGAACATACTGTAATCCTCTAAACCACCATTCTGAACTTGCCGCATCTTAGCACTTAAATCCTCATCTGCTAACTGACCCTCTTGTACCTCATTCAACCACGTCAGCTTGACTTCCAATTCTGCCAGCAAACTTCCATCATCATATAAGCTCAGATGTGGGAACATCGCCCTCAGATCCGACACCACTTTCCGACTTAGGGCATCCGTCACTACATTCGCCTTGCCCGGGTGATATTCTATAGAACAGTCGTAGTCTTTCAGTAATTCCACCCACCTTCGCTGCCTTAAGTTTAACTCTTTCTGAGTCAACAGATACTTAAGGCTCTTGTGGTCTGTGTAAATTATCGACTTTTCGCCATAAAGATAATGCCTCCGCACCTTGAGAGCAAAGACCACTGCCGCCAATTCCAAATCGTGAGTCGGGTAGTTAACCTCATGTGGCCTTAATTACCGAGACGCATACGCGACTACTTTTCCGTCTTGCATCAATACGCACCCTAATCCCGTGTGAGAAGCATCACAGTATACCATAAAGTCCTTCCCTGCCTCAAAGCTGAATTATCTGGCGGCACGGTAAAAACCTCTTAAGCTTCTCAAAGCTCTCTTGTTGCTTCTCGGTCCATACAAAAGGTACTTCCTTCCTCAGCAACTTTGTCAAAGGTGCGGCGATCGATGAGAATCCTTCCACAAACCTTCTGTAGTAGCATGCCAATCCCAAGAAGCTACGAATTTCAGCCACAGACTTAGGTGGTTTCCAATCTAACACTACTTCAATCTTCCTAGGATCCACCCTTATTCCTTCTGCAGACACCATATGCCCTAAGAATGCAACCTCTTTAAGCCAAAATTCACACTTGCTGAATTTGGCATACAGCTTCTTCTCCCTCAACACTTGTAACACAACCCGAAGATGCTCATCGTGCTCCTCTTCAGACTTGGAGTACACTAGGATGCCGTCGATGAACACAACGACGAACCTATCCAAATAAGGTTGGAAACCCCGGTTCATCATATCCATGAACGCGGCTGGGGCGTTCGACAAATCGAACGGCATTACTAGAAACTCATAATGGCCGTATCTTGTTCGGAAAGCTGTCTTATGGACATCAGCTTCCTTCACCTTCAACTGATGATATCCAGACCTTAAGTCGATCTTTGAGAATACCGCGGCCCCCTTAAGCTGATCGAACAAGTCGTCTATCCTTGGCAAAAGGTACTTGTTCTTGATGGTCAGCTTATTTAACTGACGATAATCTATGCACATACGCATAGTTCCGTCCTTCTTCTTCACAAACAGGACCGGTGCTCCCCATGGAGACACACTGGGTCGGATAAACCCACGATCAAGCAGCTCTTGGATTTGAGCCTTGAGCTCAACCAACTCCTTTGGTGCCATTCTATATGGGGCAATTGACACAGGAGCTGTCCCCGGTAGCAAGTCAATTCCAAATTCCACCTCCCTATCCGGGGGTATTCCGGGTAATTCCTTCGGAAACACATCCATAAATTCTTTTACGGTTCGAACTCCACTAACTCCCCCTTCCTTCACATCCAACGCACTTACGAAGGCCAAAAATGCCTTGCACCCCTTTCGAACCATCTTATCAGCCTTTAGTGCCGAAACTACATTAGACAAGTAGTTTCTTCTTTCCCCTATCATAATTACCACTTCATCCTCCAGGGTCCTTAACTCCATCCGTTTAGCTGCACAATCCAACACAGCCCGATGCTCCACTAACCAGTCCATGCCGAGTATAAGATCAAATTCTTTGAAGGGTAGCTCCATTAAATTGGCCCGAAAGTTCACTCCCTGAATCTCTAGAGGTACACTCTGAAAGATCTTATTCACTACTACAGTTTGGCCTAATGGGCTTACTACAGTCATCTGCCTATCAGAAAGTTCAGAGTCTATGTCTAGAGTTTCAACTACTCTACATGCAACATAAGAATGGGTCGAGCCCACATCAATCAGAGCAAAATAAGGCTTGCCAAATATAAGGAACGTACCGGTTATAACGTCCGGTGCGTCCCCCTCTTCTCTCCGACGAACTGATATACCAGACCTGGCTGCCTTGCTTCAGTATTAGCAATACCTCTGCCCGGTGTTCCACGTTCTCTGCCAGCACCATTCCCTCTATTATTCGGACCACGACCCCGCTGAGGCTGCTGTCCACCTCTGCCAGCCTGATTAGAACCTTGACCTGTGGGTCGACTCCCGTCTATCCTTATGGGACAGTCCTTAATCATATGGTCATTAGACCCACACTTGAAGCATCCTTCCGTTTTCTTCCAACACTCCTCTAAGTGCATCTTTCCACATTGAGCACAAGTACGATACTGCCCTCCTGTAGTAACTTGCTGACCTCGCGGCCCATCAGCTCTAGGCCTCTTTTGCACATTTCCTGACGATCCTGACGATCCAAATCCTCTTTTCTGCCTATTCCGGTCAGTGTTCTGGCTTACAAAGTCCTTAATTCCCTCGGCTACCTTAGCCTTTTCTACCAACGCGGCAAACTCATGCTCCTGCTGTGGGGCTATCAATAACCTTAGATCATCCCTCAATCCGTCCTTAAATCGGACACATCGCTCATGTTCAGTAGCCACTATCCCTTTAGCATAACGGCTCAGCCTTAAGAATTCCGCCTTGTACGCTGCTACGGACTTATTTCCTTGAACCAGCCCCAGAAACGCGTTCCTCTACGCATCAATGTAGTGAGTACCAACATACTTCTTCTGATATGCCGCTTTAACATATTCCCAAGTAAGATCCTCAGCGGTGGCACCATCCCGAACTGTTAACCACCATTGATACGCCTCATCACGTAGCAGCGCCACCATTCCTTTCAGCTTCTCCTCAGGGGGTAAAATCTAGCTCATCCATGATTCGTTCTGTTGCCTCCAACCAAGACTCAATCAGCTCGGGTGCCACGGACACGCCACGGAATACCTCACTCCGTTGGCTCTGAGTCGCCGGTCTGATTTTTGAGCTCCCATATTTCCACCGCTCCGGCTACCATATTCGAACTCGCAAGAATGGACTGTGATACAAACATCATCCCCGTCGATCTTGCTTTGCTCCACACCAACAGCTGGAGGTGGGGGTGGTGGTACCTCATTCTCAGATCCTTGACCCGACCTAACGGGTTCAGATATGGTCATCCTACCTCTACCGCGTCCTCGCACATTACAACCGCGTCCCCTAGAGCTCATTTCTACGATGCGCTTTAATCTGATTAAGAAATTTTATGAATTAGTCCTTGTTCCACTAATTATTCACGAAGGAATTTTATGAAAGGAGTTTAATAGCAGTTCTTTCGATCAATCAAAGTTTTCGTTCAAGTTTTCTATCCTAATTCAGAGGAGCACATTCATTCCAACATTCATTCAGTAGCACCTAGCACACACATTCGCTGTTCAGACTTCCTTGTCTATTCCTATCCCAAAGGTATTTTCGTCATTTGTCCTACAGGGGTATTTTGGTAATAAATCAGGGTCAATTTGAAAAATCTCAAAGCTATTTCAAAATTTGCGAAACTTAGGGTTCTTTTTGGGAACTTGTTTTCCAAATCAGGGTGGTTGTAGAAATTTTAGAAATCGGGGTCATTTTGGTAATTTTGTAAAATAGGGGTAATTTCGTAAATTTTCCAAATCAAGGTGTCTCAATATTTTGTAACGATAAGGTTTTTGGACATTTTTGCACAATCAGAAAATTTTATTGAAATCAGGGGTAGTATGGTAATTTTGAAAACCAAGGGCATTTTGAGTAATTTTACCACTAGGGGTATTTAGGTAATTTTTGTAAATAAAAAATATTTTGGAAAAATTTTCAAACTAAGTTTTGCTACAATTTAAAAGGGTAATTTGGTGATTTTAAAACTAGGGTTTTCATGAAAATACGGCTAGTCCCTTTCGGGTTTTAATTACTGAGTTTAGCCTGTGACTGAGTCCTCTTGGTTAGGGTGAACCGTAGCTACGCACCAGGTAGGATTCCAGCAAAGAGGAGGTGAGTCACTAGGACTGCTTAAGTACCACGCTCTTCCGGATCCAATCCTAGACATGCGCACAATGGTTGCCACACCCTAACTCGGCGACTTAGTTCACAGGTTTGTTTAATTAGGCTTTAAGTCTTATGTAATTGTTGGGGTAAACTAGTCCTAGGGTTCAAGCACTTAGTATACTAATCTACGTTTCATTTCTACCCTTCTACGAGTCATACTATAAATCACACAAATGAGTAGGGGTACTTACTTGGTGGACTTCGGGTCGGAGACTTAGGTGCCATGCCAGAAACCTGCTTAATCACAAAAATTATTTATAAACTTGTTTGGGCCTTATTTTAAAAACGTTATGAGCTTTAAACCCAAGGCCGAGAGTTTAAAATTGGGCTCTGATACCAAGCTGAAACACCCAAAACCCGGCCCACGAGCTTTGACCGGATCTGGTATGTCCCTCGAGTAAAACGGTTCAAACTTCTTGATTACTTTTGGAAAATTCGAATGGTTTTGAAAGAAATTTTACTTTGTGTTGGGCTTGAGTTGAAAACAAGTTTATCTTACATTGAAAACCATTTGTTTTAGGGTGTCTAAAATATTTAGAGTTTAGGTTTAAAATAAATTTACTCAATCTTTAATTTGATAGAAATACGTAGCATAATAAAATAATTTAGAAAGCATGGGGGCCTTATTACATCAAATGGAAACCCGAAAAAAATCCAAAGTATTTAAAATATAACAAGTCCAAAATTTAATAAAATCCCGAACTGGGCATGGCCACCACTAAGCTCCTGCCGACCCGGTCCATCACTGTGCGTCACCTGAAAATTGTCCCACAACGGGGTGAGTCAACAAACTCAATGTGTAACCACAACACTAAGTCCTAACAAATTCAAGCATATCAAATCATACATGTACATATAGCATTTAAATAATATGATGCAAACCCGAACCCAAACCTAGATAGCCATCCGCTACACATCACCCGTACCAACCATCACACCGTTGGGGACTACTAAGTCAACCCTCCATCCGCTACACATCATCGAAGGCAGTCGTTGCAGTCGACGTGCTCATCGCCCTTATAAAATTCGTGGCATAGCCACCAGATAATATTTTGTGTCATGAGACACCACATTCAGATAATGTGACCGAAGTCACCATATTCAGATACTGTGACCGAAGTCACCACATTCACTTCCCCTTTCATAGTAACCCATATGCCCATATCATACATATCATGCACAAATTATGTTTCATTCCTTATTTCACATTCTTATAATTTCTCATATGCCATAACAGATCATATCATACTCATAGTAGGAGTAGGAAAACGTACCTGAGTACTTTGTACCATTGCATGGTACCGTTGGCCACATTCACATTCACATAACACATATATATTAAGTTTATTGCCTTAAATCTATTAAGAGATAGTGTGGGGTACACACCTGGAATGAACGCTTTACAGAAATCCTGAAAACCGATCTAATGCTTTAGATTCTACTTCCTTGTTGTTGATTTGATTATAAATCAAATCCCGAAAATCTATGACCTTCCTACCCTTCAATCGGCCAATGTTAAATCACTTAACTAGGTTAGTTTCGTCTTTTAAATGATTAAAAAATAGATCTAAATACCTAAATAGGGCCTTGGCCGAATGTCAGATTCACTTACCTTGTGAACCTTAAATCCCAAAAATTGTCACTTCTTTGTAGTGCTGTCGAAATCCCTATAAATACATATTAGATCCAATTCTTTAACACTAAACCACAATAACATGGCCTTCGGCCTAAGATCTTATTTGCTTACCTTCGATCTAACAAAATCCCGAATGATTTTCTAGTCTAGAAGACTAGCAGAAAACCCGAAATCCTCCTTCAAAGATTCGGCCAAAGATCATTTGTAACAACCCAAACCCGGCCCAAACACTATGGCCGAATCTAGTTTGTTACGAAGAAAAACTTTTTTGAAAACCATTTTAAAACCGATTTAAGTTTTGTTGAAAACTTCTCGTATTTGGTTATCTTGGTAAAACCATACTTAGTGTTTATTTTAAAAAAATAATTAAGTCAAGTTATTAAACAAATTTCAACTGTGCCCGATGGCTCGATAAAAACATTTTTTCGGTTTAATCTGGAAAACATGTGATTTTAATTCAATATTGATAATCATAGTTTAACCCAAAGTATTCAGCATATGAAAAATAACAAAAATAAAATATCAGGAGGCCTTATTACATCCAAATAAAATAAAAACCGGAAATAAAAATATCATAACTAAAATAAAAGTCCCGGCTCCACATCCGCGATCTACGTGTCACCTGAAAAATGTAAAGGAGAAGGTGAGTCACCAAGACTCAGTATGTAACCCTTCCCCCGTTTTAAAAACATTTTCATACACAACATATAACAATTAATATGCAGAATACTATGTACCCAACCTAGCCAACCAAACGCCATCGTCTACCCCGTTGTGGTACCAAACCCTTTGGTGGTGCTAAACCACTGGTGACATATAGTCACAATGTGTTACTAAAACACGGTGTCCAGAGACACAAATCGATTGATGGGGCCAACCCATCGTGTGATACCAAATCACTGGCAGACGATCCCATATCTCAAGTGGGGCCAACCCACGGTGGTGTTAACCACAGGGACGAGTCGCTATGAGGTGCCAAACCTCTGGAGGTACCAAACCTCTGGTGACCGTAGTCACAGTGTGTTACCAAAACACTGGTGCCCGTCGGCACAATATCACTGCCCCCTCCACTCATCAATCCCACATCGGTCACATATGTATATGTTTCATGTCATCACATACTTAAATCTCATGTATCAATACATCATGCTTCCCAAAAGCATCAAATAACAAATTCATATTAACAGGTACTTACCTGAATCACCATCTATACCGATATGGTATATTATCCAATGCTACATAAAATAAAGATAGCATTCACAACAATCAGCACATTTAACAAGTTATACGTGTGTATGTACACACCTGTCACCAACGAGGAGTCTAAATCCCGAAAAGAGAAGTCGGCCTCCCTAGATCTACTTGTTCCTATATTCGGCCAACACTTGGGTTAGTATTATGGCCTATTCAGCCAAACCAAATTATTAGAAGGGGTTCCTTATGAACCCGAAATCTTACCTTTCCTCGGTTGGATGCTAATCGCAACACCAAACTCCCGAATCTGCTTTTGATTCCATGAATCGACACTCAAAAAGTTAGTAGCCTTCGGCTAAAACGAATATCAACTAACTAACTAAAGTAGATCTTACCGTTACTTACCAAAAATCGAATACTAGAGATCGGGCTGTGAGTCGACTGCTTTACTCCCCTGAGTACCTAGCAGAAACCGGTTACTACTCGCTTAGAAGACTTATAACCATTGCCGAAATCGGCACTTTCCCTTGTAAAAATCGACAGACTATAAAAGAGTACCCATAAGTATTCGGCCACCACTTACCTCGTTCCAAACCGATTGATCACTAAAATCTGAAGAGATTTATCCCTTTTTAATGTTCGGCCAAGGAGTTTAAATAGGTTCGACTAGAGGAAAACAATAAAAGGAAAAGATGTTTGAAGTTTCAGTCAATAAGGGTGAATATTCGGCCAAAGGGAAAGAAGATACTAGTAAAGAAGGTAGAGTTTCGGCTAAGATTTTTAGAAGAAGAGAGGGTTCTTGTCAGTTTTGGCGAATAACAAAGAAGAGCAAGAAAAGTGGAGGCTAGCCGAAATTGTGAAGAGAATATGCTAAGGAAATTCGGCTACTTGTAAAATGTCTAAAAGAAAACCAAGATGGTAGGTGAGGGTTTATAAAGGATTTCGGCACCCCCCTATTGCTGGCCGTCCACTCTTCTCAGGAAGAGTTTGAATTTTTGGCAATCTCCTCGAATTGCTCTTGACCACTTGTTTTAATTTAATTCAAATAATTTTGAATTAATCCCCAAATAATCACTCAAAAATCCCCTATTAATCCAATTAATATCCTTATTTATCTTCCATAAAATCTAATTAAAAGAAAAGCTCATATTATCCTTTAATAACTCAAATAAAAAGAGTTTAAAGGGAGAAAAACTCTCCCATTATGCCGTCCAACCATAATGCAAAAAGGGAGATTATTGTGACTCGAACCAAGGTTCTCCCTTGCTCCTTGGTGGCGTCACATGCAGTCTCCTAAGTGGCCTTACTTTTGCCACTTTACCAAGGGCTTTTTAGTGCCCAAATTCCTTCATTTATTCTTATAACACCCTCCTGCTAAGGCTCCCTGCCTTTAAAGTTAACAACTGAAATTTTCTACCAAACCGTGCCAACTCAAAGCCTTAATTAAGCTCCATTATTCCATAAATAATATCACAAAGCAGTTCATACATAAGAAAAATAATTAAATTCCAAATAGCGTTGCTTTTTAGGATGTTACAATTCTACCTCTAAAAATAAATTTCAGTCCTCGAAATTCCCGATTAAAAGAGGTGGGGGTATCTATGCGCGATCACATCCTCAGCTCCCACGTAGCTTCTTCCACACCGTGGTTCCGCTATAGCACCTTCACCAAGGGCACTGGCGACTTCTTACGAGAACATTCACATCTCGGCCTAAGATCCGAATCGGTTCCTCTTCAAAAGATAAATCCGAATTCACCTCGATCTGCGCATCGCGGCACCACGTGCGATGGGTCTGACCGATACCGTCTCAGCATTGATACGTGAAAGACGTCATGGATTTGATTCAGTTCTGCCAGTAACTCAAGCTGATAAGCTACCGGTCCTACCCGCTTAATCACCGTATATGGCCGGATGAACCTTGGGCTTAGCTTCCCTTTCCGGCCAAATCTCAACACCTTCTTCCAAGGTGACACCTTCAGAAAAACCTTGTCTCCTACAGCATACTCCATTTCCTTGCGTTTTAAATCAGCATAGGATTTCTGCCTATCTGATGCCTCCTTCAGACGATCCCGAACCACTTTGACTTTGTCCTCAGTTTCTGTCACCATCTCGGACCCAAAACCTGACGTTCACCTAATTCCGTCCAACACGTAGGAGTACGGCATTTTCGTCCATATAGGGCTTCGTATGGAGCCATCTGAATACTTGCTTGATAACTATTGTTATAAGCAAATTCCGCTAATGGTAGGTACTCCTCCCAACTACCACTAAAATCCAAGACACATCCTCTTAACATGTCTTCTAAGATCTGTATCACCCTTTCCGATTGTCCGTCAGACTGTGGATGGAAAGCTGTACTGAAATCCAATCGTATACCCAAAGCTTGATGCAACGCTTTCCAGAACCTTGACGTGAATCTGGGGTCCCTATCCGAGATGATCGATATTGGCACACCATGCAACCTCACTATCTCAGCCACATACAACTTTGCTAGCTTCTGGAGTGAGTAATCCATTCTCACCGGTATGAAGTGAGCCGATTTAGTCAGGCGATCCACAATCACCCAAACTGCGTCCTTTTTGCTGGGCGTAAGGGGTAGCCCACTGACAAAATCCATAGTGATCCGCTCCCATTTCCATTGAGGGATCTTCACTGGTCAAGCAAACCGACGGCAGAATCGATGTTCACCTTGACTGTTGACAAGTCAAACACTTACCCACAAACTCTGTCACTTCGCTTTAACCGGGCCACCGTAATCGCCGTAAATCTCCATACATCTTGCTTCCTCCCGGATGCATAGCGTATGGGCTGCTATGTGCATCGTGGAGAATTTTCGCCTCAACTCCACATCTTCCAAAGATACATGCTCGCCTTGAAAACATAGCACTCCACCACTAGACAGATTGCACCCTTCCAAACCACTATCTCGAACTTGTACCCTCCTAGCGTTCAAGACTTCATCCACTAACCGCTTCCTTAATCTCCTCAATCCACGTTGGCTTAACTTGGAGTTCCGCCAAAAGACTCCCATCATCATATAGACTCAACCGAGTGAACATTGCTCTTAAGTCCGTCACAACCTTAGGCTCAACGCGTCCGCCTACCACGTTAGCCTTACCCGGATGGTACTCGATTGAACAATCGTAGTCCTTTAATAGTTCAATCCACCGACATTGTCTCAAGTTTAGATCCTTCGGGTGGAAGATACCTCAAACTCTTATGATCCGTGTAGACTATCGACTTCTCCCGTCGCATGATAATGTCTCTATATCTTTAGAGCGAAGACAATCGCCGCTAACTCCAAATCGTGTGTTGGGTAGTTAACCTCATGCGGTCTTAATCGGCGAGATGCATAGGCTACTACCTTCCCTTCAGATCAAGACACATCCCAAACCAAAGTATGGGATGCATCACGATGAGACGGTAAACAATTTTCCGACTTGGTGTACCAAAACTGAGCTTCCGTCGTAATTTTCCTTAGCTTATCAAAGCTTTCTTGCGCTTCTCCGTCTATACAAATGGAACACCTTTCCTTAGTAACTTAGTTAACGGCGCGCTGCGATTAAAGAGAATCCTTCCACGAATCTTCGATAGTACCCGCTAGACCCGTAAACCTCCGTATTTGACCACCGACCTAGGCGATTTCCAATCCAACACCGCTTCAATCTTGCGAGGTCTACTCGATTCCTCACCGACACCACGTGTCCTAAGAAAGCCACTTCCTAAGCCAAAATTCGTGACTTCATCGAATTTGGCGATAACCGCTTCTCCCTTAATACTTGTAGAACTATACGCAAATGCATATCATGCTCCTCCTCCGTCTTAGAATAAACTAATATGTCGTCTATGAATACCACGACAAATTGGTCTAAGTACTGCTGAAATACCCTATTCATCAAGTCCATGAATGCTGCCGGCGCATTGGTCAATCCAAATGACATAACCAGAAACTCGTAATGTCCATACCGAGTTCTGAATGGCGTCTTGTGAACATCAACTTCTTTCACCTTAAGTTGATGGTAGCCCGACCTCAGGTCTATCTTCAAGAACACCGAGACACCCTTCAGTTGATCGAACAAGTCGTCAATCCGAGGCAACAGATACTTGTTCTTGATCGTTAACTTGTTAATCTGGCGGTAGTCTATACACATCCGCATTGAACCATCCTTCTTCTTGACGAACAACACAGGTGCTCCCCACGGAGATATACTTGGTCGAATAAATCCTCTATCCAAGAGCTCCTGAACTTGAGCCTTCAGCTCCACCAATTCCTTTGGTGCCATTCGGTATGGTGCTATAGACACAGGTGCCGTTCCGGGTAGCAAGTCTATACCGAATTCAACTTCCTGATCCGGAGGCAGACCCGGAAGCTCTTCTGGGAATACATCAACAAATTCCCCAACCGTTCGGACCTTTCCAACTACTGACTCATTAGCTTCCAAGGTACAGATTCGAACCAAATACGCCTCACAACCCTTCTTGACCATCTTTTCAGCCTTCAAGGCAGACACTACATTGGATAGGTAATTCCTTCTATCACCTATCATAACCACTTCATCACCTTCAGCTGTCTTAAGGACCATGCGCTTAGCCGCGCAATCCAAATTCGCCTGATACTTAACCAGCCAGTCCATTCCAAGGATCAAATCGAACTCCCCAAACGGTAGTTCCATCAGATCAGCCACAAACACTACCCCTTGGAGTTCTAGGGGTATGTCTCTATAAAGTTTGTCTACCACTACTGAGTGACCTAAAGGGCTAACTCTGATCATCTCCCTAGAAGCGGCTTTTGAGTCTAGGTCCATAGTCTCTACCACACTACTAGCAATGTACGAGTGCGTCGAACCCACATCAATTAATGCAACATAAGAAAGGCCAAAAATTAGAAACGTACCGGTTATGACATCCGGTGCGTCACCCTCCTCGCGACGCCTCGCTGCGTAGACTAAGCCAGGCTGCCTAGCCTCCGTGTTGCCTGAACCTCTGCCCTGAGTTCCACGACCTCGGTTAGGACCGTTGTTTCCTCTGCCATTACCACGACCCCTCTGTGGTGTTCCAACATTTCTGCCCTGAGCACGGTTCTGTCCCTTAGGCTGATTCTTAGCTAGTTTCCGGGGACAATCTCTGACTCGATGCTCCTAAGACCCACACTCAAAACATCCTCTATCGCCGGTCCAACAACCTCCCCAATGGGTCTTTCCACAGCGGTTACACTGAGTCGGCCTCTGATTAGTAGTCGTAGGCCTTGCCGCCTGATTTAGCCCACTTGGCCTAGCCTTTTTCTGGACACTACCACTTGATCCCGCTGACCCAAATCCTCTCTTCTGATTATTCCTACTATAACTTTGCCTCACAGCCTCCTTGACCCCTTCGGCTACCTTAGCCTTTTCCACTAAAGATGAGAACTCACGAACCTGCTGCGGGGCAATCAATAACCTTAACTCGTCTCTAAGCCCGTCTTCAAAGCGGACACAGCGTTCATGTTCGGTAGCCACGATGCCTCTAGCATAGCGGCTCAGCCTCAGAAATTCCACTTCATATTCAGACACCGTCTTATTTCCCTGAACCAATCCCAAAAAGGCTTTCCTCTGAGCATCAGATATATTTGGTGCCCACGCGTCTTTCCAAAAGCAGTTTTGAAGTAATCCCACGCGTGAGATCATCTGCCGCAGCTCCATCTCGAACCGTGAGCCACCACTGATACGCTTCATCCTTCAGAAGCGACACCGCTCCTTTCAACTTCTCCTCGTTAGACGTGTCAAGGTCGCCCATAATCCCTCTCAGATTCTAGCCAAGACTTCACCGTACTAGGTGCCACTCGACACACCCGGAATACCTCGGCTCAGTTGGACCGATTCGCCGGGAACAGATTTTGAGCTCCCAAATTTCCACCACCCGACCACCATTTCCAAGACTCAGAAAGCGACTATGATACACCTCACCACCGGTCTGATCCTGCTCCTCAGCTCTAAACGTAAGAGGTGGTGGTGGCGGTGGTACCTCGTTTTCCGAACCTTGACCCGACCTGACGGGTTCAGACACCGTCATCCTACCCCTACCGCGTCCACGGCGTCAACGTCCTCTAGAACTCATTCTATCTACCGCGCTTTTAATCTGATTAAGAAAATTTTTATGCGTTAACATTTGTTCCACTTTCTTATTCGCGAAGAAATTTTATGGATAGAGTTTTAATCAGAGATTCTTTCGAGCAAACAAGGTTTCAGTTTTCTATCCTAGTTCACACAAAGGAGTTCATGCATACATTCCTTAATACTTTCCATACCTATTCGCTCTTCGGACATTTCTGCCCATTTCTAACCCAGGGGTATTTTCGTCATTTTCCTACAGGGGTATTTTCGTAATAGAAGAAGTTGTAAAATTTTAATGAAACAAATCACTTTGAAATTTTCAAAACTGGAGGATATTTTCAAAAATTGGCAAAATTTAAAGATCTGGCCTCGTTTTGGAATCCAGGGGTATTTCGGTAAATTTGTCAATCAGGGGAAATTTTGAAATTTTGATAAATTGGGGATATTTTCAACAGTTGTAAAACTTCGAGGGTTCCTTTTTTGAAAATGTCCCTTTTCAAATAGTGATGTTTGTAAAGATTTCCAAAACCAGGGTCATTTCGGTAATTTTGCAACTTGAGGGCGTTTTTGTAATTTTCCAAAACCAAAATATTTTGCTGATGATTTTCAAAGAAAAGTTGTTGAATATTGGTAAAATAGTTGAAATTTTTGAGCAAAACCATTGAACTAATATTTTATGAGTCAAGGGCATTTTGGTAATTTTACCCCTAAGGGCATTTTTGTAATTTTCCACAAATCAAGTTTTTCGAGAAAATCGTTGTAAAAGTGATGTTCTCAGTTTTGAAAGAGTTATTGCAAAAGTTTTTAAAACATTAGGGTTTTTGTTGTTTCATTCATTTTCGAAAAACATGGCTAGTTCCCTTTTTCGGGTTTTAATCATTATGTTTAGCCTATGACCGAGCCCTCTTGGTTAGGGTGAACCAAAGCTACGCACCAGGCAGGATTCGAGTGGAGAGGAGGTGGGTCACACGGACCGCTTAAATACCAAGCTCCCACTGAACCTTTCTAGACATGCGCACAGAGGTTGCCACACCACTGAGCCCTCTGAGTTAGGGTGAACCTGACTGCTACGCACTGTAGGATACCTGCGAAGAGGAGGTGAGTCACACGGACTGCTTAAATACCAGGCTCTTCCGGATCCACTCCTAGACATGCGTACAGGGGTTACCACACCCTAGCTCAGTGACTAAGTCATAGGTGGGTTTAGTTCTTTAAGTCTTATGTTCTGTTTGTGTGTTTGAGTAAACTAATCCTTGGGTTCAAGTTCCTATAAGTCTTACTACGTTCCATGCTTCCTACCCTTCTACAGAATATAATTCACAAAGAGGTTTAGATGTACTTACCTGGGCGGATCGGTGCCGGAGACTCGGTCCATGCTGTTCAAAAACCAAAAATCATTCCATAAGGCCTACCAAACATTTTTGGGCCTTGGGCCCCACAGCTGAGCTTTGAACTGGGCTCTGATACCAATTTGTAACAACCCAAACCCGACCCAAACACTATGGCCGAATCTAGTTTGTAACGAAGAAAAACTTTTTTGAAAACCATTTTAAAACCGATTTAAGTTTTGTTGAAAACTTCTCGTATTTGGTTATCTTGGTAAAACCATACTTAGTGTTTATTTTAAAAAATAATTAAGTCAAGTTATTAAACAAATTTCAACTGTGCCCGATGGCTCGATAAAAACATTTTTTCGGTTTAATCTGGAAAACATGTGATTTTAATTAAATATTGATAATCATAGTTTAACACAAAGTATTCAGCATATGAAAAATAACAAAAATAAAATATCAGAAGGCCTTATTACATCCAAATAAAATAAAAACCGAAAATAAAAATATCATAACTAAAATTAAAGTTCATTTAATTTAAATCCATCGCATGGCCACCTCGAGTCAAACCTTGGCCCACATCCGCGATCTACGTGTCACTGAAAAATGTAAAGGAGAAGGTGAGTCACCAAGACTCGATGTAACCCTTCCCCCGTTTTAAAAACATTTTCATACACAACATATAATAATTAATATGCAGAATACTATGTACCCAACCTAGCCAACCAAACGCCACTGTCCACCCCGTTGTGGTACCAAACCACTGGTGGTGCCAAACCACTGGTGACATATAGTCACAATGTGTTACCAAAACACTGGTGTCCGTAGACACAAATCGATTGATGGGGCCAACCCATCATGTGATACCAAATCACTGGCAGACGATCCCATATCTCAAGTGGGGCTAACCCACGGTGGTGTTAACCACAGGGACGAGTCGCTATGAGGTGCCAAACCTCTGGAGGTACCAAACCTCTGGTGACCGTAGTCACAGTGTGTTACCAAAACACTGGTGCCCGTCGGCACAATATCACTGCCCCCTCCACTCATCAATCCCACATCGGTCACATATGTATATGTTTCATGTCATCACATACTTAAATCTCATGTATCAATACATCATGCTTCCCAAAAGCATCAAATAACAAATTCATATTAATGTGTAGTACCACGAATCACCATCTATACCGATATGGTATATTATCCAATGCTACATAAAATAAAGATAGCATTCACAACAATCAGCACATTTAACAAGTTATACGTGTGTATGTACACACACTGTCACCAACGAGGAGTCTAAATCCCGAAAAGAGAAGTCGGCCTCCCTAGATCTACTTGTTCCTATATTCGGCCAACACTTGAGTTAGTATTATGGCCTATTCGGCCAAACCAAATTATTAGAAGGGGTTTCTTATGAACTCGAAATCTTACCTTTCCTCGGTTGGATGCTAATCGCAACACCAAACTCCGAACCGCTTTTGATTCCATGAATCTAAGACTCAAAGTTAGTAGCCTTCGGCTAAAACGAATATCAACTGACTAACTAAAGTAGATCTTACCGTTACTTACCAAAAATCGAATACTAGAGATCGGGCTGTGAGTCGACTGCTTTATTCCCCGGAGTACCTAGTAGAAATCGGTTACTACTCGCTTAGAAGACTTATAACCATTGCCGAAATCGGCACTTTCCCTTGTAAAAATCGACAGACTATAAAAGAGTACCCATAAGTATTCGGCCACCACTTACCTCGTTCCAAACCGATTGATCACTAAAATCTGAAGAGATTTATCCCTTTTTAATGTTCGGCCAAGGGGTTTAAATAGGTTCGACTAGAGGAAAACAATAAGAGGAAAAGATGTTTGAAGTTTCAATCAATAAGGGTGAATATTCGGCCAAAGGGAAAGAGTAAAGAAGGTAGAGTTTCGGCTAAGATTTTTAGAAGAAGAGAGGGTTCTTGTCGGTTTTGGCGAATAACAAAGAAGAGCAAGAAAAGTGGAGGCTAGCCGAAATTGTGAAGAGAATATGCTAAGGAAATTCGGCTACTTGTAAAATGTCTAAAAGAAAACCAAGATGGTAGGTGAGGGTTTATAAAGGATTTCGGCACCCCCCTATTGCTTGCCGTCCACTCTTCTCAGGAAGAGTTTGAATTTTCGGCAATCTCCTTGAATTGCTCTTGACCACTTGTTTTAATTTAATTCAAATAATTTTGAATTAATCCCCAAATAATCACTCAAAAATCCCCTATTAATCCAATTAATATCCTTATTTATCTTCCATAAAATCTAATTAAAAGAAAAGCTCATATTATCCTTTAATAACTCAAATAAAAAGAGTTTAAAGGGAGAAAAACTCTCCCATTATGCCGTCCAACCATAATGCAAAAAGGGAGATTGTTGTGACTCGAACCAAAGTTCTCCCTTGCTCCTTGGTGGCGTCACATGCAGTCTCCTAAGTGGCCTTACTTTTGCCACTTTACCAAGGGCTTTTTAGTGCCCAAATTCCTTCATTTATTCTTATAACACCCTCCTGCTAAGGCTCCCTGCCTTTAAAGTTAACAACTGAAATTTTCTACCAAACCGTGCCAACTTAAAGCCTTAATTAAGCTCCATTATTCCATAAATAATATCACAGCAGTTCATACATAAGAAAAATAATTAAATTCCAAATAGCCCCATTTTTAGGATGTTACATCATTAAGGGGTTAGAGACTTGATTTCGGCTATATAAAAAAAAGAAATAAGATGATGACCATAGAACCCTTACCCTTAATATTGGGAGCGGCAACACCTTTACTTGAATCCACACGCTATTCGGCTATGGCCTAGATTGATTTCGGCTTTTGATGAACACTTAGAAGGTTTCGGCTTCAACAAGGGAAAGAAAAAGAAAAAGTGTAAAGCCTTAGGAAGAATCGGCTATGAGGAGACTTTGCTTGAGTTTTCGGTTTTGGCAAACAAAAAGGAGAAGAGAAGATGCACTAGAGAATTCGGCAGAGAGAAAAGGAGAAAGAAAGAATGATGAATGGCCTTATTTTCCCCAAGAAAGAATGATTAATGGCCTTATTTTCCCCTTTCTGCCGAAATTACTAAGCCTAGAGTCCCCTATTCAGCCAACTCCCCCTTTCATCATCAAATCCCTTGTTTTTCTCCTTATCCCTTCGTTTAAAATTAATAAAATTAATCCACCATTTATCCCCTTATCTAGCCGAATTTTAAAAAGGATTAAACTCCTCCTTTCAGTGCCTTAATGCCGTCCATCACTATCTATCCTTGCGGCAAAAATAAAACTTTTATTTGCTTCCCTTGTGACTCGAACACCAGCCCCTTTTAACTGCTAGTGGCGTCATTTACAGAGGCCTTAAGTGGCGCCTCCAAGCCACTTTTCCAAGCCCATTTCTTGTGTCATATCTCCCTATATTTTCTCTTAAGGCCATCCTGCTTAGCTTCCTCTTCTAAATTCAAAATCTAATAATTTCTAAGGCATTTTTCCAACATCCTAAGGTTCCCAAAATTCATAAAACATATTCACAACACACATACTCATGCTACTTCATTTAATTAAGCAATAGTGCATATACCCAAAATCTCGGATGTTACAACATGTATGGCCTCCATCTCCAAGTTGTCCAAATCAAGGCACAACACAACTTCTAAATTGTCGAATACCTCATTTCACACTCAGTGAATTTCTTACTCAGGTAGTATATCACCTTTTCTTTTCTTCCCGAATCATCATGTTGACCCTACACACATCTCATAGAGTTGTTAAACACTGTCAAATACAGAATTAATGGTCTATCTAGGCAGGGAGGTGACAATACTGGAGGACTTGACAAGTACTGTTTGACCTTATCAAAAGCTTTCTGGCATTCATCATCCCACACGCCTGGATTGTGTTTCTTCAGAAGATGAAATATGGGATCACATTTCTCGGTTAACTGTGAAATGAACCGAGCAATGTAATTTAACCTTCCTAGGAAACCTCAAACTTCTTTTTGAGTGCGTGACGGAGGAAATTCTTGTATAGTTCGGACCTTGTCTGAGTCAATCTCTATTTCCTTCTCGCTGACCACGAAGCCCAACAATTTTTCTGATCTAGCTCCAAAAGTACATTTTATTGCATTGAGCTTCAATTGGAATTTTCTCATTCTCAAGAATAACTTCCTTAAAACTTGGATATGTTCCACTTCTGTTCGGGACTTTACGATCATATCATCGACATAAACTTCAATTTCTTTGTGCATCATATCATGTAACAAGGTCACTATCTTTACTGTCTATTAATGAGGCAAAATTTATTTTTCCTCTTGTTTTACCATTCTTAACAAGTCCAGAGATAAGCTACAGTCTATGTCATCTTCAAAGTCCTGGGATCCCTCTAAACACATGTATTGCTCAAAAGGCAATTCTAATTCCGTAGCAGCGTTATTCATGTCGTTGATATCTTAGACCCTGCTGTAGGTACAACGAAATATACAAAGAACGAATGAATTTAGGAATAATTATTCGTATGGTATGCTTATGAATGAAATGAAAGCATGATTAGGAACAAAGGTTCAAGGAGTGAAAGAATCTAACATAGTTATTTGTATAGAAAGAATGAAAGAATCTAAAAGAATGAGATGGTATTTACTCAAAATGATATCAAATATGTATTTCATAATGATGTTTGGACATAAGCCTATTCCACAAAGGAATTCTTATTGCTTCTAGGCTAAAAGCAACAAGTGTGTTTTGAACATTACTCTGTGTAAGCTCTAAAAACTATAGGAATTTCTTCTGTAGTCCAGTTATTCAGAACACTCCCAGGTTCATAAGGATGGATATCTGATAAGGTCGCCCCTTCAGTGATTCTTCACATATGGCATTAATGTGAACAGTCCCAACATTTCTTCAACACTCCCTTTCTTTGGTGTCCTTCGCTCAGGGACCGTAAAGATGTTTGGCTGGTAAGTGTTTTTGCTTTTTGGGTCTCAGATTATTTCTGGAATGATTTCAACCAATTAGGGTCTTTCCATAAAATCTAATGTACATGCTGATGCAATGCGAATGCTTAAAATGAATGCAAAAAGACATCGATTCTGATTCAATTCCATTTAGAAAACTTTACTAGAAAATAAAATTCTTTACATGAAACGGATTACAAATATGGCTTTGCCCTAATGCTTAAAGTTTTAACTTTCCTAACAAATGAAGCCAATTCTTGCCCTCGGTCTGATTCTAGCTCATACTTAACACTTAGCATGTCGGCTTGAATCGCCAAAGTTCTATAAATGACCGGCTACCTCCCAAACTTGAGCCACGGCCTCGCCCATAATGAAATCTCTGTCTCTAACTTGATCTTGGGAATGGTGAAGCTATTCCTTCAAATGTTCTTCACTTCTCTTCAGAAACTCTACCCGGAGCTCACAGTTGTGTAATGCAGACTCTAGTTTTTCTATCTTTCATTTCATTTCTTCAATCTTGTTCAAACTTTCCCTCAATTCAACTACAGAATTACGATTTCTATGCTGATGAAGTGATTTTTCAAGTTTTACTACTCTGGCCTTTAATTCTTTTTTGCCATTTTGGGCTTCTATCAAACTCCTTTCTAGAGCCTCTTTTTGTGCCCGAGCTCCTTGAATATTCTCTCCCATCGATCGGCCTTAGTTTTTTTATTGGATCTCCAGTTGCTATTGTTCTAACATTTTCCCCAATCTGGCGGTTCTCATCGATAGACGCAATTTCTTGTAATCTGTCTTCAAACTATCCAAGTCTTTCTCAGCTTTATTCTTCCCTTTCCTTAATTTTTTGGCCTCTAGCTTTTGAACATCAGCATCTAGCCTTAAATGCATCTTCTCCTCTTCCAATTGTTCTATCTTCTTTTCAAGTTCTAAATTTCTTCTCTCGAAGTCTTGCTTTATGATTTCCAGTTCTGACAGGATCACTTGTAAGTACTCCTCCATTGGTCGAATGTCTTCTTGATTCGATCCAAGGATATTATCATTGACCCTTTTACCCAACCATCTATTATATTCGGGGGTCGTAGTCGGACTTGTGGCAAATCTCCTCATTCGGCGAGTTTGGTTCCAGGCATTAGACATTTCTCGGACCTTTTTCTTGTAGTTGTCCTCTCTATACGAAACTCGTATTGAGCCAGCCCTTGAGTTGCTAGTATGAATTGTCTCGATCTATACTACCTTAACACGAGTAGAGGAGCATATCCAACAGCTTTCCATATTCCAAGTAAAGGAACCCAATCGAAACCACCACACCGATATAAAATCTCATCGGGGACCATCCAATGGGCTCTCTACTCAACATCCTCTTCTTGTAGACTTTGGAGAATCACCATCAATTTCTCCTCCATGATATCATTCCGTCTCGGCGTGGTCACTATCTCTTTTAAAGGAGAATAGTTTTCGAAGAAGATTCAGTAAGAGACTTTGTCCACTTTCCAAAAATGGTTGTGAAACCATGCCAACAAAAGCTGCGTACAGCCTATAAATCTGCCCTCTCCCGCTCTACGACATGCCTCAAGAACCTGAAAGTTTCGGCTAGAATTGCAGGGAAGGGCGTAACCCTTTTATCAAGTCGATCAAATAAATCAGAGACGACCTCATCTATGTGCCTTAGAGCCTTGGGGAAGATCACCAATCCGTAAATACTTAATGCGAAGACATCGACCTTTTTCTTCACGTCGGGATATGCTAGGATCAAATCTTGCAAATTTCTCCAAGGGATACACTTACTGTCACTTTTCTGCTTGATTAGAGCTGCAATCCACTGTTTGCTCATTCCCGTGATGTTCATAAACTTTTTCAAGAACGTTAGGACGTTGGCCGCTCTAGAGTAAGCCTTGTTAATTTGAACCTTTGGGCAAAAAAGTAAGGTTGTGTACTCTTCCATAGTAGGTACCAAATCCACCTTTCCAAAAGTGAAACAGCTATAAGCAGGGTTCCAATATTGGGCGAGAGCTCGGAATAGGTGTTTGTCCACTTTGATGTCGAGTAGATAGGGCAGATCACCATAATTGTAGTAGAATAGCTGCTTGGTCTCGTCATCCCACTGATCCTATATTTCTTTCATCTCTTGAAGATTATTTTGGGTTATACTGATACGAGTGAAATCCCACAATTCCGACACGTATCCTTCTGTAAGACTATCTCCTTTCTCTAACTAAGTTTTCTCTGAACAAATACGGACTGCCGCTTTATCCTCCACTTTATCAAGAAATTCATTTTCCATGATAGGCTCTCTAATTTAGTAATCGAACTTGAATCGATACTCTTTTGAATATGAAATGACATACAACATAGTAAAAACACAATAAATCAGTACAACGTACCAAAAACAAAAAACAAAGTAAATAAAAGAAAATCAAACACCTATCTGGGTAACTGCTAGGGTTTCTCGCAGTACTGCCTAGGGTGGGCTCCTAAGGTCTTCTATATGTGGTTTGGTTCTAGAGTTGAGGTACCCGAACCAGCAGATTCCTCGATCCTTACCCATTATAGGCTCATACAGACCGAGTTCAGTTCAGAAGAATACATTTTCCTATGGCCGCACGGAAATGAAAATCTCACGAAGACATAGGTACGGATGTATCCCGAAAGCGACCCACTATCCTGCACGGAGGTGAAAACCTCACGAAGGAGTTGCTTCTCACTCCTACTTAAAAGGGTAAGACCAAACTATCCTTATGCAATATGATGCGAAAATATTCTATGAGACTCAACCGACAGCAATCATATAACACAAACAAATGCAATCAAAGAATCGTAATTTTTTCAAATCAGATTTTCAATTTTCAACAATAAGACAGAAAACAATCAATTTTACGGCTTGACTCTCTTATAGTCCCCAGCGGAGTCGCCAAGCTGTCGAAACCATTTTTTTATTTGGAAAACGGGGTCGACTTTAAATAAATAAGAGTTAATAGTAAACAAATAAATAAAAGAAAAGAAAAATAATAACAAAAATAAGAGTTAATAGTAAATATATAAATAAGTACTATGTACAGTAGTTAAAAGATCATAAAATAATAATAATACAAATAATTAATGATTTAAAATTGGAAATTATTTAAGAGGATATAAATATAATAAATAACAATATGATAAATATATTTACAAACAATAAATAAATAATAACGAAATAATAGTAATGAAAACAAAATTAATTAAATATATTATTATTAATAATAATACATTAATAATAATGAAAGTAATAATAAAAATGAATACAATAATAGTAATAGAAATATTAAAAAATAATAATAATAGTAGAAATAATGGTAATAATATTAAAATTAAATAATATAATACTAATAATAATAGCAATAATGATAATAATAATAATAATAATAATGGTAATAATAATAAAAAGTAATAATAATAGTAAATAGTAATAGTA
The DNA here is from genome assembly GCA_025503065.1 of Gossypium bickii. Lineage (NCBI taxonomy): Eukaryota > Viridiplantae > Streptophyta > Magnoliopsida > Malvales > Malvaceae > Gossypium > Gossypium bickii. Next base: position 25,460,619 of record CP106711.1, on the reverse strand, counting down.
GTAGTAATAATAATAATAATAATAATAAATAGAGAATTAAAATTAATAATAATAATAATAATAGTAGAATAAAAAAATATATCAAAAATCACAAAAGATCTAAAAGAGGACAAAATTGAATTTAAAACCAAAATCTGGGGCAAATCTGAAAAACAAAAAAAAGGAAAAAGATTGAATCAAATGCGCGAATAACAAGGAAGGACCAAAGGGGAAAATATCCCCGCCCTCCAAAACGCAGCACTTGGCTCAGGACTAAAATGAAATCAAATAAAAAATTCAGGGCAAAATTAAAAAATATAGGAAACTTAATTGCAGAATCAATAAAAAGCGGAACGGCCGATTTGGCAATAAGACCCATAAAGAAAAACGTGCAGATCCTCCCCGGGCAGGGTCAGTTGCGCGCGGACCAGGGACTAAACGGCGTCGTTTTGCGGGATTAAGAATGCCAACGAAACAACGTCTTTTGGCCTTGTTATAAAAGAAAAAAAAAAAGAGGAACAATTCATTTTGTTTCGTGTTTTCAAAAAAAAAAGGGTTTCCCTTTTTTGTTTTTCTCTGGGTTAAACCCAGAAACAGGCCGCAAAGGCCACCGATGGCCCGACGCTGCTCCGGCGCAGGTCCACCGTGGACAACGGTCTGACGCCCCAGGTAAACTATTCTTTTTTCTTTTCCTTTTTTATATTATATATATACGTTATATTTAAAGTTTAAAAAAATGAAAACAATTGTATGTATATAAAGATAGTTCCGAAAAGAAAAGAAAAAGAAGAAAAAATGCACAAATAACCTTTGCTTAATCTGCTTTTTCGTATTGATTTTCGCGTGTGTAAAATGTAGGAACCTTACAAATGATTTTTCATTTGGTTTTATAACAGAAAAAAATCAAAAATAAAATAAAAGAAAATACAACATTTCCCTTCTGTTATTCTTGATTTGCTGTATTTTCGTTTTATTCGTAGGTGAAACCACCATGGAGTGACGTGGAGGAGGCTGGAGGCGTGCGGGGTGACGTGGCTGAGCGCATGCGTGCGATGCCCGGAGGTTCGAGCAGCGCTAGAAAGCTCCAGAAACCTCTAGGGTTTCTGGAAGTGTTAGAATTTTTGGGCCATTTAGGCCGGTTCAGCATTGGGCTAGGTTTCTTATTTAGTATTTGGGTTTTGTATTGGGTTAATTGGGTCTGTTGTAAATTTTTGTTTAATGGACTTTTATTAATTTTGTTTGGTTTTTATATTTATTTGGTTTTAATTTTTTTGGTTTAAAATGTTTAATTGGGCCCGAGCAAATTGGGCCAATTACACAATATATTTGGTAAGTTTTGGTCGATTAAGCAACAATTCAATATATTCTGTAAGTTTTGCTCGATTAAGCAACAATTCAGTATATTCAGTAAGTTTTGCTCGTTTGAGCAACATTTCAGTATATTCAGTAAGTTTTGCTTGATTGAGCAATAATTCAGTATATTCGATATTCCATTTTAGTTCCAAAATAATATAAACATTTGATATATCACCTAGTAGGATTTCATTTACATAAATTATAAATTCATTAGTAGTTTTAGTAAGTATACGAACTTAGACTGATTTGTAGAATTTCCAAAGTACAGGGACGACTCCACAATTTTCTCTTTTCCATGATCATCCACATGTTCTCGATCTAATAAAATTACCCACAACTTTTCACTTTTACTTAATTTAGACCTTAAGCCCTAATCATGTAAATTAACCATTTTTTTTTATTTAAACCCAATTTCAAACTAACATTCCATGGTCTTCTAACAGTCCGTATCCATTATTATTTCACACTAAATACAAACACTTTTATTATTTTATCAATTTAGTCATTAAACGTTAAAATCACTAAAAATCACTTCACAAAATAGTCCACCCAAACAATAAAACTTCATAATCCATCATAAACTTCAAAAAATAAATCAACTCATCAATGGAAACATTTATAACATTTAACAGTTTCGCAAATTAGTCCTCAGAATAGCTAGATCAAGCTAATACGAGTTCAAAAATATAAAAATTACTTAAAATTGGCATTAAAATGCTTACCAATCAAAGTTTCAGTCAAAAAGAGCAAAACCCTAACTTTGCTAAGCTTTGTCGTGGAGAAGATGAGTGGAATTTGTCAAATTTCTTATAATTTTGATTTTAACTTAATATATATACCATGGTAATTTTATAATTTTTACAACTTTCTTAATTAATTTTAATTAATCAATGTTTAATATTAATTAAACCATCCACCTATGCATTACACCATCTCATTCCACTAACTAAATTTCCATGGTTAAATTATTCATTTAGGCCCTTTTATTTAATTATTCAATTTATGCAGTTTTTACAATTCAATCCTTTATACTTATTAAACTATCTAAACGTTAAAATTTCTCAACCAAATTTTAATATGACTTTAGAGACCTTGCAAATATTAATTAAATAATATTTACTAATTACTATGTCGGAATTATGGTCTCAAACCACTATTTTCGACACCACTAAAAATCGAGTTGTTACATCCAACGCTACCAAGTGCCACTCATTGCTTTGTTTTCATTGTTGGAGAAATCCCACCTCTCTACTTCCTTTTCCTCTTCCTCTTCCCTTTCCTTTTCGTCAACGAAATAGATGGCGAATGCTAAGAATGGGATGGAAGATACATTGAAGTGGCATGAAAAGGAAGGGGGCAATCGTGGTGCGCAAAGCAATGGATGAGGGGGGCGGAAAAGGACGGATTGAGGACGAGAATGAGGGAGAAAGAGGCGGACGTGAAAGGGAAAGTGTCCATGGAGGGCTTATTACGGTTTAAAGAAGAGGGTTGGTTCAAGGAAAAAAAAAAGTGTTGTTGGTCGTGATGAATGAGGGTTGAAAGGAGGCATTAACTTCTTTTTTTTTCATTTTTTAAACCTATAAATATAAAAAGGAAAAATTCTTTCCCAAGTCCCTATCCTCTGAACAACCATGACACGTGTTGCTCATTCAATGGGCCACATGTCAAGTTCTGACACATTTTAACGTCGTTAAGGTGGAGAACCAAAATAGAAGATGGAAAGAGAATTAGGTATCAAAATGAATAAATTAAAAATATAGGGAGGACATTGACAATTTCATTAAAATACAAGAGTAAAACTTGCCATTATTCCAAAAGATTATGAAAGTGCGTAAAAACCATAATAATAATTTGCTAACCAATCTCACCAATAATTTCATTACCATTGCCTAATTTTGTGCAATTTAGATTTTATGAGAACTAAATTTTTGTATTCAAAATTATAATGAATTTATCAAATAAAAAGAAAATATCCACTAAATACTTTGTACTTACACTCGTCTAAATAATGCGCATCTAGTATGTAATATTTGAGTGTTACATTCTAACATTCTATCTCCCCTTTGCATTCATAATCTCAGAGAATACACACTCAGATTTGGTTCTATCAAGATCACCTCGTGTAACACTCCTTCCTACACTGCTAATCGTGCTCCCTGATTCCGACACTTTCACACCTGAAACACTAAACAACTCTTCGTTATCATCATCCGTGGTAGTACCTCCTCCTCCTCTTCCCGGTTTCAATGGACTGGTTTGGCTGCTGCAGGACTTCATCACCTCATCGCCACCTTCCATGTTGACGATGTTCATGTTCCCACTCTCTTGCACTTGCAATGCAAATTCTAACCCCCAAACCACTTCATTCATGAGTGGCCGCTCTATTCCTTCATCTTTGATACAACTCTCCGCAAGCTCCCCGACTTTCTTTAGGCACAATGGTGAAATATCACCCATCAAGTTGGGGTCCACAATGCTTTCAAGGCTTCCTCTTTTCAGGCAAATCTTGGCCCATCGAGCCAGGCTGATTTGGTCCTTTGGTAGCCCTGGAATCATTGCCGGTCGAGCGCATAATACTTCGAATAAAACCACACCGAACGAGTAAACGTCGGATTTCTCAGTCAACTGTTGCTTTCGGTAGTATTCAGGATCCACATACCCAACGCTTCCCTTTACTACAGTGCTCACATGGCTTTGAAACATGTCTGTTGGACCCAGTCTAGACAATCCAAAGTCAGAAACCTTGGCCACCCAGTTCTCGTCCAATAGTATGTTGGTTGATTTGATATCCCGGTGGATGATTGCCTGCTTCACACCTGCGTGAAGGTACTGCAATCCACGGGCAGCTCCAATGCATATTTCCAGCCTCCTTTTCCACGGTAAAGGAGGGTTCTTCGTTTTGTAAAGATGATCACGAAGGGTCCCCCGAGCCATGTACTCATAGACGAGTATCATCTCCCCCAGATCATCACAAAAACCAATCAAGGACACGAGATTGACATGGCGTAGCTTGGAGAGTAGCTCGAGTTCAGTTTGGAACTCCCGGATCCCTTGCCTTGATGATGAATCCAACCTTTTGATGGCCACCGTAGTCGACCCGCCATCAATGCAACCTTTATATACGTGACCGAATCCTCCTGACCCGATAATGAATTGCTCATCGAAATTCAAGGTGGCTTCTTTAATCTCGACGATCGAAAACCGACGACAAAGATCGGACGGTAGTAAGGAAACGCTGGTAGCACATGTGGAGTTTGATGGGCAAGGTAGTTGCGCCCATGATGATTTTGGTTCGCTGACAGCTAAATCCTTTACTCTCCTAACTTTATGCTTGTAAATGAAAACGCATATGATGAGAGAAAGAGCAAATACGCCACTAAAGACAGCTATGGTAATGATCATAACTAGTGAACACCCCTTTTTATTTTTCCGGAAGCTGGGCGACGTTGGTGAAGGACTCGAACTTGATTCAGGATTTGGCACTGCAAGACTACCGTCTGATTTGTTGAGTCTAAATATCTCTAGACCGTTGAGGATTGCATCCTGATACATTGCAGGTTTGGTAGGGTGTAAAGCCAGCCATAGTGTTTGCTTGCTGTGACCTTCCCTTGGAGTCAACAAAACATAATCTTTATACACCGGGATGCTGTTACCACCACTCCAATTTATGACATCGGCATCATGCTCTGCAGTTTGATTGTTGATGAATATGTCAAAGACACGTTGACCTGCCTTCTTTATTTCCAATTGAGTCTCGCAGAAATGGAGCCTAAGGAGGTAGTTGAAGCCACCGTCAACGTAGAAGTTCCACGTGAGATTGAAATTCATATTGATTGTTGGCTCTGGCCCCATAGTCCTTGACGTGGTGTAGATAGTAGCCGGAGCTATATAAGACGGAGTGTCGTTGGTGTACTTGATGGTAACGTTGGACCGACTAGGAACATTTCCGAATACAGCTCCAAATATATAAGGCGAATCATCCCGCCAAGTTCGAAACATTCCGGTGTCATTCACGTTTTCCACGGTTGCTCCACCAACGTTTAGACGGTAAACAGTTTCGAAAGCAGTAGAATCAGGAATGTGAAAGGGAATTTTACTATTTACAAAAGATACAGAGTCTTCTTGGTGTTTTACATACATTTCCTTCGGCATGGAAACAACTTCAATACCGTTTACAAAGGCAAAAGAGTTGGGCGATGGCGAAAAGGTGACAATCAGCTTCTCGGTTTCGAAACAAGGTACCATAAACTCTTTGATCAACGAGGCTGGCTGACGAAACTCAGCAGAAAGAGCTAAATAGGCACTGAAGTTTTTCAGGAGAAGGTAATTATTAGCGGTAACAGAGAAGAAAGAAGTGGCTCCATCAAAGCCAGAGTATTGAACCGGGTATAAATAAAAACGAAGAAATTTGAGACCAGCTGATACTGGAAAGCTGTAAGTGAATTTATCATGAAAAACTCTAGCAGTCATGTAAGGAACTTGAGTAACAGAATGATCTTGCCTAGTGGCTGTGGACTTAGATGAAGCGTTCTCGGAATTAGAGGTAGCGAATTTGGACCTTTCATCAGTGACCCATTTCCGCCCATCTTCGGATACTAGATTTGATGATGATGGTGCACCACAGTCGAGGAGAATATAATCGGTTGGGGTATAAGCTGCTGAGTTCACGGCTGAAGTAAAAGAGAAGAGGAGATGGAGGAAGAGAAAGAAAGGGAGCATCGAATTGAATTATAAATCTTACTTCGTTACAGATTAGAAAGAAAATTTTTCATGCTTATTAATTAGCAGGCGATGAAGATGGAATCTGAGAAAAGAACGGGTAGGTGGTCTTTTAAGGGTATCTCACCAATATTCACTGTTTGTTGTTGGTTTTTTAAAGACCTTAACGAAGTCAAGTGAACTTGATATTATTAGTGATGCACAGCTTTTGATGATAAGGTGATGAAGACCCGACTGTTTTTATTTTTCCATTGGATAGCTTAAAGTTGCGAACCAAAACAGGGGATGGGTGGATGGATGGATGGGATGGGACTCCTAACTTTGGAAAAGAAGCCCTAGGACTGATTCAACCATGGGAACGCGACAATTTTCTGGAAAGCGAAAAGCATATAGTTTGAGCACGTATCTTTGATAAGATTTTATTGATTTTTTTAACAGCATATATAGGATAGCTTTATGAGAATGAGAACTGTTTTCAGTGGTCATTCCATTCATCCACATCTTATTTGTGGATGCCTGAAGCTAGGACCCAATTTGACTCTTTCTTCAGGGCATAAGTCTCAAATTAAATGTGCTTTCAAAATAAAAAAAGAAAAATCAATTTACTTTCAAATCTTCTTTCTGGAAAATAATTTTCGGAAAAAAAATAGAGATTTCTTGATATTTGGTGGATTCAGTAAAAAAAAAAAAAAAAGAAAAGAAAAAAGGGCTTTATGTTATTTGCCTATTTTCTTACAAATCTTTTTCCTTTAAATAGCAATTTTGAAATAAATATTAAAATATTAATATTTGAAACAATTTTAAAACATTAGTTAATAATTTTTTATATTTTAAGAATTAATATTATAATGATAAATCATAATAATAAAATATTATCTTAATGTTAAATGTATAAATTACTATTATTAATTGTTAAAATATTAATAATATCAAATTAAAATATTAAAATAAGTAGAATATATCATTTATCTCAATATAATTACAATTAAAATATTTTTATCACATTTTTAATATAAATATTGAGATAAATATTAAGATATTAATTATTTAAAAGTTTTTTATCATTAATCTATTGATTTTTCAATATCAATATTTCAAATAGTTTTAGCTTAACAATAATATTTAAAATATTCAATCAGAACAAGATTAAGCTCAAACCATGAACCGAATGAAGACACCAATAATTATATAAAATATAATTTTTAACATTAAAAAACAAGAATAGTATGAGCTTAAATTATATTAGGATGATTCTAAAAAATCACTTTTTAAGCATCCAATAAAAACGTTTCACTTCATATTTTTTTAAAAAGAACTTCTAATTAATATTATACATATTCTAACACTAGATTAATTCTCCTTAATAATATTTTAACCCTAATTAATTTTAATTAATGAAATAAATAAATGTAAAACACTTAAATAAAATTAACAAATAATAATGGTAACCCAAGGTATGATATGGTTGGTTAGAATTTAGAATTTAGAATTTTATGATTTTAGGCAAAGGGTTAAATGAAGATTTAGGGTCACTACAGCAAAACTGACTTATAGCGGCGTTTTTAGTGGCGTTTTGGATAAAAACGCCGCAAAATTTAGACTTTAGCGGCGCTAACAGGAAAACGCCGGCAAAGATTGGGCTATAGCGGCGTTTTTATAAAAAACGCCGTTACAGATGACTTATAGCGGCTTTTGTTAGAAAACGCCACAAAATATTTTTTTATTTCAACACAGAAACGGCGTCGTTTCAATAAAAATATAAAAATTGGAAAAGCTTAGCGGCGCTTTTTTAAAAAACGCCGCGAAAGATGACTTATAGCGGCGTTTGTGAGAAAAACGCCACAAAATAATTTTTTTATTTCAAAACAAAAACTACGTCGTTTCAGTAACAATATGAAATTTGGAAAAAGTTAGCGGCGCTTGTTTAACAAACGCCGCTAAAGATGACTTATAGCGGCATTTGTGGGAAAAACGCCACAAAATAATTTTTTTATTTCAAAACAAAAACTACGTCGTTTTAATAACAATATAAAATTTGGAAAAGTTAGCGGCACTTGTCTAAAAAACGCCGCTAAAGATGACTTATAGCGGCGTTTGTGAGAAAAACGCCACAAAATAATTTTTTCATTTCAAAACAAAAACTACGTCGTTTCAATAACAATATAAAATTTGGAAAAAGTTAGCGGCGCTTTTTTAACAAACGCCGCTAAAGATGACTTATAGTGACGTTTGTGAGAAAAACGCCACAAAATAATTTTTTATTTCAAAACAAAAACTACGTCGTTTCAATAACAATACAAAATTTGGAAAAAGTTAGCGGCACGTTTTAAAAAACGCTGCTAAAGATGACTTATAGCGGCGTTTGTGACAAAAACGCCACAAAATAATTTTTTTTTTTCAAAACAAAAACTACGTCGTTTCAATAACAATATAAAATTTGGAAAAAGTTAGCGGCGCTTGTTTAAAAAACGCCGCTAAAGATGACTTATAACGGCGTTTGTGAGAAAAACGCCACAAAATAATTTTTTTTTCAAAACAAAAACTACGCCGTTTCAATAACAATATAAAATTTGGAAAAAGTTAGCGGCGCTTGTTTAAAAAACTCCGCTAAAGATGACTTATAGCGGCGTTTGTGAGAAAAACGCCACAAAATAATTTTTTTCATTTCAAAACAAAAACTACGTCATTTCAATAACAATATAAAATTTGGAAAAAGTTAGCGGCACTTTTTTAACAAAGGCCGTTAAAGATGACTTATAGCGGCGTTTTTTATAAAAACGCCACAAAATAGTTTTTTCATTTCAAAACAAAGAACTACGTCTTTTTAATAACAATATTTTTTATTTCAAAACAAAAACGGCATCTTTTTCATGTAAATATAAAAAGTATAAAAAATTTGCGGTGTTTTTATCAAAAACGCCACTAAGGGTAGCCTTATTCAACCTATTTGAAAACAAAAAAAAAAGCGTTGTTTTGATCATTGTATAATAATTCATTTTTAATTTACGTTTACTGTTTAATTTTTTTGCCTTAGTGTTAAGGGTTTAGCATTTAGAGTGTAAGGTGTGGGTCATAGGGTTTAGGGGTTAATGTTTATAGTTTAAAGGTTTAGTGGTTTAGGGTTTTAAGATTTAGGGTTTATATGTTTTATAAGGGTTTATGATTTAGGGTTTCGTGATTTATGATGTTTCAGGGTTTAGAGAGTTTATAAAGGTTTATGGTTTAGAGTTTCGAGGTTTATAATATTTTAGGGTTTAGAGTTCGTGGTTATGTGTTTAGGATTTTATAGGTTTTAGGGGTTTAGGGTTTAGGGTTTAGGGCTTATGGTTTTAGGGTTTATGGTTTTAGGGTTTAGGGTTTAAGGTTTAAACAAACCGGTGTTGTATTGCTCCTTACAATCTGATCCATCATCCAAGTTGCCATCATGTATTAATTTCGAAAACTCATGCAGTAGTACTCTTTCATCCTCTTCGATCTATTATTATTTAACTATTTTTTTATATTAATTAATTAAAATAAAATTTATTTGTAATTTAATTTTTAAAATATTCAAAAAAATTAATGACATGTACAAAAAATTTAGAAGTAATAACATTAAAAAGTATATGTTAAAAATTAAAAATTAAAATTTTTTTTAACTCGATGTTGTATTTGCTCATTGCATTCTGATCCATCATCCAAGTGGCCATCATGTATTATTTTCGAAAACTCATGCACTCTTTTTTCCTCTTCGATCTATTATTTAAGTAATTATTTTTTATATTAATTAAAATAAAATTTATCTGTAATTTAATTTTTAAAATATTCAAAAAAATTAATGACACGTAGAAAAAATTTAAAACTAATAACATTGAAAAATATATGTTAAAAATGAAAAATTTAAAATATTATTATTTAAAATACTTTTAAAATTTTGTTAGGTATATGACTTATTATTGTTTAAATTATATATTAAATAATTTTCTATATAATGGTAAAAGAGATAAATTTAATTTTAATATATTAAAATTATCATTGTATTTTAAAATATTTAAGAGATATTATGTATAATAAAATTTTAAAAAATTGTAAAAAATTAATTTTATATTAAGTTTTAGTATTAGCGGCGCTAGGGTAAAAGCGCCGCTATAAGTAGGCAATAGCAGCGCTAGTTTAAAAACGCCACAAACTTTAAAAAATTTTTATCGAAACGACGCCGTTTCTTTCTGTTTGGTTTTATTCAGTTCCATCACCCGATCCTTAGTGTCTTCACCTTATTTTCACAATCCCTAAATTCCCAATTATCAGAATCCTCCTCAAATTGTTATTGGTTTGTCGTCGATTGTCCATCATTTCTCACCGCGTCGACCTTCATCTGCCTCGTCGCCAGTCGCCATCGCCATCGACCAACTTGTAAGTCGCCATCGCCGTTTTTTTTTTATTTTCTTCAGTCTTGACAGTAAGAAATCTAAAGATAAACAGAAAAGAAGAAAAAGCATATGGTGGAAGAAACTAAAGTAACTAATATATATATACATAGAAGGGAAATTTGTATAGTATTCACTATTCAGCAAGTTCTGTTGGGTAGAACAAGCTGAAATCTGTTGGGTGTCTGTGGCTGAGCGGTATTGCGGATTGTATTACTTTGCTTTATTTGGGTTTCTGAAATTATGATTCATTTATGTTGTTTTGACAAATCTGTATTCGAAAGTAACGAAATTTTGCCCTTTGTCTTGGTGGCTGGAAGATTGAAGGGGTTTTATTTATTGTTCTTTTGCAAATATTGCTCTTGTCTTTCGTTTTGATAATTTCACAGGGGTTCAAAGCATCGTTGTCTTATAGTTATTTTGGGTTTTTAAACTTGTGTGAGTATTTGTGTTCCTAGCTGTTGGTTTCAATTAGATGTGTCTAACATCATCACCAGTGTTAAATGATTTAAATTATTCTATATTAGGCCTCAACTGATTGGGATCTTATACCTATATATATATATAGGTATCCATATTGTTAGTAAGATATGAGAAGAAATTTGGGAGTCCTTCATGAGGTCTAAGGTTTAGTTGGCCTTCAAGAAGAGCTAAAAGACTATCTTTTTAAACGATGAAAAACCATTAGAGTGAGTTTACTTTAGTTTATCATAAATGTAGTCTTTTGGGATATATGTTGAAAATACCCTGCCCTTTCACACTACTTGCACTATCACTTTTGGTGATAATTTTTTATTGTGAGCTTGATTCATTGTAAGAAATCTTCATACATTGTGAGGTTTTTAATAATTTACTATCTTTTTATTTTTTGTGAAATATTTTTAGTCAAGAAACATGGCTTTTCATTCCATTAAGAAGGAAAATTTCCAAAATTGTTATTGGTTTTAGTTTCCTAAAAGATTTGGATTATTTGGGTTAGCTTGGAATAGATTATAAAGTTTGCTAACTTTGCTAAAATTTGACTACTTGATTGTTTTTTTTTTTTGGCAGTTAGTGTTAGTGAAGTTGAAGCACTCTTTGAGCTATTCAAGAGCATAAGCGATTCCGTGATTGATGATGGGGTGATCAACAAGGTACAGATCGTCTCTATATGGTTTTCATGTGGTCATGGTTCTCTTTGTTCTTTTTAAATGCAAAGTTTGATGCCCTTCTATCTCTCTCTGCTTTGTATTTGCGGGGAAGAGTTTCAATTAGCAATGCTTTATTTAAGAATAGGAAGAAGGAGAACATTTTCGCAAATCGGGTAATATATTTTGTCGCTTGATATTGTTGTGGGAACTTCAATTTTACTTCGACTTGTTTTTGTCTAAATTATGTTGGATGGGCATGTGATGTGCTAGCAATAGGTGACTAGGTTGCATGTTTATCACATTTACATCCGTTTTCAAGGCATGCTCATCTCAGTTTCCTTCTGTAAACATGAATTTTTAATAATTAATATGAAAGTTAGGAATTAATATATTCTGTTCTTTGAAACTTTAGCTGGATAAATATATAGTCGGGTTGAAACTTAATTGTTGTGGTTAATTGCTTGTTTACGTGGTTCAAAAGAGACTTGAAGCTGATTTGGAGTTTCCACAACTCCATATCGTACTTTTGCTATTTATACCGTTTTATTTTTCATTTATTTTATTATTTTCAATTTTATGGAGTTTCTTTTTTATTCTTCTTGTAGCTTCTCAAAAATCTCAAGGCCCTTTGCTCAACACAATGAAGAGTTCTTTGGAATCGATCGCCATCCAATTTACAATTTGTAAGCATGTATATTTAATTTGCTAAATTGCTGTCCAAATTGCGGATTATTATCTTGCGTGGTTGGTATATATGCTGTTTGTTCTATTGCTGTCCAAAAAAAAAAAAGATTCAAAGTATATAGGCTGGAAACCTAACGGGTTGCCTTATATCGGATCCTCCCTAGGTGTAACAATGCCACGTATGATGAATCTTAAAGAATTTCTGTCTAAATTGATGTTTATTATTTCTGTTTATTATTAATAATGTTTGAACAACCTCCAATTTGCTATCTACTCATGCCGCTTAGATTTTTTACAAGCTCCCGTGTATTATTTTTTAAAATTTAGGGAGCGGTACGATATAAAAAATAACATAAACAAAATATAAAAGTAAATTGTTAAAATATGTTATAATTTTTTAACATAAATGTCATATTTTAATAAATATTTGCAAGTTAAGAAGATATTAACATATTTTAATACAAACTTGTCACTACATATATTATATATTATATTAAAGAATTTTTTTTTTACTTTATCTTCCCTTAAAAATAAACAATTTTTTTTTAAGAATACTTACATTTATATGGCTTTTTGGTTTATTACTAATTACTAATTACTAATTTTTTATATTAATAATGTTTGCTTTTAATATTTAATATTTTCAATATTTTCCAAAATGGTAATAATATTTTGTTATCAGTATAATAATAATATTGATCATTACTTAAATATGTTTTAATTATGAAAAGTAAATTATTTTTTATAAGAAGTAATTTAAAAACTTTTTAAATTTAATATTGTTATCAATATAATAATATAGATCATTATCGAAATATGTTTTAATATAGAAAATAACTTTTTTTTAAAAGAAGTAAGTTAAAAACTTTGTAAACTTAACAACCTCACAGCAAATTTCAATTATAAAAAACCATATAATAACATTTTCCAGCCTTAACTGATTCTCGATTTGAAATTTTATTTTAACTTACATAATTCATAATACATAACTAAGATAAAATTATTTAACTTACATGTACATAACTTACATAACTTACATAGCTTTTATCACATTATTTAACGTACATAATACATAACTTACATAATACTTGTATAGAAAAAAAAAGAGATTCAAAGTATATAGGCTGGAAATCTGATGGGTTGCCTTATATCTCACTGTTAGATATAATGGATCCTCCCTAGGTGTAACAATGCCACGTATGATGAATCTTAAAGAATACATAACTTACATAGTATTCAATTATATATATGATCATATCATTACTTACTTAATTATAAATTAACAATTTAGCCATGTAATTTATTGCCAACTTTAGACTTCAACAACTACGAAATGGATAGGAGTTGGATGAAATTGTCAAGGGTAAGCAACGGCTATCGAAATGGAGTAGAAACTTTTCTGAATTTCGCATTTCAAAATGCAAGCCAAGAGAATATGATTCTTTGCCCGTGTAAGAAGTGTTGCAATATCAATTGGCATTGTCGTGAAGTTGTCTACAAACATCTAGTTGTTGATGGTTTTGTCCGGGGGTACAAAAAATGGATTTTCCATGGAGAGTGTACATCTAGTGGAGCATCTGCATCGATGAATATGGGTTATCCTCATACTGCTTACAATCGAATGTTAGAGATGATAATATGGAAGGCATGTTGCGGGGATGCTTTTAATATGCGTGATGATGGTTTTGGTCGTTTCCACGACTTGGGTGCAATCGATGCTTATAATTTTGGTGGAAATACTTTCACCGAAGGGGGGAGAAGTGTACCTGATGAACAGCCAAATGAAAAAGCGGCGAGGTTCTACACGTTACTTGGTGAAATGAATGAAGAACTGTATGAGGGGTCAAAATTTTCCAAACTCTTTCTGTATTCGTCTTTTTCACTTGAAATGTTTGGGAGGATGGACCGGAAACTCGTTGACAATGCTATTAGAGTTTTTGCAAGAAATGTTTCCGTTTGCGGAAATCCCTCAATCTTCGAAAGACATAAAGAAACTGATAAAGGATTTGGGCCTTGGCTACAACAAAATCCATAGTTGCCCAAATGACTGCATGTTGTACTGGGGCGATCGGATAAACCAACAGTGCTGTCACGTATGCGGTCAATCCCATTGGATTAATAGAAATACAGAGGATGGTAACGAGGATGAACACGATACACAGTCAAGGAAGCAGCCAGTTAAGATTTTACGGTATTTTTCGCTAATACCAAGGCTTCAACGGCTTTTCATGTCGTCCAAGACAGCCAAATCAATGACGTGGCACCGTGATGGACGAACAGATGATGGGTTGTTAAGACATCCTGCAGATTCTTTAGCTTGGAAATCTTTTGACTCCAAATTTCCAAGCTTTGCAAGTGATCCTCGGAGTGTGAGGCTTGGGCTAGCATCCGATGGATTTAACCCTCACAAACTCATGAGCACAACGCATGCGATTTGCCTCTGTGGTACTTGTTCCCTACAATTTGCCTCCATGGGTTTGCATGAAACAATCTTCTTTTATCTTGTCTATGATTATACCTGGAGAGAAAGGGCCGGGGAATGATATTGACGTCTATTTGCAGCCACTTGTTGACGAGTTAAAACAACTCTAGGCTGGTGTTTAGACATACGATGCAATGAGAAAAGAGAACTTTAATTTACGTACGGCTTTAATGTGGACTATTAACGACTTCCCGGCTTATGCTAATTTATCCGGTTGGAGTACCGGGGACGTTATGCTTGTCAGTGTTGTGCGCGCTTGTGAGACATGTTCGCAATGGTTATATAATGGGAAGAAGTTCTCTTACATGGGGCATCGTCGGTGGTTACCAGAAAATCATACATTTAGATTTCAGAGTGCTCAGTTTGATGGTACTGAAGAGTTCAGACCAGCTCCTTCGTAGACCGGTAGATCCGAAATATTCTTAATGTTGAAAGATATGAATTTCATTTATGGCAAGATGAATCAACCGGCAAACCCACATAGAAATAGAAGATCTAGGGATGAATCTGATGATGAATCTGATGAAGAGGATGATCCTAATGAGGCGGACTTGTGGAAAAAAAGAAGTATTTTTTTCGAGTTGCCTTATTGAGAGCATCAGATTTTACGTCATAATCTTGATGTCATGCACATAGAGAAAAATGTCTGCGAGAACATCATTGGGACTATTTTGAATGTCGATGGAAAATCGAAAGATAATCTTTAGAGTCGACTTGATTTAGTCCACATGGGAATTCAGCGTGAGCTTCATCCCCGAGCACTTCCGAATATGAAATATCGGTTGCCGCCTGCTATTTTTTCAATGTCGAAGACGGAGAAAGAAGTGTTTTCATCATGTGTGTTGAAGGATATAAAGGTCCCGGATGCGTATGCATCAAATATATCGCGATGTGTGAGTCTTAAGGATCGAAGATTATATGGCTTAAAATCGCATGACTATCACATATTGATGCAAGACTTACTGCCAGTTGCTATGCGGTGTTGTATGTTGAAAAAGGTGACGACTCCTGTAATTGAACTGTCAAATATAATGAAAGGCATTTGTGGTAAAGTTTTGAATGTTCAAGAACTTGAGAGACTACAAGATCGAGCCGTATTGACTTTATGCAATCTGGAAAAGATATTCCTGCCTTCCTTCTTCACTATTATAGTGCACTTGTTAATTCATCTCTCGCGTGAAGCACTTCTTGGTGGACCCGTTTTCTATCGATGGATGTATCCCATTGAAAGGTCTTACTTTATTTGCAAAATATTCCTTCATTCAGCTCAATACCTTTAGTTGCAACTTTTGATAATGTTGTATATCGTGTTTAGGTTCCTTTCCAAATTGAAGTCATACTGCCGCAATAAGCGTTATTCGGAAGGATCAATTGCCGAGGGCTACTTGGCAGAGGAATGTATGACTTTCTGTTCGAGGTATTTGGAAGATGTTGAAACAAGAATGAACAGACCAAGTAGAAATGCTGGGCTCACAGATCATAATTTGGCTGAAACTTATTTATTTCAAAGTTTCGAAGAACCGATCGGCAAAGTCGAAATTACAGAATTAGACGATAGATCGTGGGTCCAAGCGCATCGATACGTTCTTTTTCATCACGATTCAATGGAACCATTTCGGAAGTAAGTTCTACAATTTGATAAATACTCATCAATTATGATTTGTTTGTCTTCTAACAAAGTAAAACCTTTTTTACCGTAGTGAGTACAAACAAATATTGAGAGCTCGTTCATGATCTCGAAGATTAAATCGACGAGAAATTAATAAGTTGTTCGCAGAATCATTCCATGAATGGTTAAGCCAAATGGTATGCAATTTAAGTTTTCATTAACAAGTAATAAGGTTTTCTCATAATAATTACTCGATTTACTTTCGACTCGATAGGTTTGGAGTCGGAATGAAGTAAATGACGACGTTAAATGGCTTTCACAAGGTCCAAACAGATTAGTTAAAAGATATAGTGGCTTCCTTATCAACGGATCTAGATTTCATACGAAGTATCGCGAGAGATTGAGGAGAACCCAAAATTGCGGAATTGTTGTTAATTCTTCGATTACAAGTTATGCTAGTGTTAGGGACAGTAATCCGGTTGAGGGGAATCTGGAGTATTACGGACTTATTACTGACATCATTGAGTTGGATTATTACGGCAACTGCAAAGTTGTCTTATTTCGAGGTGATTGGGCTGATGTGAATACGGCTTGTGGAATTAAAGTCGATCAATATGGCTTTACAATGGTGAATTTCTCTCGATTGATTCACACCGGAGAACAACTGATGGACGAGCCGTATGTGTTTTCTTCTCAAGTTAAACAAGTTTTTTACTCGGAAGATCCAATTGATGAGGGTTGGCACGTTGTACTTCGAAACACCCCTAGAGACTTCTTCGACATTGGCAGTGGAAGTAGAGATGACGTAGTCGAAAGACCAGAAACATTACCTTTTCCAGAACAAAACTTAAATGAAAATATCCCTAGTACTAGTCAACAATTTCAATGGGTTCGTCAAGATGTGGACGAAGATATTTACGAAATATGATTTAGTAAGATTTTACGATTTATTATTTATATGTAATATTATAATTTTAATGTTGGGCATGTTATATAATTTAACTATTTTAAATGTCCTATTATTGTTGTTATTTGTTACTAAAATTTTGAACTATTTTACGTGTATTGCAGGAAAAATGCCTAGAAGACGATTATTACGAGATCTCAATATTGTTCGCGATACTCCAAATCCAGAAGAAGCAAATAGTGAATAGCAAACAATTGTTGGATCTTCTACTCTGCCGGACATAGATGATGAGCCTGGAGAATTTGAAAGTAATGTTAAGTTTATTTTACATGCATGTTGAATTTTATTATTGATTCATTTTTCAATTTTAATATAATAATATATCATTTTCAAATTGAAGGTGGTGGGGCCGCGCAGAGCTCGGGACGTACACTACTTAAAGATTTATACGACTTAGAGCCTACCGATCGTGTTAAAGTAAGGAGAAACAATCATGGCCAGCCTGTTGGATCTGAAGCTCGACTGTTAGGAAGCTATTTGGGCATTATTGCACAAAATGCCAATATGTTGCCCATTAACTACGAATCATGGCATCACATGCCTGATGCCAACAAAAATCAGGCTCTCGATAATATTAAGGTAACAAAACGTGAATGTAATTTATAATACTTTAATTTAATTTTCATTTATATTAACTTTTTATACTTTTTTTCTTCATGCTAGATTTAATTTAGAGGTCTCTGATGACTATGTTAAGAAGACATTGGGTAAAAAATGGAGAGACAATAAAAGCACGCTCAAAAAACAATATTTTAAGAAAGACATAAGCCTCGACGAAAAATTAAGAAATGTTCCACCGGGAATGTTGAGGTACCAATGGGAAGATCAAGTTAGATTTTGGAATTCAAAAAAAGGAGAGGTATTACGTACTTCTAAAATCTTATAAATTATTTGGTTTATAGTATTTACTATATATATAATTCAAATTGCATTATGTAGGACCGTGAGCGAGTTGGAATAAGCAACAGACGGAAACAGAAATTCACGCACACGGCAGGTTCTAGAAGTTTTGCTTGTGTAGCTGAGGCCGAGGTATTATAATTTATTAATTCTGTCAAATATTAATTACTTTATACTATTAAATTATATTTTTCTGCTAAAATGTAGGAAACTTTGACTGGTCAAAAAGTTGGACGCGTTCAGCTTTTTGACATTACGCATAGAAAGAAGGATGGATCTCCGATGACATCCGAAGCTGCAGAAATTTTGGTATATTTACTTAATAAAATTTTATTTTTTATAAATATTTATAATGTTTAATTATAATAGTTTAATTCATCGTTTATAGTTTTAAATTTATAATGTTAAATTATGTTGCATTCTTTCTTATTTATATATTTCGTTTCTAACTCTTTCATTGATTTATTAGGATAAACTAAAGGAGAAAAAGGCGGAGTATGAAGCGGCTGCTTCGACTGATAGTTCTGTTAATCTTGAGGAGATTGATAACAGAATTATTACAGATGTTTTGGGTCCTAAAAGGTACGACTGCTTCGACTGATAGTTCTGTTAATCTTTAGTATATTTTTAATAGAATTATCACTGATGTTTTTGGACTTGAAAGGTATGGTCGGGTTCGATTTAAAGGATCCGGTATTACCCCGACCCAATATTTTGGGTCCGGCTCCCAGCAGTACATGCCTTCCGGGAGTCAATCTCGTGCTGAAGTTCAGAGGCTACAAGACCAGATAGCTCAGATGCAAGAGAGCACGGTTGAGCAGAGGCAACAAATTGCTGATGTTCAAAGAAAATATGAAGAACTCCAAAGAGCGGCTTAGAGCGGATGATGCGAAGCAAAGAAGAATGTGAGGAGGCAGAGGCAAAGATCGATGCTAGCGAGTGAGCAGCAGAAAGTACGAAGAGCTCGAACAGCGGCTCAAAGATATGATGCAGATGTTTCAGCAGTCGCAGAAACCGCCATCTTAGACACATTTAGTTTCTCGTTGTAAGAATGTTTTAACATTATTACATTTAACATTATTGTTACAATATTTTCAGTTATCATTCATTTAATTTATTAAATTTCAAGTATTATTTAGAATTAATGTATTTGGTGTGATTTTTATGCTAAATTTGCTGTTTTGCGATGGAATTATATGCTATATTTACTGTTATTGGTTGGTTTTAGTGCAGGAGGGGTATAATATTGAAAAAATTGTACTACAGAAATATGTACAAATTAGCGGCGTTTTTTGGAAAAGCGCCGCTAAAGACCATGACTTTTAGCGGCGTTTTTTCCATATAAACGCCGCAAAATTTTGCGGTGGTTGTAATAGCGGCGTTTTTTGTGGCGCTTACAAAAGCGCCGCAAACACTTTTAGTGGCGCTTATAAACGCCGCTAAAGGTCAAAAAAACGCCGCTAAAGGCCAAAAAGTCTGTTTTGCTGTAGTGGGTATATGATTTTAAAGTTTATGGTTTTAGAATTTTATAAAAATAAATTAATTTTATTTAATTTTAAAGTTAAAAAAATAATAAGAGTTAATTGATATTTCTTGATTTATTATATTATTCATGTAAATTTAAAAAATATGATGTGACATGTTATTATTAAAAGACTAAAAAGTAATTTTCTAGAATTATCCTAATCTAAGTTAAACTTAAATAATGTTATTTAAATTATCATTTTATGTTAATATTGCTTTGTAGGAACCCATTTTGCCTGGGCCCGTGAAAACCAAAATGAAAAAGAAAACGATACAAATTATAAAACTCAAATGTCCATATTTTTTAAAGTCTATTTACAAACCCATTGAAGCCCAAATTCATTATCACCAACCCAATACCTAAAACAGCCTACTTAAAATCCATTTACACCCAATCTTAACCTAATTAACCACGGGGCCCAAAAGGCCCAAAACCAAAATAGAAACCCTAGGTTAGTTGCGCCGCAAGCCTCCATACCAGCAGCCTTCATCGCAGCCATCAACGCGTACGAATCTTGCACCACTGCCAAAATTCTTGCCTCTCCTACACAAACAAGAAAAAACAGCAAGCAAACATGGCAAAATACATATGTTTCCTTTTTAAAATTTATTTTCGGGTTTATATAAACCCAAAAAACTTGTAAAACCGAGGGGGATGGAAATATACACGAGAACAGAAGCAAATATACAAAGATGTACAAAAATACAGAATCAAAAAAGTTTTTTTTTATTTTTTTCATCCTCGAATCTGTCTATTTTTTTATTTTTATTTCTTTTATTTTAGTTTTTTTTACATAAAAAAAGGGGCTTTAAAAAAAAAACTAACCTTTTGGAACTCCGGCCACCGCGTGCGAAGCCTCGCTGGAGGGCCTGTCGAAAATCGCCTGGCAGGGGAGAGGAGAGAGCTCCTCTCTATTTTTGTGTTTTGAAATGAGAAAGAATGTTTTTTTTTAAAAAAAAAAATCACCTTATATACCACCCCTAAATGGCGTAGTTTAGGGCTGAGGCTAATAGCCCCAAAACGACGCCGTTTCATGGCTCTGACCCGACCCGCCATCATAGGATCCGTGTGTTTTTCAGTTAAATGGGCTATTTGCGCATCAAGCCCTTCTGCATTTTTTAGTTTTTTAATTCAGTTCTCTTATATTTTAAATTTATCCCAAACTTTCATTTATAGATTCAATTTCGTCCTTTTTCATTTCTTTTATAATTTTCATTATTTTATTATTAATTTTATTATCATTATTGTTAATTTTGATTTTGATTTTTATTATCATATTATTATTGCTTTTACTATTATTATTTTATTATCATTATTATTTTATTACTAGTACTTTTTATTTTACTATTATCAATATTATTATTATCATTACTTTTAACATTATTATTCCTATTTATTATTATTATTTCATTACAATTTTTTTTACTATTATTTTTCCTATTATTATTAGTACTACTATTATTATTATATTTATGACTATTATTATTATTTTTAATTTTATTATTATATTTTCTATTATTAGTATTATTTTTATTTTTATTACGTACATCATTTTTGCTATTTTTTATCATTTCTATAATTTTTGTTATTAATATTACTTTTATCTTTACTACTATTATTACCTTTTTCATTATTACTATCAATTTTAATATCCTTACATTATTTTATTATTATTATTACTATATTTATTTTTGCTATTATTTTTATCATTATTTTTATCATTATTATTTTATTTTATAATTGTTAATATTATTTTTTATTATTTATTTATTAACATATTTCCATTTTATTATTTTTTTACTATTATTATTATTTTATACATATTATTTATCTATTTGTTAATTTGATATTAGCTTCATTTTGTTATTATTTTCTTTCTTTTTATTTACTTATTTGTTTATATATTTACTATTATTTTTTATTATTATTGCCTTCATTATTATTATGTATATTATTACCCACACTTTTATTCCGTTGTGCATGTTGCCATTATGATTTATTTTTCAATTATATTATATTTTCTTTGATGCATCAAAAATTTGGTTTTGAAATAAGCAAATACCCTGCGTTCTAGGGTTCGAAAGAAATCGTACCCTAACTTACTGGGTTGCGATTTTCTTCTTCGAGTCCAAAGAATCTATTACTTTCCTTTTAAAAGTAAAATAAAAATTTATTCTCGAGAATTCAAAATTGTCGTGTCCTAACTCATTGGATGTGACGTTTTGTTATCTTAGGATAAGGATTTCAGAAAACAAGGCAATGTTTCGTGTTTGGAAGTTCGAGAAATCGTGCCCTAACGTGTTGGATTTCGGTTTTTCGTACATCCCAATAACTAAATATCCTTTTAATTTCGTGTTTTGGAAAATTAAGGGACAATCTTAGTTTCGGGGGTTAAAATGTTGCACCCTAACGTACTGGATGTGATATTTTATCCTTTTTGAACCAAAGAGTCTTAATATTCCGAAACGGGTTATATAAACATTCTTTAAAATAAATTATATTTTAAAATCTTTTCAAATTCTTGATATAAGGGCATTAATTAATCAATTAGGTACCAATTTTTGGGCGTTACGAGGGTGCTAATCTTTCCTCGTACATAACCGACTCCAGAACCCGTGTTCTTGTATTTCGTGGACCAAAATCAACATTTTGAAATAAAACGCTTTATAAGGTGATCTAATCACACCTAAGTAAAAAGGGATTGGTGGCAACTCCCATTTTCATTTTGAAAGTCGATCCCCGTTTTTATAAACTTTTTAAAATTGGTTTCGACAGCATTACCCAATACATATTTTAAAAATCTTAAAATATTATAATAATTATTGAATATCATTTTTTAATATTTTTGCTATTAAAATACAAATATTTTATATTATGGCAAATTTATAATTAAATATTTATAAGTTATCATATATATATATATATTTATTTTAAAATATTAATATAAAATATTTTTCAACAAATGTTAATAATAGTATTTTTATTAAATGATAATATTGTAAGATTAAATTCTATTTTTATTAAAATAATAAAGAATATTAATTATATTAAACTGCCCGATTTCACAAAACTAGAATTCACATAAGATTGGGAAGAACCAAGATCAATTAGGGCATATACAGGTACTGAATATAAAAGGAAAATACATGCTACTACATCTGTAGCATTGCCTTCCTCATGCATACGGACTACGTATGCTCGTGTTGGGGCTCTAGCCTCATATCTCTATGCTGTAGACTCAACCCCTTTCTTCATAGTACCTCTCGATACAGATCCACCATATGGATTTCCCCAACCCTAACAGCAAGAGCAGACCTCTAGGTAGAAATAGGTGAATCAATGAGCAACCACGGGCAAAATGGTCCAAAGACCCACATCGAAAACACGTCCTGGTCTTCTTCCAACACTCGACCTTATGTCTTTTCCCACACAACTCACAGCTCGGGATATCGACATCTCTAACTAGGCTTCTCACACTGCCTACTGACACTATTAGTTGTCAGTCTCGGCCTCTCTCGAACCTGACAGATCTCAGAGCTGATCTCTAATGCTTTCAAGACTCTCTAGCTCGTTTAGGTAACGGATGTGAGCTAGAAGTCCCAAGTCATTTTTTGAAGGCTCGGGAGGGCTCTGGTTTCTTGTCCAAGCCCATCACTTGCTCGACCATTTTCGCTCATTAGGTCAAATCAACAAACTCTTTTATTTTGTGCGACACTAATTGGACTTTGAGTTCATCCCATAAACCATACAAGAAATGTTTACAGCTTCCCTTCTCTGTCAAAACTAATTCCAAGGCATATTTACTAAGTTGTAGAAACTTACGCTCGTAATCAATAATAAACATCCCGCCTTGTTTTAAATTCATAAACTATTGCTTACAATTTTCTAGGTACAATTGGTTGGTATACTTCTTCTGGAACTTTGGCTGAAAAAAAGTCAAATCAACCTTATCGGCTGGCACGTGTCAGGTAACGATCAATCACCATTGATATGCCTCCTCTTTCAAGAGAGATACTACACATGTGACACATTCACGCTGAAACTCAAGCTATTGCAGAATCCGATTCATCGATTCTAACCATGATTCAAATGACGAGGGGTCGATGCCTTTCAATCTTTTAAATTCAGTCACACCATATTTATGCAACTTCTTTATCAGAGCTTGTCAAGTTACAACAACTGGAGCAACCTGCAGAGCAGCTCTTATTGCTCGCTAAAGGACCTCCGCTATGGAGCGAAGCAGATTTGTTTATTCCCGTCATAGGCTATCATTTTTACGTTGTCGAGCACCGACTGATTCAACATCAGGTTCCTTGACTCTAATCCTATTCTCACTCCCAACGAAGCGATCATTGTTGTAAACATCATTCCCAACATCATTTCTCGATTCATCGGACATTTTCAACTATAAAACAAAGACATTTTATAATCAACATCCAAATCTCGACTCAACTTTGTCATGTACCTCTAGACTCAATTATGAGATCGATTTAGTTAGTGAATCGACTAAACCTATAGCTCTGATACCACTAAATGTAATACCCTATACCCAACTCGATCACCGGGTTCGAGCTATAGTGTTCCACATTCGTTACCGGAGCAACTACGATCAAATTAAATATGAATTCACATCATCAAGCTATTATTCATAAAAATTATAAACAAACAATACAATACAGAATCATTCTCTGGTTTTAAACAAGCTTACGAAAGCTTTTAGGTTAACCTGAAACCAAATCAAGACTGAATTGTAAAATTTTCAAAACACAAGATTAATGTTGTGACATCGCCAAACAGTTTGTCATGTCATGAAGTCAGTCCACTCGACGTCGCGCCGTCATTTACTATTTGACCTCGTTGAGATGAAGGGCTTCTTGTCTCAACATGACATTACAGGCCATTTCTCGTCACGACAACATACATTTGACGTCTCGACGTCACTTACTATTCTACAATACCAATGCAGAAAACCTAAAATTTTAAGACACACCAATGCATGTTCACTTTAACCTTTTTTTTTCTTTTTGACCAAATGTACAGTAAAAATAAGTTCCATAATAAGTCATAACACTTTCAATTCATATAAGTATGATGTTCTAATTGCCTAATACTACCAATCATCCAATCATTCTCACTAACTTACCTTATATTCGCAATATACTAGATGCAAACATATACATATTTATTAATTACTTTATAATTAAACTGCCATTTCATGTATCATTTCCTAATCCTACCATAGCAAATCCAAATTGCACATATATGCACATAATGACATATAACATATCAACCATTTGCTAGGTTCATACATACATTTCATTCAAGGTACCATCACATATCTCATACCTTAATCAACCACATATATCGCTTTTAGAACATCAAAATTCAACATTTAATTATAAACATCATTCTATCCCAATAAAACTTAACCTATTAGGTACAAGCCAACTATAAACATAAAAGATGCATAAACATTACTGAGTTGTGTTCAGATTCTGAATGCTTAGAAGACCTTTTCATGGTCTACCGTGAATTTAAGTTACCTGCGCACGGAGAAACAAAACTGTATGTTGAGCAAATCGCTCAATGGTAAATCTATAATTTAAGATACTATAATTAAGTTTATGAAAATGCACACATCCATATAAGTTCAATCCAAAATCCAATCCACATACAATTTATACCAAGTCTCACCATTATCTCATTTCTTAACATTAACATGCCATTACACATACATACTCAATTGGATGCCACCATTATACATGTACTCAACCATTTAAAACATCAATTATATCATAATTATTCAATCTCATATCATTTCTTTTAAAAAATTTCAAGCTCGTTAGCTCCTTGATTTGATAAGCCCTCTAGGCTCGTTTTTAACTCAATTCAAAATAACATCATATTCCATATTTCCATCCCATTTCATTCCTTAATCATTTAACCGATTCATTTATTTTTAACCCTATTAACTAGACATGGACTTGGTACGGATATACAGATCTGTCACCCCTGGTTGCCCGGCAACGATAACGCTAATATAATATATAATACCATTTCGGATTGCTCGACAACAATGATTTTCTCAACTCAATCAATCTATCACTCTAGGTTGCCCGAAAGCGATGACTCAAAGCATAATGTCTATCACCTCGAATTGCCCGGTAACAATGGTTTTTTTCAATACTTTGATTCTATAGCATTCCAACTATATTCGGCACAGTCCAACATTTAATAGAGTAACTAAATTTTGATTCTTTACATATAGTTCAATTTACAATTCAATGTTCACAATCCATTGAAATTTAATAAATTCATAGCATACATAACACAGAAATTTTATTATTTATTCAATTTAGTCCTTATTTCGGTATTCAACCTCAATCATAATAAATCAAGTAAAATAGCCATTACTAACTCACCTTGATACCATGTAATGCAACAAGTAATGAATATGTAATAATAAGTTGATCCCAAACTATAGAAATACAAACTAGAAATTTTGAGCTATTCATCGGCGGTTTTAGCTTTTCCGTTCCCTCTTGATGAATTCGAGTCGACATTAGCTACAAATTAATATAAACATAAAATACCATCGATATTCGACCAAATTCACAATCAATTGTCATTTAATACAAATTTTATATTTTATTCAATTTAGTCTTTAAAACCAAGACTAACATAATTTTCAATTTAAAACTCCAATTTAAAATCCGATTTCACTATCGTCCATTAGGGGCCCCCTATTTATTATTTCTACAGGAACTTTTACAATTTATTTGGTTTAGTCCCTAATGTACAAAACTATCAATTAAGCTTTACAATTTAGTCTTTTTTTCTCATTTAATCTTAAAATCTATCAATTTAACACCTAAAACTTCAAGAAATCAACAATGAAAACTTACTAAAACTATGACAATTTTATAATTTGGTACATGGGCTAGCTAAATCAAGTTCCCATGATCTCAAAAACATAAAAATTACAAGAAAAAAAGACTAAATTGAACTAATCAATTAGAAGCCAAAAGCTTGAAGTCCTTGGCCAATTCTTCCTTAATACCTTGGCTATGGTTTTTTGTGGTGAAGAAGAAGGTAGATAAATGTTTTCTCTTTCCTCCCATTATGTTAGTTTTATTTCATATTTTATACATTTAATTTTTATTATAAATTTTAATAATATAAAATATATCAAACACCACCTACCATCTATTATAACATATTCAAGAGGGATTATTTACCATTTAGACCTTAATTAATTGCAATTTAATTCCTCAGTTCATTTCCTAATTAAAAATCTATATGATTAGACTTTTATAATTTAGTCCCTAGACTCTAATTAAACACAATTTCGGCTAAATTAATTATCCAAAATTCAATTCACTTATGTAATAGCTCCGTAAATATTTACGTGTTTGGTTTATGAAAATTGGGCCTAAAACCGCATTTTTTGACACTACTAAAAATTGCATTGTTTCTAAGTAGTTTTTAATTAGTTTAAATTCTTATAGTTGATTTTATAATAAGCTATTGTAAAATAAGTATTACACATTTTTAGTGATTTTTAAATGTTTTTTTTATTTAATGAACTTTTTCAATGTGTTTTATAGGCAAATAAATAATTTAAAGGAAGGAAGATTAGATTTAGATGCATTGGAATGAAAAAGAGTTGGAAAACCATAAGAAAAGCAAACCGCCTCTTGGCGTCGCCACTTCAACTCGATTTTTGCTTACCCCATTTTAAATAAAGGCATTTTGGTCTATTCACCTTGGCTTATGATATTGGCCTAAAAAACTTGTATAAGTGTTTCGCTAAACAAACTTGTATAAAGTGTTTCTTTTAGAATTAAAAGAAGAGGCGGTCTTAATTTTAGTTTTAAGGTCAGTTTGTTTTATGAAAAATATTTTCTATATTTTCTTTTTTTTAATAGAAAATAGCTTAGTTAATAAAAATGACATACATGTAAACAAAAAATAAATCATTTTTGTAAGTCATTTTTCCTACCATTTTGAAAAACTTAAGTCATTTTCTTGAAAAGAGCTTCTTTATAAGAAATTTTTTTATACGAAAATTAACTTAAATCAAGCTTAATATTATTATACTAATAATAAATTTTTAATTTTAATTTTGAAATTATTTAAAAATATCAATATAAAATATTATAATTTTCAATATTATTAAACATACATATTGAATTATTTATATTTAATCATATTATAAATTATTTATATTATTAAACATACATATTTAATATTTTAATATTTTAATAAATTATTTAGTATTTTAATTTTATTTTAATAATAACTTTTAAAAATAATAATTTTAAATAATATTCATATATTATTGAAAATATTTATTATTAATATTTTAATAATAAATATTTATTATAATTATAAATATATTAATAATAAATATTTTGTTGTATAAAGGTGAACATATGCCATAGATTCATGTACTCTTCACAAATTGGGAATTTAGTCCCTCTACTTTTTAGATTTGAAAATCAAGTCCAATTGTTAACATTGTTAATTTTTTTTTCAATTTTATTGATGTCACAGTTTTAAATAGAAAATACTCTCTTGGTAGTTATGTAACTAAAAAATGATATTGTAATAAACTTCAATTTAACAAAATATTTTTAATGGTGCTAACAAATGAACCTAAAATTTAATATCTAAAAAGTAAGACTAAATTCCCAAAAATAAAAGTACAATGGCTAAATTTCAAATTTACGAAGAGGGCAAGGACTTATGACATATTTTAACCTAGTATAAAATATGAATATTTTTAATTATATGAATATGATGATTTGTTTAAATAATGTTTAGCATAAATTTTCTCTTATAACTCTCTTGTGTTAATATGTACTCTCATATATGTAATATACATGTAATTTAAATTAAGTTTTAATTAAGTATCCTTAACTACTCTATCTTTACGAATCGAGGTTGAATTGGTATAATAGTTTCTTATTATTCTATTTTGTGCATTTGCATTACTTTCACATATTCTTAGTTTATTTTTCAAAGGAAAATATTAATTATGAAAATCATTAACAATTATTACATATAATATATCACAATTAATTAATTCTTTTTAAAATATATTACAGAACATATTTGAAATGAAACAAATACATTATTAGATAGAATTACACCTTCGTAAGAAAAACTATTTGATTATTTTTTTTTTAAGATTAAAGGTTAAATTTAACTAGAAAAACATAAAAATTAAATTGACAAATAAAATGTAAATGTTGGAGTGTAACATCCCATACCCGAGTCCGATGCTAGGACTGGATATGAGACATTACCATGCTTGAACTCACTTAGACATACACTTACGGGCTGTAAAATTTTGTTCCAACTTAAAAACTTCTCTTTCTTAGTCTAATCATACATTTCATTAGCCTACGAGGCCTTAAGCATTTATCCGATAACTTTCGGAACTTAATCGAAAACTCTTTTTTGAAGTAGGGTTCACGCGCCCATATGACTAGGAACATGCCCGTGTACCCTTAGACACGCCCATGTCTACAAACCGTGGGGAGTTACTGACTATATTCACACGGCCTTGACACACCAGTGGGCTTAGACCGTGTGGTTTTCCTTGATATACTGACTTGATCACACGGTCTGGGGCACACGCCCATTTTCTAACCGTGTGTCATACACGGCTAATACAAACGGCCGTGGGATATGACCATGGTCTATCCTAACTTAAAACAATAAGGTGCAGGGTACACACGGCCTAGACACACGCCCGTGCGTCTAACCGTGTGGGCACTTAAAGGCTATTTACCAAGCCATTTGCCACCCTGAAATCAAGATCAACTCAAACTCAATTCAATGCATATCATAGACAATACCACATGCTTCATTGACTTCAATAAACATACATACATAGACAATTTTGGCCAATCACTTAGCCAAATACAAAAGAATAATAAAAGAGGCATACACTTCATTAATTTCATCTTCATTGAAAAATAAAGAGTTTGCCAAATATATGCCTAACTTAAGAAATCATTTACAAAATGACTTACAGCCAACACTTTAACTAACAATTACAACTTGACAAAATACCCAAGTCCTATACATGCCATATTCAAAACAAGTCTAAAATTGTTATACCAAAATGTTGTTGATAGTATGATTCCTGAACCCCTGCATCTACGATCTTCGAGTTATCTTGGCAATACTATAAGAAAGAAGGGCAATGAAAAAAAAAAGGTAAGCAATAAGCTTAGTAAGTTGCATAGAAATAATTAGAAATCATAATCCTCATAAAAGAATAATTCATCCATAGCATTAGCTAATCGTATACAAGCCAAGACTTCTTGACAGCATTAGCTAATCGTATACAAGCCAAGGCTTCTTGACAATCCTTACTTGCAATTGTTCATATCCAACATTACCGTAACACATATAGAGCCAATTCTCATGACTCATTCATTAGCACTTGTATTCATTCATATCTCTACTTTTAAATTCATCTGCTTATCCCACCATACACTGGAAATAATCAAATACATGTCTTTATAATTACTACGATAAGTATAAAGCCAATGTCACATTCTCTAGGTGGTCTTACATGAAGTCTCCTCTAGGTATCGATGCCATGTCTCGGACATGGTCGTATAGGGAATTTCCTCTATGTGCTAATGCCATACCCCAGATATGGTCTTACACTAGCTCTTGTCTCAATGCCGATGCCATGTTCCAAACATGGTCTTACACTGGCACTCGTATCAACGTCGATGCCATGTTCCAGACATGGTCTTACACTGACCCTCATCATACGGCCGATGCCATGTCCTAGACATGGTCTTACATTGACCCTCATCATACGGCCGATGCCATGTCCCAGACATGGTCTTACACTGACCCTCATAATACGGCCGATGCCATGTCCCAGACATGGTCTTACACTGACCCTCATAAGCCGATGCCATGTCCCAAACATAGTCTTACACTGACCCTCATAATACGGCCGATGCCATGTCCTAGACATGGTCTTACACTGACCCTCATAATACGGCCGATGCCATGTCCCAGACATGGTCTTACACTGACCCTTATAATAGATGATAGCATTTTTCGTATACATCATGGTCCATTAGGACTTCAATATCACATTCACATAAGCTTTTCAATTTATTGAAGTATCATGCATCAATAAGACATCAAGCGTTCTCAATTATGCTAATATAATATTACATTAAAATCACATACAACTTACCTCGTTTTCAAAATGAGCTAGTTCTTCGGTTTAGTCCACGACTTTATCCTTTCCCCGATTAAAGCGAATTCTCGTCTCCTCTTGCTCTATAATAGCAAATTAGCTCATTTTAATCATTACATTAACATAAGCATCTCAATAATCCTACTTACGCAAAATTAACATTTTACCCCTGAATTTTGGCAAAATGACCATTTTGCCCTTAGGCTCGGAAATTAATTCTAATCACATTTTTATACACAACAAGCCTAGGCAAGCATTTAATGCTCTTAAAGCTATCATCAAAAATCAATATTTCACATACTTACTACCAAATTTATAACCTTTTCATTAAGGTCCTATTTGGTGTTCTCATGCTAACACCCTTTTCAAAAGTTGTTCATCTAACAACTAAGACTCAAGTTCTTCCTTAAAAATGCAGCAAATAACTAAAGTAGCTCTCATGGTAAAACCCTAAACCTTTCAAAACATTGCACAATAGTCCCCTCATTTGAAAGCTTTAGCTTTAGGGGTCTCAAAAGTACAATTATTTTCAAGAAAAGTTCACTAGAACATTTACTTGAATGGATGAGAGCTTGCAGAAATTTTTGAAGGTTTCTACCCCTTATTTGCTGCAAATTTTCGGTGGAAGATGATAGGAGAAAAGATGATAATTTTTCTCTCCTTATTTTATTAATATTAGTCAAATAAGTCACCAACTACTACTAACTTTGACTAAAATTGACAATCTTGTCTCCTATGCTCTCCTATGCCCGGCCAAGCCTCTTCCAAAGGCTAAATTGCCTTTTAAAGACCCTAAATTTACAATCCATGGCCATTTGGTACTTTTAGCACATAGAATGGAACTTTCGCACTTTATGCGATTTAGTCCATTTTCGCGATTAAGCATGAAATCGCTAAAATTAAAGTATCAAAATTTTCATGCTCATATGCTATCATGTTCTTACTCATAATAAATCATGAAAATAATTTCTCAAATCTTGGAATAGTGATCCCGAGAGTACTATTCCGACTAGCCCCTAAATCAGGCTATTACTCCGAGTAAATTTATCATTCCACCAAATCCTTTTTGTAAGAAATGAAAAGGGTTTGATTTCACTGATTGGTTGTTGGTGTTGTAGGAGAGGCCTAGAGGGATGTTGCTCTTCCATCTTCCCTTTGTAGAAAGAAAACGGCTGCTCTGTTTTTTTTATTTTTTATATCTTAAGGTATTTATTAGAATGAGTTCAACAATATATTAATTCTTCGCATGTTGTAAACTCGTTAAGAGATAGATGTTAGACACGAATTTTAATTATTCTGTTTTAATTGACTTAGTCAAACACTAATTTAAACCCAAACTAGAAAGAAATTAAATTACCAATTTGTTTTAATGGTTATTAGTAACAGATTAATGTGAAAGCAGGTTCACTGAAGTTGCAGCTCGGTTGACTTTTAAGTAAGTTTCCAAAGACAAGTCGCCATCCATATCATTTTCTGCGAAACAAGTGTATGAAAAAATCAAGGGCCATGTCTTTGACCGTGTCAAAAACTACAATAATTGTAGTCCGGTAGCCAAAAAAAACACACATGGTTGCGCTGGCATAAGCTCTCTCTATGCCCACCAGCAATAATCTATAATTTTCTTTGGTCTTCAATTCATCATACCAATATATTTTTGTAAGAGTTTGCATGGAACATTACTCAGACAGATAAATTAACGTTGAGATGAAACTGAAGAATTTAGCAATGATGAGTGTAAAGAGAGAAGGGCTGGCTTGCATATAAAAAGTTATAAGGTTAAGTTGGAACAACAGGTGAATTAGGTACAAAAAGAAAAAAAAAAAAAAGGCGCTGTAAACGTGCCTAAATGACTTCCTTTACCATACTGTTTTTGGTGGAATCTACTTTGGATGGGACAGCCACAACTTTCATCAACTATAATAATGAAAAGTATCTTGAGAACAAGAAAATTGCACGATATGATAATTGAATATGTCTAGGAACCAATTATTTCTGCGATATTAAACTATTCTAAATTTTATTTTAGGTGTATATGTATAAATTACAAGTTTAAAATTAAAATGTGTTTATGAAATTTATTACTTGAAATTAGTTAATAATAACACATGAAATATATACGTTATTAAAATGAAAAACTTAGATCAAATTGTATATCATAGTGTTGTCATCAATCTTGAGATAATGTCAACTTAACTTATGACATCAACTCAATCAAATACATTATTAATATATGCAACTGATGGAGGTAATAAAATATATATAATAAAATTAAAATATATAAAATTATTAAAATAAAACTTTAGTTGAGTGGTAAATTAAATGTTTTACTAATGCAATTGGTGTGAGTTTAAATCCCACCACATGCATATTTTTAGTGATATTTTAAAAGTGGAAAAACTAAAATACTCTTGAATGATTTTACTTATTTTAATTACGGAAGGAAATTGTTAGGATATTATTCTGGGATATTATCTTTTAGCAATTTAATTTTTGATGGGATATTATAAGATATTATTATGGGATAATATCTTTTAGTAATTTGATTCCTACATAACTACTATTGTATATATATACAGGGGCGAAGCCAAAACAATTTTTTAGGGAGGCCGGATAAAATTTTAATTTTTTGTAGT
This sequence comes from Gossypium bickii, assembly GCA_025503065.1. Taxonomy (NCBI): domain Eukaryota; kingdom Viridiplantae; phylum Streptophyta; class Magnoliopsida; order Malvales; family Malvaceae; genus Gossypium; species Gossypium bickii. Next base: position 25,426,987 of record CP106711.1, on the reverse strand, counting down.
TTATATCTTTATAATTTATAAAGGATTAAATAGAATTTTTATAATTTTAGGGGGGCTAATTTATTAATTTAAAATTTTTAAAAAATTCTAAGGGCCTAAATAGCAATTTTACATTTTAGGGGGGGCTAGGGCCCATGCCAGCCCCCTGGCTTCGCCCCTATATATATATATATATATATATATATATACACCCTTGAGGTCTATCAATAAAATTCAAGAGATTATCTTATTCTTGTCATGGCATTTGAGCAAGGTTTTTTTTAAAAAGAAAAATTCTTTCATCATTCTAAATGGCTGGAGACGAGTCTTCTCCTCCACCATCACAAGGGGGCGACACTTCCTGATTTTACCACTGAGCAATGATAGTGTCTTCTGGCGGTGTTCTGTAATAAACAATCAACTTCCACTCAGTTGAATGGTAAGTCCAAAAATAATTGGATTATTGATATGAGGTATTCCAATCATGTTACGAGTGATCTTATGTGTTTGACGAATTTGAGAGATGTTGTAGCATGTTCCGTAGGACTCCTTGATGGCCAAACTGTGGTGGCTACCCAAGAAGAAATGGTTAAATTGACAGGCAAAATTCACTTAAAACATGTTCTTTACGTTTCTAAATTAAACTGCAATTTAATTTCGATTTCTTTATTGAATGATGATATGAACTGTTTTATCCAATTTTCTACTAAAATATGTGCTATTAAGGACCTTAATTCAAGGGAGCTAATTGGAGCGAGTGAGAGACGGGATGGACTTTACTACTTCCGGCAGGTTTTGATGGTTAAAGCGGTTTCGATTGAAGCTTCATCCTCTTTGGAACTTTAACATAGAAGATTGGGTCACCCTTTTGAGAAAGTAGTAAAGTTACTTCCTTGTGTTAGTAACTCTAGAGATCATCTGAATAAAACATGTGAAATTTTTCATCGTGCTAAGCATACTAGAAATAGCTTTCCAATTAGCCACTCGTATTTTTGAGTTAGTTCATTGTGATTTATAAGGGTTTTATGACACTCCTTCATATTGTGGATCTCATTATTTTTTACATTATTTGATGATTCCTTTCAGGTTGTTTGGGTATATCTATTGGCTTATAAAAAGGAGGTTTTCAAAGTTTTCATGTCATTCATTGCTATGGTTGATCATCAATTTTCTCAACAAATAAAGTGTGTTAAAAGTGATAATGAGACGAAATTTAATTGTCTCCAAGATTATTTTCTTGCAAATTGTATTATTTTTCAAATATCTTGTGTTGGTACTCCTCAACAAAATTGGGAGAATGAAAAGGAAACATAAACATATTTTAAATGTAGCTCATGCTTTGCGTTTCCAGGGAAATCTACCTATATTTTTTTGGGGGAGTGTATGTTGGCTGCTTCTCATCTCATTAGTCGAACTCATTCACCTTTTATTCACAATAAAATACCCTATAAAATGTTGTTTGGTAGCCCTCCTTTGTTTGATGATCTTCGTGTGTTTAGTTGCTTAAGTTTTGCTAATAATCAACATTCTAAGGGTGATAAGTTTGCTAGTCGAAGTCGAAAGTGTGTTTTTGTTGGGTATCATTTTGGCAAAAAGGATTGGTATTTATATAATTTGGATTCTAAGAAGTTCTTTGTATCCCACGATGTGAAATTTTTTGAAGATGTTTTTCTGTATTTGGATTGGAATACACAACCTTTGAGCCTGACAATGTTGTTCTGCCATATGTGAATGCAGATGTAAATTTTTTATACATATTTTGGTGAATCAGAGGTGTTACAACCCACGACAGTTGCTCTTCTTGCTACTCCACATCCTGTGAGTTCACCACCTGTGAGTTCTCCGACACTTGTGGTATCTTCTTCTTCCTCTAATGACACGGTGGTACAAAGGCTTTGGGTAATAATGCACTTGAATTGGGAGGAGGGCATAAAGAGAAATTTCCTTCTGTGAAGTTTTGGGATTTTGCCACTCATACGATCATGAAGAAAAGTTCATCTCTTACCTCTCCTGCTTCAGAGCCTTCCTCAGGTACTCTATTTCTTATAGTGCATTATGTTAATTTTGACAAATTTACTATGAATCACCGAAATTTTCTTGCAGCTATTACTGCAGAGGTCGGGCCACACTCTTTTAAAGAGGCTATGAGGGATGCAAGATTGCGTGATGCTATGTAAAAGGAGATTTGTGCTCATGAGGATAATGGCACTTGGTCTACGGAAACATTTTCCCTTGGAAAGAAAACACTGATAGTAAGTGGGTGTACATATAACTTTGATGGAAGTATTAAGAAACTTAAAACTCGTCTTGTTGTTTTTGGTAATCATCAGGTAGAAGGTATTGACTATAATAAAACTTCCACATCTATGGTGAAAATGGTGAATGTTTGGGCTTTCTTAGCTATTGCAACTTCGAAAATTTAGGAGTTACATCAGATGGATGTCCATAATACCTTCCTACATGGTGATCTTGATGAAGAGGTTTACATGAAGCTTCCTCTAGGTTTTTCTCCTGATAAGCCTGGAATGGTTTGTCGTTTGCGCAAGTCTTTGTATAGGTTGAAATAGGCTCTTCGATGTTGGTTTGTAAAGCTTGTTATTGCACTGAAAGGGTATGAATTTCTTCAATCGTATTCTAATTATTCTCTCTTTACATACACTAAGGGATTTGTATGCATTAATGTGTTGATTATGTTGATGATTTTCTTATTTCTGAAAACGATTTCGCTACTTTGAAAACCTTTAAGGGGTATATCAATTCTTGCTTTCATATGAAGGATCTTAGTGTTTTGAAATATTTTTTTGAGGATAAAGGTAACTCATAGCTATTTGGGATTATTTATTTGTAAAAGGAAATATGCACTTGATATTATTTCGGATACGGGTCTATTGGGGGCAAAGCTCGCAGGATCCTTAATAGAGCAAAATCATAAATTAGCGCATGCTACAAGGACAGTTTTGTCTTATCCTGAGTTGTACAGACAGTTAATAGGTTGTTTGATTTATTTGGCAGTGACTAAACCTGATTTGGCATACTTGGTTCATGTCTTATCCCAATTTCTGCATGAGTCAAGGTAGAAGCATTGGGACGCAACTTTGAGTGTTGTCTGGTACTTGAAATGCTCTTTTGGCTAAGGGATTCTTTTGATATCTGATAGCGATTTGTCCTTGAAAGGGTAGTCTAATTTGGATTGGGCTGTTTGTCATTTAACTCAGCGTTAGCTTATTAGTTGGCTTGTTTTTCCAGGACAATATCCTATTTCTTGGAAAACTAATAAACAATATACTATTTCTCGTTCTTCTGTTGAGGCTGTGTATAGGTCTATGACTTCCGTCGCTTGTGAGCTCAAGTGGTTGAAGGCCTTATTATTAAGCTTAGATGTTCATCATCCTAAAGCAATTCCTTTATTTTGTGGTAGTCAATTTGTGTTGCATATTGTATAGAATCTCGTATTTCACAAGCGTACTAAATATATTGAAGTGGATTGCCACTTTGTTAAGGATTCAATCCAAGGTGAGTTGATTGCATCTTCTTATCTTTCGACCTCCGTTCAATTGGCTGACATTTTTACAAAGGCGCTTGGTAAATCGTAATTTGAATATCTTCTCAGCAAGTTTGGCATTTATGATATGCATGCTCACCCTTGAGGTTATGGGATATTATATTTTTGCAATTTAATTCCTAATGAGATATTATAGGATATTATTATGGGATATTATCTCTTAGCAATTTGATTCATAATGGGATATTATATTATTATGGGATATTATCTTTTAGCAATTTGATTCCTGCGTAACTACTATTATATAGATATATATACCCTTGAGGTCTATCAATAAAATTCAAGAGATTACCCTATTCTTGTGAGAAATTCTAGTAATTTTCTAACCGAGTTGGTGTATGGTTGACTCATAACACCAACTTAGTCGAGAGTTTAATAATAGTATAGATAAGCACTCGTATATATTATCATGTCAAAATTTATCCACAAAAAATTATAAATGGATAACAATTTTATTTATATTTATAATACTTTAAATATAAAATTATAAATATATAAAAGTAAGGAAAATATTTGGTACACTAGTAAAATTTTTAGACTCCACAAGTAGGGTTAAAGGGTTGTCAAGTGTCCTATAGGGTTATAGTGAAATATTAAAAAAAATTGAAAAAAAAGACATGATAATCTTTTAAGGCTACTTGTGGAATAAAAAAATAATACGCTATCATTGTACCAAATAATTTTCCCCTTATCTTAGAATCTTTATTCTAAAAAAAGGAAGAGTGAAAATAATTTATATTAAAAACTATTTATTTATTTATTTTATCTTATAAAGTTATAATAAAAAAATTTATTTTAACTATAGCATCCCACTCTTGGCCTAGACATTATGGCTGAATCTTGAGAAATTACGTAAACTTGTTTTGAAACTCCAAAAGTAACCTTTGAAAATCAAGTGACCTTAAAAAGTTAGTTTTTGCAAACCTTTTTCCAATTTTTAAAAAATTCGTGTTTTAAATTATTCATTTTACGAAAAATTGCTTAACTGATTACTTTGTTTTGTAATGGAAATTTCAAAGTATAAAAGTTTGAAAATCATCACTTTAATTTGTGAAAACATATAGCTTTGCAATTACGATAAAAATATATTAAAGTCCGACAAAACCAACCCAAAACAAGAAATAAAATCCAAAATAGTTTACAGTCCAAAAAAAGTATGAAAAGTCCACAATAGTTTAAAAATCATAAATCGTCTTATTTATTAACCAGGATATTAATCCGAGCTCTCGCACGCCATCCGGTCCTAAGTTTATCTATCACCTGAGAAGATAGAAATAATTGAGTGTGCTTATAAGCTCAGTGTGTAACTCAGTCTATACAAACGGAACATATAGCAAAATCATGCAAAAATCATAGTTCGAATAGTTACAAATGCATGACAAATCTCGCGATGCGGTATAACAGGCAGATCAGTTACAAATACAAATGCAGTTACATATACAGATGCAAATTGAAATACATCCTATCATCATTCGCTACACACCATCCTTGTCCATCTCTACACACTAATCAGGTTAATTCATACCCATCCAACCTTACACACCACACTAGTGAGCATATGTCACTAATCTGAGTAGTGTAGTTAAGCTGCCAGAAATAATGCGATAAATCGCCAGGATCAATTAAGTGTGGTCAAGTCACCAGAACAGACATGTGGTTTAAACCACCAGATAAAGTAGATCATTAAACTATCAACACTTCCTCCATCACATCATTATCCCACCCTAATGCACATGCAATCACTAACTACATATCCAGATGCACACAAATCATACATGTTTTACACATCAAAACATGCTATCAGGTTTTCAGAATTTCCACATACAAAAGCATAATTTTAGAGTTCACATATAATAGTCATACATGTAACACCTCAAACCCGGCCTGGACGTTATGGCCGAATCTGGCGATGTCACATGGTAGTATTTTTCGAAATAAATGAGTTATCGTAAAAACCTCTTTTCTATTTAACCTCTATACAAAATCTTGTGTTAATTCTAGGATGCGTCGTTAATTTTCAAACGTAGTTCATCATCACAAAATTATTCTTTTTCAAAACGTTGTTAATTTTCAAAAGGTCACTTATTGAGGAAGCTTTGTAAATTAGTTTGCGTATTTGAGTGTATTTTTTTAAAATGATTGATTCTTTTTGAAAACTTGATTAACCCTACTACTAGCAATTGTAAATCAAAACAATAGAAATCCCAAATTAACAATGAAAACCCAAAAAGGCCATTATTACAGTAAAATACCCCTAAAATTAAAAATCATTATTAAGTACTAGTTAAATAATTTAGGTTGTGTGGCCACCTCGGAATCCTCCGCCGCATCGATCCGCCTATGTCTAGGGATTACCTGTACAGTCAAATCAGAAGGGTGAGTTTTCGAAAACTCAATGTGTAATCCCATATAAAGCAAACAGATAGACAGAAGGAAATCACAGTCTCAGCCTAAGCCCTTTTCAGAATCAGTGATCGTATCAGTTTGGGCTTTAACCCATCTCAGTACAGAGGCAGTCATGCATTTGGGCCTTGGCCCATTACAGTATCAGTAATCAGTACAATATCAAATTATGCAGTATACAAGTCCTACCCAGCCAGCCTCTCCACTTCATATCCGTCCAACCCTACACTTCATGTGAGGATATATTCAACCCACCCATCCCTACACTCCAAAAAGTACCTAATGTGGCACTAAACAGTAGTTTGCAACTGAATTGCTAGTAAGTTAGGCTCGAAGCCTTTCAGTACGCTTCCTCTGATCCATATAAACCCATCCTCGCGCAATGCATCATACAATCATGTCATGCCAAATCATGGTATCATATATGTATTCAGTACAATTTTAACAGCATGCTCAAAATACAGTCGTACATGTGTATATATATAAAGTACATAGATATAACAGTCATTCAATCAATTAGGGATCTAAGTAATCTTACCGACCCTACAGTAGGTCCATAGTCGACTTGGGCGACCCGTGCAACCTTAACAGTCAAACAGTAAAAATGGGCCCACAAGCCCATATAATTTGCCCATGTGGGCCCACACGCCTATGTGGCCCACAAGGCCCAAAATGGCCTTAGCCATGTGGATCACAAGACCTGGCCCAATAATCCCACACGTTCGTGTAGTTCACTGATGTGGGGCCTACACGCCTGTAAGGCCTACACAGCTAGATTCGGCCCAGCCCATGAACCGCACATGGCCTGCCTCGTCGATCACACGCCCGTGTCTGAGCACATGGCCTACCATATGGGCGGCCGCACACCCGTGTGACATCGACTTTCATGTTTTCTGACTTTTCGCCGATTTCTATTTCCAGAGTCGTGTTTATACACCTGGTTCGTTTGTGACATAAAAGCACTTCCGAGATCACCCGCACCTTCAAAACCAGGTAACCCCCCAACTGCGAAACCGAACAAGATAGGTCACCACTCCTACAATTCACCGCTGCCAATTCTACTAAGAGAGTAACAGTAGAACCACACTGCTCCAACACTAACCAAATTGCTCCAGCCCTTAACCTTCATCAATGAAATAGTCGACCGATTACCAAGAATCCATAAACCAAAATACACCACAGTTAAGAAACTTACCACCAACGCATGAAAGCACAATGAAGATGAAAAGTTGCGGCAATAAGAAGAAGGTTACGAAACAAGAGAAATTGGCAGCAAAAAGGAAAGGAGTGAATCAACAGAACCAAGAGAAAAAATAAAAAAAGAAGTGAGAGGGGAAAAGAAAATAGCCAAAAATCACAGCAATATTCGGCACCATGAAAGAAGAACAGTTGACAGGAAAAGTTGAGAGAAAACCAATGCCAAAGCCGAAATTGGAAAAAGAAAAGAAGTGATCAGATTTTTTTGGTAAACCCCCCTAATCCCTTAACTTTCTCCCCATATCCCTAACTTCCCTCCTAAAATCGTCTATCACACTCCTACTAACCCTCAAACTCCCCCCAAACCATCTACCACATTGTCCTCAACAACCGAATTCAACCCTCATTCAAAAACTATAGTATTTCAGCTAAACTAAAATTCCTACACGGCACAGGCAGCAAAATAATCCCTTGTTTGCACAAAGACCGGCAGACCCATTCTGGCATATTTTACCAACATTTAATTATAAGCCTACTGACTACAGGTAGAGCTTTATTCATAAAAATACAAAAATTTGCCCAAGTCAAGGCTTAAACCCAAGACTTCTCAGACACTCCCAAAACACTTAACCACTGAAGCAAACAGGATGTTATGTCACAAACACGCAAAAATAAATATATAAGGGATTTTTGGGGCGTTACAATACATATCACACAATAGACCCTATGAAGTGGCTAACCTCGAAGCTCACACCAAACGCGGCCCTAACTAAATTTTACTAAAAATGGGCCCACATGCCAGTGTGACCCACATGGTTTGGCACACGGCTGTGTGGCATTGATAGTGTGGTTTTTTGGCTTCTCGTCAATTACTAATTTTGTAATATCCCTAAACTGAGTCTAGTAGTTTTGGGTATATTTTTTGGGTTCCAAGCGTGAATTTAGGAATTTATCAAGTTAATAGTAATTTTTTATTATTTAATTGAGGTCAATTTCATCTGAAATCGATTAAACAATAATCCGAAAAAATAAAAATAATTTTTGAAAATTAATTTTAAAGGAATTAAATAATGATTAGTGAAAATAATTAATTTGGGTCGAAAAAGAATTTTAAAATAATTTTTATTGGGGGTTAATTTGAGTTAAATTTATATATTAATTAAATTGGATTTAGTTGTAAAATAAGGGAGATTTTGGAGTATTTATTTGGAAAATAAACCATTAAATTCGAAATTTTGGAGGGAAATGATCAATTGGTAAAGTAAGGGAAATGTGAGAGTGGCTATTGGGGAAATTTCCCAATTTTTAAATTTTTGGTGGGTTGTTTCAGTTTTAAACACAATGCATTTAGCCTACTTTTCACAGCATTTACATCAGATTAGAGAGTTATAGAATTCATTTTTGTTGCATGGTTTTAAAAATCTATCATCAGAGAATAGATTCAACAAATTTAATTCTCAAAATACTTTCTCTTTTCACCCGAAATTATTCACAAAAGTAGCCAAAAATATTCTGAAATTTCTTAAGATTCTTGAATCAAGATTTTCAATCAAAGGATTTAGAACGAATCAAAGGTAATTATTATTTCTAAACTTATTTTTATGATGATTAGAAGCATATTTACATGACTTGAGTGATAATTACATGATTTTTTTTATCAATGTCATCTTCTTCAAAAGCTTAAGGTGTTTTAATGGTGGATCTTGAATTTTGAAAGGAAATCCACAAATCAATGGATACTCCAACTCAAAATGGATCTATTAGAAGGTTTTTAATCTTATTTATCAAGATCAAACATGTTTTGTAAGGTAGTTTAAAGAAATTCGAATTTCATTATCTTCATGAACTTATTTTCTGAATTTTTGTGAAATTGATTTAAATGTGAAATTGATACTTAGGGTCCATTTGATAGGGGGAAAATATTTTCCGGAAAACATTTTCTAGATTTTTCGGTGTTTGTTTTGTTGGAAAATGCATTCCTATAGGAAAACATTTTCCAAAACACGGGTAAATCATTTCAGCTTTTTCGAAAAACGTCTTACCGATTTCTAAGGGGTAAGACATTTTCCACAGCTCCTCTCTTCACTCTCTTCACCCTAACGAAGAATTCCTCTTCGTTTGTCACTTCATCATCTCTGCCTCGTCTTCTCTACTAGTTCATCATCTCTGCCTCATTTTCTCTACTAGTTCATCATCTCTGCCTTGTCTTCTCTGCTGATTCATCGAAGGTAAATTTCTACTCACATTCTTGATTGCAAGCTCTAGGGTTTAATTGTTAGGGGTTTCTGCATGTTTGTATTAGTGTTCTTCTGCTCGAGTTTGGTTTGTAGTGAATGTGTTGGTTTCTGCAAGTTTTTGAAGCTGGATGTGTTAGGGGTTTCTACATATAAATTGTTCCCTAAATTAACCTAAAAAATTTAAGGGCGATTGACATATTTATACTGATAAAAAGGGTCGCCAACTCGAACCATTGCATGTTCCTCGTCTACGGTGACAAAGATACGGTCAGGTCGGGTTAGACTTAGAAGTTATTGGCAATAGCATTAGGGAGTCTCTAACGTATTCCTCCCTTCCTCGTACCATGTTAAAGCTCACTAAAATTCAAACCTTTCTTATAGCAAACCATGAAAGATTTTGCCTTTTGTCACTTTCTCAACTTGCTGCAATTGCAGACACTCAAGAAACCTCTCTCAAATCCCAAACCCATACGCAAAAACTGTTGGAATCATATCCTTCACTTCATATAGACCCCAAGTATTTCGTCTCTGTTTTGTTAAACTGCAAAAACATCTTTCAAATAAAACAAGCTCATGCGCAAATAGTTGCCAATGGGTTATTAGCTAACCTCTTCGTTTCAAACAAACTCCTTTACATATACATTCAACACAAAGCTATAGATGAAGCTCATGCTTTTTTTGGAGGAATGAGAGAGAAGGACCCAGTTTCATGGAGTGTTATAGTTGGTGGGTTTGCTAAAGATGGTGACTTTGTGAATTGTTTTAGAACTTTTAAGAAACTTACTAGGTGTAGTGTTCAGTCTGATAATTATACTTTGCCTTTTCTTTTGAGAGTTTGTAGGGATCGGATGGATTTGTTAATGGGTAGTTTGGTTCATGGTGGTGTTTTGAAATCTGGGTTGTGTTGGGATCACTTTGTTTGTGCAGCACTTGTTGACATGTATGCAAAATGTAGGGTTATTGATGATGCTCGTAAACTGTTTGATGATATGCATAAGAAAGACCTTGTTACTTGGACTGTTATGATAGATGGGTATGCCGAGTATGGGGATGCTAACGAATCGTTGGTTTTGTTTGATTGGACGAGAGAGGAAGGCATTGTTCCTGATAAGATTACAATGGTGACTATGGTTAACGTTTGTTCAAAATTGGGTGCCATGCATAAGGCTAGATTTGTTCATGATTATATATGTTCAATGAAGTTTAGTTTGAATGTAATATTGAGTACTGCAATGATTGATATATATGCAAAATGTGGTAGTGTTGATTTTGCGAGAGAAATATTTGATGGGATGCGAGAGAATAATGTAGTATCATGGAGTGTGATGATAGCATATAAACCATGAGAAGAAAAGATAAACAAGAACTTTGTATTTGTTACAATCATCTAAATCTGTCAATATTAGGGAGCAAGTAGTTATATTTTTACATATAATTGGTCATCATGTAAGGTTTCGAGTGATTGGATCTAGATACTATAGATCAACTGAGACAGTTCATCGTTACCTTAGGGTTGTATTGAGAGCTATTTTGAAATTGTATAAACTAGTTATTAGATTACCTAATGAGTCAACTCCAAGTGAAATAAAAAACAATCCAAGATTTTATCCTTATTTTAAAGATTGTATTGGAGCATTAGACGGATCTCATATTCGTGCATCTGTTCCACTTAGCATTCAAGGAAGATTTCGTAGCCGTAAAGGGGGGACGACACAAAATGTATTAGCTGCCATTACATTTGATTTGAACTTTTCCTATGTTCTAGCTGGTTGGGAAGGTAGTGCACATGATTCTCGTATTTTAAGTGATGCACTTTCACGCCCAAGAGGATTAAGAATTCCGGAAGGTAATAATTGTCATTAAATACCAAATAGTTCTAGTAAGCTCATAATTTATTAGTATTAATTATTTTTTGTGAAATTGTAGGTAAATATTATATTGCTGATGCTGGATATGGCATCTGAAATAGATATATTACCCCATATCGTGGTGTCCGATATCATTTAAAAGAGTTTAGTGCTCAAGGGCCTGAGAATGCAAAAGAACTTTTTAATCTTCATCATTCATCGTTACAAATCACTGTTGAACATGTTTTTGGGATTTTGAAGAAACAGTTTCGTGTATTAGATGCTGAACCATTTTGGAATTTTCAAACTGAAGTAGGTATAGTTTTGGCTTGTTGTATCATTCATAATCATATAATGGGAGTTGATCCTAGTGATTTACTTAATCAAGGATTATACGAGGAGTGTGAGTCTGATTTGATAATACCAACTCTTACGGAGCGTGAAGAAAGAGAAGAAGCAAGAGAATGGTCTAGTAAGAGAGACGAAATTGCACAAACTATGTGGACTGATTATATGGCTAGAAATATTATGTAGGTTTAGGGCTTAAGGTTATTGTTTCTATGTTATGTATGTTTTAGTATTAATTTTTTTTTTTGTTAATGTTGGTTGTATAATGATATTGAAATTTTAGTTTGATGGATTTTGAAATTATTATGTCTTGAATTTGTTAGATATTGATTATGTTTTAAGCTTTTTAGATATTGAATTTATTATGTTTTAAGCTTGTTGGATATTGAAATGATTGACAATGAAAATTATTAATGTAGAATAGGCAAGGGCAACAAAGAAGGGACCTCCAAGCAACTCAGGTGGACAAAACCGATGGAACATATTTTTCTTGAAAGGTTCCAAGTCCAATGCGATGCGAAGCATGTGGAAAATCATTTGAAGAATGTAAAAAACCAGTGGCAGATTATATGCAAAATTCGAGGTGAAAGTGGTTTTGGATGGGATGATAACATGAAAATGATCACTTGTGATAGAGCGACATATGATGCAGCAGTGATGGTAATATATGTATATAAATGTTAAGTATATTTCAATTGTTTTTTACTTGTTATTCTAATTGTGTATAATATCCAACAGGCACACTAGAAGTATGAACCATTTTTGAATAAAAGCATTGATCATTATGATGAAATGGCTTTGGTTGTTGGCAAAGATATGGCAACAGGAGTTTTGCGAACATTTCCTGACATAGATTTGGATGATGGTAATCAAGATTCAGTGCCTGTAGACTGCGACAATGAAGAGGCTGAAGAGGTAAGAACAAATGTATCTTCATCTGGCACATCCAAACGTAAAAGAAAAAATGTTCCAGCTGTCGTTGATGAACAAATTAAATTTGTGGGTGAACAACTTGGCAAAATTGCTAATGCTTTGGAACAATTTACTGCAGATAAGACACCTGACTTTTTACGAACAAGTGATGTCGATGGAGGAAGAAGGATTTGATGATGACTTCTTGTGTTCTGTGTTTGATTATTTAGTGAGTCATGAATCCGAGGCCAAAGCTTTTTTAGTTAAAAGTAAGAAGCATAAAAAAATTTGGCTTCAAAAATTTTCTCAAGGTTGAAGATATTGATACTTTTATGTGGTGTAATATTTAGTTATGCACTTGGACAATGTTGTTATTATATGGTGTACTACTAATTATGCATTTGGATAATATTATTTAATTTCTAGTATTAATTGTGGTTTGGAAGCTAATTTATAATTATTCAATCCTTGTTTTTTATTTTTTTAACACAATTACAAATAATTTATTTGACTTTGGTTGTTTTCAATTTATGACGGTTAATAATGTACTTAATAATTGAGTATTATTATATATTTAATTTGATTTATTTATTTATAAATAAATCATTGCAATATATGTAAAAATAATTTAAAATATAAAAATTTATTAATATGTATATAAATTTATTAATATATGTAAAAACAACTTTTCCAGAAAACATTTTCAGGAAATCTGCCAAACAACAGAAAATATTTTACACAGATTCATCCAAACACCAGAAAATATTTTCAGTAAATCATTTTCCAGAAATCATTTTCCAGAAAACATTTTACTGGCAAACAAACAGACCCTTAGTATATGTTTATTTGGTCTAGTATTGATGTTTGGAAGTGATTAGAAGGGGTGGAGTGACCGATTTTGTGAGGAATCGAGTTTTCGACTTGATGATGCAAATCCGGTAAGGTAACTTTGAGTGAGAATTTCATGTAGCCTAGTTGATGAAAATTTGTGTTTATTATATATTTTGAAAGGTGGTAATATCTATTTCATCTCTATTGAAGCTCTGAATATTGAAGAGGATCGAGCTAATCGAAATTGAAGCTTGGATTTGCTTGGTTGATCACTCGATTGTGGTTGAGTTAGTTGAGTGGTGAGTGTTATTAAAGGGAGATTTGATAAATTGACCCTCACTTATGTTTAATTGGATGATTAATTATTGATTGCAAATATTTAATTGAGTTATGGTTGGTTAATTTTGCAAGATTATTGATATATGTTAAAGTAATGAAATTTTTGGTAAGTGTTGGTAAGTGAGCATCTAGTGATTTTATGTGCTTGATTTGATTGATTATAATGGTGAAAGCAAGCATGCTGGAGTTTTTGGTTCATGGTATGTTGATATTTCAATTAATAAATGAACATTAATAATAGGTAATTTGTATGCTAGATTTAATTTGATGTTAAAATGGCTATGTTACATGATTCACATATGCATTTTGGCACTTTAAATTGAGCACATTATTAACTAAAATTAGGTTATGATTGATTGGTTATATTGGCATTATAGCATGGTGGATCCATTGGATATAGTTGGCATGCCATAGGATTTGTGAGTACTCACCATATTGTTATGTTATTTTTGAGCAATGTGGCTCTAGGTGGACTGATTTGAAGTAGATAAGGGAGTATTGAGCTTGTGTCTCCACTCAATGGGACTGATTTGAGGCGATATAAGGGAGCGTGTAGCCTCAACCCGCTCAATCCGGGACAAATTTTGATTCTGATTGGAAGTAAGGAGATTTGTTTATCCGATGTATGATCACCCGATTAAGCCATGATTGTATATGCCAATATAAATGTATGAAATGTTATATGCTAAATTGATGATTATATGAATTATGATTTTTGATACATGGTAGAGCATATGACATTGAACTATTATGGATTGATATTGTGATTGAAAATTTGTATTTAATTGGTTTCAATTTAAGCATGATTTGGGTGTTAATTTCCTCGTCATTTTATTAACATTCACTGAGCTTTTTAAGCTCAGACCCTCACATTCGTGCAGTTAATCGACGGGATTGAGGAGCTGAGGAGCCGAGCAAAAGAGTTCCAAGAGATTAAAGCTCGGTAGAGATTTAGTTACATGTTATAGAGATGTTAATCGGGCATTGTGGAACTTCTGGGACTTAGTTTAATTTTGTTTGTAATTGGACTTGGACATTGGTCATTTTTAATTTTGGAAGGTTTTATAATATCATATATGCATGTTTGAGTTTGATTATTGAATAATTTACAGTGTATTGTTGCTTGATAACACGGTGGGAGGCATGATGTTTACAGTAACCATTGTTTAAATAAAGCTTCCATGGAGTGGTTTACTAGCGACTAAGGTGCGCCATTTGTTTGAATTAACCAGTGGGTGATATGCATGAAATTGAATGTTTAATTCTATTTAATTGAAGCTTAATTGGTGTTAATAAATTTAATTGAAGGTGTATGAATATGTATGATATTTAATTGAAGCTAAATCGAGTTTAATTGGCCATTAAAATACTTAAAATCGGGTTTAAAATTTAATTTTTCGCACAAAAAAAAAATGCAGTGAACTGTTGGGGGTTTGAATTCTGGTCTTTTTAAATTAGTTCTCTAGTCCGTTTAAATTACAAATTAGTCCTTTAACTTGATAAGTCTAATTAAAGCCTTAAATGATAAGGAAACTTAATAAAATTTAGGATTAGACTAATAATTGATTAAATTTGTTAGAAACGCACTCGATTTAATATTTGCGTATAGTATTGATAGTTTGAAATTGTTACAATTTAGTCCTTAATGATAAAATTTGAATTAGATATAGAAACTAACTCGGATTAAGTTGAATTTTTTATGGATTACATAAATTGACTAAAAGAGGGTTTGTAAATGTATAGATCTAAATTTGGGTTAGTTTAACCATAGGTGGTAAAATAACAAAAATGCCCTTAAGTTAAATTACTTATAAAAAGTTTAAATTTGGTTCACAAATTGCTTCCACATTAATAAAAAAACTAATAAATGGATAAGATTGAGGAGTTATAAGGTCGGGTGTGTCTTGGGAGGTCGTCAGCTAGAGAGTCACTTACGTGGCTAATGTAACGCTTTGAATTTGGGTCTGTCCGTCCCGTTCGGGTTTGGGGTGTCACAAATTTTCAGGATTTAGGTCACACACCTGGTCATTTTTCGATGCCAACACAACAACGAGGATTCCAGAACCTAAAACGGCATTAAGAACGTGAGAATTATCAGTGATATGCTAATTCCAAGTTATTAATTCGGCCACAAGCGCTAACGTTTAGCCTTAACAACACTAATCAACCATTAACACAAACATTTGATCACTTACCTAATTAAAATAGTAGACTTACAAGTCTCCCAATTCACCAACGGTAAATCACACTTCTCACAATCTTCACCTAACAGAACATGAAACAATTAGACCACTCGATTGGCTAATTAATCAAAACCATCTATCACCCTTAGAGAAAACGCCAAAATAAAATTTCTATATGGAAGATGTAGAACTTACCAAACGATAAAACAATCGCAAAGAAATGTCACAAGAGAAAGGGACATCCAATAAGAACACTAGGATTATTAGCATTTAGAATAGCAAAAATGTAATCAAGGTAAAAGAGAAGTATCAGAGGAAAATAAAAATGACAAAAGGGTTTTTTTTCCAACACTCAGTACAACAAAACGAAAAGGAATGTGTATGGGAGGAGTGGAGAAAGAATAGAGACGGAAAAATAAGAGGAGTGGAAGAGAGAAAATTATGAATGAGTGTTTTGGGGAGAAAAATTAGGAGATTATCCCTCCACCCCCTCAAAATCCTACCTTGTTATTATCAATTCAGGTTGTTTTGAATTCAAATCTAACTTAAACACTGAACATATGTATGGTCAGAAGAGGCTTACTTGTCTTATAGTTTAGGTGCTTGCTTGTTGCTTTGTTTGGTTCAATAATACCACTTATCCTAGTGAGTTATACTGGCCCACTAGACCAGAATCTTCTTAAGCTCAAGAATTTACTTTTCTAGTTAGAGACCAACGTCTTGGGGCTAACGTGGATCCACTCAAAGACCTGCTAGGTTAGGTAAATAACTAATGCATTACTCGACTGGAAAAGTCATTTTTGAAGGAGAAATTATGCATTTTTGGGATCCGCGTGCTCCTTGGTTAGAACCTCTAAGATGTCCCAATGGTTTGGAATTGGATAGATTGAAAAAGGACATACAACCTTGGCAAGAACGACGCTCTGCAGAATATATGATGCATGCTCCTTTAGGGTCTTTAAATTATTAGGTGGTGTAGCTACTGAGACCAATGTAGTTAATTATGTCTCTTCGAGAAGTTGGTTAGCTACATCTCATTTTGTTCTAGGATTCCTCCTATTCGTGGGTCATTTATGGCACGCGGGAAGAGCTTGCGTAGCCGCAGCGGGATTTGAAAAAGGAATTGATCGTGATTTTAAGCCTATTCTTTCCATGACTCCTATTAACTAAGATAACTGAGACAGGAGATCCAATGCTTAAAGTAGGAATCGATTTGATTACACTATATATTGAAGGAATCAAGTGATATTTAAATTTTTGTTTTGTTTTCCTTTCGTTTCAACTCATTTTATATCTAAAATATTTTTTTTCTAGCTCAACTATTCCACCCAGCCGAGACATTACCTTTTATTAATATTAAGATTTTTAATTAAGAAGCCAGGAAAAAGTAATAAAGAAAGAAATCTATTCATCGAGCAAAATGAGATAGAGGGATTCGAACCCTCGATAGTTCTTTGTTTTGAACTATACCGATTTTCAATATCAGAGCTATCAACCACTCAGCCATCTCTCTGAAAGCTAATTTCTATTTTATTTTTATTCCACCGAATCGAACATGGTCATATGAGTTGATACCATCACTCTGTATAGAAAGATATCGTGTATATCGTGTGTGAACTTATAGGTCAATCTATTTATCTGTATATATAGATAGATGAAATGCATAATCTAGCATGCCTATTTGTGAACGTGAAATAAAAAAATCACCCTCAACCCCACAAAAATTGAACATAGGACCTCTAGGCAAGTTAAAACCTTACCACTAAACCAATAAACTCATTCTTGTTAACAATTACCCATAATTTAAAGATATGTCAAATGTTCTAAAGCAAGGGTTGAAATAAAAATAACAAAAATTCAAAAACAAGGATTTAAACATATGACCTCTCACACACAAACACAACACTTAACCACTGGACCAAATAAATTCACTTGACAAATTTTAACAATTCAAAAACAAGAATTGGGGGTGTTACAATAACATTTTTACCCTTCAAATTATATTTGATTTAAATTTGTACTAATTATTCTTTATTTTATGTCGAACTATTGTAATACATATGTAAGAAAAAAGGTTTTCCTCATGTTATTACACTAAAAGTTATAATATTTTGGATTCGAATTCTATCAAACGCATTTTTCTAATATTTCACATGATTTAAAATGATAAAAATATACTCAGAGTTACGTTTATTATTTTATAAAGAAAGAGTTTTTGATAATTGCTCAAGTGAGTTCAGATTTAGTTATTATTTTATAAAAGGAAGGATTTTTTATAATTGCTCAACTTAGTTGGGATCCGATTGAAGGGTGACGTCAACTCAATAAACCCCTTAAATACAATATAAATATACAACACATTAATGTAAAATTACAACAAAGTTTCACTTGCAATATAATTAATATTTTATCAATTAACCAATGTTAGGTGCAATGGTAAAATATATAGCATTCTCATAGAGAGAACTCAAGTTCAAGCTTAGGAGGTGATATTGTTAGGAGGGGTAACCACGAACCCCAAAAAAATTAATCTTTATGAATTGTAAAATAAGCATAAAAGATATTTTGGTCATACTAAAATAATTATTAGTTCAACCGTTAGATTTAGATTTAATAATATAATTGTGCTAATCATATGTGCAAAGTTTCAATATTGAATTGATTTAAATCAATTCAATATCTTTGTTGTATTATTTGAAAACACTATATATCAATATATTTAATGGTTGAATAATTTTTTTATATTGAGCACATAGTTAAACATTTTTAATTTATTCAAATTCATAAAAGATTATTTATATTAATATAATGATAAAATTATTAAAATATTAATTATAAAATTATAATTTTAGGTCAAATTCTATTAGTAGCCCCTATACTTTGTGTAAGTTACGGATTTAATCCTTATACTTCAATTTGATCAATTCTAGTCTATGTACTTTTTGAATTAGTCAATTTTAGCCCCTATACTTATTGAATATTGAAAATTCAATCCTAGTCCAAAAGGTAGAGTTAAATTTATTTGATTAAATTCTGCTATTAGTCTTTTGGAATGTGTAAAGTTGTAAATTTAGTTTAAATTCTCCAATTGGATCATTCTTACTCCCTATACTTTTCAAAATTTGAAATTACAATCATGACGCAAACAACAATCGTTAAATCCAGTAACAGTTTGTGAGTAATATATGAAAATAACAAGTTAACATGACATTACACATATGATAAGATATTTGAAGTATCAACTTTTGGAAATAATAGAATTTGAATTTTACCATTTGGTTAAGACTAAAATTTTAAAAATAAAATATATAAAGACTAAAATTAACCAAAGTAAAGCAAGAACTAAATTCGAAGTTACACATAATACAGAGATTAATTACAAAATTTAACCATAATTTTATAATAGTCATACATCAAAAAAATGGATGCTGGGATTCAAAACAAAGCAGCTGTGTACCATTTTCCTTTTGATATTTCTGCATGTTGATACAAAGATATTTTGGGTTACTGTTTTGGTTTTATCAACACTTTTCAAATATTATATATACAAAAGGCTTAAATATGCTTTTAGCTCAAAACTTACACATTTTTCTACATTAAAAAAAGGGGAATGGAAAATTTGATTACCAATTGTTGATGTATTAACGAACCCTTCAATCCCACGGCCCTGGATGAGGCCCAAACGAGTGGAGCAGTTGAGAGGGGATGGGCCTGGTTTATTTATATAGAAGAAACCAACTGTTGGGGAAATAGTAACTTTTGAAATTACTTCATGACTCAGTTAATGTGTTAAATAATTTTAAATGAAAATATTTAATAAATGACTAATATATTAACAAAATAATTAAAAATAAAAAATTTAATTATTAATAAAATTATAGTAAATAATAGATGATATAGGAATTCATAATTCATAACAGAGTAGCAAATTATGATGGATACAATAATAATTCTAAAATCATCATTAAAAATGCCAAATTTTACATAAGCTATTAAAAATTTTATAAATTTACAAATATTACTATTATTTTTGTACATCAGTTTAGATTTAAAATTATATTAATTTTCCAAGCTAATTTATAAATATTAGATCGTTAAATTGCAAAATTTTCATAATAATTTTTTTTATAATTTGCGATTAATAGCAAATATAATAGAAAAACTTGATAGTAAATTTCGTAATTACAAAGATTAATATTTGTAAAATGCTATTGCATTATGACTAATAGTAGGATTAAATCATTGGTAAATTAGTAGAATATAACTGATAACAAAAATAGTCAATTATTCATGGGTTTGATTTGACAATTAAATTGTTAGATAATTAAATTAAATACCAAAATTAAGAAAATTGGAAGTTTTCATCATTTAGTCGTAATTGTAGTGATTAGATGACACGATATAATGTTAATGTCAACCCTAACCTTACTTGTGAAGTCTAAAAACTTCAGGGAAGTATACCAAATAATTTTACCTATATTAAATTATTATAGGAATTGTAAAACAGAGATAATTATTAATTAATTGTAGAAAAAATCATTTAATAACGGTGTTATTAAATGATAAAAGCTGGTCAAAGGCATTAAGTAATTCATATGAGGTACATCATACCTAACTTAAAATCTAATATATTTAAGGAAGCTACCATACAAATACTTAAATACGACCATTTACTTGGTCATCACTACCAGCTTCAAGGGTATTCTTTTTTCATAGTTGAAGTTGCCATGGTTTTGACTTGCAACTTGAAACTAACAATCTACTACTCTTATCAACAGATCTGAGATCACATGATTGATCATCGTCCTTCCGGATTTCTAATCTCGGAAAATACTGCCTTAGACAAGAGTCTCTCGGAATCCTTGCTGGCAAAACTTTGATCATCACTTGTCGTCAAACTGAAAGTGCTAGTGCTCTTGGAGTTGAGGACATGATCGCCGAGGCTACTGAAAACGTCCCCACTGTCATCTTCCAATTCAAGGCTTTGGCTTTTAAAGGGGGCCTCCTCATCAATGTCTGCTTCAGTGGCAGCCCCACCTTTAACAGATTTAAGCTTGGCCTCACCACTTTCTTGCAGTTGTAGTGCGAACTCAAGTCCCCACACCACATCGCCCATCGATGGCCTTTCGATTCCTTCGTCCAGCAAACAACTCATTGTCACTTCAGCGAATTTTTTCAAACACTCGGGTGCAATCTTACCCCTCAAAAATGGATCAATGATTTTGTAAAGAGTTCCTCTTCGATGGCATTGTTGAGCCCATGCTGCTAAGCTTATCTGTGCCTTCTCGACCGTTCGACTAATTGGTGGCCTCGCACATAGTATTTCACATAGTACCACACCAAATGAATATACGTCAGATTTTTCCGTCAATTGTTGACGACGATAATACTCCGGGTCTAAATACCCAAAGCTACCTTTCACCACTGTGCTAACATGTGCTTTGGACATGTTGGTAGGGCCTATTCTGGACAACCCAAAATCCGAAACCTTAGCCACCCACTTCTCATCCAACAAGATGTTCGTTGTCTTCACGTCTCGATGAATGATGATGTGTTTTGCACCCGAGTGAAGATAATGCAACCCACGAGCGGCACCAATACAAATCTGTAGACGTTGTTTCCATGCAAGAGGAGCGTTTTCAGTGTTGTAAAGATGATCACGAAGTGTACCATGAGCCATGTAATCGTACACAAGTATCATCTCGCCTTCGTCATTGCAGTATCCGATTAACGACACCAAATGGAGGTGGCGTAGCTGCGAGAGCATCTCGATCTCGGTCTTGAACTCGTGAGCCCCTTGTTGAGACTCGGGATTCAACCGTTTGATTGCAACGGGGGTAGCCCCACCATCGATGAACCCTTTGTATACATTACCGAAACCACCAACCCCGATAATGAAAACACTGTCGAAGTTGTTGGTTGCCCCTTTGATCTCAGTCAGGGAAAAGTAGCGACAGAGATCGGAGGGTAGAGATGAGCCACGGGACTTGGTTGACTTTGTTGATTTGATGGTTTTCGTTGTAAAGGAAAACTGGCTCCACCATGAAGCTCCGTCATTGGAACCTGAATCTTTGACTCTCCTCTTTCGCCGGAAAATCAAGAAACAAATGAGAGAGAGAACAACCAAGCTCGCAATTACACCAACCACGATACCCATTATTGTTTTGCTGGTGTTGTTGGACTTGGTTGGTACCGGTGATGAATTTCCTGCAGGGCTTAATAGGATGGGGTCCGGATTAGGTCCGGAAAGATCAACACCATTGCTCAATTTGAAGATTTCTAGCCCATTCAAGATGGCATCAGAATAAAGAGTCCTCCATGCCGGGGCAGGATGCAAAGCAACTGAGAGATTTTGTTGCTTTTGATTTCCGTTTCTTCCTATTGCCACAACATAATCCCTATACACTGGAAACCCATTCCCGGTACTCCAGGTTATAACATCTGCTTGAGTTTCTGCTGTTAAATTAGCCAAGAAGATCTCAAAGACTCTGTCACCTTGTTTCGTTATCTCTATCTGGAACTCGCAGAAATATAACCTTACATAGTAATTGAACCCAGAATCAACAGGAAACTCCCATGTCAGATTGTACTTATCATTCTCAGTCTTGTTCCGTCCCATGGTTCTGGCAGTGACATAAACATCCCTTGGAGCCGAGAACGATGGTATAGTGCTGAAGGTGAGATTAACAGTGCTATTAACTGGAAGAGCGCTTGGATTCGCTATTGTCAAATAGTCATCGTCACTTGACCAGCTCCGGAACATTCCAGTGTCGCTTCCCGGAGAGATTTGGTTCCCACCGACGTTGAGTCGGTACACTCTCTCAAGGGCAGTGTTGTTTTCTAGGAAGTAGGAGCGTCCCTCAGCCTGGCCAAGAAAAGGCACCTCATCTTCACTACCTGCTGTATAATATAGATTGGTGGGCATGGAAACAACCTCAATTCCATTGATAAAAGCAAAAGAATCAGAGATATCAAGACTTGGGGTGAAGGTTAAGTTTAGCCTTTGACTTCCATCAACGTTTACACAAAATTCTTTGATCAGAGTAACTTGGCCTTGCGCATGGAGTAAAGCACTGAAATTCTTGAGAAGGGTATAGGGACCTGCTTTGACAGAGAAGAAAGCTTTATTATAAGGGTCGTCAAAGCCTGGATATGTTGTCGGATAGAAGTAGAGGCGAATGAACTTTTGACCGGCGGTTAAGGGAATGGAGTAGGTGAATTCAGAGCGAGAAAGACGGGCTGTGATGAATGGGACCTGCTCAACCGAGTTCTGTATAGGTGCGGTTGAAGGCACGGATGATTTGTTGTCATTGCTTTGTTGCTCTAAAGGGGTGAATTTTCCGTTGACATCTCCGTCCCAAGGACGGCCATCGGTAGATTGACCGCCAGTGGAAGAACCACAGTCGATTGTGATGTTCTCGATGGGGGTGTAAGCGGCAACAGGGACAGAAAGGTATCCAATGAAGAAGAAGAAGAAACATGGAAACATGAGAAATAACAGGCTTTGAAGGCAGAAACTAGTAAACTCCATTGCTATGGAGGGAAAACAGAGACAGATACGAAGAAAGAGATCAGAGATGAAGGAAGCTAGAAAGAAATTATGAAGTCTTTAAGTAGTGTATTGCTTTGAAATTTCATACAACATTCTCTCTTTTCCCTTCATCTTCCTCTGTTTTCTTTCCCGGGGGTCAGTTTACAACAATGGTACGGTTCCTTTTTTTATATACAAATATTAAACTGCCGACGACCAAAGATTAACAAAAGATTAAGAAAATGATTGAAAGCCAAACTATCGTATAATATCAGTGGTATACTGTTGTAATGCAAATGAGAGTCACGGAAGACTTGTCAAAAGGACTTTAGCTTTTGGCACCACATTACTGGTGCTTTTTGGCGTGAGGGATTATATTCCTTGTAATGGTTTTCTCACATCTCGTTGATTAAAAAAATAAAGACAGCTATCTGCAACCTGATGAGTTTGGATTTATAGTATTATGTTGTTTTGTAAATGCAATAATATCTTTACCTAATATCAAAAGGAAATACTATTCAAACATCCATTTCTAGAAATCTAGAGCTGCAGAAATTTCTTTCTATTTTTTTATTTTTAAGGTTTAGGTTACTCGATTTGATTCGAAAAAAATGAAATATTTTGAATTTCGAATAATTCGAATAACAGATTAATGTAAATACTCTTTTGGTCCCTATTAATTTTGAAAATAAGCAAACCGATCTCTCTAAAAAAATTCAAAATATTTATAAAAGTTCTAAATTTTATATATTTTAAAAAAATTATAAAATTTTAAAAAAATTAAAGAATATATAAAGAAACTTAAAAATTTAAAATTTTTCTAAAATAATAATTTTGGGACCTAAATAAGTTAATTAATGATTCAAGTTTATCATACTAAAGTATATTATTATTATTATTTATTATTTTTCTTTGAATTTTTTAAAATATATATGGTTTCAAATTTATGTACTCTAACATGAAATTAGTTATACTGTAATAATATTTTAATTTGACATGTTTAATTTTTTTAATTTAACTCGAACAATTTTACTCGATTTAATTCAACTTGAATTCCATTTCACTCAACTCGATTCGAAAAGATTTCAAATCAAGTTAGGATGATAAATAGGACTCGCCTACTTGATTAACTCAAAATTTTTTCACTCAATTCGACCGAACGCTCACCCCTATGTGACTTATAGATTATATATTATTAATTACATATTTTATTCATGTTTAACTATGTTTTGGAATCTTCACTTATACTATTAGTAAAATCCTTAATTGAGTTGGTGTCACGATTCAAGCGGACACCAACTCGGTTAGGAAATTATAAAAATGACTTTCTATATTTAGAACAAGTTATATTATTCAAGGGTATTTTAATTTTTTTTAATTTTAAAAAACAATAAAAACATGCATATAATAGGATTTGAACCTATGTCACAAAATTTTTTTATATTTACCATTCAATCAAGACTTTATTTTAATTTATTTATACATTTTAATTTTACTACGCACACTCTATTACCTCCATCAGCTGATAATTGCATGTTATTTTTAAATACACATCTGCCTTTTAAATTAGTGATTTTCACATGCATATGCGTGTGATAAGATTTCTTATTAATAATGTATTTAATTGAGTTGGCACCACAAGTTAACTTAATAATGACTCAAGATTGATGACAATATTGTAATAAACAATTTAATCTGATTTTTCATTTTAATATCGTACATTTTTTATGTGTTATTATTAATTATTTTTAAACCATATATTTCATTATTTATTATATGATATTTTTAAACACACATTGGTGTTCTAAATTTGTGCTTTCCACATGCATACGCATGTGATAGGACTTGTAGTATATATAACTAGGTTATGTAATACTCATGATATAGATGAAAAAAAATATTTATTTAAGGAATGGTTTAAGTTAATTTATTTAAAAATTATATGATAAACACATTTAAAAAATAATTTTTAAATATTTTACTGTTGGTTAATTTGTAATACCAAATTTCATAAAAAATGTTATAGGTATAGATATAGAGATGAAGCTAAAAAGTAATTAATCTACATCTCTAAAATTACAAACATAATTTTATAATAAGATATTTAGAAAAAAAGAAAAGGTGATGTCCAGAAAATGACTAGCAAACCAATTGGGGCCTACAAGGGCTGTACCCTTAAAATAAAAATTTTTGCTACTTAAAATTTTTAAAATTTTAAATTAATAAAGATAAAATTTATTTCGATCCTTTAAAAATATAAAAAATTTGATTTAATTTTTTAAAAATTATAAAGATATAAACTATTAAAATAGTAAAGTTACATTTTTTTGTATAGTAAAACTTACAATTTAATTTCGACCCCTTTCTTAATTTTGCCCTCAAACCAGTCCATTCAAAAAAAAAAATTAATACACGAATAAATAACTGTAATTGAAGGGGATGTGCCCAAAAAAAATTTGTGTGACAATAAATTGGAAAGTTCTGCCTTGTTGAATAATTGTCCAAACATTGCATCTGAATGGCAAGCTGCTGTTTCAGTTCAAACCCCTCAATCAATTATGAAAAGACTATCCATGACCATGCAACTTTTCTGCTATCATACAATTCACTTCATGCCCATAGAAAGTAAGTAAGTGTGGACATCAAGTTGTTGCTTTTTGATAAATAAGGTTGTTGGCATTTAATAGCAGTAGGTGGTATTGATTTGTGATTTAAATCATTAAGGATCAATTTGTGTCAGTTAATATCAATTTACATTTATCAATATGAACATTTACTTTACATAAATATAGAACAAAAAAAAATTCATGATTTCTGTAGAAGTCATACAATGATGATGATCATGAAAATGAGAAATGTTTATGCGAGTGAGTGGCAAATCAATAGCGGTGGAGTACAATTTGGTGGTACCTTTCTGCCTGAATTACTCTCAGGAAGGCAAGACTCGCCAGTATTACGGTCGCAGGGTCAAGGGATCTGGTTCTTTTATATTTACTGTTGTCAAAGTTGGATGCTGCACTTGCTTCGGAATCCGTTACCAACTCCGTCTTTATGTCGTCTGAAAGCTACTAGCACTTCTTATTTTAAGAACCACCGGCTGCCGATGCTCTTGTTCTTCTTAACCATGTCGGCCGCACAGTGTCGGTTGGTGCTCAATAGCATCACCATTATCATTAGCACCAGCATTGCTAAACTCAAACCTCGATCATTCTCCTGCTGCCTCCCAAAACCTCTCTTATCATACAAAGGCACAACATTTCAATTTCATATATAAAATCGATTCTTATCCATTGACCTTAATATAATATATGTTTCATAAAAAAATGTAGATATATGTGAAGAAAAATATTTATACAATGCATACAATAATTAATGGATCACGGGTGTAGATGTTAGGATTTGATAATCTATTTTAGATTGTTTGGATAATAAATCCCGTTTTGTCAATGATATTTATTTTTTTTGATTTATTTAAAGTCGGTGAGTTATGAACTCATTTTCTTTCTCTTTTTCAGTTGTAATGTATGGCTATAAAAAGTCATTTCATCCTTCAATAATTGATATTCAATTCTTTTCAAAATTCTCTTTACCTTACATTTGGTATCAGCGCTTCCTCAAGGGACCTAATTGATTTAGAAGCAATAGCTCTCTATGTGATATTTTAGGTGATTGAAGATGGCAACAGAAAGTTCATTTGTGCAGCCTGTTGTTCCAAAATTTGATGGACACTATGACCACTGGGCAATGCTAATGGAAAACTTTCTGCGATCAAAGGAATACTGGGTCATAGTAGAAACTAGGGTACTTGTAAAGCCTTAACAGAGGCAAAGAAGAAATAGGTCGAGGATCAAAAGTTGAAAGATTTGAAGGCAAAGAACTATCTATTTCAAGCATTAGATCGTTCAATCCTTGAGAAAATCCTTAATTAAGGATACATGCAAAACTATATGGGATTCTCTGAAACAGAAATTTCAAGGTGCAACAGGAGTAAAACATGCACACCTACAGACTCTGCGAAAGGAATTTGAGATTCTTGAAATGAAGACTGGTGAATCTGTCAATGAATATTTTGCTCGAACTTTCACAATAGTCAACAAGATGAAAATAAATTGTGAGAACAAGACAGATTCTGAAGTGATCTAAAAAATTCTGAGATCAATGACTTCCATGTTTAACTATGTTTTGTGTTCTGTTGAGGAATCTAAAGGCACAAGCATCTTGACTATTGATGAATTACAAAGTAGCTTGTTGGTGCATATGCAACGCATCAACATGAGTTCTTTAGCTGAAGAAGCACAGGCGTTGAAGATTTCTTCTAGGGAATAGTTTGGTTCAAGAGGTCGAGGTTGAGGCGGTTACAGAGGAAGAGGAAGGGGAAGAGGCAGACAGAGTCTTGATAAAGCCACTGTGGAATGCTACAAATGTCACAAATTAAGACATTTTCAATGGGAATGCTCAAGCAAAGAGGCAAACCATGTAGAAACTCAGGATATGGTGAAGTTAGGCAACAACATAAGCTTGGCTGTAATAGGAAAGGGCAATGTAAAATTACTAGTGGATGGAATGGTGTAGATCATCACAGGAGTTTTTTATGTGCTAGAATTGAAGAATAATTTGCTAAGTGTGAGGCAGTTGCAAGAGAAGGGGCTGGTTTGTAACACCCCCAAACCCGACCCACAAGCCCTGACCGGATCTGGTATGTCACTGCGGAAAAACATTTGAAAATATTTTAATTTAAGAGTGAAAACATAAAATTTTGTTAACTTTTGTAAAGCCTTGTATATTTAAAATTTATAAGTAAAACTTTATTGTCACACCTTTCCGGGTTTTAAAACTTTAATAGATATTTCAAAATGTAAGTTGCTGAAAATAACTGATTTCCAAATCATAACTCAGTTATCATTCCATCTTAAAAGTAAATAATAAAGATACTTAATAAATATACTTAAATACTTTAATGGGCCTTATTACAATAAACAATTAACCAAAATACTGAGAATATAAAATACGTAAATAACTAAAAACAGTTTCTGCATGAAAATCTGCTTCTGCATGGCCACCTTTGAATCCACTCCAGCCCGGTCCGATCATCATATGTCACCTGCGATGTTGGTAAAAATTGGGTGAGTCATACAGACTCAGTGCATAGTTATTTCACATGTCTCCACACATATGGGCTTGGCCCATATCCACACAGTCCATATAATCAGTCATGCAAAATGCATCCCAACCCATCCTAAAGTCTATCCGTTACACCTACCTTAGCAGACCCGCTGTAATAACCAATTTTTGCCCAAAGCCCATTTCTCAAATTAAACCCATAAAACCCCAAACAAATTAAATTTAAACCCACTAAAATACAAACCAAGCCCGGAGCCCATTAACCAAACCCAAAACCCAATTAACCTTAGCCCACTGGCCCAATATCAATTAAACAAAAAAATAAAAACAAGCAAAACAGTAACCCTAGACTCCTAATACAAGTGGCGCCGCAACCTAGTCCAATTGCCCTGCCTTTTGGCCACCACCGACACCATCATTGCCACCATTTGCTCCATTGCCCAAGACCTGCAAAACCGGAAGAAAACATGCAGCAACAAATAGACAACAATGGCAGCTAAGAGGAATTGATTGTATTTTTATTTTTGCTTTCAATCTACTCGGATATAAAACTGTAGGGAAATTAAAAAGGGGGGGAGACTTTTTGAAGAAATGAAAAGAGAATACAAGAAATAGTTTGCAAATATTAGTGTTTGGATTCTAAGCGTTATCAAATCAGGAGAAATAGTCGTCTAAAAAAAAATCATCAAAAAGAACAACAAAAACAGATCGGCAATGAGGTGATTTTATTTTTAATTTCTAATTTTTTATTTTATTTCGAATCCATTCCTTTTTTTTATTTTGCACAAACATATATATATATACACACATATATACTAGTTTTTTTAAAAAAAAAAAACGAGATCTTGAAAATAAACAAAAAAAAAATTCGAGAATAGGAGAAGCATTTGAAACAGATCCAAAGCTAAGGTATTCATTTGATCTATTTTTCCTTTTCATCTTTTACTCGTTTTCGTGAGTATATATACATTTACATTTCTTTAATTTTCTAAAAAAAAAAAAGAAAAGTTTATATAAAAAAAAAACAAACAAAAAAACAAATTTTTTACCTTTTCCGCCATCAGATGTGATGTGTGGTGATGCGGTGGCGCTGGTGACGGAATGGCGGCGTCGATCGACCGGACCAGCGGAGATTGAAGCCCTGCGAGAGAAAAAAAGAAGGTTGAGAGTTTTTTTAAACAAGTGATGAAATGAATTTTTGGGAGGATTTTAGGCCTTATATAGCCCCCAAAACAGCGTAGTTTTGGGGCTAGCCTTAAACCCCCAAAACGACGTCGTTTTGCCTCCAACCCGTTTTTTGACCCGACCCGCTAGGGAGGATCCGCGTGTTTTTAATTAATGGGTATATTGCGCTTTTGGTCCTCCCGCTTTTTCTTGGCTTTGCGATTAAGTTTCTAGTATTTTTAATTTGGCCCAAAACTTTGCTTTGGATTTCAATTGGGTCCACTGATGCAATGTATTTTGAAAAAGGGGTTATTGTCCATTTTGGTCCCTCTTTTTTACGCGCACTTCTAATAGGCCCTTTCTCTTTATATTTTACTTGGAATTGACACCAAACTTTCATTTTAGATGCAATTTGATCCTTTCTTAGTTATTTTGTAATCTTTTTAATCTTATTTAATATTTTATTATTGTTTAATATCTTCATTATTAGTATTATTATATTATTTATATATTTATTATTATCACCATATTTACATTATTATGTCTTTGTATATATTTTATATTACTTTATTATTACTACTATTATTATATTATTATTATATTGTACATATTTATTATTATTATTATTACTATTATTATTATTATATATTTTTTATGTATATATTTTATTATTATTTTGTCTAACTAACTTTATTATTGCTATTATTATTAGTATATTGTATATATTTTAGTATCATTGTCATTGTTATTTTATTTTTATATCTGTTATCATTATTATTACTACTATTATTGTATTATTATATACTACCACCATATCTATATTATCTTTGTACATATTTTTGCATTATTATTATTATCATTATTATTATTATCATTATTATTATTATTATTATTATTATTATACTTAATATTTTCCCTATAGCTACTAACATTTTTAGTTTTTTTTTTTAACTTATTGTTACTATTTTTATATTATCTCTTCTTGTTTTTATTATTACATCTTTTATCATCATGTGTTGTTAATTTCTCGTCTTCGCCATTTCATGTGGATCAACGGTTTTAAATCACAATCCAACTTTTTTTTTATTTATACAAAAGAGGTAATATTTGTGCGCTTTAAGGCGAAAAATTACACCCTAACGTGTTGGGTGTCGATCTTTTCGTTCGACTAAATGATCAAATATCCTTTTCTTGTCGAAGATGATCTTGGTATCGAAATATAAGGGTGTTATATCCTAACGTGTTGGGTATGATATTTTTATTCCTTCGAAACGAGGTTATCTTAAGATTCAATCCCGACTCAATTAATCCATTCTTTTAATTCCTTTTTTTTTCTTAAATATTTTCAACTTTTCGACATTAGGACATTGATCAATCAATTTGGTACCGATTTTGGGCTTTGCGATGGTGCTAATCCTTCCTCGCACGTAACCGACTCCCGAACCTATTTTTCTCGAACATTCTAGACCAAAAGTATCGTTTTAGTAAACCAAAATGTTTTATTAAAACAAAGGTGGTCCGATCACACCTAATAAAAGGTCGGTGGCGACTCCCTTTTTATCCGTTTTCAAAACCCAAGTTCGATTCCTGTTTTTGTCAAAAAAAAATGGTTACAACAGCTTGGCGACTCCGCTGGGGACCCCGAGAGTCAGGCCGTAAATTGATTGATTTTTGTCCCTTTGATTGAAAATTTGGGAAATTGCTTTGAAAAAAATCGTGTTTCTCCATGATGCATTTGCTTGTACTATAGTGTCGAGTCTCATGAAATATTTTGGCATTGCATTGCATGACCGTCGGTCGCACCTTTAAGTGGGAGTAAGAAACTAAGCCTTCATGAGGTTTTCACCTCCGCATGGGCTAGTGGATTGCTTCCGGGAGACATCCGTACCTACGTGTTTCGTGAGGTTTTCACCTCCGCATGGCCGTAGGGAAATGTATCTCTTTGAACTGAACTCGGTCCATATGAGCCTATAATGGGTGAGGATCGTGCTGGTTCAGGTACCCCTCTGTAGAACCGAACCCCATGTAGAAGCCCTAGAGCCTACCCTAAGCATAGTGTCGAAATAATTACCCGGATAAGTGTTTAATGATATTTCACTTGTTTGACTATACTAACTTGCGTTGTTTTGTTTTATTTGCATGTCATCCCATATAGTAGAGGTGTCAATTTCTGCTCGGTTGCCGAAATAGGAAGCTTGCTATGGGAAACGACTTTCTTGATAAAGTAGAGGACAACGCGGCCGTGCGCACGTGGTCAGAAAAGCTACAATCGGAAAAGGGGGATAGCTTAGTCGAGGGTCATACGTCAGAGCTGTGGGACTTCACCCGTGTTAGCGTGACACAAAATGAGCTTCAAGAGTTGCGAGACATCTGGACCCAGTGGGAAGAGGAAGCTAAACAGATGTTCTACCGCCGTTATGGTGATATCTCTTACTTATTGGATGTCAAGATAGATAAGCAACTATTTCGGGCTATGGTCCAGTTTTGGAATTCTGCATATGGTTGCTTCACTTTTGGGGAAGTGGATTTGGTGCCAACAATAGAAGAATACACCACTTTACTTCGTATTCCCGAGATGCAAGTCGACAAGGTTTATATCAGGCCCGCCTATGTCCCTCCTTTGGCGAAGAAGTTGATGAAAATTATAGGAATGAGTGAACAGTGGATCTTGGGCAAGGTCCAACAGAAAGGCGAAGGGAGATGTATCCCTTGGGTGAATCTGAGGGATCTGATTTTGACGCACCCCGACATGGGGAGAAAGGTTGATATTTTCGCCTTAAGCCTCTACGGATTGGTCATCTTCCCAAAAGCCCTGAGGCACATAGACGAAGCGGTGGTGGATCTGTTCGACCGATTGGATAAGCAAGTCACACCTGTCCCAGCAATTCTTGCGGAGACCTTCAGATCACTAAACGCATGTAGAAGAGCGGGAGAGGGAAGGTTTATCGGATGCGCACAGCTATTGATGGTATGGTTTCATGGGCATTTTTGGAAAATGGATAAAATCTCTTGTCAACCCTTTCGTAGAGATTATTCACCAATAAAAGAGGAGGTGGCTATGTCGAGGAGAGAAGATATAACGGAAAAGGGATGGATAGCCATTTTTCAGAACCTTCAAGGAAAAGACGTTAAGTGGAGAGCTCCCTGGATGATGCCTGGAGAGATTCTTTATAGATGTGGAGATTTTGATTGGGTACCTCTACCCGGAATTTGGGGAGTCATCGGGTATGCCCCATTGCTAGCGGTAAGACAATATCAGTCAAGACAGTTCGTGCCAGCAACACATGGGTTAAACCGAAGCGAGTTCTCGTATACGGGAGAAGGTTACAAGAAGAGGATAAAAGAAACGGCAAATGCTTGGAAGCAAACTCGTCGGATGAAGAGATTAGCTGCGGGCGAAACGGTAACTTCTGAATACAAAGCATGGTTAAGCAAGAGAATCAATGATAATATCCCGGGACCAAGCTTGGATAATGCTCAATCTTTGGAAGAATGATTGCGAGTGATACCAACAGAATTAGAAATTATAAAGCAAGATTTCACACAGCGAAGTTCAGAGCTTGAAAAGAGAATCGAGCAGTTGGAGGAGGAAAAGATGTTTTTGAAATTAGATGTAGAGATACAGAAATCAGAGATGGAAAAGTGGAGGAAGGGAAAGAGCAAAGCCGAAGAAGAATTGGATAGCCTAAAAGGGGACTATAAGAAGATGCGCCTCTCGATGAGAACTACTGGGCTAGGAAAGACTTCGAGCCAATGGCGACAAGAGTTACAAGAAGAAAAAGCTAAGACCAAGCAATGGGAAAGAAAATTTCGAGAAATGAAAGTCCAGAATGAGATCCTAGAAAAGCAAGTATCAGAAGGCCAGAATAGAAGAAACGAATTGAAGACAAGGGTGTTAGAGTTGGAAAAGTCCCTCGACCATTTTCGAAACCGTAACTCGGCAAGAGAGTTAAAAGCGAGTCTGAGTAGAATCGAAGAAATGAAAAAGAGGACTGAAGAGTTAGAAACGGAACTACTGAACTGTCAGAATTGTATTGTGCATTTAAAAGAGAACGAAGAACGAAGGAAAGCGGAGCTGTACCATTCCCAGAATCAAGTCAGAAATAGAGACTACCTCATGGGGGAGGCTATAATGCGGATACGAGAGATAGCCGAGTATTTACAAACTCTAGCTATACAAGCCGACACATTGAGCATACAATTCGAGACACAGTCGGATCGTGGACGAGAATTAGCTTCCCTACTAACAAAGATTAAGGCCTTAGGTGTTAGAGCAAGGCCGTTCCTGTAATCTGTTTTATGTAAAGAGCTTTGTTTTCTAAGGAAGTTTTCTATGGGGAATTGAATCAGAGTTGACACCTTTTTGCATTCATATCATGTATTCGCATTACATACATTAGCATCATATCACTTTAATTGTTCACTAAGGCTAAAATCGTATAATCTGCAGCTATGACATTACGAATCTAGAATCACATCATCCCTATAGGACACGCTTAAGAACTAGAGCTATGGACGCTGAACTCAATGAGAGGATCGAAATGATGGAAAAAAACCAGAAAGAGTTGCAAGAACAGTTAGCCAAGTCACAGCAAGAAGCGAGGGACTTGATGATGAAATCTCGCGAGGAATCACGAGAACATAAGGGTCAAATGGATAGAATGTTGGAGATATTGTGACCATTTCCAAAGGAAAAGGACTCGCGCAAAGTCACGACATTACTGAGCCCCACTCGAGGATAATCAAGATCCGCTCTATCCCCGGATTCACTCCACCCCACGCTCATGCAACGCAAAGAGGATATCCTCAAGGAACCAGCAGGCCGGAACAACAACCCATCCCACCTATACATCCGGGGGCAAGGTATATACGTATCAAAACGCTGGAGATAATTACGCTAATCCGATTGTCCTGATTTGGATGATCAGATGGAAATAGCTAGGTTAAAGAGGGATGGCCATGATCTTTGAAGAAAAAATATAAGAGTCCAGAGGAAAGACTCAAGGCGGTGGAAGGTACTAGAGTCTTCTCGCACTAAATGCCAAAGACCTTAGTTTGGTGCCCGATCTAGTCCGCCTCAGAAGTTTAAGACACCGATTTGAAAAGTATAAAGGGAACGAGATGCGAGAAGGCCCATCTTATTATGTTCTGTCGAAAAATGGTGGACACTTGAATGAGGACAAGTCGCTAATACATCTGTTTCGGGATAGCTTGATCGGATCAGCCCTCGATGGTATGATCGACCTTAGCACAGAGAAGATCCGGTCATGGAAGGACACGGCAAGCGCATTTTGTGAACAATATAAGCATGTTTCGACGTGGCTCGGACCGGTGACGCTACAAATGTTGGAAAAGAAGCCAACGGAGACCTTGAGAGACAAAGACGCTCGAGAGATGGAGGATCTCTCCGTCCAAGTCGAGCCCCCACTAACTAAAAGTGAGACAACGGTCCTTTTTATCAATACTTTGAGAGCGCCATTCTACGACAAGCGGTGGGGAAATGCCACAAAAGACTTCGCCGACCTCGTAATATCCGGGGAACTCATCAGCGGCATCAAAAGTGGAAGAATGGAAGTCTTGAAAGTTCGAAAAGGCCAAACACCCATAAAAAGAAAGAACCCGAAGCCCATATGGTGGGAACGGAGAGCCTCTATGCTCCTAACCCGTGATCCGACCCAGCCCACGACCTCGTTTTCGTCCACCGCCGAATTTCTATTTTCCACCACCAAGCCCCCTACTATCAAACACCTCCTCCTTACCCCCGTTTATGCCGCCTAATAATCAAAGACCATTCGCTATATTCCCACCAAATACGCGCTACCGCCCCAAGTCACCAAAAAGCGAACCAAGACCTAAGCAAAACCCAATCTCGAAAGACCTCGGTTTACCCTATCCACGTGTCGCACGGAGAGTTATGCCCAAAATTATTGGAAAAACAGTTAATCTCCACACATTACATAGCACCATCTGAAGCCCCATTCCCAAAGTGGTACGATCCCAATGCTAATTGCATGTATCACGCCGGGAACGGGGGCATTCAACGAGATAATTGTATAGCCTTCAAGAGGAGAGTTCAAGGTCTTATCGATGCGAGGATTTTACGACGATTTGTGCATGCGGAATATGGTGGAAATTCGCTCCATCATTGTAGGAGCGTGAATATGGCGACACGGGAGGACAAGTGTCGAGCCAAGCGTTGTGTCTCCGAGATAAAAACACCCTTGGAGAAGGTCTGGGAAGTAATGATTGAGAAAGGCATGCTCGACAAGAATTTAAAGGAGGAAAATATGAAGAATCCAAGATTTTGCGTCTTTCACGGCATAGAGGGACACCACATTCAATCTTGCGAGAAGTTCAAAGAGCTGCTTCAGGGCATGATGGACAATAAGGAGGTAGAAATCTGCAATAAGATAGAAGAGACTGATGAAAAGGATGTATGTGCATTTGAGGGCCAATCATTAGGCCCTCCCTACAGCGCTGATCGACCTTTAGTAATCTATTACGAGGCAAAGAAAGAAGAGAGGAAACCGAAAATGATAATCCAAGTACCTTCCCCTTTCCCATATAAGGATAGTAAGGCGGTGCCTTGGAAATATGATGCCAGCGTTACACGCTGGAACCAATTTGGAAACATCAGTGAGGTGGGGCATTTTACCCGCAGCGGGAGGTGTTATTCCCCTGAGGTGGTTGAGACAAAGAAGAAAGCCATTGGCATGAGTCAGAAAGGGAAGGCACCAATACACGAAGTCGAGGGTGAGATGGAAATACAATCTGAACATGGAACTAAGGAGCCAGTGAAAGAGGATGAAGCACAGGAGTTCTTAAAGTTCATTAACACCTGCAGTGAAATGCGATTGTCGTGGAGCAATTTGAATAAACAACCGCAAAAATCTCATGATTATCCTTGTTGTTGAACTCGAGCCACATCGAAATGCTTTCTTGAAGGTGCTAAACCAAGCGTCACGTACCAAGCAATGTACCCATTGAAAAACTCGATAGGTGGGTGAATAATTTAAACGCGGATAATTTTATCTCCTTCAGCGACGATGAAATACCGCCAAATGGTAGGGGCTCTGTTAAAGCATTACACATCACAACAGAGTGCAAGGGATATATAATACCACATGTGCTTATTGACAACGGGTCCGCACTCAACGTCATGCCGTTGGCTACATTTGTCTAGGATGCGTCGACATGTCTTACCCGAGGCCTTGTCACTCTGCGGTAAGGGCATTTGATGGAACACTGTGCGGGAAGTTATGGGAAAAATCGAGATCCTGCGGAGGTGGGCCCGTGCACGCACAATATCGAATTCGTGTCATGGACATTGCCCCTTCATATAATTGCCTCTTAGGAAGGCCCTGGATCCACTCCGCTGGAGCGATCCCTTCATCTCTCCATCAGAAAATAAAATTTATTATGGATAACCGCTTGATTATAATCGATGGTGAAGAAGACATCGTCGCCTCACTCTCTACCGACGCACCCTATATCGAGGCAAAGAAAGACGCGCCAGAATGCTCCTTCCGCTCCTTGAATTTATCAACGCTACATTTGTCGCAAGAAGGAGACAAGGCACCTACACCCAAACTGTCAAGAAACACCAAGATGGGAATCAAGTTGACTGTAGGAAAAGGCGCCCGGGCAGGGAAGGGTTTAGGAAAATATCAGCAAGGAATGGCCAGAGCGCTAAAGCCAGTACATCACAAGGCAAGATACGGTTTAGGGTTCAAGCCGGATGCCCAACAAATAAGAAAACAAAGGCAGAAAGATCAAGAAAGGAGGATCGCGAAAGCCTCGTGTCGGGAATTGGGTGGGAGCCTATAATGTATCCTCCGTTGTTGAAGACATTTACATCGGCGGGAATGATGTACCGGGAAGAGATAGTCTACCAAACATGATGTTATCAATCGAAAGGAGTCGAGAATGTTAGTATAAATGTTATAGACAAAGGGGATGATGCGATTAGAGATGTTTCGATGATACGCCCATGTCCTCCAAGTGATTCACTTTGAACAATTGAATTGATGCAGTGGACCTCCTTGTAGTTTCCAAATCCCCTCAGAGTAATGCTCAGTATTAACTTTTTGTATGCCCCTAGTGTAGGGAATCATATATGAGAGTTCATTTTGTCTATCTAGCTTTTAAATGAAACATGAATAAAGATGCATTTTGTCGTGTTCTTTTCATTCTCATCGGTTCCATATTCATTCTTTACCTGTCCCTATATATTCCATACCATCATGTCACGTTTATAGGACCCGATACCTTGATGTCCCTCTATAGTCTTCTTTTTTGTCTACTTTTCAGGTGCTCAGATATCAACGGCGTGAACAATCCTATTACAAGCCCTAAAATCGACTTTGAGAAAGCTATTTGTGTGGGGGAATTTGAGGTGAAGAAGATGCAGAAGATTATGTCTCTTCCCTGCACTCCACACGAGAATGGTAGAACAAGAGGATAAAGCAGATTACGCCCTATCAAGAATCGATCGAGACAAATTGAATTTAGGAAATGAAGAAAAGAAGCAAGAGGTAAAAGTCGGGACCTCCATGTCTGAAGACACCAAACACGATCTGATCACCTTGCTTCACGAGTACAAAGACGTGTTCGCATGGTCGTATCAAGATATGCCGGGCTTGAATGAAGATATAGTGGTCCATAGACTTCCGTTGAAACCAGAATGCAAGCCAATCCAACAGAAGTTAAGGCGGATGAGGCCTAAAATGCTCTTAAAAATAAAAGAAGAAGTCAAGAAACAATTCGATGCTGGTTTCCTACAAATCTCTAGATATCCAGAATGGGTGGCTAATATAGTCCCAGTGCCGAAGAAAGATGGCAAAGTGCGAATGTGCGTAGATTACCGTGATCTGAATAGAGCAAGCCCTAAAGATAATTTTCCGTTGCCACACATTGATACATTGGTAGATAACACGGCAAAGAATTCATTTTTCTCCTTCATGGATGGATTTTCGGGCTATAATCAAATCAAGATGGCTCTCGAGGATATGGAGAAAACTACGTTCACGACGATGTGGGGGACCTTCTGCTACAAAGTAATGCCGTTCGGTCTAAAGAATGCCGGGGCAACATATCAAAGAGCCATGGTAACATTGTTCCACGACATGATGCACAAGGAAATAGAAGTCTATGTCGATGACATGATCGCTAAATCTCTAGGAGAAAGAGAGCATGTGGGAAACCTCCGTAAACTGTTCGAAAGATTGAGAAAAATCCAACTAAAGCTTAACCCTGCCAAATGTACCTTCGGGGCTACCTCGAGAAAATTATTGGGATTTATCGTCAGCGAGAAAGGTATCGAGGTTGATCCGGATAAAATAAAGGCCATACAAGAACTACCACCCCCACGTACACAAAAAGAAGTCAGAGGATTTCTAGGAAGACTGAACTACATTGCTCGATTCATTGCTCAACTCACCAAGCAATGCGATCCAATTTTTCGGCTCCTTCGAAAGCACAATCCCGGGGAATGGAACGAGGAATGTCAGGAGGCTTTTGACAAGATAAAGAGTATTTATCTAGTCCCGGTCTGCTAGTACCACCAACTCTGAAGACCGCTAATACTATATCCGATCGTGTTCGAAAACTCAATGGGTTGTGTCTTGGGGCAACATGATGAGTCCAGAAAAACGGAACAAGCGATCCATTATCTCAGCAAGAAATTCACAGAGTATGAAGCAAAGTATCCATCGATCGAAAAATTACATTTGTGCTCGAGTGCAAACCGGAGGCTTAGACAATATGTCTTTGTATCACACGACATGGTTGATTTCAAATTGGACCCAATAAAATACATGATGGAATCACCGCACTCTCGGGAAGAATGGCACGGTGGCGAGATCCTATTATTGGAGTATGACATCGTATACGTGAGCCAAAAATCGATTAAAGGGAGCGCAATAGGCGATTTCTTAGCAACTCGGACAACAGAAGAATACGAGCCATTGAAATTTGACTTCCCAGACGAAGACTTGATATGCGTTACGGAAGAAGAATGTGAATCATCGAAAGAGAAATCATGGAAGATGAGTTTTGATGGTGCATCAAATGCATTGGGGCATGGGATCGGGAGCGATCTTAGTGTCACGAAGGGATCATTATCCCTTTCTTTGCCAGATTAAATTTTTTTACGTACCAATAACATTGCGGAATATGAGGCTTGCATCATGGGGCTTCGCGCCGCTATCGAGCATAACGTCAAGGTCTTAGCGGTCTCCGGGGATTCGGCATTGGTGATTTACCAAATCCGTGGAGATTGGGAAGTAAGAGATTCGAAACTGGTCAAATATCACGACCTCGTTGTGGAATTGGTCAAAGAATTTGAAGAAGTGACTTTTAATTACTTCCCGGGAAGAAAACCAATTGGTCGACGCCACCGCAACCTTGGCTTCAATGTTCAAAGCAAACCGAGAAAGCGAAATAATGCCTCTCCAGATGAGCATATATGAGGCTCTTACGCATTGTTTTAGCATTGAAAACGAGGCAGATGGACAACCATGGTTCCATGATATCTTAGAATATGTCAAGAATCAAAGATATCCCGAGCAAGCAAACGAGAATGACAAAAGAACGATCGGAAGATTGGCGGCAATGGATTTGTTCTCGATAGGGACATCTTGTACAAAAGAGGAAAAGATCGTGTACTCACGAGGTGCGTGGATCTTTGTCGAAGCGAGAAAGATACTCGAAGAGGTCCATGAAGGAGTTTGTGGAACACGCCAATGGTTTCACTATGGCCGGAAAATTATGAGACTCGGTTATTATTGGTTGACGATGGAAAGTGATTGCATTAGCTACGCACGAAAGTGCCACAAATGTCAAGTTTCTGGCGATAAAATTCATGCGACACCTTCACCCCTTCATATCATGACTTCCCCGTGGCCCTTTTCTATGTGGGGCATGGATGTTATAGGGCCAATCTCCCAAAGGCTTCCAATGGACATCGATTCATTTTTGTGGTCATAGATTACTTCACAAAATGGATAGAAGCTGCTTCATTTGCAAATGTGACAAGGACGGCGGTGTGTGATTCTTTAAAAAAAGGAGATTATATGCCGATACGGTTTGCCTGAGAGAATTATTTCAGATAATGCTTTAAATCTGAACAACAAGATGATGAAGGAAGTGTGCGAGCAATTTCGAATAAAGCATCATAACTCCTCGCCCTATCGTCCAAAGATGAGCAGGCGGTGAGAAGCCATTAACAAAAATATCAAGAAAATTATTGGGAAGATGATCGTCATTATAAGGTCGCACGAAGAAGCTACCATTTGCCCTATACGCGTATCGCACGTGTGTACGGACCTCTACGGGGGCGACCCCTTTCTCTCTAGTCTATGGAATGGAAGCTGTGCTGCCCATCGAAGTGGAAATCCCCTCTCTACGAATCTTAATGGAGTCGAAACTAAAAGAATCTGAATGGGTTCAGACTCGATATGACCAGCTGAATCTGATCGAAGAAAAACGCTTGAAAGCAATTTGTCACGGACAGATGTACCAAAGGAGAATGATCGCGGCCCATAACAAGAAGGTGCGTCCAAGAGAATTTCGTGAAGGGGAACTCGTGTTGAGGAAGATTCTCCCTATACAAAAAGACTTTCGAGGAAAGTGGGCACCAAATTGGGAAGGACCGTACATCGTAAGGAGAGCTTTCTCAGGAGGAGCCTTGATTCTCACTGAAATGGATGGGAAGGAGTTACCGAACCCGGTGAACTCAGATGCCGTGAAGAAATATTACGCATAAAAAAAAAGGGGCGTCCGAATAAACGGAAAAGGCTTAGGATGAAAACCCGGAAGGGCATCCTAAGGAAGTAAGTTTGGAATGAGTTAAACAGCAAGATCATAGTATTGAAGCGGACTCTGAAGCTCAAGGATCTTCCACATGGAAAAGCTTGCTCGAAAAGATTCAGGATGAAGAAACATGGAGAAGTTCATACGTCGGATATCTAGAGCACTTACTACAACTGAACTTGTTTTCCTTTTATAACACTTTCTTAATTGAGTCATTCCTTGTTAATTTTCTTTGTGTGTTGCCTTTGAAATAAATATAGATACGAGGAACGCCTTTCATACCTACTTTTCCATTTTCATGCATTTTATTTATGTTTCATTTTGAAGATAGATAGTGAAATTACACACTCTAAACAAAAAGAATATGGAGCATTACCTGGATAAGAATTGTGTGAGTACGGGAGCTTCAAAGCAAGGACAAAGTTCAAAATAAAAAAAAAGAGAGATATAGGAGAAACACAGATTATTCGTAGAACCTATAGACGGGTACAAAGCCTGAGGAAAGTCAAGGGATGAAGTAGTGAATGCATGTCATCATAAGAGTCGTAACAAGAAGGGGCACATGACGCACAAGCCCCAAGACACCTGGCATAATCACGTAGGCATTTAAGACAGATACATGCATATCATGACATCATCATATATAATGCATACAGGTACACCAGTAAAGCAAGAGGTTTTGACAATAACTGCACCGAACCAAAGAGAAAGAAGGCATCCGAACACCACCAGATGATACGCTTTCCAAAATCAACTCCTCAGTCACATTTGAGGCATTTTAATTTCTATATCGCAACCCCTCGAGGCGCATTAATCGAGGCATTTTTAGTTTCAATTTCATGCTCGCAAAGTCGGTTCCTCGGTGTCGACGAGGCATTTTAAACTTCTATTTTTCAAAAGTCAAAACCTCAGGTCGCACGCTGAGGTATTTTTAATTTCTGCCTTTTAATCAACTCCTCAGGTCGCAAGCTGAGGCATTTCAATTTCCGTTTTTCAATTTCTGTTTAAATTAACCCTTCAGGTCGCACGCTGACGCATTTTAGTTTCTGTCTTTCAATTTCTATTTGCAAAGATCAAAACCTCAGTCATGCATACGAGGTATTTTCAATTTCTATTTTTAATCAATTCCTCGTGTCGCATCGAGGCATTTTAATTTCGGGTCGCATGTTGAGGCATTTTAATTTCCGTCTTTCAATTTCTGTTTGAATCAACTCCTCAGGTCGCATGTTGAGGCATTTTAATTTCCGTCTTTCAATTTCTATTTGAATCAACTCCTCAGGTCGCACGCTGAGGCATTTTAATTTCCGTCTTTCAATTTCTGTTTGAATCGACTCCTCAGGTCGCACGCTGAGGCACTTTAATTTCCGTATTTAAATTTCTGTTTTTCAATTTCTATTTTCAAGAATCAAATTGTATTACTCCACCGAGGCATTTCCATTGTCTGCTTTTCAATTTCTGTCCTTAAAAAAAAATCTCAGCTAGGGTTGAGCCTCGGAGCACGCGCGGAGATATTTACAGATGGAAGACTAAAGTCGCATTGAGTAAATTGAACAAAGAAGCTCCAGTGGACAAAGAAGATTGAGCAAGAGCAAATTGAAGATGCAGACCATATTTATCGAGGGTAGCATTGGAGTAGATGGAAGATCGAAGCCCCGAAGATAGCAAGGAAGCAGTTTGAAAAGTCAGTTCCTCGAAGTCTCAGTGGAGAGATCAAAGCTCTGAAATCACATCGAAGCCGATCGAGATGCTAGTTACTATGCTCTGGAAGAAGCAGTGGAAATATTATCTCCCTGAAGATATAACGAAACAGTGAAGCAGATCAAAGCAATGAGTTACAGTGGAGTTTGAAGCTGTTTGAAGAAGACGAGGACCAACAAGTCAAGGCTTGGCCAAAACCGGGCAAAATTGGTTCTTCTATTGTCTTTGCTCTATTATCGTTTCGACAATGAATGAGCAAAGAGGGCACTGTAATAACCAATTTTTGCCCAAAGCCCATTTCTCAAATTAAACCCATAAAACCCCAAACAAATTAAATTTAAGCCCACTAAAATACAAACCAAGCCCGGAGCCCATTAACCAAACCCAAAACCCAATTAACCTTAGCCCACTGGCCCAATATCAATTAAACAAAAAAATAAAAACAAGCAAAACAGTAACCCTAGACTCCTAATACAAGTGGCGCCGCAACCTAGTCCAATTGCCCTGCCTTTTGGCCACCACCGACACCATCATTGCCACCATTTGCTCCATTGCCCAAGACCTGCAAAACCGGAAGAAAACACGCAGCAACAAACAGACAACAATGGCAGCTAAGAGGAATTGATTGTATTTTTATTTTTGCTTTCAATCTACTCGGATATAAAACTGTAGGGAAATTAAAAAGGGGGGGAGACTTTTTGAAGAAATGAAAAGAGAATACAAGAAATAGTTTGCAAATATTAGTGTTTGGATTCTAAGCGTTATCAAATCAGGAGAAATAGTCGTCTAAAAAAAAAATCATCAAAAAGAACAACAAAAACAGATCGGCAAGGAGGTGATTTTATTTTTAATTTCTAATTTTTTACTTTATTTCGAATCCATGCCTTTTTTTTATTTTGCACAAACATATATATATACACACATATATACTAGTTTTTTTAAAAAAAAAAACGAGATCTTGAAAATAAATAAAAAAAAATTCGAGAATAGGAGAAGCATTTGAAACAGATCCAAAGCTAAGGTATTCATTTGATCTATTTTTCCTTTTCATCTTTTACTCGTTTTCGTGAGTATATATACATTTACATTTCTTTAATTTTAAAAAAAAAAAAAAGAAAAGTTTATATAAAAAAAAACAAACAAAAAAACAAATTTTTTACCTTTTCCGGCCACCGTGCGCGGTGGCCGGCGGTGGCGCCGGCGACGGAATGGCGGCGGCCGATCGACCGGACCTTCGCCGGAGATTGAAGCCCCTGCAGAGAAAAAAAAGAAGGTTGAGAGTTTTTTTAAACAAGTGATGAAATGAATTTTTGGGAGGATTTTAGGCCTTATATAGCCCCTCAAAGCAGCGTAGTTTTGGGGCTAGCCTTAAACCCCCAAAACGACGTCGTTTTGCCTCCAACCCGTTTTTTGACCCGACCCGCTAGGGAGGATCCGCGTGTTTTTAATTAATGGGTATATTGCGCTTTTGGTCCTCCCGCTTTTTCTTGGCTTTGCGATTAAGTTTCTAGTATTTTTAATTTGGCCCAAAACTTTGCTTGGATTTCAATTGGGTCCACTGATGCAATGTATTTTGAAAAAGGGGTTATTGTCCATTTTGGTCCCTCCTTTTACGCGCACTTCTAATAGGCCCTTTCTCTTTATATTTTACTTGGAATTGACACCAAACTTTCATTTTAGATGCAATTTGATCCTTTCTTAGTTATTTTGTAATCTTTTTAATCTTATTTAATATTTTATTATTGTTTAATATCTTCA
Source organism: Gossypium bickii (assembly GCA_025503065.1). Lineage (NCBI taxonomy): Eukaryota > Viridiplantae > Streptophyta > Magnoliopsida > Malvales > Malvaceae > Gossypium > Gossypium bickii. The sequence continues at coordinate 25,382,066 of CP106711.1, read as the reverse complement.
TTATTAGTATTATTATATTATTTATATATTTATTATTATCACCATATTTACATTATTATGTCAGTATATATTTTATATTACTTTATTATTACTACTATTATTATATTATTATTATATTGTACATATTTATTATTATTATTATTACTATTATTATTATTATATTTTTTTATGTATATATTTTACTATTATTTTGTCTAACTAACTTTATTATTGCTATTATTATTAGTATATTGTATATATTTCAGTATCACTTGTCATTGTTATTTTATTTTTATCTTGTTATCATTATTATTACTACTATTATTGTATTATTATATACTACCACCATATCTATATTATCTTTGTACATATTTTTGCATTATTATTATTATTATCATTATTATTATTATCATTATTATTATTATTATTATTATTACTATTATTATTATTATACTTAATATTTTCCCTATAGCTACTAACATTTTAGTTTTTTTTTTTTTAACTTATTGTTACTATTTTTATATTATCTCTTCTTGTTTTTATTATTACATCTTTTATCATCATGTGTTGTTAATTTCTCGTCTTCGCCATTTCATGTGGATAAACGGTTTTAAATCACAATCCAACTTTTTTTTATTTATACAAAAGAGGTAATATTTGTGCGTTTAGAAGGCCGAAAAATTACACCCTAACGTGTTGGGTGTCGATCTTTTCGTTCGACTAAATGATCAAATATCCTTTTCTTGTCGAAGATGATCTTGGTATCGAAATATAAGGGTGTTATATCCTAACGTGTTGGGTATGATATTTTTATTCCTTCGAAACGAGGTTATCTTAAGATTCAATCCCGACTCAATTAATCCGTTCTATTAATTCCTTTTTTTTCTTAAATATTTTCAACTTTTCGACATTAGGACATTGATCAATCAATTTGGTACCGATTTTGGGCTTTGCGAGGGTGCTAATCCTTCCTCGCACGTGAACCGACTCGAACCTATTTTTCTCGAACATTCGTAGACCAAAAGTATCGTTTTAGTAAACCAAAATGTTTTATTAAAACAAAGGTGGTCCGATCACACCTAATAAAAGGTCGGTGGCGACTCCCGTTTTATCCGTTTTCAAAACCCAAGTTCGATTCCTGTTTTTGTCAAAAAAAATGGTTACAACACCCGCTGCTCAAGGCCGTGGCTAATCCACCGATCAACTAAGTGATCCCACATATCTTACCTCGACAGACCTGCTGCTCAAGGCCGTGGCTAAGCCACCGATCAACTAAGTGATCCCACATATCTGTATCCACGAGGTGACTCGATGTCATCCTCAATCCACGGTGATGCACATAGCTATCATCCGCCGAGATGTGGCACCTAGCCAACACCTCCTTTGATGAAGCACATAGCTAACATCAAGCGCCAATGTAGCACAAGGCTAACATCAGACCACGTACATAAATATGTACACCTTTTCCTTCAATATTCAAATCCCAATCCCCATGCATATAATAATAACATGGCAGGATAACATTATTAACATATCGAGCATACAACACATGCTTGCATCAATATCACATCTATCATTGAAATATTAACACCATAACCACTAACCTGGTTAACAGATTACCCACCTTGGGTAGCCACCTTCTCAGCCGTATTTTCAGCCATCACACATATCTCATACACATATATATATTAAACACATTCAAACAACAATCAAGAGAAGAAACGGTCGATAACTACGCACTGCTTGGTCTGATCTACTCAATCAATCCCGAAATTTCCTTATGCCTGTCGATATCCTCCTTACTTATCCAAATCCCGAATACTTGCTTGCTCTTGAAGTTACCAATATTCCTGCTTAACAACTTATTAGAATCGGCCAACACAAGAATACTATGAAGATGGCCCTTGGCCGAATAGCACTTTGACTTACCTTGATAGATCAAATTTTAAGAGGCTCCCTTACTGGTCCCTAACATTGGCTACACATCAAAAACACGGGATTATGGCTTGATGCACATTCGGCCATCCTTAGAACCAAGGCTTAACCACTTGTTTTCGGCACACAAAAAGAGATGAAACAAAATCGATTACTAAAAGGAACTACTTACCACTATACTGGCATCCACAGAGCATCAGCTTCACGATCCCAAAAAGAAGATTTCGGCACTTTAATGAAGAAAAGGAAAACGTGAAAGTAGAGAGGGTTTACTGATTAGAGGATTCGGCCATAACTAAAAATAAATTCAAAGTTTCAGCTATGGTAAAAATAAAGAGAAAGATTCGGCACAAAAAGAACTAAAGAAAGAAAAGAATGGAAGGGCTTAGGAGAATTTAGCAATGGTGAGTTGAGAGAAAGAGTTTCGGCTATCTCAAGAGAGACCAAAGAAAAGTTTAAGGAGAACTCCAATTTTCGGCAACAAGAAAATAAATGGAGAAAAGAATTGCAAAAGATGAGCACCCCTATTTATACTACTCAAATTCGGCACACCAACCTCCTCTCCCATCCCACTTTCTTCTCCTATAATTCCTCTTGAACACACATTCAAAAATATATAAAAATAAATCTATAATTATCTTCTATCTCCCAACTTAAAATAAATCCACCTTTATCATCTTAATAAATAAAATAATCCATCATTTATCCCACATCAATCTCCTATATTATCTCTTATCTTACCCATAAAAAAAAATAAAAAATAAATAAAATATAATTACAATTATCCTAGCCTAATTTTCAAAATAAAATCAAGGCTTATCCTTACCTTTTCAGAGCCCCCAAGCCGTCCAACACCTTTCCCTTGTCCTGACGCCAAAATCAAAAATAAAACAACACTCCTATGCTGCCCATGTGATTCGAACTCCCTCCCTTGAAGCTCATTTTTGACGCACACTTTATAACACCCAGGGTGGCGTCCCTTGCCACTTTACTACTAGGTCGTTTGTGTCATAAACTTCACCGCTTATTCCTTTAAGATCTCACTCCCTTAACGTCAGAAAAATGCAAAATAATAGCCACCCATTTTGCTGCCCACACGACTTGAACATGGGGCCTTCCTCCTTGCGTGAGGCCTCATTCTCCAAGTCCCTAAGTGGCGCCTTGCAGCCACTTTACCAAGGCACTCTTTGTGTCATACATCCCCCACAACTTCTCTTAAAGCCTCCTTAGCCTAGCTCCCCCCTAATTAACACTTAAAAACAAAGTTTCTCCTATAGCTCGGGCCTTCCCTTAGCTTATAACTAGCACCTAAAATACCTCAATCAACACCATAATGACCACACTTATGCAAAATAATTTAAAAATTAACCCCTATTTTAGGATATTACAATTCTACCCTCCTTAAAAATAATTTCGTCCTCGAAATTACTTACTAACGAACAATCGTATAGTCTAATTCATCACACTACGCTACTGCTGCGCACTCTGATCTTAAAGAACTATCATACTTTCTAGGCACATTCTCTAAATTCACAATCAAGGTTTCAGGTACTTCACTAGCAATACAAGAATAAGTTAACCCTATATCAAGCAAAGCAATTAAGGGTATTCCAGAAAGAAGGAACGTACCCGTTGTCACATCTGGCACATCTACCTCCTAGCGACGGCCAACTGCATAAACCAACCTTGGCTGCCTTGCATCCGAACCTTCAGCACCTCCGCTTGGTGCTCCATGACCTCGGCCGGAACCATTCCCTCCATGGTTCGAACCACGACCCCTCGTTGCTTGTTGACCACCTCTGCCCGGCTGCACATAACCTTGGCCTGCTGTCTGAGCCCTATTCGGATCCTGAGGACAATCTTTAATCAAATGAGACTTAGACTTACACCTAAAACACTCTCGATCCCGGTTCCAGCACACGCCAACATGATACCTTCCACACTGGGCACACAGACGGTCCGGATTTCCAATAGCTGGCTTAGAAACACGAACAAAATTCTCAACCCTCGGTTTTTTCTGGAAACTCTCAGATAATTCTGACGGTCCAAAACTTCTCTTATCCCGATTCCTATCCTTATCTTTGTTCTGCCTCACAGAGTCCTTAATCCTCTCGGCTACCTTAGCCTTCTCTACTAACACAGCGAACTCCCGCTCCTGATGTGGAGCTATCAAGAATCTCAGGTCGTCCCTTAATCCGTCCTCAAACCGGACACATCGTTCATGCTCCGTAGCCACCACTCCTCGAGCATATCGGCTTAACCTCAGGAATTCAGCCTCGTATTCTGCTACGGGCTTGTTCCCTTGAACGAGCCCCAGAAACGCCTTTCTCTGCACATCAACGTAATGAGTCCCCACATACTTCTTCTGGTATGCCGCCTTAACATAATCCCAAGTGAGTTCCTCAGCTGTAGCACCATCCCGAACTGTGAGCCACCATTGATACGCCTCGTCGCGAAGTAGCGCCACCATTCCTTTCACTTTCTCCTCAGCGGTCAGATCCAGCTCATCCATAATTCGCTCAGTCGCCTCCAACCAATACTCAGCCGTACTGGGTGCCACACCAGATACACCACGGAACACCTCCGCTCCATTGGCTCGAAGTTGCTCGGGTACAGACTTCCTAGCTCTCATATTTCCACCTGCTCCGGCCACCATTTCAAGAACTCGTAGCACAGCCTGCGATACAGCATCATCTCCCGTCTAATCTTGCTGTTCATTACCAAAAGCTGGTGGTGGAGGTGGTACCTTATTTTCAGACCCTTGACCCGATTTAACGGGTTCCGATACAGCCATCTTGCCTCGACCACGTCCACGACGACCACGTCCCCTAGAACTCATTTCTAACGTCGCGATTTAATCTGATTAAAAAGTTTTATGCATTAGTACTTATGTTCCACTGGTTATCCCGCGAACAGTTTTATGATATAAAGTATTTAGAAGTAGTTCTTTCGATCAAACAGAGTTTCAGTTCAAGTTTACTACTCTAATTCAGAGAGTCACATTCACATTCATTAACAGAGACACCTTCATTTCTCAATGATGCCACAATCATTCACAACATTCACCATGCTACCATGGCCGTCTTCTCCTTTCTCAACCCAGGGGTAATTTCGTCATTTGTCCTATAAGGGTATTTTGGTAATAAATCAGGGTCAATTCAAAATTTTTAATAAATCAAGGCACTTTGAAATTTTCCAAAACTCGAGGGTACTGCAAAAATTTTCCCAAATCAGAACCATGGTAGAAATTTTGGAAAATCAGGGTTATTTTGGTAATTTTATCGATCAGGGGTAGTTTTGTAAATTTTCCAAATCAGGGTATCATAACATTTTGAAAAATAGAATTTTCTTATATTTTTGTAAAGTAAGAATATTTTAATAAAAGTCGAGGGTAATATGATAATTTTTTTTTCAATCCAGGGGGCATTTTAGTAATTTATAACACAAGGGTATTTTTGTAATTTTGTAAATTGGAAATATTTTGGAAAAATTTTCAAGCTAAGTTCTGCTACCATTTAAAAGGGTAATTTGGTGATTTAAAACCGAAGTTTTTATGAAAATACAGCTAATCCCTTTTGGGTTTTAGTTATTGAGTTTAGCCTATGACTGAGTCCTCTTGGTTAGGGTGAACCGAAGCTACGCACCAGGTAGGATTCGAGTAAAGAGGAGGTGAGTCGCTAATACCAAGCTCTTACCGAATCCACTCCTAGACATGCGTACAACAGTTGCTACACCCTAGCTCGGCGACTTAGTCACAGGTTTGTTTAATGGTCCTTAAGTCTTATGTACTTGTGTTTGAGTAGACTAGTCCTAGGGTTCAATAGCCCTAATCTTCTATCTACGTTCCATAAAAGCCCATACAATTTCATATATACACAATTCACTTCAGTAATTAGAAGTACTTACCTGGTGGACTTCGGGCCGAAGATACAGGTGCCATGCCAGAATGACCTGAAATTAAAATCCATATTTTGAAAAGACCATTTTTGAAAACTGTTTTCGGGCCCAAAACCTCAAAGTCGACTTTTGAACCGGGCTCTGATACCAAACTGTAACACCCCCGAACCTGGCCCACAAGCCCTGACCGGATTTGGTATGTCACTGCAGAAAAACGTTTGAAAATATTTTAATTTAAGAGTGAAAACATAAAATTTTGTTAACTTTTGTAAAGCCTTGTATATTTAAAATTTATAAGTAAAACTTTATTGTCACACCTTTCAGGGTTTTAAAACTTTAATAGATATTTCAAAATGTAAGTTCTTTGAAAATAATCGATTTCCAAATCATAACTCGATTATCATTCCATCTTAAAAGTAAATAATAAAGATACTTAATAAATATACTTAAATACTTTAATGGGCCTTATTACAATAAACAATTAACCAAAATACTGAGAATATAAAATACGTAAATAAATAAAAACAGTTTCTGCATGGCCACCTTTGTATCCACTCCAGCCCAGTCCGATCATCATATGTCACCTGCGATGTTGGTAAAAATTGGGTGAGTCATACAGACTCAGTGCATAGTTATTTCACATGTCTCCACACATATGGGCTTGGCCCATATCCACACAGTCCACATAATCAGTCATGCAAAATGCATCCCAACCCATCCTAAAGTCTATCCGTTACACCTACTTTAGTAGACCCGCTGCTCAAGGCCGTGGCTAATCCACCGATCAACTAAGTGATCCCACATATCTTACCTCGATAGACCTGCTGCTCAAGGCCGTGGTTAAGCCACCGATCAACTAAGTGATCCCACATATTTGTATCCACGAGGTGACTCGATGTCATCCTCAGTCCACGGTGATGCACACAGCTATCATCCGCCGAGATGTGGCACCTAGCCAACACCTCCCTTGATGAAGCACATAGCTAACATCAAGCGCCAATGTAGCACAAGGCTAACATCAGACCACGTACATAAATATGTACACCCTTTCCTTCAATATTCAAATCCCAATCCCCATGCATATAATAATAACATGGCAGGATAACATTATTAACATATCGAGCATACAACACATGCTTGCATCAATATCACATCTATCATTGAAATATTAACACCATAACCACTAACCTGGTTAACAGATTACCCGCCTTGGGTAGCCACCTTCTCAGCTGTATTTTCGGCCATCACACATATCTCATACACATATATATATTAAACACATTCACACAACAATCAAGAGAACAGTGCGATAACTACGCACCTATTTGGTACAGTCTACTCAATCTCGAAATTTCCTTATGCCTGTCGATATCCTCCTTACTTATCCAAATCCCAAATACTTGCTTGCTCTTGAAGTTACCAATATTCCTGCTTAACAACTTATTAGAATCGGCCAACACAAGAATACTATGAAGATGGCCCTTGGCTGAATAGCACTTTGACTTACCTTGATAGATCAAATCCTGAGAGGCTCCCTTACTGGTCCCTAACGTTGGCTACACATCAAAAACACGGGATTATGGCTTGATGCACATTCGGCCATCTTAGAACCAAGGCTTAACCACTTGTTTTCGGCACACTAAAAGAGATGAAACAAAACCGATTACTAAAAGGAATTACTTACCACTATACTGGCATCCACAGAGCATCGGCTTCACGATCCCAAAGAGAAGATTTTGGCACTTTAATGAAGAAAAGGAAAACATGAAAGTAGAGAGGGTTTACTGATTAGAGGATTCGGCCATGACTAAAAATAAATTCAAAGTTTCGGCTATGGTAAAAATAAAGAGAAAGATTTGGCACAAAAAGAACTAAAGAAAGAAAAGAATGGAAGGGCTTAGGAGAATTTAGCAATGGTGAGTTGAGAGAAAGAGTTTCGGCTATCTCAAGAGAGACCAAAGAAAAGTTTAAGGAGAACTCCAATTTTCGGCAACAAGAAAATAAATGGAGAAAAGAATTGCCAAAAGATGAGCACCCCTATTTATACTACTCAAATTCGGCACACCAACCTCCTCTCTCATCCCACTTTCTTCTCCTATAATTCCTCTTGAACACACATTCAAAAATATATAAAAATAAATCTATAATTATCTTCTATCTCCCAACTTAAAATAAATCCACCTTTATCATCTTAATAAAAAAAATAATCCATCATTTATCCCACATCAATCTCCTATATTATCTCTTATTTTACCCATAAAAAAATAATAAAAAATAAATAAAATATAATCACAATTATCCTAGCCGAATTTTCAAAATAAAATCAAGGCTTATCCTTACCTTTTCAAAGCCCCCAAGCCGTCCAACACCTCTCCCTTGTCCTGACGCCAAAATCAAAAATAAAACAACACTCCTATGCTACCCACGTGATTCGAACCCCCTCCCTTGAAGCTCCTTTTTGACGAACACTTTACAGCACCCAGGGTGGCATCCCTTGCCACTTTACTACTAGGTCATTTGTGTCATAAACTTCACCGCTTATTCCTTTAAGACCTCACTCCCTTAACGTCAGAAAAATGCAAAACAATAGCCACCCATTTTGCTGCCCACACGACTCGAACATGGGCCCTTCCTCCTTGCGTGATGCGTCATTCTCCAAGTCCCTAAGTGGCGCTTTGTAGCCACTTTACCAAGGCACTCTTTGTGTCATACATCCCCCACAACTTCTCTTAAAGCCTCCTTAGGCTAGCTCCCCCCTAATTAACACTTAAAAACGAAGTTTCTCCTATAGCTCAGGCCTTCCTTTAGCTTATAACTAGCACCTAAAATACCTCAATCAACACCATAATGACCACACTTATGCAAAATAATTTAAAAATTAACCCTTATTTCAGGATATTACATGGTTGTTCTATTTCAACATGATAGATACAAGGTATATCACTCTAAGAAAGAGTTGATCATGGATACAAATATGGTTGCAAATCGAATGTTCAAGCTACATATTGTTACTGCAATACCTTCTTGTTTTAGCACAATCCCAGAAGAAAAGGTTCAACAGCTTTGACATTGTAGATATGGGCACTTGAGTTATAAAGGTTTAAAAACACTTCAGCAGAAGAAGATGGTCAATGGCTTATCGGAACTCAAGTCTTCATCAGAGCTTTGCAAGGAATGTATGGTGGGAAAGCAGCACAGAACACCATTTCCAAAGAAAAGCACTTGGAGGGCAGCGCAAATTCTTTAATTAATTCATGTTGATATCTGCGGACCAATCAAACCTGCTTCAAATAGTGGAAAAAGGTACCTGATTACTTTTATTGATGACTTCAGTAGAAAAACTTGGGTTTATTTTCTAACAAAAAAAAGCAGAGGCTTTTGTTATTTTTCAAAATTTTAAAGTTCGTGTTGAGAAAGAATCAAATTCGATTATCAAATGTTTGCGAACTGATCGTAGAGGAGAATTTACATCACATGAATTCACTAAATTTTTTGATGACAATGGCATTCAAAGACAACTGACAGCTGCATATATGCCGCAACAAAATGGAGTAGCAGAACGCAAGAATAGTGTAACACCCCAAACCCGGCCTAGACGTTATGGTCGAATCTGGCAACTTCACATGATAGTGCTTTGGAAAAACATAACTATGTTAAAACCATTTGTAGATATCTTGGGTTTTTGTCAAAACGTGTCATTTAATTATTCATTATCCATTTTCAAAACATTATATGTTGCGGAAGCTTTTAACATAATTTGCGAGTTAGTGTATTTTTGATAAAATATTTATTTATTTTGAAAATCCGTGTCTTATCTTACTACTAGCAGTTTATAAAACAATAATCCCAAATTTTAAACAAAAGTCCATAAGGGCCATGTTACATAAAACTTGCCCAAATATAATCAGAACTATAAATGAAAAACCGTTAAAGGTCCAGAACTGTGGTCACTGCCAAGTCCTCCATCGCACCAATCCGTTTACCGCTGGGGATTACCTGAACAGATCAAATAGAAAATGGTGCGTTTTCGCAAACTCAGTGTGTAAGCCTCGCAGAAAACATACACACAGTCATATCAGAAAATAGACATAAGTTCATCGTTTGGGTCTGAGCTCATTACAGAAACGGTGTGGACCTTAGCCCACTCAAATACAAATTTAGACATATTATAGGGCCTTGGCCCATTTCAGACAAAATATGAAGATAACAGAGTCCTACCGACCAGCCTCTACAGACTAACTCCATCCAACCTTACACACCATGTGGGGATAAAATCAACCCACCTAGCCCTACACACCATGTTGTATCGAATGCGGCACATAATCAAAAATTTGCAGCTGAGCTGCCAGATAATAGGCTTAAGAGCCTTTCAGATTCTACCTCCAATCATATTCAACCCACCCCGATGCAATGCAACATACAAGAATGACATGCTATTATGCAATTAAACTCATATATTTAGATTAGCATACATGCTTAGTACAGAAATCAGACAAACATATTATTCACTTAAGGGTCTAAGTATTGCTTACCGACCCTACGGTGGGTCCACAGTAGACTTGGGCGACCCGTGCAACCTTACAGAGTTTTCAGAAAAATGGGATCACACGTCCATGTGACCTGCCTGTGTGGCCCACACGGCACAAATTGGCCTTGGCCGTATAGATCACACGGCCTGGCCCAGAGTCCCACATGGCTCAATTGGTCAAACCCGTGTGTCGCACACGGCTTTGCTCGACCCTCACATGACCGTACGCCAGGCTCGTCAATCATACGGCGGTGTGGTGACTTACAGTCTTGCACACGGCCTACCACACGGGTGAGCACACACCCATGTGGCACTGACAGTAAGGTTTCTGGCTTTCATCGAAACCTCGTTTTCTACATTTTTGGGTATACACCACATGTAACCACTCCCGAGCACTCTAAAACCTATATTCGCCAATTAAAAGCTCAATTTCAGCGACTTAATCCAAGTTGTTATGAACAGGAGACTTCCCGAAACTTACCGACAACCTTATCTTAACGAGCAAGAAGTTGTAACACCCCTAACCTGAAACCATCGCCAGAATAGGGTTGAGAGGTATTACCTAACAATCAGAACATTTAACATCTAGAATTTACGACACAAAGTCAATCATCTTCAATCACATTCATTTACAATCATGTTGTCCCTTATCAAGGTCTACAAGACCTATTTCACATGCTAAAGATAGGGTCGGGACTAAACCGAAACATATACAAAATTTTATGAAAAGTTAAAACTTTTCTAAAATACAGGGGTTACACGCCCGTGGAAGGAAACCGTGTGCCCTCCACGGCTGCTAGACACCCCCGTGGCTATATACTGACTTAATTCCCACGGACACCCAGCACGCCCGTGCACTGAGGCCGTGCACTCTTAGGCCATATTCTGACTTCTCCACCACGGCCACCAAGCACGCCCGTGTGTCATGGCCGTGTGCTCTTAGCTAGCTACTGACTTGTACACCACGGCTAGCTGACACCCCCGTGTCGAGGCCGTGTGCTACTAAGCTACATTATGCCAATTCACCCACGGTCTTTAGGCACGCCCATGTGCCACAACCGTGTGACATTATAGGCCATTTACAAGGCCAAAATGCCGCCCATAAGGGTCAAACCTACAAACCATATTTACCAAGACATCTCACGCACATATACCCACCAAAAACATACCAAGATAGTCATTCAAACCATGCATTCAATACCAATTCCAAACCTGACAATTTCAAAGATCAAAACTCATATCATCACAAGCAAAATTCATTCATTTCCAATTTCACTAAATCATATTAGCATTATACCATCACAAAGATTTCCATTCATAAGTCAATTTCTCAACTCACTATCCATATCAAAAGATGCACCATATATACCAAAACTATTCATGCCAAAACTAGCACATATCTAGCCACATCTCATGGCTACTTACAAATATCAAACATGATTCAAATGACCAGCCTATACATGCCATATTTTAACTATGTACATCTTTCCAAAATACCCCAAAATAGATTGCCAATAGTGTGACTGAGATGCTGACGATCCCCTGATCCAAGCTAGCTTTTTAATCGACAAAGCAGAGAGAAACAAATCACACAGTAAGCTTTACAAAGCTTAGTAAGTTCGAATTACAATACAATCATATCATCAAATCAAACCAATGTATACAATAACCATCACATAGATCATTTCTTTTATACTCATACCATATCATCTATAGTTAAAAATACTCATTTCCTCAATCATAGCTCGATTATACTCATCAACCAAAAAGGTTCAATACGTACCTTAGCTACACATAGTTATTAAACCTCCAAGCTATTTAATGCTCGATATTACTTGCCGATCATCTTTTAATTTTCATTCAATTTGATCGCACACTCAGTGCTATATACATAATCGTAGCATATTTTTCATCACACACTTAGTGCCTATTCTTTTAACCAACTTGTCTCAGTGTCGCACACGCAGTGCCAAGTCAATAAACCGTAGCTTTCATAGCATCGCACACCCAGTGCCATTCATTTCTGTTTTGATTTACATTTTCACACACTTAGTGCCATCTACTAAATCTTGCACATATCATCTCAATTTCATACACATATACATATTCAATTCATAATACTAAAACGTATCTTAATAACATGTATTATATTCAAACTTACCTCGGATGTCAAAATACTGACATAGTCGATTAATCGAGCACTCTCTCTTTGCCTCAATCTCGATCCGAACCTCTCCTTTCTTGGTCTATGCACATTCAAATTCAATCCATTCAATCACCATTTCATTCAATTTAGTCCACATACACACATTTAGGGCATTTTGCATAATAGCCCTCATATTTTCACATTTCGACACTTTAGTCCCTAATTCACAAAATCATCAAATTCACCAAATTCCACCTAGCACAAGCTTAGCCGAATTTTACTAATGTCCATACAAACCCACACATTTTATTTATTTCACATTCTAGTCCTTCAAAAGCTATTTTTACAATTTAGCCCTAATTAGCTAAATTTATCAAAAATTCAAGAACAACACATGTTCATTAAACACATATCTTTCATTTAACACCAACACTCATCTCATTAGCAAGCTCACATACTCATCAATGGCACATCACAAAAGCATCATCAATTCACAAAATTACAACACGGGTTAGCTAAAGCACAAAGCAACGATTACGAAAACGTAGAAATTATCAAAAACTGAGTTAAAACCACATACCAATTTGTGCCTAAGCTTGCCGAAACCACAAAGTCTCCTAGCTCTTCTTTCTTTTCTATTTTCGGCTAAGAAAGATGATATATTCATCACCTTTTTGTTTGCTTTATTATTATTACACCTTAATAATCAATTTCCTATTTTAACCTTAACATATAAAATGTTTAAAACATATATTACAAGGTCATTTTTTACCATATCCACTAAATAAATAATAGTCAAATAACAATATAAGGCCTCCACCTTAAAAAGCCAACAATACTTAAGTACTCATAAATCAGCACGCAGCATTTTACACTTTATGCGTTTAAGTCCTTTCTTTTAATTCGACACATAAACGATTAAATTATCACACAGAATTTTTACACAGACTATATCACATACTATTCACACAGAAAATAATATTAAAATATTTTTACGACCTCAGATTTGTGGTCTCGAACTACTGTTCCGACTAGGGTCTAAACCGGGCTGTTACAGAAGTAGTGTCTTGCAACACGAGAACTTGATTAAAGCCTTCGAGCAGTACCTAAATGTGAGCAAAACGATTCCTTCGTTAATCGCTTAATAAAAAATAACACTATAGAAAAACCACTTACCGATCATGCGTCCTAACTATAGATAATAGACACGGTTGAAAGGGAGGAGAACCGAAATAAGGGAGGGGAAAAATAGTATAATTTCGGCAGCCCAAAGGAGATGATGGGAAGGGAAAACGACAGCAAAAAGAGAAGAAGGAGAGAGAGCCGAAAATGCCTAATTGAAACACTGATCAGATTCTGATAACCCCCCCTCTCAACTCCTTAATTCTCTCCTTCAAACACTCCACCATTAGTGGTTAACTAAAACTAAAACTCTTACACAACATTAGTAGCAAAAATAATCCCCCCTACTTGCACAGGGATTCTAACCCCAGACCTCCAACAACCTTTGCGCTCTACTTAGCCATTAAACCAGCAGGCTCATTCTGACATAAATTTTATAACAATTAATTAAAAGCCTACTGACTAGAGTTTGGGCTTTATTCATAAAAATACCAAAATTTACCCAAGTTGAGACCTAAACTTGGGACCTCTCAGACACTCCCAGAACACTTAACCATTGAACCAGATACACATTTGTGTCACAATTTACAAAATTTGAAATTAAAGAAAAACCGGGGCGTTACAAATAGAACCATTATAAATATGGTACGCAATATGGTCTTCAGAAATAAGATTTTGAAAACCTTCTAGACTGAAGTAGTCAATTGGACAATACATGTTTTGAATCGAAGCCCAACTCTTGCTGTCAAAGATCAGACACCAAAAGAAGCATGGAGCGGAGTTAAACCCTCAGTTGAGTATTTTCGTATTTTTGGTTGCATTTCTTATGTTTATATGTCTGATTCTAAAATAACCAAATTAGATGATAAAAGCATGAGGTCTGTTTTATTAGGGGTTAGTAATGAGTCAAAGGCTTATAGACTTTACAATCCAAACTCAAAAAAATTTATAATAAGTAGGGATGTGTTCAAAGAAGATAGGGCATGGGATTGGGATGAAAAGTATGAAAACACTACTGTGTGTGACTTAGAATAAGGAGATCAGGAAAATGCTGCGACCAGAATTAATGAGACTGAAGAGGAAAGTGAATCTGAAGTTGATGCAGACATAGAATCCTTCCTCTGATGTTTCAACTGGAGATGATGCTTCTTGTACAGATGAAAAGAGAAACAAGGCATCACTGGCTTGGATGAGAGATTATGAGACTGGAGAAGGGCTTTCTAAAGAAGATAATGAAGCTTATTTGGTGATGTCTACAGCTGACGATCCTGTTCAGTTTGAAAAAGTTGTTAAAAGTGAAAAGTGGAGGAAAGCAATGGATGCAGAAATGGAATCAATAGAGAAAACTAATACATGAGAACTGACAGAATTACCAAAGGGAGCAAAGAAAGTAAGAGTGAAGTGGGTTTATAAAACCAAATTTAATAAGATTGGAGAGGTGGATAAATACAAGGCTAGACTTGTTGTGAAGGGGTATTCGCAACGGTATAGAGTAGATTATATTGAAGTATTTTCCCCTGTTGCTTGTATGGAAACAATTGGAATGGTTGTAGCATTTGTAACTTAAAGAGGTTAGACTATCTACCAACTAGATGTGAAATCAACGTTTTTGCATGGTGAATTAGCTGAAAATGTTTTTGTGGAGTAACCAAATGGTCATGTTCAGCTGGGAAATGAGGGGAAGGTATATAAACTAAAAAAAAAACGCTTTATGGGCTTAAGCAAGCTCCATGTGCTTGGTATAATTGAATAGATACTTACTTCATGAAGGAAGGATTTAAGAAATGCAATTATAAACATACTTTGTTCATAAAAAGGTGAGACATGAAAATGGTAATTGTTAGTTTGTATGTTGATAATCTCATTGTTTCTGGTAATAATGAGCAGATGATAATTGAGTTCAGAAATTCTATGAAGAATAAATTTGACATGACAGATCTTGGGAGGATGAGGTATTTTCTTGGTATTGAAGTGTTGCAAAAATTTGATGGCATATTTATCAGTCAAAATAAGGATGCATCAGAGGTGCTGAAAAGTTTCGAAATATATGAGAGTAATCCTGTTCAGGTTCCATTAGTCCCTAGATTCAAGCTTTCAAAGGATGAAGATGGAGTCAAAGTGGGTAAGACTTGCTACAAGCAAGTTGTTGGTAGTCTTATGTATCTTATTGCAACACAGCCAGACATGATGTTTGTGGTAAGTCTTGCTAGTAGATACGTGGAAAATCCTATCGAGCTACATTTGCAAGTGGTGAAACGAGCTTTGAGATACTTATGGGGTACCATAAGTTTGCAATATTCTATAAGAAGGTAGGAGAAGATGAACTTGTTGCTTATACTAATAGCGACTATACTGGAGATATAAAAGATAGAAAGAGTACCTCTGGTTATGTGTTTTTATTAAGCTCGGGAGCAATTTCATGGTCTTCTAAGAAGCAACCAGTAGTTAGTTTGTCCACCACAAACGTTGAATTTATTGATGCAATATCATGTGCATGTCAAGCAGTATTATTACAAAGGGTGTTGGCAAAATTGGACAAGAATCATGAGAAATTGATCACTCTTTTTTGTGATAACAGCTCGGCAGTCAAGCTCTCCAAAAATCTAGTAATGCATGGTCGCAACAAACATATTGATGTGCGCTTTCATTTCCTTCGAGACCTGATAAAGAGTGACGACATTAAAATGGTGCATTGTAATTCATAGGATCAATTAACAGATGTGATGACCAAACCTCTTAAGCTAGATCAGTTTTGTAAGCTAAAAATGTTCTTGGGTGTCTATGCAGAAGCTGACATAAACTAAATGCTTAGAGCATTTTTAGTTTAAGGGAGCAATTTTTAGGATTTGATAATCTGTTTTAGGTTGTTTGGATAATAAATCACGTTTTTTCAGTGATATTTATTTATTTAATTTATTCAAAGTTATTGAGCCATGGACTCCTTTTCTTTCTCTTTTCAGTTGTGATGTACAACTATAAAAAGCCATTTTCTCCTCCAATAATTGATATTCAATTTTTTTCAAATTTCTATTTACCTTACAGTAGATAAGTGTTTTTTTCTTTAAATTGAATCATATTATTTTATTGAAAATTTTAAAATAAGACAAACGATCTTTTTTTTATTAAGGTGGGTAAAAGCTATTAATAGTAATCAATCTAGCAAAAGATAAACCAATAACATCTTCATACAACACACTCAATACAAAATCAAGAGGTAGCCAAGAACCATTCCTTCTATAGCTTTTGCTCAGCCATCCTATCGCATTCTCAATGCACATGCCTAATATCAATATCTCAATATCAACGTAACAGGTCTCGCATGGCATGAGTGATGTAACACCCCTCACCCATATTCAATGCCGAAATAGGGCTATGAAGTATTACCGGACTTATAACACAATTGAACATACATTTCTTAAACAATTATCAAATTCAAATACAAGTCATTCACAATCATTCATCAAGTCCCTAATACGAAGCTACGAGGCCCAAAACATGCTTTAGAAATAGTTCGGGACTAAACCGATATCTTAGGAAATTTTCAAAAAACTTAGAAAAATTTTCAAAATACAGGGGACACATGCCTGTGTGTCTCACACGGCCAAAGACACGCCCGTATCATAGGCCATGTGGACATTCGAAATGGGATCACATGGCCGTGTCCCAGCCCATGTCCGACCCCGTGTAACTCTCTGACTTAGGTCACATGGCCAACCACGCGCCCGTGTGACCAGCCCGTATGCCCTTTGAAATGGCCCCACATGCCCGTGTGACCAGCCCGTATGCCCTTTGAAATGGCCTCACACGCCCGTGTGCCAGGCTATGTGCTAGGCAATGCCAAACCTGTAGGGTATACTGACTTATGCCACACGGCTAAGTCACACGCCCGTGTGTTGAGCCGTGTGGAGCATACTGACTTGATTTCTAATTAAACACTAGGGGACACACAGACGTGTCACATAACCGTGTGTCACACACGGCTGAAACACACCCCGTGTCTCTGCCCGTGTAGACAAAAATAGACTATTTTCCAAGCCATTTTTCTCACCTAAACTTTCAATCACCTACACAAACCATATGGCACATAACATGACATAAATAGGCATTCCAACCAACCTCAATCAAGTCTAATTCATGCTATTTCCATACCAAAAACTATAATGCTCATGACATAATAAAATGCCTATGCAAAACATGCCAATCACATTCACAGTTTAACCTAAATAATTAACTTCATACATACATTATATTGCCATAAAACCATAAGCATATCAACTTCCAATTTCAATCATTTGACATCCATAATGCCAATTCACAACAAGCATATAAAATGACAATATCAACCACACAACAAAAGGCCATTTGTACAAATATATATATCACCAAATATACCGAAATAAGCTAACTCCCATGGCTATGCACAAAACCAAACACTTAACATTTACAAGCCAACTCAAATGGTTAAAATCCATTACTAACATATACCAAAATGACCATAACTCCTATACATGCCATATAACCAAATACATAAGTTCAAAAGTACCAAAGTGAAAGCTTGATAGTGTGATGAGATCTCCGATGATTCCCAAATCCGAGCTAGCTTTAATATTCACTATAAAACACAGAAAAATAAACAGAGTTAGCTATAAAGCTTAGTAAGCTCGTATGCTAAATAAGTAAAACTTACCAACCAGCAATTCAATAACATAAACATCATATAATGCAATTCAAATTTGAAGCATAACTTAACAGATGTATTCAATCCAAAGATTAAACACAATTTCCTTCAACTTCTTTGATTTGATGATTGTATAGTTCACGTACATACCTATACAAGCTCGTATCAATCTCATACTCATCCATATCTTTGATATACCCGTTGAACCATTCGAAATAATATCGGATACCCGAGAATCTCGCACCCTAAGTGTCACATACATAGCCGAAGCTGTCTTAATCTCATATCACATATAATGCTCACTCTCGAGCTATCAACGGGTCTGCTCACACAAGCTGACGGTCAAGACGTAACTACATGGTGCTGCTTACACAATCTGACGAGGATCCACAACACATACCGGATAACTCATCCACCGGTAGAACGTACGGACCGGCACCCAAAACACAATAACCCCTAATGACATGTCATTTGTATCCTATCTATTCCTAAGGTTCAACCAGGATTTCACACGTATCCAATTCTCATCGAACATTTCCGTAAGATCATATTCACAATTTATCCAATAATAAAACATTTAAAATACAATTATATTAATGCTTATTAACATACGAACTTATCTCGAATTTATACGGAGAGAATCAAGCTATTAATCAACTATCTTGTTTTTCCCTCGATCTAATTCCGAACTTCGCTTTTCTTGATCTATATATAATCAAATTTAACTTATTTAATTATCATTCTATTCAATTGAGCCCAAAAATCATATTTTGGCAACTTTATATTTTTACCCCTAATAATTCAACATTTTTACAATTTAGTCCTTAGCTCATAAAAATACAAATTCATGCAATTAAGTCCCTACCCATGCTAGCCGAATTTCTCTTATTACCATAGCAGCCCATATTTTTGATTTATTTGACAAGTTACGACAAAATTTACACATTTCACAATTTAATCCCTATTTAGAAATTTTACTAAAAATCACTTTACAAATGTTGTTTATCTAACAACAAGCATACATTTCTATCATCAAACATCAAAATACACATGTATTGCTAAACCAATCCATTCAAACAGCAGCTGCCAGCTGTGAAGATTTGGCACTTGTTTATTTCTAAGTAATTATTCTTTGCTACATTTAAGCATAAAAAAAAGCATACATTTTAGTTTGCTAAGACATATAATTAATTATTTGTTTAGACACAGCTTGGTAATTATATCGGTACTGTTTTTTTTTTTTTTACGGTATAGATGGGAAGAAGCTAAAAAGAGAAAACTAGCGGATCTAGAATTTAAAAATAATAGAAGTAATTTTAATTATATAAAATAATAAATTATGAATCATATCAATAATCATCGAATCAGCGAATCAATATTTACTTATTGTTAAGAGAACAAGAACTGATTTTGGGAAAATATATATTTTTCTTAAGACTTTTGTTAACACCAATTTTTATATAAATCACAAATATTTAATTTCATCAAATTTTATTATAAATAAATTAGAACCGTCAAGTAATTGTAACAAAACAATCTTTTTTTTTTTTAAAACATTCTCTTTTTTTTTTAGACTACATTATCTTAATTTTTGTTTACATTTTCATAGTTTTTTTTTATCCATCTTGTTCAAGATCGAATTCAAGAATGAAGTCAGAAAATTTTTTGTAGGTAAAATTAAGTTATAGATTTTGATAAGAGTTAAAATGTAATTTCACCGTCGTATTAGCTAATATATTTATATTGCTTAATGGACTACATTAAAATTTTATCAAATGAGGGGTTAAAGTACAATTTTACTATTATTTATTCATAAATTTATACATTTTATTCTATTTTCTTTGAAAGCAGTTGTGATTTAGTTTTTAATTTCTAGCCACGTTGTGACATTTATATAAGATATGTCAAGGTAATTGGGTCGTCAAATCTATTTAAAACTATTCTCGAAAGACTTTATCAAAATAGAGCATAGTGATAATATTTTTAAAATTGGAATCCAAAATGGTGATGATGAGAATGATAGGTCATATGAGATTTGACATTTTGTGCACCACTATTAATGTGGTGGTTCTCTTGGCAGTAATTTTTTAGTTGATCAAAGTTCATTGTCAAATTGATCTAATGATGATAGGATTATGATGCAATTTTTAATAGTTTGATTAAAGTGTTGCATCTCTAGTTTGTTTCTGAATTTTTATGAAGTGATGTAAGTTTATCTTTATTATCTTTTTAGATTATTCTATTGATATGATACTTGTGCATCAAATTATAGTGTCGTATTATCATTTTCATTATCCATAATGTCTTCATATTATTATTATTATTATTATTATTTGTAACTCCTATTAATCCTATTATTTTCTTAAAAGAAATTATCCCATTAAAATGACGTCACTTTTCTTCCATGTGAAAATTTGAGATAAACATTGACTTGTTGATGTGATATTGATCTTCGTCATGTAGTTAACTTAAAATTGGATTGAGTTTGAAAATTCTATCAAGTATGGAAATAAAAAAAAAATTAAAAATCATTTATAGGGCGGCTAAAAGCATTTTGGTAAAATATAGAGAATACTAGCATCATTTTGTTGACTAAGCTTGTTAATAGTGAATTTGATTCCGCAATTTGTTTATTTATAATTAGTGTAAGAATAAAAATAATAATAAAATTAAATATTATAATATAAGATAAAAATAAATTAAATATACCATATTAAAAGTAAACGTTCATCTAAACAAATCAACATCCAATTAACGTTATGAAGAGAAAAAGTTGAATCCAAATTTTAAATCAATGTACAAAAGAGATTTAATTTCTCAAAATAATAATAAATTAATTAAATCCCAAATTTTGATTGAGACTGTCCTTATCAAAGTGCACATGGCTCTTATTTTTCAAAAGAGAAAGGTTTTAATTTTATAGGAAGTCAACAGGCACAGCTAGCAAAAGAAAAGTGTCTAATAACTGTTAAATTATGATACTTTTAACATGAATGTGAAAAAGATAAATTTATAAAAAGTTAAAATGGAAATTAAATATTGTTTTAGTTAAAATGATAAAATTGAATTTATTTATTTGTTCAATAATTAAAATTGAATTTATAATTATAATGAGGTATCAAGTTCAAATTCCATAATATATATGTATATTTTTATTATAAAAATAGGGTAAATTATATTATATATTTTGGTCATTTTAATTTTTTTCAATCTAATTACTCTAATTAAGATAATTGTTTAAATTGATCACTGTCTTTAAAAATTTTACTAATCCACTAATGGATTATTGATATGACATTTTTCTAAATTTTGACTAAAGTTAGGAATTTCTATAATTAGTTCAAAATATTTTTTTTTTAATATAAAAATTTTAATGATAACATCGTCAACATTTAAATCTTTTTTAAAAAAAATTTAACGATGGTGACGAAGAATCATGACCATGATCCCACCTTTTCCAATAAGCCCACCTATTGACATAACATCACCTGCCACCTTTTTCAATGTTGAAATGTCTTAAATTTATTTGTGATTTGTTTTTAATATTGAGATTTCTTTCTTCGTCCTTTTTTTTTTCTATGTTTGGTTGCGGAGAAACTAAGGAAAAGATAAAACTTAGATCTTAAAAGAAACTTGTTTTAGTCTTATCAGACAAAGTAAATTAGCTAATGGTAGGTTAAGTGAATGAAGGTTATTATTTTATCTTTTTTACTTTTCCATGCTACTTAACAACAAACAGAAAAATGAAAATCCTATCATCAGAATTCAATGGAAAAAGAAAAAAAAATTACTTTATGCCGAGTAATTTATATATATGCGGTTTTTTAATATTTATGATTTTATGCCATTCTTTTATATTTACGAGAATAGGCCGTTTTTGGAAAGAGAAAATTGAAAACGTGTTTTATAGGATGCGTTTTCATTAAAAATTGATCACTAAGATTTTTTGTTCAAATAGTTAAATGTTAGTGTTTTTGTCCTTAAGTTTTAGGTTTGATTCCTCTCCTACCTACATTTGTATTTTTTATTTTCATGTTATTTTAAAAAAAATTAAAAATTAATATTTCTAATATATTAACTTTTTTGGTTAGATGGATAGATAATTGTGATTTTTCCTCTTATAAGCATTAATATGTGTTTTTTATTTCATATCGTGTCAAGCTTTTTTATTTTTAATTAATGTTTATAATTAATAACTATATTGTTTTCAATTTTTTTTTTACTTTTAATTCATCTTTTTAATTAATAAATCTTTTATTTATGAAATCAAATAATTATTGCAAATATCATTATTTTCAGTAAATATAATTTTTATATGTGTCATATTTATTTTTCAATCCAAATTATGGCAGTAAAATTTAGTATTATATTTTTGCATGTGTTTTTGAAATAATAATGATGTTTGAAATAATTATTTGATTTCATAATATTAGAAATCACCATACCCATAATATAGGTGGAGAAAATAAATATTTGACATATAAGTATTATATATAAAGAACAATATATCAAAAAAATTAGTTGATGTTTTTAAAAAATAATTACATATTTATTATTTGATTTTATAAATAAAAGAGTTATTAATTAATAAAAACTTGAAAACAATATATTTATTAATTATAAACATTAATTAAAAAAAACTTTAAACAACATGAAATAAAGTACATATTAAAATGCTTATAAGAGGAATTAAACTCAGGACTCAAGGATAAAATCACGATTATCTAACCAAAAGCCAGAGGCGAATCCAGTGGTTTGGCAAGGGCCTTGGCCCCCTTAAAATGGAAAATTGTTGTTTTGGCCCTTTAGAAAATTTTAAAATTTTAAATTAATAAAAGTAAAATTATATTTTGGCCCCTTAAAATTATGAAAATTTAATTTAATCTTTTAAAAATTATGAAGATATAGACTATTAAAAATTAAAATTTCATTTCGACCCCCTAAAAAAAATTTCTAGCTTCACCCCTGCCAAAAGAATTAATGTATTAAAAATATTAATTAAAAAAAGCTTGAAACAATATGAAATAAAACATACAAATGTGAGTAGGAGACGAATCGAACCCGGGATTCAAATGTGAGTAATGAAAACATGCCTTATACAACGCGTTTTCAATTTTTCTCTCTCCATAAACAACCTATTCTCATAAATATTAAAAAAAATTTGGCATATATATATATATATATATATATAAATTACTCGCTTTATGCTTACACTTTAAGGAGTAGATTTGAGTTTAGAAAGGTTTTTTTTTTTTTAAGTAAAAAAAGTAATATTTCCAATAGTTTGTTAGGTCAATTTTCCACAATTCCTTGACGATTTTGAAGGTTGATGGCTACTTTATCATTCATCCTGGTACCCTTTTATCTAATAGTGCCCTTTTATAGAAGAATTCTCCGATAGAAGGTTATGGTGTAAAATTTGTAAAATTTGGTTAACAAAATATATAAAAAAAAGTTTAATTGGTTATTTAATATGAATGCTTTTTGCTTTTTTTTTTTTAACAAACGATATGTTAATAACATCAACTTCATCAAAAATTTTAGTTTGGTTGTGGCAGTTGGTGACAATAAGATGATCGGCGGTGTTATGCTATCAAGTGGGCTCATCGGGAAGAGTGGAGTCATGGTCATGATTCTTCATTGGATTCACTCTTCTTAAAAAGAATTCAAATGTTAATAATGTTACCATTGAAATTTTCATATTGCAAATAAACTAAAAAAAATATTTTGGACTAATTATAGAGAGGTTCTTAACTTTAGTCAAAAGTAAAAAAAAAAAAATGTCATGTTAACAATCCATTAGTGGGTTAACGAATTTTTTAACAACAATTACCAATTTGAATAATTATTTTTTAGAACGATTAAATTGACAAAAAAATTAGAGTGGTCAAAATAAAAAAACAACACTATTTTAAGGTGACTTATGATGTAATTTACTCTAACAAATAATATTTAGAGAGTTAATTAGAGAGTTGCCTTAAAATAATATTTAAATGCACTTAATTTGAAATTTTAAAAAATAAAAAAAATCAAAACAAACATATATCTACTCTAATAATAAAAACCTTTTACACCAATTTGATTACTATTTCAAATTGATATAAATGGAAGAAAAAAAAAATATATGAAAGATTTAATTATTAATTTATTAAGTGGAGTGGTAAGTATTTATTTATGCACTTACCAATTTTGGGTTGAATTAATAACCATTTGGTTTATTTTTAATTGTTTTATTTAATTATTTTATATGAAAATATTTAAATATTTTATATAAAAAATAGAAATATAAAAGTATTATTATAATATAATTTATTATTTTCTTAAAAGAGAGTTTTTGAGTTTTTTTTACCAACTCAATTAATTACATTATATATATAGTATAGATAGATTATAAGTTATTGAATATCTATATACTATTATTAAATGTTGAACTGAGTTTGGCATCACAAGTTGGTGGGCATAAATCTAGTCATTAAATTATCAAATATTTTTCATCTAATAAAAAATTATTAAAAAAATAATTTTCTTGACCCAGTTGATTTGATGTCAAGAGTCAACCAAATACCAACTCAATTGAATAATAATAAAAATATTCTTACTTTACAAGATTAGTTGTATTATTTTAAGTGTGCTTTTATCATTTTATCCCTTATATAAAAAATACAAAAAATATACATAATAAAATTTGAACTCGACCCTCTAAAGTTTTCAACATTTGTACTTTACCTTCCTACAAAAATTTTATTTATCATTTATATTATTTTTCTATAAATATATTTGCTACATAATCTTATTTTTACATAATATATTTGTACTTTGTTACAAAGTCAACTCTTATTCACTAACCTCATGCCCGTCAAAGAATGGGTTGAAGATCTTGAATACCCTAACCCAATCATATTACTTACTTTGTAAAAAATGCTGCACTTTTGTAGGCCAGCATCAATAAGAACAGAACTTTTTCATGACCCATGTAGAATTTTAATTTCATTCTACCAGGACAAGAACGAGCAATAACCAAAACTTCAACAAAATTCTTCTAACTTGGCCTACTATTGATCTTATCGTTAAATGGTGTTTTTGAAAAGTGAAATTTTAATTAAAAAATTGTAAACAAAATTAATTTCTTAATTTTAAGTGTTTAACATTGACATTAAAATGGAGATATTCAAATTAGTTGATATTATGATATAAAAAATTATTATTATTATTAAATATTTTTAAGTTATTGATATTAGGTGAAATTTTAAAAAATATTTTGAATATTATAAAATAAAATTTTAATAGTATTAAATTTTAGTTTTTAGATAAATTAGAAATTTTATTAAGTTGATAAAAATTTTATTATAAATTTGAAAGGGTTAACTATTTGTATTTTTTTTTTTTTGGGTACAAAATGAGAAGAAACATAAAGACTAAGTAAAGGTTAACTAAATTCTTTAAATATAAAAGGAATTATAATATTTTTTGACCTTCCAATTTTATAAAAAAAAAAAGAGAGAGTTATTTTAGTCCCTATTTATTTTTTTGACCTCTTTTAGTCTTTACACTTATATTTTTTTGTCAAATCATCTCAAAATTGACGAAAAAGTTAACATTTTTTTAACTTTACTGATGTGGCATACATATGAATTATCACATGGATTACATGTCAGCATTTAATTATTTTCTTAAAATTTAAAAAATTATAAAAATATTTTTAAAAGTTAAGAATTATTTAAAAGGTGTAAAATTATAAAAATATTTTTAATATTTTATAAAATTTCAAAAAATTATTTAAATGCTGATATGTCATTCATGTGACAATCCACGTGTATGACATGTCAACAATGTTGACAAACATTAACTTTTCTATCTATTTTTGGTTGATTTGACAAAAAATACAAATACAAAGGCTCTCTAAAAATAAATGGAAAGCTAAAATGACTTTTTTTTTTTTATAAAGCTGGAGGGCCAAAAAATCATTGCACCAATATAAAAATTTGATAAACGGCCTGCCTTAAATGTGACCATGCAAGTGTTCTACAATCGTAAATTTAAATCCTAATGCATAGGCTCTTGAGAATAGACTTGTTCATGAGTCGAACCATCCAAAAAGTAAGAGGGTTTGGACAAAAATATAGGGCCATAAAATGAGCTTGGACAATAAATAAGACCCATTTTCTTAACAGATTGGGCCTCGAGTGAGTTTTTTTTGCCCAAGCTTGACCGAAATTTGCAAATAAAAAAATTTGTTACTACTTTTTTACTGTTTTGACACTATTTTTTATTATTTTACTATCATTCGCTATTATATTGTTATTATTTTGTTGTCATTATTTAGATATTGTATAAATTTTATTTTATTATTAATTTTGTTACTATTTTAGAGGCATTTGGTTGCTAAGTTGCACTTATCTTAGTGTTATTTAATTATATTTTTAAAAAAAATTCATTTGTTGGGAAACATTTAATTTAATATTTTTAGTGTATTTGATGTATTATATTTTTAAATTTATTTTTATATAAAAATAATATAAATAATTTTAATATGAGAGGATCGAGTCGGACTCGAATTTTAACATTTTTATCCAGATTTGGCTTGAGCATAATTTTAAACCAATTTTAAGGTCAGACCTAGAAAACAAATGTAATTTTTTTACCCGACCAGACCGATGGACAACTCTACTCAAATAACAATGCACTGTATTTTACTTGTATATTTTCTTTAATTGGCTATACATTGTATAAGTTTAACGTTTGCGGATTATTTTGCAATTTATTGATTAGTACCCAGTAAGCATAAAAATAAAAATAAAAAAACAAAAAGAATATCGTATTAATTTATATCGTACTATCTTTTTTCCACCAAAACTAATATCTGCTAACCATACCACCTCATGCTATTAAATATTGACATCTTATTAAAAGGCAAACTTTGATTTTATGAGCATAAAGAAAAGGTTTGAGGAGTGAGAGTCTGTTGTCTCATATACTACAAATTATGAACACAGATTTATGCAACCATAAATATTTTTGCATATATATATGTGTATATATATATATATATATTCAAACAAAATATTTTTCCATTAGTCATAATAATTGAAAATGACACACAACCACAATATACCAGCGTAGCAAGAAAAAGTAGTAAATCAGTGGCAATCTTTGTTGTATAGTGAACAATTTGGAGGTTTCTTTCTGCCTGAATTACTATCAGGAACGCAACGTTTGCCAGTATTACGGTCGCAGGCAGCTTGAGAAGGGACAAGGGCTCTGGTAGTTGGACGTTTACTGCCGGCGAAGTTGATTGCTGCACTTGCTTCAAATACCATTTTGCTCGCTTCTGAATCCATCAACAACTCCGTCTCCATGTCGTCCGAAAGCTGCAGGCACTCCTCCTTATTTAAAGAACCACCGCACCACCGGCTGCCGATGTTCTTGTTCTTAACCGCGTCGGCCGCACAGTGTGGATCGGTGCTCAATAGTAGCATCACCATCAGGATTGCTAAATTGAAACCTCCCAAAATTCTCCTAGAGCCTCCCATATTTCCCAGAAATCTCTAATCATAAAAATTCTCAGCGTTTGAAGTTCATATATATATACAACCAATTCTGATCCACTGAGCAGCTAAGCAGGGCCAAGTTAAAAATAATCTACAGATTCTGACTTTGCTTTCTTTTAGAATTGCATAACAAAATTTTAAGTAAAAATGTAATCAATCTTTCTTATTATTGCACCAACTTAATGAAGTTTTTCCAAACCAAACACTTAATTAATAAATCAAGAATTTAAAGCAATATGTTAAGAAAATTTAGTTTCTCAAAAATATAATAAATTAGTTAAATCTCAGTATAGAGATTGTCCTTATCAAAGTGCACATGGGCAAAGAGCAAAGGTTTTAATTTCGTTGGAAGAAAAGTTGAGAGGCACAGCTAGCTAAAGAAAATGTATATATAGTAAGTGTGGTAACCTAATTCTAAGTACAATCATTCTTTATAGACCACACAAAAATTAAATGCATTGTAATTCAAATTGATGCCAAAACTCATTTAGTGTCATCAGATTTCTTTTTGCTACAAATTAGGTTCTCTTTTTTTTTTTTTCAATTATTATCTTTTTTTTACTAAAAAGTTACAAAATAATTATTTAATTTTTTCATTTTTATCACCTTTTGATAAAATGGCTAACAAAAAGATGACATGATAACTTTTAAAATTTTCATAATATCAACTTTATACTTAACATTTATTCATTGTGTCAATTTAATCTTGA
This sequence comes from Gossypium bickii, assembly GCA_025503065.1. Taxonomy (NCBI): domain Eukaryota; kingdom Viridiplantae; phylum Streptophyta; class Magnoliopsida; order Malvales; family Malvaceae; genus Gossypium; species Gossypium bickii. Next base: position 25,353,523 of record CP106711.1, on the reverse strand, counting down.
TTCTAAAAAAATTAACCTTCAACATTTACACATTATGTAATTTGATCTTATTTTTCAATTTTGCTTTTCAACAAAAAAAAAAATCCAAGATGATAATTTTATGCAATAAAATTCTTAAAAAATTAATCATCAATATTTATACGTCGTCATAATAGGGTTTTTTTCTAATAATAATAAAAATAGATCTGGAACGTCTTTTTGTTTATGTGGTGACATTTACTCTTGTGTATTGTATGATTTTGATATTGTATAAAAAATAAGGAGAATATTTGATGCATAAGTTGCATGCATCATAAACAGGGACAAAGTCAGATAATTTTTTAGGGGGTTAGAATTAAATTGTACATTTTTACAATTTTTAATGACTTATATCTTTATAATTTTTAAAAAATTAAATCAATTTTTTTATCATTTTGGGATCAAAGTGTAATTTTATTATTATTAATTTAAAATTCAATAAATTATAAAGGGGTCTAAATGAAAAAAATTTCATATTTAAGGGGGTCAGGGCCCCTACTAACCTCTTGACTTCTCCATTAATTATAAGTGAACAATAACATGACCTATCATCATTAAATTAAATTAAAAATGAAAAACTTGTCGTAACCATTTTTGGAAAAACGAAAATCGACTTTTGTTTTGAAAATGAAAATAAAACGGGAGTCGCCACCAATCTTTTTTTGCTGAGGTGTGATCGGGTCACCTCGAAAAGTGGTTGTTTTAAATAAACAGTTTGATTTATCAAAACAACAATTTTGGTCTAAGAAACTCAGAAAAGACAGGTTCGAGAGTCGGTTACGCACGAGGAAGGATTAGCACCCTCGATACGCCCAAAATTGGTACCTAGTTTATTAATCAATGTTTTAGTGTCGAAGATTTGAAAACTTGAAAGAATTAAAAATACAATCCCTCTTTTATAGTGATGCTAGACAACGTTCGGATGAATTGAAAATGTGCCAGAGGTAGTCTCGTCTCAAGGTAAAAATGTCATATCCAATACGTTAGGATACAACATCTCGACCTTCGAGGCTAAACTTGCCTTTTATTCAAAACTTATGTATTTAATTTTGAAAGGATATTCTTGTTACTTAGAATAAACGAGAAAGCTGAAGACCTAATACATTAGGGCACGATTTCTCGAGTTTCTAAATACAGAACATTGCCTTGGTTTAGAAAATCTTATCTCGGAATAACAAAACGTCACATCCAATGCGTTAGGACATGACATCTCGAATTCTCGAGAATAAGCTTTTTATTTGAAAAATGTATTTGTTTCAAAAGGATGTTCGGTTATTTAGATTAAACGAGAAAAATTGAAACCCAATACGTTAGGGCACGACTTCCCGAATTTCTAAATACGGAATATTGCCTTTGTGAAAGAAATCAATTTTGTAAAAATTAATATAACAATAAAATATAAAAACAAATTACAATATTAATGTATACGACAGAATAATAGTAAATGCGTTAATGTGGACGATAATAACAAAGACGAGAATAAAATGGAATAAAGAAATAAAACAAACGAATTATAAAAGAGAAAAATAATAGGTAAAACTAGATAAATAAATAAAAAGATGTAGGTAATAATAATACTAAGCTAACTAGTTTAATGATATAATAATAGTAACAATGCATTTACAATAATAACAGTAATAACAGGAATAATAAAAATAGGTATAATCGTGATAATAATAATAATAATAGTAAAAGAATAATATAAATAAAAAATAGTAATAATGATATTAGGAGGAAAAATAAAATAATAGGAATAGTAATGATAATAGTGGCTAATGAACAAATAAAAATATGTATGTATAAAAATATAGTGTAATAATAATGACAATAATAAATAATAAATATAATAAGAAAAAAAATACAATGTAATAATGATATTAGAAATAAATAATAATAGTGAATAAAATAACAATAACAAAATAAATATGATAAATAATAGATTAGCAAAAATAATATTAAGAATAGCATTTAAAACAATTATTAAATACAATAATAATCATTAAAATAATAATACCAATTAATATTAACATCAACAATAATAAATATAATAGTAATAATATAAATAATAATACATATATTAATAATTTTAAAAGTAATGAATTTAATAGTAAAATAATTAAAATAATCAAAAAAGGACTAAAATCGAATTAAATGTGGATTATTGGGGTAAATTCGAAATAAAATAAGGAGGAAAGGGCCTATTTGTAACGCGCGGATAACATGGGGGACTAAAAAGGGCATTAACCCTTTCCTCCCAAAACGCGCATCACAGGCAAGGACTCGATTGAAAACCAAATGAAATTTCGGGGCCAAATTAAAAAAACAAAAACTTGATTGCAAAATTCTGAAAAGGCAGAGGGACCGCGCGCATAAATCCCCCTTTGTGAAAAAACAATCGAATCCTGCAGTTGGAGCGGGTCGGGTTCGAGTCGGCGCCTTGAAACAATGTCATTTTGGGTGTTTAAGGCCAGCCCCAAAATGGCGTCATTTTGGGAGGCTATTTAAGGCCAAAAAATTTTAAAGAAATTCATTCTTCACCCTTTCTTAAAAAAAAATTTCCTTAACCCTTTTTTTCTCTCTGCAGGTATGAGCGCCGGCGCAAACTCTGGCCAATCGGCGCCGCCATATGTGGCGGCTGTAAGTTGAACTGACGCCTTTTTTTGTGTTTTAAATGGTAAATCTCTTTTTCTACTCCTTTTTTGTTTATTACAAATATATTTTAAAGAGAGATTCAAAATAGAACGAGAATGAAAGTATAAAGTCACCTCTTGTGGCCTCTGATTTCGACTTTCGATAATTTTTTGAGTGCTTAATCGATGCTTTTGTTTTATCTATGCTTTTTGTGTTTAAAAAATACACTCTCTTATATTGATTATCAAAACTGGCTGATCTCTACAATAGATTTTAGATTTGCTTTTTAGCCATTTCCATACATTTTATTGCTGTCATTTCTCGTTTAATGCCTGCAGGTGTGAGTGGCGAGGGCTGTGCTATAGCGGCGGCGGCAGGTATGGCAGACAACTGGTCAGAAGGCAGAAGACCCTAGGTGAGGCGCACCTAGGGTTTTGTTTCTTTTTTGGCTTTTTCTTTTCTTTTTTGGGTTGGCTAATTGGGCTAAGTTTGGGCTGATTAATTTTGGGTTGGTTTTATGTGTAGTGGGCTCGGGTCTGTTTGGGGTTTAAAATATTGTAGAGTGGGCCGGGCAAAAGAAATGGGTTGTACAGCTGCCCCTCTTTGCTCTTTGTTGTGTAACAGGAATGGAGCAAAGACTTTTAAGAAAGGCCCATTTTGTCTGGTCTTACAGAGTCTTGACTTCTTTGGTGCTTCTCTTCTTCAAGTAGCCTCATCCCAGTCCGCTGCATCTTGTTGCTTCGATCCACTCTACCACGACTTTAGGGAGTTGAGATATGTGGTTTCGCTCCACTCCGCTGCAACTTCAAAAGTATATGAATTGGTACTTTGGTCTGCTCCATTGTGATCTCAGGGAGAAGGTTTGTAATCTTCAGCCTATTCCACTGCTGGTCAGGGAGATAGGATAGTAGCTTAAATCTTGTTCCACTACTGTTCAGGGACACAAGATTTGTCTTCGATCTTTGTCCCACTACTATTTAGGACAACTAGATCTACAATTTTTTTGACCTATTCCACTGCTGGCCAAGGAGATAGAACTGTAGCTTAAATCATGTTCCCTACTGTTTAGGGAGCCAAGATTTGCCTTCGACTTTGCCTCACTACTGTTTAGGGCGACAAGATCTACAATCTTCAACCTATTCCACTACTGGTCAGGGCAATAGGACGATGGCTTAAATCATGTTCCCTACTGTTTAGGGAGCCAAGATTTGCCTTCAACCTTGCCCCACTACTGTTTAGGGCGACAAGATCTACAATCTTCAACCTATTCAACTACTGGTCAGGGAAATAGGACGGTGGCTTAAATCATGTTCCCTACTGTTTAGGGAGACAAGATTTGCCTTCGACCTTGCCCCACTACTGTTTAGGGCGACAAGATCTACAATCTTCAACCTATTCCACTACTGGTCAGGGCAATAGGACGGTGGCTTAAATCATGTTTCCTACTGTTTAAGGAGACAAGACTTGCCTTCGATCTTTGTCCCACTACTGTTTAGGGCGACAAGATCTACAATCTTCAACCTATTCCACTGCTGGTCAGGGAGATAGGGTGGTGGCTTAAATCATGTTCCCTACTGTTTAGGGAGCCAAGATTTGCCTTCGATCCTGCCCCACTACTGTTTAGGGCGACAAGATTTACAATCTTCAACCTATTCCACTGCTGGTCAGGGATATAGGACGGTGAATTCACCGATGCTGCTACACTGTCCTCTTGGAGACATACCTTGTAGACTCAGTTTTACATGCTTATGTTTATGCCAAATGATTAGGACGCAATGATCAGAAGGAATCTAATGCTCCTAACTAAATGTATTATGGACGATATTTGCATGAATGCAAAATGTCATGAGAATGATCTTTTTACAATAATTAAAATGCAATGATCAAAATGAGTCAGTTGCTTATGACTAGATGATATGTGCATGCAGAATGTTATGAGAATGATCTTTTTTATGCCTAGGATTGCTATTACTCGTTCGTTCATCAAGGTCGTGTTACAGAAGCAATATCTTGTTTTCTCATGCGACTGATATCTTTGACAGAGTATTTGGAGAGATGATCATGATTTTAGACTCCTCTTTCTCGAATGTTTCCAATCCCTAGGCGTGGTGGTTCTAGACAATAGTCCTGTTTCAGGTTCCTACGCTGTTTAGAGACTTCCAGAGTAATAGGCAAAACTCCTTTTATGGAAGCATTATGGGTCCATTAACCGTTATTTCAATTACAAACTGCTTAAAAGATTTAAATGATGGACAACATTAGAATTTATGAAGAATAGAATTGAATTAAAAAAACTGAACATTATTGGAATATAAAAATGGGTAAAAAGGAAAGTAGGTACCCCAGATATCACAGTCTAAGCTTCACTATTCAATCTTTCTGAAGATCATTTTGAGCTGAATAGATGTTGGGAGATGTGCAATGCTTTATAGATGTCCTGAGGTGTAACATTCCTCATTTTTTTGCTAATTCTGAGAGGAAAAAACGTCACATACCCCTTCTTTTGTCAGAATTTGAGCCGCCCTTTTCGGGTTTTCGACTCAAAACCCATTTGGTCTCAAAACGCCCTTTGCGAGTTTTCGCTTTGGCCTCTCTGATTTTTTTGGAAAGGTCTTAAAGCACCCTTTGCGGGTTTTCACTTTAGCCTTTTTCCTCTTCAAGCATAATACTTCTTGACTGAATCTGAATTTATAGGATTGGATAAGTTTTTCCCATCCATCTCGGCCAAGATCAGTGCTCCTCCAGAGAAAGCCTTTTTCACCACATAAGGTCCTTCCCAATTTGGCATCCATTTCCCTCTGAAATCTTTTTGTATGGGGAGGATCTTTTTCAAAACTAAGTCTCCCTCGTGGAATTCTCTTGGGTACACCTTTTTGTTGTACGCTCGCATCATTCTCTTTTGGTAAATCTGACCATGACAGATAGCTTTCAGCCTCTTCTCTTCAATCAAATTTAACTGATCATATCGAGCCTTGATCCATTCTGCTTCGTCTAACTTCAGTTCATACAAGACTCGAAAGGACGGAATTTCAAATTCGATGGGTAAAACTGCCTCCATTCCATAGACAAATGAGAAAGAAGTTGCCCCGGTGGAGGCTCTGACCGCTGTTCGATAGGCGAAAAGGGCAAATGGTAACTTCTCATGCCAATCTTTGTAAGTCTCAGTCATTTTCCCCATTATCTTCTTGATATTCTTATTAGCTACTTCCACTGCATCATTCATTTTTGGACGATATGGTGACAAATTGTGGTGTCTGATCTTGAATTTCCTGCAGACTTCCGCGATCATGCTGTTGTTCAAGTTTAACGCATTATCAAATATGATCCTCTTAGGCATTCCATATCGATATATGATTTCCTTTTTTAAGAACTTTCTGACTGCTGATTTTGTTACATTAAGCGGCCTCTACCTACTTAGTGAAGTAGTCGATTACCACGAAGATGAATCGATGTCCACTGAAAACTTTTGGCGAGATTGGTCCAATGACCTTCATGCCCCACATAGAGAAAGGCCATGGGGAGGTCATAATATGTAGAGGTGAAGGTGGTACATGAATCTTGTCCCTATAAATTTGGCACTTATGACATTTCTTGGCATAATCAATGCAATCTCTTTCTATGGTCGACTAATAATACCCGAATCTCATGATTTGCCTAGCCATTGTGAAACCATTGGCATGTGTTCCACAGACGCCTTCATGGACTTCCTTTAGGAGTTTCTTAGCCTCAGCGGCGTCCACACACCTTAGTAGTACTTGATCCTTTTTTCTTTTGTATAGGATCTTTCCATCTAAGACATAGTCACAGGCTAGTCTTCTTAGCGTCCTTTTATCATTCCCAGTCGCTCGATCAGGGTATTCATGATTTTTCACGTATTGCAGTATATCATGGAATCACGGGTGATCATTTTCCTCTTCTTCTTCTTCGACGTTGTAGCAATGGGCAGGGGCCTCATAAATACTCATTTGAATAGGTTTCATATCCTCATTTTTGTTTACTCGGACAATGGAAGTCAAGGTGGCCAAAGCATTAGCCATCTGTTTTTCGTCTCTTGGCAGATAACTGAAAGTGATATCATCGAACTCCTTGATCAAACTTTGGACCAATCTTTTGTAGTCGGCCAGCTTGGGGTCTCTTGTCTCCCATTCCATTTTGAGTTGATAAATTACCAGTGTAGAATCTCCATATACCTCCAGTACCCTAATTTTGCATTTTATGGCAGAGTGGATACCCATGATACAGGCTTTGTATTCTGTCATGTTAGTTGTGTAATCGAAATCCAATTTACAAGTAAATGGATAATGATCTCCGTTTGGGGACACCAGAACTGCCCCAATTCTATTACCCACAGCATTTGATACCCCGTCGAAGTTCAGTTTCCAAGGACGATCTTCTGCAGTACTTTCTTCGGTGGCTGCCACATACATTAGGTCTTCATTAGAGAAATCGAAGTCTAAAGACTCATAATCTTCCAGAGCTCTACTGGCTAGAAAATTCGCTATTGCACTCTCTTTCACCGCCTTTTGGTTTACATAAACTATGTCAAATTCAAAAAGCAAAATTTGCCATTTGGCCATCCTTCCATTCAAAGCAGTCGATTCCATCATATATTTTAGAGGGTCTAGCTTTGAGATGAGCCAAGTCGTATGATACAACATATACTGCCTCAATCTCTGAGTTGTCCAGATTAAGGCACAACACAGTTTCTCGATTGGTGAGTACATTGTTTCACATTCAATGAACTTTTTACTAAAGTAGTATATTGCCTTCTCTTTCTTTCCTGACTCATCGTGTTGACCAAGCACACATCCCATTGAATTATTAAGTACCGTCAAATATAGGAGTAATAGCTTATCTGGATTAGGCGGCGTCAGCACTAGGGCATTGGATAGGTATTGCTTCACTTTGTCAAAGGTCTTCTGGCATTCCTCATCCCATACACTTGGATTGTGTTTCTTAAGAAGACGGAATATGGGGTCACATTTCTCAGTTAGTTGTGAAATGAACCGAGTAATGTAATTTAATCTTCCTAAGAAACCTCGAACTTCTTTTTGGGTGTGTGGCGGAGGCAATTCTTGTATAGCTTTGACCTTGTCTGGGTCAACCTCAATCCCTTTTACGACGATTATGAATCTAACTAACAGCACGACGACTGCTCAAGGTAAATTTTGCTGGATTAAGCTTTAGCTAGAATTTCCTCAACCTCAAGAATAATTTCCTCAAGACTTGCACATGCTCCTTTTCAATTTGGGATTTGGCGATCATATCGTCGACATAAACTTCAATTTCTTTGTGCATCATATCATGGAATAGGGTTATCATGGCTCTTTGATATGTCGTTCTCGCATTTTTTAGTCCAAACGATATCACCTTATAGCAAAACATTCCCCACATGGTTACAAATGTGGTCTTATCCATCTCTTCAGGATGCATCTTTATCTAGTTGTATCTAGAGAAGCCAATCCATGAAGGAGAACAGCGAATAACCCGTTGTATTGTCTACTAAGGTGTCGATATGAGGTAACAGAAAATTGTCTTTCGGGCTAGCCTTGTTTAGATCCCTGTAGTCTACACACATTCGCACTTTCCCAACTTTCTTAGGGACCGAAACGATATTGGCTACCCATTCTGAGTATTTAACCACTTGCAAGAAACCCGCGTCAAACTGTTTCAGCAAAACATCTGGCCTCATTCTTCGAAGTTTCTGTTGAACTAGCTTGTACTCCTCTTTTATGGGCAGCCGGTGTACCATGATTAGAGGTGTGCATGGGCCAGGCGGCCCGGCCCGGCCCGAAGGCCCACCCGAAATGTGGGAGGGTTTGGGCAAAAATATAGGCCCAAAAAATGGGCTTGGACAAAAAAATAAGGCCCGTTGAAAAAATGGGGCGGGCTTGGGTAAGGCATTTTTGGCCAGGTCCCTGCCCGAATTCATTAAAGGAAAAAAAAAACTATTTTTTAAATATTATTTTCTTATTATTTTTCTCCTTATTTTGCTACCATTTTACTATTATGTTTCTATTATTTTATTGTTATTGTTTAGATATTATATAAAACTTATTTTATTGTTAATTTTGTTATTATTTTAAAGACATTTGTTAATTTTGTTATTATTTTAGAGGTATTTGCTTGTTAAGTTGCATCTATTTTAGTGTGATTTAAGTCTACATATTTTTTAAAATTTATTTTCAATTTGTTGAAAAATATTTATTTTGATTTTTTTAATATTTTTGATGTATTATATATATCTAAAAATTATATAAAATAATATAAAAAATTAATACGGGCGGGCCGGGCCGGGCCCGAGTTTTAGCATTTTTATATGGGCCGGGCTTGGGCAAAATTTTAGGCCCATTTTTTGGGCCCGGCTTGGCCTGAGCCCAATGAACGGGCCTAAAATTTTAGTTGGGCCCAGTCCGAACTCGGCCCAACCCAGTCCATGCACACTTCTAACCACGATATCAGTGCTTAGCTCGGGCATATCTTGATACGACCACGTGAAGACGTCTTTGAATTTTTGGAGAAACTTAATGAGGCCTCGCTTTGTCTCTGCGGTAATACAAGCTCCGATCTTCACCTCTTTCTTTTCTTGTCCATCTCCCAGGTTTATTATTTCTACTGACTCCTCGTGAGGTAGGATCTGTTTCTCTTCTTGTTCTACGATCCTTAACAGTTCAGGAGACAGGTTATAACCTTAGTCATCTTCAAAATCCTGAAAATCTTCCGTACCCATATCTTGCTCGAAAGTACATTCTGAGTCATTGGTAGCGTTACTCAGATCATTGATATTTGGGGACCTGTTATGGAGATAAATAAAGGTCCATAGAACAAAAAAATCTAAGCATATTTTTTGGTATGGTATGGTTATGAATGAAGAATGAAAATATTTAAAAGAACATTTAAAGAATAAAAGAATAATCATGATGATGAATGAGGTGAAAAGAGTAGAAGAAGATTTGCTCAAAAGGTAGCGGAGATGCATTTCATTGAAAATAACGATATTTTAGACATAAGCCATGCTTCGCAAAAGGGAATCTCATTGCTTCTAGACTTAAAGCAACAAGTGTGTTTCGAATATTACTCTGAATAAGTTCTTAAAGCTACAGGAATTTCCTCGACGATCCAGTTGTTTAGAACGCTGCCAGGCTCATAGGGGCGGATGCCATGGTTTCTTCATTTTGCGTTCCTCGTTCTGGATGGATAATCCCTACTGATATAAAAGTCTTGCAAATTTGGGGAATTATCATTAGTTCCCATTTAATCTCATCCCCACTCAACCGCACTTTTCTTCTTTCTTGTTTCTTCTCTAACTCTTTCTTCCTTTGCTTTTCGTCCGGCTTGAATCCTAAGCCGAAGAGGTCTCATTTTTCTTTCAATCTTGGGGCCTCGATCTTTCCTTGGAGATATCTTCCAAGTCCTTTCCCAGGTAAAGCTCATTTCTCGACCATCAGTTGTAAACCCATTTTTGTGGTTTTAGATATTTGAGGCACTGGGATCTTGTTCCCCTCGATGATGAATGTTGCGTTGACAAATTCTAAAGAGTGGAAGGAACATTCACTTGCTTCGTCGCTCGCCTTTAAATATGGCGCACCGTTAGTTACAGTCGCGATAATATCCTCTTCAGCATTTATCGTCACCAGACGACCCTCCATAACTAATTTCAATTTTTGGTGCAGTGACGAGAGCACGGCTCCCGCTAAGTGTATCCAAAGTCTCCCTAGTAAGCAATTATAGGACGGCCTGATGTCCATTACTATGAAGTCCACTTCATATGTACCTGGGCTGATTAACAGAAGTACTTCGATCCTCCCCATTACCTTCCTCTCAGTTCTATTGAATGCCCCCACTACATTGTGGCAAGCCTTCATGTGAGAACTATCTATGGGTAATCAATTCAGCATCGATAGTGGCAAGACATTGAGCATCAATCCATTGTCGACCAGTATTTCTGGTAATGTGTACCCTTTGCAACATGTGGTGATGTGAAGAGCTTTAGTGGAGCCCATACCCCCCGACAGGATCTCGTCATCATTAAAGGAAATGAAGTTATCGACACTTATATTGCTAATCAGGCGATCCAACTTGTTAACGGAAATATCGTTAGCAACATAAGTTTTATTCAGTAATTTCATCAGTGCGTTACGATGCGCCTCCGAGCTTAACAGTAAATCTAGCACAGATATGCGAGCCGGTTGTTTACGCAGCTACTCCACAACACTGTACTCACTATGCTTTAAGATTTTTAAGAATTCCTTAGCCTCTTCTTCCTTTACTGGCTCATTTATAGGCGATTCCTATTTGGTCGCCCCTTCCTTCTTTTGTTCGCCCATCAAGGCTTTCTCTTTTGTGGGCTCTATTCGTGCATTTGTCGCGTCGTAGCGCTTTCCGCTACGCATATAGAAACCTACCTCTTGATTTTCTTTTAAAGTGCTGGACGATTCATAGTTCCAGGGAACCTTTTTGTTATCTTTATAAGAAAAGACCGTAGGTTTTTGAATCACGACCTTTGGTGTTATCTTTACCCCGACTTAATTGTTCTTCGGTCGCGATATGATGACCAATGGATAACGAACTTTCAAGACTTTTGCTACTGATTCATCTTCTAACGCGTAAATATTTTCTCCTTCTTGGCTTTTATCGCTTTAATAAAATTTCATATCTTTATTGTCCATCAGCCTTTGCACTAGAATTCTGAACTCAATACAGTTTTGGATCTCGTACCCTTCTATGTTATGGAACTCACAGCCATTTCTCATTTCTTCATATTCTCTCACCGGATCTGATACAGCTAATCCCATCTTCATTATTTCTTTCCAAACCCATCTCATCGGGGCTTTTACCTTCGCAATATCTATTTTAACTCTTTTCCCCATATTTTCACCAATCATATTTACCCCATTATTAGCATGATTAGGTAGCAGGTGCTCCGCGCTAGGGGCATCGTCAAATTTCACCACGCCCATTTGGATGAATTTTTCTACCAATTTTCTGAATGAGAGACAATGCTCTATTGAATGCCCCACAATCCCTGTATAGTACTCGCACAGTGCATTTACGTCATACTATTTAGGGTATAGAGGCTGCAGAGGCTTTAAGTAATGAGGGGAAACAACATGTGCATCGAATAAGTTCTGGTACAATTCCCTGTATGTCATGGGGATCGGCGTAAATTGGAGTTTCTCCACATTCTGCTTTGCATTGGATTCTTGTCTAGATGGGCTTTGATGATCGGTAATTACGGTTCTGGGCTGGCTCACAACAATTGGCCTCGAATGACTTTTGTTACGGAAACTTATGTTATTTATATCATTCTCTCTTTTTTTTAGGATCGTTTTTCTAGCACCTTCCCCCGCCTCTATCTTGCCGCATCTGATTGCGTTTTCTATCATTTCTCCTGACATCACGATATCTGAAAAAAATTTAGTAGCGCTTCCTAACATGTGATTAATGAAAGGAGCCTTCAAAGTATTGATAAAAAGCATGGTTGTTTCCTTCTCCAGGTGAGGTGGCTGAACTTGTGTTGCTATCTCTCTCCATCGTTGGGCGTATTGTCTGAAGCTCTCGCTTGGCTTTTTCTCTATACTTTGTAGCATAATCCTGCTGGGAGCTTTGTCTGCCACGTGGCCATAGTGTTTCATGAAGGCCTGCGCCAGGTCCTTCTATGTCTTAATCTGGGCACGACTAAGCTGATTGTACCATTTGGTCGTAGATCCGACCAGACTGTCCTGAAAATAGTGAATCAGCAATTGGTCATTATTAACGTGTCCCGCCATTTGTCGACAGAACATCGTGATGTACGCCTCGGGACAGCTAGTCCCATTGTACTTTTCAAAATCTAGAGTTTTAAACTTTGGCGGAAGTACTAAGTCTGGGACCAAACTTAAGTCCTTAGCGTCTACCCCGTAACGATAGTTAGCAGTCTCCATTGCTTTAAACTTCGCTTCTAACCACTTGCAACGATCATCGAGTTATCTTGGTAGGTCCACTCTTGCCTTGTCCATTTCTGCCATTTCATCAAGATCGGGGACCACAGGGTTAGCTGGACTATCTCCTGGGTTAAAACCCGAGCTTATCGAAAGGTGCGCAGGTATCGCGGTACCGGCCTGATACTGAGGCCTGGCAGTGACAGACGTCTTTTAGGGGTACATATCTGGTTGTGCTTGAGTGTTTGGCGGGGTAAAACCTGGAGGGTAGACAGGGTCGTCATTATCATTCCCTGAACTAACAACAGTGCCCTTTCCTTTTTCACGTTCTTTAGCCAACAACTATGCCAACTGGCTTATCATACTATTTTGAGATTCTTGCATCCGTTCCATCATGTCTTGTTGTATTTTGGCTAATTGCTATTGCATTTGATCTTGTATGTCTTTTTGCATCTGCTCTAATCTTTCTAGTCTTTGATCCATTACTTTCATTTTGCCTCGTGTACCGGAACGATGTTCCAGGGTAACTGCCATAATTTTAGGGTCCCTTTGTGAGATTTAATGCGCATGATGAAATGTGATGCTGATGCACGAAATGTATGTAACAAAAAGGCATTGATTCTGATTCAGTTTGATTAGGATAACTTTTCTAGAAAACAAATTTCTTTACATAAAACGGATTACATATATGGCCTTGCCCTAATACTTAAGGCCTTTACTTTCTTAAGAAGCCAAGCTAACTCTCAGCCTCGCTCTGACTCTGACTCATACTTTAAACTTAGTACATCAGCCTGGACTGTTAAGGTTTGTAAGTGATCAGCCACCTCGCGCACTTGAGTCACGGCTTCACCCACAATGTAATCCCTGTCCCTGGTTTTACTCTGAGAGTGATGAAGTTGTTCCTTCCAACGCTCCTCATTGACTTCAAGAAGCTTCAACCGAAGCTCACAACCATGTAAAATAGACTCTAGCTCTTCTATTCTTCCTTTTATTTCTTCAATTTTGCTCAGACTAGCCTTCAACTCGATTATAGAATTATGGCTACGATACTGATACAATGATCTTTCTAACTCTGATACCCGAGTCTTTAATTCATCCTTCTCTTTTTAACTTTCTACCAAACTCCTTTTCAGAGTATCCTCTCGAACTTGAGTATCTCGGAGTTTCCTTTCCCATTGACTGGCTCTATTCTTTTCCTTTTTAATTTCTTGGCACCATTACTCCGACGTTTTACTTAGTCCTGCTATTTTCATTGACCTTTGTCGTAACCATTTTTGACAAAACGGGAATCGACTTTTAAGATTAAGGAGTCGCCACCGATCTTTGATTAGGTGTGATCGGATCACCTTTGTTTTAATAAAACATTTTAATTTACTAAAACAATGTTCTTGGCCTACGAAATTTGAGAAACGGGTTCGGGAGTCGGTTACGTGCAAGGAAGGGTTAGCACCCTTGCAACGCCCAAACTTGGTACCAAATTGATTGATGTTGTCCTAACATTGAAAACTTGGAAATATAAAAAAAAACAGAATTTGTCAATTTGGGATTGAATCTCGAGATTAGCTCGTTTCAAAGGAATAAAAGTGTTATACCCAGCACGTTAGGATATGACACATTTATACTCCGATACCGAGATCATCTTTGATTTTCAAAACATGTAAAAGAAAGAGGGTATTTGAGTATTCAGTCGAACGAAAAAAATCGAAACCCAGCACGTTAGGATGTAATTTTCGTACTTCTAAACACGCAAATATTGCCTCGTTTATAAACTTTTAAATAAGTGGCTTGAAAAACGACTTAAAATACTTTTATTGACTCATGAGAAAAAAAGAAATATTATATCAAACATGAAAGGATCATACGCAGATACAACACTTATACAAATGGAAAATAACAATATGAACATATAGTTCAATATATATAAGACCAATAGTCTCACCACCTTTTTTGAAAATATTAACATTATTAAAAGATAACGAAAGCTAAAAATATAGCTACATGAAAGCAGATTATACTAGAAGATAGCATGCTTAAAGGAAGAATAATCAAACAATATACATCGAATTAAATATATGTATAAATGAAAAGAATGAAAATTGACCTGAAATAACGTATATATATAATAAAGATATATCAAAATAAAGTGAGTAGTACTTTATAGGAAGTAAATTATCTACATAGTGAATATATATATATCAAATAATGTAAAATATATCTATAAAATTTTGATATAAATAACATGTAGGTATAACAAATATGCATGTAGAATTAATGAAAATATCGTGTAAATAACATAAATAATAGCTAAAATCGTTTAAAATATTTTATATTAAATATTAGTTAAAAGAATGACTAAAGAGATCGATAAACAAATAATTAACTAAATGACTTAGGGTTATATCGAAAATCAAAGTGAAATTAGAGGGCCCAAAATCAAAATGAAATCTAAAAAGGGTTAAAATACAACATGCAGGAATTAATAGGGACTAAATCGGGAAATATTTCAGTTAACCAAAACGCCGCGTTTGGGTGGGACTATATTGCGACAGAATCAAAGAACGGAGGGACTAATAGCATAAATAATCCATTTAATGAAGAAAGGCGCGGATCCGGGCCGCCAAGCGGGTCAACACGCGGATCCATACCCTCCCAAACGGCGCCATTTTATTAGGGCTATTTAAGCCCAAAATTTCTGAAAAAATTCATTATTTCCTTCCTTTGAAAAAAAAATCAGATTTTGCTCTCCTTTTCTCTCCAGACTATACCCTAGCCCCTCTTTTTCCCAGCCGAAACCAACTCCTCCTCTCCCTCTGTCGCACCAGACGCTGACGATCCAGACCCCCTTTCTGATTTCAATCCCGACGAGGCAAAGAGGAAATCGACGATGGCGGTCGACGAGGTAAACACTCGCCTTTTGTTTTGTTTATTGTTGTTCTTTTTAATGAAATAAAATAAACAGTGATAGCGAAAAATAGAAATGGAAGACTGAGATTGACCTTCGTGGTTCGTCTATTTCTGATTATTGTTAACGTCTAAAAGCAAAGAAGACCCCCTTTTGCTTATTCGATTTCTGATATACCTGTGTTCGTATTTTTTATTTCTTTTTTAGTATTCGTAAAAAGCCGAAGGAAGAACGCTGATTGCTCGGTATTTTTTTTTCTAAAAACGAAAGCCAACCCCTTTTACATCGACTTTGAATGGCTTTATAGCCAAAAGTACACTATCTCCTTAGTATTTTATTATTTGTCTCATATTTTGCTTCTGGTGGTCTCTGCCTCTATTGCTGCGTGTTTGCAGGGCATGGCGATGGTGAGGACGGTGGAGGCCGAGGCGCCTGGGGAAGCTCCAAGCGACAAGGGGCGTGGGCACGGGGAACGACGAGCGTGGGAACTGAAATGATGTGAAATACGCGTGTGGGGGACGCGCCGTGCGTGGTGTCTTGCGAGGCGCTGGGAGCCGGAGGACGCTTGCCAGGGGACGCTCCGCTCTCGGTGGCGGACGCGGGAGGCGGGGACGCGCGCGCTGTGGGGAGGCGACGCGACATTTGGAAAAAAGGGTCCATAGGGTTTCTGTTTTGGCTTAGTCCTTGGGCCATTCTAATTGGTTTGGGTTTTTAGAAATTGGGTCTGTGGAATGGGTCATCTGGGCTGAATTGGGTTCAGTTTTAAGGTTTGGATTTGTTTATTTGTAAATGGACATTGGCTATTATTTGGACTATTTTTATATTATTTTTTGGGCTTATTGTTTTTTTTATTGGTTTATTAGCTGATTCAATATTGGGCCGGGCAAATTGGTTATTACAGCTGCCCCTCTTTGCTCATTATCGTGAAACGAGAATAGAACAAAGATAATAGAAGAACCAATTTTGCCCGGTCTTGGCCAAGCCTTGACTTATTGGTCCTCGTCTTCCTCAAACATCTTCAATTTCTGCTGTAACCTTGTTGCTTTGATTCATTTCGCCAATGCTTCCGCAAGATATGACCTGTAGTGCCGATTCGCTTTCGCTCAATCTTGTTTGTTTTTTTGAACTTGCTCTGACCAGAGTGTTGTAGCTTCAATCTACTAACTGCTCCACTAGGACTTCGGTGAAATAAATCTGAACTTCTCGAACTGCTTCCTCATTCTCGCAATATGAGTTGACCCCTCAGCGCGCGACCCGAGGAGTTGCAAACGGAAATTTAAAAAGCAGAAATTAAAATATCTCAGCGTGCGACCTGAGGAATTGCAAATAGAAATTAAAAGTACCTCGGCATGCGACCCGAGGAGTTGCAAACGGAAAAAAAAGCAAAAATTAAAAATACTTCAGCGTGCGACCTGAGGAATTGCAAACAGAAATTAAAAGTACCTTAGCATGCGACACGAGGAGTTACAAACGGAAATTAAAAAGCAGAAATTAAAAATACCTCAGCGTGCAACCTGAGGAATTGCAAACAGAAATTAAAAGTACCTCGGCGTGCGACCTGAGGAGTTGCAAACAAGAATTAAAAAGCAGAAATTAAAAATACCTCAGCGTGCGACATGTGGAATTGATTTTTGCAAACAGAAGTTGAAAATCAGAAATTAAAATACCTCAGCGTGCGACCTGAAGTTCAATCTACCTCTCGTATTATGAGTTGAGTTTTTTTTTAAAAAAAAAGCAATAATTGAAAACGTATCATCTGGTGGAACCCGGATGTCTTCTTTCTCCTTGGTTCAGTACAGCTATTGTCAGAGCTTCTTGCTTTACTGGTGTACCTGTATGTGTCATGCGTGATGTTATTATGATATGCACGTGTTTGTCTTAAATGCCTTTATGCCTACATGATTATGCCATGCGCCCTGGGCTTGTTTGTCATGTATCTTTTGTTATGACTTCTGTGATGACTTGTATTCATTGCTTCGGTTCTTGACTTTTCCTTTAGGTTTTGTACCTGTCCTCAAGTTTTTACGAGTAGTCTGCATTTCATATATCACCCATTTCGCCCCCTTGTTGAGCTTTTGTCCTTGCTTTGAGGCTCTTGTACTTACCAGATTTTCATTCAGGTAATGCTCAACGTTCCTTTTGTTTAGAGTACGTAATTTCACTATTTACCATTTAAATGAACCAAACACGAGATGCATGAGAATGGCCAAGTAGGTACGAAAGAAATACCTTACGTTCATATTTATTTCAAAACAAGAAGTAAAGAAAATTGACAAAGAATGATTCAATAAGGAAAACATTATAAAAAGGAAAGCAAGTTCAATTGTCACAAATGCTCTAGATATCCAACGCATGAACTTCTCCATGTTTCTTTATCCTGAATCTTTTCAAGTGAAGCTTCTTGCGTAGAAGATTCTGAGCTTCCGAGTCTACTTCAAATATTATAATCTTGCCATTTAACTCTCCGTTCAAATCGCCCTTACTCTTTATGTCTGAATCCCTTCATTAGGACGCCTTTCCAGGTTTTCATCCCAATTTTTGTTTGTCAAGACGCCCTTTTCGGGTTTTCATCCTGATTTTTTTCTTTTTTTTTAGGCGTAGTACTTCTTCATGGCATCTCAGTTCACTGGATTCGGTACCTCTTTCCCATCCATCTCTGTGAGAATCAAAGCTCCACCCGAGAAGGCCTTCTTTACGACATAGGGTCCTTTCCAATTTGGGGCCCATTTTCCCCGAAAGTCTTTTTGTATAGGGAGAATCTTTTTCAGCACAAGTTCTCCTTAGCGAAACTCCTTTGGCCGTACCTTCTTGTCATGGGCTGTGATCATTCTCCTCTGGTACATCTGTCTGTGACAGATTGCTCTCAAGCGTTTTTCTTCGATCAGATTCAGTTGATCGTATCAGGCTTGAACCCATTCTGACTCTTCTAATTTTGACTCTATTAAGACTCGTAAAGAGGGGATTTCTACCTCGACGGGCAGTACAGCTTCCATTCCATATACCAGAGAGAAAGGAGTTGCCCCTGTGGAGGTCCACACACATGTGCGATATGCGTATAGGGCAAATGGTAGCTTCTCGTACCAGTCTTTATATGTCTCGATCATTTTCCCAATAATCCTTTTAATATTTTTGTTGGCCGCTTCTACTGCTCCATTCATCTTTGGGCAATAGGGTGAGGAATTGTGATGCTTTATTTGAAATTGTTCGCACACTTCCTTCATCATCTTGTTGTTCAGATTCAAGGCATTATCTGAGATGATTATCTTAGGCAAACCGTATCGACATATGATCTCTCTTTTTAAGAACTTGCAAACTGCGGTCTTTGTCACATTAGCAAATGAAGCGGCTTCTACCCATTTCGTGAAATAATCTATGACCACAAAAATGAATCGATGTCCGTTAGAAGCTTTTGGGGAAATTGGTCCTATAACATCCATGCCCCACATAGAAAAAGGCCATGGAGAAGTCATGACATGAAGGGGCAAAGGTGCTGCATGAATTTTATCGCCGTAAATTTGACATTTGTGACACTTTCGTGCATAACTGATGCAGTCGCTTTCCATCACAACCAGCGATAATAACCGAAGTCTCATAATTTTCCGCCATAGTGAAACCATTGGCATGCGTTCCACAAATTCCTTCATGGACCTCTTCAAGTATCTTTCTCGCTTCAACATCATCCACGCATCTCAGAAGCACTTGATCTTTTCCTCTTTTGTATAGGATGTCTCCATCAAGAACAAATCCCGCTGCCATTCTTCTGATTGTTCTTTTGTCGTTCTCATTTGCTTGCTCGATATACCTTTGATTCTTGACATACTGTAAGATATCATGGAACCATGGCTGTCCATCTGCTTCTTTTTCAATGCTAAAACAATGCGCCGGGGCCTCATATATGCTCATTTGGAGAGGTATTATTTCCGCTTCTCGGTTTGCTTTGAACATTGAAGCCAAGGTGGCCAGGACATCAGCCAATTGGTTTTCTTCTCGTGGGAAATAATTAAAAGTCACTTCCTCGAATTCTTTGACCAATTCCGTGACAAGATCATGATATTTGACCAACTCCGAGTCTCTCACTTCTCAATCTCCACGGATTTGGTAAATCACCAATGCTGAATCCCCGGATACCTTTAAGCTTTTGATGCCTCGTTCGATGGTTGCGCGAAGCCCCATGATGCAAGCCTCATATTCCGCTATGTTATTGGTACAGAAGAAATTTAATCTGGCAGTGAATGGATAATGATTCCCCTTTGGTGACACTAAGACTGCTCCGACCCCATGCCCCAATGCATTTGATGCGCCATCAAAGCTCATCTTCCATGACTCCTCCTTTGACGACTCATATTCTTTTTCTGTAATACACATCAAGTCTTCGTCTGGGAAGTTAAATCTTAATGGCTCGTATTCATCCGTCGTTCAAGTTGCTAAGAAGTCAGCTATTGCACTCTTTTTTATCGACTTTTGGCTAACGTAGGTGATGTCGTACTCCGATAGTAGGATTTGCCATCGTGCCATTCTTCCTGAGAGTGCAGGCGATTCCATCATGTACTTTATTGGGTCCAGCTTTGAGATCAACCACGTCATATGATACAACATATACTGTCTGAGCCTTCGAGCTGCCCAGACCAGAGCACAACAGAATTTTTTAATTGACGGATATTTTGCTTCATACTCTGTGAACTTCTTGCTGAGGTAATAGATCGCCTTTTCTCTTCTCCCCGACTCATCATGTTGCCCCAGTACACAACCCATTGAATTTTTGAACATAGTCAGATACAATATTAACGGCCTTCCGGGAGTTGGCGGTACTAGTACCGGGGGGTTAGACAAATATTGTTTTATCTTGTCGAAAGTAGCTTGGCATTCTTCGTTCCATTCCCCAGGATTGTGTTTTCGCAGGAGTCGAAAAATTGGGTCGCATTGGTTGGTAAGCTGAGCAATAAATCGAGCGATGTAGTTTAATCTTCCTAGAAATCCTCTGACTTCTTTTTGTGTCCGTGGAGGTGGTAATTCTTGTATGGCCTTTATCTTGTCTGGATCAACTTCGATACCTCTCTCGCTGACGATGAAGCCAAGTAATTTCCCTGAGGTTGCTCCAAATGTGCACTTAGATGGATTAAGCTTTAACTGGAATTTTCTCAGTCTTTCGAACAATTTCCTAAGGTTTCCAACATGCTCTCTTTCCCCTCGAGATTTGGCAATCATATCGTCGACATAAACTTCTATCTCTTTGTGCATCATGTCATAGAACAGCATCACCATTGCCCTCTGATATGTTGCCCCAGCATTTTTTAATCCAAACGGCATCACCTTGTAGCAGAATGTTCCCCACATCGTCACGAATGTAGTCTTTTCCATATCCTCAAGAGCCATCTTTATCTGGTTATAACCCGAAAATCCATCCATGAAAGAGAATAATGAATGTTTTGCCGTGTTATCCACCAATGTATCGATGTGCGGCAAGGGAAAATTATCTTTAGGGCTCGCTCGATTTAGATCGCGATAGTCCACACACATTCGCACCTTGTCGTCTTTCTTTGGCACTGGGACTATATTAGCTACCCATTTTGGATATTTAGAGACTTGTAAGAAGCCGGCATCGAATTGTTTTTTGACTTTTTTTTTTTATTTTCAGAAGCATTTCGGGTCTCATCCGTCTTAGCTTTTGTTGAATGGGTTTGCATTCTGGCTTTAGCGGGAGTCTATGGACCACTACATCCTCGTTCAAACTTGGCATGTCCTGATATGACCATGCAAACACATCTCTGTACTCATGAAGCAGGGCAATCAAATCATGTTTGGTGTGCTCTGAGATGGAGGTCCCAATTTTCACTTCTTGCCTCTTTTCTTTGTTTCCTAAGTTCACCATCTCAACAGATTCTTGATGGGGTAGTATCTGTTTGTCTTCTTGTTCTATCATCCTTAGTAAGTCAGGGGTTGAGACATAATCTTCAGCATTCTCGTCAGCTTCGGATTCTCCTAAACAAACAGCTTGCTCAAAGTCGATTTTAGGATCTGTAACAGGATTGTTCACGTCATCGATATCTAAGCACCTGAAAGGTAAATGGAAAAGAAACTATAGAGGAGCATCGAGGTACTGGAACCTACAAACGCGATACTATGGTATAATATGAGGTATGTTCAAAGACAGGTTATGAGAGGAGGGAATAAATGTGAAGCAAATGAGAATAAGAGACCATGACAAAATGCATTTTCATCAATGTTTATTTAAAAGCTAAATAGCCAACATAAACTATTATAATCGATTCCCCTACAATTTAAAGGCATACAAGAAGTGAGCATTGAGCATTACTTTGGGGAAGACTTAGCAACTACAAGAAGGTCCTCAGCGGTCTAATTATTCAAAACGAATCCAGGGGAACAAGGGCGTATCATTGAAATGTCTTCTGCTGCATCCTCCGCTCTGTCAATAACGTTTATATTAAAGTTCTGAAAATCCCTTTCGACTGTTAACAGCGTGTTTCGTGAGTTATCTCTTTCTAGGTACATCATTCCTGCAGATGCAAACGTTTTTGACAAGGGCAGGTACATTATAGGCTCTCATTCTACTTCCTGACCTGAGGCTCTTGCAATCCTCTTTTCCTGATCTTTCTGCAACTGTTTCCTTCTTTGTCGTACATCAGGCTTGAACCCCAAACTATATTGAGCCTTGTGGTGTACCACTTTTAGCGCTCTAGCTATCTCTTGCTGGTGTTTTCCTAAACCTTTCCTTGCTCGGGCTCCTTTTCCCACAGTCAGCTTGATTCCCATCTCGGTGTTCCTTGACAATTTGGGCGTGGGAGTCCTGTTCCCTTTGGCGACAAATGTAGCATTGATAAATTTGAAGGAACGGAAGGAGCATTCTGGCGCCTCTTTGTTTACCTCGATGTAAGGTACGTTGGTAGAGAGTGATGCGACGATGTCTTCTTCACCAGCGATCGTGATCAAGCAGTTATCCATAATAAACTTTATTTTCTGATGGAGAGATGAAGGGATTGCTCCAGCGGAATGGATCCAGGGCTTTCCTAAAAGTCAATTATATGAAGGTGCGATGTCCATGACCTGGAACTCGACATTATATGTGCACGGGCCCACCTTCAAAAGAATCTCGATCTTTCCCATGACCTCTCGCCGTGTTCCGTCAAATGCCCTTACCGCTGAATGACAAGGCCTCAGATAAGACATATCGATGGGCATCCTAGACAGTGTAGCCAACAGCATGACATTGAGTGCAGATCCGTTGTCAATAAGCACATGCGGTATTATATAGCCTTTGCACTCTGTTGTAATATGCAATGCTTTAACAGAGCCTCTACCGTTTGGTGGTATTTCATCATCACTGAAAGAGATAAAATTATCCGCATTTAAATTATTCATCCACCTATCAAGTTTTTCAACAGGTACATTGCTCGGCACATACGCTTGGTTTAACACTTTCAGTAAAGTGTTTTGATGTGGCTCTGAGTTCAACAACAGGGATAATACTGAGATTCTTGCCGGTTGTTTGTTTAGCTACTCCACGATATTATATTCGCTGTGCTTAATAAACTTTAAGAATTCCTGCGCTTCATCTTCATTCACGGGCCTCTTGGCTTCTTGTTCAGATTGTATTTCAACCTCACCCTCGGCCTCGTGTATTGGTGCCTTCCCTTTCTGACTCGCGTCGACGACTTTTTTCTTTGGCTCAATCACTTTGGGAGAATAACACCTCCCGCTACGGGTAAAATGCCCCACCTCCCTGATGTTGCCAGTCGCAGCTTCGGGCATGGTAATGCTAACATCATATTTCCGCAGCACCGCCTTGCTGTCGTTGTAAAAAAAAGGAGAAGGTACTTGGATTATCATTTTTGGTCTCACCTCTTTCTTCTTTGCCTCGTAGTAGATCATCAAAGGTCGATCGGCGCTATAAGGGGGGCCTGATGATTGGCCCTCAGAGGCATATACATCCTTTTCATCGGCCTCTTCCATCTTATTGCAGATCTCAACCTCCTTATTGTCCATCATACCTTGAAGTAGCTCTTTGAATTTCTCGCAAGATTGGATGTGATGTCCTTTTATGCCATGGAAGACGCAAAAACTTGGACTCTACATGCTTTCCTCCTTGAAACTTTTGTCGAACATACCCTTCTCAGTCATTATTTCCCAAACCTTCCTCAAAGGTGTCCTTATTTAGGAGATATAACTTTTAGTTCGCCACCTATCTTCCTGTGTCACCATATTCACGTTCCCTACGGTATGGTTAGGGGAGCGATTTCCACCATATATTACAGCACCAGTCAAACCGTAAAATCCCTGCATCGATAAGGCCTTGAACTCTCCTTTTAAAGGCTATACAATTGTCTGTAGAATGCCCCTAGTTTCTAGCATGATACATGCAATTAGCATTGAGATCGTACCACTTTGGGAATGGGGGCTTCAATGGTGCCATGTAATATGGGGAGATTAATTGTTTTTCCAATAATTTCAGGCACAGTTCTCCATATGACACGGGAATAGGGGTAAATTGAGGTCTCTCAGGATTGGGTCTTGTTGGTCTTTGTTCATTTTTTGGCTGACTTTGAGCAGACGTAGTACTTGGCGGGGGTATGGTGAATGGTCTTTGGTTATCAGCGGCATAGACAGGGTAAGGAAGGGGTGTTTGATAGTAGAGGTTTTGAGGAGGAAAATAGAAATTTAGAGGTGGGCGGAATTGAGGTCGTGGTTGGATTGGGTACAGATTGGAAGCGTAGTGGTTCCAGTCCCTACCATATGGGTTTCAGGTTCTTTCTTCTTTATAGGTACCGGTCTTTTCGAGCTCTCGGAACCTTCCATCCTTCCACTCTTGATACCATTTTCAATGAGTTCCCTGGATATTACAACATCGGTGAAGTCCTTTGTGGCATTTCCTACCAGCTTGTCATAAAATGGCGCTTTTAAAGTGTTGATAAAGAGAACTATTATCTCAGTTTTGGTCAGTGGGGGTTCTACTTGAACCAAGATGTCCCTCCACCTTTGAGCGTATTGTCTAAAAGTCTCTGCTGGCTTCTTTTCCATCATCTGTAGTGTCAGTCGATCGGGAGCCATATCAGAGACATACTTGTATTACTCACAGAACGCTGAAGCTAAGTCATTCCATGATTGGATCCTCTCTCTGCCGAGCTGATTATACCAACGAAGGGCTGACCCGGTCAAGCTATCTTGAAAGCAGTGTATTAACAATTTATCTTCATTCACGTAACCAGCTATTTTTCGACAAAACATGATGAGATGTGCCTTTGGGCACCTTGTTCCATCATATTTTTCGAAGTCTGGCGCTTTAAATTTTGGGGACAGGACCAGATCGGGAACAAGACTGAGCTCTTTGGCGCTCATTGTAGAAGGGACTCTAGTACCCTCTATTGCCCTAAGTCTTTCTTCCAGACTCTTATACTTGTCCTGGGCATCATAATCGTCCTTTCTTAACCTAGCTATTTCTACCAGATCATCCAAATCTGGAACAATCGGATTAGTAGAATTATCTCTAGAGTTTGATACGAATACATCTTGCCCCAGATGAGTAGGTGATATGGGTCGTTGTTCTAGGTTTATCGGGTTCCTTTGAGGATATCCTCTTTGAGCTGCATGAGCATGGGGTGGCGTGAATCCTGGGGGATAGAGCGGATCCTGATTAACTCTCGAACGGGGTTCTATAATATCAGGGCCCTGCGCGAGTCCTTTTCCTTTGGCCAGAGCCGCCAACATCTCCATCATTTTAGTCATTTGATCCTTCTGCTCTAGTGATTCCTCTCGGGATCTTACCATTAGATCCCTTGCATCTTGCTGCGACTTGGCTAACTGTTCTTGTAGCTCTTTCTGGATTCTTTCCATTCTTTCAATCCTCTCATTGAGTTCGGCGTCCATAGCTCTAGTTCTTAGCCATGTCCTATAGGGATGACGTGATTCCAGATTTGTGATGTTATAGTTGCGGATTATACGATTTTAGCCTTAGTGAATAGTTAAAGTGATATGATGCTAATGTATGTAATGCAATGCAAATGCATGGTATGAATTTAAAAAGGTGTCAACTCTGATTCAATTCCCCATAGAAAACTTCCTTAGAAAACAAAGCTCTTTACATAAAACAGATTACAGGAATAGCCTTACTCTAACACCTAAGGCTTTAATCTTCGTCAGTAGGGAAGCTAATTCTCGTCCACGATCTGACTGTGTCTCGAATTGTGCACTCAGTGTGTCAGCTTGTATAGCTAGAGTCTGTAAATACTCGGCTATCTCTCGTATCTGGGTTATAGCCTCTCCCATGCGGTAATCTCTATCTTTGACTTGATTCTGGGAATGGTACAGCTCCACTTCCCTTCGTTCTTCGTTCTCTTTTAAATACCCAATATGATTCTGACAGTTCTGCAACTCCATTTCTAACTCTTCAGTCCTCTTCTTCATTTCTTCGATTCTACTCAAACTTGCCTTTAATTCTCTTGCCGAGTTACGGTTTCGATAATAGTAGAGGGACTTTTCCAACTCTGCCACCCTCGTCTTCAATTCATTTCTTCTATTCTGACTTTCTAACACTTGCTCTTCTAGGATCTCGTTCTGAGCCTTCATTTCTTGAAATTTTCTTTCCCATTGCTCGGTCTTAGCTCTTTCCCCCTGTAACTCTTGTCGCCATTGACTCGAAGTCTTTCCTAGTCCGGCATTTCTCATTGAGAGATGCATCTTCTTGTAGTCCCCCTTTAGGCTATCCAACTCTTCTTCGGCTTTGCTCTTCCCCTTTTTATCTTTTCTACTTTTGATTTCTGTATCTCTACATCCAACTTCAAAAGCATCTTCTCTTCCTCCAACTGCTCAATTTTCTTCTCAAGCTCTGAACTTTGCTTTACAAAATCTTACTTTATAATTTCTAATTCCGTTGGTATTAGTTGCAAACGTTCCTCCATAGATTGAGCATTATCTGAACTTGGTCTTGGGATATTGTCGTTGATTCTCTTGTTTAGCCACACTTTATACTCAGAAGTCGCCGTTTCACCCACAGTCAACCTCTTCATCCGGTAGGTTTGCTTCCAAGCATTTGCAATTTCCTTAATCTTCTTCTTATAACCCTCTCCTGTATAAGAGAATTCGCTTCGATCCAACCTATGTGTTGCCGGCACGAACTGTCTAGACTGGTATTGTCTTGCTGCTAGCAATGGGGCATACCCGATGACTCCCCAAATTTCGGGTAGAGGTACCCAATTAAAGTCTCCGCATCTATAAAGGATCTCTCTAGGCACCATCCAGGAAGCTCTCCACCCAATGTCTTTTTCTTGAAGATTCTGAAAAATTGCCATCCATTCCTCTTCTGTTATATCTTCTCTCTTTGACACAGCTACTTCTTCCTTTATCGGTGAATAATCCTTATAAAAAGGACGACAAGAGACTTTATCCATCTTCTAAAGATGCCCATAAAACCATACCATCAATAGCTGTGCGAATCTGATAAACCTTCCCTCTCCCGCTCTTCTGCATGCATTTAATGACCTGAAAGTCTCGGCTAGAATCGCTGGGACAGGTGTGACTTGCTTGTACAAACGGTCGAATAGATCCACTACTGCCTCATCTATGTGTCTTAGGGCTTTTGGGAAGATGACTAATCCGTAGAGGCTTAAGGCGAAGATATCAACTTTCTTTTTCCCATCAGGATGCGTCAAAATCAGATCCCTTAGATTTACCCAAGGAATACACCTTCCTTCACCTTTCTGTTGAATCTTGGTCGAGATCTACTGTTCACTCATTCCCGTAACTTTCACCAATTTCTTCACGAGAGGAGGAATATAGGCAGGCCTAATATAAACCTTGTCAGCTTGTATCCCGGGAATACGAAGTAGAGTGGTATACTCTTCTATTGTTGGCACCAAGTCCACTTTCCCAAAAGTGAAGCAACTGTATGCGGAGTTCCAAAACTGGACCATAGCCCGAAACAGGTGTTTATCTACCTTGACATCCAATAAGTGAGAGATATCACCATAACGGTGGTAGAACATCTGTTTAGCTTCATCTTCCCAATGGGTCCAGATATCTCGCAACTCTTGAAGCTCATTTTGTGTCACGCTAACACGGGTGAAGTCCCCCAGCTCTGACGTATGACCCTCGTTTATAAACTTTTAAATAAGTGGCTTGAAAAACGACTTAAAATACTTTTATTGACTCATGAAAAAAAAAGAAATATTATATCAAACATGAAAGAATCATACGCCGATACAACACTTATACAAATGGAAAATAACAATATGAACATATAGTTCAATATATATAAGACCAATAGTCTCACCACCTTTTTTGAAAATATTAACATTATTAAAAGATAATGAAAGCTAAAAATATAGCTACAGGAAAGCAGATTATACTAGAATATAGCATGCTTAAAGGAAGAATAATCAAACAATATACATCGAATTAAATATATGTATAAATTAAAAGAATGAAAATTGACCTGAAATAACGTATATATATATAATAAAGATATATCAAAATAAAATGAGTAGTACTTTATAGGAAGTAAATTATCTACATAGTGAATATATATATATCAAATAATGTAAAATATATCTATAAAATTTTGATATAAATAACATATAGGTATAACAAATATGCATGTAGAATTAATGAAAATATCGTGTAAATAACATAAATAATAGCTAAAATCGTTTAAAATATTTTATATTAAATATTAGTTAAAAGAATGACTAAAGAGATCGATAAACAAATAATTAACTAAATGACTTAGGGTTATATCGATAATCAGATCGAAATTAGAGGGCCCAAAATCAAAATGAAATCTAAAAAGGGTTAAAATACAACATGCAGGAATTAATAGGGACTAAATCGGGAAATATTTCAGTTAACCAAAACGCCGCATTTGGGTGGGACTATATTACGGTAGAATCAAAGAACGGAGGGACTAATAGCATAAATAATCCATTTAATGAAGAAAGGCGCGATCCGGGTCGCCAGGCGGGTCAACACGCGGATCCACACCCTCCCAAACGGTGCCGTTTTATTAGGGCTATTTAAGCCCAAAATTTCTGAAAAAATTCATTTATTTCCTTCCTTTGAAAAAAAAAATCAGATTTTGCTCTCCTTTTCTCTCCAGACTAAACCCTAGCCCCCCTTTTTCCCAGCCGAAACCAACTCCTCTCCTCTCCTCCGCGCACTGCACTGCATGCACGCGATCCAGACCCCCTTTCTGATTTCAATCTCGACGAGGCAAAGAGGAAATCGACGATGGCGGTCAACGAGGTAAACACCCGCCTTTTGTTTTGTTTATTGTTGTTCTTTTTAATGAAATAAAATAAACAGTGATAGCGAAAAATAGAAATAGAAGACTGAGATTGACCTTCGGGGTTCGTCTGTTTCTGATTATTGTTAACGCCTAAAAGCAAAGAAGACCACATTTTGCTTATTCGATTTCTGATATACGTGTGTTCGTATTTTTGATTTCTTTTTTAGTATTCGTAAAAAGCCGAAGGAAGAACGCTTACAATGTTTTCTTGATTGCTCGGTATTTTTTTTTCTAAAAACGAAAGCCAACCCCTTTTACATCGACTTTGAATGGCTTTATAGCCAAAAGTACACTATCTCCTTAGTATTTTATTATTTGTCCCATATTTTGCTTCTGGTGGTCTCTGCCTCTGTTGCTGCGTGTTTGCAGGGCATGGCGATGGTGCGAACGGTGGAGGCCGAGGCGCCTGGGGAAGCTTCAAGAGATAGGGGGCGTGGGCACGGGGAACGACGAGCGTGGGAACCGAAATGATGCGAAACGCGCGTATGGGGGACGCCCCGTGCGTGTGGCGGATGGGCGGGGAGCTGGAGTGACGCGCGTATAGGGGACGCTCCGCGCGTGTGGCGGACGCGCGGGGAGCTGGAGTGACCCGCGTGTGGGAGACGCGCGGCGGTGCTGGAAAAAGGGTCCCTAGGGTTTCTGTTTTGGCTTAGTCCTTGGGCCATTGTAATTGGGTTTGGGTTTTTAGAAATTGGGTCTGTGGAATGGGTCATCTGGGCTGAATTGGGTTCAGTTTTTAGGTTTGGATTTGTTTATTTGTAAATAGACATTGGCTATTATTTGGACTATTTTTATATTATTTTTTGGGCTTATTGTTTTTTTTATGGTTTATTAGCTGATTCAATATTGGGCCGGGCAAATTGGTTATTACAACCTTCGCAGTTTCTTGTAGTCTGTTTTCAAGCTATCCTAATCTTCTTCAGCCTTATTCTTCCCATTTCTCAGCTTCTAGCTTCTAAATGTCGACATCCAATCCCAGCTGTATTTTCTCTTCCTCTAACTGCTCTATCCTTTTCCCTAATTCCAAACTCTTTTTCTCAAAGTCCTGTCTGATGATTTCGAGCTCAGACGAGATCACTTGCAAGTGTTCTTCTAGCGATCGAGTGTTTTCTGGGCCTGATGTGGGGATGTTGTCGTTGATTCTCTGACTTCACCACCGGTCATACTTAGGGGTTGTCATCGGGTTAGCAGCAAACCTTTTCCTTCTATGAGTTCGGCTCCAGGCGCTCGATATTTCACGAGCTCTCCATTTGTAATTATCTCCTTTATATTCAAACTCGCACAAATTAAATCTTGTATTGCTGGCATAAACTGTCTCGACCTGTACTGTCTTAACACGATGAGAGGAGCGTACCCGACAGCTCCCCATATTCCAAGCAGGGGAACCCAGTTAAAATCTTCACGCTGATATAAGATCTCATCAGGAACCATCCAAGGGGCTCTCCATTCTACATCTTTTTCTTGTCGGTTTTGCGGAATCATCATCTAGTTTTCTTCCGTAATATCGTCCCGTCTTGGCGTGGCTACTAACTCTTTCAGTGGAGAATAGTTCTCGAAGAAGATTCGATACGATACCTTTTTCACTTTTCAAAAATGACTGTGGAACCATGCTAGTAAGAGTTGTGCGCAACCGATGAATCTCCCTTCGCCCGTTCTTCGGCATGCGTTTAGGGACCAGAAGGTTTCGGATAGAATTGTAAGAATGGGTGTGATCTTTCTATCCAATCTATCAAATAAATCAGAGACTGCCTCATCTATATGCCCTAGAGCTTTAGGGAAGATAATCAGTCCATAAATGCTTAAGGCGAAAACGTCAACCCTTTTCTTCACATCAGGATGTGCTATGATCAAATCCCTTAAATTTCTTCAAGGGATTCATTTACAATCTCCTTTTTGTTTTATCCGAGCTGTAACTCACTGCTCGCTTATCCCCTCAATATTCATCAGCTTTTTTAAGAATGTGGGGACATTAACAGCTCTTAAATAAGCATTGTCAGTTTGAATCTTCGGGCAATGGAGCAAAGCTGTGTACTTTTCTATAGTAGGTACCAAATCCACTTTCCCGAAAGTAAAGCAATTATAAGCAGGGTTCCAAAATTGGGCAATAGCTCAGAATAGGTGCTGGTCCACCTTGGTATCAAGCAGATAGGGCAAATCACCATAATGACAGTAGAATAGTTGCTTGATCCCGTCATCCCACTGACCCCATATTTTTTTCATCTCTTGGAGATTATTTTGGGTTACGCTGATACGTGTGAAATCCCACAACTCTGACATGTACCCCTCTGTGAGACTATCACCTTTCTCTTGCTGTATTATCTCAACCCATATCCAGATGGCCGCATTATCCTCCATTTTATCAAGAAACCCCTTTTCCATAACAAGTTAATTTAGCAACAGAATGTGAATCAACACCTTTTTTGATGAATATGCCATGCAATCAAAATAAAAATGAAGCAAGTCAGTATTTCATACATAGTAAGCAGAGAATAAAATACCTAGTTGGGTAACCAGTTTGGCGCGACTCTACCTAGGGTAGCTCTTAAGGCTCGCTATATGGGGTTTGGTTCTAGAGTAAAGGTACCTGAACCAACAGATTCCTCGATCCTCACCTATTATAGGCTCATATGGACCGAGTTCAGTTCAGGGGAATACATTTCCCTATTGCTGCACGGAGATGAAAATCTCACGAAGACATAGGTACGGATGTATCTCGAAAGCGATCCACTATCCTGCACGGAGGTGAAGACCTCACGAAGGAATATTTTCCCACTCCAACTTAAAGGGTATAATCGAGCAGTCATGTAATGCAATGTGCAGAGACATATAAAAAATCAAACTAGAGTAGCGAACCAAAATGATAAAGGTCGTAACAAAGACGAATGGCATGTAACAAAAGGATCATATATTTAAAACAAGTTTTCAATTTTCGACAAGAAGACAAAAAATAATCAACTTGTGGCTTCTCTCTTATTTGAAGTCCCCAGTGGAGTCGCCAAGCTGTCGTAACCATTTTTGGAAAAACGAAAATCGACTTTTGTTTTGAAAATGAAAATAAAACTAGAGTCGCCACCAATCCTTTTTTGCTGAGGTGTGATCAGGTCACCTCGAAAAGTGGTTTTTTTAAATAAACAGTTTGATTTATCAAAACAATAATTTTGGTCTAAGAAACTCAGAAAAGATAGGTTTGGGAGTCGGTTACGTACGAGGAAGGATTAGCACCCTCGATACGCCCAAAATTGGTACCTAGTTGATTAATCAATGTTTTAGTGTCGAAGATTTGAAAACTTGAAAGAATTAAAAATACGACCCCTCTTTTATAATGATGCTAGACAACGTTCGGATGAATTGAAAATGTGCCAAAGGTAGTCTCGTCTCAAAGTAAAAATTTCATATCCAATACGTTAGGACACAACACCTCGACCTTCGAGGCTAAACTTACCTTTTATTCAAAACTTATGTATTTAATTTTGAAAGGATATTCTTGTTACTTAGAATGAACGAGAAAGCCGAAGACCCAATACATTAGGGCACGATTTCTCGAGTTTCTAAATACAAAACATTGCCTTGGTTTAGAAAATCTTATCTCGGAATAACAAAACGTCACATCCAATGCGTTAGGACATGACATCTCGAATTCTCGAGAATAAGCTTTTTATTTGAAAAATGTATTTGTTTCAAAAGGATGTTCGATTATTTAGATTAAATGAGAAAAATCGAAACCCAATACGTTAGGGCACAACTTCCCGAATTTCTAAATACGGAATGTTACCTTTGTGAAAGAAATCAATTTTATAAAAATTAATATAACAATAAAATATAAAAACAAATTACAATGTTAATGTATACAGCTAAATAATAGTAAATGCGTTAATGTGGACGATAATAACAAAGACGAGAATAAAATGGAATAAAGAAATAAAACAAACGAATTATAAAAGAGAAAAATAATAGGTAAAACTGGATAAATAAATAAAAAGATGTAGGTAATAATATACTAAGTTAACTAGTTTAATGATATAATAATAGTGACAATGCATTTACAATAATAACATTAATAATAGGAATAATAAAAATAGGTATAATCGTGATAATAATAATAGTAAAAGAATAATATAAATAAAAAATAGTAATAATGATATTAGAAGGAAAAATAAACTAATAAGAATAATAATGATAATAGTGACTAATGAACAAATAAAAATATGTATGTATAAAAATTTAGTGTAATAAAAATAATGACAATAATAAATAATAAATATAATAAGAAAAACAAATTCAATGTAGTAATGATATTAGAAATAAATAATAATAGTGAATAAAATAACAATAACAAAATAAATATGATAAATAATAGATTAGCAAAAATAATATTAAGAATAGCATTTAAAATAATTATTAAATACAACAATAATCATTAAAATAATAATACAAATTAATATTAACATCAACAATAATAAATATAATAGTAATAATATAAATAATAATACATATATTAATAATAATAATTTTAAAAGTAATGAATTTAATAGTAAAATAATTAAAATAATCAAAAAAGGACTAAAATCGAATTAAATTAGAATTATTGGGGTAAATCCAAAATAAAATAAAGAGGAAAGGGCCTATTTGAATCGCACGGATAACATGGGGGACTAAAAAGGGCATTAACCCTTTCCTCCCAAAACACGTAGCACAGGCAAGGACTCGATTGAAAACCAAATGAAATTTTGAGGCCAAATTAAAAAAAAAACAAAAACTTGATTGCAAAATTTTGAAAAGGCGGAGGGATCGCGCCCATAAATCCCCCTTTGTGAAAAAAAAAGCGAATCCTGCAGTTGGAGCGGGTCGGGTTCGGGTCGGTGCCTTGAAACGACGTCGTTTTGGGTGTTTAAGGCCAGCCCCAAAACGACG
This sequence comes from Gossypium bickii, assembly GCA_025503065.1. Lineage (NCBI taxonomy): Eukaryota > Viridiplantae > Streptophyta > Magnoliopsida > Malvales > Malvaceae > Gossypium > Gossypium bickii. The sequence continues at coordinate 25,319,850 of CP106711.1, read as the reverse complement.
TCGTTTTGGGAGGCTATTTAAGGCAATAAAATTTTAAAGAAATTCATTCTTCACCCTTTCTTAAAAAAAAAATTTCCTTAACCCCTTTTTTTCTCTCTGTAGGTATGAGCGACGACGCAAACTCCGGCCAATCGTCGCCGTTGGCGCCGCCATATGCGGCGGCCGGAAGTTGAACCAACGCCTTTTTTTGTGTTGTAAAAGGTAAATCTCTTTTTCTACTCCTTTTTTTGTTTATTACAAATATATTTTAAAGAGAGATTCAAAATATAACGAGAATGAAAGTATAAAGTCACCTCTTGTGGCCTCTGATTTCGACTTTCGGTAATTTTTTGAGTGCTTAATTGATGCTTTTGTTTTATCTATGCTTTTTGTGTTTAAAAAATATACTCTCTTATATTGATTATCAAATTTAGCTGATCTCTACAATAGATTTTAGATTGGCTTTTTATAGCCATTTCCATACATTTTATTGCTGTCATTTCTTGTTTAATACCTGCAGGTGTGTGTGGCGAGGGCGGTGGAGACCAGGGCGATGCTGCAACGGCGGTGGCAGGCTTGGCAGACAACTAGTCAAAAGGCAGAAGACCTTAGGTGTGGCGCACCTAGGGTTTTGTTTCTTTTTGGCTTTTTCTTTTCTGTTTTGGATTGGCTAATTGGGCTAGGTTTGGGCTGATTAATTTTACGTTGGTTTTATGTGTAGTGGGCCCAGTCTGTTTGGGGTTTAAAATATTGTAGAGTGGGCCGGGCAAAGGAAATGGATTGTACAGAACTTGTAAATAAATACTAAAAATTCGTCTAAACATTATATCTATTATAAATAAATTTTAATAACTCTTCAAAATTTAAGATTTTAAATTTAAAAATTAAAAATTGCAGATATCTTAATATTTATTTATTTAAACAAAGTGGATAGAGTTGTTGAGAGAGTGTGGAATGGTGAGATAGTATAGTTAGGATTCGCAGTTCTGGTTTTGTTTTATTGGGAAATGTGTAGGGTAAGTAAGATTAATACTCCAGCTATTGGAGGTTGTCTCATTATACTTCAATCTTAGGCTGTAGAATGTCATTTTTGACCCTCGTAGGTATGACAAATCATGTGTTGCCTCTTGTTAATAGGTAAAGTAAATTACAAACCAATCTACAAAAGTGAAACTTATAGCATAGGAAGAAAATATACAGTGCATTGTTCCCAAGAGCCTATACATTAGAAATTGATGAGAGTACTCGTGCTTGTCACATATACTACAAATAATGAAAAGAGATTAATGAAACCAGAAATATTTATGCATATATTGAAAGAGATGTTACTCCATCATCCTTATTCATATATATATATATTGATAAATTGAAACACAATATACCAGCATAGCAAGAAAAAGTAGTAAATCAGTGGCAATCTTTGTTGTATATTGAACAATTTGGAGGTACCTTTCTGCCTGTATTACTAGGAGGAAGGCAAGACTTGCCAGTATTACGGCCGCAGGCAGCTTGAGAAGGGTCAAGGGCTCTGGTAGTTGGATTTTTACTGTTGGCGAAGTTGGTTGCTGCACTTGCTTCAAATACCATTTTGCTTGCTTCTGAATCCATCAACAACTCCATCGTTTCTATGTCGTCCGAAAGCTGCAGGCACTCCTTATTTGAAGAATCATCGCACCAGCGGCTGCTTATGCTCTTATTCTTCGTAACCGCGTCCGCCGCACAGTATTGATTGGTGCTCACTAGCATTACCATTATCATCAGCACCCGCATTGCTAAACTCATACCTCCCATCATTCTCCTGCTATGCATCTCCCACGACACTCTTATCTTAATATATGTAGAACCAATTCTAACCCACTGACCATAATATACAATATTTTATATATAAATGAAAAAGAAATATTGTCTACTGGTGCATTCAATAATTGATCACGGATGTAGATAATTTCTGTATTTTACTATTTTTATTCCCTATCTAGTTGTTTCTTAATTATTCTGAAGTAGGGCAAATTAAAAAAAAAAAAAAAAAAAAGAACAGAGTGAAGTTAATTTTTATAATTTTAACTCAAAACGAATATAAACACCAACCAAGATTCAGGCCACATTCTAGCACACATTTTTTACTTGAACATATAATATAATTATTGGTGAATGTATTTCGCAGGTTTTTTTTATTATAGGGATTAAATAAAATTAGTCCCTCTAGTATTTATTAGATAAGTTAGTTTATGTGCTATTAAAAAATCAAATAAGATTAAATTTCGTGCTTATTAAATAAGGTTAAATTTCAATAGAGTTAATGTTTACTATTTAAAAATATTAACTTTGTTCTAGTTAAATTTTATTTAATTATTTTTAATAGTACAGGGATTGAATTGAACTATTTAATAGTTTAGGAACTAATTTAATCTAATCATTATAATGAGGGAATTTGCAGTAGTTTTATCTATAATTATTTGTTCAGGCACTGTTTCGTTAATTATGTTGCTACTATTCTTTTGTTATTTTAGAAAATAAAAACAAAATAAGTGATTTTAATTATATAACATAATCAATTATCATTTAACGGTGGAATGACTAATTTGATCAATTTTTTTCGAGTGACTAAGTTAACAAAAAAAAAAACATAGAGTGACCAAAATAAAAATGATTCCTATTTAGAGTGATAACGGTAAAATTTACCCAATAATTTTTTAAAATAAGAAATAAAACATAATACAATTTTCTATTATAACTTTGTCCATGACAATGTCTAACGTCAACTACTGGAGATCTAATTTCAAATCCATTTTTAATTTTTATAATTATTATTCTTTCACATTATTTTTTTTAATGGTTGAAAAAATTCAATTAATATTTTTAGCAATTTAATTTTTTAAGTATGTTTGATAACCCACGATGAAATTTATTGGATAGTAATTTTTCCTCAAAAAAGTATGGAAAATAATAGGGGACCTACTTATCACCTTATAGAGAATAAATTCAATTATTTTGATTTTATTTCATTTCATTAAGATTATATTATCATTTATCAAATAATCTAATTATAATCAATATTTAATTTTATATAATACACCAAACATATTTTATAACTTAAATTCAACACTTAATTTTTCGGTACTTAATTTTTCAATTTATCAAACATAACCTAAATTAATTAAAAACAATATTTTAAAGACTTTTTAATAAATTAATTGACAAATGATTGTATTAGATATATATATTATTTTAGATCAAATTATGGTTATGATCCCTCTACTATTTTTAAATTTAGGAATTAGTATTTATACTTTAATTTGACATAAAATTCTTCTACATAACATTTGGAAATAATTGACACACTTAATTATTTTGGTTAAACTATTGAAGTCAATTTTTTTTCTTAAAAATACTCATCCTAATTGATCATGCCGAAACATCTTTTTCTTTTGTGTTAGAAAGATTTTTAAAAGAAATTTATATCATCATTTTAACTGAAATAGTCAATAATGTTAACTATTTGGACTAATGAATGTTATAGTAAAAGTAGAGAACTAAATTCTGTCAATTTAAAATATAAAAACTTAATCCCAAAGGTGAGGATAATAGGGAATCAAAACGATAATTTTACCATTATCTTATAATGACTAAAAAGGGGAAAGGAGTTATGTCATTTGTTAGTTCAAATAATTAGCACCCTTAACTATTTGAGTAGATGACATAAGTTTTCTTTAAACTTATTCCAATTAATTATGCTAAAAAGTTGTTAGAATAATATTTTTTAAGAAAATTAATTCATGTCAACAATTTAATCCAACTATTTATACAATATTAACTATTTTGATAACTAATAATATTATAAAAATACAGGGTCAAATTATATTAGAAATGAAAGTATAGAGATTAAATTCTAATTTAGGCATAGTAGAAGGATAAAAAAAAATCAGATTTGACCATTTTCTGAAATATAAAAAACCGGGAACTAAATTATAGAGTAAAAATTTAAAAGTTACAATTTGCTCAAAGTTCTTGTACTCTTTGTATAGTTTGAAGTTAATCTCCATATTTTTATTTTCAGCAATTTCGTCTCTTTACTTTTTAAAATTAAAAATTTAGATACATTTGTTAACATTATTAAAATTTGTTGGTGTAACATTTTGAAACAAAAAAAAAGTCACTTGGTATCAATATAACAAAAAATAACATTGTAGCGAATCTAAATTTAATAAAGAATTTTAACATGCTAACAATTCTTTAAAATTCACACTATCATTTTAATTAGAATAAATATTTAGATTAAATAATGATATTATAAAAGTTAAGTTATTAAATTATGTCAAAATTAGCGTATATAAATTAAATCTTAAATTTAAATAAAATATAAAGATAAAATTGAAATTTGACCATTTTTATAATCTAAAGAAGTAGAGAAATTCATTATGTTGTCATGTAAAAAAGAAACAATAGACAGGTTGCTTTTATATATATAGTAGTATAGATAGTTAAATAAATTAGAAGAAATTTTAATAGGCACAGCTAGCAAAAGAAGTATATATTCTTTTGAAAATGTATGGTAAATGACTCCAAATTCCAACCATAATAATACATTATAGAAGAGACATTTTTCTATTAATACTGTAGAAGAGACAAAATTAAAAATACTGCTATCCAAATTGATGCGAAAATTAAAACAATTGCAAAGCACAAGACAAAAATAAAATAATGGCAAATGACAATAAATTATGTCATATGTCATGGAACACAACCCATCCGGTCCTCATTCTCAGCAAGGGAGTTGGATCGCTCACTTTCTTTTGAAAGACATGGATTTCTCACTTCATGGATAGTTCACATTCTTCGCAAACATCTTTAAGAAGTAATTAGTGAGTATTCCTCTTGTGTGAACATATTTTTAAAGGCTATTAGATTTCACTTTAGCATGCTAATTTCGTAGTGTCATAATAAAATAGGTTTTGTTGTGCACGTCTTTCACATATGAGTTTGGCTCCAGTTTATTACTTTTTCATCCGTATATATCAAAAATATGTTTAATCACCATTCATAAGTTGATTTTCACATTTCATAAATGGGCCTTACACATTTGAAAAGTGATGATCATTGAATTGAATATTAATGAATGGAAAAAATAATAGAGTGGATCTTAATCTTTCACATACTCCCGGTGGCAACTCTGTTGGTATTTAGTGCCCTTAGTGTAGTATTTTTGTCTATATGTATTTATATTTTTTTGAACGAATTGGTTTAATAAAATATCTATCAATTTCATTAATATATTTGTATATTGTCCTTAACTGTTTTTTGCTCACAAAGTAAAATGCAAGTAAATATTGATTCATTGATTATCTATCATTTAACTAATACTAAGTGGTATAATGTGGTCGGATTGTAATACAAAAATACAACTTATATTAGTAAATAATCTAAACACGCATTTAGTCTAATCAAAATTGAACAAAACAATTGAAAGATTAATATGTCATCTATCAAGTCTAATTGGGGAGATACCTTGTATTGGGTATTGGAACGGATAACTTCCAGAAAATAGAGACATAGATGAGATGAACCAGGCTAATAGTACATCGAATAGAACCCATGTAGAATAGATCCTAGATCTTTATGGATCCATTCACCTGTGACTTTCATAGTGTAACATATTTAATCTTGAGTTTATGATGGATTATGTATGTATAACTCGTATACTTTGATGCAAATGAAAGATTGAATTCAAATTGATAAAGAATTGAAAGCTGGTGCGTTTGGTATACAACTTTTGCAATATGTAGCATCATTCACAACAACAGAATTCATAACTCAATTAAAAGGTAAATGATATCCTCTCATCAGCATTACATAATAAATGAAAAGTAACGTGACCACATATCATTTGTATTGGTGGTAAATGATTTAATTACTATTTATTAGTAACTGATTTTCCAAGAAGGAAGATACAATGATTATAATAAGATAAATTAAGATTATATTGAACGAATTTATCCCAAAAAGATAGATATCTTATAAGAATAACACACTTATGACAACGACATTGGACAAGCACTCAATGAGTACTTTTGTAATGATATATAATAAGGGAAAGCTCAATCATAATACTTTAATGAAATGAACTCGTGACTAAATAATATTGTAATTAACAAGCGAAAAGCTAAAACTTAATTACAAATTTTTATCATTTTGGGATCAAAGTGTAATTTTATCATTATTAACTTAAAATTTAATAAATTATAAAGGAGTCTAAATGAAGATTTTTCTATTTTAAGGGGGTCAGGGCCACTGTTAGCTTTTTCACCTCGTCATTGATTATAAGTGAATAATACTATAACATATCATCATTAAATTAAATAAAAAATATAAAAAACTTGTAAATAAATACTAATACTTCGTCTAAACATTGTAACTATTATAAATAGATTTTAATAATTTAAATTTAAAAATTAAAAGTTGAAGATATCTTAATATTTATCTATTTAAACAAAGTGATTAGTATAGTGTTATATGATAGAGTTGTTGAGAGAGTGTGAACTGGTGAGATAGTATAGTTAGGATTTGCAGTTCTGGGTTTGTTTTATTGGAAAATGTGTAGGGTAAGCAAGAATAATTCTCAAGCTATTGAAGGTTGGCTCATTATACTTCAATCTTAGGCTGTAGAATGTCATTTTTGACCCTCGTAGGTCTGACAAATCATGTGTTGCCTTTTGTTAATAGGTAAAGTAAATTACAAAACAATCTACAAAGGTGAAACTTATAACATAGGAAGAAAATATACAGTGCATTGTTCCCAAGAGCCTATACATTAGAAATTGATGAGAGTACTCCTGCTTGTCACATTATACTACAAATTATGAAAAGAGATTAATGAAACCAGAAATATTTATGCATATATTGAAAGAGATGTTTCTCCATCATCCTTATTCATATATATATCTTGAGAAACTGAAGCACAATATACCAGCATAGCAAGAAAAAGTAGTAAATCAGTGGCAACCTTCTCTGGTGTATGCTGAACAATTTGGAGGTACCTTTGTGCCTGGATTACTATCAGGTTCGCAAGACTTGCCAGTATTACGGTCGCAGGCAGCTTGAGAACGCTCAAGGGCTCTGGTAGTTGGATTTTTACTGTTGGCGAAGTCGATTGCTGCACTTGCTTCAAATACCATTTTGCTTGCTTCTGAATCCATCAACAACTCCATCGTTTCTATGTCGTCCGAAAGCTGCAGGCACTCCTTATTTAAAGAATCATCGCACCAGCGGCTGCTCACCCTCTTATCCTTCTTAACCGCGTCGGCTGCACAGTGTCGGTTGGTGCTCAATAGCATCATCACCATCAGGATTGCTAAATTGAAACCTCCCAAGATTCTCCTACCATCTCCCATACTTGACGAAAATCTCTAATCATAGAAATTCACAGCCTTTGAAGTTCATATATATCGTACCAATTCTTATACAGTGAGCAGATAAGTAGGACCAAGTTAACCATAAGCTAGATATTCTGAGTTTGCTTTTCTATTACAACGGCTTAACATAGTTATCGAAAATCATCCATACTTTGGAAAATCAAAAGATATGGGTATCAAAATGTTGGCACTAGAAAATTGGGATTTAAGGCACCAAAAATGGGATTGAGAAATCTAGGATTTAAGGAACCAAAAATGGGATTGAGATTTGGCATGAGATATTTGTAATTTTTTGGTCCCTAATTGTATAGAGACTTTACAAGTTGATCCCTGAACCTTAACTATAAATAGGCCTAACCATTCCTCATGTTTATCAACCCACATTTTGTCATTCTCTACTTAAGGCATTGTTCTCTCTTTGTAAATGTTCACTGGAGTGAAGTATATTTGGTAGTGCCTGAGGACGTAGGCAAAATTTACTGAACCTCGTTAAAATTCTAGTGTTCTTTATTGTATCATTTTGCATATTTTGTGAGTGTGATTGTAGTGATTTATTGTGTTATTAAATTACGATAAAGAGATATTCTTTCTAGGAAAGACATGGTACTTAAGCAATCCTTATGATCCACCTCTCTTTTATGGGAATTAAACTTAGTGTGATTTTCCAGTACAATAATTTTACTCTTTTACAGGCTTCCACACAACAATAGCTCACAAAATTTATTGATAAAGTTATGACTAAATGAAAGTTAGTGCAAATTTTGTAATAAATTATCCAAATAGAATTGATTTTGTTTATCCAAATCCAAAATTGAATCTCTTTATTATACTTTTAGAAACTTAATTTTTTCATGCATTCTAAAATTTATATTCAATTGTACCGAAAAAAGATTTAATTAACGTTGGTGCCAGTTTTCTTGCACTGGAAATGATGAAATAAGCATTAGTATATAGCGAGTGTAGTGAATGACTCCTAATTACAAGCACAATCATTGTTCATGGAAGAGACCAAATTAAATGCACATTGATGCGAAAACTAAATTAGTGTCATAAGAATTTCTTTTTTACAAATTATGACAATTACAGGAACCAACCTTAGTTTTGGTGATATCTTACGTTTTAGCTAGTAATATTCAGTATTGTGTTGTATGCTTTTCCAAAAAATTTCTCTTTTTACTGTATTCAATCAAACTGATTTTTTTTTTTTGTTCAATCATTAATCGATTATTTGCATAATAGAAAATTTAGTCCTCCAATATTAATAGATTCTATTAATTTATCCTATTTCTAAAAAAAACTTTTAAAATAATGAAAAACAATGAAAATATGAAAAGCTGAATATAATAAGGTTTCTTGATCCTTCTTTCAGCGAAACAAATGAGACCTGCAGGAAATGGCTAGATTCATCGGATCACATTTCATAAGCATTTGGATTGAAGTATGATGCATGGCCATGGAACGAAAAGCAAAGACATGATGCGAAATCCCATAAATTATTAATGTAATGAAGTTATATATGTATAGTAGATTTATGTTTCTAAGTAATGGTGTTTGGAGGGCAAGAAAATTATTGGTCTGCTATGGATGAACTCGACCTGGTAACCCAATTCCTTTCATTTGATTTACGTTTGGATTTTCATGACTTTAAATGGGCTTATGGGTTAGAAATTATTTGTAATTTAAAATATTATTAGGTATAATATTTTATTATTTAGAAAAGTTTAACATATTGATCAAATAGTTGTGTTATTTAATTCTATGAAACAACATCTCATTAAAAGATATATCCATATAAAAGGGTAGCTCATTAAAATTATAATTTTTTTTATTAAAAATAACAATACATACCAATTAAAGTGTAATGGTTAAATATTTTAAAAAATTTGACCCCTACTCTTTTATTAGGTCGGTATTGTAATTCTTTAATAAAAATTTTATAATTTTTTATATTTTTATAATTTTTATGATTTTTTAAATTCTAAATTGATTTTTTTTAATTTGTTACTAATTTCTAAATTTTCTAAAATTAAAAATTTTTTAATTTCAAAAAGTTCTAATTTGCTTTCAATAAAAGAGTAGGTGTCAAATTGAATAAATGTGTAAAGATTGAGAGCTAAATTTGTTATTATACATTATATACAAACACCAAATTTCAAGGGATGAGCTATTTTGCTCACTCATCTAACTTATATGGGCTAATTTGTCCATTTTTTCAATATATAGGTAGGTTAAAATGCAATTCAATGTATAGTTCAGAGGGTTTTGTGGTCCTTTTACACTAAGAAATTGCAAGATAAGTCCCTTAGTGTTTTCCTATTATTTTTGTAAGGCCTTCCACCTATTTTAATTACAACCTAGGCCCTTCCAATTTTATATTTATTTTAAATTTTGACATTTCAGCATAATTAATTGTAGCATTTGACCCTACATGTTTTTAAGATAATTTTCAAAGGTTTTCGTTTTTAAACTTATAAGTTTAGTCCTCCAGGGTTTTAAATGTTTTAATCATTTGCCCAATAAGTCTCTTTTTTCTCCACATTTACTATAAAATTTGAAATTTATCTTCTTCTTCTTTTTCTCGTTACTCATTATTTCAAAACAACTTCGAAGTTTTTCCAAAATTTTACATGAATGTTTCCTTACTTTTAATGTAATGATCCGAAAGTTAGTAGTGTCGAAAATGACGATTTCGAAATTCCATTTCTGTAAATTGAGTTTATAAATATTAATAATTAATATTTACGAGGCTATAATTAAATTTTATTAAAGTTTGGTCCTTTAATTTTGATGAATTGATAATTAATTAAGATATAAAGACTATGTAACACCCCCTAACCCTAAACCGTCGCCGGAACAGGGTTACAAGGTATTACTGGACATATCAAACAATTTACTAATTATTCACAAATAAAATAGCATTCATAGTATAATTTAATAATTAAATACCTATATTGGACTTTCAATGCCTAAGCATATATTAATAGTAGAAAGAAACTTGTTCGATCATTCTAGAAAATTCTTCGTAAGTTTTTCTTTTATCTATAAAAAAATTTCGGCAATATTTCTGCTTATTTTCACCTAAATCCCCCTGCAATTTCAGACCAAAACAACCAATACTAATTTATCATTTTATAACTTTATATCATTTTCCTCATCCAAAATATTATAATCATTAAATACAACTAAAGCATTTAACTTAAGTATATATATATATGTTCATAATTCATATAACTATCTAGTACATGCCACTTAACTAAGGAAGAATTTCATCACCAAAATCCTCTTGTTGGAGTCGGATTGGATTTGGATTTGGACCGGTCGAAACTCTACTAACTGCGCACGGAAAACAAACCGTCTGTTGAGTATTGGAATTACTCGATGGTATTATCATGATTCAATTTATAACAATGATCAAATATCGTAAACATACTTAGTTAAATAACACATTATACATATAATTATACTAAGTTGTTATATTTCCAATGTAACAATTTTAATATTTGAATTAATATCTCATTCATAGAATTCCAATTGTTCATGAACCTCTGGTTCATCTCTCAATCACATATATTTTCGTATCACAATATCTCTTTCATTCAGAGGTTCAAATAATCAAATTCATGTAATTTTCTTATTTCACATAGTTACCCCTATTAACATGACTCGGACTTTGGCGGATACTCGGATCCAACCAAACACACACCATCGCGGCACCGAGTGCCTAATCGGATAGTTGAAGCAATATAGTGACACCCAGTGTCTCATCGGCCCAGCCGAAGTAAAGAGGTACCAGTACCTTATTGAATCTATCCGAAGTAAATAATATGACACCCGATGTCTCATCGACTCAAGGTCGAAGAATCCTGAATACTTCAATCCTATGGCATGCCAATTATATCCGACTCAGCCCGACTAGTTAATAGGGTATTTAAATCACATATTTATATCACTTTCACTTTCAACTGATCATAATCATTCGGATTCAATTCAAGCATCAATACTTACCTCAATTTCACTTTTCATACACATACATTGAAAATTAACATATAATTATAAATAACTTGAATTATGATAATACAAACCGATATTTTCTCGAGCTACTCCTCGATCACTTTTTCCTTCCCTTCGTATTAGACGTCTCGATTTCCTTGTTTGCTACAATAATAATAACAATTTACATTATTAAATATAGCATTAAATTATAATAAATAATTGAATTTTATTCAATTCCTAACCTTGTTCTTCATTCCACATTCTTTGTACACAATTCTATTATTTACTTATAAGTTCTTTCTAGGCTGTCTACCTGAGTCATTGTCACTAAATCATCTATATCTGGAGCTACGGAACTTCAAATTAAGATCCGTAAAATTTCCCCCGAAACTAGACTCATATATCTTTTTACTGTAAATTTTTCAGAATTTTTGGTATGGCCAATCAATACCAGATTATTATTAAAGTTTCCCCTATTTCACTGTTCAACTGCTCTGACCTCTCTTCACTACGAATTAAATTACTCTTTGTACAGAATTTAGATGGCCTCTTTGTTTAGCTCATTTGAAACTAGACTCATTCAGGATTTCATACATATAAATTTTAATCCACAATTATTTTTGTGCAATTTCTAATGATTTTTCTAATGCAGAACAGGGGATCTCGAAACCCTGAACCAGTTTCACTAAAATTTAAATATCTCATAATACAGAACTTATTTGCTTTCTCTGTTTCTTTCATATGAAAATAGACTCAATAAGCGTTAATTTCATATCTCACTCAACTTCTAATTCCACTTCTACGATTTTTGGTGAATTTTCAAATTTACTCTACTGCTGCTGTCCTAAAACTGTTTTCTTGTAACTTATTTTGCAATTAAATCCTAATTAAGTTTACTTGTTTCTTAACTTAATTCATGCTTTGATTCTACTTAAATCCCTTCCATATTCAACTTGATTATATAATTTTCATAATAAAACCCTAATTTAGAATTTCTTCCAAATTGATCCTATAGTAGAAAACTTATAGCTTACCTTACAATTTAATCCTTTTCTAATTCTAACTTAGATTTCATTCAATTTAATCCATAATTCATCTTTTTCTTCAACATAAACTATATTTAAAAACCTAAAAACTCTCAAAATATCAACTTAGTTTCATCAAAATTTTGCTTTAAAGCTTCTAAAACATCAAAATTAAGAGAATAGGACTTGATTGACTTACCAATTTAAACTTCAAGCTTTAAATCCTTAGTTTTCCTTTTTCTTTTCTTTCCTTCCTTTCCCTGTTTCGTATGCTCTCTGTTTTTTTTTTTTTTTTTTTCTGTTCTTTGCTTTGTTTCTTTTCTTATCTCTTTTATTCTATTACTTTATGTTATAATAATATAATATAATATATAATAATTACTTTAAATTAATTTAATATTATTTATTACTAATATATATATATTTTATAATTAAAATCTAAGTAAAAATCTTAGATTTTTACTCATATGCCGCCTCAACTTATGCTAAATGGCATATTTGCCATTTTGATCCTTTTTATTTTCTTTTAATCTACAATTCAACTTTTACCCTTTATTCACTTTAGTCCTATTCCCTAATTACTTTAAATTAAACTAAATTCACTTATCAAAAATCTAATTCAACCTATACTAACTTCGTAAATATTTTTAATAAATATTTACGGACTCGTTTTCCTAGGACGGAGGCCCTAAACTCACTTTTTCGGTGTCCGTAAAATTTGGGTTATTACAGACTAAATTGTAAAACCAATTGCTATTAGTAGATAGTGGAAAAAGATGGGGGAATCCACCATGTTAGATTAATGGCTTAGTTAATTAAGTAAACTATGTTTTAATTAATTAAAATAAGATTAGTTAACATAAATCAAAGTCTAAAAGATAACTTTAAAGCTTGTCATCTTTAGTTTTTTCTCCTTCATCACCGAATCTACAAAGAAACAAAGGAGAAAAACCAAGCCAGGGTTCCAAGCATGCGGTCAAAAATTGGATAGGTAATTTAAGTCATTTTTCTTGTAACTTTTATGTTTTTGAGGTCATGGGAGCTTGATTTGGCTAGTCCATGTATCAATTTATAAAATTATTAAAGTTTTGGAAGTTTCCATTGTTGATTTCTTGAGGATTTTGGTGTTAAATTGATAGATTTTAAGCTTAGATGTAAAAAAGGATTAGATTATAAAGTTCAATCCTTAGTTTTGTAAAAAAAAGACTAAATTGAATAAAATGTAAAATTAATAGTAAAAATAAGAAATAGGAGTTCCTTAATGATAAATTGTGAAATTGGATTTTAATCCGATGGTTTAAATTGAAAGTTTTACTTGTCCCATATTTAGGGACTAAATTGAATAAATTGTAAAACTTGTATGAATTAGTGATTGATTGTGAATTGGTCGGAAATTGATAGTACTATATGTTTTGTGATTATTCGTAGCTAACTTTGACCCGAATCCATCGAGAGGGAAAGGAAAAATCCAAAGTCGTCGACGAGTAGCTCAGAATTCTGGTTTGTATTTCTATGATCCGATCCAATTTAATTCTTGTTTGTTAATGTTAAATTGCATGATTTATTTATGAAGTAAGTATAGAATGCTTGTATGAGTTAAATGAAGATGATTGATATGGTATATCGAGATAGAGTACTAATGAATAGAATAGAAAGTTGTGTGGCTTACTTGATATATGAAATTGAGTTGAGATTTGTTATATACAATATTGGAATGGTGAAATTATAATGAAATTGGGATTGAAAGAATATGAAATGAACTTATAATGAAATTGAAAATTGGTTATTTATTAAATGTACAGGCTATACTTCGATTTATTCGATGATACACTATGTCTGCTAGTATAATTGCTTCGGTATATCCGGTGATGCACTGTATGTGTCAGCATAATTGCTTCAGTATATTCGATGATGCACTATGTGTGCCAATATAATTGTTCCGATTTATCTGATGATGCACTACATGTACCAGTATAATTGTTTCGGCTTGTCCAATGATGTACTGTGTGTGTATATTTCCTTTGGTTTATCCGATGATGCACTACAGTGCCAAATTAGGATGCAAGTTGGTTAATTCATACATCCATCTTGAAATCCGAGTAAGGTTAATAGTATTATATAAACATAATTTGGCTAGGCTATATGGTAGATTGAAATGAAATATGAATTGATTTGGTATAATTGTTCATATATGAATTGTGATATTTGATAACATGTGAAAGACCATGCAGATTGGCTAGAAACGAGCCTTGAGGGTCGATTGAGTATTTACGAGCCAATAAACTCGAAAATGATTGAATTGATGAGATGAAATTGAACATGTAAATTAATGAATGTGTATGTATATATATACGTAAGTATATGTTTATTGTAACGCCCCCAGTTTCATAAGCATGGTATGTTATCTAATGTTAAATATTTTAAGTTGGATCAGTGGATAGGTATTGTGATTATATGTGGGAGGTTTGGTTTTCGAATCATGTGTTGTGCACGTCTGAATTATTTTTGTTTCATCTATTGTACTTGTTTGGAAGTTGAATTCTATTGGAAGTCTATTAAAAGTCTGATGGTTAAATACTATTTGTTTTAATTGATTTAAATCTTATCAAAATTCATTTTATTTCTCAACTTGGTAACCACCTATTTCTTCTTTTCTTTGTTATTTTTTATCATCTTTCTTTGCTATTTTTTTTCTTTTTTCTTTTCTTTCTTTTTCTTCTTGAATATTTGGGTTCTCTTTCAACTCTGTCTTGATTTGTTCCCTGGGTGCGTTTCCTTTTTGGTTCAGTGTGAGGGTTTAGTGTTGGATTTGTTGCAATTTTGGTTCATAAAAAGTGTAAATTCAACTATTATTTTTCTGTTTTTCTAGGGTGTTTTCCAATAGGGTTTGAGTTTAAGTTTAAAGTATTTGGATTATTTAATATCGTGCTAAGTATTTTCCATGGTTTTTTGATAGGCAAAGTTTTGGGGAATCAAGTTTCTCCATTAGAATAGGACTCGTCTGGGGACACTATTTTTGAGTGTGTAATAGTTCGATTATGATTTTTGGGACTAGAATTTTGGCAAATCATATGTTAATTTTGATGGATTTTAGTGGTTAAGTGATGTGAAGTATTAAACGAACGTTGGGTTCGTGAGTTCCGAACGTGTGAGAGATTGATTTGGATATCAAGTGTGTGAATACAACTCAAAAATCGCTTTGAAACTCGATAAAATTGCAAAAGCAGTCACATTCTGAAGCGCCGGTTCCACTGGCTGTGTGCATTTCTATAAACCGTGTGGGTGGCCCGTGTGGACCACACAGGCTAGGTTTTTGGGCCGTGTAGGCCACACAACCATGTGGGCCTTTTTGGCCAATTTTAAGGCCCAAATAGGGGTCATTTAGAGGATCCAATATTTGGGTTTAAGGATGTCACAAGAGTCGAAAAAAAACTGTAAGTTTAGCATGTAAGCTCGTATGTGTATCATTAAAAGCATGATAAACATTGTATGATGAAATTTAACTATAAGATATGTTATGCATAAATGAATTTTGTACATGAGCATGCCGGTTGTTTATGATTATATTATGACTAAAATATATGTATGTTTTGTTTATGCATGGGGTGGTATATGATGTATTGGAGGAAGTGTATATAGCAGTATTTACTACAAATATGGCAACTAGACTGCAAAATTATGTGTAAGGGTGTGATTGGATGGATGGGCTTATGTAGTTCAATATTGTGTGATTGGCTGGATGGAGCTGGTGTGTAGCGGATGGGGGTAAGATATATTACGTAAAATATATTTAATATGATCTAGCATGAAATGCCACCATATGTTAAGTTATAATGTGATAAGATATGAATAAACTAAAATTTATGCGATATGTGATATACTGAAATGCCACCATATCTTTGGACTTTGGGCCAAAATGCACACTGGGCTATTAGCTCACGTTTTTGTTTGTTTCAAGTGATCCCCCAGCTTAGCTTTGGACGGCATCATTGGAGACTCATATTTCACGGTTTTAATATACTATATTATGGTTTTATTCTATGTGTTTAAATCAAATATTTCGGACTCTATTGTGGTTTATTAATTTTTGGACATTTTATGTTTGTTTAGTTCACAAGGTTTAAAATAGATAGTTTAAATAAAGCTCAAGTGATAAATAATTCTTCCTAAAGAGACCAAAACGAAACTTTAAGTTTTAAGTAATTGTCGCTGCAAACTAAGTTTGAGGTTTTCAGAAAAATAATTTTGGTGGGCTACGTTTATAAGAGAATTTAACTTGATCTTTAGACATGTTTAAAATGTTTTTTTTTCAAAAAGCGAGCCAATGAAGTTTTAACCTGCTGGAATTGATTCTTCAAAACAACAGTACTTTTTTTTATCTAGTGATGTGACCTTCATAAACCGACCGTAACGTCTAGGTGGGGTTTGGGGTGTTACATTTATAAATGGTGATATTAAATGATCAAGTATGTATAAAGTGAAGATTGTATGAAAATGGTTAGATAGGTGCGATAAAGTAAGATATGAAATAACCAAATGGATTGATCATTAAGTCTATGTTACAATTTGGTATACGAATTAGTTGAACAATAGACTTGAATTGATTATTTACATTTGAATAACATTTATGTTATATTGATTTGAAGTATAGAAATACCACTGAGTTTTATCGCTCAGTGTATGATTTGGTTTTCCGTATGTAGGTTAGGTCCCAAACGAGATTCCCGAGTACTGACTTCAGCATCCAGTCAAGATCCCTGGACTCGAAAATGTTTGTATAAATGTCTTTTGTTTGTTATAAGGCATGTACCTAGGTTGAGTCAAATTTGGTATATAAAGTTATGTGTATATGCACTTATGGTTTAATGGTTAATGTTAGAATTTGGTTGAATGTATATGGCTTGCAATGGAATTAAAGGTAGTTTGAATTGGTACGAAATGTTGCAAAAAAATATATATGAAGTTGGTGAAATAGGTAAATATGTAAATTATTTAAATGACTTGTAATAGTTAAATGGCTTGTAGGTGATAATATATTGGCCTAATATTGTATAAGGTATTGAATTGCAGGAATTGAGGTTATATAGTTGCAAATATTGGCTAGTTAAAGTTCGAATGCATTTAGAAACTTGGTTGGAAAATTGCAGGTTGACAAGCATTAGAAAATTATAGAAACAGTATGTTAGAATTAAGTGACTCGAATCTTTATTTAAATAAAATACATGGTAAAATAAAATAAAAGAAGAATCCCTATATAATTACACTTCTTTTATTTTATTTTAAATAAGGTTTTTAAACCTTATTAAACTCCATCTATTTGATATTGATTAGAATAAGGAGTTTCAATGTTACTACACTCCTATTAGAATATGGATTTACAAGCCTATAAATAGACATAGTCTATTCCTCTTGTAATTGATTCGAATTCGACATAGTGAATTTTCTTCTCCTCTGCCTGTGATTTTTCCCCGAAAGGGTTTTCACGTAAAATCTGTGTGTTCTTTATTTTTATTTTTATTTTCTTTGCGAAATATTTGTCATTACCGATGTTATATTTTTCACAAATTGGTATCAGATCTTCTGGGTTTTTCATCTCGATCACTGTAATGGCGTCTTTGAAGTATGAAATTTCATTGTTGGATCACAACACCAGATTCGCTTTATGACAGATAAAGATGCAGGCAGTTCTTACACAGATGGATTTAGAGAAAGCCCTACTAGGGTTAGATAAGATGCCTTCGACATTGACGGAGGAAGAGAAGAATCGCAAAGATCGAAAGGCGTTAACACAGTTACATCTGCATTTGTCTAACGAAATTTTGCAAGATGTGATGAAAGAGAAGACCACCGCTGCATTATGGAAGAGGCTAGAATAAATATGTATGTCGAAAACTCTAACTAGCAAGTTGCATATTGAAGCAACGTCTTTATGCTCATCGTTTGGAAAAAGGTGCGTCTGTGCACGAACACTTAACAGTATTTAAAGAAATTCTCTCAAACTTGGAGGCCATGGAGGTTCAGTATGATAAGGAAGATCTAGGGTTGATTCTACTTTGTTCGTTGCCCCCGTCTTATTCAACCTTTAGAGACACGATTTTATACAGCCCCGAGTCTCTCACAGTTGATGAGGTTTATGATTCTTTGACCTCGTATGATAAGATGAAGCATCTTGTTGTTAAACCCGACTCTCAGGGAGAGGGTCTCATTGTTCGTAGGAGACAAGATCGGAATGCTGATGATGATTGTGGAAGGACACAGGATCGGAATCCTCGCGGTAAATCTAAGGGTAGATCGAAGTCTTCAAACACAGGTAAAACTTGTAACTTCTGAAAGAAGAAAGGGCACATTAAATCTGAGTGCTATAAGCTACAGAACAAGATTAAAAGGGAGGCTGCGAATCAAAACGGAAAATAACCAGAAAATTCTGGTGAAGCTGATGTTGTAGAAGACTACAACGATGGTGAACTTCTAGTCGCTTCTGTCAACAATTCTAAAGTGAGCGAGGAGTGGATACTTGATTCGGTTGCACCTTTCACATGTGTCCCAATTGGGATTGGTTTACAAATTACGAAACAATGTCTGAATGTGTTGTTTTGATGGGAAATAATGCTTCGTGTAAAATCACAGGTGTTGGAATAACTAAAGTTAAGATGTTTGATGGAGTTGTCAGAATACTTAGTGACGTACAACATGTTCCAGAATTGAAGAGAAATTTAATTTCGTTAAGTACTCTTGATTCAAAAAGGTACAAATACACAGCTGAAAGTGGGATTTTGAAGATTTCCAAAGGTTCCCTCGTTGTGATGAAAGGGCAAAGAAAGACTGCCAAGTTATATGTTTTGTAGGGTTCTACTGTCATTGGTGATGCAGCTGTCGCTTCCTCTTCATTGTCAGATGATGATATTACTAAACTTTGGCATATGCACCTAGGGCATATGAGTGAGAATGGCATGACAGAATTGAGCAAAAGAGGACCTCTTGATGGGCAAGGAATTTGCAAACTGAAGTTTTGTGAGCACTGCATTTTTGGGAAGCAAAAGAAAGTTCGATTCACTAGAGGAATCCATAACAAGAAGGGAACATTGAAGTATATTCATTCTAATCTGTGGGGGCCATCAAGAGTGCCTTCGAGAGGTGGAGCTAATTATATGCTAACTTTTATTGATGATTTTTCCAGAAAAGTTTGGGAATTCTTCCTGAAGTAGAAAAGCGATGTGTTTACCGCATTTAAGTCTTGGAAAACTATGATTGAAAAACAGACGGGAAAACAAATAAAATACCTTCGCACAGACAATGGCTTAGAGTTTTGTTCTGATGATTGTTCTAATGAGTTCAATAAACTGTGCAAGTCAAAAGGGATCGTGAGACACTTGACAGTTCGTCATACTCTATAGCAAAACGGCATTGCAGAACGAATGAACAGAACGATCATGGAGAAGGTTCGATGTATGTTGTCAAATGCCAACTTACCAAAGTCGTTTTGGTCCGAAGCAGCCTCTACTGCATGTTTTTTGATCAACCGATCTCCATCCATTGCCATTGAGAAAAAGACTCCACAAGAGGTATAGTCTGGTAATCTTGCTAATTATTCTGATTTAAAGATCTTTGGGTGTCCTGCGTATGCTCATGTTGATAATGGAAAATTAGAACTGAGATCCATTAAATGTGTTTTTCTTGGTTATAAAACTGGTGTAAAATGGTATAAGTTATGGTGTCCTGAAACTAGAAAAGCTGTGATTAGCAGAGATATTGTTTTTGATGAAACTGCTATGCTACCTAACTTATCTCTTAAAGGCTCTTCCAATAAAGAAAATCAAAAGTAGGTGGAGCATCAGATTAATATAGAGTCGACTTCTCAAGCCAGTACAAAAATTGAGAATAAAGTTGCTTCTTCACCACAATGCTCTATCGCCAAAAACAGAATTAGAAGAGAAATTAAACCTCCAAAGAAGTATGCCGAGGCTGATCTAGTTGCTTATACTTTAAATGTGGCTGAAGATATAGATGCAAACCAAGAGCCGTCTAATTATTCTGAGGCGATTAGTTGTGAAGACTCAGAAAAGTAGATGTTTGCAATGCAAGAGGAGATGGAATCACTCCACAAAAACAGAACATGGAATCTTGTGAAACTTCCTAAAGGTAAAAAAGGTTGTTCGCTGTAAATGGGTGTTTAAAAAGAAAGAAGGGACTCTAGGAGTTAAAAAACCCAGATATAAAGCAAGGCTTGTTGCAAAAGGTTATAGTCAAATTCCAGGAGTAGACTTCACAAATGTGTTGTAACACCCCCTACCTGTATTCGTTATCAGAATAAGGTACGAGGCATTACCAGAGTTTACAAATTTTTTTTTTTAACCGAAACCATTCTAATTCAACATATTTTCAAAATAAAATTCATGCATATTTATAAAATAACTTCAACACATAAGCCATATCAGTGGCTAACCTTATATTCATTTCACATTAACATTTATTTTATTAGCTTATACATGCCATTCATTTCCAAACTAAAATTTCTTTAAATACCGAAATACTGGGGTTGATAGTGTGATGAGTCTCCCACCGATTCGACCTCCGAGCTCTTAACACTACAAAACAAGGGAAAGGAAAACAGAGTAAGCACTTTGTGCTTAGTAAGCCCATGTAACAAGAATTATACTTACCTAATATTTTCAATACAATGTAATAAGCATTCATATATCCATTCAATGCATTAATACCCTAACATGCACAAGCTCAACATTCAAGTTAGTTCATTAATTTCCATATATCAATAATATACACACCATGATTGATGAGCTCATCAATATCATGATTTCCATTTCCTTGTTATCTTTCCATATTTATCCCGTTAAATTACTCGGAATTTCGATGGATTTTCAGAGGTACACTTTAGTGTACAAATCCGGGTCCGTCAATTTATATTCATGTGCGCACATTTTCATTTCAGAGAGCACACTCCCGCGAACCTCATCTTTACTGGTGGGATTACAGTCGAGCTAAATCTCGCAATATAAACTCATAGAGTATTGTCGGGATTACCAGTCCAAGCTAAATCCCTCGCAACGACAATTACTCTAATGAGCTTGGATCCGAATTACCACCCAGGCTAAATTCACCTAATTCGGATTACCCGTCCGGGCTAAATCCATTTTCCACATATTCTTCGGGAGGGCTATATTAGGATAGGATCACCCGTCCGGGCTAGATCCTTTTTACCGTCAATTCCTTTTCAGAGATCCATCGAATTTTCCTTTCATTCAACCGGATTTCTTTTCCTTTTTATCAAATATATCAATATTTCATCAATTTTCATACAATGAACATTCAAATTATATTCACATCAATAACATAAATTTTCAAGCATTTAAGAATATAATTCAAGTTACATGAACTTACCTCGATACTAGTTCGTTTATAAAATCTACTAATCCGGGACTTTTTCCTTTCCTCGATCTAGCTTTGTATTTGAGTTTTCCGGATCTAAATAAATAAAGCCAATCATCAATTCAATACATTTCATGTTCACATGTAGCATTTTCTATAATTCTATTATTATTTTTAGCTTATTCAAAGCTGTCTACTTGAGTCACAGTCACTAAATTATTTATTTCTCGAGCTACAGAGCTCCAAATGAAGAACCGTTAATTTTACCTGAAACTAGACTCACATATCTTCTTCCCATAAAATTTTCAGAATTTTTGGTATGTCCAATCAATACCAGATTATTCTTAAAGTTTCCCCTGTTTTACTGTTTGACTGTTCTGACCTCTCTTCACTACGAATCAAATTACTCTTCGTACAGAATTCATATGAACTTCTTATTTATTTAATTTGAAAATAGACTCATTAAGCTTTAATTTCATATCTCATTCAACTTCTAATTCCACTTCTACGAATTTTAGTGATTTTTCAAACTTACTCTACTGCTGCTGTCCAAAACAGTTTTGTTATAGCTTATTTTTTACAATTAAATCCTTTACCCAATTCTAACTTCAAATTCTTTCAATTAAACCACTAATTCATCATTTTATTCATCATATGCTATATTCAAAAACTCTGAAACTTCAAAAATTTCAACTTAAATTCATCAAAACTTTGTTCTAAAACTTATAAAGCATCAAAATTAAAAGAAAATGACTAAATTAGCTTACCAAATTAAACTCCAAGCTTCAAACTTTTAATTTTCCCTTTTCTTCTTTCTTTTCTCTTTTTCTTTCTTCTTTCACGTTTGCTCTCTGTTTCTTTTCTGTTTCTATCTCTTTTGTTTCTTTTCTCTTTTCTTTATATATATATTTATAATAATATAATAATATAATAATATAATAATATAATAATAAACTAAAAATCTCAGATTTTTCTTCAATTCACCGCCTCAATCTAGACAAAATGGCTTAATTGCCATTTTGGTCCTTTATACTTTCTTTTAATCTATAATTAAACTTTTACTTTTATTTCAATTTAGTCCTTTTCATTTAATTACCTACCCAAGCGTTAAAATTTTCTAACGAAAGTTTAATACCACATTACTAACATTTTATAAATATTTATAAAAATATTTCCTATCATATAAAGACTCATGCAAACATATTGAAATAAATTTCTATTTAAATCGGATTTATGGTTGCGAAACCATTATTCTGATAATCTCGAATTTAGGCCATTACAACTCTCCCCCCCTTTTAAGGATTTTCGTCCTCGAAAATCTTACCAGTAAAGAGGTTTGGATATTGTTTCCTTATTGCCTCCTCCGGTTCCCATGTCGCTTCCTCGATCCCGTGTTTTTGCCACAATACCTTCACCAAATTTATTTTTTTATTTCTAAGCTCATTTGTTTCCCGTGCCAATATCTTGACCGGTTCTTCACTGTAACTCATATCCGGTTGAATCTCCACTTCTATCGGAGAAATAACATGTGAAGGATCTGACCGATATCGTCGTAGCATAGACACATGAAAAACATTATGGATTCTATCAAGTTCTGGTGGTAATGCCAACCGATAAGCGACCGGTCCAATTCTTTCTATGATCTCATATGGCCCGATAAATCTTGGACTCAATTTACCCTTTTGACCGAACCGGAGAACTTTCTTCCAAGGAGACACTTTCAAGAATACCTTGTCACCGACCGAAATTCAATCTCTTTTCGTTTAAGATCGGCATATGATTTTTGGCGATCATGAAGTCGCTTTTAAACTATCCCGAATAACCTTTACTTTTTCTTACTGTTTCCGGATTAAATCAACCCCATGTATCTTCTTTTCACCGAGCTCTGTCCAATACAATGGTGTTCTACATTTTCTACCATACAAAGCTTCATATGGAGCCATTTTAATCTTTGGATGATAATCGTTATTGTAAGCAAATTCAATCAAAGGTAGATACCTCTCCCAATTACCTTCAAACTCTAGTATACAACATCGAAGCATATCTTCCAATACTTGAATTACACGCTCAGATTGGCCATCTGTCTGAGGATGAAATGCAAGATCAAATACAACCGAGTACCCAAAGCTTCTTGCAATTTATCCCGAAGCGAGGCGTAAATCGGGGATCTCTATCGATATAATGGAGATAGGCACTCCATGTAACCCGACAATCTCGGATATGTACAATTCAGCGGTTTATCTAAAGAATAATCCATACGCACGTGCGGAATAAAGTGTGTTGACTTTGTCAATCGGTCAACAATCACCCAAATAGCATCTTTTTCCTCGGAGACAACGGTAACCCCGATACAAAATCCATAGTGATTCTTTCCCATTTCCATTCCGGTATAGTAATTGGTGAAGTAACCCGAAGGTACGATGTTCTCGCTTTAACTGTTGACATATCAAACATCTTGATACAAACTCGGAAATATCACGTTTCATACCGCCACCAAGTACATCTTTTTCAAATCATTATACATTTTATTACTTCCGGATGTACGGACATAGTACCACTGTGAGCCTCGTGTAAAATCTTACGTATGAGCTCGAATTCTTGGGTACACATACCCTACCTCGAATAATAAACAATCATCAACCCCAATTTGAAATTGAGAATCGTGATTTGACTCACATTGTGCCCGTTTAACTTTGAACTTCTCATCATTCTTCCGAGCTTCACATATTTCTTTGTAAAAATGTTGGTTTAGCTCTTAATTCAGCTAAGATTGAACCATCATCAACCAAAAACAATTGAGCATTCATAGATCGTAAAGCATACGAGAGATTTTCGACTCAAAGCATCGACCACAATATTAGCCTTACGGATGGTAATCAATAATCAAATCATAGTCCTTTATCGTTCAAGCCACTGCGCATTGTCTCAAATTCAAATCTTTCTGTGTCATCAAATATTTCAAGCTTTTATGATCGGTATAAATATGACATTTCTCACCGTACAAGTAATGCCGCCATATCTTCAATGCAAAAACAATAGCAACTAACTCAAGATCATGTATAGGATAATTTCTTTCATGTGGTTTAAGTTGTCTTGAAGCATAGGCTATTACTTTACCTTCTTGCATCAAGACACAACCTAAACCATTTAATGAGGCATCATCCTTTGTAAATAACAAATTCCTTACCCGATTCAGTTGCACTAATATTTGGTGCTTTCGTTAATAGATTTTTAATCGGTTGAAACTCTCATCGACATTCATCAGTCCACTCGAACTTTACATCTTTCTCGCAATAATTGAGTCATCGGAGAAGCTATCATAGAGAATCCTTGTACAAATCTCCGATAATAACCAATTAAACCCAAGAAACTTCTAACTTCGAATCTGATCTTGGTGGACTCCAATTGACAATAGCTTTGAGACTTTACTTGGATCTACCACGATGCCTTCAATGGATACAATATGTCCAAGAAAACCCACTTCTCGAAGCCAAAATTCACATTTCATGAATTTAGCATATAAGCTATTTCTCTCGCAGAATTTGCAACACAATTCTCAAATGTTCTCGTATGTTCTTCTTCATCTCGAGAATAAACCAAAATATCATCAACGAATACTACCACAAATCTGTCTAAATGCGGTGCGAATATTCGATTCATCGGATCCATAAATACTACAGTGCATTAGTCAACCCAAATGGCATAAACGAGAAACTCATAATGCGTGCACAGTTACGAAAAGTTTGTCTTTGGCACATCTGACTCCTTTACTCGTAACTGATAATAGCCCGATCGGAGATCAATCTTTGAAAATACAATAGCACCTTTCAGCTGATCAAATAAATCATCAATCCGGGGCAACGGATACTTATTCTTTATAGTTACCTTATTGAGTCGTCGATAGTCAATACACAATCTCAAAGACCCATCTTTCTTTTTTCACAAAGTAACCGGAGCACCCCAAGGTGAATGACTCGGTCGGACAAAACCTCTATCAACAAGTTTCCTGTAACTGTGTCTTTAATTCCTTTAATTCTGTAAGAGCCATTCGGTACGGAGCTATGGAAATCGGAGTAGTTCCCGGAATCAAATCTATAGAAAATTCCACTTCTCTTTCTGGTGGCAACCCTGGTAACTCTTCCGAAACACATCGGAAAATTCACATACCACCTGTGCTCGCTTGAATCTTTGACTCGGATACCTTAGTATCTAATACATAAGCAAGAAAAGCATCATACCCCTTTTTGACATACCTACGAGCAAGTAATAATCGAAATCACATCGATAATCCCTGCATCGATCGGATTTAACCGAAGTAATTCACCATTTCGCACTTCAACACAATATATTTCATTTTACGATTTACTCTCGCATCATCTTTGAGTTAACCAATCCATGCCCAATATCACATCAAACTCATCAAATGGCGGTAACATCAAATCACCAGAAACAATAACCTCTTACCATCGATGGGAATTTTTACAAATTTTATCCACCAAAATAGATTGGCCAAAGGGTTCGAGACTTTAATAAACAAATTCGATGAGGTTCAACAGATAAATCTTTTACGCATGCAAGTTTTACACATATATATGAATGCGTAGAAGCAGGATCAATCAATGCGATAATATCGGTTTCAAGTAAAGAAAATGTACCGTAATAACATCGGGTCTTTGAGGCATCTTCTCTGCACGCATGACATATGTCCTAGGAGGCGCTCGTGTCTCGTGCCTACTTGCGATATCTTTTGTAGCTCCTCGGCTACCACCGACATTACCGGATGGTCGAGATGGTCTACCCTCAAAGATGGATTGCTTGGCTTCGATATATATTCACTTCTTTTTCACTTCTTTCTGGACAATCTCGAGGAAATGGTCAAAAGAACCACATCGGTAACAAGCCCCGCTCTTAAATCGACATTCACCAAAATGAGCTTTATTACAATCATCGGCATCTCGGCAGGGGTACCAACACCGCCAACACCGGTCAGCGATGGAGTGGAAGGTCTTGAATTAGTCTTATTTGTGAACTTCGTACTCTATCCGAATACCCAAAGTGGTTGAGGTAGAACGATCCCGGTACTTCTTCAATTTCTTGGGAGTAAAACCGAGATTTTTCCATTGGTCTTTTACTAAAAATTCGAGCTTCCCTCTCAGCTGTTTCTTTTCTTTGCTCCATTCTTACGCTTTATAAGCTCGTTCGCTAGTGTAGCAAACTCTCGAATTTCAAGAATTCCAACAAGTAGCTTAATTTCTTCATTCAACCCTTCTTGAATCGTTTGCACATTTCACTTCCGATTGTACCCATTCTCGAGCATATTTACTCAACCGAACAAATTCTCTTTCATACTCGATCATCGATCTATTGCCTGTTTCTTTTCAAGAAATTCTTTTCTTTTTCGATCAAGGAATCTCTGGGTGATATATTTCTTTTTGAACTCGATGCGGAAGAATTCCCATGTAATTTCTTCTTTCGGAACAAGCTGAAGCTTTAGTATTCCACCAATGATAAGTCTGTGTCTTTTAGCAAGTGAAACAAAGACATTTCAAACATTCTTACGGCGTGCAAGATAATTCCTCCAAAACCCGAGTAGTATTTTCTAACCAAAATTCAGCTCTTTCGGGATCATCATCAGCTCGCTGCTTTCGAAAAATTCTTACCCCATATTTTCGGATTTTATCGTAGGAGCTTTTCCTTTTCTCGACAGATTCGATGCACTGCACTGTGGAATCTCGGGAATCGGTGGAGGAACAGGAGGGGGCTTGAGTTTCTTTGCATTGTAGGGTTAGTTCTTATGTCTTGGGTAAACCATTCATTCATCATTTGAAAGAAGGCTATTTTTGCCTCCTCCCCTTGACCCTCTATACCGGGCCTTCTCGCTAGTTTCTTCTCTTTGTATTGAAGCGGAGCATGACTCCCAGCTTTCTCAGATTGAGCTCGGTCGGATGACATTACTATAAGAAAACACAATTTAAATGGTTAGGAGATATCACACTATCAAAAATAATTTAAATGGCATGTATAGCTAATCCAGTATTCGCTATATCGGTCCTAGAACCGGCTAAACCGTAGCTCGATACCAACAAATGTAACACCCCTACCGTATTCGTTATCGAGAATAAGGTACGAGGCATTACGAGTTTACAATTTTTTTTTTTTTAACCGAAACCATTCTAATTCAACATATTTTCAAAATAAAATTCATGCATATTTATAAAATAACTTCAACACATAAGCCATATCAGTGGCTAACCTTATATTCATTTCATATTAACATTTATTTTATTAGCTTATACATGCCATTCATTTCCAAACTAAAATTTCTTTAAATACCGAAATACTGGGGTTGATAGTGTGATGAGTCTCCCACCGATTCGACCTCCGAGCTCTTAACACTACAAAACAAGGGAAAGGAAAATGCAGTAAGCACTTTGTGCTTAGTAAGCCCATGTAACAAGAATTATACTTACCTAATATTTTCAATACAATGTAATAAGCATTCATATATCCATTCAATGCATTAATACCCTAACATGCACAAGCTCAACATTCAAGTTAGTTCATTAATTTCCATATATCAATAATATACACACCATGATTGATGAGCTCATCAATATCATGATTTCCATTTCCTTGTTATTTTTCCATATTTATCCCGTTAAATTACTCGGAATTTCGATGGATTTTCAGAGGTACACTTTAGTGTACAAATCCGGGTCGTCAATTCATATTCATGCGCACATTTTCATTTCGAGAGAGCACACTCTCGCGAACCTCATCTTTACTGGTGGGATTACGAGTCAAAGCTAAATCACGCAATATAAACTCATAGAGTATTGTCGGGATTACCGGTCGAGCTAAATCCTCGCAACGACAATTACTCTAATGAGCTTGGATCCGAATTACCAGTCAAAGCTAAATTGAGACCCTAATTCGGATTACCCGTCGGGCTAAATCCATTTTCCACATATTCTTCGGGAGGGCTATATCAGGATAGGATCACCCGTCCGGGCTAGATCCTTTTTACCGTCAATTCCTTTTCAGAGATCCATCGAATTTTCCTTTCATTCAACCGGGATTTCTTTTCCTTTTTATCAAATATATCAATATTTCATCAATTTTCATACAATGAACATTCAAATTATATTCACATCAATAACATAAATTTTCAAGCATTTAAGAATATAATTCAAGTTACATGAACTTACCTCGATACTAGTTCGTTTATAAAATCTACTAATCCGGGACTTTTTCCTTTCCTCGATCTAGCTTTGTATTTGAGTTTTCCGGATCTAAATAAATAAAGTCAATCATCAATTCAATACATTTCATGTTCACATGTAGCATTTTCTATAATTCTATTATTATTTTTAGCTTATTCAAAGCTGTCTACTTGAGTCACAGTCACTAAATTATTTATTTCTCAAGCTACAGAGCTCCAAATGAAGAACCGTTAATTTTACCTGAAACTAGACTCACATATCTTCTTCCCATAAAATTTTCAGAATTTTTGGTATGTCCAATCAATACCAGATTATTCTTAAAGTTTCCCCTGTTTTACTGTTTGACTGTTCTGACCTCTCTTCACTACGAATCAAATTACTCTTCGTACAGAATTCATATGAACTTCTTATTTATTTAATTTGAAAATAGACTCATTAAGCTTTAATTTCATATCTCATTCAACTTCTAATTCCACTTCTACGAATTTTAGTGATTTTTCAAACTTACTCTACTGCTGCTGTCCAAAACAGTTTTGTTATAGCTTATTTTTTTACAATTAAATCCTTTACCCAATTCTAACTTCAAATTCTTTCAATTAAACCACTAATTCATCATTTTATTCATCATATGCTATATTCAAAAACTCTGAAACTTCAAAAATTTCAACTTAAATTCATCAAAACTTTGTTCTAAAACTTATAAAGCATCAAAATTAAAAGAAAATGACTAAATTAGCTTACCAAATTAAACTCCAAGCTTCAAACTTTTAATTTTCCTTTTCTTCTTTCTTTTCTTTTTCTTTCTTCTTTCACGTTTGCTCTCTGTTTCTTTTCTGTTTCTATCTCTTTTGTTTCTTTTCTCTTTTCTTTATATATATATTTATAATAATATAATAATATAATAATATAATAATATAATAATATAATAATATAATAATAAACTAAAAATCTCATATTTTTCTTCAATTCACCGCCTCAATCTAGACAAAATGGCTTAATTGCCATTTTGGTCCTTTATACTTTCTTTTAATCTATAATTAAACTTTTACTTTCATTTCAATTTAGTCCTTTTCATTTAATTACCTACCCAAACGTTAAAATTTTCTAACGAAAGTTTAATACCACATTACTAACATTTTATAAATATTTATAAAAATATTTCCTATCATATAAAGACTCATGCAAACATATTGAAATAAATTTCTATTTAAATCGGATTTATGGTTGCGAAACCATTATTCTGATAATCTCGAATTTAGGCCATTACATGTGTTCTCCCCAGTTGTGAAGCATAGTTCGATTCGAGCTTTGCTTGGTATTGTGGCTATGCATGATTTGGAGCTTGAGCAGTTAGATGTAAAAACTAGATTTTTGCATGGAGAATTTGAGGAAGATATTTACATGCAACAACCAGAGGGTTTTACAGTCTCAAAAAAAGAGGACTATGTTTGCTTGCTGAAAAAGTCTCTTTACAGTTTGAAACAGTCACCAAGACAGTGGTACAAGAGGTTTGATTCCTTTATGACTTCTCATGATTTTAAAAGAAATAGTTTTTGATAGTTGTGTTTACTTTAAGAAAAATAGTGATGGTTCTTTTGTGTATCTACTTCTTTATGTTGATGACATGTTGATAGCAGCAAAAGATAAAGGAGAGATAAGAAAAGTCAAAGCCCAACTAAATGAAGAATTTGAGATGAAAGATTTGGGACTAGCAAAGAAGATACTTGGTATGGAGATTCTCAGAGATAGAAAAACAAGTAAATTGTACCTAAGTCAGAAGGGGTACATTGAGAAAGTTCTTTGCAGGTTCAATGTGCAGAGTGCTAAGCATGTTAGTACTCCTTTAGCAGCCCATTTCAGACTTTCATCGGCTTTGTCTCCACAATCAGATGATGAGATTGAGTACATATCACATGTTCCATACTCTAGTGCAGTGGGATCTCTCATGTATGCTATGGTTTGTTCACGTCCAGATTTATCATATGCAGTCAGTGCAGCTAGCAGATACATGGTGAATTCTGGTAAAGAACATTGGAAAGCAGTTCAGTGGATTTTAAGATACTTACGAGGTACTACTGATGTTTGCTTACAGTTTGGAAGAACTAGAGATGGAGTCATTGGGTATGTTGATGCTGATTTTGCTGGAGACCTTGATAGAAGAATATCTCTCATTGGTTATGTCTTTAGAATTAGAGGTTGTGCAATCAGTTGGAAAGCTACTTTGCAAACTATAGTCGCTTTGTCTACCACTGAAGCTGAGTATATGGTGATTACTGAGGCTTGTAAAGAAGCTATTTGGTTGAAGGGACTCTTTAGTGAGCTCAATGAAGACCTTCAAATTAGCACAGTATTTTGTGACAGTCAGAGTGCCATCTTCCTTACAAAAGATCAAATGTTTGAGAGAACAAAACACATTGATGTTCAGTATCATTTTGTTCGTGATATTATTGCTCGTGGTGATATTTTTGTGAGCAAAATTAGTATCATGAAAATCCTACAGATATGATGACTAAGTCACTTCTTATAACCAAGTTTAAGCATTGCTTAGACTTGGTTGGTGTTCATTGTTGAAGTTAAACCCTTAAGGGGTTTTATGGAATAGGTGGAGAACTTGTTCGTTGAGAGTTCGCGATGAAGAACTTGTTTATTGAGAATTCGTGTCAAGGTGGAGATTGTTAGAATTAAGTGACCCGAATCCTTATTTAAATAAAATACATGGTAAAATAAAATAAAAGAAGAATCCCTATATAATTACACTTCTTTTATTTTATTTTAAATAAGGTTTTTAAACCTTATTAAACTCCATCTATTTGATATTGATTAGAATAAGGAGTTTCAATCTTACTACACTCCTATTAGAATATGGTTTTACAAGCCTATAAATAGACATAGTCTATTCCTCTTTAATTGATTCGAATTCGACATAGTGAATTTTCTTCTCCTCTGCCCGTGGTTTTTTTCCCGAAAGGGTTTCCACGTAAAATCTGTGTGTTCTTTATTTTTATTTTTATTTTCTTTGCGAAATATTTGTCATTACCGACGTTATATTTTTCACACAGTATGTGACATCGTGATGTCAAGCGTACCACATCGCGACGAGAAAATGCCGATAATGCAATAGCAAGAAGGAACCCCATCGTCCGGATAAAATCAAACAATTTGTCACGTTGTGATGAGGAACTCCCTCACATCACAACGTCAATATTGTATTTTGAAACTTTTGCAATTTAGTCTTGATTCAATCTTGGGTTAACCTTAAAGCTTTCATAAATGTGTATAAGACCTGGGAATGTTTACTTATCATATTGTTTGCTTATGATGTTTGTATTTGAATGTTAAATGGTTTGAATTGTGTTTATTATAACCTTAGTTGCTTCGGCAACGAATGTGGCACATTGTAGCTCGGACCCGACGATCGAGTCGGGTATAGGGTGTTACATTTTAAATGCTTTTGCAAACCTATAATATTTTTTAAATCTAAAATGTAGAAAAAATAATGATTAAAAATTAAAATTGAAATATCACTTTATCAATAATATTAAAACTAAATTGTTTTAATAAATATTTGAAATAAAATTTTTATATAAAATTTTTGAAACCTGTTAAAAATTTTATAACTAGGATGCAAGTTAATTAATTCATATATCGTCTTGAAATCCGAGTAAGGTTAATAGTATTATATAAACATAAATTGGCTAGGCTATATGGTAGATTGAAATGAAATATGAATTGATCTGGTATAATTGCTCACATATGAATTGTGATATTTGATAGCATGTGAAAGATCATGTGGATTTACTAGAAATGAGCCTTGAGGGCTGATGAGTATTTACGAGCCAATAGATTCGAAAATGACTGAATTGATGAGATGAAATTGAACATGTAAATTGATGAATATGTATATATATATGAGTATGTTTATAAATGGTGATATTAAATGATCAAGTATGTATGAAGTAAAGTATATATGAAAAATGGTTAGATAGGTGCGAGAAAGTAAGATATGAAATAACCAAATGAATTGATCACTAAGTCTATGTTACAATTTGGTATACGAGTTAGTTGAACAATAGACTTGAATTGACTATTTACATTTGAATTAACATTTATGTTATATTGATTTAAATTATAGAAATACTACTGAGTTTTATCGCTCAGCATGCGATTTGTTTTTCCGTGCGCAAGTTAGGTCCCAAAGGAGATTCCCAAGTATCGACTTTAGCATCTAGTTAAGATCCCGAACTCAAAAATGTTTACATAATTCTCTTTTGTTGGTTATAAGGCATGTACCTAAGTTGAGTCAAATTTTGTATATAAAGTTATATGTATATGCACTTATGGTTTAATGGTTAATGTTAGAATTTGGTTGAATGTATATGGCTTGTAATGGAATTAAAGGTAGTTTGAATTGGTATGAAAAGTTGCAAATAAATATATATGAAATTGGTGAAATAGTTAAGTATGTAAATGATTTAAATGGTTTGTAATAGGTAAATGGCTTGTAGGTGGTAATGTATTGGCCTAATATTGTATAAGGTATTGTGTTGCAGGAATTGAGGCTATATAGTTGCAAATATTGGTTGGTTAAAGTTTGAATGCGTTTAGAAACTTGGTTGGAAAATTGCAGGTTGACAATCATTATAAAATTATAGAAACAGTTTGTGACGTTGTGATGAGAAAATACTTATAATGTCACGGCGAGACGAGGAACCCCGTCGTCTGGAAAAATCAAACAGTTTGTCACATCGTGATGAGGAACTCCCTCACGTTGTGATGTCAATCCTGTATTTTGAAAAATTTGTAATTTTCTCCTGATTCTATCTCGGGTTAACCTTAAAGCTTCCATAAACTTGTATAAGACCCAGGAGTGTTTACTTATCATATTGTTTGCTTATGATGTTTGTATTTGAATGTTAAATGGTTTGAGTTGTGTTTATCATAACATTAGTTGCTTTAGCAACGAATGTAGCACATTGTAGCTTAGACCCGACGATCAGGTCGAATATAAGCTGTTACATTTTAAATCCTTTTGCAAACCTATAATATTTTTTTAAATCTAAAATGTAGAAAAAAATAATTATTAAAAATTAAAATTGAAATATCATTTTATCAATAATATTAAAACTAAATTGTTTTAACAAATATTTGAAATAATTTTTTTTATATAAATTTTTTGAAACTTCTTAAAAATTTTATAACTATTTTTTATATTTTTTAAATTGTAATCTATTTAATGCTCAAAAATAAAAAATAAAAAGATTATAAAAAGATTAATTTATCAAAAGTTTTATGCATTTTAAAAGTTTAAGAAATTTGAAATATGTTATGAATATCTTATTAAGTGGATATCCATCATGATCAAGATAAAGTTTTAATTTACTTTAAATTCTAATAATTATTAGAATTAAATATCTACTTCTTTTATACTTCTTATGCCTATAAATAGAGACTCTGATGAAGCATTGTAATCAACCTCTTTGATCAATAAAGTACATTCTCTATTACTTTCATATTTTCTTTGTTCTTTATTCTCTCCATCTCTCTTTATTTTATAATAAAATACTATTTTTAAATCAATTTTAAAAAATTTCAAAGCTCAAAATAAATTTCTTTATCAAATTTTAAATAGATTACATAAGTTTAAAATAAATTTGTATGATTGTGACTGTTAAATATTTTTATTGTTATTTAAATAATAACAATTTTATAAAATTTCAAGTATTGCAGGGGAAAGGTATTAGTGTGTATATGTACACTATGGTAAGATATTGAAGAATTTATGGAAATTATCTTAGTTGGTTGCGTAAAATATTGACAAGTGACCCTTTCTCTTTTTAACATGTGTGTATTCAAAGCATTTAATATATTTGATTAAATTTGTATTTAATGTCCAGCATTTAATTTTTTATTTATTTACTTTGAAATTTTAATTCAAGTGCAATTTGTAAATTATTAAATTTCTTTCTTAAAGTTACCAAATAAGTATATTAAATACAACCAATCCTATATGTATACATTTATGGAAATTATCTTAAAATATTGACAAGTAAAGCATTTAATATATTTGGTCTTAAATGTCAATCATTTAATTGTTTTTATTTATTTATTTTGAAATTTTAATTCTAGTAATCTTTACCAATTTGTAAATTATTAAATTTCATTTTTAAAGTTACCAAATAAGTATACTTGATTTATATATAGCGAATATAATTAATCATGGCATATCATATATTTATATGGAAGTTTAATTTATTGGCAAATGATATATCTATCGTGTAACACCCCAAATTCGGCCTATACGTTACGGTCGAATTCGGAGATATCACAAAAAATTAGATTTTGAAACTGAGTTGTTTCGATAAATCGTTCAACCTTATAACTCGTATTCATTCATAATTACCACTGAAAACATCACTTAGTTGGTTCATTAGCGAAAACATAATTTACAGCGGAAGTCTTAAAATCGATATATTTGAAAATGCAATCATATTTTTAGAAAAGCCTTTGTTTGCGGAAAAACCGTCGTTTTTTTTAAATGATTTGTCGAAGCATGCAAATTATCGAACGAACAAACCAAAACCAAAATCCATAGTTAAGAATCGAAACAGTCCAGAAAGTCCCAAAAATTACAAACTCTCAATGAATCCAGAATTTAAAAGAAAACCATAATTACTAGGTTTAAACAGTTTTACGGTCGAGTG
Source organism: Gossypium bickii (assembly GCA_025503065.1). NCBI lineage: Eukaryota > Viridiplantae > Streptophyta > Magnoliopsida > Malvales > Malvaceae > Gossypium > Gossypium bickii. The sequence continues at coordinate 25,284,136 of CP106711.1, read as the reverse complement.
GTCACCGCTGGGTCTCTGCCGCACTAATCCGCCAAAGTCTGTGGATTACTTGGACAGAACAGACAAACAGATGTGAGTTTTCGTAAACTCAGTGTGTAACTCAGCAGAATTAAGCATGTAAACATACAAAAATCTCATAACAGTCAGATACAGATTCGAGCACATGCCCTTTTCAAATATAGTCATCAGAATAAGATATACAGATCAAAACATATGGAATCCTACCCCCATCCTCTACACACCAACTCCGTCCTTCCCAATACACCATGTGGGGTTAATAACACCCACCCATCCCTACACACCATATCGTGCCAATATGACACAATTCAGATAAAGTGCAGCCAAACTGCCAGAAAATAGGCGATGAACGCCATTCAGAACACTTCCTCCTTATATACAAATCCCACCCCAGTAAACAGATGCAGAAATCAGATACAGATATAACAGATTGAACATGCTCATATACAGATAACAAATATTTATCTAGCATAATAATCAGACATGCACAGCATTAACATATTCAGAACAAAATATCAGTCTATCAGATCCACAATTTTAGGGTTTGGTTAGCCTTTACCGACCCTACAGTAAGCCCACATATGATCGAAACAACCCATGCGACCCTAGGATAATTTTCAAAAAGTATGGGCCTACATGCCCATGTGGCTTACCTGTGTGGGCCCACACGCCCAGATTGGTCTAGCTCGTGTGGCCCACACGGCCTGGCCTAAAATCCACATGCCCGTGTAGGCCCACACACCCAACCTGGCCTAGCCCGTGTGGCCCACACAGTCACTCTCAAACCACCACACGGCCATGCCTACGTCGATCACACGGTCGTGTCTTACACACGGCCATCCACACGGGCTACCACACCCCCGTGTGGCATGACAGTGCATTTTTTGGCTTTTTCTAAAACCTCGTTTTCTTTGTTTTGGGTACACACCTTTTTCCGATTTGATACACAAACACTCCCAAAACCACCGAACCTAAGAAACAGCATCCAAAAACCCTAATTCAGTACACAATTATGAAACTCAATCTGAAACCAATCCACATACGCAGCCTTACAACATCAACATATGAGTTCGAAAACTTACCACCAACGAACAGAGACCCTTAATGATCAAATCGCTGAAGGAGTATTAATTGTTTCTTGACCCTCCCCTAGCCAAGAGTAACCACAAAAACCCCTATTAGAACACTAGCCACGAAACAATAAGATCGTAACAACGCAAAACTTACCTAAAAAACACAGTCAAACGCTGCACAAGAAGGAGCCAAATTTGTATAATCGAGAAGGAGAAGGAGAAGCAAAAATTCGACAGAGGAGATGAGGGAAAACAGAACGTCAAAAAGGAAAGGGGTTTTTAGGAAAAAGAAAATAAAAATAAATTTCAATTGGATATTTCCCCAACTTCCCATTAACTACACAATCTCAACCACTTCAGCATTTAAGTTAAATAGAAACTCTATCAATCAACCGAGCAAAAAAATAAATACCCCCGCTTACATAGGGATTTAACCACAAGACCTCCAACACACCATCTCTTTTACCACTCGAACTAGCAAGCTCATTTTAATATAATTTTATAAGCAATTTAATATAAGCTCACTGAACAAAGATAAGGCTAGATTCCAAAAATCACAAAATTTAACAAAGGTGAGACTTGAACTCAAGACCTCTCACACATACCTAAAATATTTAACCATTGAAACAAACAAATATTTATATTAAATTTTACAGAAACAAAAATAAATTATTTAGAGCGTTACATATAGTAATAATTGTGTTATTTATTTTCATTATATAAAATTTATTTACCTAAACTTTTTTAATATTATTTATATATTATCTTTAAACTTATAAAGATTTTGTAATATCCAAAATTTGTTCTTTTTACGTTTACTATATATTTTTAAATAATAAAATCATTATCACTTTTAATCTATTAATGTTTTTAATTTGTGTTGAACAATTTTATTTTTAAATAATTTTCACATTTAATATAATGTAAAGTTTTTATATTCAATAATTAAACTTACAATTTTACATAATAAACCATTGTAATTTTTAGAATTATTTATTAAGTTATTACTAAATTAAATACACTATTAAGATTGAAATAGATATTTAAAATAATAAATATTGTTATAATAAATTATTTAGTGGTCACAAGTATTTAGATTTAATTAACAATCTACATTTATTTATTAATAATTAAAATTAAGTTACAAATTATATATAAAAATAGACTTTCACAAAATATACTATTATAATTTTATATTTAAAAACTAATTTCAAAATATTGTTTATTTAAATTCATCATATATTATGATGTTTTGATTTCATAACCTTATTATTAGTGAAACTTTACAAACTTCTTAATGTGTTCACATTATAAAAATTTGACACATGGAAATAAAAGAAAGAAACATTTGGAGAGGAGAAAATTTCAACATAAACCCCGCTACTTTTTTATATAATTAAAATTTTAAGAGATAATTAAATGTAACTTAATTAATACATACAATCAACTTTTACGTGGTATTGGTAAAGAAAATTAATATATAAATATAATATTCACGTTTTTCAAATTCTTTAATATATCAATTAGTCTCTGCATATATGCAAAATTTTCACTTTGATATGTTAAAACTTTAATGTATTTTATTTTAGTCCCTTATCTCATTGTTAATTTTCGCTAACAATTTAAGATTGCAATAAACAGCCAATAAAAGTATGTGTGCAAAATATTACATGAAAATTATATCAACATTGCCACGAAAAATTCAAAAAAAATTACAAAAGTATAACTATTAATATGTTTTGTAAAATTATAAAAAGCTCTAGGAACTAATTACAACAAGTGCTTGCATTTAAATTTTTTTAAGCTTAATTTAGCATCAATATTGTAGTTAAAGAAGTATTTTTGAAAAATGTTCCAAAAAAAATTATTCATTTTTTATATTTAAAAATAAAAATAAAAATAAAAATAGATGATATTCAATATATAAAATGTAAACTTTAACCACACAACACCTTTATAATATGTGGTTCATGGTCTTTGGTTAAAATCTCCACTAGTTGAGAAAATGTAATGTGGATATTGTTGTGCTTAAAAAATAAAACATTTTGGATGGATGTGATTCGTGATGCACAAATAAATGTGTTTAACCATGTATCAAGTTACTTCTCTTCATGTATCCCACCATGCCTTGCTAAAGCTATAGTTGTTAAGGAAGAAGAATATGGAGCATGTAATTATGGAGATTGATTGTTTAGTCTTGTGATAAGCTTTGAAGGATCAAAATATTAATAATACTAAATTTGGTCAGCTAGTGCGAGATTGTGCTCTCCTTTTTATTGCATTTTTGTCCTATTTCACTGTTTTATCTTTTTGTTGGATTTGTAGACAAGTTAAAAAAGGTTGTTCATAAGTTAATTAAAATGCATTATTCTACGCAAATTATTGTGTTTGGAATTCTACTCTAAAATGTCTATCATATTTCCTTAGTTATTGTGATGCCTTTAATGATATTACCAATAAAGAAAATGGATTTAGGTTGGGGTATAATTTAGGATTTCTTTGGTTTGTAAACGTGTGATTTATCAATGAATAAATATTTTAAAGCAATTGACATAAATTATTTGTAAAATTTAATTTAAATATGAAAATCCCATGCATACAATCAATTTTTTTTTTTTTTTGACATAAAGTTAGATAGAAACATAACCCTTACAATCTAAAAATATAAATATTAAAAAATACATCGATAAGTCGAAAGTGCATTCCATCCAGCTTTTTGATTTGATTCCAAAACAAAAACTAGGTGTTGAGTGTGGAATGATTGCCTTTTCTTTAAAGGTAATGGTCCCTTTTGGACCTCTGGGGTCATTATAATTTGCCTTCTATATCTATCACTTTAATTGATTGAAGTTTGAGTGGCAAAGAGAATATGGAATTCTCCATATGAGTTAGGTAATTGCCAAATAGAAGCCTTCCATTAAGGACACGATGGAGACCTACAAAATAAGGAAGTTAGAGCTTACACCAATTCCTCCATTGTAACAATAATGTTTAGTGGTAAACACACTAAGTTATACCAAATTATAGATAAAAAGTTTATGTAATAATTTTTTAACATGTTGATATAATAATTAAATTTAACTTAAAATGGTAAAATTGAGGTGTTAAGTATTATAATATTTTGATTTTGATTAAAAATATTATAATATTTTGAATTCAAATTTTATTAAATGTAGGTTTTTTTTAAAAAAATTTATACGAAAATAAAATTACTTTTTGGTAACTTTACAATTGAGTTGGAATATAGTTTGGTTATCCTCCCCATTTCCAACAACAGGATGAAATTTGTATATGGTCAATGCTTTCATGGCTGTATTTTTCTTGAATTTGTGTTCTTTTTGGAGATAAAATTTTCTGTTGAATCATAAAGGACTGAGATTTGTTGTTAATTAATATATATATGTGTGAAGTATTTTTTTTTTTTAATTTGATTTAGTTGAAATATGTTTTTGTAAGAGTTGTGTGACTCAAATACCTGTTAAAATAAAATACAAATGACACGATAGTGGGATCTGCGAGGGCGAAGGCTGAGGACCGAAGGTGTTTTAACCTTACTGCATTATTTTTATTAGATTTTGATTAGAATACAGTTTTATAAACATATAAATAGGCATAGTCTACACTCCTCTTGTATCATTTGAATTCAACATAGTAAATTTTCTTCTCTTCTGCTCGTGATTTTTTTCTCGAAAGGGTTTCCACAAAAAATTTTGTGTTATATTTTCTTTCTTTTTTTGCGATTTATTGTCATTATCGACGTTCATTTTTTACAGTTTTTTGTTGAATTTGAAAATGATATTTAATTTAAATTTAGAAATATTCAGAATATCAATAACAAATAATATAGAAAAAATTAGAAAAAAAAATGTAATAAATAAAACAAACTAATATCCAAATTAGCTGAGGAAATTAGGAAATATAAATAAAAAAATAGCAGTGAAAATAAAAAGTCAGAGAAATGGAGGTTTTTTTTTTAGAAAATAAAAGAAATAAAGAAAAAGAAAATGAAGACAAAAGGGGTTAACTAACTTGAGGTCCCTCTCATTATTTGGATTTTTTTTATAAAAAAGTGACACGTGACATTTTATAATTGGATCACGCATCGAGACAAATTAAAAGTTAACACCGTCACTTAGAGATTTTGGATTGATTTAACAACATAAAAATACAAATACCACATTAAAGGAACAAATATATCATTATCTCTAAAAAATTAAAGAATAATATTTAATATATTATTAAGTTACGAATTTCATGTGCCATCCATGTATAATAAAATGATAAATTTTCACTAGAAAAAAAGATAATTCATCATTAATTAAAATAAAAGGCAATAAAAGAATTACAAATAAATATCGATAATTTAACATAATTGTATTAATTAATGTTTATTAAAATATGTTTAATTCACCTAAATAGCCAAGTCATTCCAGGTGCATTCAACCCGTCATAGTGAAGTAAACGTTTGGTTAGTTAAATGGTCATTCAGCTGAATGGACTAATTCAAAACTAAGCGATAAAGTCCAGTAATCACCATTAAGCACACTATCTCTTAATGGGCTATTTGGTGATTATCCGAAATATATATATATATATTTATCCAAATTAGAAAATCATCTAAAACTCTAAAATTAAACAAAGAAAATCAATTAACATATCCCGAGAAATCATAACGCATGAAAAGAAAACATAAAAAAATGAATAAGAGATTGGTGAGATTTTGAGTTCCAGAAGTGGGAAGAGATGAAAGGTGATGTTTAGTGTTCATGGGTGGTAGTAGACGACGATGGAGGTGACGGAAGAAGGCTGAATTTTGGGTTTTTATTTTTCTGCTTTTTGAATCTGGACGAGAGACTGAGACCGTGACTGTGAGAGAGAGGAGATGATTGTGAGGGAGACGAGAAAATGAATCAGAAATGTTGAAAAGAAATTGATATTAATTACCAGGCTAAAAGCAAATTATTTTTTAACATTAAATACTATATAATAATTTTCATTATATAATTTTCCATTAAATTTAAAAGATGATTATTTAATTATATTTGCAAATAATTTCTTAAGTTTAATTTCTTAAATATATTTAATTCTCACCGTATAACTATTTAATTCTTGTGAACTAAACATGCCATCGAAGTTAATAACAAATGCAATACAATATTAAGACACAGGGACGAAGTCAAAAAAAATTTCCCGAGATCTCAGAATTAAGGTGCATATTTTTACGAGAGTTGAAATGCAATTTCATAATTTTAATAACTTATATATTTATACTTTTTAAAAAAATAAATCAAAATTTTATCTTTTTTAGGAGACAAATTGTACTTTTATCTTTTACTAAATTAAAATATTGTAAAATTTAAAAGGTGAAAAGTTAAATTATACATTTTAAGAGCTATGTTAGAACATGATATATTTTGAGAATTTAAACATTAATTTGCTTCAAGAGTGTGATTGATTGGGTATATTTGTCGTTTCAATATTTAAAGTTTTGGATTTTTTTAATGATTTTTACATTTTTTAAAAAAATTAAAAGATATATTTATCATTTTAACATTTAACAAGTTTTTAGTTTTTTAATGTTTTTATAAAAATAAAAACAATTACTCATTAAATTCCATCCAACAAATTACTATTATGTCTATTTAATTTAATTATAATCCTATTCTATTTTTACAAAATGACCATTTCATTATAGTCTTATTCTATTCCAGTAAATCAAATATACTGTTATTGTAAAAGGATTGGCTAACACAAAAGATGAGAGAGCTCAACCTCCCGACCTTTTTGCAATTAGGGTTGGAGCTGAAGATATAAGAAAACCCAAAAATTAGACGGAATTGAGCTGCCCACTCATAAACCTGTTTAATACAAGTAACTAAGCCTGGTCTAATCTCATAACAAATTCTAAAACTTATATATAGACAGTATTAGTTTTTCGCACAGGTTGATTGTTTGCGCAGATTACAATTTATTAAATTTTAGGATGGTATATGTTGATAATATTATTAATTATTTAAAATATTATTATGTTTTAAAAATTTTCGATAGTATTTTTATTGGTTTAAAAACCCCTTATGTAAACATAAATTTTTAAGTGATTAAGATATATTTATAGGCAGAATAATAAGAGTATGCTGAAAAACAAATTGAGAAAGTTTTTTTTTTAATTTATCGACTTAATTTATTTTTAGAAAAATAAAATGTTTTCATTGCCACATTAGTGAAAATGCATCTTGTAAGAAGCGTTTTCAAAAGAAAGAATAAAAACACGTCCTACAGTAACTATTCCAAAGGCTAAAAGGATTTCAACAACCATAATTTTTCCAATACAAACCTCTCTAAACTTCATTTCTTTTTCAACAAAAAATACTCAATACTCATTCCTCAATCCTAAATTCTTAATCCTCAATTCTCAATTCTTAATTTTTTTAATTCTTTTTTTAAATTTTGTTCTCTTCAATTTTATTTTATTCGTTATAATTTTTAAATAGCAAATCAACTTATTTGTTTGAATGACAAACATATCTCCGACATTCAATTACAAATAGTAAGAAAATATTATTAAATTATTTAATTTTAAATAGTTAATTATTATTATGTTTAGATTATTATTTTTTTATGTTTATATATTCAACCCGAATGTCGGATTTTGGAGACGTACATAAATAATTTAAGCAAATGTGCATCGAATGTCATTTATGAACACTTGCGAGACACATGATTTTAAAAAGTGACTCGAATGCTCGAGGGACTAAATTGGATCCCCCACTTATTAATGCTTTGGTCGAAATTTGGAGACTGGAGACACACACATTCCATCTTCTCTGCGGTGAGTGAACAATTGCACTCGAGGATGTTAGTTTATAACTCATTCTGCCGATCGATGGGGAAGTCGTTAATGTTGGATCTGGTGTCCTAAGTGTAATATTTTCGTCTAAGGACACTTGTAATTTTTTGAACAGATTGGTTAATAAATTTATTCATGAATTACATTAATACTTTGTATTATTTTCCTCAGATGATTTTTGCACGCAAAGTAAAATGGAAGCAAATATTGCTCACTAGTTGTCTAATGTTTAACTAATATTAAACAGTATTACGTGGTCGGATCGTAATACAAAAAGACAACTTGTATTAATAGACGAAACTAAATATGTCATTAGTCTAATTGGAAATGAGCAAACCAATTGAAAGACTAATATGTTGTCTATCAAGTCTAATTGGGGAGATGTTTTGTCCTGGCCATCAGAGTGGATAACTCCCAAAAGATAGAAACATAGATGTAACTGACTGGACTGACAGTACATCAGACAGGACCCAAGCAAAATAGATCCTTAATCCATTTATGGATCTATTCACTCGTGACGTTTATAGTGTGACATACCTAAATCCTAAGTGGATGGCAAACTACTATGTGTATGTGACTCATACACTTTGATTTAAGTAAAAGCCTGAGTTCAAATAGATAAGGAACTGAAAGCTGGTGTATTAGGTGTACAACTTTTGTAGTATGTAGTGTCATTCACATAGTGAAATTCATAGTCCAAAACATGGGTAAATGATATCCTTTTATTAGTATTACATGGTTGATGAAATGCAAACGTGACCACTGGTCGTCCGTCTTTGTGATGGATGACTTGATCACTATTTGATAGTGATTGACTTTTCATGAAAGAAGATGTAATGGTTACCATGAGATAAAATATGATCATATTAGGAGAACAGATATTATCCCAAAGAAATTAAGAATATCCTATGAGGGTAACACACTTATGACAAGGTCATTGGACGAGTATTGAGTAGTTGCTTCCATAATGGTATGTCATTGGGGAGAGTTCAATTACGATACTATAGTGGAATTTTCGTGCCTAAATGAGTTTATAATTAATAGGCGAAAAGCCAAAACTTAATTATAAATCATTTGAGCCTCAACTACATATGTCCAATCGGTCCCTCTGCTAGCTCGTTGAAACTAGAAATGAATTGCGTGTTTGAATAGAAATTAATGGAATGAATAGGAAAAGAGAAATGAGAAACATTTAAGAATGATTATGATTTTCTCTGAAATGGAGAAATGGAATCATTTGGAAATGAATATAGGTTTCCAAAAATGGAAATTGAAATAAAAATGAAAATGGAAATGATTCATTTTCAATCCTATATGGATTACTTAAAAAATGATTGTAAGAATAAGTTTATGTTTTTGGGCTATTTTGAAGCTCGAAAATAAAAATAAACCATCGGTCATTGTAATATCCCGAGATAGGGGTAAAATTTTTATTAAATTATTTTCATGTTTATGCCCGAAGAGATGGAGTGCTATGCTCATTTGAATTATTCTAGGGTCTAGTCATAAACCCGAGGAAATTATGACTTAGGGCTAAAAATTTCTTTTAATGCCTAAGGGGAGGGAGCTAGGCGAGATAAGGGTTAAGAGAAAGTTTTGGAAGGGTTTGACATAAGAAAGTGAGTGGCATAGTGGCTTGGGGCGCTAAGGTGCAAGGGAGAGGTTCGAGTAACGTGGGGCACATCAGGGACTTTTCTTTTTTTTTGCGTCAGGAAGGAATTGGGCCAGGGAGGTCTTAAATATTAAATGGGGAGGATTTGGGCATGAAGGTCGGCCTGGCAAAGTGGCTTTAGAGTGCCACTTAAGGGCCTGGGGGCGAAGGGACTCAAGTTCGAGTCACGCTGGGAGCAGAGGGAGTTTTATTTTGTTTTTGGGCATTTAAGCAAACGGAGGGAGAGCTAAAAAGAAATTGCGACAGGTTTATGTCACAAATAGACGCCTTGGCCGAGTGGCTAGGGGCGCTATAGGAGGGTTGCAGCTCGAGGACTCGCGTTCGAGTCCTGATGGAAGCACATGACGTTTTCATTTTCGGCTTTTGGCATTAAGGCGAAGGAAGCTAGCAAAGGAGTGTTTAAAAGAAATTTTTGACGCGATTATGTCATGAAATGAGCAGTGACCGAGTGGCTGGAGGCGTGGAGAGTTTTCTCCAGGTCTCGGGTTCGAGACCTAGGGGCAGCACCTGGAGATTTTATTCCCTTTTTCCCTTTTTTTCTTTTCGGCCGGCGTGAGTAGTGGCTGCATGGGTGCTAGTTCATGAAGATGCTTGATGGGTTGTTTTTATTTTATTATTGTTGGAAGTATGGGATGGTTTTTATTATTAGTATTTTATGTATAGGAAGATGGGAATAAGTAATGGGAAAAATTATTAATAATGAATTATTTTATTTCAAATGGAGATGGGAGAATGATTAAACAATGATGTTTTGTTTTTGGTTATAGAAATTATCACAAAAAAATGAGGAGCATGGCCAGCCTTAAGTTAGCAAAAGAGAGCATGGCCAAAATTCTTTAGTTTGTTTCCTTTCCAATCTTGTGCATTGCCGAAACTCTTTGTTTTGTTTTTCTTGCCATATTGTTCTTGGCCGAAAAAGAGTGAGAGAGCAAGGTTGAGTTTCGGTTTTGAGGGAGCTAGGGAGTATTTCGGCTAGCACACTCCCTTTTCATCCATTTCCCTTGTTGTTCCAAACCGAAACCCCTATCTCCTTTCCCATTATTTCTTTCTTTCTCTCTAGCCGAACATACTCCATTGGTGTGTCGAAATTCCCTTCTCCTATTTAGAATCACTTTGGCCGAATATTAAGAGTGGTATAGATCTCTTCGGGACTTCGTTGTCAATCGATTTGAGAAGGTAAGTGCTTAAGGCCGAATGCCTATTTCTTCTCTCTTTTTCTCTGTCGACCTTTATAAGGGGTAAGAGCCGATTTCGGTATTGATAGCAAAGGTGTTAATTATCCTTGTTGGAACCGATTTATTGTAGGGCCTCCGAGATTTTGGAAATAATCAAGCGAAGCCTTCATCCTTGATTAATCAGTTGGTAAGTGGTGGTAAGGATCTATTTTAGTAAACTATTCTTTTAGTATTCAAAAGCCGAAGGATAATAATATGGATGTATGATTGCCGAATGTAGGGAAGCAGAATCACTTAGCGTGTGGTGGCTAGTGTTCAAGGGGAATTTAGGTAAGGTCTCGGGTTTCAAGCGTTAACCCTTTGGGTTTATTTGGGTTGGCCGAATGGCCTTGGTGCTAATCTTTATGTTTGGCCGAATATAGGAGCAAAGAAATCTAGTGTGTGGCAGATCGACTCTTTGGGATTTAGGGCTCTCGTTAGTAACAGGTGTGTACATACACACTTCTTAACTAATAAAAGTGCTAATATATTGTGTATGCTAAACCGGATTTATGTAGATTTGGATTTAATACCGTAATGGTATGAGCAAGGATTCAGGTAAGTCCTTGTCAATATGAGCTTACGATATAATGCATATGGATGCATAACATATTTGGTATATGTGATAAGTAAAAATGTGGTTTATGACCAGTTCAGTGTATGTTACTATTTTTAAGCATGACTGTCATGATTTCTTTTATATGCATATTATGCTATGGTGGGTGATCTGAGTGGAGGGGGAAGTGATATCCGTGTCTTTGGACACCAGTGGTTTGGTACCACATTTCGTGACTTTGGGTCACCAGAGGTTTGGCACCTCATAGCGACTTGTCCCAGTGGCTTAGTACCACAGTGGGTTGGCCCCACAGTTGATATTATGGGATCGTCACCAGTGATTTGGTATCACACGTGGGTTGGCCCCACAACTTATTATTTGTGACTTCGGGTCACCAGTGGTTTGGCACCACCAGTGGTTTGGCACCACAATATTGATGGATACCGTGACTTCGGGTCACCAGTGGTTTGGCACCACCAGTGGTTTGGTACCACACGGGGTAGAGAAAGGTGTTTCGGATGGCTAGGTTGGGTGCATGTTAAACTTAGTCATGATTTGTGTATGATGTTACATTAAACCGGGGGAAGGGTTACACATTGAGTCTTGGTGACTCACCTTCTCCTCTAACTTTTGCAGGTGAGTAGATCGCGGATGAGGAGCCGGATGGACTCGAGGTGGCCATTCTTGTTCCTTGGATTTGAAACTTTATTTCGCATCGTTAAAGTTTTACTATTTACTAAACTTTGGGTTTGGTTTGTAATATGGCCGCTAGTTATTATCTTGGGATGATTAAGTAGTCGTTTTTTTTTACTTTATTTTTATTATATTACTAATGAATTTATGAACGGTTAAGCAAATCGATTAAAAGCAACGTTTTCAAAATTTTACTTGCTCGAGTTTTCAAAGAGGTTACCATCGGGTAACAAAACTTACCAAGATAACAATAACTCTAATGTTCTAAAGATTTCAACCCGACTATGTTTATAAAATTATTCCCACCTGAGTTTTAGCAAACACCGTTTATAACTTCAACAAAATTTTTCAGATTTCCACTATTAACCCAAATCTTTCAAAACGTTTTTACTCCGTGACATACCAAATCCGGTCAAGGCTCGTGGGCCGGGTTTGGGGTGTTACAGTCATAGTGAACATGTTAACTTGTGAAATTTTTTTAAAAGAAATAAAACCTAAATTAAAATCCTAAATCTACTGACTAAACCCTAAAAATAGTATAAGGTGTGCCTCGTATTTTTAGCCGAACAAATAGCGACGTTACGATGAAAAGCTTCCCGACGTTGTGACGATGGACAACGTCGTGATGATGTGAATGGGGATGTTGCAACGTGGCAACATGTTTCTTACATAAATTGGGTTTCTTCTCCTAGTTAAACTTTACTATCTTTTCCCAATTAAACTCTTATTACTCCAGGGATATTTTAGTATGATTAGACCTCTAACCTTAGCCTATTTAAAGGGGATTTATATCACTGTTTTGTGCTGCCAATTAAGAGGAAATTAAAAATGTATACTATAGGGCTTTTCTTTTGGGGGCGACAAGATATAGTCGCATATGGAGTTTTTGGTGAGAGTTTGAGAGAATTTTGTTAAACCCTTTTTGTTAGAACTTTATGTGTGAGTTTTTTATTCAGGGCTTGGGTTTTTGTATTCCCATTATACTCTCGTTTCGTTTACTCCATTAATGTTAAGTCGATGCCTCATTTGCCCATGGTTTTTTGTTCTTCTTTGAGGGGTTTCCACGTAAAACATTTGCGTTCGTTCTTTTCCATTTTTGCTATATCTTTGTTTATACGGGTCGATCCCCAACAAACGACTTGGCCAAAAGCTCCCAAGCTTAACTTATGCTTAACTATTTATAGGCAAAGTTGTTCAATTTAGGTCAAACACAAGCCTTAATCTCACTAAATATGGATTGTGCGGACTGAAACACCCTAAATTAATTTTTCCCTCCATTAAACATGTGTCGCAACACACAAGTTCGAATGTTAATTCTGGAATTGGTTTAGTTGTGTTGCGACCCCATAAGTTTGTGTTGCAACTCGACCGTCATTCCTGATGCTTTTGGGCTTAAAAATATGTGTCTTGCACACTCAATGAAGCTCATTAAAATCACCTTAAGGTCAACATTTGCCCAAGAGGTTAACTAACTCGAAATATGGCGTAAAAACGCTTTTTTGCAATAATTTAAATTTAAGCTAAGAAAACTGAAAATGCAATAAAACATAATAAAATAGCTAGAAAACAAACTCATTAAATGCCAAAAAGTACTTAAATTGTCACTACAATTTGTTGTGGTAGGTCAACCATATAATCACCAAAAAATGCACTAAGAATGAGGCCAAAATATGTTACTTTTGACACTTATCAAATATCAAACTAACCCTAAAACATAAATCTTGCATTGGCTTTTGGGTATGGCTACTTTGATCACTTATGCAAATATACTTTGTCTTTTATTGGTAAAAATACCATGGAGGTCCTTGTATTAAGTGTTAGACTGCAATTTACCCTCTTTCATTAAAAAAATGGGTAACTAGTCCCTATAAGTTAGATAAAAAAATTTAATAGAAAGAACTAATGTAATAATTAAAGAGCTACACATGATGTCATGTGTGCATCATTATGACGTACATGGACATGTTTTTAACAATAGAAATAGAGGATACTTTTAATAAAATAATTAATTTGCTCTTTGATTTAATATACAATAACTAATTTATCTATTTTTTAAATAAAATAAATAAATTACAATTTAACTTTTAATACAAAAACCTGCATCTTTTTTTTTTGTGGGGAGAAATGTAATTAAATAGAAAGGATAGATGACATGCAATGTCGTGAAGGTGTTTTCTTTTAGGCTTTTTTACCTTAATAATACAAAAAATAAAATTAATAACTGAAATAGTATGCACATAAGATTATTTATCAAAATGGTATAGTTTTACTAGTGCCGCCAATTTGATAGGCGGCACCAGACTGAAATGTAATGATCTAAAGTATTTAGGGACTTGTTATGCAATTTTTACATTTAGAATAGCTACTAAAAAAAAAAGGGAAAGGGTACCACTTGACAGTGTGGCAGCACCAAACTTTAAATATGGTTAATTACCTTGTAAGCCCTCCTTATTTATTATTTTCTTTTTATTCCCTTTCAACTCACTATATTGTTTTTAAACAAGCCCTTAACCTATTTTTGTAGTTAAATAAGCCCTTTAACTTATGGTTTTTACTCATAAAAGCCTTTCATTTTAATATTAAAGTAAATATATTTTACCCAAATTAAAGCTATTTAAAAAAATATAAACTAATTCACATTTTATGTTGTTGTGAATTTGATGAGAATAGTTTATTAAATAAAAAATAAAATTTTAAAATTTCTTGAGAGTGCTTATATACATGATATTCTTAACTACTCTTTTGAAAATTTTGATTACTTTTTTAGATTTTATGTTGATGTTAAAGTGTATATAATTTTTATTGCATCAATAAAAAATTAAGATAAGAGCTTGATATTCAAAATATATTTACTTTAATATCAAAATAAAGGGCTTTTATGAGTAAAAACAATAAGCTAATGGCTTATTTAACTACAAAAATAGGTTAATAATGTAGTAACCAATTTTGGCCCGGGCCTGACAGAAACAACCGAGGCCTATTAAAGTCCAATAAACAAGAAATAAAACCAAAAATCCCATAATAAATAAAACAGTCCATGAAATGTCCAATTACAGCAAAAATGGCCCCAAACCCGCCAGATCCGTTTATCCGAGCCCAAAACTCTAACCCAAAGCCCAAACCCGAATGACCCAATTTACAACAATGAGCCCAACAACCCGAATGGCCCAAGGGCCCAAAATCATAAACTAAACAGAAACCCTAGGGTTTCCTGTTCTTGCGCCGCCGACCCTTCGTTTGCCCCACACGCGCCACGCGCGTCGCTCCAACACTCCACCAGCGCCCTTCCCCATGCCTCGGTCGAATGCCCGTCATTGGTGCCTCAGTGCCATTACGCACACTAACCGAAGACTCCCACCACCGTCCGCATGCTTAGCCTATGCCCTGCAAAAGGAGTAGACAACAAGAACAACAGAAAAAACGAAAGGAAACAAAGAAAAATAAAAATGGAATCTTTGTAAGATCGGTTATAAAACCGAAACCGTTGTAAACAAAAAGAACTTCTTCGGAGAATCAATCGAGAACCAAAAGCAAAAGAAAAAGGTTGATTTTATCTTCACTTACTGTTGATTTACTTTCCATTTTAGTTACTTTAAAACTCTTTCAACAGAGAAATAAAAAACGAAGGTATTGTTTTATCTTTTAATTTTATTTTTGTTTACGTACATTTTTATTTTACATATTCTATTTTTTTCTATTTATTTGCTTTTTATCATACACATAGCATATATATCTATATATAATACTAAATAAAAAAAGGAAAAAAAACACTTACATTTTTAGGACTCGCCATCACAAGCAGTGCTCATGACGCGACGGGCGGCGGGCGGTCGGAACTTCGTCAAAGGCAAGCCAGAAATCGCCCAGCAGAGAGTTTCAGAGAGTTTTTGAGGAAAACAGAATGAAAATGATTTGTTTTTTAAGAAAATTAGCCTTTTATACCAATTGAAAACGACGTCGTTTTAGCCTGGGGTTTTGAATCCCAAAACGGCGCCGTTTCATGGCCCCGACCCGCGCGACCCGACTCGCCATCAGAGGATCCGCGTGTTTTCTTTAAATGGCTTAATTACCATCTTAGTCCTACCGCATTTTCTACATTTTTTGATTCAGTATTAATTGGATTTTTATCTATTTGTTTTATTTATCCCTAAAGTTTCGTTTCGATTCCATTTTAATCCATCAATCCGATCGGAACGACACTGTTTCGTAAAAATGTTTAATTTCCACATTAGTCCCAAGATTTAACGCGCATTTTAATTTAATTTTTTATCTGTTTTAACTATTATTTGACCCCCAGTTTCTTTTTTATTTTTATTCTTATCCTTCTATTTTATTCTCATTATTATATGGTATATTAAATTATTTTACTATATTATATATTTCATATTATTTTCCTTTATATATTTTATATGTATACTTAATCATTCCTACATATTATTTCACTCGTTTAATAATCTATATTCTATATTTTTATTAGTTGTTATATTATATTTTGTGTATTATACAGCATTATATTGTACATATCATTTCTAGAGTTTTATTTTATATAAAATTTATTTATATTATTTGATTCATTTATACCGTTATTATGTATATAATTTTATAATTAGTATACTACATATATACATATATTCTCGTTATTTATTTTTTTTATATTTTCATTATACATATATTTTCTATACTATATTATATGTTTTTTAACTCTTTATACTACATAGTATTATATTATATCATGTATTATTTTCTAAATTTTTTTTAATCTTGTTTATATTCTGTAACATGTTTCACATATATATATTCAAAAAAAAAATCTTTAGTCAAAACTATTATATATGTATATTACGCATTATCTTTTATATGTATTAAGTTATATATTTGTTATTAGGTTTTTTTTTGTTTTACATATATTACTTTATATATATATCTATATAATGCCCATTTATTTATTATTTTATGATTACTATGGTGTAGTCATTTTAGTTGTATTTTACATTGTACGCTAGTGCATTATAATCGCTTTGTTAATGTTTGCGTATGATAGTTTACAAAAGCGATATTGTTACATAGATTATTGTTCAAAATAAAATATATTTTTACAAGCTCATTATACCTCATTCAAAAGTTTTTCAAAAAAACAAGGCAATATTTGTGTGTTTAGAAACACGAAAGATTACATCCTAACGTGCTGGGTGTTGATTTTTCATTCAACTAAATAACCAAATATCCTTTCATACGCTTTGAAGACCAAAGATGATCTCGATGTCAGAGTATGAATGTGTTAAAAGTATGAATGTGTTATACCCTAACGTGTTGGGTATGGTACTTTTATTCCTTTGAAACGAGTTAATCTTGAGATTCAATCCCCAATTTGGGTAACCCATTCTTAAATTTTTTACTCTAAATATTTTCAAGTTTTTCAACATTAGGACAACATTAATCAATTTGGTACCGATTTTGGGCGTTGCAAGGGTGCTAACCCTTCCTTGCATGTAACCGACTTCTGAACCCGTTTTCTCGAATATTCGTAGACCAAAATACCGTTTTAGTAAACCGAAACGTTTATTTAAAACAAAGGTGATCCGATCACACCTAAATAAAGATTGGTGGCGACTCCCTATTTTTTAGTCGATTCCCGTTTTGACAAAAAATGGTTACGACGACTTAAGCGACTCACAACTGGGAGTTTTGAGAGTCGTGCCATAAATTGATTGATTTTTGTCCTTTTGATTGAAAATTTGGAAATTTGTTTTGAAAAATGGTGTGGCTTTTTAACGCATTTGCTTGTGCTATAGTGTCGAGTCTCGTGAAATACTTTGGCATCGCATTGCATGACCGTTGTGGTCGCACCTTTAAGTGGGAGTGAGAAGCTAAGCTTTCGTGAGGTTTTCACCTCCGCACGGGCTAGTGAATTGCTTCCGGGATACATCCGTACCTACGTGCTCCGTGAGGTTTTCACCTCCGCATGGCCATAGGGAAATGTATCCCCCTGAACCGAACTCGGTCCGCATGAGCCTATAATGGGTGAGGATTGAGGAATCTGCTGGTTCAGGTATCCTTCTTTAGGACCAAGCCCCATATAGAAGCCCTAGAGCCTACCCTAGGTAGAATGTCAAAATAGTTATCTAGATAAGTGTTTAATGATATTTTACTCGTTTTTAACTATGCAATACTAACTTGTATTGGTTTGTTTGATTTGCATGACATTCCATATAGTAGAGGTGTCAATTTCTGTTCGGTTGCTGACATAGGGAGTTTGCTATGGAAAATAACTTTCTTGATAAAGTAGAGGACAATGTGGCCGTGCGCGCATGGTCAGAAAAGTTGCAGTTGGAAAAAGGAGATAGCTTAGTTGAAGGTCATACGTTGGAGCTGAGGGACTTCACCCGTGTTAGCGTGACACAAAATGAGCTTCAAGAGTTGCGAGATATCTGGGCCCAATGGGAAGACGAAGCTAAACAGATGTTCTACACCGTTATAGTGATATCTCTCACTTATTGGATGTTAAGATAGATAAGCACCTGTTTCGGGCTATGGTCCAGTATTGGAATTCCGCATACAGTTGCTACACTTTTGGGAAAGTGGACTTGGTGCCAACAATAGAAGAATATACCACTTTACTTCGTATTCCCGGGATACAAGCTGACAAGGTTTATATTAGGCCTGCCTATGTTCCTCCTCTTGCGAAGAAATTGGTGAAAATTACGGGAATGAGTGAACAGTGGATCTCGACCAAGATTCAACAGAAAGGTGAAGGGAGATGTATTCCTTGGGTAAATTTAAGGGATCTGATCTTGACGCATCCTGATGTGAGGAGGAAAGTTGATATCTTCGCCTTAAGCCTCTACGGATTAGTCATCTTCCCAAAAGCCCTGAGACACATAGATGAAGCGGTGGTGGATCTATTCGACCGATTGGATAAACAAGTCACACATGTCCCAGCAATTCTTGCGGAGACTTTCAGATCATTAAATGCATGCAGAAGAGTGGGAGAAGGAAGGTTTATTGGATGCGCACAGCTATTAATGGTATGGTTTTATGGGCATCTTTGGAAGATGGATAAAGTCTCTTATCGTCCCTTTTATTAGGATTATTCACCGATAAAGGAGAAAGAGGCCGTGTCAAGACGAGAAGATATAACAGAAGAAGGATGGAGGAAAATTTTTTAGAATCTTCAAGAGGAAGATATTGAGTGGAGAGCTTCGTGGATGGTGCCTGGAGAGATCTTTTAAAGATGCGGAGACTTTAATTGGGTCCCTCTACCCAGAATTTGGGGAGTTATCGGACACGCTCCTCTGCTAGCGGCAAGACAATACCAGTCTAGACAGTTCATGCCAGCAACACATGGGTTGGATCGAAGCGAATTCCCTTATACAGGAGAAAGTTATAGAAGAAGATTAAGGAAGTTACAAATGCTTGGAAGCAAACTCATCGGATGAAGAGGTTAACTGTGAGCGAAACGGTGACTTCTGAGTACAAAGCGTGGCTAAACAAAAGAATCAACGATAATATCCCGAAACCAAGTGTAGATAATGCTCAGTCTATGGAGGAACGATTGCGAATAATACAAACAGAATTTGAAATTATAAAGCAAGATTTTGTACAGCGGAGTTCAGAGCTTGAAAAGAGAATTGAGCAGTTGGAGGAGGAGAAGATGTTTTTGAAATTAGATGTAGAGATACAGAAATCAGAAGCAGAAAAGATAAGAAAAGGAAAGAGCAAAGTTGAAGAAGAGTTGGATAGCCTAAAAAGGGACTACAAAAAGATGCGTCTCTTAATGAGAACTGTGGGGCTAGGAAAGACTTCGGGCCAATGGCGACAAGAGTTACAAAAAGGAAGAGCTAAAGTCGAGCAATGGGAAAAGAGATTTCAAGAAATGAAAGCTCAGAAAGAGATCCTAGAAAAGCAAATGTCAGAAGGCCAAAACGGGAGAAATAAGTTGAAGACTAGAGTGGCAGAGTTGGAAAGGTCTTTAAACCATTACCAAATTCGCAACTTGGTGATAGAATTAAAGGCAAGCTTGAGTAGAATCGAAGAAATGGAAAAGAAGACCGGAGAGTTAGAAGTGGCACTGCAGGAGTGTCAGAATTATATTGGGTACTTGAAAGAGAGTAGGGAGCAATGGGAGGAGGAGTTACATAAGGCTCAGAAGCAAATCGAAAATAGAGACTATCTCATGAGAGAAGCCATAAATCAGATTCGAGAGGTGGCCGAGCACTTGCAAATTTTGGCAGCAGAGGTGGAAGTATTAAGCGTGCGGCACGAGTCACGGACAAGACAAGAACATGAGTTGGTTTCGTTACTCCAAAAGATTAGGAATCTAGGCGCTAAGGCCAAACCATATTTGTAATCTCTTTTATGTAAAGAGCTTTGTTTTCTAAGAAAGTTTCTTATGGGGAATTGAATCAGAGTTGAAACATTTTTGCATTCATACCATGCATTTGCATTACATTACATACATTAGTATCATACCACCTTAATTATTCACTAAGGCTAAAATCGTATAATCCGCAGTTACGACACTGCAAATCTGGAATCACGTCATCCCTATAGGACACGTCTAAGAACTAGAGCTATGGACGCCGAACTCAATGAGAGGATCGAAAGAATGGAAAGAATCCAAAAAGAGCTACAAGAACAGTTAGCCAAGTCGCAGCAAGAAGCAAGGGATCTGATGGTAAGATCCCGAGAGGAATCACTAGAGCAAAAGGATCAAATGGCTAAAATGATGGAGATGTTGGCGGCTCTGGCCAAAGAAAAAGGACTGTATTTGAGTCTCGATATTCTGAACCCCATTCGAGAGTTAATCAGGATCCGCTCTATCCCCCAAGATTCACGCCACCCATGCTCATGCAACGCAAAGAGGATATCATCAAGAGAAACCGGTAGGCCTAGAACAACGACCCATACCACATACTCATCTGGGGCAAGGTACATTCGTATCACACTCCGGAGACAATTCTACTAATCTGATTATTCTGGATTTGGATGATCCGGTAGAAATAGCTAGGTTAAAAAGGGACGATTATAATGCTGAGGAAAAGTACAGGAGCTTGGAAGAAAGACTCAAGGTGGTAGAGGGTATTGGAGTCTTCTCTGCACTGAGCGCCAAAGAGCTCAGTCTGGTGCCCGATCTGGTTCTGCCTCCAAAGTTTAAAGCACCAGATTTCAAAAAATATGATGGAACGAGATGTCCGAAAGCGCATCTTATCATGTTCTGTCGAAAGATGGCTGGTCATGTGAATGAAGACAAGTTGTTAATACACTATTTCCAAGATAGTTTGATCGGATCAGCCCTCCGGTGGTATAATCAACTCAGCAGAGAGAGGATCCGATCATGGAAGGACCTAGCATCAGCATTTTGTGAACAATACAAGCATGTCTCCGATATGGTTCCTGATCGACTAACATTGAAAACGATGGAGAAGAAGCCAACAGAGACTTTCAGACAGTACGCTGAAAGGTGGAGGGATGCCTCGGCCCAAGTAGAACCCTTACTGACTAAAACAGAGTTAACGGTCCTTTTTATCAACACGTTGAAGGCGCCATTTTATGACAAACTGGTAGGAAATGCCACAAAAGACTTCGCCGATATCGTAATGTCTGGGGAACCCATTGAAAATGACATCAAGAGTGGAAGGATAGAGGGTCCTGAGAGTTCGAAAAGGCCAGTACCTGTAAAGAAAAAAGAATCTGAAACCCATATGATGAGGATCGGGAGCCACTATGCTGCCAATCCGTATCCAACCCAACCACGACCTTAGTTTCGCCCACCACTGAATTTCTATTTTCCTCCACAAAACCCTTACTATCAAGCACCTCCTCCTTACCCCATCTATGCCGTTGATAACCAAAGACCATTCATTATATTCCCGCCAAATACTACACCTGCCCAAAGTCATCCCAAAAACGAACCAAGACCAACAAAACACAATCCTGAAAGACTTCAATTCACCCCTATTCCTATGTCGTATGGAGAGCTGTGCCTGAAAGTACTAGAAAAACAACTAATATCCCTACATTACATGGCACCCTTGAAACCTCCATACCCAAAATGGTACGATCCTAATGCCAGTTGTATGTACTATGCTGGAAACCAAGGGCATTCTACAGAAAATTGTCTAGCCTTCAAGAAAAGGGTTCAAGGTCTTATTGACGCAGGTATTTTACGATTTGATGGTGTTGGTAATATGGCAGGAAATTCGCTCCCTAGCCTTGCCGAAGGGAATGTGAGTGCGATGACACAGCAAAACAGATAGCGAGCCAAAAGTTGTGTCTCTGAGATAAGGACACCTTTATGGAAAGTATGGGAAATGATGACTGAGAAGGGCTTATTCTGCCCACTCAACAGAAGTTTCGAGGGAGAAAGTACAAAAGGTCATAGTTTTTGTATCTTCCATGACATAGAAGGGCACAACATCCAGTCTTGTGCAAAATTTAAAGAGTTACTTCAAGACATGATGAACAACAAGGAGGTCAAGATTTTTGATAAAACAGACGAGACCGAGGAAAAGGAAATATGCGCCTCCGATGATCAACCACTAGCCATCCCTTATAGTGTCGATCGACCTCTGGTGATTTATTATGAGGTTAAGAAGAAGGAAGCCGAACCAAAGATGATAATCAAAGCACCAGCTCCTTTCCCTTACAAGGATGACAAAACAGTACCACGAAAATACGATGTCAACATCACCATACCCGAAGCTACAACTGGAAACGTCAACGAGGTTGGGCATTTTACCCGTAGTGGGAGGTGTTATTCCCTTGAGGTGGTTGAAATGAAGAAGAAAGCCATTGGCACGAGCCAGAAAGGAAATGTACCGATACATGATACCGAAGTTGATGTTGAGATACAATCTGAAAAAGGAACTAAGAAATCGGTGAATGAGGATGAAGCACATGAATTCTTAAAGTTTATTAAGCACAGCGAATATAACATCATGGAGCAGCTGAACAAACAACCGGCAAGAATCTCAGTATTATCTCTATTGTTGAACTCAGAGCCACATCGAAACGCTTTACTGAAAGTGTTAAACCAAGCATATGTGTCGAGCAATGTACCCGTTGAAAAACTTGATACGTGGGTGAACAATTTAAATGCGGATAATTTTATCTCTTTCAGTGATGATGAAATACCACCAAACGGTAGAGGCTCTGTTAAAGCATTGCACATTACAACCGGTAGCAAAGGCTATATAATACCGCATGTGCTTATTGACAACGGTTGCGGCCAATGTCATGCCGCTACTCTGTTGTCGAGGATGCCAGTTGATATGTCTTATCTGAGGCCTTGTCATTCCGCAGTAAGGGTATTTGATGGAACACAGCGAGAGGTCATGGGAAAGATTGAGATTCCTCTAGAGGTGGGCCCGTGCACATATAATGTCGAGTTTCAGGTCATGGACATCGCACCTTCATATAATTGCCTTTTAGGAAGGCCTTGGATCCATTCCGCTGGAGTAATCCCTTCATCTCTCCACCAAAAAATAAAGTTTATCATGAATAACCACTTGATCACGATCGCTGGTGAAGAAGACATTGTCGCATCACTCTCTACTGACGCACCCTACATCGAGGCAAACAAAGATGAGGCAGAATGCTGCTTCCGTTCCTTCGAATTCATCAACGCTACATTTCTTGCTGAAGGGAATAGGGCTCCCACATCCAAACTGTCAAGGAATACCAAGATGGGAATCAAACTGACGGTGGGAAAAGGAGCCCGAGCAAGGAAAGGCTTAGGAAGACACCAACAAGGGATAGCTAGAGCGCTAAAACTGATACACCACAAGGCTCGATATAGTTTACGGTTCAAGCCGGATGTACGACAAAAAAGGAAACAGCTGCAGAAAGATCAGGAAAAGAGGATTGCAAGAGCCTCAGGTCAGAAAGTAGAATGGGAGCCCATAATGTATCCGCCCTTGTCGAAAACTTTTACATCTGCAGGAATGATATACCCGGGCAGAGATAATTCACAAAACACGTTGTTGTCGGTTGAAAAGGGCCTTCAGAACTTCAGTATAAACGGCATTGACAGAGTGGATGATGCAGCGGAATACATTTCAATGATACGCCCTAGCCCCTCTGGATTTGTTTTGAACAATTGGACCGCTGTGGATCTTCTTGTAGTTTCTGGGTCCTTCCCAAAGTAATGCTCAATGCTCACTTCTTGTATGCCCCTAAGTTGTAGGGGAATCTATTATAAGAGTTTATGTTGGCTATTTAGCTTTTAAATGAACATTAATGAAGATGCATTTTGTCATGGTCTCTCATTCTCATTGGCCTCACATTTATTCCCTTTTCTCATAGCCTGTCTTTATATATATCTCATATCATGCCATAGTATCATGTTTGTAGGTTCCAATACCTCGATGCTCCTCTATAGTTTCTTTTCTATTTACCTTTCAGGTGCTCAGATATCGATGACGTGAACAATCCCGTTACAAGTCCTAAAATCGATTTCGAGCAAGTTATTTATTTAGGAGAGTTCGAAGCTGAGGAAAATGCTAAGGATTATGTCTTATCCCCTGACTTACTAAGAATAATAGAACAAGAAGATAAACAGATTCTACCCCATGAAGAATCTGTTGAGGCGGTGAACTTGGGAAACAAAGAAAAGAGACAAGAAGTGAAGATTGGGACCTCCATTTCAGAGCACACCAAACACGATTTGATCGCCTTGCTTCATGAGTACAAAGATGTGTTTGCATGGTCGTATCAGGACATGCCAGGTTTGAACGAGGATGTAGTAGTCCATAGACTCCCACTGAAACCAGAATGCAAACCCATTCAATAGAAGCTAAGACGAATGAGACCTGAAATGCTGTTAAAGATAAAAGAAGAAGTAAGAAAATAATTTGATGCTGGCTTCTTAAAAGTCTCTAAATATCCAGAATGGGTGGCTAATATAGTCCAAGTACCGAAGAAAGACGGTAAGGTGAGAATGTGCGTAGATTATCGCGATCTGAATCGAGCAAACCCAAAAGATAATTTTCCCTTGCCATACATCGATACATTGGTAGATAACACAGCAGGAAATTTATTATTTTCTTTCATGGATGGGTTCTCAGGTTATAATCAGATAAAGATGGCTTCCGAGGATATGGAGAAAACTACATTTGTGACGATGTAGGGAACATTCTGCTACAAGGTGATGCCGTTCGGATTACAAAATGCTGGGGCAACATATCAGAGGGCAATGGTGATGCTGTTCCATGACATGATGCACAAAGGAATAGAAGTTTATGTTAACGATATGATTGCCAAATCTCGGGGGGAAAGAGAGCATGTTGGAAACCTCAAGAAATTGTTCGAAAGACTGAGAAAGTTCCAGCTGAAGCTTAATCCAACCAAGTGCACATTTGGAGTAACCTCAGGGAAATTGCTGGGCTTCATCGTCAGCAAAAGAGGTATTGAAGTTGATCCAGATAAGATAAAAGCCATACAAGAACTACCGCCTCCGCGCACACAAAAGGAAGTCAATGGATTTTTAGAAAGATTGAATTATATCGCTCGATTCATTGCTCAACTTACCAACCAATATGACCCAATTTTTCGACTCCTGCGAAAACACAATCCTGAGGAATGGAACGAAGAGTGCCAAGCTACTTTCGACAAGATAAAATAATATTTGTCTAGCCCCCCGATGCTAGTACCGCCAACTCCCAGGAGACCGTTAATATTGTATCTGACTGTGTTCGAAAATTTAATGGGTTGTGTACTGGGGCAACATGATGAGTTGGGGAGAAGAGAAAATGCGATCTATTACCTCAGCAAGAAGTTCACAGAGTATGAAGCAAAATATTCATCAATTGAAAAATTCTGTTGTGCTCTGGTCTGGGCAGCTCGAAGGCACAGACAATATATGCTATATCATACGATGTGGTTGATCTCAAAGCTGGACCCAATAAAGTACATGATGGAATCACCTGCACTCTCAGGAAGAATGGCATGATGGCAGATCCTATTGTCGGAGTACGACATCATCTATGTGAACCAAAAGTTGATAAAAGGGAGCGCAATAGCTGACTTCCTAGCAACTCGAACGACAGAGGAATACGAGCCATTAAGATTTGATTTCCCAGATGAAGACTTGATGTGCATTACAGAAAAAGAATGTGAATCGTCAAAAGAGAAATCATGGAAGATGAGCTTTGATGGCGCATCAAATGCATTGGGGCATGGGATTGGAGCAGTCTTAGTGTCACCAGAAGGGAATCATTATCCATTCACTGCCAGATTAAATTTCTTCTGTACCACTAGAAGGGAATCATTATCCATTCACTGCCAGATTAAATTTCTTCTGTACCAATAACATAGCGGAATACGAGGCTTGCATCATGGGACTTCGCGCAGCTATTGAACGAGACATCAAAATCTTAAAGGTATCCGGGGATTCGGCATTGGTGATTTACCAAATTCGTGGAGATTGGGAAGTGAGAGACTCGAAGTTGGTCAAATATCGCGATCTTGTTGCGGAATTGGTCAAAGAATTCGAGGAAGTGACTTTTAATTACTTCTCACGATAAGAAAACCATTGGCTGATGCCCTGGCCACCTTGGCTTCAATGTTCAAAGCGAACCGAGAAATAGAAATAATGCCTCTCCAGATGAGCATATATGAGGCCCCGACGCATTGTTTTAGCATTGAAAAAGAGGCAGATGGACAGCCATGGTTCCATGATATCTTAGAATATGTCAAGAATCAAAGATATCCTGAGCAAGCAAATGAGAACGGTAAAAGATCAATCAGAAAAATGGCAGCGGGATTTGTTCTTGATAGGGACATCCTATACAAAAGAGGAAAAGATCAAATGCTTCTGAGATGCGTGGATGATATTGAAGCCAGAAAGATACTTGAAGAGGTCCATGAAGGAATTTGTGGAACGCATGCCAATAGTTTCACTATGGCTAGGAAAATTATGAGACTCGGTTATTACTGGTTGACGATGGAAAGCGACTGCATCAGTTACGCATGAAAGTGTCACAAATGTCAAGTTTACGGCGATAAAATTCATGCAGCACCTTCGCCCATTCATGTCATGACTTCTCCGTGGCCTTTTTCTATGTGGGGCATGGATGTTATAGGGCCAATTTCCCCAAAAGCTTATAATAGGCATTGATTCATTTTTGTGGTCATAGATTACTTCACAAAATGGGTTGAAGCCACTTCATTTGCGAATCTGACAAAGACCGCAGTTTGCAAGTTCTTAAAAAAGGAGATCATATGTCGATATGGATTACCTGAGAGAATCATTTCAGATAATGCTTTGAATCTGAATAACAAGATGATGAAGGAGGTGTGCGAGCAATTTCAAATAAAACATCATAATTCCTCGCCCTACCGCCCAAAGATGAATGGAGCAGTAGAAGCGGCCAACAAAAATATTAAGAGGATTATTGGGAAAATGACCGAGACATATAAAAACTGGCACGAGAAGCTCCCATTTGCCCTATATGCATATCGCACATGTGTTCGGACCTCTACAGGGGCAACTCCTTTCTACCTAGTCTATGGGATGGAAGCTGTGCTGCCCATCGAAGTTGAGATCCCCTCTTTACGAGTCTTAATGGATTCAAAACTAGAAGAATCAGAATGGGTGCAAGCTCGATATGACCAACTAAATCTAATCGAAGAAAAACGCTTGAAAGCAATCTGTCACAGACAGATGTACCAGAAGAGAATGATCACAGCCTACGATAAGAAGGTACGGCCAAGAGAATTTCGCGAAGGAGAACTCGTACTGAGAAAGATTCTCCCTATACAAAAAGACTTTCGAGGAAAATGGGCCCCAAATTAGGAAGGACCATATGTCGTAAAAAAGGCCTTCTCGGGTGGAGCTTTGATTCTCACTGAGATGGATGGGAAAGAGATACCAAATCCAGTGAACTCAGATACCGTGAAGAAATATTATGCTTAAAAAAAAGGGAAGATCAAGATGAAAACCCGAAAAAGGCGTCTTGATAAATAAGAAGGTTTAGGATGTAAACCCGGAAGGGCACCCTAAGGAAGTAGATCCGGGCTTAAAGAGCAAAGGTGATTTGAACAGAGAGTTAAATGGCGAGATTATAATATTTGAAGCAGACTCGGAGGCTCAAAATCTTTTACACAAGAAACTTTGCTCGAAAAGATCCAGGATGAAGGAACGTGGAAAAGTTCATGCGTCGGATATCTAGAGCATTTGTGACAATTGAACCCTGTTTTCATTTTTTATGGTGCTTTCTATATTGAATTATTCCTTGTCAATTTTCTTTGCTTGTTGCCTTTAAAATAAATACAGATATGAGGTATCCCTTTCATACCCACTTGACCATTTTCATACATCTCATGATTGGTTCATTTAAATGATAAATAGTGAAATGACCTACTCTAAACAAAAGGAATGTTGAGCATTACCTGGATGAGGATCTGATAAGTACAAGAGCCTCAAAGCAAGGACAAAGTTCAACAAGGGGCAAAAGGGTGATATACGAGAAACGCAGATTACTCGTAAAACTTGAGGATGAGTACAAAACCTGAAAGAAAAGTCAAGAATCGAAGTAATAAATACAAGTCATCATGAAAGTCATAACGAGAGATACATGACAAATTAGCCCAGGGCGCATGGCATAACCATGTAGGCATAAAAGCATTTAAGGCCAACACGTGCATATCATATAACATCACGCATAACACATACAGGTACACCCATAAAGCGAGAAACTCTGATGATAGTTGTACGAAATCGAGGAAAAAGAAGACATCCGAGTTCCACCGGATGATATGTTTTGAAATTTCGATTGCAAAAAATCACTCACAAGACAAGAGGTGAGTTGAGCCTCAGTCACACCTCGAAATGTTCTTTAATTTTTGTCCAAAATATCAACTCATAATACGAGGGGTGAGTTGAGCCTTAGGTCACGCGCTGAGGTGTTTTTCAATTTTTATTTTTCAAATATCAACTCATAATACGAGAGGTGAGTTGAGCCTCAGGTCACATACTGAGGTGTTTTTCAATTTCTGTTTAAAAATCAACTCATAATACGAGAGGTGAGTTGAACCTCGGGACATGCTGAGGTATTAAATTTCTGTTCAAAAATCAACTCATAACACGAGAGGTGAGTTGAGCCTCGGGCCACGCCGAGGTATTTTTAATTTCTGTCTTTAAATTTCTGTTCAAAAATCAACTCATAATACGAGAGGTGAGTTGAGCCTCGGGACACGCTGAGGTATTTTTAATTTCTGTCTTTCAATTTCTGTTCAAAAATTAACTCATAATACGAGAGGTGAGTTGAGCCTCGGGACACGCTGAGGTATTTTTAATTTCTGTTTTTCAATCTCTGTTCAAAAGTCAACTCATAATACGAGAGGTGAGTTGAGCCTCGAGACACGCTGAGGTATTTTTAATTTTTGTCTTTCAATCTCTGTTCAAAAGTCAACTCATACTACGAGAGGTGAGTTGAGCCTCGGGACACGCTGAGGTATTTTTAATTTTTGTCTTTCAATTTCTGTTCAAAAATCAACTCATAACACGAGAGGTGAGTTGAGCCTCGGGACACGTCGAGGTATTTTTAATTTCTGTCTTTCAATTTCTGTTCAAAAATCAACTCATAATACGAGAGGTGAGTTGAGCCTCGGGACACCCTAAGGTATTTTTAATTTTTGTCTTTCAATTTCTGTTCAAAAATCAACTCATAACACGAGAGGTGAGTTGAGCCTCGAGACACGCCGAGGTATTTTTAATTTCTGTCTTTCAATTTCTGCTCAAAAATCAACTCATAATACGAGAGGTGAGTTGAGCCTTGGGACACGCCGAGGTATTTTTAATTTCTATCTTTCAATTTCTGTTCAAAAATCAATTCATAATACGAGAGGTGAGTTGAGTCTCGGGACATACCGAGGTATTTTTAATTTCTGTTCAAAAGTCAACTCATAATACGAGAGGTGAGCTAAGCCTCGGGATACGCTGAGGTATTTTTAATTTCTATCTTTCAATTTCTGTTAAAATCAACTCATAATGCGAAAGGTGAGTTGGGCCTCGGGTCACACACGCTGAGGTATTTCTATTTCCAATTTCTGTTTTTCAATTTCGGTTTTTCAAAAAAAAAAAAGGAAAAGAAAAGTCAATTTATATTGCGAGAATAATGAAGCAGTTCTAAAAGTTCAGATTTATTTCCTCAAAGTCCCAGTGGAGCAGTTGGTAGATTGAAGCTACAAATCTCTTTGTGTCGTGAAGTCACATTGGAGCAAGTTAAAAATAAACAAATCTCACTCCTTAGAAAACTGAGGAAAAGCAGATCAAAGCCACGGGTCATATCTCGAGGAAGCGGCGGCAGAGTGGATCAAGACAACGTGTTACGGTGGAGTTTGAAGATGTTTAAGGAAGACAAGGACCAGTAAGTCAAAGCCCACCAAAACTGGGCAAAATTGGTTCTTCTTTTGTCTTTGCTCTATTCTCGTTTCACGACAATGAGCAAAGAGGGGCAGCTGTAGTAACCAATTTTGGACCGGGCCTGACAGAAACAACCGAGGCCTATTAAAGCCCAATAAACAAGAAATAAAACCAAAAATCCCATAATAAATAAAATAGTCCATGAAATGTCCAATTATAGCAAAAATGGCCCAAAACCCGCCAGATCCACTTATCCTAGCCCAAAACTCTAACCCAAAGCCAAACCCGAATGACCCAATTTACAACAATGAGCCCAACAACTCGAATGGCCCAATGGCCCAAAATCATAAACTAAACAGAAACCCTAGGGTTTCCTGTTCCTGCGCCGCCGACCCTTCGTTTGGCCCACACGCGCCACGCGCGTCGCTTTAACACTCCACCACCGCCCTTCCCCATGCCTCGGTCAAATGCCTGTCATTGGTGCCTCAGTGCCATTACGCACACTAACCGAAGGACTCCCACCACCGTCCGCATGCTTAGCCCATGCCCTGCAAAAAGAGTAGACAACAAGAACAGCAGAAAAAACGAAAGGAAACAAAGAAAAATAAAAATGGAATCTTTGTAAGATCGGTTATAAAACCGAAACCGTTGTAAACAAAAAGAACTTCTTCGGAGAATCAATCGAGAATCAAAAGCAAAAGAAAAAGGTTGATTTTATCTTCACTTACTGTTGATTTACTTTCCATTTTAGTTATTTTAAAACTCTTTCAACAGAGAAATAAAAAACGAAGGTATTGTTTTATCTTTTAATTTTATTTTTGTTTACGTACATTTTTATTTTACATATTCTATTTTTTCTATTTATTTGCTTTTTATCATACACATAGCATATATATCCATATATAATACTAAAAAAAAGGGGGGAAAAAACACGTTGAAGGCAAGCCGGAAATCGCCCAGCAAAGAGTTTCAGAGAGTTTTTGAGGAAAACAGAATGAAAATGATTTGTTTTTTAAGAAAATTAGCCTTTTATACTAATTGAAAACGACGTCGTTTTAGCCTGGGTTTTGAATCCCAAAACGGCGCCGTTTCATGGCCCCGACCCACGCGACCCAACTCGCCATCAGAGGATCCGCGTGTTTTCTTTAAATGGCTTAATTACCATCTTAGTCCTTCCGCATTTTCTACATTTTTTGATTCAGTATTAATTGGATTTTTATCTATTTGTTTTATTTATCCGTAAAGTTTCGTTTCGATTCCATTTTAATCCATCAATCCGATCGGAACGACACTGTTTCATAAAAATGTTTAATTTCCACATTAGTCCCTAGGATTTAACGTGCATTTTAATTTAATTTTTTTATCTGTTTTAACTATTATTTGACCCCCAATTTCTTTTTTATTTTTATTCTTATCCTTCTATTTTATTCTCATTATTATATGGTATATTAAATTATTTTACTATATTATATATTTCATATTATTTTCCTTTATATATTTTATATGTATACTTAATCATTCCTACATATTATTTCACTCGTTTAATAGTCTATATTCTATATTTTTATTAGTTGTTATATTATATTTTGTGTATTATACAGCATTATATTATACATATCATTTCTAGAGTTTTATTTTATATAAAATTTATTTATATTATTTGATTCATTTATACTGTTATTATGTATATAATTTTATAATTAGTATACTACATATATACATATATTCTCGTTATTTATTTTTTTATATTTTCATTATACATATATTTCTATACTATAATATATGTTTTTTAACTCTTTATACTACATAGTATTATATTATATCATGTATTATTTTCTAATTTTTTTTAATCTTGTTTATATTCTGTAACATGTTTCACATATATATATATTAAAAAAAAAAAAAAAAATCTTTAGTCAAAACTATTATATATGTATATTACGCATTATCTTTTATATGTATTAAGTTATATATTTGTTATTAGGTTTTTTTTTTTTGTTTTACATATATTACTTTATATATATATATCTATATAATGCCCATTTATTTATTATTTTATGATTACTATGGTGTAGTCATTTAAGTTATATTTTATATTGTACGCTATTGCATTATAATCGCTTTGTTAATGTTTGCGTATGATAGTTTACAAAAGCGATATTGTTACATAGATTATTGTTCAAAATAAAATATATTTTTACAAGCTCATTATACCTCATTCAAAAGTTTTTCAAAAAAAAACAAGGCAATATTTGTGTGTTTAGAAACACGAAAGATTACATTCTAACGTGCTGGGTGTTGATTTTTCGTTCAACTAAATAACCAAATATCCTTTTATACGCTTTGAAGACCAAAGATGATCTCGGTGTCAGAGTATGAATGTGTTATACCCTAACGTGTTGGGTATGGTACTTTTATTCCTTTGAAACGGGTTAATCTTGAGATTCAATCCTCAATTTGGGTAACCCATTCTTAAATTTTTTACTCTAAATATTTTCAAGTTTTTCAACATTAGGACAACATTAATCAATTTGGTACCGATTTTGGGCGTTGCAAGGGTGCTAACCCTTCCTTGCACGTAACCGACTTCCGAACCAGTTTTCTCGAATATTCGTAGACCAAAATACCGTTTTAGTAAACCGAAACGTTTATTTAAAACAAAGGTGATCCGATCACACCTAAATGAAAATCGGTGGCGACTCCCTATTTTTTAGTCGATTCCCGTTTTGACAAAAAATGGTTACGACAAATAGCTTGTTTAAAAACAATATAGTGAATTGAAGGGGAATAAAAAGAAAATAATAAATAAGGAGGACCTACAAGGCAATTAGCCATATTTAAATTTTGATGCTGCTACACAGCCAGGTAGCACCTTTCCCTTTTTTTCTAGCAGCCACTCTAAATGAAAAAATTGCATATAGGTCCCTAAATAGTTTAAATCATTACATTTTAGTCCGGTGTCGCTAATTTAACCGGCGGCACCAGTAAAGTTATACGATTTTGGTAAATAATTTTAACTATTTTAGTTATTAATTTTATTTTTTGTATTATTTAGGTGAAAAAGCGTTTCTCTTATTTTAATCTACTGTTATATTATAGGACAAAACAAGCCACCCACCGTTGTCTGATTCTCCATTGTAATAATGCCATGTTGATGTATCTCTCAACCTTGGAAGAGATGCTGTACGTTACTTTTTCTGTCAAATTCAGATAATAACAAGAATGGTAAGCTGCTAATAATCTCGACTTAATAGTAAAAATTTAGTATCTATTTCAAATAATTTCATATCCCACCTCCAATTATAGAAAAACAAGATAGTGGTGTTAATCTTTTAACTAATTGGGCCATCTCCATTTGACAATACTAGCCTTGTCAAAATACTTAACCTTCCAAATCAGTAGAGCAGAAAAGTCCCACCTACCACCTATGGGGGGCAATAATGGGAAACACTGCAGCAGCCACTATAAATTGAAGAGGCCATAAACGCTGTTAAATGCAGTGAACAATTTGGTTACAACAGCCAGCCAAGGACTACAACAATGGTGGTGAAGGTATATGGCCCAGCCTTTGCTTCTCCAAAGCGAGTGATTGCATGTCTTATTGAAAAGGAGATTGAATTCGAGACTGTCCCTGTTGATTTGCTTAAAGGAGAGCACAAAGACCCTGAATTTCTCAAGCTCCAGGTCACCTTCTTAAGCACCCCCCCCCCTTTTTTTTGTTAAAAAACTCCAGTTCTCAGTGAAAATTAATATTAAACAATCAATCATCTCAATCTCTTCTTTGCAGCCTTTTGGAACAGTTCCTGTCACTCAAGATGGAGATTATGTTTTATATGGTAATTTATCTCCTGTTTTTCTTACATGTAGATTCAGATGCTATCTTCTCCCCCAAATTTTTTAGGGTCTTTGAGAATATATAAGAGTAAAATAAAGGGCACTAAAAATTTATTCTTACTGATTGATATTTTTCTCTATTAAAAAACTAAATATATTTAGTTGTATTATTAAAAATTGGTGCTGTCATATGCACTTTATATTAATAAGTAAAGATTAATTTTTAACAATAAAAATAAATAAAATTTTTATAAAATAATCAATTTATTAGAAAAATTAATTTATCTATTATTTAGTAAAAAAAGGTACTTGCGGTTTAATCATAGTGGCTGAGTGGTTCCAGTGTTTCATATTAATTATAATGCAAGTGATAGTCCTTTTCCTAGAAAACAAAGAAAGCAGTGGTGCCGGAGAATTAATACGATTGATAAAAGTACCTAGGAAGACACTAATTTGTGAGTGCTGACTTTTTAGCAAAGAAAGATGACATTCTAAACCACTTTCTTAAAAACAATTCTTACTTTAATATTCATAATAATTAAACAGCACCAAATGATGATTTTTACAATTTGGGTTCTGCAGAATCCCGTGCAATCATAAGGTACTATGCAGAAAAATACAAATCACAAGGGACTGATCTACTGGGAAAGACAGTAGAGGAAAGGGGTCAAGTGGAAAATTGGCTAGAAGTTGAGGCACACAATTTCAACCCACCACTATACGCCTTGACCCTACATGTGATGTTTGCTTCCAAGATGGGGTTCCCTCCTGATGAAAATTTGATCAAGGAAAGCGAGGAAAAGCTAGGCAAAGTGCTGGATATTTATGAGGAGAGGCTGTCAAAGAACAAGTACTTAGCCGGTGATTTCTTCAGCCTTGCTGACCTGAGCCACCTGCCATTTACTCAGTACTTGGTGGGTCCAATGGGAAAGGAATACATGATAACCAGCAGGAAGCATGTGAGTGCTTGGTGGGATGATATTAGCAGCAGACCGTCCTGGCAGAAGGTTCTCCAGCTCTATGCTCCTCCTTTCTAAGAATTGAAAATGATGCAATCTGGGGATGGGATCTTTTCAATAATGTCTGCTTTGTTGTTTAGCAGTTTGGTTTGATTTGGGGTCTGGTCTTTGTCTGTTTTAAGAGGCCAACTAGTTATCCTATGTTAGCTATAGTTCAATAAAATGTTGATAGGGGTAGGGGGTTACAGTTATCGTTGTGTTTGCCTATGTTTGATGTTATGAATAAAGATGAAGAAACCATGGAGATATCAAAGAGAATCAAGTGCTCAATTGAATGTGCTTCAAAGGCAATTTTTTTTTCTTTTATTTTCTATGGTTTTATTACTTATTGATTTTCTTTTTTTTTTTGGTTTAAAATTTTGAAATAATTGTCCAAAAGGTTTTGGTAGTATTGGCATTGGCATTAATAAAAGCTGTGCGATTAACATAATTTGAACCCAAATCACATTTAAGTTGGCAAATACCTTATCTATCAAGTTAATACAGGATTTAAGTTAATCATAGTGTTTATTTATTGTTAATAATTCATACAAAATTTATGATTATAAGTAGTGTGAAAATGGTAAATTACTATGATATCAAACAAGTGAAGTGGCTTAAAAAAATTAGAAATCTAATTTTCGTAAGTCAGGGTCCTACCATTTATTTCCTGTTTAGCGAATTTGCTGCTCATTGAGCTTAGCTTGATCTAATTTTCGTAAACACATCACTTTCTTTTACCGTAGGAATGAGGTAGAAGCTTATTAATTATATTCATTCAATTTGCATGTAAAGATACATAATAAAAACTTAGATATAGTAATTATTCATTCAATTTGCATGTAAAGATATGTATTAAAATAATTTACTTTAGAAAATAAATAATAATTTAGTTTTAAACTTAATAATAATATTTATAATAATTTAATAATATGAAGTGTTTAGAGCAGTGCCATGAACAATTCCCAACTATCTGGCATAACTCATTCCCATAACTTGCCATGTTGGCAAATTGGTAATTTTTGTAAACAAATATCTTTGAGGCATGCTCTTTGTTGATATTTTGTACCCATCTTTGAAGTGAAGATTGATTTGAGTTTGATCAAACAAATCAAATTTCCGTTTTAAGAAGATTGAATAACTTGAATATTTGAAAACTTATATTAGACTTATTGAAAATAATTTCCGTACTCATTATCATGCTTTATTTGCTTTATTTATAAGAAGATTGATTGTAATTGATTTAGTATGTTATAGCAAATCAAAAGTAATTTAAATACTTGAGATTTATATAGCTTTGAGTAACTTGATTTCGGCCTAAGTTTCAAGGGAAAACTTAGAAAAGAGAGATTCTAACTATAAAATTTGGGATAAATTTTAAAATTATACATGAATTTTGATTTAATGTATAATTGTATATACGAATTTTAATTTCGTGCAATTATATACTTGAAATTCTAATTGTGTTCAAATTTATACTTGAAGTTTTAATTTTGATTTAATTATACACATTTAAAGAAGTAAATACATCAATTTATTTTTATATTGAATAAATATAATTATTTATGTATGCAACATATAAAATAAAATAATCAATAATTGTGTTAATAATTTATAAAAATTGGACCAAATCAAAATTTTATATATAAAGTTACACAAAATCAAAATTCACATATACAATTGCACATTAAAATATTATTTATATATGGTTTTGAGATTTATATCTACAAAATTAAAGTTAATGATTTGGAGAAAGTTGTAGTCACTTGTATGGAATGTCGAATGTTTTGTTCTTCAGCAATCTATAAAGCAATTGGTAATTCACGCTGCTTCTTGCACTTCTTAAATTTCTTGCAAGTTTTTAGCTCTACAATCTGATTCAATTAGGGTTGAGCTAATATTATATTATATATTTTTTGTTTAAGAGGAATTCTTTTTTTAACGAATATAAACTATAAATAAGTATATATATATATATATATATATATATATATATATATATATATATATATATATATATATTGTCAAAACCATTTGTTCTATGTTGAAAGAAAAAGGGACCGATTGGAAAATCAAAAATAGAGTTGCCACCGACCTTTTCGAGGTGTGATCGGATCTCCTCGAAATTGAAAACTTTAACAAAACTTTGGTTTATTAAAAACATATTTTGGTATACGAAAACTAAAAGCGAGTTGGGAGTCGGTTA
Organism: Gossypium bickii; assembly: GCA_025503065.1. Taxonomy (NCBI): domain Eukaryota; kingdom Viridiplantae; phylum Streptophyta; class Magnoliopsida; order Malvales; family Malvaceae; genus Gossypium; species Gossypium bickii. The sequence goes on along the minus strand of CP106711.1, from coordinate 25,246,661 downwards.
CGTACGAGGAAGGGTTAGCACCCTCGTAGCGCCCAAAATTGGTACCTAATTGATTATTTAATGTCTTAATGCCGAAAATTTGAAAAGATTCTGGATTACAATCCGTTTGCTTAAAAAAAATGACACTTGAACAAATCAAATTGGATGCTATGACCCTCTTATTTCAAAGAAATAGAAAGTCATACTCAGTGAGTTAGGGCACGGCATTTCTTATTCTCGAAACTGAGCTTGTCTTTTAAAACTCGTGTATTAAAGTTTGGAAAAAATATTCAGTTATTCGGGCTATATGAAAAATTGGAACCCAGTGAGTTAGGGCACAATTTCTCAAAATTCCCGAATATAGAATATTGTCTTTGTTTTTTTTTTAGAAATCCTTACCTCAATATAATAAAATGTCACATCTAGTGAGTTAGGACGCAACATCTCGAATTCTCAAGAATAAGCTTTTATTTAAAATTTTTGTACATTTTTATTAGAAGAAAAAGGGATACTTGGTTGTTTAGATTTAACGAGAAGAACGGAACCTAGTGAGTTAGGGCACGATTTTGTCGAAACCTCCAAACATGAGCATTGCCTTATTTTTGATAAGCTTTCCGATAAGCAATTTTAAAACCGGCTCAAAATATATTTATTTAGTTTTGTAAGTACCTAATTTTGCCCGGGCCCATAAAACAGAATAAAAAAACCAAAAATAATAATGTCCATTTACAGTCCCTGTTACAAGCCCAATTACACTCTAATCTAATAGCCCAATTAGCCTTAAACCCAAACAGACCAAAACCGAGGCCCGTTATCCTTAGCCCAGACCTAAACCACTAACCCAACACCAACAGGCAGGCCCAAAATGGCCTAGTTCCTAAACTGAACCCAGTCGACTTAGGGTTTTCTGAAACCCTCGCGCCGCAACGGTGGGAACCCAACGATCATGTTGCACTCCTCGCACCAATGAAGACACAGTAGCCTCTCGCCTTGTCACGCCTCAATCCACGCCCGAATGGTGCCCCATCGCCGCCGAGATCTCCGCCCTGCAAGAAAAGGAAAGAAACAGCAAGCAAAAATGGCAAAAATCTTGTATTTCTTTTTTTTTATTTTATTTTCGGGTTTATTTAAATCCCAAAAACATGTAAAGAGGGGGATACATACACTGTTACACACGAAAATAGAGGCAGACATAGATACTCAGAGAAACAGAAATAAAAACACAGAAGTTTTCTTTTTTAAACGAAGATGATTTTCATATTTTTAATCAGTTTATTTTTAGGTCTAGATTTTTCTTGTACGAATATCGAAAAGAGACGAAAAGAATGCTTACCTGCGTGAAGATCTAAAGTTTTAAGCCACTGGCCACCGTTCGTGGTGGCGTGTGGCACGCGTGAGGTTGTGGCACGAACATCCAGCGCCGGAGCCAGACGAGAGGACGAGAGGGACTTCAGAGAGTTTTAACCTTTTTTTTTAAACTGTTTTACAAATGTTTTCTTAACCGAATTTTTATTTATATAATATTTTAAAAACGACGCCGTTTTGGACCATGGGATCCGCGCGTTGACCCGACCCAGCCTTCAGGATCCGCGTGTTTTTCCTTGAATGGGCTAATTTCCATGTTAGTCCTTCCGCAGTTTTACTTGTCTCAATTCAGTTCAATTAGAAATTTTATTTTTTTATAAAATTGGCCCTAAATTTACATTCTGTTTTAATTAAGTCCCTTAAACTGTTTTAAAAAGTAACGATCCGAACGACGCCGTTTTAAAAAGAGGCTTAATTGCCATTTTAACCCCTGTGTTTTAATGCGCATTTTAATTCAATCCTGTTAATCTGTTTAATTGTTGTTTAACCCCTGTTTCTTTATTTATTTTTTAATTTACTTAATTTATTTATTTTAAATTGTTTTAATTGTTTTATCATGTTTTATATTATTTTCCTATATTTATTAATTTATTAATAGTTTTTATATATACTTTATATGTATTATTTTATATATATTTAATTATTATATATTATTTTACTTAGTTTAATAATTTTTATATTATTTTTAATCTATATATTATTTATTATATTATTTTTTTAATTTATATATTATATAGTATTATATATTTTTAACTTTGTTTTGTATAAAGTCTATTATAATATATAACCTATTTTATTTATATAATTTTTATGATTAATATATTATGTATATATATGTCTTTTTAAAATTATTATACATATTATTTGCTATTTTTTAATGTATAATCTTTATATATTATTATTAGTTATTTTATATTATTTATTATGTATTATGATTATTATTAAGTATCTTTATATTTGTTTAATATTACTTTAACTTTTTTATATTATTCATTGATTATTTATTATTAATATAATTTGTAATTAGGTTGAATTGATATATACGTTATAATGTATTATTCAATATCTTACTCATACCATTTTTTTTATAAAAATAGTTTTTAAATCAAATGATTTTCAAAATATGGTGATATGTGATATTTGGGGAATTTCAAGAAGAATTTTGCCCTAACTTATTGGGTTCGATTCTTCTCGTGAAACTTTAGGTATTACATATTTTCTTTTTTTAAAGAAATTTGTGATTTATCAATTTCAAAACAAAAAAACTTATTCTTGGGAATTCAAAATGTTTTGCCTTAACTTATTGGGTTCGACATTTTGTGTCTCGAGGTAGGAATTTCTCAAAATAAAAACGAGTTTAATTTCAAAGTCATGAGGTGCTATACCTTAACTTATTGGGTAAAGTACTTTATTTCTTTGGGGTAGGTAAGTCTTGGTTTTCTTTCTAATAAAAGGATCATATTTCATAATTTTCTTTATTTTCAACATTTGGACATGATTTTATCGATTTGGTACCAATTTTTGGGCGTTATGAGGGTGCTAACCCTTCCTCATACGTAACCGACTCCCGAACTTGTTTTCTTGTTTTTGTGGACCAAAATTAAATATTTTCAAAATAAAACACTTTACAAGGTGATTCAATTACACCTAAGTAAAAAAGATTGGTAGCGACTCCCGTTTTTGTTTTTTAAAGTCGATCCCATTTTTTAAAAAAAACCTAATTTTAAAATGGTTTCGACAAGTTTGTTTGGAACAAGAATGAAACCACCAATATCAATTAAAATGTTAAAATTGAATCATGATGCGATAATGTGAAAAAAACAAAGTTACAAACATGGAATAATATACATGGGTAAGATATTATACAAATGAATAACCATGATATGAAATTTGAAAAGAGCAAATTTGGGAACATACAATAGCAAGCAAATTAATACAACTAATATATAGCCAAACAAATAAACAACTAATGTATATAAAATAGTATGCATCAATTTAAATAATACATATGTAATAAAAACTTGATATAAAATAATGTATATAAAAATAATAATGACATATGAAAGTATTTGGAATAAATAAATATATAATTTAAAATAAGTTTTTTTTAAAGACAAATTATATACATAAACAAATTTAAGAGAAAATATTTATATGTATATATACATGAATAAATTTAAAAGAAAATATTTACATAAAATAATACGAAATCAATAATATATATACGTAAAAAATAATTTAATATAAATTATATATGTATATAAATATATATATATAAATTGATGAAAATAGCATAGAGAAATAAATAATATCTAGAACCATTTAAAATATATAATATATAATATTGATTTAAAAAAAAGAATAATTAAATAAAATAAACAAATAATTAAATAAAATAATTAAAGGACAATATTGAAATCAGAACAAAATTAGCGAGCTAAAAACAATAAATTAAAAAAGAAATCGAAAAAGGACTAAAACGCCATGCGCGTGAATTAAAAGGGACTAAAAGCACAATTTACTCGAGTTATTAAACGCAGCGTTTAAATAGGGATTAAATTTAAAACTGTGCAAAATTTCTGGGCAAAATTAAAATAAAAGAAAACTTAATCTAAAAAAGACTAAAATTCGGAAGGACTAAAAGGGTAAATAACCCATTAGAACCAAAACACGCGGATCTTGGCCGCAATCTGGTCGGGCATGTGGACTAAGTACCAAACGGTGTCGTTTTGGCACCTGAACACATGGGTTTAGCACCAAACGGTGGCGTTTTGGCACCTGAATTCCAAAGACTTAAACGACTCCATTTTCGTTTATTCTTAAAACCTAAAAAAAAAAGGAATGGCTATCTGCCATTTCCCAAAAACCCGAAATAAATCCCTTTAACAAGTTTCAAAACCCCTTTTCTTAAAACTTTCGGCCTCTTCGTCTTCTCAATCGACCAGTGGGCTTCATCGGTGCTTAATGCACCTCCACCGCCGTCGCAACCAGACCCAGGATCCGTCGACCTTTGACTCCAAGAAACAAACACTATTATTCCACCAGAAATGGTGGTTAATGATGCGCAGAGGTCCAACTTAGAACCAAGGTTCAAACGATAAGACCATTTCAACGCCGAAATCCTCTCCAGAAACTTCAATTTCGACGAAGGAGGAGAGGATTCCAACAATCTATTCATGAAGGTATATCCCTCCTTTTCTTTTTATTTATTATCTTATGCAAATAAAAAATAGAAAAAGAAAATCAGAAGATTGCCAAGATTGCCGAAAAGAAAAGAAAATTTCAATCACCTTCCGAAAACCAGTTTCCAGTTGTATTTTTGTATTCTCTGTGTGCGTAAAAATGTCAAGAAGATTACAATTATTTTGCTTCTGTTTTTATAACTGAATTCGAAAAAAATAAAAATCCAAATACAATCTTTTTTTCTTTTTTCTTGCTGTGCTTTGTTTTCGTCGTGTTGTGCAGGTGTATTACATGCGTGGCTGTACGGAGGTCGTACGCACGGACGTGGAGAGTACGTGGGGAGGAGAGCTGCTTGCGGCGCTGCTGCGGGGCTAGGTCTTAGGGTTTCAAATTCTGAAACTAAAATTTGGGCCGTTAAGCTAGTTTTAGGCTTTAAATTAAAATTAGTGTTTGGGTCGAATTTGGGTTATTTGGGTAGTGGTTTGGGCCATTGTTGGGCCTGCTGTAAACTTTTGTGTAATGGACCTTAAAAAAAAGGACTTTTATGTTATTATTTTTTGGTTTTTCAGTTTAGTTTAATGGACACTAGGCCCGGGCAAATTTGGGCTCTTACATATATATAAACAAATAATCACACATTTATTAAATTAGTATTCAAAATTTTTTGATGGTTGCCTATTGAGTCTTAGTTTGATTGATATAAGTATTGTTGTCAATATAAAAAGACGTGGGTTTGAGTGCGTTGAAACGCATTATCTTCCTATTTATACATTGAGGAGGGTGTTGACAATTATAGATTGCAAATTAATTATTCATTAGCACTATTTAAATTAAAAGTGATGATTTATCATCTTACAAATTTAATTATTCATAAGTACTATTCAAATTAAAAGTGATGATTTATCATCCAATGGATACATTTCTATAGGACATGTTTCTCCCAAGAAGTATATCCAATATGAAGGGTTGTGGCTCTTCAAAATTGTATTCATTGAGTGCATATAAATAGAGACATTATGGTGCTCATAAATTACACAATTACAATCAATCCTATTTTAAAAAATTAGAGTAAGAGTTAGGGGATTTCTCGATTTTGCTAATCAAAGGAAATTCAAAACTACATTGTATCCTGGGAGGACCTTTGTCTTGACCCTCTAACAGCTTTGTGTGGGGGCAAATAGTTCTCTTTGGAAAGTGTCATCCGCGCCTCAAAGTCTACTATTTATTTCCATATAAGTCTGTGATTCTATCGTATCCACTCAAATATCCAACAATCAAATAGAACTATGTTGGATATGGCGACGGAGGCTACTATTGCAGTCAAAGTGATGAACCAAGAATTTGTGAAACTTGACCGATTTGATGGTTCAAACTTTAATCATTTGAAGGACAAGATGTTGTTCCTTCTTACTGTCTTAAATGTGGCGTACGTTCTGGATCTAAACCTACAACCCATGAAGGATTTTGCTCTCAATGCAAACTCCAAGGAAATTATGAAAGTGCCTGAACTCAAGAAGAAGTGTGAAGAAGACAATTTTACATGTCGAGGATGCATCCTCAACACCTTGTCTGATCGATTGTATGATCTTTACATGTCATTGCAATCCCCGGTGGAAATATGGAAAGCTCTTGAAGAGAAATATAACACCAAGCAACAAGGTACTGATAAATTTTTAATGATGAAGTATGTTGAATTCAAAATGATTGATAGTATCCCAATCATGGATCAAGCCCATGAATTCCAAGTCCTTGTAATCAGGCTTCATAATTTGAAAGTTATTATTCCAGAATTGTTCAAGTTGGGGTTATCATCTCCAAGTTGCCCTCGTCTTGGAATAATTATTGGAAGAAACTTCTGCATATGGCAGAGGACTTCACTGTAGAGAAAATACTTAGGCATTTACGTATTGAAGAGGAAACTCAAAAGCGTGATGCGATGTATCTTCCCCAAAGTTCTAAAGTGAACCATGTGAGCGAGTCCAAGAACTCTCCACATCCGAGACCAAGGACGTGCAAGACAAGAAGAAAAAATCTCACAATTGTTATAATTGAAATAAGAAAGGACACTATATTAAGGATTGCAGATTTCTCAAAAAGAAACAAGATGCCACAACTTTCAAAGCCAATATGGTAGAGGACATAGACTTAGTGGCCATGGTCACAGAAGGGATTAAGAGTTTAGAGATTGGTATGATTAATAAACTTAACATATAATGACTGATAAGTCCTGTAATTAGTGGCTCGACTCTAGAGCTACTGTCCATGTGTGTAATGACCAACAACAATTCAAGAGTTATGAACCAGTGGCAAATCGTGAAGTGCTTATAGGCAACTATCAATCGGTTAAGGTGCTCGGTCAAGGGACAGTGGAACTCAACTTCACATTTGGGAAGAAATTGACTTTGACCAATGTGTTGCATGTTTTCGATGTGAGAAAGAATTTAGTGTCCGTAAGTATTCTGTGTAACAAGGGGTTCAAGATTATCTTGGAATTCGATAAGTTTGTCTTGCTTAAGGGTGATATATATGTAGGAAATGGATATTATAACAAGGGTATATTTAAGTTGAGCATTGATATTAATAAAATTAATTCTTCTACTTATATTGTTGAATATTATCCTTTGTGGTATGCGTCTTTAGCACATTTTAATTTTAAAACTTTACAATATATGCAAAAGAATGGTTATATAAGTCTAAGTAATGATGAGTTTGTGGATAAATGTGAAATTTGTATTCAATCAAAAATGACCAAAAAGTCGTTTCCTAATAAGTGTGAAAGGAATTCACAAGTGTTAGATTTAATTCATTCGGATGTTTGTAAATTAAATGAAACACTAACAAGAGGTGGAAAATGATATTTTATCACTTTTATAGACGACTTCTCTAGATTTACTTATGTGTATCTCATGAGAAGTAAAGACAAGAATTTTGATATGTTTAAACATTTTAAAAATGAGGTTGAGAATTTGTTTAATAAGAAAATCAAAGTGCTTCATAGTGATAGAGGTAGTGAATATTTTTCAAATGAATTTAATGTATTTTGCGAGGAACAAAGTGTGGTACATGAATGTTTCGCATCTTATACTTCGCAACAAAATGGTTTGGTAGATAGAAAGAATCCTACTTTAGTAGATATGGTTAACTCTATGTTGTTAAATGCTAAACCTCCATATAATCTATGGGGTGAAGCATTATTAACTGCGTGTTATATGCTTAATAGAATACCATCGAGAAAATTCAAAGTATCTCCATATGAGTTATGGGAGGGTCGGATGCCAAACCTAGATTACTTCAATATGTGAGTGTGTTTGGCTTACTATAGAATTCTCGACCAGTAGAGAACAAAGTTAGGTCCTAGAGCCATCAAGGGTGCATTCGTTGGATATGTCCAACACTCTAAGGTTCATCGTGTCTTTGACTTAGTGTTAAAGACGAAAACCGAAACAAGAGATGTTGTATTCATTGAAAATAAAGTTTTCAATAATAAAACAGATTCAAAAAAAGAATATCAACCAATGATCTCAAGTGATCAAACCAAAAGAAGTTTTTGTGATAATAAGGATACGGAGTCGGAAAAAAGTCAAAGAGTAAGAAAAGTAAAGGACTTTGATCTTGATTTTATTTCCTCACATTCTCTAGCATTCTTTATTGAGGGAAATAGAGAATCCATAATTAGGAAGATCCCCATAATGTTTAATGTGGATGGTGATCCCCAATCATATGGGGAAGCTATGACTTCTAGGGATGCAACATTTTGGAAAGAGGCTATCAATGATGAAATGGATTCAATATTATCCAACAATACTTTGATTATAGTTGATCTTCCTTAAGGATCGAAGCCGATCGGGTGTAAATGGGTGTTTAAAAGGAAGAATACTCCAAGAGGGGGTTCTTCAACCTTTAATGCTAGGTTGGTGGCTAAACGATTTAGGCAAATAGAATGCCTAGATTATTTTAACACTTATGCACCAGTGGCTAGGATGACATCTATTCAAATTCTTATAGCACTTGCATCTATCCATAAGTTACATGTACATTAAATGGATGTGAAGACAACTTTTTTGAATGGTGATTTCAAAGAGGAAGTCTACATAAAGCAACTAGAAGGTTTTGTGCTTCCTGGGAATGAACATAAGGTGTGTAAGTTGATTAAGTAATTATATGGTTTAAAATAAGCGCCTAAATAATGGTATGAGAAATTTGACTCGGTTATCCTGTCATATGGTTTTTTACATAATTGTGCGGATAAATGTATTTACACTAAATTCACCGATAGGTATGGTGTAATTATTTGTCTCTTTGTAGACGATTTGTTGATTTTTGGTACGAACATGGAAGGTGTTCATGAAACCACAAAGTATCTAGCCTCGGAATTTAGAATGTAGGATCACAATGAGGTAGATACAATTCTAGGTATAAATGTGAAAAAACATGAAAAGGGCTTCACACTAAGTCAATCTAACTACATCGAGAAAGTATTGGAAAATTTTAAACACATAAATATCAAGGATTCGAACACTCCATACGATTTGAACTTCAAGTTAAGTGAGAATAATGGCAGGGCTATAGTGCAACTTGAGTACGCCAGCGCAATCGAAAGTCTAATGTATGCAATGCATTGCACTAAACTTGATATCGCATTTGTTGTGTGCAAATTGGCGAGATTTACAAATTGTCCTAATACTAATCATTGGAAAGGCATTTGTAGGATTTTTGGCTGTCTTAATAAAATAAAAAATTTGGGATTATTCTATAGTGATTATCCTGCAATATTAGAAGGTTACTCGGATGCAAGTTGGATTACAAGTCTAAGTGACAATAAGTCCACATCGAGATGGATTTTAACAATCGGAGGTGGAGCCATTATTTGTCCTCCAAGAAACAAACTTGTATCTCGCATTCAACTATAGAGGCTGTATTTATAACCTTAGGGGCTACTAGCAAGAAAGTAGAATGGTTAAAAGATCTCTTTCTAGATATAAAGTTGTGGCCACAAGTAGGTTCGCCATTTCCGTATATTGTGATAGTGAATCTACCATGTCTCGAGCGTATAATAAGGTGTACAATGGAAAGTCTAGACATATAAGTTTGAGACATGAGTATGTGAGACAGTTGATTAAGGACGGTGTGATAATTGTTACCTAAGTTAAGTTAATTGACAATTTAGCGATCCATTGACAAAGGGTTTGTCAAGGGATTTGGTTAAGAGTACCACCACTAAGATGGGATTAAAATCATTCTAATCATGTCATTGATAATGGAAACCCTACTTTGTTCTAGTCAAAAGTTAGTTTAAGGTTCAAAGGGTAATAACAAGTTATCAAATGACAACGTACACTAAAAATCAAGATTTAATGTTTATATTTTTGGGTGATGAGTTTTTCTCTTAATGGATGGACATTAATTGTAATGAAATCCACCAATATGAACATGAAATGGTGCTGCTTCAACGAGATTTTCTTTATGGTTTTCTCTCATACATGTTCATGAAACGAGATAAGCACATGGCCATAACGGTGTTAAAGCAAATTAAACTCTTACTCTAATACTTTACGATTATGTGTGAAATTTTTCTGGTATTTACTTTAAGAGTGTTGGTTCAAGCAACTAGCCACCATTCACTTTGTTGATACTCTAAGAGTTTTGTAACAATCCATTTTTCAATGAAATCAGGACAGTGGTTTCAGGACCACAAATCCGATCCGAAAATAAGGTTTGTTTTTATTTTACTATATGGTCCGTAATATGGCAAATATGTCTTGTGGAAATTTTGATACGAAAATTTTATCAATTTAGTGCTTAATTACGAGAAGGACTAAATCGCATAAAATGCGAAAGTTGAATTCTAGTAGTTATAAGGATCAAATAGCTATGAAATTCAAAACTTAAGGTCCTTATATGGTAATTAGACCATTAAGAAAAGTATGTAGATTCCTGGTGACTCATCCATAGAAATATAGAAAAAGGGCAATGACTAAATTAGAAATAACAAAATAATTAATTAATTAAAAGATGAAAAGAAATTATATCATCTTATTTTCATCATCTTCAACCTAAAAACACATGGAAACCTTAGGAGAGAGAGAAGAAACTTTCAAGGCCTAATTAGGTAAGTTTCCTTGTCCCGTTTTTAGTAATTTTGGTATTTTTGAAACCGTGATAGCTTAATCTCTCTATTTGAGGGATTAATTTGAAAAGTTATCAAGGTATGAAAAATGGTTCATGGATGTATATGCAGGAAATTAGAAATTTTTGGTAGAAAATGAAAGATTATTGATAGATAAACAACTTTTACAAAGTGATTTTTGATGAAAACATGATTTAGGGACTAAAATGAAAAGTTGTAAAATTTGATGAAAAATTCTAAAATTTCATGAATACATGTGCTGTAAAATTTGTAATGGGGCTTTGGTTAGACTTGGAATAGGGAGTAATTTGCACAAGTTTCATTTTCCAAGCCTAAAGACAAAATCGAAATTTATGAAAAAGTTAGGGGCAAATGGTAATTTTACCTAAGACGTAAATTGATCCCGTTTAAATATGAAATGTATGAAATTGATGATTAAAATCATTTATATAGATCCGAACAACACTAATTCGAGGTTAGATCGAGGAAAAGAAAAGGTTTCAGATTAGTAGATTTCTAATGCGAACAAGTGTCGAGGTAAGTGGGCCGTGCATCATTCATCATTCTCTCTTCTCTCAAATATAATCTACTCAAATCAATATAAAATAAGCCTTTTCCATTCCCCACACCTAGCATCATCTCTTCATAGAGATTTTAACAATTAAGCCTCTTAAAGAGCCTTTGGTCGGTCACCTTGGAGAGTTATCAGCAAAGGGACAAAGCAAAGGAGCGAATGAGCCTAGTCAGTCAGAGTCTTGGGTGACAGCCACTTTGATCTGGGTTTAATCTTTCCTTTTTTTAATTTAATCTAAAAATGTTTGCTATATGTTCTTTGTTCTTATTTACAAAAATGTTAGCTTAATTCTATTTAAGCTAGGATGATTACTTTGATTAAATAATATTTATTTGATTCATGCTTATAATGTTTGTGCCTCAATCGATCATGTTTTTAATTAAAATCAAGTCTGTATTTTGTTCATACGTGATTGAAATGCACCTGAATTAGCTGAGCGCTCCTAACCAGATGACGACTAGTGGACACATAATTGAAATATGCATGCTCAATTTAGATCTTGGCCCGATTAAATTGCAGGTTACATAACAACTCTGACCAAGCTCTGTTATCTGCATAGTTTTTAGATTTGTGTGATTAAACTGTTTCAAACCTGACACGTCCCTGTTACCTCACATGAATGCTAAGAAACCCTTAATAAATAAGGATCAGTAAAATGCGTATTTACTAAGTAAAGGATTCCAAAAGGACCTAATGTGGTTTCCAAACTCATGAAAGATAGAGTTGCCATGGAATGTTTTTCTGAATGTTATTAAACATGTTGATAATAAGTTGAGTTTAATTAAAGTAACTGTCCTAGTTTATTTATGTTATAATTGTTGCAAGTTGTGTTTAATTTTGCAAAAATTTGTTTCATTCATATAGTTTGCATACTTAGGATAATTTGTATTAGTGATCATTGCATTTAGTTTAATATACTTAGTTTTTAATCATTACTTCTCAACTAAACTGTGTTTTTATTTACCAAATTGTTAATATAATTTTACAAATTAAGTGGCTTAGCAAAAATACAATTCCTGTGGAGACGATAACTCGATACTTACTTATTACTTGATAACGACTGTGTACACTTGCACAAACCTACGCGTTACAAAGCTCAGAAAAATGATAGTAAGTTGCAAGCAAAATGGGTACAAAGCGAATCGACTCTTGACTCAGAATTTCAGATCGGGATTGATGGTTGTTTGTTATTCAGAGGCAGGGTATGTGTGCCGAAAATTCAGAATTAATACGGATGATTTTGAATGAAGCTCACAATGGCAACATGTCTATACACCCCAGTAGTAATAAAATGTATAATGATCTGAAAAAGATGTACTGATGGCCATGAATGAAACAAGATGTTTCTGAGTTCCTATCTAAGTGTTTGATAAGTCAAAAAGTAAAAGCTGAACATCAGTTGCCTTCTGGACTATTACAGTTGGTTACGATACCGGAATGGAAATGGGAAAGAATTACTATGGACTTCGTAACGAGATTACCCATGTAGAAGAAATATGCCATTTAGGTAATTGTTGATCGGTTGATAAAGTCTGCACAGTTTATTCCAGTACGTATGGATTATTCCTTGGATCGATTGGCTGAATTATATGTTTTTGATATTGTCAGATTGCATGAAGTACCTGTCTCCATTATTTCAAATAGGGATCCTCAGTTTACATCTTGATTCTGGAGCAAATTGCAAGAAGCTCTGGGCACTCAGTTGCACTTTAGCACTGCATTTCATCCCTAGATTGATGGTCAATCTGAACGGGTAATACAGGTCTTGGAAGATATGCTACAGTGTTGTATACTTGAGTTTGAAGGTAACTGGTTGCCTTTGGTTGAATTTGCTTACAATAGCAGTTATCAGTCTAGTATTAAAATGGCACCGTATGAAGCTTTGTATTGTCGCAAATGTAGAACTCCATTATACTGAACAAAACTCAGTGAGAAAAAGTTACACGGAGTTGACTTGGTCCTAGAGACCGAGGAAAAACTAAAGGTAATTTGAGACAGCTTGAAAGCTTCCTCTGGTCGTCAAAAGTCTTATGCTAATTTGAAGCGAAAAGAAATAGAATTTCAAGTCGATGAGAAGGTATTCTTGAAAGTGTCGCATTGGAAGAAAGTTCTCCGGTTTGGTCGTAAAGGAAAACTAAGTCTACAATTTATTGGACCATATGAGATTACTGAAAGAATTGGACTAGTTGCTTATCGGTTAGCTTTACCACCAGAGCTTGATTGGATTCATAATGTTTTTCAAGTGTCTATGCTATGGCGGTATCGATCCGATCCTTCACATGTTATCTCTCCGACAGAGGTAGAGATTCAGCCTGTTATGACATATGGTGAAGAACCAATTAAAATCTTAGCTCGAGAAACAAATGAGTTAAGAAATAAAAAAGATAGCATTAGTAAAAGTTTTTTGGCAACGACATGGCATAGAAGAGGCTACCTGGAAGTCGGAGGATACTATGAGGAAGCAATACATGAATCTTTTCTTTGGTAAGATTTTCGAGGACGAAAATCTCTAAAGGGGGAGAGTTGTAACAACCCATTTTTCAGTGAAATCAGAACAATGGTTTCGGGACCACAAATCGGATCTGAAAATAAGGTTTATTTTTATTTTATTATATGGTCAGTAATATGGTAGATATGTCGTGTGGAAATTTTGATACGAAAATTTTATCAATTTAGTGCTTAATTACGAGAAAGACTAAATCGCATAAAATGTGAAAGTTGAATTCTAGTAGGTATAGGGATCAAATAGCTATGGATCCAAAACTTAAGGTCCTCATATGGTAATTAGACCATTAAGAAAAGTATGTAGATTCTTGGTGACTCATCCATGGAAATGTAGAAAAAAGGCAATGACTAAATTGGAAATAGCAAAATAATTAATTAATTAAAAGATGAAAATAAATTATATCATTTTATTTTCATTATCTTCAACCTAAAAACACATGGAAACCCTAGGAGAGATAGAAGAAACTTTCAAGGCCTAATTGAGTAAGTTTCCTTGTGTCATTTTTAGTAATTTTGGTATTTTTGAAACCAGGATAGCTTAATCTCTCTATTTGAGGGATTAATTTGAAAAGTTATCAATGTATGAAAAATGGGTCATGGATGTATATGCTGGAAATTAGAAATTTGTGGTAGAAAATGAAAGATTATTGATAGATAAACAATTTTTACAAAGTGATTTTTTATGAAAACATGATTTAGGGACTAAAATGAAAAGTTGTAAAATTTGATGAAAAATTCTAAAATTTCATGAATACATGTGCTGTGAAATTTGTAATGGTGCTTTGGTTAGGCTTGGAATAGGGAGTAATTTGCACAAGTGATTGTCGAAATCAGAGTCTTAAATTTATAAAGAGAGAATGATCGAACCTGGAAACTAACTCTGACAATAACTAAAGGCAAGTGTACCTATCGAACAGTAGTATAGCTTAGGCAAGACCGGATTGTCAAACCCAAAGGAACTAAAAGTACTAATACTAACTTTCTTTTTATTATTTAGCCTAAAATAAGTGAGGTTACTTTAATCTAATCTAAATTAACTACTACTAAGCTAAAGACGCAAAGACAAAAAGAATGAATAGGGAAACAACTTGAGAAAAAACTCAGTTGATTAAGACGATACCCTCAGGAAGAATCCACCTAGACTTCACTTGTTATCTGACACTGAACCAGACGATGTATTCACTTGATTTGATCCGTAAGACTCCCTAAGTTATATTAAACCCTCTCTCGAGGCGAATAACGTCTAACCCTAGGTTGATTAATTGAAATCTCTTTCTAATTAAAACCCCTAGAATCGCATTAACTCGATCTATGGATTCCCATATTAGGTTTCACCCTAATCCGGCAAAATCTCGTCACCCTATCTTTAGGCGTGCGATCAACTCCGCTTAATTATGCTAGATCTACTCTTAAGCAGGGACTTTTGCTCCACCACCTAAGCACATTCGACTTGAATCAATAGCCCCAAAATATTAACACAAGAATTAAGCACGCATAATGAAGAACAAATCAAGTATTTATCATATAGTTCAGAAAACAATAACAAGATCCGTCTTAGATTTCATCCCCTTCAGGTATCTGAAGGATTTAGTTCATAACAAATAAAGAAAACATCTCAGAAGAAAAGATAAAATAAAACATAAGAAATCCCTAAAACCCCCTGAAGAAATTGAAGGAGAGATTCGCGCGTCTTGAGTAGAATTCAGCAAGCTTGAGATGGATCAATCGGCTATTTTCGAGTAATTCCCACAACTCGACCTTTTCTCGCTTGGCTCTTGGCCTAGCTAAGCGCCTCTCTCTTCGGTAGCACTTAGGGGGTTTATATAGGCTTTTGAAATATGCTTCTTCGCCTAAGTATCCAAATCCGAATGAAATTGCTCTTTCCAGCGACAGGGACACGGCCATGACACACGCCCGTGTGGATCGTGGCCAGGCCGTGCTTGGACTTCTTTAATGAGGCACAGCCGTGTAAATCGGGGTAAAGCCGTGTTCTCGTAGCTTGATGAGGCACGGCCGTGTTGGCTAAAGTCCAGGCCGTGTCGATTTCCTCCTTGGCCCAAATTGCTTCGTTTTAGGCCTGTTTCTCGTTCTTTTTATCCTCGGGTGCTTTCCTGTGTATAAGACATGAAAAGAAAGGATTAAGAGCACCTTTTTACATAAATCAAGGGCTAAGTCATCCGAAAGTATGCTAAATGTGGGATTAAAATATGTTACTATTACGGTTTATCAAATACCCTCACACTTAAGCTTTTGCTTGTCCTCAAGCAAAATTCTCAACTTACAATTAAAACGAACTTTCCTTGATTCATAACTCCTATCAACAATGTCTCATCGTAATTCAAAGATGATTCATACATGGATAATTCAACTCAAAGAGTCCTAAAGATTCAAACAATCTAAGTCATGTATTTGTGATTACGAAAACGCAGGTGTTTCCCCTTGTCTAAATAATTACCTTTAATTCAAAACTGACAAGGATTGACATCCTCACAAAAGATTCACTCAAATCACTGAAACAGTGTTTAAGGTTCAAAGTTAAGCACTCATAAGTCGAACCTGAAAAGTTAATCCCATAGGCTTGCCTGAAAATCAAATCTCCACCACTATAAAATGAGATGATAAACAGATCAAAAGGTCTTTACAGGGTTGTAACAGGGCTAGGGTTAAAGGTGTGGATAAAGGCTGAATTAGAAAGTTAGAATCGAGAATGAATTGACAAGTTACCTATCTAGAATAATGAACTAATCCTAAATAATTACATCAATTGAAAGCTAATAATACGAGCTTTTTTCCTTAAGATTTGAAATTTAAATGTGTAAGCTCACTTAATTATATAACTAATAATAAATATACTTTTTTTTGTTTTTTTTAAGAACAAATCAAGTAAAAAAGGATAAATTCAACTATTGAAATATTATGTAACTAATCAAATCCAATCTCGATATAAGGGTAGTCAAAATGAATGGTGATAACAAATACAAAGGGTTTTGGGTTAATATTAGTGGGTGAATCAATAAAAGGGTTGTTAGGATCAATGGGGTTCACTAGGGATTAATTATGAATGTAGGCTTTTTATGGAATAAGTGGGTTAAATCCTAGGTGCCTTTATCATCTTTGTATATCAAATCATAGGTGTGGTCTTGACATGTATAATCAAGGCAAGTTCTAGAATAACAGTTCAATGTTGACACACTCATACTCAATAAAGTGAGCAAGGAAAAGAATATATGCTCTATTAGGCTCAAAATCTCACAAAAATTATGGGTGTTTTGACATCATCCTTGTAAATTTCAAATTTCAAAGTAATATTCAAATTCAGGTAGACAACCTAAAAATTTTAATTTTGAAAAATCAGACTTATCATGCTTGATTCTCTAGTATTCTTCAATTTTAATCATCAATGCACAATTAACTATGACTTATTCAAAAACATGTCAATAAAAGTAATATGAGGAAATTACTCAAGAACTAGATATAATTCAGGGATTTGAGAATAATGAAAAAAAAGGTTAGGTACTTTTATCCTCAGGGATTTGATAATAATGCAAAAAGTTAGGCACTTTTACCCCCCACACTTAAGATGTACATTGCCCTCAATGTATAAAGATAGATAGTAACGTTATTATAAAATCAAAAGAGAAGGGAAAAAAGTGACACTTCCTGAATTATGGATGATTGCCTTAGAGGATGTGGAAAATACGTGAGGAGTGCCGTCTTTTGTTATGGTGGTTATTAACGAGCTCCGCGCTAGATGAAGAAATTGGGGAGCTCGTGAAGAATTAGCCAGGGTTTATTAAGACACAATTAAAATAAACTAAATATATAATTAAAGACAAGAAAGATAAAGAGAAGGAGACTAAGAATGAAAATAAAAGTAAAAGAAACGAAAAATGGACCGAAGCGTCCTTATTGTTGGATGGTTCGCGAGGTGGGTGTGATTCCTAAGGCTGTTGTGGTGCTGGCGGTGGCAGAAGTGGCGTGATTCCCTAGTAGCCTTTAGAACTCCTCGGGTTGTAGTAGTGGTGGTCGTGGTTCCCAAGGAGTGATTCCCTAGCAGCCTGACGAACCTGACACCTTGGCTTGTTGTTTGGATGAAGCGGCCGGCTTGAACTTATGTATTGGGGTCTCCCTTAAGGAGACTACGCTTGGTTTCTTCTGTTTCTTCGACATGGTTTTATTGTAACTCAAGAGTTATTGAGAATTGTTATGGAGAGGGGAGAATTTTGAGAGGAAGGGGAGGAAGAAAAGAAGTGGACAGTGGGTGGAAAGAATGGGGAAGAGAGGTGGGTTTAAATAGAGTTTTGTTTTTTGGTGCTTGCCCACGCCCATGGACTAAGGGTGTGTTGATTCATACGGCTGCCTCGCACGGCCGTGGTAAGGCTTTATTCATTTCTCCCACGCTCGTTAGCCATGGGCATGTTGATTCTCATGCTCGTTTTTCAGCCAGCCACGCCCGTTTGGGAGAAGTTAGTATGTTGGCACTGTTGGAAGGCACGGGTGTGTTTTGCCCGTGGTTGGCAAGTCAGTATCTTCACACAGTCATAAGGCACGGCCGTGCCACTTTGTTGGTGCCCGTGAGGGAGTGGTTGAGTCCGTGATTTGGAAGATTAGTGGGGATTTGATTCGTACTGCCTCTGCTATGTCAGTACGAAGATTTTGTATTTCCACACGGTTACGGCCACGGCCGTGTGCAAGACCGTGTGGTCTGGAAATCTGTATTTTTGTTTAGTTTACAATTAGGTAAGAAGAAAAGAAAATAAATTGAAAGCAAAAATGTGAAAATAAATTGTGTTAGTGCTTGGATTGCCTCTCGAGAAGCACTCGTTTATAGTCTTAAGCTAGACTTTCCTCATATTTGAATCAGGGAGGTTTAAAGATTTGAATATCTTCCCTTATGCTTATAGTTCTATTTTCTTGATAAATTTTGAGTCGAGAAGCATTTAACTTAAAAGTGCCGAATGTTGGATTGCTTACCTCGACTGTTCCGTATGGGAAGATATTTTGTACCTCAAGAGAGATTTCTTCGTTTTCTTTCAGGTTTTCTGTCTGATTCGAGGATCTACTTTACCTAACAGTACCTGATCTCCTATTTTGAAGTGGTTTGATGTTCCAATAAACTCCTCTAAATGCTCATTCGGTTCTTCTTTGTGTGGTTCTGGTTCCTCTTTAAAGTGTGTCGTGTACTTTTCTAAATTGTCGATCTCAAGGCCTTGTTCTTCATATTCTTTTTCTTTGTTGGCACAAGGTCCATGATCCGGATCAAGTTTGTAACTTAGTGGTGTTTCCTGTAGTGAAAGTTGAACAATTTGGTTGTCAACTGATTTTACTTTTTCACCTTCATTTCTTGATGTCCTGGTCAAGTCAAGAGCTTGTAAACTGATCGATTCGTCACCTACACGAAGAATTAGTTCTCCTGTACCAACATCAATCTTAGTCCTGGCAGTTGCTAAAAAGGGCCTTCCTAAAATTAAAGGGATCGAATTATCCTCTTCCATGTCTAAGACAACGAAATCTACTGGGAAAACGAATTTATCGATTTTTACAAGAACATCTTTGATAATACCCTTAGGAATTCTAACAGTTTTATCAGCTAATTGAATGCTCATCCTAGTTTGCTTGGGCTTCCCTAGACCTAGTTGTTCAAACAATGTATAAGGCGTGACATTTATACTTGCCCTTAAATCAGCTAAGGCATTATCAATAGTTAATCTACCAATTAAACATGGAATTGTAAAACTTCCTGGATCTTTTAACTTTTGCGGTAGTCTATTCTATAATATTGCTGAACATGTTGCATTTAATTCCATATGTGGCTCCTTGTATATCTTTTTCTTATTCGTCAAGAGCTATTTTAAAAATTTCCTCAAATTTGGCATCTGAAAAAGAGCTTCAAGAAGCGGTAAGTTAATGTGTAATTTCTTTAAAAGTTTAAGAAACTTACCGAACTGTTCCTCTGTATCATCTCTTTTCATTGCTTCGGGATAAGGTATGCGAGGTTGGTACTCCTTGATTACCGATTTTGGCTTTTCCTGTGTTACCTCAACTTTTCCTTCATCTACTTTATTTTCTTTTTTCAAATTGGGTTCATCTAACCCTGTCCTATCATGAGCTGTGATGGCTTGGATTTGCTCCTTCGGGTTAATCTCGATGTTGCTTGGTAGACGCTCTTGTGGTCTTTCGGAGATCTCTGATCGAATTTCAGAAACTATCTTGGTGAGTTGTCCAATTGACTTATTAAGTTCTCTGACTTGGCTCTCGATCCCTTTGATTGATGCTTATTGATTACCAAGCGTTGTCTCATTTTTTTGTAGATGGGTTTCTGTGGCTGCCATGAATTTTGTCAACATTTCTTCGAGGTTCGGCTTCTTTTCCTGTGGATAGGGCTGATTTTGGAAATTTTGAGAAGGTTGTTGTCTTTGATTTCCTTGATTTCCTTGACCTCCCCATGAAAAATTTGGGTGGTTCCTCCAACCTGAATTATAATTATTACTATAAGGGTTATTATTAGTTCTAAAATTGTTACCAATATAGTTCATTTGTTCGCTTTCTGTGCCCGGTTGGTAGGGTGGGTACTCAGGATTCGCCACACTTCCACTTCCATCGCACTGCATCACTGGATGTACCTGTGAAGAACACAAACTATCGAGCTTTTTATTCATCATCTCTATATGTGTTGATAGCATGGTTACTATATCGAGATTGAAAACTCCGGCTGATTTTGTTGGTTTTGTCCTTGTAACTTGCCACTGATAGTTATTCAGTGGCATCTCTTCTATAAACTCATAGGCTGCTTCAGGAGTTTTATTGTTCAGGGTTCCACCGGCGGCTGAATCAATTAGTTGCCTCGTTGAGGGGTTTACACCGTTATAGAAAGTTTGGACTTGGAGCCATAAAGGTAAACCATGGTGTGGACACCTTCTCAAAAGATCCTTGTATCTCTCCCATGCGTCGTATAATGTCTCTAAATCCATCTGCACAAAATGTAACACCCCTAACCCGTAACTAACACCGGACTAGTGTTAGAAGCATTACCGGACAAATCGAAAATATTCACAGACAAAATCATACATTCAATCATCATTATCAGACATAATGTCCCTTAAACGGGTTCTCGAGACCTTAATCATGCTTAGAAGTCGAGTGGAGACTAAATTGAAACACATATGAAATTTCATGAAAATTTTAAACTTTTTTAAAATACAGGGGAGGCACACCCGTGGAAGGAGACCGTGTGCCCTCCACGGCTTCTAGACACCCCCGTGTGTTCTTTCATGTCTATATACTGACTTGATCCCCACGGCCACCAAACACGCCCGTGTATCCTGACCGTGGTCTTATACTGACTTCCCCACCACGGCCACCAAGCACGCCCGTGTACTATGGTCGTGTGCTCTTAGCTAGCTACTGACTTGTACACCACGGCCAAATGACACGCCCGTGTCAAAGCCGTGTTATTTTTAGTCAGATCTCGCTAATTTACCCCACGCCTAAGGCACGCGCGTGTGTGCCAACAAGCGTGTGACATTATAGGTCATTTACAAGGCCAAAATGCCACCCATAAGGGTCAAACCTATAATCAACATATAACATCCCATTTCATTCACCCATGACCATCAAAACATACCAAATAGCCAACCAAATCATGCATATTTGTCAACTAAGATAATCACACTACAATCCATTCAATACTCATTCAATCTAACCTTTCAAACCAATTCCAAACATACCAATTTGCATGATCAAATCTCATTTATGCTCAAGCACCAATCATCTATATACTTACCATTTCGAAACCATTTCATATATCTACTAATCATACCAAAACAACTTCTCAAATCACATTCATTTAAGCATAATACCAAAACTTAACTAGCCAAATCACATGGCTAAGTTCACTTTACAACTCATAACAAGAACTAGCCTATACATGCCATATCTAGCTATATACATATCCAAGGTGTACCAAAATGATATTAGTAGTGTGATGACGATCCTTGACGGTCCTGAGCCATCAGTAGCTTTGACGACTTATAAAACAGATTAAACACACACACAGAGTAAGCTTTCCAAAAGCTTAGTAAGTCAATATATATAAATAAACTTATATATATAAATAAACTTAGTATGGAAGGCCTAAATACAAATAAATTCATTGGCAAATTAATCACTTATCAACCCTCACATATTTGTTTTGGTTCATACTTTATTAACCATTTTCACCATTCAAGAATCATATAAACACATAGCTCATCTAGCCAAAACAATTCTTATCATGTCATAATTTCCATATACATATTATCATAGTAAGATCATTTAGATAGTTACCTTATATACACATATAGTGTATAATAAACGTACCTGAATCGGATTTAATATCACATAATGGTTCATAGCTCGGATTTGTAATTTGTATCACAGACTTGCCCAATGAACCAATAAGAATCTAGTAGGACACTCAGAAAGCTCGGAATAGTCGTACAATACCAACGTCCCAGACGAGGTCTTATATATATAAACAGATAATGATGCCTACGTCCCAGGCGAGGTCTCATATATAAATAGATGATGCATACGTCCCAGACGAGGTCTTATATATAAATAGATAATGATGCCTACGTCCAAGATGAGGTCTTATATATAAACAGATAATGATGCCTACGTCCCAGACGAGGTCTTATATATATAAACAGATAATGATGCCTACGTCCCAGACGAGGTCTCATATATAAACAAATAATGATGCCTATGTCCCAGACAAGGTCTTATATATATAAACAGATAATGATGCCTACGTCCCAGACGAGGTCTTATATATAAACAGATATTGATGCCAACATCCCCAACGTGGTCTTCCTCGTAAACAGATATTGATGCCAACGTCCCCGATGTGGTCTTACTCGTAAAAGTAATTGATGCCAACATCCCCGATGTGGTCTTACTCGTAAACAGAAATTGATGCCGACGTCCCCGACGTGGTCTTATTCGTAAACAGAACAGATACCTATTCCTAGATTCATACGAGGCTTCTCAGACTTAATCAATATATCGAACTTATCTCAGAATTCAATTACAGAATTTCTCATAAGCATTCATTATCAACATTAATCAAATGAACAGGTATAATTTCATATAAGCACATTATTTGCATAGTGACTTACCTCGGATTCGATTTATCGAACTGAAAACGGCTACTCAATTGCTTTCGCTTTTTCGCGATCTAAGTCCGTTTTCTTCGGTTCTTGATCTAAACATATTCAGAATTAACCCTTTTATTCACTATTTCATTCAATTCAATCCATACACACATATTTTGGGTTATTTACAATTTAGCCTTCACATTTGCACATTTTATCAATTTAGTCTATTTTTCTCAAAACATCAAATTCACAAAATTCATTCACACCCATGCATAGCCGAACTTTTCTAGGGACTATATAAGTCCAAATATTTCATCAAATTCACAAATTAGTCGTCCAAAATAATATTTTTACAATTTAGCCCTATTTAGCTAAATTCAACAAAACTTCAAGAACAAAACATGTTCATCAAGCTTAAATCTTTCATTTAACACCATAAAACATCACAAAACTCAACATAGCATCAATGGCATTTTACACAAACATCATCAATTCACAAAATTAATACATGGGTTTTGTAGCTCTCAAAGCAACGGTTGCAAAAACGTAAAAATTATCAAAAACCGACCGAAAACATACCTTAATTCAAGCTTACAATTGCCGAAAACCTAGCTCAACTTTCTTCCTTTTCTTTCTTCAATATTCTAAGACTCAAAAAAAAGATGATAACCATCATCTTTCTTTTGTTTCTTTTACTATATTCATTTTAATACTAATTTACCATATTATCCTTATTACAAAATATTTATAACCTATAAACATAAGGCCATTAATGACTTTTAGTCATCCACTAACTAATTATTGGCTCATTTGCCACATAAGGCCTCCACCTTTACAAAGCCACAACACTTGAGTACTTTAACAAATAGCATACAAATTTCACATTTAATGCAATTCAATCCTTTTATCAAATTAAACACGCAAACGGACAAATTAGCTTACAGAATTTTAGCACATGCTTAGTCACATATCATAGACACAGAAAATAAAATTAGAATAATATTATTCGGACTCAGATTCATGGTCCCGAAACTACTGTTTCGACTAGGGTATAAACCGGACTGTTACACAAAAGAAGAGATATCATTCCGTAATTTGGCCGTTTTGGCCGGTGGGAAATATTTTAATAAAAAATTTTCGGTCATCTACTCCCATGTAGTGATTGACCCTCGTGGCAACGAGTTTAACCACTGTTTGGCTTTATTCCTTAATGAAAAGGGAAATAACCGAAGATGTATGGCATCATCAGAAACGCCATTTATTTTGAAGGTATCACAGAACTCTAAAAAATTAGCTATATGAGTATTTGGATCTTCGCCCTGCAAACCATCAAATTGAACAAATTGTTGAATCATTTGTATTGTGTTAGGCTTTAATTCGAAATTATTTGCAGCTATAGCAGGCCTAACAATACTCGATTCCACTCCTGCTAAATGCGGTTTAGCATAATCATACATAGTACGCGGGGCATTGTTTTCTCCCACATCTTGCGGTGGTGGGTTATTCTCGTCCATTCCTTCAGTAGGATTGGATCTGCCTTCTCGATTTTCTTCTGTGTAATTTAGGGCTCGCCTAATTTATCTGCGATTTCTGCGAGCGGTGGCTTCAATATCACTGTTGTATACTAAAGGTCCTCTCGGGTTCCTTCTAGTCATAAACTAGAGGTACCTGCTAGGAAAAGAAAGAAAGTTTAGCGAAAATCCAAATTTAACCTAGAAAATAAAAATAAAATTAAATTGAGAAAAAATAAATAAAAAATCATAATAATGGCTAAAGTAATAAAAATAGAGCGTTCTTAATATTTTAGTTCCCCGGCAACGGCACCAAAAACTTGATTGTCAAAATCATAGTCTTAAATTTATAAAGAGAGAATGATCGAACCTGGAAACTAACTCTGACAACGATTAAAGGCAAGTGTACCTATCGAACAGTAGTATAGCTTAGGCAAGACCGGATTGTCGAACCCAAAGGAACTAAAAGTACTAATACTAACTTTTTTTATTATTATTTAGCCTAAAATAAGTGAGGTTGCTTTAATCTAATCTAAATTAACTACTACTAAGCTAAAGACGCAAAGACAAAAAGAATGAATTGGGAAATAACTTGAGGAAAAACTCAGTTGATTAAGACAATACCCTTAGGAAGAATCCACCTAGACTTCACTTGTTATCTAACACTGAACCAGACGATGTATTCACTTGATTTGATCCGTAAGACTCCCTAAGTTATATTAAACCCTCTCTCGAGGCGAATAACGTCTAACCCTAGTTTGATTAATTGAAATCTCTTTCTAATTAAAACCCCTAGAATCGCATTAACTCGATCTATGGATTCCCATATTAGGTTTCACCATAATCCGACAAAATCTCGTCACCCTATCTCTAGGCGTGCGATCAACTCCGCTTAATTATACTAGATCTACTCTTAAGCAGGGACTTTTGCTCCACCACCTAAGCACATTCAACTTGAATCAATAGCCCAGAAATATTAACACAAGAATTAAGCACGCATAATTAAGAACAAATCAAGTATTTATCATATAGTTCAGAAAACAATAACAAGATCCGTCTTAGATTTCATCCCCTTAAGGTATCTGAAGGAATTAGTTCATAACAAATAAAGAAAACATCTCAGAAGAAAAGATAAAATAAAACATAAGAAATCCCTAAAACCCCCTGAAGGAATTGAAGGAGAGATTCGCCGTCTTGAGTAGAATTCCGGCTTCTTGAGATGGATTAACTGGCTATCTTCGAGTAATTCCCACAACTCTAACCTTTTAGGCTTGGCTCCTTGGCCTAGCTAACCGTCCTCTTTCTGGTAGCACTTAGGGGGTTTATATAGGCTTTTGAAATATGTTTCTTCGCCCCTAAGTATCCAAATCCGAATGAAATTGCTCTTTCCAGCGATAAGGACACGGCCATGGCACACGCCCGTGTGGATCGTGGCCAGGCCGTGCTTGGACTTCTTTAATGAGGCACGGCCGTGTAAATCAGGGTAAAGTCGTGTTCTCATTGCTTGATGAGGCACGGCCGTGTAGGCTAAAGTCCAGGCCGTGTCGATTTCCTCCTTGGCCCAAATTGCTTCGTTTTAGGCCTGTTTCTCGTTCTTTTTATCCCCGTGTGCTTTCCTATGTATAAGACATGAAAAGAAAGGATTAAGAGCACCTTTTTACATAAATCAAGGGCTAAATCATCCGAAAGTATGCTAAATGTGGGATTAAAATATGTTACTATTACGGTTTATCAACATGTTTCATTTTCCGAGCCTAGGGACAAAATTAGAATTTATGAAAAAGTTAGGCGCAAAATGGTAATTTTACCTAGGACGTAAATTGAGCCTGTTTAAATATGAAATGTATGAAATTAATGTTAAACTCATTTATATAGATCCGAACAATAATAATTTGAGGTTAGATCGAGGAAAAGAAAAGGTTTCGTTTAGTAGATTTCTAACGTGAACAAGTGTCGAGGTAAGTTCATGTAACTTAATCGGGCATGTAATTATGTTAATTGAATGTTGTGGTTGTATACAATGTGATTTATGTTGATGTGTTTTACTTGTATGCTATGATGGAAAATTGATATATGCTTGAAATGTGAAAAAGGGTTAAGTCCCGATTGAATACTGAATTTCGATGATTATATGCACTTCCCAAAATGAATAAGGTCTTGCATTTGTTGCAGGCTGGATTTAGCTCAGACGAGTAATCCTATTGACCTTGTTATATAAATGATTTAGCCCGGACAGGTAATCCCGATATAATACCTCTCGAGCATACGTTATGAATAGGGTTTAGCCTGGACTGGTAATCCTAATCGAGCTCTATGTGCATACGTTATATAAAGGATTTAGCCTGGACTGGTATGTGTTCCTTGGGTAAGTGCCCTAATGGGTACCCTTGAATAAGAATTGACGGATTATGGAACCGTACACCTAGAGTTTACTACTTGAGCATCTATTGTAATTCAATGATTCAACGGACATACAACTCTTGACATGGCATGAAAATTTTGAGATAAAATGATAATGACTTGAAAGAATATTGCTTGATGAGCTCATCTATATTACTTGATTTATATGAAGATTTTGGTGACTAACATGTTTGATTGAATGTATGTGTTTAGGCAAATTAGCCAAATGGATGGAAAACTTGTTATTGCATGTTTAGATGTAAAATACGACTTACTAAGCATGTAATGCTTACTCTGTTTTTATTTTCCCCTGTCTTATAGTGCTCGAAGGCTCGCGAAAGTTGGAAGATCGTTGGACATCATCACACTATCAACTGGCTATTTTGGGTATACTTAGTAAAGTCATTTTGGTATAATGGCATGTATAGGACAACTTGACCGTTGGTAGCTTGAAAATGATATTTTTTGTAACCTAGCCATTGGAATGGCTAGTAATGGTTAATTTTGGTATGGTTAAGTAGGTTATGATGGTATACTTATATGCGATATGTTATGTGTATGTGATTAAATGATACTAATGCCTAAGTTAAACCAAGGTAAGTTTGTAAACACATATGCATGTAGTAATATGCCTTGATGAATGATGGAAATTGTCCAATTTGAATGCTTCAATTGGTTGGTATTGGATGTGCATTTCAAGTGCAGGTCTTGGGTGAAATTTTGGGTGAGAAATGAAACTAGAAATGGCTTCATTTTGTCCATATGGGCAGACACACGGGCGTGTGTCTAGACCGTGTGTGACACATAGTCTGGTAACATGGGCATGTGGTTAGGTTGTGTGTCCCCTGCACCTAAATTTTGAGAAACAGAATGCTCAGAATTGGGCGCACGGCCTAAAACACGGGTGTGTGTCTTGGTCGTGTGAAACCTGTACCTAATTTCGAATTGAATTAATTGACCACACGGCCTAGCACAAAGGCGTGTGGCATGGCCGTGTGTGCAAGTCAGAGAGTTACACGGGGTCGAACACGGCCTCCAACACGGGCATGTCCCAGGGTCACACGGGCGTGTCCCTTGGACTAGACGGGCGTGTGAGCCGTGCACTTTGGAAAAATTTTGTAATTTTGTGAAATTTTCTTAGAGGTCCCGATTAAGTCCCGAATCGATTTTAATGTTCGTATTGGACCTCTAGGGCCCAATCAAGGGACGTTATAACTGATCTCGGCAAATGAATAGTAAATTATATGAATTATTTGTGAAATGTTTCTGAATGTTCCGGTAATGCTCTGTAACCCCGTTTCGGTGACGGATACGGGTTAGGGGTGTTACTAGTTTGCACTAAAGGAAGGTTCAATCTGCGAACACCCTTCTTTATGCATAATCGTTGTGTACTTATTTTCTGGAATTAGCAATTTAGTGGGGGATTATTGGAAATTATAGATTGCAAATTAATTATTCACGAGTACTATTTAAATTAAAAGTGATGATTTATCATCTTACAAATTTAATTATTCATAAGCATTATTCAAATTAAAAGTGATGATTTATCATCCAATAGATACATTTTCCATGGGACATGTTTCTTCCAAGAAGTATGTTCGAAGGGTTGTGGCTCTTCAAAATTATATTCATTGAGTGCATATAAATAAATGTATTATGGTGCTCACAAATTACACAATTACACTCAATCCTATTTTCAAAAACTAGAGTAAGAGTTAGGGAATTCCTCGATTTTGCTAATAAAAGGATATTCAAAACTTCGTTGTTTCCCGGGAGGACCTTTGTCTTGACCCTCTAGCAACTTTGTGTGGAGACAAATAGAAAATGTCATCCGTGCCTCGAAATATACTGTTTATTTCCATAAAAGTCTTCTATTTTATCGTCTCCACTCAAATATCCAACAGAGGGGTTATGAGTAATTCTACAAGTCAAAAAGAGTAGATATGATAAGAAACTATAATAATATTGATAAAAAAATTAATGGTTTATAATTTATATTTATATTTTACAACCTTCCATATGATTTTTCAAATACATCTAAATTTGATTCAAAACATGTCTTACTTTATATATTAATAAATATTTTTAAATAGGTCTGTTATATTAAAATTTATTAGTAAAATTAAATTATTAAATCATTTAAATTCAAATATAATTAATTTTTATTCCTATATTTAAATTCAAATAATTTACTTGGAAGGTGTTTTTTTAAGAGGTTTTTAATTTTTTAATAGCTCATCATTTTAGTTTTCCGATGAGTTGAAGTATCGGGTCAGAGGAGTCACTCTGTCTGCTGCCCGACCCGTAAATGTTGAGAAAGAAAGGGAGGATGAGGATGCGGTAACTTTAGGCGGCACTTTTTTTGAAACCCCAACATACCAGTCTTTAAGGATTTGAGTTCGGAACACCGCCCCAAAAAAAAAAAAAAGGAGCCAGACATAAACCTCTCCTCTCACACTCGCTTACTATAACTCACTAACTCAGTTATCAAATTTGTCAAGTCTATTATCGTGGACATGGCAGGGGTAGTGAAAGCGCCTGGTGCCTTTGCCATAACTCCACACAAAGTTTCAGTCTGCATTTTGGTTAATATCTATGCTTCTCCTTCTCAAATCTCAGTCCCTTTCCCTTTCTCCTCCGTTTCTCAGCACAACCGCCTCGGCTTGTATTTATTAGCTCTCACCAAGGTATTTCCAGCGTTTTCCCCCTTTTCTTTCCAAAAATATCCTTCGCTTTTGTATCTATATTTTGCTTTTGGAATCAAATGGCAAGTGAAGCTTAAGTAACTTGTCTTGATGTTTGCGGTGTAAAATTTTGATGTTGCAGTCATGTGATGACATTTTGGAGCCAAAATTAGATCAGCTCATTAACCAATTGAGGGAGATCGGTGGTTTACTGGATCATTGGTTAACTGATCATGTAACTAGTCGGTTATCTTCTTTATCATCTCCTGATGATCTGTTCAATTTCTTTAACGAGTTGCGAGGTTAGCTTCTTTTTTTATTCCTTTATTGTTTTCATCACTTTATCATCTTCTTTTTTTGCTATTATTACTGCTATTTATTTATTTTTTGTAGAGACACTTGGGGGACCTGATTCAGGAGTTATGGAAGATGACCAGGTTATTTTGGACCCAAACAGTAACCTGGGTATGTTTCTTCGTCGCTGCATACTTGCTTTCAACCTCTTAACTTTTGAGGTATTTCTATCCTGCCTCATAAGTTGTACATATATTTTGAATTCAATTTTATGCTTTTGTTGGAATAATCATTTGTTTTCTGTGACTAAGATATATATGAAATTGTGATGCAAGAATCAGTATAGAGATAGATATTAGAGCATATTGTTGGTATCACCTTATGGGCTTCGTGGTGGCCATTGAAGTA
The DNA here is from genome assembly GCA_025503065.1 of Gossypium bickii. Classification (NCBI taxonomy): domain Eukaryota; kingdom Viridiplantae; phylum Streptophyta; class Magnoliopsida; order Malvales; family Malvaceae; genus Gossypium; species Gossypium bickii. The sequence goes on along the minus strand of CP106711.1, from coordinate 25,216,494 downwards.
TAAATCTGTCAATCTATATCCTGATATTGATGGTTGGATGCATATGCTTATGAAAGTATTGAAAGGTCGGGAATTTAATTAACATTATACTCACTGCTGTTCTAGTTGAATTTAGTTACATTCTTTATTGTTGAGTTTGTATATATTATACTTAAATGTTATAGGCCCTTGTTCTGTGCTTTTCTTTTAAGTATTTATAATTTTATTTTTTCAGTTAATTTTCATGATCATTATTCTTTTTATGTATAAATAGAAGGTTGAATGTACAGTATGATGGATTCTTGTTTAAGCATAGGCTATGTTTATGACACTGACATTTGTCATGTAATGCAGGGTATCTGCCATCTTTTGACAAATATAGGGATCTATTGTAAAGAAGCCATTTCGAGTTGTTCATCTTACGAGTTGCGTCGGGTAGACGACTCTGGCAATGACTTGGAATCTTTATCTGAGTATGAGAATATGGATCTCAATCTTGTTTTCAAAAAAATAAATGAAGAAATGGAAGCAAGGAAAAGAGCCACTGAACAAGTTTCTTTTCATCTTCATCTCCCAAAGGAACTTTCGACATTGGTGGAAGGTAGTTCCATTCTTGTAAAGCAGTGTTTGTGTTTGTGTTTGTAATCACTTTATGCTGTTTCAATAGGAGACTAATGGTTATACTTGTCATGATGATATGGTTGTAGTGTAATTTTTCTTTGACATATTGCTAATGATATATGCTAGATCACAAAAATTGTATAGCAGAAGCCTATGAATCTAGTTGTTCACTCCAAATCTACTTTCTTCAATCTTAAAGTGAAATATAAGGAATTTTTGTGGGGCAATGTTTAACCATGGCAAGCTCATAAGTAATTCAAAATGTCCTATGCTGAAGATGCCTCAGATCTTGTGGTTGATGCAACTTTATTTTTAGTTCTTCTCATCCTCATAACCTTAATATGCACATAATTAGGTTTCTTGTTCTGCTGTCTAAGCTTTTCTTTTAAGCAAGGTGCCTTGAACTGGAGTTGTGGTTTTGAAATATGCTTTATTTATCAAAATTGAATGACTCTAAAGTTATTTTTGGTGAATTTGTGTCAAATCTTTACCATTTTACTGGAATTGCTTAGCAGTTTTGAAACTATGCATGCAGATATTGAGGTTTTTGCTGATCCTAAATCAGAGCACAATGACAAAGGCAGAGAATCTTCTTCATATGCTTCTGGTGAATTATTGAGAGATGTTGATCCTAATGGTGGGGTATTTTTGCGCACCAATTGGCAAATACAAGGTTACTTAATGGAGCAAGCTGACGCAATCGAAAAGTAAGCCACTTACTGACTTAAAAATTTTTTGCATTCAACTTTTGAAATGCTAATTAAATTGAACTAAACTGTCCGTCTTCTTTTGGCAGGCATGGCAGTTCTTTCACTTTGAATGCCTTTGAACTGACTCTAAGGCAGCTTCAGAAGTTGGCCCCTGAGCTCCATCGTGTAGGTTGACATTTTTTTAAAGTTGCACGTGCTCTTTCTTTCATCTTTCTTTGAGTTGGTATATGACTTGTATTACTTTTTGCCTCTGTTTTATTGTGGTGCAGGTCCATTTTTTGCGTTACTTGAATAATCTTTATCATGATGACTATTTTTCTGCATTGGAGAATCTTCATCGTTATTTTGATTACAGGTGACTTGGAAACTTATTTTCCTTTTGGTTAAATTGTGAATTTGCCACTATTCTATAGGTGGATATTGAAATTTGGCTCTATATTTACTTTGATTGATACTTGTAATCATACTTTTGGGTTTAAGAGTAAATTTACTTACTATAACTCATTATTGAAATTTGCCACTTCATTTTTGTTTGATTGAATTTTACATTGAAATTTGATTTTTTATTGAATTTTGCCACATTATCTGATGCTTTAAAATGTTTAAGAGTTCATATGGGCTATTCTCCTTAAATATTGAAACCACTTTGTTTTTCCAGATGTGTCCACCAATATTATTATGGTCTGCAGGTTCATATATGTCTGAGGATATGTTTCTTTTCTGGCTTACCTTTTTTTTGTTATTCTTTTGGCTTCCAAATATAATCTTGGATGGAAGAAGCTACTTGCTTGAAATTAACCATTCAGATAAAATTTTGCAAAATAGTGCAGGAACTGAGGGATTCGATTTTGTTCCTCCTGCTGATTGCAATAGTTTTGGAAGATATGAGATTGCTCTGTTATGTTTGGGGATGATGCACTTTCACTTTGGGCATCCTAAGAAGGCTTTGGAGGTAACATGAGAGGACTTTCTCCCCTACAATATGCCTGATTTGCACATAACCTGGTAATTATGAAATACTGGTTGGTAGGACTGTTGATTGGTTGAGGTGACTAAGGCTTGCCCATCTGTTCTGTTCTTTTGGGCTATGCATTTGTTTAATTTCATTTCATTTTTTTTCGCGGTGGGGGGGGGGGGGAGGTTGTCAAATATATTTGTCCTAAATCAACAATGCCTAGTCTTAGGTTGTCTCAATATGCTGCTTTGGCTCTCTATGCCTAGGCCAATCAGATTTCTGATGTTATTGCTTTTGGTTGTTGAGCTCAGTTGATGTATAAGATGAGAATTGAGATCCTCTTTTTTTTTGGCAAGAATTTCATGTCCCAAGCGTATTTGTGGAAACCATTGTAACTTGCCCCAACCTCAAACTCAGCACAGCCTTACTGACAAGCTCACTGGAAGCTGACTTTCTTGCCATATTTGTTTTGAAATGGTGATTTTTGTGATGATTTCAGGTCCTAACTGAAGCTGTTCGGGTCTCCCAACAGGTAATTTCATTCTATCAGTCTGATGTTTTTGAATGTTAACCTGTCATTTATTTCAATTTCTTTTCATACTACTAGGTCCAATGGTTTTCAATTTTTGCAGCACAGCAATGATACTTGTCTGGCCTACACTTTAGCTGCTATCTGCAACTTGTTGTCTGAGATTGGTTTCTCAACCACTAGTGGAATACTTGGATCACCATTCTCTCCTATGATCAGTGTAGGCACTTCTTTGTCTGTTCAGCAGCAATTGTTTGTTCTCCTGAAAGGATCTCTAAAGAGAGCAGAGAGTTTGAAATTGAAGCAACTGGTAGCTGCCAATCATCTTGCAATGGCTAAATTTGATTTGACGGTAAAAATATGTACCTTTGCTTGGCAAAATTTCCTTTACGACTTAATTACACAACCCCCCTTCTACATAGGTTATGCATGTATGTCATTCATACTACCTTGATTGAAACAGAACTATTTTCTTAGGAACGAATTTTGCTGCAGCTATGTTTTTGTCTGTAAAACGGACAGCTTTTTGTACACTATTTTTTGTGCATAACAAATTCTCTTATTAAAGAAGTGTCTACAAACTGAAATGTTACTGCACATAAATCTGCAAAAGTACAAGCTTTTTAGGGCAAGTGCTGGATCATTTGTCCAAGGCTGCATCTCAAAGTGTATTTTTGAATTACCCATCTTCTAAACTTTGTTTTCAGAGGCCTCTAGCTAGGCCTCTTAAAAATCTTCCCCACGGAATGTGGATGACATCATAGTGATTTGACTGATTGACGATGGAGAATATTCTAATAAAACTTATAGCCATGCATAGTTTCCTTGGGTGCCATGCTCATGTGTTTCTTCCTATAAGGAGATAGAGAATATCTGGGAGTATAGCAATGTTTATGTATGTTGGAACTCCATATATTATAGGATACTTTCTGCAGTTAAGAAAGAATGCATTTGGAACTTCAGAATTTCTGAATTTGTCTCATTTATATTCAGTTCTTTAAACCTTTACACTATCTTATTTTTTCCAATTTATGGTGTGAATCCAAAACAATCACATTTACACTATCTTATTTTTTCCAATTTATGGTGTGAATCCAAAACAATCACATTTCTTTATTCTGGAGTTGCATGGAAATACTTTTTGGGTCTTATGAGCAAGTGAGCTTGAGTTATGGTTCAAATAAGCTGCATGTGCATGAATATCTCATTTGATTGATTTGATACAATTGATTTTTAGTTATGTTGATAATTAGACTTTAGAATACTAAATTGAAAGGAAATATTGTACAGCCTCTGTTCACACAATGATGTGAATGAGATATTCATGCACACAAACAAGCCTGTGCATAGACAGATTAATAAGCTTTATGGAAGAGGGGACTGATGCTCATAGCTTTTATGATGGGTCAAAATATATTTCATTTTCTTTTCTCCTTTTATAAGCACACCATCACCTATGTAGCAGCATTAGAATAATCTTTTCTTATTGGTACTTTTAAGAGTTCTTTCCTTGTAACATCATAGACTCGAAGTTTGTCATGCTTTAGTTTGTATTTTTGTGGGGAATATTCCTGATGAATGTTACTATGAACCAATTCTAATATGATTTCTTCATGAACTTGTGTTTTGGTGTGAAAATGTTTGACAGAATATTTCGAAGGTGATTTTCTCTCTCTTTCTCTCTCTCATACGTCATAAGTAGTGAGCATTGAAAAATGCCAAAAGTACGCATTCTAAGAACTTCAAAAGAAAAAAGGTTAGTATCAGTAGAAGAAAGGTTCCTAAAGTCCAAAACATATGCATGCTTAAAATATAAAACACATGAAGAACTCCATATCAGAATAAGCTATAGGCTTACTTGCATATCATGTCAGTCTCAGTCTTTAAATTGTTAGCTACTAGGTTTTTATTTATGGGGTTCATATAAACCTAAATCTAGTTAGGAAATTTGTCCTTTTCTCCTAGTTTTTTACTCTTAATATGCAAGAAAGAGCTAAATTTTATACAGCAAAGAGAATTTTCAGCCTTGATATCACCTCCATCTTCCATTTTTATATAGCTTTGGTTCTCTGCTTATCCTTGTGTCATGTTTCCTATTGGAGTAATGAAGATATCTTTTAAGATGTGGCAGGGAACTTATATACTTGGTTCTTGTAAGGTTAATGAAATCTGTTGTACATAGGGGATTTTTTTTTTTTTTTTCTGATTTTTTGTTCCTTTAATTTTTGAATTTGTTATTCCTTTAATCTTTTCTATTGTTTTAAAATATTTAACCTTCTTATTATCACATGCAGCATGTGCAGAGACCTCTGCTGTCATTTGGTCCCAAGACTTCCATGAAGCTTCGGACATGCCCAATTATTGTTTGTAAGGTTAAGTGCTGTTCTTTATGGCATTCCTGTTTCTTGTATGTATGAGGACTTCTGCAGTTGAATTCTATTTCATAATAATATATTATCTTTGCAGGAACTACGATCTGGTTACCACTTAATCAGTGAATTTTGTTGTGAGGGCTCTACTATGACTGCAGATGGTGCTTTTAGTACTGCATGGCTTAAGAACTTGCAAAAGCCCATGGGTTCATTAGTGCTGTCCCAAGATAATGGTTCTAGGAACAATTCGAATCCTTTTCTATTCTTTACACAACCAAGTTCAATTCCTGGATCTGTTATGCAGTTAGTAGGTTCTTCATATCTACATCGTGCTACTGCATGGGAGATATATGGAAGGTGAAATTTAACAAGCACGTCTTACATATTTTTTTGTTCTTTGTTGCACTGCTTACTTAAGATTGTCCAGCTTTAACTTGTCATTCTTGACCCCTGCCTGGCAATTTGTGCATTTGTGCCATGTTTTTGTATATTCTCACGTCATAATTGTGTTTTTAAGTTATTTTATATGGATTGTCATATTTGTGTAGTTTTGTCGTCTTTGTGTTTCTTTTTTGTCTCGTGTTGTGTTAAGTATCTTGTCTAGATTATCTTTTAGTCTAATTATGCTCCAGTTCTTGTACTCTTTGCATATTTGAAATTTAGTCCCTCTACTTTTAATTCCAAGACTTTAGTCCCTCTACTATTTTGGTTTAACAATTGAAGTGCAGTTGATATGATTGTAAAAATATTTTCTTTAAATTGGATTATGTGTCATTTAAAACAAACAAACAAACAAAAAAGCTCATGTGACCAGTTTAAAACTGTGTGGAAGTCATGTGAGCAAAAAAAAGGTATCGAATTTTACTCTACTTCTCTTGAATATTGCTGACTTACAACCCCAAATTTAGAAACCTTACCATTTGGATTCAACATTTTTATTTGCTCATTTGACCTTCATGCATGTAATATTTGCCCTGTGAGCAAAATTTTTATTTTAAAAATGTCAAATAGTTCAATTTATTGGAAATCCTTTAACAGTGTTATCAATGGACTTTTAATCATTAAATTGAAAGATTCAAGGAACTAAATTCCTGGGACTAAAAGTAAAGAGACAAATTTTCAAAAGCATGAAGAGTACAAGGACTGGGAGCTTAATTAGACCTTATTTTTTTCCTTGTCATATTTGTCTCTTGCAATCGTGTTGTGTCCAGCATTGCAGGTCTGTGATTCTTCTATTGCAGACATTCTTTCCAAGTAATTGACATCAAGGGATTTCTTTTCTAAAAATGATAGCTTTAGGCATTGTTTGATAAAATGAATAAATTCAATACTGAAAATTCAAGTACTATTCTTTTAACTCTGAGAATTTGAAGTACTGAATTCAGTTATAAGTTGTTCGATATACTATTGAAATGTAAAATTTTATTAGATTTTTTATATACAAATTTTTCAATATTTCCAATTGGTAAAAAGTTGAGGAAACAAATCAGTAGTGGACGTAAAGAATATAAGATTAGTATAATTGCATATATTTTTTTCCTTAAATATTCACTTAATACATTAAGTACCTGAAAACTGCTTAGCATTCAACATTTTTCCTTTGAAAAATGTTCCATTAAGTGGTTTCATAAATGCTGATGATTTATTAAATGCATTGAAAAAATTGAAAATTTTCAATGGTTTATCAAGCACTCCCGTGGTCTACAAGCAGGAGTTGATCTGGTGATGTAAGCTACTGGTCCTCTTGGTAATACTATCAGAGTTCTTGATGCTAGCATGGACCTTTGGGTGTCTTGGTGTTTCATGACTTCCTTTCATCGCCTTTCTTTTCTTCATTGTATCTTGTGACAAGATCAGTAGAACTAGGAATTTTTGCTCTTTGCATTTACTACCTTCACTGCTCTTTATTCGTTTACCATTTATTTTGTTTTATTATCTTTTATGGTTCCTTCACCCTCACTTTTTGCGCTTTCTGAGCACAGGTGTTGCCTTACTCTATCATTTGTTGGTACAATTGGCTAAAGCAGGAAGATTCATATTTGAATTATATGTTTGTTGTGTTTAGGTTTTGGTCTAGCTCAAATAAATCTAATTGCTTGTTACAATTGATTGCTTGATATTTTTCTTCTTTTTCTTGTTTATACTTGTCAGTGCTCCACTTGCTCGGGTGAATGCTTTGGTTTATGCAACTTGCTTTGCTGATGCTTCAAGGTAATAATCATGCAAACCGACCTAGTATTTGGCTAGGTTCTGTGTATTTCGTTTTTACTATATTTGTGTATCTAAGTCTTTCTTAACTTGAGGTTTACCAAACATTGGATATCCCAGTTCATCTGATGCAGCATTAGTGCATGTGAAACTTATTCAACATCTGGCGGTATTTAAAGGCTACAAAGGTTAGATAAAATGTTCGAATGCGTTGCTGCTGGCATTATATTCCTGCATTTGTTTTTCCTACTCTGCCTTTTGCTTGAAACAGGTTGATTTCTTTTTAATTGATGATAGTGTATACCTTGTTCCACTTTTACTGAAATTTGAGACTGCCTCCCTACTTAGGGTCCGCTTGTTTACATGTAAAAGGTTTTATGGAAAATATTTTCTGCATTTTACTATGTTTGTTTCACAGAAAATAGTTTGGTCAACGGAAAATGACTTACAGGTCAAGGTAAAATAAGCCATTTTTCGTGTAAAATGACTTACCATTTTAAAAAGTGTAAGTCATTTTCCGGAAAAGACCTCATCTATAGATAATATTAATTTTTTTATAAAAATTAACTTAAATCAAGCTTAGTATTATTATATTGATAATCAATTTTATTTTTAAAAATATTTAAAATATTATATTTTTCAATATTATTAAACATACATATTTAATTATTTATATTTAGTCATATAATAAATTATTAATATAATAGATATAATTTATTATTTTTATAAATTATTTAATATTTCAATTTTATTTTAATAATAAATTTTAAAATTAATAATTTTAAATAATATTATTCACATATTATTGAAAATATTCAATATTAATATTTTAATAATAAATATTTATTACAATTATAAATATATTAATAATAAATGTTTTGTAGTATAGAAAATATATCATAAGTCTATGTACACTTCACAGATTTGTAATTTAGTCTTTGTATTTTTATTTTCAAGAATTTAGTCCCTTTAATTTTCAAATTTAAAAATTACGTCCAATTATTGACATCGTTAATTTTTTTGTCAATTTTGTTGATGTTACATTTTTAAATAAAAAATATTCACTATTAATATTATTGAAAATATTCAATATTAATATTTTAATAATAAATATTTATGACAATTATAAATATATTAATAATAAATGTTTTGTAGTATAAAGGTGAAAATATATCATAAGTCTATTTACACTTCACAGATTTGTAATTTAGTCTTTGTACTTTTATTTTCAAGAATTTAGTCCTTTTACTTTTCAAATTTGAAAATTAAGTCCAATTGTTGACATCGTTAATTTTTTTGTCAATTTTGTTGATGTTACATTTTTAAATAAAAAATATTCACTTAGTAGTCATGTAATTAAAAAATGACGTAATAAATCTGAATTTAACATAATATTTTTAATATATGCAAAAACAATGTAAAATATAAAACTATAGATAAAAATAAATTTAATTAAACAATGAAAAAAAAAAAAAAAAAAGAAAATCTCAAATGTATGTTTGTTTAATTGAAAACAACTTTTATGAAATATTTTTAAGAAATCTACCAAACAACAGAAAATATTTTACACAGATTTATCCAAACACCAGAAAATATTAGCTTTCCTAGAAAAGTAAATCATTTTCCAGAAATCATTTTTCGGAAGTCATTTTTAGTGAAACAAACGGAGCCTTATATTTGCAAGTTGAAATATTAGTTAATGTCTGGTTTTAGATAATATTAACTTTAGGCAGAATACATCATGTTCATTCTGTTGTCTCATGTTCATCTGGTCACTGACACATAATCAAGGATGTGAAATAGTTAGAGAGAAGGAAGTGAATTGATCTATCTGATTATTTCAATTTGGTTGAAATGCTCTTGCTTCAATAGAATTTCTTGATCATAACCATGTGCACATTTTAGCCTATACCTAAACACATGCATATCTGTTGTTATCTCTTTAATTACTTTATCATCGATTTTTAGTAATTTGTTATTTCTATACATTTTTAGAGGCTTTTGCTGCTCTTAAAACTGCGGAAGAGAAGTTTTTATGTGTATCCAAATCACGTATATTGATACTGAAGCTACAGCTGCTCCATGAGCGTGCATTACATCGGTAAGGTTACATGGTAAAATTTATATATGCGGCACTCTTCCCATATTTATTGCAAGTTTTCAATTGCTTTCATTTTTCTGATGATGCTAGAGGACATCTCAAGCTTGCCCAACAAGTGTGTGATGAACTTGGAGTATTGGCATCATCTGTCACTGCTGTGGACATGGAGCTGAAGACAGAGGCAAGCCTTCGCCATGCTCGTACATTGCTTGCAGCAAAGCAATTTAGCCAGGTATGTGCTTGATATGCATGCCACATTCTTGTGTTGAGGTAAGTTGCTCTATTTCCAAAAATACAAGTTAGAGGCAAATTGGAATGCAGTTTGGATTTACTATTTTGATGAAAAGTTGCTACAAATTTGAAAGGGAAGGCAAACTGAAGCTGATTTCAGGGCGTAGGTTTTTCTGATGCATATTAGTCCTCAAAAACTTTCATCGCTATGCTCATGCAAAAACATGCAGCATTTTTGACACCTTTGAGTTGATAAAACTGGAGTGTGGAAAATATCGCACGCAAGTATTTGAGATTTCATATAGTATCATCAAGAGTTTGACAGCTTAGGTTGTGAGCAAGGCTAGAGCCTACCAAATGCTATTAACTATGACCAATAAAACTGATTGATCTTTATGTTTCTTGAACAAATGTGATTTTTCTGACTTTGTGTTGTTAGGTTTCACAGTCATCCATTGGGTCCTTAATTTCTATTATTAACCAATATATTTTTACTGTTCCTGGATTTCCCATTTATTGTCGATGATTTTCGCAGGCAGCTGCTGTGGCACACTCCCTCTTTTGTATGTGTTACAAATTCAATCTTCAAGTTGAAAGTGCAACTGTTCTTCTTCTGCTTGCTGAAATTCACATGGTATGATCATGTATTTGACAGCTATATATGCAATTTGAGATCGAACATAGCTAAATTGAAATTTAACTATCTATCGTGCTATTATAAATTGTAACTGTATTGCATGAAACTGTTCTAGACATGATATTTATATAATGACCATCTACATGTCCATTCTTCCCAAATAAGGTACATATATGTTTTCTCTATTTTTTTTTTTTTGTTTTTTTTGGGGTGGGGGGGGGGATTGTAAATTGAAACCACTGATGTTTTAATGGCTTGCGCATTGTCATCCAACCCCATTAAATAAGGAGAAATTGAACACCATACTTTAAGGCATCCTCTTTGTGTCAGTTTCATTTTGATTATTTGGTCTTCCTTTCTTCCAACACAAGCTTTGTCTTTGTGTCACATCTTTGTCAAGGGGAACTTATACAAGCATTTTGTGCTTGTAATATCCGTACCTTCTATCTACAAGCATTTATCTACAATCTCATCTTTCCCTATAGACCAACAGATTGTTTTATACCATCCTTATCTCTGTTATACGTGTCCAAGATGCGTACTTTAGGGAAGAAAAATGGATTATTTTATAGACTAGACCTCAAAGTGTTGAAATCTTGATATTTTCCTTATTTGGTGTCACCAGAAATCAGGAAATGCTGTCGTAGGCCTTCCCTATGCATTAGCAAGCCTTTCGTATTGTCAGACATTTAACTTGGATCTTCTTAGAGCATCAGCAACTCTTACACTGGCTGAATTATGGCTTTCACTTGGATCCTATCACGCAAAGATTGCTTTAACACTTTTACATGGTGCTTTTCCAATGATTCTTGGCCATGGAGGTCTGGAACTCTGTGCTCGGGCCTATATTACAGAAGCAAAATGTTATCTCTCAGATCCAAGCTTCTCAGGTATTATTTTTATCATCCTCTTATGGCATTTATACCTAATTTTATTAATAAGTAGAGCAGGTGTGCTATATTTTATTTCCCTCCTTCCTCTTCTTTTAAGGTCTCACAGGATTGGGGATGTATGAAAGGTATATCATGACTTGTTAGTTTGACAACTATCTGGCTTGTTTACTTTTCTCCGATGCATGTGTGAATTGACTTACCTCTCACCAATTAAATTGATTAGTATTGAGTGTTCTAGATTTATTGAAGTGAATAGACCTCTTATCTTTGGTGAAAAATGAGAAATTATGCAGTAAGATACATATTTCTATGTAAAACCAGACAGTTACTTAAACTTCTAATTTATGCTTAGAGGCAGTTGAGATTTACCATGCTCATTATCTAGTTTTGGATTTACATGAAAAATGAAGATTGAGGAAGTTCTTTTGGAAATAGAGAACTAGCTACAAAGGGTATGTTGAATATTTGCAGAGCATGGTATGTTGGAATTCAAATCTAGATTGGACAATTGAGGACTGGGAGCAAGACATTAGTCCCTCAATAAGGGGTCAAGTTTAAGATGAGTGGAATAATTGTTGTTTGATTATATAGAAGACGCGAATAAAAAGTGCAGTTACAAAATAGGATTATTTAATAGAATTTGAAATTATAAAAAGGAAATTAAGTGGTATTGATTTCACTGGTTTAACAATGGAAATGGATGCGGTAAAGGCTGTGAGAATGAGGATGTTTCTTAAACTTGATGGAGGATATGTTTACAAAGAGCATATTGGACCAGTCATTTTTCCAACTACCTTGTATGGTTTTCGGTGCCTAAAGTGAAAACTCTTGTCAAAGGCACTGGACTACTGCTTCTGGTCAGATGGAATTTGTCAATGGGTGGTATGTTCTTAGGTCATTCTGGATTGAGTTGCAAACAAGTTAGAAATGTTTTAGTTTAAGTTCTTTCAGAACAGGCTTTGGAACAGTCTAAAGCAACTTTTCTCATCGAATGATGCTACAAAGCTCTAAAAGTAATTCATCTGATCAGAGTGGTTAAAAGTTCAATATTTCAACAAAGACATAATTATCATTTTTAATGACTTGTAATTGAAGTATGGAGTTCTTTTTGTAAAAGATCCCAACTTTTAGGATAATATGAAATTGGCCCAATGTTTTTCCCTTTTCCTCCATATCCTCCTTTTTGTTAAGCTTGTTTGAATTGTAAATGTTTTGTACTTACACTGCACTTACTTGTTGAGTTTCCTCACCAGTTTCCAAAAATCCAGAACTTGTGCTGGATCCTTTAAGGCAAGCTGCAGATGAGTTGCAAGCTTTGGAGGTTAGTTGACTTTTGATATGGAATGTCTACATTCTCTTTTCTCCTTTGGAATGCTTTTAGCATTTATGTCTTCAAGTCAAGTTCCAGTATATTTTCTGCTCTTAGGTTTAGCCATTGACAAAAGTAAGAATTCCATAAAAAGGAAAAAAATGAAACAAGAACCTATCCATTTCATTGGTCGTTAGTATTCATATGATCCAATTGTGGGTACATATAGTAGCAGCAACGCATCATCGTTGCTTACTTTTGCTTTCATAGCAAATATTGTCATTGTTATTAATGGGATGAAACTTGTTTTGGTCCTCAGCATCATGAATTAATGGCCGAAGCTTTCTACTTGATGGCCATTATATTTGACAAGCTGGGGCAACCAGAACAGAGGGAAGAAGCTGCATCTTCTTTCAAGAATCACGTTATGTCTCTTGACCATCCTCATGACGTGGAAGATCCTATCCAATCCGATACCCTCTTAAACGCCTGAGCCCCGAGGAGCATAATTGATGTAGGGTAAGCGGGTGTTTTGCCCATTCCTTTTTGATGAACTAATTATAAGGCTGATTATATGATTGCTGAAAATTGGATGGTCTTTTATTTAACACAACTGATTGAAAAAATATGTTGATTATATATCGTGATTAGGTTATTGTGTTTGGTGAAAAATCAGTGATTTTAGGCGAGGTTGATCATATATTTGCTTTGCCTTTGACAGTGATTTTGTTTGAATATAAAATGATCAATAACTTGTAACCCGAGTAAAATGAAAAATTAATTATACCGACTTTAATATGGGAATTAAAATTTTGTTCTCTCAAAATGATGATTAAAAATTATTTTAATTTAATTAAAAGATGAAATATGAGGATTCATAAGTAGAATTTGAATGGATGATCCATGGGTCCTTAAAATTCGATTGGTTGGAACTCCTTTAAAAAAATTTAATTGGTGATTAAATGACATCATAAATATTAAATGATAGTTGATTGAGTTTTAGTTTGATTAGCATTTACATTGTTGTAAGTGTCGAAGGACATGAGTTCGTATGCATTTTTTTTTCTTATATAAGTAGAATTACTCAAAGTTCATTTCTAGTGTTTAAATATAGAAAGATAAATCCGTGAAAATGTTTTTAAATTTATGTCCTTTTACATTGATAATAATATCAATTAAATTAAAACTCAATTGACAATTTTAAACAATTTTATATAAAAATATATATATAGTGTTATAATCATTTGAATTTTGACATCTCTCTTATCAAATTTCAATTATTTACCATCAAAATTTTAAAGTCATTTTATCTCAATAGTAAATAAAAATAAAAATAAAAATAAAATACGTATTCCATATTTATCAAACTAGTACAAGTTTTGATGGAAAAGAGAAATCGGCTTAGAAATCAATTTTACCTTTATTAAATTTGATAAAAACAAATTATTATTTCCAAGATTATATATTATTTATAAGTAACTCATCATTTATAGCATTATATATTTCTATAAAATTGAATCTTACAAAATATATAAAAAAATATAGATGTTTAATATTTTAATATCTTATAATATTATTAAATTAATTTTTAATTTTTTAAATATATAGTGTTATAAATTACAATTTATTTTAAAATAATATTATAATATTAAAAATGACAGTTTTATAAAAATTGTAAAAAACTTTGGGTGAGAAAAGAAAAAACTTTTATGCACATCCATCAATTAGTCATTTTATTATCACAAGTTGTGGATCAAAGTTCATGATCATTGTGCATAGAACGTCCTAAACTAATTAAATAGAGTTTATTTAATCCACTTGAATTGACCCGATTCGTGAAATTCATGGAGAAGCCTATCTACTTGAAGCCTTGGTCGCCCAATGAAACACTTTAGTAAAACTAGAGTTATCATTATAATTAATGTAAATTCTAAGGGATAAAGATGTATAGAGTTTAAAATCCTTAGGACTTTCATCTTGTAGGTAGACACTAGTCTCAATTGTTATAATCATCTCATTGGATCTGGAGGAGTTCAACTATAAATAGAGGTCTCCCCATTTTATTTAGTTCTTGAGTTAAAGAATATATTTGAGAGCATTCACTCGAACACTTGGTGTGCATTGCTTTCTTGTGGCTTTTCAAGCTTTTTTTGTTACTTGTTTGCTTTTGAGTTGCTTTAGCTCTATTTTCAGTGCTTTAGAGAATTTTCTAAAGAATTTTCGCTTTTCGGGAGTTAGGCTAACTTAGGGAAATTCGAAGTAAAGAAATCGCTTAAGGTCGCGCGGTTTGCTATGTAACACCCCTAACTCGTATCCGTTGCCGGAATAGGGTTACGGAGCATTACCGAAATTTACAGATCAAATACAGACATTTCATAACATTTAACATTTATATCAGAAATCATTCATAATGAATTATATCGTCCCTTAAATTAGCCCTCGAGGCCCAAAATATACATTAGAAACAAGTAGAGACTAAATCGGATACTCAAAGAATTTTTCGCGAAATTTCAAAATTTTGCTAGATGCAGGGTGCACACGCCTGTGTGGTTGGGCCGTGTGGCTCACAAGGCCAAGAGACATGCCCTTGTCACAGGCCGTCTGGACATTCGAAATAGGGATACACGACTGTGTCCCATCTTGTGTCCAAATTAGTGTGGTTACTGACTTGGGTCACACGGCCAAGCCACACGCCAGTGTGCTAGGCTGTGTGAACATTTTAATTTACATTAATTAGGTGCAGGGGCTACACAGCCAAGTCACGCGCCCGTGTCTCTGCCCATGTGAAAATATTTGAGCATTCTATTTTGTAATTTTAAAGATGTAGGGGACACACGGCCGAACCACACGCCCGTGCTCATGGCCGTGTGTCACACACGGCTGAGACACATGCCCGTGTGGACAAAATAAGGCTATTTCCAAGCCTTATTTCTCACCCATGTTTGGAAAATTTGGATATCACATATATAATAAGGATAATTACATGTTATTATTTATTATCATGATAGGTTAGCCCAAATTAAAAGTGATCTAATTTGGTTAGAATTTTATTGGGTTTTTAATTATTAAATAAAGTATGGGTCGAATATGTGTAGATACTTTTCTAATCAAATTCTAATTAATGATGGGCTAATTAGAATTTGATTAGAACTAATATGCCAAGGTTATAAATATTAGGGTTATGGTCCCCAAATTATACACAAGATATCTTTTCTAATATCCCATCATTAGGAAAGAGAGAACACGTATTCTCTAAATTTCTTGTGTGCTAATTAGAATATCAAATCCCCAAAATCCGGTAAAATTATAAGGAATTCATGGATTCAGGTACGCTTCCGCATCTAGTTTTATTCTTCATTTATTCTTGATGATTTGATATGATAGATCTTGGTTTAGTAAGTTTTATTTTAGATTTATTTTACAAATCTAACAAGTGGTATCAGAACTTTGTCATGTTGAATCATTGATTTTGAATTGATTTTTTATTATTATTGGATTGATTCGTTTTTCTTTTTTAATTTTATGGATTTGATATTTTAATTATATATTATGTTGAATCTTTGATATTCTTGATAAATTTTTGGGTTTTGATTCTTTAAATAAAATTTTAAAGTTTTAAATAAAGTTTTAAGGTTTTAATTTTCGTATAACTGGAAAGATTTACAGTTTTAATTGAGAATTAAAAAAAAACTGATAATTTTATGTTGTTTATACAATTTTAATAAAACCGATTGTTTATTAATGAATTCATTATATATATTGAGTCCTTAAGATTGATGGTAATATTTGTTAGTTTTAATTTTTTTTATCGATTTAATTTTAGGGTTTCATTATAATCTTTTTTTTAATTCAAATCGGGTTCAACAATTGTACAATTGAATTCAATTTTTATAATCATTAATTCTTGAATTCAATATATAGTTGATAGAATATATTATTTATTATTGAGTTTATATGCTTATTCTTCTCGTACTATTCAATTTAAGCATATATTTTGAATTTGGATTTACTTGGGATATGTAAGGCAAGTCGATTAGAGTTATATTTTTATGGTCTAATTGTGATGAAATTAGATTTTGATGCAAATTGATGTTAATCATAATATGTGTTTAAATAATTTGATTTTAAGTTTGGTTCTATAATATTAAGTTTTGACATCTTATGGTTCCAAATATTTGGTTAAATTATGATGATTTATTGTATGAATTGTGAGATGTATTGGCTTAAAAACATTTTCAAGTATTCATGTGAATATCTGTTTAATCATAAATATAACTTTAGATTTATATGGTAAATTCAAGGTAAGTTTTTCTATTTGATTATGAATACATGTATATGCATGAATAGCTTTGGTATTTTTTATCCATGCCAAAATTATGAATACATGTGTTTGTTAATTATTTGGCTTTGAACCATTATGTTATTTCTGTTTGGTTTTGATATATATGGTTTTGGAACAAAAAAAAAAAGAAAGAAAAAGAAATAGTCAAAAATTAAGGTTTTCGGTTTTTTATTGCATTATTAAGACAATCTTATTTTGAGTTATTTCAGAGTTTATAAAGTAATAAAAAAATAGTTTTGGCATTTGACTATTGGGGAAATTTTAATTTTGAGTATTGGTATGTTTACATATATTTTAAAATAACTTAATTGAAGCAATAAGTCACCAAATTGATATCTTTTTGTATAAATTATTTTGTTTTAAAATATAAAAGTTTGTGTGCATGTAACTTAAGTTATGTTGATATTGATCGGCCCAAATAAAGGTTAATAATATTACATATGCAACTATGGTGATAAACATGTGACGATTATTCGGTTTTACATGTGAGTAATAAATTGGCCCAAAATAAGATTTATGGTTCGACATGTTTTTATTGTCAATGTTTGATTATTACATCAATATATCACTTACAAGTTAATATTTTGTCCAAAGATAAAATATTAATGGAGTGTCCGAGCTTGAGATGAGGTTTACCTTTATTCAAATTATTTTGGTTTAAATTTGAAGTCTTATGTGAGGTTATTTATTGTTTATGATTTATTCATCTATTATTATATTTGCCAACATCATTGTATGTTGTTTTGGGATAAATATATATACATATATATACTATTATCTTTTAATTTGATTGAAAGATGAAATTAAAAGAGATATTTTGAAACAAATAAATTCATATTTTGGCTTTTAATTAAGAATGTCTAATATTTTAAATAGATTAGTTGAAACAAAATGCCGCCAAAGTGACCTTTTTTGTGTAGACTAGTTTATTTGAAATATCAAGATGATTATATATTTTTGTGATTCATGCGTTTATTAATTGACCCAAAGGTAAGTTAATATTTGGCAGAATTTCAACGACATCTATGGTGATAAATGTGTGACAATTATAAGGTATTTTATGTGAGCAATAAGTTAGTCCAAAGATTAATTAATTGTTTAACATAATTTATTGTCAATGTTTGATTGCTACAACAAGAGTACCGCTTACTGTTAATATTACTGTCCAAAGACTTAATATTAATGTTGTGTTTGGTATCTTGAGATTGGATTAGCCATTATCCTGAATTTATTGTTTACTTATGAATATTGATGTGAGCTTATTTTTATTTATTTTTTGTTCTATATTCAGCTAATTCATATTCTACTGCCACAATATCTGCTAATATAAATTCTATACCCATGCTTAATGGGACTAAATGAATGGAAAAGACACTTATTTGTAGTGCTTGGCTGTATGAACATAGACCTTGCACTAAGGAAAGAACTACTTGCACTTCTCACTGCGGAAAGCACCCCCTATATTAAAAGGGGATTTGAGAGGTGGGATCGTTCAAATTGCAAGAGGCACAACATTTCAGAAGCATTTAGGGCATAGAATCTGAAAAATTACTCAGGCTAAGGTTTCCTTGACGAAATTAGGAAACGTTTTGCTAAAAACGATAAGGTTGAAATAACATCACTTCTGACTTATTTGATGTCTATAAAGTTAAGGGTTAAGGAAATTCTGAGTGATCTAAGGGCTATGAGTTTTATGATCCCATAATAAGGAATATTTTTGAGACGGGAACTGCAACATTTTTTGAGGATGTTGAGTTTGGAGAAATAAGGTTAGAGACATTGCTTTTGAGGAGGAATTGGATTCTAACTCAGTTCCTACTATCACTTTTGACAATGTTCAGGTTCTTATACCTATCATTGATCAAGAAGTGAACCCAGAACCTCTGCAAGACAATGTTGAACAACTCCCCATTCAAAATGAGATAATTGTTCCAGAAGAACAAACTTAACAACCTCAAGAACAAGTGCCATTAAGGAGGTCCACAAGAGAAAGAAGAAATGCTATTCCAGATGATTATGTTGTATTTCTCCAAGAACATGAGGAAGATAATAGAATGATGGAAGATGATCTAATCAATTTTCATTAGGCCATGAAAAGTTCTAATTCTCAAAAGTGGATTGATGCCATGAAAGACGAGTATAAGTTTATGCGAGACAATAAAGTTTGGGAACTTGTCCCATTACCTGAAGGTACAAAACCAATTGGTTTTAAATGGATATTTAAAACCAAGAGGGTTGCAAATGGTAATGTGGAGAGGTATATGGCGCGTCTTGTAACTAAAGGATATATTCAGAAAGAATGTGTTGATTTTACAGAGACTTTCTCTCCAGTTTCATCGAAAGACTCCTTTAGGATAATCATGGCACTTGTTGCTCATTTTGATATTGAGTTACATCAGATGGATGTTAAGACTGCGTTTCTTAATGGCGACATTGAAGAAACAATTTATATGATGCAACCAGAAAATTTTGAGTCGGAAGACTCAAAGAATATGGTTTGCAAATTGACAAAATCCATCTATGGACTCAAATAAGCTTCCCGTCAATGGTACCATAAGTTTCATCAAATAATTCTTTTGTTTGGTTTTGAGATGAATATTGTTGATGATTGTGTGTATCACAAATTCAATGGGAGTAAGTACATATTTATGGTTTTATATGTTAATGACATACTGCTTGTTAATAATAAGTATAGCCTCAATCAATACCCTAAGAATGATTTTGAAATTAAAAAAAATGCATTAGATTTTTTACATTTTAACAGTAGAAAGTCTAATGTATGTTCAGGTTTGTATACATTGGAATATTGTGTACACTATTGGGATATTAGCCAGATATTTTAAGCAACCCTGGTTTGGATCATTGGATAGCATCCAAGAGGGTTATAAGGTATTTTCAGAGAACAAAAGATTACATGCTCACATATCGAAGGTCTAATCAGTTAGAAGTCATCAGGTATATAAACTCCGATTTTGATGGAATATGGATACAAGATTTTGTCACTAAGGTGCAAATTGTGAGAACAAATTGCAATCTTTTATTCCAATAGCAACAGGAGCACATCAAAGTAAAAAGACATAGACTTTAAGTTCCTAGTTTTTAGGTGCTTATAAAGCATACTAGGACAAACTCCATGATTACGGATACGCTTACTAAGGAACTACACCTAATGTTTTATAATAACACACTGCTCATATGTGTGTAATGTCATTTAAAGGATATTTGGTTTTAATGGGAGTTTGTATTTTTAAATGCTTTTATGTTGTAGACACATTTTCAGTTATTTCAGTTTAAAGATATTAAGTTTATTTTCTGCAGAAATAAAGTTTATTTGGTTTATTCACACTCTGATTTTTGGTAAGGTTTGATCTCACTAAGGATGACCAGTTGGAAATAGACATGTTTAGATCATATTGCACGTAATTTCCATGCTACACATCTATACTTAATCTATGCCATTTGGTTGTGTTAATATATGTGATCATGGATGTATTTAGTTATGATATATGTAACGAAAGTCGCCTTGGTTCTATGTTAACATAATTAATGGACAAGATTATTCGAAATACCTTTTGGATATGATAGTAAAATTTTGAGCTCATAAGGTTATATAATGACATGTAATTATAAAGTAATTAGTATATATATGTGGTCCAAGTGGGAGATTGTTAAAAAATTTGGACATCACATATATAATAAGGATAATTACATGTTATTATTTATTATCATGATAGGTTAGCCCAAATTAAAAGTGAGCTAATTTGGTTAGAATTTTATTGGGCTTTTAATTATTAAATAAAGTATGGGTCGAATATGTGTAGATACTCTTCTAATCAAATTCTAATTAATGATGGGCTAATTAGAATTTGATTAGAACTAATATGCAAGGTTATAAATATTAGGGTTATAGTCCCCAAATTATATACAAGATATCTTTTCTAATATCCCATCATTAGGAAAGAGAGAGCATGTATTCTCTAAATTTCTTGTGTGCTAATTTGGAAGATCAAATCCCCAAAATCCGGTAAAACTATAAGGAATTCCTGGATTCAGGTACGCTTCCGCATCTAGTTTTATTCTTCATTTATTCTTGATGATTTGACATGATAGATCCTGGTTTAGTAAGTTTTATTTTAGAAATCTAACAACCCAAACTTGCCTTCACTTACATAAACACTTAAACATATTCTCAAACCAATCCAAGACATTTAACCCAAGCCAAAATCAATTCCTATGCATGCCATATCACTTCTTAATTCTATATATCTAAACACTCATATAAAACTTCATATTATTTCATATATTTACATCAAAACACATTCATCATAAGTCATTCCTGTAATGACCCAATAGTCACGGGTATCGAAAAGTGTATTTTCGGGTCACTGTTTTTCGAAAATGGATAATAAATATTTACGAAGTTAGTTGTGTGGTTAATTAGGTTTGGATAGATGAATTTGTTTTTATTAGGAGTAATTGGGTATAAGGATTAGATTGAATAAAGTGTGAAAGTTTAATTGTAGAATAAAGAAAAGATGAGGGACTAAATTTGCAATTAAGCCATAGGTGCCAAGTGTGTGGTAAAAATAAAATACATGTGTATTAAATAATATACGTACATTTGTAATAAATACATGTATTTACTTTTAATTTAAGAAATAATTATTAAGTTAATATAATATAATATAATATAATATAATATAATATAATATAATATAATATAATATAATAGAACATAAATTAAATAAAGAAATAAAGAAACAAAGTACATAAAAGAAACAAAACAATAAAAAGAAAAGAAAGAACAGGGCACAGAACAAAACAGAGAAGGGGAAAGGAGAAAGAAAAAGAAAAGAAAATTTTAGGGTTTTAAGGTTCAAATTCAATTTCGTAAGTCAATTTAGTCCCTTTTATTGTAATTTTGATGTTTTTGGAATCCTAGACAAAATACTACTTGATTTATGTTGAAATTTTGAAAGTTAGTTGATTTTTAGATATTGTTCATGTTGAAATAATTGAAGAATGAGGGGTTAAATTGATAGAATTTCAAGTTAGAATTGAGAAAAGGATTGAATTGTAAAACAAATCATAAGTTTTATGTAGTAGGGACGAAATTGAAAGAAATTCAAAATTAGGGATTTATGGTGAAATTAGAGAGTTGAAATTGGTTTTAAGTGATAGTTGAATGAAAAATAGAGAAAAATTGTAAAGAAAATTAAATTAGTTTTGGTTAGGGATTAAATTAGAATTTATTCAAAAGTTGAATAGAAATTGAAATAATTGATGTGAATTGTGTTGTATTGATAAATTTTAATTGTTTTAAATTTTCATAGCTAACGTTGAACCGGAGACATCGGCTAAAAAGGGAAAAGAGAAAGTCAACGACGAGTGACTTGGAAAAATACGGTTTGTATTTCTTTAATCTGAATTTAATAATTAATTGTTGAATTATTACTTAATATGTACGGTAAGTGCATTGAGGTGAGTATTGATATTGATTTTGTGATATTGAATTGAATTGAATGGAATTGATTTCATGTACATATGTGAATATTTGAATTGGAATGAATATTGGTTGAAATTGAAAAGTGAATTTAATTATTAATTGTTGTATTTTGATTGAATATTATGGTAAGTAATTAATGTGAGAATTATTTGTATTGTGTTTTACAATTGAAATGGATTGATTGGGAATGTGATGAAATAGATATAAATATGTGATTATTGTGGAATTTGAATAATTGTTATTGAAAGTGAATTAAATTGTATTGAATTATGAATTTATGTGATTAATTAAAATGGGTATTGATTGGAAACTGAAAAGTGAATTGAATACCCCATTAACTATACCGAGTTGAGTCGGATATAGTTGGCATGCGATAGGATTGGAGGTGTTCAGGGATACTTCGAATTCGATTCGATGAGGCACTATGTGTCGTATTATTATTGCTTTGGATAAATCCGATGAGGTACTGAGTACCGTATTGTTTTACTTTGGCATGGCCGATGAGGCACCGAGTACCGTATTGGTGTGTTTTGGTTGGATCTGCGTATCCGTCCGAGTCCGAGTCATGTTAATAGGAGTGTACAACTGTATTGAACAATTGATTGTTATTGAATGATATTGAATATGGACTGGAATGAACAATGAAATGAAATATGCAATTGAAATGCGTGAATCATGGATTCATGAAAAGGATAGTGATCGCTGTGTCGAGTTTTAAAAATTTATAAATAGAATGATCGAACCTAGAAACTAACTCTGACAATGATTAAAGGAAAGTGTACCTATCGAACAGTAGTATAGCTTAGGCAAGACCGAATTGTCGAACCCAAAGGAACTAAAGGTACTAATACTAACTTTCTTTTTATTAATTAGCCTAAAATAAGTGAAGTTGCTTTAATCTAAATTAACTACAAAGCTAAAGACACAAAGACAAAAAGGATGAATTGGGAAATAATTTTTAGGAGAAACTCAGTTGATTAAGACGATACCCTCAGGAAGAATCCAGCTAGACTTCATTTGTTATTAATCCTGAACCATATGAATTATTTACTTAGTTTGATCCGTAAGACTCCCTAACGTATATTAAACCTTCTCTCGAGGCGAATAACGTCTAACCCTAGGTTAATTAGTGGAACTCTCATTCTCTTATAATAACCCCCTAGAATAGCAGTAAATCAAACTATGGACTCCCATATTAGGTTTCACCCTAATCTAGCAAAATCTCGTCACCCTATCTCTAGGTGTCCGATCAACTCCGCTTAATTATGCTAGATCTACTCTTAGGCAGGGTCTATTCCTCCTCCACCTAAGCACATCAAATTTGGATTAAGCTCACATAATTAAGAACAAACTAAGTATTTATCATATAATTCAGAAAATAATAACAAGATCCATCATAGGTTTCATCCCCTTCAGGTACCTGAAGGGTTTAGTTCATAACAAAATAAGAAAACATCTCAAGAGAAAAGATAAAACAAAACATAAGAAATCCCTAAAACTCCCTGAAGGAATTGAAGGAGAGATCCGCCGTCTTGAGTAGAATTTCAGCTTCTTGGGATGAACCGACTGGCTTATCTTCGAGTTATTCCCACAAATCTGACCTTTTCGGCTTGGCTCCTTGGCCTAGCTTGACCCCCCTCTCAAAGGTGATACTTAGGGGGTATATATAGGCTCTTGGAATGCGATTCTTTCTCCCTAAGTATCCTTTTTCGACTAAAATTATTCATTCTGACGACAGGGGCAAAGCCATGTCACACGGGCGTGTGAATCGTGGTCAGGCCGTGCTCGGACTTCTTTAATGAGGCACGACCGTGCAAATCGAGGGAGAGGCCATGTTCTAGATGCTTGACAAGACATGGCCGTGTGGTCTTTGGGCCAGGCCGTGTCGATTTCGTGATATGACCCATTTATTCTGTTTTGGGCCTCTTTTATGTTCTTTTCATCCTCGGGTGCTTTCCTGGGTCTAAGACATGAAAAGAAAGGATTAAGAGCACCTTTTTATATAAATCGAGGCTTAAATCATCCAAAAGCATACTAAATGTGGGATTAAAATATGTTACTTTTACGGTTTATCAAATACCCCCACACTTAAGCTTTTGCTTGTCCTTAAGCAAAGTTCTCAACTTATAATTAAAACGAACTTTCCATAATTCATAAATCCTATCAACAATGCCTCATCATAATTCACAGATAATTTATACATGGATAATTCAATTCAAAGAGTCCTAAATATTCAAACAAGATAAGTCATACATTTGTATTTTGTAAATGTAGGTGTCTCCCCTTATCTAAATAATTACCTTTGGTTCAAAACTGACAAGGATTGATATCCTCGCAAAAGATTCACTCAAATCACTCTTAAGTGTTTAAGGTTCAGAAAAAGATCACTCATAAGTCGAACCTAAAAAGTTAATCCCATAGGCTTGCCTAAAAATCAAATCTCCACCACTGAGAAATGGGATGATAAACAGATCAAAAGGTCTTTGTTAGGGATGTAACGGGGCTAGGGTTAAAGGTGTGGATAAAGGCTGAAATTAGAAGGTTAGAATCGAGATTGAATTGACAAGTACCTACCTAAGAATTACCGAAAATAGTAATTACATCAACTAATACGAGATTTTCTTTTGATATTGACTTTAACTGTATAGCTCTCTACTTGATACTGAATATGCTTCGATTTTTTTTTAAGAACAAACTAAGTAATAGATGAAAAATTGAATTATTAAAATAATAATATTAGGTAACTAATCAAATCAAACCTCGATATAAGGGTAGTCAAAAGGAATGGTGATAACAAATACAAAGGGGTTTTGGGTTAATATTAGCTGGTGAGTCAATAAAAAGGGTTGTTAGGATCAACGGGGTTCACTAGGGGTTAATTGTGGAGGTAGATTTTTTAGTGGAGTAAGTGGGTTAAAACCTAGGTGCCTTTATCATTTCTGTATATCAAATCAACGGTGTGGTCTTAACATGTATAATTGAGGCAAGTTCTAGAATAACAGTTTAAAGTTGACACACTCATAATTAATAAAGTGAGCATGAAAAAGAATATATGCTCTATAAGGCTCAAAATCTCACAAAAATTATGGGTGTTTTTGACATCATCCTCATAGATTTCAAATTTCAAGGTAATATTTAAATTTAGGTTAACAACCTAAAAAATTTTAATTCTGAAAAATAGACTTATCATGCTTGATTCTCTAGTATTCTTCAAATTTAATCATCAATGCACAACTAACTATGACTTACTCTAAAACATGTCAATAAAAACCATAAATCATAAGAAATTTCATCCTAATTAGTAATATAAGAAAATTACTCAAAAACAATATTTAATTCAGGGATTTGAGAATAATGAAAACAATTAGGCAAAATTTGAGAATCATGCAAAAGTTAGGCACTTTTACCCCCCACATTTAAGATGGACATTGTCCTCAATGTACAAAGATAGATAATGACAATTAGTAACTAATCAAAAGAGAGGAGGGAAAGTGTCACTTCTTGAATTACGGATGAGATCCTTGGAGGATGTGGAAAATGCGTGGCGTCAGGTGACTTATTGAATTTCTCCTAGTTATGTGTTTGTGTATGTGGAGTGTGCAATTTATTCTGCAAAGTCACTAGTTAACAATCTTGTATGTGTTATAGATATGTGTTAGGGATACTCGAATAGTTAGATAGCCAATGATAAAAGTTTGCAATAAAAAAAAAGTTTAAATTGAAAACTAAAAATTTAAACTTAAAAATAAAGAAAAAAATTAAAGATAGCAAATTAAGAGGACTCAGAGGTCCTCATCATTGGTCGGGTCCTGTGGTGGTACTGGTGATGAGATATGGAGGTGCTGGCATATCTGTTGAAGGGTGACCTCTATCCAATCAAAACGTCGAGTATTTTCAACGAAATACTGCTCGAACTGATCGAGTCGTGCGGAGATAGCCGCTAATGAAGTTGCTGCATGGGATGGCTGCTGGCTCAGAATCGATGCCTCCTGTGATGGTGGTGGGACATCATCAGTAATGTCCTCGGGCTTCCCTTCGTCTGTGGGTGTCACTAATTAGTACTGAGGGGGGTCAGTCCCTCGATGGTGTTTAATCATCCTCATGTGTAGCATCGTTTCGATACCTTGAGGTGCCATCTGCCCAATCATCGTGAGGGAGGATCTCTGGTCGTCGGTGTTAAGGAAGCTGAAGTGTCGAGCCAACCGTGTTATATATGGGCCCATCGATAGAATTCCCTTCCTGTGTGCCTCTGTTTGATGTTGAATTGCGCATGCGATGAAATATGCCAGGTCGAAAACATGCCCTTCTGACATGCACGATAGGTAGTAGACATCGTGCTTGTTTACCACACCTGTGCTTTCACGTCGTCCTGTGATGGTGTGAGCGAGAATGGCATGAATATACCTTAGAGGTGGGAGAAGGGCTGTCGCCTTAGAGCGACTGGGCCGTAGGAGCTTGTGGTAGGGCTTAGGCTGCGCCAATAGTTGAGCGGAGTGCAGTGGAGCTGACGGTTTAATCTGAAGAGTGGGTTTGCTTCTATAAATTCTGGTGTACAAAGTCCGAGTGCCGAGCCGAATTGTGGTACGCTTAATCGATGTACCGTGCCCCCTAAACGGAATTGGATGGTACCCAGGTCGTCGAACTGTGCCATTATTGTCTGCAATGTGAAAATGGTGCAGAATTCTAGTGTGAGCTCCAAGTATGTGGGCTCGATGATTGAGAAAAACTGCTCCCACAGATCGGTTGAGAGGAAGGCTTAAATATCGATTGCGAGCCCGACTTGTTCCAGTGCGTCCCAATCAATGCACCTACCGGTGTCGAAGGGTCTATCCCGGATTACATTGTAATGTTCTTCCTGGGCTGCCTGAGAAAATCGAAGGAATGGGTGTCGTAACTCGGAAGAAGCACTTGCTGAGGATGATCCGGGCCCCTTTCTCTTCTTGCTTGGGGCGGCTGTAGATTGTTTGGGTCGTGATGATGACATGGTACTTGAAAAAGAAAAGGGTTGTACCACAATGTAATCTAGGTTCAAGGTATTCGAATAAGCAACCAAAATAGAAATTTGAAATAGCATCTATGACAATTAACTAAAAGCACTATCACTATGATATCGCAAAAACTAAACGAAATATTCATGAATGAAGTATTGAAATAAACATGAGAAGAATCATACTTAAAACTAAACAAAAAGTGTAAATAAGACAAAATAAAATGGAATTTAGCAAACTTTGGTTGAGAAAGTGAAAAAAATGGAATGAACCAGGGATGATGGTGGTGGTTTTTCTGTCGGCCGTGGTGTTTCAGCAAGAACACGATGGTGGCAAGGGCATGGCGTTCGGTAGCACGGCAGTGGTACGGGCGTGTGGGCGGTTTCTATAAGGTTTTTTTGGGAGAGAAAGGGCAAGGGGAAAAGTTTTTGGGGTGGAGGAGGATGTAGGAGTGGCTGGATTTGGGAGAAAGGCTGCTGAAATTTGATTTTAGGTTAGGTTTTGGGAAAGTGACAGTTTAATTTTGTTAAATAGGAGAGGGGACACGGGCCGGTGCCACGCCCGTGTTCTATTTTAAAGTGGTAGTATTTTTCGCGACTTTGAATTCTAGGCGCGTTTAGCTGTGATAGCCACAGTCGTGTTATAGCTGACACGCCCGTGCTCGACAAGTCAGTAACCTCGCACGGTTGGGTGGCACGGGCGTGTTTAGCCCGTGCTTAATAAGTCAGTAACCTCGTACGATTGCAAGACACGGGCGTGTTCTACCCGTGGTGTGTAAGTCAGTAGCTTCACACGGTCATGAGGCACGGGCATGTTTAGCCCGTGCTTGACAAGTCAGTGACCTCGCACAGGTAATTAGCACAGGCGTGGCCTAGTATCGCAGCCCGTGTTGGGAAAAGAAATTCTTCTTTGTTTATACACGGCTACTGGCACATCCGTAGTTCGTCCCATGTCTTTCACACGGCCATGGGCACGCCCGTGTTTGAAGCCGTGTGGTTTAAAACCTGTGCTTTTATTAGACTGATTTAGTATGGAGTTAGATAAAAATAAAAATGAAAATAAAATGTTAGTGAATTAGTGCTCGGATTGCCTCCCGAGAAGCGCTTGTTTATAGTCTTAAGTTAGACTTTCTCTATTTTCGGTTCTAAAAGAAGGTTCATAGAGCAGAAGCTCCTCTCTCATATCTCCAAAATCTGCACCATTATAAATTTTAAGTCGGTGACCGTTTACCTTGAATGTGCCCTTAGTGGGGTGAGTTACCTCGATTGTGCTGTATGGAAAAATTGTTTTGACCATGAATGGGCCTGACCATCTTGATTTCAGCTTCCCAGGAAATAATTTAAGCCTTGAGTTGTATAGTACGACCAAGTCCCCTACTTTGAATTGTTTTGATCTCTTGAGACGAGCATCATGGCGTCGCTTTATTGCCTTCTTGTATAATTTTGAATTTTCGTAAGCTTCAGTTCTCCATTCGTCTAACTCGTTTATTTGCATCATTCTTTTCTTTCCTGCAACTTTAAGATCAAAATTCAAAAACTTTATTGCCCAAAAAGCTTTGTGTTCTAACTCGAATGGTAGATGACAACTCTTCCAGTATATAAGTTTGTATGGGGACGTCCCTAGAGGTGTTTTAAATGCTGTTCTATAGGCCCATAAAGCATCATCTACTTTTATTGCCCAATCTTTTCTATTCGATTCAACTATTTTTTCTAGGATGCGCTTAAGTTCTCGATTTGCTGCTTCAACTTGCCCACTGGTTTGAGGGTGATATGGGGTGGCTGTTAATCGCTAAAATCAGAGCTTTAAAATTTATAAAGAATGTGATCGAACCTGGAGACTAACTCTGACAACGATTAAAGGCAAATGTACCTATCAAACAGTAGTATAGCTTAGGCAAGACCGGATTGTCGAACCCAAAGGAACTAAAAGTACTAATACTAACTTTCTTTTTATTATTTAGCATAAAATAAAGTGAAGTTACTTTAAACTAAATTAACGACAACTAAGCTAAATACTCAAAGACAAAAAGAACGAATCGAAAAATAACTTGAAGAAAAACTCATTTGATCACGATGATACCCTCAGGAAGAATCCACCTAGACTTCACTTGTTATTAATCTTGAACCATATGATTTATTTACTTAGTTTGATCCGTAAGACTTCCTAACATATATTAAACACCCTCTCGAGGCGAATAATGTCTAACCCTAGGTTAATTAGTGGAACTCTCGTTCTCTTATCATAATCCCCTAGAATAGCAGTAAATCGATTTATGGATTCCCATATTAGGTTTCACCCTAATTCAGAAAAATCTCATCAACCTATTTCACCCTAATCCAGAAAAATCTCGTCACCCTATCTCTAGGCGTGCGATCAACTCTGCTTAATTATGCTAGATCAACTCTTAGGCAGGGTCTATTCCTCCTCCACCTAAGCACATCAAATTGGGATTAAGCATGCATAATTAAGAACAAACTAAGTATTTATCATATAATTCAGAAAATAATAATAAGATCCATCATAGGTTTCAGCCCCTTCAGGTATCTGAAGGGTTTACTTCATAACTAAATAAGAAAACATCTCAAGAGAAAAGATAAAACAAAACATAAGAAATCCCTAAAACTCCCTGAAGGAATTGAAGGAGAAATCCACCGTCTTGAGTAAAATTCCGGCTTCTTGGGATGAATCAACTGGCTAACTTCGAGTGATTCCCATAAATCTGACCTTTCTGGCTTGATTCCTTGGCCTAGCTCGACGCCCATTTCGGCTTCTGCCGAACTCCCCTTTCAAGTTACCCCATTGGGTGTTTATATAGACTTTGAGATGCCTTACTTGGCCCCTAAGTATCCTAATTTAAGTAGAATTCCTAATAGGGTGTTTGAATAGGCTTTGGAATGTGTTTCTTTACCTCCAAGTATCCTTTCCCGAATGAAATTGCTCTTTCCAGCGACAGGGACACGGCCATGGCATACGCCTGTGTAAGTCGTGGCTAAGCCGTGTTCGGACTTCTTTAATGAGGCACGGCCGTGTGAATCGGGGTCCGGTCGTGTTTTAGTTGCTCAATGAGGCGCGGCCGTGTGATCTTTGGGCCAGGCCGTGTCAATTTTGTGATATGGCCCATTTACTCCGTTTTAAGTCCCTTTTTCATTCTTTTCGTCCTCGGGTGCTCTCTTGGGTATAAAACATGAAAAAAAAAAGATTAAGAGCACCAAATTACATAATTCGAGGCTTAAATTATCCAAAAGTATACTAAATGTAGGTCTGAAATATGTTACTTTTACGATTTATCAGCCGTCTTATGGTATATTCTATATTTCTTTAGAATTTTTTCAAATTGAGTATTACAGAAATGAGTACCCCTATCACTAATAATGGCTCTGGGTGTCCCAAATCGAGAAAATAGTTTCTTGAGAAATTTAACTACTACCCTAACATCATTGGTAGGTAAAGCTTCCGCTTCTACCCATTTTGACATGTAATCAACTGCCACTAGGATGTACCTGTTTCCAAACGAACTAGGGAATGGTCCCATAAAATTAATACCCCATACATCAAATATTTCACATGACAACATATATGTTTGAGGCATTTCATCACGTTTAGAAATATTACCTGTTCTTTGGCATTTATCACACGAGGTAACATACCTCCTGGCATCTTTAAATAGAGTGGGCCAATAAAAACCTGATTCGAGTATTTTCTGTGTTGTCTTAATACCACTGTAGTGTCCTCCTGAAGGTCCTGAATGGCAATGTTCTAGGATTTTTCTTGCTTCTGCCTTTGTAATGCATCTTCAAATTACCTGATCTGCACATATGCTGAAAAGAAAGGGGTCTTCCCAAAAATAATTTTTCACATCAGCAAAGAATCGCTTCTTTTGGTGATGTGTTAATCTATTTGGCAAGATGTTAGCTGCTAAATAATTCGCAATATTTGCAAACCATGGTACCTCAGAATGTGTTATAGAAAAGAGTTGTTCTTCGGGAAACGAATCATTTATTTCATTTTCATCGAGCTCTTTGGTATGTGGATTCTCAAGTCTGGAAAGGTGATCTGCTGCAAGATTCTCAGCTCCTTTCTTATCTTCTATTTCCAAGTCAAATTCCTGTAAGAGTAAAATCCATCGTATGAGTCTAGGTTTTGCATCAGGTTTGTTTAAAAGATAACGAAGAGTTAAATGGTCAGTGTAAACGACAACTTTAGACAATATTAGGTACTGCCTAAATTTATCAAAAGCAAAAACTACGGCTAGCAATTCTTTCTCTGTGGTGGTGTAGTTTTCTTGTGCGGGTGTTAATATTCTGCTAGCGAAGTAAATTGGCTGAAAATGCTTGTCTCTTCGTTGTCCCAAGACTGCACCTATTACAAAATCACTTACATCACACATTAGTTCAAAGGGTAAGTTCCAATCAGGTGCAATTAAAATCGGGGCATTTATTAATTTTTCCTTAAGTATATTAAATGCATCTAAACATTCCTGATTGAAATTGAAAGGGACATCTTTTTCTAGTAATTTTGTCAAAGGCTTGGCTATCTTAGAAAAATTTTTAATAAATCTTCTATAGAACCTTGCATGTCCTAAAAAGCTTCTAATAGCCTTAACTGAACTTGTGGGAGGTAATTTTTCTATGGTTTCAACCTTTGCTTTATCTACCTCAATCCCTTTACTAGAAATCTTATTTCCTAAAACAATCCCTTCTCTAACCATAAAGTGATATTTTTCCCAATTCAAAACAAGGTTTCTTTCCTCACATCTCATTAGAACTCGTTTTAAATTTTTAAGGCAAAGATGGAAAGAATTACCAAATACTGAGAAATCATCCATAAATACCTCCATGATGTCTTCCACGAGTCCGTCAAAGATTGCCAACATGCAACGCTGAAAAGTAGTAGAAGCATTACATAATCCAAAAGGCATTCTACGATAAGTAAATGTACTGTATGGGCATGTAAATGTTGTCTTCTCTTGATCTTTAGGAGCTATGGGGATTTGGAAGTAGCCGGAGAGTCCGTCCAAGAAGCAATAGTACATATACCCGGATAGTCTTTCTAACATTTGATCTATGAAGGGTAGCGGGAAGTGATCTTTTCTGGTGGCATCGTTCAGCTTTCTATAGTCTATACAGACTCTCCAACCTGTAACTATTCTTGTGGGGATTAACTCATTCTTTTCATTGGGCACCACCGTCATACCTCCTTTCTTTGGAACTACCTGCACAAGACTTACCCACGTGCTGTCAAAAATGGGATAAATGATTCCTGCACCTAGAAGTTTAATTACCTCGGTTTTGACCACTTCTTTCATGTTGAGGTTTAGCCGTCTCTAAGGCTGCACACACGGCTTGTATTCTTCTTCCATTAAAATTTTGTGGGTGCAGAATGATGGACTTATTCCTTTGATGTCAGAACTTTTCCAAGCTATGGCCCTTTTATGTTCTCTTAGTACCTGTATCAACTTCTCTTTTTCCTTGGGTTTTAGTTCTGAAGAGATAATCACCGGTAATGTAAAATTTTCCCCAATGAATGCGTATTCCAAGTGTTTCGGCAACTGTTTCAATTCTAGATTGGGTGGTTCATCAATAGAGGGTTTTTGTTTCGGTTCGTCATTGACTTTAATGCTTTCTTTTTGCATTTGTCACGGTGAAAACGTATTCAGCTCATCAGCTTCATTTTCTTCCCCCTCGTCTTGAGCCAGGCACAGTTCCATCGTGTCATCATGGAAGATTTCCTGTAATGAGTTTTGAATAATATGGTCAATAGTATCAACAAAATAACATGCATCATTTTGTTCTATGGAATATCGCATGGCATCATATATTTGAAAAATAATTTCTTCATTGCCTGTCCTCAATGCAAGTTTACCGTTACCTACATCAATAACAACCCTAGCAGTAGCTAAAAAAGGTCGCCCTAAAATTAAGGGGACATTAATGTCTTCATCCATGTCTAACACAACAAAATCAACAATGAAAATAAATTTATCAATTTTCACCAGAATATCTTCGATAACTCCTCTAGGATATTTAATAGATCTATCAGCTAACTGTATACTCATCCTAGTGGGTTTTGGTTCCCCAAGATCTAATTGTTTAAACAATTTGTAAGGCATTAAATTAATACTGGCACCTAGATCAGCTAATGTTTTCTTAATATTTAAGCTACCAATTAAACAAGGGATAGTAAAACTTCCTGGGTCTTTTAATTTGGTCGGTAACTTGTTTTTGAGGATGGCTGAGCATTCTTCATTAAGTTCCACCGTCGACACTTCTTCAAGCTTCCTTTTATTCGTCAGGAGTTCCTTTAAAAATTTTGCGTACTTCGGCATCTGTGAAATGGCTTCAACAAAAGGTAAGTTAATATGTATTTGTTTAAAAAGTTCAAGAAACTTACCATATTGGGCATCGAATCGTTATTTTTTTAACTTTGCTGGATATGGGGTTGAAGGTCTACTTTCATTGCGTACTGGATTTGCATCCTCAACTCCCTCATCTCTTGCTTTGTTATCTTTGTGTGGGAGTTATTTTTTTTTTGTTCAACTAATTCCTTTCCACTTCTTAGTGTAACTACTTTTACTTGTTCTGTCCCTTTAGAAAAAGTCTCTGCCCGTATTTCACAAATCATCTCAGTAAGTAGTCTAACTGACTTAGTGAGCTCCCCGAATGACGCAGTAAGTTTTTCAACTGGCGCTTGTTGATCTTTAAGTGTTTTCTTAGTATCTTGGAAACGATTTTCTGTATCTGCCATGAAGTTTGTCAGCATCTCTTTGAGGTTTGGTTTTTCTCTTGAGGATAAGGTTGATTCTGGAAGTTTTGAGGAGGTTGTTGCCTTTGGTTTCCTTGATTCCCTTGGCCTTCCCATGAAAAATTTAGGTGGTTCCTCCAACCTGGATTGTAAGCATTACTATAAGGATTATTATTAAATCTAAAATTATTACCTATATAATGCATTTGTTCGCTCTCTGTATCCGGTTGGTAAGGTGGGTACTTAGGATTCGCCATAGTTCCACTTGTGTCACACTGCATAACTGGATGTACCTACGAAGAACACAAACTATCAATCTTTTTATTCATCAATTCTACCTGATTTGATAGCATGGTCACTGCATCGAGGTTGTAAACTCCGGCTGTTTTTGTTGGCCTTATTCTATTAACTTGCCACTGATAGTTATTCAGTGACATCTCTTCTATAAACTCGTAGGCGGCTTCAGAAGTTTTGTTGTTCAAGGTTCCACCGGCAGATGAATCAATTAATTGCCTCGTTGAGGGGTTTACACCGTTATAGAAGGTTTGGACTTGTAACCACAAGGGTAAACTGTGGTGTGGACACCTTCTCAAGAGATCCTTGTATCCCTCCCATGTGTCGTATAATGTCTCTAAATCTATATGCACAAAAAAAGAGATATCATTCCGTAATTTGGCTGTTTTGGCCGGTAGGAAATATTTTAATAAAAACTTTTCAGTCATTTGCTCCCACGTGGTGATTGACCCTCGTGGTAACAAGTTCAACCACTGTTTGGCTTTATTCCTTAATGAAAAGGGAAATAACCGTAGACGTATGGCATCATCAGAAACGCCATTTATTTTGAAGGTATCACAGAACTCTAAGAAATTAGCTATATGGGTGTTTGGGTCTTCGTCCTGCAAACCATCAAATTGAACAAATTGTTGAATCATTTGTATTGTGTTAGGTTTTAATTCAAAATTATTAGCAGCTATAGCAGGCCTAACAATACTCGATTCTGCTCCTGTTAAATGCGGTTTAGCATAATCAAACTTTGTACGTGGAGCATTATTTTCTCCCACATCTCGTGGTGGTGGATTGTTCTCGTCCATCCCTTCAGTAAGATTGGATTCTCGCTCTTCTTCTGTGTAATTTAGGGCTCGCCTGATTTCTCGCGATTCCTTCGAGCGGTAGCTTCAATATCACTGTCATATACTAGTGGTCCTCTTGGGTTCCTTCTAGTCATAAACTAGATGTACCTGTCAGGAAAAGAAAGAAGAAAAGAAAATCTAGCAAAATTAAAATTTAACCTAAAATAAAAGTAAATTGCGAAAAATAAAAATAATGGCTAAAGTAATATAAATAGAGTTTTCTTAATATTTTAGTTCCCCAGCAACGGTGCCAAAAACTTGATCGCTGTGTCGAGTTTTAAAAATTTATAAATAGAATGATCGAACCTGAAAACTAACTCTGACAACGATTAAAGGCAAGTGTACCTATCGAACAGTAGTATAGCTTAGGTAAGACCAAATTGTCGAACCCAAAGGAACTAAAAGTACTAATAACTAATTTTCTTTTTATTAATTAGCCTAAAATAAGTGAAGTTGCTTTAATCTAAATTAACTACTAAGCTAAAGACACAAAGACAAAAAGGATGAATTGGGAAATAACTTTTAGGAGAAACTCAGTTGATTAAGACGATACCCTCAGGAAGAATCCACCTAGACTTCACTTGTTATTAATCCTGAACCATATGAATTATTTACTTAGTTTGATCCGTAAGACTCCCTAACGTATATTAAACCCTCTCTCGAGGCGAATAATGTCTAACCCTAAGTTAATTAGTGGAACTCTCGTTCTCTTATAATAACCCCCTAGAATAGTAGTAAATCGATCTATTGACTCTCATATTAGGTTTCACCCTAATCCGGCAAAATCTCGTCAGCCTATCTCTAGGCGTGCGATCAAATCCGCTTAATTATGCTAGATCTACTCTTAGGCAGGGTCTATTCCTCCTCGACCTAAGCACATCAAATTTGGATTAAGCTCACATAATTAAGAACAAACTAAGTATTTATCATATAATTCAAAAACTAATAACAAGATACATCATAGGTTTCATCCCCTTCAGGTATCTGAAGGGTTTAGTTCAAAACAAAATAAGAAAACATCTTAAGAGAAAAGATAAAACAAAACATAATAAATCCCTAAAACTCTCTGAAGGAATTGAAAGAGATATCCACCGTCTTGAGTAGAATTCTGCTTCTTGGGACGAATCAACTGGCTTATCTTCGAGTTATTCCCACAAATCTAACCTTTCTGGCTTGGCTCCTTGGCCTAGCTTGACCCCCTCTCAAAGGTGGTACTTAGGGGGTATATATAGGCTCTTGGAATGCGTTTCTTTCTCCCTAAGTATCATTTTTTGACTGAAATTATTCATTCTGACGACAGGGGCACGGCCATGTCACACGCGAGTGTGAATCGTGGTCAGGCCATGCTCGGACTTCTTTAATGAGGCACGGCCGTGCAAATCGAGGGAGAGGCCGTGTTCTAGATGCTTGACAAGGCACGGCTGTGTGGTCTTTGGGCCAGGTCATGTCGATTTCGTGATATGGCCCATTTACTCTGATTTGGGCCCGTTTATGTTCTTTTCATCCTCGGGTGCTTTCTTGAGTCTAAGACACGAAAAGAAAGGATTAAAAGCACCTTTTTATATAAATCGAGGCTTAAATCATCCAAAAGCATACTAAATGTGGGATTAAAATATGTTACTTTTACGGTTTATCAGATAGTGATATTGAAATTGAATTGAGTATCTTATTGTGAAAAGTTATTGAATAGCAATTATGAGATTGATATAGAAGAGATGATAATTGAAAGTGTTATGAATGATATGTATAAGAAATTGATTAACTGTTTGAATAATTATGTTTGTGTGAATATATATCTATAAACGATATAAATTTTTGCTTAATACATATTCGGATTATAGAAATACCACTGAGTTTATACTCAGCGTACGATTTGTTTCCGTGCGCAGGTTAGGTACAGTCAGATCGTTGAATCAGCATCCAAAGCCGATCCCGAACTCAAAGTGGTGATATACATTTCTTTTTGGTAAATGACATGTACCTAAGATGTTATACTTGTCATTTTGGATAATGTTTGTAAACGAAGTATAAGCTAATATTGGTACTTATATAAATATGTTTTGGGTTATAGCTATTAAATGGTATATTTTGGTTGAAATTCGTATAATCTTATATTTGGTTCAAATGGTGGTTTTTGAATTAATTTGGATATTATGGTTAAAGTATTTATATAAATAAATAGGTTAGGTCATTAGATTGATTAATTTATGAAATGTATGTTATTTAATTGCGAAATGTTTATATATGAACTGAAATGATTGGTAATACTCCGTAACCCTATTTTGACAACGGATAAGGGTTTAGGGTGCTACAATTCCAATGGCTAATTACAACCAAAACACTTATATGCCAATATTGGCTATTTAAACCTATACATGCCATTATAACCAAAATTAATTTATTATTTATATCGAAATGAGCTGATGGATAGCGTGAGTTATCTCCGCCAAGCTTCCAACCCAACAAGCTTCTGAAGTACTATAAAATAGAGGAAATAAAACAGAATAAACATTTAATGCTTAGTAAGTCGATATAACATGAAATTAACTTACCATTTATTTCATATTAAGGTAAGCTTACTAAACATGCTCAAACCAATTTGGCCAATTGACTAAACACATATCCTCATCAAACATGTTAGTCATGTATTTCTTAGAAATATCAAGGGACATATATGATCTCATAACAATATAATTGCCATATACATATACTTTCCATATCATGAATTCATATAACATGTACAAACTATTTCCATGTATATATTCAGTAATAATCCATTCCGAATCCATATTATCTCATATCAGAACTTTGCCCGTTGAACCATTTAAAATCTCGATGGATACAAGGGTAGTACACACAAAGTGTACAAAATTGTAATCCATCAATTTATATTCAGGAATGCTCATACGAGCACATAAACGGGATGCTCTTCCAAGCCAAATAACAGAAAGCTCATGTGAGCTTGTAACGGGAAGCTTATTTGAGCTTAATAACAGGAAGCTCATAAGAGCTTAAATCAGAAAGCTCATGCGAGCTTAACGGGTAACTCCGAAGAGCTATTATCAGGAAGCTCATGAAAGAATTTTTGATCGGGAAGCTTTGGATAGCCATATATAGAGACGCTCATAAGAGCTGCGGTGTGTTTGCAACACATGCAGGATCACTACCAATTAGAATGCTCATAGGAGCATATAAACAGGAAGCTTGGAAGAACCATGTATCAAAAAGCTCAAGAGAGCTTATATCGGGATGCTCATGTGAGCTATAACGGGACGCTCTTGCGAGCTATGGTGTGTTCGCAACATATGCAGAACTACAACCACTTCGGGAACCCTGTATCCATCTAATTTCATTTGTTCAAACATGATTTATTTCTTGTCGGACATTGTCGAATATGTGATTTATTTTCATACTTAACAATTATACAAATCACATACATATAAATCAATCATATCACATAAATATACAATTTAGTTACACGAACTTACCTCAACAATGTTTGTGTTTGTATGGTACTAATCCGATACTTTTTTTCTTTTCATAGAATATAGCTCCGTATTTGATCATCTGGATCTATACGAGTAAATTTAGCTCAATTTAATATAATTCATATTCAATTCAATTCGATTTACATCCTAGTAAAAATTACCATTTTACCCCTATACTTTTAATTAATTCTGATTTCGTCCCTAGGCTCGAAAAATGAAATTCATGTAATTTAATCCTTATTCCAAGCCTATCCGATTTTTACATATCACAATAGATGCCCATGCATTTCACAAAAATCAGAATTTTTTCATAAATTCCATATCTTTACAATTTAGTCCCTAAATCACAATTTCATCAAAATTCACTTTACAGAAGTTGTTTATCTACCAAAAACCTTTCATTTTTTACCATAAATTTCATAATTCAAGCATATTCATCCATGGAAAAACCCTAGTACTTTAATAACTTTGCAAATTAATCCTCGAGATAGTTAAATTAAGCTATTACGATCTCGGAAATATAAAAATTACTAAAAACGGGACAAGAAAACATACCTAATTGATCAAAATAAGTTTTTCTATCTTCAAGCTCTCAAACTAGAGTTTCATGGCTTTTTAATTGGGAAAGATGATATAAAATGATGATATTAGATATTTATTTTATTTATCATCTTTTATTTATTTACTTTCCAATTTAGTCATTTTCTTTTCTTAAATTTTCATGGATGAATCATCATACTTATCTACTAACTCATCTTAATGGTCTATTTTCCATATAAGGAACTCAAATTTTGAATTCCATAGCTATTTGATCCTTTTAGCTACTAGAATTCAACTTTTACATTTTATACAATTTGGTCCTTTTATCAATTAATCATGTAATCAGTAAAATTTTCTTAACGAAATTTCTATACGATATTCCTATCATAATTCAGATCATGAAGTAATATTAAAATATTTTTTTCTTACGGACTCAGATTTGTGGTCCCGAAACCACTGTTCCGATTTCACTGAAAACAAGCTGTTACATGCTAGACTTAGGTTCTAGCCCCGTGATAGTTGGTATTAGAACCAGTGTTCAAAGGTGCCGGTTGAGATGTAGAAGGGAGTAGACGAACAGATTGAGACTATGAAGACTCATGGGAGGGCAAAAAAGCTAACAACTCAAGGGATATAATGTCAGCTTTGGAAGGCAGGTTTGCCAAACTAGAGGGTTCTATGAGTGATGTCACAGAGACCCTTGAGGAAGTTGGTGGACGTACCACAGAGTTACAATCAAGACAAATTCAGCTCAAAGAACAAGTGGTAGAGGCCCTCAGTGCTAATGTTGATTCAATGTAAGAGGTCATCAATATTGTTGTAGGTG
Organism: Gossypium bickii; assembly: GCA_025503065.1. Taxonomy (NCBI): domain Eukaryota; kingdom Viridiplantae; phylum Streptophyta; class Magnoliopsida; order Malvales; family Malvaceae; genus Gossypium; species Gossypium bickii. The sequence continues at coordinate 25,176,388 of CP106711.1, read as the reverse complement.
AGTTGACTAAGAAGAGTTATGCTCTCGAGGCTATGGTGTCGACCTTGAAGGAATACATTAAGGAGCTCAAGGGGGAGCTCAATATCTGCAAAGTTGCTTTGGGTAATAGGGTGTTGGCTGCGGCACCCAAGCCTAAGGGGTAAAGGATGTGGACAACTTCTTTTGGGGAATGGAGCAATAGTTTTATGCCAAAGGCATCACGGATGATGCTACCAAGGTAAATATTATTGCCATGTATTTTATTAATATTGCTTTATTATGGTGGCATCGTATGTCCATAGATGAGAGACAAGGTGGTATTGCTATTGGGACTTGGGAGGAGTTTCAGAGTGAACTCAAGGGGAAAATTTACCTAGAGTATGTCGAGGATGAGGCTCGGGCTAAGTTGCATCGGCTTTCGCTACAGTGCACAGTTATGGAGTATGTGAATGAGTTCAGTGAGCTGATGCTCCAAATTTCTGATTTGGGTGAGAATGAGACATTTTTCTCATTTATGCATGGGCTAAAGCCATGAGAGAAACAAGAGTTGCAATATCGAGAGTTGTAATAACAATTCTACCGGTTTCTATAAGAGATATTTACTTTCCTACTAAAAGTAAGAAAGCTATTAATGGTTTTGTGTTTGGTTGGAAATTGTTCTAGCTCACACTCAAGGTAGTTCGTGGTACGAGAATAGAGTGAAGAAATTCATTCGGTTGAAAGCTGAGAACGTCTAGGATCTATCTCGCTTAAAGCACAGATATTATTTCAGGAAAAAAAGTTTATTGCTATAATATTACAACCTGGCTCGATTTTCAAAATTTTTATTTTTCTGTTGTGTAAAAAATTGTTTTCGAACTAAATTTTTTCCAACAGTTTACTAGATTAAGTTCTAGACCCATGACATATTGTATCCATCAATAAATATAATTTTATTAAGTTAAAAATATGTAAAAGAAGATAAAATATGTTTGATCAAGCCGATTTCCCTCTCCAATAAAACATGTACTAATTTGGTAAATATTGTAAGAGTTATATTAGTTTGATTTTTTTATTCTTTTATATTATTGGGATAAAATAACAGTGAAATGGTCCAACACACACATGTATATATATATATTTATTTATTTATTATTTTGCCAGAAAATCTTTTGATTCCTATAATATCTCCTCATTTGTTCATATTTTTGTATTTTTTTATAATTAATATTTTAACAATGTAACTGTTGAATTTATAAATATAATTATGTTTGTTATGCATATAATTTTTTAAATTGATTCGATATTATATTATATTAATAAAAATACTAGTTATATTAATATATTTAACAATTGAATTTTTTTTACAGAAATCAAATATAAAATTTTATTCACTCAAAAATTGATATTTTTGGTCTATATAAATAGAATATGAAATATAATTGATTGAATTATTAAAATTTTTATTTTATTTTTCTCTAAGTACATCAACCTTAGCTAGATAAGCATTAGGTAAAGGTTAGTTCCTCAACATTTAGGGTGTGCTTGGTTGGGTGAAAAAAATGAAGGGATAAAAGGAGAGAATAGAAAAGTGAAAATAAAATCAATTCTGAGTGTGTTTGGTTAGAAAGAAAAGTGAGGAAAGAAAATAGGAAGAATGATTATTTTTCATCCTAATGCATAAATCAATATTTTCAAATTAAAATGATGAGAGGAGAGACAATTGGAGAAATGTGTATATTAATTCAAATTATACATTTTTCGAACGTTTTATTTTTTTCTTTTATTTTTCAACTCTACCAAGTAATGAATGAAATATTTTCTTTTCATTTTTTTTATCTCTCCTATCAAATAAACTTATGAAAAAAAATTATATTTTCCATCGTTTTAATTTTTCACCCCATCAACTTTTCATCTTTCCATTTTTCTTTTCACTGTAACTTTAGAGCTGACATAACACTTGCTGGCGATATGTTGAATCTGCAGCCTTATTAGCTTCACGAGGCACACGACAAAAACACACCTTGCACCCTCGCTCCCCCATCATATGCACCAGACCAGAAGAACTCGAACCTTCCGCATGTTTCAAAACAAGCTGAATTGGCCAAGGCATTGTCTCATTCCAGTACAGCCTGTGCCTCACTAGTGTTGGGGTTCATTGCATCATCACATTTAATTTTAACCCACCCTTTTACAGTTGCTTCGGATTGTTAAATTTTTGAAAAATTACAAAAATGTATAAAATTACTTTTGATTTACAGAGAAGCGTAAAATCCCTTTAAGAACTATTACGGGTTAAATAAAGGGCGACTTTTTTTTTATATAATTTTTTTCAAATTCAAACCGACCTGAGTAGAATTATTAATCAATGAAAATATTTTTTTATTTAAATTTAGTTATAAAAATATTTTAAAAAAAACATTTTATTATCTTTTAATAATAAAACCAACCATCCAGACCAGACCTGATTTTAACCTGCCACCGCCTATTTACTATAAGAATTGGAAGAAGAGGTTGGGGGATGTTTTGAGTGATGTGACCAAATTAAGGCTTGAAATTTTCAGCAAATTCCATAACAGAATGAATGTAATGATTTCTCTTCATATGCGCAGATACCATCCAAGCTTTGTGTATATTAAACTAGCGACTTGAAGTCATATGAAGCCTATAAAATACATATTATTATTGCAGTAGTAAAGAGAATAAAATCATAAACTCAAATCTCACAGTTAAAAGTGAATAAATAAATAATAAATACTACAACAACAAAAGATCTAGTTGTTAAATGGTTACTACTTGAGTGAGTTTATATGTTGTCTTTGGGGCCTACAGCAAATTTGGCTATGAAAAATCCAATAGTATCAAGTTGAGATGAGGGATCAAACCTCTGAACCAATTCCTCCTCTCCTGGTCTTAGCCATTCTCTGTATAGTATCAGTATTAGTATAGTATATAGTATATAGTATAGATCAGCATCACCGAATACCTTTTTCAGTTGGTTAAAAAAAACAAGATCGAGTAACAAGAAATACTTACTCAACATATCCATCTGGAAATTCACAACGACCGACAAGACCAGCTCCTCCAATTCTTGGATGCTGGAAAAGTGTGTATCATCAGACAATTAAACTAAAATTGAATCTATAACATCATTGTAATGCCAATGGTAAAACCTTATAAAAACCATCCAAATGTTAGTCAACTCTCTCTGGAGTTTTCCCACCTTAAATATACTAAAGCCATGATGAAAATCAATAAGTTTACAATTTAATGTGTTGTGGAGAGGCTAAGTTAAATTACCTGTGGAGCTAAAGACAGGAACTTGTATGTGTCCAAAGCATATCGGACCAATGCTTCATTCTCACCAGGATTGATTGTACATCTAACAATATTTCAGTATTGAGGAAAAACAACAAACATCAGTTTTACCAGTAAATAACATCTAACTACCTCAATTTTAGTAAAGCCTCCAATATTAGAATAAATTCAGCCTATCAGAAATGTCTAAAAGCAATATAATACATTTATAATTTATTAAGAGAACAGTAGATTTATAGTTTATATAAAGAAATATAAATTTGTCAAAAGAAAGCAAACTAACGTTGAGTACACAAGGACTCCACCAGGGCGAACTAGCTGAACAGCCTGATCAAACATCCTCCTTTGATACTTCCCATGATTTCTCAATGACTCTATGGTTTCCTGTATGCCAAAGAAAAACAGCAAACAGCCAAAACAATTTTATTTGATTCAGTTAAAGGTTTTTCTTTTCTTTCTGTTTAATCAAAATAATTTAAAGAACATTAAATAGAAGAACTAAAAGTAATACAAATTATTTAACTTTTAGCCAATTAAAACTGAGAAAATGAGTTTATCCAGTAGACCAGACTGTCACACCTGATTAATATAGCCCCCCCCCCCCCAAAAAAGAACAAATAATTAAATGAAAACTCAGAGGCAACATGTAGAAACAACAAATTACAAGCCAAAAGCTTTGTAGAAGCACCAAATGAGTGGCTTAATTTATGAAACAGCAGTAACTAATGCTTGCTCATGATATTCTGGAAGAAGATCAACTGGAGTAAAGTTCACCTATTTTATAACCATCTTGATTCTCGCATTAAAAAAACTAAGCAACCATAGGGAATATTTTAGCAATCTGCTTTAAAGGTTGAAGGTAAACAAGCAAATTGTAAAATCATATGCTCCGTTACTGAAGGACATTTGGAAGAAAGTTCCTGCAGCTAAGCACATACTAATTTACAGGTAACAACACTCCAATACCAGCATAGTTCACATAAATCAATCCCTTAAAAGGAAACAAGTCTACAGTGTACACATATACAAAATGTAGATTTTTTATTTTTTATTTTATTTATGTGTAACAGCTGTCTTCTCTATAGCCCAGATCTTCTAAGACTGTATAAATCATTTCTTGAGTTAAGGACATATATTTTCATCACTCTATTGATGCTAAGCATGTGAATGGACAGAATTTAGAAATGCAGTTATGTCCCGGACATAGGTTTCATCACTACTGATTTTATGCATGGGAATGGACAGAATTTAGAGTGCAGCAAAATAACCAGGAAGAAGAACAAGTGTCAGTTTGTAACCAGTATAAACATAATATCCTACCTCTCCAGCAAATAGCCGAGGTCTCAAACCAAGAGCGGAACAAGGAGCGTCAAGAAGGACACGATCAAAGCTGTTAGGAAGGAAGCCTTTCGAATTCTCAACTCTACCACCCAGGCTTTGATTTCTCCCTGGGCCATTCCTCATTCTTCGCGTGTTCTTCCTAATGTCAGCTTTGCTGGTGTAAGTTCTCTCATTTGCTTTTTCATTGCTAACTAGAACATTGAGAATCAGAAACAAATATGTAACTCTAAGCCTTCTACTCATGCAAAACAAAAATGGTAGAGAAAGCATTATTTAACAACGAATTGAAATTCAGAAGCTATAAATGATATAGAAAACTCATGTCTATAATTCTTAGCAAAGGACATGACTTGCATGTTGATTTCATTATCTTTTCGAACAATTCCATCAGAGTCTAAATATAAGCATAAAATGCACATTTAAAGCAAATATAGCGATAGAATTTCTGAATTTCATATAGATGAAAAAAAGTCTTTGAGTAATTGACTATTTATTTATTGTGGAAAATTTGAACTTATAACTTCACACCAGTCATTCATACTTAAGCATGTAAGCAAATTAGCCATTGTTCTGAAAATCTTACAACATTGATAATAGACTAAAGGAGTTATCACCAAAAACTTCATTTGTAGATCTAAAATATTGAATTTACTGCAACTCAGAACATCAATAAAAGTGGTGCAAGAACTTACATGCTAAACTGAAAAAGACAATCATAATTATTGAGAATCAAACAGAAAAGAAATCAATAATCATGTAAGATAACCCAAAAGGTGGTTCAGTTTTTTCCGTGGCACAGGCAAAGAAGAGACAATCCCATCAGGAAGGATATCAAAAAGCTGTCACTCAAAAGCCTAACACCATTTCAGCAGTTGCCATTCACTCAAGGAGAGGCTCTAATGCACAAAACCAAGGTTCAGTCTGCCTTTAGATAGATCTAGTATAAATCCAATCATCTTTGAAGATAATGTTTGGAAAATACACATTTCCCACCTTCACCCTACTCCCCACAGAAAAAGAGACAATAAAGAGGGGAAAATATATATTTTTTTCACATGAACAATTGACAGAATTTACATACCATTCTCCTTGAAAGTTGTATCAGCATTTGATCCTACAATGGTAGTAGATGACACTCCATTGCCAAGAGGCCCCGAGTCAGACCTTTGATTCACAACATCATTGTTATCCTTGTTACAGCACAGAGTGGTCATATCACTTGAACCATTTCTTTTACGAACAGCTTTGAGAGCATCTAGTTTATATGTTGTTATACAAGTCAAACCCAACTCAGCTGCCAATTTCTGAATATCAATCACCTATAAATAAAGAAATTGGAGTCCTCAAACAAAGAGATTATAGTCCTCAAACAAACAGTAGATTAAAGTAGAAATTTTTTTCTAAGCAATCAAGTAAAAAATAATAAGGATGTGTTTCTTGTGGCATAATTTGTACTTTTAAGCCAAGTATCCTCATACAAGACCACCAGTCAATCATTAGGAATATGGAAACTGAGAAACAATTTGTTTTATATGCTTAAGTAAAATTAACTAATATGACCATTCAAAGGACCCCACCATGCTTTTTTTCTCAAGGGGATTGAAAATCAAATGCCAGATGAGTTGACAAGGCAAGTCCTGCAAGACAAATACAAGGAGGTTGGCTAGTCTTTGACCATTAGGGATCCTTTCATTGATAGGTTATCTCTCTAGACAGAAAGGACTTTTTGCAAAATAAATGTTTGGCGAAAAGCGAAAAGGTATTCTATCTATACTCGAAGATTGGGGGGCTCCAAGACAGATGTGGCACAAAGGAGGCTTGAGGGAGTAGGGACACACTATGTCAGAAAGTGCTAGCTCTAGCACATAAAGCCTGGCATGATGTGACAGTTTGAAGATAATTCCTTTTGTCACAAGCTCTATGCTTTGCCCTCAGGGTCCTTACTACAACTTCATTAAAGGGTCATAGAGATCATGGGTTCATTCCCAACGTCTTCCTGATCTCTGGTAAGAACACATGTCATCTTCTTCAAGCATGGTGGAAATCAAGCATAACCAATTTAAGTAGGGGGCAAATTCAAGTTTTGCAACACTCATGAAGAAAGGATGAAGCGGAAACCAAGCGTTGAACATCATATTTTCCTTAAGAAGACAACAAATATTATGACCAAAGACTAGAGGTCAAGTGAAAACAAGCACATTAAACTAGTCTTTATGTACTTGAGCCAGTACTTTCTGAAATAAGGGACATCCTTTGAGCCTCCTTTGTATCTCACAACCACCATGACAACCCCTCATCCTCAATATAAATAGAGTACCCTTCTTCTCTTTTCACCAAGTACAACATTCCCCACAAAACTCCTTTCTTTCTTGAGAAATAAGCTCCCAGTTCCACCGACTGATTTAATCATTGGAGGAGGTCTCACCAGACAAACAGTCTACTCAAGTGACATTGAGTTTCAGTTACCAAGGGAAAAAACATAAATAATAGGCATGCTGAAAATTAACAGCTAGACTACCTAGCAGAAAAAGTCAAAGCCATAAGAAACAGTATAACTAGAATGACTTTCTAAGAGAATGATTAATTCTTACCTTTAATTGGTTGGTCCAGTTTGATTTTAAAACACCACTTTAAGTCTCAGAAATGTAAGCACGAAGTAACATGCTTATGTAAGTATCAGTTATGCAAATGATGTTAACAGCATTGGTATGCAAACTATAGTGTATGAGAATAATCAACTACGATTACACTGATGAAACCCAACAAAGAGTATACAATTTATGCAGCCTCTTTTGCAAGAAAACAGCATAAGTCATTTGTTTACAACATCAACAGTCAATCAATCAAGCAAACCTATTAAACTATACAGTCACATGTAAAAATCTAGATGATAATTGTCAGATTACAGTTTCTAATAAGGAATATTCAGTGTATCAGATAGAATCCTGTAGATATTTTATTTATTGCTATCCCTAACTTTAAGGCTGTGTTTTAAGGGACAGCATCCCTAGAATCAGTTTGCTTCCTAGTTTAGAGTTTCCTAAAGTTAGGCTCACTATGTATATAAATATTAGTGTAATTTCTTGTGAGATATATAATACAGAAAAGCCTATTTCTAACATGGTATCAGATTAGACCGATTTCTGGGATTTTTTTTTTTTTTTCTGGTAATCTTTTACTCCCACTCAACCCTCAAACCTACCTCTTTTGTTCAAAAGAAATATGTCTGAAATTATCCAAACCAATACCAATGGGGATAGTTCAGAAGTCTCTATAAAAAACTCCAACCCAACAAGTGAGTTGCAGAACATTCAAGTGGCCTACAGGTTAAATGGGAAGAATTACCTGAAGTGGTCTCAGCTAGTTCACACGTTCTTGAAGGGCAGAGGAAAGCTAAGTCACTTACTCGAAACAGGACCTAAAGAAGGAGATCCTCAGTTTGATGCTTGGGATGAACAAGACTCTATGGTCATGTCTTGGTTATAGAATTTTATGATGCCAGAAATCAGTGACACATGCATGTTTCTTAACTCATCCAAAGAAATATAGGAGGCTGTGAAATAGACTTATTCTAAAGTTCGATATGCTGCTCAAATCTATGAAATCAAGACTAAGATTTCACCTACCAAGCAAGGAAGTCGTTCCATCACGGAGTATTCTAATCTTTTGCAAAGCTTATGGCAAGAGATGGATCATTACCAGTGCATTCAAATGAAGTGCAGTGCAGATGCAGCACTCCTGAAAAGGTTCGTTGAAAAGGATTGAATTTATAATTTTCTTGCTGGGCTAAATGTTGAATTTGATGCAGTAAGAGTCCAAATACTTGGAAAGGAGGAGCTACCATCACTAAATGAGACAATCGCGATAGTTCGTGCTGAAGAAAGAAGAAGAGGAGTTATGCTTGAGAATCGTCAAGTGGATGGTTCTGCCTTAGCTACAAAGGCTGTCAGTGAGAGGAGATTTTCCATGGAACAGCCAACTGGCAACGATATTAAGCAGAAAGAACCTACAAGGCCTATTAAAAGGGAGTCTGTATGGTGCACCTACTGTAAAAAATCTCTTCACACTAAGGAAAACTGCTAGAAGCTCCATGGGAAGCCACAGACAATTAAAAATAAAATTCAGAAACCAGCGGACAACCAAAGGAACAAGGGCGAGCAAATATAGCAAGACAGCTGGATGGAGAACAGAATTCTCAAGACTCACCTGGTGTTTTTAATAAAGACGAAATTGAGAAGTTAAAAACGTTGCTGGGATCATTGGAAAAGTTTTCTTCCACAAGTACTTGTAGTTTGGCGCTTTCAAGTATATCCTCTTCTCAAAATTCTAATGTCTCGGACACAGTCACAAACAAGTCTTGGGTCATTGACTCAGGAGCTACAGACCATATGACCCACTCCTCACACAAATTTGTTTCATATACACCTTGTCCTAGTAATAGAAAGATAACAGTAGTTGATGGTTCTGTGATCACAGTGGCTGGTCAAGGTGATACTGTTATAAATAAGACCCTTACTCTTAAAAATGTCCTTCATGTTCCTAAACTATTTACCAATCTTCTCTCCATCAAAAAAAAATTACCAGGGACTCTAATTGTAGTGTGGTTTTTTATCCCAATCGATGTTTTTTTCAGGAACAGAATACGAAGAAGATGATTAGACATGCTAAGGAAGCAAATGGCCTATACTATCTTGAAGAATCTAATGGAGAAACTAGTGCTCTGAATTCCTTACCATTATATTTCCTATCCAAGTCTATTCAAGCTAATAAAGACCAAATTTGGCTCCATCACCTCCGCCTTGGTCATCCTTCGTTGCAAGTCCTTAAATTTATGTTTCCTTCATTGTTCAAAGGAATAACTGTTGAAAAATTCCATTTTGATGTTTGTGAACTTGCCAAACATAAACGTACCTCCTTTCCGATAAGCAATAAAAGAACATCCGCTCCTTTTACTATTATTCATAGTGATATTTGGGGACAATCAAATATTTCAAACATCTCTGGGGCTCGGTGGGTTGTATCCTTTATTGATGATTGTACCCGTGTGTCTTGGATATTTCTTTTAAAACAAAAAACTGATGTAAGGTTTGTTTTTACAACCTTTTACAACATGATCAAAACACAATTTGGAGCTGAAATAAAACGGTTTAGGTCAGACAATGCTAAAGACTATTTCAATCAGTTTCTCTCCCCATATTTTCAAGAAAAAGGCATTATCCATAAGTCCTCTTGTGTTAACACACCCCAACAAAATGGCATTGCCGAAAGAAAGAATGGTCACATTTTAGCTATTACTAGAGCTCTATTGTTTCAAAAAAATGTCCAAAACAATACTGGGGGGAGGCTGTTTTAACTACTACTCATCTGATAAATAGGTTGCCTACAAAGTTCCTTGACTCTCAAAGTCCTATGCAAGTTCTATCGAAATTTTTTCCTGATTTCAATACCTCAAACCTTACTCCCAAAATATTTGGATGTGTTGCCCTTGTACATGTACATTCTCAAAATAGGGGAAAACTCGATCCACGAGCTGCCAAATGTGTCTTTCTCGGTTATTCCTCTACACAAAAAGGGTACAAATGCTATAATCCAGCCACAAAAAAATTTTATGTTTCAGCGGATGTCACTTTTGCAGAAGAAGAAAATTTCTTTACTCGTCCTTATCTTCAGGGGGAGAACTTATTCATAGAAGATAAGGACAGAGAATTTTTTCTTCTTGATTTTCCAGCTCTTGTCCAGCCTAACAACTAGGCTGCCCAACTTAATTTTCCAGCTCCTATTCAGCAGCCAAACACTCAATCCTTACCTACCAACCAGCCTGCCCAACTTGAACCTATGGAACCCGAAATAGAGCCTACAACACCTAAGTCGCCCAAAGGGATTCAGGACACTACTCGCCCTTTACTAGTTTACTCAAGGAAAAAGGCACCGGTGCAAGTTCAATCATCTTTTTCGGATAAACAACCTACTACTCTACAACCCGAGGTAATTACTGAACCTACTTTGAATACTACTGAAAATTCAGATCAGAAAGACTATGATTTTCCTATTGCTATTAGAAAAGGAACTAGGGCCTGTACAAAACATCCCTTGTACTCATTCATGTCTTACAAAAATTTGTCCCATAACCACAAAGCCTTTCTTACTAGCCTAAATTCTATCTCCATTCCCAAAACTGTATCCGAGGCATTAAATGATGAGAATTGGAAAAATGCCATGAAGGTTGAAATGGAAGCACTTGAAAAAAATAAGACATGGGTTTTGGTAAAATTACCGAAAGGAAAGAAACCAGTTGGATGTCGTTGGGTGTACACAGTGAAATATAATTCAGATGGCTCTTTGGAGAGGTACAAAGCAAGATTAGTTGCTAAAGGGTACACTCAAAAGTATGGAATAGACTACCTTGAGACATTTGCCCCGGTTGCAAAGATGAACACTATGAGAGTGTTGTTGTCACTCGCTGCCAACAGAGGCTAGAAACTACAGCAGTTTGACATCAAAAATGTTTTCTTACATGGTTATCTTGAGGAGGAAGTCTATATGGATGTTCCAATAGGGTTCAATCCAAATACAGGACAGGTAGTTTACAAACTAAAAAAGGCTCTGTACGGACTAAAACAGTCCACGAGAGCTTGGTTTGGAAGATTTACCAAAGTAATGCTCAAGCTAGGGTATAAACAAAGTCAAGGAGATCACACTCTGTTTGTAAAGCACTCATCTTCAGGGGGAATGACTGCTTTATTAGTCTATGTAGATGACATTATAGTGACAGGTGATGATCTGGAAGGAATGGAAAATTTAAAGAAATGCCTAGTAAAAGAATTTGAGGTCAAAGAGCTTGGTAAATTAAAATATTTCCTTGGTATTGAAGTAGCACACTCTCGGGAAGGAATCTTCATATCTCAAAGAAAAATACATAATTGATTTGTTGTGAGACAGGCAAGTTGGGATGTAAACCAGCAGAGACACCCATAGAGGTGAACCACAAACTTGGAGATGCACAAGAAGATGCAGTAGTTGATAAAGGCTCATATCAAAGACTCGTAGGGAAGCTCATTTACTTGTCACATACTAGACCGAATATTGTCTATGGAGTTGGTGTTGTAAGTCAGTTCATGCACAATCCTAAAGAATCACATCTTCGAGCTGTATATCAGATTCTAAAGTACTTAAAAGGCACTCCAGGCAGAGGAATCCTATTTAAGAAAAGGGAGAATTTAACTCTTGAAGCCTATACTGATGCAGATTATGCAGGATCTATGGTTGATAGAAGATCAACCTTGAGCTATTGCACTTTTCTAGGAGGCAACCTTGTAACTTGGAGGAGTAAAAAACAGAATGTTGTGGCTAGATCTAGTGCAGAAATTGAATTTAGAGCGATGGCTCTTGGAATTTGTGAATTATTATGGTTGAAAATTATTTTGGAGGATTTGAAGATCAAGTGGGAAGGTCCAATAAAGCTATATTGTGATAATAAGTCTGCTATCAATATTGGACATAATCCAGTGCAACATGATCGTACGAACCACATTGAGGTTGACAGACATTTCATCAAGGAGAAACTTGACAGTGGCTTAATTTGCACTCTATATGTGTCCACTGATGGTCAACTGGCAGATATCCTTACCAAAGGATTATCTGGGAAGACCTTTCAGAAACTAGTAAGCAAGCTGAGAATGGATGATATCCACTTCCCAGCTTGAAGGGGAGTGTCAGATTACAGTTTCTAATAAGGAATATTCAGTGTATCAAATAGAATCCTATAGATATTTTATTGATTACTATCCCTAACTTTAAGGCTGTGTTTTAAGGGACAGCATCCCTAGAATCAGTTTGCTTCCTAGTTTAGAGTTTCCTAAAGTTAGGCTCACTATGTATATACATATTAGTGTAATTTCTTGTGAGATATACAATACAGAAAAGCCTATTTCTAACAATAATCAACTAATTCATTTAAATTAAGATTTTCACCTTATTATGAGATCTATCTACTGCAATCACCTCCCCTTCATCCTTCATAAGTATAGCAATCGCAGTTGTCTTCCCTCCTGGAGCTGCACACATGTCTAGTATCCGCTCACCTTTCTGAGGATCTGAGACAAAAAAAGACCACACACACAATGACCATGTTTGGCAAAAAGTTCACAATTCAGCATGTATGTGAAGAAAACCTCAAGCAAAGAATACTCAAGACAAAAGAGAAACCAGTCCATCTTTTTTAGAGGGAAAAGATTGAAACAAAAGGAGACAGATTTTCCATTTTCCAAAGATTATATCTATACACCTTTAAGAAATATATTTCAGCCAAAGCAAAAGGGCAACCAAGCACTTAATATAAACAATAGAAGCCATGGTAGCAGCTGCCAACAACCATTCATACTACTACACCTTTGAATAACTAAAAGGAGTAATGAGGTTTGATTCCCTTCAATATCTACAATATTGCCTTTGTCGAAATACTTGAGGTCACAAAAACTGGTGCAGACAAGCACAACTCAAACCTACCATATAAGGTGACTTCAGGAACTCCTAGTTGGAAAATCTAGGACCTATAAATCAGAGACATCTTTAGTGTTTCTATTATTAATAGTTCTTCCTGGTCCATCCAAAAAGCATAAAACTTTTTCTTTTCCAGTCAGAAAAATTCCACCCCCATGGTGGTCTATAATAATTGGAAAGCAGTAATGTTTATGGAGGATATTGAACTTTCAGTCATAAGAGGAAACCATTTTTATTTTGGGAGGATTGAGAACTTTTTTTGGTAAGCATCGTTCAAAATAATAATTTAAAATATTGGTCTACTAACTCTAATTGCATGTTAGCTAGCATTAGTGATGATCTTGAAACTTCAACCTTTATGATGAATAATCACCATGCTCGTCTGATTCGAAAACTTCAGTAGTTTTGGCTTATTAAAAAGTAAACAATACCAGAACCTCAAACCCAATGAAGAAAAGTCAGATTTCAAGACACTTAAAGCATGTTTTATCCAGTCATAGGAATCAGCTCGCAGTAGCTGGGAACAGACAATGGGCTGCATAAAAATATCAAATATAGCCTACCAGAATTGGTACCCGATAACTTGTTAAAGCCTTGGTTCCAGGACCAAGGTCTGAGATTCAAACCTCCAGAATACCTTGGCACTCGAACTGGCAACAAAAATAAGAACACCTCAACTTACTGCATTCAATCCCACTTCATTATCACAATAACAGATTAACATCCACCATAATGTTCTTCAGTGCCTAATTTAGTTCCAGGACCAGAAAACATTTACAAAGCACTACATAATAGTTCTCTATCAAAGATATTGCAGAAGAGAATTGAGAAAAATGAAGAAACTAGCATAGAGATATATAACATGGCATAGCTTAAAAACAAAGAATCCTAGACAAGAAAGTGAACTTGTAAATAAGCCAAAGAAAGAAAGGAAAAGGATTAGGAGGTAGATACCAAGAGCATGAGCAGTAATAATGCTAGGTAGGTTTTGAAGAAATATTTCCCCCTCAAGAACATCTGTGAAAAACAAACGAGAATAACAAGAGCAATCCAAAATTTCAGAAAACATCATCCAGAACTAAACATAATTCCATAAGTCCATTCAAGCATTTTCATATGTTTTCAATAAGGGATGAATTATACCATAAAATGAAGGCAACTTAAATACTCGATTATTCATATCAACAGCAATTCCTTGAGAAGCACGGAAGATCCCGGCTCTTGACAACATTGTTGTTCCTTGACCAATGTATAATCCATTTCGCTCAAAGTGATAGGGATCTGCAGTGTATCATAGCATATAATTCAAGAAACTTTAGCTATTTCACAGCACTAGAAGATACATGCAGTCAAATATAAACCATATATACAAGAAATGCTATATAAGGTAACACACATGTTTAATCAAACTAATTACATAGTCTTTGGGTTCAATATGATGATCAGAAAAATAAAATGATTCAGGATTTAATTTCTCATTTGCAAATATGAGAAGCCCCCATCAAAAGTGTGGCTAATTGCACTTGGCTTTACCTTGCTTTCTCTTCTTATACCCAAATATCCTTTTTTCCTAATATGTACTTCAGATTAGGTTATATTACACTTTAGTCTAGAGAAATGGATTGCAATTGATGCAGATACATCATTCCTTGCGACTAGGTAGTGTCATTATTATTCCTTGCATCCAGTCTTAAAGCCTTATATGTCTTTCTTTTTCCAAAACACCTAAAATTTGTAGCATCAACATCTTGACCCTCTTTTGAGATGCATTAAGAAAAGACAACAGAGTAGTTTAACTAAATATCTAACAAGATCAATCATACACATCTGTTCTAAAAGCCACCTAAAATTAATCCTTCCAATCTACATATTTACAAAACAAGATCAACTAATTTTTTTTTTTTTTTAAAAGGAGAGAGATAATAATAAGACAATAATATTCTTAATTTGTTAAAATAAATCCTAAATCTATGTAGCATCCAATTGCTGAAAACCAAAGGATCAAAATGGTGAAGCATTGATATTAAAGCAAAATATATACTACTTACCAGTTGGCAGTCCCTGCAGAACAGTCCCACGTGTTATACCAAGTCCCCATCCACCGTCAGGAAAAGGCTGCTCCACAGCAACTGAAACTGCAACTAGATCCCCTTCCTCAACATGAGAACTGCAGGCCATTATACCAGGAACATATACCTACAGATAAACAAAGATGAGAAAACAAAGGATGAATTTTTAAGTCAACGATGAGTACTAGCAAGACGATATTCTACAAATCCCTCTGGAATCCCTAAGAAAAGTTGTTGATAACTTTTAAAGAGAAAAGATAAACTCTCAATTTTTAACTAATACACAAAGAACCAAATGCAGAGCTTTCATGCAAAATACAAAGAAACCCATTAATTCCAAATTTAAATGACAGATAAAAATGAATAAAACTTTAGCTCTTAATTACACGTTAGAGGGAACACGCTGTACCTGAGCACCTCGAAGAACTGCTTCAGCACATTTCCTACTAACAAGCACCTCCTTAGGTGCTTTGTCAGGCAAATAACCATAGTCAATTTCATGTGGTCCAGAACCCTTAACAAATACAACATATTCTAAACCTGGTATCTGACAATTAGTGATGGACTCGTTTTGTAAGCTCGATTGCTTCTCAACCATATCCAAGTCAATATCATTACTTGCTTTATTCTCTTTCAAATTTATGCCTACAACATCATTTTGAGACCCCGATTTTCTCACGATTTCCTGAAGTTTCTCAATGACAGCATCACTTGTTGACTTGAGAGTGTTCACCCGAATGCAAGAATAGCAAGACGGCCGCCTAATCAATAACCAATAATGGCATAAAAAAAAAAAAAAAAAAAAAAAAAAAAAAAAAAAAAAAAAAAAAAGAATGAAAGACAACATGAAAAATCAATGGACTATGTTTTCATCCATTTAAAAGCTTTCTTTTGCTAAATGCCTTTTGCCCTTGAAATCCCATTAAAAAATAAGCAAAAGCATATAGTAAGAGGCAACGTCAGAGTATTAGGTACAGCACCACCGAGATAGAAGTATATATATATAAAGAAAAGAGTGTTGGCTTAACAAGCAAAAATGAAGGAAGCCAAGGAGTAAATGAGGTGCTAAGCTTATAGGTTATTTATTGATGAGAAAGAACGTACGTTAAGGCTTTAGAGATTTGAGCAAAATGGAGGGACCCGTATGCTTTGATGAAGTAATTTTCGACTTGAGGGTTCCATCGCAATATGGGGTTGTAACTGTAACGCGCTGATGCTGCATTCAGCTGTATCTACATAAATAAATAAATCAGAGCATTCATTCATATATATATATATATAAATGGATTGATTTAGACGTAAAGTGAGAAAGAGAGTGTGGGTGCCTGCCTCAGCCTCAGCTTCAGCCTGGGGAGTCATGTTTTGGAGGGTGAGAAAGGTTTGACGGAAAGCTGCAAGTAAATCCCTCCCTTTCTTCTTCATTCAATGAAGGAACCAACGTTATACCATCTTTTAGTCGACACTAAAGAGAAAACGAAAAGAGTAGAGGTTGGGCTCGCTCTACCCACTTTCCAATACCTGCAAACTCAGCCCGAGTAGAGCTGGTTTGATTTTCTGGAAAGGCCCATATCCTTTGATGAAGCAATTGGGTCATCCTAAGCATGTAGTTTAAGATGGGGATGTACTTGTGTGAGAGTAAAAAGGAAATATTTTGAAGTCATCTATAAACTTTGAACCAATCAAGGTGAAGGATATGATTGGATGCAGAAAGCTGAGACGGTAAATGCACAATCACTTAAGAACCACTCTACCTAGATTTCTATCTCTAAAATAGAAAATAAAAGTAAAACCATGCAAAACAAGATGTAAGGATTGAGTGATTAGTTTAAATTTTAATACTTACATATACCATAGGACATAATCAAAGGAAGTTACCTACATAAAAAATTTATTTTTTCTTCCCAAAAAGAATCTTGGAACGATTTTTATGAATGAACAATCATTAATCATTAAATCAAATACTGAACTCCAATTGAACGGTTAATTTAAAAAGTTTAAAGATAAAAGAAAAGCATCATCTTTCATTACTATTATTTACATGGATAGGTTGTTAGTTGCATGAGATTCCAAACAAGGCATGTATCTTTAGGTTGTATTAGGTTTTAGGTGTAATTTATTATAATTATTCGTGTTTGATATGTTTAGATAATTATTGTAATTAGTTGGTTTCTTTGAATTAAGTATAAATAAACATCTCAATTATATGGATATATAGGAATTATGGTAATTATGTGGGTAACTATAAACAATTATACTCGAATTGAATTGTTTTATGGCTTTCCAAGCATACATATATGCTTTAAGCTTGAAACTATTTTTTATACAATAATAATATTATTCTAATTTTGATACCTATGTTTATTTTTTAAAATATAATTATACATTATTTTATTAATCTCATTTAAATAATATAAATTTTTTATTTATGAGAAATAATTTTATATACATTTTGACCTATTAAATATTTAAACTAAATTACATGATTTTAATATAAATTACTTATATTAATTTTCAATTAATTACATAATTTTTATTATTAATTATTTACATTTGGCAAATTAGTAATTGTAATGACTCGATTTGTAGCGATATTAGAAAATTCGATTTCGGACTGGATTTATTGAGTTGAGCTAATAAATTGTTAAAATAGAATAATTACGAGTCAAATACGGATCGAGAAGGTCTAATTATTAAGTGTTATTGAATTAAATCAGTTAATAAAATAATACAAAGACTAAATTGATTAGTGACTAAAATGAAAAGAAATTGATTTTAAATTGACAAGTGCCTTAAATGGCAATTAAACAGAGATTATATTAGCAAATTGACCATTAGTAAATTATGATATCAAATTAATTATCAATGTCATCACTTACCACTAAATAATATTATACCTATTAATCATTTGATTAGTAATTAACTAGGTTGATTAATTAACAAAATTACATTGTTAATTAAAGTGTATATATACGGGGGAGAGAAAAAACATTTGTTTTCATATTTTCTTCTCTGCAAACCGATTGGAAAAGTAAACAATGAGCAACACTCATCTTCTCCGTTCGGTCATTAATCTAATAAGCTAAGACGATGTCGAGACGTCGAAAAATAAAGGAAAATCTAAAGCTGTTTACGAATAGATATTTTGGTTTGTACTCTCACACTTTGAGTTCGTTAGATAAAATATTTTATATATATATATATGTTTGATTCATTAAATGTTCGGAAATGGTAATCTAATTGTTGGATATTGACCCGTATGAATAAAAGATAGTAAAAGTAGAGAAGAATGGACACAAGTATTTACATGGAAAACCTTCACTGATGGATAAAAAGTCACAGGTAAAGGAGACTTCGACTTTTTGTTAAGCATCAAACAAAGAGTATAACAATGGAGAGTATTCAACCCGAACACAGAGTAAATCCCAAAAGAAACCCAAATATCCCAAATTCAAAATCTCTTTCGAAAAGCTCTTTAACAATTCTCACACAAGAGATATATAACACAAATCTAATTCTCTAAATCTGATTCTACTAAACAGGGTTCCAAAGGCCCTTTAAATGGGCTTGGGATGTGGATCCAGTATAACTAAATATCCCTATAGGAAATAGAGTTTGATTGGGAGAAGGAGTCCTGTTGAGAGTAAAAAAAGCATGGTTGTATTTGAGAAGAAAACATCGCCTCGTCATGGCGTGGCCTACTTGCTTGTCACGACGTCGCAACCTTGCTTGCTACCAAGGGTGTTGCGTTGTCCTGATGTCATGTGGCTTTCTGCTTCGTCAATTCTCATCATAAGTGCCTATAGCGTATCCGATAAATGTAAGACACATCCCACAAATCTCCACATTGACTTGTATTTATCGTGCTTCATTTGCCAAAGCCAACTATGAGCCTATCTCAAACTTTGCAGGATTCTAACCAAGTTCAAGATCTACTTGAACTTTGAAACTAGAAGACTTCTAGTCTTTTTCTTGTGTACTGTTAAATTGAAACTGACTTATTTTTTTTTCCCGTGAATTTAGTGCTCTGTTTTTCTAACTCTTGCACACGAAAAAGAACCTCTCTTGTCCAAAACAATCATACCTTTTTCACTTGTATGACCAAGTCGTTTATGCCTCAACTGAGTCAAATCTAACTCTTTAACCAACAAGGAACTTGCAGTTTTATCATTTATCATTGATCCTTGTAGAATACAAAGATTGTTATTCTTTTAGAATACAAAGATTTTCATTCTTTTGACTTATCATCAAAACGAGAGCACCATAAGACACTTTAATGTCGTTTGACTCGATGTTAATTCTACAACCCTTCAAGTCCAAATTTCTCAATGAGATGAGATGTCTCTTTAAATTAGGAACATGCTTGACATCTGATAGTGTCCTGATTATCTTGTTGTGCATCCTAATCTGAATGACGCCAATACCAATAACCTTACAAGATGAGCCATTCCCCATATGTACAACTCCACCTTTAACTAAACTGTATGTGGAGAACCAGTCCCTATTGGGACACACGTAAGAAGAACACCCCAAATCTTGGATCCACTTGGACGTAAGTTTGGAGCTTTCACTCGTTGACACCATAAGAAATCATTACCTTTTTTTACAGCCACAGTAGTATTGGTTACCTCAGCATTTTGCTATTCATCCTCGTCGCTCTAGGCAACCCTACTATTTTTATTTCTCAAACTATAACATTATGCCTTTATGTGACTCAGCTTTTTGTAGTACTTGCATCTCTTATCATGGTTCCTCGATTTTGACCTTGACTTAGACTATTACATGCCTCAGACAACTAAAACCGAGGCTTTTTTTATCAGATTTGCTACTTGAACCTAATTCATTGTCGAGTTTTTCCTTACTCAACAAATTTCCCTTCACATCCTCAAATGATAGTTTACTCTACCATAAATTATGGTCTCCATGAAAGATTTATACTAAGAGGGCAAAGAGCACAACAATAACATAGCTTGATCTTCGTTATCTATGTTAACCTCAACATTCTTTAGGTCATTCAGAAGTGTAATAATATCACTAATGTGAACCCTAATGGACATTCTTTCGTCCATACAAAACGTGTACAAGCGCTGCTTCAATACCAATTGGTTGGCCAACAATTTTTTCATATAAAGGGTTTTTAATTTCATCCATAAAGCAACCGTTGTTTTTTTATGAGTACTTCCTGTAGTACATTATTCGTGAGGCATAACTGAATCATAGATAGAGTTTTTTCATCAAGCTCTTCCTATTTTGAGTTTTTCATACCTTCGAGCTTTTTACTTATAACGACCTTCTTTAGGTCATTTTGAACTAGAAGTGTTGTCATCCAAACCTACCATAAACTGAAGTTTGTGATCCTATCAAACTTCTCAATATCAAATCTCATTGTTGCCATCCTGAATGAGTTAATCTGCGAAAGCTGAATCAAGCTCTAATACCAATTTGTTAGGAATCGATCCGTATGAGCAATAAGATAGTAAAAGTAGAAAAGAATGAACACAATTATTTACATGGAAAACCCTCGCCAAGGGATAAAAAAACCATGGATAAAGGAAACTTTGGCTTTTCACTAAGCTACAAACAAAGAGTATAACGATGGAAAGTATTCAACCTGAACACAAAGAGCAAATCCCAAAAGAAAACTAAATATGCTAAATACAAAAGCTCTCCCTAAAAACTCTTTAACAAATCTCACACAAGAAATATATAACGCAAATCTGATTCTACTAAACAAGGTTCAAAAGGTCCTTTAAATAGTATTGGGACGTGGGTCCAATATGACTAAAATATCCCTATAGGAAATAGAGTTTGACTTGGAGAATAAGTCAAGAGTAAAAAAATGTGGTTGTATTTGAGCAGAAAACATCGCATCGTCGTGACTTGGCCTACTTGCTCGTCATGACGTCCTTACTTGGCTACCAAGGGCGTCGCGTGCCTTTTTGCTCCTTTTCGATTTCTCATCTTAAGTGCCTGCAACATATTTGATAAATGCAAGGCACATCTCACACTAATAATATGAAATACTCGAAAGGTATGTACATACATGATTATGTGAGTAGTGATCATTTGGTTGGTTGAATACATGTATTTATGCTTGTTGATGAAATATGATTAATAACCATGATATTTGCCTTATTAACGTTGTCGAATAGAGTCACAAATATAGTTGGCATGCCATAGGGTCTGTTTTGATAGGTGGGAGATTCAGCCCTATGTGTGTACATATGAGATAGTTCCCTAATACCCTAAGGGTCGAAAACATATCATCGACTCAAATACCCTGGGGGTACAAGCGTATTCAAGTGTGGTAGGTGGAACTAGCGTATTTATGTCTGATTAGCACTTCAGTACGTATTTGGTGTAAAGGTAAATTGATCTAAATATCTGTCATCATATTCGATTTGGCTAATAGGTATTAAACCATGACATGTTGAATATATATTGAATTGAAGTGGATGTTAATATAAATATAGCCCATTAGCATAGACAAAAAAAACACTTATATAAAAATATATATATTTTATTAGCCAAACACGTAATAAAAAATTAAAAATCCTTATAATCATAAAAAAGTTAGAATTTCAACCCTAATAACTACAATTTCATAAAATTTCTAGATTATTTCCAAATATATCATTAATTTTAAATTTATTTATATTTTTTATGAAAATATTATTATAAAATTATTAACTGAACCGTATTTTTATTCGTATCAATCGTGTTAATAATTGCACATGTGCTTTAGTCATTTAGTAGGTTTTATTATAATAACGACGAATGAAATTTTTATTATGTGTAATAATTATTTTTAAAGTAGTATTAATTCTATATAAAATTTGATAATTTAACCCTGAATTAATTTAACATATAATTTTAGCATATTTATACTACAATATCATATTATGTCACATTTTATATTATATTTAAACTATTTTTAATCATATATATTTATAATATATTTACACTCTTGAATTGATATTATGGGTAAGATAATCAATATTGTACTAGTGGATGTACCGTTGTTTTTATATTAGTACATACGGATACTAATATGCTTTGATGTACCATTTTGAATATATCAATACTTTTAAATATGTTTAAAATTTAAAATATTAAAATCTTATACTAATCAATATGAGTTGATATGTACTGGCACAAATCAAAATGCACAGATACAATCGACATTGACTGAAATTTAAATTAGAACAGAAATTAAAATTTATTATTTCAATTTATTACCAGAACAAAACGTTCCAAATCATATAGAATTAACCTCTTAGATTAAAAAACAATTAAAAAATTCATTTTAAAAAATAGTAAATATAATTATGCGAGTGCTTTTTATATTTTTCCGAAATAAAGAGAAAAATATTTGAACTTCAAAAACCAAAGACTTCAAATCCTACTTTTTGTGGGCTTAAATGGGCCTAGGATTTCAGCTCCATCCCAAGTCACTCAACACTCTCGTAAGCCCACAAAAAGCTAATAGAGAAAGAATACGTAGGGGTTTTTATCCCTATCACTGCGCTGCCATAAGAGAAGTACAGGGAGAAACCAGGGAACGGGCCATAGCAGTGAGCGGCAGCTTATCTTCTTCTTTATTACAAAAATGGTTGCTTTCAGGGTAAGTTACCAATCAATACCCATTTCCATTATTTGTGTTTTTTCTTTATAAAGCTGTAATGGGATTTTTTGTCTTGATTTTTATTTGGAAAAAACAAAACATAGTTTCATCAGTACCAAGTGGTGGGGCGAGGTCTCCCAACAGAAGCAGATCAGCATCCTAAGATCTACAGAATGAAGCTTTGGGCCACCAATGAAGTCCGTGCCAAATCCAAGTTTTGGTCTGTAAAAGTACATTTTGCTGATCATATTTGTTATTCTTGTTAAATTTTTTTCCCTTTATTTGATTTTTTTTAAAAAAAATTAGGTATTTTCTGAGGAAGCTGAAGAAGGTGAAGAAAAGCAATGGACAAGTTTTAGCAATCAATGAGGTATTGACCATTTCTTGTCCTTTACATCTCTTTTGAAAGTTTTAAACCCTATAAGTGAAATGGTGTTTCATTTGTATGTTGGATGTAGTTTGAATTTTTTATCTGCTCGAGTTAAGTTGGTTGCTTTATTTAGTGTGACATTTACATGTTGGATAAGCGATAGTCTTCTAAAGAAATATGCGAATTTCTGCTCGGGCTTGAACTCGGAATCCAACATTCTATCTTAAAAATGTATGGACCAATCTGTTTACTTAGATTTAAAGGAAGCACTCTGCTAATGAAGGTGGCAGTTTGTTATTCAGCTGAGTTTTGTCTCTTTGGTCATTAATTGGACAGAATCAAGTACCGGTGCTGATATATACCTGTGTAGGAGACAACATACATGCATATATACCTGCGTTGACAATTGAGCACAGGGAAGAAAATAATGTTTTATACATTACATTTGTGCATTGGTGGTGGCTCAGTTGTGTTCCATTGTTATGAAGGTGGCTTGTCTAAATATATATAAACTTGATTGGTGATCATAAGTTAGCATTCTTCTTGTTTTCCTCTTGGTGGAACAGGATCACATTTGTGCTATGATCATTGAGCCAGATGCTTGAGTGTTATTATATTGATATTTTCTCATGCTATGTTTTAAATTGTAGATTTTTGAGAAAAACCCTACCAAGATCAAGAACTACGGCATTTGGCTCCGATATCAAAGTCGAACTGGTTATCACAACATGTACAAGGAATACCGGGACACAACTCTCAATGGTGCAGTAGAACAGATGTACACTGAGATGGCATCTCGTCACAGGGTGAGGTTTCCATGCATTCAAATCATCAAGACAGCTACTATCCCAGCAAAACTTTGCAAGAGGGACAGCACCAAGCAGTTTCACAACTCCAAGATCAAATTCCCACTGCTATTCAAGAAGGTCAGACCACCTACTAGGAAGCTTAAGACGACATACAAGGCTTCCAAACCCAACTTGTTTATGTAGTAGTCCATAATTGATGATGGTAGGGTAAAAGGCCTTTTAGGTTGATTACTCGTCCTGTTAGGTGGATAGCATACATCAGATTTTGAACACTTTATGTTTTCTTTTGTAGTCCCTTATGTCTTGGAAGATTTTGTAGTTTGAGAAGTTTATTTTTAATTTGATTACCATGGTGAATTACTATTTTTAATAATATTGGACCATTGTTTAGTTGGTGAAGTTTCTGTTGGTTATCACTTTGCTATCACGAAATACTTCCTACAAGCATAAAAAATGACTTCTAATTTTACAGTTGAAACTTTACCTCTTAAATCATTTTTGAAAGATCTAAATACCAAATTTCCCTATTAGAAATACTGTAAACAAAGTATAAAGTACACTAAAAATGAAAATAAGTGACTGGATTTCTTCCCAGTTAAGAGTTAAAATTCAAGATGTGCCCCAAAATTTCCCTTCTATTTGTATCAATAGTACCTCCATCAAAAAGTTTCCGTTGCTGTAAAAAGCTAAAAATACAGATGTGGACAAAACAATCTATGCAAAAATTCAGTTAGTCCAAGGAAGGAAGCAAGATTCTCAGACATGTTTTCTGGACTAAAAGCTCTCATATCGTCCCAGAGTTAAAGACATACAAACCTAGCAAAGCTCGATAATGCCCTTTCTCGATATCTTCTTCTTTAACCCGATGCAAAAGGAGGGCTTCAATAACAAAATCTTCCCAATCAATTTCACTGGCTTGTCTTCTCTTTCTCTTCTTCCCACCACAAGCAACTTCTGAAGAGTTAAGATTGTCACTACCATCTGAACCAGCTAAGGATGGATCCATTAACTTATTGATTCGCACCTTAGCGGCGTTAATCTTTTGCCTTCTCCTCTCATTTGCCTTGCAACCGGCAATAAAAGACAGTGGCATCATATCAAAACCTACTTCTTTTTCCAAAATTTGCTTTAGAAGAAGCTTTTTACTTAATTCTGATTTCCCACTCCACCAATCCTGACACGTATATGGCTCGAGCCCCCTTCTCTTTCGCACATGAATCTGTCCACTTTGTCCATTCAACTTCTCAGCATCAACCTCGTTTGAAAACGTTGAATAAATCAAGGACAAGCATTCATGTGAAAGCTTAAGGTTATTTCCATCATTATCATTAGATAATGTAGGAAAACCACTTCTATTCCTTACCTCAAAATATTGAGAATCACCATTAGAAAGGTTCTCATCATTCCCATATGCAGCAACTTTTTGCAGACACTCACTAATCACATCTTCCATATCAAAAGGCTCAACCCTCTCACCTCCTCCTCCAGGCACTTCCATCGACTTTAGCTCCATATACTGAATAACAAATGGTGCATACTTGACCACATTTTTCACTGAAATATCTTTACCCCATGGCAACACTTGAGCAACCCTGACAAGTGCAGCCAAGAGCTCCTTATACCTCAACTTACAAGTAGACACCACGGCATGAACATGTTCCGCCACGTCCTCGATCTTCAAACCATCCACCGCATTCAACTCGGCAACAAACACCATCACTGCTGCCACCACCGGCAAAGGCCTCCTTCCTGTGGTCAAAGACCACTTGACAGCACAATTGACCAAAAAAATCCCTTGTTTCATCATCATCTCTTTCTTATCCTCAGCCACATTTTTACTATTCATATAATTATTGAATTCTCTTTCAAACAAACCGGCAATACTAATCTCAGGCAAACTCAATTTCAGAAACTTAACGACACGAGCAATCATCCTACCTAATTCATAAATATCACAACCAACAGCCTTGGCAACCTCGGCGGCGGGAAAAAACTTCTTATCTCTTCTCATAACAACATAAGAACAAGCACCGATTAGAACATTAAACCAATCGCCTTCACCGAATTCCCCATCGGTGATCTCATCGATCATAGAAGTAATGTCGCTTTCAGAATAAGTTATGTCAAGCCTCAAGACGTATTCGTGGATTAAGGTTTTGGCTTGGTAGATTTTCCTGTCTTTGTAAGAGAAGAGAGAACCGGTACCTGCGTAGCCGATGTGGATATTGGTGCCTGTGGGACCGGTGATGCCGCCGATTTGGGCTTCGTAGTTGTCGAAATCGAGGATGGTGTAGCATTTGGAGCAGACGAGGTTGCCCGTCTGGTCGTCGCGAATGGTCGAATGACTTCCGCACCTACACGGCATTTCGGTTTGGGGGCTTTCCTAATGGAATATTTGGATGTCCGGCAAAGAAGCAGAGCAGGGTGGATTTTGACGGCGGTTGGGTAGGCTAAATACCCTAAACTTTGAAAAATAAAATTTGGATAATTTTCAAAATTATAGATGATGTTTTGTTCAACAAAGAATTGTATATATAAATTTTAATTTCCCCTAATTTAAATATATATTTAAAATTTTAATTTTGATTTAACCATATAATTTAAAAATAAATACATCAATTTATTTTTATGTTGCATAAATATAATAATTTATGTATGCAATATATAAATATAAAATGATATTTTATCAATAATTATTTTAATAATTTACAATATTTAGATCAAATTAAAATTTCATGTATAAAATTATGCAAAATCAAAATTCATGTATACAATTGCACATTAAATCATAGTTAATGTATAATTTTGATGTTTATCTCATAAAATTAAAAATAAAAAATAAAAAGAAAAAGGTTAATGTATTGAATCATTTCGAAAACTTATACCTACTTGTAACTATTTTTTTTTATCTAATTGATATCTAAATTTGGAAGTCATAAATTAATTTGATTTTTTTTAGGGACATCACTAACATCATTAAAATATGTTGATTAATAGTATGATAACATATAATAGTCTCGCATTTTGACATGTGGTAAAAAGATAAAAATAAAAACTTATAATTTTTGCCATCTGTTAAAATGTAAGGTTATTACGTGTCATTATATTATTGATCGTCAATGTTACATTAGCGCTACATCAGCGTATGTTAATAATGTTAGTCAAGTACCTAAAAAAAAATATCAAGTTGACTTATAATTTCTAAATTTGGGTACTAATTAAGTCCAAGAAAAAAATACTAAATACAAATTATCACATTCAAATACCTAAAACCTAAAATATCTAAATATCAAAAGCATAACTTTTAAATTGTCGCTTTATTTGCGGGATATCAATCATGGTAGTTAATCCCACATATCGACAACAAATTTTAAGTTTCGCTCCAATGTAAATTCTGGTTGGAACCAGCTATACCGGTAAATACCAGTCAGAATATTGTGTACTAGTCGGTACAAAAAAATTAAATTTAAAATATATTTTAAATTTAAATTTTTATAATTCATGTTGTTGTTGAATTATGGATTGTTATATGCATAGTTTGGGACAATCTTAGGAAAAGGTATTAAGGGCCCTTATATTAGGAGTAAGATTGTATTTAACCTCCTTTACTAATAAGAAAAAAAAAAATTAATTCCTGTATGTTAGATCAAAGAGCAAAATGGGCTTTCTGTTAAAAGTTCCATCCATTTCTACTATTAAAAACTCGTCCCTATATGTCAACATGAGGTACAAATGACATGCTATATGTAACTGTTTGGTTATTCCGTTTACCATTGTAACACCTCGATACTGGCCTTGATCGTTGTGTCTGAGTTATAAGGTGTCACATTCATTGCTGGAGCAACTACAATTGATAACATCCAATTTAATGTCAATATACTTTTAAATACAAGTAATTCATGCTAATTAAATAATGCATGATCATTTTCGGACCTAATACGAGCCTACGAAAGTTCTTTTATTAACCTGGGTTCGAATTGGATCAAATTGTAAAGGATACAAAATTTGAATTGATGTCGCGACTTTGGGGGTTTCCACATTGTGACGTGACTATCTGAATAGGGTTCATCGTGACCTTAAGGCTACATCGTCCAACGTGAGCCCTGAACTGATTCTGGTCACGGCTACGACGTACCCCTTGCATTTCAGGAATTTCAATTTGGTACCTAAATGAATCATACGAAAACTTCACCAACAAAATATACACTAATCTTAGGACTTCAATTTCAGTCATTCACCATTAAAGCAAGCCTAAAATACAAGGTTCAAACATTAATACTGATCAATTCACAAAATCAACACATATGCATTTACAACTTAACCATTTGCGATATTAAACAAAATGTCCCTAGGTACATGTCGTAAGGCCAAAATGAAATACACTTTACAAACTTTTTTGAGTCAGAAATGGTAGTCTGGATATTGACTTCAAGTTCTGGGGGTTTGAGGAATACATGAACTTGTGCACAGATAAAACAAACCAAACGCTGAACAATAGGGCCCAGTGGTACCTTTATGATCCAAGAAATTATAAATTAGTATAAAAGCATGGCAATAAGTATGTGAACTCAAATTGTAACTTGTATAAGTTTATATAGATATATACATGAAAGTGTGCATATCCTATTAGGTAAGCCCATTTGCTTAACAGTTCAACATTATTATCAAAGCTATACTTTTGCTGCCCACCTTTCAATTTCATATATAACAAAGGCATTACTTTAATCAACTTGTCATGATCTATTCCATTACTTACCTTATACTTATCGATCAATCCGTTTTTGGAGTTTACCGATTCGTTCACATTCAATTCCATTTGCTTTGCATAATAAGATGCATGCTTCTCCTTTCAAATTCATATATGAACATATTCAAAATCTCAAGCATCAGATTAGTTCATTTCAATATAAGTTACCAAACTTATTATTAATGACCCATGTTAACCTAACTCAAAATTCAAGACGAATACACAGAATAGACAACTTGCATCTCAATGTAACATCGCAGTGCATCATCAAATATACCAAAGGAAAGTTATTGGCACACATAGTGCATTATTGAGCAGGCCAAAGCAATTATACTAACACACGAGGTGCATCATCAGATAAATTGAAGCAATCATACTTGCATGTAAGTGCATCATCAAATGTTCCGAAGCAAATATACTAGCATGTAAGTATTCAAAAATCGTCAGCGCGACTCCTTCGACACCCCCGAACCGTAGCTATTTTGCCCGAGACCTGGCTTTTTCAACTACTGTAGGTTTGATCCAGTCCAATTTCATACACCGAGCCCGATTCAATCAGTTTTGGGTTTCGATCTTGGTTTTTGGTTCTCGGGTCCAATTTTCAAGTTCAAATACCCATTAAGCCAATTGTCTGACTTGAAAATTAATTTCTAAAAAATATCATATTCATTTTAATTAATTTGATTAATTTAATTTTACTTGATAAAAATTAAATTTCCCAAAAATCATTGAGATTTTCCAAATTAATTTTCCAAGAAAATTCTTTAATCAAATTCTCTAATTGAACAAATTCTCAATTAAATTATTTCCAAAGTCTTAGAATTTTCTTCTAACTCAAATGTAATTAGATCAAGCTTTTATTAATCTAATGGAAGAACTAGTGAAACATATACAATTAGACTCGAGTAATTGCAATTACGCTAGAAGCATCGTTCCAATAATTTGCAATTTACTTAACCATTGAGTCAGTTCACAAGAAGTACTATTATTGAAAACTCATTATTGTATGCTTTTTATGAAAACAATTCATCCAACTGTTTTATCCAATGGCCTCGTCATGTGTGTGTTACCCTTATATGATATCTTTGATTCCTTTGAGTTGAATCGGTTCACTCAATACAATCATATTTTATCTCATTGTCAACATTGTGTCTTCTTAATGATTAATATGATCATTGTTAACTAATGACTGTGGTAAATTACTTGTTCGAGAACAAGTAACGGTAGCCATGTTCCATATTTATCAATCCACACAATGCCAATGAGAGGATATCATAAACTCTTTAATCGAGCTATGACTTCCATTGTTGCTAGTAAAGCCATGTCATACACAAGTCATGTACCCAACATACTAGTTATCGACTCGATCATCTTTAGAGCATAAGCTCCACTTTTATCAAATAACATGAGTTACATACGCATGGTTAGTGACTAACTCAGGATTTAGGTAAGTCATACCATGAACGTCACAAGTGAATCTTTCACAAATCGGTTCATAATTAATTTAACTTAGGTTCAGTCCAATGTATCATTCTTCCAATGAGTATATCTATATCTCTACTAGAGTTAACTACTCCGATAGCCAAGACTAGCCATCTCCCTAATTGGAACTATAGACGACATAATAATCTTTCTAAGTATTTGAATCAAATGCTCACTTTGATTCTTTTACGGGATTACAAACTTGTTTAGCTTATTTACTGAAGTAAGTTGTTTTTCTTGTAATGTGAACATTCTTACAGTGTCACTTATCATCAATTTGAATTTAGACAATCAATGACCTAATATTTGCTTGTCACAATTCCACTATATATGCAAAACATGAAAAACAAAAACACAAAAGATATAATAGTGAAATGTAAAATTAACTTTATCTATTTATTCATCATTCAAATACATAGAAAACAATTACAGTTTTACTACAACATGGACACATTTCCCAACAATTTTTGCATCATTGAATATATCGAAGCAATTATACTAGTACATAAGTGTATCATAAAATAAACCGAAACAAATATATTGGCACGTAAATGCATCATCGGCTAAACCGAAGTATAAACATGTACATTTAATAGAGTAACCAATTTTCAATTTCATCACATAGTTTAATTCACATCCCATCATTCTCAATTCAATATCAATTCATCATATAATATAACATAATTCATCTCAATTTCATACAAATTTCCTATATCAGTTAAGTCATACAACTTTCTATTCTATTCAATTTAGTCTTTGTCTCGATATTCAATTTCAACCATAACATTTCAACTTAATAACCATTAACAACTCACCTCAACATTATATAATGCAAAATGTCATGAATATGCAATAATTAGATTGATCTCGGGTCATACAGATACAAATCGAAAGCTCGTGTCACTCGTTGTTGGCTCTCACATTTCATTTCCCTCTCGACAGTCCTGCGCCGTCTTTAGCTACGAATAATAATTCAATAACAACACAATATCAATTTTCATATCAAATCACATTCAAATTCAAATTCATACATATTTTGCAATTTATTCAATTTAGTCCACAAACCTTTACTTATTAGGGACCTCTTATTTTCTATTCCTATTGAAATTTCATAATAGTTTTGTAAGTTTTTAAATTTGATCCCTAATGTACGAAATCAACAATTAAGCTTTACAATTTAATTGTTTTTTAAACTGAGCTTAATTTCTTTCAAATTCACACCTAATTCTTCAAGAAAACAGTGATAACTTTCTAAAACTTTAACAATTTCACAAATTGGTACATGGGCTAACTAAATCAAGATACCATGACCTCAAATCCACAAAAATTACAAGAAAATGACTTAATTGAACTTACCAAATTGATGGTCAAAAGCTTACGATTTTGAAGTTATTCTTTAGGTTTTTCTTTCTAATATTTTCGATGGTTTAGGGGGGAAGATGACAACTTCCCACTAGTTTTTTCTTTATATACTAACATTAATTTCTTAATTAAGCTTAATTAATCATGATTTATTCTTTAATTAAACTAATCTTGATTAATAAATTAACCTTAAACCATTCATCATTACTGTACACGAAGTAATTGAAAAAATTGGTTTAATAACTATTTTAGTCCTTGGGGTAATTGCTATCTAAGTCCTCAATCCATTTCCTAATTAAAAAATTATAGCGATTGGACTTTTACAATTTAGTCACTGGGCCTTAATTACTCACAATTTCGGCTAAATCGCTTAACCAAATTTTAATTCATTAATATACTAACTCCATAAATATCCATATTTAATATTTACAGACTCGTTTTATGAAAACGAGGTCTCAAAATTGTATTTTTTGACACCATTGAATTTCGGATCGTTACAGCCACGCTAATTTTTAATAATAGAAATATGTGAAGTTTTTTTACAAAAATGAGTAGTTTCCTCTTTTATCTAACGTATAGGACTAATTTGCTCATTTTTTGAATAAAATGGGGCAAAATGTAATTTGACTCCTAGTACATGGGTCTCCTTGCTACTTTTACCAATGTTCTTATTGTTTAATTTAGGCTTAATGACTTATTTGACTCTCCAACTTTACAAAAAAAAAATCATTTTAGCCCTCCATTTAATTTTTCGTCTTTTTAACCCTTAAACTTGCAATTTTTTTCAACTCACATGGATTGACCACGTACTAAAGAATATTGTTTAATGATGGATTGTATTTGTGAAGCTTATTAAAGAATATTTTACGTAATTGATGAGTATTTTATATTAGGAATTAATTTAATCTCATTATTTGATATTTATAAATATTTTTTTATATATACATATCAATTTCTTCTTAAAAATTGCAATGAATCCGAAATAGTATAGTGAAACAAACTGGATAGATACATATTAGTACTAATAGAAAAATAGTACATCCATTATTACGGTACTGACTACCTTACTATCATCAGAAAGGAAAAACGTTCTATTGGGTTATGAAAAAAACATTTTCAAAACTTTAAAAAGAATACTTTAAACTCAACTAATAATTTTTGTATTATGTCTAGGTTATAGATTTAGGCTTCATTAGATTTCTAAAATTAATTTTTATTTTCCTTATTAGAAAATACTTTTTATTTTTATTAAAATTGAAAAATAAGTTTTGTAAATAGAAAAAATTATTTTCAACAATAAAAACACGTTTGGTAACTATTCTTCTATAATAGAAACATAGGAAATAAAATAAAAACTATATATTTATTGTCGAAACCATTTTAAAAGTTTGATTTTAAAAACGGGGATCGACTTTAAGAAAACGGAAATTGAGTTGCCACCAATCCTTTTACTTTAATGTGATTGGATCACCTAAAGTACTGATTTTGGTCTACGAAAAAAAACAAAAATGGGTTCGGGAGTCAGTTACGTATGAGGAAGGATTAGCACCCTCATAACGCCCAAAAATTGGTACCTAATCTATAAAATCATGTCCTAATGTTGAAACTTTGAAAAATTTTAGAAAATGGTCCTTTTATTTGAAGAAAAAAAAACCAGACTTACCTATCTCAAAGAAATAAAACACCATACCCAGTAAATTAGGATATAGCATCTCATGACTTCGAAACTAGGCACGTCTTTAGAAAATCCCTATCTCGAGACACAAAACATCATATCCAGTAAGTTAGGACACAACGTTTTAAATTCCCAAGAATAAGTTTTTTGATTTAAAACTTGAGATTTTTTTATTCCAAAAGAATATAAACATCACATCCAGCACGATAGGACACGATATTTTTAAACCCTCGTAACTAAAAAAACATCTCATGATTTTCAAAAGCTTGTTAAAAGGATATTTAATTATTTAGTCAAACGGAAAATCGCATCCCAGCACGTTAGAGCACTATTTCCCGAATTTCTAAATACAAAACATTGGCTGATTTTAAAATATAGTAATCTTGCAAAAAAATGTATTTTTATTTTGAACAATAATCCATGTGACAATATTGCATTTATAAACTATCGTACACAAATATTAAAAACAATTATAATACATTAGCAGACAATATAAAATACAGCTAAAATAACTACACTATAGTAATCATAAAATAATAAATAAGTAAAAGGGCATTGCATAGACAAATAAAATATATAAAGCAATATATATAAAACAATAAAATACTAAATAAATATTATAATAAATATATAATTTAATATATATAAAAGATAATACATAATAATATATATAATAATTTTGAATAAAGATATTTTCAAAAAGTATAATATAAATAATATATGTGAAACATGTTATAAAATATAAATAAATTTATACAAAAATAAAAATTTTAAAATAATATATGACATAATATAATACTATGTAATATAAAAAATTTTAAAAACATATAATATAGTAATTAATATATAAAAATAATATGTAATGAAAATAATTTTGAGCTAAATAAAAATAATAAATAATAATCATTTAATATATAAAAAAATATATTTATACTATTAATATATTGATATATAAATAATAAAGAAAATAATATAGAAAATTTAATATAATAAAATAATTTAATACAATATTAAAATAATAAAATAAAAGGATAAAAAAATAAAACAAAGAAAACAAGGGTTAAAATAGCAATTAAAACAGATACAAAAGAACTAAATTAAAACGCGCGTTAAATCATAGGGGTTAAAATGGTAATTATGCCAAATTTTAAAATGGAGTCGTAATAGATTTAGCCTTTAATGCAGCCCGAGGATTAAAAAGAAACCGAATATAAATTTTGGGGCCAAATTAAAAATAAAAAGAATTTAAAATAAAAAGAATTAAAAATAATAAAAATAAGGGAGGACTAAAATGGCAATTAGGCCATCCAAAAAAAACACGCGGATCTTTGCCCCGGGTCGGGTCAACACGCGGATCCTATATCTGTTAAACGACGTCGTTTCTTAAATACTATATAAGTCAGTTTTCATTAAAAAAATCATTTCCAATCCGTCTTTTTAAAAAAAAAAAAACTTCAAAAAGGCTCTGAAATCCCCTTTTGTTCTCTCGTCTGACTCCGGCGCCGGATATTCGCGCCATTGTCTCACATGCCTCCGTTGTAACATCCTGAAATTGGGCCTAGTAGAATTGGGCCAATAGGCCTTGAGATTGGAGCATTTAAAGTTTTTGGGATGCATGTAGCACTTAGAATATTTTGTTTAGATATTACTGGGCTTAAAATATAGTATTTGTAGTTCAAATAGCTAGATGGGCTTGTGGCCCGGAAATAAGGGGTGCTACAAGGAGGAACAATAAGTGGCGTCAATAGGCAAGGGAGGAGGCCCAAGGAGGGTAAAAGTGGATCCCCAGGTTAGTAAATAATCTGTTTAAATGTTATAAGTAAAATGCTTGTATGTGATTGCATGGGTTGGGTTGATGGAAGGAGGAAGTTATACGTTATATGTGTAGCGGCTAATACCGTGAACTGTTATACGGGCTTTGGCCATTAAATGTTATACGGGCTTCGGCCATTATATGTTATAAAGGCTTCGGCCATCATATGTGGATGAGCAGCATGACTGCCATCATGGTGTGTAGCGGTGTGGGTCGATTGTAGAAATCCCCAATGGTGTGTACGGTTGGTACGGGGGTGTGTAGCGGATGGAAACCTAGGCAAACGGGTTGGGCCTTGCATATTATTTGTTATTAATTTTTATTATGATTATTACACTGTGTATTTTGTTTAATGGGCTTAAGGCCCAAACTCTAGTGGTGCATGAGGGTTGCACACTGAGTCTCGCGACTCACTCTTTTAATTAACATTTCGGTGATACCTAGTGAGTGATTGACTGGGTTGGAGAGGAACGCAAGGTGGCCATGCAGAAGAATATGTAGATTTGGCAAAAAGAGACTCAAGTTTTATTTTATATTTTTAATTAATGGACTTCCAATCTCGTTGTAATAAGGCCATGGGCTATTATGTTTTATTATGGGCTTCTATTACTTTAAGTCATTTAAGTTTTTATTTTAATTAAACTAAGGCATGTATTTAAGTTTGGATTTTACTTTACTAAAGCATCTTCTATTTAAAACATATTCGGGCTTTTCTGAAAATACGACATGTTTTGATAGAATTTTTCTTAGTGACATACCAGATCCGGTTGTAGTGTTTGGGCCGGGTTTGGGGAGTTACAAATTGGTATCAGAGCCCGGTTTAAAACTCGGCTCTGGGGTTTTGGGGCTCAAAATGTTTTCTGAAAATGGGCTTTTGAAACATATATATTTTGTTTTAAGTAATAACAGATCTGTTAGCTCGGCATGGCACCTGCGTCTCCGACCCAAGTCCGCCAGGTAAGTATTCTGAACCATTGTGTGATATATTTATGTAGGCTTAATGGGCTTTAAGGGACGTAAGATAGTTAGATTAGAACTTGATGGACTTTAGGCTTAGTACAAGCTACTTCTTAAAAATTCATAAAACTTAATTTCACTAAACAAACCTGTTAACGAGCTGCAAGACTAGGGTGTGGCAACCGTCATACGCATGTCTAGGAAGGATCCGGAAGAGCCTGGTATTTAAGCAGTCCTAGTGACTTACCTCCTCTTCACTAGAATCCTACCTGGTGCGTAGTGACTGTTCACCCTAGTTACAAGGACTTGTTGATGGGCTAAACCCTATGACTAAAACCCGAAAGGGACCAATCACCCTATTTTCTTTTTGAAAAAAAAAATCCCAAGGTTTTGTAAAATTTTCAAAACATTTTTGATTTGTGAAAATTTCCAATCAACCATGAACTTATAAAATACCTATGTTTCGAAAATTTACCCGAAAATCTCACGTTTACAAGAATAACCCGGACCATGAAACTAGATTTTACCAAAAGTACCCCAGTTTTTTTAAAAAAAACAACATCAAAGTTTGAAAAATTAGCGAAATACCCTTGGATTTCAAAATTACCGAAATACCCCCAGATTTCCAAAATTATCGAAATACCCCCAGATTGCAAAATTACCAAAACACCTTTATTTCACAAAATCACCAAGGAACCCTATTTTGAAAATTATGAAAATACCCCTGTAGGATAAAATTACAAAAATACCCCTGGGTAGTGGAATAACGAAAATACCCCTATGTATTGAATGTGGGTGTATGGATGTTGTTAGTTGAATGTTTGTAGTTTATAAAACTAGGAAAGGTGAACTTGAGACTGAATTGCGAATTCGAAAGAACTACTCTTAAAACTACTAATCATAAGACTGTTCGTGGATAATCAGTGGAAGAAAACCAATAATTCATAAAATTTTTAATCAGATAAACGCGAACCGATAGCATGAGTACAAGGGGACGAGGTCGCTTTAGATACGAATACCGGTGCGTATTCTACCATAGTATACTAAGTGTTTATATTGGGTTTAGAATTGGAGTGCGCAGCGAAAGCATGGTAGTGAGACTTAGGTAGTAAGATTACTAGTTAGTTGGAAATTTCGAGGACAAAATTTCTTTAAGGAGGGTAGATCTGTAACATCCTGAAATTGGGCCTAGTAGAATTGGGCCAATAGGCATTGAGATTGGAGCATTTAAAGTTTTTGGGATGCATGTAGCACTTAGAATATTTTGTTTAGATATTACTGGGCTTAAAATATAGTATTTGTAGTTCAAATAGCTAGATGGGCTTGTGGCCCGGAAATGAGGGGTGCTACAAGGAGGAACTATAAGTGGCGTCAATATGCAAGGGAGGAGGCCCAAATTTTGGCAACTTAAAGCCCAAGTTTTAAGGCTAAATTTCGGCACTTAAAGGGAGTAATAGGGGGGACGACACAAGGCTATTTTGTAGGGATTTTTAGTGTTTATTTTATGTGGATAAATAGGCAGATAATGAAGAGAGGAATTAGGGCTATTTTTTAGGAGATAACAGATGAAGATAAGGAAAAAGGGATAGGAGCTATCATATGTTGCAGAGTCGGTCGAAATTCCATCTCCTAGAGGGGGTGCCGAATTTTCCTATAAATAGGATAGTAGCTCTTCAAATCCGGCATTTGAACCCTATTCTTTTCTCTCATTATCCGTGCCGAATTCTTGAAGCCTCTCTTTTATTTTTCTTTTCTCATCCTCTTCTCTTCTCAAAGCCGAATCTACGAGTGAGATCTTTGTTTCCCGAAGGTGCACCGTAAGCCGTATACTCCTCATTAATCCGGCCCTGTCGATTATACTCTTTATTCCTAGAAGCCAGATCTGTTCCATTAAAGCCGATTTGGTAGAAAAGCCGAGGGTAGGGAGGTGACTTTTCTTAGGGATTTTCGGGATTTGACAAATAAGGCTCTACGTTAAGGATAATAGATCTTCGCGATAACAGGTGTGTAATACCTCCCCACCATCTAGATCTGCCTATTATTGTATGTTCATATGTTTTATATGTATTGATAAATACTGAAATCTCGATTTATTGATGAAAGCCCAAGGAGGGTAAAAGCGGATCCCCAGGTTAGTAAATAATCTGTTTAAATGTTATAAGTAAAATGCTTGTATGTGATTGCATGTGTTGGGTTGATGAAAGGAGGAAGTTATACGTTATATGTGTAGCGGCTAATGCCGTGAATCGTTATACTGAGCTTCGCCATTATATGTTATAAGGGCTTGGCCATCATATGTGGATGAGCGACAGATGACCGCCATCATGGTGTGTAGCGGTGTGGGTCGATTGTAGAAATCCCCAATGGTGTGTACGGTTGGTACGGGAGTGTGTAGCGGATGGAAACCTAGGCAAACGGGTTGGTCCTTGCATATTATTTGTTATTAATTTTTATTATGATTATTACACTGTGTATTTTGTTTAATGGGCTTAAGGCCCAAACTCTAGTGGTGCATGAGGGTTGCACACTCGAGTCTCGCGACTCACCCTTTTAATTAACATTTCAGGTGATACCTAGTGATTGATTTGGGTTAGAGAGGAACGCAAGGTGGCCATGCAGAGAAGAATATGTAGATTTGGCAAAAGAGACTCAAGTTTTATTTTATATTTTTAATTAATGGACTTCCAATCTCGTTGTAATAAGGCCATGGGCTATTATGTTTTATTATGGGCTTCTATTACTTTAAGTCATTTAAGTTTTTATTTTAATTAAACTAAGGCATGTATTTAAGTTTGGATTTTACTTTACTAAAGCATCTTCTATTTAAAACATATTTAGGCTTTTCTGAAAATACGACATGTTTTGATAGAATTTTTCTTAGTGACATACCAGATCCGGTTGTAGTGTTTGGGCCGGGTTTGGGGTGTTACATCCGTGGCCGGTGGCCAGAGGTTGGAAACCACGATTTCTCTTGCACAGGTAAACCCTTTTCTTTTATTATTTTTTTAGAATAATAGTGTTTGCATAAAAAACAATTTAATAATAAAAATAAACAAAATAACGTAGTAAATCACCTCTGTGAACAAACTGTAACACTTTATTTCTTTGTATTTCTTTTGTATCATTCTATTTTTTCCCTCTCTGCTTGTATATATCTCTCTCTGTTTTTTTGAATATTTTGAGTATTCTTTTCTTTCTATGTGTATTCTCTGCTTCGATTTACAGAATAATCGGCTTTTATAGCCTTGAAAAATGAAAATAAAAAAGGAAAATCGTACTGTTGCCAATTTTGCTGCTATCTTCTTTCCCTTCTTTTGCAGGTCTACAACGAAGATCTCGGTGGTGGGGCGACATGCACGCTGATTTCGGAGCGAGAATAGGTTGGACGAGGCTGCGGGGCGAGGTTGTAGCGCGACTGTTGAGCTCCTGTTGGGGCATTTGCGGTGCCTAGGGTTTCCCCAGAAACCCTAGGTCTGAAACTTGTTTAGTTTTGGGCCTTTTGGGCCACGATTATTTTGGGTCTTGGTTAAAGTCTGTTGGGCTAACTGGGTAGTGGGTCGGTTTGGGTTTGTTTAGTATTTGGGTTTGGTTGTAATGGGTAATGGATAATTTGGGCCAAGGGTCTGGTTTTGTACCGTGGATTGTTTAAAAAAACTTTGGTATTATTGTTTATTTCCAAGCCCGGTCAAAATTAGGCTCCTGCAGCTGCCCCTCTTTGCTCATTGTTGTGTAACAAGAATATAGCAAAGATTATAAAAGGACCAATTTTGACCGGTCTTGGCCAAGCCTCGACTTTTTGATCCTTGTCTTCTTCAAATGACTCCAACTCCACTGCAACTTCAATGGTATTGGAATCTCATCTTGATTTCAATAAGTCTGATAACTTCAATCTGCTTTGGTGCAACTTCAGGAAGGTAGCATTCGCTATCTTCGATCTGCTCCACTGTAAACTCAGGGAGACAGGATATGATGTCTTCAATCTGCTTCCTTGCTATTTTTAGGAAGACTTCAATCTTTAGTTTGCTCCATTACCATCTCGAGGGAACAAAGCCTGAACTTTTCAATTTGCTTCCTTACTATCTTCAGGAAAACTTCAATCTTCAGTCTGCTCTACTACCATCTCTAGGGAACAAAATCTGAACTTTTTGGTTTGCTTCCTTACTATCTTCAAGAAGACTTTAATCTTCAGTTTACTTCACTACCATATCTAGGGAACAAAATCTGAACTTTTTGGTTTGCTTCCTTACTATCTTTAGGAAGACTTTAATCTTCAATTTGCTTCACTACCATCTCTAGGGAACAAAATCTGAACTTTTTGGTTTGCTTCCTTACTATCTTCAGGAAAACTTTAATCTCCAATTTACTCCACTACCACCTCTAGGGAACAAAATATGAACTTTTTGGTTTGCTTCCTTACTATCTCCAGGAAGACTTCAATCTTCAGTTTGCTCCACTACCATCTCTAGGGAACAAAATCTGAACTTTTTGGTTTGCTGCCCTACTATCTTCAGGAAGACTTCAATCTTCAACCTGCTCCACTATCATCTCTAGGGAACAAAATCTGAACTTTTCAATTTGCTTCCTTACTATCTTCGGGAAGAATTCAATCTTCAGCCTGCTCCACTATCATCTCTAGGGAACAAAATCTGAACTTTTCAATTTGCTTCCTTACTATCTTCGGGAAGACTTCAATCTTCAGCCTGCTCCACTATCATCTCTAGAGAACAAAATCTGAACTTTTTGTTTTGTTTCTTTTCTATCTTTTTGTTTCCTTCAATTGGGCTTTTTCGTTATAGCATTTTGGAAATAGAGGTTGCAACAGTTTCAAATAAAATGGGGACACAACATGTGCGTCAAACAAACTTTGATATAGCTCCTTATACTTCATTGAGAATGGCGTAAATTGGAGCTTTTCAGAGTTTTGCCTTGTGCCCGACTCTTGTCTCACTGACCCTTGTTGCCCAGCAGTAATCATCTTTGACTGGTTAACAGTAATTGCTTTTGAGTACCCTTTGTTGTGTGTACTCATATTATTCACCTCATCGTCCTTTTTCCTAGGAGTAGACCTTCTAGTGGTTTCCCCTACTTCAATCTTGCCACCCCTTATGGCATTTTCAATCATCTCTCTTGCCATCACTATATCCGCAAAGCTCTTAGTAGTACTTCTTATCATATGAGTGATGAATGGAACCTTCAAGGTATTGATAAAGAGCATTGTAGTCTCCTTTTCTAGGAGTGGTGGCTGAACTTGCATGGCGACCTCTTTCCATTTTTGCGCATACTGCCTAAAGCTTTTATTTGATTTCTTCTCCATGTTTTGCAAAGTGATTCTATCAGGCGTCATGTCTGTGACATGATTGTATTGCTTCATGAAGGCTTGGACTAGGTCTTTCTAAGAGCTAATCCTAGCACGACTGAGTTGGTTGTACCATCTGGATGCTGCTCCCACTAAACTGTCTTGGAAACAATGAATCATAAGTTGATCATTGTTCACGTAGCCAGTCATCCGTCTACAAAACATAGTGATGTGTGCTTCAGGGCAACTAGTCCCATTGTACTTCTCAAATTCTGACATTTTGAACTTATAAGGAAGTACCAAATCTGGAACCAAACTCAAGTCTTTAGCGTCAATACCATGGTGATGATCAGCATTTTCCAGAGCCTGGAACTTTTCTTCCAACCAACTACAGCGATCCTTCAACTTCCTTGAAGATTCAATTCTTATTTCCTGTCTCTCTGCTATGTCCAAATCAGGGATAACAGGATTGACAAGGTTATCTCCTAGGTTAGATCCTGAGCCTATTTGGAAGTTCATGGGCGGTCTATTATTAGCTTGCCCCTATTGAGGCCTAATCGTGACAGGTGGCCTTTGGGGATACTCTTCCGGTTGTACATGCGGTAGGGTGAAACCCCGAGAGAAGTCCTCATTGTCTTCAGTGTTAACTATGGGACCCTTTCCTTTGTCCATTGCCCCACTTAGCATCTGGGCCATTTGGGCTATCATATTCCTTTGAGCCTCCAACATCTGGTCCCTCATTTCTTGTTGGAGTTTTGCCATTTGCTCTTGCATCTGGTCTTGAATGTCTCTTTGGAATTGTTCCAATCTTTGATCCATTTTCCTTGATTTGGTGAGTGTACCGTAGGGGTGTTTAGCTTCCAGATTTCCCTTCTCTCTCTCTCTCTCTCTCTCTCTCTCTCTCTCTTTGTTAATTTCAACTAATTAGACTCTTTCTATAAACTTAAATGCATATGATGTGATATAATGCAAATGCATGAATGCAAAGAAAGAGAGGCGTTGACTCTGAATTTAGTTACATTAGAAAAACTTTACTAGAAAATAAATTTCTTTACACAAAACGGATTACATATGTGGCTTTGTCCTCATAGTCCAAGTGAAAACATCAATCCCCTTCTTCGCAAAAGTCAAATATTGCAAACTTCTAATAGATGCCTCATCTAGCTCCCTTTACTTGATCTGGACCGCAACTCCTGTTCATTTGTTAGCCTCTTCAAGAAATCCGAGACGTGGTAATTCTCGAATAATCTTTGTAAACTTGAATCCTTGGGTGATAAGGTCTTGTATTCCTTCACGAACTATCAGTCTTTTCTCGTTGTGTTCACTTGGACTATATTCGGGCGACCGTATTATAATCCACTTTATCAAAAAAATCCATTTTCTTATGACCAACTTTTCTATTTAGCAATCGAATTTGAAATCAACACCTCTTTTCTATGATGTGAATGCAATGCAATCAAAACAAAAG
Source organism: Gossypium bickii (assembly GCA_025503065.1). Taxonomy (NCBI): domain Eukaryota; kingdom Viridiplantae; phylum Streptophyta; class Magnoliopsida; order Malvales; family Malvaceae; genus Gossypium; species Gossypium bickii. Next base: position 25,133,603 of record CP106711.1, on the reverse strand, counting down.
AGAACACGTTAGCACAAGAGAAATAAATAACATAGAACACCTATCAGGGTGACCACTCGGGTTTGACATAATTCTATCTAAGGTGAGTTCTTAGGGTTTACTATATGTGGTTTAGTTCTAAAGTTGAGGTACCGGAACCAGCAGATTCCTCGATCCTCACCCATTATAGGCTCATACGGACCGAGTTCGGTTCAGTGGAATACATTTCCCTATGGCTATGCGGAGGTGAAAACCTCACGAAGACATAGGTACAGATGTATCCCGGAAGCAGTCCACTAGCCCCTGCGGAGGTGAAAACCTCATGAAAGCATAGTTTCTCACTCCCACTTAAGGGTACGACCACAACGGTCATGCAGTGCAATGCAGAGAAATATATTTAGAACCACATGAAATAAAAGGATCATGTTTTTTTTTAAAGAAAAAAAAACAAAATTTTCAATTTAGACAAAAGGACATGAAATTATCAATTTTACGGCTTGACTCTCTTAAGTCCCAAGTGGAGTCGCCAAGCTATCGAAACCATTTTAAAAGTTTGATTTTAAAAATGGGGATTGACTTTAAGAAAATGGAAATGGAGTCGCCACCAATCCTTTTACTTTGGTGTGATTGGATCACCTTAAAAAAACGTTTTATTTCAAAGTACTGATTTTGGTCTACGAAAAAAAATAAAAATGGGTTCGGGAGTCGGTTACGTATGAGGAAGGGTTAGCACCCTCATAACGCCCAAAAATTGGTACCTAATCGATAAAATCATGTCCTAATGTTAAAACTTTGAAAAATTTTAGTAAATGGTCCTTTTATTTGAAGAAAAAAAAAATCAGACTTACCTATCTCAAAGAAATAAAACACCATACCCGGTAAGTTAGGATACAGCATCTCATGACTTCGAAACTAGGCACGTCTTTAGAAAATCCCTATCTCGAGACACAAAACATCATATCCAGTAAGTTAAGACACAACGTTTTGAATTCCCAAGAATAAGTTTTTTGATTTAAAGCTTGAGATTTCTTTATTCCGAAAGAATATAAACATCACATCCAGCACGATAGGACATGATATTTTTAAACCCTCGTAACTAAAAAAATATCTCATGATTTTCAAAAGCTTGTTAAAAGGATATTTAATTATTTAGCCAAACAGAAAATCGCATCCCAGCACGTTAGGGCACTATTTCCTGAATTTCTAAATACAAAACATTGGCTTATTTTAAAATATAGTAATCTTGCAAAAAAATGTATTTTTATTTTGAACAATAATCCATGTGACAATATTGCATTTATAAACTATCATACACAAATATTAAAAACAACTATAATACATTAGCAGACAATATAAAACAACTAAAATAACTACACTATAGTAATCAAAAAATAAAAAATAAATAAAAGGGCATTGCATGGAGAAATAAAATATATAAAGCAATATATATAAAATAATAAAAAATACTAAATAAATATTATAATAAATATATAATTTAATACATATAAAAGATAATACATAATAATATATATAATAATTTTGAATAAAGATATTTTCAAAAAATATAATATAAATAATATATGTGAAACATGTTATAAAATATAAATAAATTTTATACAAAAATAAAAATTTTAAAATAATATATGACATAATATAATACTATGTAATATAAAAAATTTTAAAAACATATAATATAGTAATTAATATATAAAAATAATATGTAATGAAAATAATTTTGAGCTAAATAAAAATAATAAATAATAATGATTTAATATATAAATAAATATATATTTATACTATTAATATATTGATATATAAATAATAAAGAAAATAATATAGACAATTTAATATAATAAAATAATTTAATATAATATTAAAATAATAAAATAAAAGGATAAAAAAATAAAACAAAGAAAACAAGGGTTAAAATAGCAATTAAAACAGATACAAAAGAACTAAATTAAAACGCGCATTAAATCATAGGGGTTAAAATGACATTTATGCCAAATTTTAAAACGGCGTCGTAATAGATTTAGCCTTTAATGCAGCCCGAGGATTAAAAAGAAACCGAATATAAATTTTGGGGCCAAATTAAAAATAAAAAGAATTTAAAATAAAAAGAATTAAAAATAATAAAAATAAGGGAGGACTAAAATGGCAATTAGGCCATCCAAAAAAAAAAAACACGGATCTTTGCCCCGGGTCGAGTCAACACGTAGATCCTATATCTGTTAAACGGCGTCGTTTTTTAAATACTATATAAGTCAGTTTTCATTAAAATAAACATTTCCAATCTGTTTTTTTTTTAAAAAATACTTCAAAAAGGCTCTGAAATCCCCTTTTGTTCTCTCGTCTGACTCCGGCGCCGGATATTCGCGCCATTATCTCACGCGCCTCCGTGGCTGGTGGCCGGAGGTCGGAAACCACGATTTCTCTTGCGCAGGTAAACCCTTTTCTTTTATTATTATTTTTAGAATAACAGTGTCTGCATAAAATATAATTTAATAATAAAAATAAACAAAATAACGTTGTAAATAACCTCTGTGAACGAACTGTAACACTTTATTTCTTTGTATTTCTTTTGTATAGTTCTTGTAATAACCATTTTTCCCCGGGCTCATCAAAATAATAAGACCCATCAAACCAATTCAAACCCAATGAAATCAAAAACCCAATATTAATAAAGTCCACAAAAACCCAAAAAAAGAAGTCCAATAACAAACAAGCCCAAATTGTGAAATCCTAAAACCTAATTACAGCAACCCACTAAACCTAACCTGTTAGCCCGAATTAACAGAGGCCCAATTGGCCCAAAATCTTAAAAAAGTTAGAACCCTAGGGTTTCTGCCCATTGCGCCGCAACCCACTAGTAACCGCCTCGGTTACTGCCCACACGCGCGCGCCTCTCCAGCCTCCCCGCGCGTCACCCCAGCTCCCCACGCGCGTTGTTCCCCGTACCCACGCCTCCTGTCGAGTGGAGCTTCCCCAGACGCCTCGGCCTCCCTCGTCCATGCGCCTTGCCCATACCCTGCAAAACGGAGAAAGAAGAAGCAACAGAAAGGAAGCAAAGAAAGAAACGGGTAAATTGGTTATAAAAGAGAGGGGGAAACGTTTCGGTTTCCTCTCTTCCGGCTCCCCCCCGAATGTATTACCAAAAAATACAGAAACAAAAACCAAAGTCTTTGCAAATTCGATTATAATCAGATCGAAGCAAATCTGGTAAGAAGGGCTCGCTTTTTTCTGAGAAAACCCGTATGTAATCAGAGACATCAGTCGAAAATTGAAAGAAAGAATCAGAAAGGAACTCTTGTACTCTATCTCGGATTATTAAAAACCGAAAAGTAGAGAGATTAAAAGGTTGATTTTGCCCTCGTTTTTTCTATGATTTTACTACTCTTTTTATTGTTTTCGTTGTCTTAAATCTCTATAAACAAACGAATGAAAAGGAAAAGGGAAAAACGGAGACCTGTCTAAAAGGGGGTCCATCGAAGCCCTCGTCTCCTTCGCCGAAATCAAAGTCTGAGATGGAGGTTTCGGGTTTAAATCCCAGAGTCTTTGGAGTTTCGGCCTTAAACGAAAGCGCAGGAGAACACCATTAAGTGCCACCGTACGCCGATTACAATGGCGGATCGATGGTCGCACGATGTAGTCCACGGAATCGGTGAAGTAGCGAGGGAAGGGGACTTGAGTGTGTCTTAGGCGGCTAGGGTTTAGATCTTGAAGGGAAAGCAGAGGGGCTGAGGTCTCGGGTAGTCATTAGGTCTTACTAACCTTTTAACCCGTTCAATAAAACGGTATCGTATAGGTCTGGCCCGACCCGATCCAGCCTGCAACCCGCAGACCCGCGCGTTTTGATAGCAGTTGGATAATTTGCGCGTCTGATCCTTCTATTTCTGTACCGTTTTAATTGATCCTGTGGTGCAGGGTTTTATGGTTTAATCAGTCTCTTTAGTTTACGCGCTATTTCAATCTGGTGCGCTCCATACACTGTGTTTTCGCGACTGGGTTTATTTCCGGGTTTAGCCCCCAAACAATTGGGGCGCATTCATATCGACCCTTATTTATGTTTAAGTAATCCTATTTATTATAAAGTATCCTCTAAATTTTATTTTCATTTTGATTGTGCATTTTTTGGTTTCATTTTATAATTAATAAACTCATGGGTAAATTGATTTTTATTAAAAACATCTTAACTTATTTTATGGTCATTTGTATATCTTATTTATTACGCCAATATTGGATTTTAAAATGTTCTTTCACATTTTGTTTTGTTGTAGCACCATGTATAATATTTATATATTATTTTACATATACGTATGTACATGTAATCCATATTAAAATCATCTTATCTCATGTATTTGTTACTAGTCGTACATTATCTTATGTATACTTTTGTCTTTCTCTCATAATTCTAACTAAATAATTTATATGTTTTGAAGCTCCAACCTTCTCCATTTTTATTTCAAGACTTTCGTCATAAACTACCACACTTTTATGTTATACGTGTATCAATTTGATTTTGTAATATTTGTATATAAATTTGTTACAAATGCAAGGCAATATTTGTGTGTTTTGAAGGTGGAAAATTACATCCTAACGTGCTGGGTGTTGATTTTTCGTTCAACTAAATATTCAAATACCCTTTTTCTTTTACACGTATTAAAAATCAAGGATGATCTCAATGTCAGAGTATGAAGGTGTTCTATCCTAACGTGTTGGGTATGATACTTTCATTCCTTTGAAACGAGCTAATCTTGAGACCCAATCCCAATGAACGAATTCTTTTCTTAAATTTTTATCTTAAATATTTTCAAGTTTTTCGACATTAGGACAACATCAATCAATTTGGTACCAATTTTGGGCGTTGCGAGGGCGCTAATCCTTCCTCGCACGTAACCGACTCCCGAACCCGTTTTCTCGAACACTCGTAGACCAAAAGCTCTGTTTTAATAAACTAAAATGTTTTTTTAAAAACAAAGGTGATCCGATCACATCAAACAAAGATCGGTGGCGACTCCCTATTTTGGTCGTTTCCCGTTTTGTCAAAAAATGGTTACGACAGTTCTATTTTCTCCCTCTCTGTTTGTATATATCTCTCTCTGTTTTTTGAATATTTTTAGTATTCTTTTCTTTCTATGTGTATTCTCTGCTTCGATTTACAAAATAATCGGCTTTTATAGCCTTGAAAAATGAAAATAAAAAAGGAAAATCGTATTGTTGCCATTTTTGCTGCTATCTTCTTTCCCTTCTTTTGTAGGTCTACAACGAAGATCTCAGTGGTGGGGCGACATGCACGCTGATTTCGATGCGAGAACAGGCTGGACGAGGCTGCGGGGCAAGGTTGCGGCACTACTGTTGAGCTCCAGTTGGGGCATTTGCGGCGCCTAGGGTTTCCCCAAAAACCCTAGGTCTGAAACTTGTTTAGTTTTGGGCCTTTTGGGCCACGATTATTTTGGGTCTGGGTTAAAGTCTGTTGGGCTAATTGGATAGTGGGTCGGTTTGGGATTGTTTAGTATTTGGGTTTGACTGTAATGGGTAATGGGTAATTTGGGCCAAGGGTTTGGTTTTGTACCATGGACTGTTTAAAAAAACTTTGGTATTATTGTTTATTTCCAAGCCCAGTCAAAATTGGGCTCCTACATTTATATATCAACTAGGGTACCAAATTTAAAATTTGAAAAATTGTTGAAAAATATATTTTTACATTTATATATTGATCATTGATTTAAAGTTAAAAGCACTTATTATTATTATTATTATTATTATTATTTTACAAAATATGTTTAATGAAAATAACTTTTTATTGTTTTCTAATTTTTACACTTTTTCATTTTCTATAAATCATTTTTAAAATAGTCAACTGAACACGTTTTCTCAAGTGTTCTCAAATTTTTAAGAAAATGAAAACAAAAATGACTTTTATTTCTTAAAACCAAACAGAGCCTTTCAAAATTTTATTATTGACCAAATGATAGCCGTTAGATTCGTTAGGTTAAATTATGCTATTTCCAAAATTTTATGTGAGAAATATATTATCACACATGTAATGACATTTGAACTTGTTATTATACATATTGCTCACATCAAAGCTAGTTATTAGATTCAACCACTGTTGTTTATATTAAAACTAAAATTTAAAATTTAGAAGCATAGAGATTAAAAATAATCAAATTGGATAACATGGATTAAATGTACAACTTAACACATGGTACATGATTAATAGCAAAATTTAACCACACAAATTTAAATCTATTGTTTGGATTAGGACAAAAATTTAAAATTCAAAAAATATAAAGTACATAAATTAAAATTGACCAATTAAAATATTGAGATTAAATCTATAATTTACGCATAATTAAGTGAATAATAGTAAATTTTGACTTAAAAAAAACACTTAAAAGAGAGTAGGAGGTACTTTAAAAAAAGAAAAACAAAGGAAAAAGGGTTAAAGTACCTGAAAGGTCCTTCTATTATAGGGACGAGATAAAAAATTGTCCATCTATTATTAAATAAAACAATTTAGTTATTATACTATTTAAAAGAATCAAATAAGTCCAGATTATAACAGAATTAACAATTACTGTATAAAAAATATCTTAAAAGTTATTTTTTAATAGCAATTCAATTCCAAATAAAAAATTTCATTTACAAAACCATATAAACTTTAAAAATATTAACTTTGTTAAACAATAAATGTTAAATCTATTCCAATTTGGTCTTGTTAGATTCTTTTTACAAGTATATGGATTAACTTAATCTAATTAATAATAGAGGGACTGATTTGATCAGGTCCTTATGATAGAGGGACCTTTCAAGTACATTCACCAAGGAACAAAAAGGGCTATAGAGCAAAGTCCTCATGGTAAAAACACCTCTCCAATCACTTGGAATTTTGATATTGAGAAAATTGAGCAACTAAAGACAATTAATCACAGCAATTAATATTTTCCAACAATAGTATATAATTTTGATTAAATAATAACAAATCAAGCTTTCAATATTGACATATTTTATTTCCTTCCATCATTCCATAAGTCCCATAGATTTCATCCTATAGAATTTTTCTATAACAAATATATATATAAATAATTTTTGAAAAATTAAAAAATTTAGATCAAAAGCCAAAGATATAAACTTATTATTTAACCATCTAAAACTTTGGAACTTAGCTCTCCCTTCTATGTATGTATGTATAAATTGTATATAATGTTAATAGGTTTACCTTGAACTATGATTTTTTTAGCCCATTTGATATCAGACTGTTAGGAATAACTATTAGATAACCATAAGTTAGTTGAAAAGGTTAGATAAACAGAAGTTAGTTAAAAAGGGTTAGTTGTATAGTAGTTAATAGTTAGTTAATTAGTTGGTTAGTTAGAGTCAGCTAGCTGACTATTGCTTTCTAAATTGTATTAAATACTCCTCCTTCTTCATTAATGAAGCAAGTCAATAACGTACTTACCATGATCTTGATATGGTATCACGAGCTAGGGTTTTTCTTGGGATAGCTCATTCTTTCCTTTCCTCTTTTCTCTCTCTCTCTCTCTCTTTTTTTTTTCATTTTCTCATGTCAAATGAAAGTGATACACCTCGCCATTCGTCTAATGTTGAAGGAGCAGCTCATTCACACGGTCTTAGTAGCACTACTCTATAGACTATTCATTACTTCTCCAAACACGATACGATCAAACTAGGGGAGCATAACTTCTTGTTATGGAAACATCAGATCTTGTTGATTCCTGAAGGCTATGATATTGAAGGATTTGTGCTTGGTACAACTCCTGTTCCACCTACTCATCTACCTGGACTTGACGGACAATATGTTGATAACCCTTCGTTTTTGATCCATAAAAAGCAGGACAAATTCCTAGCTTTTTGGTTGCTTTCCACAGTCACAGATGAAGTTTTGGTCCATCTCACATTGGCCAAGACCAGTTTTGACATTTGGACTGGAATTGAAAGGAGATTTGGGGCAAAATCCAAAGTCAAACTATCAAGCATGCGCCATGCGCTGTACTATCTCAAAAAAGGGAGTCTTACTGTTAAAGAGTTTTTGACTAAGGTGAAAAATCTTAGCTATAGTCTCTATCCGTGTGGTTGCCTCCGCCACACTAATTTCTCTCAAGTTGTTAACGAAAATGCTTATTGATTGTGAAACACGACAATTGGCTTCTCTGACTGAGGTACCCCTGCAAGCTAATCTGGCGTCCCACCAGAAGCAGGATAGTAATATGAATTCAAAACACACTAATGCTCCTACCTGTTGTCATCAAGAGTATAAACATGGCCACAGAGGGCAAGGCTGGGGTTGGTCTCATGGCAGGGCTGTGGAAATGGTAGAAGTTGGACACGATCTAAATCGTAATGCCAGTTATGTGGCAAAATCGACCACTTAGTTCAGACATGCTATCACCGATTTGATGAAACGTTTTCGGGTGCTAGTCCCAACCATTCGATGATAGTTAATTACCATTAAATCTACGATCAGGGAGGATCCTCTACTGTAACTTCTTGTTCCCATATGTCTCCTACTTGTAGTCCTTCATATCAAGTTACCATCTCCTCCTCTCATCCCTCTCCTCGACAGCCTTCTTCTACCTCTCATGATCAGGCCTGGTATCCAGATTATGGGGCAACTAATCACATCACCGCTGATATGGCCAATCTCTCAACAGTTTCTCCTTATACAGGTACGAGGCAAGTTTCTATGGGTAATGGTGCTTCTGTTTCGATTGCCAACATAAGCTCATCCAGCATGCAGGCTGGTTCTAGGCTTTTTCGCCTAAAGAATGTACTACATGTCCCCCCATGTGTGCAAGAACTTGCTATCAGTTGGCCAATTTGCCAGGGATAATGCTGTCTATTTTGAATTTCACCCATTGCTTTGCTTTGTGAAGGATATTCAAACCAGGAAAACGCTCATAGTGGGCCGTATGCATAATGGTCTCTACAAGTTTGATACCTCTAGTCCAGTCCAGCAAACATGGTGCATTTTCTCAGCCCAGTTCAACATTATTATACACAACTCAACTTGTGCCTTCCCCTACATTGTGGCATAGCCAACTAAGTCATCCATGTACCAATGTTCTTATTGATGTTTTGCGTAGTTGTAATGTTTCTTTTAGACATAGCACTCTATTTACCATTTGTTCAGCTTGCCAGTTAGGCAAAGCTCATAAATTGCCCTTCAGTCCATCAACAACCTTATACTCGTTGCCTTTTGAATTAGTGGAATCTAATGTTTGGGGCCCTGCTCATCTAAAATCGAATGGCTTTGTTTATTATGTTTCCTTTGTGGACATGCATAGCAGGTACACCTGGGTGTATTTCCTATAGTCCAAGTCAAAGGTCTTCAAGTGTTTTCTCCATTTTCATGCAATGGTTCAAGTTCAATTTGGCTGCTCTATTAAGAGGCTTCAAACTGATTGGGGGTGAATATAGGTCTGTGTCCAAGGAGTTGTCTCAACTTGGTATTCAATATCGGGTCACTTGCCCCCACACTTTCGAGCAGAACGGGGTGGTTGAAAGGAAGCATCGACACCTCGTTGACATGGGGTTGACACTTCTCGTACAGGCTTCATTACCCTTGGAATTCTGGTCCCATGCTTTTGCTCATGCTGTTCACTTGGTGAATAGGCTCCTTACTTCCCTTCTACAGAAGAAAAGCCCATATGAGGTACTTTACAAAGCTCGACCTGCCTATTCTCATTTAAAGGTTTTTGATTGTGCTTGCTTTCCCTCATTGAGGCCATATCAGAAGCACAAGCTGCAGTTTCAGTCCAGACAATACGTGTTTATTGGAGTTGCTACAAATCAGAAAGGTTACAAGTGTCTTGATAAGGATGTCTACATCTTTGTCTCTCATCATGTTATATTTGATGAAATACTATTTCTTTTTCAGACTGGTTCCTTCTTACATTCTGGTTCTGGCTCAATTAGCTCTCTTTATCACAAGTTTAACCTTCCAATAGTGGTAGCCACAACCCTTTCAACTTATAATTCTTCCGCTCTAGACCAAGTCGTCTCCTATTCTTTGGCAGGGTCAATCCAATCCTCTAGCCTACGGTCTGTTAATAGAAAATCTGGTCCACCAAGTGCTCATGCAGATTCATCAGCAGTAGCTACTTAGTCTCCTTCTCCTGATCAAGCTGTTACTTTTGTGAATATTCATTCTATGAGAACCCAATCCAAAAATGGTATCTTCAAACCTAAAGTATTTGCCTCATTCTTAACAGAAAAAGAACCCACCTCTATTCTCAAAGCCTCCCTGCGTGGACAGCAGCTGCACACAATGAGTATGAGGCTTTAATTACAAATCATACCTATGATCTTGTTTCCTTACCTGGAAGTTGTAGGACTATAGGTTGCAAATGGATCTTCAAAGTCAAACGACATGCTAATGGCTTTGTGGCTCGGTACAAGGGTAGGCTGGTTGTCAAAAGGTATCTTCAAGAGGCAGATGTTGATTTTCAAGAAACCTTTAGCCCTGTGGTCAAACCAACAACCATTCGAGTAGTTCTGGTTCTAGCAGTTTCCATAGGATGGACTCTTCGACAAGTAGACATTAATAATGCCTTCTTGAACAAAGACCTGCAGGAGGAAATATACATGGTGCAACCACCAGGGTCTGAACAATAAGGAGGTGGTGGTCAACAATTGGTCTGCATAATGAGAAAAGCACTCTATGGACTTAAGCAGGTACCACGAGCCTGGTTTCACAAGCTCAAGGATTTTCTTGTAACTGCGCAATTTTCTGTTTCAAAAGCTGATAATTCCCTATTCGTTCATCGGTCAGGATCTCAATTAATCTATGTCCTTGTATACGTTGATGACATAGTTGTAACTGGGACAGATTCCCAAGATATAGATCGGTTTGTTAAAGAGCTTGATGTCCAGTTCTCTCTTAAAGACCTGGGAAGTTTGAGTTACTTCCTAGGTATTGAGCTCAGCTATACACCAGATGGTATTTTCCTTAGTCAAAAGAAGTACGTACTTGATCTTCTTACAAGGGCATCCATGGACAAGTTAAATGACTCACCTACACCCATGACAGCAACTTGTCATTTGACAGCTAATGAAGGTACTCCAGTTGAAGATACAAAGTTGTATAGAAGTATAGTTGGTGCCTTACAGTATGTCGTGATTACCAGACCAGATATAGCATTTTTGGTTAATAAGGTTTGCCAATTCATGCACAAACCATCAGACCTGCACTTTAAAGCTGTCAAACAAATTTTGTGATATTTGAATGGGACCTTGGATTATGGCATAAAATTCACTAGAAGTCCAAAATTTCTACTTGATAGATTTTCAGATACTAGTTGGGGGTCCGATAGTGATGATCGTCGATCAACGTCCGGTTACTGTGTTTTTCTTGGAGGCAATCTTGTCTCCTGGAGTTCTAGAAAGCAGTAGGTGGTCTTGCGTTCTACAGTTGAGGCAGAGTATAGAAGCCTTGCTCATGTCACTGCTGAGATGGTTTGGATTCAGTCATTGTTGTCTAAATTAGGAGCTTCTACTAAGGGCAAAGCGTTGGTATGGTGTGATAGCTCAGCTGCTGTGGTAGTCACAGAAAATCCTGTAATGCATTCAAAGTTTAAGCACGTTGAACTAGATTTGTTTTTTGTGCGAGAGAAAGTTGCCCAAGGATTGTTCCAAGTTGGGCATGTTCCAAGTCATGAACAAATTGTAGATGTGTTGACAAAACCATTATCTACAGGGCCGTTCCACAAGTTTAGAAATCGGCTCAAGCTTATCACTCGTGATGTTGAAGATACAAAAAGGAAGTTGAGCAGCATAGAGAATGTTAGGAATAATGATTAGATAAACATAAGTTGGTTAAAAAGGGGTAGTTGTGTAGTAGTTAATAGTTAGTTATTCGGTTGGTTAGTTAGAGTTAGCCAGCTGACTATTACTTTCAAAATTGTATTAAATACTCCTATCTTTTCATTAATGAAGCAAGTTAGTAACGTACTTACCATGATCTTGATACAGACTTTAGCCTCAAATGATACCGAGTATTTATAAAAAGGAGATCCTGAAAATTGCTTTCAGATCAAGATGTTGACTGTTGAACAATTTATGGTAATAATAAACTTGCCTAAAGAGGTGAACTTCAAGACACCTACCAATGGCGATAGTTCTGTAACAATGAAAAGTACTGATGGTATATAGAATTGAAGCGATCTCACTGGACAACAAACAATACTTCTTACGAAGAAAACTCAATTATCCTGTAACACTCAACCTGCAATCTCATTAGGGAAAATGATACTATTTACAAACAAGCCTTGTAGAAGAATAGAAGTGAAACTGTTATTTGTTTATTCATGTATTCAAACAAACCCCATAACTAATATCCACTCCCAGTACCTCCCCCCTTTTTACTTCCCAATTCAATACAAAAACTGCTTTAATGCTGCTTGCAGTTGCCTTCAGAGACACAGGGTAAATTCTTAAAATAGAAGGTCGCCTTGCCCCACTCATTACCATCTCTTCTCTGAAACCTGAGTCAAGTAACAAGCAACTACTCTGAAACCATGACTCACAAACTATCAAAGAAGCTAAAGAATGACTGCTTTATCTGGTGCCGGCGGAGGAAACTGCTTTCAATAAGCATTTGGATTTGAGTCAAAATGAATATAGAGGCAGTTTAAGAACCTTGAATTTGTTCTTTACTTTCATTGCAGCTCGATGAATCCCGTGACAAAAAGTTGTGTTTCTTTTCTTCTCTTCAGGATTCATGCGCATTCTGTCTTCTTCTAGTTCACTTTTTTTTAGAAGAAAGAAAAAAAAATAGTAGGCAACAGCGGCTGCATCTTATGGCAGATTGATGAACCCTCAGGTTGCTTGGTTTGCAAGTATCAATTATATTAATAAAAGGTCATGTCAAGCATACATGTATATAAAATTGAGAAGAAAAATAAAAAGAATGCTTGAATAAAGTTCTATTCCTAATCGATGAACTCGTATTCTTTAGAACCATAACGAAAATTTTTAACTGTAAATGAAGAAATAGCATAATAAAACTGCCACAAAGCGTGCATAATTAAAAACAAAGTTAAACAGCTGACTAGTGGACTCCATTTTTCTTTTGCTGAATAAACAAGTAGTTTAATGTAAGGAAGTCAGTTTAATTCCTTCAATTCATAACTTGCAATCGATTCAATATCACTGTTATCTATAATTGGATAGGTTAATCAGAACTGTCTTGTGCAATAGCAGATATTCCAGAGTTACCTTCTACACCGTCACTGTCTACTCTAGATTTGTGTTGAGGAACAAAGGCACACAACGACGCCTTATATGAATCAACTTTCTCTTGAAGTTCCAAAGCACGCTCTAGTATCAACTCCACTTCACCTGTCTTATGCCGTGAATTTCCCTTTCGACAAGTACAGGGGCAATGTCGATGAAGATAAAAAAGCACTCTGTTGCCATCTGCCCCATGAAATATAGATCTATGATACTACAAAGGGTTCCATCTAAAATTGACTGACGGGCCCAATAAGCTAGATGCCATTCATTCTCGTTCAAACGCTGGCGATCGGTTGGCTTTCTAGCATACAGCACTCCGAATAAAACAATGCATATCTCCAGCCTCTGCTTCCATGGAAGCGGATCATACCCAGAACCATAAAGATGATCACGTAGTGTCCCATTTCTCATGTATTAATACACAACTATCATCTTGCCCTTATCATTGCAGAACCCTATAAGAGGTACTATATGTTGGTGGTGAAGATAGCAGAGCAACAACAGTTCAGTTTGGAATTTATTAAATCCTTGTGATGACTCTGGATCCAAGTGTTTGACAGCAGTAATCAAGTTCCCATCATTGAAAAACCCTTTGTATACAATGTTGGTAATGCAAAGAAATTGAAAAAAGAAGAAGAGATGATACTCTGTTGAATTTTAGTGAAAACTTTATTTGAGTTATTTCCCTGAAGTTCAATAAATTCTATTTTTCATGAGTAATTCTAGTTTTCATGAGTACTTGTAGTACAAATTTGTGAGATTATAATTGCATGCTTTTTGAAAATTATAATTCAAATTTGTGACAATGAATTTTTTATTTTTGGATTCCCTTAAAGAAAGTCGACTTTCCCTACTAGAAAGTCTTAGTTTTTATCTTGTGTTTGGTTCTTAAATAGAGCTCATTCTTTAAGTATCTGAGAGTTCAATAATAACGTAGAAGATCATTCGCTTGAAAGTTAGAAGTATTTAGACACTAAATCTAAATCCAAGATTAAACAAATCTCCCTAACTTGAAAATACAAGTACTAAATTTGGTGAAATTTATTACTATAGATATCATAATCAATGTCCAGTTTTGTGAAAAATTCTAAAATTTCTCTGTGCAAATAAAACTATTTTCCATAACTTGTTTTTCCAACATTTACACCGCTTTTGCTCGATCACAAAAATTTATACTTCGTGCTGGATATTCACTTAGTACTTTCAGCTTAAATTTTTCTTAAAATTCTTCTTTTCATGCTTCCTAAGAAAGCTTCACTCTTAAAAGGTCATGTTTGATTGGAAAATAACTCCATTCATTCGAATACATATCTCCATTCAAATGGATTTGTGCCAATAGTTGATCTGTCATTTTAGGTTCATCAAATATTACGTTTTGAATATTGCAAAAAGCTTTATCAATCTCAAAAATTCTTAATAACAACGATTCTAGTAATGCTTACTGCAATGGCAACCATAAATAAAAATAGAACACAACAAGAGAAAAACAACTTCTCTCATCCTTCTGTTCTTTAAATTCTGTTATTCTGCAAAATTACACGAGAGGAAAATTTTGTCTAAGAGATTGGGTTTTAAGCAAGACCATCTATTACCTTTCCAATCTTTCATGGGAATTGAATCTAGTGTGGTTTTATCAGTTTTCTTCCATTTTATTTTCTGATCAACTACTTTTGTTTTTTCAGTTTCAATTCCTTTCAAGAAGAGTAATACTAATTGTGTTCCACCTTATTTATTCGAGTGTATGAATATTGAAGTACTGTGTTAACCTTTGGAGGCGACGTTCACTACATGATTATGTTGACTAGGGGCGAATTTGCTTCCACAATACAATTATTTCTTTATTTGTTTACACTCAATTTGGTTTCCTATCAGCGCTAACAATTTTATTTTGTAGTAGATATTTCTAACACACAAATCCAAAACCACATACATTGATAATTAAATCTAGATCAAAGTTGTAGGTTTGCAGATTTTATCTCAGCTAGAGAAAATTGGTGGCCTACTTCTTCAGGAAGAGCCAGTCTAGCCAGCTTCTCATCTCCCCCACTTAATTTCAATTTGAATTACCTGTTTCTTTCTTAAAGATACTGAAAAAACTTGAAAGAAAACACAAAGGATCTCCCATGTTGGAAGCAGATAAGCAGCAAAGGAGTTGGGAGATGTAACTCTATACTTGATTGCTATTTGAGGTGTTAATATGTCTTTTTATTAGTCCTGTAGTGTGAAATGTACTTTAGCGATGGTTCACCCGTTAGGCGGATGTTCGACACTTACCAAGGATGAAGAAAAGACTGACAAATAAGAGAATAACAGAAGAAACAAAAAATGTCTACTTATTTTATTGAAAATTCTAATATCTCAACAAAAATAAGTCTCAAGTCTTTTCTTAGCATTATTAGTTAAAAAATTTTGTGAGGGTTTAAAGGAAAGAGGGTAGGATTCAATGTAAAAAGACCCAAACAAAAGAAACCTGCAGCGATAAAAATCAATTTAATGGTTCAACATTGGTGAGTGAAGATTTACGTGATGTAAAATTAAAGAGTACAATTCATATTGAAAAGGAGAATGCAGAGAAAGAGAGAACCTATTCAAAAGATATGAATGAATATGTTTTCACTAATCTTAACTTAAATTTGTCCAGTAGACTTGTTTAATTCTTTTAGAAATTTGTTGATCGCTTGAGAGGAGCGCAATTAAACATTTCCACTTATGATAAAGATTCTTTCTTATTCGATCAAAGACAAGAGTCGAGTACAAATCTTTTCAAATAAAGAGGGAATGATGCATGCACAAATGGATTGACATTTATTTTTATTCAATTCACCATAGTTGACAATTTTCAAGTTCAAAAAATCAGTCAAATTGCGGCAACTTTTTGGATGGGATCCAAACATTTTTGGGTTGATATGTCTTCATAGAGTTCGAAGAGATATATCTTAGACTCGAAACACACTTTGAATCACTTGATTTCTTGTTTGCAAGCTCAAGTTATTACTGTTTTAATGAAAACTGCGCAAGCAGAATATCTGGACAGGATTATTATGAGAAATTACGAGTTTCAGGCTTTAATTCGAGTTTAAATCATATTGGGTTTGATTTTTAAGTTTAATTTTGGCTACATATTGTAATGGGTCATTTTTGCCTGACCCACTAGAGAATTAAACAATAACAGTCCATTTTATTCACCCTAGCCCAAATTAAAATGGCCCAATGGCCCAAAACAGTAAACATAAAAAAGGAATGAAACCCTAGCCCTAGCGCCGCAGCCTTCACATGCTATGGCAGCGCGCACCATGCCTAAGGCCTGCTCCTCCACCTGCTCTGTTGACTCCTAACACCTGCAAACAAGACAGAAGCAACGCAACACGCCAACAACAGTAATAGGAACAGTAGAATAACATTGTAAATGGGTTATAAAAACCTAACATTTTCACTGTAAACGGGGGACTTTTTACGAATGCACAAGCAAATAAAAAAAAACTGAAGGTTTTGCTTCGTTCTTTTTTTCTTCTTTTTCTTCCTTTCGTTTTCTGTTTATCTTTGTTCTTATATTATTATTTTTCCTTTTTTAAAAAAAGATCCATAATAACAAAAAATACAAAGAGAAAATGGGGTGAAATACGGCGGTCGAGGTTGGCCGTTTTCGATGAAAAACGGCATCTTGAGGAGTTCGCCTTTCGAATCAACCGAAAATGGGCATTTTCGATTTTTCCGCCATCAGTGGGCGGGCATTGTCGCCGATGATGGCGGCCGCCGCCACAAGTTGTTCTGGCGCGGGGGCTCCAAAATAGGACTGGGAGAGAGGAGAGTTTTTCTGAAAAGTTTTTTTGTTTTTTTAAGGGGAGGGCCAAAATGAAGAGAAAAGAAAATTTTGGGGCTTAAATAGGAGGTGCAAAACTACGTAGTTTTGCAAAGCCTCCCTAGACGCCAAAACGATGTCGTTTTAGGGAGGCTAACCCGACCCGACCCGTGTAGACTTCAGGATCCGCGTGTTTTTTGAAAAGGGGGTATTTACGCGTGCGGTCCTTCCGTTTTTTTTTTTTTATGTTTTGCAATCAAGTTTTATTTTTTGTTAATTTGGCCTGTTAATTTTTTTAATTTACATTTTGATCCCCCCTTTATGATGCGCGTTTTGGACGGGAGGGAATTTTTCTCTGTTGGTCCCTCCACTTCTTTTGCGTACCACAATTTGATCCTTTTACTCTTATTTATTCCTGATTTGGCCCCAAAACTCTGCTTTTAATTTGATTTTAGTCCTTTTAGTCATTTTGACTACTTCATTATTAAATTAATTATTTTCATCATTATTTTTTTATATTTCCTCTTATATGAATATATAATTCATATCAATGTATTATTATTTTTACTTTAATACTATTGTGTTATTACTATTAATATTATTAGTATCATTATTATTAGTATTATTATATTATTATATTATTATTATTCTTTCTATTTTATTATTATTCTTGCATCATTATTAATATATTATTCTTACTATTATTATTATATTATTATTATTATTATTATTATTTGTAATTTTTCTTTAAACTGTCTTATATATTATTTTTATAAATTTCCTCTTTTACATATTACTTATTCTTAAGTCTTTTATACATTATTTGTTTTTTGAATATATATATATATATGTATTACTTATTTTCAAATTTTTGCATATATATTATATAGTTTAAACGTTTATATATTACTTAGTATAAATCGTTTTATATGTTATCCATTTAAAATATTTTGTTTTGTTTATTAAACATTTTTATTATTACTTAGGATTGTTTTTTTTTATCTATTTTCTTATTTTATTTTAAATCATTATTTACTTTAAATTGTTTTGCATATTATTTATCTCACATTTCTTTGATTATTAATGTTAATATTTAAATAGTGCATGTTATGTGATTATTGCCCTTGTGTATTATAATTTGTTTATTCGTATTTTCATATCATTGTCATTCACTTATAATGTTTTATTCATGTATTATTATTCCAAGCTCATTACTATATTTTTGTTTCATATCATCGCATTGTGAAATAAATCCCAACATATTTATCCAACTTAGATCGCTTCATTCTATTTTAAACAAAATCAATGTACGCCTTTGAGTGTTACACTCATGATTATCCAAAAGCAAAAAGCTTTCAAAATAAGGCAATATTTTGTGATTGGAAATCCGAGAAATTGTGCCCTAACGTGCTGGGTTTCGGTTTTTTCGTTTGGCCAAATCATCGAATATCCTTTTGATATTTTCAATGCATGAATCTCGGGAATCATGAGATGATCTTGGATTCGAGGATTTAAATTGTCGTATCCTAACGTGCTGGATGTGATATTTTATTCCTTCAGAGCAAGAGAATCCTAATATCCAATTCGAGCAAATTCAAATATTTTTAAAAGAGATCGTATTTTTAAAATCTTTCTCAAATTTTCAACTTTCGACATTAAGACACTAATTAATCAATTCGGTACTAATTTTGGGCGTGACGAGGGTGCTAATCCTTCCTCGCATGTAACCGACTCCCGAACCCGTTTTCTCGAATTTTGTTGACCAAAAACACCATTTTAGTAAACCAAAATGTTTTATTAAAATAAAGGTGACCCGATCACACCTTATCAAAAAAAGATTGGTGGCAACTCCGTTTTATTTTCGTTTTTAAACCCCAGTCGATCCCCGTTTTCAAAAAATGGTTTCGACACATATTGTATCTATTAGATTTTATATTTTTATTGTTTATTTATTTCAAAATTTAAGATTTTTAAAGTATTTTAAGCGGCTTAAAATTTTATATTTCTTAGTTAACAAGAAAGTTATATAATTAGCTAACCTATACAAAAGCCTCTTCATTATTGATTCACATACATCTTGATTAATAAAATTTCAACTCTTTGAGTTATTTCTCTTTGTGAGATTTCTCTTTTGTTTATTTAGAAGTAAGTTTTCTTCTTGGTTTTCTCTTTGAAGTCATGGGAGAACTCTTCACCCTCGAATTTATTAAGGTTTGACCCTAAGGGGTTGGTTAGACCTATTGATTGAGTTTGTCGAAAATCTTTTTCAAAAGGTTCAACAGGAAATTTACCTATCTATCTATCTATCTATCTATCTATCTCTATCTATCATATTCATCGGTTTATTCCATGCATCTTCCACTTTTTAATTTCTATTTTATTTATTTATTGTTTTGAATCTTTAGTCTTGTTCTTGAATTTATTCTTTTAGTTTATTTTTATTTTCTTTATTTTCCAAATTTATTTGGTTTTTTTTTAGGTCAGCTTTCGAGTCAAACAACTCGAATACGATCTTGGTCTATTGCCCTTATCGAATATAATCCATCATGAATGTGCCCTTTCGAATATATAAGGCGATCACTAATTATCTAAAATTTAAATAAACCAAAACATTTAAAATAAAAATCAGAAGGTCGTAATCTTATAAAGTATTTATAAAATTCTTATTTTGAAAATAAGCATCAAGATATGTAGTAAATTAAGAAACCTTAAAATACCACTTAAACTTTTAATAGTCTACTAGTATTGAAAATCTTAAACTTTGAAATATCTTGAAAGTTCTTAAAAAATGCAATAATATCTTAAATCATCACTCACCAAACTTTCCATGTTCAAAAGCAAAATCAAAACTTGTAAAAATATATATATATATATATATATTAAAAGAGGAGGTGAGTTTAATTACTCAGTAATTGTCATTTCAGGGTTAAGCATGTACGAAAACATTTAGGCTAATATTTTATTGAAAATATATAATTCCAAAATTTATAGCTAATCTATAACAAATAATTCAAAGCATATTTCATGTTAAAACTATAATAAAGACAAACTAATAATTTTTAAAATACCGATAGATAGAAATCACTCTTAACATTGGTGACAAAGATTGAAAACCACAATTAACATCAATGACAGTGGGTCAGAACAAAAACCACAATTCACTTTAATGGCAATGGGTCAAAAACCACGATTCGAAACTAGTGGCACGGCTGAATCCAATCTCTAAATACAAAATACAAGTTGATATGACCAACATTTAACCCCATTGACAGGATTGAAACATAACATATTAGAAGCAAATTCAAAATCATGAATGTTGGATTACCCATAATCTTTCAAATTATACAAAACCTCATATTATAAAAATAATTCAATATTATACTTTCTCAAAACATATTATATATACACCAAAACATAATTTGAGTAACATAAGTATACCAAAAGCACAATCTGATTACTTATTTCTCCAAAAATCATTATACTAGCATGCTTAACCCGATTTTCATAAAACATGAATAAAAATATTATGTATAACGGATATGACATAAAATATTAAAGTCTGATTTTTTTAGGAATTAAACACCAAAGGAGTATTAGGTCACTTATTTGGTTTTTTTTAGGAATTAAATATATATATTGTAATATCTCAAAAATAAGAAGAAAAATATAGTAATAAATTACATACTAAAAATATAAAAATAGAATAAACGAGGATTATTAATTTACAAAATTACAATTTTATATAAAGTTATTAATTGTGTTTTATAAACTTTTTACCACAAAATTGAGTAGAACAAATTTATATATATAAGAAAATTCAATAAATTAATAAAACTCAGTTTAATATGGCTTTTAACAAAATAATGTATATTCAGATTGAAAATATACTTTAAAACGATTAAAAATCGAAATTTATTGTTTGACTTATAGCCATTCAAACTCATGATTTACTTGATCCTTCGGCCATGTAAAAACATGAATTTAAATATTAAATGTAATATTAAAACTTAAAAATTTGTTTTGTCAAAATTGGTTACCAAAAGTCTAAGTTTCAAACGTGAAGATATAAGAAATCATCTAGTTTGTGTAGATTTATTTATCTGAATTAACAGGTTCGACTAACCTATTTTAGAGTCTCATATCTTTTAACATAGGACTCATATAATCGAGATAACAATACCAAATGAAAGTACAAACTTTGCACTTTAAAAAAATAAATTTTTTTGAAACAAATAAACACTTAAAGATGGATTTCTAGTGCATCAAAGTCGGTTATTCGAAACTGTCAAAACCCCCAAAAAAATTCAAAAATTGTTCTCTTAAATTACTTAACCAAAATGGATGCCTCACATATCATTTTGGTACCATCAATGTCGTCAAAATCTCACCAGAAAATCACTGAAATTTGGTAAACTATTAAACTAACCCAAATAAATACATGAGTTTTATGAAAAATAGTTCTGTTTTAAATAAAGAAGGAAAGTAAAGAACAAGAGAAATATGAGAACAAATAGAGCAAAATGAATATTATTCATTGATGTGATACTTATAGTACTTCTCTAAAGTCTATATTTATAGATATAAGAAGTATAAATGATATAAAATTCTATTTCTAATTGACATTGAAGTTCTAAAGTATACGAAACTTTTTATTCTAATGGACATCCACTTCTATAATAATAAAATTGATACTAAGGTTTTTTTTTCTCACTTATAAAGCTTTTTCCTCTTAAACATGTTACTTATAGGTAAAAAATATTGCAAACCCCGTGTACTATGCCATAGATTGCATTTTAGCTTTTCTATTGAAAAAAATAAACAAATTATCCCCCTATACATTAGATAAGTGAGCAAAATAGCTCCCCCATTAAAATTGCACTGGTAAATGTTTGTTTTATTGTTTATATATAAGGTATAATAACAAAATTAACCTTCAACATGTACAAATTTATTCAATTTGACCTCTATTATTTTATTGGGAATAAATTAGAAAATTTTGAAACTAATTAGTAATAATTTAAAAAAAAAATCAATGAAATCCTTTTAAATTTTAAAAATTATTTAAAACATCATAAAAATTATAAATAAAATTTATAAAAAAAAGTTATAAAATTTTTAAAATTATAATTTTTTTATTAAAAATAACAATGGGTCAAATTTTCTTTTAAAATCTTATACCATTAGATTTTAGTGGGTCAACATTGTTAATTTTTCATAAAAAATTTATAACTTTTTTTTATTTATAAATTTTGTTTATAACTTTTATTTTTTTAATAATTTTTAAAATTTAAAAGGGCTTAATTGATTGTTTTAAAATTTGTTACTAATTTCTTTTTACCATTTAACCTTAATAGATTAATTTTTTTTTAATTTACTTCCAATAAAAAGATAAGGGTCAAATTGAATAAATGCCAAATTTTAATAGAGGAACTATTTTATATATACCTTATATGTAAATGCCAAATTTTGATAGAGGAACTATTTTATTCAGTCATCTGACGAGCTAATTTACCCAATTTTTTCAATAGAAAAACTAAAATGCAAAGTTGATAAATTTTTGGTTGTTAAAAGAGTTTGGCGTTGGTTGAGTGTTTTAGAAGGCCGAGCAAGAGAATGCTAAATAGATGGGCTTGCTTCTGGCGGTGAGATTTTTGGCAAGCACCTAAAACGATGACGTATGTACACAAGCTCAACATCTAAATTCAATTAGATTTGACAAAAATTTCAAGAAATTAACTGAAATATGTAAAATCAATCCGTGATGGGATTCAAGTTTAAAACAGCCCTTCCTAAGGAATTAGGAAATGTAAGCGTAGAAAAGTAATTACTCTAATAAACTTAATTTTATAAATAAGGAAAAAAAAAACATTTTATAGTACCCATATTACTCCTGTTTAATTTGTGTTTATAACTTTTTATTTAGATTAATTTACATTTGAGTCATCATTAGGTTGTTGACTTGTAAAATTAACCCAACCTTAGATCTGATTTATTCAACTCATTAATGAATCCAAAAACACTCTATCAACTTATTTGTCGCCATACTAATAATTTTCTTATCAACTATCGTCATTCATTGCTGAATTTAAGACCTTGCTTGTTACAACAAAGGAATTCAAGTAGTTGGACAGTTCCAATCTATCGATAATCATAACTTCTCAAAAGGAATTAAGGATTCATTGTATGATTATGAATATATTTCATGTCTTTCTGCATTTTCTTATGCCATGCTCGTATTTTATATTTTTATAATTTTCGATAAACTCTGTGTTCATTTTTCCCTTTTTTTTTTTATTCTACTGTATTTTTCGACTAATAATACGGCATCTTGCAATGATAGAGTAATAGATCAAGAATAGTTGTAACTGTTTAGCTCAAGTTGTTAGCTACAACCGATTGTTGTTATCAGATTAAACCAGATTGTAACTATCTATAAATGCAATTGTACAATACTCAGAAGAAAGACGAGATTTATAATAATAGAAAACAGAGAATTATTCATCTTGAGTTTACCATTAATCTTTAGATTTGTTCAAAAGAGGATACCTCCTTTCATGGTAAATTTTAGAATTAAGTTAAAGTTTTAGCTTTATTTGCCTTTTGGAATCTCAATTCCTTACCTAATTAAAAGTGCAGTATCGTTTTCTTTCAACTTCATGATTATGGGTTGGAAAGGCAATGCTAGCTATGCCAACAAATGTTAGAAAATAGTTATGATTGAATCATGTTATATGTGAGCCCAAATTAAATAAACCCTTGAGTGGAATGTTAATGCTAATGATGTTGAATTTTATTTGCCACCCATCATACAACAACTCATATTCCATTTCAATTAGAGTTTAGTTAGGGCGAAAAGTGTTTTATTCAGAATAATTATCAAGTATTAGGTACAGTTATAAAGCATATTGTACTTTTAAAGAATGAACGCATGTTGGTATCTTAAAGATAATATTGTTGGAAGGAATATCATAGATCATAAAACAAACATGAAAAATACAATAAAAGATATAATAAAAAAGATTACATAGAAGTTCATAACATAAGACTAGAAATCTCATTACACGAGTATTCGTGTGGAAACCACGAATTTAGAACACATATGTGTGCTTAAAATACCATGCAATAAATAATAAAACGTACGGTTTGAAACTAATTAATCATAATAACACATGAAATATGTATAATATTTAAATAAAAAATATATTAAATTGTGTAAAACGAAATTTAAATACATAGATACATCAGATAAATAATACTAAATGCACCACAATTATTTATCATGGTTTTGTCATCAATTGTGAGTTAGTGTCGAGTTGACTTGTGACACCAACTCAAATAGCAACATTATCTATACTATTTATTAAATATTTTAATGACTTGGTGTCACCCTCAACTAAATAAAGCTCTTTATAAATAGTATAGATATACAATAACTTGTCATTGTTACTATGAGTAATAATTAGAAGGTGTAATTATGGTTTTAGTCTACTTATTATGCTAAAATTTGTAATTTTTTTATTTTAATCTTATATAATTTGACAATTTATTTCTATAATGTTATTAATAGATCTAAATTAATAATACTTTAGTTGCGTCATTAAAGTTATTCATGATGTGATTTTTAGAAAATAATATATTTAAACGAGCTAACATGTAAATTTATTATTGATTAAACATGTTTAATTATATTATAAAAGTTGAGGATCAATTTATGCCAAATTAAAATAAATATATTAATCTCGAATTTCAATAGAATAAAGGCACTAAAATGAAAATTAAGCTTACTTAGAAACATGCTAAAATTAATTATAACTTCATAACAATTCTATTCTTTCATCATGAACTTAATAGTTTCATATTAAAATTGTGAAGAGAACTAGGTCAAACTTGTATAAGTTTTTTATTATTATTAAATTTGATTAAATAAGTATTAAATTTGATATACCCATATTTACATATTTCTCATGCTTGATCAAATCACCATCACAACGCCATTGAGTATGATCAAGTGTTGAGTACAATTGTAAGGTACATTGTACTTTCAAGGAAATTATACATATTCGTAACTTGAAGATAACATTGTTGGAAGTAACAACCTCTAACCCCGAACATGACAGTAAAACAAATATATATATATATATATATATATATATATAATAAAAAAGATTAGATAGAAGTTCATAACATAAGATTACAAATCTTATCACACCCGTGTGTGAAAACCATGGATCTAGAACATAGATGTGTGTTTAAAAATAACATGCAATAAATAATGAAACTTATGGTTTGGAACCAATTGGTTATAATAACACATTAAATATGTACAATGTTAAAATAAAAAAAAAATATTAAATTGTGTAAAACAAAATTTAAATACATCAATACATAAGATAAATAACAATAAATGCATTACAGTTATATATCATGGTTTTGTCAACAATTGTGAGTTAGTGTCAAGTTAACTCGTGACATAAACTCATTAAAACACTTAATAAATAGTATAAATATACAACTAACGATGATAATAATTTGTCAGTATTAAAATAAAAATGCATAAAACAAATTAAAATGAAGTTTTAATTGAGTGATAAATTTAATGTTTTATTAATCTAATTGATGCGGGTTCAAATATTAATAGATGCATAATTTAATTGGTTTTTGTTAGAATGAAAAGACTAAAATGTCCCCAAATATTATAACTTATTTTAATTGCGAGAGAGCATTTCATAATTTCTTCATCGAACTGATGATTAGATTGTAGGTGACCAACTTAAATAATATAGATAAGTGAACTTTAGGTAATAATTCGATGAATGTAATGTAATTTTGAATTTTGGTTGAATAGTTGTAAGTTACATGCTCATGTTACAATCACAATGGAAATCATTGGTATCACGGTTAATAATGTAATTACGGTTTTAATTTATTTTTATGCTAAAAATTTTAATTTAATCTTTTTATCTTTATTTTTATTTTATATAAATTGACAATTTATTTTTATAATATTATTAATAGACTTTACTTACATCATTAAAGTCACTCGTGATTTTAGAAAAAAATAAAAATATTTAATTGATTATAAAAGTTGAGGATGAATTTATGCCAAATTAAAATAGCTTATAAATGAAAATTAGACATACTTAAAAACAATTTACTTATTTAGGTCAATTTTGTATAAGTTTCTTGGTATTAACTTAATATAAGTTGATGATGAAAGAATTGTTATTAACTTAATATTAATATTTTGAAGAGAACTTATTTAGGTCAATTTTGTATAAGTTTCTTGGTATTAAATTTGTTATACCCATATACCATATTCAAATATTTCTCATGCTTGAACATATGGTTAGACCATCATCACGATGCCATCAAGGATAACCATCATATTTCAATTTCCTAAGCTAACTAGCCCGAGGAGAAGCACTTTCCAGATTAATAGAGCAATAGAGCGGTGCTGGGGGACCAATACATGTATGATTCAGCAGTTTTAACATATCTACTAGTCTTGGATGCTTTGGGTTAGTTTAAAAAAAAAAAAAACTCCCAGTTTCTGCTTGAAAATGGGAAGCCCTTAGTTGATGCAGATGAAATTTGCTATAATTGAGAATAAAATTATCTCAATTTACTCAAGAACTACAGTTTACTATTATAAAAATGAAAAGGTATTCCACGGAAGATACTGTCTATAAAATGGAAGTTCTGGAAATATAAATATTTCATCATAATTAGGCTACTCTTCTACCACCTCTTAAGTCTTATCGGTTCACTCATAAATATAAAACATGGTTGAATTATGGGCACTTCGTGATGGTCTCTCTTTCTAACCAACTTAATATCTCTAACCTCCTCATTGAAGTGGATGCCACCTCTGTTATTAGTTTCATCAACAATATTTATCTGAAAAAATTGCTGCCTCATCTTATGTGACTGTTTGCATGACTTTGCTGAATGACTTCCATCAAACTCGTCTTTTGCACATAGGAAGGGCCCTAGCTAAAAAACACAATTCTTGCTATGGACAAATGTAATACTGCTAGTATTTCTGTTGTTTATTTTGAATAAGAAAAAGTTTGAAATAATAATCACGGGCCCTATAGGAATTGAGTGCATTAACTATATGATGAAGTGAGATGAAGAGGGCCACAATGTAACACATCCCACACGTTGTTTTCCTTTCTTTCTTTCATTTAAATGATAGTATAGTATAGATTTATCTATAGAAAATGCATCAAATACAAATTTATATATATTTTTATTTGTTCATATTGAATTCTAACTAAATTTAAAATCGAATCAGGTTAAACTCTAAAATAAAAACAAATTCTTTCAACATTAACTTAAACCAGATCGAACTTCTTATCATTCAACCCCAACATTTATTATTATACATTTAAATCATTTGCTATTTGCTTTTGGAATTTATAAGCCATCATCGAAACCAAACCAGTTTTCCACATTTCATGATGCAGATATGATCTTCTAACAGCTCGGTTGAATTTATGGTAATAACAAATTATTAACAAAGAGTAAGCTTAACCGACGAGATTTGACAGAATGGTTATCTTCTCGACTTAATATCAAATTGAAGTTGATTCATAGTTTCTCCTTGCAGTCGTTGTAATAGTAATGTTATGCATTCAGGGTAAAGTGGTAAACCAGTCCCAATCAGGGATCGATTATGATAATAATATTCTAGAAGTGAACCCCCCACATGGTTGAAATTTGAAGTTGCAATCTATTCCCATTCCCCCACATTCTTTTTCAAGTAGTCAGCTTATCATCACAACATTGACGACACTTTTTCACCATTGCCCTACACTGTATTTCACTGCTACTTAATGTCCTATCACAGACTTCAAATTCAGAGCTTCAACATCAACATACGTTCATCTTTCACTTGTTAAAACAAGAATGCAACTGGTTTTTTTCACCAATATGTCTATAGCTCTTATAGTCATACTTGTTCTACCATTTGTCAGCTCATGTCAACAACATGTGGAATCCATTAATGGCAGCAATACAAACGATAAAGACAACATTCCTAAGGTAATCTATTCATGTTGTTAACTTAGACGCTTTCAATTGATGGAGTTTAATCCTCTTTGGAATCACCTAGTCTGAAGCTTGAGAATTCACACAGGTGAGTCATAAACTGATGTTTGAGATTATATTGCATGGGATTATCCTTTGGGCATCAATGGGGTTTCTGGTGCCTGTTGGGATACTTGCTATTAGAATGTCGAACAAAGAAGAAGAACGTGGGACGAGACATCAAGTTCTTTTCTATGTTCATGCAGTGTCACAGGCAAGTTCATCTTTTACGTTTAGGTATATAATTTATATATGATGCATTATTGGCATATAATTTTGTATATATTGCAATATAATTTATTAATTATGCATAAAATTATATAATATTAAGGAATGAAATATTAACTCATATATATTATAATTTGTTTTACAACTAATGGTATCTCACTGACTTGGAAAATGGTAGTATCAAAGCTTAATTTGGATAACCCTTTTAGCTTTTTCAATGATAACAAAAGAGAAAGCAAAAAGAGAATTTCTATGTATAAGAAGCGTGATTCGTGGCATTAAGATATATGTCTACCCTCACAGTTTCTTCATATCCAATTAAAACCAAGAAAACTTTAATTATTTGCTTTTAACTTGAGGGTCGCAATAACAGGGCAATCATTTTACAAATATTTGATTTAAATTTTATGTAAAAATATTTTTTATTGAAATGATAAAATTAATTTTTAAAAAATTTTCTCGAATCTATCTTTTGTAGATTTATTTTGGTTTTAAATTAATTTTTATAGTTATTATTATTTTGAAAGGTCATAGTTATTATTTAACAATAAAAAAATAAAAACATTATCGTAATCATATTGTTACTTTTTGAGTTTTTTATTTAAATAATACGAAAAAAAATTATTTATATAATTGGGATGAGAAAAAAATTATTTATGAGAATGGATTAAAATGAATTGTAAAAATCGATATTACCCATCTGTCAAGTGACATCACCTATAAAAAATAATATTTTAATTTAAGAGTTGCAATGTATGCAGGAAGACAACACCCTCTTTAAAAAAATAAAAAAAATTATTTAAAAATATAAAATTAAAACTCCTGTATAGCGACCTATTCATTTAAACTCATTTATATAAATAAGTTTTCTCCCATCCTGATTTCCTAAATAATTTTTTTTCCTATTATTTAAATAATAAAATCTAAAAAGTAACAAACAATAATAACTATGAAAATTAATTTAAAATCAAAATAAATGGATTAGATTTTCATATGATAATTTAAATAGTAGAGCTCAATTGATATCCAAAGGTGAATTTAGTTAATTACTTGAATATAATATAAATCTATAAATAGACTAGATAATTATATGATAATTTAAAATTTTCATTGTAGATATTTATATGATAATTTAAATAGTTGTTGGGAATATTTATAATTCACACAGTTATTGCAATCATAAAAAAAAATGATTTTTAAATTATATTTTTAAAAATAATTTATGATGTATTATTTATAAAATAAAATTATTCACAAGTTACAATATATATAGTAGTTTACTATCATGTGCTTAACCGCTATGAATCATAGCCATTTGGGTAGCATTACGGTAAATATCAACAGTAGGAAAAAACTGAAATCATTACATTAACATAACTTCTTATTATGATTTGTGATTGTTATTTAAATTGGATGCATAATTATTTAATGATTATTGATATAACCACGGATCAAATTTTTTATAATTTTGAGATTTACAAATATATGATTGTTAAATATTAAGGATGACAGTAAAATTTATGTTGAGCAGATAATTTCTGTACTTCTAGTTACGGTAGGAGCAATCATGTCCATCAAAAACTTCAATAACTCCTTCAACAATCATCACCAAAGACTAGGGGTAGCTTTATATGGTATCATATGGTTGCAAGCTTTAACCGGGGCTCTACGTTCATGCAGGTAAACCTTCATATATGATTTGCCCTTATAATTTAGCTTTGCTCGGTAGAGTGGTAAAAAAAATTGAAAAGATGAAAAGTTGAAGGGATAGAAAATATATATTTTTTCTTTTTGTAAGTGTACTTTATGCAAAAGGATGGAAAAATAGAAAGAAAAATATTTTTTTTCTTTCAATACATTGCTTGGTAGAGTGAAAAAAGAAAGAAAATAAAATATTTGAAAAACAATAATTTTGAACTAACATGCATTTCTATTTTATTTTCTCTTCTCTCATCATTTCATTTTGGAAGGATTAATTTTTATACATTAGGATAAAAAATATCATTCCTCTTAATTTCTTTCTACTCATTTGTATCACTCTCTTCTCAATCCCTTCACTTTTTTACTCAACCAAGCACACCCTAAATGAGCTTGCATTTTGGCATATAGAGTGTAAAATTGAAGCATTTATAACGCATTATGTTTAGGGGATCCAAGGGAAGAAGTGCATGGTTTATTGCACATTGGTTACTAGGAACTGCGGTGTGTATTTTAGGTGTAGTCAACATTTACACAGGATTGGGAGCATTGCATGAAAAGACATCAGCAAGCACAAAGCTTTGGACCATACTTTTAACTGCTGAGATTTGTTTGATTGTTTTCATTTATCTGTTTCAAGATAAATGGTCGTATTTACAGTCACAAAAGCAACCATCGTTTGTGCGCCGTGAACCTATAAGACCCTACCCTTTCAGAACAAGAGAATATGATCGTGGATTCAACTACTAAAAAAAGGTTTTGGTTAAAAAATACGTAATGATCACGGGTTAATATCTAATCCATTATTTCCCAATACATGGATCATCATCGTTCATGTGTAAGGTTCGCTCATGAATTATGTAAATTGAGTTTATGAATGGTGATTAAATTTGTATTGGATAATAATGGATAAAAACAATAATAGAAGGGAGCTTTGGCCGTTGTTACTTGGTAACAATTTTGTTATTTTTTCACTTCTATATTTTGGATTTTTTTTTTTCTTTGGAAGGATTGGTCTTTAGAACATAATAAGACTTGTAAACAGAAATTTCTACCAGACTTTTTATTGAGGGTATTTTGCTGTTGTCTCTATTCATATAAGTTATTATCAGCAAGGAAGGTTGAAATTTACACAGTTCCATTGGGCATGATGGTTAACTTTCACTCGTTTTAACATGTCCTCGGCTTAACTAAATTTATGTTCAACGGATTCTTATAGCGCATGTGTCTAGTATTTGTGTGTTACATAATATAATCTGAAAAAGCTCTTAATTTTTTTTTTTGAATTTACTGCATTATATATATATATATATATATATATATATATATACCCATAAATCAAATCCACGTAAAAAATGAATGAGACAACAAAAACTTATCTTTTTTTAAAAAGATGCATATTACAAATACATATACTAAAAGTAATGTGTATAAAAGAAGATCAGCTGATGTGTAGTCCCCAAATGAGGCAAACTTGAGAGCAGTGTGATTACAAGGCAAGATAGCAGAACAGAGGAAAATGCTCTTTGCCCCAAACCGGTGGATGACCTTCTAGCTACCCTAGACTTTGATTGATGAAAGGGATGGATTTATACATTCGTAGCAGTACTACAATGGGATCAGTCACCGGCCCTGCCTGACTTTGTGCTCGTTAGACCTAGTGGAGCACCAGGCTGTGTTATCTCTACTATAAGAATGGCACTAATTCTGTTAACAAATTTAGAAATGGCTTGCATAGATAGACATATGAGTTAAGATCTTCAACAGCAATAGAAGAAGAAACTTTCTATAAACAAACAGAACACTGTGTAGTTCCCATAGATATCAACTAAAAGCACATCTGTTTTGTATCTTCATACTTCAATGGCTATTAAATCCCCAACTGCTGTGCTATCATTGCCAGAAATTTCATCACACTTCATGGCTTTTCATTCTTCAATGTTATTAATGTGCACAAAATAGTTCATCTTCATACATGACCTCGCTGTGAGGAATTATACTTTTCATTTCAGAGTCTGCTTTCTTCTGCAGTTCCAGTGCATCCTGTAGAGTCGCCTCTACTTCCCCAATGGATGGTCGTTCATCTGCGCTATAAGAGATACAAGACATAGCAATCTCCACACACTTGTTGAAGCACTCTGGGGCTATCCTCCCCTTTAAATATGGATCAATATTGTGATAAATGGTCCCATTCTTGAAACACCAATTTGCCCAGGCAGCCAGAGATCTTTTCTGACCATTTGCTTCAAAGACTGGTGTTTTACCACAAATTACTTCGAGTAAGACAACACCAAATGCATAGACATCAATTTTTCCTGACAGACTTTCTGAATCAAGGTATCCGAAAGTAGCCATCACATCTAGTGACTCTTTTTTAGTTGAAGCTTTTGACATGCTATGAGGACCTAACCTGGACATAAAGAACCCAGAAAGCTTAGGAACCAATTCATGATCTAAAAGAATAGTGTTGCTGGTCACGTTGTGGTGCAGTACTATATACTTTACTCCGGTATGAAGGTAATGTAATCCACACGCTGCATCAATGCAGATTTGTAGCCTCTTTTCCCAGGGAATTGGATTACAACTGATACCATTACCATGGAGACAATCAAAGAGCGACCCATTGCTCAGGTATTCATAAACAAGGATTGTTTCCCCCTTATCATTGCAGAATCCAATGAGAGATTCAACATTTAAGTGGTTCAGCTGGCTAAGGAATATCACTTCAGTTCGGAACGCACTAAGACTAAATTTCATGCGTCTGATAGCAACTGTAAAGGTCCCATCATCTATAACCCCTTTGTATACAGATCCAAAATTACTTGTACCAATAATAAAGCCTTCATCGAAGTTGGCAGTCGCAGCTTTGATCTCTGCTAGTGAAAACTGACGAATGCATAGTTCCTCCGGAAGTGTGGAATTTGGTTGACTCCCCCGTCGCGAAACGAAGCCAAATGCTTTTTTAGAGACTTGAAAGAAATGTGAAAGTGACATTGAAGAAACTTCAATGATGGCAGATGAGAATTGAGAATGGCGATTCACGAGGCTATCAGAGAATTGGTTAAAATCAAGGTCGTCGCTAGGTTTTACCTTACAACATCTGCTCCTTGTAGTGGTTTTATGTTATTCCTTCAAAAATGCACTGACCAACATTAAACCATGCCATCGGTGGCTGCACATCCATCAAACCAGTTTGGGATCAACTGGATACTGTTGGACCTCATCAGATAATATAGACATAGGGGCAAAGTGTTTAGAGCATGATTTTAGTCAACTTGATAATGCAAAATGTACTAAGATTTGTGTTATCCACATGGGCAATTTCGTATTCTCGCAACAAGTTTGTAAATGAGGGTGTTAGTCAATCGGGTTCAGATATGGTTACCTTAATTAAATCTTATATGATGGAAGTGGAACTCAAGGCACTGACCAATTTCAGATTACCCCTCTGCATCTCTTCGGACTGTGAGTTAGAATCCCCCTTGTGGCCCCTTGTGTTAAAAATAATTTTGATGTTGGATTTCAGCTTGCAACAAATTTATCAGGATTGTAGCTAGAAATCATGGACTGGTTATGGTAGATTGTGCGTTGAAAAATAGCAACGTATCGGGTTCTTTTGCAGCAACAGATTTAGCGGCAATTCAAGTGCTCCAGTTTGCTTCCGATTTGGGTTTCAATCACGCTGAACTCGAGAGAGAGAGAGAGAGAGAGAGAGAGAGCTTGACAATTCTACAGAAGTCGAAAGCTGTAGAAAATAATAGATCCTTAACCAGTGCTTATATCATATTGATGGGAAAATTATTTCAAGACAATTTCATACTTTAAGTTCTCATATACTCAAATATTTGGAAACACTGTAGCTCATTTACTAGCAAAGAAAGGACTCACGGTAAACGAGAATACTTACTAGATGAAGGAAGCTTCGCCAGACTTGCTATCGCACTTGAGGTTGACCGCCGTGGAGTAGAGCCTCCAGATTGAGCACTTAGCAATCGAAAACGACTATGGAATGCTTCGAAAGACGATGATTTCATGGCGAGAATGGATTGCATGTTATTTTTTCATCATAAATCTTCCGATATACAACTATTCATGGAGTTTCGGTGAATTTAGACGAAGCCTTGCTGGATTTCTTTGCGTAATCTAAGGATAGAACTAAAGAGTTCTTTTGTTTTGGGTAAATTCACAACTAGTCACTAAATTATGGGTAAGTTTTTATTTTGATCATTTAGCTAAGAAAAGTTACAGTTTGGTCATTGAGTTATTTGAAAGTTTTCATTTAAGCCACTAAACTATTCAAAAGTTTTTATTTAAGTCATTGGACTATTAAGCTTTTTTTTTTTTTTTTTTAAGTTCTACTAACAAACTCCAAGCGACGATTCCGCAACTGATATGGTGGATTAGTCTCCATCGACAAGGAGAAGAACATACCTCAAATTCAAGTTGGTCTAACGATCAATGTTGGAGATCAAAGAAAAAAGTTATTTAAATTTTAGTTTGCAAATTCACAACGTCCAAAATTGTTTCATAAAAAGAGCTAAACTGGAGAAGAGAATGGGAAAGTGAGCTTTCGATTGGTGTAAGTAACGCGAACAGAGAAAGTCATATATCAGTTTTAATAGCACAGCGACTTAAATGAAATTGAATAGTTTAACGACTAAATTGTAACTTTTTTAGTAAGTGGTAAAAACGAAAACTTATCCATAGTTTAGTGAGGAATGGTGTAATTTACCCTATTTTTTTTCAATTTTTAGTTTTTACCGTTTCATTTCTTTAGTTATTTTTCAAACTTTCCAGCTTCTCTCTCGTAAAATTCGACTGGTATTATTTTTAGAAAAGAAAAATAGTGATACCAAAAATAGTGATACCACTTTCAACATTTAACCCCAAAAAAAAAAAAACTATATTAATAGTGACTAAATTTTTTTTTTCACCTAATTATGAAAAGTTAAAAAATCGTCACTCAATTATTAGTAAATTTTATTTTTGTCACTCAATTATAAAAAGTTACATAAATGGTAATCCAACTATTCAATTTTCTCTTTTTTAGTCACTAACTAACTAATAATAGCAACTATTAAAATTGACATAATAGCAAATTTAACCCTTAAAATTTACACATCATGTTAATTTAATCTTGATTCAGAAAAATCTAACCCTCAATATTTACACTGTGTAATTTGATTTTTTTTTTCTGTAGTTTTGCTTTTCTTGGTGACTTTTTCACCTAAAAAGCTACAAAAATAAAATTATTAGCTAAATTTGATTGAAAATATACAAAAAAACGAAAACACCCGAAAATCTAAGATAATAATTTTCATCTTTTCTCGTTCTTTTAAAATTAACATTCTATGTCACAAAGAAAAGAAAAGAAAAAGACCAAAATACCTAATATGTAAATGTTGCGGGTTAAATTTTTTTAGAATTAAGACTAAATTAACATAATTTTAAAATGTTGAAGGATAAAATTGCTATTATGCTAATTTAAAAAGTTGTCACTGTTAGACAACCAATGACAAAAAAAGATAAAATTGAATAGTTGGGTGATCATATTATAACTTATCATGAGTGACAAAAAAAGAAGAAAAAATTTACTAATAATTAGGTGACTCTTAATGTAATTTACCCAATAAAAAATAGGTAAATTATATATTGAATTCATACCATATAAAACTTAAAATAATGAAAATAAATCATGTCATGAACTATAAAATAACAAATATAAATATAGTAACATTTAAGAAAACAAAAGGTAAAATTGATCTGAAATTCACAACTTTACTTATGCTTATAGATTGAAACCGATTCTTCATTTTTATCCAAGAATCTAAGGTGAATAATGACAAGTAAATTAAAAATTATCTATTAAAGCACTCTCAATGTATCGGACATACAAGAAAAGAAAATTCAAATATATGTTTCCATGTCGTGTTTTATTTTGACTTATATTTTGTATAAATTATCGTAGTATTCGATTTAAAGAAAAAATATGTTGGTATTGTTTTTTATATATCTAAATTATTATGAATTTATTTCAATTTTTTACGTTGCTTTTCATACATTACATATAATATTCATTTTATATTTTTATTATTTTTCATATTATTTACGTATAATTTTAGCTCTGTTGCCAACAAGATCTTATGAGTAGGGCTTTTGATCCCAATTGCAGCGTTTGAATCAGCACTCAGACCAAAAGAGGTGCCCAAAGGGTCTTTTGGTTGAATCAGATTCAACTTAAGGTGTTTGTTGCTATAAGAACAAGGCTAAAAGTCCTTAGAATTGATGGGTTTTGTTTTCAGATTTTGATGGTTTGCCTTCTACTATTGGCATTGTCTATTACTTGATTGAATAGCAACATCATTTTGCTTCTATCTCTAATATATGTATGTATCCCCTCTTCTGTATATGTAAATTTTAGGAGAGTGGAAATGGCAGACGCATTTGTTTCAGCTCTTATGAG
Organism: Gossypium bickii; assembly: GCA_025503065.1. Taxonomy (NCBI): domain Eukaryota; kingdom Viridiplantae; phylum Streptophyta; class Magnoliopsida; order Malvales; family Malvaceae; genus Gossypium; species Gossypium bickii. The sequence continues at coordinate 25,097,088 of CP106711.1, read as the reverse complement.
TAGCATCTTGGCCAACTTGGAGTTCTTCTCCTTGGAGGAGATCGGCCTTGCTAGGAGCCTAAAAATAGAACTCGAGGGTCTGGAGAGTACACTTACTACCATCCAAGTGGTTCTCCAAGATGCTGAGGAGAAGCAGTGGAAGAGTGAAGCTATCAAGATTTGGCTTGGAAAGCTCAAACAAACAGCTTATGATATGGAAGATGTGCTTGATGATTTCAAAGAAGAAGCCACTTGTGTTTTGCTCAAATATGGCACATAAATTTTAGAATGCAAGAGAGAAATTAGATGCCATTACTGGAGAGAAAAGGAAGTTCCACCTGAGGAAGGGCGTGGGAGAAGCTGAAATTGAGCGGAATGAAGACAAGCAAACCAACTCCTTTGTGGAAGAATTGGAAGTATTAGGTAGAACAAGTGAGAAGGAGAAGATAGTATATTACTTGGCCATGTGAGTCACCATGGTGGCCTTTCTATTCATGCAATATGCAGCATGGGAGGTCTTGGAAAGACCACAATTGCTCAGTTGGTTTACAACAACAAAAATGTGGAAAAGGCCTTTGATTTGAGAGCTTGGGTGTGCGTATATGATGATATTGATATAAAAAGGTTGACTAAAGTCATTGTGGAATCCATTCAAGGGAGCCTATATGATATGCAAGAGCTAGATCCTCTACAACCACGCTTAGTGGATAAGCTTGTTGGAAAATGATTTTTACTTGTATTAGATGATGTATGGAATGAATAATATGACAAGTGGGATAAACTAAAGCAAATACTACGGAGTGGACGGAGAGGAAGTGTAGTCATTGTCACTACTCAACTAGAGAAAGTTACTCTTAGGGCGGCTACAGTTTCTTGTCATCACTTGGAATGTTTGTTAGATGATGATTCTTGGTCCTTATTTGAGCAAAAAGCCTTTGGAATGAGAACGAATGAGGGTAATATGAACCTGGAAATGATTGGGAGGTAGATTGTGCAGAGATGTGGAGGAGTACCATTGGCAATTAAGGCCATAGGAAGCATTCTGTGTTTCAAAACTCAAGAAAGTGAATGGTTACGTGTCAAAGACAGCGAGACTTGTGATTTGCAAGACGATGCAAAAAGAATCTTAGCTTTGTTGAACTTGAGTTTTGAGCACCTTCCACCAAAGATGAAGCAATTTTTTTTCATTTTGCACAATATATCCAAAAGATTATGTCATGAAAAAGGGAAAGCTTATAGGACTATGGATAGCAAATGGATTTATCCCTTTTGAAGGACCGTTGGATTTACATGATACAAGTTGTGAAATATTCTTTGAATTGACTCGAAAGTCCTTTTTCCAAAAGGTCAAAGAGGATGTTAATGGAACTGTTACTTGTAAAATGCATGATTTAATCCATGACGTTGCAAAATGAATTATGGGACAGGAACGCTACATAATTGAACCCAACGTAACGTCGAAAATACTGAAAACTACTTGCCACTTGTTTATTCATAATAGCAGTTCATCAAGAAACATTATGGACTTATCGAAATTAAAATCGTTGCATTCTTTGATCCTCAGCAACAAGTTCACCTATCATGGTATTGATAACCATTCTAATCCTTCCCATTTCATTAGTAAACAAAAATAGCTGAAGGTGTTGGATTTTGGTTACGGTTTTAGCAATATTGCATTTGAAAAATTGAAACAATTGAGGTATCTATGCCTTCATGATCATTGTAAACTCCACCTCAATCAACAAGCTCCCTTCATAACTTGCAAACACTAAATCTCCAATCTTGTTACAATATTCGAATGTTACCAAAAGGTATGAAGCACTTGAAAAATATTAGGTATTTGGACCTCAGAAAGTGTGAATCACTATCTTGTATGTGCGTTGGATTGGGATAATTAACATGCTTACGCAAGCTTAGCATGTTTTTTGTGGGAAAGGGTAATGGTTGTGGTGGCATTGATGAGTTGAAAAAGGTGGCCCTAGAGGGGAAACTAAGCATCACAAGACTATGCAACGTGAAGAGTTCAATCGAAGCTAATTTGATAAAGAAGCAAATTTAAGCTCATTAACCTTATCTTGGCAACTAAAGAGGAAGGAAATCTCTTATCATCAACACGGAAATGACGAAGAGATTCTTGAGTTCTCCAACCTCATTCAAGTTTGAAGAAGTTATGCATAAAAGATTATCAAGGTGTTCAATTTCCATATTGGATGATGAATCTGCTTCTACCAAACCTTGTTGAAATCTTGTTGTTAGGCTGTGGAAAATGTGATCAACTTCCACCTGTAAGGAAATTGTTGGAAAGCGGCCATCCATGCAATGGCGAACATTGAATGCAAAGGTGCGAACTCACAGAAAGTGGCGAACGCATTACTTTGGTGAACTAAACATATAAATTGAATTTAAATAGATTGCTTGCAAGTCAAGTTAAACAAAATATATTTTATTTCTAAAAAGATTTAGTATTTATTAGTATAATATATTTAGCATATCTTAGTATAATATATTAGCATAATACCTTAGTTATTTCTTTCCATATTTAGCATTTTTTTCTTGTAATAAATACTCATGTTACATTATTAAATATAGATGAGTGAAAAATAATAAAAACCTTAGCAGACAATTTTGTTGCTAAAATTTTTCTCGTTCCTTCTTTGCAATACTTTCTTCTTTAGTATTGAAATTCCAACAAGTGGTATCAGAGATATCTTCTTAAGGTCGTTCTTTCTATGTTATAAATGGCTTCCGTGAGTTTTTCACCACCTTCACTGTTTGTTTTCAATGGCGAAAATGATTATATATGGGTTGTTAAGATGAAAATCTACCTACAGGCTTATAACTTATGGAAGGTTGTGAATATTAATGTGGAGCTAGCACCATTAAAGGAGAATGCTATAGTTGTTCAAGTTAAACACCATAATGATGAGCGAGCTAAAAGATACAAGGCAATCTCTTATATAAAGAATGGCATCTCAGATGTCATATTCACACGTATTATGGCCTATGAAACCCCAAAAAAAGCTTGAGATAAGCTAAAGGAGGAGTTTCAAGGTTTTGATAAAACCAGACAATAATAACTCATTAATCTCAGAAAAGATTTTGAGAATTTGAAGATGAAAGAGGTTGAAACAGTAAAGCGGTATGAAGATAGGATTATGATAGTAGTTAATAACATCAAGTTACTTGGGGTAGAGTTCACAAATAGCAAGGTCGTTGAGAAGGTCATAACAACCCTTCTTAAGAGGTATCAATCTAAGATTTCATCCTTCAAAGACTTAAGGGATCTATCGACAATATCTCTTTTAGAGTTAATAAATGCCTTATATACTTAAGAGCAAAGAAAAACATCAAGACATTGGGAGCGCACAAAAGAAGAAGCACTACAAGCCCTGAGTATTGATGATGCGAACCCTCGGAAACATAAAGGTAAGAAAGGTTGGATAGAGAAGAAAGATGATAGATGGAGAGATGGTGGCAAGGAAGAAAACCCACCATGCTCTCATTACAAAAAGACAAATCACTTGGAAAGGTATTGTTGGTTCAAGCCAGATATTCAATGTAGAAGCTGTAAACAATTTGGCCACATGGAAAAGGTATGCAAGAAAAAAGGGTGAAACTCTTAACAGAATGTGCAAGCTCAAGCAGCTGAGAGAGATCACATTTAAGAGGAGCAAGTGTTTACAGCCACAAGTTTTGCATAAAAAACAAAGTCTCAAAAGGTTGGAGGATCGATAGTGGATGCACCAACCACATGACCTTAAATGAAAGTATCTTCAGAAAAATTGATAGAAGATGCGATCTTAATGTGAGGATTGGTAATTGTAACACCTCTAACTTGTATCCGTTGTCGGATTAGGGTTCCAGAGTATTACCGACCAACTAAAATCTTTAAACATCATAACATTTGATAAATTCAAAAATATCATAAACCATTCATTCTCATACATTTGATCCCTAAATTGAGCCCTTGAGGCTCTAAAAATAGCTTGGGAGCAATTCGAGAATAATTAACAAAACAGGAAGTTTAGGAAAAAGAAGCAAAATTTGAAAACAGGAGACACACGCCCGTGTGGCCAAGCCGTGTGGAACCTCCCTAGGCCATGTAAATTTTGAACAAAGGACACAAGGTCGTGTCCTAGCCTGTGTCCTCACCCGTGTAGCTCTCTAATTAGGGTCATATGGCCGTGTCACAAGCCCGTGTGCCAGGCCGTGTGTTAGGATTTGTAACTCACTGACTTGCATACAAAAGAACTCTCAGATGACACACGACCGTGTTGCAAGGCCGTGTGCCTCATATGGCTGAGTCACGCCCCCATGTCTCAGGATGTGTGTACCCAAAATAATCCATTCCTTGCTTAATTTCACTCCCTTATTGCATAGGTACCTATACACTTTCAAAGACACATTTAGAAGGTGAAATTCAACTTCAAAACACACTCAAACATGATCACATATATTCATTCAATGTATCATACATTTATCATCATCGACACCTCAATGAAATTCACAAACATTGCTTCCCAACTTTGCAACCATAAACATATCTTTATTTCCACAACAAACATCCATATCATTACAAGCTTAAGTTAATTTGTAGCATATTACTTCATATCATAACCTTTAAAACACATTTAGGTAACAAGTAGGAAATCACAAATCATTCAAGTGCACAACATGACATAACATGTCACTTGAAACAAAGTATTTGACATAACTATACATAGGATCCTAGTACATGCCATATACCAAAACCAATAAATTAAGTCTACCAAGATTCCCGGATAGTGTGATTCCTAGCATTTACTTGATCTTCTAGCCTTCAAAACATAATCTACAAAATAAGCAAAATATAGGTAAGTTTTAATGAAGTTTAGTAAGTTCGTTCAGAATTTAATAATCTTTTCAAGTCAAACATAGATTTAATTAGTATTAAACATAGAGAATTTCATTGAACACAGCTTATCATAGTAATTAACAACTAATACAATAATTCAGTATACTCAGTGGACATTACTCGATTTAAGTTTTCTTCGGTATGTCCGTAGATTTCTCCTCATTCAAGTTTCAATTTGCACATCAGTAGGATTTATTCAATTGAGCATCATTCGGTATAATGGTATGAATTGATCGGTTGTACTTCATTTAGTACAACGGTATGATTTGATCGATTGAGCTTCATTCAGTATAACAGTATGATTTGGTTTGATAGAGCGTACGTCTAGTATACAATACAACATTAATTAAGAGCATGTTAACAAGAATGTAAACACTTTAGGAGTAGAAATAAACATACGAACTTACTAAACTGATTTGCAAGAGATTCTAGAGTACAATGACTATTTTGCGGTTTTCCCTTTTCCACCATTATCAGCACATTCTTGATCTAACAATAATAATTTCATTCCATCTATTAGAATAACAACAAAATTTGGTCCTCTCATGCAACTAAATCTATTTTGGAAAATTACTTATTTACTCCTTAACTTTCTATTTTATTCAATTCAGTCCTTAGGCCCTAATCATGCAATTTACTCATTTTCCTAAACACTCATGATACCCAAATATTCTATAACTTCATATCAGTCACTATTTGCAATAATTTCACCTTAAGTACAAACAAGTTATCATTTAATCAATTTAGTCCTTAAACATCAAAATCATCAAAAATCACTTTTCAAAATAATCTAATCTATTAACAAAGTTTCGTATTTCATCATAAGCTTTAAGAAATAGCCTCATTAATCAATGAAAAATTTTATAACATTTAACAGTCTCACAAATTGGTCCTCGATTTAGCTAGACCAAACTGATACGAACTCAAAAACATAGAAATTACTAAAAAGGGGCATCAATACACTTACCAAATCAAAGCTTTAAATCAAAGCTTGAAACCCTAGCATCTTCCTTTCTTTTTCCATGGAGAAGATGAGAAGAAAATGAAAATTTTCTTTTTAATTTATGTTTAATTTTATTATATATACTATGGCATTTTTATAAATACTTCAACTTTCTTAATTAAGCTTTAATAAATCATTAATTAAGCCTAATTAAACCACTTAATTAAGCATAACCTCGTCAAATCCCACTAACTAATTTACCATGGGTTAAATTTTCCATTTAATCCCTTTAATTTAACTACTCAACCTTTACAGTTTTTTCAATTCAGTCATTTTTACTTATTAAACTATCCAAATAATAAAATTTCTCAACTAAAATTTAATATGACTATATAGACCTCATAAATATACTAATTAAATAATATCTATGTAGTATTTCGTCAGAATTATAGTCTCGAAACCACTATTTCTAACACCACTGAAAATCGAGCTATTATAGTAATGGCGAACTCTTAGAAGCTAAGGAAAAAAGGGATGTGCTAATCAACACTCCAACAGGTACTAAAATAATTACAGATCTGCTTTTAGTTCCTAAAATAGATCGTAATCTCCTTAGCATTGGTCAATTGATGGAGAAGAAATACACTGTTGTCTTTAAAAATAAATGTTGCACTATATTAGATTTATTGGGACAGGAAATGGTGACGACCTCAATGAATAATAAAAGCTTTGTGCTAGATTAGAATTTTGAGGTTTCAAGAACCTATACCAGTTCAGTGGATGAATCATATAGTTGGCATAAAAGACAGGGACATGTGAACTATAATTCCCTTAGTTAAGTGTGCAAGTCAAAATCGATTGAGAAGATGACTAAATTTAAAGATAAAGATGAAGATGAAGGCTTTGATGATCTTCTTGTTAAAAGCATCACGCCTATTTTTGAAACTTATCACAGATGTGGCTTAACAATAGTGGAGCCTACAATTTTTGTAGAAGTTGCACAAAAAAACATTGGAGTTGGCTACAAGATGGTCAAGAAAGAGTGTTGCAAATTGGCCACTCATGCAACAGCAAGTTGAAGTGCGAGCTTGTAAGCTCACCAAAATACAAGTTGCGAACTCGAAAATAGTGCGAGTTAACAAATGTGTGAGCTATGAGCAAGGTAAGATGCAAACTTGTTGATACTCCTACAAAACCTCTTGAGAAGATGAAGCTCGAAAAGCTACATTATGATAATAGGATTCGTAGCATGGAGTCCAAGGATGAGTGTTGGAAAGTGGTCATCCATGCAATGGAAAACATTGAACACAAAGATGTGAACTCACAGAAAGTGGCGAGATCATTACTTTTGCGGACTAAAAATACGAATTAAATTTAAAGAGATTGCTTGCAAGTCAAGTTAAACAAAATATATTTTACTTTTAGAAGGTTTAGTATTTATTAGTGTAATATATTTAGCATTTATTTGCATAATATATTAGCATAAAATCTTAGTTATTTCTTTCTATTTTAAGCAAATTTTTCTTGTTATAAATGCCCATGTTACATTGTTCAATATAGATTAGTGAAAATAATAAAAACCTTAGTAGATAATTTTGTTGCTAAATTTTTCTCGTTTCTTCTTTGCAATTCTTTATTCCTTAGTATCGAAATTCCAACAGAAATTATGCTTCCTTAAGGTCCCTACTGTTTGAGGAATAAATACTCTAAAGCATATTGACAATAACTTCTATGGAGATATGGAAAGTCCTTTCCTATCATTAGAGGTTCTCGAAATATGTCGGTCACCGGTTTGGAGGAATTGACAGCAGTGAATGGTAGAGAAAATTTTCCTCTCTTAAGTTCAGTAACTATCCTACATTGTCCTAAGTTGGTTAAATTGCCAATGCTTCAATCTATAAAAAAGCTACATGCTGAGGAAGTAATGTTAGTTTATTCAAATCATTAATGATGATATCTACTCTTCTTACATTTATCAAGATTGATGATTTCCATGAGTTAATGGATTTATCGATTGGACTACTTCCAAATCAGAAGCACCTAGATAAGTTGTCAATTGTTTTAGAAAGTCTAAAGTCTTTATCTGATCTTCCGGGTAATCTATCCACCCTTACGTACTTGAATTTTCAAGTTTTCTTCCAACTTGAAAGCTTGCTTGGAGGACTACAAAACCTTAGCTCTTTAGAAACTTCAAATTTAAATTATTGTGATAGCCTTGTATCCTTTCTAGTAAATTGTTTGCAAGACTTATCTTCCTTATCTTCATTATATATTCTCAATTGTGAGAAATTAACCTCTTTATTTGAGGGGTGCAATATCTAACTTCATTCCGAGATTTGTGGATCAATGGATGTCCAAAGTTAAGCTCATTGTTAAAGAGTATCCGAACAACTTTCTTCTCTTTGATCTCTATGTATTTATGGTTGTGAGGTATTAATTTATCTCTCAAATGAGATACAACACCTCACATTGCTTTTAGAATTGAATATCTGGAAATGCTATAATTTGAGATCATTGCCCCAAGGGATACAAAGCCTGGCGGTACTGAAAACGCTGAAGATTGAAGAATGCCCACATTTAGAAAGGCAATATAAAAAAGAGATAGGATAGGATTGGCCCAACATAACCTATATTCCGTCCATTTAAATAGGCAACAAGTGGTTTTGGTTTTCTACTTTTGAATTTGAATTTTGAATCTTGATTTTGAATAATAATATTCTATTTTTTTAATGGGTTGAGTTTGAGCAGGCATTTTTTTAAAATAAAAAGAAGAGTTCAAACTTTTTTAAGTAATATTACAATTGCCAAATCAGAGTGATGAATCATAAAAAGGGATTTGAGTGTTTCATTTTTGTATGTGTGTGTGAGCATAAGGATATCTAAAGATATGCAATATAATTTATGCACTTATGTCATTAAAGGTTTAGATTTAAAGAAAATTTTGTAAGCTACAATTTTGATGAGTGATTTATTATTTTGCCAAGTTAATTATACATTCAATTGAGAGAGCAATTTCTATCCAAAAAGAACAAACTTCAATTATGGCTACCTAAGGTAGTCAAATATATTCCTGGTCAAATTACGAATCACGGATTAACTTGTCTAATTTACATCAAGAGTTATTTATTCTAAACTAAAACAAAAAGTCCTTTTCCAATTTTAATATGTTTTGTCAAACTAATAGTTGGTCAAACTATTATCAATGAAAAACAAGAATGAATAAATAATCAAATCCCTATTAAAAATAAAAAAGACATGGAAATATAAACGTTTAATTAACTAATATGGAATCTATTGCAATCCTAGAAAAGAAATTTTATGGTGAAATTGAAAAGCATCTTAAAATAACAACAATAATTAGACATAGAAAAAGAAAACAAGAAGAATCCGTGGATTCTTGATGCGTAAAGACTTTGGTAGCTTCTCTTATTCTCTTTTCAATTTAGGTATCTTTTTCCTATTATAACCCCTAAAAATCACAACTCTTGAAAATTGTTCAGGTATGTGAGTTGCTGTAACGCCTTGAATTTTGGGCCTAGAAGTTCTAGGTTTTGAGACTAGTGACAGCGAGGAGGTTATACACATAAGTTAAGTTGTGCAATTTAGTGTCAGAATGGGCTTGCTGGTCTAGTGGTTGAGTGAGTGTTAGTGCACCTTAAGGTTCTGGGTTCAAGTATTGGGGTACGCAATTTTGGGAGAACCTTTTTTTTTATTTTGTTATGTTTCTTTTAAGTTAATAATTATGGCTATTTATAATTATTAAATTATGTGTTTAATATATGTTAGCTTTTATTTATTTTTTTATTTTTGTGGAATATTTTTTTATTTTTTTATTTTTGGGGAAGTTTCTTGATTTTATCCTCTGTGCTTTTTCTCTTCTTCTAAAAATGATCGCGGTTTATGGATTCCGGAACTTCTCTCATCAGTAATCTTTTTCGCCGTCAAAAATAGGTGTGGGATTCTAATCTAATTACTACTTCTATTCTTAAACAGATTGCTATCTGTGTTGCAAATTCCTTTCCTTCGGTTGTTCGTAACTATGCAATAACCCCACCATTTTTTTTTGAGTTTTTAGATGTTAAAAGTGAAGGGAAAACATTGTTTTCTGATATATGTTGATAGGGCAAGGGTTAGGGACTGTTACTGTGGCTTAAACGGGGTTTTCGGGGTTTTTTTGGAGAGGTTTTGTGGTTGCCCTGACAACCACATGGGTGTGTGCCGGAGGCAGACGGCCGTGTGGATTTGGGAACTAGGGTTTCTGACCAGTTTTGGGTGCCACACGGCCTGGCCATACGGTCGTGTGGCCGACTTCAGGGATTTTGTCGATTTTCACACGATCATGCCCTTTGGGCATACGGGCGTATGGATTTGGGAATTAGGGATTTTTGAGTTTTGGGGTCACATGGCCTAGCCGCACGGTCGTGTGACTGATTTGGGGAAATTAGGGCTTCTACATGGGCGTGTGTTTTGGGACTCATGGCCTTGTGACTGATTTGGGGCCTAGGGATTCCATACGAGTGTGTGTTATGGGACACATGGCCGAGTCTGATGGCCACACGGGCGTGTGACACCTTCACACGGCTGTGTCTACCCTGCACTTGATTTTATCAAAATTGGACAGTGAGTTACACGACCTGTTCACACGACCGTGTCCTTACGCTACACAGGCGTGTGTCTCTGTCACACAGCCGCGTGCAACTCCTCACATGGGCGTTTGGATCCCCACACAGCCTGGGTTGGTCCACACGGACGAAGCACACGGGGCGTGTGGCCCTAACTCGCCAAATTTTGATTATTAGGTGATTTAAGTACGATCGCCATTCTATGTGTTCCAAACCTCGACTAAGCTTATTGAGGGTTGACATGACTCTGGCATGATTGCGTTTTAAGTTTTATTCATGCTTGGTTGTATGAAATGTTAGGTACCGAATCTGAATGCATAAGTCTGTAAGTGATTACTTCTGAATGACTGCCTAAAATTGTATTCTGATTTGGTGTATCTGTATTCATACATCTATATACACATATTTGCATACATACATCTGCATATAAAGTATTTTGGGTTGGGATTTTGAAGAGAAGGAATATTTACGATCTGATCTGGCAGTTTTACTGCAACTTATTGGTATAGCAGATTATAGCATTGCACTGTATCGTATGTACGTTAGCTATGCTATGTACCACTATCTAATCTAGTAGTTTTACTGTAACTCATTGGTATAGCGGATTACTGCATTGCAGTGTACCGTATGTACATTAGCTACGCTACGTACCACTATCTGATCTAGCAGTTTTTCTGCAACTCATCGGTATAGCAGATTACCGCATTGCACGGTACTGCATATACGTTAGCTACGCTACGTACCATTATCTGATCTAGAAGTTCATACTGCATGTCTGTACCACGGTTTACCGTATTGCACAGTACAGCTTATACGCTACTTTACTGCGTAATTTATGAGAGTGGCAGTTTATCTGCACACTGTTAGCCCTAATTCCTAGAGGGCCGAGGGCGGTCCCAATTCCCTGAGGGTCGAGGACAGTGCTGATGATTGTCGTTGTCGGGCAACCCGGGATGACATCCTATGGAGTATAAGGTTAGATGGGCCTTTCGAGATCCTACCCAGAGTGCAGAGATGGGTGGGTTGATTAAATCCCCACAGTTAGTGTAGAGTTGGACGGAGATAGTGTGTTGGCTGGATAGGTGGGTTGTTTTATAACTCATTTGCACTCATATGCATCTGAATGAATCTATGTGACTGAATATGACTGTACTATTCGACTCAAAATTCTAATATAACTTTTACAGTAGATGTATTTAAAAAATTTTAAAATTTTTCCATAAATTTCATCACTTTTCAATTTAGTCCCAAAACATGTTTCCATCAAAAATTACTTTGTAAAAGTTGTTCATCTATCAACAACCTTTCAATTTCTACCATAATCTTTCAAATTTCAGCATATTCATCTATGAAAAGTTTTCTATACTTTGATATCTATTCAAATTAACCCCCCAAATAGAGAAATTAAGCTTTCCCGATCTAAAAAATATAAAAATTACTAAAAACGGGACATAAGAACTTACCAATTTATGCTTGGAAAGCTTGTTTTCTCTCTCCTAGGGTTTCCATGTATTTTTGATGAAGAAGATGATATAAAATGATATTAATCTTTATCATCTTTTAACTATTTCTATTTCCAATTTAATATGGTAGATGCTGCCAATAGAAGAGCGTTGGTCAACATGACTCCTCAACAAATAAGGGACTTGATATCCGTGATGGCTGCAAATACTCAACAATTTCGAGCCAATCTTGAGCCCTCTAGAAGGGTTCACCAGCTAAGTAATTCAACCTTAGAAGATAAAGTTGATAGGTTTACTAATATTGTGAACTCTCTTGTTGCAGGAAAAGTAAAACCAGCCCGATTATATGGAATATATGCTACACTTGAGCATACAACTAATGCATGTCCTAGTTTGTATGATGATGCTATAGCCTATATGGATGCTGTGGGAAACTTTCCTGGGCCACCACAATGGCGATATGACCCCTACGCTAATACCTACAACCCAAGATGGAGAGACCATCCCAACTTAAGTTATGGGGCTAACCTGTAGTATAACCAGCCATACTAAAATCGGTTTCCACAACAAACGCAAGATTCAGGTACCTTTCTACAAACCATGGTCAATAAATTAGCAGCTAATGTGCTTGATTTCCAATAGCAGATATAACAGCAAACTGTTGATTTTTAACAGTAAATACCTTTTAGCCATTCGGCCAAGGCCTATTTAGCAACTTAGATCTATTTCCTACTTATTCAAAAGCCGAAAACTAACCAAGTCAAGTGATTAAATGTTAGCCGATTGCAAGGGAGGAAGACTACAAGTTTTCGGGATTTGATTAGTAGGCAATTCGGCAGCAAGGTAAGAAAGTGGTTACGTTAATCCTTCGGGATTTGGTTTCATAGCCGAATGGTTTTTCATTGACATGTTCAGGGTTGGCCGAATATAGGGATTAAAGATCTAAATCATAGATCGGGTTCTTGGGATTTGGAGTAACTTGCTAAGTAAATCAGGTGTGTACCCCACACTGAATCTTAATAGATTATGTCTCTAATTTAATATATGTGTTATAATGATGTGAAAGCTATGGCTAAGTACCATGCAATGGTACAATTACCCAGGTACATTACTTTAACCTTAAGTTAATAAGTGCTATGAATAGTGGAATATGGTACATGTGTAAATCATGATAAGAATGTGAAATAAGGCATATGGCTTGAGATTACATGATATGAATGATATATGGGGCATATGGGATATTATGAATAGGGAAGTGAATGTGGTGACTTATGCCACGATATCTGAATGTGGTGACCTCGGTCACATTATCTGAATGTGGTGTTTCATGACACAAAATATTATCTGGTGGCTATGCCACAATATTTATAAGGGTGATGAGCACGCCGCAGCAAATGATGCGCTTCGATGGTGTGTAGGGGATGGAGGGTTGACTTAGTAGTCCCCACGGTGTGCAGGTTGGTACAGGTGATGTGTAGCGGATGGTACCTAGGTTTGGGTTCGGGTTGCATCATTACTTTTATCTGTTATATAGTTGTATGAAATAATATGATATGCCTAAATTGTTGAGGTCTAGTGTTGGTTACACATTGAGTCTGTTTGACTCACCCCGTTGGGGATTATTTTCTTTCAGGTGACGATCAGTGATGGACCGGGTCGGCGGGAGCTTAGTGGTGGCCATGCTCAGCTTGAAGTTTTATTTAATTTTGGGACTTTTATATTTTATATTTTTGGAGTTATTTTGGGTATTGTTTCCGTTTGTAATAAGGCCACTGATATGAAACTGTTGATGCATGTCTTTAAATTATTTTATTTTGATACGATTCTTATTTAATTAAACTTAAATGAATTTTTCCTAAAAATAAACACGTTAGATGTTTTGACGCCTAAATGTGAATGAATTTTCAATTTAAGACAAACTTTGAAACGGAGTAATAAAGTTTTACAAAACCTAGATTTCAAAAAGAATAAGATTTCCAACTGAACCCAACCCAAAACCAGTTTTCTTCCAAAATCACTCAAATTTTCTAAAGTAAACATACAAATTCTGAATTGTTTTACTAGAGGAACATACCAGATCCGGTCAAGGCTTGTGGGCCGGGTTTGGAGTGTTTCAGCTTGGTATCAAAGCCCAGTTTTAAACTCTCGGCCTTAAATTTAAAGCCCATAACGTTTTCAAAATAAAGCCCAAATAAGTTTTGTGAAAATTTTTGTGAAATGAGCAGGTTTTTTTGGCATGGCACCTAAGTCTCCGACCCGAAGTCCACCAGGTAAGTACCCCTAACTGTTGTGTAATTTATAATATGAATTGTATAAGGGCATACCGGGAACATAGATTAGTATATTAAGTTGTTGAACCCTAGGATTAGTTCACCCCAACATAAGAATTACATAAGACTTAAAGCCTAATTAAACAAACCTATGACTAAGTCGCCGAGTTAGGGTGTGGCAACCATTGTGCGCATGTCTAGGATTGGATTGGGGGGAAGAGCACAGTATTTAAGCAGTCCTCGTGACTCACCTCCTCTTCGCTCGAATCCTACCTGGTGCGTAGTAACGGTTCACCCTAACCAAGAGGACTTACTCACGGGCTAAACTCAATAACTAAAACCCGAAAGGGATTAACCGTATTTTTATAAAACCCTAGTTTTAAAATCACCAAATTACCCCTTTGGTTTGTAGGAAAATTATTTTTGGAAGTTTTTCTCGATTTACAAAATTACCTAAATACCCCTAGTGGTAAAATTACAAAAATGCCCTTGGTTTTCTAAATTTACCATATTACCCCTGATTTCAATAACATTTTTTGATTTTGCAAAAATGCCCAAAAACCTTATTTTTGCGAAGTACCAAGACACCTTGATTTGGAAAATTTATGAAATTACCCCTGATTTACAAAATTACCAAAACGACCCCCGATTTCCAAAATTTCTGCCATACCTCTGATTTGAGAAAATTTTCAAAAGTACCCTCGAGTTTTGAAAATTTCAAAGTGCCCTGATTTATTAAGATTTTCAAATTGACCCCGATTTATTACAAAAATACCCCTGTAGGAGAAATGGCGAAAATACCTTGGGTTAGGAACAGACAAAAATGTTCAAACGATGAATGTGTGTAGTAGATACTATCGAATGGTTGTGTTTCTCTGAACTAGGATAGAAGACTTAAAACGAAAACTTTGATTGATCGAAAGAACTACTACTAAACTTCTTTTCATAAAACTTATTCGCGGATAATCAGTGGAACAATGACTAATGCATAAAATTTCTTAAATCAGATTCAAGCGCGATCGTAGAAATGAGTTCTAGGGGACGTGGTCGTAATGTGCGTGGACGCGGTCGAGGCTGAATGACCGTGTCGGAACCCGTTAGGTCGGGTCAAGGATCTGAGAATGAAGTGCCACCACCGCCACCAGTTGTTGGTACTGAATAGCAAGATCGACGGAGACGATCGTTGTATCGCAGTCGCATCGCAAGTTCGAATATGGTGGGTGGTCTTTGGAGGAAATATGGGAGCTCGAAAGTCGCAGACCGGCGACTCCGAACTAACGGAGCTGAGGTGTTTCGTGGAGTATCTGGTGTGGCACCCAGTATAGCTGAGTACTGGTTGGAAGTGACTGAGCGGATCATGGATGAGCTCGATCTGACCGCTGAGGAAAAGTTGAAAGGGTTGGTGGCACTGCTACGTGATGAATCATATCAATGGTGGCTCATAGTTAGGGACGGTGCCACGGCTGAGGATCTGTCCTGGGAGTATGTTAAGGCGGCGTACCAGAAGAAGTATGTTGGCACACGTTATACTGATGCGCAGAGGAAGGCATTTCTAGGGCTGGTTCAAGGGAACAAGTCCGTGGCGGAGTATGAGGCTGAATTCCTAAGGTTAAGCCGATATGCTCGAGGAGTAGTGGCTACGGAGCATGAGCGATGTGTCCAATTTGAGGATGGGTTAAGGGATGATCTGAGGTTGTTAATAGCTCCACATCAGGAACGGGAGTTTTCTGCATTAGTAGAGAAAGCTAAGGTAGCTGAAGGGATTAAGGATTCTGTGAGGCAGAATATGGATCGGAATAGGCCAAAAAGAGGTTTTGGATCATCAGGATCGTCTGGGAATATTCAAAGAGGCTTAGAGTTGATGGGCCGCGAGGTCAGCAAGCTGCTACAAGAGGGCAGTATCGTACTTGTGATCAGTGTGGGAAAAAGCACTTAGGGGAGTGTTGGAAAAAGACAGGATGATGCTTTAAGTGTGGATCTAAGGATCATATGATTAAGGACTGTCCTATGAAACCAGAAGGGAATCGACCAGCAGCTCAGGGTGTTAGTCAGGCTGGTAGAGGTGGACAGCAGCCTCAGCGAGGTCGTGGCCCAAATAACAGAGGAAATGGTACTGGTAGAGGACGTGGAACACCAGGCAGAGGTATTGCTAATACTGAGGCAAGGCAACCGTGTCTAGTGTATGCGGTTCGCCGGAGGGAGGATGGAGACGCGCCGGACGTTATAACCAGCACGTTCCTTATTTTTGGCAAGCCTTATTTTGCTCAGATTGATGTGGGCTCGACCCATTCCTTTGTTGCATGTAGTGTAGTGGAAACACTAGGCATAGCCTCTGAACTTTCTGATAGGGAGATGATTGTAGTAAGCTCATTAGGTCAAACTGTAGTGGTGAATAAGATCTTTCGGAGAGTACCTCTAGAGATTCAAGGAATGGCATTCTCTGCCGACTTGGTGGAACTTCCCTTCGGAGAATTCGATCTCATACTTGGTATGGACTGGCTAGTGGAACATCGGGCTGTGTTGGACTGTGCAGATAAGCGAATGGAGTTAAGGACCCCGGAGGATGAGGTGGTAATTATGATAGAAGAAAGAAGAAACTACTTGTCTAATGTAGTTTCAGCGCTAAGGGCTGAAAAGATGGTTCAGAAAGGGTGCAAGGCGTTTTTAGCCTTCGTAAGTGCGTTAGATGGAAAGGAAGAAGGTGTCAGTGGAGTTAGAACTGTAAGGGATTTTGAAGATGTGTTTCCGGAGGAATTACCAGGAATACCCCCAGATAGGGAGGTGGAGTTTGAAATTGACCTGCTGTCGGGAACAACTCCTGTGTCAATTGCCCCGTACCGAATGACACCAAAGGAGTTGGTTGAGCTCAAGGCTCAAATCCAAGAGTTGCTGCATCGTGGGTTTATTCGACCCAGTGTGTCTCCGTGGAGAGCACCGGTCCTGTTTGTGAAGAAGAAGGATGGAACTATGCATATGTGCATAGACTATCGTCAGTTGAATAAGCTGACCATCAAGAACAAGTATCCTTTGCCAAGAATTGATGACTTGTTCGATCAACTTAAGGGGGGCGCAGTATTTTCAAAGATCGACTTAAGGTCGGGATATCATCAGTTGAAGGTAAATGAGGCAGATATCCATAAGACAGCCTTTAAGACAAGGTACGGCCATTATGAGTTCTTAGTAATGCCGTTTGGATTGACGAATGCCCCAGCCGCATTCATGGATATGATGAACCGGGTCTTTCAACCATACTTAGATAGGTTCGTCGTTGTGTTCATCGATGACATCCTAGTGTACTCCAAGTCGGAAGAGGAGCATGATGAGCATCTACGGGTTGTGTTGCAAGTACTAAGGGAAAAGAAGCTCTATGCCAAATTCAGCAAGTGTGAATTTTGGCTTAAGGAAGTTGCATTCTTAGGGCATGTGGTATTCGCAGAGGGAATACGGGTGGATCCTCGAAAAATTGAGGCAGTGTTGGATTGGAAGCCACCTAAGTCTATGGTTGAGATTCGCAGTTTCTTGGGATTAGCCTGCTATTACCGAAGGTTTGTGGAAGGGTTTTCATCGATAGCCACGCCTTTGACTAAGTTGTTGAGGAAGAAGTGCCTTTCGTATGGGCAGATAAGCAACAAGAGAGCTTTGAGAAGCTTAAGAAGGTTTTGACTGAAGCACCGATGTTAATCCAGCCGGAGGCAGGGAAGGACTTTGTAGTGTACTGTGACGCTTCTCATACAGGTTTGGGTTGCGTATTGATGCAAGACGGGAAGGTAGTCGCGTATGCGTCTCGGTAATTAAGGCCACATGACGTTAACTACCTGACTCACGATTTGGAATTGGCGGCAGTGGTCTTTGCTCTCAAGGTGTGGAGGCACTATCTTTATGGCGAAAAGTCGACAATCTATAGGGACCACAAGAGTCTTAAGTATCTGTTGACTCAGAAGGAGTTGAACTTGAGGCAGCGAAGGTGGGTGGAGTTATTGGAGGATTATGATTGTTCCATAGAGTATCACCCGGGCAAGGCGAATGTAGTGGCGGATGCCCTAAGTCGAAAAGTGGTGTCGAATCTGAGGGCGATGTTTGCACATCTGAGTTTGTATGACAATGGAAGTCTGCTGGCAGAGTTGCAAGTAAAACCAACGTGGTTAAATAAGGTAAAAGAGGGTCAGTTGGTAAATGAGGATCTAAGTGTTAAGCTACAGCAAGTACAGAATGGAGAGTTGAAGGATTACGGTATTAATAGCGATGGAGTGTTGTGTTTCAAGGATAAGGTCTGTATACCTAATGACAAGGACCTAAGACAGATGATTCTTCAGGAATCGCATAATAGCCCTTATGCTATGCATCCTGGAGGTACTAAGTTGTACAGAGACCTAAGGGAACAGTTTTGGTGGCCTGGTCTAAAACGGAAAGTTACAGAATTTGTTGGCAAGTGTTTGACATGTCAGCAAGTTAAGGCTGAACACCAAGTTCCATCAGGATTGCTTCAGCCAATCAAGATTCCACAATGGAAGTGGGAGAGAATTACCATGGACTTCGTTAGTGGGCTTCCCCTTACGCCTACTAAGAAGGACTCGGTATGGGTAATAGTGGACCGTTTGACCAAGTCCGCGCATTTCTTGCCGGTGCGAGTTGACTATTCTTTGCAGAAGTTGGCGAAGTTATATGTGGCAGAGATTGTAAGGTTGTATGGAGTACCGCTGTCAATCATTTCGGATAGGGACTCAAGATTTACGTCTCAATTTTGAAAGGCATTACATCAGGTTATGGGCACTAAGCTAGATTTCACTACGGCTTTTCATCCACAGTCTGACGGGCAATCTGAATGGGTAATTCAAGTGTTAGAGGATATGTTAAGAGGCTGTGTGATAGACTTCGGAGGAAGTTGGAAAGACTATTTACCTTTAGCAGAATTTGCTTATAATAACTACTATCAAGCTAGTATTCGGATGGCACCATATGAAGCATTGTATGGTCGGAGATGTCGAACTCTTACGTGTTGGACTGAATTAGGCGACGAGTTTTGGGTCAAGAAATTGTGGCAGAGTCTGAGGAAAAGGTTGAGATAATTCGGGCACGGTTGAAGGAAGCGTCGGATAGGCAGAAGTCATATGCAGATCTCAAGCGCAAGGAAATAAAATTTGATGTGGGAGATCAATTATTTCTTAAGGTTTCGCCTTGGAAAAAGGTGATGAGATTTGGTCGGAAAGGGAAGTTAAGTCCAAGGTTTATAGGACCTTATCGGGTATTGAAACGAGTTGTACCAGTGGCATACCAGTTAGAGTTGCCCTCGGAATTGAAGCAGATGCACGACATTTTCCATGTGTCCATGTTACGTCGTTACCGATCGGATCCATCTCATGTGGCACCAGTTGAAGAAGTGGAGTTAAGGCTAGATTTGTCCTACGAGGAAGAGCCAATTCAGATCTTAGAGCGAGATGTGAAAGTGCTACGAAGGAAATCGGCTCCCTTGGTCAAAGTGTTATGGCGCAATCATGGATCGGAGGAAGCTTCGTGGGAGTCAGAAGAGGCAATGCGACAGCACCAGGTAATTTCGAGGTCGAAATTATTTTAAAGGGGGTAGAACTGTAATATCCTGGATTATAGCTTATACACTAATACTAAGTTATATGAAATAGCATGCTTGTGTGTGTTGTGAACGTGCATTATGAATTTTGTGAACCTTAGTGCGTAGGTGAGCACTTTAGAGATTACTCGATTTTTAGAGTTTAAAAGAGGGAACTAAAACAAGGTGGCCTTAAGAAAATTTATAGAGGAAATATGACATGAAATTGGGCTTGGTAATGTGGCTACAAGGCGCCACTTAGGGCCTTAGTGTGTGACGCCATATGCTAAGGGAAAGGGCTTGTGTTCGAGTCGCATGGGAAGCAAATAAAGGCTTTTATTTTTATGCACAAAGGGAGGTGATGGACGGTAAAGGGAGACTGGGGAAGGAGTTTAAGATGAGGTCCAATTCCCTTGAAAATTTCGGCTAAAGCTGATGATAATTGAGGATTTATTTTTAATTATTTTGAATAATTGAAGAAGGGATAAAATAGGAGAAAAACAAGGAATGAGTTAATGTTTGAGTGTTAGCCGAATTCTAGGGAGGGGAGTAAATGAGGCAATCGGTCATGCTAAAGGGGAGTAAGTGCCGAATTTCATTCTTTTTCTCATCTTTCTCTTTGAGCCGAAATTCATCTACTTTCTCCTCCTCTTCTTTTCTTCTTTCAAACATTAATTCTTGTACCCTTTTTCCTTATAAGGCCGAATATTCCATTACCATTGAGAACCTTAGCTGAACCCTTATAGCTCCCATACTCTTCTCATTCTCTTTTTACCATTAAAAGTGCCGAAACATCATCTTAATTTTGGGATCTAGAAGCCGAAAGTCCACTTCTTTGGCACTCTCTGAATCGATTTCTCCTGTCAAGCTCTTTGTCGATTTTGTGAAGGTGGTGGATCATTTGCGGTTGGTTTTTCTTCTTTGGTAAGAAATCTCTTGGATGTCAATTTATTCTTTTCTTCTCTGACTGTTGAGATCAACACCCTAATCACAATATGGTTCTTCGCCGAAAATTGGAAGATCTTCCAGGATTTGTCTATTGTTGTCGACTTCAAGAGAGAAGGGATCTTTCGGGGTTTCTAAAATATAAGGTAAGCCACAAGTGATATTCCGCCATAGGCCATCTTATTGTGTTTTAATGTTAGATCAGATTTAACATGTGTGTTTAGGGCTGTCAACATCTCCATAGTCAAGTGGTGTTTTCGGGATTTTAGATTCGCAAAGGTAAGTGTATCTACCCATTCGGCCAAGGCCTATTTAGCAACTTAGATCTATTTCCTACTTATTCAAAAGCCGAAAACTAACCAAGTCAAGTGATTAAATGTTAGCCGATTGCAAGGGAGAAAGACTACAAGTTTTCGGGATTTGATCAGTAGGCAAATCTGCAGCAAGGTAAGAAAGTGGTTACGTTAATCCTTCGAGATTTGGTTTCATAGCCGAATGGTTTTTCATTGACATGTTCAGGGTTGGCCGAATATAGGGATTAAAGATCTAAATCAGTAGATCGGGTTCTCGGGATTTGGAGTAACTTGCTAAGTAAATCAGGTGTGTACCCCACACTGAATCTTAATAGATTATGGCTCTAATTTAATATATGTGTTATAATGATGTGAAAGCTATAGCTAAGTACCATGCAATGGTGCAAGTACCCAGGTACATTACCTTAACCTTAAGTTAATAAGTGCTATGAATAGTGTAATATGGTACATGTGTAAATCATGATAAGAATGTGAAATAAGGCCTATAGCTTGAGATTGCATGATATGAATGATATATGGGGCATATGGGATATTATGAATGGGGAAGTGAATGTGGTGACTTATGCCACGATATCTGAATGTGGTGACCTCGGTCACATTATCTGAATGTGGTGTTTCATGACACAAAATATTATCTGGTGGCTATGCCACAATATTTATAAGGGCGATGAGCACGCCGATCGCAATGATCGCTTCGATGGTGTGTGTGGGGATGGAGGGTTGACTTAGTAGTCCCCACTGTGCAAAAGTTGGTACAGTGATGTGTAGCGGATGGTACCTAGGTTTGGGTTCGGGTTGCATCATTACTTTTATCTGTTATATAGTTGTATGAAATAATATGATATGCCTAAATTGTTGAGGTCTAGTGTTGGTTACACATTGAGTCTGTTTGACTCACCCCGTTGGGGATTATTTTCTTTCAGGTGACGATCAGTGATGGACCGGTCGGCGGGAGCTTAGTGGTGGCCATGCTCAGCTTGAAGTTTTATTTAATTTTGGGACTTTTATATTTTATATTTTTGGAGTTATTTTGGGTATTGTTTCCGTTTGTAATAAGGCCACTGATATGAAACTGTTGATGCATGTCTTTAAGTTATTTTATTTTGATACGATTCTTATTTAATTAAACTTAAATGAATTTTTCCTAAAAATAAAAACGTTAGATGTTTTGACGCCTAAATGTGAATGAATTTTCAATTTAAGACAAACTTTGAAACGGAGTAATAAAGTTTTACAAAACCTAGATTTCAAAAAGAACAAGATTTTCAACTGAACCCAACCCAAAACCAGTTTTCTTCCAAAATCACTCAAATTTTCCAAATTAAACATACAAATTCTAAACTGTTTTACTCGAGGAATATACCAGATCCGGTCAAGGCTTGTGGGCCAGGTTTGGGGTGTTTCAATTAGTCACCCTAGTGAAATCTTGAACGTAAACCATGTCGACATAATTGACTCATTAGTAGAAGAAACTTTTGAGTCGACTTATGGAAATAAATCTAAAATGATGTTTGATGATTTTGAATCTATTAATGAATTATTGGTTCCTATGGATACTAAACTTCTACCTTCTGTTGTGTAGGTACCAGATCTGGAATTCAAACCACTTTCCGAGCATCTCAAATATGTATTTTTGGAGAATGATGAGACCATTGCCGACTGAAAAGGGATTAACCCCTTGATAGGCACACATAAGATTTTCTTGAAGGAAAATACGAAACCAAAGAAAGAGGCACGATGACGATTGAACCCAAATATGGTGGATGTGGTAAAAAAAAGAGAATTTCCAAGCCCAGACGAATGAAAGAATTCAGTTGGAATAGCCCCAATACTAGTTGAAGCGTCAAGCTAGCGACGTTAAACAAGCGCTTGTTGGGAGGCAACCCAATTTTTATTTTTCTTTATTTTTATTTTATTATTTATTACTTTATTTTTTTTGGATATTAATAAATTTATCTTCTTCTGTCTAGGTAAACTGGCGAGGAAAAAACCCAAGAATTGGCATACTTTCACAAGCATCCCTTATTCTATCCCAATTCCAGTAGGAATAGCGCGCCCCTGCTTTATACAAATCAAAACCTGCACCCAAACACCCCACCCTTCAGCCAAACACTCTACTTTTATACCCTCAAACCCTAAAAATTTATCCCATTTTTCACCCAAACCCCCACCAACCGTCGCACCTTCTTCCTCAGCCCCTACCAACGATTTTTCAAACACCATGGTAAGAACTCGCCCATGTCATCTCCATCTTCATCTCCACCGTGCAACTCGCCCACCTCATTAGCATGCAATGCCAAACCTTCCCCTCATTGCAGTTATGCGTGAACGACAATAACTACATGAAGAGTTTTTCTAAACCCTTTTACTTTCACCTATTTTTCTTTTTCCTTTTTCTTTCACATCGAGGACAATGTGTTTTAAGTAGGGGGAGGCATTCCTCATTATTTTTTTTTGTTTTATCTGTTGCTTTTACTGTTGTGTTACTGCTGCTACCTTGTGCTCGTTTCTGCCCATATTTATTTTTTTAGAATATTCTGCCTCTTTTCATGCCCAAGAATTTGACCACGACTTGCCTACTATTTGACCTATATGCATGATTCTTGTCTGCTGAGTTAGTTATGATTTTGCCTGTTTGATTTCATCTCCACTGTTTTATTTCTTTTAGGCTGAATAATTATGATTGATAGAGTTAACCCTATCTTGCTTATAGTAAAATTGATTAAGTCTAAATGTAAACAGAACACTTAATTAAAATTGCATGCTGAAATTCTATTCATGACTGTTAGGTAGTTGTTGAAACTTATTTTTGACACTTGATTGTTTTCCCTAGTCCTCCAAATTAAAATTATGTTTCATTAATAATAAATTTTGTTGTTCTCGTGGTTATGAGTACAGCTTAAAATGTGGCTGACTGAGTAACTGGGATAGGGTGCTTGGGTTGTCATCCTATTTCGCGTTAAAAGGTTGTGTGACGTGTTAGGTAAACTCCGCTAACCGGAATTAAAATTTTTTTAGGAATATGTCGGGCTGAGTAACCAGGGTGGGGTGCTTGGCTGTCATCTCTCTTCACGTTAAAAGGTTCAATGTATTCTTAAGCAATAAAAATAATAATAAAAGAGAAAAAGAAAAAGAAAAAAATGTTTTATTAATAATAAAATTGCATTTGAGGGATAAAGGTGAAAACAAATAAGGTGTCTTGGTAAGTTTAGTAAATTATCTAATTTTCATGAAATAATCCAAGTCGATTTTAATTTTTGTTTGTATTAATTGGAATACTTTTTTAGTTTTACTTAAAGCAAGCTAAAGGTTCTCTTTATTTTTATATGCATTTTTCCTATTTCTTATAAAACTTTGGAGTGATATTTCTTTCATGGAAAAATTCTAAATTTCACAGTGGGTAGGAACCATACTTGAGGGTGAGTGATAAACCGTAATATGTACATATTTCAATCCCATATTTAGCATACTTTTGGATGATTTATCCCCTGAATTGTGAAATTTGATGCTCCTAATCCTTTAATTTCATGTTTTATACTTAGGAGAGCATCGGAGGATGAAAAGAATAAGAAACGGGCTAAAAACAGAGAAAATGGGCCAAAGTAAGAAGTCCACACTGCCTGGAGATAACCACACGGCCGTGCCACTTTAGCAGACCCAAACACGGCCTGGGCTCGATTCACACGGCCGTGCTACACGGGCGTGTCTCTTCCATGACTCGTTTTAATTCCATTCGGATTAGGTTACTTAGGGGCCAAGAAAGACATTCCAAAAGCCTATATAAACACCCTAAGTGTAACCTAAAAGGAGGAGGCCAATGAGCGAAGCCAGAGAGGGCCGAATTGTGGGATTTACGGGAAGACAGCCAGTTGATCCATCTCAAGAAGCCAGAATCATACTCAAGACGGAAGATCTTCCCTTCAATTTCCTTCAGGGGGTTTTATGGTTTTTCTTATGTTTTGTTTTATACTTTCTTCTGAGATTTATTCTTTATAAACATGAACTAAACCCCTCAAATACCTGAGGGGGATGAAACCTAAGACGGATCTTGTTATTGTTTTTTGAACTACATGATAAATACTTGATTTGTTCTTAATTATGTGTTCTTAATTCTTGCTTTGATATTTTAGGATATTGAATCAAGTATTGATGTGCTTAGGCAGTGGAGCAAAAGTCCCTATTTAAGAGTAGATCTAGCATAGTTAAGTGGAGTTGATCGCACTCCTAAAGATAGGACGACGAAAATCTATCGGATTAGGGTCAAACCTAATATGAGAGTCCATAGATCGAGTTAATGCAACTCTAGGGGTTTTAATTAGAAAGATATTTCAATTAATCAACCTAGGGTTAGACGTTAGTAGCCTCGAAAGAGGTATTAATATAAATTAAGGAATCCTATGGATCAAGTCAAGTGAATAAATCGTCTGGTTCAGAGTTAGATAACAAGTGAAGTCTAGGTGGATTCTTCCTCGGGTATTGTCTTAATCAATTGGTTTTCCCAAAAGTATTTCCCCAAATTCATTCTCCGAGCCTTAGTATCTTTAGCTTAGTAATTAGTTAGTTTTAGATTAGACATCAATTCCCTTAATTCTTAGGCTAAATAATAGAAAGATAGTAATTACTAGTAATCTTGGTCCTTGAGGATACGATATTTCCGGTCTTGCCATAGCTATACTACCAAACGATAGGTGCGCTTGCCTTATTCGTTGTCATAGTTAGTTTGGACACGATCAAGTTTTTGGCGCCGTTGCCAGGGACTAAGATATTAGGAGCACTTTATTTTTATTACTTTAGCCATTATTTTTATTTTTATTTTTTACTTTTTTGAGTTTTATTTTCTTTTCTTTTCTTCTAATAGGTTTTTCTAGTTTATGACTAGAAGGAACCCGTCAGGACCCTTGATCTTTGATAGTGATATAGAAGGTACCGTTCGTAGAAACAAAATAGAAATAAGGCGAAGCTTACAATACATAGAAGAAGAGCAGGAGGACGATACCAAAACTACCGAAGAGATGGTTGATAACAATCCGCTACCTCCTGTGGTTGCCACGAACCCGGTGAATAAAAATCCTGCTCCTCGTACTATGTATGATTATGCTAAACCTAATTTAACAGGAACTGAGTCAAGTATTGTTAGACGCGCTATTCTTGCAAATAATTTTGAATCAAAACCTAACACAATTCGGATGATACAACAATTTGTTCAGTTTGATGGTTTGCAGGATGAAGATCCAAATAATCACTTGGCGAATTTCCTAGAATTTTGCGATACTTTCAAAATAAATGGCGTTTCTGATGATTCTATTCGTCTTCAGTTGTTTCCCTTTTTGTTGAGGAACAAAGCTAAACAGTGGTTGAACTCGTTACCACGAGGATCAATCACTACATGGGAACAAATGACCGAAAATTTTTTGTTAAAATATTTTCCGCCGGCTAAAATGGCTTAGTTGAGGAATGATATCTCTTCTTTTGTGCAGATGGATTTAGAGACACTTTACGATACATGGGAGAGATACAAAGATCTATTGAGAAGGTGCCCACATCATGGATTACCCTTGTGGCTACAGGTCCAAACTTTTTACAATGGTGTGAACCCCTCAACCAAGCAGTTGATTAATTCAGTCGCCAGCGGAACCCTGAATAACAAAACACCTGAGGCTGCCTACGAATTCATTGAAAAGATGTCACTGAATAACTATCAGTGGCAAGTCACGAGGACAAGGCCAACAAAAGCCGCCAGTGTTTTCAACCTCGACGTAGTAACCATGCTATCAAATCAGGTAGAGATGTTAAATAAAAGGATTGATGGTTTATGTGGTTCTTCGCAGGTACATCCAGTTATGCAGTGCAATACGAATGAATAAGGGATGAGCAATACAGAATATCCACCTTATAACCCGAGTGCTGAAAACGCGCAAGTTCACTATATGGGTAATAATTCTAGACCTGAAAATAACCCTTATAGTAATACTTACAATCCAGGTTGGAGGTGTCGTAATCATTTTTTTGTAAAACGGGGTCGACTTTATATTTTGAAAATGAAAATGAAAAAAGGAGTCGCCACCAATCCTTTTTTATGATGTGTGATCGGGTCACCTCGTGATTCAATCGCTTTAATAAAATTTGAATTTACAAAAATGACGATTTTTAGTCTACGAAATTTAAAAAACGGGTTCGGGAGTCGGTTACGCACGAGGGAGGGTTAGCACCCTCGATACGCCCAAAATTGGTACCTAGTTGATTAATTAATGTCTTAATGTCAAAAATTTGAAAAGATTCAAAAATACGATCCTTTTTGTAAAAGAAAACTTGAATAAATTAAACCGGATGCCGAGACCCGCTTACTTCAAAGAAATAAAATGTATCGTCTAGTGAGTTAGGATACGACGTTTCAAATCCTCGAAACTAAACTTGTCTTTTAACACTTAAAACTTGTGCATTTAAAATTAAGAAGGATATTCGGTTATTCGGGTCAAATGAAAACCCAAAACCCAGTAAGTAAGGGCACGATTTCTCGAAATTCCAAATACAGAATATTGCCTTTGGTTTTTGGAAATCCTTATCTTGAGAAAACAAAATGTCACATCCAGTGAGTTGGGACACAACACTTTTGAATTTCTGAGAATAAGTTTTTATTTAACTTATGTGCTTTGATTTTAAAAGGAAAATAATAGGTTCTTTAGATTCGATGAGAAAAATCGAGACCCAGTAAGTTAGGGTACGATTTCTTTTGATTCTTAGAACGCGGAATGTTTGTTTATTTCAAAAATCAAAAATCTCATATTCGAGTATGACTAAACGTGTAAATCTTATATTTAAAGAACAATTACGCGACATAAAAAAATAAATTAATAAAACATAAGGATCATGATAATAATAAATAACAAAGATGCATGCCATAACAACATTAAAAAATATTAGTGATGATAATAATATTAACAACGAAACAAATGATAATAATAATAAAACCACAATAAACCGAAAATACTAGCCTATTTAGAAATTAAAGAAGAAAAATAAAAACAATAAAAAATATACATATGTATATATATAAGATAATAAATAAATGATGAAACAAATAAATAAATAAATGAATAAGTGAGTAAATGAGACAAATATATGATATTAAATTTAAGTATTTTATAGGTAAAATAATAAAAATTAATTAATTAATAAAACTAATACAGGATTTAGGTAAAGATAACGAAAATAAGTTAATAATAACAAAAATAATAGTAAGAACTAATGGTAAATCAAATAAAAAAATAAGTATTATGTACAATAGTTTAAAGATAATAAAATAATAATAATAAAGTTAATAGTGATAAAGAAAATAATAATAATAGTAGAATAGCATAATAATAATAAAGGGCAAGTAAATGACTTAATAATAAATGGAATAAAATAAAAAAATGCACATGTAAAAATATAAAATAAACAAGCCATAAAGAAAGAATGAGTAACTAAACGATTAAAAAAATAAAATGAAATAAATAAATAAATAAAATATTAAATGAATAAAACAATTTCTAAAAAGAAAATAAAAATAAATGAAATTAAACCGGTTTAGGATGAAAATGAAATCGAAATAAAATTTGAGGTAGGAATTGCAAATGATTTAAAGAAGAAAGTACCAAAATAAAACACGCTAAAACAAAATAGGGACTGAATGGGACAATATCCCTTTGTCCTCATGCGCGTGTGTATCAGTTGACTGAATTGGAACAGAAATAAAATTAGAGGGACAAATTAAAAAAATAAAAAATAAAAAAGGACCGAATTAAAAAACAAAAAAATACGGGAGGGCAAAAGCGGTAAATAACCCTTTTAACAGAAACACGCGGATCCTCCCTTGGGTCGGGTCACACGCACGGGTCGACCTCCATACGGCGCCGTTTTGGCGCTGATGCCCCTGGTGCAAAACGACGCCATTTTGTGGATGTATTTAAACCAAATTTTTTTTGTGAAAATTTTCATTTGCTTCAAAAAACATCTTCCCCTTTCTTTTTTTTCTCTGCAGGGGATGAGGGCCCGGCGAGAATCCGTCCGACTGCCGCCGCGACGGCGCCGCCATCCACGGCGGGCGGAAGGTAAAATATTCCTTTTTTCGACGAAATAAAAATGTAAGTTTCTTCTTCCCTTTTTTACTATTTTTGATATATATATATACATATACGAGTATATAATTTTGAGAGAAAAGAAAATAAAGAAATAGGCTTATGTACATACTGTTTCGAAAAAATAAGAAGAAAATAAGAAGAAAAAAAATCAAAGAACAAAAGGGCCTTAGCCTTCTTATATCAACTGCTTACTGTTTTTTATTTTTGGTGTGTTTGAATCTCTGTTTGTATTCAATAATCTCCTTTTTTATTTCAAAAATCCCCCTTTTACATTTGTTTATTTTCGGGCTTATATAGCCGAATGAAAAAAGAAATACAATATCTTCTGTTTCAATTGTATGCTTCTTTTTCTCTGTTTGCTGGTCCATGTGCGGTGGCAGGGGGCAGGTACGCCGAAGGCTGTCCTGGCAGTGGTCAAACGCGCCACTTGCGCTGATGATGGGACGGACGTAAGAGGGCTGCAGCGCTAGGGTTTTCAGAAACCCTAGCTTTCTGAAATTTTTTTAATCTTTTGGGCCGCTGGTAAATTAGGCTTGGTTTTAATTTAATTTGGGCTCGTACTTTGTAATTTGGACTTTGTTTTTTTGTTGTTGGTTTGGGCCCCGGGCGAATTTGGGCCTGTACAGCTGCCCCTCTTTGCTCATTGTCGTGTAGCGAGAATGGAGCAAAAACTTTGAAAGGACCAATTTTGCCCGGTCTTGCTGAGTCTCGGTGCTTCTTTTCTTCTTCTTCAAGTAACCTCGCTCTAACTCACTGCAACTTCAGAAGTATAGGAATTAGTGCTTCGATCCGCTCGAATGTAATTTCAGGGAGAAGAGATTTGTAGCTTCGATCTACTCCACTGGAACTTCGAGGAAATAAGAATTGGAAATTTCAACCTGCTTCACTGCAACTTCAGGAAGATAAGATCCGTCGTAATTTGTAGCTTTAATCTGTTCTACTGCAACTTCAGGGAAATAAGATTTACTGTCTACAGTCTGCTCTGCTGCAACTTCAAAGAGATAAGACTTGTAGCTTCAACCTTTTCCACTGCAACTTCAGGTAGATAAGGTTTATTTTGATCTACTCTACTGCAACTTCAGGGAGATAAGATCTGTGATTTATAGCTTCAATCTATTCCACTGCAACTTCAGGGAAATAAGATTCGCTATCTTCAGTCTATTCTACTGCAATTTCAGGGAGATAAGACTTGTAACTTCAACCTGCCCCACTGCAACTTCAGGGAGATAAGGTTGGTTTTGATCTGATCTACTGCAACTTCAGATATTTGTAGCTTCGATCTACTCCGTTGGAACTTCAAAGAAGTAAGAATTGTTGCTCCAATGTAATCTCAGGGGGAAGGGATTTGTAGCTTCGACCTACTCCGTCGGAACTTCAAGGAGATGAGAATTGATCCTCAATGTAATTTCAGGGAAAATGGATTTGTTGCTTCGACCTATTCCGCTGAAGTTTCAACGAGACAATAATTCAGGTAGAAGAGATTTGCAGCTTCGATCTTCTCTATTGAAACTTCAAGGATATAAGAATTCAGAGAGAAGAGATTTGTAGCTTCGATCTTCTCTACTGAAACTTCAAGGAAATAAGGATTTCAGGGAGAAGGGATTTGTAGCTTCAACCTACTCTGTTAGAACCTCAAAGGGATAAGAATTTAGAGAGAAGAGATTTGGAGCTTCGATCTTCTCTACTGAAGCTTTCAAGGATATGAGGATTCCAGGGAGAAGGGATTTGTAGCTTCGACCTGCTCCGTTTGAACCTCAAAGGGATAAAAATTTAGGGAGAAGAGATTTGTAGCTTCAATCTTCTCTACTGAAACTTTAAGGAAATGAAAATCGATAATTTCAACCTGCTTTAATGTATCTTCAAGGAGACGAGGTTGGTGGCTTAAATCTACTCCGCTGCTTCATGGAGATAAGATTCACCATCTTCGAGCTGCTCTACTACTGCTTAGGGAGACAAGATCTGTAATATTCAGTCTACTCCACTGCCGCTTCAGGGAGATAAGGCTGATGACTTAAATCTACTTCGCTGCTTCATGGAGATGAGATTCACCGTCTTCGATCTGCTCCACTACTGCTTAGGGAGACAAGATCTGTAGCTTTCAGTCCGCTCCACTGCAAACTCAGGGATGCCAGACTAGTGTTTTCGATCTGCTTCACTGTAAACTCAGGAAGACAAGATTTGTGAATTCACTGATATTGCGACATCGTCCTCTGGGGGACCTATCCTATAAAATTGATTTTATGTGTTTATGCTTATGCAAAATGGTTAGGATGCAATAATCAAAATGAATCTAATGCTCTTAACTAAATGTATTATGGACGACATGAGAATGGTCTTTTGTTAAATGTTTAAGATGTCATCGCTCATTGTTTACCAGAGCTTTATCACTGACGTATTGTGTTTTCTTACTCTGCTGGCATTTGACAGAAAATCTGAAAACATTTTTGCTCAACTAAATTGCCCCACTAACTTTAGGGTCCTTTCAACTATACCTCAAGGACATAAGGCTTATACCATTTTCAAGCCATCTCGTTGCGGTTCAGGATTATAGGATTTGAAACTTTTTCGATCCAACCTGCTGCAAATCAAAGATATAGGATCTGTAACTTATTCCGTCAACTGATCACTCCCAGGGTAACCTAACCAAATGTGTATGCATGATATTTACATAAATGCAGAATATCATTTTTTTCGAGAACGATTCCCCTCTTACACTTGGGTTAACAATGTCTATCTTTCGAGGTTGTATCACTGATGAAATGTCTTGTCTTTTTGTTCAACCAATAAAAAGTCCAAAGAGATATTTATCTTTCTCTAATATCTATAAACTTTAGGCTTGGTGAGTTCTAAACAACAATCCTGTTTCAGGGTCTTATATTATTTAGAAGCTTCCAAAGTAATATGCAAAACTCCTTTTATGAAAGTATTATTAGTCCACTAATCATTATTTCAATGCATAATGCTTGAAAAAGATCATAACAATAGACTGAAAGGAAATTAATTAGGAGCATAGCTCAAAGCAAGTAAGTTAATCAAGGATAGCAAATGCAATTAAGAAAGAAATTTATAGGAACGTATCTGGAAAAGAATAAGGTAATCAAAGATAGAAAATTCAAAATGGGTAAGATGGAAAACTAGGTGCCCTAGATATCGCAGCCTGAGCTTCTCTGTACAAACTTTTTTGGGACCATTTTGAGCTGAATATGTATTGGGGATCCGGAGTACTTTATCGATGCCCTAAGACGTATCATGCTTCGTCATTGTTAATTTAGGCATAGCAAGACTACTGTATACCCCATTTTTTATCAAAATTTGAGCCGCCTTTTTCGGGTTTTCAACTCAAATGCCCTTTGGTCTCAAAGTGCCCTTTTCGGGTTTTCACCTTGGCCTCTCCTTTTTTCTTTTTCTTTCTTGTCCCTTTTTTTTTGGAAAAAAATTTATTGAATCTGAATTCACCAGATTGGGCAGGTCATTGCCATCCATCTCGGTCAATATCCATGCTCCCCCAGAACAAG
Organism: Gossypium bickii; assembly: GCA_025503065.1. NCBI lineage: Eukaryota > Viridiplantae > Streptophyta > Magnoliopsida > Malvales > Malvaceae > Gossypium > Gossypium bickii. The sequence continues at coordinate 25,064,460 of CP106711.1, read as the reverse complement.
CCTTTTTTGCTGCATAAGGTCCTTCCCAGTTTGGCATCCACTTTCTTTTGAAGTCCCTTTTACATGGGAAAAATTTCTTCAAAGCCCTATCATGAAATTTTCTAGGGCTATCCTTTTTTGTTGTAAGCTTGCATCATCTGATCGTGACAGATAGCTTTTAACATTTTCTCTTCAAATTCAACTGATCACATCGGGATTGAATCCATTCTGCCTCATCCAACTTCAGTTCTGATGAAACTTGGAAAAAAGGAATTTCAACTTCAATGAGCGAAACCAATGAGAAATGTGTTACCCCTGTGACAATCCTAGCTAACGTTTGATAAGCATAGAGAGTAAATAGTAACTTTTGTATGCAACATTTACAAATCTCAGTCATTTTCAAAAATTTTGAATGATTTTTTTGTTACCTTTGCTGCACTGATATGGTGTCTGATCTTTGAACAGATTGTGCAATTATGCTAGACATGTTCTTTTCTGGCATTCTTTATGGCCACTATTTTTGAATTTGAACTTGCGTTTGAACTCAAATTTCAATTTGAATTTGAACTTGAATTTGAATTTAGATTTGGATTTGGATTTGGATCTGGATTTGGACTTGAATTTGAATTTGATGACTATTGACTTTGTAACTTTGGCATATGAAGCGACCTTCACCCTCTTAGTAAAATAATTGACAACCACGAAGATGAATTGGTGTCGGCCAAATGCTCTTGACGAGATTGGCCCCATAACATCTATGCCCCACATAGAAAAAATAGAGGAGGCACATAAGTCTTGTCTTCCTCAATTTTGGCATTTACAGCGTAACTGATGCAATTTCCCTTTCTTGGTAATCCAGTAGCCCGAACCTCTTGATTAGCCCCTTGTAGAACCATTAACTTGGGTTCTTAAACACGAACCTTAACAGCATACCCACTTTTCAGTAGCCTGGCGTGCCTTGATATGATCGTACGAAAACCTCTTTGAATTCTTGAAAATAGCTCAATGACAACTCGCCTTATTTTTGTGGTGAGTTAGGCTTCGATTTTTACCCCTTTCCGGAACTCACAACGTCCGCTGACCCTTTGCAAGGTAAAGTCTATTTTCATCTTGTTCTACATTCCTTAACAAATCAAAAGATAGGCTACAATCTCTATCATCTTCAAAGTCCTTAGATCCCTTAGACCTATATCTTATTCCAAAAGGGAGTTAGTAACAGCGTTGCTCATGTCTTGATATCTGGGTACCTATTGTAGTTACAAAGGTAAATTCCTAAGAATAAATAATTCTAAGGATGATTATTTATGTGGTATGATCATTAAAGAATATTCCAAAGAACAAAAGAATGTATAGTATGAAAAAAGAATAAAAATATTTACTCAAAAAGATGCATTTTATTGAAATAAAAATTCTGGACACAAGTCTATTTCACGAAAGGACTTTTATTGCTTCTAGGCTGAAGGCAGTAACCGTGTTTTGAATATTACTCTAGATTAGCTTTAAAAATACAGAGATCTCTTCCACAATCCCATTGTTCAAAACACTCCAAGTACGTAAAGGTAGAAGCTTGGAAAAGTCTATTCTCTAGTTTTCTCTTCGAATATGTCGTTAATGTCTAGATTTCCCAACACTCCCACCAGGTATTTGATCTCTTCAATTTATTATCCATCAGGCCTTGCACTAAGGCCTTGAGCTCGATGCATTCTTGGATCTCATGCCCCTATCTATCATGGAACTCACAATGTTTACCCCTTTAACTGAAAGGTTGGGTAACGAATTTTCTGCACCAGAAGGATCATCGAATTTTACGATACCCAATTTGATGAGTCTTTCGATTATCTTTTTAAAAGTGGCACAGTTCTCAATCAAATACCCTGTGATTCCTCCATGGTATTCTTATTAGGCATTTACAACGTACCATTTGGGGTATGGGGGACGTATTGGTTCTATATGAAAAGGGGATACAACATGTGCGTCAAACAAAATTTGGTACAACTCCCTATACGTGATTGGGATGGGTGTGAACTGGGGTTTTTCTGAGTTCGGTCTTGGATTGGATTCTGGCTTTGGGGAGATCTGACGGCTGGTAGTTACTGTTCTTGGCTGGCCTACTGTGATCAGCTCTGAATGGCCCTAGTTATACCTACTCGTACTATTCGCTTCCTTTTCCTTCTTCTTCGGAGCCTTTAAAGTCTATTCTCCAATTTCTTTTGTTTCTACCAGAACAATCGGTTTGGCTCGATCATCCTTTGGGTTAAAATCTGAGCCCGTCAGGAAGTTCAACAGGGCCGAAGTATTTGTCTATCATTGGGGTCCGATAATGACAGGTACCCCATGCGAATGCGTGTCTGCTTTAGTTGGGACACTTATTGGGGAAAATCCGAGGGAATAAATGATGTCTTCGTTATCATCCATACTGTTGACCACTAGGCCACCCCTTTTTTCAAGTCCTCCGGCTAGTAACTGGGTTAACTGGCCTATTATATTCCTTTGGAGTTCTAGCATTTGTTCCCGCATCTCTTGTTGAATTTAGGTCAATTGCTCATGCATCTATATTTGCATTTTCTCTATTCTTTCCAACCTTTGGTCCATAGCCTTTGTTCTCGCGCGGGTAACGTAACGATGCTCGATTCAGTAAACTTTTGTCGATTTCAGTTAGCTGAAATAATTTTACCTAATTAGGGTCTTTCTACAAATTTTAATGCATATGATGTGATGTAATGCAAATGCAGGAAATGCAATGCCAATGCATGGAATGAATGTAAAAAGAAAGAGAGGCGTTGATTCTGAATTTAATTCCATTAGAAGAACTTTTCTAGAAAATAAATTCCTTTACATAAAACGGATTACATATGAGGCTTTGTCCTCATAGTCCAGGTGAAGACACCAATCTTTTTCTTTATATCCGGACGTTATAGTCGTGACCCATGGACTTTCTCAATAGATGTTTCTTCTAGCTCCTTGTTGCTTGATCCAGGCCGTGACTCTTTGCTCACTTATCCCCACGATGCTCGTTAGTTCCTTTAAGAAAGTCAAGACGTGACGGCTCTTGAATAGTTTTTGTCGGCTTGAATCCTCAGGCAAAGTCTTTTATTCTTCTGCAGCCTTCTCTCGTTGTTTACTTGGACTATATTCGGACGACCGTATTATAATCCACTTTATCAAGAAATCTGTTTTCACATTACAAGCTCTTCTATTTAGCAATCGAATATTAATCAACTCCTCATTTCTATGATAATGCAATGCAATGCAATCAAAACAAAAGAAAACACGTTAGTACAAGAGAAATAAATAACACAGAACACTTGTCCGGGTGACCACTAGGGTTTGGCGTGGCTCTATCTAGGGTAGGCTCCTAGGTCTCTCTATATGTGGTTTAGTTCTAAAGTTAAGGTACCCGAACCAGCAGATTCTTTGATCCTCACCCATTATAGGCTCATACGGACTGAGTTCAGTTCAGGGGGATACATTTCCCTATGGCTGCACGGAGATGAAAATCTCACGAAGACATAGGTATGGATGTATCTCGAAAGTGATCCACTATCCTGCACGGAGGTGAAAACCTCACGAAGGAGTAGCTTCTCACTCCCACTTAAAAGGGTAAGACCAAAATGGTCCCTATGCAATATGATGCTAGACTCAAACCACGGTAATTATGAAATAACAATACGAACAAATACAATAATAGGATCGTAATTTTTCCAATCAGATTTTCAATTTTCAACAACAAGACAGAAAACAATCAATTTTATGACTAGACTCTCTCATGTCCCCAGTGGAGTCGCCAAGCTGTCGTAACCATTTTTTTGTAAAACGGGGTCGACTTTATATTTGAAAATGAAAATGAAAAACGGAGTCGCCACCAATCCTTTTTTGTGTGGTGTAATCGGGTCACCTCGTGATTCAATCATTTTAATAAAATTTGAATTTACTAAAACGACGATTTTTAGTCTACGAAATTTAGAAAACGGGTTCGGGATTCAGTTACGCACGAGAAAGGGTTAGCACCCTCGATACGCCCAAAATTGGTACCTAGTTGATTAATTAATGTCTTGATGTTGAAAATCTGAAAAGATTCGAAAATACGATCCTTTTTGTTAAAGAAAACTTGAATAAATTAAACCGGATGCCGAGACCCGCTTATTTCGAAGAAATAAAATGTCGCGTCCAGTGAGTTAAGATACGACGTTTCAAATCCTCGAAACTAAACTTGTTTTTTAACCCTTAAAACTCGTGCATTTAAAATTAAGAAGGATATTCGATTATTTGGGTCAAATGAAAAACCGGAACCCAGTAAGTTAGGGCACAATTTCTCAAAATTCCAAATACAGAATATTGCCTTTGTTTTTTAGAAATCCTTATCTCGAGATAACAAAATGTCACATCCAGTGAGTTGGGACACAACACTTTTGAATTTCCGAGAATAAGTTTTTATTTAACTTATGTGCTTTGATTTTAAAAGGAAAATAATAGGTTCTTTAGATTCGATGAGAAAAATCGAGACTCAGTAAGTTAAGGTACGATTTCTTTCGATTCTTAGAACCCGGAATGTTTGTTTATTTCAAAAATCGAAAATCTCATATTCGAGTATGGCTAAACGTGAAAATCTTGTATTCAAAGAACAATTAAGCGACATAAAAAAATAAATTAATAAAACATAAGGATCATGATAATAATAAATAACAAATATGCATGCCATAACAACATTAAAAAATATTAGTGATGATAATAATATTAACAACGAAACAAATGATAATAATAATAAAACCACGATAAACCGAAAATACGAGCCTATTTAGAAATTAAAGAAGAAAAATAAAAACAATAAAAAATATACATATGTATATATATAAGATAATAAATAAATGATGAAACAAATAAATAAATAAATAAGTGAGTAAATGAGACAAATATATGATATTAAATTTAAGTATTTTATAGGTAAAATAATAAAAATAAATTAATTAATAAAACTAATACAGGATTTAGGTAAAGATAATGAAAATAAGTTAATAATAATAACAAAAATACTAGTAAGAACTAATGGTAAATCAAATAAAAAAATAAGTATTATGCACAATAGTTTAAAGATAATAAAATAATAATAATACGATAATAATAATAAAGTTAATAATGATAAAGAAAATAATAATAATAATAGTAGAATAGCATAATAATAATGGACAAGTAAATGACTTAATAATAAATGGAATAAAATAAAAAAATGCACATGTAAAAATATAAAATAAACAAGCCATAAAGAAAGAATGAGTAACTAAACGATCAAAAAAATGAAATAAATAAATAAAATATTAAATTAATAAAACAAATTCTAAAAAGAAAATAAAAATAAATGAAATTAAACCGATTTAGGATAAAAATGAAATCGAAATAAAATTTGAGGTAGGAATTGCAAATGATTTAAAGAAGAAAGTACCAAAATAAAACACGCTAAAACAAAATAGGGACTGAATGGGACAATATCCCTTTGTCCTCATGCACGTGTGTATCAGTTGACCAAATTGGAACAGAAATAAAATTAGAGGGAAAAATTAAAAAAATAAAAAAGGATTGAATTAAAAAAAAAGAATGCGAGAGGGCAAAAGCGGTAAATAACCCTTTTAACAGAAACACGCGGATCCTCCCCTGGGTCGGGTCACGCCCACAGGTCGACTTCCATACGGCGTCGTTTTGGCGCTGATGCCCCTGGTGCAAAACGACGTCGTTTTGTGGATGTATTTAAATCAAATTTTTTTGTGAAAATTTTCATTTTTTTCATTTGCATCAAAAAACATCTTCTCCCTTTCTTTTTTTCTCTGCAGGGAATGAAGGCACGGCGAGAGTCCGTCCGATCGCCGTCGCGTCGGCCACCGGTCGCCGTCCACGGCTGCCGGAAGGCAAAAAATTCCTTTTTCCGTCTAAATAAAAATGTAAGTTTCTTCTTCCCTTTTTTTACTCTTTTTGATATATATATACATATACGAGTATATAATTTTGAGAGAAACGAAATAATGAAATAGGCTTATGTACATACTGTTTCGAAAAAAAAAAGAAGAAAACAAGAAGAACAAAAAATCAAAGAACAAAAGGGCCTTAGCCTTCTTATCTCAACTGCTTACTATTTTTTATTTTTGGTGTGTTTGAATCTCTGTTTGTATTCAATAATCTCCTTTTTTTTTAATTTCAAAAATCCCCCCTTTTACATTTGTTTGTTTTCGGGCTTATATAGCCGAATGAAAAAAGAAATACAATATCTTCTGTTTCAATTTTCTGCTTCTTTTTCATTGTTTTCAGGTCCATGTGCGGTGGCAGGGGGCAGGTACGCTGAAGGCTGTCCTGGCAGTGGTCAGATGCGCCACTTGTGCTGATGATGGGACGGACGTAAGAGGGCTGCGGCGCTAGGGTTTTCAAAAACCCTAGCTTTCTGAAAAAAAATTTTAATCTTTTGGGCCTTTTGGGCCGCTTGTAAATTGGGCTTGGTTTTAATTTAATTTGGGCCTGTACTTCGTAATTTGGAATTTGTTTTTTTGTTGTTGGCTTGGGCCCCGGGTGAATCTGGGCCTGTACAGGAGGAACCACCCCAATTTCTCATAGGGTGGCCAAGGAAACCAAAGACAGCAACCCCTCTCAGGCTTCCAATAGCAACCCTACCCACAAGAAAATAAGCCGAACCTTTAGGAGATGCTAACAAAATTTATAGCGATGCCAGAAACCCGTTTCCAAAACACCGAGACAGCACTCAAAAATCAACAAGCATCGATTCAAGGGATCGAGAACCAATTAGGGCAACTTGCTAAGCAGTTCTCTGAACGATCACAAGGAAGCCTGCCAAGCAACATTGAAACTAATCCGAAGGAGCAACTTCAAGCAATAACCGCTCATGATAGTGAAGGATTAGATGAAACAAAATTGAGGCAAGAGAATGTGGTAAAGGAAGGTAAGGTTGAAGTAAGTCATGATAAGCCAAAACCGGTAATTAAAGAGTACCAACCTCGTGTGTCATACCCCACTGCGATGAAGAAAGACAACACAGATGAACAATTTGGTAAATTTCTTAAACTTTTAAAGAAATTACATATTAACTTACCATTTCTTGAAACTTTTTCACAGATACCAGATTCAAGGAAATTTTTAAAAGAGCTTTTGACAAACAAACGGAAGTTAGACGAGGAGTCGCATATGGAGCTAAACACAGGGTGCTTAGCAATTCTGCAAAATAAACTACCACGAAAATTAAAAGATCCAGTGAGTTTTACAATTCCGTGCTTAATTGGTAGTTTATCTGTTAATAATGCTTTAGCTGATTTAGGGGTAAGCATCAATCTTATGCCTTATAAAATGTTTAAACAGCTAGGTCTAGGGAAACCCAAACAAACTAGGATGAGCATTCAACTAGCTGATAAAACTATTAGAATTCCTAGGGGTATAATTGAGGACGTACCCATGAAAATTGACAAATTCATATTCCCCGTAGACTCTGTCGTTTTAGACATGGATGAGGACAATAATATCCTTTTTAGCAACTGCTAGGACTAAAATTGATGTTGGTACAGGTGAACTCATACTTCGTGTAGGTGACTAGATAATCACTCTTCAAGCTCTTGACTCGGCTAGGACATCAAGTAATCAAGGTGAGAAAATAAATTCTATTAATGACCATTCGGCTAAATATTCTTTTCAGGAAGCACCACGAAACTACACAACTGAGTCAGATCCTAGACCTCATGCCAAAAAGGAAATAACTCATGAGGAATGAAGGCTTCAGATCGATGAACTAGATGAGTGGAAGTCACATTTGAAGGAAAAACTAGGAATACACGAAGCAGAACCAAAGCCACTCCATGGGACAAACAAATTTAAGATCGGAGATCAGGCATTATTGAATAAAATAGACCCTTGGATTGCCACTTCAGACCTTGATACAAACGAAGAAATCTCTTTTGAGGTACTGAATATCTTCCCACACGGAACAGTCGAGGTAACTGATCCCAAGTTTGGCACTTTTAAGGTAAAGACTACTCGACTCGAACTATATAGCAATCGTAGAATTGATAGCAGGGGTGAGGAGTTTCAACTCCTCAAACCACCATAAATGTGCGAATAAGAAGTAAGTCTAGCTTAAGACTTTAAACAAGCACTTCTCGGGAGGCAACCCGAGCACTAACCCCATTAATTTTCATATTGTTGATTCTTAGCATCTAACTACAAACTACGCAAATTTCCATCCACACGGCCTTTCACACGGGCGTGGCCGTGGCCGTGTGGACACCACAAATCTACACACCGGTGTGGCATAGTTCATGCAGAAATAGGACAAAATTCTCCCCAAGCCACAGACTCCGACTAAACACCACGGCCGTGCGATACAGCCGTGGTCGACACTGATTTATCAACATGAGAGTGGTGACCACTACAGGGGCGTGGGAGAAATGAACGAAGCACAACACGGCCGTGTGATACGACCGTGTGACCTAACACGCCCATGGTACACGGGCGTGAGAAATCACCATATCCCTATTTTTATATAAACCCCCTTTTCTACTCACTTTCTCCACCAAACCCCTTTCCTCTCAACAGTAGCCACCATAATTTCTCTTCCTATTACACCATCCTTACCACTATCACTCAATACCCAAAGGCAAGGCCAACATTACCATTCCCATGTCGAAGAAGCAAAAGGACAATAGCACAGTCTCCCCGTGCGAGATCGAATTACATGAGTTCATGCCGACCGCTTCATTGATTTGCTAAGCCAAGGACATTTGAGTCCATTTAATTTTTCTTTTTCTTTTCTCTTCTCCTTTATTTTCCTTCCCTTCATCTTTCTTATATTTAAATTTTATTATTATATTTCGATTTCTTTGATTTAGGTTCTAAAGGCTGCTTGGGAATCACCACACCAAGACCACTGCCAACTCAAGGAATCCATCCAAAATTCAGGAAGTTTCACTTCTCCCTATCTCTTATAATTTCATGCTATTAATCTTTAGATATATATCTTTGTACATTGAGGGCAATGTACATCTTAAGTGTGGGGGGTGAATTTTATTTTGAAAAAGTACCTAACTTTTTGCATTATTCTCAAATCCCTAAATTATGTCTTGTTCTTAAGTCATTTTCTCATGTTACTATTAGAATGAAATTTCCTTTGATTCATGATTTTTATTAATATGTTTTGGATTAAGTCATTGATAACTGTGCAGTGATAATTTAACACTTTAGGAGACTAGAGAATCAAGCATGATGAGTTTATTTTCAAGAATTAAAAATTTGCTAGGTTGTCTACTGAATCTAATTATTACCTTGAAGTTTGAAATTTACAAACTTGATATCAAAAACCCATAATTTTTGTGAGATTTTGAACCTTTTAGAGCATACATTCTTTACTTGCTCACTTTATTGATTATGAATGTGTCAACATTGATTTGTTATTCTAGAACTTGCTTCGATTATACATGTCAAGACCACATCATTGATTTGATATATTGAAATGATAAAGGCACCTAGGTTTTAACCCACTTACTTCCAAAAAGTCTACCTTCATGTTTAACCCTTAGTAAACCTCATTGATCCTAACAACCCTTTCATCGATTTACCCTCAACATTAACAAAAAAAAAATTTTGTTGAAATCCCTTTAATTAATTTGACCCCTATTCTGTCGAGATCTGATTTGAACGGATTACTTAGCTTAACTATGATTTCCATTTCAATTGTTAAATTCTTCATTATTACATGATTTGTTCCTAAAAAAAATCAAAGTATATTCATTATTAGTTCTATGTCAATTGAGCTTATACGTTTAAATTCCACATCTTGAGAAGAAGCTCGTGTTATGAAATTCTAATTGATGTAATTATTCGAGTCTTAGTTCATCTTTCTAGATAGGTAATTTGTCAATTCAATCTCGATTCTAACCCTCTAATTCAGCTTTTTTCCACATCTTTAACCGAAGCCTCATTACAACCCTTAAAAGACCTTTTGATCAGTGTATCATTTCATTCTATAATGGTGGAGATTTGATTTTCATGCAAGCCTATGGGATTAACTTTTCATGTTCGACTTTTGAGTGCTTAATTTTGAACCTTAAACACTTTGTGTGATTTGAGTGAATCTTTAGTGAGGATATCAACTCTTGTCGATTTTGAATTAAAAGTAATTATTTAGGTAAGGGGAAACACCTATGTTTTCGTACTTTAAAAACTATGACTTTGATTGTTTGAATATTTAGAACCCTTTTTGATTAAATTATCAATGTATAAATTACCTGTGAATTATGATGAAACACTATTGATGAATATTATGAATTGAGGAAGTTCATTCAAATTGTGAGTTGAGAATTTTGCTTGAGGACAAGCAAATGCTTAAGTGTGGGGGTATTTGATAAACCGTAATATGTACATATTTTAGTATCACATTTAGCATACTTTTAGATGATTTATCCCCTGAATTGTAGAATTTGATGCTCCTAATCCTTTGATTTCATGTTTTATACTTAGGAGAGCATTAGAGGATGAAAAGAACAAGAAACGAGCCAAAAACGGAGAAAATGGGCCAAAGTAAGAAGTCCACATAGCCTGGAGATAGCCACACGGCCGTGCCACTTTAGCATACCCAAACACGGCCTGGGCTCGATTTACGCGGTCGTGCCACACGGACGTGTCCCTGCAGTGACTCGTTTTAATTCCATTCGGATTAGGTTACTTAGGGGCCAAGAAAGACATTCCAAAAGCCTATATAAACACCCTAAGTGTAACCTAAAAGAAGGAGGCCGAGGAGCGAAGCTAGAGAGGGCCGAATTGTGGGATTTACTCGAAGACAGCCAGTTTATCCATCTCAAGAAGCCGGAATCATACTCAAGACGGAAGATCATCCCTTCAATTTCCTTCAAGGGGTTTTAGGGTTTTTCTTATATTTTGTTTTATACTTTTTTCTGAGATGTATTCTTTTATAAACATGAACTAAACCCCTCAAATACCTAAGGGGGATGAAACCTAAGATGGATCTTGTTATTGTTTTCTGAACTATATGGTAAATATTTGATTTGTTCTTAATTATGTGTTCTTAATTCTTGTTTTGATATTTTAGGATATTGATTCAAGTATTGATATGCTTAGGCAGTGGAGCAAAAGTCCCTGTTTAAGAGTAGATCTAGCATAGTTAAGTGGAGTTGATCGCACTCCTAGAGATAGGACGACGAAAATCTGCCGGATTAGGGTCAAACCTAATATGGGACTCTGTAGATCGAGTTAATGCAATTCTAGGGGTTTTAATTAGAAAGAGATTTCAATTAATCAACCTAGGGTTAGACATTAGTAGCCTCAAAAGAGGTATTAATATAAATTAGGGAATCCTACGGATCAAGTCAAGTGAATAAATCGTCTGGTTCAGAGTTAGATAACAAGTGAAGTCGAGGTGGATTCTTCCTCAGGTATTGTCTTAATCAATTGGTTTTCCCAAAAGTATTTCCCCAAATTCATTCTCTGAGCCTTAGCATCTTTAGCTTAGTAATTAGTTAGTTTTAGATTAAACATCAGTTCCCTTAATTCTTAGTCTAAATAATAGAAAGATAGTAATTACAAGTACTCTTGGTCCTTAAGAATATGATAGTTCCGGTCTTACCATAGCTATACTACCAAACGATAGGTGCTCTTGCCTTATTCGTTGTCATAGTTAGTTTGGACACGATCAGTAAGCATGGGCTAAGTAAGGGGAATTTGATAATACTCTAGAATGACATATTTTTATGTATTAATTACACATTTATTTTGACTATGATCCTACTAATTTGAGCTATTTATGGTTTTTTATCTTGTAGGGAATAAATCGAAGGCAAAAGGAAATTTAGGGGCTAAAAGCGTGAATTTAAAGATTAAAGGAGCCAACATGCGAAGTAGGAGAGAAGTGGTGCCAAAAATGCAAAGTATGGAAGACCTGAAGGAAAAAAGTGCAAAGAAGAGATTTTTATAAACACAAGACTCTATTTAATTTTTAATTATAGTAGGATAATTATTAAAAATTATTATTTAGATTTAATTTTAGCATTTATCTTTATTTACTTTAATTATCTTTATTTATTTGTATTTATCATTTAGAATTTAAGTAGGAATAAACTAGGTTTCCTAGTACTATAAATAGAGGATGGGGAGATACAAATTTCACTCATCTTTTCTGTAAACACTCTCTCCCACAAAAAGCTTACCTTTATTTCCCTTCATATTATTTAATAAAAATTCTATTTCCATTACATTTATTTCTTTTTCCCCAAAAATCATGAGCTACTAAACTTATCTAGCCAAAGGTTGTCGAAATTCCCCAAAAGGTTTATGAGGATTAGAATCCGCGCTTAGCCTTCCCAGCGAGTATTCATCGTTTCTCGACATTACGGGGCTGACGGTTCCGTCCATGTCCCTTAAAAGGTGATCTTTTCAACTTGTGCAAGGAACGGCCGCTTTGTATGTTTTGGGGAGGTTGCACCATCGGTTCATTAGCTTATTGCGTTAGAGGTTGGTGAGCCCAAGAGACAAAATGGCGTGGCATTCGTCATTGAGAAGTGATGATCTAGTATAAGATGGTCCCACAAAAGCGATTGTTGGCTAGAGTCAGGTTCCTCTAAATCGTAAGTCTAAAATCTTTGAGCTGGTGGTCGTAGAGGTCCTCTTCCATTATAACTGACTTATTTTGTTTAAGAAAGATCACCTAAAAGTCGAGGATTGAACCCAAGGCAGATCGAGACAACCGGGGGCTGGAATCTATCCATAAGAAACTTCTTTTCCTCAACTCTATTTATCTCTGGTATTTTAATTTTAATTTTCGCAATTTCAATTCACCCAGAAGTTTTAATTCTGTTTTTATTTTATTTTTTCCAAATCAAAAATTTTAATTCTATTTTTTTTTGTTTTTTTTTTCCAGGTACGCAGGTTTTCTTGGGCATGACTCTGTCCGGGATTTAAGGAATAAACATTTGTGCAAATTCGGTCCCTGAGGATTTGACCCTACTTCCCTTATACTATTCTTTTTCATTATTTTATAGGGATATGATATTTTTGGTGCTCTCAACGATCGCATCACATAATCTTTCAAATTTCAGCATATTCATCCATGGAAAATTTTCTATACTTTGATATCTATTCAAATTAACCGCCCAAATAGAGATATTAAGCTTTCCCGATCTCAAAAATATAAAATTACTAAAAACGGGACATAAGAACTTACCAATTTATAATTGGAAAGCTTGTTTTCTATCTCCTAGGGTTTCCATGTATTTTTTTATGAAGAATATGATATAAAATGATATTAATTTCTGTTTTAATCTTTATCATCTTTTAACTATTTCTATTTCCAATTTAGTCTTGTCCTTTTCCAATTTTTCCATGGATGATTCACCAAAAATATCTACATATATTCCATCAATGGTCTAATTACCATTTAAGGACCTCAAGTTTTAAATTTCATAGCTATTTAATCCTTATAGCTATTAGAATTTAAATTTGACATTTTATACAATTTAGTCCTTTCTACAATTAAGCACCTAATTGATAAAATTTTCTTATCAAAATTCTCATGTAGCCTTTCTACTATATTACTAATCATTTCATAATATTAAAATATTTTATCTTTTCGGCTTGGATTTGTGGTTACGAAACCACTATTCCGACTTCACTGAAATTAGGCTGTTACAACTCTTCCCTTTTAAGGATTTTCGTCCTCAAAAATCTTACCAGTAAAAAGATTAAGGTATTGCTTCCTCATTGCATCCTCTGGTTCCCAAATAGCTTCTTCAATTCCATGCTTTTTCTAGAGAACTTTTACCAATGCTATCTTTTTATTTCTCAGTTCTTTTGTTTCCCGTGCCAGAATCTTGATCGGTTCTTCAGTATATGTCATATCAGACTAAACCTCAACTTCTGTCGGAGAAATAATATGTAAAGGATCTGATCGATACAGTCTTAACATTGATACATGAAAAACATTATAAATATTTTCAAGTTCCGGTGATAATGCTATTCGATAAGCAACCGGCCCAATTCTCTCAATAATTTCATAAGGCCCAATAAATCGAGGACGTAGTTTTCATTTACGACCAAACTGGAGAACTTTCTTCCAGGGTGACACCTTCAAAAATACTTTATCACCAACCTCAAATTCTATTTCTTTTCTTTTAAGATCATCATAAGACTTTTGTCTATCAGAGGCTGCTTTCAAACTTTCTCGAATCACCTTTACCTTTTCTTCTGTTTCCCGAATTAAATCAACTCCAAGAATCTTCTTTTCACTAAGCTTTGTCCAATACAATGGTGTTCTACATTTTTGACCATACAGAGCTTCATACTGTGCCATTTTAATACTGGATTGATAATTGTTGTTATAAGCAAATTCAATCAAAGGTAAATATTTTTCCCAATTACCTTGAAATTCAAGTACACAACACAGTAACATATCCTCCAAAATCTGTATAACCCATTCTGATTGGCCATCTATTTGAGGATGAAATGCAGTACTGAAATGCAATCATGTACCTAGTGCCTCTTGTAATTTATTCCAAAATCGGGATGTAAACCGGGGATCTCTATCAGAAATAATAGAAACTGGCACCCCATGTAATCTAACAATTTTAGAGACATATAATTCAGCCAATTTATCCAAAGAAAAGTCCATACATACCGATATAAAATGTGCTGGCTTTGTTAACCGGTCGACAATCACCCAAATAGCATCTTTCTTTCTTGGAGTCAATGGTAATCCCAATACAAAATTCATTGTAACTCTTTCCCATTTCCACTCTAGTATAACAACTGGCTGTAATAACCCCGAAGGCACCTGATGCTCAGCTTTCACTTGCTGACATATCAAACATTTGGATAAAAATTCAGAAATATCTCTTTTCATTACCGGCCACCAGTACATCTTTTTCAGATCATTATACATTTTATTACTACAGGGATGCACAGACATTGTACTATTGTGAGCTTCATATAAAATCTTCTGTATCAACTCTGAATTCTTCGGCACACACAATCTGCCTCTGAACAACAAACAACCATCAGACCCCATCTAAAATTCCGAATCAGGATTCAATTCACATTTTGCCTGTAACTTCACATCATTCTTCGGAGCTTCACAAATTTGTTGCAAAAATACTGGTCTAACTTTCAACTTAGCCATAATAGAACCATCATCAGAAATAGACAACCGAGTATCCATCGCTCGTAAAGCAAATAAAGATTTTCTACTCAAAGCATCAGCAACTACATTGGCTTTAGCCAGATGATAATCAATCACAAAATCATAATCCTTTAACAGTTCAAGCCACCTGCGTTGTCTTAAGTTCAAGTCTTTCTGTGTCATCAAACACTTCAGACTTCTATAATCAGTGAAAATATGACATTTTTCATCATACAAGTAATGCCGCCATATTTTCAATGCAAACACAATAGCTGCTAATTCAAGATCATGTATTGGGTAATTTCTTTCACGTGGTTTTAATTGTCTTGAAACATAGGCAATTACTTTACCTTCTTGCATCAAAACACAACCTAAACCATATAAAGCTGCATCACTATAAATCAAAAATTCTTTACCCGATTCAAGCTGTACTAACACAGGTGCTTCAGTCAATAGAGCCTTCAACTTATCAAAACTTTGTTGGCATTTATCAGTCCACTCAAACTTTACATCTTTTTGCAACAGTCGAGTCATCGGAGAGACTATCATAGAAAACCCTTTGATAGATCTTCGATAATACCCAGCTAAACCCAGAAAACTTCTGACTTCTGACACACTCTTTGGTGGATTCCAATTAACAATTGCTGAAACTTTACTCAGGTCTCCCCTAATGCCTTCAGCAGATACAATATGTCCAAGAAATCCAACTTCTCATAGCCAAAATTCACATTTACTGAACTTGGCATACAACTGCTTCTCCTGTAAGGTTTGTAATACAATTCTCAAATGATCAGCATGCTTTTTTTTAACCCGAGAATAGACTAAAATATCATCAATGAACACCGCTACAAACCTGTCTAGGTACAGTTTAAAAATTCTGTTCATCAAATCCATAAACACTGTCGATGCATTAGTCAGCCTAAATGGCATCACTAAAAACTCATAATGACCATACCTGGTTCTAAAAGCTGTTTTTGGAACATCTGAGTCCTTTACCCGCAACTGATAATATCCCGAGTGAAGATTAAATTTCAAAAATATGGTAACTCCTTTTAACTGATCAAATAAATCATCTATTCGAGGCAACGGGTACTTATTCTTGATTGTAACTTTATTGAGCTGCCTGTAATCAATACATAACCTTAAAGATCCATCTTTCTTCTTCATAAATAAAATCGGTGCACCCCAAGGTGAAAAACTGGGTCGAGTAAAGCCTCTGTCAATCAATTCTTGCAACTGTGCTTTCAGCTCTTTCAACTCAGCTGGAGCCATTCTATAAGGTGCTATTGATATTGGTGTTGTTTTTGGAATGAGATCTATAGAGAACTCCACTTCTCTAACAGGTGGCAACCTAGGTAATTCTTCTGAAAACACATTAGGAAATTCACACACTACCGGCGCTGACTGAATCTTTGACTCAGTTACCTTTGTGTCCAAGACATAAGCAAGATAAGCATCACATCCTTTTTTGATACAATTCTGTGCTGTTACAACTGAAATCACATTAGACAAACCATCCAATTTATCAGATTCAACATGAAGTAATTTCTATTTTGGCGTTTAAGCACAATGTATTTTTGTTTACAATTCACCACTGCATCATGCTGGGTTAACCAGTCCATTCCCAAGATTACATCAAATTCATCAAAAGGCAGTAACATCAAATTAACTGAAAAGCATTTACCCTTTACCATCAATGGACAGTTTTTACAAACTTTGTCTATCATCACACTTTGACCTAGGGGATTTGAAACTTTCACCACAAATCCGGTAAATTCAACCGGTAAATTTTTAATAGATACCAAATTCAGTAATTTCATGCATATATACCAATTTCTACCATAATCTTTCAAATTTCAGCATATTCATCCATGGAAAATTTTCTATACTTTGATATCTATTCAAATTAACCCCCCAAAATAGAGAAATTAAGCTTTCCCGATATCAAAATATTAAAAATTACTAAAAACGGGACATAAGAACTTAACAATTTATGCTTGGAAAGCTTTTTTTCTATCTCCTAGGGTTTCCATGTATTTTTTATGAAGAATATGATATAAAATGATACTAATTTCTATTTTAATCTTTATTGTCTTTTAACTATTTCTATTTCCAATTTAGTCCTTGTCCTTTTCCAATTTTTCCATGGATGATTCACCAAAAATATCTACATATTTTCCATCAATGGTCTAATTACCATTTAAGGACCTCAAGGTTTAAATTCCATAGCTATTTAATCCTTATAGCCACTAGAATTTAAATTTGACATTTTATACAATTTAGTCATTTCTACAATTAAGCACCTAATTGATAAAATTTTCTTATCAAAATTCTCATGCAACCTTTCTACTATATTACAAATCATTTCATAATATTAAAATATTTTATCTTTTCGGCTCGAATTTGTGGTTACGAAACCACTATTCCGACTTCACTTAAATTGGGCTGTTACATGTTGGGCCATTAGCTAATATGAGATCTGATGGATTTGAATATGGGTCTAAAATGGGTGGTAAATTTGCTATAGTGGAAGGAAACAAGGTAGGTGTGCAGCTCGTTATGATCTTAGCCCAATTAAATAAATAAAAACATGATGTAGTACGAGTTGTCAATAAGGAGCAAAATAGGGAAGTTTTATGTAAGGAGAATAGCGTTTTTCTTTTTAAGGAAGGGAGTAAAACTGTTGTCGATAAAGGGTTTCAAGGAACTTTTAATGGAATTATTCGAAAGAAAAAGCCTCTAGATGGCTGGATAAAAGAATTATCTCAGTCGGTGGAATTGGTGGAGGCAATTCAAAGTATTGTCGGGGAGTTGGATCGGGGACAATCGAATATAGCTCTCCTAGAGGATGATATCTCGGATGAAGAAGAGGCTATGAACATTGTAATTGATGATGATACTATGGTAAGTTGTTAAATCAGTGTATAAGTCAAGGGCTGTTGGTTTTTCCCTCATTACTTACGGACACGAAATTATTTTTGTGGAATTGTCAAAGAACCGGACATCCCCAGTTTCATAAAACTGTAGCTGAGTATTGGAAAGAATTCAGACCTGATATTATTTGTTTTTGTGAAACCCGTGTAAGTGGCTTTAAAGCAGATGGAATTATTTTAAGGCTCGATTCCCTAACTCATTTCGGATAGAGGCTACTTGTTTTTCTGGAGGGTATTTAGGTGTTTTGGAGTGTCAATTTTGGTCGATATTTTGAAGTGTCATTCATAATTGGTGCATTTTAGAGTTAGTAATGAGCAAGGCTCGACAAGTTTCTTATGTTCATTTGTTTATGCTAGCCCACAAGCAGCAATGAGATGAGAACTTTGACATGTTTTGTATTCTCTTGCTGTATTTATCTCTGAGCCATGGATTGTAGCTAATCACTTTAACTCCATTTTGAATGGTTTGAAGAGGAATGAGGGGTAGTTTCTATGCGTCTTGGTTGCAAATGGTTTCAATCCTTTTTGTTTAATGGTGGCTTACTTGATTTGGGTGCTTGCGGCCTAAAATTTACTTGGAATAGGGCAATTGACTCTTTACCAACTTATGTCAGACCATAGACCATTATTAGTGTCATTTAATCTAGAGCATCAAAGTGGTACTAGACCCTTTCGTTTTATTTCGAGGTGGTTACTTCATGTTAAATTCAAAACTCTTGTTGATGAGAATTGGAATAATGAGGTGGAGGTGAGAATGAATTTGGAGAAATTTCAATAGATAGTTATTGACTAGAACAATAGGGTATACAGAAATATTTTTGTACGCAAACAACATTTAATCTTTGAGTTACCTCATGTGAAAAAATTAGACTTAAGACCCTCTTTGAAACTATGCAAGCGAGAGTTGGAATTACATCAAGAGATAAAGGAGGTTCTTAAGCATGAAGAACTGTTATGGTTCTAGAAATCTATGTTTGAGTGGCTTTGTAATGGGGACCAGAATACTAAATATTTCCACAGTCGTATGATGGAAAAAAAGGAAATAGAACAGGATTGTAGGGCTAAAAATTGGGACGATTGAGTGGTGTTTCAATGGTGAGGTCCTAAAACTACATGTTGTAATTTTTTTTAAGGAGCTATATACCGTAGATGAACTAGTCAATGAGATTTTTCTTTGTCATAGGAAGTTTCTTTTGCTTTATTGATAGAGAATAAGGGTTTGTTGTTGGTTACTTCGGACGAGGAAATTCGTAGATATATTTTTAATATGAATCCAGTGAAGTCTCCGGGTATTGATGGCTTTCACGCTAAGTTTTATTAGGCACAATGGGATACAGTGGGGAATTCGATCTGCTCTTTTGTCAGACGGGTGTTGAGTGGGTGTCCGTTGGATTCTAAGGTAGATAGGACTCTACTTGTCTTGTTACCTAAGATTGTTGGACCGAAAAGAATTAATCAATTTAGACCTATCAATTTGTGTAATGTGTTGTATAAAATCGTAACGAAGACAATTGTGAATAGGCTTACACCAATGTTGGTTAAGCTTGTTAAATAGAATCAAGTAAGTTTTGTAGCTGATCGTGTGTCAGAGTCTTAAAAATTTATAAAAAGAATGATCGAGCCTAGAAACTAACTATGACAACGATTGAGGCAAGTGCACCTATTGAACAATAGTATAGTTTAGTGGCAAGACCGGATTGTCGAACCCAAAGGAACTAAAAGTACTAATACTAATTTTCTTTCTATTATTTAGCCTAAAATAAAAGTGAATTATTTATTTAATCTAAAATTAACTAACTATTAAGCTAAAGATGCTAAGACAAAGAGAATGAATTGGGGAAAATATTTATGGGAAAAACCAATTGATTAAGACAATACCCGAAGAAGAATCCACCTAGATTTCACTTGTTATTTAAAATCCACCTAGACTTCACTTGTTATTTAACTCTGAACCAGACAATTTATTCACTTGACTTGATCCGTAGGATTCCCTAATGTATATTAATACCTCTCTCGAGGCTACTAACATCTAACCCTAGGTTGATTAATTGAAATCTCTTTCTAATTAAAACCCCTAGAATTGCATTTACTCAATCTATGGACTCCCATATTAGGTTTGACCCTAATCTAGCAGATTTTCGTCATCCTATCTCTAGGGTTGCGATCAACTCTTCTTAATTATGCTAGATCTACTCTTAGACAGGGTCTATTCCTCCTCTGCCTAAGCACATCAATACTTGAATCAATATCCTGAAATATCAAAGCAAGAATTAAGAACCCATAATTAAGAACAAATCAAGTATTTATTATATGTTCAGAAAACAATAACAAGATCCGTCTTAGGTTTCATCCCCCTTAGGTATTTGAGGAGTTTAGTTCATAATTATAAAAGAATACATCTCAGAAGAAAATATAAAACAAAACATAAGAAAAACCCTAAAACCCCCTGAAGGAAATTGAAGGGAAGATCTTCCGTCTTAAGTATAACTCCGGCTTCTTGAGATGAATCAACTGGCTTTCTTAGAGTAAATTCCACAATTCTGGCCTCACTGTCTTGGCTCTTCGACCTAACTGGACGCCCCCTGAAAGTTGGCCTCTAGGGTGTTTATATAAACTTTTGGAATAGCTTTCTTTGCCTCTAAGTACCCTAATCCGAGTAAAATTCCTCTTTGTCACGGTAGGGACACGCCCATGGAACACGCCCGTGTGAATCGTGGCCAGGCTGTGTTCAGGTCTGTTAAGGTGGCACGACCATGTGGCTTGGGCCCAGGCCGTGTTGATTTCGTGATATGGCCTATTTACTCCATTTTAGGCCCGTTTCTCATTCTTTTCATCTTCCAGTGCTCTCTTAAGTATAAAACATGAAAACAAAGGATTAAGAGCACCAAATTCCATAATTCAAGGCTTAAATCATCCAAAAGTATGCTAAATGTGGGATTAAAATATGTTCATATTACGGTTTATCAGTAGCAAGTAGGAACATTGTGGATAAAATTATGGTTGCCCAAGAGACAATACATTCCATACAAAGTTTTGAGGGTAGAAACTATGATATGGTGTTGAAGATTGACTTATAAAAGGCTTATGATAGAGTCAGGTGGAACTTTCTTGAGGATACCATATTGGAAGCTAGGTTACCATCATTGCTGATTGTCATTATTATAAATTGTGTTTCCTTGACCTCACTTCAAGTTATATGGAATGGTGAAATGATGGAAGAATTCAGACCTACACGTGGACTAAGGTAAGGGGATCATTTTTCCCCCTATTTATTTGTATTGTGTATGGAGCGGTTGCGGCATTTTATTAGGGAAGTAGTGAGTAGAGGGAGTTTTTCACCTTTGTTTCTGTCAAGAAAAGGCCCGACTCTTTCTTATTTTTTCTTTGTCAATGACCTCATTCTGTTTAGTGAAATTGATTGGTCACAAGCAGTTCAGATTAAGGAGATTATTAGTTTGTTCTGTTGTTTCTCTGACCAAAAGCTGAATAAGGGTAAATCACAGATATTCTTTTTTCGTAACACACTGAATGAGGTTGTAGATATTATTTGTAACTAGGTGCGGTTTGAACGTGTGGAGGAACTTGGGGTTTATCTTGGCATGCCTTTATTTCATAAAAGGATGACTACCAATACATTTGAGTTCTTGACTAATAAGGTTTGTAATAAATTGAATGGATGGGGTGTGATAAGGCTATCATTGGTAGACCAAATAACATTGGCTAAGTCTATTCTGCTAGCTAGTCCTAACTATTACATGAATTCAATTCATGTTCCAATAATTGTTTACAATGAGATAGAAATGATTGCACGTAATTTGTTTGGGGGTCTAAGCCAAATGCAAGAAAACCTACGTTGATATCTTGTTAGGAATATTGTAGGCCATTGGATGCAAGAGGTTTAGGGTTAAAAAGCCTAGTTGAATAGAACATAATCTTTCTACTTAACTTGGGGTTTCAGTTACTTACCAATACAGAGGCCTTATGGGTACAATTGCTAAGGAATAAGTACAATATTCATGGTTTGTTACCCAATTCAATTTCAAGAACTAGGAGTTCCTTCATTTGGCGGTCATTGATGAAGGAATGGCCAAATGTGATAGGTAATGTTTATTAGTCTGTAGGGGATGGTAGACTCGTAAACTTCTAGAATGATGTTTGGATTCGACAACTTGGACCTATTAGTAACTTTTTTAGAGATGATAGACAACCAAATGATACACTACAAGTGTTTGACATGGTGACGGTTTGTGGTGGTTGGTATTGGGATAGGTTAAGTTATCTGGTGCCTGACAATGTCATCGCACATATTATGTCTATCTTACCACCATCTGCTGAGGTCAGACTAGATTAGTTAGCTTGGAAATTGACGGAAAAGATCATTTTTCTAGTTTTGAGACTTACAAGAATCTTCATCATTTTTAGGGAGGTAAGTCTTCTAAAATTTGGAACTTGATTTGGAAGTCTAAAGCTCCTCAAAGAGTACGGGTCTTTATATGGCTTCTATGGCAGAATAGATTAATGATAAATAAGGTGCGATAATGTTTTGGACTCGAGTTTGCCTACCATTCGAGATTGTTCTTTCTCAAAATTTGTTTGGCGAAAAGTAGTCCCGCACTATGCACATGGTATGTTTTTCTCTATGTCACTTCAAGAATGGTTGGTTTGGAATCTGCAGGATGAAGGGAAGTGTGGCAGAGATGATCTTACTTGGCAAACTTTTTTCTCCATTTTATGTTGGTTGTTATGGAAAAATCGTAATATCTTTAAATTTCTAATAGTAATAATTGTATGCAAGACCTAGTGGATATAGGGTTTACTTGGGCAATAAGTTATAATTAGACTGGTTCGAAATAGGTTACTCTAAATCCATCGGTTATGAGGTCTCATTGGTTGCCACCAAAGAGAGGATGGATGAAACTTAACACGAATGCGGTTGTGTCGAGGAATAGTATGTCTGTGTTGATAGGAAGAGTGATTAGAGATGCTGACGCTGCTTGGTTATGTGGTTTTACTATGGCAGTGGGTAAGGAGACGCCTTTTAAATTTGAAGTTGGAGTTGTTTTAGAGGATCTCCACTTAGCATGGGAAAAAGGATTAAGACAGGTTGAGTTGGAATGCGACAATACTCTTCTAGTGGAATCTCTATTGGCAGGTGGAGTTGTTAACAGTTCGATGGCTAAGCTACATCTATTACATTGTCTCTTAGGCAGGAATTGGAAGGTACATGTTCGTCATATTCCAAGTGCGCATAATGAAGTTGCAAATTATATGGCTAAGTGTGCGAATTTTAGATTTATAAATTTATGTGTGTTTGATTAGCCGTCATTATCTGTTTAGGGGTTATTGGTAGCTAATTGTAACAACCCTTCATGGGCTTAAGTGTTGTTTGATGTAATCGTAGTTTGTTGTTATCTTCTACCAAAAAAATTAATTAATTGTATATAAAAGTGGATCATATTTTTGTTGGAAAATTACTTTTACAACGATATATTATATGCTCAAAATGGTTGAGACCTTTACAACGATATATTATATGCTCAAAATGGTTGAGTGATGAATGATAAATTGATGTTCAAAGTAAGCTACTTGGAAATATTGTTGAGGAAAAGTAAAAGCTTAGATCCCACATTGGTTAAATACCAAGTGTGAGATGTGTTTATATATGTGAACTCTCTTAAAAAATAAATGAATAACTAAGCTTGTAACATAACCTTGCCTTACGCGTAGGAGGTGTAGGTCCAAACCCGATAGGGTTAGGGCGCACCCGCATGACTTGGGCGACGCGAAATGTCCAGACTGGTTGGGCCCAAATGTGTTTATATCATATGTTTTTATTTATAATTAATTTATTTTGTTCGCTAATGTGTTTTGTCAAACAATTTTATAACTCACGCCTTATTATTAGCATTTAGCATGTGTTGTAGTCTCACTTAAGGCTAATTAGGTAAATATATGCTGATTTTTTTCAATTGGTCAAATATACTTTTTTTTCAAGATTTAGGGAAATAGGCCGATTTGGGAGAGAAAGTGTGCTAAAACGTGTCTAGCTGGGCGCGCTTTCTATTGATATGTCAGGGAAAGCTCGTTCGGTTGGATGCATTTTCTTCGGAATTTTAAAAAAAAAAGGCTTCTAGTTGGGCGCACTTTTCTTGACATGTTAGTAGAAAACTTGTTCGATTAAATACGCTTTCACACACTCTCTTCAAAATCGATCTATTCATCTAAATCTTAAAAGAATAATTTATTTAATCAATTTAAAAAAATTGACATATTTAACTTATTTAACCCTCACTTAATTGGAAAATAATTTAAACAAAATTTTATAAAATAATTTGTCTTTTCTTTATATGGGAAATGCCATTGCCATTGTTTCCCTCGAATCTCACTATTTCCATTTAATACCTAACTCATTTAACGTTCATTTTTTTCTATATCAGCGTGTTTGTCGGATTTTTTCAGGGAAATGACTAAACAATAAGAATGGGAATGCTAATATGAAACAACACATGCTATGCTACTGTCCTTGCAGCTTTGGATCATCTGTGAAAATGCTTTTAGTGAGGTTAAATGCAATTGTAGCTATACGTGTAAATTTTAAAGTTTTTATATTATTTTAAATTTTTCTATTTTAATTAATTATTTTTTATAAAAAATTTAGAGTTTGAATATAAGTTGAATATAAATGAATTAATAAATAATAATAATAATAATTTTATATCTTTAAAATTTGATGATGTGATGAAATTTTATTAAAATCTAAAAATCTTAATTTTTCAAATTATCTTAACATAAATTATTTCCCAAATTTTGATATATTCAGGTATGAGATTTTTATTTAGTTTTTTTACATTATGCGGATTCATTTAATCATAGCCAGAGTTTGTATTTAGTTTCTATCGGTCCTTAATTTCGTTCTCAATTGCAATCCTCCATGGAAGTTGGATAATAAATTTGAACAGTAATAAAATTTTCCAATAAAATACAAAGATGTAATATATGTATATATATGAGAAAGGATTGGATGAAAAGGTTACGCCAAGTCATCCGTATTCCTTCCGAATCAATTAATGACATATCAGCTATTTTTTACATATATACATCACCCATTCAACTATATTTACAAAGGAGCCAAAATACAAACGAATACTGAAAAAAACCATTTCTCTGTGCAATGGAAATGGGAAAAAAAAAAATACAGTCTTCTGATTGTATTCAATCTATTAACGAAATATCTGTATTTACGACAAAAACCATATACAGGCAAATTGAAATGGAGGTGAGAGGTAGGCTACCAGCTTTCATATCAATCCAGATAACTCATAGTCATAAATACTCACCTCTTGCCCAATTTCAGAATACACATTATCCAAACCCCCAAAACATTGCTCATCCGCATCAAGCTCTAAAAATGCCTGAACATCCCCATACATCAATGAACTCTCCCGCTGATTCATCAACATATATTCCGATGAAATATTCGTATCATCCAAAGGCAAAGTCAAACCGTTGCAGGCCCGGAATGACTCAAACGACGCATCAAAGGAGGCTGAATATTCCATGCTACTTTCCGGGTTTCCATGATCATCTTCAACCTCAATAACAGGCACCATTTTCTCAGAAGAAGAAGAAGAAGAAGAAGGTGATGAAACAGTGGGATTGCCAGTGAGCTCCTGAACAAGGCTTTTGAAACTGGAGCTGTCGATGATGTAAACTTTGGGTCGCAACACCTTTATCATACTGTTCATCAATGGCTTCTTGTCGCTACAGCTGGTCTTAGATATTTTCGCTTTCACTTGACTTATTATCTTCTTCCCCATAATTTCAAAGCTTTTTAACTATAATAATATACTTTGGATTCCGGGGCTTCCCATGACCCTATATATATGTGAATTTATATATGAAGTTTCGTGAAATAAAAGATTGAGATGGGGGTGATGATGATGTTAATTCTGTTAAATCTAATTTGTTAATAGGAATCCTTGCCCACCCACCAAACCTATATTCAATAAACAAATCTTTCTTTCTTTTTCTATCGTTTTCACAGAGGAAATGTGCAAGGGTTTGGATTCACACGATGGGCGTATACGATTAGATAGATGGTCAATTCAAAGAGTTTTTAGTGGGTAATTTAAATCTCTAATTAAAATAATTACTTAAGGAATAGGGAATGAATCATGATGTGTATGGTATAGGCATATACGGTAGGAGGGCATGGATGGCACGCAGTCTACTATTCAAACATCGTCTTCTTCTGCTTCCTCTTTCTTCCATTCACATCGCAAACCATGCCATTTATCAACACCAATTATTCCCTAATTAATAATTTTCATGTATCAAATCGTTAATTATAGGATGAATGAAAGAATTTATCACTAAATGTTTACATTTTCATATCAAATATAATATTGTTCACAGTGAAAAGCTAAAAAA
Organism: Gossypium bickii; assembly: GCA_025503065.1. NCBI lineage: Eukaryota > Viridiplantae > Streptophyta > Magnoliopsida > Malvales > Malvaceae > Gossypium > Gossypium bickii. The sequence continues at coordinate 25,037,955 of CP106711.1, read as the reverse complement.
AATTTTTAGGGGCTGAAATAAAATTTTAATTTTTAATAGTCTATATCTTTATAATTTTTAAAGGACTAAATTAAATTTTCATAATTTTAAGGGGGCCTAATGCAATTTTACCTTTAATAATTTAAAATTTTAAAATTTTTTAAAGGGCCAAAAGAAAAAAAATTCATTTTAGGGGGTCAGGCCCCTACCAGCCCCCTGGATTCGCCTCTGATTGTGCAAAATAATTTGTCCCGACATTTAAATCACGCGAATTCAAATTTTATTATTTTCTTTCTTTAATATTGTATAAATTTGGCATAATGATTTATTTGGGTCTTCAACTTTTTAGAAAAAATCATTTTAGCTCTTCATTTAATTTATTTAGTCCTTAAACTTTTTTTTTTCAAATCACCCCAAAATTAATGAAAAGTTAACATTTTCTAACTTTGCTGATGTGGTATACACGTGAATGACACATCAAAATTTAATTAAAATTTTAAAATTCAAGAACAAGGAAACAAATATTTTTAAAATAAAAAATCATTTAAATTATTTAACATATTGTTTAAAATTAAAAAATAATTAAATGTTAATAAATCATCAACGTGGAAATCCACATATATGCCACTCAACAAAGTTAATAAACCTTAACTTTTTTTTATTCATTTTGAAGTGATTTGATAAAAAATATAAGTTAAAAAATTAAAAATATGAAAAATTAAATAAATAATTAAAATAACTTAAAATAAAATTAAAGGGCCAAAAAAATCCGCAGAATTAAATTATAAATTTGGAAGTGTATTAAGTTAGGTTATGAAGGAGCAAGGGTATTATCCGCCTTTTGCGGCGGTTCCCGGCTAGTTCTTTATAGTCCTCACAATGTGTATTTTGATTTACATATATCAATGTTGATTAAAGTTATGAAATAAGTATCCATTGCGTAAATACGTAAAAAGAACATTAAAATATATTCTATGATTGCAATTGTAATTTTCAAAGTCCACATCTCATTTTACGTCAAATCAAGATCTTGAAATTTGGCTGTGGCTGTCCTCCATCACATTCCATTTCTTTAACATTCATTAAACTTGGGCAAAACACCCAATAATACTAAAAAAATAATTTAATAACAGAAAAGGGCCGATTTGAAAAATATTTACCAAAAAAGGCCATTTCCCCCCAAAACGCGTCCACGTCAGCGCATTATGGGGGGAAACAACAGCAAAGCGTGTCCCCAAGGGCGCGCTTTAGGCCTGCAACGGTAAAAAAAAAACTATAAAACCCCCCAACCCTTTTATTTTTTTCACACTTTAATCCTTACTCATTATTCTCTCAAATTCCTCTCAAAATTCTATTTTAGTCCTTCAAATTTTCTCTAAAATTTCGAAATAGTTCTTTAATATTTACAAAAAAACCCTTTTTTTAATTTTAATTTTTTAATATATTTTTTTTGAAAGTTTTAAAATTTTTGATCGTATTACAAATGGCCGGGGAATTACTTCGTCTAGACAGCTAGCACATCTCTGTCGAGCAATTGAAAATGGTAAGTTTTTTATTTTAATTTTTCAATATTTATTTAATATTTTTTAGATCTATGCAATTTTAATTAATTTTTATTTTATAATTTTTTAAACAGTTTGTAGATCGGGTGTTGGAATGTTATATTCGCAACATGCATGGTCCCCTATCACTGTTGATCGAGAATTACCTGCGGGAAACGGGTTTTTGGCACGTGGCCACGATAGGCCGGGGGTTCAAGTTGGAGCCGCATTTGATCAGTGCGTTGATAGAGAGGTGGAGACCCGAGACGCACACTTTCCATCTTCCATGCGGAGAATGTACCATCACTCTGGAAGATATGCAATTGCAGTTGGGATTGCCGGTGGACGGGTCGGTAGTCACCGGGTCTGCAACTTTTGGTGATTGTGGAGCCATATGCTACGAGCTTCTAGGTGCCATTCCGGATAAAATTTAAGAAGCTCGAATCATATGGCCTGGTTACGGGACATATTCCCGGAGTCGAATGAGCGTTCGACCGAAATAGAAAGAATACGTTATGCTCGGACATACATTCTTTAGATAATTGGAGGCTATCTGATACCGGACCTTTCTAGAAACCTCGTACACTTGAGATGGCTGCTGAAACTTGTTGATTTCAGAGCAGCCAGTGAATTTATTTGGGGGTCTGCTGTGCTATCGAGGTTGTATCGGGAGATGTGCGGGGCGACGCGGCCGAGTAAAGCGAAAATTGGTGGTTGCCTATCGCTACTGCAGTCATGGGCATGGTTTCGATTTCCATTTTTACGTCCTCAACTCGACCACCCATATTCATTCCCACTGATAACGAGGTAAACGTAATGTTATATTTTACAATTATATCGTAGATTTATAGTATAATTGTATGCTAAAAATTTATTTAATTAGGTGAAACCATTCGGCGAGTCATGTTGTAATACCTACCTCGCTTAAAGATATACGACTTCTATTGGACCAACGGTCGGAATCACAAGTAAGTTTCGAATTTCGTATTTATAATTTAGTATTTCGTATTTAGTGTCTACTATTATGTATATAACTAATATTTTGGTAATGTTAATATAGTTTCAATAGACACCGTACAAGGATCTGGAAATTCGGGCCGTAATTTCGGAAGAGTTCTTCCAAAATCCGAACAGTTGGCACGTGAAGGTCCCATTGATTACCTATGAGACCGTAGAGATGCACCAGTCAGATCAGGTTCTGCGACAATTTAGATTCCGGCAACCGATTCCCGTGCCACCTGAGGTACTCGATGATGAGCACAAAGTGGACTTACGGCAGCTGCACACGGATTGGCCAAGATTTTGGTCAGCACATATCGAGACGTGGGAGAACCGGTATGACTATTTACCTATTCGGGAACCGATCATTGTTCCTGAGTTAGCGTGCGTGCCAGAATACATGCCATGGTTTAGGATTCATGGTAAACTGTATTTGTTGTCGGAAGAAGAGAGGCGACGACAACTTCGTAAACAAAGGGAACGTCGAGGCCGTTTAAATCCAAGGAGAAGGGGTGATGAGACGGGGCCAACAACAACGCCGACATAGTCACCGGGCCCATCAATTCAGCCGACGACACCGATATCACAGCCTTTACCCTTTATGCCAGGTGCGTACCCTACCCCTTATATGTATTCTAACCCATATATGTTTCATTTTCTTAGTTCGACCCCAGGTTGGAATGCATGGCCGGGTTCGAGTCCATTCCCGACTACTCCCGCTGGCCAGCCGATCTTGAGGCCGTCGTCGCGTGTAGGATCAGAGGAGGCGCTGTCGGGGAGCACTTTTATCTACCAGGCTCCTTCGCCATACGGGATTCAGACACCCCCGCCGTAGTTTATGCAAACACCTCCGGGTTCGTTATTTTATCAAGGTGGGTCATCCTCGCAACACCCAGAACCAGACCCACTGCCGGAGGAACCCGAATCCCCTCCCGAGGTTCCACGACCCCTGCTGGAAGCTAGAAGACGGAGGAATCCAGCGCGTAACCGCCACCACCCCGATGTGGCTCTGATTCTGACCGGCATCAACATTGATTCGGACCGGTTTTTTTATTTTTTAATTGTAATATAATTTTTTTAATTTTTTTAATAAAATAAAAGTTGTTTTTTATTTGTATTTGTAATTTGATTTTAATATCTTCTATTTTAATGAAGTTGTTTATTTTAATGTATTTTAATTTTAATTTTTTTAATAAAAGAAAAAGTTATTTTTTATTTATTTTAATGTAATTTAATTTTAACATCTTCAATAAAATAGAAGTTATTTATTTTTACATGTAATTTAATTTTAATTTTCTTAACAAAAGAAAAATTTATTTTTTATTTATTTTAATGTAATTTAATTTTAATATCTTCAATAAAATAAAAATGGTTTAATTTTTTATTGTAATTTAGTTTTAATATATTTAACAAAAAATAGTTTCTTATTTTTTTATAGTAATTTAATTTTTATTTTTTTAATAAATTAAAACGTTGTTTTTTATTTTTTGTAATTTAAATTTAATAACTTGAATAAAATACGGGATTCTTGTACAAAAGTTCACCGTTTTCATCAAAAAAATAGAAATTACATAGCCACCAAGAGACAAAAAAGCTAAGAACACGGTCAACTATTCCGATTTGGACACGAGCGAGATGTATGCCCCGGGGTCCTACACCATCCGCCTACTTTGGTTGCTTGTTTCTCGGATATCCATATTGTTGCATATTCTAGTCGAGTAAGGTCGACCTTTTAGTTTGCGCCTCAATTGTCTATCCGGCAACAGCTTATACGGTGCAAGCGATACCGACGGCCACTTACGTTCATCTGGGACTGGTGGGAATACGTGTCTCCACATGTTGTACATGTTTTCTAATTTATACACTTCGTCGACATAGCTCATGGAATCAAGACGGAGATTCTGACAAGCCGCAAGTACATGAGCTCATGGGTAACGAAGTGCATCAAATTTCCCACAGTCGCAGGTCCTATTTGTCAAGTGTACATGATACTGCCCGCCAACAATGCCTTGGTTCGGTCTGTCAAACTCCGTAACACGAAACCATAGGCTGCCGAGATCATGACACACTGTGTGCATGGTGTTGGCCTGTGTCTTCCCCCTGTTTATTTCTTGCAAGACCTTCGGGCTCCATACATGGCCTCCTTGCATCTGCCCTCTATAACTCGCTACTCGTTTCAGAAATAGTATCGCTAAACGAAAATATGTCTCTCGCACAACTGATGTAATTGACAGATGACGGGTTTCTTTTAGAACAGAATTTATGCATTCGGCTAGGTTTATGGTCATATGACCATATCGTTGGCCGCCGTCGTATGCTTGTCTCCACTATTCCAAAGGAATATTGCACAGGTAGTTTGCGCCTTCGTCGTTATCTGAGCACAAACTCGCCAACATCTCTTGAAAACGGTCCTTGTTGATCTCGTACCCTACCAATATATGTTGATAGCGAATATTACATATCACTTTTCAATTGAGAATAAATTGAATATTACAAACGAAATTATATTAATAGATATTTCATACCCATATTAGTCACTTGTCGTCGCTGACTTTTAGATCGATGTTGCTCATAGTAGGTGGATGCAACATGCCTTAGGCAATATCGATGGTGTGTGCGATGCCACATGCTTCCCTGACGTTCTATTGCGGCTAGTATTCCAGGGCCTCGATCCGATATAACGCATATATCAGGTTGGGGGCAGACATGCCTCCTTAACCTAGATAGGAAGAAGTCTCAGTCATCAGCTGACTCCCCTGGTGTTATTGCGAACGCAATCGGAAGGATTCTCCCACAGCCGTCTTATGCCACAGCTAGCAATAGCCGATGCGTATATCTACCATACATAAAGGTACCGTCAATTTGTACCAATAACTTGCAGTATATAAAGGCATCTCGGTATTGCTTAAATGTCCAGAACAGACGCTTGAACACTACGCATCCACGGAGCAAACGATCGTTGTAGTACGCCGGTTCCGTTTCAAGGTCTGTTATCTTTGCTCGGGACATATCTCTCAAAGACTGACACTCATCGCTACACTTCATTATATGAAGCGCCCCACCGACCATGCAACTTTTCTAACGCTTGCGCTTGGCTATCCAAGCCTTTTCAGAAGAGAGGCGTCTACCCCAATTGGCTACGAATATTGCCAATTAAGGTCGGCACTGTAGTCCTGGGATCGGCCTTCACCGTCGGGATTATTAAGGTAACCAACATGTCTGAATCCATCTTCAGATGATCTTGTGTAACACACACATCGGCGAAATCACGTTAAATAATGCAACATTACATAATATTAGTATTATTCAAAAACATCGAACACATAGTGGTACTGCATGCGAAGCAAGACATGTATGTGGACCTTTGTACTTTTTGATCTCCCACAAGCCTGTCCTTTTCCTCAATGACACCATGATTTTCCATTGACATGTATCGTCTTGCACTGCACACTTCGCCTCGTACTTATCGAGCTTGGATTTAACCATGTTGTAGTTAACCCCGTTCCTGATGCAGTATTGTTTCAATGCAGCAAGAAAAACATTCTTGTTAGAAAACTCGTTACCAACTTCTAATTCGCCAGAATCCAACGACGAAATTGTACGGTCACGCATCTGGTGTGGTAGTTCAGGAAACTCAAATGCATCATTTAGAGATAGATCGACATTATGCATGTGGGCTGGAGACGAGTACGCCCTAAATAGCAGATCTTCTTCTTCTTCGTCTGAACCGCCTTCAACATCTTCAGGTACAATTGGAACAGGCTCTGGTTCAGAAAATAATCCAACTTCTGCACCATCGGGTCCGGGCTCTCGAGGTGGATCCACATCGAATTCATCGTCCGACCCTCTAGCACCTGCAACAAAAGAGGGCCCCTCACCGGTGGATATCGTGGGGAGTACATTATCCCTCCTTAAACATCTTTCGTAAAATTCCCAATCATATGTGGATTGCCAACCACTAGAAGTTGATGACGTCCCCCAATACGTATTTCTATCATCGGATGTCGAAGGACGGATATGTATGTCCTATCCACCAACCGAGTGTCATGCAGGGGTTATGTTTTCCATACTACCACCGAACACGGGCACTTCCGTGTTTTGCCTCCCACTAACAGAGTGTCGGCTTGAGGTCGCAGAAAGATCACTTGGAGATGAAAATTGTACATATACCTCGAGATAGGGTGATCCACTGGCAAGATGAGTTTCCACCATTACCTCAAAGCTCCGAGGACCTTTGATGTCGAATGAGGCATATCTCACCGGATCAACCGAAGCACAAAATCTATACTTAATAGACTGAACTTTCATTGGCGTTGTTCCGAATATTTTACGCCTAATTCTTTTGCGAAGTTCTACCACATCGACGCTCCGATTAAAACTCGATCGTATTTGTGTTCTCCGATAAGAAAACAACACCATTTTTGGTGTCACAAACCTCACCATCGTAGTAAATAACAGCATTAATATGTTCAGTCATTTTTAGTTTTTTTTTTTTTTCATTTGCCTCAATTTCCCTTATGCAACCTGAGAATGAAATTTGGCTGATTTATAGTCTAATTTTGCCGGAGACTATCAGAGCAAAAGAGCGCCCACGTGGGAGCTCTTTTCAAGACTCTTCTTGACGATGCACTCTATCGGAAGCGTTTTGTGCCATCGCTTGTCGTAAACGTCTTTTCAAAATAATTTTACTGGAGACTACTGTAGCAAAAGAGCGTCCACGTGGGAGCTCTTTTTAGTATTCCTGCTGATAGTGCACCATGCTGAAAACGTTTTAGCCACTGTTTGTTCAGAAACATCTTCTCAAAATAATTTTGCCGGAGACTATCAGTAGCAAAAGAGCGCCCACGTGGGAGCTCTTTTCGAAGACTCTCACGACATGCATCCTTCTTGAAGCGTTTTTGGCCATTGTTTGTTCAGAAACGTCTTCTCAAAATTATTTTGCCAGATACAACTGTCACAAAATTCAATTAATTTTTTGGGGCTAATATATTTTTCCCAAAAAGCCTAAATATATATTTACCCTAGCCCAGAAACCTTAGAATATCACACAAGAGTGGGAGGGCAAAAACGCGTCCATGGAATCGCGTTTTTCTGTAATTCAAAGACAAAAGCGTGTCCTCGGGGCGCTTTGTTGTTATTTCTCAAAACGCTACCGACGTGGACGCGTTTTGGGGGAAATGGCCCTTTCCCGTAAATATTTTTCAAACCGGCCCTTTTCCGTTATTAAATTATTTTTTTGGTATTATTGGGATCTTTGACCATTAAACTTCATCTCCTTTATTTATTTATAATATATTGCATTCCAATTTTAATTACTATAATTATATTCATTTTGGCGTTTTTTATATGAAATTTTAAACATTTGAAAAAAAAAAACTTATTTCATTTCTATTCAAGTTTTTAAATTTCTTTAGTAAAAACAATATAAAACTTCAAAATTTATAAAAGAAGTTTAGAATAACTCAAATTCTTGATTCAATTTTTATATAAATAAGTAATTTTCCAAAAAAAATAATAATTTTATTTCATTTAATATTTTTGGTCCTCTGGTAAAATAGAAAACATAAATTTCAAAATGTAAATTTTTTATTTAATTCTAATGTATATTTTCTATGTTTTGTATTTTTAAAATATTTATATATATATTTCAAAAATATCCCTATTGTATTTTTTTATATTATTGATTTTTAATATATTATTCTTATTTTATAATTACTTTTTAAACTTAAATTTTTTAATAACCTAATTTAAAAAAAATAAAAATATATTATTTATCCCAACAAAACACTAATATTTTGAAATGATACACTTCAAAATACTAAAACACCCCCCAAAAAAAAAGTCACTAAAATATTAAAAAGATTTCGTCTAAAACACACATTCTCAAAAGTTTTCATTCAATTGTCATCCGAATTTATATTAATTTATTTTATATTTTGTTGTTTTAACTTTTTTTTTTTAGGTAGAATTATTTGGGGGTGAAGAGAGTTTCTCACCCCGATGACTGCTATTGTAGTTTTGGGTTACGTGTCAAATCCAAGATCTTGGAATTTGGCTGTGGCTGTCTTGGAAAGTAAAATGGAATGGTTTAACTAATTTAAGCCGCTTTTAAGAAGTTTCAATGATTTATATAACTGCATTTTTTTATAGGAATATAGTAAGTTCCAGGTTTATTTCACAAAATAATAATAATCATATCTGATGATTTTTTTATAAAAATAATTTTAAAAAATTAATTAATTAAGTAAATAATCCACTTTTTTAGTAAACATGTAACTAATTTAAAATCTACCATAAAAGTTGGTGGAGTCAAAGAGTTTGGCACCACCAACATGTCACGTTAGCAATCAGATAAAAATCTGCCAAGCTGAGGCTGCCAGTGCATTGTATCTAACCACACTGTGGCAAATCGATACAAGTAGCTAAACAGCTTGCTATACCATACAAAGGCATCTCCGACCGAACGGTTAGGCAAGACTACAAATACCGGGTAAACATCCTGTTTACCAAACAAGACGTCGAGAGTTTCACTTAACCATTCCCCTCCCGCACCAAAGTGATAGCGGGCCGTAGCATCCACCTGATAATGTGTGGAAGAGGGTAAGCTTTCTATGTGGATAGGACGTATCAACACCTTTTGCATCTTTTAATTTTAAAGGAAATATCTAAAAATAATAATATTGTGTTGGGTCCTGAGGACTAGGATGGCCGAAGATCAAAAATAAAAACCTAAATGTGCCAGGGGTTGATCATCGAAGCCAGGGCAATAACGATGAAGGAATTTGAGCGCTGATGTAGCTAACAGCCACCTTCAAAAATTTAATTTTTTAGTAAAGCCATATAGAATAACATCATCTGTATAAATATTAAGGAAATACTGTTAAATGATGATGACTTGGGCATTATGATGGAAATATGGTGTTCGACTGGGAGTGAGAACCCCTAACCAGTTGAGTTATTTGCTGAGTTAGCGGACTTAGAGCCCGTTAAGAATGTTAGTCCAATAAGTCAACATCGCGAATTTGACTTTGATCTTAATGTCGGATGGACAGATCAATTAGAATGCGGAGGGACATCACAGATGACTGAAAATCCAAATCATGGTGGGAATTTGTATAACAACCCTACCTCGGGTCCCCGTTTACAAAAACATCCGGAGGTGTTAATAAGTACCGAGGCAAACGTCAGAGAAATAACCAATAATGGTGAGGATTTTAATTAAGATGTTGAAGATTTTAGTGACCCCGATATTGATGAGGTTCCTGATGATATCGACGATGAAGACCCGGAGGAGGTTGAAGATGCTCACGTGTAACACCCCTAACCCTTATCCATCGCCGAAACAGGGTTACGGAGCATTACCGAACTTTACAGATTAAATACGAACATTTCATAACATCTAATATACATATCAGGAACCAATCATAAAACACTCATATTGTCCCTTGTATAAGCCCTCGGGGCTCTAAATACGCATTAAAAGTAAATCGGGACTAACCGGAAACTTTGAGAATTTTCCAAATTTTCAAAAGTTTCCTTAGGTGCAGGGGACACACGCCCTTGTGGCCAGGCTGTGTGGCTTACACGGCCAAGAGACACGCCCATGTCTTAGGCCCTGTGGGCATTCAATGTGAGGTACACAGCCGTGTCCCAACCCGTGTCCATACCCATGTAACTTTCTAACTTGGGCCACACAACCAAGCCGCACGCCCGTGTGCTAGGCCGTGTGATATGAAATTAAGGTGCAATGGTCACATGGCCAAGCCACACGCCCATGTGTTATGCTGTGTGTAAAAACCTGGCCATTCTGTTTCTCAATTTTAAAAATACAGGGGACACAAGGCCAGTCCACACTCCCATATGCTAGGCCATGTGTTACACACAGCTGAGACACACGCCCGTGTCTCTGCCCATGTGAACGAAAATAGGCCATTTTATGGCCACTTTTCTCACCCAATCTTGGTATCAACCTAGGCACAACCATTTGCAACATTCACAAATTACCACAAAACCTTCAATTCAAGCCAAAATCAAGTTTTATACCTAACATATCATTACATGCATATTTTACACCTATATACACCTATATGCATATTTTACTAAATTCACTAGCTCAAACCATGCTTCAATATGCTTATTAATTAACCATCATTTAACTATTTTTAACACACCTCATGCATGATTAATCCATACTTATATAAGTTGATTGGAAATATAATCAAAGTATAACTCATAATATTTACATAAACCAACTTTTCTTAAAACAATTCCAACCCTATACATGACATATAAACCATAGTACACGCTGCAAAAGCTACCGGATTAAGTTGGATAGTGTGGCTTGATGTGTTGATCCGATCTCCCGACCTCACGTTAATCTACAAGAACATTAAACAACACAAGTAAGCTTAATGAAGCTTAATAAGTCCGATAGGTTAAATATAAATCTTACTGAACTTAATATAATAAATTTAATAGTAAATTATTCATAAACTCACCCTGTCAATCACAACATAAATCGATGAACACACTTCTTTCAAATCAATATGAGTAATAAACAATAAATCTTTCAATTGTAAACACATAAGTCATTTACCAAATCTTATCGAATCGAAGAACAGCTTATGTATACAAGTACATCATTTTCAGAAGCCCGAAGGCTAAATAGAAGCACATAAGTGCTAAACAGAAACCCGTAAAGGTTGAACGGAAGCTTATAAGAGCTGAATGGAAAACCATAATCTATTAGGGTTAAATAAAAGCTCAAAAAAGCTGAACGAAAACACATTAGGGTTGAACAGAAACTCATATGAGTTAAATAGAAGCTCGTGAGAGCTAAATGGAAAGTAAACGCAAAAGTTCGCAACAAATGCTGAACTTCGGTTTACTTGGGTAATTTGCCGTCAATTCTTCCTTTGCTGTCTTTCTCCACAGAACGATTGTACTCAATCCCGCGTTCCATTCGTTTTGAGCATTCAATTCAAAATTCATAATTTTAACAATATTTTACTTTTATCAATGGATATAAATAAATACATAATATCATTCATCAATTTATATATATTAAAGTTTAACCATATGAACTTACCTGGGTTAAATTTTAAGATTTGTTATAGTTCAGGGACTATTCTGCTAAATTTTTGTTCAGAATTTCAATACCAAACCCTAATATTTAACCTTTTCACAATTTGGTCCCCAAAATCAATACCTATAAAAATCACTTTATAAAATCATAATACAACAAAATTAAAGCTTTAAATCCAGATTAATTAATCAAAAGCATTAAAAATTCATCAATAGTAACTTTCAAAATTACCAATAAAATAAAAAAAAACTAATGAGATAGATAGTTGGACCTAATTGTAAAAGTCTTAAAAACATGACAATTCCAAGAAAAAGGCAAGAATTGAACTCACTTGTAGTAAAATATGAAAATCAGCTTCTAAAGGGTTCTTCAATGGTGGTTTTAAGCTGAAGATTGATGAAGAATTGCCTAGAAACTACTAAATCCCATTTTTAGCTATTTTAATTTTATTTCATTTCTAATTTTACCCCTTAATCACCTAATTTCATTGTTTTTTTTCTTCTTATGCCGCCTTAGCCTTCTCATGTGTGTCTAATTACCTTTTTAGTCCTCCCTTATTTACTATTTAGGCTATTTAATCACTATTTCTTTAATTAGTAAGTTTTGCACCTTTTTCAATTTAGTCCTTTTTAATTAATTAACTATCAAAACGTTAAAATTTTCTAACTAAACTTGAATACTACCCTAATGACACTCCGTAAATATTTATAAAAATACTTATGGATCGACTTATAAAATCGAGGCCTCGATACCTCGTTTTCAAAACCAATTAACTTAATAAATCCTTCTAAAACACAAATCACTAATTCAAAAATCTTTCTAAAATCACATTTGACTCGAAAATACTAAATAGTAAAATTTACGAGCTCACTCATCAGATTTGGTGGTCTCGAACCATTGTTACCGACACCAATTGGGCTATTACATCACGACCCTTCATTCAATAACCCGAGTCGTGACATTGTTTTACTAAATGAACTTGGGGGCGACATGTTAAGCGTAGATCAGATGCAGGGCATGCATCAGAGTTCCCTAAGTACACCAATATAGTACCTGCTCACAGATTAGCGTCAAATTTGTAGTTGGAAGAGTTGTTCGTTGGGCAACGATTTGAGAACAAGGCAAACTGTGTGTTTGCCATCAAACAGTACAACATGAAAGTGTCGATTGATTACAAGGTTGCCAAGTCTACACTGACATTATATGTTGGGGAATGTTGGAGAGATGGTGATAGATGTGGCTGGTGGGTTCGGGCTGCATTTATACAGATGACTCAATAATGGCAAATACAAAAATTAGAAGGGTGTCATACTGCACTGTTGCACATATGTCTCAAGACCACCGAAAGTTGGAAGTCAAAAGTATCTGTAACTGCATCATGCCACTAGTGAAAGATAACCTAACCATTCATGTATCACGAAACATATCAAATGTTATCGGTGGTTACGGTTGTATGTAAGTTGAACTAGAATCGCCCATCTCCGAGTGATATGAACTACTCTAGGACCCCTCATAAAAAGCGTCAACCCATGTGTCCGGGTCGAGCTCCGCCATATGTTGATCCTTTGGGTCGAGCTCCGCCATATGTTCATTCTCTAGGTCGAGCTCCATCATAGGTTGACTTCCACGTCTGAAGCCGTGATCCAGTACTATCATAAGTTGTCCATCATATAAATAAATATGTCTTCGAGTCATGTACCATTGCATGTATTCAATCGAGGGATTGAAGTCAAACATACAATAGTGCATCTCAAGCCGCCTCTCGTATCGGGCGTTCCATAGTGCTATATAACGCTAATTTATATGCTCCAATCTGCTTCATCTTTTTCCTTCATGATCTTACCGTGGACATCAGCAAATTGTTTTGGATTGTTTGGTACAAATTGTCTACACCTAAATTGTCGCATGACCCGGTCGGCGTTGTACCACTCAATGGTTGAGACGTTAAGAACCTACTGTGGAATAAAGGTCGTAATGTTCGGTGCAGAATACGACATTCACAAGAACTGCACAATATAACAGAATGAGTCAAGTCACATCACATACTGCAAGTGGATAAGTTAAATCAATGTTACTTAAGTTAAATCAAAATATATTACTTTATCTTTGGCAGATGCCTCTATCATCTGACGGTATATGATTAATGTTTTGTTTGCACAAATTCCCAGATATGTTGCCTATCTGAAACTGAAACAAACACATTAGCACCTAAACTTGGGAAAATATTATCCACACTTATGAGTAGTTAAATAATAAGTATAATTTTGTCTTTACCTATTGACATGGCCACGAATATGGTTGGTGCCTAACAGCCGCTAGAACCGATATCCTATATAGAGCCCAGGACTGCAACAAACTCACACAACCAGCCATGTTACTTACCCCGTGCTTTATTGCTTAACAAAGCTCACGGTACAATATGGCCAACACTACTGATCCCTAACTGTAAGTATCGATACAATAGACGTCCTCCAATAGAGGCAAGTACTTTAAGTGGACTCTATTAGACGTGTTGTTCGGTATAAGTACCCCCCGATCAGCTATATAAGATAGGCTTGAGCACCGCACATCACCTCGTGCTCAGTGGCAGTGCTTGATAACTCCTTGAAATTTGCTCTCAACCATGCCAATGTCAAGAACTTGAAGTTCCGTTCCCCATCACCAAGGGACCGCCCAAGCAATATGTGGCATACTATTAAAGGTTCCAACACTTTGCTTTGGCCTGTGACCACATCATCGTCAACTCATAACCCAAGTTGCATTGCGACGTCCTCTAATGTGATAGTGCATTCCTTGCACGACATAATGAAGGTGTGGGTCTCCAGACACCATCGCTCAACGAAGGCGGATATTAGGTTTGCCCTTAGGTCAAACCTCCAGATCAATGCGACATCCCCAAATCCCACTAACTGTAAGTATGGCATGATCTGTTCGTCCGGATCGTACTTGAGAAAAAGAAATTGTGACCTCAAAACCCGGTACCCATCCTGTATGGTAAGTTTTTTTATAAAAATATGATAAATCAATTATCTATATAATTTAAACATAAAATTATATATTGAAGAGTATAACTGAAAGCTTGAGAAAACAAAAAAAAAACTTATATTATACTCTTCGATTCATCCTCATTGTAGGATAATTTTATGTTTAAACATAAAATTTAAAAGTCGGGAGATGAAATTATAGTTTAAATACTATTTTTGAAAAAAACAAGAACTTACCTAACTGAGAAAAAATTAAAGCTTGAGAGTTAAATTTGCATTTAAGCCATTTGCGTAAACCGTCGTTTCCATATAACATTTTACCCAAGCAACCAAACTATCGAACAGCTCAAAATCAACAGTTAAAAACCAAATAGTCCAGTCCAGAGAGTCTCAGAAATTACAACTCTCAAATAAAACCAAAGATATAATCAAATAAATAAAATAAAACATGAATTACTAATGAAAGCAGTTTTCAGTCAGGTGGTCACTGCTGAGTCTCCGCCACACCGATCCGCCTAAATCTGTGGATTACCTGAACAGAACAGACAAACAAAAGTGAGTTTTCGTAAACTCGGTGTATAACCCAACAAAATTAGACATGCAAAACATATATAAATCTCATATATATATATAAATATTCAGATACAGATTCGGACTCATATCCTTCTCAGATACAGATAACAATACAGATAATCAGAATCCTACCCCCATCCTCTACACACCATCTTTAACCATCCCATCACACCATGTGGGGTTAAAAACACCCACCCAACCCTACACATCATACCGTTTTTCGACACATATCAGATAGCATGCAGCCTAGCTACCAGAATATAAGCGAAGGTCGCATCTCAGAACACTTCCTCCATATATGCAAACCCACCCCAAAAATTGTTGCAAAAATCAGATACAGATTTTTCAAATTAAACACGCTTAACATACTTTTGTACAAATAACAGATATATATAATGCAGTACAGTAAGGCATACATTTAGTATCCTACTTAGATCAGTCTATCAAAATATCATAGCATGAAAAATAGGGTTTAAATAGCCCTTACCGACCCTACAGTAGGCCCACAGTCAATTGGAGTGACCCGTGTAACCCTAGGGAAAGTTATAGAAATATGGGCCCACATGTCCGTGTGGGCCCACACGCCCAGATTGGCCTTACTCGTGTGGCCCACACAGCCTAGACCAAAATCCACACATTCGTGTATGCCTGCACGCCCAACTGGGCCTAGCCCGTATGTCCCACACGGCCACACTCAAGCTACCACACGGCAGTTTCTTATGCACGGCTACGCCTACATCGATCACACAGCCATGTCTCGCACATGGTCTACCACACGGGCGACCACACTCCCGTGTGGTGTCGACAGAGTAGTTTTTCGGCTTTCGCTAAAACTCAATTTTTCGCGATTCGGGTGCACACCTGTTACAGTTTAGATGCAAAATCACTCCTGAGGCCTTGAAACATAAGAAATGAGCACCCAAAAGTCGTTTTAGTAGTCAATTTACGAATCAATTCAAAACCTGAAGTAATGCTCAAGACTTACCGACGACAAAAACCACCACTTAAATCGTAAAAGCAAATGGTGCGAAAACTCACTGTTCATAGCATTTTCCTACACCCAAAATAATCACAGAAAAATCAAATCCCACGATTACACTAACAGAAACTAACGCAAAAACAAAACTATCTTAAAAACACTTCGAAACCTTTACCTACACAACATCATGAAGGAAACGAAATGTCAACGTACCACGGTTAGGAAGGAAAATTTTGATGGAAATCAAAATTATAAAGCCAAAAATTGGAAGTGGAAAAATAGAAAGAAAAACGCTAGAGGGAGAAGAAAATTTTGGGAAAAATAGAAAAACTGCTAGCATATCCCTAATTTCTCTCCACTAACCACTTAAATCAACAGGCTCATTCTAGTATGAATATACAGATAATTTAATATAAGACCACTGAACAAAGATAGGGCTTGATTCCAAAAATTGGCAGAAATGGAACTTGAACCCAAGACCTCCCACACACTCTCAGATCATTCAACAACTAAAACAGATACATATTAATGTCAAATAATTATAGAAGCAGAAATAAATTATTCAAGGCGTTACAAAAGTTCATATTTCACACATAATTATAACATGTAAAAGAAAAGTACATATATAAACATCCGTATCAAAGCAAACTTTGAGAGATGATCATAGATAATGGTTTGACCTTAATCCCAATAAATTTTTGAAAATGCAATGAAATGTAGCAAACATCCATATCAAAGCAAACTTAGCTTAGCAAATATAAACAAGTTACCGATATTAAATTAAATTGTAAGAGAAGACCATTTGCTTAAGAATGGTGGACTAGATTAATAACAACACATTATAATTAGATCCTTGAAAGACTTTTCAAATACACAAGAAACTTGAAAATAATTTAACATAACCATGTTGGACATACTCACACATTCAGCACTTATAAAATTAAAGAAATTATATATTTTATTAGTTTTTAACATAAAATTAATTTAAAAAATATTTTTTATTTAAGTATTTTTATTTAAGTTATATTAATGAGTAATAAAATATTATTAAAATGAAAAAAAAGGCTAAAAAGAGGAAATGTAATATAAGCTATTAAATTTTATTTGTATAAAAAAATTCAATATAGGCAACTAAATAGATAAATACAGATAAATATATACAAAACACGTAGAGATCAGTTTCATTCAAAAAAAGGGGCTAAAAAAGGCTAATAACAATCAAATAGAGATCAGTTTCATCCAACCAAAACACGTAGAGTAAAATAGCGCTGAGTAAGAAAAAAATGAGAAACCAAAACGATTTTTTTTATTTAATTTATAATTAATTTTATTGTTTCATTAATTCTCGATGAAGTATGATCCGTATTTACTCGAGAAAACATTCTAATATTTGTATAATTTTAAAGAAATTACATAAATTAAATATAATTAAATATTATATTACAATAACTACTTTTAATATAATATACTCACATAACAAAAACTATATTCCTTGCTTGTATTTATCAATTTTAAAACAAATAAAACTTTTTTTTTTTTTTTTTTTCTTTTCTCTTTTCTTCCCTTCTTCCTCTTATTATACAAAAATTTGAAGTGGGAGCAAAGCCCCACCTTCCATTTTATAAATAATCTAACGTCTCCTCTCCTCCCCTTTCATTTCTTTTTTTTTTTTAAAATAAAAATTATTAAACCTTTGCTAGTCACATCGCTAATATTATTGATGTGACGTGACCAGTTAATATATTTATTTTTAATCTTTTTATTTTTTTAAAATGTCATAATTTATTTTTTTTTACAAATAAATCTTTTCTCATTTTTTTAGTCAATTTAACTCTCATTTTCTTTATTTTTTTCTAAACTTTCTTTATTTTTTGGTTTTTCCTTTTTTTATTAAAAACGTCCCTTATCAATCTTTCTTTAAAATTATCTCTTTAATTTTCTTAATTTCACATTACATAAATAATTTACATGAAAATTACAATTCACAAAATAATTATCAATTTACATAATTCAAAAAATATATTTTACAAAATATAATTTTACATTTCAAACATTCTAAATAGTTTCACTTAACTTATCATATATAATTTTATAACACGAACAACTTTCTCAATACTAAAAAAAAATTAAACGATTTTGTTCAAAATCGACAATATTGTGTCTTACAAACAAAACATAAATAAACGGTTTTGTTCAAAACCGACATCATTCTATCTTACAAATTGAAAAATAAATTTTTTAACCGCAACAAGAGTGACTTTATCGGTGCTATTTAATTGTAGCCCGAATGTTGTCAATATTGATGATATCACCTGTGTGATTCGATTTAAGATTTCTTAAAACCTTCAAACATCCCATTAGCCTAGGGAATCCCAGATAATCCACCCGTTAGTTGCATAACCAATTTGAACTCGTTATCGTCCTACCACAACCAACGGAAACAATTATATAACCAATTTGAAGCCGTTACCAAATAAGTAATTGGCATCCAAAAATAACCATTAAATTTATCGGTGTCGGAGCTTCACCGGATTATCGTTAAACAAAACATACCTTCAAATTAAAAAACACACACACACAAATACATAAACATTTTTCATATCTTTCTCATTCATCCTCTAACAAAGTATAAGTAATTTTTTTCCTTCAACTCAAATTGATTTGCCATTGAAGGTTATATATATCAATTTGGTCATGCAAAAAAGAATTGCTTTACCAAATAAAATATTATTTTTAAAAAATTTTAATTTAAAAAAAACATATTTAGAAAAAGCATTGAAATGTACTGGTGGGACCATTGAGAATGACTACACCAAAAAGAATATAGATTTAAAATCTTTAAAAAAAGGACACTACAAAAAAGTTTAAAAAAGACACTGACAGTAGTGGAAATTGGTGGCGCCAAATTATTTGGCTCCACCAGAAAAAGGAATATTTTTAAAAGCCTATCTCTAATTTTTCAGAAATTACAGTATTTACGTGGTATTTATACAGGTGGCGTCATTCTACATGGCTCCACTAAAAAACTGATTTTTTTATCACGATTGCTGACATAGCACGTTGATGGCGCCAAACTCTTTGGATCCACCAACTTTGACAGTAAATTTTAGGTTATTTATGTGTTTAATCAAAAAAGTGGATCAATTACGTAATTAATTAATTTTTTGGGTTATTTTTATAAAAAAGCCTATATTTGATCTATGATTCAAGATATATTATATGTAATTTTTATCTAAGTTTATATTTGATTAGATTTTTTAAAAAAGGTTATATTTTATTCATTGATGGATATATAAATTGATAAAGGAAAAGGAATTGGATTATTTTATGGACCTTTTCACCATATCATCCACAGTCTCTTTTACTATTTTCTTATGTCATTGATACATAATTTTGGTAATTTTTTTTACCATGAACCCACAATCCTAAACCTTAAACTCCAAATCTTGAACCCCAAACTTCGGATTCTAAATCTTGAGCCCCAAACTTGAATCAATCGTTAAGGTTCAAGGTTTTGGTTTGGAGTTTAAGGTTTGAGATTTGGTGTTTAAGGTTTGAGGTTCAAGGTTTTAGGTTTGGGATTTGAGTTTAAGTTTAGGGTTTTGAGTTTAAGGTTAACGATTCGGGTTTAAGGTTCAAGATTCATGGTTCATTATTAAAATTTGGGATTTGAGGTTTAATGTTTGGGGTTCAACATTCTAGTTTGAGATTTGAGGTTTAGGGTTCGGGGTAAAAATATTACCAAAATTATATATCAATGACAAAAAAAATACTAAAATATTATTATATAATTAAAAAAGAACCATAAATAATATGATAAAAATGGTTCATAAAATAATTTCTTGTCCAAGTATAATTTGAATATGCCAGTGAGGTCTTTTAAAAAAAAAAGCATAAGATCATATACTTAATGGTAAAAAATAATTACTTAAAGAAAGCAGTGGTCTGCTACCAAAGTTATAAGTCCACATATAGTTACAAAAGAATTCTATATCATCTAAATCATAATTTTAAGGGTAAACTACACTTATGCTCACTTTTGTTTACTTTAAGTTACATTTTAGTTATTTATATTTGAAATGTTATGTTTTAACCACTTATGTTATCGTGTTGTAACATTTTAGTCACTGAATTGTTAATTATCGTTAACGGTGTAACGATAAGTTGACATGGCACGTTAAATCATCATTTCAAATAAAAAGTTTAGATTCAATTATATAATTGGTCCTCATATTTTTTTTTATTTTGAGCAATTTAAATTTTTTTCTTTTATGATGTTTTAACTTTCCTTTTTTTTTTCCCTTTCACTTCTGCTTCTCCCTTTGTTTTCTTACCATTGCCAAAAACCCATAAACTCATACTATCTGCTAACTATCAAAACCCTCCACCACCACCCATCATTTTCATTTCATCCACTAACACCTTTACCACTACCATGACCTCATTCATGACTAACCCAACAATATCATCCCCTCACCAAATAAACCCACGTTCAAATCAATCAAGAATCCAAGTAAACAACAATTAATAAGCCCCATAAAATCACAGAGAGCCAAAGATTAACAAAGAAAAAGAGTGTAAAAAGAGAGAGAGAGAGAGAGAGATTAGATTCAGGTCATGGAGTTCGAAGTACTTTGACAACTTTCTTGTCAATCCTAACAGTCAAGAAGGAGGTATTGGTGAGGAGGAGCACATATCAGAAAATCGAGTCGGTCTAATGACCGATGTTAGAGATTCGATCTTGGGTAGTCCAAAAGTTGGGGATTTTTTAGATGTTTTCAAAATGAGGTCATGATAGTGGTGAAGGTGTTAGTGGATGAAAGAGAATGTAAAAAAAAAAAAGTTAAATTAACATAAAGGCAAAAAAATTAAATTACACAAAATAAAAAAATATAGGGACCAATTGTATAATTTTACCTAATTTTTTTTTTTGAAATGATGATTTAATATGCCATGTCAGCTTACTGTTACACCATTAATGGCAATTAACGGTTCAGTGACTAAAATGTTATAACACGATAACATAAGTGATTAAAACGTAACATTTCAAACATAAGTAAGTAAAATATACTTTAAGGTAAACAAAAGTGACCATAGGTGTAATTTTCCCATTCTTTTAATATCCCAATCTATAGAAAACCTATTGTTAACTCCTCCAATTCTACTTATTGTTTTCCCTAGTAATCTTATTGCCACTATTTTTTGCAACCCTTGAAATAATCTTTTGTTTCTTTCTTTCCAATCCGAAGAAAGTTTCAAAATGAGAGTAATAAGAGACTTTCCTTTCAATCTTTCAAGTGCCCAATGAAGCTCTTGGTGCCACCCCATAACATTTCTTTGCAACTGACATAACCTAAGAATCTCCTTCCAGACCACCTTTGAAAAATCACAATCAAAGAAAAGGTGGTATCTGCTTTCTTTCTCCCTACCACATAATAAAGTTTCCATCAATATTCATTCCATACGAAATCAATTTCTCCTTTGTCAGCAGCCTATCCAATATGGCCATCCACGAGACCAATCTATCCCATAGTGATAAACCGTAAAAGAAACATATTTTAAGCCCATATTTAGTATGCTTTTGGATGATTTAAGCATTGATTTATGTAATTTGGTGCTCTTAATCCTTTGTTTTCATGTTTTATACCCAGGAAAGCACCCAATGATGAAAAGAACGGAAAACAGGCCCAAAACGGAGTAAATGGGCCATATCACGAAATTGACACGGCCTGGCCCAAATTCACACAGTCGTGCCCCATTCAACAGGCTCGAACATGGCCTGGCCACGACTTACATGGGCGTGTGTAATAGGCGTGTCCTTGTCGCAGGAAAGAAGAGTTTCACTCGAATTTGGATACTTAGGGGCAAAGTAACATATTCAAAAGCCTATATAAACACCCTAAGTATGACCAGAAAGGGGGGAACCCAAGGCTTTATTCAGGGGGCGTCCAACTAGGCCAAGAGAAGGCAGAGTTGTGGACCAGAAAGGGGGGAACCCAAGGCTTTAGTCAGGGGTCGTCCAACTAGGCCAAGAGAAGGCAGAGTTGTGGAGATTTACTCGAAGAGAGCCAGTTGATCCATCTTAAGAAGCCGGAATTATACTCAAGACGGAGGATCTCTCCTTCAATTCCTTCAAGGGGTTTTAGGGATTTCTTATGTTTTGTTTTATCTTTTCTTTTGAGATGTTTTCCTTTATTGTTATGAACTAAACCCTCAGATACCTGAGGGGGATGAAACCTAAGATGAATCTTGTTACTGTTTTCTGAACTATATGATAAATATTTGACTTGTTCTTAATTATGTGTTCTTAATTCTTGTGTTGATATTCCCGGGATATTAATTCAAGTATGATGTGCTTAGGTGGAGAAGCAAAAGTCCCTGCTTAAGAGTAGATTTAGCATAATTAAGCGAAGTTGATCGCGCGCCTAGAGATAGGGTGACGAGATTTTGTCGGATTAGGGTGAAACCTAATATGGGAGTCCATAGATCGAGTTAATGCGATTCTAGGGGTTAGAAAGAGATTTCAATTAATTAACCTAGGGTTAGACGTTAGTCGCCTCGAGAGAGGGATTAATATAACTTAGGGAATCTTACGGATCAAGTCAAATGAATAAATCATCTGGTTCAGAGTTTAGATAAACATTCACTTAATTCTTAGGCTAAATAATAAAAAGAGAGTTAGTATTAGTATTTTTGGTTCCTTTGGGCTCAACATTCTAGTCTTGCCTTAACTATACTATTGTTCGATAGGTGCGCTTGCCTAAAAATCGTTGTCATAGTTAGTTCCAGGTTCGATCATTCTTTTTATAAATTTTAAGACTCTGACACGTGATCAAGTTTTTGGCGCCATTGCCAGGGAACTAAAATATTAAGAAAGCTTAATTTTTATTACTTTAGCCATATTTATTTTTATTTTTGCAATTAAATTTTATTTTTATTTTTCTAAATTTTCTTTCTTTCTTTTTGTTCCTTTCAGGTACCTCTAGTTTATGACTAGAAGGAACCCGACAGGACCTCTACTTTACGACAATGATATTGAAGGTACCATTCGTAGAAATCGCAGAGAGATAAGGCGAAGCTTCAACTACATAGACAAAAAACAAGAAGCCGAAATTAATACCACCGAAAAGATGGCTGAAAATAATCCGCCACCTCCAGGGATGGCCGAACATCATGCTCCACGTACTATGTATGATTATGCTAAACCTAGTTTAACAAAAATTGAGTCAAGTATTGTTAGGCCTACTACTGCTGCAAATAATTTTGAACTGAAACCTAACATTATACAGATGATACAACAGTTTGTTCAGTTTGATGGTTTGCAGGATGAAGACCCTAACACACACCTAGCAAATTTTCTAGAATTCTGTGATACCTTCAAGATAAATGGCGTTTCTGATGATGCCATCCGTGTCTTCGGTTATTTCCCTTTTCCTTAAGAAATAAAGCCAAACAGTGGTTGCATTTTCTTCCACGAGGGTCAATCACTACATGGGATCAAATGACCGAAAAATTTTTATTAAAATATTTTCCACCGGCTAAAACGGCCAAATTAAGGAATGATATCTCTTCTTTTGTGCAGATGGATTCAGCGACACTTTACGATGCATGGGAGAGATACAAAGACTTGTTAAGGAGGTACCCACACCACGGATTACCTTTGTGGCTACAGGTCTAAACTTTTTACAACGGTGTGAACCCCTCAACAAGACAACTAATCGATTCAACCGCCGGCGGAACCCTGAACAACAAAACTCCTGAAACAGCCTACGAGTTTATAGAGGAGATGTCACTGAACAACTATCAGTGGCAAGTTACAAGGACAAGGCCAGCCAAAGCAGCCGAAGTTTTCAACATTGACGCAGTAACCGCGCTATCAAATCAGGTAGAGTTGCTACATAAAAAATTTGATAGTTGCTATGGTTCTTCGCAGGCACATCCAGTTATACAGTGCAACGCAAGTGAAGGAGTGGCGAGTCCTGAGTACCCACCCTATGGACAGGGCATCCAGAGTGAACAAATGAACTATATGGGTAATAATTTTCGATCTAACAATAACCCTTATAGTAATACTTATAATCCAAGTTAGAAGAACCACCCCAATTTCTCATGGGATGGTGAAAGAAATCAAAGGCAACAACCATCCCAAAACTTCCAACAACAGCCCTACCCACAGGAAAAGAAGCCGAACCTTGAAGAAGTGCTGACAAACTTCATAGCAGCCTCAGAAACACGTTTCCAGAAGGTATAAACAAAACTTGAGGTATTGTCACAGAAGTTCAAGGATCAATTCGAGCAACTTGCTAAGCAGATCTCTGAGAGACCACAGGGAAGACTACCAAGCAACACAGAGACTAACCCAAGGGAGCAAGTTCAAGCCATAACAGCTCAAGATAGTGAAGGGTTAGACGAGCCTAATTTGAAGCAAAAGAATGTGGTAGAATAAGATATGGTTGAGGTCAATAAAAAGTTAAAACCAGTAATTAAAGAGTACAAACCTCGCAAGCAATAACGAAAGACGACATAAAAGAATAGTTCGGTAAGTTTCTTAAATTTTTAAAGAAATTACATATCAACTTACCGTTTCTTGAAGCTCTTTCGCAGATGCCAGATTCCAGGAAATTTTTAAAGAAACTATTGACAAATATGCGGAAGATAGACGAGGAATCACATGTATTGGACGCAATGTGCTCAGCAATGTTGCAAAATAAACTACCACAGAAATTAAAAGATCTAGGGAGTTTTACAATTCCATTCTTAATTGGTAGTTTATCTATTGATAATGCGTTAGCTGATTTAAGGGCAAGCATAAATGTCATGCCTTATAAATTGTTTAAACAATTAGGTCTAGGGAAACCCAAATAAACTAGGATGAGCATTTAATTAGCTGATAAAACTGTTAGAATTCCTAGGGGTATAATCGAAGATGTACTTGTGAAAATTGATAAATTCGTATTCCTAGTAGACTTTGTCATTTTATACATAGATGAGGACAACACAATCCCCCTAATTTTAGGAAGACCATTCTTAGCAACTGCCAGAACTAAAATCGATGTTGATGCAGGCGAGTTTATACTTTGTGTAGGTGAGGAGACAGTCACTCTTCAAGCCCTCAATTCAGCTAGGACATCAAATAGCCAAGGTGAGAAAGTAAATTCTATTGATAACCATTCGGTTAACCCTTCTTTTCAGGAAACACCACAGAAGAACACAATTGAATTCGATCCTAAACCCTGTGCCAACAAGGAAATAACTCACGAGGAACAAGGGATTCAGATCAATGAAAAAAAGAGAGGGGAAGACGCACCTTATAAAAGAACTAGGGATACCTGAAGCTGAACCAAAGCCACCCCACGAGACACACAAGTTCAGAATTGGAGATCATGTATTACTAGATAAAGTAGACCCACAGTATCCCATCCTGATCCTAACACAAGCAAAGAAATCCCTTTAAAGGTAAACGATATTTTTCCGTACAAAATAGTCGAGGTAAGTAACCCTATTTTTGGCACTTTGAGAGTAAACGTTACTCGTCTTAAACCCTATCATGATAATGGAACTGCCAGCACGAGGAAGGAATTTCAGCTCCTCAAACCACCATGAATATACAAAGGAGAGGAGAGTCTAGCTTAAGACCATAAACGAGCACTTCTCGGGAGGTAACCCGAGTATTAACCCCATTAACTTCTATATTTTTCATCTTATCTATATTATTTTCTTCTTTCTTTACAACACCTAACTCTAAACTAATCAAAAAGTACAAAAATTCAAGTCACACGGCCTTATACACGACCGTGGCCGTGGCCGTGTGGGTACGAAGCATCTCCATACTGACATGGAAGAACGGTACAAGTCAGAGAGAATCAATCTTTCAGAGTCATGGACTCCAACAACCACCCCACGGGCACCGACAAAACCCCACGGCCATGCGATGCGGCCATGGTCGACACTGTTAGATTACACACGGGCGTGGCGACATAAGTATGGGCGTGGGAAAAACGAACAAAGCCCACCACGGCCATGCGATATGGCCATGCGAGATACCACGCCCATGAGATACGGGCATGTGAATGTACCTAACTTGAGAATTCTATTTAAACCACCCACCCCTCCCTCTTCTCACCTAATTCTCACCCTTTTTCCTCCCTTCTACACCCTCCATTCTCAGCATTCTTTATTCTCATAGCATTCCTCTCAATCTTTTGGCTATGTCGAAGAAACGGAAAGATTCAAGCACAGTCCTCCTTAGGGAGACCGATCTACATAAGTTCATGCCGGCCGCTTCATTCACTTGACAAGCCAAGGGTCTTTGAGACCATTTATCTTATGTTTTACTTTTATCTTCTCATTTATTTTCATTCTCTTTGACTATCTTATGCTTAATTTAGTTTATTCTATTTTAGTTTCTTAGTGTAAGGTTCAAAAGCCTGCTAGGGAATCACACCAAAACCACGACCACCGCCTCAACGTAGCCTTCGAAGTTCTTCAGGCTACTTGGGAATCACGCCACTTCTGCCACCGCCAGCACCTCCGCAGCCTTAGAGGTCACACCCACCTCGCGAACCATCCAACAATAAGGACTATTTGGTCAATTCATCTTTCACTTTAATTTTATTTACATTTTTATTTCCTTTCTCTTTATCTTTCTTGTCTTTAATTGTATATTTAGTTTATTTTAAATGTGTCTTAATAATTCTAGCTAATTCTCTACGAGCTCTCAATTTTTTCATCTAGCACAGAGCTCGGTAGCAGCCACCACCCCTATCAACTTCCAACTCCAGGAAACCATCCAGATTCAAGAAGTCTCACCTCCCTCTCTCTCTTAAATTGCATATATATGTTTGTACATTGAGAGCAATGGACATCTTAAGTGTGGGGGGTGAATAGTTATTTCGAGAAAGTGCCTAACTTTCTGTATTATTCTCAAATCCCTGAATTATGCCTTGTCTTGAAGTAAGTTTTCCATATTATGATTAGGATGAAATTTCCTTTGATTTATGATTTTTATTGATATGTTTTAGAGTAAGCCATTGATAATTGTGCATTGATGATTAAATTTGAAGAATAATAGAGAATCAAGCATGATAAGTTTTTTTTTTAGAATTAAAAATTTTCTAGGTTGTCTATCTAAATCTGAATGATATCTTGAAATTTGAAATTTACGAGGTTGATATCAAACACCCATAATTTTTGTGAGATTTTGAGCCTTGTAGAGCATATATTCTTTTTCGTGCTCCTTTTTTTATTATGAGTGTGTCAACATTGATCGATTATTCTAGAACTTGCATTGATTATACATGTCGAGACCACACCTTTGGTTTGATATACAGAGATGATAAAGGCACCTAGGTTTTAACCCACTCACTCCACTAAAAAAACTACCTTCATAATTAACCCCTAGTGAACCCCGTTGATCCTAACAACCCTTTTCATTGACTCACCTACTAATATAAACCCCAAAACCCTTTGTATTTGTTATCACCATTCTTCTTAAATACCCTTTTTGTCGAGATTTGATTTTGATCAGTTACCTAACTATGTTCTATATTTTAGTTGTTAAAGTTCGTTATATTTGACTTGTTATTAAAAAAAATGAAGTATATTCATTAGAGAGCTTACATTTCAATTCTCAAAGCTCGTATTATTATTGATGTAATTATTTAAGATTAGTTCATTTTTCTAGTTAAGTAAATTGTCAGGTCAATCTCTATTCTAACCTTCTAATTCAGCCTATATCCATACCCTTAACCTAAGCCCCGTTACAAATCTGTAACGGCCTTTTGATTTGTGTATCATCTCATATTTTAGTGGTATAGATTTGATTTTTATGCAAGCCAATGGGATTAACTTTTCATGTTCGACTTTTGAGTGCTTAATTCTGAACCTTAAACACTTCGAGTGATTTGAGTGAATCTTTAGTGAGGATGTCAACTCTTGTCGATTTCTAATCAGAGGTAATTATTTAGGTAAAGGGAAACACCTAAAGTTTTCAGGGCTACAAATGTATGACTTTGATTGTTTGAATCTGTAGGACTCTTTGAGATGAATTATCCATGTATGAATTATCTTTGAATTATGATGAATCATTATTGATGAATATTGTGAATCAAGGAAGTTCGTTTTAATTGTGAGTTGAGAATTTTGCTTAAGGACAAGCAAAAGCTTAAGTGTGGGGGTATTTGATAAACCGTAAAAGTAACATATTTTAAGCACCCATTTAGTATGCTTTTGGAAGATTTAAGCCTTGATTTATGTAATTTGGTGCTCTTAGTCCTTTGTTTTCATGTTTTATACCCAGGAGAGCACCCAATGATGAAAGAACGAAAAACAGGCCCAAAACGGAGTAAATGGGCCATATCACAAAATCGACACGGCCTGGCCCAAATCCACACGGCCGTGCCCCATTCAATAGGCTCGAACACGGCCTGGCCACGACTTACACGGACGTGTGCTATGGGCATGTCCTTGTCGCAGGAAAGAAGAGTTTCACTCGGATTTAGATACTTAAGGGCAAAGTAACATATTCAGAAGCCTATATAAACACCCTAAGTATGACCAGAAAGGGGGAACCCAAGGCTTTAGTCAGGGGGCGTCCAGCTAGGCTAAGAGAAGGCAGAGTTGTGGATATTTACTCGAAGAGAGCCAGTTGATCCATCTCAAGAAGCCAGAATTATACTCAAGAAGGAGGATCTCTCCTTCAATTCCTTCAGGGGGTTTTAGGGATTTCTTATATTTTGTTTTATCTTTTCTTTTGAGATGTTTTCCTTTATTGTTATGAACTAAACCCTCAGATACCTGAGGGGGATGAAACCTAAGATGAATATTGTTATTGTTTTTTGAACTATATGATAAATATTTGACTTGTTCTTAATTATGTGTTCTTAATTCTTGTATTGATATTCCCGGGATATTAATTCAAGTATGATGTGCTTAGGTGGAGGAGCAAAAGTCCCTACTTAAGAGTAGATCTAGTATAATTAAGCGAAGTTGATCGCGCGCCTAAAGATAGGGTGACGAGATTTTGTCGGATTAGGGTGAAACCTAATATGGGAGTCCATAGATCGAGTTAATGCGATTCTAGGGGTTTTAATTAGAAAGAGATTTCAATTAATTAACCTAGGGTTAGACGTCAGCCGCCTCAAGAGAGGATTAATATAACTTAGGGAATCTTACGGATCAAGTCAAATGAATAAATCGTCTGGTTCAGAGTTAGATAACAAGTGGATTCTTCCTTAGGTGTCGTCTTAATCAATTGGTTTTTCCTAAAGTTATTTTCCTAAATTCATTCTTCTTTGTCTTAGAGTCTTTAGTTTAGTTGTTAGTTAATTTTAGATTAGATAAACATTCACTTAATTCTTAGGCTAAATAATAAAAAGAGAGTTAGTATTAGTACTTTTGGTTCCTTTGGATTCGACATCCTGGTCTTGCCTTAACTATACTATTGTTCGATAAGTGAGCTTGCCTAAAATTTGTTGTCATAGTTAGTTCCAGGTTCGGTAATTCTTTTTATTAATTTTAAGACTCTGACACGCGATCACATAACACCTTCTCATTCTTTCTAATTTCTTTCCAATATCTAGAAACAGTAATCCCAGCATCGAAAGAAACAATCCTTTATAATAGAAACATAAAGCCACACAATCCATAAAGGCCGTTGCTTTGTTAAAATCGCTTTAAAATGCTGGATTCCAAGACATTAAATCCTTCTTGCCTAAACTCCCCACTGATATTGGGAAGCAAATAGAGTCCCAACTAACTCTACCACCCTTTACAGGCACATCCTTCCCTTTTGAGAAAAATCGTGAACATAATTGATTAATCCTTTGAATAATATCATTAAGGAAGATAAGCTGTCTACACCAGAAATTCTGTAAACTAAAGATCACAAATTGGATGACTTGTGCTTTTCCTGCATAAGATAAATGCTGAGCTTCCCAACTATGTAACCTTGTAGTAATCCTATCAATTAATGGGGTGCAATATTGATAAACCATAATATGAACATATTTTAATCCCACATTTAGCATACTTTTGGATAACTTAAGCCTTGAATTGTGGAATTTGGTGCTCTTAATCCTTTGTTTTCATGTTTTATACTTAGGAGAGCACCGGAGGATGAAAAGAATTAGAAACGGGCCTAAAATAAAGTAAATGGGCCAAATCACAAAATCGACACGGCCTGAGCCCAAGCCACACGGCCGTGACTCCTTAACAGACCTGACACGGCCTGGACACGGTTCGCACGGGCGTGTGCCATGGGTGTGTCCCTGCCGTGACAAAGAGGAATTTTACTCGGATTAGGGTACTTAGAGCCAAAGAAATCTATTACAAAAGCCTATATAAACACCCTAGAGGCCAACCTTCTTGGGCGCCCGATTAGCCAAGAGAGCAAGAGAGAGGCGAAGTGTGGAATTTAATCGAAGAAAGGCAGTGATTCATCTCAAGAAGCTGGAGTTATACTCAAGACGAAAGATCTTCCCTTCAATTTCCTTCAGGGGTTTTAGGGTTTTTGATATGTTTTGTTTTATATTTTCTTCTGAGATGTATTATTTTATAATTATGAACTAAACCCCTCAAATACCTGAGGGGGATGAAACCTAAGATGGATCTTGTTATTGTTTTCTAAACTATATGATAAATACTTGATTTGTTCTTAATTATGTATTCTTAATTCTTGTTTTGATATTTCAGGATATTAATTCGAGTATTGATGTGCTTAGGCAGAGGAGGAATAGACCCTGTCTAAGAGTAGATCTAGCATAATTAAACGGAGTTGATCGCAACCCTAGAGATAGGATGACGAAAATCTGCCGGATTAGGGTCAAACCTATATGGAAGTCTATAGATCGAGTTAATGCAATTCTAAGGGTTTTAATTAGAAAGAGATTTCAATTAATCAACCTAGGATTAGACGTTAGTAGCCTCGAGAGAGGTATTAATATAAATTAGGGAATCCTACGGATCAAGTCAAGTGAATAAATCGTCTGGTTCAGAGTTAAATAAAAAGTGAAGTCTAGGTGGATCTTCCTCGGGTATTGTCTTAATCAATTGGTTTTTTTTCCACAAGTATTTTCCCCAATTCATTCTCTTTGTCTTAGCATATTTAGCTTAATAGTTAGTTAATTTTAGATTAATTAATAATTCCTTTAATTCTTAGGATAAATAATAAAAAGAAAGTTGGTATTAAAACTTTTGGTTCCTTTGGGTTCGACAATCCCGTCTTGCCACTAAACTATACTACTGTTCGATAGGTGCGCTTGCCTCAATCGTTGTCATAGTTAGTTTCTAGGCTCGATCGTTCTTTTTATAAATTTTTAAGACTCTGACACATGATCAAGTTTTTGGCGCCGTTGCCGGGGAACTAAAATATTAAGAACGCTCAATTTTTATTACTTTAGCCATTTTTATTTTTACAATTTATTATTTTTATTTTTATTTTGCTTTTAACCTTACTAACTTTCCTTCTTTTATTTGTTCCTAGCAAGTACCTCTAGTTTATGACTAGAAGGAACCCGACAGGACCCCTGATTTACGACAGTGATATTGAAGGTACTGTTCGTAGAAATCGTAGAGAAATAAGGCGAAGCTTAAGTTACATAGAAGAATAGCAAGGAATCGAAACAAATACCACTGAAGAGATGGCTGAGAATAATCCGCTACCTCCAGAGGTGGCCGAAAATCATGCTCCTCGAACTATGTATGATTATGCTAAACCTAATTTAACAGGAACTGAGTCAAGTATTGTTGGACCTACTATTGCTGGAAATAATTTTGAACTGAAACCTAACACAATTCAGATGATACAGCAATTTGTTCAGTTTGATGGTTTGCAGGATGAAGATCCAAACAATCACTTAGCGAATTTCCTAGAATTCTGCGATACTTTCAAAATAAATGGCGTTTCTGATGATGCCATCCGTCTTCGGTTATTTCCTTTTTCTTTGAGGAATAAAGCCAAACTGTGGTTGCATTCTCTTCCACAAGGATCAATCACTACATGGTAACAAATGAAAAAAAATTTATTAAAATATTTTCCGCTGGCTAAAACAGCCAAGTTAAGGAATGATATCTCTTCTTTTGTGCAGATGGATTTAGAAACACTTTATGATGTATGAGAGAGATATAAAGATCTATTGAGAAGGTGCCCACACCATGGATTACCCTCGTGGCTACATATCCAAACTTTTTACAACGGTGTGAACCCCTCAACTAGGCAGTTAATCGATTCAGCCGCCGACGGAACATTGAACAACAAAACACCTGAGGCTGCTTACGAATTCATTGAAGAGATGTCATTGACTAACTATCAGTGGCAAGTCACAATGACCAAACCAATAAAAGCAGCCAGTGTTTTCAACCTCGATGCAGTAACCATGCTATCAAATCAGGTAGAGCTGATAAACAAAAAGATTGATGGTTTATGTGATTCTTTGCAGGTAGATCCAGTTATGCAGTGCAATACGAATGGAGGTTGGAGGAACAACACAAATTATCCACCTTACAACCCGAGCGCTGAAAACGAACAAGTTCACTATATGGGTAACAATTTTATACCTCAAAATAACCCTTATAGTAACACTTACAATTCAGGTTGGAGGAACCAGTCAAATTTCTTGTGGGCTAGTCAAAGAAACTAAAGACAACAATCCTACCCACAAGAAAAGAAGCCAAACCATGAAGAAATGCTAAAAAAATTTATAGAGGTGTCAGAAGCCTGTCTTCAAAATACCGAAACAATATTGAACAATCAGCAAGCATCAATTCAAGGGCTTAAGGATCAAATTGGACAACTAACTAAGTTAGTTTCTGAAAGGCAACTAGAAGGTTTACCTAGGGAAAAAGAGCAAGTGAAAGCAGTTACACTAAGAAGTGGAAAGGAATTGATTGAAACAACGAAGAAAATACCACATGAAACAGATAAGGCAAAAGATGAGGGAGTTGAGAATGTAACACCGGTACGCGAAGAACGCAAACCACCAATCCCATATCCGACAAAGTTGAAGAAAGACCGATTAGATGCACAATACAGTAAATTTCTTGAACTTTTTAAGTAGTTACATATTAACTTGCCCTTTGTTGAAGCTATTTCACAAATACCGACGTACGCAAAATTCTTTAAAGAGCTTCTAACAAATAAAAGGAAATTTGAAGAAATATTAATAGTGGAACTTAATGAAGAATGTTTAGCTATCCTCCAAAATAAGCTACCAACCAAATTAAAAGATCCAGGAAGTTTCACTATTCCCTGTTTAATTGGTAGTTTGCATATTAAGAAAGCACTAGTTGATCTAGGTGCTAGTATTAATTTAATGCCCTATAAAATGTTTAAACAACTTGGTTTTGGGGAACCAAAACCCACTAGGATGAGCATTCAATTAGCTGACAAATCTATTAAATATCTTAGAGGAGTTATTGAAGATATTCTGGTAAAAGTTGATAAATTTATATTCCCTGTTGATTTTGTTATGCTTGACATGGATGAAGACATTGAGGTACCTTTAATTTTGGGGCGCCCTTTTTTAGCTACTGCTAGAGCTGTTATTGATGTAGGTGATGGTAAACTCGCATTAAGGGTAGGCGACGAGGAAATTATTTTCCAAATTTACGATGTTATGCGGTATTCTAGAGAACAAGATGATTCCTGTTATTTTATTGATGCCATTGATCATTTTATTCAAGATTCTTTGTAGGAAATCATACATAACGACACGATGGAATTGTGTCTTACCCAAGGTGAGGGGGAAGATGATGATTCCGATGAGTTGAATTCTAATACATCCACCTCTAGACAAAAGAAAGAGGAGGACATTGAAATCAACGACGAATTTAAACAAAAACCTTCTATTGATGAGCCACCGAAATTGGAATTAAAACAGTTGCCAAAACACTTAGAATATGCATTCCTCGGGGATAATTCTATGCGACTAGTAATTATCTCTTCAAAATTGGAACCCGAAGAGAAAGACGAGTTGCTAAAAGTACTAAGGGAACATAAAAGAGCCATAGTTTGGAAAATTTCTGACATTAAAGGAATAAGCCCATCGTTTTGCACCCACAAAATTTTAATGGAAGATGAGTATAAACCATGTGTGCAACCTCAAAGACGATTGAATCCCAACGTGAAAGAAGTTGTTAAAGCTGATTTAATTAAACTCCTAGATGCTGGAATAATTTATCCTATTTCTGACAGTACTTGGGTAAGTCCTGTGCAGGTCGTTCCAAAGAAAGGAGGCATGACTGTTGTAGCCAACGAAAAGAATGAATTAATTCCTACAAGAACAGTCACAGGCTATTAGAAGCTTTTTAGGACATGCTGGATTTTATAGAAGATTTATTAAGGATTTTTCTAAAATAGTTAAGCCTTTAACGAAATTACTAGAAAAAGATGTACCTCTCAATTTTGATCCGGAATGTTTAGATG
The DNA here is from genome assembly GCA_025503065.1 of Gossypium bickii. Taxonomy (NCBI): domain Eukaryota; kingdom Viridiplantae; phylum Streptophyta; class Magnoliopsida; order Malvales; family Malvaceae; genus Gossypium; species Gossypium bickii. Next base: position 25,003,394 of record CP106711.1, on the reverse strand, counting down.
CATTTAATATCCTCAAAGATAAATTAATAAATGCTCCAATTATAATTGGACCTGATTGGAATTTACCCTTTGAACTAATGTGTGATGCGAGTGATTTTACAGTAGGTGCAGTTTTGGGACAGCAAAGAGACAAGCACTTTCAGTCGATCTATTACACTAGCAAGACATTAACGGTTGCACAAGAAAATTACACCACCACAGAAAAAGAATTGCTAGCAGTGGTTTTTGCATTTGATAAATTTAGACAGTATTTGATATTATCTAAAGTTGTCATTTACACTGACCATTCAGCTCTTCGTTATCTTTTAATAAATCCGATGCAAAACCTCAACTCATAAGATGGATTTTTCTCTTATAGAAATTTGATTTAGAAATTCAGGATAAGAAAGGAGCTGAAAATCTTGCAGCAGATCATCTTTCTAGGCTTGAAAATCTATGTATTGAAAAACTAAATGAGAATAAGATAAATGACTTATTTCCTGAAGAACAGCTATTTGCTATATCTAACTTTGAGGTACCTTGGTTTGCAGACATTGCAAATTACTTAGCTGCTAACATCCTACCAAAAAGGTTAACACATAATCAAAAGAAGCGATTCTTTGCTGATGCGAAAAACTATTTTTGGGAGGATCCTTTTCTTTTTCGTATATGTGCAGATCAAGTAATTCGGAGATGTGTTACAAAGGCAGAAACAAGTAAAATCCTAGAACATTTCCACTCAGGACCTTCAGGAGGACATTACAGCTGGATTAAGACAGCACATAAAACGCTCGAATCAGGCTTTTATTGGCCAACTCTGTTTAAAGATGCCAACAGGTATGTTGCTTCATGTGATAAATGCCAAAGAACAGTTAATATCTCTAAACGAGATGAAATGCCTCAAACATATATGCTATCATGTGAAATATTTGATGTATTGGGTATTAACTTTATTGGTCTATTTCCTAGTTCATTTGGAAATAAAAACATCTTAGTAGCAGTAGATTACATGTCAAAATAGGAGGAAGCTCAAGCTTTACCTACTAACGATTCTAGAGTAGTAGTGAGGTTTCTTAAGAAACATTTCTCTCAATTCGGAACACCCAGAGCAATTATTAGTGATAGGGGTACTCACTTTTGTAATACTCAATTTGATAAAGTCTTAAAAAAATATGGAGTACACCACAGGACAGCTACCCCTTATCACCCTCAAACCAGTGGGCAAGTAGAAGTAGCAAATCGAGAGCTTAAGCGTATTCTAGAGAAAACAATTGAATCAAATAGGAAAGACTAGGCATTAAGAGTAGATGATGCTTTATGGGCCTATAGAACAGTGTTTAAAACTCCCATAGGAACATCCCCATACAAACTTTTCTATGGAAAAAGTTGTCATCTACCATTTGAGTTAGAGCACAAAGCTTTTTGGGCTATAAAATTCTTAAATTACGATCTTAAAACCACAGGTGAAAAGAAGATGATGTAGTTGAACGAGCTAGATGAATGGTGAGCTAATGCCTATGAGAACTCACGATTATATAAGGAGGCAACAAAGTGACACCATGATGCTCGTTTAAAGCAATCAAAGCAATTTGAAGTAGGAGACTTAGTCCTGTTGTACAATTCAAGGCTCAAATTGTTCCCTGGAAAGCTGAAATCAAGATTTTCAGGTCCATTCGTGATCAAAACTATTTTTCCCTATGGAGCAATCGAGGTAACTCATCCAACTCGTGGCATATTCAAGGTAAATGGTCAGCGACTAAAAATTTATAATGGTGAAGATTTTAGGGATATGAGAGAGGAGCTTCGGCCCCATGAACCTTCATTTAGAAATGAAAACAGGGTGAGTCTAACTTAAGACTTTAAACGAGCGCTTCTTAGGAGGCAACCCGAGTACTAACTTCACTAATGTTATATTTTAGATTTCTAGCATCTAACTACAAACTAACCAATTCACTAAAGCGCAGGTTTCCCCACCACACGGCCATGCACACGAGCGTGGCCGCACCCGTGTGAACACCACGAACAGGAACATGGGCGTGGCAAAGATGGTTTAAAAACAGGAAAAAAATTTTCCCCAACCCACGGGCTCCGACTAAATGACATGGTCGTGCGACGCGGCCGTGGTCGAAACTGACTAAGGAACACGGGCGTGTGACACGCCCATGCATCCAACCCGTAGTCGATTCTGAGTAAACGACACGAGCGTGAAACATGCCCGTGCTCTAAGGTCATGGTCGAAACTGACTTACGAACACGGGCGTAGGCCAATAGACACGAGCGTGGGAGAAGCGAACAAGGCTAGGCATGCCCGTGTGATACGGGCGTGGGATACAACATATGTGCGCCAGACCCCTGAACATTCGAAACAGTCGGGCTAAAAACAATTTACACGGGCGTGTGACACGCCCGTGTACCCTTATTTCTATATAAACCCCTTACTATTCATCATCTTTTTCCCCCAAATTCTCCCTCCCAAACCCTAGTCGTTTTCTTTTTCTCCCCTCCCCTGCGTCCGGCCACCATCCTCCTCCTTCCCTTCTTCCTTCTCCTTCTCTATTTTCCTTTTCTATTCCTCATTAAAACGCAGTCCACGCCCGTGTAAGGATAACACACTAGCATGTCACCATCAAGCCCGTACTCCGACCACCACATCAAGCGCGTCGCTTCTCTCCAAAAACTCCACCGGTCATCTCTCCTTTTCACATTTTACTTCATTGAACTATATTCATAAGAATTTTTTTTTTAGTTTCTAATTAGTTTATTTTTATTAGTTACTCACTATTAGACTATTTTGAACTATATTCATAAGAACTTTATTTAGTTTCTAGTTAGTTTATTACTTAATATTAGTTACAAACTATTAGATTGTTAATTCATTTAGTCCTTGTTTAAGTAATAGCGATTGATAATTATGCCGATAAATGTTATGCAATATGTCTTGGCTGGAAATGTTACTTGAATCATGGAATATCTGTTATTTTCAGGACCATAATGTCATCGTCCCGAGGCAAGAAAATTGTCGTTCCCACGTCGAAAAAACGGAAGGGACACGGTGCGACCTCTTCAAGTGCCTCTGCCGAAATAAGACACCCATTCCTACGTTTTCCTTCGGGAACTCAGGAGGATCTTTATCAGATACTACGCGCAAGACCTCTCGATGTAGGAAGGTGTATCGATTGGACCGCCTTAGAGCAGGTCCAGCTAGCAGATGAGGTTCTGGCCTTATTATTCACAGACTCGTGGGGGTAATTTTTTGACATCATTGAGCCCACATACCTAGAGCTCACTCTAGAACTTTGCACTACTTTCTACCTCCAGACAGTGATGACTAACTTCGACAACTCTGGCACTATCCAATTTCACCTCGGAGGTCTAGTCCGTGAGATGAGTGTCCCACAGTTCGGAGCTACGCTAGGACTCTATACCGATGAATTCATGGAGGATAACAAACTCGAGGACCTCTATCACCACATCCATAACTCCCCCTCGAGATGTTGGTACAATATAGCTCCCAACTCAGCTACTTATGACCCTAGTCGCTCCAAGGCGACGGCTCTCACCCCATCCCTGAGGTACGTACACACTAGTTTAGCTCATACACTGACAGGTAGGCGAGAGAGCACCGGCGTCGTTAACACTCACGACGCCTACTTCCTATGGTGCATGGCAAACGGGCACGTTTTCAACCTAGCCTATTTCATAGCTTGTTCCATTCAACATCAGACGTAGCAACATAGGAGAGGGGTCATATCTATGGGCCCATACATCACACGCTTGGCTCGATATTTTGCGCTCCTCAACACTGCCACTCAGATCTCCTCACTCACACTGATAGGTCAGATGTCCCCACAGGGCATCCAGACGATGTTACACATGAAAATGATCCAACGTCGACGTGGGACCGATCCTTCCCAATATCGGCTAGCACCTACCACCGAAGAGGAGGATCCTGAGAACATTACTGACAATGTCTCACACCCACATGAAGAACCACAACCGAGCCATCGACCAGTTTATGCGGCTGCTTCACTTTCAGACATCTCTGCACGTCTCACTTAGTTCGAGCATTACTGTACTCAATAATTCAATGACACCGCTCGACGATTCGATGGCATTGAGGCGACTCTTCAGCAGATTTGTCATCACTTTCATATATCACCGCCTCCACCACCTCGCGATCCAACCAATGATGAGGACTTTTGAGTCCTTTTTATTTTTAGTTCTATATTTAATTTTAATTTTATTTTTTTTTTTTGCTTTTATTTGATTTTGATGTACTCTTTTATTATAATTTGCTAGTTCACACCTTTACTCTTTTTTTTTGTTCTAAACTTTTATTAGTGAAATTCCAATTTCTTTTATCTCCGACTGTCTAATCTTCGAGTAAATATCATAACAAAACCTCCTAAAAAGTTACTGATGACTCTGCAGTTTCAAAAGATTCAAGGTGCTACTAAGGAACTGGAATATTTTCACATACCTTCACATCTGCTTAGTTCATCATGCATTTCATTTACTTCATACCTACAAGTTTCATTCTCAAGGAATCCGTCCAAAATTCAAGAAGTTTCACTTCTCTCCCTATCTTATGATTTTATTACTATATTGTTATTAAATATCTTTGTACATTGAGGGCAATGTACATCTTAAGTGTGGGGGTGAATATTTATTTCGAGAAAGTGCCTAACTTTCTGCATTATTCTCAAATCCCTGAATTATACCTTGAATTATGCCTTATTCTTAAGTAATTTTCTCATATTATGATTAGAATGAATTTCCTTTGATCCATGATTTTCTTTGGTATGTTTTGGATTAAGTCATTGATAATTGCGCAGTGATGATTTAAACTTTAGGAGACTAGAGAATCAAGCATGATAAGTCCATTTTCAAAAATTAAAATTTTGTTAGGTTATCTACCTGAATCTAATTATTACCTTGAAGTTTGAAATTTACAAAGTTGATATCAAAAACCCATAATTTTTGTGAGATTGTAAGCCTTTTAGAGCATACGTTCTTTCGTGCTCACTTTTTGATTATGAGTGTGTCAACATTGATTTGTTATTCTAGAACTTGCTTCAATTATACATGTCAAGACCACATTAATTGATTTGATATACAAAGATGATAAAGGCACTTAGGAATTAACCCACTTACTCCAATAAAAGCCTACCCTCACAATTAACCCTTAGTGAACCCCTTGATCCTAACAACCCTTTTTTTTTTACCCACCCACTAATATTAACCCAAAACCCATCTTGTATTTGTTACCACTATTCTTTGACTCCCTTTTTGTCAATATTTGATTTGAGCAGTTGCCTAACTATGTTCTATATTTCAGTTGTTAAAGTTCTTTCTTATTATTGTATTGATTTTTTCTTTAAAAAAACGAAGTATATTCATTATTAGTTCTAAGATCAAGTGAGCTTATACGTTTAAAATTCCACATATTGAGAAGAAGCTCGTATTATTAGTGAAGTTATAATTGATGTAATTATTCAAGTATTAGTTTATTTTTTTTAGTTAGGTAAATTGTCAATTCAATCTCGATTCTAACCTCCTAATTCAGCCTTTATCCACACCTTTAACCCGAGCCCCATTACAACCCCTTTTTTAAAGACCTTTTGATTTGGGTATCATTTCAGTTTATAGTGGTGGAGATTTGATTTTCAGGCAAGCCTATAGGATTAACTTTTCATGTTCGACTTTTGAGTGCTTAATTTTGAGCCTTAAACACTTTGAGTGATTTGAGTGAATCTTTAGTGAGGATGTCAACTCTTGTCGATTTTGAATTAAAGGTGATTATTTAGGTAAGGGAAAACACCTATATTTTTCGTGCTACAAGAACTATGACTTTGATTGTTTGAATCTTTAGGACCCTTTTACTTAAATTATCAATTTATGAATTATCTTTGAATTATGATGGAACACTATTAATGAATATTATGAATCAAGGAAGTTCATTTTAATTGTGAGTTGAGAATATTGCTTGAGGACAAGCAAATGCTTAAGTGTCGGGGTATTTGATACACCGTAATATGAACATATTTTAATCCCACATTTAGCATACTTTTGGATAATTTAAGCATTGAATTGTGGAATTTGGTGCTCTTAATCCTTTGTTTTCATGTTTTATACTTAGGAGAGCACCGGAGAATGAAAAGAATGAGAAACGGGCCTAAAACAGAGTAAATGGGCCAAATCACGAAATCGACACAGCCTGGGCCCAAGCCACACGGCCATGCCTCCTTAACAGACCCAAACACGGCCTGGCCACGATTCACACAGGCGTGTGCCATGGGCGTGTCCCTGTCGTGACAAAGAGGAATTTTTCTCGGATTAGGGTACTTAGAGGCAAAGAAAGTCATTCCAAAAACTTATATAAACACCCCTCAAATACTTGATTTGTTCTTAATTATGTGTTATTAATTCTTGTTTTGATATTTCAGGATATTAATTCAAGTATTGATGTGCTTAGGCAGAGGAGGAATATACCCTGTCTAAGAGTAGATCTAGCATAATTAAGCGGAGTTGATCGCAACCCTAGAGATAGGATGACGAAAATCTGCCGGATTAGGGTCAAACCTAATATGGGAGTCCATAGATCAAGCTAATGCAATTCTAGGGGTTTTAATTAGAAAAAGATTTCAATTAATCACCCTAGGGTTAGACGTTAGTAGCCTCGAGAGAGGTATTAATATAAATTAGGAAATCCTGCGGATCAAGTCAAGTGAATAAATCGTCTGGTTCAGAGTTAAATAACAAGTGAAGTCTAGGTGGATTTTTCCTCGGGTATCGTCTTAATCAATTGGTTTTTTTTTCCACAAGTATTTTCCCCAATTCATTCTCTTTGTCTTAGCATCTTTAGCTTAATAGTTAGTTAATTTTAGATGAATTAATAATTCCTTTAATTCTTAGGCTAAATAATAAAAAGAAAGTTAGTATTAGTACTTTTGGTTCCTTTAAAGTTAGTATTAGTACTTTTGGTTCCTTTAGGTTTGACAATCCGGTCTTGCCACTAAACTATACTACTGTTCGATAGGTGCGTTTGCCTCAATCGTTGTCATAGTTAGTTTCTAGGCTCGATCATTCTTTTTATAAATTTTTAAGACTCTAACACACGATCAAATCTCTCACAGTAAACCTTCTATGACAAGTGGAACTCCAAGGTATCTAACACGTAGTTTGCCTATTTTTATACCTGTAACTGCTTGAATTCCATCCAACTCATCTTTTGAGATCCCTGAAGAAAAAAATTTCACTCTTTGTTGGATTAAGCTGCAAAGCAGAGAATTCATAGAACCTGTAAATACACTCCAAATCCCCAAAAAAGAATCAAAATCTACCTTGGAAAAGATTAACAAATCATCTGCAAAGCACATATGAGTTAATTTTATCCTATGACACTGGATGGTATTGAAAAAGTCCATGAGTAGCTGCAGCATCAAGAAGCTTAGAAAGAATATTCATGGATAGCACAAAAAAATAAGGGGATAGTGGACTGGATCCCCTTGCCTTAACCCTCTAGCACCTTTAAAGTACCCCACTAGTCCCCCATTTCAAGAAATGCAGAACCTACGTATAGTGATGCAGGTTCTAATCCAATTTAAAGTTTGTTCAGGCATCTTGAATGCAACAAGAACTTCAAGAATAAACTCCATCTTAAGGAGTCGAATGCTTTCTGTAAATCGATTTTGAGGGCACAGCGAGGAGAAAGGGATTACTGTGATTTTGTTGTTCATTAGTGATGATCTATTTAAGTTACACGCCTAGACAATCTCTATGATTAGTTGTTGGAGGTGCCTCTTCTTTAGTTTTTGCCTATTTAAATAATTCTAACATATGTCATCTGTAAGAAAACTAGTTGCTGCTAATGAAAGCCGTCTAAGATGTATTTGCATATGCAGCTAAGGTAGTGCTAATTTTTTCAGGTACACTTATATTTATAACCATGATTTGAACTTCATTGTTTATAGATCAGTATGTCGTCCAGTCTCTGTATGAATTTTACAACTTAATGAGGTGCGCATACATTTCCATCAATTATCATTTTAAGGAAACCAATTATATAGTTACTCTGTTTCATCTATGTTCTTCTTGTTCTTATGCTGCTTCTTTATTTTTGTACTTTGTCAGACAGTAGGTAGATAATATGCAAACTCACATTAACATTTGCTCCTGAGTAGAGTAGCTTTGGGAAATCTTTTGATTTTAGCGTAGTCAATGAATGACACCTTTGGAGCATATATTAAGCAATCAAACCGCCCAGATTTAAGACTCTAGTTTCTTGAAAAATAAAACACTTCCTGTTCGTTTTCGATAAACAAATTTGGGCAGCTTCATTATAATTTTGTTACAATGAATGAGATGGTAGGTGTTGATGAAGGGTTGTTGGACTGTGTCTGCAATTGAGTTTTTGCTTTAAAGGTGAAGGCCTGTCAAGCAGTTTTGTTCTTTGAGAAAGACATGTCATGAGGGGTCTATAAGGTTGTTCAAGCGGTACAGTAACAATGTGAAGCCAATAAGTATAAACATTGCTCTCTTTAACCACTAAAAATCTTAAATATAGACAGACAATAAAACAGACATAAAAAATAAAAATAAAAATGTGGAAGCCCGCTGATGTCAAACACTCGTAAAAATGCTTTGTAATCCGTGACCTACCTCATCGTTGGCATTCGATCCCATTGAGCATCTCATGCCTACATCAAACCAAAAAAAGAAGACCAAGATTGGGGACATTTCAGTCAGAAAAGCTTGCTTGCTGCTGGAACTGGCTCATTCATACAACTTTTAGCTCTTCTTTTCTGGATCTCTGAAGTATAGTAACTATATGACTTATAAAATGGCAGAAGGTTAGTTGTTAGCATTTGATATAGGCATAATATTTTTTTTGCCCTCCAACTTTTTAGACAAAGTGATTTTAGCCTTCATTTAATTTTTCTATCTCTTTTAATACTTTAACTTGTATTTTTACCAAATCACCCCAATTTTGGATGGAAAAGTTAACTTCTTCTTTTTTTTTTTTTTTACTTTGCTGATGTGTCATACACATGAATTGCCACGTAAATGACATGTAAACATTTAATATTTTTTTAAAATACTAAAAGTTATAATTTTGTAATAATTTTAATGATTTTTAATTTTATAAAATAAATCTTTTCATTTTTAAAATTTTAAAAAATTATTTAAATGCTGATCATGTCAATCATATAACAATGACGTGAATGTAATGTCAGTAAAATAAAAAAATGTCAAATTTTCCATTTATTATAAATGATTTGACATAAAAGTAAATTTAATGGCAAAAAATAAATAAATGGATGGTTAAAATAAATTTTTTTACAAAATGCTGGATTGAACAAAATATTTCAGACTATCAATACCATTACCCATAAAGATGCTGGAAAGCTTGTTGCAAAATTTCTTGGTGACTAGTCATTAGGGAGTTGGATTGAAAGTTCTCCATTTCTTTCTAATCTTTGCTTACCCATATGTTATTTCCTCCATTAACCTTCGTAATTTCAACCTTAAAAACACATTGTTCAAACTCTCTGGTGACAACCTCGTTGAAAGATTTTTCTATAGTCCCACTAGCTCATCAATTGTTGGAGATTCTTGATGCAAAAGATTGTATTGCTCAAAAACATCCAAGTTCCAACCCATTTAAATTTGGAGACTGAAAAAATAGCTGTAATTCAAATCCATCTACCATTAATTAAAATCCAAAAAAAAAAAAGCGATAAATCGAGTTCAATAAACTTTCTCAATACACTTTATCTTAAGATTCTTCAAAATCATGACATCAAATCAAACTATAAACAATCAATTAAAAAAGACGGAGGAGAAATATAAATAACATCGTAAGCACATAATAAGATCCTCTTTACTAAATAGTGAGCGACTTTATTTACTTCACCACATGTCTAATGAAAGGACAAGATTCTAAAAGACTCTTTCAAAATCAAACTGATGCAGTCGTAAATCAACTAAATATTCAACAAAGACAAATGTCTCTATCAATTAATAATATATAGATATCGTTCTCACGAAAATTAAAAATATTAGTAATTACCGTCTTTCTATTATTTAATCGACAAATTAAAGTGATTGATTAAAACTAAAATTAACTAAATTAATTAACTAAAGAACACGACAAAAAACAAATCAGAAAAATAAACGATTAACAACTAAGAAGCGAGACAATACCCAGGAAAGAATTCACCTAGATTTCATATGTTATTATCAATCTAAATTACGCAATTTTTTCACTTAATATCTTGATCTGTAGAAATCTCTAATTTATGCTAATATCCCTATTTAAGACTAAGAGCAACTGATTCTAGGTTGATTAATTAAAGAACACGATAAAAAATAAATCAGGAAAATAAACGATTAACACCTAAGAAGCAAGACAATACCTAGGAAAGAATCCACCTAGATTTCATATGTCATTATCAATCTAAATTACACAATTTTTTCACTTAATATCTTGATCCGTAGAAATCCTTAAATTATGCTAATATCCCTATTTAAGACTAAGAGCAACTGATTCTAGGTTGATTAATTGAAATTTCTTTCTAATTAAAACCCCTATTATCGCATTAACTCAATCTATAGATTCTTGTATTAGATTTGACTCTAATTCAGTAGATTTATGTCGTCATATTTCTAGGATTACATGCAACTCCACTCAATTATCCTAGATCTACTCTTAAATAGGGTCTATTCCTCCTTTGATTCTAGCACATCAAATATGGATTAATAGTCTAGAAATATTAAACCAAGAATTAAGCACACATAATTGAGAACAAGATCCAAGTATTTATTGCGTAAAAATAGAAATCAAATAATAGAATTTATCCTAGGGTTCATCTTTTTAAGTATTTGGAAAACTAATTCATGATAGCAATTAAAAACATCTCGAAGACAGTATAATCACAAGAAACAAAGAAATTCATAATAAACTTCAAAGAAATCAAACGGAGATATTCAATCTTGATGGAAATTTGATTCAGAGTCGACTTCAATGGTGTTTTTCGAGTTGTTTTCTTGAATATTTTATGACAGTCCTCTCCCATGTTCTTATCTTTGTCATATATATGTCTTAGAATGCCCAAAAAACCTAAAAATGCAATTTTCCGCGTGTTTGGAGTGCAATTCGTGATTTCTACACGGTCTAGCACATGGTCGTGTGGAAGCCTGGGTGGCTCACGCAGTCGTGTGCCCATCCCATGTGGGAGAGTCCAGCCTGTGTAGCTCCTGAAACTTGCTCCGATTTTCTGATTTTCTCTCTTTTTGCTCTCAAATACTCTTCTAAGTATAGAAACATTGATTTAAAGTGTTAGGAGCATAAAATTCACCATTTTATATAAATTAATCATCCAAAAACGCATTGATCATTGTTTTATGCGATGTCAAAGTCTTAAAATTTATAGAAAGAATGATCGAACCTGGAAACTAACTATGACAATGATTTCAGGCAAGCGCACCTATCGAACAATAGTATAGTTAAGGCAAGACCGGATTGTCGAACCCAAAGGAACCAAAAGTACTAATACTAACTCTCTTTTTATTATCTAGCCTAAGAACTAAGGGAATTGTTTATCTAATCTAAAATTAACTAACAACTAATCTAAGATGCAAAGAAAAAGAGAAGAAATTTGGGAAAATAACTTTGGGGAAAAAAAAACCAATTGATGAAGACGATACCCAAGGAAGAATCCACCTAGACTTCACATGTTATCTAACTCTGAACCAGATGATTTATTCACTTGACTTGATCCGTAAGATTCCCTAATATATATTAATCCCTCTCTCGAGGCGACTAACGTCTAACCCTAGGTTGATTAATTGAAATCTCTTTCTAATTAAAACCCTTAGAATTGCATTAACTCGATCTATGGACTCCCATATTAGGTTTCACCCTAATCTGGAAAAATCTCGTCACCCTATCTCTAGGCGTGCGATCAACTCCGCTTAATTATGCTAGATCTACTCTTAGACAGGGACTTTTGCTCCTCCACCTAAGCACATCACACTTGAATTAATATCCCGGAAATATCAACACAAGAATTAAGAGCACATAATTAAGAACAAGTCAAATATTTATCATATAGTTTAGAAAACGATAACAAGATTCATCTTAGGTTTCATCTCCCTCAGGTATCTAAGGGTTTAGTTCATAATAATAATAATAAAAGAATACATCTCAAAAGAAAAGATAAAACAAAACATAAGAAATCCCTAAAACCCCCTGAAGGAATTGAAGGAGAGATCCTCCGTCTTGAGTATAATTCTGGCTTCTTGAGATGAATCAACTGGCTATCTTCAAGTAAATCCCCACAACTCTACCCTTTTTGGCCTAGTTGGACGCCCCCTGACTAAAGCCCTGACAGAAGGCTTCTGCCGAACTTCCTGCTTAAATTGCCCCCTAGGGTGTTTATATAGGTTTTGAGATGTCTTACTTGGCCTCTAAGTATCCTAATCCAAGTAGAATTCCTACTGGGGTGTTTAAATATGCTTTGGAATGTGTTTCTTTGCCTCCAAGTATCCTAATCCGAGTAAAACTCCTCTTGGCCGCGGCAGGAACATGCCCATGGCACACGCCCTGTGAATCGTGGCCAGGTCGTGTTCAAGTCTGTTGGTGAGGCACGACCGTGTGGTGTTAGGCTCAGGCGGTGTCGATTTCGTGATATGGCCCATTTACTCTGTTTTGGGCCTATTTCTCGTTCTTTTCATCCTCTAGTGCTCTCCTGGGGATAAAACATGAAAACAAAGGATTAAGAGCACCAAATTACACAATTTAAGGCTTAAATCATCCAAAAGCATGCTAAATGTGGGCCTAAAATATGTTATATTACAGTTTACCAAATACCCCCACACTTAAGCTTTTGCTTGTCCTCAAGCAAAATTCTCAACTTACAATTAAAACAAACGTTCCTGATTCATAACATTCATCAATAGTGTTTCATCATAATTTAAAGATAATTCATACATGGATAATTCAACTCAAAGATTCCTAAAGATTCAAACAATCAAAGTCATAGTTTTTATAGTACAAAAACATAGGCGTTTCCCCTTACCTAAATAATTACCTCTGAATCGAAATCGACAAGAGTTGACATCCTCACTAAAGATTCACTCAAAGCACTCACAGTGTTTAAGGTTCAAAATTAAGCACTCAAAAGTCGAACATGAAAAGTTAATCCCATAAGCTTGCCTGAAAATCAAATCTCCACCATTGTAAAATGAGATGATACACAGATCAAAAGGTCTTTAAAAAGGGTTTTAACAGGGCTTAGGTTAAAGAGATGGATAAAGGCTGGATTAGAAGGTTAGAATCGAGATTGAATTGAAAATTTACCTAAATAGAAAAATGAACTAATCCTAAATAATTACATCAATTGAAAATTAATAATACGAGCTTTTTCCTCAAGATGTGGAATTTCAACATGCAAGCTCACTTAGTAGAACTAATACTGAATATACATCGTTTTTTTTTTAAGAACAAGTTAAGTACAATAATAAGAAAGAACTTTAACAACTGGAATATAAAACATAGTTAGGCAACTGCTCAAAATCAAATCTTGACAAAAAGGGTAGTCAAAAGAAATAGTGATAACAAATACAAAGGGTTTTGGGTTAATATTAGCGGGTGAGTTAATAAAAAGGGTTGTTAGGATTAAACGGGGTTCACCAGAGGTTAATTATGAAGGTAGGCTTTTGGTGGAGTAAGTGGGTTAAATCCTAGATGCCTTTATCATCTCTGCATATCAAATCAAAGGTGTGGTCTTGACAAGTATATTCGATGCAAGTTCTAGAATAACAAATCAATGTTGACACACTCATAATCAAAAAAGTGAGCAAGGAAAAGAATATATGCTCTATAAAGCTCAAAATCTCACAAAAAATTATGGGTTTTTAATATCAACCTCGTAAATTTCAAACTTCAAGGTAACATTCAGATTTAGGTAGACAACCTAGAAAAATTTTTAATTTCTTAAAAATAGACTTATCATGCTTAATTCTCTAGTATCTTAAAGTTTACATCATCAATGCACAATTATTAATGACTTAATCTAAAACATATCAATAAAAATCATAAATCAAATGAATTTTCATTCTAATCATAATATAAGAAACTTACTTTAGAACAAGGCATAATTCAGGGATTTTCAAATAATACTATAGTTAACCCCACACACACACTTAAGATGTACATTGCCCTCAATGTACAAAGGTAGATAATGATCATATAGTAAGAAAATCAAAAGAGAGGGAGAGAAGTGAAACTTCCTGAATTTTGGATGGAGTCAATAAGAAGAAACAGGATAGGATTGGGTGGAGGTGAATGTGGGGGAGCGCCTTGAACCGTTTGAATTTGATTTCTCGAAGCAGCCTGCCCGATTTTATTGTATCCTAAGCTAAATCTAAATGGCATGAAGAATAAGAAGAAAATAATAAAGAAAATAAAAATAAGAGTAAATAATGGAAAATGAAAACAAAAAGATAACGGAAAAAGAAAAGGAAGAAGGGGGTTTAAATAGAGATGCAACCCACGCCCATATTGTAACATCCCGAAATAGGGCCTAAACGGAATAGTGGTTGCGAAACCACAAATCCGAGTCAGTAAAATATTTTAATATTATTTTTAGTGCTTATAATGTGTGAATTATTATGTGTGAAATTTTCGTGATTCAATTTTATTGTTTGGGTGCTTAATTTAATAAAAGGGCTTAATCGCGTAAAGTGAAAATTTAGTGGTTATTTTTAGAAGGGCCAAATAGTGGATGTTCTTTTAATTTGGAGGCTTTATGTTGTAATTTACCCATAAGTGAGAGTAGTGGGCGGCTATGTCAAATTATATAGCTTGTTTTATTATGTATAATGGTTTAATAATAATAAAATAATATAATTTTAATATAATAAAACAAACACAAGTTAAAAGCCATTATCATCTTTTTTTTCAACTAGCCGAATGTAGAAGAAAAGAAAAAGAAAAGAATAAGCTTAGATTCGGCACTTTGAAGCTTAAATTGAAGGTATGTTTTAGCTTGGTTTTTGATAATTTTACGTTTTTGAGATCGTTTCTTGAGTGCTACAAAACCCATGTTTCAATTTTAAATTTTGATGAATATTTTGAGTTATGCCATTGATGAGAACTTGTGATTTTTGTTGTTTGATGGTAGAAAATGAAAGATATGTGTTAGATTAACAAGTTTTGTCTTTGGATTTTTGATGAATTTAAGTAGTTTGGACTAAATTAGTAAAAGTTGTTATTGTTCATAAGTATGTGTTATGGTAAGAATTTGAAGTTGCTATAGAAGAGAAAAATGTTCAGCATGTTATAAAACATAAGAATAAGGGCTGAAGTTTAATTTTCGAGCCTAGGGGTAAAATCGTAAAATATGTAAAAGTTTAGGGGCAAAATTGTAATTTTGCCAAAAATGAGAGTTAAGGACTGTTTTGATAAATATGAGTATTAAATAAGCTAAATTTGCTATTATAGATCAAGAAGAACGAAATCCAGAGTTAGATCGGGAAAGAAAAAGATAGAGGATTAAATCGATATAATTTATCGATTTTATTTCGAGGTAAGTTTTTTGATAAATAAATGCAATATTCTATTATTTTACATTTAATATTATTAAATTCCAGCATTTATATATTTATTCTGTAAATTTATTATTTAAAGACTCAAGTATGAATTGTGGAAAAGTTATCTCGAAAGTTAGGTTTGAACCTTAGGAATGTGTAGGATACAAATGTCATGACATTAGGGTTTAAGGAAATCATGTAAGACCATGTCAAGACATGGCATTGATAAGTTACTATAAGGCAAATGTCCCATGTAAGACCATGCCAAGGCATGGCGTTGGTGAGTTTATAAGGCAAAGATCCCATGTAAGACCATGCCAAGGCATGGCATTGGTGAGTTCACAAGGCAAGGATACCACGTAAGACCATGTCAAGACATGGCAATGGTTAAGTTTCATAAGGAAAGGTACCCGAGTATCCTTAGTATTCCAAGTGGTTCAACGGAAAAATACAAAGAGTATTCCAAAGTAAAGGTAAGACAAGTTCAAACTAAAAAGGTAAGGTAAGAATACAAGTTTAAGTATATTGAACTAAAAGCTTAAGTGATCTTGATAAGAAAAGAATAAGATAATTCATTAAGAATGTTGTCATCTATTTACATGTAAACTTACTAAGCTTTATACTTACTCCCATTCTTTAATTTTTTTATAGTATTACAAGCCAACTTGGGGATCGAAAGGACGTCGGAGATCGTTACACACTATCAAAAGATTATATTGGTATTTTGTGATTCGAACGTTTTAAGTTATGGCATGTATAGGGACTTAGCCATTTTATGTGTGTGACCTTATGATATGGCTTATTATGGACTTGTAAATGCTTGGTAATGATTAGCCATTAAAATGGTTAATTAAGAACATGTTTTGGATGTTATGAAATGCCTAGTTGATAGTTATTTTAAAGAAATTATATAATTATATGCAGGGGAATAGTTGGACAGCAGCAGTGATGTGATTTTGAAAAATCACCAAAAATAGTAGAAATTGAATTAGGTTGTTCATGAGATATAGAATTAAGGCTTATTGAGTCTATTTTCATATAAAGAAAACAGTGTAGGAAAAAGAGTTGTATATTATGAGATAATTGATTTTTAGTCAAGAGAGGTCAGAACTGTCAAACTGTGTAATAGGGGAGACTTTAACTAATAAACTGTACTAATTGGCCACACCAAAAATTCTAAAAAAATTATAGTAAGAATATATATGAGTCTAGTTTCAAGGAAAATTTACGGATCTAGATTTCGAGTTTCGTAACTCAAGTTATAATTAATTTAGTGAACATGACGCAGACGGAAAGTTTCAATTTTTATGCCCAGAACTAGTAAGTTAAGTCTAGTAATGCCTCGTGCTCGACTCCGGCAACGGTCTCGGGTAAGGGGTGTTACATTTATTGGTATCAGAGTAAGAGCTAAGTCGGTTCTCGGAATATTCAGTATGAGTAAGAGTAAGAGTCTAGCTATACATGCCATACTTATATTTTGATAGTGTGACGACTCCTGACAATTTTAAAAATGTTTTTCTTATATAGCTATGGATCCTGAACGAGATGGTGCAGATGATGTAGAGAGTAATGCACCCGCTCCCACTTAAGGGACGGTGCCACTAGATAGTCATGAAAGGCCCGTTACAGTTAGTCAGGGAGGAGGGGCTCGAGAAGCCTTCTTCCAAGCTATGAATGATTGGTTTGTTTGAGTTCGCTCAGACGAACCCTATTTGTTAGACCTCCACCCCCTCATGATCCACAGACCACCCATGTAGCTCCCCCAGTTATAAATACAGTTAGAAGAGAGAAACCACCCGTTGACAAGATCAGAAAACAAGGGGCTGAAGAGTTTCGGGCTACCAAAGATGATGATGCAGAGAAAGCTGAATTTTGGCTCGAGAACACTATCAGAGTCTTTGATGAGTTATCATGCACACCGAAAGAATGTATTAAATGTGTGGTGTCACTTCTTAGAGATTCGGCCTACCAGTGGTGGAAGACACTTGTGTCAGTAGTACCGAAAGAAAGAGTTACTTGGGATTTCTTTCAAGAGGAGTTCCGTAAGAAGTACATCAGTCAAAGGTTTATTGACCAGAAAAGAAAAGAGTTCCTTGAGTTAAAACAGGGTAAGATGACTGTGATCGACTATGAACGTGAATTTATCCGACTCAGAAATTATGCTCGAGAGTGTGTGTCTACAGAGGCTATCATGTGCAAAAGATTTGAGGATGGGCTCAATGATGATATACGACTGTCAGTTGGTGTTTTAGAGATAAAAGAGTTTGTTGTTTTAGTTGAACGAGCCTGTAAGGTAGAGGAGTTGTTAAAAAGAAAGGGTAAAGCTGAAATTGAGATGCAAGACACGAAGAAAAGACAGATGAGCAAGTCATTTCAGTCTACATCCAAGAGGCCTAGAGAGTTTTCTACGAGACCTAATTTTTCAACCGGGTATTCTAGCAAAAAGCAGTGGAAGATTTATGGATTCAAAAGCTCAAACCACTTCGATTGTGAGTGTTGGTAGTATTCAGCCTGATAGACCCGAGTGTCCTCAATGTGGTCGACGTCATCTAGGTCAATGTCGAGCAACTGAGACTGGTTGTTTCCGATGTGGTGCACCGGATCATTTCATTCGGGAGTGTCCCGAAATGGTTAAAAAAGAAGTAATACCAAGTGCAAGATCAGGTAATGCCCCCGTTAGAGGCAGATCTCAGAGAAATTCGGGAGTAGGGGCAAGTAGAGGTACATTTAGAGATACAGCAACAAGATCAGATGTTAGAGCACCCATAAGGACTTATGCTACTCGTGCTCGTGAAGAGGCATCTTCCCCCGACGTAATTACAGGTACATTTTCTCTTCATGATGTTAATGTTATTGCTTTGATTGATCCGGGTTCAACCCATTCCTATGTTTGCATGAAATTAATGCCTAGTATGAACATGCCCATAGAGTTTACAGAATTTGTGATTAAAGTATCGAACCCATTAGGTCAGCATGTGTTAGTAAACAAAGTATGTAAAAAATGCCCTTTGATGATTAGAGGTTACTGGTTTCCGGCTGATCTCATGCTATTGCCATTTGATGAGTTCGATGTGATTCTTGGTATGGATTGGTTAACTGCACATGATGTGATAGTGAATTATGGAAAGAGATTCATTGAGTTGAAATGTGAAAATGGTGAGTTCCTTGGGTTAATTGGATGAGTCAGATAGTTCAATTTCCATGATTTCTGTTATGTCTGCTCAGAAATGTTTAAGGAAAGGATGTGAAGCTTATCTTGCTTTTGTGTTGAATACTAAAGATCCAGAGTTGAAAATTGAATCAGTGCCTGTGGTAAATGAGTTTCCTGATGTGTTTCCGGAAGAACTACCAGGTTTGCCTCCTATCAGAGAAGTTGAGTTTGGTATTGAATTGATTCCAGGTACCACACATATTTCTATTGCTCCTTATAGAATGGCTTCAATAGAATTAAAAGAATTGAAAGCTCAGCCACAGAATTAATCGATAAAGGCTTTGTAAGACCTAGTTATTCACCATGGGGCGCACCAGTATTATTTGTGAAAAAGAAGGACGGTTCCATGAGATTGTGCATAGACTATCGGCAGCTTAACAAGGTTACCATAAAGAACAAATATCCATTACCTAGAATAGATGATTTGTTTGATCAATTGAAGGGAGCCACTCTGTTCTCTAAGATAGATTTGAGATCCAGGATACTATCGATTTGCGAGTTAAAGAGTCGATGTTCCAAAGGCGCTGCCGAACTAGGTATGGTCACTATGAGTTTCTTGTGATGCCATTTGGCTTAACTAATGCTCCTGCTATTTTCATGGATTTAATGAACCGAATTTTTAGACCTTATTTGGACAAGTTTGTAGTCGTGTTCATTGATGACATCCTGATTTATTCTCATGATGAGACTGAGCATGCAGAGCATTTGAGAACAGTTTTACAGATTTTGAGAGATAATCAGCTTTATGCCAAGTTTAGCAAAAGTGAGTTTTGGTTACGGGAAGTTTGTTTTCTTGGACATATTGTCTCAGGTGAAGGTATTAGAGTTGATCCGAGTAAGATTTCAGCAATTATTGATTGAAAGCCTCCTAGAAATGTATCAGAGGTCAGAAGTTTTCTTGGTCTTGCCGGTTATTATAGACGATTTGTAGAGGGATTTTCCAAGATAGCTATTCCATTAACAAGATTGTTACAGAAAGCTATCAAGTTTGAATGGACTGAGAAGTGTCAACAGAGTTTCGACAAGTTAAAGGTATTGTTGACTAAAGCTCCTGTTTTAGTACAACCAGAACCAGGTAAAGAGTTTGTGATTTACAGTGATGTATCCTTGAATGGACGAGGCTGTGTACTTATGCAGGAAGGAAGGGTAATTGCTTATGCCTCTAGACAGTTAAAGCCACATGAGAAAAACTATCCGACACATGATTTAGAGCTAGCTGCTATTGTATTTGCATTGAAAATCTGGAAACATCACTTATTCATCTTAGGTTTAAGAGCACATAACTAAGAACAAGTCAAATATTTATCATATAGTTCAGCAAACGATAACAAGATTCATCTTAGGTTTCATCCCCCTCAGGTATCTAAGGGTTTAGTTCATAATAATAATAAAAGAATACATCTCAAAAGAAAAGATAAAACAAAACATAAAAAATCCCTAAAACCCCCTGAAGGAATTGAAGGAGAGATCCTCCGTCTTGAGTATAATTCCGGCTTCTAGAAATGAATCAACTGGCTATCTTCAAGTAAATCCCCACAACTCTGCCCTCTTTGGCCTAGCTGGACGCCTCCTGACTAAAGCCCTGGCAGAAGGCTTCTGCCGAACTTCCTGCTTAAGTTGCCCCCTAGGGTGTTTATATAGGCTTTGAGATGTCTTACTCGGCCCCTAAGTATCCTAATCCAAGTAGAATTCCTACTAGGGTGTTTAAATAGGCTTTGGAATGTGTTTCTTTGCCTCCAAGTATCCTAATCCGAGTAAAAATCCTCTTGGCCGCGGCAGGGACACGCCCATGGCACACGCCTGTGTGAATCGTGGTCAGGCTGTGTTCAAGTCTGTTGGTGAGGCACGGCCGTGTGGTATTGGGCTCAGGCCGTGTCAATTTCATGATATGGCCCATTTACTCCGTTTTGGGCCTGTTTCTCGTTCTTTTCATCCTCTGGTGCTCTCTTGGGTATAAAACATGAAAACAAAGGATTAAGAGCACCAAATTACACAATTCAAGGCTTAAATCATCCAAAAGCATGCTAAATGTGGGCCAAAAATATATTACTATTACGGTTTATCACGCATTAAGAATGAAACTAAAACATATTATTTTTATCACTTATCACAAAAAATCAAAACTAAAAACTAAACTATGCAATAATTTATGGATATATTTATTCTTGTAAACTTTTAAAAAAATATCATCCATATCATATAATAAATATAGATTGAATCGATACACCTAATAAATTAAAGGGTAATTAAGATTTATATACCATTAATGTTTTAGCCCAAGGGATAACCTATAACAGCATGCCTTAAAAGAAAAAGAACACCTACAAAATGATAAGCTATAATTAAATGGTAATGAAGATTCACATGCCATCTCTATTATGATAACCTATAAATGATCCTTTTCGTTGTGAACAACACCAAAAACTTCCACCAATCAAAATAAGAGAAAAGCCCATTATTTCAAAAGCAATGATGATATATCTATAATCTTATCCTGCACCAATATGAAATAAGTGCACTTTTAGGTATGATTAATTAAGTGAAAAAGTGAGGCTAAATTAGCATTATATTTTAAAGTGACTTTTTAGGTTTTCTTCTTTTAATTTAAGGAAATAGATTGTTTTTTGAGTTAGTGTGAAAGCGAGTTTAGCTGGACATGCTTTTCATCAACGATCATTTTTTTAATATTGGCAACAATAAAATTTTTGAAGGACCTCAACTGTAATTTTATTTTTCTTATAAATATCAAGCCATTTTTCATTCTTTTCACTCAAATTCAACTCTCTCCATTCTTTCTAGAGTCTCAACTCTCTCAATTCTCTCAATTTTCTCAAGTTTTGTTCTAAATTTCCCAATATGTTTGTTTAAAAATATTGTAGATTTATTTAATTATTTCATATATTATTCGTTTCGATTAAGTTTTCACGAATTACAACCTCTCTGATTCATTTCGACGATAAGTACATTTCCGTCGCTCAAGCGATAATGGTAAGACAAAATTTTAAATTAACTTAATTTTAAATTTTTTCTTTATTTTTTAAATTATTTTTTTGTCAATATAAATGGGTGGATGATCGTGTTTTGAAGGGGTAAGTTCGTGGTTATTTGCAAGACACGGGATTCTTGCATGTGTCTCGTATACTCTGGGCAGCAATCTCGATCCTACATTCTTCAACGTGTTGGTGGAAAGATAGAGGCCTGAGACACACACTTTTCATCTTCCATGTTGCGAGTGTACAATGGCACTGGATGACGTAACTTTACAACTCGGTTTACCGATGGATGGGTCAATTGTCACTGGGCCAGTAAAAAGGACCTTTGCGAGGCATTTTTGGGGAAGGTGTCAAATAAATTTTATGGTAGTCGCATAGATATGAAGTGGTTGGAAACCAATTTCAAAGAGCTTACTACGGACGCACTCGACGTTATCAAAGAACAATACGCTTAAGCATTCATCCTAAGGTTAATCGGGGGCATTCTAATGCCAGATAAATCTCAAAATTTGGTACATATAAGGTGACTACTACACCTAATTAACTTTAAAGAAAGCAGACGAATGAGTTACGAATCAGTCATGTTGGCCACATTGTACGGGGAGTTGTATCGGGCAACGAAACCGGATAAGATGTCAATCGGTGGTTGTCTGCTCCTACTGCAGTCATGGGCTTAGTGGCAGCTATCATTTCTACATCCCCGAGTGAACGACCCATGTATGTTTCCATTGGCGATAAGGTAAAAATCATTTATTAATAAATATGTAATTTGTATAGTAAATATTATTTATTTATTATATGTTTGAATTAACATATTGATTGTATAGGTGAAACCATGGATCGAGTTATATGGGATTACCTGAGCAGCTCGAAGATAATCCAACTATTGTTAGATTAACGCTCAAAGCGCTTTCCTGCCATGTCAGCAGAGAAGCTTGCCCAGTTGGACGAGTTTTCTCTAACATTTTCAAAATCCTAAATAAAAGTACCTAATCCAAGCAATATTTTTGTAAATTTTCAGCACATATAAGTGATATTCGATGAAAACGCTGATCCTGCAACGAGTTTTCGACCACCAGATTTTTTCCTTTACAATATGATCCTTCCCCTACACCTATAAAAGGGGTCTCCCCCTTCATACTCCATCATCCCAAACACATCATCTCCATACTCAATTTTACAATATTTCTCTCTCTTCGTTTTTTTCCTACTTCATTGTTAAAAATTTTCGTCGCTAATATAACTTTTGGTTCGAGATATTCTTGAGTCATCAGTGATGCGATATCACTCTAGCAACGCATACATCTCATATATCCTACTGAGATGAGATCATTACCTTCGAAACTTATCCCATGGAAGTCGAGATTATTTTAGTTTGCACGATCACAAGTGGAAGTCTACATAGAGGTCTCGATCCATTACCATTATACGATCATGGATCAAAGTATAACGGGAGAGCCAGTTGACAGTTGTTACACGACCATAGGTACAAATTTTTCAGATACCAAGAAATGTTTCCTTATAAAGATCATACAAAAGTTTAAGGGCATAAGCATAGGGAAAATTGTGGGTCTTCCCTCTATAATTGGCGTAATTTTTTCCTCTATTTCCACGCAACTGATATCTTTAACCTTTCTTCTTATTCGAAGGCCAACATTTTCATGGACACAAAAGGACTCTCAGGCGGATAACGACTATTACGGTGCAATGAATGTGATACTCCTTTCGAGGTGACAATGATTATTGTTAATAAATAACTCGTTAATAACTACAACTGTTGTCGTGTCAACCCGAGTTTGACCTCTGCTATATCGAAACATCAGCTTCCTGCCTGAGAGCCCTCTTATGTCCACCTTGGTGTCAGCCTTTTGGTAAGAATGAAAGGTTAAAAATATTGGCTACCTGGAATTAGAGAAAAGAATTATGGGTAAGTATCAATTGATGGCCGTTATGCGGTCACGGATCAGAGTATAATAGGGGAGCTATTTGACGATTGTTACGCGACCACGAGCTCAAACTTTTTAGATACCAGGAAATGTTTCCTTACAAATACCATGCAAAAGTTTAACGACATAATCATAGGGAAAAATTGTGAGGCTTTCCTCTATAATCGACGTAATTTTTTTCTCCATTTCCTCGTAGCCGGTATCTTTAACCTTCTTTTTTATTCGAATGTCAGCATTGCCAAGGATGTAGAAGGACTCTCAGGTGAATAGCGACTGTTGCGGTGTAGTAAAAGTGACGCTCCTTTCAGGGTGACAATGATTTTCATTATTAAACAACCCATTAATAACTACAATGATTGCCGTGCCAACCTAAGTTTGACTTCTACTATGTCAAAACATCTGCTCTCTACCTGAGAGCCTTCTTATGTCCACCTCGGTGTCAACCTTCAAATAAAAATGAAAGATTAAAAATATCAGCTACCTGAAATTAGAGAAAAAAATTATGTTGTTTACACCTGAAATCTCTCTGATTTTTCCTATGATTATGACTTCAATCTTATGTATAATATATATAAGGCATCATTTGCGAGTATCTAAAAAGCTTAGACTCGTGACCACATAACGACCGTCAACTATTCCCCGGTTATACTTGAACCCGTGATCGCATCATGGCCACTGACTGCAACCTCCACTTAGTCTTCAACCCATGATCGTATCAAGTACTATTACCCTGAATAATGGTCTTATCCTAGCATGACATATGAAATGCATATGTTCTGAGGCACGTTATCGCATCCACGACACCTCAAATTTACCTATAAACTTTCACAATTTAAACCCTAACAAAAATAAAAAAAAACTATAACCCTAACCCTAACAAAAATAAAAAAATCCTAAGAGAAAGTGTGTGAAAGCGTGTCCAACTAAATTGACCTATTTCCCTAATTTTATTGGCCTAAAAGGCTAAATAAAAAATTTTGGCAAAGAAGACTAATTTAGCCGAAAAGTGAAGTCTCGAAAAAAAAACAAAAGTAAGATAATGTATATAGTAATAAGGAAAAAAAAAAGTGAAGACGTAAAATACATTTTTTTTCATTCATTTCTAATTGGAATGAAAAATAGAGAAGTGAGAAAAGTAAAAGTTAAAAGGTTAATTTCTAAAAATAAAATGTTATTTTAATTTTTATTGTTTTGGGAAAATAAAAACATATTAAAGAAAATGTGGTTAATTTTTTAAAAAAAGTTCTTTAAAATGAAAATAAAAATAGAAAAAATTATTTTTTGTTATGAATATCTTATTAAGTGGATGTCCATCAAGATCAAGATAAGTTTTGATGTACTTTAAATTCTAATAGTAATTAGAAGTAGATCTCTACTTCATTTATACTTTTTATGCCTATAAATAGAAACTTTGGAGAAACTTTGTAAATATTTCCATTGATCAGTAAAATACACTCTCTCATTCTTTTTGTTCATTACTCTCTATCTATTTATTTTATAAATGTTATCAGCACGATTCTCTTTTAATTGTTTTTATCCATAAGTACAAAAATATCCCAAAATTTATTGTTGTCGATTGCCTCCTAAAGCTGCTGCTATTTCAATTGAGGCCTACGCATTATGGGTAATCATTAGAGCCTTTAACCTTTCAGGTACATATAAATCTCTAATTTTTATGCCCTTTTATGCATTGAAATTTATATAATTCTTACGTTGATGACGATGATGTTAAAGATCTTCAGGTATATTTTACTATGATTTATTTATATCATGTTTATTATGATTGGAGACTAATTATGACAACATGAATAAATAGATTTTGATATAAAATCCACGCATGTTTGTGATGGTGATTATGAAATAAAAAAATCTATTGGGAAGATTATAAGTTCGTACTCGAAGTGAACGCAAGCACAAAAAAATAATAATAAACCAATATTATTTCAATATTTGGTAATACAAAATTAGTCGAAAGCTCCAGAAGAGCTAATATATTAATATCTTGTGATGGTTAATCCATTGGTTTTAAAATATATTCATAATGGATCTCATATTGAGATTATGAATAAGGAAAAGATTATATTTCATATGAATCAAAAGAGGATTGAATTATTGAGTACCCTTATAATTAAATTGAATTAACTGTGATTATCTTTGTGATCTTCTTTTGTCATCATCTCCATTAAGGGATTGAAATCAAAATATTTAACTGTGAAAAATCTACTTATGAGCAATAGAATATGATAATTCTATCTAAAGCTCGTTATGGTTGGATGCACCTGAAGTTGCAAGTTTTTTTTAACTGTGAGTATAACTCTAAAATATTTAGAATAAATTCTCAATTAAAATTACGTAGAAAAATATTACTAATGAGAACTTACAAGAGAGAACTTATGTATGAAAAGTCATTGATTATGTACCTGTTGTACACCTGGAAAATAAGATTCACTCTCAAAGTTTGCTATTAATAAATTTTGATTGGATTCAAAGTCTAGTACTGGAGTTTAATTTACTTACATCTTGGTAAGATCGTCAAGACTCAACGCAAAAAAAATGGTATATTCCCTAAAGCGAATATTGTATATATTTGTTTGAAAATTATATTTACTTTGTTGACTTAGTGACATTATAGACTTCACAGTGATTTAGACATTTCTAGTAATAAATGTTACAATAGTACTTATATGTGGATACAAAGTAAAAGGAATGATAGTAAAACTATCAATTTGTTACAATTTCATACAATTGAAACGCATTTTAAAGTAAATTGGAAGTTTACTGATACAAATATATTTACTACTTGGTGTGACCAGTTAGACCATTCTGAATCATATATGATGTGAAAATTAATTGATAATTCATATGGACAATCATTAAAGAACCAAAAGATTCTTTAATTTAAAGAACCAAAAGATTCTTTAATTTAAAGAGTTCTCATTTATTGCTTGTTCTCAATGAAATTTGATTATTAAAAACTCACTAGCTAAAGTTGAGATGTAATGTCCTACATTTCTGAAATGAATATTGGCTCATTCATCCACCATGTGGATAGTGTTGATATTATATGATTTTGATAAATACATCTACAAAATAATTACATATGTGTTACCAACTTGCAACCTGTCATTTACAAGATTGCTTATTTAAATAATTAATTTCACATCATGCAATTAAGATAATTCATCTTGTTAATGCTGATGAGTTTGTATCTCAGTCTTTTATTGATTGAGTTTGAAAAACTTTTGTAAAAGTTTGTTATTTATGTGCATAATGGTTTAGAGGAATTATTGATTGAATGCCTCTGATTAATGTCTAAACCATTACTTATGAGAACTAAACTTCCTACTTCAACATGAAATTATGTTGATTTATGTGTTGTACGCATCAAGCCAATAAGTTATAAATACTCCATATTACAATTGGTTTTTGGTAAAGAGCTAAATATTTTTCATAATTAAACTTTTGTATGTGCGTATATATTCCAATTGATCCACCACAACGTACAAAGATGAATGAATCCTAAAAAAAAGTTGGGAATATATATTAATTACGAGTCTCCTTGTGTTATTATATGTTTTAAATATTTTGGAGATTCAATTATAACATGATTTGTGATTACTATTTTGATTCAATAGTTTTTTTTGTAACAAAATTTTTAGTGATGTCAGAAAATGTGGTTCGAGACCACTAAAATCTGACAAGTGAGCTTATAAATTATTATTTAGTATTTATGAGCCAATCGTGAATTTAGGAAGGCTTATGAATTAGTGATTTGTGCTTTAGAAATATTTATCAAATTAATTAGTTTTGAAACTGAGGTATCGAGACCTCGATTTCATAAACCGAGCCGTAAATATTTTTATAAATATTTACGGAGTGTCATTAAGTTAGTATTAAAGTTTCGTTAGGAAATTTTAACGTTTTGATAGTTAATTAATTAAAAATGATCAAATTAAAAAAATGCATTCCCGAGACTCAGTTCTCGTAAATCGAATTCGTAAATATTTATTAAAAATATTTACTAAGGTAGTTGTGTAGTTAATTAGGTTTCAGTTAAGTGAATTTGCTTGAATTAAAAAGTAATTAAGTATAAGGACTAAATTGCATATAGGGTGAAAGTTGAATTATAGATTAAAGAAAAACTAAATGAGCTAAATAAGCAATTATGCCATTGCTCATAAATGAGGCTGCATAAGGAAGATTTTTGTGAATATATATTAAAATATCTTTTACTTAAACATATAAGTATAAGTATAAATATAGATTATATTATATTATATTATATTATATTATATTATATTATATTATATTATATATAATAAAACAAATAAAGAAAGAATAAATAGAAATAGAAAAAGAAAGCCAAAGCAGAAACGAAACAGAGAAGGAAAGAAAGAAAAGAAAAAGAGAAAGAAAGGAGAAAAAGTTAGGATTTTTAAGGGTTTCAAGCTCAATCAGTTAGTCAATTTAGTCTTTTTTTGTAATTTTTATGTTTTTGAAATTCCGGTATTAAATACTACTCGACCTATGTCAAAATTTTAGAAATTATTAATTTTTTAAATGTTGTTAATGTTGAATAATTAGAGTATTAGGGATTAAATTGATAGATTTTCAAGTTAGAAAAGGAAAAGGATTGAATTGTAGAATAAATTGTAAATTTTGTGTAATATGGACTAAATTGTGAAAATTAAAAATTTAGGAATTTATGTGAAAATAGGGAGTTGAATTTAGTCTAAAGTGGAATTTGCATGAAAATAAATAATTAAATGTGAAGAATAAAAGTTAGTCTCGATTTAGGGACCAAATTGAAATTTAGGCAAATATTGAGTAAAAATTGAAATTTTCATTATGAAATTAAATTGTGTTGTATTGATGAATTTTAATTGTTTTAATTCTGTAGCTAACGTCGTACCGGAATCCTCGATAAAAAAAAAGGAAAGATAAAGTTGACGTGGAATAACTCAGAATTTCTGGTTTATATTTCTATAATTCGAATTTAATAATTAATTGTTAAATTATTACTTAATATGTATGGTAAGTGCATTGAGGTGAGTATTGATATTGATTTTGTGATATTGAATTGAATTGAATGGAATTGGTTTCATGTACATATGTGAATATTTGAATTGGAATGAATATTGGTTGAAATTGAAAAGTGAATTTAATTATTAATTGTTGTATTTTGATTAAATATTATGGTAAGTAATTAAGGAAAGAATTATTTGTATTGTGTTTTACAATTGAAATGGATTAATTGAGAATGTGATGAAATAGATATGAATATGTGATTATTGTGGAATTTGAATATTTGTTATTGAAAAGTAAATTGAATTATATTGAATTATGAATTTATGTGATTAATTAAAATGTGTATTGATTGGAAACTGAAAAGTGAATTGAATACCGCATTAACTGTATCAGGTTGAGTCAGATATAGTTGGCATGCCATAGGATCGGAAGTGTTCAGGGATACTTCGACCACGAGTCGATGAGACACTAAGTGTCATATTATTACTTCGAATAAATTCGATGAGGTACTGGGCACCAACTTACTTCGGCATGGCTGATGAGACACTAGGTGTCAATCTATTGCTTCGAATTATCCGATGAGGCACTGGGTGCCATACTGGTGTGTTTTGGTTGGATCCTGTATCTGCCAAAGTCCGAATCTTGTTAATAGGGGTAAATAAATGAATTAAATTGAGACATGAAAATGAAATGTATGAACCATGTGTTCATGGAATGGTTATTGAATGAGACAGTGTTATGATTGAAATTGAAGAATGAATTGAAATGTGATTTGAGACACATGATTGTGTCATATAGTGAAAGCTATCTGGGATAGCAAATTGATTGAATAGAATTAGTACAAATGCTTTATCTATGAAATGATTATTTGTAAAACTATGTCTACCGTATGATAAAATGTGTATGCTTTATAATATTATTTTCTCTAAAGTATTCGGATTATAGAAATACCACTGAGTTTTCAGCGTACGGTTTGTTTCTGTGCGCAAGTTAGGTTAAAGTCGAATTGCTGAATTAGCATCCAAGGCCAATCCCAAACTCATTGTGGTGAAGTACATATCTTTTTGGTAATGGCATGTACCTAGGACATTTGTATTTTTCATTTTGAAAAGTGTTGCAAAATATGTTATAAAATGTTATTGAATACATATATATCTATATATAAGTTTATGTACTATATTAAGATTATAAATAGTATGTTTTGGTATGAAAATTAGATTTGATTTGAATGAAGTAATTTATTGATTGGGATATTATATGAGAAATAATATGTTTGTTAGATAATTATGTAATGTTCATATTTGATTCGAAATGTCCGGTAATATTCCGTAACCTTGCTCCAGCGACGGATATGGGTTAGGGGGTGTTACATTTTCCAACATTAGGGGAGAGAAATAATAACCTGTAATGAGTTAGAGGGGAGAGAAATTTGAACCAGAAGTTCAACAAGGATAACTCATTACAAGTTTCAAATATGAAAGTTCTCATAAAAGAAAATTATTCTTCTAGATGGTTATATAGTAGAGGCAGGTGCTCCAAAAGAGGCCCAAGACATAACTAAAACTCCAGAAGAGATTTAGGTACTTGAAACTGAAGATTAAAATAGTGAAAATAAGAGATCTCGCTAAGCTATGTCAATTCAAGAAAATGTGTAATCGATAATAAAAGTGGTCGACAATGGTTTTGCATGCAATATTATTGTTGAAATAATGAAATAAAAAGAGAATCTTGAATAAATCTATTGAGAAATATAAATATGGAATAGATTGGTCAAAATAAAAAGACACAACTCAAGTACAATTAAATTCATAGAGTTTTTGGACTAGTAGTCCAAATATCTAAAGGTATAAAGCCAGTGATGGTAGAAGAGGCCCAAGACATAATCAAACTCCAGAAGAGATTTAAATACTTGAAACTGAAGATTAAAATAGTGAAAATAAGATATCTTGCTAAGCTATGTCAATTCAAGAAAATGTGTAATCGATAATAAAAGTGGTCGTCAATGGTTTTGCATGCAATATTATTGTTAAAATAATGAAATAAAAGGAGAATCTTGAATAAATCTATTGAGACATATAGATATGGCATAGATTGGTCAAAATAAAAAGACACAACTCAAGTACAATTAAATTCGTAGAGTTTTTAGACCAGTAGTCCAAATATCTAAAGGTATAAGTCAGTGATGATATAAATAAAGTAGTTTTGCAAAAGCAAAATAAAAATATAAAGTTTTTCGCTAAATCCTGGCATTAATTATGAAAAGATATAATTTTTTTTATGGTGGATGCAGTAACCTTTAGATATATTATTAAACTAATAATTTATAAAAGATTTAACTTGCATCTAATGGTTATTGTTATAACTTTTTATGAATCATTATATAGTAAAGTTTATATTAAAATCTTTGAAAGATTTAGAATGCCGGAAGCATATTGAAATTCTCAAGAATTTGCTCATTTATATGAATTGAAATAATTTGAACATATGTGGTAAATTTGACATAGTGAATAGTAGTTGAAAGAGGATTATAAAATGATTCAAATTACTTATTTGTGTTTTTATAAAAGAATCATGATTAAAGTTTACTATAATTATTGTTGAAACTCTTAAAGAGATCAAAATATATTTCCCCAATTTTTCTCTCACTCATGACTTTCAAAAGAATGGTGATATAAATGCTTAGCAAATACATTCAAATAGTCATTTGAAATACTAGTATTCAAGATTGAATACATAGAATATGAGAAAGTATATGATATTTTCATGAGTGGGAGTACGCGTTATACTCTTTTTTCCTTAACCAAGGTTTTGCCTTATTGGATTTCCCTGATAAGGTTTTAAATGAGGCAGCATATTATGTGTATTATAGATATGTGTACTCTTTTTCCTTCACTGAAAATTTTTTTCCCAGAGAGTTTTTATCTTAGTAAAGTTTTAACGACACATTAACTATCAATGGACATCCAAGGGGGAGTGTTAAAATTCTAATAATAATTAGAAGTAGACCTCTACTTCATTTATACTTCTTATACCTATAAATAGATATTCCTCTACTTCATTTATACTTCTTATACCTATAAATAGATACTTTGGAGAAGCTTTGTAAATATTCTCATTGATCAGTAAAATACGCTCTCTCTTTGCTCTCTCATTCTCTTTGTATTTACTCTCTATCTATTTATTTTATAACATTTTCATTATTTTCAAAGAAATTGTTTTGAAAAATTGAAAACATTAATTTTAAAATTTAAATATAATTTATCTTAATTCAAATTCACATAAAAATATTGATTTTTTATTTGATTATATTAGTAAAAATTATTTTTATTTAAAATTATCTTTAGTTTAATTACTAATAGTAATCAACATTACTATTTTCATATTTTAATTTTCGAAAATAGGTTTTAATTTTTAATTATTTCGTTCAATTTGATTTCGATTCTCAAATTGATAGGAAAATCATATTTTCACCATTATAAAATAATTGAAAGTAAAATCCTGAAAACCTTATTCAAAATTGAGTTTGACGGTAAAAGCATATTATATCAAATCCTCTATTTAAACACCCCATATGAATGTTAAATTCCATGTCACAGTCCGTTTAAAACAATGCAAAGTCCAAAAGAATTAATAAAACAGTTTAAAAGTACGTTTTTAGATGAAAACAGACTACTGCTCCAAATGTTGAGTTGGAGCCCTAACCTCAAGAGTTATCTGAAAAGATAAGAAAAACTAAGGGGTGAGGTATAAAACTTAATGTGGTCTTTATACATAAGCAGTTAGCAAATTAAATAATAAATAATAACATACAATTTTGCAATATACAGTACATATCATATTATCAATTTCACGATGATATCACTATGCAATATGCAGGTTTAATAGTAAAATTTTTCTATCCATCCATCTGCTACACTCCACAGTAAGAATTCCCTAGAACTCATCCAACCTTACACACCATAACAATAGGAGCATAAGCTCGTGTGGATATACCATCAGTAGATCTGCGGATAAACTGCAGTAGATACACGGATAAACCACCAGTAGCGCTTCCTCCTTCAACAACCCAATCCCAATGCAATTGTACAGCATACTTTTTATAGATCAATAAACAATAATGATAACAATATGATCATGTGATTATCATGCAAACAATAACAATTGTAGTTTTAACAGTAGCAGTGAATATACATCGGTAGCAATTTCAGATTTAACACATAATCAAACAGATCACAGATTATAGAACAAATATGGAAAAAGGGTCTCAATTGAGCTTACGAGAACTTTAAACAAGTTGAGGACTGTATAGGGACTAAACTGAAACATTTCACAAAGATTAAGGCAAAATTGTAAAATAGAGGTTACGCGACTGTGTGGCGTTGAGGTATATAGCCACACGATCATGTGACTGGGCCGTGTAACTAGTTGTGGTCGTGTGACATTGAAAATACAAAGTTACAGTAGCTTATGGCTGTGTTGACCCATCGTGTAGGACACATGCTCATGTCGTAGACCGTGTGATCCCAAAATACACACACGGTTTGCCACCGACTTTCATAGTTAGGACACACACCTTTCATCACAAGTCCTTTGGGCACTCCACACGCTCAGATCTAATCCGATACCCCTAGATCCAATCTTTCAAACGACATATTCGCACCAGATACACAAGTTAGTAATCGATATTAAGGCTTTTAACAAAAACCCGAAAGAGATCAATTAAACAAAAAGAACAACATAACTCAATTGTACAACTGAAAATCAAGATTTAACCATTGAAATAGATAACACTTACCACTCTACGGCAAAAGATAACGATAGTTTTCGTTAACAGATCTAAACACCAACGGAATCCAAACAAAAGGCGGATGATTCGATAAGGGAAAGGGATTCAACGATTCAAGGAATGTAAAGAGCAGTAACAATCAATGGTGGTGGATGAATACGGTGGCTATAATGGTGCAACAATCAGGAAAAAGAAAGAGAAAGAGAAAGGAAAAGGAAGAAGTTAGAAGAAAAAATGGGGAAGAGGGGCGACACAAGGAAAAAAATTAGGGAAAATGAAAAATAGTGGCCAGCCTAGCATAACAAGGTATAGATACCTAGGGTTTCAGCACCAGGGTTGGTGACACAGGGAAAATGTGGGAAGGGAGTTTAGGGCTTAGGGTTTTTCTGTTGTCCATAACAGACCAATCCCCAACAGTGGCCTAGATATTCATTGAAGCAGCAAAATAAAATAATTTCAATACTAACAAATATATTCCTGAAAAAATTTAACCCACGATTCGGTGCCAATTTTAAAATTATCTTATATCATAATATATTTTAGACATAATAATTTATTTGAACTTTCAACTTTATAAAAAAAATAACTCTTCATTTAATTTTTCGTTTCTTTTAGCTCTTATTGACATCATACATGTGAATTGTCAATAATTAAATAATTTTTAAAAAAATCTAAAAAATATTAACACTATTAAAAATAAAAAAATATTTTAAAAATTTTAAAAATTAATTAATTACTAATTTGGCATTCACTTGGATGATATATCAGCAAAGTTAATAGATGCTAACTTCTCCATCTATACTAAGGTGATTTGATAAATAATACTAATTTAAGAACTAAAAAATATGAAAAATTATATGAATGACTAAAATAAATTTTTTTAAATAAAATTGAAAGGTGAAATAAGTTTATATATTAATTATTGAATTTATGTGACGTGGATGAACTTGTGCCTGTCCCCCAAGCGGCCTGGAGTTTGCCGGCTTTAACTTAGACAAATGCAGACCTGCACCAGCTTTACGAGTCCGCCTGTCGGACCTTACAATTTGTTTCCATTCTTTTTTTCAATTTTTATTTATAAATCAATATTAAAAACGCAATATCAATTTTCAATAATTACTTTTAAAAAACAACACTGTATCAATTTAAAACAGTTTGAAAATGAGATATTAAACATTTAGTTTTAAATTTCCAATAGATTATTATTTTTATCTCGAATCATTTACCACATTCTTTTTTTTCTCTCGATAGCCAATACGAACAATTATTAAGAATTGCAGTAAATAAATTTCTACTATATATATATATAACATACAAATAACTTCATTAATCCTCCATAGTAGAACAAAAATCATATGCATCCTTCCTTAATGATAAGTAAATAAAACAAATTCAACCAAATAAAATTCTAACACACTGTAGTTACATATATAAAGTTATGATGAGGAAACATTTCCCTGGAAAAAAAATTGAAGAGCAAAACTAGAAAGAATTTTAAAAAATTACAAAAAAGAAATTATAAGGTTACCTTACAATCATCTATCGCGATAGGTAAAATAAAAAGAAAGAAAAAGGGAAGAATGAAAGAAAGAAGAGAAATTAAATGTTGCAGCCGCAGCAAAGATAGAAGAAGCAGAGAGTGGAGACAAGAACTACGGCTTCTACAACATAAAGAACTCTGAATACCAAATTGTCGATTATCTTCACCTGGAAATCAATGGGTTTCTTCCACTTGAATGCTGATGAGAGTTTCCAGCTCTTCTTCTTTACTGACCAATTCTTCATTCCCATCACCATTATTGGAGAAATTCAAGAGCCACCCAATCTCTCTCTCTGACACGGTTGGAGATAAAAAACTGGTGCTTAATGAATGTGTATATATATGAGGGTGGGGATGACAGATAAGGGATCCGATTCGATCACTTTGGTTTGCTCAAAAAAAAGAAAGAAAAGAGAGGTGTTTGCTGGCAAAGGCAGGCAGGCTGGGAAATGGTGGGTAGGGACTATCGAATTTTATTCCTGGTTTGAGGACGGTTCACAAAACAACATTATTAAAAAATATTGGGGGTAAACTATTTAGATGGTCACCTAATTTTTAAGGTATTTTCATTTTGGCCACCCAAAATGAAACCTTACAATATTGTCACTTATTTTTTTGGACGTTTTAATAACTTTACAGTTAAATCTATGGCAATTAACTTATACATGCCACGTTATGTTCACATTTTTATTTTAGTCACCTAAAAATATCATTTTTAAAAATATTGATCGAGATAAAAAAATATTAAGAAATAAAATAAAAATGCGGTAAAAACTGCTTTGAAACAAGAAACAAGAATTGATCAGTCCCTTTAAAACAAAATTAATTATTAAATCAGACTTGAATTGTACATATAATTTGGAAAATGGTGATAAAATAAGATGTTATTTTAGAATTTGTGACCTGTGTTTTAGCATTAGTGGATTTTAAGCATACTAAGAATAATACAAATGGCATTGGCATAAAGCACTAACAAAATCTATGTATAATGTTTGACCAATTCTAAAGTAAGATGTAACATGGTTTAAAATTTTGGTTAAATGAATTAAATATAATGTTGTTTTAACACTGTCAAATATTTATTTCGGGGTTTAAGTAATGAATTGGATGGATCCAGTGATGAGCCAGCTAATTTCTCTTCTTTTATAACGGCTGAATTACAAAGTGAGATAAATGATGTAACGACTTTAACGTCAACGCTGAATACCAAAGAAAAGGTAGTTTTGGTCATGACGTGCTAATGTCCGTTATCTCGGTAGCTTTTCAATCTGCCGTTTACAACGGCTACAGCAGTAATGACAACTTTTTGGAACACCCATATATAATATAAGCATATAAACATATGAAAATCTATATAACAAAAAGCTTTGTTAAGAAAGCAGATATTAAAGTTGATTGGTGTGTCGCCAGCTCACTTCTTGTTTGGGTTTGGAATGTGTAGGTTGGAGATTGGAGTTTGGAGTTTGGTATCACTTTTAAGTTTAGTTCATAACATTAATTTTATTTAATGTTGTTCATGTGGGGGTATGGATTCGGAATCCCCCAATGGACGCTCAATCTCTTATTTCTCCTTTAACATACTAGAAACACAAACTTACAATTGCAGGATTTTTTTTATTTTTTTTATAATTTTAAATATTAAGTATTTAAGATTTTTTCCCTATTCCATTTCATTAACTAATTTTTTATTTATATTATTGAAAATAAAAAATCTTTAATCATATATAAATTTCGATTCAATACAGATTTTGATATCATTTTCATCTTTTTGAAATATAACTTAAGAGAAACTAAATTTGAGTGAATTATGAAGGCATAGGAGTTTGTGGCTCTAGACATTCTCCAATCCTTAAGTTGGTAAAAATGGAGGAGAGGAGAAGAAAACTGAAGGAAAAATAGCAAGTTGATAAAGTAGCAGAATGAATTATTAGGAGATCGTTGTACTTTCATGAATTATTAGGAAAAATAGTATAAGGATGAAATTAATTTATTTAATAAAAGAATAAAAAATTTTAATCCAGTCCCTATAATACAGGGACCTCCCAAATAGATTAACTAAAAAATAATAGAAGAAAGAATATAAAATTCAATTTGAAGTACAAAAAAAAAACATGAAAAGCACTTCCTTCATGGTTTTATTTGTAACACCCCAAACTTGGGCCATGCGTTTCAACCGGATCTGGCATGTTATCGAACACATAACACTTTATCGCGTTTTGAAAACACAAGTTAAGTTAATTAAATTTGAATAAATGAGAGACTTTTTGAAAATAAATCTCTTTGTATTTTTATTATTAAGTATAAATAAACCTTATCATAAAATTCATAAGCTGCTTAACATTGATAACTGCTGAGTTGAATGAACACTAGGGGCCTTATTACATAAATATTCTCGAAATAACAATGAAATAAATTAAACTTTAAGAAATCCCAAAAGAAAATAACTTGTAGAAATAGAACTTTATGGCCCCTCGAGTCCGTCTCGGCTCCCATATCCACGATCTACTGCTCATCTGAAGAGTAGAGAAAGGAAAGCGTGAGTCACAAAGACTCAGTGTATAAATCACAAAACACACATCGACCTGAGCCCACAAACACATTATGGGCCCTGGCCCATACAGGAAGGCATCATTCATAATCACATAATAAACAATAAGGAATGCATAACCCAACCCATCCTAGGTTTCCATCCTCTACACACCAACTCGTACCAACCATCACACCACACATCCTTTACAATCAACCCTCCATCCGCTACACACCAAAACGACAGCCGAACTGCCTATTCCTATCAAGTAGGAATCATTAAACGTGGCATAGCCACCGATCACTATGTGACCTTACATTTATATTATGTGGGATTTCTACCACCGATCACCAAGTGACCTATCATGCACTTCCCCTTCAATTATCATCATTCCCACCCCATGCATACATACATAAGAAAACATATATATACTAGGGATAAATGAGTTTATACTATATTGATGTAAAATCTTTTCGATACTAAAGAAGATATGTATTAATTATAGGAGTTGGGTGAGATGGTAAGGGTCTCTTCTATCTTAACCAATGGTCGAGGGTTTGATCCTTATACTGGGTATGGAACAACTTTAAAACTTGCGACTGGCATCTACCCTTTAATAGACCTATAAAATGCGGAATATTAAATACTGAACTCGCTCCAATAGATATATTGAGAAATAAAAAGAAAAAAGAAGATATCTATTATATAATATGTAATGTTTATAATAATAAGCAATAAAAACAATATTAAAACAAAATTAATTAAATTAAAGTGTATATTATAAAAATAAAATTCTTTATACATTGCAAATTTTACGGGAGAAAATTGTTATTGGTAGGGCTTGGATGTTGACAGTTGTGATATCTACAAAAAGTCATTTCTACCCAATATAATATATATAAATGTGTTCTTACAAAATATTTCTTTTCACTAAATACTGCTTAAAAGTATTATCTTTTTTCTCCTTATAATTATTTTAATTTAACTTTTAAACAAAACAGATTGTCTTAAAAGTATATATAAATATAATTATAAATAATAAATAATATAAAAGATGACCATATGAAATCAAACCATTAAGCTTATCACTTAGCTAATCTAATTAATCCATAACATAATTTGCATCTTTATTTTTAACTTTTCTAAGCAGCAAGAAATTAGAGATCATTAACATTGTAAACTGCGAACACCTTCTTCATTAATTTTGTATTTGTACCATATTTTTATGCTTCATGTCCGATATATTATATATGTTCAAAATTTGTGTTGTATATAAATTCTTTTTGGGTGAATTATAATAACAGGACAAAGCCCGAATAATAAACACGATTAATGCAATTCGAGTTCAGGTCACATCTGAGGCGTTGAACAGTCTTGACCATCAGACTATCAGACCATTACATGAATTCGTGTTGTATACAATTTTAATATATTAAGTAATTAGTATTTTCATATCATATCAAGTTATTTTAATTATTTTTTTGTTCATATTTGTATTATCCATAAACCTAATATTCATTCTTTTATTCTCATTCGGATTATTACAAAAACATAAAGGGTCAAATTTTGTGTAATTCAGTATGATTATTATAGCTTTATAGAATGGGAAATGTCTGTGTCTATGGTTTACTTAAAGGAGTCAAATGGTTCACTTTATTTTGTTTGTTATTTTGCATTTGGCTTCGGGCTAAAGCGAAGAAGAAGGCAGCTGGTAGGTGGGAAGAAGTTAACAGCTGGGAAAGGGACTTATTTGGATAAGATCTTGAATCTTGATTTAAGTTGATTAATTAAAAAAATAAAGTTCAATTTAAGATTTTGCTCCCAAGTATATTTATTTTTTTTTACATTAGAGTTTAATTTTTTTTATCTCAATTTAGTACTTAAAGTATCAATTTCTTTCATTTTTGGTCTATTTTGTAATCAACTATTGAAAAAAAAAATTGTAAGGTCACTTTGACCAATGGAAAAGTGCCATGTGGCTTGTTTTTGACAAATGAAAAATGCCAAGTGGCAAATATGTTTATCTAAAATAAAAAGGTTAAATTTAAATAATATTAAAAATATTAAATATTTAAATATTAGAAAATATTGTTGACTTTAATTGATCATTGATCAACATTGACTTGTCACATGGTGCTATTAGAATACTTCACGTGTTTTTTTTTAAAAATTAATATTATATTAATTAAAAATGTAAAAAAATCTTCTTTTTTTATAAAATTCTAAAATATATAATTATAAATTTTAAAAAGTCAAAATAATATATAAAGTTTGAAAATGGTTATAAAAATAAAATAAAAATTAAATTTCAAGTAATTGTAAAAAACTTTGAAATTTAAATACCTTGTTAGAATTTTATAAATATATTACTTTTAAATTTTTAATTATTTTAACATTTTATATTTTTGTAATAATATTATTTATTTCAATTATAGTATATTTTCATTGTTTATATTTTTAATGTGCATATACATTTAATAAAAGAAAATATTTTTTTACATAAAACTACCGCATGGCACTTTGTGATTGATTATCAATTTTTTTTAATGTCTATCAAAAAAATGAACTAAAAAATGTAACAGATGCATACTTTAGGTACCAAATTAAAAAGTGACTGATAATTTAGATATTAAATTGGGATAAAAAAGTTTAAATACCAAAATTGGAAAATAAGTATATTTCAAAAGACAAATCATGAATTAAACCATTAAAAAACAATAAAGAAATTTATCTTTGATAGTGTTTTTTTTAATTGGTATAAAAGAGGTTTATCAAATTTTTTTGAAGTGCTTAATCCGATTTGCAAGATTAAAGAGTAAATTATGGAACATCACATTGATTCATCTCCATTGCTCAAGGGCATCTTTGAATTCCCGATTGATATCAATGTGGTGCATTTAACCTTATATTTCTTTTTTTCTCAATTATCGTGAAAGCTCATGTTTAGATGAACTGCGAATAGTTTACCACTGGAGCCTCAAATTCTCACCAAAGGTAGGAGGGTTCAATTAATTCATTGGACCCTCATTTTAACAAATTATATATCCTTTTCTTTTTTTATTTCTTTATTCATTTCTATTTAAAAGACTCGTGCATATAATATTTTTTTATAGGTAATATATTTTAAAATATTTATCATTTAGTATAACAAATAATGTAAAATGATTATATAATTAATTAAAATATTTATAAAAATATTATGATACATATTATTTTATTAAATAGAATTACAAATTCACATATTTTTATAATATCATAAAAATAAAATAATTTAAAAGCTTCTATCATATTTCATTTATAATCTAATATCTTTAATAGTCATTTTCTATTTTTACCACTACAATCGCATTTGAATCTAAATACACATTTCATTGCAAATTTTAATTTTGTTACTATAATATTTAATTTCATTGCCACCATTATTTTCAACCTCACTAAAAACAATTTCATCGTCCCTCTAAAAAAACTTAAATCTGTAAAAGATTCATGGTTATAAAAAAAAAGGTAAAAAATATGAAGGAAAAAAAGGATAATATCTCATGTTGGAATGCTTAATCCCAAACTTGATTCTTATTAATTGTTGGTGCAACGTGCAAGAAGTAATCAGCTAACATATTAATTAATAATGCTTTAACATCTAGCATATTTGTGAAACATAAATGCCTTGGGTGATCACTGTTTCATTTTTTAGGTCTAAAAATGATTTTATTTTTTGTTGCAAGACATGCACTTGACCTCATCTTTTCGTAAATAATTTGGAGAACAAAGCCTTCAGAAAAATCTTATTGTAGTTGTTTTTGTCTTTTTTTTCTTTTCAATGTGTATTAATATTTTTCTTTTTTATTTTTTTTTTATCTTCGTTTCCAGGGTGAAGTTAGAAATTTTTTTAAGGGAGATCGAAATTAAATTGTATATTGTTACGATAGTAAAAATATAATTTAACCACTTTAATATCTATATATTTATAATTTTTAAAGGATTAAATCAAATTTTTATCATTTTTAGGAGGGCAAAGTACAATTTTATCTTTACTTATTTAAATTTTTATAAATTTTAAGGGGGCCTAAATGAAAAAAATTTATTTTAGGGAGGGGCCAGGGTCCCTACCAGCCCCCTTGTCTACGTCCCGCCTAATTGATAGTTTCTGTCAAAATTTGTCATTTAATATGTTTATTTTATGTCAATCATATGCCACGTTATACGAGAATAACCTAATCAAAATTTTAAGTTGATAAATTTTGACAGAAAAATATTTACACTTTTAGTGACTAGACTTAAATTTTTAAAAAAAAAAAAAGTAGAAAGACTTAAATTTTAAGTTTTTAAGTACAATGATTAAATTCAAATTCTATCAAAGTATAAGGATTAACAATATATTTTAACCTTCATTAATTTGTCTTTACCACAGGTGGGTATAATTCACCTTTTCAATATTGTTTTTGGTCAATATTAACAGTTGATCTTTTAACAAA
Source organism: Gossypium bickii (assembly GCA_025503065.1). Taxonomy (NCBI): domain Eukaryota; kingdom Viridiplantae; phylum Streptophyta; class Magnoliopsida; order Malvales; family Malvaceae; genus Gossypium; species Gossypium bickii. Next base: position 24,961,315 of record CP106711.1, on the reverse strand, counting down.
TATATAAGATAAATAATGTAATATTAATAAATAATATATATGGAGTATCATGTGACATTACCTTTGGCACTATTAATTTTTCCATTCAATTTTGAATAATTTAACAAAAAATAATAGTTTAAGAGTTAAATAAAGCAAAAAAAAAAAAAAAACTAAAAAGGCTAAAATAATTTTTTTTAGAGTTTACTGGCAAAAATATTTTTTTATTTAATGAGTCTAAAAAGTTTTTAGTGAAAAATTTAAAAATTAAATAAATTCGTCAACTTAATTGACATTCAATTAAGTCTTCCATTAAGAGAAATCAACATGAACTAATTTGATAGTTAAATCAGAATAAAATGGTTAACAAATCCCTATAAGGACAACATGTTTGCAAATATAAGAAATTATAAATATAATAAAAAGTTAGGGAAAATGATAATAAATTATAAAAAATTAAATATATAAAATCATAAAAATATAAAATTACAAATATATGGTAGACAGTGAAAACAACAGTGGGATTGGAGATGTCCAATAAATAAGACATGTGGAGTACAATTGCAACTAGTGGTTCACACATTTGTGATGGAAGAAATGGTTGTAATCAGGCAAAAGTGTAAGGTTATCATTACTTCTGTAATTAGCTAAGCACACGACACGACACGACATGTATCCAAAAGATCTTTCTTCAAGAGTGTGTACATCAACTTTGGGTAGCTTTTTACGGTTTCCTCATCGAGTCTTGACGGCAACAAAGCTTATGGAATCAATCGTGGTGGTGGTAAGCAAGAGGATCCCAATGAAAACTTCAAACGCATATCCAAATCGACTTACATTGCTGGAGGCGAGAGACTAATGCACTGCTCATTTTGTGGCTGGCATCGGTAATGGGTTGGCAAAAGAAATGGGTTATTTTGGATGGTTTCAAGGTTTAAGAAAGTCAACGAAAATGATGAAATTTTTGAGTGATAATTTATGTTCAGATGCCATGCGTTATCTTTTTAAAGGTTCTGTTAATCACACCAATATAATTTAATGATTAAAATAGTCAAAAATAATTATTGACGAGGGATTTAATTTAATTTTTACCGAGGTGAAAATTAATTTTTTATTTTTTAGTAAGATTTTTTTTATAAAAATAAACTAGTGCTACTTTATAAAAGTAATAATTTTTTAAAATATGGTGAAGAAGGGTTAGAGAATATATGGGTGGGGAAGAATCTTTACATATGAAATATGCTTTAGTTTTAATATATTAATAAATAAATATTAGTGAATGGAAATGGATCTAAGCTTGTGAATTGTGATGAATGAGCGTCATTTTCTCACCCTGCACATGTGTCTTTCTTCAATCTCGGCGTGCACTCAAAAACATACACACAAATTAAATTAATCAAATCCTCCATTTTTCTTTTTCTTCTTCCTCTTTTTGGTTTAAATCGAAACCCCAAACCCGAAATCAAACCCCCCCCCCTTTTCTCCTCCCTTCCCCTAATCTCTCACCCCCCCTCCCCTCTCTTTCTCAGAGAGATTTTTCTTCGTTTCCTTCTGTATCTCTAGGGTTTTAATTTCTTCTTCATCTTATCGTTCTTTTTTATCTCCTATATCTAGCTAGGGTTTTTTTTCTTCTTTTTTTTTTGTTACGTCGATTTTTGTAAATATGGATCGATCCGATGGCAAACTTCAGAACAACTTCTCCTCCTTATCTTCCTCAGGTTTCTTTCCTCAATTCCTTCTTTTCTTTTTCGATTTTTCCCCGTTACTTAATTAGTTTGATTTTATGATGCGAAAAGATGATGAATTTTGCTTTGAAAGTTCGGATCTTTATTTTTTTTCCTTCTTGGGTACCAAACGGGTCTTTACTGTTAACCCCCACTAACTTTATTGTATTTGCTTGATTACGTGTTTATCTTAAACAAAACAAAGGTTTTTTTATGTTTCTTGCATTTGATGGTTATTAAGCTATATTATGCTGGTTGATCGCGTCTACGCTACTGTTTAATTGCTGAATTAGTTAGTGGTTTTGCAGATAATGCGCTTTTTGATGCATCCCAGTATGAATTTTTTGGTCAAAATGCTATGGAAGAAGTGGAGTTGGGGGGTCTAGAAGACGATGAACAGAATGCTCCTGTGTTTGCTTCCCCTGAAGATGATGAGTACCATTTGTTTGATAAGGGAGAGGTTAGATTTCGTTCATTCGGTTATCATTGAGTGGCCAACACTGGTTTCATTTGTAGTGCTTTTCAGCTCCTGCTACTTTTTCATTCCCATGATATCATATTACTTTATTTTGACCCTAAACAATAATTTGCTTTAGAGTTCTTTATTTGAGCCAAAGTTGTTTCATAACTTAATATGTTTCGAACTTATATTTTGCTCTGTACCTTTTAATCTCAGTTTTACTCACTCCACCAGTTAGCAATAAAAAGTTCTATTCTGTGGTCATTTTGGGAATTAGATTTTTAATAAGCAGATTATATCTGTCAAGTTCAAAATTTGAAATTGCTACTTATTTAGTCAGACAATAATTGCGTTTCAAGGTATTCTCGTTGGCATTTATATAAAATTTTGTTGCCCAGGTGAAAGGAGTTTTGCATTTGTAAACTAGTTACTTTATCTATCTAATTGAACTCTCTCTTCCTGATATGTGATCATTTAATGACGTTAACATGCATGGAACATATTACTACAAATATATGCTTGTAAACACACTATGGTTTTGTTGAATTTTTAAATTATGAATTGGATAAAAAAATAGTTGCTTAATTGTTGACGATGGATATGTGAAAGCAGACAGATGTACTCAGAAAAAAAAAGCTTTAACAGAACATGTGATTCCTATATTTGTATTGTCATGCATCAAGTGCAACAGCTATTATATTAGTTTTTGGTTGCATTTCATTGATCTTGTGAGGATTTTATGTCATTGTTATCCACACTCTTGTACATTGATCTTATTTTTGCCTTATTTCTAATTTAGTTGTTGGTATTGCTGTTCATCGCTTCACCTATATTCAGTAAACGACAACTAGCTAAACTCAAAACCTTGGTTTCAACTTTCTCTACTTTGGATTTTGAAACATGACTATTTCTGTTCTGATTTCTGTGTTATTCATTTGCAGGTTGTAGGTTTAGGCTCTTTATCTGATGTGGATGATCTAGCTACTACTTTTGCAAAGGTTGGTTATTTATGTAATTATAAATGTTTGTGGTGGGATGATTTCTGTAGTTGATGTTTCTCACTAACTCTTGTTTATAAGATTTGGTATACTTGTTTCTTGAATTTCTGGTTATCTTTATTTTATATTGATCTTTGTGCTGAAAAACTGGGATTTTTGTTTTTTATGTTCCATTGATGTTTGTTATATTTGAAGGTTGTTTATCATGCAACGCGGACTTGATTTTGTACTCTATACTGAAGTTTGTCTTATAGGTTACAGTTTACCTTTTGGTTGACAATGTTAATTACGGCTAATTTTGGATCCATGTCTTGATTTTTTGCATTATGAAATGACCAATAGCTAACTCTAGATAAATTAAGATCTTATCAAATACAGCTTGTGATCTGGACTATTACCAGTCATGGCACAAAGATTTAGACATGGAAAAACCTAAAAGAAGATTATTTTATGTGTAGTTTTCTTTTAATGGGAATGATTTTGACATGTTAATAATTCAAAACTAATGATAATCCAAAGTTTTAGGCATTGAAAACATGTAAAAGAATATTCTTTGATGTGGTTTAGTTGGGATGATCTCATAATTAATGGACTATTTCTGATATATTCATTGTATTTGAAAGAAATTATTTAATAAGCTTCTGTTATTTCTGTCTACAAATGTTTCACGTCACAAAATTACTTTTTAGATAGTAATGACTTTTGTTAGAAAAATGTGGAAAGAAGATGAACCGGATTTTTTTATCACTTCACATTTGGCACTCATAGTTGGGCTGTATAGTATCAAGCTTGCCTTGCAAAGCTATTTCCTTATCCTCATGTTGTTCTCAATGTTGAGAAGGGGTTTCGTATTTTCTTGTCCCTGTATTCCAGCATGTGCTGGTAATGCTATATGACCTCAATATTGGGAAAGAGAGAGTTGGACCTAAAATTACACTTATTGGAATTGTTGTAGAGAAACATTCGAGCTATGGGAGATTTTGGGGTTTACTGCACAGTTCATCTAACTTGTTGGATAAAACATTAAAATTTAGAAGAGTAAGATTGGCTTCTTGGATATATTATGTTCTTACTTTGGGCTTCAGTAGAACCTAACTTAGGTGTTGCTCTTGGACTAAGTTTGCAATTTTTTCAATTAAAAGCAAAGTTGACTGAAAAATGTGATTGCATTTTCTATTTTGGTAAATTTGTTTTGAAAAGCATGGATCTTGCATCATGCCCTAGTTCATCGACTATAGCTTTTCTTTCTCTTTTGACCATGTGATGAAAAACTATCCTGCTGTTGCTTGTTATATGAGATAATTGCCAACAACAATGTGGACTGCGATAGATTGCTGGACTTTTAGTTCCAGTGATTAGATGTTTAGAGTTCAAGCACTAGCAACCTGGAATATAAAAGAAAAAGAGATAGCAAGGGAGAGATTCATAAAGATATAGTTCCAAAGAGAAGTTGTTAAGGTAAATTAAGAGTTGAAGAACCTAGAATTTGAGCAAAGTAGAGCAAGACAATAAATAAAATATCGCAGCAAGACACTTATATGTATCGAGATTGATGAAAGGCAGTTAAATAGTGGGTGGAGAGAAGGGAAAGAGAGGGAAAGGAAAGAAAGAGTAATAAATGTAAAAGGAAGGGGGAGGGGTTGAGGATTCTTCTGTTTGGAGCTGGTGAGGCCCAAAGTCAAGGGTGGCAGGCTAAAGAAAACCTGTCATCTTTGGTGAAACAAGTTGGAGCAAGCCCTTTCCCCCCTCCCCCTTTTCAAAAAAAAAAAAAAAAAAAAAAAAAAAGAAAAGAAAAGAAAAGAAAAGAAAGAAAGAAAAGCTGTATGAAGTTATGTTGTCCTAAAGTGCACTTGCTTAACTTACCCTCTTGTTATTGTTCTGATTTTTTTTTTTTTCCTTTCTTGTTGGTTGGACTTTAATATATTTCTCTTTTTTCCCACAGTTGAATAGAGTTGTTACTGGGCCAAGAAATCCAGGAGTTATTGGTGATAGATCTGGATCTTTTTCAAGGGAAAGTGAGTACAATTATGCCATATTTTATGCTATCATTATTGTAGATAATGAACGATACTTGAAAGCAATAAAATCTTTTATCTCACTTCTCTGCTTGAAAATCTCCAGGGCAAGGCTCTTACCTTCTTAAATAGATTCCTGTAGAGCTAGGTTCTAGATTGGTTGATGACTCTTCTTAGTATTTAGAAACGCATATTTGTTTTTCCTGATGTTCTCTTTAAATACTTCTGGTTAGTGTCTCTTATATTTGCCTCTTTTCCTCTTCTGTATATTGTTTTCATATTTTTCTATAAGTTTTTTGTTGTTTCAGTTCTGATACAATTGATGATATGCTTTAATGATGCCCTCTGTTCAGATAACTTGGTCTCAGTTTCTTTTACATGTACATGCTTGATACATTTCTGATCTGACTTCCTTCTGCATTTTCTTTTTCAAGGCCATTCAAGCTTTTTGCTTTTATATTTTTCCAATATGTATGCAAGCTTGAATATGTTTGTTCTTGTCCTAAGTCCTAACATGATTTCAGGGTGAATCATGTCTTTTTTTTAAACAAATCTTTATTATTTCTATGAAGGTGGCTAACTGAAAGATGAGTTGAATATGATAATTGCAGTTACTCTACTCAACCTCTTTCTTTACCTAAACTTCTTTTCATTTAAGAAAACAGGATAGACTTTCTTATGTATGTAAGATGCATGAGTTGTTAAATAGAAATTCCTAATTGGTTCAGAGCTGTGCCCATTTTTGAGTAATGAATTTGTTGAGTTTTATTTATTATTTCAATGGTGGTAAGTGGTTGATAAACTTTTCTGTTTGAGATTGCTTATGTTTCATGCTGTGAACAAATCTTTTCAGGTTCCTCTGCTGCTGAGTGGGCTCAAGATGGAGAATACGTAAACTGGATGGATCAGCATCTTTTTGATGCAGATGATGCTCAAGATGGCAAGAGATGGTCTTCGCAGCCACAACCATATGCTCGTGTTTCTGACTCAAAGCCTTTGTATAGAACTTCTTCATATCCTGAGCAGCAACCCCAGCTGCATCGTTTCTCAAGTGAACCTATTTTTGGGCCAAAATCGAACTTCATATCTTTCCCTCCTCCTGGTAGCAAATGCCAGCAGTCTTCACCTGCCCACCTTAATATTTCTGCTCTTTCCAGTGGATCTCAGCCACCCTTCTCTGTAGCAAGCCTCTCTCCATTGTCCAACTCCAGTCTTCATCTGGCTGGTTTATCCCATGGATTGCATTGTGGTGGTAAAGTGCCCCAGTTAACATCTCCTGGCCTATCTTTTAGTAGCAGGTCACATAATCACTGGGTTAACCACTCCGGTCTATTACATGGAGATCATGCTGGTCTTTTGCATAATATGTTGCAACAGCAAATACCTCATCAAAATGGTCTAATTTCCCCACAGTTAATGTCACCACAACAGCAGAGACTGCACCATTCTGTTCAACCATCTTTGGCTCATTTTGCAGCTTTGCAATCTCAGCTGTATAATGCTCATCCTCCTTCACATAAATTGATGCTTGGACTAGCTGATCTTAGGGATCAACGAACTAAATCATCACAAAGAAAGAGACAGAGCTCACGTATTTCCCAGCAAAACTCTGATACTGGTAGCCAGAAAAGTGAGAGTGGGTTGGTGCAGTTCAGATCCAAGTATATGTCTGCTGAAGAGATAGAGAGCATTCTTAAGATGCAGCATGCTGCCACACATAGTAATGATCCTTATGTAGATGATTATTACCACCAAGCTTGTCTTGCCAAAAGATCTTTTGGATCCAGGGGTAAACATAATTTTTGTCCATCTCACCTGAAGGATTTACATTCTCGATCCCGTAACAGCGGAGAGCAGCATTTGCATCTACATGCTGATGCACTTGGGAAGGCCCCCCTCTCTTCCATTCGAAGACCTCGTCCCCTGCTTGAAGTCGATCCTCCCTTAGGTTCAGGTGATGGAGGTTCTGAACAGAAAACTGAGAGGCCTTTAGAGGAGGAACCTATGCTTGCAGCTAGAATCACCATTGAAGATGGTCTGTCTCTTCTTCTTGATGTAGATGATATTGACCGGCTCATACAATTTAGTCAACCCCAAGATGGTGGGATCCAGCTCAGACGGAGGCGGCAGATCCTGCTTGAAGGTATGGCAGCATCACTGCAGCTTGTTGATCCACTTAGCAAAGGTGCGCATGCAGTTAAATGTGTTGCCAAAGATGACATTGTGTTCCTAAGATTAGTCTCTCTTGCAAAGGGCCGTAAGCTGGTCACCAGGTTCCTTCAGCTTCTTATCCCTGGTAGTGAGCTTGTTCGAGTAGTGTGCATGGCGATTTTCCGTCACTTGAGATTCTTGTTTGGTGGTCTTTCTTCTGATCTGGAAGCAGCTGAGACAACTACTAATCTTGCAAAGACTGTTTCTACATGTGTTAATGGTATGGATCTTCGTGCTCTCAGCGCCTGCCTTGTAGCAGTTGTTTGTTCTTCAGAGCAGCCACCACTTAGGCCCCTGGGAAGCCCTGCTGGGGATGGTGCTTCTGTTATTCTAAAATCAGTTCTTGAAAGGGCCACTCAACTTTTAAGTTATCCTTCTGGAAATTGCAGCATGCCAAATTATGCTTTCTGGAGGGCGTCATTTGATGAGTTTTTCACTCTTCTTACCAAGTATTGCGTGAATAAATATGAGACGATCAAGCAATCAATACAGAACCAGTCTCCAACAATGGAAGTGATTGGTTCAGAGGCAATGAGGCAAGAAATGCCTTGTGAGCTTCTTCGTTCTAGTCTTCCTCACACAAATGAAGCTCAGAGGAAGCTTTTAATGGACTTTTCCCAGCGTTCTGTACCCATGAACGGAGCCAATTCCCATGCTGGGAGTACCAGCCAAATAAACTCTGAATCAGTGAGGGGTTAAGAAAGGGAGCAGGTCAGTGTGAAAAATGTGCACTCGATGGAGTGTGGAATGGGAGAGCAGAAACTAGGGCTGTGTGTTTTACTTGAGGAGTCTGGTTTAAAGGGGCACCATTATCTTATCTGCAGTTCATTGCATTGGACACACTGCTTCTTGTCCATTGTCAACTTCCAATTGTAATTGTGTAGCTTGCCCCTCACAGCTCTCCCCTCCCTTTCCCCCTCTCTTTACTTTTTTATTTATTTATTTTATATTTTATGGTGTTATTATTATTTTTCTGTGTTTAAAAAAGAAAAAGCCTTGGGAGCGAAGGAATCGAAGATTGGGAAGTTGATGGAACTTACAGTAGTAGCAGTTGTAGAAGTAGCGGAAGAGTGTGTATTAAGTTAATGATGGGAGTTGTGGGGAGCTTTATTTTGGTGCTCTGTTGCGAGACTCCAGTACAAGTGGAAGCGTAGTAGTTTAGAACTTAGAAACAATGTACAGCTTGCTGGTCTTCTTACAGAACCTTTGGAAACTCCTCTTTTCCTTTTTATGTGCTGTTTGGTTACATTAGTTCTGAGGTAGTCTCACAATCGATGATATCCCACTGTTGCTGTACTACTTTTGTTTGGGCCCGGGGGGGGGGGGTTTCTATTTGTTGAAAACTGACTAGTTATTCGAAGGGCCTTCTTTTCTGAGCCATCACAATCCATCCTGTAATAAACTAAAAAGGTCCTTCCCATGTTTAACTAGAATCTACTCTATTGCTTATATTGTTCCCTTCTTTTGATATATTTTTAAATTTGTGATTTCAAAATGTCTAATTGAGTCGATGATCTTAATTAATAAGTTGATTGAAAAACTAGATATTTTATGTTATATTATAGTCTAATCTTTTATTTAACAAAAATTTTCAGAACTTATCCTCGATTTTTTGCCATTTTCTTAGTGACAAAATTGAAGTTACTTCTATGTAAGGATGGTCCAAAGGACTACCTCTGTTTGCACATGGGTCATGATTTTTTTTATTATTTTTTTTTTTTTGCATTTTATACGAAAATAGTAATATTTCAGTTTTGGTCCCTATCTCAATATACTTATATAAAACATGTGGGTAACTTTTTTTTCTCCTTTTCCTTTTGCATTAAAACGATAAAATTTTATTTTGGTCTCTAGACTCAAATTTAAGGTTGTATAAAAACAATTAAATTTCAATTTTTGTCTTAGTGCAACTCCCAAATTTAAGATTTAATCTTTATACTTAAATTTTTTGACAAAATTTGGTTCCTCGAACTTTTATAATGTCATTTATTAGTTCCAATAATTTATTTTGATTAAAATGCTTATGTAATTTTAAGAGTTGTAAAACATTGTTAAAATTATTTGTTAAATTCAAGTTTATTGCAATGTCACTTTTGTTGCATGATTACTAAGTGAGTTTTTTTTAATTTCAAAATTTCATATCAGTGAATTTAACAAAAGAATTTAATAATGTTAGGAGTAGAGTCTAAAATTTTAAATTTGAAAAATAAACCTACCAATAAAAGTATGAATTCTAAATTTGAAACATAAAAGTATAGAGATTTGAAATATATTATAATATTTGAATATTTACTTTATACGTTAGCCCAAAATATAATTAACTAGTGCACAGGTGATAAGAGCTATACTAGTTTTATTTTATTATATATACATAATATTTAAAGGTTGTTTTACCACTCAAGTAGCGGGTGTGATTTTCTTGTGGAATACTTATGTTTTTTTATAGATTTAATTCTAACTTGTAATGGTTTGAATGTGTATTTATATTTGTATTATATTTATAAATGTATTATTGCATTAGGAAAACATAAAAGAAAGTTGTAACGGGTGTGACTTCATTTAGTAAATAAGGTAATGTGTATATATAATTTGGTTGATAATTATGAATAAATTTGGCAAATGGATCATAGTAGGTAACTTAGCTAGTTGTATTGCAAATAACGACCTGGTCCAACATTTACATATCGATTTATTGTCACAACATATTATTGACAAGGATCCAAGATACATATGCAATTCAAGCAGCTACAAAATAAAATAAAATCAATATAAAAAAATAAATTGATTAAAAACTAGAATAATCAAGACTAAACCAACCTACCAGATGAAAACTCACATGTGACGATAACACATGATTAAATTGAAGACCCACATACAGAGGCGAAGCCATAAAATTTTTTTTGAGGGGGAATTAAATTGTAATTTTTACTATAGTAAAAATGCAATTTCACCATTTTAATACTTTATATCTTTAAAATTTTTAAAATATTAAATTAAAAAATTACCATTTTTAGAGGAGGCCAAAGTGTAACTTTACCTTTACTAATTTAGAATTTTAAAAATTTTAAAAGGCTTAAATGGAAAATTTTCCATTTTACAGGGAGCCTTGGCCCTTGCCAGCCCCCTAGCTACGCCATTGCCTACATATAACAGTTATATATTGTGATGCATTAATAATTTTTTCGTCTTCCCAAAATGAACAAGCCCACAAAATAAATAAATAAATATCAAGCTAAATATGAGATATGCCGATATTTTTATTTAATTGGCCGAATAGGTCATTTTTTTAAATATTTAAGGAAATAGGCCAATTTTGGAGAGAGTGTGTGAAAGCGCGTCCAACTGGGCAACTCGAATGTTGACAAAAAAAAAACTTATAATCAATTTCTGTACAAAAAAAAATGTTAGCAACATTGAGTCCTTAATGAATTTGTAGCAACCCGTTTTCAGTGGTTTCGGGACCAAAATTCTAATGAGTGAATTATTATTTTAATATTTATATATTGTCTACGGGATTATATTAAGGTCATATTAAAATTTTGTTAAACAAATTTTGATGTTTAAATGTTTAATTAGGTGAAAAGGACTAAATCATAAAAGGTGAAAAAGTTGAGTTCTATTAGTTAAAGGGGTCAAATGGCTACGAAAATGAAAGTTAATGAACTTGAATGGTAAATATACCAATTAAAGAGTTAGTGGATGTTTATGGATAGGTTTTATTAAAGTTTTTGTTTAATGATAAGGTTAAAGTAGTAAATTGGTAAATAAAAGAAAAACTAAGTAATAAAACACAAAATAAAGATGGCATCTTCTTCATTTTTGTTTCAAACCCTAAAATAGCCATTGGATAAGAAGTCATTCAAGCTTAGCTTGATGCATGTAAGTATATTCATGTACTGTTTTTAATGATTTTTATGTTTTTAAATTCGTTTTAGTTTAATCTAGCTAGCCCCGGGGTTAATTTGCAAAATTTTTAAGGGTTGAGGGACTTGTCATGGATGTTTTTGAATGTGTTTTTATTTTAGTTGATAGATTATTAATTTTTGTTGTAAAATAAACATGTTTTGTTAAGTGATTTTTGGTGAAATTTTAATTAGGGATTAAATTGTTAAAAGTGTAAATCTATGGGTTTTATTGTGAAATGTTGGTAATAATGGATTGTTTCAAGGTCCCTTGTAACATTGGTTAAGTTGGATTTAGGCTAAAATGAGTTATATGTAAGTTATGTGTTTAAGGACTAAATTGTGAAAAGTTAAAGTATTAGGGGTAATTTTGTAATTTTTTAATTTTGCCTAAATATGAACTATGGATTAAATACTAGCAGAACTTAATTGAATGAAATTATTTATTTAGATCAAGATAAACCACAATTAGACTTAAATCGAGGAAAAACTAAAGCTTCGGATTGGTTCGACTCTACTACTATGCCCCTAGTTATCGAGGAAAGTCCGTATGAACTATAATCGTTTTTTAATGTTAGTTAAATTGACTATTTGTTATGTTGTTTTAATATAAATGAATCTATGTATAAATGTATCTATGCTATAATGAATTGATAGATAACGAGTCCCAGTTGAACCTTAAGAATTCTTAGGATACAAATGACATGTCATTAGAGATTTTATGTTTCGGGTGCTGGTCTTGAATGTCCTACCTATGGATAGGGTCTTGCATTTGTTACGGATTCTCTACAGCTAGTTTGAATAGCATCGTGTAGCTTACATTCCGACCCACGCTAGTGTGAGTAGGCCCATTTTACAGCTCGTGTGAGCATTGAAGGAAAAGTTACGGTTATATGGAAAGACACGCTATGTGTGAGCATTCCTGAGTATCCGATGTAACTCTAGATGGTTCAACGGGTAAGAAAAGGAAATAAAATGTTAAGTATGAAAATAGAATGATTCATGATCTTATGATAACATTGATGAGTTAAATGATGTGTTTATATATGATAAACTACATATCTCATGGTTGATTTTGATTTGTATCATGGACAAGTGTACTAACTTGTGACTTTGATGATGTTGTATAGGCTTTTACTAAGCTTATGGCATTGGTAACAATTTATGCTTAATCTATGAATTGTATAAATGACATGGTAAGTTATGTTTAAGTTTTTACGAGCTTACTAAGTACTCATTGCTTAACGTAGTTACTTTCCTTTGTTTTATAGATTATCGGAAGTTGAATCGGTTAGAAGCTCGTCAGAGACTTATCACACTATCTAACAACCATTTCGATAGTTTTTGAGTATTTTAGCCGAGGTTATTAATGGCATGTAGAGATCTTTTGCAATGGTATTTCATTGATGTGTAATGAGTGTGTTGGTATGTTTAAACTTTTAGAGTTATGTTTGGTTTGATGAACTTCAATGCTTTACCAAGTTATGTCACTTTGGTCACTTGTAAATGTTTGTATATATATGACTTGATTTTAGATAAATTTTTGGGTTCACATGACCTGATACACGGGCTGTCACACAATCATGTGTCATTTTTAGAATTCCATTGATTCAAGTCAATGAGTTAAATGGCCTAGCACATGACCGTGTGGGGCAACTCAGAAAGATACACGGCCTAGCATATGGCCTACGACACGGCTGTGTAACCCTGCTCAGTGAGTTACACGGGTGAGGACACGGACAGGGACACGACCGTGTGTCCCTTGTTCAAATGTTACATGGCCTGTGCTATGTCACACAGCAGTGTGACTCCTGTTTTCCAATTTTTGCATCTTTTTGTTAAAACTTCAGTTTCATTTCAAATTAGTCCCAAATTGTTTCTAAGTTATTTTTAGGGCCTCGAAGGCTCGATTTAGGGACCAAATGTCTTTATTTGATGTGATTTTGATTGAGATTAATTTATTAAATGATATGATGTTAAATGATTTCCAATTGATCAGTAATGCTCAATAACCCTAATCCAGCAATAGAGACAGGTTAGGGGTATTATAGAATCCCTCAAATGTTGGCATGTTGTCTTCATATGCCTTAGGTTCTTACAATAGCTACATAACCTTTGTTGATTGTCCCTCTCTCAAACAACCATATTGGTAAGTATCCGAGTAGAATTTGAACGATCTTTTAGGAGGTGACACAAGTTGATATTCGGTGCCAACTCGAACGGGGCGTTGGACACTGGCGGCCACATACTCTCATCTGGGACAAGTGGGAATTCTGATCTCCATTCATTGTGCATGCATTTCAGTTTGTGCACATAGTTAATATAAGGCGTGTATTGTATTCGTGCATTCACACATGCAACAATTGATGTGCGCACAGGAATCAAAGTGTTTAGAATCTCAGATAATCGTAGGTCCCTTCTGGTAGGTTAACATGGTATGCTGCCTTTGACATGTCTTGGTCGGGTTTAGCGTACTCCAGCACCCGAAAACTTAGGTTTGGACGCAAGTGACACACTAGATACATTGTGTTTGCTCTCTCTGAATTTTGTCTAATTTCTTTCATGACATCCTAGCACCAATTGTTACTGCCCACTATCTGTCCAGCGTATGCCTTAACCCGCTTTGGAAATAAGGCTGCCAAGTGATTGTATGTTTCTTTGACAATCAAGGTTACCCACAAATGACGCGTCTCATTCAATACGAAATTGATATATTCCGCTAGGTTTGTTTTCATGTGCCCGTATCGTAGACCCTCGTCATACGATTGTGTCCACTGTTCAAATGGTATGTTAGTGAAGTACGCCACACCGTAGCTATTGATGGAGTGCATGCTATCCAACATTTCATGGAAACAATGTTGGACAAGCTCGTAACCTGTCGAGAAAAGTATACCTATGAATGCAAACAATGAATGAAATATGGTATAGCATGATTGTGGAAATAGTGGCAACTGCATACCCATGTCAATGACTTGTTTTCGCTCACTTTTTGAAGACCATTTTGAATGGTAGTTGGAGCCGACATGTCATATATATTACATATGGTGTGTGCGATCCCAAAAGCTACTAGCGACCAAGATTTCGGGTCCCTTGTCGGAGATGACACATAAGTTAGGCTGGGGGCAAACATGACGACACAATTGACTAAAGAAGAACTCCCAATCATTTTCCTTTTCTCCTGGAGTTATTGTAAACGCTATTGGCAGAATCTTCCGATTACCATCCTCGGCAACAACATCAACAATCGATGCTCATACCTCTCGTACAACCAGGTGCCGTAAATTTGTACCAAAGACTTGCAGTGCCAGAAAGCTTCTTTGCATTGACCGAAGGTCCAAAACAATTGATGGAAAACTCTTTTCCCAAGTACGAGACAGTCACAGAAGTACACTGCATGCGTTTCTAGATCAATGATGGAACCTGGTACGTACCGATCCAGTACCTGACACCATTGCCACAAATTGTTATGTGACCCGTCCCACCCGTGATGCAATTTATCCATAGCCTTTTGTTTTGCGAAACATGCATTATAGTATGATGGCATATAATTGTATTGACTACGGATGTTGGCAATCATCACCGGCACGAGAATCTTGGGATTCACTTCATCATAGGTAAAATGAAAACCCTTGTCAAATCACATAGAAATATTGGGTGATCGCATCGCGCACCTGCTGCAACACAAGTATGTAGACTGATATAATTTTTTATTATCTACAAGCATGTCTTCTTCTGAAAAGATGCCATGATTTTCCATTGGCACCTCTCATCGTGCATTGCACACTTTTCCTCGAATTTCTTCGAACGAGATTTTGTGACATGGTAGTTCATGCCATTCTTGAAGCTGTACTGCTTCAATACAGCAAGAAAAACATCTTTGTTGCGATATTCCATGCCAATTTCTAATACTTGAACATTTGACGATGAACTTGCATGGCTAGGTATTCTATGTGGGAGTTGCGGGAACTCTAATAGGTCAACGTTATGCGCGTGGTTCGAAAGTTCATATGCCTTGAATCACGGATTTGGATCTAAAGCATTGTTCGAACAATCATCGTCAGACCCATAAGGTTTTGGCTCAGTTGGAACCTACTCTGGTTCAGAAAAAATTGCTACTGTACAGGCCCAATTTAGCCCAGGCCCGCTACACCCAAATCACAAACAATGAAAAAAACAAGAAAAATAAAATAAGGAGTCCAATACAAAAGTCCTTTTTACAAGACCCAATACAGGCCCAAATCAAACAAACCCTAACCTAAATTACAACAGCCCATGGCTCAACAAAATTAAAAAAAAAATTCAGAAAACCTAGGGTTCCAGAAACCCTAGGCGTCGCTCCCCCATGTGCTGCCACCGGCGTGCACACCGCCCAAGACTCGTTGACCCTTCGCCATAGACCTGCAAACAGAGAAAGAGGCAGATGACAGAAAGCAGAAACAGTAAAAGTGTAACGACCCGAAATCCCTGGGCATCAGAAAAAAAAATGTGTTATCGGGCCTCCGTCTTAGTAAATCGAGTTAGTAAATAATCATTAGGAGTAATTATGAGTCTAGTAGTGTGTTTAATTAGATTTTTATTTAGTGAATTTAGCTTAATTGAGAGAAATTAGGAAAAAGGATCAAATTGAATAAAGAGTAAAAGTTTAATTATAGATTAAAAGAAATTATAAAGGACCAAAATGGCAATTATGCCATTTAGCATAAGTTGAGGCGGCATAAGCTTAAAAAAAATCTGAGATTTTATGTGTTAAAATATATTATTAATACTATTAAATAATTATATTAATATAATATTATATTATATAATAAAGTAAATAGTATAAAAGAAATAGGAAAAGAAACAGGAGAGAACAGAGAAACATTGAAAAACAAGCAGGAAAGAAGAAGAAAAAGAAGGAAAAAGGAAAAACTAAAGATTTAAGGTTTGAGGTTTTAAAAGGTAAGTCAATTTAGTCATTTTCTTAATTTTGATGTTTTAGAAGCTTTAAAGTAAGATTTTGATGAAACTAAGTTGGTATTTTGAGAGTTTTTAGGTTTTTAAATATAGTTTATGTTGAAGAAAAAGATGAATTATGGATTAAATTAGATGAAATCTAAGTTAGAATTAGTAAAAGGATTAAATTGCAAGGTAAGCTATAAGTTTTCTACTATAGGGATTAATTTGGAAGAAGTTATAAATTAGGGTTTTATTATGAAAATTATATAATCAAGTTGAATATGGAAGGAATTTAAGTAGAATCAAGCATGAATTAAGTTAAGAAAAATAACTAGGATTTAATTGTAAAATAAGTCATAAGAAAACAGATTTAGGACAGCAGCAGTAGAGTAAATTTGAAAATTCACCAAAAATCGTAAATGTGGAATTAGAAGTTGGATGAGATATGAAATTAAAGCTTATTGAGTCTATTTTCATATGAAAGAAGCAGAGAAAGCAAATAAGTTCTGTATTGTGAGATATTTAAATTTTAGTGAAACTGGTTCAGAGTGATTTCGAGATCCCCTGTTCTGACTTGTAAAAATCATTAAAAATTGTATAAAAATGATTTTGGAACATAATTTATATGGTTAGATTCCTGAATGAGTCTAGTTTCAAATGAGCTAAACAACGAGGCCATCTAAATTCTGTACAAAGAGTAATTTAATTCGTAGTGAAGAGAGGTCAGAGCAGTTGGACAGTGAAACAGGGGAAACTTTAAGAATAATCTGGTATTGATTGGCCATACCAAAAATTCTGAAAAATTTACAGTTAAAAGATATACGAGTCTAGTTTCGGAGAAAATTTACGGATCTTAATTTGGAGTTCCGTAGCTCCAGATATAGATGATTTAGTGACAATGACTCAGGTAGACAGCCTAGAAAGAACTTATGAGTAAATAATAGAATTGTGTATAAAAGATGTGGAATGAAGAGGAAGAGTAGAAATTGAATAAAATTCAATTATTTATTTTAATTTAATGTTGTAATTAATAATGTAAATTATTATTATTTTCGTAGCTAACAAGGAAAATGAGGCATCGGCATCCAAGGGAAAAGAAAAGATCGCTGAGGAGTAAACGTGCATTTCGGGTTTGTATTACTATAATTCAAACTATTTATTTATTCATTAAATGTTAGATTAATTTATGAATATGGTAAGTAAATTATAAGGTAAGTGTTTTTATTGAATTGAATGGAAATTGAGTTGAATGATGAATATGTATTGAAATTGAATTGTATGTGGTTTGAAATGGAAAAGTGTAATTAATATTGAAATTGAATTTGTTATGAAAATGAAAATGAAATTGAGAACTGAATACCCTATTAACTAGTCGGGCTGAGTCGGATATAATTGGCATGCCATAGGATTTGGAAGAGTACGGGATTTATCGGCTTTGCCGATCAGGCACTTTATGTGTCGTAAATCAGGCACTTTATGTGTCGTATTTTAGGCACCTCGTGTGTCGTACTGTGCACCTCGTGTGTCGTTTTGAGCACTTATGTGCCAGATATCGATCAGTACTATGTACCGTTTTAGGCACAATGTGCCGCGTCTTGGTGTGTTTGGGTTGGAATCCGTGTATCCGTTAAAGTCCGAGTCTGTTAATAGGGGTAAATAAAGAAAAGGTTAAATTGAATAAAATGAAATGGTTGAGCCATTGGAAGAAATGCGAAAATAGAACATGAACTGAAAAATGTGATTGGAATATGAGTATGAGAATAGAAAGTATGAACCATTGGTTCAAGAAATGGATAGTGGCTCAACATGATTGTGTATTATTTCAATTGTTGAATGGCTAAAATTGAATTGTATGAATATATTGAGAAGGACAAATTTATATGAAAGTTATGTTTGAATTGGTTTAGTTAAATTAAAGTTATATGAATTAATGATATGATTATTATGTTTATAATTTGAATTATGGTAATACCAATTGAGTACATGTATACTCAGCATGACGGTTGTTTTAGTGCGCAGTTGTAGAAGTCAAACATCGAACCAAAGATCCGAAGCGGACCGACTTCAAACAAACTTTTGGTGATGTATATTTCCTTTTCATAATGTGGCATGTACGTAGGTTGTGTATAAAGGTTATTATGTTTTGAATGTAAATGGTTAAAAATGTTAGTATTACAAGTTTAAGAATTATAATGAATGAAGTATATTTATTTTAATCTAACTAATATTTTGATGAATTTAAGTTGATATTATATTGATTGAGTTTGATTAGAAAGTATTTAGAATAGAAAATAAATATATGGAATGAATTGGTTGAATTGGTTATGATTGAAATGAATATGGTTTAATTTACTGAGGGTTTTATATAATAATAAGCGAGAAATCTTTGCTTGAAATTTATATTAAACAAAATTTATATTCGTAAATTGTCTGATATGTCCGGTAATGCCTCGTAACCCTGTTCCGACGATGGTTCGGGGTTAGGGGTGTTACAAAAAGATGTAAAAGATTTATGTTTTTTTATTTTTATGTCATTTGTTTTATTTATTTATTTATTTTTCCTATTGCAAATATACATACATATATTAAAAAGGGAAATATTTTACCTTTTTTTTTCGTGATTTCGGCCTTGGATCGAAGTTCCATGTCGGACGGGGTTCAAAAGGGTGACTTTTCACCTTTCCGGCCACCGCGCACTGCGGTCACTGGCAGTGGTCCTGCGCCGGATCTTGGCCGGAATTCGGTCGGAGGAGATGGGAGGGAGAGAGTGTTTTTTGAAAAGTTTTTAGTTTTTTTTATGAAAGAAGAAAGAAATGAAGTTTTTTTAAAAAAATTTGTTTATATAATGATGCAAAACAGCGTCGTTTTGAACCTGGGTCGCCAGCCCCAAAACGGCGTCGTTTTGGCTCCAACCCGTGCGACCCGACCCGTTCCAAGCTAGGATCCGCTTGTTTTTGGCGCATGGGATATTTGCGTATTTAGCCTTCCCGCTTTTTTATGGTTTTGCAATTAAGTTTATTTTATTTTTAATTTTGCCCAATAATTTATTCCGGGTTTCAATCTGGTCCCCCTGATGCTGTGCGTTTTGGAGGAGAAGGGAAAATTTCCTTTTTAGCCCCTCATTGTTATTCACGCATTCAATGGGGTCCTTTTCCTTTTATTTATTTTTAGATTTGCGATGAACTTTTGTTTTAAATTCAATTTAGTCCATTTTTTAGTTATTTTGCAATTATTATTATTATTATTAATTATTATTATTAATGCTATTATTATTATTAATTTTATTAACATTATCATTATTATTATTATTATTATTATCACTATTACAATTATTTATTTATTTTATATTTGTTACTATTTTCACTATTATTGTTATTATTGTCACTATTATTTATTTAGATATTTTACTACTATTATTCATTTATTATTATTATTATTATTATTATTATCATCATCATCATTATTTTATTTTTACTACTACTACTATTATTATTATTATTATTATTATTACTATTACATTATTACTATTATTTGTTTATTATTACTATCTATTATTATTATTATTATTTTGCAACTACTATTATTTTCTTTACCATTATTATTCTATTATCATTAGTATTTTATTTTTATTACTATTATCATTATTATTATTTTTTAAAAACATTTACTTACTCATTTTTTATAATTAATTTGCTCTTTATTCGTTTTTATTTTCATCTTATTTTTATTTTTACCCTTATTATTTTTTTATTTCTATTTGCTTTATTTTAAATTTTTATACTTATTATTTCCATTTCATTATTTATTTGTTTATGTATTTATATTTTGTTGCACATACTTTCAAATTTCGACTATTCATTATCGATATTTATATTTATTATTGTCATCATAATTATTTTGTTGTATATATTAGCACTGAAATTCATTTTACATCTTGCCATAAGATCATACTCCATTTTATCCAATCCATTAAAATTTTTGTTTTAAAATAAACGAATACTCTGGGTTCTAAGGTTCGAAAAAAATCGTGCCCTAACTTACTGGGCTTCGATTTTTCTCACCGAGTCTAAAGAACCTATTATTTTCTTTTTAAAGCCAAAGCATATAATATAAATAAAAACTTATTCTTGAGAATTCGAAAATGTTGCGTCCTAACTTACTGGATGTGACATTTCGTTATCTCGGGATAAGGATTTCTAAAAACAAAGGCAATATTCTGAATTTGGAATCTCGAGAAATCGTGCCCTAACTTACTGGGTTCCGATTTTTCATTTGACCCAAATAACTGAATATCCTCCTCAATATGAGTTGTAAAAGTCGAAAGACAAGCTCTGTAACACCCCTTACCCGTATTCAACGCCGGAATAGGGTACGAGGCATTACCGGAATTACAAATTTATTTATCAGACATTTTATTTCATCTAGCATTTATATTTGAAATCAATCAAAATCAAACATATTGTCCCTTAAATATATTTATTTTTATCGACATGTCTTACTTGAATTTATTACTCGTTTCATCATACTTAATTACCTTGTATTAACATATTAAAGATAACCACATATTTACATGTCATGATAAATATCATTCACTTGCCGTTTCTTCATAAACATAAAACAGTTAATTCATCATATCAATATTTTATGTACCATCAACTTATATTTCCTTATATCACATAATTAAGTTACACGAACTTACCTAGTTAAATTTGCAGAAATATCAAGATTCAGGGGCACTTTGGAAATTTTCTATTTTCATTGATTTTTCAATCGATCTTAATCTAAATTAATAATTTCATTTAATTTCGATATTTTAAATAATAAAATAATCCATTTCATGCAAATTGGTCATTTCCACATTTTTACAAAATTAATCATAAAGTTTACTTTTATTCAATTTAGTCCCTGAGCTTAAAACATTTCAAATTAGCCATACTACCTAAATATTCATACATATTTTCCTCCTCCTCCTCTCCATTCCACATCCTTAATGTATATAACATGCTATAAGTAACATTATCAATAATTTCATTAATTACTCATAAGTATATTCAAAACTGTCTATTTGAGTTATAATCACTAAATTATTTATTTCCAGAGCTACAGAACTCCAAATGAAGAACCGTTAATTTTTTCTGAAACTAGACTCACATATCTTCTTGCCGTAAAATTTTCAGAATTTTTAATTTAGCCAATTAGTACAGTTTATTCTTTAAAGTCACCCCTGTTCTGCTGTCTGACAGCTCCGACCCTTCTTCACTAAAAATTAATTATCTTTTTATATAGAATTCAGATGATGTTATAGTTTATTTCTTCTAAAACTAGACTCATTAAGGAATCTAACCATATAAATTATGTTCCCAAATTATTTTTATACAATTTTTGATGATTTTTCAAAGTCAGAACAGGGGATCTCGAAATCACTCTGAACCCGTCTTACCAAAATCTAAATATCTCAAAATACAGAATTTCTTTTCTTTCTCTGTTTCTTTCATATGAAAATAGACTCAATAAGCTTTAATTTAATATCTCACTCAACTTATAATTCCATTTCTACCATTTTTGGTGATTTTTCAAAGTTACCTTACTGCTGCTGTCCCAAAACTGTTTTCTTATAACTCATTTTACAATTTAATCCTAATTAAGTTTACTTATTTTCTTAACTTAATTCATACTTTGTTTCTTCTTAAATTCCTTCCATATTCAACTTGACTATCTAATATTCATAGTAAAACTTTAATTTCTAATTTCTTCCAAATTAATCCCTCTAATACAGCTTATAGCATACTTTACAATTTAATCCTCTTATTAATTCTAACTTAAATTTCATTCAATTTAATCCCTGATTCATCTTTTTCTTCAACATTAACTACACTTGAAAGCCTAAAAACTCTCAAAATATCAACTTAGTTTCATCAAAATCTTGCTTTAAAACTTCTAAAACATCAAAATTAAGTAAAAATGGCTAAATTGACTTACCTATCAACTTCCAAGCTTCAAACTTTCTATTTTTCCTTTTTCTTTCTTCTCCCCTATTTCTTCTCTGTTTCGTCTTACTCTCTGTTTCTTTTTTGTTTCAATTCTTTCCCCCATTTCTTTTTGTTTTTGTTTGTATATATATAATAATATAATAATATAATAATATACTTTAAAAAATCTCAGATATTCATACTTAAACCGCCTCAACTTTACAAAATGGTATAATTGCCATTTTGGTCCTTCATAATTCTTTTAATCTATAATTCAACTTTTACACCTTTTTCAATTTAGTCCTTTTCATTTAATTACATATCCAAACGTTAAAATTTCTCAACTAAACTTTAATAATAACTTAATGACACTCCAAAAATATTTTTAGAAATATTTATGGCTCACTTTATGAATTCGAGGTCTCGATACTTCGTGTTTTGCCCAATTTTTCTAATTAATTCTTTTAGTTCACAAAATTCACTAATTTTAAAATATTTCTAAAATCACACTTAACTTATAATTATTGATTAATTAAGTTTTCTAACTTTTTCGTCAGATTTAGTGA
This sequence comes from Gossypium bickii, assembly GCA_025503065.1. Taxonomy (NCBI): domain Eukaryota; kingdom Viridiplantae; phylum Streptophyta; class Magnoliopsida; order Malvales; family Malvaceae; genus Gossypium; species Gossypium bickii. The sequence continues at coordinate 24,938,556 of CP106711.1, read as the reverse complement.
TCTCGAATCACTGTTCCGACACTACTAAAATTGGGCTGTTACAAGCTCAGTTTCGGGAACTCGAAATGTCTACCTTAACTTACTAGGCGTGACGTTTTACTTCTTCGAAATAAGAGGGTTTTAGCATCCATTTTAATTTATTCAAGTTTTCTTTTAAATAAAGAGGATCGTATTTTAAAATCTTTTCAAATTTTTGACATAAAGACATCAAATAATCAATTAGGTACCAATTTTGGGCGTCACGAGGGTGCTAATCCTTCCTCGTGCGTAATCGACTCTCGAACCCATTTTTTTCTAAATTTCATAGGCCAAAACTATTGTTTTAATAAATCAAATCCATTATTAAAATGACCGAATTACAAGGTGACTCGATCACACCTCATCAGAAAAGATTGGTGGCGACTCCCGTTTTCTTTCGTTTTCATTTTCAAAGCCAAAGTCGACCCATTTTACAAAAAAATGGTTACGATAGCTTGGCGACTCCACTGGGGAGTGGTTGAGAGTCAGGTCATAAAATTGATTATTTTTGTTTTTTTGTCAAAAATTGAAAATGTGGTTTGTTGCATTTGTTTGTTATCCTTATGTTTGTTGTGGTTTGAGTCTCGTAGAATACTCTTATCATAATTCTTTTGTTGCATTTGTTTGTTATCCTTATGTTTGTTGTGGTTTGAGTCTCGTAGAATACTCTTACATCATATTGCATGACTGCTAGGTCACACCCTTTTAAGTGGGAGTGAGAAGCTACTCCTTCGTGAGGTTTTCACCTCCGTGCAAGATAGCGGATCGCTTTTGGGATACATCCGTACCTATGTCTTCGTGAGATTTTTATCTCCGTGCAGCCATAGGGAAATGTGTTCCCTTGAATCGAACTCGGTTCGTATGAGCCTATAATGGGTGAAGATCGAGGAATCTACTGGTTCAGGTACCTCAACTTTAGAACCGAACTGCATATAGAAAGCCTTAGAAGCCCACCCTAGGGAGAGCTACGCTAAACCCTACCAGGTCACCCGGATAGGTGCTCTATTTTGTTTATTTCTTCTGTGCTAATGCATTTTATTTTGCTTCGATCACATTGCATTTTCATCGTAAGAAATCCTTTCATTGCGTTTTTATTCGTCTTTGTTACGATCCTTATCATTATGGTTTATAATTGTTGTGTTGGTTTGAGTTTAGGCACCTTTCTGCATATTGCATTGCATGATCGGTCGATCTTACCCTATTAAGTGGGAGTGAGAAGCTATGCCTTCGTGAGGTTTTCACCTTCACATGGGCTAGTAGACTGCTTTCGGGATACATCCGTACCTATGTCTTCGTGAGATTTTCATCTCTGCATGGCCATAGGGAAATGTATTCCCTTGAACTGAACTTGATTTATATAAGCCTATAACGGGTGAAGATTGAGGAATCTGCTGGTTCAGGTACCCTTTCTTTAGAACCAAACCCCATATAGCGAGTCTTAAGAACCCACCCTAGGTAGAGCACTCCGAACCCATAGTGGTCACTCGGATAGGTACTCTATTTTGTTTATTTCTCCTGTGCTAACATGTTTTCTTTTGTTTTGATTGCATTGCATTTTTATCATAGAAAGGAGGTGTTGAGTCACATTCGATTGCTAAATAGAAAAGCTTCTCATGGAGAATGGATTTTTTGATAAAGTGGAATACAATATGGGCATTTGAATAGGGTCCGAGTAAACAATAAGAGGAGGTTGATAGTCCATAAAGGAATACACGACTTTGCTTCATTACCCGAGGATTCAAACCAACAAATATTATCCGAGAGTCGTTAATGTCTCGATTTCCTTAAAAAAGCTAACAAGCATCACGGGAATGAGTGAGCAATAGGTCGCAGTCCAGATCAATCAAAAAGGAGCTAGTAAAGGCATTCATTAGAAAATTTACGAGATTGGATCTTAGCACACCCGGGTATGAAGAAAAAGGTCAATGTCTTCGCTCTGAGCATTTACAGGCTGGATGTTTTCCCTAAAGTACTGGAGCACGTGAATGAGGCAGTTTTAGATTTATTTGATAGACTTGACAAGAGGGTCACGCCCGTCCTTGTAATTTTGGCCAAAACATTTTGATCTTTGAATACATGCCGATGAGCAGGTGAAGGAAGATTCATTTGGATGTGCACAATTCTTGTTGGCGTGGTTCCATAGCCGCTTTTGGAGGGTGAAAAGGGTTTCTTATCAAGTATTCTCTGAGAACTACTCTCCATTGAAAGAATTAGTTGCTCAAATACAAGAGGTGGCCAATCATTGGCAAACCATAGCAGTTCAAGCTGACGTGCTAAGTTTGAAGTGAATCAGAATCAGATTAGGGTTAGGAGTTAACCTGGCTTCTATGGAAGGTTAAGGCTTCGAGCATTAGGGCAAGGCCGTATATGTAATCTGTTTTATGTAAAGAAATTTGTTTTCTAGAAAAGTTGTTCTAATGGAATTGAATCCAGAATCAACGCATCTCTTTCTTTTTACATTCATCCCATGCATTTGCATTACATTTCATTACATGCATTAAATTTCAAAAAAAAAACCCTAATTAATCAAAAGAATTGGAATTCCTTGAAGAAGTCAAAAGTCTGGAAGGAATGTTGGGAAATTTGAACATTAACACCGTATCCGAAGAGGGAGTCGGAGAAGAGAATTCATCAGGCATCTGACCTTACATACTTGGGTTTGTTTTAAACAATGGGACTGGGGAAGAGAGCCCAGTTTTTTTTTTAGAGCCAAATTCGAAGTAATGTCCAAAACACGTTTGTTGCTCTAAGCCTAAGAGCAATAAGAATCTTTTTGTGAAATAGGCTTATGTTCAACATCTATATTTTTAATGAAAATGCATTTTTGTGTCTCGCTTTGAGCAAATATTCTTTTATTCCTTCATGATTCATACCACATAAATAATTATTCTTAGATTCATTTGTTCTTTGAATATTCCTTCATACCTATAACACGTCCCTAGATATCAACGACATGAGCGATGCTGCTATTGACTCAGAATCTACTTTTGAGCAAGATATGTGTCTAGAGGGATCTCAGGACTTTGAAGACTACAGAGACTGTAAGTTATCTGCTGATTTGTTAAGAATGGTAGAATAAGATGAAACAATTCCTATCTTACAAAGAATCATTGGAAATTTTGAGCCTAGGAGAAGAGAAATAAGTGAATATCGGAGCCTGTATCACTACAAAGACAAAGCGAGATGTCATTGAGTTATTCTTAGAATTCAAAGACGTTTTCGCATAATCGTATCAAGTTATGCCTGGGCTACTAAGACGTGTGGATGCTGTCAAGGCTAAGGAAATCTTAGAAGAGGAACACATTTACAATGGCCAAGAAAATCATGAGATTCGGGTACTGGTGGTCCACCATCGAAGCCATAAGTGCCAAATTTATGGAGACAAGATTCCTGTGCCTCCTTCATCTCTTCACTATGACATATCCATGGACATTCTCTATGTGGGGCATGGATGTCAGTGGCCCGATCATGCCGAAAGCTTCTACAAGTATCGATTCATCTTTGTGGTCGTTGATTACTTCATCCAGCGGGCAGAAGCTGCTTCATATGCTGATGTCACAAAGTCAACAGACAACAAATTCTATGTCGGTATAGAATCCCCGAAAAGGGATCATATCTGACGATGCATTAAATTTGAACAACAGTGCGACATCAGAAGTTTGCAGTCTGTTCAAGATTAAACACTGTATCGCCCCAAAACGAACGGTAAAAAAAATCGTCGGTAAAATGATTGAGACTTATGAAGATTGGAATCTGTGCTTGATGAACATCTGTTAGGACCCTGACCGGGGCAACGCTTTTCTCATTGATTTATGAAATGAAGGTGATTTTGCCCATTGGAGTCAAGAGTCGTTCTCTCTGAGTTTTATCAGAGTTGAAGTCAGATGAAATAGAATGGATCCAATCCCAATATGATTAGCTGAATTGATCGAAGAAGAGAGGCTAAGGGCCATCCTCATGGTCAATTGTACCGAAGGCGAATGATCAAGGCCCATAACAAAAAGGTTCACCCTGAAGAATTCCATGAAAGAGACCTAGTTTTGAAAAAGATCTTTTCCATATAGAAGGACTTCTGAGGAAAGTGGATGCCAAACTGGGAAGGACCTTATATGACATAAGAAGACCTTCTCCAGAAAATCGTTGATTTCGACCGAGAGGGATACCAAGGACTTGCCTAATCCTCTGAGTTCAAATCAAGAAATATTTCAGTAAAAAAAAGGAAAAAGAAAAAAAGAAAGAGAAGAAGATAAAAAGAAAAGGAAAGAAAGAAAAGAAAAGAAGAATGAGAGGCCAAGGCGAAAACTCGCAAAGGGCGCCTTGAGACCAAAGGGGTTTTGAATTGAAAACCTGTAAAGAAAATTTCAAATTTTAATCAAAATGGGTCATGCAGTAGCCTCGCTTTCTCCGATTTAACAAGGAGAGACGATACGCCTTGAGACAAAAGGGGTTTTGAATTGAAAACCCGTAAAAGGCAATTCAATTTTTAATAAAAAATAGGGTATGCGGTAGTCTCGCTTTTTCCAAATTAACAAGGAGAGATGTTACATCTTGGGGCATCAACAGAGTACTCTAGGTCTCCTAAGCACATATTGAGCTCAAAATGGGCCTCAAAAAGTTCATGCAGAGAAGCTCATGCTGCGATATCTGGGGCACCTAGCTTTCTATTTTACCCATTATAAAATTGCTATCTTTAATTACCTTATTCGTTTCAAAATACACTACCAATAAATTTCCTTCTTGATTGCATTTGCTATCTTTGTGTAACTTATTTGTTTCGAGCTATGCTCCTAATTAATTTCCTTCTTATCCATTGTTATAATCTTTTTCAAGCTTTTTTGCATTGAAATAACGATTGGTGGACTAATAATACTTTCATAAAAAGAGTTTCGCATATTACTCTGGAAGCTTCTGAATAATACAAGAACTTGAAACAAGACCATTGTTTAAAACTCATCAAGTTTAAGGGATAGAATTATTGGTGGAGGAAAAGTCTAACCTGAGACTATCTCTCCGGATTTTTGTCAAAAAAGGTGGTTGAACAAAAAGACAAGACATTTCATCGGTGATACAACCTCGACAAATAACGAGCAATGTCAACCCAAGTGTACAAGAGGATCATTCTTGGGAAAAGAAAAATGATAATTTGCATTCATGCAAATATCAGGCATATACATCTGGTCATTACACCCAGCGAATAGTGTAACAGATCAAATTGATCCTATACCTTGGAGTTGCAGCAGGATGGATGGAAGAAAACAAATGTTATTCTCCTGAAGTTACAGTGGGAGGTACAAACTTTATGTCCCAGAAGGTACAGTAGAAGAGACTTTGAAATTACAGCGGGGCAATCTTGCTGAGCAGAACATGATCGTTTCTTTGGGTTTTTTGTCAAAGATACCAGTTGAATGAGAAAGCATGGTAACGCATCAGTGATAGAACATTGATAAACTACGAGCAATGACAACCCAAACATTAAAAGGGGATCATTCTCATGCATTCATGTAATTATCATTCATACACATCTAATTAGGAGCATTTGATTCATTCCAATCATTACATCCTAATCGTTGTACATAAGAAAAAAATGGAGATCATTCTCATGACATTCTGCATTCATGCAAATGTCATCCCTAATATCATTTAGTTAGGAGCATTAGATTCATTCCGATCATTGCATCCTAATCATTATACATTTAAAAAAGGGGATCATTCTCATTACATTCTACATTCATGCAAATGTCGTCCATAATACATTTAGTTAGGAACATTAGATTCATTCCGATCATAGCATCCTAATCATTTGGCTTAAACATAGACATATAAAATCGAGTCTACAGGATATGTCCCCCAGAGGACGGTATAACAACATTGGTGAATTCACCAGTCCTATCTCCCTGACCAGCAGTAGAATAGGTCGAAGATTGTAGATCTTGTCACCTTAAGTAGTAGTGGAACAAGATCGAACGACAAATCTTGTCTTCCTAAGCAGTAGTGGAACAGATTTAAGCCACCAGTCCTATCTCCCTGACCAGCAGTGGAATAGGTCGAAGATTGTAGATCTTATCACCCTAAGCAATAGTGGAATAAGATCGAACGGCAAATCTTGTCTCCCTGAGCAGTAGTGGAACAGATTTAAGACACCAATACTATCTCCCTGACCAGCAGTAGAATAGGTCGAAGATTGTAGATCTTGTCACCCTAAGCAGTAGTGGAACAAGATCGAACGGTAAATCTTGTCTAGTGGAATAGATTTAAGCTACTAGTCCTATCTCCCTAACCAGCAGTGGAATAGGTCGAAGATTGTAGATCTTATCTCCATGAAGTAGTAATGAAGTAGATCAAAGATAATGAATCTTATCTCCATGAGGTAGCAATGGAATAGATTTAAGCCACCAGCCTTATCTCCCTGAAGTTGCAGTGGAGCAAACTGAAGATAGAGAATCTTATTTCCCTGAAGTTGCAGTGAAATAGATTGAAGCTATAAATCACAAATCTTATCTCTCTGAAGTTGTAGTAGAGCAGATCAAAACCAACCTTATCTCCCTGAAGTTGCAGTGGGGCAGGTTGAAGTTACAAATATTATCTCCCTGAAGTTGCAGTGGAACAGACTGAAGATAGCGAATCTTATTTACTTAAAGTTGCAGTGGAATAGATTGAAGCTATAAATCACAGATCTTATCTCTCTGAAGTTGCAGTAGAGCAGATCAAAATAAACCTTATCTCCCTAAGGTTGCAGTGGAGCAGGTTGAAGTTACAAGTCTTATCTCCCTGAAGTTGCAGTGGAGCAGACTGAAGATAGCGAATCTTATTTCCCTGAAGTTGCAGTAGAACAGATTGAAGCCATAAATCACAGATCTTATCTCTTTGAGGTTGCAGTAGAGCAGATCATGGCAAACCTTATCTCACTGAAGTGGCAGTGGAGCAGGTTAAAGTTACAAGTCTTATCTCCCTGAAGTTGCAGTAGAGCAGACTGAAGATAGCGAATCTCATTTCCCTGAAGTTGCAGTAGAACAGATTGAAGCCATAAATCACAGATCTTATCTCTCTGAAGTTGCAGTAGAGCAGATCATGGCAAACCTTATCTCCCTGAAGTTGCAGTGGAGCAGGTTGAACTTACCAATTCTTGTCTCTTTGGAGTTCCAGTGGAGTAGATCGAAGCTACAAATCTCTTCTCCCTGAAATTACATTCGAGCAGATTGAAGCCAGCAATTCCTATACTTCTGAAGTTGCAGTGGGTCAAAGCGAGGTTACTTAAAGAAGAAGAAGAAAAGAAACGTCGAGACTCAGCAAAACCAGGCAAAATTGGTCCTTTTAAAGTCTTTGCTCCATTCTCGTTACACGATAATGAGCATAGAGGGGCAGCTAAATGGTACACCCAAATCAAAAACAATGAAAAAAACAAGAAAAATAAAATAAAGAGTCCAATACAAAAGTCCTTTTTACAAGACCCAATACAAGCCCAAATCAAACAAACCCTAACCCAATTTACAACAGCCCATGGCCCAACAAAATTTAAAAAAAATTCAGAAAACCTAGGGTTCTAGAAACCCTAGGCACCGCTCCCCCATGTGCTGCCACCGGCGTGCACATCGTCTAAGACTCGTTAACCCTTCGCCATAGACCTGCAAACAGAGAAAGAAGCAGATGACAGAAAGCAGAAACAGTAAAAGATGTAAAAGATTTATGTTTTTTTTTCGGCTCTAAAAGCCTAGAAACCAACTAATGTAAGGGGGATTTTTTCAATGAAAAAATAGAGACTTTGAAACATAGAAAACAGATTCAAAATTGATTATTTTATTTTTATATCATTTGTTTTATTTTTTTATTTTTTATTTTTCCTATTGCGAATATACATACATATATTAAAAAGGGAAATATTTTACCTTTTTTTTCGTGATTTCGGCCTTGGATCAGAGTTCCATGTCGGACGGGGTTCAAAAGGGTGACTTTTCACCTTTCCTACCCCATGCACGCGCGGTGGTCCGATATTTGGATCTTGGCCGAAATTCGGTCGGAGGAGATGGGGGGAGAGAGTTTTCTTTGAAAAGTTTTTAGCTTTTTTTAAAGAAGAAAGAAATGAAGTTTTTTTAAAAAAAAATTTGTTTATATAATGATGCAAAACGGCGTCGTTTTGAACCAGGGTCACCAGCCCCAAAACGGCGTCGTTTTGGCTCCAACCCGCGCGACCCGACCCGCTCCAAGCTAGGATCCGCGTGTTTTTGGCGCATGGGATATTTGCGTATTTAGCCCTCCCGCTTTGTTATGGTTTTGGATTTAAGTTTATTTTATTTTTAATTTTGCCCAATAATTTATTTTGGGTTTCAATCTGGTCCCCCTAATGCTGTGCGTTTTGGAGGAGAAGGGAAAATTTTGCTTTTAGCCTCTCCTTGTTATTCGCGCGTTCAATGGGGTCCTTTTCCTTTTATTTATTTTCAGATTTGCACTGAACTTCTGTTTTAAATTCAATTTAGTCCATTTTTTAGTTATTTTGCAATTATTATTATTAATTATTATTAATGCTATTATTATTAATTTTATTAACATTATCATTATTATTATTATCACTATTACAATTATTTATTTATTTATTTATTTTATATTTGTTGCTATTTTCACTATTATTGTTATTATTGTCACTATTATTTATTTAGATATTTTACTATTATTATTCATTTATTATTATTATTTTATTTTTACTACTACTATTATTATTATTATTACTATTATATTTGTTACTATTATTTGTTTATTATTACTATCTATTATTATTATTATTGCTACTATTATTATTTTCTTTACAATTATTATTCTATTATCATTAGTATTTTATTTTTATTACTATTATCATTATTATTATTTTTTAAAAACATTTACTTACTCATTTTTTATAATTAATTTGCTCTTTATTCGTTTTTATTTTCATCTTATTTTTATTTTTACCCTTATTATTTTTTTATTTTGATTTGCTTTATTTTAAATTTTTACACTTATTATTGCCATTTCATTATTTATTTATTTATTTATGTATTTATATTTTGTTGCACATACTTTCAAATTTTGACTATTCATTATTGATATTTATATTTATTAGTGCCATCATCATTATTTTGTTGCATATATTAGCACTGAAATTCATTTTACATCTTGCCATAAGATCATACTCTATTTTATCCGATCCATTAAAATTTTTGTTTTAAAATAAACGAATACTCTGCGTTCTAAGGTTCGAAAGAAATCGTGCCCTAACTTACTGGGTTTCGATTTTTCTCACTGAGTCTAAAGAACCTATTATTTTCTTTTTAAAGCCAAAGCATAAAAGATAAATAAAAACTTATTCTCGGGAATTCGAAAATGTTGCGTCCTAACTTACTGGATGTGACATTTCGTTATTTCGGGATAAAGATTTCTAAAAACAAAGGCAATATCCTAAATTTGGAATCTCGAGAAATCGTGCCCTAACTTACTGGGTTCCGTTTTTTTCATTTGACCCAAATAACTGAATATCCTCCTCAATACGAGTTGTAAAAGTCGAAAGACAAGCTCAGTTTCGGGAACTCGAAATGTCGTACCCTAACTTACTGGGCGTGACATTTTACTTCTTCCAAATAAGAGGGTCTTAGCATCCATTTTAATTTATTCAAGTTTTCTTTTAAATAAAGAGGATCGTATTTTAAAATCTTTTCAAATTTTCGACATAAAGACATCAAATAATCAATTAGGTACCATTTTGGGCGTCACAAGGGTGCTAATCCTTCCTCATGCGTAATCGACTCCCGAACCCGTTTTTTTCTAAATTTCGTAAACCAAAACTGTCGTTTTAATAAATCAAATCCATTATTAAATGACCGAATTACGAGGTGACCCAATCATACCTCATCAGAAAAGATTGGTGGCGACTCCCCTTTTTTTTCGTTTTCATTTTCAAAACCAAAGTCGACCCATTTTACAAAAAATGGTTACGACAGCTACTTCTGAACCATCCAGTCTGGACTACCGAATTGGATTGAGGTCAGATTCAGATTCGTGAACAACCTCTGTTGCCCTTTTGTCAGCGCCTGCATCTTCTTCCTCAGCTGCATCTTCATTTTCCCCTATGATTATGATCTTAATCTTATGTATGGTATATATAAAGCTTTATTTGCGGGTATCCAAAAAGGTTGAACTCGTAACTGCATAACGACCATTAATTGACCCCCAGTTATACTCGAACCTGGACCGCATAACAACAGCTGACTGGGACCTCTATTTACTGTAATAGTCCGATTTCGACCTTAATCGAAACAGTGGTTTTGGGACCACAAATCTGAGTCAAAAAAATAATTAAATATGATTATATGTGTTTATACTGTGTGAATTTATATCTGTGAAATTTTGGTGATTTAATTTTATCGTTTGAGTGTCCGATTTAAGAAAAAGGACTTAATCGCTTAAAATGTAAAAGTAGCTTTCTATATGTTAAAGTCCTTATTTTCTTTGAGTAATTAGTTAATGGGTCCTTATGTGGCAAATTGGCCATTAACTAATAGCATGGCCGGTTTTGGGCTTGAAATATATAGTTTACTAATTAAATTTATAAGGTTAAAATGGTAATTAATATATTATAACGTAATTAAAATAAAATACAAATTACAAAGCCATGCATTGTTCATATTTTTAACCGAAAACAAGAAAAAGAAACAAGGGTTTTAAGCTTTAAACATTCGGCCTTGGCTTTGCTTGATTGAGGTATGTAATTTGTTCAGTTTTTGATAATTTCTACGTTTTTGTGATCGTTCCTTCGAGGACTACAAAGCCCATGTCCTAATCTTTGAATTTGATGATGATTTTGTGTTTTGCCATTGATGATAGCTTGTGATTTTTGTTGTTTGATGATAAAATATGAAAGATATGTGATAGATTAAAATGTTTTGTATTGGAAATTTTGATGATTTTGAGTAATTAGGGCTAACTTGTATAAATAATAAATTGAGGGATTAAAATGTGAAATAAATGAAACAGATGGACTTGTATGATCATCGGTAAAATCTGGCCTAAGCATGAGACATTTCATATTTTGTGTTTTATGCAATAGGGACTAAATTGTGAAAAGTGTAAAATATCAGGGGTAAAATAGTAATTTTCCCATTTATGTGTTTTTAGATTAAATTGAATGAAATGGTGTTTGAATAAGTTTAAATTGAATATGTTTAGATCAAGAACCGAAGAAAACAGATTTGGATTCGGGAAAAACAAAAATAATCGAATAGTTGTTTATTTTCGTCCGTCGATATTCGAGGTAAGTTTATAAGCATTTAAATGTTGTTAATTTTTAATATATGTAAATTTTATATGATGAATTGAATTCTCGATAAATATATATGTGATGGCCAAATATCACTGAGCTTGGGAGCTATATTTACTAGTTTGATTCGATCGAGTTACGATGTCCAAAAGTCCTGTACGAACCTGAGGAATAGTTAGGATACATGTGTCATGACATAGGATTCCGTTATGTGTTATCGTATAAGACCTCATCTAGGACGTTGGCATCGACTTGTGACTTACGTGTAAAACCTTGTTTGGGACAGTGGCACCGATATGTGAATACATGTAAGACCACGTCTGGGACGTTGGCATTATACAATATGTTTGACTATCCGAGTATCCTTTTTAATTCCGAATGGTTCAACGGGCAATGATAAGTTAAGATTGAGTGTAAAACCAAGTTAGAAATGCTCAGGTATGTACTCATACTAAATTAAGAAAATAAGGTAAGTTGAATGTTTAAATTGATGGTATACAGTTATATGTTAATGTGAATTATGTGATGGTATATGTGAACGTATATATATATTCGGCCTATTGATGTATATGTTTTGTAGAAAGTAAAGTTTAAATGTACTAATGTTTGAATAAGTATTCGGCCAAAAGTAGAATTTATGTAAAATTTATATGTTTTGATATATGAGATTAAATTGGAAATGTACATGAGTTAATAATGATTTAATCCGGATTGACTAGATAAATTTTTGTATATGATTAAATGTTTTAAATGCTTATGACTTACTAAGCTGTGAAAGCTTATTGTGTGTATGTTTGCTCTTTGTTTTATAGATTTTGGAGGTTGGTTACGAGCTCGGGGATCGTCAGAGAAGTTTATAACACTATCGACTGTTTTCTATATTTTATTAAGTTTGAATTTGAACTTATGGCATGTATAGTCTAGTTAAAATGTTTGATTTTGGGGTATGTAAATATGAGCCATGCGAAAATGGCTTATTTATTTTGTTAAGCTTAGTTTTTATGCCACTAATCAAATGTTAGATGTGTTTAATTTTAGTGATTCGACTATGGCTTAATTATATGTGAAATATGTTTGCTATGTTTTGTTAATAATGTGGTAAATGTTTTGATATATATATAAGTTCGGTTATAGCATATAGGTGGAGTGAATTTGAAATGTCTTGTTAATCATTGAAATTGATTATGGCTTAAGTTCATTCGGAAAATACTATTATGTATTCATATAAGGTGATGTTTGATTATGTATTTGATAATAAACTAAGTAATGGATGTTAGTTAAGTTTTATTATGTGTTAGCTAGGTAATAGACATGTTATATATGTGTAACACCCCCTATCCGTATCTGTTGCCGAAATAAAGTACGAGGCATTACCGAGGAGTACGGAACACCTACAGACAATTTAAACTATTTATCGCTCAAATACTGAAATTGATTATAAAAGTTTCTTTAACGGACCCTCGACATCCAAATCATGCATTAGGATCGGGTCGGGACTAAATCAGAATCGTATGAAATTTTTCGCAAAATCCCAAAATTTATTTCATTTGCAAGGGTCCCACGACCATGTGACTGGGGACACTCCCGTGTGGCATGGCCGTGTGGCTCACATGGCCATGTCTCTAAGGCGTGTAACTCTTTGACTTGCATCTATGAAGGAACTCGGGTCACACGACCTTAATACACGCCTATGTTACTAGGCCGTGTGGTAAAGTTAATTTTCACAAATAAGCTTATTTTCCAAACCATATTTCTCACTCATTTGATCCTTATTCTTCACCCACATTTAATACATACAAAAACTAATTTAAGATATTCAACTAAGCCTTAAACTTAATACCATTTGTTAGTCGCACACTTCATATAATTAACAAAAAACATATATGGGCCCAATTCTCATTAAATTTCTCTTGTACTTATACTTTTTCACATTATGTATTCATATAACATATAACAATCATACCTCTGTATTTCATATACATTTTTATAGCAATTTGTCTTGGTTTCAAACTACTTCATATTGGAGTTTTACTTATCAAATCATTTGAAACATCATATTTACACATATAGTGCACTTAAGGTGCACAATTCTTACCATCATTTCCTCGTATTTCGACAAATACGTGTAACAATTTATAAACATGCAATTCACTAACTCTTCCTACCAATCACAATTTAAATTGACAAATCACTAATTGAGCCCAATTTCAATGTTCACTAAAATCTATCATATAAATATGGATGTACGTATCCACCAATAAATTCCATGTACACGTATCATCATCTCATATTTCCACATACATTTACTTTCCACATTATGAACTCAAATAACATATACAAGACATACCAATGTATTTCAAATATGTTTTCATAATATTTCATTTAGAATTCAGATTATTTCATATTCATTAACTCATTTGGAATACCAATTCATACGGATAATACACTTAAGGGTGTACAAATATATAATCACAAATGAACTCATTCATCAACCAAGTTCTATGTTCATGTCTCATCAACTCGTATTTCCTTATATCACATAATATATACCATGATTGATGAGCTCATCAATACCATGATTTTCATTCCCTTGTTATTTTTCCATATTTATCCCGTTGAATTTTTTAGAATTTCGATGGATTTTCAAAGGTACACTTTAGTGTACAGATCCGAGTCCATCAATTCATATTCATGTGCGCACATTTCCATTTCAGAGAGCACACTCCCGCGAATCTCATCCTTACAGCGGGATTACCAATCCAGGCTAAATCCCCTGTAATATAAACTCATAGAGTATTGCCGGGATTATCAGTCCAGGCTAAATCCTCTGCAACGACAATTACTCTAATGAGCTTGGATCTGAATTACCAGTCCAGGCTCAATTCGGATTACCCATCCGGGCTAAATCCATTTTCCACATATTCTTCGGGAGGGCTATATCGGGATAGGATCACTCGTCCGGGCTAGATCCTTTTTACCATCAATTCCTTTTCAGAGATCCATCGAATTTTCCTTTCATTCAACCGAGATTTATTTTCCATTTTCATCAAGAATATCAATACTTCATCAATTATCATACAATAAACATCCAAATCATATTCACATCAATAAAAATATATTTCTAGCATTTAAGAATATAATTCAAGCTACACGAACTTACAATTCGATTTTTATACCATAACGATAATCTTAGTTTCATAATAAATATTTGAAATAAAACATTATATCATTTCTAATTCAACGTTTATCGGTTATAATCGGGTATGTGATCAATTTATACATAAGTCATTCATAAATTTTCCTCCTCCTCCTCTCCATTCCACATCCTTAAAATAAATAACACATTTGTAAGTAACATTATCTATAATTTTCACTATTTATTTATGTGAATATTCAAGCTGTTCATCCGTGTCATAGTCACTAAATTATTTTTATCTTGAGCTACTGAACTCCAAAATAAGATCCTATAATTTTACTTGAAACTAGACTCACATATCTTCTTACCATAAAATTTTAGAATTTTTGGTTTAGCCAATAAGTACAGTTTATTCTTTAAAATCACCCCTGTTTCGCTGTCCGACAGTTCAGACCCCTCTTCACTAAAAATTAATTATCTCATCGTAAAAATTTTTGATAATGTTACCGTTTGTTTCTTTTGAACATAGACTCATTAAGGATTTTAAGAATATAAATTATAACCCATATTTAGTTTCCTCCAATTTTTGATGATTTTTCAAAGTCAGAAAAGGGAACCCGAAATCATTCTGATATTGTCTCACAAAACCTATTATATCTCATGATTTACAATTCCATTGCTTACACCATTTCTTCTATAAGAAACTAGACTCAATAAGCTTTAATTCCATATTTTATTCATCCTATAATTCAATTTCTAAAATTTTTGGTGATTTTTCAAAGTTAGACTACTGCTGCTGTCTAAAACTGTTTTAGTGCAAAGTGTTGATTTCCATTTTTGCCCCAAATTTCACAGTTCATACAATTCAGTCCTTGTCCAATTAACCCCTCAATTGGGATAATTTTTATCAGTTAATACCTTACTATATAATTTTAAACTACTTCCTAACCCTTGAAAATCAGAAATTTAGCATTAAACCTTAATTCCAACTCTTTTACAATTAGGTCCTAAAACTAATTTCCATCAATTTTACTTGATAAAAAACTAATGACATAGTAAGTTGGACCCAATTGTAAATGTCCAAAAACATAGAAATTTCAAGGAGAAAGCAAGAATTAAACTTACATGAAGCTAAAGTAAGAAAATTAGCTTGAAATCTCTTCCATGGTTGTTTTTCAGCTGATGAAAATGAAGAGAAATGAAGAGAATTCTAGATATTCCAATTTGGTCCCATTTTTATTTAGCTAATTTAGGCAATTTTCTAATTTTGCCCTTATTTCACCTAGTTCCTGATTTTTCTCAGCTATTGCCGCCCAAAATAACTCCTTTGGCCTTATTTGCAATTTAGGTCCTTCCTCATTTGACAATTAACCTATTTAATCCTTCTAGCAACTTTTACATATTTTTCAATTTAGTCCTTTTTATTTAATTAACCACCCAAACGTCAAAATTTTCTAACGAAATTTTAACACTACATTATTGAAATTCCGTAAATATTCATAAAAATATTTATAACTCTGTTTATAACACCGAGATCTCGATACCTCTTTTTCTCAATTTCTTGACCAAATAAATCTTTATAAAACACAATTTACTATCTCAAAAATATTTTAAAAGCTACATTTGGCTCCTAAATATTAAATAATATAATCTACCAGTTCATTTGTCGGATTTGGTGGTCTCGAACCACTATTTTCAATATCGCTGAAATTTGAGGCTATTACAATATAGATGTGACGTACTTGACAAATATTTAATTTGCATATGTGAGTGATCTTATAATTTGGTTTAGTAATGAAAAGAATGAATGGTTACATGTATTGATTGTAAAATGGTTAGTTGTGTCGGTTTGGAATGATAAGCTTGTATGGGTATTTAGTTTAGAAATGGTGAACAATTGTTTATGAAAATATTCTTGAATTTAATTTGATAAGTAATATATGACGTGTATATAATACAGAGTGTTCTTGGTTGAATTGTTGGAATGGATTTGATGTATTTAATATAAAAGTAAATTTGATAACCGAATATGGAGATTTTTGATATGATAGAGTATTTGAAATTTGACATGAATTATAACATAAGAATTAGGTAATGTTTTAATTCGGTTTAGGTGTTGAGCTTGGTAATCTATTAAAGAAAGGTTAAATAAATGTTGTATTATGTGCACGAAATATGTTTGATTATAAACTAGGTATTCGAATATCATGCATGTAATGTTTATATGTTTTGAATATTATACTTAATAAGTAAAGTAGTTTAATTTTGAAGCATGAATAGTTTATGTATTAATGGTAATAAAATATGGTTGGGTTTTAGTTGATTAAGTGATTTATATGAATGTCTTTCATTTATAAGCCATGTGTTATTGTTTATTAAATAAAATATACGTGTGTATTGATGTGATTGATTTACGAATCAAGAAATGTAATGAATGTCTGTTTTGAGCTATTTTCTGTTCGGTAATGCCTCGTAACCCTAATCCAGCGACGGATACGAGTTAGGGGTGTTACATTTACACTTTAACTGGTGACCGTGTCAAACACTATCACCTTGAAACTTAACTTCCATAAGATGAGTTTATGATGTAATTGTCCTATCCTGACATGGCATATGAAATGTATGTATTTTGATACATGTTACTGCATCCCTGTCCTCTTTAATCTACCTATAAATTTCACGATTTCACTCTCAAAACTTTAAACTAATAAAAACCCTAATTCCTAAATAATAAAAAAACCCTAAACCTAAACCTAAAAAAACCCTAAACACAATCAGTGACCAAGGACAGCAAGTGTGTGAAAGCGCATCCAGATGAGTGTGCTTTTACACACTCTCTCCAAAATCAGTTTATTTTCCTAAATATTAAAAAAAAACAAGAGCTATTTGGTCAATTTAAAAAATTAGCATACCTATTTAGCCTAAAAATCAAGCTAGAACTCATATATTGAATTCGAATTGAAATTAAATAATAAAAATATATTTACTTAAATTAAATTTAAATAAATATGTTAATTTAAAAGTAAAAAATTAATATTTAATTATTATTTAAACAGTAAAACTGATCCAACCAAGTAATATGAGCCTGAAAATAAAATAAAAAACAAAAAACCATGGTGATCTAACCCAGTCCCGACCAATACCGAAACCCACCAAGTCTCTGAATTGGAGTCCAGTTTCTACTTCACCCAGGTTCAAGCCCACTGAAATCCAGCAAGATTCTAAAAATGCTAGGGTTTCACTATTTCATACTATATATACCTCATTCTGATTTGTCCTCCTTTCTTAAGTAAGGGCTTTTGCGTGGAGAGAACCGGAGCTACTGTCGCCGCCGCCGCCGCCATGGTGAAGTTTCTGAAATCCAACAAGGCCGTGATCGTCCTCCAAGGCCGATACGCTGGGCGCAAAGCGGTGATCGTTAGATCCTTCGACGATGGAACACGTGACCGCCCCTATGGCCACTGTTTGGTTGCAGGGATAAAGAAGTACCCGAGCAAGGTCATCCGCAAGGATTCCGCCAAGAAAACAGCAAAGAAATCGCGCGTCAAGTGCTTCGTCAAGCTCGTCAACTACCAGCACCTGATGCCCACCCGCTACACCCTCGACGTAGACTTGAAAGACGTGGTTACCGTCGATGCACTTCAGACCAAGGACAAGAAAGTGGCGGCTTGCAAGGCGACCAAGGAGAGGTTCGAAGAGAGGTTCAAGACTGGAAAGAACAGGTGGTTCTTTACTAAGCTTAGGTTTTGAGGGTATTTATCTTTATTATAGTATCTTTTTTTGAGAAAGAAAAGTTTGAATTTGGATCTAGTGTTTAAAGCATTTTGAATTTTAAGGACGGATTCCGATGAGATATTTTTATGTGCTCTTTTGTTGTTATATGATGCTATGTTGCTTACTCATTTCTCTTAGACATTTATGATTTTTAATCTCTCAAATATAGAATCTTCTAATTATAAAATGTTCCAATGTTTTGCCCTTTTTTTGTATTATGGTTGCTGGCGCTGCATTGGAGTTGTTTCTCCTGCTTGAGAAATGGGTATGCTTCAGCTTCAAGATGGAGTTTTGGATTGAAATTTCTTGGATTTTAAAGCTTAATTTCAATTCAGTTCCTCATCAACCATTTACTTGTCATCTAATGGGTGACTATTTGTCTATTTGTTTGTTGGTTTGGTTTTTATTATTGATCTTAAAATTCGCATTGGTCTAGATATTAAGCTGTAGGTATTGATTGTAACGATAAACCATTAGAATTATCAAGCCTGTTTTTGAAATTTGGAAATTCGTTACCAATTGTTTAGCATAAAAGTATACTCTGCTGTTCTATGTTATGGTTTAGAAGTCGGGATTTGGATTTGTTCATCCTTGTTTGTTCCTTGGGGTTCAAAGTAATCATTTGATTCTTATTCTACCTGGACTAGGTAATGAGTGTTAAATGCGGACATGTGACTGACATTAGCTCACTCTATGTTTTCAAGTTTGTCTGATATGTTAGGCATTTTGATGCATACTATAGGAAAAATGAAGAATTGGACTTGGGGGATTCACTTTGCAGTTTTATGGTGCACTTAGAATTCTCTCTCTGTAGGATATTTGACTGGTGATCCGATGACAATGATATGGTTTTGCTCTATTTGTGTGAAATTGCTAGAAGGACTATTTTAGGGTTGGTTTCGTTTTTGGATTTGGGAGTGTTGCTATTCTAGTGACAGTGCATAAGTTTCTTAAGCGACCATAGATCTTGGTGCTCTTGCTCGTATTGTTTTTGCATTGATGATGGTGCGTTTCAATGCTGCATTTTTTGGTGTCATTTTGGTTGATCAATTTCTGGAGATTCTCGTCTTTGTTGGAAGAAATCCCTATCATTGTTTCTTACTTCTAAGGATTGGGAGTGAGTGAAGATCAGTGAGTGGATGGACAATCGAGTCAACTATGCCATTTAGTCGGAGAAAACTCGAAGGAACCTTAGAAAACTCAAAAGAAACGTAAGATGTTTTTCTTTGACCGGTAACCAATTGTT
The DNA here is from genome assembly GCA_025503065.1 of Gossypium bickii. NCBI lineage: Eukaryota > Viridiplantae > Streptophyta > Magnoliopsida > Malvales > Malvaceae > Gossypium > Gossypium bickii. The sequence goes on along the minus strand of CP106711.1, from coordinate 24,919,101 downwards.
TTAGGGCCAGTGCATTGGGACAAAAAACACTTCTGAGATAAAAAGTATTGCTACACTTTTGAGTTTTTCAAACATGTTTTTTACCCTTTTTTTTTTTGAAAAGCATTGTTGTAGTAGCTCTTAGTCGTTGGTTCATGGTGGAAAGTTCTTTTGCTACAAGTTCAATTCACAACCTCGCATGCGAATGCGATACAATATGTTTATGTAAGATAATTATTCGATACACTTGTTAGTTCAAAAATAGTTCAAAGGATAATACATTTTGTATAAAAATGAATGGAACTTAGTGCATCAACTATTAATGCATTAATTTCTAACAAATCTGTCAATCCATATAATGATTATCGATGTCTAATCATATAATATTTAACTATTGTATCAAATTTTATGACATTTAAAACACGCTAATTTCCTGCTCTACTCTTCCTCCCAGAGAAAGTGAAAGCTTTTGGATAAGGATTATGAGGTTACATGCAAGATAAGTCTCGTTGGCATTTCTCCTCAAAGTAAGAAAGGAGATAAATCAGATTATAAAACGCAATTTGCAGAATGTACCTTGAATGATGACTTGTATATATATGTATATAACCAACCATATATGACAAACAAGCAAGGGAAGGAATGAAACAAGTTTTTTAGTCAACTTCCTAAATCTAACTAAGCTAGGAAAAGCATACACAAAATTAAGCTTTTCATTCTGCTCTGCATAGCTTATATGTTTAGACGCAAGCTGCAAAGAAAAACCAATAAACACGAAAAACTTACACTAATAACGCTTTCCTAGAATAACACCGATGATTACGGACACAAAAGCTACACCCAAAATGAACTTTAAGGTGGTCAAGGGCGAAGCAACCTCGTGGTGGGTAGGAGTTGATGAAGAGGATGCAGCTTGCACTGAAGCTGCTTCCAACTTTTTCTTGCTCTTCCGTTTTGATGGTGCTGAAAATGTTAATCCATCAATATCTCTGGATTTCACCTCTACTCCATCCTTCAATTCGGCTGAACTTCCACCACACTGCAAACACATGATTTAACACATGATTTAGGGGTAAGCAACAACTTTCAGATTTTCACAAGAAAAATGTAGCCAAAATGATCTTGAATAGTGTTATATACTTCTACTCAGAAGAATTTACATGTAGCCACCAATTTTCGTAGCTTTTCTTTCACGGCTTCAGCTAAAGTGTGCATGAAAGAACCGGACTATAAGAGCAGAGAGGAGATTAAAATATGAACTGACCTTCACAGCTACTTGCAGTTTATCTTCCAACTCTTTGACCTTCTTTTCAAGTAGTAATGTTTCCTTATTTTTTGCTTCTAGCTCTTCAAGGCAGCAGTTTAAAGCAGCTTCTCGTTCCGCCTCTTTCTGATTGTTTGACATTCAACAAAGAACAGACAGTTAGTTCCGGTTATTCAGTACTGATAATTTCAAACATCACAATGATGAGAAATCTTAATCTCTTTAAAATTGACGCACTTGTCTATCGATAGCATCTCTATCGCCTAGATCTTGTGCATGGTCAGCCTGTCTTTGGGCAGCTATTTGAACCTACAAGTGACAAGCCAATTAGTTAAGAACTAATCATTTGCAAATAATTCGGAAAAGAACTGAAGTCATTTTCCTTATTTATTAACAGAGTACTATACCTCTTGTTTTAATTGAGTTTCAAGTTTCACCAACTGTTCTTCAAGTTCTTTGGCATGAGTTTGCGTCCCGGAACTCTCTGTGATCTCATCTTTGAGATTTTTAAGCTCCGATATCAGAGATTGTTCTTTTTCTTTTTCATTTTCCAATTGCTCTTGAAGCTGTAATATTGCAGATTGAAGTTCCTTCTTTGTATCCTGATGTGTTTTATTGAGCAGGTTATTCTCCTCCATTAGTGAAGAAATCTGTAACATCAAAAAAAGAGAGAAACAGAGGTACTTTAATATTACAAAAATAGAAAACAATCATATCTAAAATTTCTGACCGAACCTGAGACTGAAATCTCTGCCCTTCAGAAGCTATTTGCTGAGTTAAATCTTCTACAGCCTTCTTTGAAGAGTGAAGTTGATCAGCAGTTTCATCCTTCTCTGCCAGGGCAGCAGCCAGTTTGCCCTCCAAATCACTGAGTTTTGACTCGTATGTGGCGAGTTCCTCAGTCAGCTCCAAATTTGCCTCGGCCAGCCCTCCACTCTCCTTTTCAAAGTGAGATGAATTGGTTTGCAGCTCCTCAACAAGGCTTTCCAGCTGTTTTAGTTTTACAAGAGTCTCTTCCGCCTCAACTTCTCGAGATACAGCAATTCCGGAAGCTTCGTGAGTTTGTTCTTCATAAGTTTTAATTTGGTTTTCAAGCACATTCAACTTTTCAATCAGGTCATTGGCTTCTGATTCTTTCTTGGTGTATTTCTCAATAGCTTCATGTAAACGTGCTTCTGCTTCCACAATTCGGGATTCGGCTTGATCTCGATGTTCTAAAGCCTTTGTATGCTGATCCGATAATTCTCTAATTGTGTCGACATGAGAAGCAATTTCTTGAGCAGTTACTTCCTTCTCCGAAACTGCCGAATTAAGCAATTCCTGAAGCTCATCAACTCGGCCCTTGAGCTGAATGTTTGTCTGAACTAGAAGTTCGTTCTCCGAGGTAGATTGAAGAGCTTTATTTTCTACTTCCAACATCTCTTTTCTGAGCTGCCCATTTGTGCTTTCCAACGAAGCCAGCTTCTTTAAACTCTGATCCAATTCTTCTTTTAGAGTTGCGGATTGTCCAGATGCTAGAGCAACCTGTTCTTCATAAACTTTTAGCTGATCTTCAAACGATTTAAGTTTCTCAAACAGAGTTTTTGCCTCCGAATCCTTGTTGGTGAAGCTTTCCATCAGTTCTTGGAGCTTAACCTCCGAATCCCTTGATAGAGATTCATGTAATGACTCGAGTTCCGAGTTCCTCGCACTAGCTTGCTCTAATACTTTTACATGTTGCTCTAGTTCCTCTTCAGCAGCTTTAAGCTTTTCCATTACCTCACTTTCTCTCAAACCAGCAGCCTTAAGATCATTTTCAATGCTTTCCAATTTCTGTTGTGTCATATTTAAATCATCCCTCAGTATCTCCACCAGATTTTCTGCTTCAGCAAGCTTTTCACTGGAGCCTCGGGACGCCTCTTCTAACTTTTTCTTCTCATCTGTTGCTAAATTCAAGCACTCCGTCAATTCCTTCTCCTTCTCGTTGGCCATATGCACTGCAATTTCAAGGCTTGATGCTCTAGCTTGAAATGCCTCGAGTTCGCATGTAAGTTCAGATGCCTTATCAGAGTATCTACTGGACTCGGCCTCTGTGTCTCCGCATTTCTTTTCTAATTTGCTTATCTGTTCTTCGAGTTCCTGAATCCGGTATTTCTCAGCTTCAAGTAACAGCTCCAACTCATTGACCTTTTTGTCGGCACCCTCTAATTTGGAATGAGAATTCTGGAACAGATCCTCTAGCTCAAGGCTGCGCTGATGACTCATATTAGCTCGGTCCTCATGTTGAGCACTTCTCTCGGCAGAAACCTTCAACTCCTTCAAGAGCTCTGTATTCTTAAGTGTTGACTGGTTTAGAGCTGATTCTAGCAGATTTACCTTCTCCTGATATTCCTGCATTTGTTTGTTTAATAGTTCTTTTTCTTCCTCGACCTCGCCCAATTTGGTAGTAAGTTCAGATATTTTCCCTGAGAATTCCTTCAGCTCTTTCTCGGCTTCAAAGCCTTTTAGTTCTACCAAATTTAGCTGTTGTTCAAGCTCCACAGTTCTCTTCTCAGCCGCTATAAAACGTGCTTCAAGCTCCCTCAGTTTCGATTTTGCAACCTCTGCTGTTTCATTTGATGCCTTAATTATATCCTCTAGCTCAAGATTCTTTTGAGTGGCAGTTGCTGCAGCAACTCCCGATTCGTTATGAAGCTCCTCCAGAGATTTCAGTCTCTGTTCAAGCTCCTGATTATTAGATAGAGTCTGAGACAATAGAGAATCAGTTTTACAGAAATTCTCGTTTGAAAGCTTCAATTTTTCTTCGAGTTCACTGCACGACTCCTTCATCCGTGCTGCATTGCTGCTGAGATCCGACATGTCTATTTCTAGAGCTTCTTTTTCTTTTAGCACTTTACTTAATTCTTCTTTCACCACGGAGAGCAGAATTTCTTGATCCTTCATCTTGTTTTCGACCAATTCCCTTGCTTTGACTTCCTCCTCCAATTTTAACTTAATATCTTCGAACTCAGAAACCTTTACTTGAAGATCTTCTTTAGTTGCAGCAAAAATATTCTCAAGCGTTGAGATATTTTCCCTCACTCTAGATTCCGAAGCTTTTTTCAAGTCCAACTCATTAGCCAATTCACTGATAAGAGCTTCCTTCGAAGCAAGCCTTTGCTCCAAATCCAACACTAGTGATTTAGAATTTGCCAATTCTTCTTGAGCAGCAGAAAGTTCAGCTGTTGTGCTTTGAAGTGCTGCATTAATCTTCTGATTTTCAGCAACCTTCTCATACAGGCCCTCGATTTCTTCCTTTAGTGAGGCCATCTGATCTTCCATTTCTTTTGCACCAAGTTTCGCAGTTTCAAGCAATCTCTCAAACTCCAAAGCTCGTTGCATCTCAGACTCAGCATGCAAGCCACTTTGTTTATGCAATTCTTCAAATTTCCGTGCTTCTTCCGCTGAACTCCGCAAATCCTGCTCCAACTCTTGCATCCTCTTTCTTGAGTTTTCAATTTTGATGTTGAGACCATCAAATGCTTCCTTCACTTCAGCGAGTTCCTTTTGTTTTGCCTCTTGAGCTTGGAAAGCCTCTTTCAAATTTGCTAACTCTAAACTGTATCTCTGTTCAGCTTCAATGATCTGCTCCTGCAATTTTTTATTACTGAGATCAAGTTCATCATACTGCTTTCCCACTTCATCCAACTTCTCCTTTGCAAGCAAAGCTTCATCCTTCAGTCTGCTATTTTCTGATTCAAAATCCTTTAAAGCTCCTGTCACTCTTTCCAATTCAAGCTCGAGTTCCTTCATCTTTTCTTGGGCTTCAAGTAGTTCTCTACCTGAATTGCTTAAGCTTCTTTCGATGGTAGTTGACTCATCGCCCTGGTTGGGTGAGGGCTTAGCGACATTTGAACTGTCCTTCATATCTAGTGCTTCCTTCTCTACTTTAATGAATTCTCCATCCAAGGCGGTTTCTTCTTCGTCTTTGTTTCCTTCCTTTCCGACCTGTGGCAAGTCTCCATTTGAGGCCCATCATGCCTCAAGCCATAACCATTAGAATGGAATGCACAACCGAGAATCAACTGAACTATTTATGGAAATAATGTATAAATGAACCAAAAATTACCATTTCAAAGTTAGCATGCAGGGGAAATGAGTTTGATTTAAGAGTGAGCATATTATTATTGCAAATAAAAAACTACTGAAACAGAAACACCCTGCAGAAAACAGAAATACGGTCTTACATTAACCGGCTCGGCAATGTTTTCAGTATCCTTAAGAGCTTCCTTCACTGGGATTTCAGTACTTGCTAGGTTCTCTCCTTCCATAGCTGAATAAAATAAATTCTGGTTTTATCACTTGTTCACCTGTAATCATTGAAGTTCACAGTTCAGAATGAAAAGAGGAGGAGAGAAAACATGTAAATCATGCATTTTTTCAGTCAATTATCAATTCAGTTTGTGTATGCAGAATGAAAAGAAAAGGAGAGACATCATGTATGCATGTAATATTGAATCATATTCGAATAACAATATCATCATATAGGGATAAAATGCAATGTTAATAGATGATGACGTTGATATTACTTTTTTATAGGTTTATACTTTGTGAAGCAAGAGTTTTTAAAAGGGTTCTGTTTTTTTACTTGTAAATTATATGCAAAGCATATAACATTATAAACAAGTACTAATAAAAAAAACATGTTGATTGAGTCTTGTCATGGGTATTATTGTTAATATTAGAGGATGTGAGTTCGATTGTGTTGAAGTGTATTATTTTCTTATTTATGAATTAATTTTTAGATATTGTGTAAAAAAGATATTTTTTATTATTTTACGAACCATATGTTTTCTTCTAAATATTTTGAACTGTTATTCATTTTCTAATAAATAGAAAAGAAAGAGTAGTGGTATCATGGTGTTGAAGGATATAGATAGTTGTAAATTTGAAATGAATGATGTGCAGTTGGTATAAGGAAGATGATGCCATTGTCAATTTGCCACCTAACAACAATAACCATACCACTTAATTAAGGGTTCGCATTGTTTCCATCGCATTCCCGTATAAGGAAATGGCTCTTCTTAAGATTAACCACATTTTTTTGCTATATTTTTCATCATTATATGTTTTTAACTTTTTTTATTTTTCAAGGGCCAAAAAAGTGTATATTTATTTTTAGTTCCTTCTTTATTATTATTATTATTATTTTTAACTTTTTGCATGATTACTTTTGTTTTATGTTTTATATGTATATATAATATTATTTTATTATATAATTTTTAGAAGTGTAGTTTCTTTGAAAATATCTAACATTATCAGAATATTTAATAAATTTTAACTTATACATAATTAATTAATAAAAATTATGACCATAAATAATTAAGTAAACAAGTTTTTTTAATATAATTTAGGTAGGTTCTAAAGTTGTTGGCATCGAAGGGTTAAAATTCTACGTCGAAACCTACCCTTTCTCAATTATTTCTCAAATTTGTATGCTTGTTTTGATATAAAAAAAAATATTTTTAACTATAGTATCATTTGATATGTAAAATTTAATAATTTTATATTATTTTTTTAACTTATCAAATAGGTAAAAAAAAATTGATTATTACAAATTTTAATTTATTCTATTCATTTGTTAAATTTCTTCTATTTATGTTTTCATCTCATTCCTAACATTATTTTTTATCCAAAGATATTTTTATCCAAAGATATATAACGTTATTAATCTCAATATTATTGTAATTAATCGAAAAAAGTCTAAATTAATCAAGATCAACATTATTTTTGATAAATGAGTTTAAATTTAATGTACAATTTGATATCTTTTTTATCCTATTAAGTACCTATATTTAGTATAGTTTTTGTTATATAAGGTCTAATTATTTTTGACAAAACCAATTGAATGTCACTATGACATTATTGTATGTAAAGGTTTAAGTCTCAAACTTTAAAGGTTCAAGTTTGAGTTCTAATGTTTGCAATTGTAATGTATAAGTTTCCTTCCCACTCTGTTCATATGTTTTGTGTAAGTTTTATTTGATTATTTTTAGATTAATCTAATTTTTATCCGGTTCTTTCGCTCTACATTATATTAAATGAATTCTACACTATAATTGGTCAAATATATATTTTAAACCAATATATATATACATATTAAAAATTAAAAATAACAATAATTAAATGAAAATTAAAAAATTATACTGTTTTTTTTTTCAAACTATTTTTACTCCTTTATAAAAATAAAAATAATTTTTATAAAAAAATAAATCAAAATAATGAAAATATTCTTTGGACCGCGTAAAATATTATAATTTCTTATGAAAAAAGGAACTTATTAATTATTTTATATATTTATAAATTATTGTATTTATTTAATTTTTGAAATGACATAATCATCATATTATTTATTTTGATGCAATCAACAATTTTGTAACGAAATTTATATTTATTTTTATATATGTACTTAAAAAATTTAAATACCGGATTGCACGCTAAAAACTAAATTCAAATAGCAGTGTTCTTTTTTTCAGTTTCACTAGTACAAAAATAATATTGTAAGAGGGGCAATGCTAGAACATTATTTTAGGAGAAGCAAATTTTGAATGGTAAATTTTAAGAATTGTCATTATATCAACTTATAATTTGTTAATTATTACGGCTTGAAAGTAATTTATCATTTTGGGAAGGTAAAAGTCACTGCATGCACTCGATCAAATTGAGTAGAAGATATGTACAAAATATATGTTCAACCAACTATAATATGAAATTCAACCAATGCAATCAGAGGAAGGACATGGAAATAATTATAATTATTTGAAAAGAACCGGATAAAATCCATACAAGACATATGTACATAGTCGGAGGAAGACCATACATCACAATTGCAAATAACGAGCCTTAAAAGTCTGATCTTCAACCTTATCAATAATGTCAAGTTCTTATTAGTGAAATAATAATATATTAACCTAACGAAGGTAAAAGTACTATGAAGGTTCCTATATTAAGAGTGAGATTGTATTTTATCATTTATACTTTAAAAAAATGACAAATTAATCTATATACATTAAATCAAAGAATAAATTGGTCATTTTGTTAAACATTTCATCCATTGTTGCTATTAAAAATTAATCTTTGTATTTTAACATGAGGCAAGAATAATATTTTAGGGGGGCGGATGAAATTTTAAATTTTTATAGTTTATATCTTTATAATTTGTAAAGGACTAAATCGAATTTTTATAATTTTAGAGGGGCCAAAGTGCAATTTTACCTTTACTAATTTAAAATTTTTTAAAATTTTTAAGGGCCTAAATCACAATTTTACAATTTAGGGGGGGCCAGGGCCCATGCCAGCGTCCTGGCTACGCCCTGACATGAGGTACACATGGCACGCCACATGTCATTCTGTGATTATTTTGTCAATTACATTAATTTTTTACAATACAAATAAATAAATAAAAATTAACAAAAATAATAAATTTACTATTTGATCTAATATATATAAATTTATATATTTATTTTTAGAATAGAAAAAATAAAATACTATATTACTTCTACTACAACGGGACTTTTACCACCAAACTGAGTACAACTCTTTGTTTTCTTTGAAAAGAAAAACTCAAATCTTTTCCTACTATTCCAAATTAGAACATCGAAAATAGTGGTTATCGTCAATCATGTGAGGTCAATTAAGTTAGCGGGGCCCAAAAGGGTGCCATCAAATAGGCACCCTATCACTTTAGCTTATTTTTTGTTCTATGTACCAAAGCATATCCGAATCAATTACTTCTTCTAAAAATAATATAATAAGCCATTGTGACAGCTAATTTTACTAATTCAATAAAGAAGCCCATCCATCCCCCCCCCCCCAAACAAATCCTTCTCCCTCAATTTCATCTTTTCCATTTTTTTGGATTTCCAATCTTAGGGTTTAAGTATGCTCGATTGTGAGGTTTCTTATGTTTTGAGTTTCCATGAATTAGTAATTGATTTTATTGAGTACAATAATTTATGTCTACCAAGATTGATAATATAATTAGTTAAGACTTAAAAAAAACTATATTTTTAGAAAATTTAAATTTTAGTTGTATTTTTATTTTAAAATTTTAGTTCTTGTCATTTGATTTAAAAAATTATTGATATGTTGTGAATAATTTTTTATTAGATTTTAATATGTAACGCTTTAATATTTAAAGTTAGATTTAAAATTTAAATTGAGTAAAAAAATGAAAAATGCTTAAAGACCATTGCTTTATCAAATCAACTTTTTTTTTTTTTTTACTTTTCCTTTATTAAATTTTTTTAAAACTAGATGGATGATTAATTCAACCGATGGATTTGATTTTAATAAAACAAGTTATTAAAAAAAAAAAATAAGTTCAATTAAATTTTTTAAGCTCAGTCTTAAAAGGATGACTCAAAAATTAATTCTAACTCTTTATCTAAGTTGTTATGTAAATTGATTCTCGATTCCATCAATCAGTACAACTCAATTCCAATGACCATGCCTTTTACCATTGCAACTCTTAATTTATGTTTATGATTTAATCCTTCAACTATACTATTTTTTTTTAATTTTTTTAATCACTTTAATATTTACATTATCATTTTCTTATCAGCTTACTCAAAAATTAAAATTTATCAGTAAAAATGTCAAGTGAGTAATTTTTTTTTGTAAAATAGGTGGAAAATATAATTTAAATACAAAAAAAAATCGAAAACAGGTAAATTTTAACTTAACCCAAACATTTATGTCATTAATTCAAGGAATCAACAAGGGTTCCAAGTGGAGTGCAATCAGTCAAATATCGTTTCCAGATAGTCAATTTCATTTTCTAGAAAATAATAAATTAGAAAGGAATTCTATACGTTACATATTCCTTTGAGATCTAAAACACTTTAAAGTTTTAACCCCTTGGAATTGAAACACTATCTAATGGAAAAACAACAAAAGGAAAAAAAAAAAAAAAAAGAAGAAGAAGAAGAAGAAATTGGTGTTATGAAGAGGATCGAATTCGACACTAATCCAAACAATTGGTGAAAGAATTGCTGTTTTCTCTTTCACTTTCTCTAGAAAAAGGAAAAATCATCCACCAAAAATTATCGAAGCGATGTCTGATCATGATGATCCATCATATATTTGAAATAAACATGCAACAAGGGGAGAAAAAAAGAAAAGAAAACAGAAACATCTAAAGAGATAAGAGAGATTCTTGCCTGATGAGAAAAGTCGGATTGATTTGCTTTGCTTTGGCTTGCCTTACTATTTGTATAATGGTGTTTTCTTTTACTTTGAGAAGCTAAGGGAAAATAATTGCTGAAAAATTCAGAAAGGAGGAAAAGAGGTGAGGTGGAGGTGATGAAAATAAAAAAATAAAGACAAAAGAGAATCTTTGATATAAAAAGCAAAGGGCAGCAACACCTTTTTTTATTTTTGTACCAAAAGAAATTAATTGGACTAAATTTGAATCAATTTAAAAATTCCTTACTTCAATATTCATTTCCACAAAAACTAACAAATTCTCTCGTAATGACAATTTCCTCTCTAAAAAGTTCCCTTTTCATTGTCGCTGGCGTCATTTTTTCTTCTTCTTAATGGTAAATTTAATTATTAATTTAAAATATTTACATGTTTTGTCAAAATAGTCCTGATTAAATTTTTAAGTTTTTTTTGTGATTAACCTTTATTTTTTTTCAAATTATTTTTTTAATAGATTCGATAAAAGTATCGTTAAAAAAGTTAATGGGATGATGTAAAATTTCATATGTAGAATATTTTTAATGAGATATAATTTATTAATTAGATAATTACGTTTATTTTATTTAAATCAAGTTATTTTTTTAATTTCAAGTATGATTTATTTATTTATTATTTGTCACATATAATTATCTTATTGGGTTATTTAAGTAATAAATTACATCTCATTAAAAATATTCCACGTATGAAATTCCACATCATTCCGTTAACTTTTTTAACAACATTTTCATCAAATCTATTAAAAAAACAATTTGAAAAAAAGAACAAAGGTTGATGGCTAAAAAAGGCTCATAAATAAAATTAGGGTTATTTTGACAAAACATGTAAACGTTAGTGGCCAAACTTGTTATTAAATCTTTTTTTTTTCCTTTTTTTTTTATATAATAACACTTAGACCCATTTTCCTTTTTCTTTGTGGTCTCTTGCTATCAAAATGACAGGAGGCAATGTCACACCTGGCATACAAGGGATCGTGATCAAGACACGCAAAACAATTCAACGCAATTATTTGAGTTGATTGGGCTTACTTAATCTATCAAGCCTAGCTTAATTTTTGAAACATCATGGAAAACTCATTACTTGAAGCCTAGTGAATCAATAATGTAATAACCAATTTTTGCACGGGCCCAATACAGACAAAAGGCCCAATCAATAAAATAACCCAACTAGCCCACTACAGCTTAAATCAGACAAGCAAAAATAGAAAATATGCCAACAGTCCAATACAAACAAGCCCAATTTACAAGCGGCCCAAAAGGCCCAAAATGATTAATTTTTTTTTTCAGAGGGCTAGGGTTTCTGAAAACCCTAGCGCTGCAACCCACTAGCGCCTCCATTGCTCATCACCTCATGCGCGCGCGCCTTTGCCACCATGCCCATGCTAGGTGTGCCACTGCCCATACGCCTCTGCCGCCACCATAACTTGCAAACACAGAAAAAGAGACAGACAACAAAAGCAGGAGGAATATTGTTTTATTTGTGTTGTATTTTCGGCTATAAAGCCATTCAAAAGCAGTGTAAACGGGAGGGGGGAGGACGAATATCTGAAATCAAAAAAAGAATCGGAAAAGAACTCTTCCTCTCTTACGCATTATCAGAAATAAAAAAAAATTAAAGATTGATTCTAGTTTTCTCTTACGAATATCGGCAATCAAAAAGAAAAAAAGTCGGAAGGTTGATTTCGTTCTCGATCTCGCTATCTGTTGTTGTTTTTCTATTTATTTTTATGTATTATTTTCAAGTTTTAAAACGAAATAACAAGAGAGGGGGGCTCCTTCCGTTTTTACGAAGTTTTAGCAAAATGTCAGAAATCAAAAAAGAATAGATTTTTTCTCGAAGGTGACTCTCGATTTTTTGGTTTTCTTCTGATTTTACTTTTCATTTTGATACGCAAAAAAAGAGAGGATAAAAAAGATACTTACATTCGTGTTTGGTCTCCGTTAATTGGCTCGGTTGAAACGGGGCTAACGACCTCCCTCTTGCGCATTGGCAGCCACCGGATGGTGGTGGCTCGACAACGGCGTGATATTTGGGTCTAAACCCCACCAGAAGAAGAAACGATGGGGGGGTTGGTTCTCTGTTTTTGTTTGGAAAAAGAATTTGTAAGCTTAAAAAAATAATATTAAATATAATAAAGGTTTTATTAATTTTTAAAGTGGTGTAATTAAAGAAGGTGGAGGCCAGCACATTGACGATTTGAAAGTTGAATTGGTGCCTTTCCACCTTAAATGGGAAATTTGTGTGGCCAGTCCCTCTCATTTGTGCTACCTTTAAGTTAATCCTATTCTATTTCTTTCATTTTTCCTAAAGTTTGCACGTCGTTCCAATTCAGTCCGTGTAACACCCCAAACTCGGCCTATGCGTTAAGACCAGATTTGGCATGCCACACAATTCGAACTTACGTCCAGTCATCAATGCTTTTAATGAAAACAATTTTTTTTCAAAACGATTTTGAAGACAGAGTTTATCAAAAATCGAGATTTATTTGAAAACCATGATTTTAAAACATGAGAGTTTACAATTTGATTTTCAGAGAAATAATTGGTTAAAAACTTAAATAATTGGTTGAAATAAATTTATAAAAGAGTTTTCACGGAAATTTTACGAGTAAGTGATATTTAAGAAAAACCCTTTTTATACGTAAGTTTAAGAAAACATTTATAAGAATTAAACAACCCCATTTAAGTAACTAAAACATATTAAAATCCATCCACGAATAAAAATCCATAAAAATAATACCAGAGGCCTTATTACATCGCAATTGAAATAGTACTTAGATAAAAGTACTTAAAAGAAATTTAAAGTTTTTATAACTCATCATTCGTAGTATAGCCTCCACACGAAATCATCCCCGGCCCAACCTCCATCAATTGTCATTACCTGAGAAGGGTAAGAAAACGGGGTGAATTACTTAGAACTCAGTGTGTAACCCACTTACCATGTCTACTGGGCCATTACCATATAAACATATATTTGGGCTTGAGCCCATTTACAAATGTGCATTATATAAATCAAATATAAAAATGCATGTGATATGCAATTCCTAACCAAGCCTAATTTCCATCCGCTACACACCACCCGTACCAACCATCACACCTGTGGGGATCAAGTCAACCCACCCCGCCAACACACCAATCGCAGGCATAAAGCCATTTTTTTAAAAATTGTGGTTAAACCACCGAACTAGATTGTGGCAGAGCCACTCGAACTAGATTGTGGCAGAGCCACGTGAACTAGATTTTGGCAACAGGCCTTTCTTCTCTTCATCAATTTTCCCAACCCATGCAATCATGTATATATAAAACATAACAATACATTCACATGATGAATTTTAACAAAAGGCCCATATATCGATCTAGCAGTTTTTGGCCCATATATCGATCTAGCAGTTTTTTTTTTAAATTTTCCCATATAGCAAATTATCAAATTGGCCCATATAGCAATTTATCAAGTTGGCCCATATAGCAATTTATCAAGTTGGGCCCATATAGCAATTTATCAAATTGACCCATTAAGGGTATTTTCGTAATTCAGTCCATAAGGACATTTCATAATTCAGCCCATTAGGGGCATTTTCGTAATTTGGCCCATAAGGGTGTTTTCATAATTCGGTAATCGTACCCACTAAGGGTAATTCGGTAATTTACCCTCTAAGGGTATGATGGTAATTTTCGCAACCTAGGCTTAATTACTAATTCGGGGCATAAAAATCAAAACTGTCCATCTGCGTCGTACAGACTAAAATGACTATAACTCGAGTTGGGAAACTCGTAATTTAGATCCGTAAATTTTCCCTGAAACTAGACTCATATAACTTCTTACTATAATTTTTCTAGAATTTTTGGCTTAGCCAATTAGTACAGTTTATTCTTCAAAGTATCCCTTGTTTCACTGTTTGATAGTTCTGCCCTCTCTTCACAAAATCTCAGATATCTTATTGTATAGAACTCAAATACTGGTTTTGTTTGATCCAAATAAAAATAGACTCACAAAGGATTCTAATAATATAAACCATGTCCCGTAATTATTTTTTTACAATTTATAGTGAATTTTCCAAGTCAGAACAGGGGATCTCGAAATCACTCTAAACTAGTCTCACAAAAATCTAAAAATCTCAAAATATACTAATCCTTTTCTTGCTCTGTTTCTTTTATAAGAAAATAGACTCAATTATCTTTCAATCCATATCTCCTTAACTTTATAATTCAATTTCTACTATTTTTGGTGATTTTTTAAAATCACTTCACTATTGTTAACCAAAACTATTTTGTTACAAAATATGGTTACCACTTCGAACATACGTACGCCCGAGTGGCCATAGATGCTGGTTTACGGCTTTTCAGTCTTTCGACCGATTCACAGAACATTTCATGCAAACATTTAGAGAGGTATGAGATTACACACCACATTTCAAACATGTATTCGGAAAGTAAGGGATTACACACCTGATTTCGGTAAGGACTAAACCTTCTTGATAGTTGGCACCTACGACACCCACTATTTCTGAAGGATTAACAAATAGAGAATATCGAGTGACTTTGTCCCTAAAAATAATCGATTAGTCGAAACTTCGATCTGATTTGCAATATAGCCGAATAGAGCTATAACGAAAAAATCCAAGAAGAACATTCTTACCTTAACGATGATGAATCCGATTTCCACCGATTGACTTATGGTTACGGTTGATACACGGCCATCCACTAAGTTTCTATGATAGAGAAAAGATTTGAATGAGATATGGTATGATGATGGTCTCGATCCAAAAAGACCATCCCACACCAACATGTAGATTCGGCACAAAGGAAAAGGGAAAAAAAAATAACGATTCCAAAATATTGTACTAGCCACTTACCGATTGATCAAAGTGTGAGAAGAAGGAATAAATTGATTGAAAAGGAGATAAGTGTGGTGGAGGATTCGGCTATGAAGGAGTAGTTAAAGGGAATGGTGCTTAGTAACATTCAGCCATGATGAAAATAAAAGGGAGAAAAAAATGTTTGAGAGATTTTTGTAAGAAGAAAGGGATGAAGAAAGGTATATGAAAATAAGGTGTTTAGGTTTCGGTTCTTTTCAAGAATGGAAGATGAACAAAGAAATGAGTTTGAGGCTTATGTGCATTCGGCTAAGAAGAGGAAAATGGAGAGAAAGGTTCTGGAGAAAAACACAAAAATGACAAAATGCCAAAGTGACCAACTAGCTACCAAAAGCCATCCAAATTTTGGTCAACCCCCCTAGCCCCTAAAACGTCCAAGTACATGGCCAAGAGAGTCAACCTTTGCCAACTATACTTTCCATAAAACATTCCTCAATTTAAGCATTATACTTTCCATAAAACATTCCTCAATTTAAGCATTATACTTTCCATAAAACATTCCTCAATTTAAGCCACTTGTTCTCCTACCTACCTTATCCTATTGATTCCTTTTCCTATGTCAATTCTTGTCTTAATCCATTAGCCACCTTGTCATAAAACCAAAAGTCCAACATTCCAAAAATAAAGCTTGACCGACACATGCTAGATGAGTGAAAAGAAAAACAAAAAAATTTTAGTCACAAAAATGCATACCAAGGGATTCGAACCTCTTCCCTCAAGCAAACATACATGGCGTCATATCTCCTTTACCACTTGCTCATCTTATGCTAACTTTTACTGTTTAATTACCTTAAGCATTTAAGGTTACTTGTTCCATTTCAATAAAATACTACTTACCAAAAATTATTCCAAGTCCAAATAAATCCCGAGCCTTCTCGAGACCATTTTAAACACACAAATGGAATCATTTCACTAGCTAAGCACCAAAATAATGCAACATATAAATACTCAATTTTTAGGGTATTACAGTCCGCTCCTGAGCGCCGTTTTTCTGGGGTTGGGAACATTTTCACTTTTAGCCCTTGTGCATTCAAGTGCATCACATTTTGGTCCTTATTTGTTTTATCTATTTACATATTTTACCTTTAATTTCACTTTCGTCCTGATTGAGTCCAAATTTGTTTAATTTTTATTCATCTTCACAAATTTTTTGCTTATTTATTTATTTTGAAACTTTTTATATTTTATTTTTGGAATTGTTTTTTCATTATAATTTATATGTATACCGTTTGTCTTTTTTGTGTAAAACCTTTTATTTCATTATTTATTTCCAAGTTTCTATACTGTTTACTTTAAAATTCTTTCTACATGCATTATCTTTATTTTTTATATTAAACTATTTTGTTTATATCTCATATATACTATAGCCTTAGATTACTTTTATATATATTACTTACTTTAGGCTTTTATATGTTATTTTAAATTGTCACGTGTATATATTATTTATTCTAAGTTGCTTTACTTTATTTTAAATTGATTTGTATATTAATTATTTTAAATTTTATATACCACTTATTTAAAATCGCTTTTTATAGTATCTATTTTAAATTTGTTTTTTTACTTATTTGAAACTGTCTTATTAATCATTTTAAATTGTCTTATGTTATTTATCTCATTCTTTGACTATTAATGTTGGTATTTGAATGACACACATGTGTGATTATTGCTATTGCGTATATTATAATTTGTTTATTTGTATTCGCACGCTATTAGTATTTACTTGTATAATATTTTGTTCATATTTAAAAAACAAGGCAATATTTGTGTGTTTAGAAGTACAGAAGATTACATCCTAACGTGCTGGGTGTCAATTTTTTTCGTTCGACTAAATACCCAATTACCCTTTTTTTTACATGTTGTGAAAATCAAAAATGATCTCGGTGTCAGAGCATAAATGTGTTATATCCTAACGTGCTGGGTATGATACTTTTATCCCTTTGAAACGAGTTAATCTTGAGATTCAATTCCAATTTAATTAACCTTTTTTCAAAAGTTTCTGACCCTAAATATTTTCAAGTTTTTGACGTTAGGACAACATTAATCAATTTGGTACAACCTTGGGCGTTGCAAGGGTGCTAACCCTTCCTTGCACGTAATCGACTCCCGAACCTGCTTTCTCGAATTTCGCAGACCAAAATATTTTATAGGTGACCCGATCACACCTAAACGAAAAGGATCGGTGGCGACTCCCATTTTATTTTCATTTTCAAAACCAAAGTCGATTCCCGTTTTTCAAAAAATGGTTTCGACAAGTAAACACTCAAGTAATTTGTATTTTACTAGGGTAATTTTGTAATTTTAAAGATAAGATTATTGAGAGTTTAAATTCCTTAAGACTATCTACAATAGCTTTGAATGTGAGACTTTGATGTAATTCAATCTATATCGTTGGATGTAAGGGAGTACAAGTATAAATAAAGGTCTTCCCCACCTCATTTTGTATATTGTATCATTGACAATTTGGTAATCAAAGTGAGAGCATTTACTCAAAGCTTTCTTGAGCCTTTCTTTTTTTCTTTCTTGTTTCAATTAGTTGTTTTATAGCACCAATGCCTTAAAGAATTCTCTATGAGATTCTCAAATTCGAGGGTTCAAGCTAACTTAGGAAAATTTGAAGGGAATTCACCGCCTAAGGCCGCATGGTTTGCTATGCTAAAGTTCAGGTTCGTGATAGCTGGTATTAGAGCCAAGCTTATTAAAGCATTGAGTTGTGATGGCAAACAATAAAGATGATCAAAATAACTTATTATAGATCCATGAGAGGCCCAAGAAAGCTAGTATATCATGGGATATGCTGTTAACGATGGATGGTATAGTTGTCAAACTCGAGGAATCCATGGGTGATGTAAAAAAAAGCCTCCAGATGATTGAGCACTACATTGCAGAGTTGGAATCTGTGGGAGATGAGCTCAAGGAATAAATGCAAAAGGCTTTTAACGCTAATGTAAGAGTATGTAGGAGGCTCTCAACTCCACTATAGATACACTGATCCAAAAGAATAGTGCTCTTGAAACCATGGTGGAGGCTCTGAAGAAATAGGTGGACAAGCTCAAGAGGGAGCTTGTTTTATGCAAAGCATATGAAAAAATCCGGTTAAGAAAAATGATTTATAGTTATAGCTGAAGTTTAATTAAAACCGAGCCGATTTGTGATATTTATAGTAATAAACTTTTATAAAAAAGTACTTGTGCTTTGTGTAAGATGGATTCAGGTTGATTTTGTCTTTCAAACAAATTGCGTCGAGAGTGGGGTCGACCAACACGATGATGTCCACTAAACTAACTAATAAATTGACCAAGACAAGTGCACCTATAAATTAATATTATAACTATGGTGAGCACATATATAGTTCCCTCAAGGACTGCAATTACTAGTAATTATTACCTTTTTATTATTTAACCTAATAATTTAAAAGATTTATTAAAATTAGATCAAACTAGCTAAATTAAATAATGAATGCACCAAAGAATGAAACACAAAAACAATCAAGTATCAATCAAGTGACAAAACACTACTTAGGTAAGAAACCACCTAGATTTTATCTATAAATCTAAATCTAATTTATGCAATTTATTTTCTTAGCTTTTTTATCCATAGAAATCCTTAATTTATGCTAATATCTCTTTCAAGCATAAGAGTAACTAACTATAGGTTAATTAATTGAAATTTCTTTCTAATTAAAACCTCTATTTTTCATTAATTTGCTCTATGGATCCCCCTGTTAGATTTGAATCTAATCTGGTATATTTATGTTGTCCTATTTCTAGATTACATGTAACTCCATTCAATTATGCAATATCTAATGACAAGAAGGATCTATTCAACCTCAGACTTATGCACATCAAACATGAATTAACACTCTAAAATTGTTAACCTAAAAATAATAAAGCATTCACAATTGAAAACAAAGAGACTAAAAGTTTATTGCATAAAAATAGAAATCAAACAATAGAATTCATATTAAGATTTATCTCCTCTAGGTCTTAAGAGAAATAGTTTATAATGGCAAGAGTAAACACCAAAAATACAATATAACCACTAGAATAAAAGCCGGAACTTAATTATAAATCATTTAAGCCTTATTACATGTGTCTAATCAGTCTCTCCGCTAACTTGTTGAAACCATAAATGAATTGTGTGTTTGAATAGAAATGAACGAAATGAATAGGAAAAGAGAAATGGGAAACATTCAGAAATGATTATGGTTTTTTCTGAAATGGAAAAAAGGAATCATTTGGAAATGAATGTAGGTTTCCAAAATGGAAATGGAAATTATTATTTTGCAATTCTATATGGATTACTTAAAAATGACCAGAATAATGAGTTTATGTTTTTTAGCTGTTTTGAAGCTCAAAAATGAAAATAAACTATTTGGTCATAGTGAACATGTTCAGTGGTGAAATGTTAAACATATTTTCTCAGAAATTTTACCAGGAGTAAAATCATCATAATTTGGTAAAATTAGGATGAGAATTATTTAATATAAAATATTGAAGTTTATTTTGAGAAATAGAAAAAAAATATTAGGCTGGATTAAATTATAAAGTGTTGGGTTAAAAGTCCAG
This sequence comes from Gossypium bickii, assembly GCA_025503065.1. Lineage (NCBI taxonomy): Eukaryota > Viridiplantae > Streptophyta > Magnoliopsida > Malvales > Malvaceae > Gossypium > Gossypium bickii. Next base: position 24,899,201 of record CP106711.1, on the reverse strand, counting down.
AAAGCGCATATAATTGGACCCAATACAATGAGAGGCCTGAATCCCCATCATAATACATATGAGGGGAAGCACACCCTATTAGCCCCCCTCTCTCTCCTAGTTTGATTAGGAAGTTGTTTTTCTATTTGAAATAAACATTTACAATTCAATAAGGGTTCTACATTCTCTCCCTATAAATAGATGGCACCGGTAAAGCTATTAACACAACTTTGAGAGGTTGTTACTCTGTCGAAAAATAGAGAGAATTTATTCTCAACTATCAAATATATTTTTCCAGAATAACAATTCTACCAATTTCTATTAAAGAAGAGAGAATTTCCGTTTTCATCCCAAATAAAAGTGAAAAAACTTTTTCTAGTTTTGTGTTTTGATTTAATTGGTTCAAGCCCACATTCGAAGCAGCTCATCGTATGAGAATAATGAAAAAGATCGTTTGGTTGAAAGCTGTGAACAACAAATGTCTGCTAAGCTGAAAACACAAATATGAATTCAGTTATGGTTTATTGTTATAAATATCACAAACCGAGTAAGTTTTCAAAGTTTTAATTTTCTGTTGTGCAAGAAAATCATTTTCAAACCAATTTTTTTGTAATAGAACCGGCTCTGGTTCAGAAAATAATGCATTTTTTGAACCATCAGCCTCGGATTTCCAAATTGGATCGTCATCAGATTCAGTGCCCTCTTCATTCTCAATCCCCCAACATGTCTAAGGTTGGATGTCCCCTCGTCAGTGGAGGCCATAAGGAGTACATCGTTCCTTCTTGTATAGTTGTTGAAACAATTAAAATCACCTATTGATTACCTACCGTTGGAACTTGATGCCTAGTGTTTTCAATGCAAAACATCGACTGACCGATGTTCAAATTAAAACCATTAACTAATGTCGTGTCGGGGTCCAATATTCTGGGTTACCGCCAAACCCCCACCGCTGGACATTTGCCTTCCACTGTTGAAGTTTAGGGCTGAAACTGATGAGTGTCTCCCATTGATGATTCCGGGATATCATAATGGGAACTTTTTAACAAAGTAGTGAACCCACAGCACAACTATGTCATTGGACTCTTATCTTGCTTTTTTGTTTCGGCCTTTCAAATTGGAACATATGTCAACCTCCGACCGCTTTAATCTGTGTTTGCAAACTCCGTACATAACTCGAGTATTGGCGATCCACTAGCAATATGTGTCTGGACCATCGCCTCCATTCCCCTTGCGCCTTTGATATCGAAAGCATCATATTTGAATGGCTCTATCGAAGCACAAAATTGATATTTTAATGGTGATACTCTCATCTGGATGGATTCGATGATTTTTCACCTAATTCTTACACGGAGCTCCGAAAATTTTATGTTCGGGTTGAAAGCCAACTGTGCTATGTTCTCCGATGAAAAAACAACCTCATTGTCAGTGTCACAGACTTCACCGTTGTAATAATCAATAATATTAATTCTTCCACTCATTTCAACGAAATAACCTGTTTCACATGTTGGAAACAAAAACATTATGCAGAAGAATATAGTTGTAATTATATATGAACAACAAAACTCGAACCTTACTTGATGCAATTACGTGTTTGTTCCAAATTATGCCTTACGAAATGTCTTGCAAACTTCCTCTTCTTGCAATTCTTCGTGCAATTTAGTCTGCTCGAAATTGCCTTATGGTACTCAATGCTAAAAGTCATCCATTTATACTGTAGGGGTGAGTGGCAAATGATTCAAAAGTATTATCACGGGAATCTTGGGATATCTCACGAGTGAGTGGGAAGTTTGCAAGCATTGAATTTGGTAGAGGGAAAACACTCCACGTAAGGAGCGTTTTCGGTGACATGTCAAAATAATTCATTGAAAATGCGCCCAACAAGACGCATTTTCTATGCAATGTCAGAAAAATGCACTGAAAGCGCACCCAATTGGACGCATTTTCGGTTGACATGGCACGGAAACCTGTCCAGTTAGGTGTGCTTTCAATGCATTTTTCTGACATTGCACTAAAAACGTGCCTTACATAGAGCGTTTTCCCACTACCAATTTCAACTTCTACAAACTTCTCACTCACCTATCAGATATCCTGAGATTCTCGGGATAACATTTTCTGAAAATTTCAGATTGACCTCCACTTGTCGTAAACTATGGGTGATCAAAACTCAATTTGATTCGAAAAAATAAATATAAAACACGAACTACAAGTTAATCAAATTGAGTAATTCGAGTTTCGATTTCAAATCGAATTAAATTTTATAATTCAAATATTTTGAATATACAATTGATGTAAATACCCTTTTGGTACCTGTCATTTTTTAAAATTATACAAAATTAGACATTAAATAATTTCAAAAATTTAAAAGTAATATTTATTTTATAACTCAAAAAATTATAAAAAGTTTCTAAATAATATATAAAAAGTAAAAAGAAAAACTAAACCAATATTTCATAAACCCTAAAATCCTAAATTTTATAAAACATAACCCTAAACCCTTAAAAAATTCTAAACCTTAAACCCTAAAACAATTAAAAGAACTAAAACAATTAAAAAGACTTTAGCCAGCTGGACGCGTTTTCATTTTCTCTATTCATTTTTGACCTAATTTGGTAAATTTTAGAAAAACTGACTTAATTTGACAATTTTTCAAAAAAGAAAAAAATAAAAAAGAAGAGGTATTTATGGATAATTCACCCTACAAAGAATGATAAGTTTTGTAAATTAATGGTTTTGGTATTTATTTTTTCTCCTAAATTGCACGTAAGTTATGTGTAATTTTATTTTATTTTTAAAATTTCAAGTCATGGATTTGGCATCCCTATCACTATTCTATTATTGATTTAACATAAATAGATTCAATTTTTTTTAATAATTCGAATGATTATTTTATAACTTTTTAAAGTTAAGTAATTCAATTAAAAATTTACTAATAGTCAAGATGATTATTTATGTAGCTTATCTTATATTTATAGATTTTAAGTATATTACAATTATTTATTATATATTATTACAATAATTATAGAGGTTGAAAATTTTTTTTATCACTTTGTTATGTGATACTTTTAAAGATTGTTTCTAGACGTAATTTTTTATATAATTATTAAAAGTTTTTATTTATTATGAAATATTTTTTTTCTTCAATTTTTAAAGTATTTGTTGATATGATAAAATAATATGTCAGCATGTGGTAGATATGGCACATCAAATGTTGTCTATTTATTCCTTCAGATATATCATCATTTAACAGTAAAAATAAATAAAATTTTTAATAAAATTATCAATTTGACCTTGATCCAATGTATAAAGATTAATTTAAATAAAAAAGATTAAAATATAATCGGATTTTACTTTAGAGAACTTCTAATAATATCCCAGCTTTATCAAGCATATGGAGCTGAATATTCATTTGATTTTTGTTTAAACCATGAAATTTTATTTTATTTACATTGCTAATACAAGGACCAAAAATGAGCCAATAAATTTGTTTTAAAAATCTCTTTCTTGCATGCTATAATAACGTTCTTTAGTTTCAGAACAATTTGATTAAAGAATTCCCAAAAACTAATATTTCCTGCTTTACAGATTGTGCTATGAGGTGAAATTCCAAAATTTTGTTTTACAAAAATCTCTTCTTTTTTTTTTTTTTTAATATAAGAAATCCAATATTATTTTGATTATGTAACTAAAAAACACAGAGTCATGGTTGGACACGGCCCATGAAGGCAATGGTCTAAATTAAGCTAATAGCCCAAATGCCATCTATGAAACACATTAAAGAAACAAAAACATTATCCCCAGGCAGTGGTAGACTAGTGGAGTATAGGTTAAAAGTGCAGAAACCAAGTGAGAAAATGGACGGGGTGACGCAATTAGCCCTTCCAGTGCTGGGAATTGTAGCAGCTGCTGCTGCTACCTTTTATGTCGTCAGCTTTTCTGAGCTAAGAGAGGTTTTCTTTTTCTTCCTTTATCTGGCTTGCTTCTTGTTTCATTATCTCGTTTCATTTTTGCTGCAATTTTTTCTTACAGAAATCATTTAGAGATTTAGAAGATTCAGAGTATGAAAAAGGAGGATTCGATTCTTATGTAAGCTCTAGGAAAAGGCGTGCCATAAGAAAAGCGGAGAAGAAGGCCAAAAATTGACTACTTTACCCGTTCCATTAATATTCCAAAAATGCTTTTGCTTTAATTTGTAAAATTTTCAGTAACTTGGTTCGATGTTATTTGGTTTTAAACTTTTAAATTACGAACAAAGAGTTTATGCGAGAACAAAGGCCCTTGTTGGTTAGCAAACTGCAGTTCATTCAATCCCATTATTGAGCACAAAACACAAGATGAAATGCTCTTTCGTTTGACAAATTTTCATGTAGGAGCGATATCTTCATATCCGTGTTCAGATATGTAGAGAGGCGCCTACGAGTCATTGCACTGTCGCACATTAAATGGCGACAAGGATCTCAATGGTTTGAAACGCCGCAGTTGCCATATCGATTAGCATTACATTCAAATTTTCCTCAACATGTTTCATGGATCATTCCCTGTGTACGATTTAGAGTGCCCTCCGCCCTAGCTGAATACCCGTAACTGTGATGGAGTTTTGAGAGTGGTTTCTTTCGCTATTGCTCGAGGCACTTTTATCGGTATCACCATTCAAAGTCCCAAAAATCTTGCATTGTTTTGAAATGGTTTTGAGCAAAAATATCAAATCCAAGAAATGCACCTGAACAATAAGATAAATCGATAGATACGAAAATAGGGATAACAAAACTTGAACAGCATAAGGTATGGAATTTTTGTTGGACAATGCGTATATAAATTATGATAATTGCTTTGCTTGTTTTCACCTGCCTCACTATATGAAATTACTATTTATCTTTGTCTATATATAATTATCACAAGGATAAATTTGTAATAATATATTATAGAAAAGCCTATATGTTTTTTTTTTTTTTTTTAAAATTATGTTCAAATATTTATTTACTCTAAAAAGATTTAAAATATTGGAGATAACCTAGGGTGAGGGATATATGCATCCTGTATGAAAGTGATAGTATTTTTCAATATTATACATCTATAGTAGATTAAGACATGTCAACTATGAAGTAATAATAGATTTGAGGACATTTTGCCCCTCCCACTCCATTGCTTATCCTTAGACCAAAGGTCTTAAGCAGCAGATCTGATAGAACAACTCAAAAAATAAGGAAGTGTCATCAATCTCTTTATGCTTGATTGAAGCTTGAAGTACTTCTTCGTACAGGTATAATATCTCAGGGGCAATTATTTAATACATTTTGTACAATCACCTTTCGTTATTGATAAAATATAGATCTAAGTTTGTGTATGATACTAATAGATAGGACCTCATAGAAAAGCATTACAAGGCCTGGTGCATTAGAATCCACTCAACCGAATCCATTAGTATGGAACAATTCCTTCATTGTTGTGGAATAAGAAACCCTTTTATCGTGTTTAATTTATTTGAGACTATCAGAGCAAGATCCACGTTTTGGGAATACAAGTAGAAAGCAATAACAAAAGTATTTTTAGCTGAACATCGAAACAAAACACACACATAAAAGTAAGAGAAAAACAAGAAACAAAGTAAGACTAAAAACAGTTTCTTTATTAAGGCACCAGATATATCTTACAGAAAACATGTCCCGAGTACGAACTCTGCGAATAGCTTTCAGTTCACACGAAGCAGCATACATAATTTTCACCATCATCAATATAACCTATTCACTGTTTCTTCTGCTGAGACTTGAGTTCCTTCACCCTCTCCTCTGTAGCCTTCAACGCTTTCCCATATTTGCTTATTAACTGCAGAGGGTAACGAGTTCAGGGTTATTACAACTCTGCTTAACAACACCTAGAATTGCTATTTCCATATGTCAACCATAGTTATTCATCTTTATGCAGTTTCAGCTTTGATTAAACCAAGAAAGTTGCCTGAGGAAAGTTTCTAGAACATACTATTGAATCTATAGATAATTCAGCAGATAGGGGTAACATCCTTAAAACTTACTTCATCAACCTCTTGAGGAGTAATTATAAATGGTGGAGACATCATTATGTTGTCACCTGCAACACGTACTAGCAAGCCATGCTTCTCACATTGTGCTCCAAAATATGTACCAACCCCTATGGAGGAAATCATCAATAATTTGCTGATAGAGGGAATAACAAAATATGAAATCATCACACTCAATTGCCTTTATATTAAACCAGCAACTCAAATCCGTAATCATGCAGTAAGACAAATTATTAGTTTCCTCTCAAAGAGTGAAGTAGTAAGTAGACAGCAGCCTTAGTAAAAAAAGAGTAAGTAGAGAGAAGAACTTGCCCCATTCAGGAGGGAACAGATCGTTAGGCGACTTGTTGTCTGTAAACTCAGTACCAAGAATCAAGCCGGTACCTCTGATCTGCAAAATCAGAGAAGGATAACAATTTCATGTCTCATTGTTACTACATATTGACTGCATAAAATGGATGTCTCAAATGCCGAACGCACCTCTCCAACAATAGGACTGTCAGAAAAGGATTTTAGACCATCTTGAAACCACCGTGAAATGCTCTTCACTTTCTCAACAATATTTCTCTCCCTGCAAGGATATGAAATAGACTTCCCTAAGTATCACATGCACTATGAGAACTAACTCGAGTCAGAAAATGTCCAACTTTTGCAGGTTAATTGATTGAGTAGTGAATGGATGAAAATTGAACCGAGAAACAGATTTATGTAGAAACACTGTTTACCATATACAACTTGAAGAAATAAGCTTGGTAATGTTTTCATAATGGTATTCTTTGGTTATTATTTTGTTCACTCATTTGCCTTCAAGATAACATGAAGACTTACCCCAAGATACCTGCATTGAATTCAACTACTCCACGAAATAACAGCTATAAACAAGCTTTTCTATTTGCAACCTAGACATTTTGAAATTATGTAATATTTTCTATTTAGTGGAAGGATGGAAACACACTTATAGAGCTTGAGTGCTTCAATTGCAACAGCACAGGATACAGGGTGCCCAGAGTAGGTGAATCCATGAGAGAAACTACCTGAAATGAGCAAAATTCGATGAGGGGCTAAAAAAATGAATATACACATGCCCTTCAATGAGTAGTATTAACATACCAAGTTTGTTGCTTTGAGAATAAATGACTTCTGAAACTTCAGGGCTCACCATGACTGCTCCAATGGGCATATATGCTGAAGAAAGAGCCTGCGAAACATAATACCAGCAAATGCTGAAATATGAGAATTATCTCACGGTTAAAGCCTATATATAATACTTGAATACTTTCTAGCTTCACCTTTGCTAGTGAAACAAGATCTGGTTTAATATTGTATTTGTCACATCCAAACATCGTCCCAAGCCTTCCAAATGCACAAATAACCTAAAGCAAAGCGCAAAAGCATGCTTTAGAACAAAGGTTGGAAAGATTTCTAAGATAGCAAATCAAAATGCATACAGAGATAGTCGAGTACCTCATCGGCGATAAAAAGTATGTCATACTTTTTCACAACAGCTTGTATCTGCATGATATTTGAAGTGATATATCAGTAAAAACTGCAGAGAACTTTTGAAAGATACCGCACTAGGAAAAAAAAAAATGAAAAATTGCAGTAAATTATTAATGCTTTTGTATGAATCAAACTAAGTTTGCACTAGCATTGCCTATTTGAATATTCCAGTAAATAAGGAGAAACAGGTTGAAATGTTTATGGTACCAAAAAGCAAAAGAAATAGTTATTTCAAGTGTATAGCAATAATTAGCTACTAAAAGCTCACCTTCTCAAAATAAGTAGCAGGAGGAGGTATAACACCTCCTGCTCCCATAACAGGCTCGGCGATAAATGCAGCAATCTAAGATGAAGAAACTTGCTAGGTCAGCTATACAAACAAACCCCTTCTAGTTGAAAAAAAGATTCCCATTTCGTGTTAAAACATATTAGCTGACATTACCGTCTCTGGACCCTCTTTCAGAATAAGGTTCTCTAAATTGTTGGCTAATCTTGTTGAGAACTCCTCTTCTGTCTCACCTGAGACATAAATAAAGATGAGTATCATTTTGAATGTTCAAAAGTATATCTCAGAAAGATTGGTAAACTTGAAAACCTTCTAGATGATAGCGCCAATAGTGAGGGCAGTCAGTGTGCAACACAAATGGAGCTGGCAGGTCAAACTTTTGATGTAGAGCAGGAAGTCTGTAATGGCAATCTAATAGTTTAAGAACTCCAGGATTTCAAGGATTAAGTATAAACATTTTGAAATATAAAGTAAATTTTACCCAGAAAGACTAGCTGATATCAAAGTTGAACCGTGATATCTGGAGGTATTTAGAGAAAGAGAAAGGATGGTAAGTATTCAAGAAATAGCACAAAGGGAAGCACAGAAGAATAGTATTGATTGAGTAGTTGGATTTTACGATTTTGCTCGAGCAATAAATTTTTTCTTATTTGGTCTTCCAAGTGCATTATTATAATACCAAACGAGCTTCACCTACATATATATAATTCAGAAAGTTAAACATCAGCAAGCACCAACTTCACTTTTTTAGTTTATACCAATCATCAAATTATACCCATTACTAATATGAACATTGAAAAACGATATTTAAAACACTACTATTAGACTATAATAAACCTGAGTATCATTAGCTTCAGATCCACTGTTTGTAAAGAAGACTTTTGCCATTTTGGTTGCAGTAAAAGTTTCAAGAAGATCCTTTGCAAGATCCTGTAAGATCAATATTTTCCCTCTTTAAACGTGTTTGAAATAAAAAACACAAAGGCAATATGAACAATAAAATGCATCATGCAGAACACAACATAACCTAATAAGAAAGAATGGTTCAAAACTAATGCACTAGATGGATGAAACCATGGGATGAAGAACAACGATGAATACCAGTGAAGGTTTCGTCGTACGATTCCAAAAAGAATGGTAAAATGGCAACTTGTTTAATTGAGCAGTTGCAGCTTCCACAAGTCGAGGCTCATTTCCTCCTGCAAGAATTTAGTAAACATAAGAATTGTTCTGCCCTAACATCACAGCATTAGGTTTATTTCCTTCTGTTGCTTAAAAATGCATAAGGTAAACATGAAGATGCAGTCCACATTTAGAAAAGGCATATAGAACTGATTTAACTGTTATCCTAGAATGGGAACACCATTGAGAAGTTAAAAGCTCTTAATTTTATGGTACATTTGCAAATGTTTTGACATGCAAGAATAATAAAGAATGCTTGATCCAGATACAGAATGTTCTAAAAGGTGCAAAGTGACATAAATTTATCGTGCAGGCATATATAATATACTATATTCCTAAACAGTCATCACAGATTACAGTAAAGACTAAGTGCAACTGCATTACTAGCACTATAATTGATGTTAGTCACAGCCATTAAATTCGAGTTATTATCATTAGTGAATCACAATCTTCAATACAGGTCAAGATGAGAAAGATAAAAAAGGGGCAATGGTTGAGAATATTGAATGAGCCAAGAGATGGTTTAAAATTACAAGACATCAATACCTAATGCTGTACACCATAGACCAGCGAGAGAATCCAGATACTTTTTCCCATTGGCATCATAAACATAGCTTCCCTATCACAGCAGGAGCAAAGAGGAGCTTTAGAAAAGATGAAACAGCATTTGTTGAGGTGAGTTCATTCACCTAAGCAACAACTTTAAATAAGTAAAAGAAAAACACCTTAGACTCATACCTCAGACTTTTCAATAACCAGGGGATGTAAGTCAGTGGTCTGCCACCCAGCTGTGAATGGAGCCAGCATATCATGCCCCTTAAACCTGAGATGAAGGACATACATTTTTATATACCCCATATGCATCAATATAACAAGCATCTTCAAATATAAACCGTAAGACATTAACATATATTTTAAAAAATATTCATCAAGTTATGTCTTCAGATATTGTTTTCTACAAGCACAAACTAAGGTACCCATGATAAGAGCAAATGCATGAACAAGTGAGGGACAAACCTATATGAGGTGGGACAGACATGAACAAAGGTTTAAATACCAAGTTACTGATACATAAATTCACATACCCATTGCCATCCTTTAAATCTGAATCATCTCTCTGCAAAGATGGCTCAGTACTATAAAATCTTGCCAGTAATGCACCCTTAAGTGGGCGGTCCATAGAACTTCTGTATGCAGCAGCATTTTTTATATATGAACCAAGCTGTAAATAAGGGAGAAATAAAATCAATATGATGTTTGAGAAATAAATACAAAAACCAAAAGGAAGAAGAAAAATCAAGTGGATGTTGCTCCTCTAGCTTTTGCATGTGTTTATATGTTAAATGACCCAAATCAGGCCTAACCCCTCACTCTGTTAACAGTTCCTGCTCCAAAAATGATATCCCAAGTTCAAATCCCCCAATTCCTATTTTTATCTTCTTTTCAGTATAAAGGATAAGTAACTAAATGGAAAGTTCAGATGTCATCTAATTCTTCTTAAATTCTATTTCTATTACAACTAGTTTTCTTATTCAATGCTGTATTGTGATCATTCAAAGGAAAAGGTTTCACATTAATAGATTCACAAAAAAGACATGAAGGTAATAACTGATCCAGAAATACGGGATTAGTGTGCAAAATGGCTATGTTAACCATAAATAATTGGTTTCTCATAAGCCAAACAGAACCTAAAATTATAGTCAATGAAGTTGGAGTCCTGGAAAGAGGTAGTAGATTCAGTAGCATTTCTCAACATTGAATACTCCATTCCATAATTTCCTGAATAAATCTGATCATATAACCTTTTAACATATATCGCTAACAGATAATTAAAAGTTGATCCAAAACAACAAACAAGAAAATTATTGTAATTTTAAATTCCCAGAAAGTATTAAAAGATGATATTCAGTAACTCTCTACAGCATCATGTGATTCATAGAATCCGGAAACCGTATAAAAGTCAGACAAATCTGACAAATAATGACAACGACATAAAGTAAGGAAAAAAATAAATTAATAAAAGCTTCTTCTTTCTAACTCAGCCAAAAAATTGAGAATTTATAAGTTTTTTAACAAAAATCAGAAGAAATGAAAAAAATGGGTTCTCTTGTCATGAAACCGAACATGTAAGAGAAAAACATGAAGTCCGGGTTTTCTTCTCTGAAGAAAAGGGTCGATCAAACAGTAGAAAAAGGAAAAAAAATGTAGAAGATCATTGAAGAATTTAGAACCTGGGTTTTGAGAGTTGATCGAAGGAGGCTGTTGGGCACCATTCTTTTTTTTTTTTTTTTTTTCTTTATTATCTAAAGTTAAGACAAAAACATGCAGAGAAGCAAAAGGCCAAAAGGATAGAGTGCTCTGAGAGAAATGAAACACTTGAGCAATAATTAAGGTTTGATTTTTCTTATATGAATCCATAAATAAACGAACCAAATGAGAAGTAGGCCACCACCATGAGTAGCCTGTCAAATTAACATGAAGATTCTTTTTTATTTATTTTATACTATTTCCAATAACTTCCTTGTCAATCTAAGAGTTTTCAAATATCTTCCAAATCCTTATTTGGTTATTTTTTTTAATTATTTGAATTATTCTATCACATTTTTTTCCTAAATTATACATGTGCATAAAAATTAAAATATATAATTGATGAGAAGTATATTATAAAAATTAAAATGATTTTCTCCTTTAAATTAAAATGAATAAATTTAAACTTTAGATTTAATGTTTAATCTATTTACAGATCACAATCGTGTGATAAATTTTAGGATAAAAATATTTAAATAATTTCTTACTTTAGAACAATATAAAAAAAGTAAGTGTTAGGTTATTAAGATTAAGCGATTTGAATTTTAAGATAAAAATATTTTTCTATATAAGTTTTTAAATAAAAAATTAAATACTGAATATTTAAATTGCTTAAATAACCTTAATCTTTTATTTTCTATTATGTTATTAAATTTACTTTTTTGACTTTCAAAAAATTGAGTTATCTAAATTTTAAATATAATATTTAAATTTATTCATTTTAATGTAAAAGTTAAAAATAATTTAATTCTTGTCATTTTTATTGTAAAAATTCTCGTTACTATTTATATAAATATTCTTAGTATGTAAAAATTAGACAACATAAAATATAAAATATGATTCTTCCCCACTTAATCGCAACATCATGTCAAAATAACTTATAAAATTTAAAACAAATTGATACTCTCAACTCTTAAATATAAATATAATATGTTTCAGCGTATCCAAATCAATATCTGTTTACACTAACAATAATGCGGATTACATTTAAGGTAAGACTCAATTCACTTTCAATCTTATTGTTAAATGACTTATTAAATTATTATATCTTATATTAACAATAAATGTCACGCTTACGTGGTACTAATATCTTATCCATTAATAATACAGAGAAGGTTTTCAAATAGAAATTGTGTTCTTCACAAAAAAATATTATTATTTAAGCGGAAAAAAAAGGGGAGGGATGAATGAATGAAGATAGGGAGCCTCGTGATTGGAACTTCTCTTCCAAAATAAAAGTGCATTTGCAAAGTATTTCATATATTAAATAACCCTCTTCTTTTTTCGTTTTGAAAAGTAAAAATATTTTAAACGTGTAGAAATGCTATTTCATCACTTGGCTTTAACAAGTATGGTTTAAAGGGTTCCTATGACTAGTATATTTAGATTTACGTAGGATTTAATATATTAGGGTAAATAAATTTTTTTATTTTATTATCAGGTAATTTTCTATTATGTGTTTAACCGTTATGGATCATAGTCATTTGGTGGTATTACGGCAAATACCGACGATAGGAAATAACTGAAATCATAAAATTAATATAACTTCACATTATGATTTACGGTTATTATTTAAATCAGATGCATAAATATTTAATGATATTGATATAATCACAGATCAAATTTGTTATATTTTTGAGATTTACAAATACATGATTGTTAAATATTAAGGATGACACTAAAATTTATATTGAGCAAATACTTTTTGTACTTCTGGTTACAGTGGGAGCAATCATGTCCATCAAAAACTTCAATAACTCCTCCAACAATCACCATCAAAGACTAGTGTTACAGGGCTAGATCTTTCGTCTCGCAATCCGTGTAGCTTTAGGCGATCTGCTCATCAAAACTCGCCTAAGTCAGTCTTTATACCCAAAAGTGAAGATTCTTTAAGAACTCCTCCAAGGCACTAATTTGTATAGCGGAAGCGATTGTGCCAAAAGAAGCTACAAATGGACAACAAAAAGCTAAAAGAAAAAATGCACACAAGGTGTTTGAATAAATGCCGAAGAATTCTATTACTCTTAAGAATTCAACATACAATGGATGATTTATAAATGATGAGGAGGCTCTCTATTTATAATTGAGCTCCCCAAAATCGACGGTGAAGATCAAAATACATCAACGGACGAGATTAGCCATATCCCTTAATTTAAGGGATTTTCAAGATATTCCATATCAAATCAAATCTAATATTTACAAGATATGATTCCTTCTATCTTTTAAGATTAGTTACCAAATTAGCCTAAGTTGCCATATTTTTAAGTTTATCGCCAACCAAAGCTCAATCGACAGAAGCTTCTAACAATTCTTAGAACGGGCGATTCTCACGGCTAAATGATCCCCCATATAATCGATCGACCTCCATGGGGTGTACCTTGTGCCATGATCATGGGCTTTGTACTTTGGCTCGTGACATTCTCCCCCACCCATTCTCGCAACGTCCTAGTTGTGACTTCTGAATGACACTGCTTGATTCGCCTTGGAACTCTCTCGTTGCCTTGGCCTTTTCCCGACTTGTCTTGTGATCGGGTCGTCCATTTTTTCGAAATCTTTGCCTCGGATTCTGTCGCCTCTTCACTTGAACCCTTGCACTCTTTGGTACATCTCGTTGGCAAGAAGTCTCCGCTCTAACTTGCCCCAATTTTAACTTGTTCCCATTGGAATCCCTTCGATTCTCACATCTTGACTTCGTTCTGCCCACAGTCCCTCGGCCTCCTTGCTTACGAACTTTGAAAGGGCCCCTACGATCTTGCCAAGCCAACAAGCCAGAATTCAAAACACTATTAGAGTGTTTGCAATGTACCTTACTTGCAACATTTACTCGTTTTGATTACTTTTGCATCGCTTCTTTCCCCTCGAATTCGATGCATAATCCACCTTCTCTAGAGGTGACGTTTCCATAGTCGATTCCGCAGGTCTCATATCAAACTCAAGCTCCACTAACTTTTTCGAAAGAGCTTTCATAGCATTCCGCTCTATCGAGTTAATGTTTCTCCTATACGAACTAGTTGGATTGACGGCAACACCTTGGTTCCAACCTTCATATCCCGATGCACTAGCATAATCTTCGATAACAGACCAGTGATAATATGAATTTCATCGGCCCATGGAAACAAAATTGTCTGACTCCTGTCAAGGAAGTTTAAGCCAAGTACATAATCGTAATCATCTAATTGGATTACCTCAAAGTCTTCCTTGCCTTTCCATTCGCCGATTTGTAGCTCCACATTACGAGCTACTCCCACAGTTGGGGCCTCCTCTGAATTTACTGTCTTTGTCTTCTTATTTAATTTCCTAATCGATAGACCAAGCTTCTTGGCAGCCTTTTCTGATATGAACAAGTCCGATGCTCCCGTATCAATAAGAGCACTCTGCTTCTGACTCGCAGTGTTGATGTCCACAAACATCAACCCTCCTCTACCATTCCTTTTTTTAGGAATGAGCACCATCGAATTTACCCTCGATGTCTTTCCCTCAATAGGCTCCCTTCGACTCATCTTTCTTTTGGATAGCCGACATCATCGATCTCTTCGGACATTTTCGCAATATGTGTGGTCCTTGACAAAGGAAGCATTTTATCCTCTTCCCCTTGTCCTTTGGGTTGTTGGATTCCCGCTTCACATCTCGTGTTTTCTCATTGTCACTTGTGCTATCAGTACTGTGGCCATCATCGTTATGTCCCTCTTTATCTTTCTCATGGTTTCTCTCACCATTGCCCTTTCCATTGGGCTTAGACGACTCGAACTTGTCTTTCGTTAGACCAAGTTCAACAAATGACTCTGCTTCAACCATGGCTACAGTAAGCTCGATAATCCATTGCCTACACAACTCATGCTTTACCTACGAATTTAACCCATCATCGAACCAATAGAATGTTTCTTTCTCGCTTAAGTCGAAGATTTGAAGTATTAACCCGCTAAATGTCCGAACATACTCCCGAATAGTGCCTTGTTGCGTGAGATGATGCAACTTAGCCTGAGCCTCCTTCTCGGCATACTGTGCGTAAAACTACTTCTTCAACTCTCTTTGGAACTCCTCTCAAGTCCCAATTGCGTTCCCACCACGTTTCTCATCCGTGGACCTACGACGCCATCACAAGAGAGCCACATCAGTAAAATATATTAAAGCAGTGTTTACCTTAATGGCATCATTTTCGATGCCTATCGCTCGGAAGTATTACTCCAATTCCCACAAGAAGTTGTCCACGTCTCTTGCGGACCTTGCACATTTGAACTTCTCTAGTTTGGGAACATCCATTACTTGTTGTTTCGGCTTTGAAGACAACATCCCATTACTCAGCAGCTTTGTAAATCGTGAGCTCTCCCTTAAGCTCTTTAATTTCTTTATTCATGGCTGACACCATTTCCTCGAGATTCCCATCCCTCTCTGCCAGCTTTTCCGTAGTGGAATTAACTAATTCATTCATCTTTTCCGCATTAGCACCGAGAGAATCCAACACAAAATCCCTGAGTTACTCTTTCATTAAGTCAAACCCATCTATGCGTCCCTCTACCAACTTAAGCGTCTTCTTCATGTTCCCTACGGACTCCTCGAGATTAACAACTCAATTTTCCAAAGCTGTCAACATGTCCCTCGAGCAACTTACTTTTCTGACCCTCCCACAGGTCTGCATTGGCTTATTCTAATCAACAACTTTTTTCGACATCCCAACAGTGCCTACAAACCAATAACTTGGATACCACTTGTCACGGGGTTAGACTTTTTGTCTCGCAATCCGTGCGGCCTTAGGCAATCTTCTCGTCAAAACTCGCCTAAGTCAGCCTTTACACCCAAAAGTGAGGATTCTTTAAGAACTCCTCCAAGGCACTAATTTGTATAGCGAAAGCGATTATGGTGCCAAAAGAAGCTACAAATGAACAACAGAAAGCGAAAAGAAAGAATGCACACTAGGTGTTTGAGTAAATGCCCAAGAATTCTATTACTCTTAAGAATTCAACATACAATGGATGATTTACAAATGAGGGGGAGGCTCTCTATTTATAGTTGAGCTCCCCCAAAACCAACGGTCAAGATTAAAATACATCAACGAACGAGATTATCCATATCCCTTAATTTAAGGGATTTTCAAGATATGCCATATCAAATCTAATCTAATCTTTACAAGATATGACTCCCTCTATCTTCTAAGATTAGTTACCAAATTAGCCTAAGTTGTCATATCTTTGTTATCGGGCCAACCAGGCTTCAATCTGACCGACTTCTCCAACAATTCTTGAAATCGGCCCAATTCTTGTAAGCTAAATGATCCCCATATAATCGATCGACCTCTATGGGACGCATCTTTTGCCATGATCACGGGCTTTGTACTTTGGCCCGTGGCACTAGAGGGAGCTTTATATGGTATCATATGGTTACAAGCTTTTACTAGAGCTCTACATTCACGCAGGTAAACCTTCGTTTATGATTTTCCCTTATAATTTAGCCTTAAGGCTTTATTTGGTAGGGTGAAAAGAAAATTGGAAAGATTGGAAAATTGAAAGAATAAAAAATTTTATAAGTGTATTTGGTGGGAATGATGGAAAAATAGAAAGAAAAAGTAATTTTCTTTCGATCCATTGTTTGGTAAAGTGAAAAAAGAAAGGAATTGAAATAAAACATTTGAAAAATAAATAATTCAAATAATTTTGAATTAATATAGACTTATCTCTCATTTTCTCTCCTTTTATCGTTCCATTTTGGAAGGATTAAATTTTATGTATTAGGATAAAAAATGATCATCCCTCCTATTTTCTTTCCTCACACTTTTCATCCCAACTAAGCAGACTCAAAATTTATTTCTTTCCACTTTTCCACTCTCTAATCTGAGCAACGTAAATTTATTTCTTTCCTCTTTTCCACTCTCTAATCTGAGCATCGTAATATTGCATTTTGGCATATAAAGTGTAAAATTGAAGCATATATAACGCATTATGTTTAGAGGATCCAAGGGAGGAAGTGCATGGTTTATTGCACATTGGTTACTAGGAACTGCAGTGTGTATTTTAGGTGTAATCAACATTTACACAGGATTGGGAGCATTGCATGAAAAATGGTCGTATTTACAGTCACAAAAACAATCATCGTTTGTGCACTATGAATCTATAAGATCCTATCCTTTCAAAACAAGAGAATATGGTCATGGAATCAACTACTAATAAAGGTTTTGTTTAAAAAATATGTCATCATCACATGTTAATATCTAATTCATTATTTTCCAATAAATGTATCATCACCATTTATATGTATAGGATTCGGTCATAAATGGTGATTAAATTTGTATTGGATACTAATAATGGAAAGGAGCTTAGCCCAATATTACTTAGTAACAATTCTGTTATTTTTTCTTTCTATATTTTGGATTTTTTTTCTTTGGAAGGATTGGTCTTTAGAACATAATAAAACTTGTAAACAAAATTTCTATCAGGCTTTTTATTGAGGGTATTTTGCTGTTGTTTCTATTCATATAAGTTATTATTAGCGATGAAGGTTGGAATTTACACAGTTCCATTGGGCATGATAGTTTCAGTTGTTTTAACATGTCCCCAGTTTAACTAAATTTATGTTTAATGGATTCTTATAGTGCATGTGGCTAATATTTGTGTGTTACATAATATAATCATCTAAATATATAAAAAAGATTTTTAATTTTTTTAGAATTTACCGCATTAAATATATACATATATATATACTTATATATCAATATCCATAACTCAAATTAAATCCATGTAAAAATGAATGATACAACAAAAACTTATCTTTTTTTTTAAAAATATATATTACGAATACATATACTAAAAGCAATGTGTATAGAACATCAGCCAATGTGTACAGCACTTAAAAGTAGTTACAGCTGATGTGTAGTCCCCAAATGAGGCAGTGTGATTACAAGACAAGATAGCAGAACAGAGGAAAATGCTCTTTGCCCCAAACCGGTAGATGACCTTCTAGCTACCGCAGACTTTGATTGATGAAAGGGATGGATTTATATATTCGTAGCAATACTACAATGGGATTAGTCACCGGCTCTACCTGACTTTGTGCTAATTAGACTTAGTGGAGCACCATGCTGTGTTATCTCTACTATAAGAAGGGATACGGAGGTCTTCAGAAAGCTCTGTAAGATCTAAAGGAGCATTGAGGCATTAAAAATCAATTAGTGAAAAGGAATGGAAGCAGAAATGTAGGTATTGCAGGTCATTAATTGGGGGCTGGCCTTGCTTTACAGGTGGAAAAAGTACTGGTTAAAGAAGGGAGAAATGTGGATGCTCATTTGTTTACATACATTACCTTTTATTGCACCAGCTATGAGCTTAAGAAATATTGATATGGTTTTGCTTGGAAGAGACTTAAGTCAGATGCTTCCTTAATGCAGTGAACCCAAGGCCATTAATGATGTGGGTTTCAAGTAGAACTCTTAGGGGCTAAAGAATTAGTTAGGCCATATGTGTAAATATATACGGGGAGAAAACTTTTGTGGGATTGAAAAAATGGGTGTCTCACCTTTAAATGAATAATAGGTGATTATATCTGTTGCTATAGAGGAAAGTGTTGAAAATTGGTGAACCATGCTGCTTTGATATATTTGGTTGAAGTGAATGCAGCTTGTAAAAATGCTGCTGCACATATGCTTGTTGTAACAACAATGTTTTTTGTTTAGTTACATTGTAATTAAACTTAGTTGAAAATGAACAAGCTGATGACAGCTTGATACATTTAGTGTTGAATGACTAGTTTAGGTGGCTTATTTATGTCTACATGTAAGGATCGACCTGATTAAGTAACAAGTAAAAAAAAATAGCGGAATAAATTGAGAAATTGAAACACACAAATTTAACGTGGAAAAACCCCTCCAAAGAGGATAAGAAACCACGGGCAAAGATAATTTTACTATAATGGCAAAAGAATGAAGAGTACAAAAGATGGAGATAAAAAATTAAACCCCAAAAACCCGAAAACAAAGAACCCTCAAAACGTAAACACAAAATTCTCTAAATGTGTTATGAGTTCTAATATCTAATGGGTGTATTTTCTAAGGTTGTAAAAGAGCCTATTTATAGGCTAAATTCATAGGTCAAATAATAATAAAATAATCTAAACTAATCAATGTTTGATTGAAACAAATAAACAGAGTTTAACTAGAAGATTACTTCTCAAATTTGACTGAAATAGGAGTCATACTTAACAAATCTCCACTTTGACTCATATTTCCACAACGTCATCTTTGCTAAAGCCTGCCACGAGCCTATCTTGAACCATGCAGGGAATTAACTGAGTCGAATCTGTGCTTAGAAACTGGAAGACTTCTAGCCTTCGACTTGTACACTGCCAAATCAAAACTAACCCGGGTTTGATTTTCACGAACACAGTACCCTAACTTTTCAAAACCTGTATCCAAAAGAGAACCTCTCTTCAACGAAACGATCATACATTTTTCCCTCCTATAACCAAGTTGCCTCCGCTTTAAATGAGTTGACTTCGACTCTGTAACGGACGAGGGACGTCCGATTTCACCGGTCACTGTAGAACTTTCCAGAATATAAAGACTGCCAGTTCTTTTACCTTTTAACAAAACGAGAGCTCCACGAGATACTTTAATGCCGCTCGACTCGATGTTGATTCTACATCCTTTCAAGTCTAAAATACTCAAGGAGATGAGATTCTTTCGTAAATCAGGTACATACCTAATGATCCTGTCCAAACTAACTATGACAACGAATAAGGCAAGCGCACCTATCGTTTGGTAGTATAGCTATGGCAAGACCGGAAATATCGTATCCTCAAGGACCAAGAGTACTAGTAATTACTATCTTTCTATTATTTAGCCTAAGAATTAAAGGAATTGATGTTTAATCTAAAACTAACTAATTACTAAGCTAAAGATTCTAAGACACAAAGAATGAATTGGGGAAATACTTTTGGGAAAACCAATTGATTAAGACAATACCCGAGGAAGAATCCACCTAGACTTCACTAGTTATTTAACTCTGAACCAAACGATTTATTCACTTGACTTGATCCGTAGGATTCCCTAATTTATATTAATATCTCTTTCGAGGCTACTAATGTCTAACCCTAGGTTGATTAATTGAAATCTCTTTCTAATTAAAACCCCTAGAGTTGCATTAACTCGATTTATAGACTCCCATATTAGGTTTGACCCTAATCCGACAGATTTTCGTCGTCCTATTTCTAGGAGTGTGATCAACTCCGCTTAATTATGCTAGATCTACTCTTAAACAGAGACTTTTGCTCCACTGCCTAAGCACATCAATACTTAAATCAATATCCTGAAATATCAAAGCAAGAATTAAGAACACATAATTAAGAACAAATCAAATATTTATCATATAGTTCAGAAAATAATAACAAGATCCATCTTAGGTTTCATCCTCCTCAGGTATTTGAGGGGTTTAGTTCATGTTTATAAAAGAATACATCTCAAAAGAAATTATAAAACAAAACATAAGAAAAACCCTAAAACCCCCTAAAGGAAATTGAAGGGAAGATCTTCCATCTTGAATATGATTCCAGCTTCTTGAGATGAATCAACAGGCTGTCTTCGAGTAAATCCCACAATTCGGCCATTTCTGGCTTGGCTCCTCGGCTTCCTTGAACGCCCTTTTTTAGGTTGCCCTTTAAGGTGTTTATATAGACTTTTGGAATGTCTTTCTTTGCCTCTAAGTATCCTTTTTCGAGTAGAATTAAAACAGGTCACGTTAAGGACACGCCCGTATAAATTGAGCCCAGACCGTGTTCGAGTCTGCTAAAGTGGCACAACCGTGTGGCGAATTCCAGGCCGTGTGGATTTCTTACTTTAGCCTATTTTCTCTGTTTTTGGCCCGTTTCTCGTTCTTTTCATCCTTTAGTGCTCTCCTAAGTATAAAACATGAAATTAAAGGATTAGGAGCATCAAATTTCACAATTCAGGGGATAAATCATCCAAAAGTATGCCAAATGCGGTATTAAAATATGCACATATTACGGTTTATCACCTAACATCTTAGAGTGTCCTAATTGTCCCATCGTGTATCCTAATTTTAACAGTACCAATACCAATTACCTTACTAGATGAATCGTTTCCCATGCACACAACTCCACCTTCAACCGAACTGTATGTGGAGAACCATTCTCT
The DNA here is from genome assembly GCA_025503065.1 of Gossypium bickii. Taxonomy (NCBI): domain Eukaryota; kingdom Viridiplantae; phylum Streptophyta; class Magnoliopsida; order Malvales; family Malvaceae; genus Gossypium; species Gossypium bickii. Next base: position 24,877,781 of record CP106711.1, on the reverse strand, counting down.
ATTGGGACACATGTGGAAAGAACATCCCAAATCTAGGATCCACTAGGACGTGAGCTTGGAGTTATCGCTCGTTGACACTAACAAGAAATTATCACCGCTTTCATCGACCAAATTAGCACCAGCTACATCTTCCTCGTTACTCTCAGCAGCTCTTTTATTTCACAATTTATAACAATCTGCTTTGACGTGGCCTAACTTTTTACAATAACGACACCTTTTGTCTCGTTTCCTTGATGCTATCAAAACGGAAACTTGCCTATCTGCCTTGCTATCCAAATGAAGCTCATTGTCGAGTTTGTCTCTACTCAAAAAATGACCCTTCACATCTTCGAACGAGAGTTTGTCTCTGCCATAAATCAAGATCTCCCTGAAAGACTTGTATGAAGGGGGTAAAGAGCACAATAATAGTATAGCCTGATCTTCATCGTTAATATGAACCTCAACATTCTTTAAATCATTTAAAAAAGTAATGAATTGACTGATGTGATCTCTAAGAAGCTCACCTTCGTTCATGCGAAACGTAAATAGACGTTGTTTCAACGCTAAACGGTTAGCTAGTGACTTAGTCGCATAAAGAGTTTCTAACCTTTTCCACAAGGCAGATGAGGTTTTCTCCATCAATACCTCCTGCAATATCGTATTCGTGAGGCACAACTGGATTACAGACAGAGCCTTTTCATCAAGCCCTTCCCATTCTGTTTTATTTAGATTCTCAGGCTTTTTCCTGGTAACAACCTTTTTCAAACCGGATTGAACTAGAATTGCCATCATCCGAACTTGCCACAGATTGAAACTTGTCTCACCATCGAACTTTTCAATTTCAAACCTTGTTGCTGCCATATCTGAATAGGATGATCTATGAAAATTGAACTAACTTTGATACCACTTGTAAGGAAACGACTCGATTAAGCAATAAGAAAAAATAGCGAAATAAATTGAGAAATTGAATACACACAAATTTAAAGTCGAAAAACCCCTCCAAAGAGGATAAAAAACCACGGGCAAAGATAATTTTACTATAATGGCAAAAGAATGAAGAGTACAAAAAATGGAGATAAAAAACTAAACCCCGAAAATCTGAAAACAAAGAACCCACAAAACGTAAACACAAAATTCTCTAAATGTGTTATGAGTTCTAATATCTAATGGGTGTGTTTTCTAAGGTTGTAAAAGAGCCTATTTATAGGCTAAATTCATAGGTCAAATAATAATAAAATAATCTAAACTAATCAGTGTTTGATTGAAACAAATAAATAGAGTTTAACTAGAAAATTACTTCTCAAATTTGACTGAAATAAGAATCATACTTAATAGTACAAGCAATGTTCATCAAGTTATTAGGCTACTTAGTAGTATTTGATGATGTATTTGGCTATAAATGTATTGAAAAAATGAGCAAAATGAGCTAAAAGCCACAAGCTCCCTTGGTGCACATTTGTGAGCAAGTAAAAATTTTTCTTGCATCTTGCTGCCTTGTACTGTGTCCTGTTTTTCTTCGTTTGCTCTTCCAAAACGCCAACAGAAAGAAATGCAGACAGGGAGAATGAATATGGGCAAGTTGAAGCAATGGTGGTATGGTTACTTGGATTTCCAGCTGGCAATCGAAACAGGCAAATGAAAACAAACAAACAGTTTTTATACATCAACTGACTCAAGCAAATCCGTGAACACAATTGCATGTTCCTTTCCTTAACAAGTAGACAAAAGTCCTGTAATTTGAGAAAAAAATTGGTGTATACATGCTAATGAGAAAGGGCAGTAATTCTGTTAACAAATTTAGAAATGGCATGTATAGATAGATATGTGAGTTAAGATCTTCAATGGCAATAGAAGAAGAAACTTTCTATAAACAAATAGAACACTGTGTAGTTCCCATAGACATCAACTAAAAGCACATCTGTTTTGCATCTTCATACTTCAATGGCTATTAAATCCCCAACTGCTGTGCTATCATTGCCAGAAATTTTATCACACTTCATGGCTTTTCATTCTTCATTGTCATTAAGGTGCACAAAATAGTTCATCTTCATACATGACCTCGCTGGGAGGAATTATACTTTTCATTTCAGAGTCTGCTTTCTTTTGCAGTTCCAGTGCATCCTGTAGAGTCGACTCTACTTCACCCATGGATGGTCGTTCATCTGCGCTATAAGAGATACAAGACATAGCAATCTCCACATACTTGTTGAAGCACTCTGGGGCTATCCTCCACTCTGGGGCTATCCTCCCCTTTAAATATGGATCAATATTGTGATAAATTGTCCCATTCTTGAAACACCAATTTGCCCAGGCAGCCAAAGATCTTTTCTGACCATTTGCTTCAAAGACTCGTGTTTTACCACAAATTACTTCGAGTAAAACAACACCAAATGCATAGACATTATTTTTTTCCTGACAGATTTTCTGAATCAAAGTATCCGAAAGTAGCCATCACATCTAGCGACTCTTTTTTAATTGAAGCTTTTGACATGCTATGAGGCCCTAACCTGGACAAAAAGAACCCAGAAAGCTTAGGAACCAATTCATGATCTAAAAGAATAGTGTTGCTGGTCACGTTGCGGTGCAGTATTATATACTTTACTCCGGTATGAAGGTAATGTAATCCACGCGCTGCACCAATGCAGATTTGTAGCCTCTTTTCCCAGGCAATTGGATTGCAACTGATACCATTACCATGGAGACAATCAAAGAGCGACCAATTGCTCAGGTATTCATAAACAAGGATTGTTTCCCCCTTCTCATTGCAGAATCCAATGAGAGATTCAACATTTAAGTGGTTCAGCTGGCTAAGGAATACCACTTCAGTTCGGAACGCACTAAGACTAAATTTCATGCGTCTGATAGCAACTGTAAAGGTCCCATCATCTATAACCCCTTTGTAAACAGATCCAAAACTACTTATACCAATAATAAAGCCTTCATCGAAGTTGGCAGTCGCAGCTTTGATCTCTGCTAGTGAAAACTGACGAATGCATAGTTCCTCCGGAAGTGTGGAATTTGGTTGACTCCCTCGTCGCGAAACGGAGCGAAATGCTTTTTTAGAGACTTGAAAGAAATGTAAATGTGACATTGAAGAAGTCTGCGTTCTTTTTTTTCTGAAGAAAAGGGTCGATCATACAGTAGACAGAGAAAAAAATGTAGAAGATTACTGAAGAAGTTAGAACCTGGGTTTTGAGAGTTGATCGAAGGAGGCTGTTGGGCACCCTTTTCTTTATTATCTAAGGTGAAGACAAAAACATGCAGACAAGCAAAAGGCCAAAAGCATAGAGTGCCCTGAGAGAACTGAAATACTTCAGCACTAATTAAGGTTTGATTTTTCTTATATGAATCCATAAATAAACGAGCACAAATGACAAGCAACCTGTCAAATTAGGTTAAAAATAGTAATTTTTGTTTAACTCATATTATATTTTAGTCATTCATGTTTAAAATATTATATTTTACTCATTTATGTTAACCTATGTTAACGGTAAGCTAACATGGTACGTTAAATCATCATTTCAAACAAAAAAATTAGGTTAAATTATACAATTGGTCCCCATATTTTTTCATTTTAAACAATTTAATTTTTTTCTTTATGTTCGTTTAACTTTTCTTTTTTATCTTTATTTTTCATTCTCTTTTACTTCTCTCTCTATTTTTCTTCATTCTCCATCTCGTTCAACGTAATTTTTCTATGTTTTCCACTTGTTGAAATATTTTTATGTTTATAAAAAAAGAAAAGGCGAAAGTCTAAACCAAAATAAAACATGCATAGCATATTCTCACCCCGCAATTACAAACCCTCATCAACCATCATCGCTTTAATGTTGTATCTCTTAATGACTTAGTCCACAAGCTCGCCTTATTTGAAGACCTCATCAGTCGTGACTTATGGTAGTCCATCCTCAGCAAAGTTTCTCGAACTCATTCCCTTAACCTCCTAATCAACCCTTACGACCACCTTATTTATCTTACCTACAACATTTTCACCCTCTTGAAACTACGTTGTTTCACGGATTCTTCAAATGAGCTCTACACTCTCAATGACTAAAACGACCACCATAGCAAACTTACCCTTAATTTTACCTAAACCAGTTTGGTTCCATGCTCCCTTTCTCTCTTCGGTTCATCCATGCTCGACTTCCAATCAAGCTTACTTGAAAATATCCAATAAAGTTTAGATCAATTTTATTGTTTGCTTAATTTTATTTGTCAAAAAAATAAAAGCAAATGAAAGGAAATGAATATTCTACACGATTCTATAAAAGTTTGGAAATGAAAAAAAATATTTTGAATATAAAGAATTCAATTTATGTTTAGATTTGATTAAGGATATGGTTTTTTATATTTATTAGTTAGATCCAATTTTAGTTTCAAAATTAGGTTATATTCAAATTGAGATTTGATTAAGAATGATTGATATTCGATTTTCAGTTAAATTCAATTTAGGAATCATGTGAAAGAAACAAGAACTTGTTTATTTGGTGGGTAAAGGTTATGTTTCTACAGTGAAGAATATGACAAGAGAGAAAAATAAAGGAGGAAAAGAAAAGGAAAGTAAAGAAATATAAAGAAAAAAATACAGGAACGAGTTTTAACAAATGGAAAATATAAAAAAGAACCACGTTAAAAGAAATGAGAGGAAGGGAGGAAAATAGAGAGAGAAGGAGAAGAGAATGAAAAAAAAAAGTTCAAAGAACATAAAAAAAAAATTAAATTGCTCAAAACGAAAAAATAAAAGGACCAATTGTATAATTTAACCTAAAATTTTTGCTTGAAATTATGATTTAACATGCCAAGTCAATTTACCGTTATACGGTTAACGATAATTAACACTCAGTGACTAAAATATTACAGTACGATAACATAAGTGACTAAAACATAATATTTTAAACATAAGTGACTACAATATAATCTAAAACAAATAAAAATGATTATTATATTTTAATAGTTTATATGTCAAATGAAGAATCTATTTTATTTATTTATTTACTCTTCCCAATAACTTCCTTGTCAATCTAATATTTTTCAAATATCTTCCAAATACTTATTTGGTTAATTTTTTTTAATTATTTAAATTATCCTATCACATTTTTTCTAAATTAAAATATAGTTCATGTTCCAAAAAGTATAAAAAATTAAAACATATAATTGATGATTTTAACCTTCAAATAAAAAACATTTAATTTATTTATAAAAATAAATACCACAAAAAATTATTATTATTTAAGCGGAAAAAGGAAAAAGGAAGGGATGAATGAATGAAGACCAGTAGTTCTAACTTCCTAAGCCAAGGAATCAACCCCAATACCCACAAGAAACTAACAAGGCCAGTAGTTCAACAAGTGAACAAGAGAAACAACAGCAGAGGCAGCAATAACAAGTAGAATCTGAAGAAAGCAAAGGCAACATGAGCCTATAGAGATACCCAAACTCCATCTCCCAAAACCCAATAGGAGAACTTCAGTTTTTTTTTTTTTTTTTTCCTTTTACCAAGAAACGACAGCTTCGACCAATACACTAGGTTTAGCACAATGTCTTCAAGCCAAGGAGGGGAGGGGTATATGTACTGAGGTGATACAAGGCCCTTGGTTAGAGTAGGTCAAAAATGATTAAAAAAAAAATGGGATTGGGCTGCTCTTGTTTACCGACAAACAAGTTTAATGAAGAACCAAGTGAAAATTATTTGAGAAAAGAGAGAGGCTCTGACTTTTCACCTAAGCAACAAACAAAGAAACAATCAACTCGTTTCAGTTCATGGTTTAGGATTCGGTTCAAACTATTTACCAATTTCAATTTTATTTGGGGATTAAAACAAATGCCTAACTGGTGAAAATTTATAAGATTTATTTATTAATAACGTGGAAATTTAAAAAAATGAGTTGGAATGCGAACTTGGATTTCCGTTACTCCTTATATTCATAATGACCAAAATGAAAATAGATTTAAATTTTGATATTTAAAATGTAAATTTTTTATTTTAAGTGTTTAAAATGAAAATTTATAAAAGTTTGTAAGTATCTGTGTAATTTACTATAAAATAATAATTTATTTTGTATAAGTTTTAACATTATCTTTTTATAATTTTATAATTATTTTTTCACATGGTATAAATCAAAATTAAATCATTAAGTATGGTAATTTAATTTATTTTACACCTAAAAGTGTAGTAATACCTATCATTGATTCATCGGCTCAAGAAAATAATGCAAGTGACTCATTAAATTCATTAATTGTTGACGTCCCCACCCCAAACCCACTTCCCACTTCCCAAATCTGTAATCTATTATTACCTATTAATATAAAATAAGACATGACACCCAAAAAAGAAAAAGACAGAAGGAGCACTGTTGCTGTTTTAAGATGTTGAGACGTAATTTTTTTTTACTTCAAATAAAAAAAAAAAACGAAAGAGAGAAAAAATAAAGCAAAGAAAAAAATATCTTATCTGCTACTGCCGCCGCTGAGCCGCACACGACCAAGCGGAATCTATGGCCACAAATTTGTTAATGTTTTTATTTTTTATTTTTAGACGTTCAAAGGCACACCAGATCTCAACTTACCTTGAATCCGTCTAGGTTCAATTTCAATTGAATTTGAGTTAAATTTTAACAAATTAATTAAATTAACTTAATTCCATTTAGATCTATATATTTATAATATGTGTAAAAGGAAGTCCAAAACAGCTTCTTACCTTCTTTTTCTTTCTATTTCTATTTTTTTTTTATAGATAAATTATCAAGTGTTGTTTGCATGTCAAGGTAGTAAATTTGATGATTGAAATTGAAAATGTTGTGATCATGTTATTATCAGTTTAAAGATACTTTGAATATTCTTGAAACATGTTTCGAATATTCCATAATGTTCAAAAAATGATATGGTAATATTTTGAGCTAAACTAGGTGATTTTATGGGTATTTTTAGGTCCTGATAAATTTGTTTTAATACAAATGGTCAGATATATCGGTATAAGTAAATTAGTAACAAAAAAATGAACAATGCTAGCCAGATGTATCGACATAAGTACCCACTTATACTAATACAACTGAGTCAAACAAGTATCCCTTCCTTGTTTTGAGTTGTTTTGAACCTAAATCTGAACACCTAAAACTCATTTGAAAATGCTTCTAAAATGTTTTAAATAACCCTAAGTGATTATGATTAATGTGATGGTCTTGTATGAATTGACTATTTCTCGGATATTTTTAATAAAACTTGAATAGAAATTAATTTGAATTGTTTCAGCAATGAATGAGATATCTCAAATCAGACTCGAAAATCAAATCGGGTGTGAGGTATTACATTTCTTCAGAAAATTTCACCTTTATATTTGATAAATATAAATCTCAAAATCCTAAGCTAATCTTATCACAAATTCTAAGTTTCTCTATAAAGGTTGTAATAGTGTCGATCATGGATTTGCTGTATATGATACTAATACTATAGGACCTCATTGGTACGTAAGTGCTTTTACTGTTGTGCGAATAAGAAGTGTTTTTAACTTAATACATGTATTTAGTTTATTTGAAGCAATAACAAAAATATTTGTAGCTAAACATCTTTCACAATGTTGGAGAGAGAGTTCAGCAATAGATCGAGAAAAACATAAAAAACAGCACACATAAAAGGTAGGAGAAAAACAAGAAACGAAATATGAGGAAAAACAATTCTTTATTAAGGCACCAGATATCTTACACAAAACATGTCTTTAGTATGAACTCCCTGAATGGCTTTCAGTTCACATGAAGCAGCATATATAATTTTCACCATCATCAATACAAAACTATTCATTGTTTCTTCTGCCGAGACTTGAGTTCCTTCACCCTCTCCTCCGTAGCCTTCAACGCTGTCCCGTATATGCTTATTAACTGCAGAGCGTAACGAGTCAAAAGGGTTATTATTTATTATTACAACTCTGCTTAAAAACACCTAGAGTTGCTATTTCCATATGTCAACCAAGGGAAACAAAGGAGTAGCAAGTTTTCAGTTATTCATCTTTATGTAGTTTTGGCCCTCTACATCCCCAATATTTATAGCAATCACGATGAACATGACATGCTTCAAAATCTATACATAATTCAGCAGATAGAGGTAACATCCTTAAACTTACTTCATCAACCTCTTGAGGAGTAATTATAAGCGGTGGAGACATCATTTTGTTGTCGCCTAAAAACACGTGTTAGCAACCCATGCTTCTCACATTGTGCTCCAAAATATATAGAATATATAGCAGTCAAAGCTGTGTATTCTCAATTCACTACCTGCGTACTTTATATTCCTTGCTCCTCTAATTACACGTCCTCTTTTTGGGGTCTCTCCCCGTTCTTCTCTAGTCGTCCCCACAGAATTTTTTTAGGCTAGCAAAAATTAAATTGTAATTTTGCGATAATAAAAATATAATTTTATCATTTTAATAGTTTATATTTTTATAATTTTAAATAATTAAATCAAATTTTTATCATTTTAGGGAGGTCAAAGTGTAATTTTACCTTTACTAATTTAAATTTTAAAAAAATTTATAGGACTTAAATAGAATTTTTTCTATTTTAGGAGGTGGGGCCGTTGCCAACCCCCTAGCTACGCCCTGGTCATCCCCTTTTTCAGAATAATTTTGAGAGTTCTTTTTTTCTACATGCGTTCTTTTTTTTTCCTTTATTTGTGTTGTTTTTTTTTTAGAGTTCTCTTTACTGTGAAAAAAACTGAAAATATATATTTTTTAAAAAAGTCGCTTTCTATCCTCCTTATTACTCCCTTTTTTTTACCAGCTCATTATCCTTTTTTTATGCTTTAAAACTCCTATTTTTAACTCCCATAAGGAAGTTAACTAAAAGTTTTTCCATTGCCCACATATGTACATAAATATTATAACTTTGGCCCACGTGTATATATATATTGAGAATAGATATATTTTATAATTATGTGGAGTGTGTCTCGCATTTTTCCGACACTTTGCATGTACTTATCGCTACCCGTGTTGCGACGTTGAAGACAAATGCAACCTCTTAAAAAGCAAAGGCGACGTTGCGACGAGAAAGCATGTGACACCATGATGATGCGACGTATTCCTCAAATAACGCAACCACGTTTTGACAGTCAAGCAAGACTCTTTCTCCTAGACGAACTCTAATTACTCCAAAGATATTTTAGTCATATTAGCCCTCTAATCTTAGCCTATTTAAAGGGTCATTATAACATTAATAGATGTGAGAAAAAGAGAACTTTTTAATTGAGAGATGGTTTTATTTTCAAGATCAGGGATTTGTACATTTAGGTCATTTATTCTCCATCTTGTACCCTCGTTTGTTTTGCTCATTAGTGAAAAGTCGAAGCCTACTTTACTTATGGTTTTTTTATCCACTTGGTTATATAGATTAGATGAGTTTTTCCGCATAAATTTGTGTACTTAATCTTCTCTATTCTTTTTTTTTTGTTGTTTATTCAGGTTGATTCCTGATAAATTGGTATCAGAGCTTGGTTAGGGTTCGCAATTGACTCGTTCAAAGATGATGACAACGAAATTCGATATCAAGAAGTTCGATGAAATCAAAAATTTCAATTTGTGGCAAGTTTAGATGACTACAATCCTAGTGCAGAACGACTTAAAGGTCGCTACTGATCAAAAGCCTGAAAATTCAGATCAGTCGAAATGGGATGAGCTTGATGAGAAGGCCCTGTCTGCAATTCAGTTGTGCCTCATGAATAATGTGTTGTAGGAGATGCTTATAGAGAAAAAGACATTTGCTTTATGGAGGAAGTTAGAATCCCTGTATATGGCAAAGTCTCCTCTAAATTACTGATTGGTGTTGAAACAATGTTTGTACACATTTTATATGGTCAAATGTGAATCCATTGGGGCTCACATCAGTGAATTTATTACTCTTTTGAATGACATGAAAAATGTCGAGGTTAATATAGATGATGAAGATTAGGCTATGCTATTATTGTGTTATTTCCCCTTCATATAAGACATCTAAGGAGACCTTGATTTACGATAGAGATAAGCTTTCATTCGATGATGTGAAGGGTAACTTGTTGAGTAAAGAAAAACTCGATAATGATTTGGGTTCAGGTAGCAAGTCGGATCAACAAACCTTCATTTGATTGTAAGAAGCAGATAACAATCTAAGGATTCATATCAGGGCAAGCCTAGGTTGAGATCTAAGTCAAGGAATTAAGACAAAACATGTGGCTACTTCAAAAGGTTCGGTCACATCAGGGCAGAGTGTTATAAGATGCGAAATAAAAACAGGAAGGTTACAGAGTGTGACGAGAAGGAGAAGTAGAAGGCTGAGGTAGCTGATGCTAGTGTAGCTGAAAATAAGGGTGATGATTTGTTGCTATTGTATACGACTGAAAGGTCTAAACTTACATCTGGGTGGATCTTAAATTCGAGGTGTTCTTACCATATGTGTTATCAACAAGGACTGATTTTCAACATATAGTCTAGTTGAAGGTGGAGTTGTACTTTTTGGGAATAATTCACCCTATAAGGTAACTGGTATTGGTGCCATTTAGATTAAGATGCACAATGAAAGCATCAGGACACTGTCAGATGTCAAGTATGTGCCTGATTTGAAGAAGAATCTCATCTCTTTGGGTATTTTAGACTCGAATGGTTATGGGATCATCATCGATTCAAACGACATTAAGATATATCATAGAGCTCTCGTTTTGATAAAAGGTTAGAAGACTGACAGCCTATATATTCTGCAACGATTAATAGTGACTGGTACAACAACAATTTCCTCGTCTATTACGGAGTCAGGATTGACTTGATTGTGGCATATACAAATTAGTCATATGAGCAAGAAAGGTATGACCATCTTAAGTAAGAGTGGTATTCTCTCGAGTGCAAAAGTTGGAAAACTAGATTTTTGTAAACATTACGTATGGAAAGCAGACAAGAGTCAACTTTGATTCTGTAGTACACAGCACAAAAGACACCCTTTGCTAGATCCATTCCGATTTATGGGGTCTAGCTCAAGTCACCTCTAAAGGAAGTAGCAGATATCTTTTGACATTTATTAATTACCACTCTAGGAAGGTTTAGGTCTATTTTTTAAAACACAAGAATGAAGTTTTTGGGATTTTTAAACAGTGGAAGACCTTATTGGAGAAGCATACCAGGAAGTTAGTGAAGCGATTAAGTACAGATAATAGACTCGAGTTTTGAGCAGTTGAGTTTAATAACTATTGCAAATATGAATGAATTGACTAACACTGCACAGTTTTCAGTACCCCCAGCAAAATAGCATTGCAGAAAGGATGAACAAAACTCTACTTGAGAGAGCCTGGTGCATGCTTTTCAATGCAAGCTTAGGAAATGAGTTTTGGTAAAAAGTCGGTAATCTGACTAGATATTTAGTAAAATGGTCATCACATCAAGCATTGGATGGAAATATTTTGGAAGAGTTATGGTTAAGTAACCTTTCAAATTACTCTAACCTTAAAGTATTTGGTTGTCTTGCTCATGCACGTGTAAGTGAAGGAAAGCTTGAACCTAAGGTTGTGAAATATATATTTCTTAGTTTTTTCTATTAGTGTAAAGGGTTTTAAATTGTGATTCCCTAAAACTAAAAAAATCATGGTTAGTAAAGTTGTTACTTTTGATGAAATTGTGATGCTTCATTCGAGAAAAGAGTTTACTGTTCTGGTCAACCCAGTAAAGTAAAGTGTTTTAAGCAAGGAAGAGCTAAAGCCAAAGCTGGGTCATGCCGCGATGAGAAAGTTCACCACGTCGCAATGAATTTCTCATTTATGTGAGGCTGGAGGTTCTCCGGAGTAATAGGAGGTTACTAAAACCACTTCAGATACGTTAGAGACTCTATCTGATTCACAAGCATCTCTTACATCTCAACTACAAAACTATCAGTTAGCTAGCGACAGGGAGAGACAAGAGATTAAACCACCATAGAGGTTTTGCCATGAAATCTAGTGGCATATGCTCTAAGCATCTCTGAGAGCATTGATTCAGTTGATCATTCGAATTATTCTGAGGTTATTTAAGCTCCTAATTTCAGCAAATGGCTTGTGGCCATGAAAGAGGAGATGGTGTCCCAGAAAGAGGATTATCGGCTGTAAGTGGGTGTTCAAGAAGAAGGAAGGATTAAATCCAGGTGACACTACGTATAAGGCAAGGTTGGTCGCAAAGGGTTACAACTAAGTGAAGGAAGTTGATTTCCACAATGTTTTCTCTCCTGTTGTGAAACATATGTCCATTCGGGCATTACTGCCCCTTATTATATTATACAACCTTGAATTAGAATAGTTAGATGTGAAGACTGTATTCTTTCATGGTGATCTGGAAGAGGATATTTATATGGAGCAACCTGAAGGCTTCAGAATTGAAGATAAGGAATATCATGTCTTGCTTCTATGAAAATCATTGTACAACCTGAAATAGTCTCCTTAATAGTGGTATAAGAAATTTGATTTTTTTCATGTTAAGCATTGGTTTTGTTCAAAGTAAGTATGACAACTATATGTATTTGCATCGTATAGATGATGGATCATTTATGTTTTGCTGCTTTAAGTTGATAATATACTGATTGCTACTAAGAACTAATTTGAGATTGATAGATTAAAAACCTTGCTTGACTCTAAGTTCGAGATGAAAGATCTTTGTGTAATTAAGAAAATTTTGGGGATGGAAATTTCCAAAGATAGACACTCTGGGAATTGATTATTGTCGCAGCAGAGGTACATGAAAAAGATCTTGGAATGGTTTACGATGCAAAACTCAAAGTTAATTAATACTCTCGTAGCTGCACACTTCAAACTTTCGACTTTAGAGTCACCACAAACCAAGAATGAAGAAAAGTACATGTTCAGGGTTTCCTACTCCAGTGCAATCATTAGTTTGATATACACAATTGTCTACACTCGCCCCAATGTTTCACATGTTGTTAGTGTTGTGAATAGATACATGGCTAGACCCGACAAGTTACACTAGTAAACAGTTAAGTGGATTCTCAAGTATTTGAATGGCACATCTATTTTTTTTTTAAAGTACAGGAAAAGTTTAGAGGGTTTAGTTGGCTATATGGACTCAGATTATGCAAGAGATTTAGACCAAATGAGATCTCTCATAGATTATCTGTTTACTTTTGACAACTGTGTTATTAGTTGGAAGGTTACGCCAAAAGCCACTGTGGCGTTATCAACTAGAGAAGTAGAATATATGACGATCACAGAGGCTGTGAAGGAAGCCATTTAGTTGAGAGGTCTATTTGGAGAGCTGGTCAAGGAAGAATAAAGGATTGTTGTGTATTGCGATAGTCAAAGTGTTATACATCTCACTAAAGATCAGATGTACCACAAAAAGACGAAGCATATAGACATCAGGTATCACTTCATTCGAGAGATGGTTTCTCAAGGGGATGTTCAGACTTCATAATATTAGCACAGAGAATAATCTAGCTGATATGATAACTAAAAGTCTTCCAATTTCCAATTTCGAGCACTATTTGGACTTGGTTAGTATGTTGCAAATATCAAGTTATACTTGTGACGGCGCCTAGAAAAGAAGGTATATTAAATACGAGTCAAGATGGAGATTTATGGAGTGTGTCTTACATTTTTCGGACACTTTGCAGGCACTTACAGCTGCCTGTGTCGCAATGCTGAAGACAGACACAACTTCTTGAAAAGCAGATGCGGCGTCGCGACGAGGAAGCATGTGACTCTTTCTCCCAGACGAATCTTGATTACTCCAAGGATATTTTTGTCATTTTGGCCCTCTAATCTTACCCTGTTTAAAGGGCTGTTATAACCGTAATAGAGGTGAGAAAAAGAAAAAAAGAAATAGAACCTTGTATTTAAGAGAGGGTTTTGTTTTCGAGATTATAGATTTGTACATCTAGGTTAATTTCTTCTTCATCTTGTACTTTCGTTTATTTTGCTTATTAGTAAAAATCCAAAACCTACTTTGCCCGTGGTTTTTTATCCTCTTGGTCATATCGATCAAAGGAGTTTTTCCACGTAAATTTGTGTGTTTGATCTTCTCTACTATTTCCTTTCGTTATTTATTTGGGTTGATTCCCAACAACTTATATGTTAACTTAAAAGTTATTCAACGGTGCATATCTATATATATTATAATTCTATATTATTTTATTATATTAATAAATATTAAAGTATAATTATAATAAATAATAAAAACTATGACATAATAATATACTAAAAAGCATGAAATTCATATGGTTACTACAACGTTTAAACAACTAACACGTTAATCTCGTATAACTTAGTAAGTACTCAAGGATAATCCTACTATCCTATCCAATTGTTAGTGTTGAGCCCTTTAGTAAGAACTATCCAAGGTTCATTTTAAAGGATTCATTTCTCACTACTAAATAAAAGGGTTTAACTTACAAATTAATAATGCATCCCATTTTTTCCTTAGTTCTTAACATGTTCACACATAAATTCATCCTATGTTTATTTGTTCTATAACAGTTCAGTTTAGGCCCTAGTGGGAATAGTACTTTCGAGACCACAAATTCGAGTCAGAAAAATATTTTTATATTATTTTCCGAGTCTATATCATGTGAATTAGTATGTGTGAAATTTCTGTGATTTAATTTGATTATTTGTGTGCTTAATTTGAGAAAAGGACTAAATTGCATTAAATGTAAAATTAGCATGCCATATGAAAAGGTATCTATTTGTTGTGGCTTTTATTATATGAAGTCCATTTGATGTTATTATGCCATTATTAAGTTGATGGACAATTATGTCCATAGTTTAAATGTTAAACCATTAATGTTTCATTAAGGGCAAAAATAGAAATGAATAATTAATGTTAATTAAATAAACAAAACATGATTTTTGCTTCATCTTTTCATCATTCTTGCCGAAAATCAAAAAGAAAATAAGGGTTTAAAGCTTTCAAACATTCGGCCATGGATGTTCTTTGATTCAAGGTATGTTTTGCTTAGATTTTTTATAATTTCTATGTTTTTGTAATTGTTGCGTAGTGTTCTTCAAAACCCATGTTTCAATTTTGTGAATTGATGAAGATTTTGAAATATACCATTTATGAACACATGAGTTTTGTGATGTTTGAAGATGAATTATGAAAGATGTGTGATAGATTAACATAGTTTGTCTTTAAATTTTTGATGAATTTGAGTGATTTGAACTTAATTGAGAAAATAATATTTTGGAGGACTAAATTGTGAAATAAATGAAATGTATGGACTTATATTGAGCATGGGAATTTTCGGCTTAAGCATAATATGTGCAAATTTTGTGTATTTTGTGATTTTGTGAAATAGGGACTAAAATGTCAAAATGTGAAAATATGAGGGCTAATTTGTAAATTACCCTAAATATGTGTTCTTGGATTAAATTGAATGAATTGGTGAATGAATAAGTTAAATTTGAATATGTATAGATCAAGAACCGAAGAAAACAGATTTAGATCGCGGAAAGTCGAAAGTGATCGAATAGTCGAGTCCGTACGTTATCCGAATCCGAGGTAATTCTATATACAAATAAATGTATTTGTATTGATTTATGTATGTTCATGTGAAATCTCATTGTGATGAATGCGTACGAGAATGATAAATATATGAAATCCGAGGAAGTATCAATAGTGTAACAATGTCCGAGAAGCCCCATGCGAACCTAGGAATAGATAGGATTATATATATCATAACATAGGTTTCCGATATGTGATAACATGTAAGACCACGTCTGGGATGTTGGCATTGATTCGAGATTTCGTGTAAGACCACGTCTGGGACGTTGGCATCGATATGAGATTTACGTGTAAGACCATGTCTAGGACATTGGCATTGTATTAATTCATGTAAGACCCTGTCTGGGACAGTGGCATCAATATTTTGTTACATGTAAGACCACATCTGGGATGTTGGCATTGTACGACTATTCCGAGCATTCTGAGTATCCTATTTGATTCTGAACGATTCAACGGGCAAGTCTGAGAAATGAATGACTATATGAGTTGTATATCCGTTTCAGGTACGTTTGATATATATGCTTTGAATAGGCATGAAAGGTGAGTAAATACATATATAGATGCAATGAGCTAAAATGTGATATAAGAATAAATGTGATAAGAGCAAATGAGATAGATGGAAATATGATGGTTGATAAGCAATAGCTAAATAATGAGCCAATGAAGAATTATGAATTTACTATTGAGATATGTTAATGATTCATGTATTGATATAATAATGTGAATTATATGTTAAGTTTATTTGTATATGGCTTACTAAGCTTTTGCAAAGCTTACTTTGTGTGTGTTTGCTCTGTTTTATAGATCGTCAAAACTAACGAGGGCTCGAGGATCGTCACCACACTACTCAAATCACATTTTGGTACCTTTTGGAAATGTATAGATATTAAAGTATGATATGTATAGTCTACTTGTTTTGGAATATGTTTAAGATAAGTATATAGCCATGTGATATGGTGAGATTAATGGTTGTCTTATGAATGAGTAGCCGTGTTGTATGATGCTTGGTTTTGGTATGTATTGATGGCTAGTAAAATGGACAAAGTATGGCAAGCTTGTTGATGCATAGTTAATATATTATTGATGGTAAGCTTGTGATGGATTATACTTTGAAATGTTTGTGGTTATGTTGAGATAAATGGTTTCTAAGTTGGAGTGTTTGCGATGTTTACAAATGGGTATAAATGATGCACAAATTGATATGTTTTGGTTGTCATTGATGTATGGAAAGATGCTTGTATGTGCTTGTAGGGATGACCCAATGTGTGGGTGGCATTTTGGCCTTGCAAATGGCCTATAATTGCTCACAACAGTGAGCACACGGGCGTGTGGGTCGACCGTGTCCTTCGTGGTTGCATTTCAAAACAAGTCAGTTTCGACCACGGGCTGGACACACGGGAATGTGACTGGCCGTCTGGTGCAAGTCAGTAGCGACCACGAGTGAGACACACGGGCCTGTTCACGGCCGTGTGGACAAGTCAGTATGTATGCCCTGTTTTGGCACAGCTTAGACACACGGGCGTGTCTGAAGCCATGGGAGGCACACGGCCTGCCCACACGGGCGTGTGACCTCTGTAACTTAGAAAATTTTCTAAATTTTTGAGAATTTCTGTATGTGTTCGGTTTAGTCCCGGCCCTATTCTAAAGCATGTTAGAGGTCTCAAAGACCTATATAAGGGACACTTTGATGTGAATTGTCAAACTATGTTATGAAATGTCCGTAAAAGGTTTCGTTTTGTCCGATAATACCTTTAACTCTAGACTGGCGATGGTTACGGGTTAGGGGTGTTACATGTTCCTTGTGCAAGCCTTACTTTTTATTTTCAATTTCCTTATTATGGGCATATAAATTAAAAGGGTTTGTTCTTAATTTTATTTCTTATGACTCATAGCTTAATTTAGTGTTAAACACATAATCCTTTTATTTTGTTGGCTTATTTCAAATTTCATTTTTTCACATTGTTTGTGCCCTAGCATGCATGTGCCAGAGCTTAAGAAAATGCAATTGAATATCTGGATGAAGTGCAGTATCTACAAGTGTAAATGTCAAGTTGTAATATAGTAAATTTACAATGAAATACTAGAAAGTATTCCGAAAATCATACCCAATGGAGGTTTGTTTAAACTAAATTATTAGTAAGGAATAACACACTAACTAAGTCTAAATAGCTACTCACATACTAATCATATTATGATAGAATAATAAATAGATGAATCACAAAATAAAAGTAAAATATATAAAAGCTAAAACACCAAAATCACAGTCAATATAGGTAGAGAGAAGGGTGACTCACCTCCATTTTCATGATTAACTTAGATCTAGAATTTTAATAATTAGCTAAAAATTAGCCTAATTAATACCTTTCGGCCTATAACTAGATTAATTGGTCAACTTAATTTACTTATCTTTCGACCTGATAAATTAAATTGATTTAAATTAAGTTGGTGCTAAGAAAACTATCCTTTTGGCCTCATATACCTAAATTATTTCCTAAAGTCTTCAATTTTAGGGTTTAATTCACTTAACCTAATCCAACTAACTAGTATCGAAACCCTTTACCCAAGCCAATCACTCCCACTTCAACTTGTTAACCTTCCTAGGGCTTTAGTTCATGGTCATTCTAGATGCAATCTCTCCTACCTGATTATCAAACATTCAAATAAATGTAAATATAAAGAGAAGGAAAAGAATTATCAGAATCCAAAATTCTTGAATCGAAGTTTGGATGGTTGAGCCCATTGTTGGATCTGGTGTCCTAAGTGTAGTATTTTCGTTTATATACACTTGTAATTTTTTCAAACAAATTGGTAAAATAATTCACAGATTTCATTAATATACTTTGTATAATTGTCCTCATGTGGTTTTTGCATGCAAAGCAAAATAGAAGTAAATATTGACTCACTAGTTGTCTAATATTTAAACTAATACTAAGTGGTATTACGTGGTCAAATTGTAATACGAAAAGACAACTTTTATTAGCAGACAAACCTAAACTTGTCCTTAGTTTAATCGAAAATGAGCAAATCAATTGAAAGACTAATATGATGCCTATCAAGTCCAATTGGGGAGATGCTTTATCTTGGACATCGGAGCATATGAATATCAGAATATAGATACATATATGTGATTTACTGGACTGATAATACATCGGACTAGACCCAAGAAGAATGAAAAATGAAAATGACTTGGAAATGAATTTATAATTTTCGAATAAAATGAAGTTAAAAAATGGAAATAAATAATTTGGTCATAATAAATCGTTAAATGTAGAAATATTAAATATATTTTCTTATAGATTCTTTTACAGTAAAGTCATCATGGTTTTAACGGAATTAGAATTGGGTTGAGAAGATTATTTAATTGGAAATTAATTGAGATATTTATTTTGGGAAATAGAAAAACAAATGTTGGGTTGGATCGAATTGTATAGTACTAGGTTAAAAGTCTTGAGTTAAAAGTCCGGAAAATACTTGTCCTTAGTTTAATCGAAAATGAGCAAATCAATTGAAAGACTAATATGATGCCTATCAAGTCCAATTGGGGAGATGCTTTATCTTGGACATCGGAGCATATGAATATCAAAATATAGATACATATATGTGATTTACTAGACTTATAATACATCGGACTAGACCCAAGAAGAATGAAAAATGAAAATGACTTGGAAATGAATTTATAATTTTCGAATAAAATGAAGTTAAAAAATGGAAATAAATAATTTGGTCATAATAAATCGTTAAATGTAGAAATATTAAATATATTTTCTCATAGACTCTTTTACAGTAAAGTCATCATGGTTTTAACGGAATTAGAATTGGGTTGAGAAGATTATTTAATTGGACATTAATTGCGATATTTATTTTGGGAAATAGAAAAATAAATGTCGGGTTGGATCGAATTGTATAGTACTAGGTTAAAAATCTTGAGTTAAAAGTCCTGAAAATACTTGTCCTTAGTTTAATCGAAAATGAGCAAATCAATTGAAAGACTAATATGATGCCTATCAAGTCCAATTGGGGAGATGCTTTATCTTGGACATCGGAGCATATGAATATCAGAATATAGATACATATATGTGATTTACTGGATTGATAATACATCGGACTAGACCCAAGAAGAATGAAAAATGAAAATGACTTGGAAATGAATTTATAATTTTCGAATAAAATGAAGTTAAAAATGGAAATAAATAATTTGGTCATAATAAATCGTTAAATGTAGAAATATTAAATATATTTTCTTATAGATTTTTTTACAGTAAAGTCATCATGGTTTTAACGGAATTAGAATTGGGTTGAGAAGATTATTTAATTGGAAATTAATTGAGATATTTATTTTGGGAAATAGAAAAACAAATGTCGGGTTGGATCGAATTGTATAGTACTAGGTTAAAAGTCTTGAGTTAAAAGTCCTGAAAATACTTGTCCTTAGTTTAATCGAAAATGAGCAAATCAATTGAAAGACTAATATGATGCCTATCAAATCCAATTGGGGAGATGCTTTATCTTGGACATCGGAGCATATGAATATCAGAATATAGATACATATATGTGATTTACTGGACTGATAATACATCGGACTAGACCCAAGAAGAATGAAAAATAAAAATGACTTGGAAATGAATTTATAATTTTCGAATAAAATGAAGCTAAAAAATGGAAATAAATAATTTAGTCATAGTAAATCGTTAAATGTAGAAATATTATATATATTTTCTCATAGATTTTTTTACAGTAAAGTCATCATGGTTTTAACGGAATTAGAATTGGGTTGAGAAGATTATTTAATTGGAAATTAATTGAGATATTTATTTTGGGAAATAGAAAAACAAATGTTGGGTTGGATCGAATTGTATAGTACTAGATTAAAAGTTATGAGTTAAAAGTCCTGAAAATACTTGTAATTGGACCCGATATGGGAGAGGCCCAAAAGTCTCTAATGTTAAAAGAAAGGGACAACAAACCCTAGTATTATTAACTAAGGTTTTCACCCCCTATACTTCTAGTTAAATTAGGAATTCGTTTTTCTAGTTGAAATAAACTTCTAAAATTTAATAATGGTTTTACTTTTTTTCCCTATAAATAATGGTACCGATAGGGTTGTTTAGACAACTTTAAGATATTGTTACTCGGCCCGAAAATAGTGAGAGTTTATTCTCAAATATTAAAATTTTTTTCTAGAATAACAATTTTTTCGGTTTCTATTGAGAAAAGATTTTCGTTTTCACACTAAAATAAAGAAAACTATTTCTGATCTATGTTTGATTCGAATTGTTCGAGCTACACTCGAAGCAGTTCGCACTACAATAATAGCGGAGAAGGTCGTTCAGTTAAAAGCCAAGAATGACAAAGATCCATCTAGCCGAAAACAGGTGCGATTTTGGTAAAGTGTTTATTGTTATAAATATCACAAATCGGCTCGATTTTCAAATTTTTTTATTTTCTGCTGTGAAAGAAAATCGTTTTCAAACTAGATTTTTTCCAACACCTATGAATGATGTTGATCTTTGATTTGGCAAAGAAGAAAATAACAAAAAATAATAATTAAAAGAAAAGATAAATGAAATTGATATTAAAATTAACTTATTTTTTTAATAATTGAAACGAATATTGAAATCTACCTAAAACCCTAATTAATCCTATGAAAGAACTTAAAAACAAAAATCAAACCTTCCTAATCTGATCTTATAAGCTAATATTTATAGTGTTTAAGTTGTATGACCAAATTAGGTTAATTACAATCTATGTAACAGGTTAAATAAGATTGTATGAATTAAAGGTGTTCAATCGGTTAACCGACCTGAACTAACATTAACTGAATTAATCGAATTTTTTAAACCCTTAACTGTTAACCAAACTGAAATTTTTTCAAAAAAAAAAAATTAATCAACTGAACTTTTTCGATTAATTCAACCGATTAACCGAATTAACTAAAATTTATATGTTTTTTTTTATTTTTTTGGTTAAAACAAGTATAAAACACATCAAAAATTAACCAAATTTAATGTAAAATGTATAGAAAAAAAATTTCGGTTAATTAACTGATTTTAAACCGAATTAACCATTAATTGAATTTTCAAAAAATTATTAACCGACCCTCGACCAAATTAATTCGGTTAACCAACTTATTAATCGAATTAATTCAGTTCGGTTGATAAATCAATTTTACCCGAAATTTGTACACCACTGGTATGAACAAAAACACGCATTGTAGATATATAGGCCTTGTCGAACCGATGTCACGACTTCGATGGAAAAATACTTAATCTTCGGGACTAGTTGGAATGTTGCGACTTTGGCTTCCTGATGTCGGAACATCGTTGGCAGTATGCCCCCAAGTTGTAAAAATCAATTAGATGCTTCTCTAAAAGGGAAAAATCGAGAAGCAAGGGCGGCTACAGTTGCCAGGAACAGCAATGGAGATATTGTAGGTAGAACCAACGCGTTGATGCATGTGTCTATAGCATTAGCGGCTGATGCCGAAGCTATGAGGTTGGGCCCCATACTTGCAGCTGATAATAACTGGGAGTCCGTGGAATTTGAATCCAGCAATCTTCAACTGATTCAATGCTTATCGAAAAAGAAACAATGCCCTTGGGAGATTTTTGCAGTTGTTTAAGATATTCTATCTATAGTTTCTAAACTTAAGAGATGTATCGTTTAAGTTTGTCAAAAAGAAACAGTAATAGAGTTGTTGACTAGATCGCAAAAAAACTAGGATTAATTCTTGTCCCTCAAACTGGGTTAAAGTTCCACCTGTGGAACTAGTAACACTCTTGTAATCTGGTTCCTGCTGAATGAATGGTTTGTTGAAAAAAAGAAAGCCAAGGATGAGTCATTAAAATTCAAGCATGCCCTTTATTATCACTTATCAACTATGGTGTTAATACTAGAATAAATGTCGGATATGAGTATACGTTTCATACGAATATTTCTTTTCATATCCCACGTCTTTAATATTCATGTCAGAAAACAAAGCGCCCTACATGAATGGTTCAAGTAAAATAAAGAATGATAACATAACTTATGAAGCAATTTCAGTTTGTAACAATTTTACCATGATCTATCTAGCTAATATGCCTTTATCCCGGCTCCAATCATATTATATTGTAAACATAGAAGAGTCTGAATTTGGACACCACTCAAACATATTAACATGCATGTGAGGCTTTAAGTAAATTAGTACCTTTATTCAAAGAGTAAAGATTCGATAGTTAAACACAGAAAATGAACCCGGTAGTGGATACAAAAATGCTGTTATCTAAAGATATGAGATTTCCTCCATGGTGAAAGTAGTGTTTCCTGGAAAGCAGCAGCTCCTAACCATGAACTTTTTCTTGTGCTTAATCCTTATCATCCCTCGGTCCTTTCATTTTGCGTATGCTGAGTTCTCGTATTTTCCATCCCACCTATAATTTGGTTCGGTTGATAGACCAGAAGACAGAAAAAATACAATGAAAGATCAGCTATTTTAGATCCATCCTGATACTAATAAATGACATGAGAGGACTCAGGGTCCCAAAGTGTGGGTATACGTCAATGTAGGTATGTGCCGGAAACAAGTATATTTAATTTCGTTTTAGGTTATAGGAGGGTTATATCTCCATCCTCGTATTTATATAATGTCATAAGCAATATAGGTCATAGTTACCTGCAGTCTTCCTGCTCTGGAACTTTGAGCTCCAAATCCTCTGTAAATGGCTGAAATACTAGGTCTATCTTCTCATCATCCACTTGATCAAGAATTGGTGGGTCCCACTGTAGTAGTTTGACACATGAGAAGTTATGACATGCTTAATGTGAAAAAAGAATCCCCTTGAAAAGTAAGTTACGCACTTATCGGATTTGAAAAGTTCATCCAGAATAATAATATGATTGATTACAAATTCTTCCCAAGTTCAAAGTTTTTAACAAGTAAGCAACCAATAAAAATCATAAGTTATTTCACTAAGATTCTAGGCTGACATGCATGGATTAACACATGCAAAGATACATGAAAGCTATATCACTAATTGACCTGAGTTTGAGTTTGAGTTTAATTTGGATATGAATATGTTTTTGAATTGGATAAGTAATTTAATTTTCCAAGTTTTTCCATGTATTTGGAAGATCCTTGAAGTTGGAGGGTCATCCATATGTGTCAAACACAAGTAATTCAAGAAAAGTAAAGAGTTGGAGTAACATAGCATACAAGGATGCATTAGTAAAAGAGGCTACCTTTGGAGCATTATCCTTGTCAATGGTGAGGGCTCTGATACCCTTTCAACAAAAAAAGACGCAAATCCATTCACGAGTTAGATAAAGCTCGTTTTGAAGTTTTCGTAAGTGTTTAAACTCAAATTAATTACCTCGTAGACATCTGCAGAGATTGTGGTCCGTAATATATTCATTGTTAGTCGAAATTCTTTCTTCAGGCTTTCAGCCAGAGTTTGTTTCCTCCCTTCACGAATCTAGAAATATTAATCCAACAATTAATGGTTGTGCTTTGTTAACGACCTTTTGGGGTAAAACCAAGTCAACCAGGTGTGCTTTGTTATGTTGATACCAGTTCCATAGTTCTACAATTTGAAAAAGTTGAAACAAACACTCGTGTGTATAGACATCAGAAAGACTTTGATGGAGTCACTGATCTCAAGTTCGAAATCAAGACAATGCATCAATTTAAACATGAAAAAGATAGATGATTTTATGTAGACACCATACTGTCAGTAGAAAATGAGATGAACTTCATTCAGCTTTGAAGGATGGAATGAATTTTATTTCGAGTTAGTTGCACTTGAAGCCGAAGCCTCATCCTTTACAAAAGTTTAACTTAAATCACTATCAAATGCCTATAAATATAAACCAACGTTCTGCAAACCAGTTAAACATATGAATAAATGGTAGAATAAAATAAAAAAACTATTACCGATCTCAATGTTATTTTCAATCCTGTTGGCGATGATCTTTTCAACCCTTTCAGTACAGGACCAATCCATTCATTGCCCTCTTTGCTCGCCTCCACTTCCTGTCAGAGAACATTCAAAGAAAGTGAATATCATGAGGAACTTTTCTAATTCAAACTATGTTAATGTTCCTTTCTATGTTGAGAGATTAAAGAAGAAAGAAAAAGAACTTACAAATGATTTTATAATGTCTGCAACAGTATCCCTTGAGAAACATTCATCAATTATCTGCTTCCTGGGGAGTAATAAAAACTATCAGCTTTCACTAATGCTGAGGTCAATGACCTTTCCCAATTCATCTTTTAGTTGACACTTCTGCATCCAAGAATCAAATATAGCTATGTGTTTGATACATGTATGTCCAATTTGCTCTAAGCTTTTTCATGTGTAAAGAGTCCTTGGAGGGTTTTATCCCGTACCCATGTTCAATATGTATCAAACATTTCTGTCGAAGATACTTCAAACAAAATAAAGAGTCAGAGCTACATAGGTTGACACAGGTTTTCGTACTTGTTTAAAATACTGTCTTCATCAAGCTGCACATGCAAAGAAAATTCCTCAATTGTAGCCTTGACAGCGTTTTCATCACCAACGTTCAAGCTAATCAGACGCTTCTCAAGCTCAGGAAGTTTCTGATTACAATAGAAAATAAAACGTTATCATGATATTACTCAATCTAAGGGGAAAAAAGCATAAACAAATTGACAATTTAAAAGGATCAGAAAACACCTCAATAATTTCAATCTACATTTACACAATATTTAAAGATGAAAAGCTCAAATTTTAATTCACATTCTTTGAAGGCTCAAATTGATGAGGTGTTTTCAAATTTTAATATGGATAGAGAAAATGAGGTTCGTCAAGAAAGTCTTGGAACGAATTTAAAAGATGAAAAGCTCAAATTTTAAGTCAAATTCTTTGTAGACTGAAATTGATGAGGTGTTTTCAAAATTTAATATGGATAGAGAAAATGAAGTTCATCAAAAAAGTCTGAGAACGAATTTGTTAGTAGATTATTGTTCCTTTTATGTATCCTCAACAGTCAAAGTGTTACTAATTTCAGCATGGTTAGCTGATTTCGTATCTCCAACTTCTCAATTTTTTAATGAAGTATCTGTATTTGATACCTGTATCTGAGGACATGGTATGAGGATATGATCTTTCAAGACCCTTCAAATACATAATAATAAAAAAAAAAAATTAAATTGAACATATGTGTATGTGTAGAACACATACTCATGCCCAAGTTCAAGCAATATAGTCATAGACTGTTTAAATTTGCATTAGAGCAAAGTTGGGATCAGCTTCCCACCCAAGCCTCTCCCTATAAATTGTAAAATATATGATACTTCTTGAAGCCAGAAGAAAAAATGGAGATTTTTTTTTTTGTTTGTTTGAAGCGGACCCCAGCACTCGTGCCAGATCATATACTTCTTCATAGAACTTCTTTCCAAAAGTGAATGCTAATAATACAGGATATAAAGAGAAATGTCAAGTAAATCTTTAAAGCTTGCAGCAGCAGAAGGCCAAAAGAAAATGGATTAATGTCTGATGAGAATAGATGGAATGTGATCCAAGGTAGGAAATTAAATTATGAAATCAAATTCCTTGAAACAAGCTAGAGTTCAGATTTGTTTGGGTTGTTATTTGTGAATTTGACAGGAGAAGAAACACTTAATACCAATTGTTTCTGTGCACAATAAATCTCACAGCTATTACATAACCATAGTCTATGCTACTCATACTTGGGTGTGAATGTCAGAAATAGTTATGTATCAGACACGAGTATGTTCAATTCTTTCCATGTTTTTCCATGCATTTCCAAGAATTTCCATGCAATTGAAGAGTCCTTTGAGAGTTATATATCCATATCTATGATGGCTATGGGTTCAAATACTGGTATTTCATGAAAAATAAAGATTCAAATCAACATAGATAACTGAACTCACCTCAAGAGGGACAAAATGGGTTGCTAGTCCAGCTACAACCAATTCCTTACCGTTTAACCTAGCCCCGGTTAAAGCTAAATATTCCCCTGCAATAAATGACCAAAATAGTCTTAAATAAGCTTCCAAAAAAAGTACCATAACAAAACCAAATACAAATCTATATCTACTTTGGCAAGTCATTCTTACCCAAATGGCCAGGGAGATGGGAAAGCATGTATGAGAAACCACAGTCCACATGAAACCCAATACTTGCTTCTGGTGTTGCAAAGACCTAAGCACAAGCATTCAAAAGCATACCATACAGAAGATTCAGCACATAAATTCAGTAACAGATAAAGGAAAGAAGGTAAGGTTGAAACTTGAAAGTATAGATTTATGTACACAAAATGTCAAGAGAATGACTATATACACACAGTTTTTTCTGTTACAACTGAGAACTTCATCGGGACCATCAATGATGCACCACCTCCCATTGAAATTCCTTGAACAAGAGCAACCTGTCAAACACAATACATCAATTAGACTGGTAGATTTCTACAGTGAGCAGATCTCACATTCAATGAACTCCTTGTGTAATGGTATGAGAATACAGTGTGGAAAAAAAAAAAACCTGAGTTTTCTTATAGGTATGAATGTGATAGCAAAGCCAATACATTCGATAGACCACTTCAAGGCAGGAATCCTCTGTCAGAAGAATAATTCATTACGAATTAAAATTCATAATGTTGTGCACAATTGCACATATATGAGCAGTCATTAGGTGTTATGGAGGAAGTAATAGAATTTAAAACTTATGTTACGACTTACGAGAACTTCATTATTTTTAAGGTTTTCCAAGTATTTAGAAGATCATATCCCATACCCATATCCGAACAACATAGTTTAAAACATAATAGAATAGAACCAAAAGTCCAATATCAGGATAAGACCGATAGAACATTTACTTGATTTCCTTCCCTCATAGAACATTTTTAAATCTCCACCAGCAGAAAATGCACGCCCGGCTCCCTGAATAAAAGTTACAAACAATATAATTTAGAAATCATGAAAATTGACAGAGAAATCCAGAACTAGGAACCATTAGAAATGACAAAATTTAACAACCTTGATCAGTATAAGCTGAGCTTGCTCATCTCTTTCCCATTGTTCTAAGTATTTAGCTAGCAGGGAGACCTGATTGCAGTAAAAGAAACAAGGATTTCAGAAGATTTGACTTGAAGAACATAAAAGAAAGCCCTAAGGCAGTGTTAGTTTAAACATTACATACCACTTTGGATGAGATGACATTCAAATGTCGAGGCCTGTTCAAAGTGATGATTCTTACATGGTCTAATTCCTCTCCAACAACAACCTTAAATTGAGTAAAATAGGGAAAAACATAAGTAGTCTTAAATTAAGGTTTTCAAAAAAAAAAAAAAAAAAAAAAACCAAAGAAGTACTTGTAACATTGAATCACTAAAAGGAGATGATTACCAGTTCATCGGGATTAACAACTTCTTTTGCCATTTGATTCGCCGGAACTGATTGTTAAAGTCGAAACCCACAAACTGCACAGAAACAAATAAATAAGTAAAAGAGAGAAGTTGAAGCTTGAAAACAATGAAATTGTAGATATTGTTTAGTTAGAGCAATTAAGTTCATAAATGAAAGGAGAGAGAGGAACATACAAAAGAAAAATTAGTGAAGAAGGAATGGAAGAATATGATATGTATATATAGAGAGAGAGAGAGCAAAGAGTAGTTGGTAATGGCAATGGTAAAGGCAAAGGATCAAAGGGTGGTTGGTAATGTCAAGAATGGTAAATGCAAAGGACAGCTGTGTGTCATCTCATTCATAAATCATAACACTTCAGCTGTGATTCTTCGTTCTTACCTACCTTCCCTGATTTCGTAGTAGTTGAGTGTTTGTGGGTGATAAACGCGCGCCTACCCCCCCTTTCATGCCATAATTTACACTATGGGAATATTAAATTGGAGCGAAAATTATTTCATATCAAAGTACGAATCTTTTAAAATTTATATATGATAATACTTTTAAAGTAATAAAATTTAGTATAAATTATACTATTAATTAAGTAAATTTTCGTTTTCTCATTTAACTAAAAAATTTACAATTTTAATATTACAGTTTTTGATTTTTTTTTTTTGTTATAAGTAGCATTTTTTTTAATTAGTGTAATAATAAATTTAGTTATCAATTTTTATATTTTCTATCAATTTGATTTTAATTCTATATAAAAATTATAAAAAAACTCAAAATTATTTAAAAATATAAAATGCTTTATAAAAGTTTTAGAAAAATAAAATCTCAAAAATATTGTTGTTGAATAAGTAATATGCATGAGAAATAAAAAAAAAATTTATCAGAATCAAATAACAAATTAAAAATAAAACAAAAAATGTGAGATCATTCACATGCTTCCTCAGTATTTCTTAAAACCAAATTAGTAATATCTTCAAATCAAGAACATCCAAAATTGATGTCACAGGTGTTTGTCAAATCGATTCTAATGTCAATTTTTAGCCAAAAATTAAAAAAATTTACCACAAAAGTTTCTTTTTTTCCAACACAATTCAAAATTTCAATTGATTTAAATTATTTTTCAAATTGTAAAAATAAATTATAATTTGTTGTTTTTTCTATCTTATAACAAAAATGTTATGTGAAGAAACATAAGGGCTAAAAAATAGAGGACTAATCATTTTAATTAATATTTTTTTATTTTTTCTATGTGTTTTTAAAGAACGAATCTTGGATATTTCTATACAGATAATAAAGAGAGAGAATTTGACAATTTAAAAATAATTTTCTCTTCCTTCCTCTCACTTTATCTATTTTCGAAATTTTTATCTACTTTTATTTTTATTTTTATTTTTATTTTTATTTTTATTTTTTATTTTTTATTTTTTTATTTTTAGAATTTTCTAAATTTTTCAAAAAGAATTTTATTTTTTATCATTTTAAATATAATAAGGGCCTAATTGATAGAAAGCATTAAAAAAAGGGGGGAAATTGTTATTATACTAATATAAAAAGTGCCACTTAATAAAAAAATTTAAAAATTTTAGTGACCAAATTGTAACTTTTTAATTATGTAACCAAAATAAAAACGTATTCGTAATTTAGTGACTAATAGTACAATTAACCCTAATATTTATAAAATGGGTTTTCTACCCAAATAATAAAATATATACTGAAGTAGGATAAGCCCCCACTATTTACATATCTAGGCAAATTCAACAGTGTACCATCGGTGCCGCCTGAGCAACCGGTGGCACCCCTTTCCTTTGCCACCAATCATTGCTTCAATTATCACACTTAAAAAAAAAATTGGGTGAAAGTAATTGGCAGCACCAGTATCTGACACCAAAAAAATTAGGTATTTTTATACATGTAAAACAAAAAAAAAAATATTGGTATCGCCAATGTGTCAAGCGGCACCCGAATATCTTAAAATAAATTTTATTTTTAAAAGTAAAAAAAAATTAATTAAACGGGTATTGGAACTCGAACTCGTGACCGACGGGTGCATGAAGTCAGGCTCATGCCGCCTAACATCTCGGCGGTACCAGCCTAACGACATTCCACCAATGTGACTCGTCAGTCATGACTCCTGTAACAACCCGATTTTAGGCCTAGTTGGAATAGTGGTTTCGGGGTCACAAATCCGATGAGGAAAAATTTAATATTCTTATATTTTTATGATCTACAGTTTTATGGAATGATTTTATGAAAATTTCATTCGAAAATTTTGATGTTTGGACACTCAATTTAGTCAAAAGGACTAAATTGTAAAAAATGCAAAACTTGAGTTCTAGAAGCTAGAGGTGTCTAATTCCTATGAAATTTTAAACTGGAAGTCCTTAAAATGTAATTAGACCATTGGTTAATTTTTTGGACAAAAATGGATATAAAATAGGTGAAATAGAATATTTTTAAGTTAAGGGCATTTTAGTAATTTGGTGATTAGATGAATTAAAAAGCCAAATTAAAAGTCAATTTTTGCTCATCTTCAACCCCTTGGCTGAAATTCACATGAGGAAGACATAACTAGGGTTTTTCAAGCTTCCAAGCTCAATTATAAGTCCGTTTTAGCCCCGTTTTTAGTGTTCTTTACATTTTTGAAATCCTAGTAGCTCGGCTTACCTATTTATACCATTATTTTGAGCTAGAGTTTATGTTTAAAATTTTACCCATGGATAAAATTCATGTGTTTTGATGTTTTATGGAAGAATATGAAAGTTTGGGGTGTGATAAACAACTTTTACTAAGTGATTTTTGATGAAATTGCATAAAAGGGAATATGTGTAAAAAATGTGATTTAGTGAAAAATGTAGGCAACTATAAGAGGGAATATGAATCGGCTAGGCTTAGGATTTGAGAAAAATAAGTACTTTTCATTTTACGAGCCTAGGGGCAAAATTGTAAATATGTGAAACTTTAGGGGCAAAAATGTAATTTTCCATAGTGTGATTTTTGGACTAAGTTGAATAATGTGAGTATTAAATAAGTTAAATGTGTTATTATAGATCAAGAAAGATGAGGAATTGACCTTGATCGGGGAAAAGAAAAGGTTGTGGACTAAATTGTAAATTCATCATATTTTGCACCGAGGTAAGTTTGTATGTAAATAATGCATCATTTTTACTTACGTTTTCATATTTTAATAAATGGTATAAATTATGGCTGAATATTTGATGTAATTGACAAAATATCGACAAGTGAGAAATTTCCCGGTTGAAGCTTAGGAATAAAAATGGATACGAGTGACATGTTCACTAGAAACCTATGTGAAATCTAAGTGAAATAAGTGATCCGGGTGCTGGTCCATACGTTCTACCGGTGGCTGAGTTATCTGGCATGTGTTACGGATACTCGACAGCTTGTGTAAGCAGCACCGTGTAGTTTCGTCATGACCGACAGCTTGTGTGAGCAAACCCGAGATTGTGACTATGTGAAACGGGGGCTGGTCTTATAAGTTCTACTAGTGGCTGGGCATGTGTTGCCAGTACCTGACAGCTTGTATGAGCAGCACTGAGTAGTTACGTATGACCGACAACTTGTTTGAACAGACCCGTGAATGTGATTAGCTCGAGAGCGAGCCTATGTGAAAAGTGTGATATGAAGTATCTTTAGCTACAAGTGTGGCACTTATGTGCAAATTTCCATGTATTCGTTATTATTCTGATGCTTTCAACGGGAAATGACTAAGTATAAACGAATATGACTAAGTGATGAATAAGTGCAGGTATGTGTGTGTCAATTTATGAGCAATGTGCTCGATAGGTGATCGACATTTGGTAAGTTTGATATGGGGTAAGTGTTACTATGAAAGTTAATACAAAGAAATTATGAAAGAGTAAAATTTGCAATAAAATAGTTTTGGGACAGCAGTAGTTATGTGTCTTTGAAAAATAACCAAAAACTGTGGAAATTGAATTAGAAGTTGAATAAGATATGAAATTAAAGTTTATTGAGTCTTTTTTCACATAAAAGAAACGGTGTAAGTGAAAGAATTTCATATTCTGAGATATTTGAATTTTTGTGAGACAATGTCAGAATGATTTCGAAATCCCCTATTCTGAATTTGGAAAATTACTAAAAATTATATAAAAATAATTATGGTTTATAGTTTCTATGTTTAAATTTCTTAATGAGTCTACCTTCAATAGAAACAAACGGGAACATCATTTGAATCTCGTACGAAGAGATAATTAATTTTTAATGAAGAATGGTCGAAGCTGTCAGTCAGCAGAACATGGTAGAATTTAAAGAATAAACTCTACTTATTGGCTAAACCAAAAATTCTGAAACTTTTATGGTAAAAAGATATGTGAGTCTAGTTTCAAGAAAAATTAACGGATCTTAATTTGGACTTCTGTAGCTCGAGATATGAATAATTTAGTGACTGTGACTTGAGTAAACAGCTTAAGATGAACATGAGTAAATGGTGGAACTGTGTAATTATGATTGCATTATCTTAAGAACATATTATGAGGATTGTTAAAGGCATGTTAATAAATTGTTTATTATTTACATAATTACTTACTAAGCTATATGCTTACTCCCTTCTCTTTTCCCTTATTTTATAGTGTCACTAAGCTAGCTCAGGATTCGGAGATCGTCAGAGATCCATCCATTCTATCAACACTCTTTTGGTATTTTGAAATCAATATTTTGAATTATGACATGTATTGAGGACTTGGTTATTTTGTTATGTGTCATAATTGATTTGGCCTAAAATGTTGGCCTATGTTATTGATCATTGTTTTATGCGATGTCAAAGTCTTAAAATTTATATAAAGAATGATCAAACCTGGAAACTAACTATGACAACGATTTAAGGCAAGCGTACCTATTGAACAGTAGTATAGTTAAGGCAAGACCGAAATGTCGAACCCAAAAGAACCAAAAGTACTAATACTAACTGTCTCTTTATTATTTAGCCTAAGAATTAAATGGATTTTTTATCTAATCTAAAATTAACTAACAACTAAACTAAAGACTCTAAGACAAAGAAGAATGAAATTGTGAAAATAACTTGAGGAAAACCAATAGATTATGACGATACCAAAGGAAGAATCCACCTAGACTTCACTTATTATCTAATTCTGAACCAGACGATTTATTCATTTGACTTGATCCGTAAGATTCCCTAAGTTATATTAATCCCTCTCTCGAGGCGACTAACATCTAACCCTAGGTTAATTAATTAAAATCTCTTTCTAATTAAAACCCCTAGAATCGCATTAACTCGATATATGGACTCCTATATTAGGTTTCACCCTAATCTGGCAAAATCTCGTCACCCTATCTCTAGGCGTGCGAATAACTCCGCTTAATTATGCTAGATCTACTCTTAAGCAGGGACTTTTGCTCCTCCACCTAAGCACATCATACTTGAATTAATATCCTGGAAATATCAACGCAAGAATTAAGAACACATAATTAAGAACAAGTCAAATATTTATCATATAGTTCAGCAAATGATAACAAGATTCATCTTAGGTTTCATCCCCTCTCAGGTATCTTAGGGTTTAATTCATAACAATAAAAGAAAACATCTCAGAAGATAAAACAAAAAAAACATAAGAAATCCCTAAAACCCCCTGAAGAAATTGAAGGAGAGATCCTCCATCTTGAGTATGATTCCGACTTCCGGCTTCTTGAGATGAATCAACTGGCTATCTTCAAGTAAATCCCCACAAATCTACCTCTTTGGCCTAGCTGGACGCCCCCTGACTAAAGCCTTGGGTTCCGGCTTCTGCCGAACTCCTCTTCAAGTTACCCCCTTAGGTGTTTATATAGACTTTGAGATGCCTTACTTGGCCCTTAAGTATCCTAATTCAAGTAGAATTCCTACTAAGGTGTTTGAATAGGCTTTGGAATGTGTTTCTTTACCTCCAAGTATCCAAATTCGAGTAAAACTCCTCTTGGCCGCTGCAGACACACGCCCATGGCACACGCCCATGTAAGTCGTGGCCAGGCCGTGTTCGAGGCTGTTGAATGAGGCACTGCCGTATGGTCTTGGGCCCAGGCCGTGTTGATTTCGTGATATGGCCCATTTACTCCGTTTTGGGCCCGTTTTCCATTCTTTTCGTCATCCTGTGCTCTTCTGAGTATAATACATGAAAACAAATGATTAAAAGCACCAAATTACATAATTCAAGGCTTAAATCATCCAAAAGCATGCTAAATGTGGGCTTAAAATATGTTAGTTTTATGGTTTATCAGTTATTTGATAGTTCATTTTGTATAAGGCCATTGATGTTGGCTATTATTGATCAAGTTATATGTTTATGATGATGCAATTATGAGATGCATGACTAGGTTGAATGAGTGTGTGATAAAAATTAAAAAGTTTTAAATTTGGATGTAAATTTTATGTCTCGGTTTAGTACGACTGTATATGTTTTGTTTCGGTAATGCCTCATACCCTATTTCGACGTCGAACACGAGTAAAGGGTGTTACATTTTAGTAGTATCCGAGCTATGATTTAGTCGGTTCTCGGACTAACATAGAGTGTGTGAAAGTCTAGCTATACATGCCATAAATATACTGTGATAGTGTGATGACTCCTGAAAATTTAAATTGTGTTTTTATATAGTAAATGGATCTCAACCGAGCTATAGCTGATGATGTAGAGAGTAATGCACCGGCTCCCGCGCAAGGGACCGTGCCAATGGATAGTAGACCTAAAACACATAGTCAGGGAGATGGGGCTCAGGAAACCTTCCTCTATATGATAAATAGTTGGTATATAGAAATTGTTCGAGTGAATCCGAATGTTCAACCTCCTCCACCCCCTCCTATTCCCCAACCGGTTCCGGTAGTTCCTCAAGGTACAGAAATGGTAAGACTGACTAAGCCTCAGATTGATAAGATTCGAAAGCAATGGGCTGAAGAATCCAGAGCTAACATAGATGATGATCCCGAAAAAGTAGAGTTTTGGCTTAAGAATTCTATTCAGGTATTTGATAAACTTTCTTGGACTCCCGAAGAATGTTTAAAGTGTGTTATATCTTTATTGAAGGACTCGGCATATCACTGGTGGAAGACACTAGTATCTGTGGTTGGGAAAGAAAGGGTTACATGGGATTTCTTCCAAGAGGAATTCAGAAAGAAGTACATAAGCCAACGGTTCATTGATCAAAAATGCAAAGAGTTTCTTGAGTTAAAGCAGGGCCGAATGTCTGTGGTAGAATATGAACGAAAGTTTGTTAGACTCAGTAAATATACCTAGGAATGTGTGTCTACCGAGGCCATTATGTGTAAGAGATTTGAAGATGGGTTGAACGAGGATATTCGACTGCTAGTTGGGATCTTAGAGTTGAAAGAGTTTGTGGTATTGGTCGGTCGAGCTTGTAAAGCTAAAGAGTTGAACAAAGGAAAGAGAAATGTTGTGATTGAAGCTAGAGATGCAAGAAAGAGGTCAATGAGTAAGTCATTCCAATCTCAGTCCAAGAAGTCCAAAGAGATGAATCCTCAATTGACTGTTTCAGTTGGGTATTCGCACCGAGACCATGGGAGATCATATTCAGGTTCTAAAACTCAAGCTACTTCAATGGCAAACGTGGGTAATGTTAGATCCAATAGACCTGAATGTCAGCATTGTGGTAGACGACACCCCGGCGGGTGTTATATGGTTAGCCGTGCTTGTTTTAAGTGTGGTTCTCAATAGCACTATATTAAAGATTTCCCTAAGAAGGTTGAAGAAGGAAAATTTCAGAGTGTTAGACCGGGTAATACTGCCAGCAAAGGTAGACCACCAAGAAATGTCGGAACTGGAGCTAGTAGTAAAAGTATAGCGAAAGATTCAGCTGCGAGGTCAAAAGCGAGAGCACCTGCTAGAGCTTATGCCATACGTGCCCGTCAGGATGCGTCATCTCTCGATGTGATTACTGGTACATTCTCTCTTTATAATACTAATGTTATTGCATTTATTGATCCCAGGTCTACTCATTCCTATGTTTGTGTGAATTTAGTATCTAGTAAGAGTTTGCCTGTTGAACTTACTGAATTTTTAATTAAAGTGTCAAACCCTTTAGGCAAATATGTGTTAGTTGATAAGGTTTGCAAGAATTGTCCTTTGATGATTCTAAGGTAACTGTTTTCCAGCTAATTTGATGTTGTTGCCATTTGATGAGTTTGATATTATTCTAGGTATGGATTGGTTGACATTGCATGATGCCAAGGTAAATTGTAGACAGAAAACCCTTGAGTTGAAATGTGAAAATGGTGAGATTCTTTGCGTCGAAACAGATGAATCAAATAAATTGCCTATGGTGAATTCGCACATGTCTGCTTAGAAATACATGAGAAAAGGGTGTGAAGCTTATCTTGCTTATGTGTTGAATACTGAGATGCCCGGGTCGAAGCTTGAATCGATGCGATGAGTCTGCGTGAATTTTGGATGTGTTTCGGAAGAATTATGCAGGTTACCTCCGATTAGAGAGATTGAATTTGCCACTGATTTATTGCCTGGGATTGTACCGATCTCGATTGCTCCGTATAGAATGGCTCTGACTGAATTGAAAGAATTAAAAGCTCAGTGGAAAGAGTTGACAGATAAGGGATTTGTGAGACTGAGTTTTTCTTTTTGGGGTGCTCCTGTATTGTTTGTGAAGAAAAAGGATGGATCTATGAGATTTTGTATTGACTATCGACAGCTCAACAAGGTGACCATAAAGAACAAGTATCCGTTACTGAGAATTGACGGTTTGTTTGACCAGTTGAAAGGGGCGACAATGTTTTCAAAGACCAACTTGAGGTCTGGTTACTATCAACTGAGAGTTAAAAAGTTAGATGTGCCAAAAATCACTTTTAGAACGAGGTATGGACATTATGAGTTTCTTGTGATGGGGTGACAGTGTTTTCAAAGGAAAATTCTTGCAAACCTTATCAACTATTACATATTTGCCTAAAGGGTTTGACACTTTAATCACAAATTCAGTAAGTTCAACAGGCAAACTCTTACTAGATACTAAATTCACACAAACATAGGAATGAGTAGACCCGGGATCAATCAATGCAATAACATTAGTATCATAAAAAGAGAATGTACCACTAATCACATTGGGAGATGACACATCCTCACGGGCACGTATGGCATAAGCTCTAGCAGGTGCTTTCGCTTCTGACCTCACAGCTGAATCTTTCGCTATACTTTTATTGCTAGCTCTAGTTCCGGATTTTCTCGGTGGTTTACCTCTGCTGGCAGTATTACCCAGTCTAGCACTCTGAAATTTTCCTTCTTCAACCTTCTCAGGGCAATCTTTAATATAGTGTTATCGAGAACCACATTTAAAACAAGCATGACTAATCATATAACATTCGTCGGGGTGTCGTCTACCACAATGCTGACATTCAAGTCTATTGGTTCTAACATTACCCACACTTGCCATTGAAGTACATTGAGTTTTAGAACCCGAATATGATCTCCCACGATCTCGGTGCGAATACTCAGCTGAAACAGTCAATCGAGGATTCATCTCTTTGGACTTCTTGGACTGAGATTGGAATGACTTACTCATTAGCCTCTTTCTTGCATCTCTGGCTTCATTCACCTATTTCATGTCCATTTTTGCCCAACAAATTAACCAATGGTCTAATTACCTTTTAAGGAGCTCCAATCTAAAATTTCATAGCAATTAGACACCTTTAGCTTCTAAAACTCAAGTTTTGTACTTTTTACAATTTAGTCCTTTTGACTAAATTGAGTGCACAAACATTAAAATTTTCAAACAAAATTTTCACGAAATCATTCCATAAAATTTTAGATCATAAAAATATAAGAATATTAAATTTTTCCTCGTCGAATTTGTGGCCCCGAAACCACTATTTCGACTAGGCCCAAAATTAAGCTGTTACAACTCTAGTTCCAATACCTGTTTAATTTTATTTTTACTTTTTGTTTCAATATTATTATATTATTTTCTTTATTATAAAAGGGGGTTGGTTTGGTCCCCAATCCCACGGATTGTTCAATTGGACGGACTTTTTTTTTTTTTTGAAGATTGGTGTGAAAAATACCCCGAAAATCAAAGTATAATGTATCTTGTATTTTTTTAAGTTATATTTTAGTAGTAATTTAATAAGGTTAGTATTAAGGCATGTTATTTTTGTTAACAGGTTAGTATTAATTATTTTGCATTTTTTATTATTTATTATTTATTACAAACATTTGGATGGTCCCTCCTTCCCTCCTCACAGTACAAGATTCCGCAAAAAAGGTATGTATTTTTTTTTTCTAATTGTATATAAATAATTAGAATTGTACTAGTTTAGATATTTGTAATATTATATTTTTAAAAAAAACTAGAATTGTGTATGCCAATTTTGTAGTGTATGTTTATTAAGATAGGTTTGGTAGTGGATGTTTATTTTAGTAGAATTATTAGAATTGTTAGAATTTTGTATTAAGATAGATTTGTGTTGAAAGTAATATTAAAATTGGTTTGACTATTGTATTTTTTTAATAATAATTTGTATATTTTAATATATAAAAGTGAATATTATATGTTTGTTTGATTAAGTAGATTTTTGTTGATTATGAAAATAGGCTTCGAAAAAAATATTTGTCGTTATTTTTATATTGTTTATTTGTTAAGTTGATGATTAAAATTTTAATTGTTTATAGAGATATCGATATGACTTCTTTGATTACTGCAGAATATCACATAGCAAGGATAATCCAATTGCCGGTAAAAAAATGTTCTAATGTTGCACGTAATGTTTTATTTAATTGTGAGATATTAACCAATTCTGTAATGTAATATGATTAGGATGTGTACTGCGTGTTGAGCCCGCTTGGCCATGGCCCGAGCTATTGGTCGGACGAACGGGTTATGTTCTACCTAGATGCCGTGGGATTTAGATCAGCGGCATTAATTTGTGTGTTTGAGTTAAGGGGCGACTTAATTTGGCATTGGTTGTGGCGCCCAGAGACGCACACCTTTCATTTCTCGTGTGGGGAATGCACCATCACACTGGAGGATGTCGCAATGTAATTAGAGCTTCCCATGGACAGTGATGCGGTAACCGATTCATGCCACATAGTAGATCCTACGGTGTTTTACTATAACTTCTGTAACGGCCTAATTTTCAATGGTGTCGGAAATGGTAATATGAGATCACTAAATCCGACAGGTAAGATTAAATAAGATAGTAATTTAATATTTATGAGTCAAGTGAGAATTTAGAAGAATTTGCGGATTGGTGAATTTGGTGAATTAAAAGAATTTATTAGGTCAAATGGGTTAAAAACGAGGTATTGAGACCTCGAATTTGAAAATCGAGCCATAAATATTTTTAGAAATATTTATGGAGTGTTATTAAGTTAGTATTAAAGTTTGGTTGATAAATTTAAATGTTTGGGTAGTCAATTAAATAAAAAGAACTAAATTGTAACAAATACAAAATTTCTACAAGAATTAAATAGCTCAAGTGTTAAAAGAAGGAGGGTTTAAAGGGAAATTAAACCTAAAAGTGAGAAGGTTGGACGGCAAAGGCAAGGAAATCAGCAAAAGATAAGTGAACCAAGGGCAAAATTGGAATTTTTGTGATTTTAATATGTTTATTAAGATAAGATTGAAAATAATCTAGAGAAAAATTCACATTATCTCAGCCAAAACACCATAGGAGTTCTGGAGAAAGCTGGTTTTCATATTTTTACACCATGTGAGTTTAATTCTTGCTTTTTCTTGATAATTTTTATGTTTTTATGACTTTTACAACTAGATCCACTTATAGAATTCATTAGTTTTTGATTTGGTGGGTAAAATTAAAAGTTACCCTTGCTGAGAAATGGAAGTTTATGATGAATTATTATGAAATTTAAATTCTAATTTCATATTAAGGTGGTTTTATTAAGTGATTTTGATAGGAAATGATATTTAGGACCTAATTGTGAAAAAGTTGTGAATTAGAGGTTGGTGTTGAAATTCAGAATATCAAAGGTTGTGAAATAGTTTGTAATGATAGAATAAAGTGTTGATTGAGAAAAATTAGTTCAATTGATGGCTGAATTGAGCAAGGACTAAATTGTAAAAACTGTAAATTTTGGGGTAAAAGTGCAATTTTGAAATTTGAAGAGCATAATTTGTGAAGTGAAATAGAAATGAAATATATGCTAATGAGTGAAAATATTTTACATTATAGATCAAGAAACCAAAGAAGAAAGAGGTAAAGAAAAAGTTGCAGAGTAGTCCTAAATTTCAAAATCTTCTACAAATCAGTAGGGTAAGTTCATATGGTTGAATTTATATGTTTATTTGTGAAAGATTGAATGATATAATGTGCTATTAAATATGAATTTGCTGTGGATTGTGAAAAATATGATAAAATGAAAGAATAAATGGCGATAATTCAAATTAGGAAAAACTTGAGAATTGAGTACGTTCGTGTTGTGACATGTGATGAATTGTGGATAAGACCATGGTTAATCCATGGAAAATGTGATATGTAGGTATGGTATCATCCATACTGAGTTATAAAATGTAGGTATGGTATCATCCATATTTGAGATACTGAAATGTAGGTATGGTATTAACCATACCGAGATATGAAATGTAGGTATGGTATCATCCATCTTTGAATTATGAAAAGTAGGTATGGTATCGTCCATCTTGAGTTGTGAAATGTAGGTATGGTATTAACCATACTGAGATATGAAATGTAGGTATGGTATCATCCATACTGAGTTATGAAAAGTAGGTATGGTATCATCCATATTGAGTTGTGAAATGTAGGTATGGAATCATCCATACTGAGTTGTGAAACGTGGTGTAATCGAGCAACGACGTACTCAAATTTGTAAGACGTTTCCTAATTTGATAAGTAGTAATATAAAATGAGTGAATCAAATGGAAGAGATTGAGTAGTTGTTAATGTTGAGCTCAACTATGTGAAGTATTTTAACAATGGTTGTGGATGGCAGGGAACTTTAGTAAATATTTTGTTATTGTTTTGGAAATATTATGTGTGGTAAGTTACTTTTAAACCAATGAACTTACTAAGCTTCATCAAGCTTACTCGTGTGTGTTTGATATTTTTATGTAGATTGAATTAAAGAGAAGTTGGTAGATCGGATCATCACAGCAAAGCTCACTATCCAGATCAATTTCGGTAGCTTTTGTTTTATGTTTAAAGATTTATATGGCATGTATAGAGTTTAAATGAGATGGAGTAAAGATGTTATAAACTAGTTAACAATATTTTGCAATGAAACAGTTTTTGAATTGCAGCAGTGACGTGATTTTGAAAAATCACCAAAAATAGGAGAAATGGAATTAGAAAGTGAATGAGATATGAATTGAAAGCTCTTTGAGTCTATTTTCATATAAAAGAAATATAGTAAGCAAAAGAAATCGAAACTATGAGATATTTAAATTTTAGTGAAACTGGTTCTGAATGAATTCGTGATCCCCTGTTTTGCCTTTGAAAAATCATTATAAATTGTACAAAAATAATTGTGGATTAAAATTTATATGTATGAAATCTTGAATGAGTATAGTTTCAAATGAGCTAAACAAGGAGGCATCTAAATTCTGTACAAAGAGTAATTTAATTCGTAGTGAAAAGAGGTCAGAGCAGTTGAACAGTGAAACAGGGGAAAATTTAATGAATAAACTGTACTAATTGGCCACATGAAAAATTCTGGAAAAATTACAGTAAAAAAATATATGAGTCTAGTTTCGGAGAAAATTTATGGATCTTAATTTGGAGTTATGTAGCTCCAGATATAAATATTTTAGTGACTATGACGCAGATGGACAGATTTAAATTTTATGCCGAATTAGTAGTTAAGTTTAGTAATGCCTCGTGCTCGACTCCGGCAACGGTCTCGGGTAAGGGGTGTTACAACTTCCTTGGATGCTCTCCATATGATGGTGCAACTAAATTTACGGGTTTAAAATTTTTGTGGCTGAAGGTAAATTTTGAAACATTATCGAATTATGCAACCGAGAGGGAGAAGATGTCCGCTGCTCGGGCATATTACTGCAGCTTATAGAGGGTACTTATGCCGGATTCCAATAATAATAGAGTCCACTTGATGTACCTGCCCTTACTAATTGATTTGCAATGTACCCGTTCCTACAACTAGGGTTCAACAGTACTCGCGACGTCGTGAGCTTTGCTGAAGGACAAAGCACAAAACACAAGATATAGGTGGCTATCTGATACTGCTACAATCCTGGGCATTATACAGGATGTCATTTCTAGCATCAGTGGGTCACAAAGTACATGTGTTCCTACTTGTGAATAGGTAAAAAATTAAAACTTGGATCAAGATTTTTTATTATTATAAAAATATGCTCTTACGAGTTTGGTTTATATTTTTAGTAAATATCGGGAAGTCGGAAACACCCATTGTATACTGACAGATGGTCGAGGCATACACCAGGGACGGGGTAATTTTTTTCATAAAATTAAATTATATTAATGTCATGTAATTAGTTTATTTAATTAATTATGTTGTTATTAGTATTTTAATCATGTATTTAATTGTTCAATTCGAGTGGATGTCGTATAGTGCGCCAGACGTTGCTTTCGTCATTCCTCCGTCGGCTAGTGTCCACGCATTCGTGTGGTATGTTAACACACCCGTGATCAATTTTCAAATGGTGGAATGGTACGCCAAGGATCAGGTGCTTCATTAATTCAGGTGCCGTTAACATATTTCGGACGTTCCTATACATTTGGGTGCTGATGTCCACAGAATTGACAAAAATGGGAAACATGCAAAGAATTGAGAATTAGAGCATCAACCAAATATTGTATTGTGGAACATCCGATTGGGGAGAAGAGCTCATTTGGAATCATGTTTTCCTGATTTCACTCCCTTAAGGGACTACCAGCAGTGGTACATGCGGAATGGGTTGCTCTACTTATATAGTGGCAGATTGATAGTAGTCCATCCATATATGCAACGAAAAGGTCCCCTACAATGACGACCTCGTCAGCCGTATCCTCCTCTACCACCCAAGTCGACACCTTCATTGTCATACACACACTCGACTAATAGTTCCTATCATCCAAATTTAGAGAGGTTGTAGCTTTGCCCCAGAGTACTCGGGTTAGGCAATACACCCGAAGATGGGTGGTTGCAATTCTTCATATCAAAAACTGATCTCACCAATGATGTTTAACATATTTAACCCATTGTAACCCCAATACTACACCTCTCCCGAGCAGACTTTTGTGACACACGATTTCTCGAGTTTACTCAGTACACCTCAGGGATCGCCTATAGGTGATAGGAATGTCAGTTTGAGTGAGATGGACATTAATCGTCGGGAGCACCCCCAACGTGAAAGAAAGCCACCACAACAATTCACCCCACAGACAACTCCATCAAACCATAATTTTTTATGGTTTTAATTCAGATTATTTTAATGTTCGATTTATTTAAAGTTTATAAATTTATTTCATTATAAAGTTTGTCTAATGTTAATGAAATGATTGATATATTTTTAAGTATACGTGACCATTAAGTTCATGTAAATATACGTGACAATCAAGTTAATGCAAATATACATAACAATCAAGTTCGTGCAAATATATGTAAATAATTGAAGTTAATACATGAATAGAAATTCAATACAAAATAGGATACATAAATTCACATTCTAATCGACTGAAACGATTGTCTTTGGTGGTAGTTTCGATACGGGCACTTGTTTCGATTATGACATATTGATCTACACATGCCACAATGTTTAGTGTCGACCCTCTCCTCATGTCCATGTCATTCCTTATCCAAGTGACATGTGGGCGACCTCTGAGCTTCCTCCGCAGACTGCAATCTGGGACTATCTCGAAAGTCGGCGAAGGAGTTTCCCACGTTGACACAACCCACATTATTAGGAACTCGTTTCCCCAAATACATAATGTGTGTTCCAGTGTATACACCTTATCGATATATTGTTCGACATTGATGGAGGCATCAGCGCATGCTACAATAACATGCGCACATGGGTAATGAAGTTTCTAAAATTTCTCACAGTCGCACCACTTGTTTAGGAGATCAACTTCGTATGACCTAGGCGTGATACCCGACCGACAACTGACGGTCTCTATCACCCGAAAGGTTTCAAAATGACGAGAATATAATTGAAAGTTCATGGTCCATTGCCTTCCTAACCGCCTTGACATAGGCGTACCCCGCATTCATTTGATTTACTTGTTTGAGCCTCATTCTCAGCATCAATGTTGCAAGTTAGTAGAAAGAAGCTGAGAAAACAGATGAAATTGAGAGATGTCGTGTATACCTCAAAACTGCGTTAATAGTCTCTACCAGGTTGGTGGTGATATGACCATATCGCTAACTTTCATAAAAAAATTGAACCCATTGCTAAAGTTCAATGCTCTCAAACCACTCCTGTAATATAGTTCGGGTTTGACCTTGCATATCAGCCTGAAGATCAGCTAGTTTCCGTCTAAACATATGTGGTTCCAACTCGTACCCTGGACCGCTAAAACATGTTATGTGTTGTTTCACAGACTCTAAACATATTTTAAAAAATGAAACCCATCTTCACAACTTGTTTGTGCTAATCCGCATTTTTGAATTCCTTATGGAAATTCATCGCAATGTGTCTGATGCAGTTGACGGATCTCCAAGGAACACCCGAACCCCTAATCACGACAATTAGCCCCTTTGATCTATCGAAAATGATACAAACATTGTCATGAGTGACAACATACCTGCGCAAGTTCATCAGGAAAAATTCCCACAATTTCATGTTTTCTTCCTCAACAATGGCAAAGGTTATCAATAGCAAGTTTCTATTCCCGTTTTGTGCAACCATAATGAGGAGTATCTACGTATATTTCCAGTACAATCAGGTATCATCTACCTACACAAGTGACT
The DNA here is from genome assembly GCA_025503065.1 of Gossypium bickii. NCBI lineage: Eukaryota > Viridiplantae > Streptophyta > Magnoliopsida > Malvales > Malvaceae > Gossypium > Gossypium bickii. The sequence continues at coordinate 24,833,047 of CP106711.1, read as the reverse complement.
TACAGTAGGGAAAGACCCTAATGTATGGATCAAATGTCCAAAATATTCGATGAATGTTTTTTTTCCTCAGATATAGGTCATCCCGGTTGTAATAAGGCAACGCCTTCAACTTAAAGACAGTCCTAGAACGTACTCCCGCATTGCGGCTATCCACCATTGGAGTTTGTTGTATGACGTATCTCAATCTTCGTATAACTGATCCATGGCCATTTGTTTAGCCACCTATACCTTCCAGTATAAAACTCAATACTAGAACCATTCTTGCATTTCGACAATCAACACTAATATAAGAATTGTGGGCATGTCTTTAACCATTGACAAGATGCAGTTGCAAATAGTTTTTGAATCAAGCTTGCGGTGGTCATATGTCATACGTGCAATAGGGCATGTATGAAGCCTAACATATTCCCGTATCTCCCACTGTTGGGACATCTAGATAAATACAGCTCGTACCCACCACCTGCACCCTTCTGTCAACTTTCAACACTCACCAACATAGACCGTCAGTTTAGAGTCAACCACTTTGTAGTCTACAGACACCTTCATACTATAGCAATTGATGGCATTGATACACTCGTCTTTGCTCGCGAATTTTTGACCCACGAACAACTTTTTTGATTCAAGATCTACTAATATTAGGTGAGCAAGTATTATGTTGGAATACTTGGGGAACTTGGAAACATGTGCCGCATGAGATCGAGAATCGACATATGGTTCACGGGATCATTGTGTATGACAATGCTATGACTCGATTTTCTGACCGGAGAGGCGTGATCATTTCTATCATCTGCTCCTTCATCATCAATATCATCCGGGACATCATTTATTATCTGATCACCTTCAAAATCAGAACAACCATTATTGTCGGATTCATATTCACCATGTGCATCGGTTTCAATAACGACTAGATGTATCTGTAAAGCAACATGGTTTGGATTTTGGGCCCATGCCGATGTGGCTCCACCACCGTACTGATATGAACATCCAACGTTGAGATCGATATCAAAATTGCGCACAGATGGCCTCCTATCGACGGATGCTCTGGGAACCTCTATACACGAGTTTTCAACTTCATACTGTTGACTTAACGGAGTTACATTTTCAACGGGCTCCGCATTGACTAACTCAGCAAACAACTGAATCGGTTCAGTGTTCACCTTCATTGACGGCCAATGCCGTGCGACCATTGTCTCGGCGTCATCATCGTCTAAAAGTTCCATCTCGGTAAATTTGATAAGATTTGACGAAACTGGAAATTTGTAGAATAGTTTCGTCATCCTCCTTTCACAACGTCGGGAAATTTTTGCACTAACCTTCTCTTTCATATCACCGACGAACACATTCCTATGGAACCTCATTCTGATTTTCTAGCGAGTTTCAAAAATACAACCATGGTACCATCAAAATGAATGGCTACAAAAAATCGATTCTCCATTCATTTTCCAAAACTGCAAAAATACAATCAAACTTATCTTAATAAACAAACACTACAAAAAAAGCATACACAATTAGTACTAATCTTAACACTAAATACATTTTTAACACAAATAAACTACTACTAAAAAAATAACTATTTATACTACTAAAAAGTAACTTTAACACTAAATATACTACTAAAAAAAATAACCTTAACACTTTCAACACTAACCTTTTCTTCTTATTTTCCGGAGGGGGTGTTGGTTTTTTTTCCCCCTTTCGGTGACTGATCTGAGGGAGGTTGGGGGGACTAAACTAATCCCCTTTTATAATCATCATAATATTATTATTTTTATACTATTAATAATTTTTTAAACAAAAAGTACAATTTTTTTAAATAATCGAGTCTTGGAACTTGGACCTGTGACCGATAGGTCACATTGGTGGCAAGCCATCATGTTGATGTCGTCGGGCTATTAGGGGGCACCGGCCTGACAGCCTGCCACCAATGTGACCCGTCAATCATGGGTTTGGGTTCCAATACTCGTTTAATTAATTATTTTTTACTTTAAAATTATTTTAAAATATTTGGGTGTTGCCTGACACATCAGCGGTCTTATAAAAAATATTTTTTTCTGTTTTACATGTATAAAAATACCTAGTATTTTTTGGTGTCAGATACTGGTGCCGCCGATTGCTTAGGCGGCATCGGTGGTACACTGTTGAATTTGCCTAGATATGTAAATAATGCGGGGCTTATCCTATTTCAGTATATATTTTATTATTTTATATTATTTGAGTAAAAAAAACCCTATAAAATACTTTAAATAAAATAATAATACAAATATGATATAGGAAAAAAACGGTACATTATATTTCTTTTTCGATGTTTAGGAAGTGGGTAATTGAGACTCAAAAGTCTTTTCATTAGTTGGATGAGTTGAATCAAATTATTTAATTAAATAAGTAATTTAAATATTAAATAAATATTAGGTATAATATATCTATACTATTATTTATGACTCTTATTGAGTTAGTTTTACGAGTCAACTAGATCCTAACTTAGTTAAGAGAAGTACTAAAATAATTATTCAACTACAAGTAGACATGATATTAATTTAATATATATCTTATGATTGAGTTGGTGTCGCGAGTTAATCGGACACTAACTCGGTTAAGGGAAATACTAAAATAAGTTATTCGACCACAAGTAAACATGATATTAATATAGTATGTATCTTAAAACATTTTTCATAGTATTTCTATCGCAATAGCACATTTGAATTATGAAAAGTTTAACAAGTTCTCATTAGTAATATGCTCCCACATTATTTTAATTGATAACTTATCCTAAATATTGCAAAGTTATACTTACTCACACTTTTAAAATCTTGCAAACAGGGACGAAGTCAAGAATTTCTTTTAGGGGGCTAAAATTAAATTGTATATTTTTACGATAGTAAAAATATAATTTCACCATTTTAATATCAATATATTTATATTTTAAAGGATTAAATTAATTTTTTTATCATTTTTAGGGGGCAAAGTGTAATTTTACCTTTACTAGTTTAATTTTTTATAAATTTTAAAGGGGCCTAAATGAAAATTTTCTATTTTAGGAGGGGACTGGACCTCTGGCTACGCCCTTGCTTGCAACTTACATATAATCATAACAAATTTTAAATAAAACTATTATATTCCGATGATCATATATTTCTTTTAAATTGTTGCATATTCAAATGAATATTTCATAGTAAAATATTTTACTTTATATGAGGAGGAGACAAAAATAGATCATAACAAATGATCACAATCAATTCTATTTTTTCATATAAAATTTATCTCAGTTATCATTATAATATGCATGTATACAAGACCATACAATAGAATTTGAATATATATCAAATTCAAATATACCACAAAATTGTATATGGCTAAAGATTAGCAACCATATTTCACAAGTGACAAAAAATTTAAAGGATCAAGTAATATAAATTACTAAAAATAATAAAATTATATGGATAATAAACTTTATGCTATTTTCTTCGACATATCAAATTAAAATTTTAACCCAATATAAAATTAAAAACATGGAAACTTTAAACATAATATTAATTCAATAGTCTAAATATTACACATAATAATTGAATATTTCTCTATCTTTATCAAATCAGGAAAATATTCATAACAATCATAATTCATACCAAATATAATCTAAAAAATGATTAAAAAAACTTTAAAACATATCGAGTATATTATACTTCCTCTTTATTGTTTTCTAAAATCTTAGCTTTATTTTCTTTCCAGATGCAAACAAATATATTTATAATTTTATTTTCATAATTTTACCAAGGTTTTAGATTAAAAACGATAATTACTTAAAAGAGCGCAAGTTAAAATATTTCTTCCCCTGATTTTAGCTCTTTCTCCTGTTTTAGCGGCAATTGATTTTATAAAGTTATTACAGAAAACAAAAGAGTAAATAAAGTAAAGGTGTTGATAGGTGGAATTAGATTCGAGATGGGTTTTAATAAAATATTAGTCCGGTTTGATAAATCAATTCGAAAATTATGTTTAAATTTTTGTTCAAGTTTGTTAAAACCTGAGCTTAGTTTGACTCGTCCGTATTAATTTTTTATATAAAAATTAGAAAAATATAATAAATCAAAAATACTATAAATATTAAAATAAATATTTCCCAACAAATTAAAAATAAATTAAAAAAGTCTTTATACTTAGATAACACTAAGATAAGTGCGACTTAACAAGCAATGCCTCTAAAATAATAGTAAAATTAACAATAAAACAAAAGTTATACAATATTCAAACGATAATAACAAAATAGTAGTAACATAATAGTGAAATGACATCAAAACAACAGTAAAGTAACTGTTTTTTTTTACAAATTCGGGCCGGACCCGAGCAAAATAAAAATCTTACCCGAAACTCGAGCCGTTTCTAAATAGGTCTTATTTTTTTGTCCAAATCCATTTTTTAACCTATATTTTTTTTCAAAATCTCGCACTAATGGACATTCACTTTATAATAATAAAATGTTTAACCTGAATTAAATTTATGGATATAATTTCTTTTTTGAATTTTTAAAATTAATTGTTGAAACTTTTATAAATTAATTTTAATTTTTTATATAATTAGGATCATTTTGACATGATATATAAATATTAAGGACTAATTTTTTTCAAGTTCTAAACTGACACGATGTGATTATTTTGTATCTTTCATAATTGGATGATAAAATATATTAATAGGTGGATAATTACAAATATAGTTTATTTTTCTTATTTTTAATATGATCTTCTTTACAATAATAATGTTTAAGCTCTTGACATAGTTGATCTCACAAATCAACTCGAAATCAACTCAATTAAAAAATGACTACGATTTTTCTTCTTATAAAGCAATAAATATAATTATGAGAGCCTTTTTTGAATCTTTTTACACGATTTTAACCAAAAACAAATTTAAACAAATATTTGGAATTTGAATTTAATGTTAGAAAAAATTGTAACAACCTGATTTAGGGGCTAGTTGGAACAGTGATCTCGGGATCACTAATCCGAGGTTAGAAAAATTATTTTCATACTATTTTATGTGTTAGAGCATGATTTTTGAATTTCATGAAAATTTTGATACTTTAATTTTAGCGATTTCTTGTTTAATAGCGAAAAATGACTAAATCGCATAAAGTACGAAAGTTCCATTCTATAAGCTAAAGGTACCAAATAGTTATAGATTGTTAATTGGAGGTCTTTAAAAGGCAATTAGACCCTCAATATATGCTTGGCCGGCCATAGGGGACAAGAATTGACCAAATTGTTCAAAGTTAGTGACGTTTGGTGGACTAATTGCTAGTTTAATATTAAAATAAAGAAAAAATGATGTCCATCTTTCTTGTTCATTTCTTCCACCGAAATTTGAAAGCAAAATAGAGGTTTGAAAGCTCAAAATTTTCAGCAAGCTCTCCTCCATTCTAGTAAGTGATTTTGATGATTTTTCTTGTTAATAATTGTCCTTTTGAAACCCCTAAAGCTTAAGCTTTCAAATGAGGGGACTATTGTGCAATATGGTGAAAAGTTTAGAGTTTTTCCATGAGATCTATCATTGTTATTTGCTGCATTTTTATGGAGGAAGTTGAGTCTTAGTTGTTAGATGAACAACTTTTGTGAAAGGTGTTGTCTTAAAAACACCTAATTGAACCTTGATGAAAATGTTACAAATTTGTAGTAATTATGTGAAATGTTGAGTTTTGATGATAGCTATAAGAGTATTAAATGTTCACCTAGGCTTATTGAAGGTAGAAATACGATTAGAATTCATTTTCGAGCCTAGGGGCAAAATGGTCATTTTGACAAAGTCTAGGGGCAAAATAGTAATTTTTGTCAAAGCATGATTATCGAAATGCTTTTATTAATGTGATGATTAAAATGAGCTAAATTTTTATTATAGATCAAGAAATACGAAGCCCGGATCGAAATCGAGGCAAGAACAAAGTCGTTGCTAAATAGCATATCTACATACATTTTGAGTATCGAGGTAAGTTTGTATGAATTTAAGGTTTCACATGTATTTTCAATAAACTGCTTATTACGTCGTGTAAAATACACTATTTTCATGAAGTTATGATTAATGATATATTGATAAGAAAGTGAATGAGAGTATGTAAAAGGAAGTCCCGATTGAAGACTCGGAATAATGAGGAATACTAATATCACAACATGAGACAAGGAAAAACCCGTGTAAGACCATGTCTGGGACATGGCCTCTGCATAAGGAATGTAGGTCTCGTGTAAGACCATGTCTGGGACATAGCATCGACACCATATGAGGAAAGTCCCGTGTAAGACCATATCCGGGATATGGCATCGGTATCATAAGGCTATTCCATGTAAGACCATATCTGGGATATGACATTGGCATCGAGGTACATGTTTGATGAGATCGAGTATCCTTTGTTATTTCGGGTAATTCATTGGGCAAAAGAGCCAAGTCTGAAAGAGGTAATAAGAAAGCTAAGCAAGTAAAGATGGTAATAAGCTAAGTAGTTCAAAGTTGTTAAAGAGTTTTGTTCAAGTTAAGGAAGAGGAAAATTGAGTTTATGTTTGTATTAGCAAAATATACTAATTCATGTGATTAGGTGATACAGGTGCCATGAGTACATTACAATTATGTAATTATAGTGTAACATGTGATGAGTAAGTAAGCTCAAGCACTTGAGACTCATGTTGTATTTGTCTCTTGATGGATGAGTTATATTAAGCAAATATAATTGTTATATGAATTTCATGCAAAGTTACTAAACTATATGCTTACTTCTTTCATTTCTTTCTTCCTTGTAGTTTTGCCAAGCTAGTTCGGGGATCTTTGACGTCGGAGTTCAGAGCACACTATCAATCACTATTTTGGTATAGCCGAGTTGTTTTTATTTAATATGGCATGTATAGGAATTATTTCATCTTGATGTAAGTCCTGTGAGAGGCTAAAGTGTTGGCTATTAAGGTTATTATTCTTTTTGTATATGGCTAAAAAGATTGGCCCATATTTAATAAGTTTATGCATCAATTGATGATGAGTTATGCATTAATGCTCATGTTTTTTATAAAGTATTTGGATGGTTGGATTGAGTATATGAATGATCTTGATTTCAGGGTGGCAATTGGCTTGGAAAATAACCTTTAAGTGTCCACACGGGTAGGCACGCGGGCGTGTGTCTAGGCCATGTGTGACACACGGTCAACCCATATGGGTGTGTTAATAGGTCGTGTGTCCCCTGCATGTTAGTGTTTTAAGTCAGTGTCGGCCACGGGCTAGCCATACGGGCGTGTGCCTAGGCCGTGTGCTCCTTAAGGGGTTGCTGACGTCACAAACAGAATACCCCTAATTTTTCACACAGGTGAGGACACGGGCGTGTCTAGGCCGTGTGAAGGACACAGGTCATTGACACGGGCGTGTGTCAAGCCGTGTGAAAACCCCTGTAGGTTTGTAATAAAAATAAATTGTGCACGGGCTAGGGACATAGGCGTGTGAGTCCACACGGCCTGCCCACACGGGCGTGTCCCAAGTCACACGGGCGTGTGACCCCTGTTTAGACAAAAAAAAATTCGAAGAGAGTAAAAGTTTTCGGTTGAACTCCGAAACTATTTATACGTATGTTTATGGCCTCGTAGGCCCACGAAATGAATGTTATGAATAAGAAAAGAAAGTTTTTAAATCGGAACGAAATTCTATAGCCCGTTAATACATGTTTTAGTAAGGTCTAGGATAGTAATACCTCGTATCTAGTTCCGGCGTTAGACATAGGTAAGAGGTGTTACAAAAATTGTGGTGCAAGAAAATAATATAAAATATAGACTTAAAGCGTGACTGTTTTTAAGACTTTTATTTTGCTTGTAGGATACAATAAATCTTAAAACAACAAAATAATAATAAAAATCACATCATTGAGTTTTATATATAGGCACATTCTATCTCAAAGAAAATATCATTTAATACATAACTTGTGACATAAGTTACGTTATTCCATAATATATAATTTTTTTTAAAAAAATTATGTTTTATTCATTATAAGTCTTTTATAAAAGTTGTCTATTCGAATATATTTATTCATATTCAAAGAAAATAATAATCATTATAATTATTTTGCAAATAAAAGATAATCATTATATATAAAAAAAAATATTTGCAAGAATAAATTGAAGCCTAAGTTTGAATGCACTTCTTTTGAAGTTACAAACAACACCACATAAAATTCAATAACTCCACTTATCCAATAGATTTCATATCTAACTCGATTATGTAAATTATAAAGAATTTTCTATTTAAATTATTTATACTTTATATATGTTAATAATATGAGATTACTAACATTTCAATCTTTTAACATTTAAGACATCTTCTTTCAAAACCAAAACCTTATTTATCCTTTAAATGATTTCAAGTATAAGAAATATATATATATTTTTATTCATGTCATATAACGGTAAACTATGTTGGAAGTCACCTAATTATTAGTAAGTTGTTTTGGTCATTTAATTATAAAAATGTATAAAATGGTCACCCAATTATTCGAATTTATTTTTATCATTTGCAGTTAAATGATGGAAAGTTAATGTGAGCTTTTAAAATTGGTATAATAACAACTTTATCTCTCAATATTTATACATTGTTTTATTTTAGTTTTGATTTTTAAAAAAAATTAACTATCATTGTTTACACATTGTGTAATCTGCAGTTTTACTCTTCTTTGTGACCCTTACCAATACTATCATTTTTTTTGTGATTTAATGAAAAAAATTAACAACAAAAAGAAGCATAATAACCCAAAAATTGAAAGAATAGCCAATTTAATTGTTCGAAAAAAAAAAAATACTTCATTAATTCAATCCAATTGTAAGTCTAACATTTAAAAAACAAGAATTTTTTTGGACTTTGATTCGCTTTATCAATGGCGGTAAACTTAAAGCTAATAAAAAAGAATTAATTATCATTGAAACATACCAAGTTCTTAGTCATTTGGAGTATAAGAAAAATAATATATTTGAGGATTGTCTAGTTTAATTATAAAATGATTTTTTTATATTTGCTTTTATTTCTAATTTACATATCATGTATTAAATTATATTTTTATGTAAAAACAAGATAATTTTATAATGTGTAAATATTGAGAGTTAAATTTTTAAAAATTAAGACTAAATTGACACAATATGTAAATATTATAAGCTAAATTTATTATTATGTCAGTTTTAAAAGTTGACACATTAATCTTCTTCCTAACCATTTAACATCAAGTAATTAAAAATAAAAGGTTAAAATATGTCACAAGTCTTTGTATTTTTTGAAAATTAAGAATTTAATTTTTGAACTTTTATTTCATGGAATTTAATTTTTCTACTTTTTAGATTTTAAAATTCAGGTCTAACTTTTAACTTTGTTATTTTTTTAAAATTAAAACTAATTACAAATTTTTTTTAATTACATACCTAACAAATAAATAATTTTTTATTTAAAAAATATCACAACAACTGATTTAAAAAAAAAATTAACAATATTAATAGTAAAAATTAAAAATTAAAATCTTTTCATTTTTGCATTAAAGTTTAGACCTAAATATTAAAGTTCCCAATTTTCTATTTGGTACGTAAAATTCCCAAATTCCACAATCCTGAAAAATTTCTAAAACTCTCTGGCTCATTTCACTCTGCAATCTCTCGCTTAATCCACACCATCGCCGAGTTTGCTCCCCTTTAGCCATCAATTCTCCTCCATTTTCTTTTTTTCTTCTGTTTCGTAGTCAAAACTTAAACTGCAACCTTAAACGAGCGATATATATTTATTTATTCTCCAGCACCTTGCTTCTTCTGGTGTATGTAATTTTCTTTTTCTTCAGTTTGTTGAGAATATGTTTTTACCCTAATTTTAGTTTTCTTTTGAATTGGGAATATACTGTTCATTAACATTTCTTGCTTCCACGTCTGAATTTGTGACAGTTCAATCAATATAGTTCTAGGGTTATCGGTCTTGTTAGTTTTCTTAGTATTCTGTTCTTTCTTTTCTTTTTTTCCTCCTTTTGAATGCTGTTTTTCTTTCGAACGAAGTTTATTTTCGATTACTTTGTTTGACTTACTTGCTTTTGATATACCTTTTTTTTCCTTTCACCAAGTACGTGTCAATTTTAAGCATGCTAATCGAATCAATAACCTAAATATTGCGTGATAGATTTATAATTCGGGGTAGCTTAGTTATGACCAAATGCATTCTCATTGTTACTGACATTAGGTTTGTAAAAGTTGTCCTTATTTTGGGTCTTTACCAGGTACCACTGGATTATCTGTTGGAAAGTGGATTTTCTCATGAAAGTAGGGAGGTAGCTACCATTTGGTAATCATGATAAAGATTGGGGAAAACCAAAATGCAATTAGTAATATGGTGGATTGCAGAGATGCCATGCCTTGTAATGATGGAGTAAATGAAAATATGGTTGATATTGTGGATGAAACAGCACGTAGTAGAGATGGTGGGATAGTTGATACCTCTAAAAGGGCTGTTGTCGGATTTGAAGGGGATGCAGAATTTGAGCCACATAATGGCATCGAATTTGAGTCACACGAGGCAGCATATTCGTTTTATCAGGAATATGCCAAGTCCATGGGATTTACTACCTCAATTAAAAACAGTAGGCGTTCAAAGAAATCTAAGGAATTTATTGATGCTAAATTTGCATGTTCCAGATATGGAGTCACGCCAGAATCAGATGTGGGTAGCAGTAGAAGATCAAGTGTAAAAAAGACAGACTGTAAAGCCAGTATGCATGTGAAAAGAAGGCCGGATGGGAAGTGGATTATTCATGAATTTGTCAAGGAGCATAATCATGAACTTTTGCCAGCCCTTGCCTATCATTTTCGAATCTATCGGAATGTAAAATTGGCTGAAAAGAACAATATTGACATTCTAAATGCTGTTAGTGAACGGACGAGAAAGATGTATGTTGAGATGTCTAGACAGTCTGGTGGATATCAAAATGTAAACATGCTTCAGAGTGACATAAAAAATCAGTTTGATAAGGGTAGGCACTTGGTTGTGGATGAGGGAGATGCCCAAATTATGCTGGAATATTTTAAGCGTATCAAGAAGGAGAACCCTGACTTCTTCTATGCAATAGATTTAAATGAGGAGCAACGGTTGAGAAATTTGTTTTGGGTTGATGCTAAGAGCAGGAACGACTATCCAAGTTTCAATGACGTGGTTTCTTTTGATACCACTTACGTGAAATTCAATGAGAAATTACCATTTGCACCATTTGTTGGGGTTAACCATCACTTCCAGTCTATGTTACTTGGATGTGCGTTGCTTGCTGATGAAACTAAGCCCACATTTGTTTGGCTAATGAAGACATGGCTTAGAGCAATGGGTGGACAAGCTCCCAAAGTTATAATTACTGACCAAGACAAAGAATTGAAGGCTGCAGTCGAAGAGGTCTTCCCAAACACACGCCATTGCTTTGCTCTTTGGCATATTTTAGAAAAGATTCCCAAATCTCTAGCACATGTAATTGGGCCACATGAAAACTTTTTGCCTAAATTCAACAAATGCATTTTCAAATCTTGGACTGATGAAGAGTTTGATATGCGATGGTGGAAAATGATAACTCGATTTGAACTCCAAGATGATGATTGGGTTCAATCATTGTATGAAGACCGCAAAAGATGGGTACCTGCTTTCATGGACAATGTCTTTCTTGCTGGAATGTCTACAAGTCAGCGTTCTGAAAGTATGAACTCCTTCTTTGATAAATATATCCATAAGAAAATTACTCTGAAAGAGTTTGTGAAACAGTATGGGGCTATTCTGCAAAATAGATATGAAGAGGAAGCTGTTGCTGATTTTGATACCTGGCAGAAACAGCCAGCACTAAGATCTCCATCACCATGGGAAAAACAGATGTCAATCGTTTATACACATGCAATATTCAAAAGATTCCAAGTTGAAGTCTTGGGTGTAGTTGGTTGCCATCCCAAAAGGGAAAATGAAAATCAAGGAACTATACCGTTTAGAGTTCAAGACTGTGAAAAGGATGAAAATTTTATGGTAATATGGAATGAGGAAAAGTCAGAGGTTTCTTGTAGCTGTCGCCTGTTTGAATACAGAGGTTTTCTTTGTCGGCATGCAATGATTGTTCTCCAAATGTGCGGTCGCACAAGTATCCCTCCTCGTTATATATTGAAGAGGTGGACTAAGGATGCTAAGAGTGGGCAATCAACAACTGAAGGAACAGACCGAGTGCAAACAAGGGTGCAGCGATACAATGATTTGTGCAAACACGCAATTGAACTGAGTGAGGAAGGATCATTGTCTGAAGAGAGTTATAACATTGCTTTTTGTGTATTGGTAGAGGCTTTGAAAAATTGTGTCAATGTTAACAACTCTTGTATCAGTGCGGTAGAATCTACTGGCCATGCTCAAGGTCTTCGTGAAGCAGAAGAAAAAAATCAAGGGAGTCTTGCTTCAAAATCAAGTAAAAAAAAGAGCACAAACAGGAAACGGAAGGTTAGTTGTGAGATTGGAAAGTTTGTTGATGTGCATATGTTTTAATGTTGTTACTCTTGCCACTAGTCCCCAAGCAAAAAAATGCAATCATTCAAGAAAGGAGTTTTATGTTTCAGGGGCAATCAGAGCCAGCTCTCATGTTTGTTGATACCCAGGACAGCTTGCAGCCAATGGTTTGTCCTAGCTTAACTCTTTTTTACATGATGGATGTCATAGTTTCTTTCTTGTTGCATTGTTATTGGTCTGTGAAATTATTTTAGTAACATTATTCATTGCATGTTGTACACTTCATCTATTTCCATTTTACAAAAGAAGTTTATAGCTTCATTCTAGTTGCGTTGTAATGTAAATGTTCTATACTATGGTGCATTGGGCTGTGAAAATGACTATATTAACTTTATTCTTTGTGTCGTGTTAACTTTAGCTACTGTCTTTTAATAAAGAACTTACTATAAATTATGGACAGTGATGTTAAGTGGTAGTCATAATGGGTTAAACTTTGTACTATTGAATTTTACTGAAAAATGAAGTATTGAAAATGATTCTGCATCTGATTCTTCCTGCAGTTTGGTGTGGATTCTCATAATAAGTTAATGTGGCTTTGTGTTATTTTGTCTTTATCTGTGTAGGAGAACCTGAGCTCAGAGGGGATATCTCTTAATGGCTACTATGGTGCACAACAGAATGTGCAAGGACTGGTATTTCATATTTTACTAATTTGAAAATCTATGGAGATTTCTAAAACTGTTGTAGTTTTAGCAACGATTTTAAATTGGGGTAATTGCAGGTACAGTTAAACTTGATGGAACCACCTCATGATGGTTATTATGTTAATCAGCAAAGCATGCAGGGTCTTGTAAGTTTTGCTTGCCTTATAACCATAATAATCAGTTAGAGAAAAATGACAATAGCAAACCCAACCAAACAGCTTCCCAACACAAATGAAATCATTACCCCCAATAGATTTGAGAAGTTTAACATCCTGAACTTGGTCTAATCTGAATCCAGGCACCACAATCTATCCAGCATTGCCCGGATTGGCTAAAAAGAACATGATGATCTAATCTTTTTGGGTTGCATTTGTAGGGACAGTTGAACTCTATGGCACCCGGCCATGACAGTTTTTTTGGCACTCAACAAAGCATGCATGGTCTGGTATGAAATTTTGTAATGCCATTCTGTTGATGACTTTGGTTATGTTAAAATGGTTATGACAATAAAAGTTTCTTTTATTGTGCTTTCTCATGTAGGGACAATTGGATTATCGGCCTTCAGCTAGTTTCACTTATGCTTTGCAGGTTTGTTTGGAAAACATTTGTCAGATAAAATTGTTGAGCTGGCATCTGTTATTGAATATTTGTATTCCCCTATTATTGCAGGATGAGTCCCAATTGAGGTCAACACAATTGCATGGTGGTGTCTCAAGACATCCATGATGAAGAGACAACGTAATGGTACCTGGACTTGCCTCTTGGGGCATTTGACATTAGAGTCGGGGGGCTGTATATAGTAATAGGAAAATTGAATCCACAATACAGTATATTCTCTGTTATTCACTTCTGCTAATTTCGTTGAACTCTAAACTAAAATATAGGGTATCCGACAGTTTCATATGGGACATTGTGGGCTGAAATTTGGGTAGCTTTTGTCTTTGCTAATTCTGATATGCTTCTGCCCAAAAGTTCTGGAGAACTAAAGCACGACTGGCATTTTTACTTGTCGCTTTTAACAGCAATGACAATGATTTGAGAGCAGTTGGAGCAGGCTGGATTCTTTTCCTAAACCTCTTTCATAGTTATAACTTTCTAAGGTTTTATCGCAAATGGAAATCCCAAATAAGCAATGCTGCTTTTAGATATTCTCACCTTTATACGCAGTGGAATTTGCTAAACATTTTCCTGAGACTTCATGCTCATAAAATCTGTTTCATGTTTAATGTTGTATGCACTTCTTAGCCCTGCTCCAGCCTATTGTTTTCCCCTTTTTTTTTTTTTTTTTTTTTTTTTTTTTTTTAAGCCCTATTGTATTTTTTAGTGGACCTTAGTAGAATGTTTTAACCTACGATCTTTATTTGTGGAAGGGATCTTTGAATGTAGCATTTTATTGAAATGTCTGGTCCTATTGAGTGAGATATATTTGAGGGGGGAAAGGAAAAGCTCAAATTGCTATCACAGTTGACAACAGGTAAATGTAATATGTTAATGTAGCTTCCTCTTGAGAGCTTACATTAAGATTTTCACCATGATGTTTATTAGTGTTGTTTTGGGTGTGTTCTTTTTCTAGGTGAGATTTGTCATTCTTACTACCACCTTAATTGCCAGCGGATGGGCCCATTACCAAGGATATTTTTTAAAAAACTAATTATTATATATCATGTATTTACTTTTATCACTCTCCATTTCATTTCTTAGATCCGTTGAGCATGTGTCACTGGCTTAAAACTTTAGTATTGCAAATCAAGTGTCTTTAGGTGAGTTTTTTGCTCTAAATTTGTCTAAGTTAGCTTAATTCTTACAAAAGTGAGAATTCTTGTAGAAAATTTTTAAGGCACTGAAATATAGTGAAAGCAAACTCGAAACAAAAAAGGGACAAAGAACAGAAAAGCTAAGGTAAAGGAAAAATAGTGCGTACTAAGTATTTAAATAAATGCTCTTAAATATATTTACAACTATTAATAGAAAGATTATAAATAAGGGGGAAGATTTTTATTTATGGTTGAGTTTCTCCAAAAATAATTGTATGGATTAACATCGATGGTCAATATTAGAACTTATCTATAATTGAAAGTCTTTAAGGGAGTTAAACTTTATACAATATTGTCCCTTTATAATTTACACTATTTATCTTGGTAACTCTAGGTTTACTGGAGTATTTTACTGGGCTGCTAAGGTTTCAAGTAGATGAGTTTTTTCATATGTTCCATGAGTTGGGCTAGTTTAATTGGCTTAAATGAGCTTTATTTCATCAATTAACCTCTACTGGACACTCTTTGCACATTAGTTAATGGGCTTAAATTCGCGGCCCGTGACATTCTCCCCTATCCATTTTCGTAACACCCTTGTGTTATCGAAATGACACCTGTTTGACTCGCCTCAGAACTTTCTCGATGTCTCAGTCAATTTTTGACTAGCTTTTCTATCAGGTGATCTTGCCTCTTGGAACATTTGCCTTGGCTTTTATCATCTTCTAACTCAAATTGTTATGTTATTTTTTGGTACATTTTGTTTGTAAGAGCCTGTCGTTCTTACTTGCCCACATTGTGACTTACCTCGGTCGGGATCCCCTTGATTCACACAAATAGGTTTCGACGTGCCCATATTGAATATTGGGTTAACCTTGAGTTTTCCTGCCAACTCTGGTTTGTAAGCCCCTTGGCTTACCCGCTTCAAAATGAAAAACATTAGAAAAATGTTTGGGATGTACCTCACTCACAGAATTTGCTCATCTCAAATGCCCAGTTTACATCACTACTTTTTCCCCAAAGTTTGATGCACAACCCACCTCTCTCATAGGTGGTAGCCCCACTAATAACTCAACAGGCTTCCTATTGATTTGTCGTACCTCTAGCATTTCCAAAGGGGTCTTCTTAGCACTCTAAACTACTAAGTCAATATTCCTACCATTCAAAACATCTTTGACTAGTTAGATTGCCGACAATACCATGGTTTTGTCCTTCTCATCACGTCTCACTGGCACCATGCATTGTCATTGATGAGTACCTAAGATACATATGCAATTGACAAAGGAACCAACATAGCATCAATCCAGTCAAGGAAATTCAAGCCAAGAATGAAATCATAATAATCTAGATGAATTACCTTAAAGTTTTCCTTACCTTTTCCACTCACCGATTTGTAGCTACACTCCTTGTGCTATTTTCACAGTTGGGATCTCTTCAATATTTATCGTATTGATCTTTTTAGTCGATTTTCTAACTAAGTGGCCAAGTTTACCCATTTCTTTTTACGAAATAAACAGATCAGATGCCCCCGTATCAACAAGAGCAATCCTTCTTTGGCTTGCGATGTTGATGTCCACAAACAACAACCATTTCTACTTGCGATCCCTCGTTGCCTTAGCAAAACTGAGTATCATTGACTCAAGCTTCAAAGGCTGTAACAGCCTAATTTTCAGTGGTGTTGGAAACAGTGATTCGAGATCACTAAATCCGATGAGTAAGTTGAAAATTTAATAAATTAATATTTGTGAGTCAAATGTGATATTAGAAATATTTTTAAATTAGTGAATTTTGTGAATTAAAAGAATTTATTAGGTAAATTGAGTCAAAAATGAGTTATCGAGACCTCGAATTCATAAACTGAGCCATAAATATTTTTAGAAATATTTATGGAGTGTCATTGAGTTAGTATTAAAGTTTCGTTAGAAAATTTTAACGTTTTAATAGTTAATTAATTAAAAAGGACTAAATTGAAAAAGGTGTAAAATTTATTAAATTGTGATTAAATAGCTCAAGAAGTGAATAAGAAGGATTTAAATGGCAATTAGGGCTAAAAGTATATAGGCCGGACGGCATGGGCATGAAAATAGGTAAGAAAATAAAATGAAATAAGGGCAAAATTGGAAATTTCACAAATTAAACAAATAAAACAAATACCAAATTGAAAAATCTAGACATTTCTTTATATTTCTTCAGCTAAAAAAATGCCATAGCAAGTCTCATATCAAGAGCTCAAAGAAAGTCATGGAAAAGAGAAAATAGCTGATTAGCCCTTAAATTTTCTACAAATTCTACAGATTGGCCCAGGTAAGTTCATATGGTTGAATTTTATGATTGATTGCTAAAATTAGAGATTATATAATGTATTATTTCATATCTTTGTTATGGAATCATGATTATTGTGATAAAATAAAAATCGAAACAGAAGTTCAAATTGAGTAGAACGTAGGATTGAGTACGATCGTTCTGTGATCAGTGATGAATTGATGGATAAGACCATGGTTGGACCATGGAAAAGTGTGGAATGTAAGACCATAGCTCGGCTATAGCATTTCAGTGATAAGACCATAACTGGATTATGGCATTGTAAATGTAAGACCATGGTTGGACCATGGTAGTATATGTGTGTAAGTGTAAGACTATAGCTGAGCTATGGCTTTGTAATAAAGTGAAAGACCATATTAGGGCTATGGTATTATGATATGTGCAAGACTATGGCAAGGCCATGGAAATATATGTGTAAGACCATAGTTGGGCTATGTCATTAAGCAAATGATGTACTCAAATCTGTAAGATGTTTTCTAATTTGACAAGAATTGGTAAGTGTTATATGAACTAAAGTGATAAAATTTAATTAGTTGTGATATTGAGCTCAATCAAGTAAATTCATCATTTGAGATTGTGATTGGCAGGGAATATTAATGAAATGCTCTATTTAATGTTTTGTTATTTCTTGTTCGGTAAGATTTATTTTAAAGCTCATGAACTTACTAAGCTTTCATAAGCTTACTTTTATGTGTTAAATGTTCATTGTAAATTAACAAGAGTTCGGAGGATCGGATCAACACATCGGGCCACACTATCCAGATTTCACCTGTAGATTTTGTAATACAACTTACAGTTTATATGGCATGTATACGATTGAATGAAAATGGAAGTAAAATTGTAACATGGTTATGAATGGCTCTTATACATATATGTTAGTTTATGCACATGTATTTAATAGTATCTAATAGTAGTCAATGAATGGAATTACATGGTAAGTTTATTCAAATGAGTAGTGTGATGACACATTAGGTTTAAAACTTGATAATTGACTTAAATTGGTTGCTTGGTTGGGTTATATTGGTATAAAAAAATATTGTATATAGGTTGACAGTGGAAAGGGTGAGAAAAGTGGCATTAAAACGGCCTATTTTCGTTCACACGGGTAGACACACGGGCGTGTGTCTTGACCGTGTGTGACACACGGCCTGGCACATGTGCATGTGGGTTGGCTGTATGTCCCCTGCGTCTTAAATTTGAGAAACAGAATGCTTAGAATTGAACACACGGGCAGAGACACGATCGTGTGTCTCAGTCGTGTGTACCACATGGCCTAGAACACGGGCGTGTGTCTTGGCCGTGTGAAAACTGCACCTTAATGTTTGCAAGTTAGAGAGTTACACGGGTTGGGGACACGGCCGTGTGACTTATGTCACTTGGCCGTGTGAGTCACACGGTATACCCACACGGGCGTGTGACCCCTATACATGAGTAAAATTTTTAAATTTCACGAAAAGTTTCTTATGTTCTCAGTTTAGTTCCGACTCAATCCTAACAAGTATTTTGGGCCTTGAGAGTTTGTCCTAGGGATGTCATGGTTAATATTGGAAAATGAATAGTAATTGATATGAATTATCTGTAAATGTTCTAAAAACTTTGGTAATGCTCCGTAACCCTGTTCCAACGACGAATACGGGTTAGGGGTGTTACAAAGGCTCACTCTCTGGCTTCGCTTCATCTTTTTTAGTGACTGCGAACAACTTAGATCGCTTTGGATAGTCCCGCATCCTAAGCGAACCACAACATAAGAAACACTTCACTTGTTTCTTACCATTCTCTATTTCCACTCTTGTCTTCGAACTCCCACGCACGATCTAACCAAGCTTCATAAAACTTTTTTTTTGGCTCATCATCCTCTTTGATGACAGAAAACATGGACCGCTTCGGACAATCCCTTACCTTATGCGAACTTTCACATAAGAAACATTTTATCTAGCTTTTATTTTCCTTTGGGTTGTTGGGATTCCCTTCTCATCTCGTGGTTTGTTATTGCCACCATTATCATTGCTATACTCAACTTGTCTTTCTTTATCTTCCCCGTAATTTCCCTTCTCCATGGGCTTGGAAATTTCAATCTTGTCTTTCCTCAAAATAAGCTCGATTAAAAACTCTATCACGATATGGCTTTCGGAAGTTATTGGACCCCTTGGCATTCCAATTCTTGTTTGACTCATAGCTTCAACCTATCCATGAAATAGAAGAATGCCTCCTCACTCAAATCCATAATTTGGAGCATCAGTTTACCAAACTCCTTCATATTCTCTCGAATTGTGCCTTGTTGCAAAAACTGATGTAACTTAGGCCGAGTATCCTTCTCGACATAATAGGGGTAAAATTGCTCCTTGAACATATTTTGGAACTCCTCCCAAGTCTCAATCGCAGCCTGACCATGCTTTTCATCCATGAACTTACATCTCCATCATAAAATAGCAAAGTCAGTAAAATATCGAGCATCAATATTTACCTTAGCATTATTATCCTTGATGCCCACGACATGAAAGTATTACTCTATCTCTTATAAGAAATTGTCTACTTCCCTTATGGACCTTGCCCCCTTGAACTTCTCCGGTTTGGGGACATCTATCTCGTGTTTTAGTGTTGCATTCAACACTCCTCTACCCAAGGTGGCTCGACACACAATAAGCTCTCCCTCGAGCTCCTCAGTAGTGGAATTGAGCACCCCTCACATCTCTTCCACATTGGAACCAAGAGACTCCAACAAGACTTCCTTGAGTTGCTCTTTCATCAAGTCTAACTCTACAATGCATCTCTCGACTACCTCGAGATTGACCACTCATTCTTCTAAAGCTAACAACATGTCCCTCAATCGACTAGCTTTTCTAGACCTCTCATGGGACTCCATAGGCTCAATATGATCTTTTACTCATTTTTTCATCTCGATCGATGCCTTCGAACCTTAGCTCTAATACCAACTGTTACGGGGCTAGAACTTTCATCTCGCAAACCACGTGGCTTTAGGTGATTTCTTTGTTCGGAATCTACCAAGTTAGCCTAACTCTTGCAAAAGTGAGAATTCTCACAGAAATATTCTAAGGCACCAAAATATAGCGAAAACAAACTCGAAACGAAAAAGCAACGAAGAATAGAAAAGTTAAAGGAAAAATAGCGCACACCAAGTATTTAAGTAAATGCTCTTAAATATATTCACAATTATGAATGAAATGATTACAAAATGAAGGGAAAGACCTTTATTTATAGATGAGATCCTCCCCAAACTAACGGTACAAATTGAGTTATATCGACGATTAAGATTAAAACCTATCTACAATTAAGAGTCCTAAGGGATTTAAACTCTATACAATTTTATTCTTTTAGGATTTACACTATTTACCCTCGTAACTCTAGGTTTATTGGAGTGTTTCATTGGGCCACTAAGGTTTCAGGTAGATGAGCTTCTCAATATGTTCCACGAGTTGGGTCAAATCAATCAGGTTAAATGAGCCCTATTTCATCAATTGACCTATATGAGACCATCTTTGCGCAACCGTCATGGGCTTTGATTTGTGACCTGTGACACGTGTAGAGGCTGATATAACACACTTATATATAGAGATAAATTTATAGGAGTAGTTTATGCTTTTTCTTGGTAGATTTTTTGTTAAAATATGCCGTTAGTCTTTATACTTCAACAAAATTTGATATTTAGTTCTTATACTTAAAAAGTTAAAATTTAAATCCTCTTATTTTTTTATTTAAGAATTTGAGTCCAATCATTAAAATTGTAAGTATTTTTCATCAAAATTTGTTAATTTGGCATGTTGATTAGATTGCCATAATGTGACATAGAATATGATTAAAAGAAAATAAACGTATTAATTTGATAATTTTAAAGGAAATTACCAACGTACTTTTTAGTAAGGAAATTGCCTTAATGTAACTTTTAATTCTTGAACTCGTAACTTTTTGGTCTCTTAATTTTTTTCTTTTATCTTTCTAAAGTTTTTTTAACTGTGTTAAGAAGTGATGATGTGGCACTTTCTAAAAGCACAATATAATTAATTGCTTAGAAATTATTTTTAAAAATATATATATAAAAGACAAAAAAAATATGAATATATATAGATTAAAGTTTATAAAAAAGCATAGAATTTAGAAAAAAAATATAAATATATATATAACAAGTTATAGGAAAGTTATAAAATGTATTAAAAATTATAAAGAAATTATAAAAAAATTCGAGATTTTTTCAAAAAAAAATTTGAATTTAAGAAAAAACATAAAAAAATTATTTAAAAAATACATATTCAGAATGAACCAAAATAAATGCTATGTCACCAAATTAAAAAGAAAAAGAAAACTTATTTTGAAATTATTATTTTTTAAAATTATAAAATTATTATAAAAAATTATGTCTAGATTGAGTCTGAACCAAGGTAGTCATTACTATGCCGGTGGGAGCACCGACTACATTAGTCTTGACAAATAAATATCTAGATTCAAACGAATCTAAAAATTATTTGTCAAAATTCATTCTGAATGCCTAATTTTTTTTAAAAAAATAATTTAAAAAAAATCGAGAGTGACGTATCATCACCTCTTAATAGTATTGGAATAAAAATTAAATTGTTTAAAGGAATTTAAATTAGAAGATTAATATAAATCAAAATAAAAATTATTAAATTTGAGAATTACTTTTTTAACCCTTGAAATCGCCCAAATATATATTTCTAGGTTGATAAAAGAGAAAGTCTAATTGTTCTTGGACCACAAGCATCAACACATTTATTGCCCAAGTACATTGGAGTAGCAGTAGCTAGTGTTAATCCTTCTTCTAGATATCGATGTCTGACGGCCAAAAATGAAAAGTTGATCATACATAGGTTTTCATTAGCTATAAATGTCATCTCCCATGGCTTGACTGAGAATCGGAATGGGTTGATTTTAGGACACGTAAAATGTGTCATTAAATTTTATTAGGTCTGGCAAAGAATAACTTAATTAGTAAATAGAGATAAACAAGATTCCAGCTAAATCAACTAAATCGAATTAACAAAAACTAAAAATATTTTAGTTTAAACGGTTTATTTGATTAATTTTCGATTTTAGATATCTAAATTCAATAAGTCAATTAAGTATTATATAAAGTCAGCCCAACCCAATATTCCATACATAAACCTACCAAAAAAATCCAATCCCATTAATTTACTCAAATATAAAATTAATAACCAAAATACAAAAGGTATCATAATTTATTTAGCTCACCAACTTTACAAAAAAAAATATTTTAGTTTTTTATTTAATTTTTTTTGTCTCTTTTAGCCATTGAACTTGTTATGTTTATCAAATCAAAATGGATGAAAAGTCAACGCACATTAACTTTATTGACGTGGTGGCAAACATGTGGATGGCGTGAATGTTACATTAATAATTAATTAATTTTTAAAATTTAAAAAAATATAAAAATTTTAAAATATTTTTTAAAAATAATTAATTGCTGTAATAACCAATTTTGGCCCGGGCCTGGCAGAAACACCCGAGGCCCATCACAAATAAATACCAAAATAAAAAAAACCAAACAAACAAAATAAAAACCAATAAAAATCCAGTCCATTTACAGAACAAGTCCAGAGCCTAACAACCCGAATGGCCCACTTTACAAGCCCAAATCAGAAACACAAAAACAACAGATAAAGAGTCCAAATACAAATTCAAATAGCGGCCCGAATTGTAGGACCTAATTACAAATGGCCCAATAAGGCCCAAAAAGAAAGAAACTTTCAAAAGCCTAGGGCTTCTGGAACCCTAGGCGCCGCATGCCTTTCACCAGTGGCCACCACATGCCTCGGCCTCCGCGCGCGCCTCGCATCGTTTCAGCAACCCACGCACGCCACTGTCAGCTACCACCATTGTCTGTGTCTCGATCGACACCCACACGTTGCCTCGCCCATACCCTGCAAACAAAGAAAGACGACAAAAGGTAGAGAAAACAAAGAGAATAAAAAAAACAACAACGAGAATCAATTGTAAAATCGGTTATAAAAAACCGAAGTAAAACCACTGAAACGGGGGGGGACCTTTTTTTTTTTAGAATACCTGAATACAAACAGCAATCAAAAGCTAAGAGGTTGATTTCACTATCTTTCCTTGGTTATTTACCGTTTTTTGTTTTATTTTTATTTTTTTATAGTTTCAAAAAAAAAACTCTATAAATGAAATCTAAAGAATAAAAAGGGGATAAGGGACTTACGATCGGGGTTGCGCCGTCGATCTCAGTCCTCCCCGTCACGTTCGGAGTTTAGGAGAGTATCACGGTTCAGGTCACACCTTTGTTCTTTCCGTGGCAATCGGGGCTGGACGATGGTGGATTGAATCGGACCTTACTAAACGTTTCTCGCCTGACCAAGCCACGATTCGGTGGCTAGGGGCAGGAGTCTGGATTGCGGTTGAGAGAAAGGGTTAAAAGGCTAGGGTTTTGGTCAAATGAGGGGGATGTTTTAATTCTGTTTAAGGGAAAGTTAACAGCCAACAAAGGAACGGTGCCGTTTAAGAGGGTGTAGACCCGCGTGTTGACCCGCTGGGCAACCCGGGTCTGCACCTTCCTTCGTCAAAGGGAATATTCGCGCGTTTAGTCCCTCAGTTCTTTGGTTCTGTCGCAATGCAGCCCTACTCAAATGCTGCGTTTAGTTGACCAAAATATTTACTGATCTGATCCTTATTAATCCATGCGCATTATATTTTTCCCTTTAGATTTCACTCTTGATTTATTGCCTTTTAGCCCCAAGTTTTGTGCTGATTTTCAATATAATCCTTGTATTATTTAGTTAATTATTGGTTTATCGGTTTCTTTAACTGTTCTTTTAATTAATATTCAGTATAAAATATTTAAAATGTTTTAGCTATTATCTATTTTAATTATATGTCATCTTCATTAGTTCTATATATACATACTTTTTATATATACACGTTGTTTATATTAAACTATTTTTATGTATGTATTTTGTATTATTTTATGAATGTAAATTTGCGTATAATTTACTTTTTTCAAAGCTATATTTTCTTATATATACATGTCATATATCATTATTTTTTTTTTGTACATTAAGTTATACTAAGCTTCTTTTATATATTACTCAAATCGACACGTGCTATTTGCATATTATTTTCTAAATATACTATATTCAAGCTTAACTCATTTTCGCTTTGCTATATTTTTAGCTTTCATTATTTCTTCATTCAAAAGTGTTGGTGTTTTCAAAATAAGAGTTGTGAGGTCATCGATTTTTATTGAATTGTATATTATTATTCTTGTCATCCATTTATCGTATTCGCATCTTATTCTTCCATATTATATTTTGGTTTCTCATGATTCAATAAAATGCATTTTGAGCCGATTCTAAATATTGAGCCAATTTTAAGATTGCATATTTGAAAAACAAGGCAATATTTGTGTGTTTAGAAGTACGAAAAATCACATCCTAACGTGCTGGCTGTTGATTTTTCGTTCAACTAAATAGCCAAATACCCTTTTTCACATGTTTCGAAGATCAAGGTGGATCTCGATGTCAGAGTATAAAGGCATTATACCCTAACGTGCTGGGTATGATACTTTCATCCCTTTGAAACGAGTTAAATCTTGAAATTCAATCCTACTTTAAACAACCTTTTCTCAAGAGTTTTTAACCTTAAATATTTTCAAGCTTTCAACATTAGGACAACGTTAATCAATTTGGTACCGATTTTGGGCGTTGCAAGGGTGTTAATCCTTCCTTGCACGTAACCGACTCCCGAACCCGCTTTCTCAAATTTCGTAGACCAAAATTATTTTAATAAATCAAAATGTTTTATTAAAATAATCCATCTCAAGGTGACCCGATCACACCTCGAATAAAAGATCGGTGGCGACTCCCTATTTTTAAAGTCGATTCCCGTTTTGACAAAAAATGGTTACGACAATTGCAATGCAAGTTCAAGTGCTAAAAGAAAAAAAAAAAGTAAATAAAAAAACTAAAATAACTTTTTTTTTTGTAAAGTTAGAGAATCAAGTAAATCATTATGCCTATACAAAATTCTAATTTATTAATTTATCCTTGTTATACTCCTACACCTCAAGTTCACCCCTTGGGCACTCAACCCTCAAGGTCACTTCTAGTAATCATCCCCTACAGCAGTCCTCTTGAGAGAACTCCTTGGAAAAATCCCTTGGCGCACATAGGGGTGTGCTCGGTCGGTTTATTTTTTTATACCAAAAACTGAATAAACTAAACTGAAAGTTATCTGTTCGATTTTTGATATTTTTTTAGTTAGAAAAAGATAATCTAATTGAGGTACTTATAATTTTATTTCCTTTAATTTTTTCATATAATTGTTTTCATTTTTCAATTTACTATATCGTATCACTTTTAATTTTATTTTTATTTCAAATTAATTATAAAAATATTAAAAATGAAATCAAACCATTAATGAAATCAAAAAAAAAATTTATTTTTTATATGGCTGGATATATGAAATTTATCATAAAAAAAATAAAATGACCATCATAAAACCAATGGGGTGTATGAAATTAATCAAGTAAGTTTTACGATATATATATAAAGTGATAAGTTTTACGATATATATATAAAGTGATAAAAGATTTTCCTAGGAAATATGCAATTTCAAATTATCCGTACTTTAATATATGGAATTTATCATAAAAATTAAAATGCATAGAATGTATATCATAAAAACATGGGTATATGAAATTTATCATTTAATTTTTATGAATATCATAAGTGAAATATTTATTATTTAATTTTTATGAAATATATATATATATAAAGTGATAAAAGATTTTCCCAGGGAATATTATGCAATTTCAAATTATCCTTACGTTTTTTTATATATATATATTTTTTATTTCAGATTTGATATAAAAATATAAAAAATAAAAATGTCCTATAATAATATTTATTAATTGTTTTAGAATTTAGGTTTTTGATGCATTCTTAAGGACACCAACTCAATTAGACACTTAAATAATAGTAAAGATAATATATAAAATTAATAACCGAAAGCAAAACATAAAATTTACGTATATGTATTTATATTCTTTTTGTATATTTAAAATATTATAAATTATATAAATTTATAACTAGCTTATTTGATTATGCATATTTTTAAAATGTAAGTATATTCATATCATTTTTCACATTAATTTTTAATTTTTTGTTCATATCATGTCTCAGTTCTTCCCATAATTTGTAAGGTTTAGCTCCCAGCCATTATTATCTAATACAACTTATGACTATTTAAGGATGAGCTCTACACATTTGAATAGTTATCCCTCACTCTAAAGAGCAATTTCTCCTTAATTCAAGTTGGTTGTGATTGCTTGTCAAGTGTGACAACAAATTATTGTAAGATATTAAATTTTCAAAAGAAGTGTTTAATTTTTGATATATTCAAGTGTTTGCATTTTTTTTTTTGGAAAATTCAAGTATATTATTATGTTAAGTATTATTTTTCATGTATTATATTTTAGTTATCTTTTTTCCTATTTATAATACATGAAATTTTAAAAGTTATTCCTTCAACAATTTTAATAAGCTTTGTTTTTGCAATTATAGCGAAAATACAAGTTTAGTAGTTGATGGCAGTTCATTCAAATGTTGAGAGTCATATGTGATCTATTAAGAGATGGGGATATGGGAGAGGAGCTCTTCCATTTCCATATTGGCTTTCTTGTGTTGAGAGATTGAAAGGAGTCCCCTTAAGTCCCAATGGGTGGCTTATAGAGCTGTCAACTCTTATGGGAAAAGTAAGGGGCATATAAGGCCACATATAAATAGCATACGTATAGCCCACATATCTATAGTCATGCAACACTTTGGCGAGGTCATCTTTGAGGTTGATCCAACGAGGTATGGTGTAGGTGATGGTTGACTTAGTGAGACCTTTTAAGTGAGGTAAAGATATACAACAATAGCTCCCTTGTCAAAAGGAAGGTTATAAAGTGACCTTGGTTGAGACAAAAAAATGTTGAGGATGCCGTTGTGTTTATTGGAGTTTTAACCATGCTTAATCGTTCCTATTTATGTCGAACTTATATTAGAACAACAACAACAACTATGTTTTGTCAAAACTCAAAGGTGACATTTTGACATATTCGAGCCTAAATGTTGCACTAGTATTTATGATAGTCTTAAACCTACATCCAAAGGCTTGAAGGCATAGAACTAAAGGTGAGCATGGGTTGGGCCACCTGGCCCGGCCCGGCCCGAAGGCCCGCCTAAAATGTGAGAGGGTTTGGGCAAAAATATAGGCCCGAAAAATGGGCTTGGACAAAAAAAAGGCCTGTTTAAAAATTGGGCCAGGCCTCGAGTTAGTCATTTTTGGATCGAGCCCGGCCCGAATTCACTAAAGGACAAAAAAAATCTAATTTTTTAAATATTATTTTCTTGTTATTTTCTTCTTATTTTGCTACCATTTTACTATTATGTTTCTACTATTTTGTTGTTATTGTTTGGATATTGTATAAAACTTATTTTATTGTTAATTTTGTTATTATTTTAAAGACATTTGTTAATTTTGTTATTATTTTAAAGACATTTGTTTGTTAAGTTGCATCTATCTTAGTGTTATTTAAGTATACATATTTTTTAAACTTTATTTTCAATTTGTTGGGAAATATTTATTTTGATGTTTTTAGTATTCTTGATGTATTATATATATTTTAAAAACATATAAAAAATAATATAAAATTAATATGGACGGGCCGGGTCGGGCTCAAGGTTTAGCATTTTTATCTGGATCGGGATTGGACAAAATTTTAGGCCCATTTTTCGGGCCTGGCCGAGCCCGGGCCTAGCAAACGAGCCTAATTTTTTAGTTGAGCCTGGCCCGAACTCGGCCCGGCCCATGCTCACCTCTACATAGAACCAACCTACATCCCGTGTGGCTTAGGAAAAGAGGAGACATGCTTAAACAACTTGAGCTTTATCCTTATCCAATAAGATAATGGTATTTGATGTGTTTTAAACTTGTTTATGACTTAGTCATAAAATTTCCGAAATTTATCAATGAAAATTTCATCATTCAAAGAATGAGATAAAGAGCATTTGAATCAGCTTTGGAAAATTTGATATTGGTACAATTTATGGGACTATTTATTAAGATAATTATTTAGATAAAAATCAATGTTTAAAATTGTGATGAATACTTACATTTTAATTGTTGATCACGTTATCTATTTGTTGTTGAACACATTGAAGAAAAGCCTATAAAGAGGTTGTTAATTGACTTCTTAATTGAGGCATTTGGGGTGTGTTTAGACATTCATTGTTCAACGTTTTTTATGGATAGATATTGAATGTAATGTAAAATATTTGGGGTAGTGGTTTGTAACAATTTTGGTTAGACTGAACCATTTGGGGTGTGTTTAGACACTCCTTGTTTAACTTTGGGATGTAATTATCCATTGGGAAAGGGTAGATTGAGCTTTAGCTAATAGTTGTACCATATGAATTATTGAATAAAATTATTCTCTAAGTGAGGCTCCGCAAATGTAGGATTGGTGAATCTGAATTGCATTAACCAATATCATGTGTTGATTCTCTCATTACTTATCTCTTTTACTCACGTTTTGTACTTTTTATGCAAACTCTATAATTGTGTCCAAAGTTTTCTTCTAATAGAAGATAGAACGAAATTGTTTTGAACATCAAGTTGGAACGAAGTGCAAACCAAAGGCTCTTTCAATGTTGTTGGCAAAATGCTCTCATAAGGTTTTGCCAATATAAAGATAGTCTTTTTAGCAAAATTTTATATATAGCCTTACTTGCAAAATCAAGAAAAAAATATTATTAATTTTGACTAGAATTTGACTACTCTCGCAAAACCTAAAAAGGTGTTGAGCCTCAAAGGTTAAACTGATTGGAAGATAACTTGAAAGGTAAGATTGCCTTATAGGTAATGCACCTTGTAAGCAAGTGAACTGAAGGTATGATAGCCTTGGAGGTAAAACCATCATCTTGTAGGAAAGTGAACTTATAAGGTATAATGGTATTGGAGGTAAAGGCACCACCATCCAGGCAAGTGAATTCGAGAATATATGATAGATTTGAAGGTAAAGTCGCCAACTTGTAGGCAAACAAACCTAAAAGAACATGATAGCCTTAGAGGAACCATTGACAGAGAGAGGTACTAGAAAGGATACACCGAGTCACAAATTTATTTTTCAAGACTATTCCTCTTTAAGGGGAAAATATCGAGAAAGTACCAACCAAAGAGTTAGTTTCGTAAGGAACCATCACATGGGAAAAATAGAAAACTCGAATGGCCACTCGAATGAAATTCTGTTGTATATTATAGACCAAAGCGGTCCACAGTAGACGGTTAGGATGGTTCATAAGAGAGTAACCCAAGCAACATTGCAACCAGGATGAAGGGTAAAATGAAATCTAGCCCCGCCAAAATGGCGAGAGAAAAAATGAGTTCGCCAAGGACGGATCAAGTTGCTATGATTGCCAATGAAAGCAAAGCGAAAGGGGCTATTACGGTGGTAGGCAGGACTTCTACCTTATAAGTTTAAGGGTGGAAAAAAAGGAATCTATACTAGTAGCTGACTACCTAACAATTTGAATAAGGGCTGAAATCTATGAGTAGAAGTATGCCCGGGAAGGAAAACAAATAAAGAAATGAATGTATGTAAGGAAAAGACAGAGTTTGCGGTTATGGCGAGACATTTGAAAAGTTATCAAGACTTGTCGAATGGCTATAGGATCAGCCAAGGAAAGATCCTTAGCTACCTATCCGCTTATAGATGAGTTAAGGGAGAGAACCAAAGACCGCCAACCCGGATTAAAAGAAATTATCTTAAGAAAATCATGGAGTAAAATGTGTCAAGTTTCTATTTTTATTACCCCAACAAGTTTGGGGCTAACTTGCATAGTAAAGAAACTCACTGAGTTCTTTTGAACTTATAGAAATTTGGCTTGTGTCTATAGGACTCAAAGAGTGATCGAGGACCTTGAGGAGGGACTAAGTCAGATTGTGTTAGATCAAGAATCACTGTCAGTAAAGGGTCATGCACATAGGAATGTGGTACCTTTAGAGGCTTCGCCTCTGGGTTGAATATATTGTATTTAAATAATTTCCTTTAGAGTCAAGGTTAAAGATAGTAAATTTTTGTATTAAAATATAAAGTTTCTGATGTAAGAGATATTTATTATTCAATAAAGACTGTCTATATATTATTAAGTTTT
Source organism: Gossypium bickii (assembly GCA_025503065.1). Lineage (NCBI taxonomy): Eukaryota > Viridiplantae > Streptophyta > Magnoliopsida > Malvales > Malvaceae > Gossypium > Gossypium bickii. The sequence goes on along the minus strand of CP106711.1, from coordinate 24,802,585 downwards.
GAGTATGGTACTTAGTCCAAATCGGTCCATTTATGACATTTTACACCTGGATTTGGTGATCGGGTTGGGTGAGAGTGTTACATTATCACACAATGTCATGAGATGTATGATCCTAAATAAATTTCTTTTTTTTTTCCATATATTTTACTTTTTATTTAAGTTAGTCTTTGGACTTAAGATCAGCATATATTTCGATTCCTAGGTTTGGATTAAAACCCGATTTCACATAGTTTCATTAGGGAACTTATACTTTCTATTGCTAACATAATTTCATGATAGGTTTTACATTTATTCAATTTGGTTTCTAATGTAACAAAGTTAACAAACAAGCCTAACTAACTTTACGATTTAACCCTTTTCATAATCTAAGCTCAATATCTAACAATTTCAAGCCTAATTCATCAATTTATCAACAATGGCAACTTGCTAAAACTTTAATAATTGATTAAATTGGCACATGGGACAGTTAAACTAAGCTCCCAAAATCACAAATTTATAAAAATATCAAGAAAAGGGTTTGAATTTCGTACCTTATTAATGGCCGAATGTTCAAGCTAAAATTTTAGGTTTTCTTTTTTCATTGAACAACAAGAAGAAATGAAGGAGAAAGATGATTATCCATAATCATCTTTTCCCACTTTCTTATTATATACACACCTTAACTAGACTTAACTAATCTTGTTTAATTCAACTTAATCAAGCTTAAATTATGCTAATTTTAATGCTAATCAATCTAAGTGGATTCCCAAATCATCATCCATTAAATTATACTTAAGAATGGTTTAATAACTATTTTGTCCCTTTGGTTAATTTCTATTTAAGTCTTCAAGCCTTTGGTTAATTAAAACCTAATAGCGATTGGATTTTTACAATTTAGTCCCTAAGCTTTAATTAACTATTTAATCGACGAAATTGCTTGATCATTATATAATATATATTTATATTAACTCCTTAAATATTTCTATTTTAATTTATGGACTTGGTTTACGAAAATGAGGTTCTGAAACCGCACTTTCTGGTACCATTGAAAATCGAGTCGTTATAATAAGACAGTGAATTTGCCTTAAAGGCTATTATATTTTTATTATTTCCTGAGTTTACTTGTCTACAAGGTGGCGAGTTTGCCTCTAAGCTATCATATATTCCCCGAATTTGCTTGCCAATAAGGCAATAACTTTGCCTACAAGGCTACAGTTTTGCCTCCAACTCCCAGTTTTCTCGCTTACAAGGTGTATTTACTCGCAAGCAATCTTACCTCTCAAGTTATCTTACTTTCCAGGCTGTTTAGCCTTCAAGGCTTTACATCTTTTCAATTTATCTTTTCAGGTTATGCAAGAGCAATCAAATTACATTCAAGATTCATAATATATTTTTTTCTTAATTTTGCAAGTAAGGCTATACATAAATTTTTGCTAAAAAGAATATCTTTACGTGAGCAACAGCTTATGAAAACATTTCGCCAACAACAGAAAGATGTCTTCAACACTATTTTGCCTTAGGCAAGGTCACTTTATAAACTTTCATTCCACAAGAGGATGTTATTGTTGTACATCTCCACTGCACTTGAAAGGCATTACCAGGTCGACCATTATGCATAGATACTTTGCTCGATTAGCCTTGAAGACGACCTTGCCAAAATGCTACATGGCTGCAAACATGTGGGCTATACGCTACCTACACATGACCTTATATGCCCCATAGTTGTCCCATAAGTGCTGAGGGCTATATAAGTCATCCATTAGGACTTGGGATATTCTCTTCATTCTCTCAATACAAGAGAGCCATGGAAATAGAAAAGTTCCTCTCCTATATCTCTTAGAAGACCACCTACAACTCTCTACCTTCGGGTGAATCGCCAAACTTGTAATTTTCCATCAACAGTAGTGAAGGAAGTAGACTGAATGTATGCGAGTAACTTCTCATTTTTTCTCATAATAAAACTTCTTATGTAGGTTCATACATCCTTAGTTAATTAACTGGTTAAACTCCTTGCTATTTTTGTATAATTTCTTTTCTAAACTATAATCTATTGAGAAGTTACTGAAATACTACCATGATTAAATATATCCCAAAGAATATTTTAATCTTTCATATGATTTAGTGAAACAGAAATATAATAATATTCAACTTTTCCTACGACCAGCTTCTCCTCAAATTTAAATTGCGAGCAAATGCAATTAAAAGTAGAAAAAATATACATACATCCCCAAATCATTTTTCAATTTGAAAACATTGTTGGGTAGAATTTATTACATTAAAAAATATGTTTAAATTTATCACTATTTTTAGAAATTAAATATATTATTTAATGAAATAGATATTTAAAAAATATAAATAATGTTACAATAATTTATTTATTAATCACTTTAATATACCTTTGTTATTTAATAATTAAAATTAAATTAGCAATTATCTACGAAAATCTAATATTATAAAAGTTATATTTCAAAATATTATTATTTTTCAAGCTGCGATAGTCATTTTAGTTGTTCGAGGTTTGCCTTGTCATTGTAATTCATAAAAAAAAAATTAAAGTTTTGATGTTTTAATTACGTAATTATATTATCAATGAAACATAACAAAATTTTTAAAAAAAAATAAGAAACAAATAAAAGTAATTTAATTAATAGATATAATTAACCCGTGCATTACATGTATAAGAAAACTAGTATATATATATATTTAAAGTAGTATGAAAATATATTAGTTTTACATACTTGTATAATTTTTGTGCTATTGATATTTTAACAAATTAATTGTTTTTTTGAAAGCGCACAAATTAATTGTTAGATTTAGAACTACTGTTCTCAATTATTATATCAATAAAAATATTAATTTTAATACATATTTAATGATTCAAAATTTTTTATATCAAATAAATAAATTTATTTAAATTCAACATACATCATTTAGAACATGATCATGAGTGTAAATTTATTAAAATATAAATCAAATTAATATCCCTAGTATGATTCTTACCCAAGTTTTTACATTGGGGTAATTAATTTTTTACTAAATTATAAAGTAAAAATTTAGAAGTTATAATATGCTCAAAATTTTTGTAATCGTTATATATTTGAAATTTAATCTTTATACTTTTATTTTCAGAGATTTAATCCTTTTACTTTTCAAATCTAAAAATTTAGGTCCATTTGTGAACACTGTTAAAATTCATCTATTAATTTTTTTGGTATGATATTTTGAAAAAAAAAAAACTCACTTGGCATCCATATAATAATAAAAAAAAGACATTATAATGGATATGAATTTAATAGAAAATTTTAACGGTGTTCACAATTTTTAAAAATTCACATCAAAATTTTAATTAGAATAAAGTATTTAGGCTAACTAATGATATTATAAAAGTTGAGGTACCAAATTATGACAAAACTAAAATATAAAGATTAAATTTTAAATTTAAACAAAGGATTAAGATTGAAATATAAATCTTTTGATATAATCTGAAAAAAATAAGAGGGATTAGAATTAAATTTAGTCATTAACTTGTGATTGAAAAAACAATTTACATTGGACGGGTGTGATATATATATAGATATTTGGGGCAGGGGTACAAATATGTAAGAAATTATTTAATTGAACATACAATTCCACTCTTTGGCGTTCCTTAAGTCTTCTATTTACATTGTCGGGTTCTAGGAATTAAAAAGAAAAAGAAAGGTCTAACTTTGAAACTTCAATGGAGTGAATGAAAAGAGTATGGTCTATCCAAATTGAAACATTTTATATTCACTAATTTTTTATTACTTTATAACTTTTCATATTATTTATATTTTCGTACGGATATATTTATCTAAACAAAAATATTTTTTTAATATATATATAGTATTGTTGGCAAACAAATATAAATATTTATATTAAATACAAAATCTAAACATATAATATAAACAAATTTGTTATATGTATATTTATTCATGGAAATTTTTAAAATTCCTCCATACTAAATGACTTCTAACGAATCTTTCAATCTCAAAAGGAAAAGACAACGGATAATCAAATGTGATTTTAGATGTAGAGTTTATTTACATGATAAGATAATTTAATTATGCACACCGGATTAATTTTGGTTTAATAGTTGAAATTATTAATACATAGGAACAATTGTGATTAATAAATTTTTAAATGAGTGTAATTATATTTTAATGGTAAAAACAAATCAAATCTAATAATTTTTTATTATAAAAAAACAATATTTAAATAAGAAAAAGAAGAAGGAACCCAGGATGTTTCCTGTTTCCACATAGTAGAAAGGTTTTATTACATGTTTGAAGACCGACGAGCAAGCCCAAAGTCTTCAATTTCCACCAAACAAAATAAACAAATTAAGAGGTCATAAGCTGACGTGGTTATTGAATGGATGACGTCATCATGATAAGCAATTTGTTTTGCTGCCTTCGACGAAACTATCCCCACTTCCAGAACGTCTGTTTCCGCCAAACATTTCTTCCGCCATTTCCCCCACGTGCCCATCTCACGTGCCCTTCTTGTTGAAACAATCTTTTTACCAAAATCAACGGCTCTGATTTCCCCAATATTCTCCCATTGACCACCTTCCTGGCCACCATAAATACCTTCCACTTAAGCTCTCTTCTTTCCCTTCTTACAAAAGAGAAAAGAAAAATATTTCTCCTATATTTTTATCTGCTTTTTTGCGCCCTGGACATGAGTGAGACCATGTCTACTCCCACTGACTGGCCGCAGTTTTACGATCATGCTCTTTCTAACCAGGAAATACCGAACCGCGTTCGTGTTTTGACGTCCGAATCGGTGTTCGGCGACCAAGGTTCCGACACCGCCGTCCTCACCACTCCAACTGTCACCTCCAGCAGCGCTCCCGTGAGCCTGTTAGGGTCGGGACGAGGTGGTGGTTCAAGCGGTGGTCATTTGAGCCCCGAAGGGCGCGTCGGGAAGCCAGTCCGAAGACGATCAAGGGCTTCGAGGCGAACCCCTACTACCTTGCTCAACACGGATACCACCAATTTCCGAGCCATGGTTCAACAATTCACTGGAGGTCCCAGTGCTCCTTTCGCAGGGGGAGCTCCTCACCATGGCGGGCCAAATTTCGGGTTCGGGTTCGGAACCCGTCATCAACCCCATAATAGTAACCCTAATAACCCTCTTATGCTTCCTCCCACCGGTTTTCACTTGCAATATCAACAACAACAGCAGCAGCATCAAGATCAATTAATTCACCACCAAAACCAGCCGTTGATGTTTTCATTGAACAGCAATGATAATAACCCAGCGCCGGGGGAGCTTTTTTTTCAAAGACTAGGTGTTGGTGGTGGTGTGAACATGCAAGGGTCGGATGTTTCGTCACAGGTTCCACCCTCTAGAACATCAACTTCGTCATCCAATGACAATAGGAGTAACCCTAGGCTCATGTTTTGAGATTAATAAGAGGGACATAAAGCAGAATGTTAGGTACTGACTTGTCTTAGGGAGAAATTAAACATTGACCAATGTAAATATTTTCCCTTTTTTTTTTTTATTTCTTTCTTTTCTTTTTATGCCAATCCAATTCCAAACGTTTGGAGTTGGGGGGGTTAATTTATAGCGATTAAATTAATTGGGGGGAGGGGTGAAGGATTCTTGTTTTCAAAAACCAGGGGCCTACTACTATGGTAAACCCAGTTTCAGCAATTTTATAATATTAGCTATCTAGTTTTTCATGTTTTCTTCTTCCTTTGAAAAATAAATGAAAAGTCTGCTGTGGTTGTACGTGTGAAAGTAAGCGTTTCCGGCGAGAATGCATGTTCTTTAATTACATTATTATATCAATTTCAAATAGGATGTGACTCAAAAGAAAACGTGATCAATTTCTTAAAATCCTTTATTTTAAAGACGATGCTAAGTACAAATTATACATATGTTGAAAGGAATAATACAAACTGATGTTGCAAAATCCGATTTACAGTACTTCTTTTGTCGAACAAAACAAAAATACGACATATATTTTTAAATTGTCATTACTAGTTATGAAAAGAAATCTTTTAGAATATTATAATTCCATTTATTTTAAATTAATTAAAAAAATACATATGGCTTTTGGTCTTTCCAATCTTACCATTTCAATATGATTGATGGATATATTATTACCCAGAAAGTTTTACAATATTTGATAGACAATGGTATGATTAAAATTTCAAATAATTACATTAAAACCTTTAATATATTCCACACCTTTGTGTAATTATTTACCACGTGGTGATAAAAAACTATACTGAAAACGAATATTTATAACATATTTACGTAATGATATGACTTGTTAGAAAGGAAAAAAAAATGTATGTACAGTAAATTATTTAAAGGTAAATTATATGGTTAGTCATCCAACTTTCATAAATTTTATTTTTGACACCGAAAATAGAAATTTTACATTTTAAGCATTACTGCTAACAACCATTTTCACTTTGGTCATCCACGGTTAATTTGTGATTAGGCAATGTTATTTTACACTTATTAGTAGGTTTATGGTTTGGTCACTCAACTTTAAAAAATTACAAAATGATCATTAAATTATTCGAAAGTTTTCATTTAAATCACTAAATTGTTAAAATTGTTTTGTATGACCTTCTCTACTTGCATCGCCTGTACTAATTGAAACCTTTCATTCTCCTTTTCTACAGTTCAGTTTTTTTTTTATTTTTATGAAACAACTTTGAGCATTCAAAATTTATGAACCAAAACTCAAACAGTTATTTTCTCTGACCTACAACAATGATGGTTAGAACGACTCGGGTATGTTCTTTTACTCATCAATAGATATTGATTCACTTCCCTAATTGTCAGATCGCCGCTTAAAGTTTACTAGTTTAGACCTTAAAAGAAGTTTAATAATTTGATGTCTTAAATAAAAATTTTCGAATAATTTAATAATTTAAATAAAAGTTTTTAAATAATTTAATAACCGCTAAAAGTTGAAGAATTAAAACGTGAATTTAATTTTACCAAATATTTATAGACATGGATGAAGCAACTGTATAAAAGAATAAAGGAAAGGGGTACAAAAGAAATCAAAATTGAAGGAAAAAGACATAAGTGAGAGTGAAATAAGATGGGAAGAGGGGGTGAACCAAAGCGTGTAATGGGACCCAATTGACGTCAAAAGCAGAAATTGGAATTGACAAAGTCAAATTTAGGCTAATCTTTACAAATTTTGAAAAATAAATAATGAGAAATAAAAACAGAGGATTCACTACATTATATTCAAATTAAGTGCTTAAATGGTAAAAGAAGCATGATTAAGCAGCACCTTAATTTCAACATTACTACAGTGACTACGTCATGTCAATTGTCAGGCACGTATATTTATACAAATACATAACTGGCGCCGCTCGGTCAAACCTGTCTGATTAGAAAAATATTAATTTTAAGACAAGTAATTAAACTAGAAGAATCTGTTAATTTTAAAAGTAATAAATATAATGATATTTTAAAATAATTAATTGAAATATTTCATATATAAAAATATTTGAAATATTATACACACAATGTAGATGAAAAAATAATGATATTTGAAATATTTTACATAATATAATAATAATGATATTTGACATAATTATTTAATTTTATAATATTAGAACTCACTATACTCATAATATAGGTAGATAAAATAAATATTTAACATATAAATATTATATATAAAAAAATATAAAAATTAGTTGATGTTTTTTTAAAAAATAAAAAATATTTAACATAATGATAAATATAAAAAATATTTTTATTATATAATTATATATTTATTATTTGATTTTATAAATAAAAGTGTTATTAATTAAAAATAAAAATTTTAATAAATAATATATTTATTAATTAGAAATTAAAAAAAACTTGAAACAATATGAAATAAAAAAAAATACAAATGAGCTTAGAAAAGGAATCAAACTTGGGACTCAATGATGAAATTACTATTATTTAACTATCTAACTAGAGGAGCTAATGCATTAAAAATATTAATTAAAAATAAGAAAAATGTTTAAAGCAACATGAAATAAAAAAAAATACAAAAGTGAGTAGGAGAGAAATCAAACCTGAGACTAAAGAACAAAACTACTAACATTTAACCCTCTCATCAAAGAAACTGATGTGACAAAAGAAAACGCGTTTTGTAGAAAACATTTTCCAAAAGTGACGCCCCAAGGGCATGCTTTCAGCTGAAAACACTTCCTGTAGGATACATTTTATGTTTCTCTCTCCAAAATCGATTTATTTTCCTAAATATGATAAAAATCTACCTATTTCCCTAAATATTTTTAAAAAAATCGCCATATATATAAAATTTACCCAATTAAATTATTACAATGCATAGATGGAAAAAACATAAAAAATTATTTGGACTAAAATCCATACATATACAATTACGTATGATAAGATGAGAGAATCAAGTGAACACAATTGAGTATGATGAAATTTTAATTTGAGGACTAATGACTCAAAAAGTAAAAAATTTGCCAACCATGCTAAATTTTTGTTGGGAAGAAAAATATTATTTAGTAAAATATTAATAAGTGTATTTAATAATATTGGTTGATTAAAATTATGGTCTCGAAATTACTGAAAAACAGGTTATTACATAGTCCCTGTATGTTATATTAAAGAGAAAACTAGTTCTTTTTATTAAATGTAATAGCTCAAATTTCAGAGATTTGGAAATAGTGGTTCGAGACCACCAAATCCTACAAATGAACTCGTAGGTTATATTATTTAATATTTACGAGCCAAATGTAGCTTTTAAAAGGTTTTTGAAATAGTAAATTGTGTTTTACAAATATTTATTTGGTCAAGAAATTGAGAAAAAGAGGTATCGAGATCTCGGTGTTATAAACCGAATCATAAATATTTTTATGAATATTTAAGGAATGTCAATAAGGTAGTATTAAAATTTCGTTAGAAAATTTTGACGTTTGGGTGGTTAATTAAATAAAAAGGACTAAATTGAAAAATGTGTAAAAGTTGCTAGAAGGATTAAATAGCTTAAAAGTTGCTAGAAGTAGTTTAAAATGATAGAATAAAGTATTAATTGGAAAAATTAGCCCAATTGTGGGGTTAATTGGATAAGGACTGAATTGTATGAACTGTGAAATTTGGGGCAAAATGGAAATCAACACTTTGCACTAAAACAGTTTTGGACAGCAGCAGTAGTCTAACTTTGAAAAATCACCAAAAATTGTATAAATCTAATTAGAGGATGAATAAAATATGGAATTAAAGCTTATTGAGTCTAATTTCTTATAGAAGAAATAGTGTAAGCAATGAAATTGTAAATCATGAGATATATTAGGTTTTGTGAGATAAGGTCAGAATGATTTCGGGTTCCTCTGTTTTTTGGAGGAAAATAATTAGGAGCTTAAATTTATATTTTTAAAATCATGAATGGATCTATTTTTAAGAAAAATAAACAGAAACATCATCCGAATTCTATACAAGGAGATAATTAATTTTTAGTGAAGAAGGGTCATAACTGTCAGACAACATAACATGGGTGGCTTTAAAAAATAAATTGTACTTATTGGCTAAATAAAAAAATTCTAAAAATTTTATGGTAAGAAGATATGTGAGTCTAGTTTCAGGGAAAATTAGAGGATCTTAATTTTGAGTTCTGTAGCTCAAGATAAAAATAATTTAATGACTATGGCACGGATGAACAGCTTAGATATTCACATAAATAAATAGTGAAAAAAAATTATAGATATTGTTACTTACAAATGTGTTATTTACACTAAGAGTGTGGAATGGAGAGGAGGAGGAGGAAAATATATGAATGACTTATGTATAAATTGATCACATACCCGATTATAATCGATAAACGTTGAATTAGAAATGATATAATGTTTTATTTCAAATATTTATTATAAAACTAAGATTATGGTTGTGGTATAAAAATCGAATTGTAAGTTCGTGTAACTTGAATTATATTCTTAAATGCTTGAAATGTATGTTATTGATGTGAATATGAATGAGATGAAACATTGATATATTTGATAAAAAAGGAGAAGAAATCCCGGTTGAATGAAAGGAAAATTCGATGGATCTCTGAAAAGGAATTGATGGTAAAAAAGATCTAACCCGAATGGGTGATCCTATCCCGATATAGCCCTCCCAAAGAATATGTGTGAAAAGGATCTAACCCAGACGGGTGATCCTGATATAGCCCTCTCGAAGAATATGTGGAAAATGGATTTAGCCCGGACGGGTAATCCGAATTAAGTCCAATTTGCTGGGTGTAATTCGGATCCAAGCTCATTAGAGTAATTGTCGCAGAGGGATTCACACTGACTGGTAATCCATTGTAAGAAATGAGGTTCGCCGAGTGTGCTCTCTTACGGGATTTAGCTGGGTAGTAATCCCGTATGTAAGGATAAGGTTCGCCGGAGTGTGCTCTCTGAAATGAAAATGTGCCCACATGAATATGAATTGACGGACCCGGATTTGTACACTAAAGTGTATCCCTGAAAATCCATTGAAATTCCGAGAAATCCAACGGGATAAATATGGAAAATTAACAAGGGAATGGAAATCATGGTATTGATGAGCTAATCAATCATGGTTTATATTATGTGATATAAGGAAATACGAGTTGATGAGACATGAACATAGAACTTGGTTGATGAATGAGTTCATTTGTGATTATATATTTGTAAACCCTTGAGTGTATTATCCGTATGAATTGGTATTTCAAATGAGTTAATGAGAAGAGTTCTAATATGAAATAATCTTAATTCTAAATGAAATATTATGAAAATGTATTTGAAATACATTGGTATGTCTTGTATATGTTATTTGAGTTCATAATGTGGAAAGTAAATGTATGTAGAAATATGAGATGATGATACCTGTACATGGAATTTATTGGTGGATACGTACATCCAAATTTAAATGATAGATTTTAGTGAACATTTAAATTGGGCTCAATAAGTGATTTGTCAATTTAAATTATGATTGGCAAGAAGAGTTAGTGAATGGTATGTTTATGAATTGTTACACGTATTTGTCGAAATACGAGGAAATGATGGTAATTGATACATGGAAATATGAGAATATGATATATATATATAAAAACATGGCATATGTTTGATAAATGTGTTCATTCATAATTATAGAATTGTGCACCTCAAGTGCACTATATGTGTAAAGATGATGTTTCAAATAATTTGATAAGTAAAACTCCAATATGAAGTAGTTTGAAACTAAGACAAATTGGTATAAAAATGTACATGAAATACAGAGGTATGATTGTTATATGATATATGAATACATAATGTGAAAAAGTATAAGTACAAGAGAAATTTAATGAGAATTGAGCCCATATACATTTCTTGTTAATTATATGAAGTGTGCGACTAACAAATGGTATTAAGTATAAGGCTCGGTTGAATATCTTAAATTGGTTTTTGTATGTATTAAATGTGGGTGAAGAATAAGGATCAAATGAGTGACAAATATGGTTCGGAAAATAGCCTTATTTGTGAAAATTAACTTTACCACACAGCCTAGCAACACGGGCGTGTACTAAGGCCGTGTGACCCGAGTTCCTTCATAGATGCAAGTCAGATAGTTACACGCCTCAGATACATGACCATGTGAGCTACACGGCCATGCCACACGTTAGTGTCCCCAGTCACACTGGCGTGGGACCCTTGTAAATGAAATAAATTTTGGGATTTTACGAAAAATTTCATACGATTCTGATTTAGTCTCGACCCAATCCTAATGCATGATTTGGACCTCGAGAGTCCGTTAAAGAAACTTTTATAATCAGTTTCGGTATTTGAGCGATAAATGGTTTAAATTATCTATAAGTGTTCTGTACTCCTCGGTAATGCCTCGTACTTTATTCTGGCAGCGGATACGGGTAGGGGGTGTTACATTAAAAATTTCATCTATTTTTTTTGTTAAAAAGTTAGCATTGCTAATAGAATAACCTAATAATTACAGTAGCGTGCCACGTATGCTTCATTGTGAAATATAGTGGTTAATTTTTAACAGTAGAAATGGATGAAATTTTTAATAGGAGGACCATTTTGCTTTTTAGTCTAATGTACATGGACTAATTTACCTATTTTTTGAGTAGAGGGGGAAAAATTCAATCTAGCTCTTAGTACAATGACTTTTATAGTAGTTTTACCACGCTTAGTATTATATTTTTGACTTAGTCCATAATCTCTATCTATAGAGAAAATCACAAGAGTCTTACTTGAATAAGAAGCAAAATAATAATATTTTAATAAAAAATATTTAGTCGAACTAGGACTATAAGGGATGGACTACACACCCTTTTTAGAATCCCTGTGTGTCACACATCCTATAACAAAAAGATCTATTGGGTATTTTCCTATATTGGGTTTAATTTATATATGTTATTTAACCTTTAAATCAACATATAATTTTACCAATCCAATAATGACGTGGGTGAAAAATATATTGTATAACAAATATATATTTATTAAAATTTTATTGAGAATTAAATGGTAAAATTGAATATTTTAAATTCATAGGTTGTTGGTTAAAACCTCACTGAACTTATTTACACCTAGCTTGTAACACCCCCAACACGTATCCCTCGCCGAAATAGGGTTACAAGGCATTACCAAAGAGTACAGAACACTTACAGATAATTTGAAATCATTATCTTTACACAAATAGTACACTTGAGGTGTACAGTTCTATAATTATGAATAAACACATTTATCAAACATATTCCATGTTTTTATATATCACAATCTCATATTTCCACATGCATTTACTTTTCACATTATGAACTCAAATAACATATACAAGATATATCAATGTATTTCAAGTACGGTTTCATAATATTTCATTTCAAATTTCAGATTATTTCATATTAGAACTTTTCTCATTAACTCATTTGGAATACCAATTTATATGGATAATACACTCAAGGGTGTACAAATATATAATCACAAATGAACTCATTCATTAACCAAGTTCTATGTTTATGTCTCATCAACTCGTATTTCCTTATATCACATAATATATACCATGATTGATGAGTTCATCAATAACATGATTTCCATTTCCTTGTTATTTTTCCACATTTATCCCGTTGAATTACTCAGAATTTCGATGGATTTTCAGAGGTACACTTTAGTGTACAAATTCGGGTCCATCAATTCATATTCATCTGCGCACATTTCCATTTCAGAGAGCACACTCCCACGAACCTCATCTTTACAGCGGGATTACCAGTCCAGGTTAAATCCCCTGCAACGACAATTACTCTAATGAGCTTGGATCTAAATTACTAGTCCAGGCTAAATTCAGACCCTAATTCGGATTACCCGTCCGGGCTAAATCCATTTTCCACATATTCTTCGAGAGGGCTATATCAGGATAGGATTACCCATCCGGGCTAGATCCTTTTTACCGTCAATTCCTTTTCAGAGATCCATCGAATTTTCCTTTCATTCAACCGGGATTTCTTCCCCTTTTTATCAAATATATCAATGTTTCATCAATTTTCATAAAATGAACATTCAAATTATATTCACATCAATAAAAATATATTTCAAGTATTTAAGAATATAATTCAAGTTACACAAACTTACAATTTGATTTTTATACCATAACCATAATCTTAGTTTCATAATAAATATTTGAAATAAAACATTACATCATTTCTAATTCAACTTTTATCGATTATAATCAGGCATGTGTTCAATTTATACATAAGTCATTCATATATTTTCCTCCTACTCCTCTCCATTCCACATCCTTAGTATAAACAACACATTTGTAAGTAACATTATTTATATTTTCATTATTTACTTATGGGAATATTCAAGCTGTCCATCCATGTCATAGTCACTAAATTATTTTTATCTTGAGCTACAGAACTCTAAATTAAGATCCGTTAATTTTCTTTGAAACTAGACTCACATATACTTTTACTATAATTTTTCCAAAATTTTTGGTGTGGCCAATTAGTACAGTTTATTAGTTAAGTTCTCCCCTGTTATACAGTCTCACAGCTCTAACCTCTCTTCACTAAAATCAATTATCTCATAGTACGGTTTTTATATAGTGTTTCCGATTATTTCTAATAAAAATAGGCTCACTAAGGAATACAAACATATAAATTGTAACTCATAATTATTTTTTTTACAATTTTTAGTGAATTTATAAAGTAAGAACAGGGGATCACGAAGTTATTCTAAACCAGTCTTACAAAAATTTAAATATCTCAAAATGTAGACTTCCTTTGCTTGCTATGTTTCTTTTATATGAAAATAGACTCAACAAGCTTTAATTCTATATCTCACTCAACTTATAATTCAATTTATATTATTTTTGGTGATTTTTCAAATTTAGACAACTGCTGCTGTCCAAAACTGCTTTAGTGTAACATGTTGATTTCTATTTTGTTCCAAATTCCACAATTTATACAATTCAGTCTTTGCTCAATTAACCCCTCAATTGAGCTAATTTTTTCATTTACTACTTTTCTATATCATTTTAAACTACTTCATAACCTTTGAAAATTAGAACTTTAGTATTAGACCTTAATTCCAAACTCTTTCACAATTAGGTCTTAAAACCAATTTCCATCAATTTTACTTGATAAAATCATCCTATATCGAAATTAAAGCTTCAATTATATGTTTATTCATCATATGATTCCAGCACTAATCCATAGAAACTTTAAAAATTAGCCATAGAATCAAAAACTAATGACATAGTAAGTTGGACCCAATTGTAAAAGTCTAAAAACATAGAAATTTCAAGGAGAAAGTAAGAATTAAACTTACATGAAGCTAGAGTATGAAAACCAACTTGAACCCTCTTCCATGGCTGTTTTTCAGCTGATGAAAATGAAGAGAAATGAAGAGAATTCTAAATATTCCAATTTGGTCCTATTTTTATTTAGCTAATTTTGACAATTTTCCAATTTTACCCTTATTTCACCCATTTCCTGATTTTTCTCAGCTATTGCGGCCCAAAATATCTCCTTTGGGCTTATTTTCACTTTAGGTCCTTCCTCATTTAAAAATTAAGCTATTTAATCCTTCTAGCAACTTTTACACCTTTTTCAATTTTAGTCCTTTTTATTTAATTAACCACCCAAATGTCAAAATTTTCTAACAAAATTTTAATACTACCTTATTAACATTCCGTAAATATTCATAAAAATATTTATGACTCAGTTTATAACACCGAGATCTCGATACCTCTTTTTTTCTCGATTTTTTGACCAAATAAATCTTTATAAAACACAATTTACTATTTCAAAAATATTTTAAAAGCTACATTTGGCTCGTAAATATTAAATAATATAGTCTGCAAGTTCATTTGTCAGATTTGGTGGTCTCGAACCACTATTTTTGACATCACTGAAATTTGGGCTATTACATAGTTGATTCTTAATTTTTTTGGACTTAATTGGTATTTAAACTTCTATTCTGTCAACTAGGTTGGTACCACATGATAACCAATATGGTAATATCACATGACAACCTCTCAATATACAACGTGGCAACATAAATTAAAAAAATAGAAAATCTTAAAAATAAATAAATTGATAAATAAAATATAAATTTATAAAAAATTATAATATATATTTGAAAAACTTATAATCTTATATAAATATATAAAAGAACTAAAAAGCACATCTAAAATGAAGTTGGACATATACATTTGAATTTAGAAAACCACCTCTCTAGATTCATTCTTGATGTAAATTTTTTTATAGTTTTTTTATTAATTTATATATTTTAAAATTTTATATATTTTTAATTTCTTAATAATAATATAAAAAATATTTATAAAAAAATAAAAAAATATAAAATTACTTAAAAAATGGAATGAATCCGGACAAATGACACATTCATTCTTGGTGCGAAAAAAAATATTTTTTATTAATTTATATATTTTAAAAGTTTTTTAATTTATGTTTGCCACGTGCACCACATGATTGGCTAGAAGTGCCATATTACCATAAACTAATGATGTTAGTATGAAGGTACTAATCTAATTGATAAAATATAAGTTCGAGTATTAATTGGGTCCAAAAATAAAATTAAAGACCCATTAAATAGAAATAAACAAGTTGAAGGGACCCTAATATAATTTACTTTTTAAAATGAATATATATATACTTTTTGACATTTTTCAATTTAACAAAAAACTTAAATAATAATATTGATGCATCAAATTTTCAATTATGACAAAGTTAATTATTGATATAACAATGGCTTCTAAATTCACACACGAAATTGAAAACCTGACACAATTTTCATTTAAATGGATTTTAAAAAACGTGTTTTATTGTATTGATTTTGTTTATAGATTTTTTGTGATTATTCAGGATGAGATAACTTTTATTGAAGGCCGAAATGAGAGAAACCCACCAAACATGGCCCAATTACTAGTTCCAAAAGCCTACAACACCATTAAAAGTAAAGGGTCCAAAACAATAAAACGTCCAGATTCACCAACAAACCAATAGAAACTTTTTTTTTTTATCATACATTTTAATAAATATTAATTCCATATTTTTCGAATTACCTTATAATAGGTTGGATGATGTGTGGGGTGATTTCTCATGAAATATGTTCTCGATTTGATTCAGTTTTGAAGACAAATATGTCATTTGTCCCCTAATCATATAACCTAGCACCGTTGCAACCTTCACTATGAAGAGAAATAAAGACGAACAAGTTGCACATACAATCCTCATATGGATACTCTGCTCATGATTTACCAGCACACCAATCGCCACTGTATCTCTCCAACCTACCTAAATTCCCCTAGAAAATCCTTTTGCCTTAATACTCCTTCACTATTTTGTTAGATCTAGGGTGTCTCCAACCTTGAGTGTTCTAAACTATAGCAGAAAAATTCATCATAATCAAGAAGATGGATTAACGAGCTTTATTGAGCAATGCCCAAGCGGCCTTCATTGTCAAGTCTCTGCCCATTCTATTGCCTTATAGAGTTTGGACTTGAAGCCCCTTTACAATCGCCTCCATCACTTCTCTAAGTGACACATTCTGGTTCACGTCGAGCCTTACCTGGACTCCTTTCCCTTTCACCTCTTTTCGAATTTGTCACAGCTTATCTTTTTTCTTGTATGGCAGAATGACCATCACAGACCCGTCTGGTGCACCCTTCATCTTTTCCTCACAATCCAAGTTGCTATCGACTCCCATAATATTTGCGTTGGAAGTTTCTTCAACTGACACCACCATATGTCTCTCTTGATTCAAGCTAGTCTCCACACGTGAGACTTTGAATTGCAGTAAAGAAAGCCTTAGGAGAGTTTTCTTTAATAGATAAAAGGCCTTCAGATTCTTTGATTAAGGCCGTTTCATAGAGTGGACTATCCATTAGTTGATGTTGGGTTCCATTCTGGGTCAGTTCCCTACTTGTTATTCAAATTGACCTTTATTAAACAATTCTTTTCTTTGACCCAATTCACAAACTAGCTATGTGGTCGAACTTCTTATACCTGAAATTAAATCTACATTATTCCATTGCACCTTATTCAGCACTTCAAATCTGGAACAACCATTTCTTCCCACCTTGATTAGAGGTTTCCACGTTTGATCCTTTCCTGATTTGCTTTCATACCCTCCTTTCCAGCACTACCATCCAAGAGCGATAGCTGTTTGTATAAGCGGTTGTCTCACCTCCTCTGTTGCCACTATTTCTGCATTAGCTCTCACTGCGTACCAATAGGTAAATTTCTTCATGGCCACATCAATCGTACTTAAAGCATATATTAGGGAGTGATTCGTATTCCACTATTTGGAGATGACTCTCAATCCTGATCTATGAAATTGGTGGCTTCCTCAAATCCATACAAGTTGTCATAAGCATGAATCTCCCCCTTACACCACTATCATTGTTATTATCAATCTTGATCTCTTTTCTACTATATGGTCGACCGCGCATAATAAACTCTTTTTATACAATTCCCCTAATAAAATAAATAATTATATTTAAACCACCACATTGAACAGATAAGGCTGAGACATAAAAAATAATAATAATAATAATAAAAGTCCAAGACTCGACGACCAGATATTGTCCAAAAATAACCTATAGCACCTATAACAACACCTTCGTTTAATCCTCCACATGCTTTAAATTTCACCATGCAATAAACATTCTCTAGTTTGACCGATTGGAGTGTATTAATGGATGTACAGACTTGCATAAATTTCATTCAACAATATACTAAAACCAATTTTCTTTCTATGTATTCTGGTTACAATTGTTTTCTCCATAAATGATTTCTCTCTACAAGCCTAATTGAAGGTTAATTTACCCCTTTATTACCTCATCTTCAAGCAAATTAAAACCATTCTTATCCTTAGAATTCTACCTACTGTTCCAACGATTTAGCAAAATGTCTCGAAATGAAACTCAATGGCCTTTCGTGTGGTTCATAACTACATCGTTGCCATCTAAAGGATCTTCCTCCCTTGACCGGAGGTTTTCAAATCTTGGATTATCATTTTTGTTTGAAAGAGCGTCTTCAAAGCTTTTGCCTATTTTTAGGACCTTTAATTCATGAGATGATGTTAATATTATGTGCTTGTGTGATCAATTCAATTCATCAATAACTAAAATATTTTTTCAAGTTAAAAAGTATTAACAACTATTATTAATGATTGTGTAGGAATAAACTCGGTTAAGCAACGAACAAGTAAAATAATGAAAAAATTGAAAAGGTCAAACAAAAAATATGTTATGTGGAAAAATCCCTCCAAAGAGGATAAAAGAAATAACTAGTAAAAATCATTTCACTAAAAAAAAAAAATGAAGAATAAAAAATATGAAGATAAAATTAAACCCCAAAACCCGAAATAAGAACTTTCAAAACATAAATCTAAAATTCTCTGAAAGCTTATAAAAACTAATACTTAAATGTGTAATGAGTTATGTTTCTAGGGTGGAAAAAAGACGTATTTATAAGTTAAAATAATATTAAAATAATCTACACTAATAAGAGCTTAAGTGAAAAAATAAGCTACACTAATCAAACTTAAAGTGATAAACTAAAACCAGAGTTTAACTAGAAAAAAAAAATCCAAAAAAATATAAAGCATAACTCCATGTTTTTATATAGTAAAGTCTATGAAAAATTAACCTCATAATAAATCGATTGAAAGGCAAGACATTAAGATCCCAAAATCACAATTTTACTATATCCACCAAATCTTCATTTATTTATTTTTAATTCTTTTATAAATATTTGATATAGAATCTAATTTAATTAAAAGTAGGAAAAAAGAATAAATAATTAAAAGCTATTTTAATTGAGTTAGAGAAAATTTTGAAGCGTGTGACGAAAGAAGCATGAAAAGGAATTGAACAAAATAATCTTATATAAAAACAGTAAGAGTTGTGCTTTACTTTTGATACTACAAAAATAGAAGCGAAAGAAGCGCGTAATCGGAGGCGTAAATGGTAGTCCCTTTCTTTGCCTTCACACCAATCCAGTAATCCCAATTATATTTACCACACTTATGAATTAATCTCATAATATTTCTCCTTTCTTTTTCTAATTTCTAAACCAGACTTAAGAATTAATCTGATAAAATTTGTCCCTTTTTTTTTTTTTTTTTTTCTAATTTCTAACATCTCCACCATGAACAACGATAACAACACCCATAATCCCGACTCCGAGCGCCCTGTCCGCGTCTACGCTGATGGGATCTACGATCTTTTCCACTTCGGTCATGCTCGCTCCCTCGAACAAGCCAAGAAATCGTCTGTTTGCCTCCCTCATCTCTTTCTTAACTTAATGTTTAATCTGTATATTTTTCTGGGCATCTTTGGATATTCCTACTGATTAATGGGTGTCTATAAAAAATTTTCATCACTGCCTTTTCTTCTGATTTTCTTTTCCTTTTTTGAAGTTGTTTGACATTTTGTTTCCTGTGAAAGATATTTGTTTATTTGCAGCAGAAATAATATTTTTTTTTGAAACTTTTAGGTTTCCCAATACATATTTATTGGTTGGATGTTGCAATGATGAAACAACCCACAAGTATAAAGGTAAAACTGTTATGACCGAAGCAGAGCGCTATGAATCCCTTCTCCATTGCAGGTTTTACTTCTATTTTTATAACTCTCAACTTGTTCTAGTTATTGTATTGAAAACCATTAAAAAAGAAAAGAAATCACCCGTGATGCTTGTTTTGAAGAATATTTCAGTTGTAAATCTTTTGAAATCAAAAGGAAATAGTGAATGTGAAGCACAATTTCAATCAATTTATCTTTCTGCAGTTGAAGGAAGTGATATTGTCTTATTTGTTATTCATTTCTCATAGGTGGGTTGATGAAGTCATTCCTGATGCACCGTGGGTGATCAATCAAGAATTTCTTGATGCATACAATATTGACTATGTGGCTCATGATTCCCTTCCGTAAGGATAGACAATGCTTGCTTTGACACTAATTTATTCATGGTGAATGCTGCATTGTTAAGAAAGATATAGAAACAAAACTACTCTATATTTGTTTTACATTGCACATCTAAGACTTTTAGTTGCCGAAAAACATATAAATACTTGCCATTCATTTGTTCATGTAGTCTTTATACTTTGCCATAAATCCTTTTTACAGCTATGCTGATGCCAGTGGAGCTGTTAATGATGTGTATGAGTTTGTGAGTTAATTGAGACGCTTATTTGTACTTATAACAATTGGTGCTTTTTAAACTGTGTTATATTAAAGTGGGCTCTTGTTCCTAGGTTAAAGCTGCCGGAAAGTTCAAGGAAACTCAACGAACCGAAGGGATTTCAACGTCAGATATTATAATGAGAATTATTAAAGATTATAACCAGTATGTGATACGTAACTTGGACCGGGGATATTCGAGGAAAGATCTTGGAGTTAGCTTTGTAAAGGTACGGTATTGAATGATCCCTTGTGAGAATGGAACTTTACCTTGAGGTACAATTTAGAAAAAGATTAAAGAAAAAGTATATGGACGCTATGCGGGAAATGTCCAAATCACAACAGTGTTCACCCTTTTTATTATCAGTGTTTCGTTGTTGATGTTCCTACAGGAAAAGAGATTGAGAGTGAACATGAGATTGAAGAAACTACGTGAAAAAGTAAAGGAACACCAAGAAAGGGTCGGAGAAAAGGTTTGGCCCCTCATGCCATCACTATCTTGTTCAACTATTTTTCACTCTAATGCTAAATGATTTAGATCTACAAGTTCAATGGAAGGTAAATGCATACATTTTAGAACTTTATGGGGGTGATGGATGTACTTGCAATTCTTCTTGCCTTAGGGTGGGTTTGGATGGGCAATTGAGTGCGGTGCGATGTGTTTAGTTTATTTTTTGTCTTATGTTACAATATTACTATAATATTTAATTTCACCATCACTGCTATTTTTATATTAACAGCAGATAAACGGACTGACCATCTAAACCAACCTTTAATTTTCTGCACAGTTTTCCCAGGATAGTTAGCATTTTTAGCACAATTTTTTTTCTTTTAAGCTTTCCTTTATGGAGCACGTGCATACACAGCATGCTGACGTGAAGTTTTAAACAATTCTTAATTTGGTTCCCGATCAGATGCACACTGGGAGTGTTGTCTTATCATTTTTGAATGGACCCCAATCTTTATGCCTCGTTAGTAGGAATATTATTTTTTGAACACGTTAAGTTAGCAATAAAATAACTTCATTCTTTATAGTTTTTAATCACTCATTTAATTGGGTAAATGACCAATATATACCAATTTTTAAAAAAATTCATGGAAATGGGTCGAAATTTTAATTATTTACGAAAAATGGTCATTTCTTCCCAAAACGCGTCTACGTCAGCGTGTTTTCAAGGGATGTAGCAGGAAAACGCGTCTACGAGGGAGCGTTTTCTGTTTTTAAGGTGTCATCAATTAATAAAGAAATATAACTTATAAAGAAAATTTTTATATAGACCTAAAGTCTCATTTCCCTTATTTTCTTGAGCAATATGAGATATGAGATATGTCTATATATAGACTCATGAATAGTTTTATAGTTTGTTCCTAAACAATGTGGGATTCTTTCCTCTTTTAACTAACAACATGAGATTAAAGGCTACACTATAAATCTCTAGTTGGTAATATATTTCAATCTGAACAATTGCTGCATGCCCTTATTTTTGCTTTTATTTTATTATGGTTTAAAACAGTAACACAAACAGTTTCTCACTCCATCTTCTTCTATCAATTTCCCAAGCTGAAAAGATTTTCAAGCAAGACAATATACTAAGAGCTTAGAAATGTGAAATCTTTGGCTAAAGTGGGAGAAGATGACCCGTTTTACCCTTCTTTAATATTTCAGTTTTCTCTTTGTGGCTAAAATTGATAAGCACAAAATTAAAAATATTTCCTAGTATAAACACATCATCTTGAACGTTTATTATATTATTGATTTTGTAGTTTTAAATATATATTTTTTATTATGATAAAGATTTATCACATTTTTAAATAAAAATTATATTTTTATTAAAATGTTTGTTTAATTAAATTTATTAAATGAATTTAGATTTTGTCAATAAAATATTTATTGAATGAATTAATATTATAATACATAAAAACTTATAAATTAGAATTTAGATTTTGTCAAAAAAAAACTTTATTAAATGAATTAATATCATAATACATAAAACGGTTAAAATTTATATTGAATTATCTTATATTTAAAGTATTATTTTTATTAACTATGCAAGAATTACATTATTTTAGTTTTAAATATCATATGTTATATAATTTTATTTTGTATATAGTACATTTATATAATATAAGCTAATATATTATATTATGTATATATTATCTATGAATTAATATAGTTATATTTATTATTAAAAATATAAAAATGACGAGTAGGGAGTATTAATTTACAACATGTCAAAATTCTTGTCCTATAAAAATACTTTAAAATTATTAAGAATTATTTTATTATTATAATATTTTGAATATCAAATTAATTGATATATTTTAATTATGCTTACTAATTAATATTTTAAATAATGTTACTTTGCATTTCATCTCATGTTGTTAGTTAAAAGAGGAAGGAATCTCATATTGTTTAGGAATAAGCTGCAAAACTGTTCATAAGTCTATATATAGACATATCTCATATCTCACATTACTTAAGTAAACAAGGGAAATGAGATTTTGGGTTTATATAAAGATTTCCTTTGTAAGTTATATTTTCATATTAATTGATGACACCTTAAAAAAAAAATGGTGTTGTCACTTTGAGTCTTTATAAATGTTTATTCTCGTAAATTTTTAAAAAATTCGAGAATATTTTTTTAAAAAAAAAAAACACGGGCTAAAACGCGTCCTTGGGGGAGCGTTTTTGCCACATCAGCAAAGCGCACCCTCAAGGAAGCGTTTTTTGCTGATGTGGCAGAAAACTCTACCTCGTGGACGCGTTTTCTCACAGATCATCCAAAAACGCTGTTGCGCGTGGGACGCGCGTTTGGGGAAATGACCCTTTTCCGTAAATAATTAAATTTTCGGCCCATTTCCGTGAATTTTTTTAAATTTTGGTATATTTTAGTAAATTGCCCCATTTAATTTGTTTTTAGAAAAAAGGAAATAAAGTTTTTTTACTAATTTTGAAGTGTTTTTTATTAGATTTTTACTCATTTTTCTAATTTTAATTTTAAATTTTCACTAACTATTTTTTATGTTATGACAAATTATTTTACTATTTATGTAATAATTAAAATTTTTCATGAGAAAAAACCAAGGAGTAGCAAAAATAGCTTGGTCCTACTATTCTCAACTTGTCATTGGTATTATCATGCACGTTGTTATCGTGTGTATTTGCGGTTTATGTTTGTGTGGTGAAATTAAGGAGTTGTTTTAACGAAAGTAATCCATGAATCAAAAAACAAGCATTTATACATGGTAACAAGCACCTGAAAAATAGCCATTCATCTTAAAAAACTGGGTCTAGGTAGAAGCTAGCTAGCTTTCGAACAGTTTTTCAAATCCATTTGCCTTGGGTGGCTTAGTACAATTGTTAGATTTACCTCATGATTCATATCTTCATGATATTTGTACTTCTGTTGCATATGGTTGTCCATTTAGGTGACTAGATTGTCTAGTTGGAGACATAGCCTTAAGATCCAAAATATATGGAGATCAAGTGCATTTAGAATTTAGATGATGGTATGTCATATGAAAGGCAGGGTTATGTTCTATTGTTTATATATCCAATTTCTTCACTTCCTTTGCTCGATCATATTGGCTTAGTTATAAATCCTAGTGTTTTGCAGTTTTGGCTTTCACCATTGCTGATTTTCACCACAAATGACCATTATAACATTCATTACGTCCATAACTGTAGAAAGCTTGATGTGACCGCAATGTAAATCCCTTACATCCCCTGGTTCAATGTTCCCATAAAAGATTATAGAAGTTATGGGATATGATATTTAAGGTTTTCTAGCAACAAAACTATACCGCAGTTTTACGAGTTGAGGAAGATTCATATTTTAGGTTGTGTCACCTAATGCTTCAGTTTGATATATATTTATATATATATATATATATTGCGTGTGTGTATGTGTATAAGCTTGAATGCCTATATGTATATCCTACCTAGTAGTGGTTGTTGCCAGGTGCTATTTGCCTGGACCTGCCATGGTTTTTCGGTTCTAGGTTGTTTGTTTAAGCTTGAAAATCCCCTTTTAGTTATTCTTAATCTTCTCATGAAGTTAAGGCAATTCACTAATATTTACCCGAAAATACTTGCAGATACAAACTGTTGCTATGCATCGTAACGAGTGGGTGGGAAACGCTGACCGCTGGGTTGCCGGATGTAATGAGTTGGTGGAAAATGCCGATCGCTGGCTTGCCGGATTTCTTGAGGTGTTTGAAGAAGGTTTCCACAAAATGGTCAGCAAATCTAATGAAATCAATGTTTATAGTAATGACAACTGCATGCATATAAAAAAATTACTAAGGGAGTTTTTTCAGGGCGCTGCAATCAGAGAACGAATAGCAGAACATTTGATGAGGCAACAATCAAGGGATTCTGCATTTTTGCTGGAACTTAGTGATGAAGATGAAGATGAGGAATATTATTATGATGAAGATGAAGCTGACGGTGATAATGATAATGATAATGAGGAATACTATGACGACGATGAATAATATGACCAGAAAGACGAGAA
This sequence comes from Gossypium bickii, assembly GCA_025503065.1. Classification (NCBI taxonomy): domain Eukaryota; kingdom Viridiplantae; phylum Streptophyta; class Magnoliopsida; order Malvales; family Malvaceae; genus Gossypium; species Gossypium bickii. Next base: position 24,777,401 of record CP106711.1, on the reverse strand, counting down.
AAAATGAAAAAAGGAAGAAGAAAAAGAAGAAAAAAAGGAACAAACAAACTATTGCTTCTCCAGTTTACCTACTGTAGGGTTTGAGTGGAAAAGCTTCAACCTGTAACTTTGTTTATTCATGTCATACCCGAAAATGTTGTTCCCATTGATGCTTCTTTTTGCCTAAATTTTTTGCCTTGGTAAGATGCAAGGGCTTGTACAACTTTCTTTTTATCACTGTGTAGGAGGTTTTTGAAGAAAAAATTATAGTTCGGGGAGATATAAGATGTTGCAAATATTCAAATTCTGACTTTAATTTTTTTTAAATGATGGTATGAATTAATTGGATTAAATTTTGGATTTATAAGAAAGTTTTTTCTTTTATCATCATGTTTTATTTTGTGGTGAGTTTGAACGATTGGATACCTTACTCCGTCTGATAAGTCTGTCTCAATTAGGACAAAATTTTTTGTCAGTTCAAATTCAATTTAAATAAAAAATATTTTTAAATTAAATTTTAATTAAAAATAACGTTGATTGGATTTTAGCTTGATTGATACCGGTGTTGTTATTAATATAGGAAGACATGAGTTTAAATACGTTAAAGTGTATTATTTTTCTATTTATGAGTTGGGAGCAATTACGATCCGAAACTATAATGAGATTCTTTAAAAAAAAACTTAAAATATATAAAATAATAGCTAAAATATATATTTTAATAATAAAATGAGTTTTTGGAGGGCCAAATTAGTTGAAAACGGGCATGAACTTAAAACATATTTTAAAATTAGGTTTCTACCCGACCTGAACCAATTCATAAGGATGGAATTATATAATTTATTGAATTTTTTAAGAGGTAGATTTATATCCAAACTTAAAAAGGATTAATTTGTTAATATGCTGTTGAAGTGGTTTATAAGCTAAATTGATGGTGCTTGAATCCTTGGTTTGAATCAGTCAAAGGTGATTGGACTGTGTTAGCTACTAGGGGAAGTCCCTCCAACACAAGAAATGATCATTTAAAAGTAAAAACATGTACACATGAATCTTTTTCCATGTCAGCTGCAAACATTAACTTCATCTCTCCCAAATCCTTTAATTCTATTGCACCATATTTACAACAACTTCTTAGCTCTTTTGTAATTGAAAAAGAAAAAGAGTTATGTTATGAATCTGTGCTGGTTGTTTCATGGATATTCTCATACTTTCAAAGTTTAAATAATTCATTGATTCCATCTAATGTGGACTACAATGACTGAACTTTTCTGACCAAAGGATTGGAAGAATTTGAGGATCTCCGATACATGAGTTTGTTCTCAAATTTTACATTTTTTTATATTCTACAGGCCTTATATAATGTAGAATCTTCCCAACAACTTTGTGCAAGCTTTTCCTTTTTGGTCCATAAAAAAACAAGCAATGGGAGAGATGGAGCTGACAAATATTGGCATGTTTTAGTTTTATTGATTAGTCCTATATCCAATGTGGTGGGAAGGGCTTATATAATATCCCATCTTCATTCTTTCTACTAATGCTTTCACCTACTTCTTTTCATAATGTAATTTCATCTCAATATTTAATATTTTTTTTGTTCAATCTAATTTACCCAAATCCAATTTTGAAGGAGAAAATTAAATAATGTGTTAGCCAAGTTATGATGGTCTTTAAGAAAAGATATTATGCATTAAAACTCATAAAGACTAGATAAGGGTCATGGGCATTGGAAAGAGCCTATTTCAAGCCCATGATTATTATTCTTCCATTAAAAACTAATGATTCCATAAACTAATTATTATGCATTAAAAAGTAAAGAAAAAAAGATACAACCCTCACCTAAAAACCGTACACATGTTTCAATATCTTTATCTTTTTCTTCTTTTGAATTAGAAAACTAAAACTCATTTTTGGAAACGCAATTAGTTTGACTAATCTTTAAAATCATCGTAGGCTATAGCCAGGGAATTGGGAATTGCCCCTCGGCTAAATGCTAAAATTTTCTTTTAGCCCCTCTCATAATTTATAACATTTAGTTTAATTTTTTTTATTATAAATTTTTAACTTTTATAAAATTTTATAATTTTTTATTATCCTTGACTTCACCTATATATCAATTTAAGGTTAACCGATCCAATTGGTTAGATTAATTGGTTCATAAGAGAAATTAAATAATAAAACAAATCACTTTGATACTAAATAAATAGTACGTAGAACATATATGATTCAATAAATATAATAAATTATTTTAATTTATATAGAGCGGTAGTTAAAACTTATACATTTATTTGACATGGATTCAAACTGCATTACCTAAATCTCTTATATCAATATTCTATCAATAAATAAATAAATAGAAATAAATATTCAAATCCTAAAAGAATAGTTTAATATATTATCGAATTCAACAAAGTATTTGTCCTCAATTGAATGATTAATCCCATTTTTTTAAAAAAAAATGATTATAAGGGATCAAAAGAGATAAGAAATTCACAATCTTTGAACTCTTATGATATGAAGTTGGAGGTCAAAATTTAGATTCTCATATTAGGTCTCAAAAATGGTAGAATTTATAGTGAGGATTGAAACGATTTGATTTTTATTATTTTAACTTTATATTTGTCAATTACATAAATGTGCCTATTACCAATTAGAGGCTGTCACTAATTTCTTATTCATATATCCAAGACCAAAATAATAATTTATTATTGTTACATCCATGAGAGTAGGATTGACTAAGAGTTGGTTTTTTGTAAAGGCTACAGACCTCAAAACAAAGAAAGAATTGTAGGGGCGCAAAAGCTTAAGTAATACAACACTCACCAATACTTAAGTCGATAAAAAAAAAAAGGTGATCAGAGTTTAAAAAAGTATCTTAGATTTTTAAGCTCTTTCTTTTTATGAAAACCTTCCACCTTTTATCATTTTGCCTCTTGTTGTCTCTATCATCATTGCTCTTGAGGATGTATAAACCTATGTGTGGTTGGTTAGAGTGTGAGCCCTCAACTAACAAGACTATGCCTCTAGCTTCTTTGTTGGTTCTGTTACCTAATTATCATCACTTGTCATTGTTGTGTTTAGATAGTTACTTGTTACCCTGTTTTTTTGTTGGTTATTTGAGCCTAGAGTCTACATTCTCAACATGTATAACGATATGTCCCTTTTAGGTTTGAGACATGTTATAAAGTGACTCGACGAAAATCTAATAGAGAAAAGAAAGAGATTTATTAGTTTCATTTTGGTAATTAAAGGTTTAAGCTTGTTAAGAGAGGAGTGAGTTGGAAAATGGTTGAATTATTTAATTGTGTTGCGTCCCTTAAGAAATGGCGTGTCCTCTAAGGGACTAAACTTTACACATTAATGTGAATAAGTTTAAAGGAAATCAAGTTATTTGACTACAATGTTCTACCCCTTAAGGGATTAGGTCTTCTAAAGGCTTAGCTCTATTGATAAGTGGAGCAATTTTGGAGGAGTTATGTTATTTTGACTATGTTATATTCTCTAAGGGATTAGATCCTTTGAGGGACTTAGCTCTACTGATTCGATGGGAGCAAATTTTGGAACTATGTTTAAGGGATTAACTCTTATGAGGGACTTATCTCTACCAAAAGGATACATAGAGAAAGAAGGTATTGATTACGAGGAAGCCTTCTTTCTAGTAGTAATGCTCAAATCCATCTGTATTATATTATCCATTGCGACGGGTCTTGATTACAAGATTTGGCAAATGGATGTCAAGACAATGTTTTTGAATGACCATTTAAATAAAGCATCCATATAATGCAACCTACCAGATATCTAGCTAAAGGAAATGAACAAAAAGGTTGCAAATTGTTAAGGTCTATATATGGACTTAAGCATGTATCCGACTCATGGAATTAAAGATTTGATCCAAATTTTTTTGATTTGAGCAAAATGTTGATGAACTTGTCATTTATAAACATATTGTGGATGGAAATGTGATCTTTCTAGTTTTATATGTTAATGACATACTACTCATTGAGGAACGTTTTGATATGGCCTATTTGAAGAAAGGTACACAATCATCTGTATCGAGCTTTCATCTTTTTTTAAAAGAACTGTCCAAAGACAACGAAAGAAAAATAACATAAGAGAAATGTTCTTTATGTTTCAGCGGTAGGAAGTCTCATGTGTGATGCTATCACGCATCTAGATATATGTTTTGCAACAGGATTTGTGAGTCAATATCAAACGAATCTTGGTCCAAGACACTAGAAAACAATTAAGCAAATACTCAAGTATTTACGAAGAACAAGAGATTATATGCTAGTATATTTTGGAGGGGATTTAACTCTCATTAGATATACTAATTTTGACTTCTAAACATGTTGGGATTTGAGGAAATCGATATCAAGTTATGTTTTTTGTCCTAAGCAGTGGAGCCATAGTGTGGAGAAGTGTCAAGCGGAGTTATACTGTTGACTCCATTATAAAGTGTAACAACCCGTTTTCAGAAGGTGGTTTCAGAACCTTATTTACTGATGATGGAGTCAGTAAGTTTTAATATTTAAAATCTATTAATCTATTATAGTGTTATATGAAATTCTAGTTTGTTGATTTGATTAATTGGATAACTTATTTTAGTACAGGGATGAAATCATAAATGGGGTAAAAGTTAACCACTATGAATTTCTTTTGCTAGTGGTAATATGATAATCATTTAGGGACCAAATTGATAATTCAATCAATTTCATAGTTACTAGTCGGGCAAGTGTTGGTTGTTACATTACTTGTAACCATGCTAATCCTAATTAATAAATTAGATTAGACATATATATTTTAGCTTAGTGAATGAAAAGAAGTACTTTATTATTCTATTCTTCATCCTTTCTGTCACCGTTTTTCTTCCTTGTTAGGTTAAGAAAAACTTGTCCAAGCTTTGTGTTCTTGCATGGTAAGCTAATTCAAGTCTATTTTGCTTGAATTTGATGTTTTTGAATTTATCATGCTTCAATCTAGCTAATAGTGGTGTTTATTTTCGAAAATATTAAAGACTTCTTGAGATTACCATTGTTGAATGCTTGACATTCGTGATGTTAAATGTTTAGAGTAGATGAAAAGATATGATAAAGAGTCACTTGGTAGAATTAGAAATTTGTTAGTTTCGAATAATAGTTAAAATAGAGACATTTCGAAATCAACTTAAGATTTCTATAAAACGTTGTTATAAAGGGGTTGATTGTTTAAGTGGTAGGTTTAACGGAAGCTAGAGCGATGGAAATGAACTGACTTATTTGTTTCATAAGCTGATGAATGATGTCGGTTAATAAAAATTGAATTGAAATTATGTTATAGATCAAAATTTGAATCTACTAAGAGAATACCACGAAAAAGGAAAAGTTGTTGAGTAAACTTTAGTGTGGCGTGTGATAATTTTGCCAAGTAAATTCATACAATACGAACATTATTTAGCTATCTTTTTCATCTTGTTCTTAAATTATATAATTGAAAATTGATAAGTAGTTGGTTGCAAAATATAAATATAGAAGAAATATCGAGTTATGTATGAAGGAATGTGAATGAAATTATAGAATGACAGCATCCCGATGAACTAGTAAAAGACTCATACACATGGTAACATGTTATTTCTTGATGATTCCAAACTCTAGCATTTTATGTAGACTCAAAGATACATATGACACAGATTTAGTCTAGACTGGTAATCTGATGTTATTTCAAAGGTTTAGCATTTTAAAGGTTTAGCCTGGACTTGTAACCTTCCATGTATATATAGTCCTAGCTAGGTTTTCATTATGTCGATAAAGGTTTATCCTAAACAAATAACCTGACACCTCTGTATATGATTAACTCGAATGAGCCTCTGACGTCAGTTCTTTTACAGTGTTCATCGGGTAATATAAAGTATATGAAATGTGAAATTTGCAAGTTAAGAAATGGGAGAATATGAAAGAATTAATTTCTATAATGAGAGTCCGCATCAACAACAGGGTTGAGTTGGATTAGATATGAAGAAGGGCATTGTATTGAGTTGCTTACTTAGGATATCATTTACAGTGTTCATCGGGTAATATAAAGCATGTGAAATGTGAATATCAAAGAATTAATTTCTATAATGGGAGTCCACATCAACAATAGGGTTTGAGATTAGATTAGATAAGAAGAAGGGCATTGTATTGAGTTGCATACTAAAGATATCATTTGTAATGAAATATATGCACTCACCTTGTTAGCGAATTATGTTGGCGAGTAGGTAAACAATATTTGCATATTAAATTATCATAATATTGTTATGCTAGGTAAGTAACTATCGAATTTTTGTGGGCTCACTAAGTATTCTAAATATTTTGTCTTGTAGATTTTGTAACATTTAGAGCTCATTGATTGGATTAGCAAGAAGGTCACACTATTCGCCAAACGTTAGGGTAGACTCCTGATTTAATTGAGTTGGTCTAAGTGACATGTATATGAATGTTAGGTTATTTGCAAATAATCTGGTTAATCCTTTAAAGTAATTACATTAAGTTCTATGATGTATTATCATAAATTGAAGTTTTGTTTTGTTATGTTTCGCGTCTTACATTTTGTAAAACCTACCGTAGTTTAGGGTGTTGGCATAATAGGTCATTAACACTTAGAAATGTGTCAAAAACAATTATTTTTATTAAATTAATCCTAAGTCCTAAATAATAAAATGCAATATTAAATACTAAATTGGCTAGAAAACAAGCTCTTTAAGTGCGGAATTAACCCGAACTAGCTACTACATTTAATGATAGGTCACTTTCCCTGAGTTCGACGGTGGTCATCTCTTTTGATCGATGATTTTCATTCAAAAACCATACAAAGGCTGATCTTGAAGCTCAATAAGAACATCTTTTTTGCCTTTATTTCCTTTCATACAATCCTCTTTGATGTGATCACAACTACCAAATTTGTAACAAATAATAAGCAACCCTTCATATTATACACCTTGTCTATGGACATCAATCCCAATAGAGGAAGTAAGTGTTTATTTAGATAAAAAATAATGAACATCCTCGCAAACCTTCATCTATTCCCTTTTTTGGTTTTGTAATTTATTTCAACCACTTTACCTAGAAACGTTGCAATAGCACTTACAAAGCTCTTAGAATAGTAATTTTAAGAAAAACAGAACAATCTTACCTAAATATCCATCTTGGATGAATGACTATCCCTAGTGGAAAATCTTTTGAACTTTAAGGTAATGGCCATAAATCATCCATGGACCACCTATTAGAGCTTTGTTATAGTCTTGAGGGGATGAGAATTTCACCAAATAATAATTATTGTTAAGATCCACAAGTTGGATGTGACTTATAGCGCTCTACGATGACTTAGTTCTTCCAAGAAATGCTTTATATCTAATCTTTTGACCAAGTAATCTTATAATAATTGTACTCCCATGTTATTATCAATTAGGTTGGGCACTCATTTGGAGAAACAAATCTTAGGATAAGGGACCCTTTGTAGAAACCTTAACATCTCCTTCACGCAAAGTTATATCCTCTTCATCAAACAAAATATCTATGGTTCCATTTCTCAGCATTAGACATCATGGTATCCTTGAAGGCCTTTTAAAACCACTCAAATCAACCTTCAGTTGTTCCCTAAGCGACACAATACCATCTTCTTTGTTCCGAACCTTCTTGGTTTCTCTTTTTAATTCAGATGGCAGCAGTTATCATGGCTGCTCAAGACTAATTACGGTAGGGATAGAGACATCAACTATGCTCTTAATACACTCAAGGTCATACTGGTTAAGTCTAAATAATTCTATTTCATTGGTTGGTTGATCTTTTGATTGAACATGCTCTCAGTGGTTAAGATCCTATAAGGTCAAGGCTTTTTTAGGAACAACATTGACTGAAGTTGTATATTGATCCGAGCTTATGAGACTTTGACAATATGGTCCTACAATGTCGATTATGAATGAATGAAAAAAGTTGTGTTCCTCAACGATGATACAATCATCTAGAATAGATGTCTCCATACAATGTAGTTGTAGATGCTAAGGGAGAATATAAAAAGCTTTGATAACATACATGTGTTAGGTTTACATTATTGGATTTAATAAAAGCTAGATTCAAAATTAGGTAAGAGAGAGTTAGTTGCAATGGTAGGATTTATGACTTTCCGTTCGATTATCATAGACGACACCGAATGTTTACGTCCTTGAGTGGAGGATGGGCTAAGAGATGGTTCTCAGGTTGGTAAAAGCTTTAGGCCTATAAAACAAAGGAAGAATTATGAAGTGTCAAAACTTGTGCTCCTTGATGCTTTTTGATTCTTAAGTTAGTGAAAGGATGGTGATGAAAGCTTAGAAGAATATCTTGGGTTTTATCGATCACATAGATACTATCTTTTATGAAACTTTTCTCTCTTTATCCTTTTGCCCATTATTGTCTTTATTATTGTTACTCTTGAAAATGTATAGGGGTTAATGTGTTGTCTCTATTATTGCTGCTCTTGAGAATGCATAGGGGCCAATGTGTAGTTGGTTGGAATGTTTTTCCTTGATTTGACCGAACTATCCCTCTAATACCTTTATTGGTTCTTCCTCTTAATTATTAGGATTTTTATAAAAATGACCTAAAACTTTTGATTATTTACGAAAATAACCCACCTTGAAAATTATGTATGTAAATAACTCGTTTTTAAACAGTAAACCTCGATGTTTCGTTGCCATTGGCGACACCACCCTTCACAATCACCCAATGATTGGCCCATGAAATTAAAAAAATAATTTCTTTTGGTGTTGTTGTTGACATTGGTGGCACTAGTATCAATACACATACCCACTCATTTAAAATACATGTATTCCCTGCAAAAAAAAAAAAAAGAAGAAGAGGAAAATATATTTTTTAATAGGTGCTGCCAATGACAACGATGACACCAGTGTTTTTTTAAATAGTATTTTTGGGGTCGTCATTGCTCTTGGCAACACTATTTATGGTTGTTTAAAACCCTAAAAATTTAATATAGCTTCAATTACAAAGAAAGGAGCAAAGATGAAGAGAAGAGTAGAACGGAAGCAGAAACAATAAACGAAGAATGGAGGTTCCAAGAGTGAAAGTCACGTTGAATATTATAACTTCTCTTGCACTTGAACCAGCTTGATCTTCCATGAACCAATGAAAAAAAAAACTGAAACAAAAAAAAAAGGGAAAACTATTGAAACAAGGGAGAAGAAAGAGGGGATGAATGCAATAGATAAATAAGAGAAAGATGAAAAGGCAAAAAGGAAATAAGTTAAAACAAAGGGAAGGGAAAGGGATGCACTTTGGAAAGGAAAGAATACAGAGAAGCAAATACCTTAATTAATTGTCAATTGTTAGCAGCTTTCATTTTTTGTATTAATTAATTTTATCTTCACATTTTCATATTCTTTCTCTGTTGCATTCATCCCCTCTTTCTTCTCCCTACCCTTTCATCTTCTTCCTCCATCCTCTGTCATCACTACGCCTCTCTCATCCCCACATCATTAATTTGTTTTCTTCCCTTCATTTTTTTTTTCCGATTTAATTCTCTATTCTCTAGTTTTCTTTCATCTTCTCTTCCCCTCTTTTCTCTCTTTCTCTTCTTTAAAGATTTAATAACCCAACTCCAAATCTCATTTTGCAAGCAAGCAAACGTCCCTTCATATGATTCGACCGACCCATTGCTTCTTGATCTCCTTTTTTTGTTTCACTCGACCAATGATCCACCTTGTTGCCGTTGCATCCACTGCAAAGCCTATCTCCTCTAAGGCTTCGATTCCATCTTCTTCTTTTTTTCATTTCAGCCTTAACTTTTTTTTAAAAAAATATCAGACGGGTGCCGCCAAGGGTAATGGCGGTATCAATCAACACTCATTTTTTCAAAATAAAAACACTAGCGCCGCCAATGGCAACGACGACACCCACTAAAATATATATTTTTTTCTTTTTTCCTTAGAATATCAATATTTTTAAGCTAGTTTACAAATACACATACTAGTGTTGTTATGTCAACAGCGGCACCTAAAAAAATTATTTTTTAATTCCACGGGCCAATCATTGGGTGATTGTGATGGGTGGTGCTGCCAATAACAATGTCGTCATTGAAGTTTGTTGTTCAAAACGGATCATTTACGTACATAATTTTTAGGGTGAATTATTTTCATAAATAATAAAAAATATTGGTTATTTTCATAATAAAAAAAAGCCATTATTGTCTAGTGTTGTTAATAAATTTTAGCAATTATATATTACATGTAGTTTTGTGTTTATAAATTGGGACTTTTGGGTTATTGGCTACCTTGAGTATGAGGGTTTGCGTTCTCATCCTGTATAATAGTAATTATTACTGTGATTTTTATTGGCTATGTTTTGTAGCTTTGATTTTGACTGCATTTAGAACATCCCAATAACAGTTTTGTGTAAAATCATTAATGAGTTCCAAGCATGCGGCATCCCATTAATGAAATGTTTGGATAACTTTATCCGTACACACCAAAATCATATCATTTAATCTCATTTAATATTTTAAAATTATCGTTTCCTAGGTTTAGTCTTTTCCCCAACCCACTTTCTTTTAAAAATATGCACATTATATGTTATACATTGATAAAGGGGATTTTAAAGTGAAGATATTGTCACATGTTTATAGTTGACAGATTTAAAAGATAAGAAACAAATAAGATATATAGTAGCTTCATAATCAGCAGCTTGTGAAATTAAGAACAAATTACTAATAGTGTATAAGATGATAATATGCATGACAATAATTGAATTTTATGTTTATAAAAAATAATATAATTATATTTTTTATGTACGTAAAATTTTGTATAGAATAATATTTTTCATTCTATATTTAACTAATGAAATTCGGAAAAATATATTTAATGAATTTATTTTGAACCAAGTAATTATGATTTTTAGAAATATTTAAAACTCATACATAATCTGTATGAATAAGAATATAAAATGAAACAAACGAAAATCATGTAAGAGTTAAACAAAGTTAGGGCATAAAAAATCTAAAAATGGATAGTTGAAGGGGATGGTAAAAAGATAGTGGTATACGTAATCCTATGAAAGAGAGGTGGGGGTGGGAGCCACTGAAACCGCAATTGCATGTTACTCGTCGTATGTCAGTGGAAAATTGGAGTGTCTGTTTGGTCATAGTCCTAACACTGCGTGGTTCAGAGGGGGGCATGGGATGGGCAGAAGACTTGGAATTTGATACCAATACACACCAGACACAAAAACCAAAGTCAAGTCCACTCCCATGATTAGTTGTGGCTGGGCGCCATCTTATTTGACCAATCCTACATTACTACACTCAAACTATGGCTGTAAAGGATAGGGATAGGAATAATATAAAACAAAGCATTTTCGATTTGGTTGATTATTGTCTCTTGCAATCACATTATTTTTAATATTTGAAACTACATTCTCTCTTTAAAAATGAGATATATATTTTATATTAAAAATAAATGTGAACAGTTTTTTGGGGGTTAAAATTCCTACAGGATTGACCCTGCAGATTCCATTACTGCAATTACACTTGTATCAAAAATTCGTCTTGATGTAAAGTGAAAGCAGAAAATAAAAAGCTCCACCTCCACCCTATTAGTATGCGTAGTTGTGCTTCTCTTAACTTTCCGAATTTTACATTTTCATGATTGCCTAAAGTATGTATTTATTATATTCTTTAGTTTTTTTTACCCACGTTAACCAATTAAAAAAAATGCTACATAGCATTTTTATTTAAAAAAATATTTTATATTAAATGTATATACACACTAAAAGATATAAAAAATAGAAAATAAATATATAAAAAATTATAAATATATACAAAATCTAGAAAAATTATATGAATTGTAAAAAAGTTATAAAAATAAAATTTATAATAATTTAAAAAAATAGTTGAAATTAATAATATTGTTACAAAATATGTAAAAATTATAAAAAATTTAAAAGATTTAAAATTAAAATTTATGTCACTTTTTTTTATAAAAATTTGTATAACAATTTTCAATTTTTATAAATTATTTTAATTTTTTAAAATTTATAATTATACATTTTAGAATTTTATAAAAAACATTAATTTTTAAAATTTTTAAAAATTTATATATTATATACGATTTTTAATCAATATAATATATATTATTAAAAATTTTAAAAAAGACACATGCCGTATTCTAATAGCGCTATGTGGCGGGTCAACCAACACCGGTCCATAGTCGGTCAAAATAAAAAATATATTTAAATATTTAATATTATAATTTTTTATTTTAAAATTTTATTTTAAATAAACTTAATTGCCACATAACATTTTTCATTGACCAAAACATGGTACCACTCGAGTACACTAAGTTTGAATTGATATTAAGTACATATAGATGGTATATCCCGTAAATTTAGGCTCCCAGCAGAAGTGATATTTTAATAATAAAATATTTTTAATTATAATTTGGGTTTCATTTTGAAACCCTAGTAGGTAATTACAGCATTATCACTTAATTGCTAAATCACAGCAGTATTAACTAATTCATCATTTTAACATAAGAATTTAAAAAATACAATGATTATTTTTAAAATAAAATGTATTTTACTTAATTCTGTTAAAACTTAGTTAACATGATACATGAGTTAATCTATTATACTTCTAAAATCATTTAATAAGGTAATTTAACTCTCTTAGTATTTTTTTATATTATTAATTAAAAATGTATTTACTTTTTTATAATCTAAATTATATTATAATACTTAAATTAGAAATTTAAAATAACATAAAATTCATTAAAAAATAAATATGTTGTCAATCATAATTTTCCAATAAGCTTTTTAAAAACTTTTTTTTTTTACAATTTTACATCATTGTAAATTTTAAAGCTGTCTAAAAAAGTCTTTTTAAGTTTACCATTACTTTTACAAATTATGTTTTAATTTCATAATCATATATTATTAACGAAATATTATAAAATTTATAAAAAAATTAAATGTAATTTAATTAATACATATAGTTAATCCATGCATAGCACGGGTAAAGAAAATTAATATTGTATGTTATATTGGTTAAAAACGTAAAAAAATCATATATAATATATAAATAATTCAAAAAAGTTTTAAGAAGCGTAAAAAATAAAAAATTATATAAATATAAATTTGGACTAATAATCAAAATATTATATAAAAATTTAAAACTTAAAAATGTATTTAAATTTTAAAAAATTACCAAAAAATTTATTTCTTCAAAAAAAAATATTCTAGAAAAATTTTCATAAATTTTATTTTTTCAAAAACTCTAAATTTATAAAAATTTGAAACTTTATATTTTTTTGTTGAATATTGTCTAATTCGGAAATTTAGATATAGGGTTAGTATTTAGTACACTCACTGTGTACCTTTTTTATTTCACAAGCATTTTTTAAAAAAAATTGTTTTGAATCCTTTAAAATTTTAAATATATGGTTTTGAATTTTTAAAATTTAGAGTTTTTGAAAAAAAAATAAAATTTATGACCAAATTTTTAGAATACATATTTTTGAAATTTTAACTTTTTTTTGCAATTTTTTAAAATTTAAATACCTTTTTAAAATTTTATAATTTTTTCAATTTTTATATAATATTTATTTTTTAAAATTCATATTTACATATTTTAGAATTTTATTAGTTGTTTTAATTCTTTAAAACTTTTTTTTGAATTATTTGTATATTATATAATTTTTTTACTTTTTTAATCAATATATTATATATAATATTAAATTTTAAAATAAAGGTGACGTGGTACATTCTAATAGCGCAACGTAGACATTCAATAGTTGGTCAATATATTTATTTTAAATAAATCTATTTGCCGCGTGATACATTTTGATTGGTTGGATGTGCCATGTGACATATTTTAATTGGCACCACGTCGCAATTGGTTCTTTTAACATTGTTACAAATAAAAGTGTTAAATTGGATAACGAAATAATAGTTTAAGTACCAATCCGAGACAAAAAAAAAAGAAGGTATCAAAATGAAAAAAAATAGGCATAATTCAAAGCCCAAATTCAGCATTAAGCCTTTTAATAATAATTAAAAATTATTATAATTATTTTTAAAAAATTAACATTTATATTAAATATTGTTTTAAATAGTATTTTATAAACTAAAATAATATAATAAAATAACATTAAAATAATAACATTATTGAAATTATATTTATATTAAATAGTATATTATAAGTTAAAATAATTTTTATGTTGAATAAAAAATATGAATTATTAGAATCTTATATATATATATACATTTAGGAAATTCTAGTTCACATGATGGCATATAGTATATTTCTTTGAGTTACACATAAGCATTTTGACTAAATTAATGATGTGGGTCCTCTTGGTTTAAATTACATATATTATCTAAAATTAAAAAAATAATAATAAAATTATTATTTTGATATAATGCTTAAATTAACTCATAACTTCTCATCAATTTTTAAATAAGAGGATTAATGCGCATCAACATGCTCAATCTCAAGTCCTCCTATACTAGCAATAATATCGATGTCAACCGAGTTAAGACTTAATTGATAAAATAAATCTATTATTTAATTAAGTAAGATATATGCTTAAAATCTTTTTTATGATATTTATTAACATATTTTATTTTTTAATAATAATGTTAAAAAAATTAAACTCTTTGCAATTAAAATTAATAATAAAATTTTAAAAAATGTTTTCAAACTTTAAAATAGTTTGAAATAAAAGTTTAAACTATAAAAATTAAAAATTATTTAAAACATAATAAAAAATATATATTTCCTATTAAATTTAAATTGTTTAGCATACAAATAAAAAGAATTTTTAATATGTTATTTTTATGAAATCCTTTATTTTTTTTAAATCTTAGTTTTTATTTATTATTTTTTTATTTCGAATTTATATAAGGTATAAATCTATTCCATATAAAAAGTATGACCCTAATAAATATATTTTCGATATTAAATATAATAAATTTGTGCATTGCACTAAATATATTTACTCTCTCACTTTCTTCATATTTTCAATTTTTTTTTTAAATTGTTACAAATAATTAACTTTTTCTCTAAATATGTAAATTCTCCTTTCTTTATTATTTGAACTAATTCATTTCAGATTGTATTTTATTAATTGATATTTCAACTTTCTTTTCTTTTTCTTTTTTGTAAAAAAAAAAAGTATGAGTTGATTATACATTTTAAAATATATGTAAATTATAACTAGTACAAATGTTTCAACCATACTTCTTATTGTTAAAAAATCCAATATATTAATTTTGAATCATTAAAATATACATAATGCAATGTTACCTCTCTTTTTTTTATTCGAATTTTCAAAAATAAAAAATAAAAAATAAAAAAAATCTAAAATATTTAATATTTAATTTTTAATTTTTAATTTTGAAATTTGAAATTTGAAATTCTTATCTCATTAAATTTGAAATATTTATTAAAACATTAACAATACAAAATTTATTTATTTTTAAATTTTATTATAAAATTTTAAAAAACTGCCAAATTTGTTTGATAAACCTTTGAAAAATAAATTTGAAAGTGGAATTTATTAATTCATTTTATGAAAAAGACAATACTATTTGGGGGAAAAAAAAAAGAAACACCCGTCTTAGGTAGCAAAGGACAAGCTCCATATAAACATAACAAAGGCTTCATCCATAGCATCAAATAAACATTATGACACGTCGGCAATTGACTCTATCACAACTCAAGCAAGACATATTTGGATTGATTATAAGCACTTAATATGATAAGAAAATCAGTTTCGGATGGTCCAAAGTGGCGGGAAAAAATCGACAAAAGAACCGAGCTTACACGAAACTAGAGAAGACGATGACAAGAACATCCCTAAAATCACTTGCAAAAGCAAGACTTCATGCATAAGTAAAACTGAAAAACATGTTACAAGAGTAGAAAAAAATTTCTAAAAGTGAAGACTTATTAAACAATGGAAAACAAACAAATAAAACTTAATACAGTATGGGTCCAAACCAACTCATGAAATTATTTATTATTTTTAAAAAAAATCTTAAAACAGAAACAAATTAAGAAGCCGACAAAGAGCCACCCACTTTCTAAGAAAATTTGTTAGTGGCTGGTTTTTCAACAACGACAGACACTGTCATCTGTCCATCACAACTTGTGAAGACAATAAAGATACCTACAAAATAGATCTGTAAATTGAAAAAAGAGAGAGCATACAGTGAATAAGTAGAAAAAGAGTAATTGGAACATATATCGCACATCCAAAAATTGTAAGATGGGAAATATTCGGCTCTTGACCAAAAATCAATTGTAATGGGGAGTATTTATAATTTATTGGCTTGATGCGTACAATATGTAAATCAATATAACCATGAATCTTATGTTGAAATAGAAAGTTTTGTACTCATAAGTAATGCTTTAGCTATTAGTTGGAGGCATTTGATAAACAATTCAACTAAATCATTTTGTCTGTAAACATGAGTTACAGGATGTTCAACTTTTATCCCAATTGACATGCAATAATCATTGAAAACTTGGGATGTAAACTCACCAACATTAGCAAGATGAATTGTTTTAATTGCATAATCTAAAATTAATCATTTAAACAAGCAATCTCGCAAATGACAGGTTGCGAATTGATAATGCATGTGATTATTTTGTAGATGCATCAACCAAAATCATATAATATCAAAATCATCCACATGGTGGATGAATGTGCCCATATTCATTTTAGAAATGCAAAACAGTAAATCTCAAATTTAGCTAGTGAGTTTCTATAACACCCCAAACCCGGCCTAGACGTTATAGTCGAATCCAGAAGTGTCACATGAAATGGGGTTGAAAACTGTTGTTGTTAAGTTAAAAACCATACCAGTCCATTAGCCCTTGTCATTATTATCAATTTCAAAGCTCTCATTCATTTAGTCGCTTAGAGGTAGGACGTATTTGCAGCGGAAGCTTTAAAAATTGTTGTGTTTAAAAAACCATTCAAGATTTTAGGAAAACCCTTGCTTTTAGTAAAATCTGCATTATATCGCGTTTTGCAGTTATAAAATCATAAAATCGCAGTCCAACCCAAATTAAAAGAAAATAGTTCGTAAAGTCCAATTACATAAAAGCCAAAATAAACTAAAATATAATATAAAAATTAAATCATAACTATAATCAGTTTGAACAGGTGGTCACCGAGGGGCTCCGCAGCATCGATCTGCCTAAGACTATGGATTACCTGTACAAAATAAACAGAAAAGAGTAAGTTTACGTTAAATCAGTGTGTAACCCCATAGAATTAAGCATGCACACAACCAGAAAATCGAATCGAGTCAGTATGATTCGAGCTTAAACCCGCATTCTGAGATGAGATCTGATATACGGATCTGGATACAAATATGATATATATATCTGAGATCTGAGATGTGCAAATTTGACTAAAAAATCAAATATCCTACCCCCATCCTCTACACACCATCTCCGACCATCCCTACACACCATGTGGGGTTTAAAACACCCACCCAGCCCTACACACCATGTTGTACCAATGCGGCATATAACAGATATAATGCAGCCGTGCTGCCAGATAATAGGCGTAAATTGCTTTTCAGAACACTTCCTCCAATATACATCATCCCATTCCCATTATCAGATACATAAAGATACAAATACAGATAAACAATCTAACATGCTCACATGCTTACATATAAGCGTACACAAATAATAGATATGCAGATAATAGTGTAAGTATGCGTGCATCAGTATCCTAATCAGATCAATTTATCAAACAATCAGATCATACAATTTAAGGTTTATTTAGCTCTTACCATCCCTACAGTAGGTCCACAATCGTTTGGGATGGCTCGTACAACCCTAGGGAAAAACTCAGATAAATGGGCCCACACGCCTGTGGGGCTTGCCTGTGTAGGCCCACACGCCCAGATTGGCCTAACCCGTGTGGCCCACACGGCCACCCTTTAGCCACCACACGGTCGTGCCTTCGTCAACCACATGGCCTACCACACAAGCGACCATACGCCTATGTAGTGCCGACAGTTTGCAATTTCTACTTTTGCTGAATCCTATTTTTTTGTATTTCGAGTACACACCTGGTATGATTTTGATGCTACTGCAAACACGAACACTCCAGAACCTAAAAATTGACATACCAACGCTCTAAAATAGTCTTAATACACGGTTAAACCAAATCCCAAAATCGAATATAACTCAAATCAAGCACTACCGCTTACCCCAACACTTTGGTCGATTAGCTACTATCCCGCAGGAGTAGAATCACGAACTTCTTGATTCGCTACTACCCAAAACAACAATAACCCCAATCAATCATTGGAAAAAACAAAAGTTACTGAAAAACAAAGTTCCACTTACCGAAATGTGCGAGGAAAACAGGAATAACAAAAGCAGAGGTGTGACAGCCAACAAACAGGAATCGAAACCAAAAGGAAGAAAAGGAAAGGGAAACGACAGAGGAACATGATACCAACGTAAGTTTTCTTAGGAGGGAGAAAATTTTGCAAAAAGAAAAGATACCATTTTCTGATAACCCCAAATCCCATATTTTTCTCCCACTAACCCCCACTCTCAGTCTTTCAATATAATTGGAACTCTTTTAGTCAAACGAGCAAAAAAAAACTCCCTCGCTTGCGCAGGGATTCGAACATAGGACCTTCAACACATCAACACCCCTACCATTTGAACTAGCAGGCTCATTCTGATATAAATTTATAGGCAATCTAATATAAGCCTACTGAACAGAGATAGAGCTTAATTCCAAAAATAACCAAAATTTGCTAAAGGTAGGGCTTGAACTTGGAACCTCACACACACACCCAGAACACTTAACCAGTAAAGCAGATACATAGTTGTGTCAGATTTTACAGAAGCAGAAATAAATTATCTGGGGCGTTACAGTTTCTAAGAACCAATTTTTATTGATAACAAGCAACAAATGAGAATTTTTTAAATTAAAGAATCTTCTGGTTCTTTAATGGATGTCCATATGAATTCTTAATTAATTTTCACAGCATATAAGATCCAGGATAGTCTAACTGGTCATGCCAAGTAGTAAATGCATTTGTGTTAGTGAACTTCTAGTTTACTTTAACATGTGTTTCAATTGTACTAAATTGTAACAAATTGATAATTTTATTATTATTCCTTTTAATTTGTATCCACATATAAGTACTATTGTGACATTTACTACTGAAAATGTCTAAATCAATGTGAAGTCTATAATGCCACCAAGTCAATAAATATAATTTTTAAATAATTATATGCAGTATTCGCTTCAGGGAATATGCCGAAATCTTCAAATGCCCAAAAATCTATTTATAGTAAACTTTGAAAGTGTATCTTATTTTCCATGTGTATAACAGGTACATAACTAATGACTTTTTATACATAAGTTTTCTCTCTTGCAAGTTCTCATCATTAATATTTTACCACGTAATTTTAATTGAGAACTTATTCTAAATACTGTAGAGTTATACTCACAGTTTTTAAAAAATACTTGCAACTTTAGGTGCATCCAATCATAATAAGCTTTAGATATAATTATCATATTCTATTGCTCAGAGTATATCTTTCACAATCAAATATTTTGCTTTCAACCCTTTAATAGGGTTGATGACAAAAGAATATCATAAAGATTATGAATTAATAACTCAATCCCCTTTTTTTTATTCATATGAAATATAATATTTTCCTCATTCACAATCTCAATATGAGATCCATTACAAATAACTTTTTAAAAGTAATGCATTAACTATCACAAATTTTGTGCTTTTTAGATAGTGATATATTAGCTCTTCTTGAGCTTTCAACTAATTTTGTATATCAAATATTGGAATAATATTTGTTTGTTTCAGTACCAAATAAGATAAATATTTTCTATCTGTAATGATAGAATATTAATAGAAACAAAATATTCGGGCATACGCCACATATGTGGCCAATAATCTTTCATATCACAATGATAACATAAGTTGTCTTTACCCTTTGAAAAGTTATATTGAGAACTCTCATTGTTCTCTTATTTATTATTATCTTCCCACTTTTAGTGGTGCATGAGTATATCTTTTATTTTCTTTATGTTTACATTCACTTCGGGGAATGCAACAAATCTAGTAGGACGGACTTATAAATATCTCAATAGATTCTTTATTTCATAATCACCATCGCAAACATGCGTGAGATTTCAAATCAAAATCTATCTATACATATTGTCATGATTAGTCTCCAATTATAATAAACAATAAATAAAACATAGTAAAATATACCTAAAGATCTTTAACATCATTATCATCACTAGAAGGTATGAGATAGTTCAAAAATATTTTTGATTTCATATAGATAACGATATCAAATCTTTCAACATCCTTAAGAACAAAAATTAAAATAAGTTAATCAAAACAATGATAACATATAATGAAAGAAGAATGAAAAATAATAATCAGATATGAAACATTAAATAAAAGAAACTTCCTGTAAAAACTTTGCATCTTGTCGTCAAAGAAATTGAAAATCATGGAGGATAAATTTGATAGTTGATAAAAGGAACTGTCACTTTGAGCAAGCTCGTGCTGATAATGTGTTATAAAATAAAGAGAGATGGAAAAAATAAAGAATAAAGAAAATATGAAAGCAATAGAGAATGTACTTTATTGATCAAAAGGAATGATTGCAATGCTCCATCAGAGTCTCTATTTATAGGTATAAGAAGTATAAAAGAAGTAGAGATCTAATTCTAATAACTATTAGAATTTAAAGTACATTAAAAACTTTATCTTAACCATAATGGACATCCACTTAATAAGATATTCATAACATAAAGAAGTATTTTGAAACTAAAAAAACTAACCTAAAACTCAAAATTTATTAAAATACTCATGCTTGTTACTTTATATTACATATATATTAAATTATACATATTAAATTATTAATTAAGGATAAAAATTAGATATATTTATTAAGATGTATTAAGAAAGCATAAAAAATAAGGATAGACATTATATAAAGTATATATATGATTAAAAAATATATTAAATTATTAATTAAGGATAAAAAAAGTTAAGATAAGTTATTGATTTTTAATTAAGAATAAAAATTACATGATAATAATTAAAGAAATTATATGATTTGTAATTGAAAGTCTTGGGATACTTTTGTTAAATTAATCAATAATTTTATAATGAATGACAAATCATATTTTTCCTCTTGATTTTTAGCCTTTTCTTCTTGAACAGATTTAAATTCAACTAAAAATACTAAAAATCAAGAGGAAAAATCTGATTTCTTGTCTTTTATAACATATCATATACAAACAAAATGATATAATAGTCAAGTGATAATATCAGCTACAATTATGGTTTACAAAAGTCCACATTAATAGAAAAATTAAATAAAATGTTATACTAAAAAAGTGAAATATAAAAAGAAAAACGGCCTTAAGAAACAAGTAGGTCCTGGATATAGCATTGTTTAAGCTAAAGCTAAGCTTGGTCCTCTCTAGTTTGTTTTTTTTTTTTTTCTTTTTTCAAGGGAATTGGCCCTCTCCACTTTACAATCACTGCTATATATTTTAATGAAAATCAAAATTTGTAAGAATGTATTAGGGTTCCAAAATTTACATATTGGAATATAATACTTTTGGTTTGTGTTTCAAAGTAAACAAGTTGGAACATTAAAAAATAGAATTGACTAATGATTTGAACTACCTCATCTCAGATTCTCTTTTCTTCACAACCACTAAAACAATCAATACCCTTCTTTTTCCGGATAAAACCAAAAGATATATATATGATGGAGAATAAGTTTACATATGTAATTTCTGAATATTGAAAATAGAAGTTTTAGAAATTTATTTCTTCTATTTTAGAAATGTATACAGAATTAAGGTTGGTTTGGTTTTAGTTGGTTGGTGCATGAAATTAAGGTTTGGTTCATGCAATTCGATTGTTTATTAGCATGCCCCCTTGTTCTCAGCTGTAGCATTCATAAGCCTCTTAATGAAGGGCTTCATCACCTTTATATAAAGCTATCAAGATGATCTCTTTTATCTCTAGTCTATATTCTTGTTATTTTGGTTTGGATTTTGATGACGATTACGGGGTGATGAAAATGATATTAGGCATCTTTTATGTTCTTAAACTTTATGTCGATAATACCTTTCTTGAGAACAAGCCACGCACATGTAACATATATCGACATTCTAATTTAATTGACTCGATTAAAGCATGACTTGGACAGTGGGAATGCTTTCAATCTTCTTATTTAACTCTTTCTATGTCGACACTATTTCGACATCTCTCAGCATCTCCAAGTCTTCACGGAAATCTCTCATTTCACCATTTTTATTAGGAAACCTTTTTTTTTTTTTTTTTTTGACTATTGAAATATTAACTCCTTGATTTACGATTTCACTGCCATCATAAATTTAATCTTCATTTCTGCTCTCATCCTACCATCAACGAATACCTTCAAATCTGCAATTAATTGTTTCTTCAAATTAAGAAAATAATCTTTTATTCTGTTTTTTACTATTTATCTTTTAGGGTTTTATTCTGTTTTTTACTATTTATCTTTTAGGGTTTATTTAAGGAAAAAAAAGAGTTTTTAGTTGTAATATTTCATATATATTTCTTTAGTTGACTTTTCCAAATCAGACTTTTATGTAGCCAAACCAAAACCAGCTGCTTGGAAGTCCATACCATGGGGCCTTAATGATTTCAGATTTCATGTTTTCTTTCCCTTAACTAGGTATCAAATCTTTACAGGTTTCAACTTCCATCTCTAAACAATTTCTATCCTCTCACTCTTCACTGAGCTTCTCAATTGGGTTGTGCTCTGTTTTCAGCTGCAGCCATGATCAACTTCAAACAACCTCAGGTTTTGACCTTTTTTTGCTGCTTTTTAATCCGGATTCCTTCCCTAGTACAAGGGGAATGTACCTGTGAAGCAGAAGATGAAGATCGCAATAAGTCTCTAGCGCTTAAATATAAGATAGCTGCTATAGCCTCCATCCTCGTTGCGGGAGCCATCGGTGTTTGCTTCCCTCTGCTAGGGAAAGTCATCGAGGCTTTACGTCCTGATAAAAATCTTTTTTTCTTAATCAAAGCTTTCGCCGCCGGTGTGATATTGTCCACCGGCTTCATCCATGTTCTTCCGGATGCCACTGAAAGCTTAACATCTCCTTGCCTCAATGAGAATCCTTGGGGAAAGTTTCCGTTCGCCGGACTGTTGGCTATGACGGCGGCCATTGGCACATTGATGGTTGATGTGTTTGCTACATCTCATTACACCAAATCTAACCTTCACAAAACCCAACAGAACCACGAGGGTGATGAAGAGAAAACAGAGCAAACCGAAAATCATCTGCATGTTCATACTCATGCCACCCATGGCCATTCTCACGGTTCTGTTTCTATGCTTGAGCGTGCAGATTCAGCTCAGCTCCTTCGGCATCGAGTAGTATCTCAGGTAAATTTTATTTCATCAATCATGATTTTGGTTTTTGTTATTTTTTCTATATTTTCTGTAACTGTTTGTCTGATTGATGTTCAAAGGTATTGGAATTGGGCATAGTGGTGCACTCTGTGATCATAGGGATATCATTGGGTGCTTCAGAAAGTCCAAAGACTATAAAACCTTTGGTGGCAGCACTCACCTTTCATCAGTTCTTCGAAGGCATGGGACTTGGTGGATGCATTTCTCAGGTAAATTCAAACCCATGCTTAAGACCTACTCTTTGTCAGGAGTTTGTTGTATTCATTAGCATTGAATGGTTTTTTAAAGGCTAAATTCAAGGGTCGATCGGTTGCAATCATGTCACTGTTTTTCTCGCTGACAACACCAGTAGGAATCGCTATAGGAATAGCAATAACAAATGCATACGATGAGAACAGCCCAACGGCACTGATTGTGGAAGGATTGTTGAACGCGGCATCATCTGGGATCTTAATATACATGGCGTTGGTGGATCTTCTAGCCGCTGATTTCATGAACCCAAAGCTACAAAACAATGGAATACTTCAAGCTGGAGCCAGTGTTTCTCTTCTCCTCGGGGCTGGTCTTATGTCTCTCTTGGCTATTTGGGCTTAAATTCGGGGAGTTTTCTTTGGTTGCTTTTACACAAAAACATAGTATTGATTAAAAAGTTTGAGTATATGGAAGCAATAAGTTTATATGCATGTTTATAGAATCATAAGCTTTTCTATTTTTAATTGCAAAATTAGCTTCGTATGCACTAACCAAATACCAGGAATTTTGAAACGTGTTTGTTAGGGCGAGTTGGGGCACCCCAAGAGGCATGATGTGATTTTCTATGTCCTCATTAACTAAAAGTCTCCGCCCAAAGAAATTTATAAGAATGTCAGTTTCTATAATCCAAATAGAAAACTCTGCTACCTTATACAGTTAGAAACTTGGTACATTTCCATTATATTCATCCATCAACTTAATACCCAATCCAATTTTAGTTTCTTCTTTTTATTTTCTTTTATAAAATAATTATTTGAGAGTAATTAATATCAATTGAAAAAATTTCAACACCATTTTTTTCACTTTAGTCCACGTGTTATTATTAATAAACAAATTAGAAGGTGAATGACGAATTTTTTTTTGTTAAGTTTGGGGGTAATCACTTTTTTTAAGAATAGTGTGAGTTTGAATTTTCATTTTATCAAAAAATATTACATCATTTTTCTTTAATTACTAAATTATTATACATTAATGATGTGATTGAAAAAAAATTATATAATAAAAATATTAATAAAATAATTGAATAAAAAAATGAGTGGGGATTTAGTTAAAATATTAAAGTTATAGATGTTAAAAATCATATTGTTTTAAGTTTAAATCTATCTTGCCTCTAATTTTTTAGATTTTATATAACAATATAAAAATAAATAAACACCCTTATAATAATATTTTTTACTTTAAAAATAATATTTTTTGGTAATTTTATAGAAAATAAATATCCTTATAATAATATATTTACTAAAGAATAAAAACTGTTAGACCCGTCCTTGTTCTACGCCACATCAGGTGGGACCTTAATATTTATTATATGAGTGTCATAATAAATATTTATTTTATTTATTATTTACATAAAATAAATTATGAAAGTCAACATTTGAATTTATAGTAAAATAAAAAGAAATAGCATCTATATATAATTAATTTTTTAATAGTAATTCAAGTTCTAGAGTTGATTTGATAAAAATTCATTATCAGCTAACAATATTAACAATTAACTTTTATCAAATCAAGCATAAAACCCGAATTAAATCACATTGACCGGACTATTATTTGACAAACTAAATGTAAAATTAAACGAATTTATAATTAACACTAAATTTATTCTATTAATAAAAATAATGAAAAATTTAAACCTAATAATGTGGGCAATTAATTTTCATCAAAATCAACCTTAAAGTCTAAACTAAACACTAAAACATTAACACAGATACCTTTAGATTCTAAAATATATAATATTTGTCAAATACAAATATCATATTAAACTAAAAAAATGACACAAATACGACATTAGAAAAAGATGTCAAACTTAAAAGTAGTAAATGATATATTAAACCTTAAAAACATTTAAATTTAAAGTAAAAATATGTTGAGTTTGTGGGATTGAGTTTCCAAATAGATAAGATGGGTGATAAACTTTAGAAAGAACAGAGATATTTGGGAGCATGTGAAAGTCCAAGGGACCTTTGATAAATTGTACGAGGGTGGATGCTAATTTGTTAAGCTCATGTTTTGTGTCTAACATTTAGGATGATCCCCTTTTTTTATTTAAATAATACAAAAAATAAAATTAATAATTGAAATAACATGCCTGTCGAAACTATTTTTTTGTTTGGAAAACGGGGTCGACTTTAAAAACGAAAATGGAGTCGCCACCAATTTTTTTTTGAGGTGTGATCAGGTCACCTTAAGATTGATCGTTAAAATATTTTGATTCGTTAAAACGATAGTTTGGTCTATGAAATTTAGAAAAACGGGTTTGGGAGTCGATTACGCACGAGGAAGGATTAACACCCTCGTAACGCCCAAAATTGGTACCTAATTGATTATTTGATGTGTTTATGTCAAAAAGTTGAAAAGATTTCAAAATACGATCCTTTTTATTCTAAAGAAAAACTTGAATAAAATATGAATGATAAGACCCTCTTATTTCCGAGAAGTAAAACGTCATTCCCAGTGAGTTAGGGTACGACATTTCAAATTCCTGAAGCTGAGCTTGTCTTTTGACTTTCAAAATTCATGTATTTAAATTTAGGAAGGATATTCGGTTATTTGGGTTCAATGAAAAATCGGAACCTAGTAAGTTAGGGCTCAATTTCCCAAAGTACCAAATACAGAATATTGCCTTTTGTTTTTAGAAATCCTTATCTCGAAATAACAAAATGTCACATTCAGTGAGTTAGGACACAGCATTTTCGAATTCCTGAGAATAAGTTTTTATTTAACCCCTGTGCTTTGGTTTTAAAAGGAAAGTAATAGGTTCTTTAGATTCAATGAGAAAAATCGGAACTCAGTAAGTTAGGGTACGATTCCTTTCGAACCTTAGAACGTGAAATATTTACTTATTTCAAAACGAAAATTGTTATGCCTCGAATAAAATGTGATATGGCCGTAATAAAATGGAAGACGAATTATAATAAAAATACATGATTGAATAAAACAAGGGTAATAATACAAATAATAAGAATAAAAGCAGAAATAATATACAATGAAATAAAATCTAAAATCAACAATCTATATGAAATGATAAGAAAAAGAATAAATAAATAAAAGAAAATATTAGCAAAAACAAAAGCTAATGGTAAATCAATAATACTATAGCTTAAAGAGAATAAAATAATAGTAATAGTAGTACAAAAAAATAAAATAATAATAAGTTATAATGAAAATATGTTAACAAATAAATAATAATAATAATAAATAAATAAGAGTAATAATAATAGTCATAATAATAATAAAAGTAATAAAAATAATAGTGGAAGTAATAGTAACAAAAAAATAGTATTGGTAATAATAAAATAATAATAATAATATCAAAATTAATAGTAGTAAAATAAAAATAAAAATATTATTAACAATAAAAAAATAATAGGAATGATAAAAATAGCAATAATAATGTAGATAATAAAAATAAAAATATTACTAATAATACTAAATATAATAATAAGAATAAAAATAATAATAAATATAACTATAGATAATAGGGGTACTAATAAAAAAAATAATAATACTAATGAATATAATAAAAGTTAAAAAAATAACAACAAAAAATAATAGTAGTGATAAAATTAAAATTAAAATTATAATAGTAAAATAATAGTAACACTAAATCAGTAATAATAATGGTAATAATAATAATATTAATTAGAATAGGAATTAAAATTAATAATAAAAATAATAGATTAATAATAAAAATACCCAAAATCACAAAGAGGAATAAAAACGGACGAAATTGAACATAAAACCGAATCTTTGGGGCGAAATCTAAAAAAAAATAAAAGAAAAGGACCTATTCGAACGCGCGAATGACAAGGAGGGACTAAAGGGGAAAATTTTTCCTCCCTCCAAAACGCTGCACTTCAAAAGGGACCCAATTGAAATCGAAATGAAATATAGGGCCAAATTGTAAATAAAGAAAACGTGATTATAAATCAATAAAAAAATTGAAGGGCTAAAAGTACAATTAGCCCTTCCGTAGAAAACACTTGGATCTTGAGGCGGGTCGGGTCGGATCGGGTCGATTAAGGGCAAAATGACGTCGTTTTGGGGCTTTAGGTCTCTAGCCAAAACGGCGCCGTTTTGAATGGCTATATAAGCCAAAAAAAATTTAAAAAAAGAAAATCATTTTCCTCTTCTCCTCTTCAAAAAAATGCAACAGCTCTCCAAAGAGCTCTCCCCCTGGCGATTTCTGGCGAGGGCTCCGACTGGTCACCGCTGCCGCCCTCCTCGTCGCCGGTGTGTTGTGTGCACGGGCATGGTCGAAGCTCAAAGCAGTGACTTTTTTCTTTTTTTATTCTTATATTATAATCTAATATTGTACATGCATAGTTTTAAAAAATAAAAAAAATAGAAAATCTTTTATGAAAAAAATGCCGAAAAGAAAATAAAAGAGGAAAAAAAAGGTAAAATGTAAATACCTTGGCTGCTTTATATTCTGATTTTCGTTATTGACTGTGTGTATTCGTAAATCTCTCAAAAATCGTCCCTTTTACACTGTTTGCCTGCGGCTTTTATAGCCTTTTTACAACCTATTTTTCATGTTTTGTTGGTGCATAAGAGGCGTGGTGGAGGAGGGTACGTCGCGGAGGGGCGCATGATGCGGAGGTACGGGGCGACGTGGCGTTGGGGGAGGCTGCTGGCGGCGCTGGTAATTGGCTAGGGTTTTTTTTTTTTCTGATTTGTTTTATTTTTTGTAAAACTGGTTAATGGGCTTTGGTTGGGTTTGTTTGTAAAATGGGCTGTAATTTTGAACTGGTTTATTGGGCTCCGGGTTAAAAATTGGGCCCTACAATACCCATTAGATTATTTACTAAAATGGTATGATTTTATTTGTGTCGCCTGTCAAATTTGCAGTATTAGACTGAAATGTAATGATCTAAAGTATTCAGGGACTTGATATGTAAATTTTCCATTTTGAGTGGCTGCTAAAAAAAAAAGTGAAAGCCCTTAACCTATTTTTTTAGTTAAATAAGCCTTTAACTTATGATTTATACTCATAAAAGTCTTTTATTTTAATATTAAAGTAAATATATTTTGAATTTCAAGTTCTTATCTTAATTTTTTGTTGATGCAATAAAAATTATATACACTTTAACATCAACATAAAATCTAAAAAAGTAATCAAAACTTTCAAAAGAGTAGTTAAGAATATCATGTATATAAGCACTTTCAAGAAAATTTAAAATTTATTTATTTATTTAACAAACTATTCTCACTAAATTCACATCAACATAAAATGCAAATTATTTTATACTTTTTTAAATAGCTTTACTTTAGGTAAAATATATTTACTTTAATATTAAAGTAAAGAAATTTTACGAGTAAAAATCATAAATTAAGAACTTATTTAACTTCAAAAATTGGTTAAGGGCTTATTTAAATACAATATGGTAAGTTGAACGGGAATAAAAAGAAAATAATAAATAAGGAGAGTTTACAAGGCAATTAACCACATTTAAGGTTTAGCGCCGCTAGCAGCACCCTTTCACCTTTTTTTTCCAGCAGTCACTCAAAATGAAAAATTACATATTAGGTCCCTAAACACTTTAAAGCATTACATTTTAGTCTGGTGTCACCAATTTAACAGGCGGCACTAGTAAAATTATACCGTTTTGGCAAATAATCTAATGGACATACTATTTCAGTTATTAATTTTATTTTTTGTATTATTTAAGTAAAAAGGCCAGATAAGGAATCCCCAATCGAATGCCAAATCCTTTTTTGTATGTGTGTTTTTAGACGGAATTAACATTCATTCTGGTCCGGGAAGGGAAAACAAGTAACTGTCAAACCATTCATTTCCAGTCCACTTTTCTTTCGCATAGGTCTCTCTTAAAAATCATGAAGATGGGTAGTGCTTGTCGAGTGTTATAAACTTGTAACTGTAACCCTTTACAAGCATTGATGACTTTCCTCTTATTTCTGAGGATCCATGAGCAGTGTGCAGTGTACAAAGTCAAAAAGTGGCGTCTCTAAGTTTGTCAGCGCAATTTCATTGTTTATTTAAAAAAGAAAAACTGGAATTTCATTGAAAACGATTGTAAAAAATTATAAATTATAGTGAAATGAAAGGTGGAGGAGAGCAGAGAAAGACAAGTTTGAAAACCTGAGAAAGTAGACAGATGCAGAGAAGCAATTGACTCAAATGTTTTTAAAAGTTATCTGCAAATTCCTGAAATGGATGATGGCTTGTTCTCCAATTATTTTTGTTAATATTTTTTTATTATTGCAAAAATGAATTTAGAAATTTTATTTAAGAGGACAGATAAGATTATACAATTTTGGAAGGGTTAACAGTTATAATTTTTGTGTTAAAATGTTAAAATTACATTATTACTTTTTTTTTATATTTTGAGAAGAGTTAAACAAAAAAGTTTTCGTTTAACTAAGGGACAAAGTCTCTGTCTATCTTCTTAACTTTACCAATAAGGATAAAGAGGATGTAAATTTAAGTATACTTAAACATGTATTCCTTTAATTTGAGAATTAAGAGTTATAAGTAAAATTAAGCATTATATGAAAAAATAAATAAATATATATATATAGATGTGTATATATAAATTATTAAATAACACATATTTCCTATCTAAACAATGAATATAAGGGAATAACTTACAAAAGAATGGTCCTAAAAATTATGCTTTTTAGGCACTAACAAAATTTTTCCACATCATCAAATTTTAAAGACATGAAATTATTATTATGCATCTATCTATAGATAAATTATTTTATGGACCCTTTCCACCACATTATTCATGGTCCATTTCCAATTATTTAATTACATTCAAATATATTTTTTCATGTTGTTGACACATGATTTTGATAATCCTGAACCCTAAATCAAAAATATAAAACCCTAAACTTAAACTTCGAACTCGTAACCCAAAACCCTTGAACCTTGAACTCGAACCCTAAACCCTTGAATCATAAACCTGAACCTTAAAGTCTAAATTCGTAAACCTTAAACTCCAGATCCGTAAACCTTAAACCTTAAATCTTAAACCTTAATTCTTAAATCTCAAACTCAAACCCTAAACCTCGGGATTCAATGTTTAAGGTTCAAGGTTCAAGGTTCTGTGTTCAAGGTAAAATATTTACCAAAATTATGTGTCAATGACATGAAAAAAATTACACAAAAATTATTATTATTTTAAATTGGTTGCACAAAAATAAAAAATATTAACTTATAGAAAAAAATAAAATGATTAAAATTTGTAAAAGAAGAAAAGATTTGTTTATAATTTAAAAAATTAATTATTTTAAGTAATTTAATTAAAGTTCAATTAAGTTGGAGAAGACATTAGATACAGATGAGTGTATAATAATATTTTGTTATCTTTAAAATTTAAAGACATGACATTATTTTATTGGTGTCTAAAAATTATACTTTTTAAGATGATCTTAATATAATTTATTCCCTAAATATAAATGTGAAACTTGTAGATTAAAAGGTGGGATTTTATTTTTACTCTTGTGCAAAAATAGTTCCAATTGTTTAGTTTTCTGGGAAAAGAACATGCACCAAAACATGAGGCATCTAAGAGTAAAATTAAATTATTTGAAAAAGTTAGATATTGTTTGATAAATTAAAAAGAATAATTGTTCGAGAAATATGATGAAAATTTAAGACAATTACGAAATATAATGAGATTGTTTGATAAATATAAAATATTTTAGTTTACATTTAAACATTTTATCTTATTTCAAACAAAATCAAAGTTTATTTCATTTAAAAATTCATGTAGCCATGTATCTTTATTTAATAAGTATATTTATAGTGCTCATTTATTTATATATATAAACTCTAAAATATTAACCTATTGGTATCATTATATCATTCATATCATGTTGATTTTATTATTTGTGGCAAGTAATATTTATCATTGATGCTTTAGTAACAGTCCAAATATGCTCCAACTCCACTTGTTGGCTTTGTATTGCTAGCAAGAGATGTTGAAATCGCTTAATCATCGGCCTCAATCGTAACGATCTCTAAATAATCTCTATCCTCTCCATTATCAGATATATATATACATATTCACTCCCTCTCCCATCATCTTCAATATTCAAACTTTGAAACTCTTCACTGAGCTTCTCAATTGGGTTGGGCTCTCTTTTCAGCTGCAGCCATGATGAACTTGAAACAACCTCAGGTTTTGACTTTTTTCGCTGCTTTTTAATCCTGATGTATTTATTTTTTTAAATGTATATGATAAACCAAAATTAAATTTTCAAGTATATATTTTTGATGGTTGATGTGTTTGCTACATCTCATTACACCAAATCTAACCTTCACAAAACCCAACAGAACCACGAGGGTGATGAAGAGAAAACAGAGCAAACCGAAAATCATCTGCATGTTCATACTCATGCCACCCATGGCCATTCTCACGGTTCTGTTTCTATGCTTGAGCGTGCAGATCCAGCTCAGCTCCTTCGGCATCGAGTAGTATCTCAGGTAAATTTTATTTCATCAATCGTGATTTTGGTTTTTGTTATTTTTTCTATATTTTCTGTAACTGTTTGTCTGATTGACGTTCAAAGGTATTGGAATTGGGCATAATGGTGCACTCTGTGATCATAGGGATATCATTGGGTGCTTCAGAAACTCCAAAGACTATAAAACCTTTGGTGGCAGCACTCACCTTTCATCAGTTCTTCGAAGGCATGGGACTTGGCGGATGCATTTCTCAGGTAAATTCAAACCCATGCTTAAGACCTACTCTTTGTCAGGAGTTTGTTGTATTCATTAGCATTGAATGGTTTTTAAAGGCTAAATTCAAGGGTCGATCGGTTGCAATCATGTCACTGTTTTTCTCGCTGACAACACCAGTAGGAATCGCTATAGGAATAGCAATAACAAATGCATACGATGAGAACAGCCCAAGGGCACTGATTGTGGAAGGATTATTGAACGCGGCATCATCTGGGATCTTAATATACATGGCGTTGGTGGATCTTCTAGCCGCTGATTTCATGAACCCAAAGTTACAAAACAATGGAATACTTCAAGTTGGAGCCAGTGTTTCTCTTCTCCTCGGGGCTGGTCTTATGTCTCTCTTGGCTGTTTGGGCTTAAAAGTAGTAAATGATATATTAAACCTTAAAAGCATTTAAATTTAAAGTAAAAATATATTGAGTTTATGAAAGTAACAAATTACGTTTTAATTTTCCCTTGTATCAGACCAATTGACATTTTAAGTAGCTTTGATTTAGAGTTTATAATTTTTTTTTTTTTTTGGCATGGCATTCTCTTAACATTTATTATAGTCGTGACTCAAATAAAATTCACTAAGAAATGAAATAGAATTTCATCCAAATTATGCATCAAAAGGGGTTGAATTTAATAAGTTAATGGTTTAAATTCCAACATTTGAAATCGTCGATGAAATCAATTACCCAAAAGAGAAAAATCCTAAAACTCATAGAAATTGAAGTTTGAATTTTTAAGAGTAAGACATTAATGGCTTTTAGTGTAAACCATGGGAATTTGTTTTTGTTCCTATAAACCCTTTGGATATAAACTAGGTCGCTTGCGCTCTGCATTAGACATTTGTGGTTTTCATACTAAAAGAACCGGATATACAAAACTTTTAATTAATTGAACACCAAAAAGGAACAAAACGACAAGCAGTGAGCATTGAAGTAATTTGTAACTTGGAAAAAAAAGGCTAATTCACAAGCATTATCGATATTAAACCCGGGATTTCGCTTTGATCCTCTTCCACTCTCGCATTAATACCGATCGGTTGTTGGCTCTTTTTGCTTGGACAAACCAATCATTTCTAGCCACCACTACGACCATGACAATGGCACATACAACATGATCTTGGTATTAAGGGTTGAAACGTCATGTCCTATCGTGCAGGATGCGATATTTCATCTTTTCGGAACAAGAGAATTTCGATATCCAATTCGAATTATCCAGGCATTTTCTAAAGGATTCGTACTTTAAAATCTCTTTCAGTTTTCGACATTAGGACATTAATTAATCAATTAGGTACCAATTTTGGGCGTAGCAAGGGTGCTAACCCTTTCTCATACGTAACCGACTCCCGAATCCATTTTCCGAGTTTCATTGACCAAATTGTTGTTTTGATAAATTAAATTGTTTATTAAAAACAACCGTTTTACGAGGTAACCCGATCACACCTCATCAAAAAGGATTGGTGGCGACTGCTTTATTTTCGTTTTCAAAACCCAAGTCGAGTACCATTTTTCAAAAAAGGTTACTGGCATAGATCATTACAATTAAGTTCAATACCACCAATTTGACAGAGACAACACCAATAAAATTATACCATTTTAATAAATAATCTAATGGGCATGTTATTTCAATTATTAATTTTATTTTTTGTATTATTTAAGGTAAAAATTGGATTATCCTAAATGTTAGACACAAAACATGGGCTTAGCAAATTAGCATCCACCCTCGCACAACTTATCGAAAGTCCCTTGGACTTCCACAAGCTCCCAAAT
Source organism: Gossypium bickii (assembly GCA_025503065.1). NCBI lineage: Eukaryota > Viridiplantae > Streptophyta > Magnoliopsida > Malvales > Malvaceae > Gossypium > Gossypium bickii. The sequence continues at coordinate 24,743,193 of CP106711.1, read as the reverse complement.
ATATCTGTTGTTTCTAAAGTTTATCACCCATCTTATCTATTTGGCCCACAAACTCAATATATTTTTACTTTAAATTTAAATGCTTTTAAGGTTTAATATATCATTTACTACTTTTAAGCCCAAACAGCCCAGAGAGACATAAGACCAGCCCCGAGGAGAAGAGAAACACTGGCTCCAACTTGAAGTATTCCATTGTTTTGTAACTTTGGGTTCATGAAATCAGCGGCTAGAAGATCCACCAACGCCATGTATATTAAGATCCCAGATGATGCCGCGTTCAATAATCCTTCCACAATCAGTGCCCTTGGGCTGTTCTCATCGTATGCATTTGTTATTGCTATTCCTATAGCGATTCCTACTGGTGTTGTCAGCGAGAAAAACAGTGACATGATTGCAACCGATCGACCCTTGAATTTAGCCTTTAAAAACCATTCAATGCTAATGAATACAACAAACTCCTGACAAAGAGTAGGTCTTAAGCATGGGTTTGAATTTACCTGAGAAATGCATCCGCCAAGTCCCATGCCTTCGAAGAACTGATGAAAGGTGAGTGCTGCCACCAAAGGTTTTATAGTCTTTGGACTTTCTGAAGCACCCAATGATATCCCTATGATCACAGAGTGCACCATTATGCCCAATTCCAATACCTTTGAACGTCAATCAGACAAACAGTTACAGAAAATATAGAAAAATAACAAAACCAAAATCACGATTGATGAAATAAAATTTACCTGAGATACTACTCGATGCCGAAGGAGCTGAGCTGGATCTGCACGCTCAAGCATAGAAACAGAACCGTGAGAATGGCCATGGGTGGCATGAGTATGAACATGCAGATGATTTTCGGTTTGCTCTGTTCTCTCTTCATCACCCTCGTGGTTCTGTTGGGTTTTGTGAAGGTTAGATTTGGTGTAATGAGATGTAGCAAACACATCAACCATCAATGTGCCAATGGCCGCCGTCATAGCCAACAGTCCGGCGAACGGAAACTTTCCCCAAGGATTCTCACTGAGGCAAGGAGATGTTAAGCTTTCAGTGGCATCCGGAAGAACATGGATGAAGCCGGTGGACAATATCACACCGGCGGGGAAAGCTTTGATTAAGAAAAAAATATTTTTATCGGGACGTAAAGCCTCGATGACTTTCCCTAGCAGAGGGAAGCAAACACCGATGGCTCCCGCAACGAGGATGGAGGGTATAGCAGCTATCTTATATTTTAGCGCTAGAGACTTATTGCCATCTTCTTCTTCTGGTTCACAGGTAACCTGAAGTTGTTTCAAGTTCATCATGGCTGCAGCTGAAATCAAAGTTTGAATATTAAAGATGATATATACATATATATATATATATATATATGATAATGGAGAGGATAGAGATTGTTTAGATCATCTTTAAGAAAAAAAAAGATAGAGTTACCATTAAGGCAAGCATTAACATGATATGAATGATATAGTATAATGATACCAATACTCTAAAAACTCTTTTATTTTTTTCCTTAAATAAAACCTAAAAGATAAATAGGAAAAAATAGAATAAAAGCAACTTAATTTAACCTTAATTAAATTACTTAAAATAATTAATTTTTAAATTATAAACTAATCTTTTCTTCTTTTACAAATTTTAATCATTTTATTTTTTCCATAAGTTAATATTTTTTTTATTTTTGTGCAACCAATTGAAAATAATAATAATTTTGTGTAATTTTTTTCATGTCATTGACACATAATTTTGGTCATTATTTTACCTTGAACCCAGAACCTCGAACCTTGAACCTTAAACATTGAACCCCGAGGTTTAGGGTTTGAGTTTGAGATTTAAAGATTAAGCTTTAAGATTTAAGATTTAGGGTTTATGAATTTGGAGTTTAAGGTTCACAGATTTTGAGTTTAAGGTACAGGTTTATAATTCAAGGGTTTAGGATTCGAGTTCAAGGTTCAAGGTTCAATGGTTTTGGGTTACGAGTTTGAGGTTTAGGTTTAGGGTTTTATATTTTTGATTCAGGGTTCGGGATTATCAAAATCATGTGTCAAAGACATGAAAAATTTATTTAAATGTAATTAAATAATTAGAAATGAACTATGAATAATGTACTCGGAAGGGTCCATAAAATAATTTCTCTATGGATGGATGTAAAGTAATAATTTCATGTTTTTAAAATTTGATGATGTGGAAAAAATTTATTAGTGCCTAAAAAGCTTCGTTTTTAGGATATTTTTATGGAAGTTATTCCCTTATATTTATTGTTTAGATAGGAAATATATGATATTTAATGATTTATATATATATATATATATTTCATATAATGTTTACTTTTACTTATAACACACAATTCTCAAATTGAAAGAATACACGTTCAAGTATACTTAAATTTGTATCGTTATTGATAAAGTCAAGAAGATAGATAGAGACCTTGCCCCTTAGATAAGCAAAAACTTTTTTTATTTATAAAAAAATAATAATGTAATTTTAACATTTTAACACAAAAATTATAACTTTTAACCCTTACAACATTGTATAATTTTATCTGTCCTCTTAAATAAAATTTCTAAATTCATTTTTGCAATAATAAAAAAATATTAACAAAAATAATTGGAGAACAAGCCATCATCCATTTCAGGAATTTGCAATAACTTTTAAAAACATTTGAGTCAATTGCTTCTCTGCATCTATCTACTTTCTCAGGTTTTCAAACTTGTCTTTCTCTGCTCTCGTCCACCTTTCATTTCACTATAACTTATAATTTTTTACAATCGTTTTCAAATGAAATTCCAATTTTTCTTTTTTTAAATAAACAATGAAATTGCGCTGACAAACTCAGAGACGCCACTTTTTTGACTTTGTACATCGCATTAATCGCACATGGATACTCAGAAATAAGAGCAAAGTCATCAATGCTTTTAAAGGGTTACAGTTACAAATTTATAACACTCGATAAGCACTACCCATCTTCATGATTTTTAAGTGAGACCTATGCGAAAGAAAAGTGGACTGGAAATGAATGGTTTGACAGTTACCTGTCTTCCCTTCTCGGACCAGAATGAATGTTAATTCTGTCTGAAAACACACATACAAAAAAGGACTTGGCATTAGATTGAGGATTCCTTATCTGACCTTTTTACTTAAATAATATAAAATAAAATAAAATAAATAACTAAAATAACATGCCCGGATAGGAATTGGTGACACATGAATACTTTAGATTGTACAAAGCCCAATTTGCCCGGGCCCAATAAAACAAATAAAACAGTCCAGATTGTTTACAAAATTCCAGCCCAAAACTCAAGCCCAATTCCAAACGGCCCAATAAGCCCACAAACTAAAAATTTTCAGAAGAAACCTAGGGTTCCAGGAACCCTAAGCGCCGCCCCACTTGCCTCTGTCTGCCACCGCCGCTCTCCCCACTTGCCTCTGCCTCCACTAACACGCAACAGATAACAATGGTAGCAAAAAAGGAGAAATCTATTGTATTTTTATTTCTGCTTCTTTTTTCTTCAAATTTGGTTATAAAAACCGAACGAAAAGAATGTAATAGAGGAATTTTTTGATAAAAAAAAGGACGATATTTCGAATACAAGATACAAAAACAGAAAAGTTGATTCGAGTATCAAAGATGTTTATTTTTGTTCTTTTTATCTTTTATTTTGTGTCTTTTTTCGAAACTACATTGATAAAGCTATTTTCTTTATTAAAAAAAAACAGTTTATATATATAATATCAAAATTAAAAAAAAAGGAAAAAAAGTACAAGATTTTACCTTTTCGTGCCACTGTCATGCTTGATGGAGTGGTGCATGGCGCAAACAACATAAGCCTTGTGGGAGTGGGCTGGCCGGACTCTCGCCGGATTCTCCTACCTACAAAGAGAAAAGAATAAAGGAGAGAAAGTTTTTTTTTTTTTTGAGAGCTAATTTGTTTTTTTAGGAGGGGATTACAAATGATTTTTGTTTTCTCTAATTTTTTACTTATATAGCCCATCAAAACGAAGTCGTTTTGGCTTAAGCTTTACACACCAAAACGACGTCGTTTTGCCTCCAACCCGATTTTCACCCGAACCGCAAGGAAGGATCCGCGTGTTTTTTTATTAATGGGTTTATTGCGCTTTTAGTCATTCTGCTTTTTTATAGTTTTGTGATTAAGTTTATGGTATTTTTTTAATTTGGCCCAACAATTTATTTCGGATTTCAATTGGGTCCTCCCTGATGCTGCGCATTTTGAAGGGAGGGGTTAGTGTCCATTTTAGTCCCTCCACTTCTTTCACGCGTTATAATTTTGTCTTTCTCATTTATTTTTTATTCAAATTTGCCCCGGATATCTTGTCTTTAATTCAATTTAGTCCCCTTTTTATTATTTTCACCATTTTATTATTAATTTAACTAACTTCCTTTTTATTTTTATTATCATTATATTATTATTATTATTATTATTATTATTAGTGTTATTATTATTATTATTATTTTATTATAATTATTTTTATTATTATTGTTATTATTAATCTTATAATTATAACTACTATTATATTTGTTATTATTATTTTATTATTTCATTCTTTTTATTACTACTATCATTATTATTATTTTTCATTATCATATTATTACTATTATTATATTATTACTTTTTTTATATTTATTTTACCATCATTGGTTTATTACAATTAATTTTTTATTATCATTTCTTATTACTATTATCATTATTTTTATGTTTTATTACTTTTATTTATTATATTTCCTATCATTATCATTTTATTATTATCTATATTATTATTTTTACTTTATTATTATTATCACCCGTATTAGCATATTATTCGAATTTTATCTCATTATCTTATTATCATTATTCCTTTCACGTACGTAGCATCGTATTCTCACATTGTTACTTGTCATTAACCTTTATTCGATACGTCAAATTTTAAAATGATCGATATTCTGTATTTAGAAGTTTGAAGAATCGTGCCCAATCGTGCTGGGTTTCGATCTCCCGTTCGTCTTAATGACTAAATATCCTTCTAAGATTTTGACCATGTTTCCTTAAATAAAGCAATATTTCGTGTTTGGACGTTCGAGGAATCGTGCCCAATCGTGCTGGGTTTTGGTTTTTTGGTTCGGCCAAATAGTGGAATATCCTTTTTAAAAATCGCAAAGAATGAATTTTGGAAATCATGAAATGATCTTGGTATCAAGGGTTGAAACGTCGTGTCCTCTCGTGCAGGATGCGATATTTCATCTTTTCGGAACAAGAGAATTTCGATATCTAATTCGAATTATCCAGGCATTTTCTAAAGGATTCGTACTTTAAAATCTCTTTCAGTTTTCGACATTAGGACATTAATTAATCAATTAGGTACCAATTTTGGGCGTAGCAAGGGTGCTAACCCTTTCTCATACGTAACCGACTCCCGAATCCATTTTCCGAGTTTCATTGACCAAATTGTTGTTTTGATAAATTAAATTGTTTATTAAAAACAATCGTTTTACGAGGTAACCCGATCACACCTCATCAAAAAGGATTGGTGGCGACTCCCTGTTTTATTTTCGTTTTCAAAACCCAAGTCGATTACCATTTTTCAAAAAACGGTTACGGCATAGATCATTACAATTAAGTTCAATACCACCAATTTGACAGACAACACCAATAAAATTATACCATTTTAATAAATAATCTAATGGGCATGTTATTTCAATTATTAATTTTATTTTTTGTATTATTTAAGGTAAAAATTGGATTATCCTAAATGTTAGACACAAAACATGGGCTTAGCAAATTAGCATCCACCCTTGCACAACTTATCGAAGGTCCCTTGGACTTCCACATGCTCCCAAATATATCTGTTGTTTCTAAAGTTTATCACCCATCTTATCTATTTGGCCCACAAACTCAATATATTTTTACTTTAAATTTAAATGCTTTTAAGGTTTAATATATCATTTACTACTTTTAAGCCCAAACAGCCAAGAGAGACATAAGACCAGCCCCGAGGAGAAGAGAAACACTGGCTCCAACTTGAAGTATTCCATTGTTTTGTAACTTTGGGTTCATGAAATCAGCGGCTAGAAGATCCACCAACGCCATGTATATTAAGATCCCAGATGATGCCGCGTTCAATAATCCTTCCACAATCAGTGCCCTTGGGCTGTTCTCATCGTATGCATTTGTTATTGCTATTCCTATAGCGATTCCTACTGGTGTTGTCAGCAGAGAAAAACAGTGACATGATTGCAACCGATCGACCCTTGAATTTAGCCTTTAAAACCATTCAATGCTAATGAATACAACAAACTCCTGACAAAGAGTAGGTCTTAAGCATGGGTTTGAATTTACCTGAGAAATGCATCCGCCAAGTCCCATGCCTTCGAAGAACTGATGAAAGGTGAGTGCTGCCACCAAAGGTTTTATAGTCTTTGGAGTTTCTGAAGCACCCAATGATATCCCTATGATCACAGAGTGCACCATTATGCCCAATTCCAATACCTTTGAACGTCAATCAGACAAATAGTTACAGAAAATATAGAAAAAATAACAAAAACCAAAATCACGATTGATGAAATAAAATTTACCTGAGATACTACTCGATGCCGAAGGAGCTGAGCTGGATCTGCACGCTCAAGCATAGAAACAGAACCGTGAGAATGGCCATGGGTGGCATGAGTATGAACATGCAGATGATTTTCGGTTTGCTCTGTTTTCTCTTCATCACCCTCGTGGTTCTGTTGGGTTTTGTGAAGGTTAGATTTGGTGTAATGAGATGTAGCAAACACATCAACCATCAAAAATATATACTTGAAAATTTAATTTTAGTTTATCATATACATTTAAAAAAATAAATACATCAAGATTAAAAAGCAGCAAAAAAAGTCAAAACCTGAGGTTGTTTCATGTTCATCATGGCTGCAATTTCATTGTTTATTTAAAAAAAGAAAAAAATGGAATTTCATTTGAAAACGATTGTAAAAAATTATAAGTTATAGTGAAGTGAAAGGTGGACGAGAGCAGAGAAAGACAAGTTTGAAAACCTGAGAAAGTAGATAGATGCAGAGAAGTAATTGACTCAAATGTTTTTAAAAGTTATTGCAAATTCCTCAAATGGATGATGGCTTGTTCTCCAATTATTTTTGTTAATATTTTTTTATTATTGCAAAAATGAATTTAGAAATTTTATTTAAGAGGACAGTTAAAATTACACAATGTTGTAAGGGTTAAAAGTTATAATTTTTGTGTTAAAATGTTAAAATTACATTATTATTTTTATATAAATAAAAAAAGTTTTTGCTTAACTAAGGGGCAAGGTCTCAATCTATCTTCTTGACTTTATCAATAACGATACAAATTTAAGTATACTTGAACGTGTATTCTTTCAATTTGAGAATTGTGTGTTATAAGTAAAAGTAAACAGTATATGAAATATATATATATATATATATATAAATCATTAAATATCATATATTTCCTATCTAAACAATAAATATAAGGGAATAACTTCCATAAAAATATCCTAAAAACGAAGCTTTTTAGGTACTGATAAATTTTTTCCACATCATCAAATTTTAAAAACATGAAATTATTACTTTACATCCATCCATAGAGAAATTATTTTATGGACCCTTCCCAGCACATTATTCATAGTCCATTTCTAATTATTTAATTACATTTAAATAATTTTTTCATGTCTTTGACACATGATTTTGATAATCCCGAACCCTGAATCAAAAATATAAAACCCTAAACCTAAACCTCGAACTCGTAACCCAAAACCATTGAACCTTGAACCTTGAACTCGAATCCTAAACCCTTGAACCATAAACCTGTACCCTAAACTCAAAATCTATGTACCTTAAACTCCAAATTCATAAACCCTAAATCTTAAATCTTAAAGCTTAATCTTTAAATCTCAAACTCAAACCCTAAACCTCGGGGTTCAATGTTTAAGGTTCAAGGTTCGAGGTTCTGGCTTCAAGGTAAAATAATTACAAAAATTATGTGTCAATGACATGAAAAAAATTGCACAAAATTATTATTATTTTAAATTGGTTGCACAAAAATAAAAAAATATTAACTTATGGAAAAAATAAAATGATTAAAATTTGTAAAAGAAGAAAAGATTAGTTTATAATTGAAAAATTAATTATTTTAAGTAATTTAATTAAGGTTAAATTAAGTTGCTTTTATTCTATTTTTTCCTATTTATCTTTTAGGTTTTATTTAAGGAAAAAAATAAAAAAGTTTTTAGAGTATTGGTATCATTATACTATATCATTCATATCATGTTAATGCTTGCCTTAATGGTAACCCTATCTTTTTTTTTTTCTTAAAGATGATCTAAACAATCTCTATCCTCTCCATTATCATATATATATATATATATATATGTATATTCATCTTTAATATTCAAACTTTGATTTCAGCTATCTCTCATCTTTAATATTCAAACTTTGATTTCAGCTGCAGCCATGATGAACTTGAAACAACTTCAGGTTTTGACCTTTTTTTGCTGCTTTTTAATCCTGATTCCTTCCCTAGTACAAGGAGAATGTACCTGTGAACCAGAAGAAGAAGATGGCAATAAGTCTCTAGCGCTTAAATATAAGATAGCTGCTATACCCTCCATCCTCGTTGCGGGAGCCATCGGTGTTTGCTTCCCTCTGCTAGGGAAAGTCATCGAGGCTTTACGTCCCGATAAAAATATTTTTTTCTTAATCAAAGCTTTCGCCGCCGGTGTGATATTGTCCACCGGCTTCATCCATGTTCTTCCGGATGCCACTGAAAGCTTAACATCTCCTTGCCTCAGTGAGAATCCTTGGGGAAAGTTTCCGTTCGCCGGACTGTTGGCTATGACGGCGGCCATTGGCACATTGATGGTTGATGTGTTTGCTACATCTCATTACACCAAACCTAACCTTCACAAAACCCAACAGAACCACGAGGGTGATGAAGAGAGAACAGAGCAAACCGAAGATCATCTGCATGTTCATACTCATGCCACCCATGGCCATTCTCACGGTTCTGTTTCTATGCTTGAGCGTGCAGATCCAGCTCAGCTCCTTCGGCATCGAGTAGTATCTCAGGTAAATTTTATTTCATCAATCGTGATTTTGGTTTTTGTTATTTTTTCTATATTTTCTGTAACTGTTTGTCTGATTGACGTTCAAAGGTATTGGAATTGGGCATTATGGTGCACTCTGTGATCATAGGGATATCATTGGGTGCTTCAGAAAGTCCAAAGACTATAAAACCTTTGGTGGCAGCACTCACCTTTCATCAGTTCTTCGAAGGCATGGGACTTGGCGGATGCATTTCTCAGGTAAATTCAAACCCATGCTTAAGACCTACTCTTTGTCAGGAGTTTGTTGTATTCATTAGCATTGAATGGTTTTTAAAGGCTAAATTCAAGGGTCGATCGGTTGCAATCATGTCACTGTTTTTCTCGCTGACAACACCAGTAGGAATCGCTATAGGAATAGCAATAACAAATGCATACGATGAGAACAGCCCAAGGGCACTGATTGTGGAAGGATTATTGAACGCGGCATCATCTGGGATCTTAATATACATGGCGTTGGTGGATCTTCTAGCCGCTGATTTCATGAACCCAAAGTTACAAAACAATGGAATACTTCAAGTTGGAGCCAGTGTTTCTCTTCTCCTCGGGGCTGGTCTTATGTCTCTCTTGGCTATTTGGGCTTAAATTCGGGGGGTTTTGCTTTGGTTGCTTTTACACAAGAACATAGTATGTTTATAGAATCACAAGCTTTTCTATTTTCTATTTTTCTACATTTTATTTATGTTTATGAAAGTGAATTTATAGTAAAATAAAAAGAAATAGCATCTATATATCATTAATTTTGAGCTGGGCGTGGAGAAGACGAAAACCTTTCAACTTCTATTTCTTAATTTGTATATGTTGACATTCTTTCATCGGGTTCATATATTAAAAAAAAAAAGGGAAAATTATGGTTTAAAATCCTTATAAAGAAATTCAGGTATCCTTTCATATTAAAAAATATATATTTGTAATTAGTTACTCGGGATAAATTTCAAAACTATATATTTGTAAGTGTTATGCTATTGAAATGAGGCGTGGGTAACCTAAATGTTAAGTTGATGAATTAGTGAATGTATATGACAAGTATGTTCATTATTTCTCATGCGAAGGTGATATACAGAATGTATTATAGGTATATGAGGATGAAAAAGTTTAACTCTTAAATGGAGTAATAATTATAGTATATTAATTTAAGTAGGTTTGAATACTTGGTGCAAATATTTTACATATGCATGTGATAATAATTTGCTTAAACTTACTAAGCTTCATATAGCTTACCGTAGTGTTTGTTTGATTGAGTACCGTAGTGTTTGTTTGATTGAGTATAGATTTTGAAGCAAGCTCGTATCCGGGATCCTTGTCGAAGTCAAGCACACTATCAACTACTTTTGGTACTTTATTAGAGTTGATCTTTTAAAAAAAAAATGGCATGTATAGTTTATAATACTCTTTTGAGATCTTTTTTTTGGGGCTTGGATGTATATAAAAGCCATGTGAAATGGCTAAATCTTGATATGTCGGACCTATATGAATTCGGGTTTAGTAATATTTCACTACCAAAGTATAGTTCATGATGTGTTATACTCGGTTTTAGTTCAAATGGTATTAATAAACATGTATTGTGCCTTGGTAGTTAAAATGAGGTATACGAATAGTTAATAAATTTGTAAATGATGGCATAGTTGTTTGTAGAGTAAAAATGTGATAAATTTACCATTGTAGTATGTTCGAATATGCATATCTGTTCGGGTTTGGGTATGGTTTAGTAATGCTTCATGAACTGTTCTGGCAACAGTTTCGGGTTAAGGGGGCGTTACATTTGGGAGCATATGGAAGTCCAAGGGACCTTCGATAAGTTGTGCGAGGGTGGATGCTAATTTGCTAAGCCCATGTTTTGTGTCTAACATTTAGGATAATCCGGTTTTTACCTTAAATAATACAAAAAATAAAATTAATAATTGAAATAACATGCCCATTAGATTATTTATTAAAATGATATAATTTTATTGATGTCGTCTGTCAAATTGGCGGTATTGAACTTAAATGTAATGATCTATGTTGTAACCGTTTTCTGAAAAACGGTAATCGACTTGGGTTTTAAAAACGAAAATAAAACAGGGAGTCGCCACCAATCCTTTTTGATGAGGTGTGATCGGGTCACCTCGTAAAACGGTTGTTTTTAATAAACAATTTAATTTATCAAAACAACGATTTGGTCTACGAAACTCGGAAAATGGATTCGGGAGTCGGTTACATACGAGGAAGGGTTAGCACCCTCGCTACTCCTAAAATTGGTACCTAATTGATTAATTAATGTCCTAATGTCGAAAACTGAAAGAGATTTTAAAGTACGAATCCTTTAGAAAATGCCTGGATAATTCGAATTGGATATCGAAATTCTCTTGTTCCGAAAAGATGAAATATCGCATCTTGCACGAGAGGACACGACGTGTCAACCCTTGATACCAAGATCATTTCATGATTTCCAAAATTCATTCTTTGCGATTTTTAAAAAGGATATTCCACTATTTGGCCGAACCAAAAAACCGAAACCCAGCATGATTGGGCACGATTCCTCGAATGTCCAAACACGAAATATTGCTTTATTTAAGGAAACATGGTCAAAATCTTAGAAGGATATTTAGTCATTTAGGCGATCGGGAGATCGAAACCCAGCACGATTGGGCATGATTCCTCAAACTTCTAAATACAGAATATCAATCATTTTAAAATTTGACGTATCGAATAAAGCTTAATGACAAGTAACAATGTGAGAATACGATGGTACGTACGTGAAAGGAATAATGATAATAAGATAATGAGATAAAATTCGAATAACATGCTGAAACGGGTCATAATAATAATAAAGCAAAAATAATAACATAGATAATAATAAAATGAAAACAATACGTTAATTAATGATACTAATAGTATATTAATAAATAATAAAATGATAATGATAGGAAATATAATAAATAAAAGTAGTAAAAATAATGATAATAGTAATAAGAAATGATAATAAAAAAAATAATTGTAATAAACGAATGATGGTAAAATAAATATAAAAAAAAGTAATAATATAATAATAGTAATAATATGATAATGAAAAATAATAATAATGATAGTAGTAATAAAAAGAATGAAATAATAAAATAATAACAACAAATATAATAGTAGTAATAATTATAAGATTAATAATAACAATAACAATAATAATAATAATAATAATAATAATAATAATAATAATAATATAATGATAATAAAAATAAAAAGGAAGTTAGTTAAATTAATAATAAAATGGTGAAAATAATAAAAAGGGGACTAAATTGAATTAAAGACAAGATATCCGGGTCAAATTTGAATAAAAAAAGGGAAAGGACCAAATTATAACGCGTGAAAGAAGTGGAGGGACTAAAATGGACAATAGCCCCTCCCTTCAAAATGCGCAGCATCAGGGAGGACCCAATTGAAATCCGAAATAAATTGTTGGGCCAAATTAAAAAATACCATAAACTTAATCGCAAAACCATAAAAAAGCAGAAGGACTAAGAGTGCAATAAACCCATTAATAAAAAAATCATTTGTTGTCCCCTCCTAAAAAAACAGATTAGCTCTCAAAAAAAAAAAAAAACTTTCTCTCCTTTATTCTTTTCTCTCTGTAGATAAGAGAATCCGGCGAGAGTCTTGCCAGCCTGCCGCCGCGCCTCCGTTGCTAGCACCGCCATATAAACTGTTTTTTTTAAATAAAGAAAATAGCTTTATAAATGTAGTTTAAAAAAAGACACAAAATAAAAGATAAAAAGAACCAAAATAAACATCTTTGTAACACCCCTAACCCTTTCCGTCGCCGGATTAGGGTTACGGCATTACGAAACAATTTTATATTGATTTCATCCCAAAAGAATTATTAAATAAAAAAAAATTGAATCAATGGGAATTCATTATAATAAAACTATACATAATGGAATGATCAATTTGTTAGTAGTCATTTATACATATCCCATGAACACATGATTTAATCACCCAACGTAAATAAGATATAACACATTTTGAGCATACATTGGATCTTATATTAATACAAATCATAGATAACCATTCATACTAATACATACTTGAATCCAAATATAATTTTCCTAAGTCACCAACCTATTCGGCCATGGGTACTATAAGCATGCACTCTCACTCATTCATACGACTCTCATCTATTTTAATACTGATTTTTAACTATATCTTTACCATGTATAACCATTATGCTCGGATAACACTTTTTAACAACCCGAAGTCACATATCTCGATAGGTAGCATAATATACTTATTTAACCTTTGGAATCCTAGCAAAACTCATTCAATCAATCAAGAAGGTAATAAAAAATCCATACACAAACACCAACACAAATCCGAATTTCCTATGAAAAATCAATATGAATATGTCTCTAACAACTCACCTATTGTATACGCACATATTATGTACCATATGTATAAGGGCCTATGCATTTTCGGTTTAATTGTACGAAATGATGTGTTTTATGTGTTATGAATAAATTTTTAACATTTTTGAAAACCCGGAAATGTAAGGAAATGATTTAGAAATGGTTTAAAAAAGGAAAGTGAACATTTCTGGAAACTTGGAAATGACTTAGAAATGTCGAGTTTTAAAGTTTAAAAGAGGAAACTAAGGCAAGGTGGCCTTAAGAGAAAAAGTATGTGAAATTTGACACACAAACAGGCTTGGAAAAGTGGCCTGGAGATGCCACTTAGGGCCTCTGGAAATGGCGCCACAGACAAGGGTATTGGGCCTGGGTTCGAGTCACAAGGGAAGCAAATAAAAGGAATTTTATTTTTGCTTCCAGAAGCAAAGAGGTGGACGGCACAAGGCTTTTAAAAGAGGAGTTTTAGTCTCTTTAAATTTCGGCTAATAAAGGGATAAATAATAAATTTATTTTAGATTATTTTTTTTAAGGAGATAATAAGGGATTGTTCTTTAAATTTTAAACTAAGGGATAATGATAAGGAAGAGTGGTGGCCAAGCAAAGGATTCTTGGCCTAGTAATTTCGGCACAAGGAGGAGAAATAGGCCATTCATTCATTCTCCTTCTCTATTCTCTCTGCCGAAATTCTCCTAGCAAAAATCCCCTCTTCTCTTTTCTTTCTCCAAGCCGAAAATACATCTTGTGTTCTAGCCAAAACTTCTCCATTAAGTGCCGATTCTTTCTGAGCCTAATATCCTACTCTTTTTATTTTAAAGCCGAATACATAAGTGACCATCTAGTCTCCAAGTAATCATAGCCGAATCTTTGAAGGGCTTCAAATAAAGGTGCTGTCGATTTCTTCAGTAAAGGTAAGATTAAATTTGGTTTTATTCTTTCCTTTAAGGACTTGTCGAAATTTCAAAGACTAATCCTTATTATTGATTTTTGCCGAAATATGGAAGGATCTTTCGGGGTTATCAGAGTAGTCGACTAAAAGGAGGATTTTTTGGGATTTAAAGCTTCAAGGTAAGAAACTATAAGATTCGGCCAAAGGCCATTCATTATGTTTAATGTTAGATTAAACTCTAACATGTGTCTGTAGGGTTTTCCACAACAGTAAGGAAGCAAAGATCCAATTCGGGATTTAAGATTTGGAAGATAAACACATTGTATGTTCGGCCAAGGCCTGTTTTGATAACTAGATCTATTTCATAATCGTTTGAAAAGCCGAAACTAATTTGTTTAAGTGATTCAATGCTTGGCCGAATGCAAGAAGAGTATAGCAGAGATTTCGGGACTTGATTCTTAAGTCAATCGGCAACAAGGTAAGTTTTAAAGTATACTAATCCTACTAGGATTTGGATTTATGGCCGAATGGCTTTTTATTAAATTAGTAAGTGATTAATCAAATGTAGGGATTAAGGATCTAAGCGATAGATCAGATCTCAAGATCTCAAGGAATTTGCTAAGCGAATCAGGTGTGTACCCCACACTACTTCATAATATGTTTTATGGCTATGTTTAATTAATAGATGTGATATTAAGAATATGAATATGGCTAAGGTACCATAATGTGGTACAAAGTACTCAAGTACGTTTCCTACTCCTACTAGGAATATGAAATATGTTATTTGTAACATGTGAATAAAAATAAGAATGTAAACTTTGGCATGTAATTGCATAATATGTTATGGGGCATATGGGTTTCTGAAAGGGGAAGTGAATGTGGTGACCTAAGACTACGAACGCGGTGACCTAAGACCACGATATCTGAACACGGTGACCTAAGACCGTGATGTTTGAATCTGGTGACCTAAGACCACAGTAATCTGAATGTGGTGACCTAAGACCACAGTAATTATAAGGGCGATGAGCACATCGATCGCAAATGATCGCTTCGATAGAGTGTAGCGGAAGGAGGGTCGACTTAGTAGTCCCCACTGCACGTGTTGTTGGTGCGGGAGTGTAGCGGATGGCTTATTAGGTTTGGGTTTGGGAGTGCATCATTAATTGAATTTAATGATTTGAATGTGTATCATTTGTATGCCTGATTCTATTATGACTTAGTGTCGTGTACACATTGAGTCTGTTGACTCACCCCGTTATGGGACCATATTTCAGGGGATGAACAGTGATGGACCGGGACGGCAGAACTAGTGGTGGCCAAACTCAGCTTGAAGTTTTATTTAATTTGGATCTTTTTATTTTATTTAAGTACTTTATAATTTTAACTTGGGTTTCTATTTGATGTAATAAGGCCATTGTTGAACTATTTCATTGATTAATTATGTTTGCAAATTTTCATTAAGTTAAATATTAAGTAATTTATTTCTAAATATACTCTATATGTTTCATCACTTAAAATTTAAAAGAGCTTCAATATAAAAATCGAATTTGATTTCAACTCAAGCCCAACGCAATTCAAATTTTCTCCCAAGGATTACTTAAAATTTTTTTTTAAATTTGATTTCAATATACTCTATATATGCAAATCAAACACCTTTTCTTCAAAATCCCATTCTTTCTATCCACTATGCCCATGTATGCACATAACTAAATATCCAATGATTATTATACTACAACTCAAGATTTGATTTAACTTATATTCCATTCACTTCAAATCATCTAATTTTAACACATTAATTGAACACATGCTTTACTGCACATTCGGTTTTTACATGATTTAAATCTCACACCATTTTACATTCAGCAATTTAAATGTAATTACATCAATAATTACATGCATATACAACTTATACAATTTCCAAGTACTCAACCAAATACATAATCCAACACACACACACATATATATATATATATATATATATATGATAGTATTTCATTCGGCATATACCATTAAATATCATGGAGCACTCGGCATTTGTATTTCTTACCTCAATTTTAAAAGAAAATGTATATTAAAAATTTAGTACTACTTATTTAAAACCAATCGCTTATAACTTACTTCGGAAATCGACGATTTAAGCTTTCCCGGCTACTTGTTTACTATGGCTTTCCCCTGATCCAAATCCTTCCCTTTTTGTTCTTGATCTAAAATAAGATCAAATTAATCCCATTCAAACGCATTTTCATGAAATTTAATTCAAATTACATCCTTATAAATTTTACCATTTTCACCCTTAACATTCACATTGTTACAAACAAGTCCTTACAACTCAAAACATGAAATATTCAAAAATTAATCATCTCTATGAAGGGTCGAATGTTCACAGCCCTTCTTTCAACTCCTTTATTCCATCTATTTGCTATTTAACACATTCATAAATTTTCTTTCTATTCCTACGTCCTTATACTAAGCTTTATTCAACAAATTCTAAAGAAAAATATCATTAATCTTACATGCTTGCAACAAGTTCCACAATTAATTTTTTTTTTACAACTAAATTTCCACCCAAGGCAACATTCGGCTATCACCACCAACTCAAGAATTTGAGTATGATCTAGTTAGTATACAAGACAATAACCTCAAATTTGTTAGAATTAATAAAAACTAAGGGAGATTACTCGCCTTAAAGAGACATGCAATGACCGAAACTATGGAAGCTTAAATTTTCTTTTCTTTCCCCTTTGTGTTCATGAAGAAGATGAAGCAAGTGAGAGAAATAAAGATGTTTTCTTTCTTTGATTATTATTATCATATAATAATAGTTTATTATGCATCATTTCCACTATCTAATAATAATAACATATAAAAATTGCAAGTTAATCATGATGCATGGTCAATGCCGTCCACTAGCTTGGAGTTAAAGGCCAATTTGCAACTTAAATTCCATGCAAAATAAAACCATTTAAATTTGGCCCTAATTTCCATAATAGCTATTTTCGTCCTTACTCAATTTAATCATTCTCTTAAATTAGCCACTCAAACATACAAATGATTCTACGATATTTTAACACATGCTCAAACATGCAACATAGATATCAGTTAAAGTATTAAAATATTTTCTTCTAGTTCGGATTCGTGGTTCAAACCCACTGCTCGATTAGGGTCTAAATCTGGTCATTACAATCTTTGATACTCAAATCAACTATTCTGTTTTTGTATCTTGTATTCGAAATATCCTTTTTTTTCTTTTATCAAAAAATTCCCCTAGTACATTCTTTTCCTTCGATTTTTATAACCGAATTTGAAGAAAAAAGAAGCAGAAATAAAAATACAATAGATTTCTCCTTTTTTGCTACCATTGTTGTCTGTTGTGTGTTATAAGTAAAAGTAAGCATTATATGAAATATATATATAAATCATTAAATATCATATATTTCCTATCTAAACAATAAATATAAGGGAATAACTTACATAAAAATATCCTAAAAACGAAGCTTTTTAGGCACTAATAAATTTTTTCCACATCATCAAATTTTAAAAACATGAAATTATTGCTTTACATCCATCTATAGAGAAATTATTTTATAGACCCTTCCCACCACATTATTCATAGTCTATTTCTAATTATTTAATTACATTTAAATAATTTTTCATGTCGTTGACACATGATTTTGATAATCCCGAACCTTGAATAAAAAATATAAAACCCTAAACCTAAATCTCGAACTCGTAACCCAAAACCATTGAACATTGAACCTTGAACTCGAATCCTAAACCCTTGAACCATAAACTTGAACCCTAAACTCAAAATCTGTGAACCTTAAACTCCAAATTCGTAAACCCTAAATCTTAAATCTTAAAGCTTAATCTTTAAATCTCAAACTCAAACCCTAAACCTCGGGGTTCAGTGTTTAAGGTTCAAGGTTCGAGGTTCTGGGTTCATGGTAAAATAATTACAAAAATTATGTGTCAATGACATGAAAAAAATTGCACAAAATTATTATTATTTTAAATTGGTTGCACAAAAATAAAAAAATATTAACTTATGGAAAAAATAAAATGATTAAAATTTGTAAAAGAAGAAAAGATTAGTTTATAATTTATAAATTAATTATTTTAAGTAATTTAATTAAAGTTAAATTAAGTTGCTTTTATTCTATTTTTTTCTATTTATCTTTTAGGTTTTATTTAAGGAAAAAAATAAAAGAGTTTTTAGAGTATTGGTATCATTATACTATATCATTCATATCATGTTAATGCTTGCCTTAATGGTAACCCTATCTTTTTTTTTTTTTTCCTAAAGATGATCTAAACAATCTCTATCCTCTCCATTATCATATATATATATATATATATATATCATCTTTAATATTCAAACTTTGATTTCAGCTATCTCTCATCTTTAATATTCAAACTTTGATTTCAGCTGCAGCCATGATGAACTTGAAACAACTTCAGGTTTTGACCTTTTTTTGCTGCTTTTTAATCCTGATTCCTTCCCTAGTACAAGGGGAATGTACCTGTGAACCAGAAGAAGATGGCAATAAGTCTCTAGCGCTAAAATATAAGATAGCTGCTATACCTTCCATCCTCGTTGCGGGAGCCATCGGTGTTTGCTTCCCTCTGCTAGTGAAAGTCATCGAGGCTTTACGTCCCGATAAAAATATTTTTTTCTTAATCAAAGCTTTCGCCGCCGGTGTGATATTGTCCACCGGCTTCATCCATGTTCCTCCGGATGCCACTGAAAGCTTAACATCTCCTTGCCTCAGTGAGAATCCTTGGGGAAAGTTTCCGTTCGCCGGACTGTTGGCTATGACGGCGGCCATTGGCACATTGATGGTTGATGTGTTTGCTACATCTCATTACACCAAATCTAACCTTCACAAAACCCAACAGAACCACGAGGGTGATGAAGAGAGAACAGAGCAAACCGAAAATCATCTGCATGTTCATACTCATGCCACCCATGGCCATTCTCACGGTTCTGTTTCTATGCTTGAGCGTGCAGATCCAGCTCAGCTCCTTCGGCATCGAGTAGTATCTCAGGTAAATTTTATTTCATCAATCGTGATTTTGGTTTTTGTTATTTTTTCTATATTTTCTGTAACTGTTTGTCTGATTGACGTTCAAAGGTATTGGAATTGGGCATAATGGTGCACTCTGTGATCATAGGGATATCATTGGGTGCTTCAGAAAGTCCAAAGACTATAAAACCTTTGGTGGCAGCACTCACCTTTCATCAGTTCTTCGAAGGCATGGGACTTGGCGGATGCATTTCTCAGGTAAATTCAAACCCATGCTTAAGACCTACTCTTTGTCAGGAGTTTGTTGTATTCATTAGCATTGAATGGTTTTTAAAGGCTAAATTCAAGGGTCGATCGGTTGCAATCATGTCACTGTTTTCTCGCTGACAACACCAGTAGGAATCGCTATAGGAATAGCAATAACAAATGCATACGATGAGAACAGCCCAAGGGCACTGATTGTGGAAGGATTATTGAACACGGCATCATCTGGGATCTTAATATACATGGCGTTGGTGGATCTTCTAGCCGCTGATTTCATGAACCCAAAGTTACAAAACAATGGAATACTTCAAGTTGGAGCCAGTGTTTCTCTTCTCCTCGGGGCTGGTCTTATGTCTCTCTTGGCTGTTTGGGCTTAAAAGTAGTAAATGATATATTAAACCTTAAAAGCATTTAAATTTAAAGTAAAAATATATTGAGTTTGTGGGCCAAATAGATAAGATGGGTGATAAACTTTAGAAACAACAGATATATTTGGGAGCTTGTGGAAGTCCAAGGGACCTTCGATAAGTTGTGCGAGGGTGGATGCTAATTTGCTAAGCCCATGTTTTGTGTCTAACATTTAGGATAATCCAATTTTTACCTTAAATAATACAAAAAATAAAATTAATAATTGAAATAACATGCTCATTAGATTATTTATTAAAATGGTATAATTTTATTGGTGTTGTCTGTCAAATTGGTGGTATTGAACTTAATTGTAATGATCTATGCCGTAACCGTTTTTTGAAAAACGGTAATCGACTTGGGTTTTGAAAACGAAAATAAAGCAGGAGTCGCCACCAATCCTTTTGATGAGGTGTGATCGGGTTACCTCGTAAAACGGTTGTTTTTAATAAACAATTTAATTTATCAAAACAACAATTTGGTCAATGAAACTCGGAAAATGGATTCGGGAGTCGGTTACGTATGAGAAAGGGTTAGCACCCTTGCTACGCCCAAAATTGGTACCTAATTGATTAATTAATGTCCTAATGTCGAAAACTGAAAGAGATTTTAAAGTACGAATCCTTTAGAAAATGCCTGGATAATTCGAATTGGATATCGAAATTCTCTTGTTCCGAAAAGATGAAATATCGCATCCTGCACGATAGGACACGACGTTTCAACCCTTAATACCAAGATCATTTCATGATTTCCAAAATTCATTCTTTGCGATTTTTAAAAAAGATATTCCACTATTTGGCCGAACCAAAAAATCGAAACCCAGTACGATTGGGCACGATTCCTCGAATGTCCAAACACGAAATATTGATTTATTTAAGGAAACATGGTCAAAATCTTAGAAGGATATTTAGTCATTTAGACGATCGGGAGATCGAAACCCAGCACGATTGGGCACGATTCCTCAAACTTCTAAATACAGAGTATCGATCATTTTAAAATTTGACGTATCGAATAAAGGTTAATGACAAGTAACAATGTGAGAATACGATGCTACGTACGTGAAAGGAATAATGATAATAAGATAATGAGATAAAATTCGAATAACATGCTAATACGGGTCATAATAATAATAAAGTAAAAATAATAACATAGATAATAATAAAATGATAATGATAGGAAATATAATAAATAAAAGTAATAAAACATAAAAATAATGATAATAGTAATAAGAAATGATAATAAAAAAATAATTGTAATAAACCAATGATGGTAAAATAAATATAAAAAAAGTAATAATATAATAATAGTAATAATATGATAATGAAAAATAATAAAAATGATAGTAGTAATAAAAAGAATGAAATAATAAAATAATAATAACAAATATAATAGTAGTTATAATTATAAGATTAATAATAACAATAATAATAAAAATAATTATAATAACATAATAATAATAATAACACTAATAATAATAATAATAATAATAATATAATGATAATAAAAATAAAAAGGAAGTTAGTTAAATTAATAATAAAATGGTGAAAATAATAAAAAGGGGACTAAATTGAATTAAAGACAAGATATCCGGGGCAAATTTGAATAAAAAATAAAGGGGCAGGACAAAATTATAACGCGTGAAAGAAGTGGAGGGACTAAAATGGACACTAACCCCTCCCTTTAAAATGCGCAGCATCAGGGAGGACCCAATTGAAATCCGAAATAAATTGTTGGGCCAAATTAAAAAATACCATAAACTTAATCACAAAACTATAAAAAAGCAGAATGACTAAAAGCGCAATAAACCCATTAATAAAAAACACGCGGATCCTTCCTTGCGGGTCGGGTGAAAATCGGGTTGGAGGCAAAACGACGTCGTTTTGGTGTGTAAAGCTTAAGCCAAAACGACTTCGTTTTGATGGGCTATATAAGTAAAAAATTAGAGAAAACAAAAATCATTTGTAGTCCCCTCCTAAAAAAACAAATTAGCTCTCAAAAAAAAAAACTTTCTCTCCTTTATTCTTTTCTCTTTGTAGGTAGGAGAATCCGTGAGAGTCCCGCCACCGCCACCACCACGCCTATGTTGTTCGGCGCGCGCGCCGCCATCACACCGCGCATACGGTGGCCTGAAAAGGTAAAATCTTGTACTTTTTTCCTTTTTTTTTAATTTGATATTATATATATAAACTGTTTTTTTTAATAAAGAAAATAGCTTTATAAATGTAGTTTCGAAAAAAGACACAAAATAAAAGATAAAAAGAACCAAAATAAACATCTTTGATACTCGAATCAACTTTTCTGTTTTTGTATCTTGTATTCGAAATATTGTCCTTTTTTTATCAAAAAATTCCTCTATTACATTCTTTTCCTTCGGTTTTTATAACCGAATTTGAAGAAAAAGGAAGCAGAAATAAAAATACAATAGATTTCTCCTTTTTTGCTACCATTGTTATCTGTTGCGTGTTAGTGGAGGTAGAGGCAAGTGGGGAGAGCGGCGGTGGCAGACAGAGGCAAGTGGGGCGGCGCCTAGGGTTCCTAGAACCCTAGGTTTCTTCTGAAAATTTTTAGTTTGTGGGCTTATTGGGCCGTTTGGAATTGGGCTTGAGTTTTGGGCTGGAATTTTGTAAACAATCTGGACTGTTTTATTTGTTTTATTGGGCCCGGGCAAATTGGGCTTTGTACAATCTAAAGTATTCATGTGTCACCAATTCCTATCCGGGCAAGTTATTTTAGTTATTTATTTTATTTTATTTTATTTTATTTAAGCAAAAATGTAACACCCCAAACCCGGCCTAGAAGTTAAGTCCGAATTTGGCGTGTCACATGGAATTTTTTTTTTTTTTACCATCTTTGAGATTGTTAAAAACTTGTTCGAGATTTACGGCCTCTTTGTTAAAACCCAAAACACTTAAGCAATTGTTATCTACTTGAAAACGTAATTATCTTTAAAGACCTTTTTGGTTGTGAAATATATTTGAAATAACAATTTACGAAAATAGGACGTTTGGGAATAGAGTTGCAGAAGCATTTTGAAAGAAAATCCAAGGCCTTATTACAACATTTAACCCAAAATAGTAAAGTAATAAAATAAACGAGAAAGAAGTCTAAAGTCCAAATAAACCCATTTCTGAAGTATGGTCTCCATCGAGTCATCCATGGCCCAAGTCCACGTCACTGAACGTTACCTGAAAAGGTTAAGAAAAAAGGGGGGGTGAGTTACAAGAACTCAGTGTGTAATCCCCTTACCATCATCCACTGGGTCGAAACACACATAGCAATATTTTGGGCCTAAGCCCATTTACAATTATAACATAATAACATGTATATAATATGCATATGATATGCAAATCCCAAACCAAAACTAATTTCCATCCGCTACACACCACCCGCGTAACCAAAGACACACTGTGGGGATCAAGTCAACCCACCCCGCCAACACACCAATAGCAGGCATTAAGCCAATTATAACATTTGTGGCAGAGCCACCGAACTAGATTGTGACAAAGTCACCGAACTAGAGGCATTAAGCCATTTAAAATATTTGTGGCAGAGCCACCGAACTAGATTTTGGCAACAGGCCATTTAAAATATTTGTGGCAACAGGCCATTTAAAATATTTGTGGCAACAGACCATTTAAAATATTTGTGGCAACAGGCCATTTAAAATATTTTGGGCAACAGGCCATTTAAAATATTTTGGCAACATGCCATTTAAAATATTTGTGGCAGAGCCACCGAACTAGATTTTGGCAACAGGCCATTTAAAATATTTGTGGCAACAGGCCATTCAAAATATTTTGGCAATAGGCCATTTAAAATATTTGTGGCAGAGCCACCGAACTAGATTTTGGCAACAGGCCATTTAAAATATTTGTGGCAACAAGCCATTCAAAATATTTTGGCAATAGGCCATTTAAAATATTTTGTGGCAACAGGCCATTTAAAATATTTGTGGCAACAGGCCATTTAAAATATTTGTGGCAACAGACCATTTAAAATATTTGTGGCAATAGGCCATTTAAAATATTTTGGGCAACAGGCCATTTAAAATATTTTGGCAACATGCCATTTAAAATATTTGTGGTAGAGCCACCGAACTAGATTTTGGCAACAGGCCATTTAAAATATTTGTGGCAACAGGCCATTCAAAATATTTTGGCAATAGGCCATTTAAAATATTTGTGGCAGAGCCACCGAACTAGATTTTTGGCAACAGGCCATTTAAAATATTTTGTGACAGGCCATTTAAAATATTTGTGGCAACAGGCCATTTAAAATATTTGTGGCAACAGACCATTTAAAATATTTGTGGCAATAGGCCATTTAAAATATTTGTGGCAACAGGCCATTCAAAATATTTTGGCAATAGGCCATTTAAAATATTTGTGGCAGAGCCACCGAACTAGATTTTTGGCAACAGGCCATTTAAAATATTTTGTGACAGGCCATTTAAAATATTTGTGGCAACAGGCCATTTAAAATATTTGTGGCAACAGGCCATTTAAAATATTTGTGGCAACAGACCATTTAAAATATTTGTGGCAATAGGCCATTTAAAATATTTTGGGCAACAGGCCATTTAAAATATTTTGGCAACATGCCATTTAAAATATTTGTGGTAGAGCCACCGAACTAGATTTTGGCAACAGGCCATTTAAAATATTTGTGGCAACAGGCCATTCAAAATATTTTGGCAACAGGCCATTTAAAATATTTTGGCAACAGGCCATTTAAAATATTTGTGGCAGAGCCACCGAACTAGATTTTGGCAACAGGCCTTTCTTCTCTTCGTCATTTATCCCAACCCCATGCGATCATGTATGCATATACAAAGCATAACAATATTTATAGAATAATTTCAACATAAGGCCCATAACACAAGTTGGCCCATTAAGCAATCTAGCAAATTTGGCCCATTAATCGATCTAGCAAATTTGGCCCATTAAACGATCTAGCAAATTTGGCCCATTAATCGATCTAGCAAATTTTATATTTGGCCCATATAGCAAATATAACATTTTGCCCATATAGCAAATATCACATTTGGCCCATATAGCAAATATCACATTTGGCCCATAAAGGGTATTTTCGTAGTTTGGTCCATAGGGACATTTCGTAATTCGGCCCATTAAGGGCATTTTAAGTAACTCGGTCCATAGGGACATTTCAGTAATTCAAATTTAAGGGCATTTTCATAATTCAGTAATCGTATCCACTAAGGGTAATTCGGTAATTTACTCTCTAAGGGTAATTCATAAATTTTACCCACCAAGGGTAATTCGGTAATTTTGCCACCCAAGGGTATTTGATAATTTACCCTCTAAAGGTATTTCGGTAATTTAGCAACCGATGGGTATTTGATAATTTACCCCTTCACGGGTATCTCGATAATTTCAGAACCCAAAGGTATTTCGGTAACTTACCTCCAAGGGTATTTCGGTAATTTACCCTCCACGAGTATCTCGATAATTTCGCAACCCAAAGGTATTTTGTAACTTACCCTTCAAGGGTATTTGGTAATTTCACAACCCAGTGGTATTTCGATAATTTACCCTCCAAGGGTATTTCAAGATAATTTCGCAACCTAGGGAATTTGGTAATTTACCCTCTAAGGGTATTTGGTAATTTTGCAACCTGTGTGGGTATTTTGGTAATTTACCCTCCAAGGGTATTTGATAATTTCGCAACCTAGGGAATTTCGGTAATTTACCCTCTAAGGGTATTTCGGTAATTTTGCAACCCAGGGGTATTTCGGTAATTTACCCTTCAAGGGTATTTCAGTAATTTATCCTCCAAGGGTATTTCGGTAATTTTGCAACCCAGGGGTATTTCAGTAATTTCGCAATTCTGGACCTTAACTACTAATTTGGGCATAAAAATTTAAAACTGTCCATCTGCGTCATACTGACTAAATTGATTATAACTCGAGTTAGAAAACTCGAAATTTAGATCCGTAAAATTTCCTTGAAACTAGACTCAGATATCTTCTTACTGTAATTTTTCCAGAATTTTTGGCCTAGCCATTTAGTACAGTTTATTCCTTAAAGTTTCTCTTGTTTCACTGTCCAATGATTCTGACCTCTCTTAACTTAATTGCAAATATCTCGCTGTACGGTTTTCATATACTGTTCAAACTTGTTTCTCTTGAAAATAGACTCACTAAAGAATCCATACATATAAATTATAACCCATAATTCATTTTGTACAATTTTATATGATTTTTCCAAAACAGATCAGTGAACCCCGAAGTTAATCAGAACCAGTCTCACTAAAATCAAGATATCTCAGAATATAAAATTCCTTTTCCTTCTCTGTTTCTTCCATATTAAAATAGACACAGTAAGATTTAATTTGATATCTTAATCACTTTCTAATTCCATTTCTCCTATTTTTCATAATTTTTGGAAATCACGTCACTGTCATTGACCAAAACTGTTTTATTACAAAAACATGGTTACCACTATGAACCTACGCGCGTCCGAGTGATCCCGGGTGCCGTTTTTCGGTTTTCTTTGGTATTTCGACCAAATCACAGAACATTAATGCAAAATTTCAGAGAAGTGTGAGATTACACACCATTTCAAACATGTATTTGGAAGGGTATGAGATTACACACCTTATTCGGAATCCGTAACGCGATGCTCCCCGCGACACCAAAAATCCGAATCACCTATTACGAGGGATAGGCTTTCGATTGAACCTTTGATAAAGTACTTCGAGACCTTGCAACCAGGATAAAATCTCTCATGGCAAGTCCCTAGACTCTCAACCATGTTACAAATTAGTCCCCTCATTAGCTAGCTTAAGCTTTGGGGGTTCCAAAAATACAAAAATTATCAACTAAGGCCATCAAAATCACTTACTAATAAGGGAGATAGCTTGGCTGAAAGTTCAAACCCCCAAAGCTCCATTTCTTCATCAATTTTCGGTGGAGAGAAGATAGATGAATAGTAAAAGATGATAGCATCTTTTCTCATCTTATTCTATTCATTTTATCACCTAATTCCCACCTATTTTGACCAAAATTAAAATTATTGTCCCCTATGTCACATGGCCGGCCTACTCACTTAAAACAAGGCCAAATTGCACAATTGGGCCCTCCAATTAATAGCCCATAGCTATTTGGCACCTTTAGCAATTAAAATTAAACTTTAGCACTTGGTGCGATTTAGTCCTTTTTTAAAATTAAGCCCTCAATCGCTAAAATTGAGACACCAAAAATTTCATGCATGTTTATAAACATGTTATAACACATAGAATAACAAAAAAAATAATTTTCTCTATTCTAGGTTTAGCGATTCCGAGATCACTGTTCCGACTATCCCCTAAATCGGGCTATTACACCCTCGATGCATTTTTTTTTTCACCTACCTCATTCTTTTCAAATCTCATCATTATATATATATATTTTTTTTTCTTTTTCAACAAATCACTCTCCATCATTCCTTTTTCCACAAATCACTCTCCATCATTCCTTTTTCTCCCATTTCTTTTTTTATTCTTTTTCTTTTATTTCATCCTTTAATGATGTCATGGATGACACTTGGAAGAGCACATCAAAATAAATCCAAAATTTGCAAAAGATGAGATTTGAACCCCTTCCCTCCATGCTCTCCACTTGATGCCATAACCTCTTTACCAATAGTTCATTTATGATAACAATTTACTCACTTATTTCCATAAGTTTTGATGCCTCTTACTATTTATCCTTAATGGGCTTAAACATTAAATTTCATTAAGGCCCAACTTGAACCCGAAAATTCACAGAACCCCTTAACTTTCTAAAATCATCTTCTTAATAAGTCCAACTTGAAATAATGTCATTCTCTTGTTCTCAAAAATTTTAAACACTCCTATGCCCAAGGCCCAATGGGCCTAATCCTACTAGGCCCAATTTCGGGATGTTACAAAAAAGGTCAGATAAGGAATCCCCAATCTAATGCCAAGCCCTTTTTTGTATGTGTGTTTTCAGACAGAATTAACATTCATTCTGGTCCGGGAAGGGAAGACAGGTAACTGTCAAACCATTCATTTCCAGTCCACTTTTCTTTCGCATAGGTCTCACTTAAAAATCATGAAGATGGGTAGTGCTTATCGAGTGTTATAAACTTGTAACTGTAACCCTTTAAAAGCATTGATGACTTTGCTCTTATTTCTGAGTATCCATGTGCAGTGTGCAGTGTACAAAGTCAAAAAAGTGGCGTCTCTGAGTTTGTCAGCGCAATTTCATTGTTTATTTAAAAAAAGAAAAATTGGAATTTCATTTGAAAACGATTGTAAAAAATTATAAGTTATAGTGAAATGAAAGGTGGACGAGAGCAGAGAAAGACAAGTTTGAAAACCTGAGAAAGTAGATAGATGCAGAGAAGCAATTGACTCAAATGTTTTTAAAAGTTATTGCAAATTCTTGAAATGGATGATGGCTTGTTCTCCAATTATTTTTGTTAATATTTTTTTATTATTGCAAAAATGAATTTAGAAATTTTATTTAAGAGGACAGATAAAATTATACAATGTTGTAAGGGTTAAAAGTTATAATTTTTGTGTTAAAATGTTAAAATTACATTATTATTTTTTTATAAATAAAAAAAGTTTTTGCTTAACTAAGGGGCAAGGTCTCAATCTATCTTCTTGACTTTATCAATAACGATACAAATTTAAGTATACTTGAACGTGTATTCTTTCAATTTGAGAATTGTGTGTTATAAGTAAAAGTAAACAGTATATGAAATATATATATATATATATATAAATCATTAAATATCATATATTTCCTATCTAAACAATAAATATAAAGGAATAACTTCAATAAAAATATCCTAAAAACAAAGCTTTTTAGAAACTAATAAATTTTTTCCACATCATCAAATTTTAAAAACATGAAATTATTACTTTACATCCATCCATAGAGAAATTATTTTATGGACCCTTCCCAGCACATTATTCATAGTCCATTTCTAATTATTTAATTACATTTAAATAATTTTTTCATGTCTTTGACACATGATTTTGATAATCCTGAACCCTGAATCAAAAATATAAAACCCTAAACCTAAACCTCGAACTCGTAACCCAAAACCATTGAACATTGAACCTTGAACTCGAATCCTAAACCCTTGAACCATAAACCTGAACCCTAAACTCAAAATCTGTGAACCTTAAACTCCAAATTCGTAAACCCTAAATCTTAAATCTTAAAGCTTAATCTTTAAATCTCAAACTCAAACCCTAAACCTCGGGGTTCAATGTTTAAGGTTCAAGGTTCGAGGTTCTAGGTTCAAGGTAAAATAATTACCAAAATTATGTGTCAATAACATGAAAAAAATTGCACAAAATTATTATTATTTTAAATTGGTTGCACAAAAATAAAAAATATTAACTTATGGAAAAAATAAAATGATTAAAATTTGTAAAAGAAGAAAAGATTAGTTTATAATTGAAAAATTAATTATTTTAAGTAATTTAATTAAGGTTAAATTAAGTTGCTTTTATTCTATTTTTTCCTATTTATCTTTTAGGTTTTATTTAAGGAAAAAAATAAAAGGGTTTTTAGAGTATCGGTATCATTATACTATATCATTCATATCATGTTAATGCTTGCCTTAATGGTAACCCTATCTTTTTTTTTTTTCCTAAAGATGATCTAAACAATCTCTATCCTCTCCATTATCATATATATATATATATATATATATATATATATATATATATATATATATATATATAGGGAAAAGATTGAATGAAACTTGATGACATACGTCATTTGTATCCCTTTCCAATAGATTTATGCCACATCAGTATTTTTATCCACGAATTTTAGCATTTTATCCCGAATTTCAGGATTTTAATTTGGATTTGATTTTTTTCGGGATAAAAATGTTGATGTGGCATAAATCTATTGAAAGGGATGATGATGACGTGGCGCGCCACTATTTAATTCAATCCTCTCTCTCTCTCTATATATATATATATATGTATATTCATCTTTAATATTCAAACTTTGATTTCAACTATCTCTCATCTTTAATATTCAAACTTTGATTTCAATTTGCGACCATGATGAACTTGAAACAACTTGAGTTTTGACCTTTTTTTGTGCTTTTTAATCCTCGATTCCTTCCCTAGTACAAGGAGAATGTACCGTGAACGAGTAAGAAGAAGATGGCAATAAGTCTCTAGCTCTTAAATATAAGATAGCTGCTATACCCTCCATCCTCGTTGCGGGAGCCATCGGTGTTTGCTTCCCTCTGCTAGGGAAAGTCATCGAGGCTTTACGTCCCGATAAAAATATTTTTTCTTAATCAAAGCTTTTCTTGCACGGTGTGATATTGTCCACCGGCTTCATCCATGTTCTTAGGATGCCTTTTGAAAGCTTAACATCTCCTTGCCTCGGTGAGAATCCTTGGGGAAAGTTTCCGTCACGCGATTTGTTGGCTATGACGGCGGCTATTGGCACATTGATGGTTGATGTGTTTGCTACATCTCATTACACCAAACCTAACCTTCACAAAACCCATGAGAACCACGAGGGTGATGAAGAGAGAACAAAGCAAACCGAGGATCATCTGCATGTTCATACTCATGCCACCCATGGCCATTCTCACGGTTACTGTTTCTATGCTTGAGCGTGGAGATCCGGCATTTCGGCTCCTTCGGCATCGAGTAGTATCTCGGGTAAATTTTATTTCATCAATCGTGATTTTGGTTTTTGTTATTTTTTCTATATTTTCTCAGAATTGTTTCTCGATTGACGTTCAAAGGTATTGGAATTGGGCATAATGGTGCACTCTGTGATCATAGGGATATCATTGGGTGCTTGAGAAAGTCCAAAGACTATAAAACCTTCTTTGGCAAGACACTCACCTTTCATCAGTTCTTGAAGGCATGGGACTTGGCGGATGCATTTCTCGAGTAAATTCAAACCCATGCTTAAGACCTACTCTTTGTCGAGTTTGTTGTATTCATTAGCATTAAATGGTTTTAAAGGCTAATTAAATTCAAGGGTCGATCGGTTGCAATCATGTCCTTTGTTTTTTCTCATTGACAACACCGGTAGGAATCGCTATAGGAATAGCAATAACAAATGCATACGATGAGAACAGCCCAAGGCAACGCGATTGTGGAAGGATTATTGAGCGTGGCATCATCCGGGATCTTAATATACATGGCGTTGGTGGATCTTCTAGCCGCTGATTTCATGAACCCAAAGTTACAAAACAATGGAATACTTCAAGTTGGAGCAGTGTTTCTCTTCTCCTCGAAATTTGGTCTTATGTCTCTCTTGGTTGTTTGGGCTTAAAAGTAGTAAATGATATATTAAACCTTAAAAGCATTTAAATTTAAAGTAAAAATATATTGAGTTTGTGGGGCAAAAATCCAGAAAATACCAAAAAAAATAAAAATTACCGGAAAGGATAGGGTTGAAAAATATTTACCGGAAAGGGCAATTTTCCCCAAAAACGCGTCCCCATCAGCGCGTTTTGGGGGGAAAACGGCCGAAAGCGCGTCCCCGGGGGAGCGCTTCTACCACCTCAGCAAAAACGCTCCCCCGGGGACGCGATTTCTCTGACGTGGCCAAAAGCGCTCCCCCGGGGACGCGCTTTTGGCATTTTTCCCCCCGCTGACGTGGACGCTGTTTGAATAGGTATGGGATAATTGCAATTTTGGTCCCTTTTTGAATAGGTACTTTGCAAGATTGGTCCCTATTTTGGTCCCTATTTTATTACATATATTAAAATTACATTACAATAAAAAAACTTAAACAATTTATATTTTATTAAAGATATTAAAATTAAATTACAATAAAAAAATTAAACAACTATTATTTTATTAAAGATATTCTATGCTGTCATTATTATATTGTTTTATAAATTAAATTCTTATATTAAAAAATATAATTCTATGTGGCTTCAGATGGTCACATGCGACATGAAACAAGCTTTGATGGTCGCATTATTTTTTTATTATTGTGTTGGAAGTATAGGTTTAATCTTTTATTCTACTTTTATTATTATTATTAATTTTATTGGAAGAAGGGAATTTAGAGCATGGGAATATTATTAAACATTGTTTTACTTTAATTCTATGGATGGGAATATGCACATGGGAGCATGGCCGTTTGAAGCATGCTTGAGGGACCTCCATTTTCAGCCTTGAGCATAGCAAAGGAGATGCCGAATTTCATCTAAGTGTTTTCTCTTCCTTTCCCAATTTGTTCGCCGAATTCTCCTAGCTTCATTGCCCAAAAACTCTTCAAAATTTCCCTTTCATCTTTTTGTGCTACTTGGCCGAACCTTGGTGTATCTCCTTCTCTCCTCCTTGCATGGCATCTTAAGGGGATACCACAACCAATACTTTAGTAATATTTTGAAGCCATAGCCGAACTTCAACAAGGGCATGTCTATTTATTGGTCATTCTCCCCTTTCGGTTTAAAAAAAAAAGGTTGGTGCCATGGCCGAATGATTTAGGAGTTACTAATAGTTGTTTAATTTTTTTATTGTAATTTAATTTTAATATCTTTAATAAAATAGAAATTGTTTAAGTTTTTTTATTGTAATGTAATTTTAATATATGTAATAAAATAGGGACCAAAATAGGGACCAATCTTGCAAAGTACCTATTCAAATAGGGACCAAAATTGCAATTATCTCATACCTATTCAAACGCGCCCCCACGTCGTGGGGAAAATGCCAAAAGCGCGTCCCCGGGGGAGCGCTTTTGGCCACGTCAGCGAAATCGCGCCCCCGTGGACGCGTTTTCGATGACGTGGCCAAAAGCAAAAAAAAAGGTTGGTGCCATGGCCGAATGATTTAGGAGTTACTAATAGTTGTTTAATTTTTTTATTGTAATTTAATTTTAATATCTTTAATAAAATAGAAATTGTTTAAGTTTTTTTATTGTAATGTAATTTTAATATATGTAATAAAATAGGGACCAAAATAGGGACCAATCTTGCAAAGTACCTATTCAAATAGGGACCAAAATTGCAATTATCTCATACCTATTCAAACAGCGTCCACGTCAGCGGGGGGAAAAATGCCAAAAGCGCTCCCCCGGGGACGCGCTTTAGGCCGTCTTCCCCCAAAAACGCGCTGACGGGGACGTGTTTTTGGGGAAAATTGCCCTTTCCGGTAATTTTTATTTTTATTTTGGTATTTTCTGGATTTTTACCCGAGTTTGTGGGCCAAATAGATAAGATGGGTGATAAACTTTAGAAAGAACAGAGATATTTGAGAGTATGTGAAAGTTCAAGGGACCTTCGATAAGTTGTGCGAGGGTGGATGCTAATTTGCTAAGCCCATGTTTCGTGTCTAACATTTAGGATAATCCGGTTTTTATTTTAAATAATACAAAAAATAAAAATAATAATTGAAATAACATGCCCATTAGATTATTTATTAAAAAGGTATAATTTCATTGGTGTCGTCTGTCAAATTGGCGGTATTGAACTTAAATGTAATGATCTATGTCGTAACCGTTTTTTGAAAAACGGTAATCGACTTGGGTTTTGAAAACGAAAATAAAATAGGGAGTCGCCACCAATCCTTTTTGATGAGGTGTGATCGGGTCACCTCGTAAAACGGTTGTTTTTAATAAACAATTTAATTTATCAAAACAACGATTTGGTCTATTAAACTCGGAAAATGAATTCGGGAGTCAGTTACGTACGAAGAAGGGTTAGCACCCTCGCTTGGTACCTAATTGATTAATTAATGTCCTAATGTCGAAAACTAAAAAAGATTTTAAAGTACGAATCCTTTAGAAAATGCCTGGATGATTCGAATTGGATATCGAAATTCTCTTGTTCCGAAAAGATGAAATATCGCATCCTGCACGATAGGACACGACGTTTCAACCCTTGATACCAAGATCATTTCATGATTTCCAAAATTCATTCTTTGCGATTTTTAAAAAGGATATTCCACTATTTGGCCGAACCAAAAAACCGAAACCCAGCACGATTGGGCACGATTCCTCGAATGTCCAAACACGAAATATTGCTTTATTTAAGGAAACATGGTCAAAATCTTAGTAGGATATTTAGTCATTAAGACGAACGGGAGATCGAAACCCAGCACGATTGGGCACGATTCTTCAAACTTCTAAATACAGAATATCGATCATTTTAAAATTTGACGTATCGAATAAAGGTTAATGACAAGTAACAATGTGAGAATACGATGCTACGTACGTGAAAGGAATAATGATAATAAGATAATGAGATAAAATTCAAATAATATGCTAATACGGGTGATAATAATAATAAAGTAAAAATAATAATATAGATAATAATAAAATGATAATGATAGGAAATATAATAAATAAAAGTAATAAAACATAAAAATAATGATAATAGTAATAAGAAATGATAATAAAAAAATAATATGATAATGAAAAAGTAATAATAATGATAGTAGTAATAAAAAGAATGAAATAATAAAATATTAATAACAAATATAATAGTAGTTATAATTATAAGATTAATAATAACAATAAAAATAATAATAATAATAATAACAACACTAATAATAATAATAATAATAATAATAATAATAATAATAATAATAATAATAATATAATGATAATAAAAATAGAAAGGAAGTTAGTTAAATTAATAATAAAATGGTGAAAATAATAAAAAGGGGACTAAATTGAATTAAAGACTAGATATCCGGGGAAAATTTGAATAAAAAAAGGGGGAAGGACCAAATTATAACGCGTGAAAGAAGTGGAGGGACTAAAATGGACAATAGCCCCTCCCTTCAAAATGCGCAGCATTAGGGAGGACCCAATTGAAATCCGAAATAAATTCTTGGGCCAAATTAAAAAATACCATAAACTTAATCGCAAAACCATAAAAAAGCAGAATGACTAAGAGTGCAATAAACCCATTAATAAAAAACACACGGATCCTTCCTAGCGGGTCGGGTCAAAATCGGGTTGAAGGCAAAACAACATCGTTTCGGTATGTAAAGCTTAAGCCCAAAACGACGTCGTTTTGATGGGCTATATAGGTAAAAAATTAGAGAAAAAAATCATTTGTAGTCCCCTCCTAAAAAAACAGATTAGCTCTCAAAAAAAAACTTTCTCTCCTTTATTCTTTTCCTCTGTAGATAGGAGAATCCGGCGAGAGTCGCCGCCTGCCCCGCGCACGTTCTTGTTTGTGCGCTGCGCGCATCATCGCGCACGGTGGCCTGTAAAGGTAAAATCTTGTACTTTTTTCCTTTTTTTTTTTAATTTTGATATTATATATATATATAAACTGTTTTTTTTAAATAAAGAAATAGCTTTATAAATGTAGTTTCGAAAAAAAGACACAAAATAAAAGATAAAAAGAACCAAAATAAACATCTTTGTAACACCCCTAACCCTATCCGTCGCCAGATTAGGGTTACGGCATTATGAAACCATTTTATATTGATTTCATCCCAAAAGAATTATTACATAAAAAAAAAATTTGAATCAATGGGAATTCATTATAATAAAACTATACATAATGGAATGATCAATTTGTTAGTAGTCATTTATACATATCCCATGAACACATGATTTAATCACCCAACGTAAATAAGATATAACACATTTTGAGCATACATTGGATCTTATATTAATACAAATCATAGATAACCATTCATCCTAATACATACTTGAATCCAAATATAATTTTCCTAAGTCACCAACCTATTCGGCCTTGGGTACTATAAGCATGCACTCTCACTCATTCATACGACTTTCATCTATTTTAATACTGATTTTTAACTATATCTTTACCATGTATAACCATTATGCTCGGATAACACTTTTTAACAACCCGAAGTCACATATCTCGATAGGTAGCATAATATACTTATTTAACCTTTGGAATCCTAGCAAAACTCATTCAATCAATCAAGAAGGTAATAAAAAATCCATACACAAACACCAACACAAATCCGAATTTCCTATTAAAAATCAATATGAATATGTCTCTAACAACTCACCTATTGTATACGCACATATTATGTACCATATGTATATATAAAATTTATGCATTCCATAACCGCATGATACTTGGTATGTAATGATCTTTCCAAATAGGATGGTATTTAATAGTCCAAACATTCATACCACGGCACCAAAATTCAAAAGAGCTAGTTCGTCTAATCGTGAAAGTATAGCCATATTCGCATGGCTTATATACATTTTATAACGATCAAACTATACAAAAGAGACCTAGTCTGTACATGCCTTAATTTCCGAAAGAAGTGTAACTTATAAGATACCCAATTTTTGGTGATAGTATAATTGACTTCGACGAGGATTCCCGAGCTTGAGCTTTGACTTGAAAGATCTATAAAACGTAAAAGAAAAACAACACACCATGTAAGCTTCAATAGCTTAGTAAGTTATAAGCAAGAAGATGAAATGTACAAACACTGCCTTTCATCAACATTCTTTTCAAATTCAATCTAATTATCTATTAATTAGTAATATCAAAATTTATGCTAGGTTAACATTCATCAATCTTTTGCACATTCCATCACAAGACAAAATATTTAACTTTTCATATGCTGCAAACTCTTATCGAACTATCTTACCTAATTATACACCAAGATAATAATCTATTCGTTCAATAAGAACATACCTGGCACCTTTATTTACCCTTCTAAGTGTCTTTGTCCTTAAGAAAATTCGATAACCGCATACACCTTGTTATTCAACCGATCTCGCCACATAGTGCTCGATGATTAAACCCGCACACATAGTGCTATTCAACCGATCTCGCACATACAATGCTCGGTGATTAAACCCGCACACACAGTGCTATTCAACTGATCTCGCACACACAGTGCTCGGTGATTAAACCCGCACACACAGTGCTATTCAACCGATCTCGCACACACAGTGCTCGGTGATTAAATCTTCCTCTTCTTGCGCATATCATATATTTTTATATCAATTTTGTATATAAGTAGCGTATCTATATATGCAAATCAAACACCTTTTCTTCAAAATCCCATTCTTTCTATCCACTATGCCCATGTATGCACATAACTAAATATCCAATGATTATTATACTACAACTCAAGATTTGATTTAACTTATATTCCATTCACTTCAAATCATCTAATTTTAACACATTAATTGAACACATGCTTTTATCTGCACATTCGGTTTTACATGATTTAAACCTCACACCATTTCTGATCAAC
Source organism: Gossypium bickii (assembly GCA_025503065.1). Taxonomy (NCBI): domain Eukaryota; kingdom Viridiplantae; phylum Streptophyta; class Magnoliopsida; order Malvales; family Malvaceae; genus Gossypium; species Gossypium bickii. The sequence goes on along the minus strand of CP106711.1, from coordinate 24,705,958 downwards.
AATTTAAATGTAATTACATCAATAATTACATGCTATACAACTTATACAATTTCCAAGTACTCAACCAAATACATAATCCAACACACACACACATATATATATATGATAGTATTTCATTTGGCATATACCATTAAATATCATGGAGCACTCGGCATTTGTATTTCTTACCTCAATTTTAAAAGAAAATGTATATTAAAAATTTAGTACAACTTATTTAAAACCAATCGCTTATAACTTACTTCGGAAATCGACGATTTAAGCTTTCCCGGCTACTTGTTTACTATGGCTTTCCCCCGATCCAAATCCCTCCCTTTTTGTTCTTGATCTAAAATAAGATCGAATTAATCCCATTCAAACGCATTTTCATGAAATTTAATTCAAATTACATCCTTATAAAATTTTACCATTTTCACCCTTAACATTCACATTGTTACAAACAAGTCCTTACAACTCAAAACATGAAATATTCAAAAATTAATCATCTCTATGAAGGGTCGAATGTTCACAGCCCTTCTTTCAACTCCTTTATTCCATCTATTTGCTATTTAACACATTCATAAATTTTCTTTCTATTCCTACGTCCTTATACCAAGCTTTATTCAACAAATTCTAAAGAAAAATATCATTAATCTTACATGCTTGCAACAAGTTCCACAATTAATTTTTTTTTTACAACTAAATTCCCACCCAAGGCAACATTCGGCTATCACCACCAACTCAAGAATTTGAGTATGATCTAGTTAGTATACAAGACAATAACCTCAAATTTGTTAGAATTAATAAAAACTAAGGGAAATTACTCGCCTTAAAGAGACATGCAATGACCGAAACTATGGAAGCTTAAATTTTCTTTTCTTTCCCCTTTGTGTTCGTGAAGAAGATGAAGCAAGTGAGAGAAATAAAGATGTTTTCTTTCTTTGATTATTATTATCATATAATAATAGTTTATTATGCATCATTTCCACTATCTAATAATAATAACATATAAAAATTGCATGTTAATCATGATGCATGGTCAATGCCGTCCACTAGCTTGGAGTTAAAGGCCAATTTGCAACTTAAATTCCATGCAAAATAAAGCCATTTAAATTTGGCCCTAATTTCCATAATAACTATTTTCGTCCTTACTCTATTTAATCCTTCTCTTAAATTAGCCACTCAAACATACAAATAATTCTACGATATTTTAACACATGCTCAAACATGCAACATAGATATTAGTTAAAGTATTAAAATATTTTCTTCTAGTTCGGATTCGTGGTTAAAACCACTTTATTCGATTAGGGTCTAAATCGGTCATTACAATCTTTGATACTCAAATCAACTATTCTGTTTTTGTATCTTGTATTCGAAATATCATTTTCTTTCTTTTATCAAAAAATTCCCCTATTACATTCTTTTCCTTCGGTTTTTATAACCGAATTTGAAGAAAAAAGAAGCAGAAATAAAAATACAATAGATTTCTCCTTTTTGCTACCATTGTTATCATTGTGTGTTATAAGTAAAAGTAAGCATTATATGAAATATATATATATAAATCATTAAATATCATATATTTCCTATCTAAACAATAAATATAAGGGAATAACTTACATAAAAATATCCTAAAAACGAAGCTTTTTAGGCACTAATAAATTTTTTCCACATCATCAAATTTTAAAAACATGAAATTATTGCTTTACATCCATCTATAGAGAAATTATTTTATAGACCCTTCCCACCACATTATTCATAGTCTATTTCTAATTATTTAATTACATTTAAATATTTTTTCATGTCGTTGACACATGATTTTGATAATCCCGAACCTTGAATAAAAAATATAAAACCCTAAACCTAAATCTCGAACTCGTAACCCAAAACCATTGAACATTGAACCTTGAACTCGAATCCTAAACCCTTGAACCATAAACCTGAACCCTAAACTCAAAATCTATGAACCTTAAACCCCAAATTCGTAAACCCTAAATCTTAAATCTTAAAGCTTAATCTTTAAATCTCAAACTCAAACCCTAAACCTCGGGGTTCAGTGTTTAAGGTTTAAGGTTCAAGGTTCTGGGTTCAAGGTAAAATAATTACAAAAATTATGTGTCAATGACATGAAAAAAATTGCACAAAATTATTATTATTTTAAATTGGTTGCATAAAAATAAAAAAATATTAACTTATGGAAAAAAGAAAATGATTAAAATTTGTAAAAGAAGAAAAGATTAGTTTATAATTTAAAAATTAATTATTTTAAGTAATTTAATTAAAGTTAAATTAAGTTGGAGAAGACATTAGATACAAATGAGTGTATAATAATATTTTGTTATCTTTAAAATTTAAAGACATGACATTATTTTATTGGTGCCTAAAAACTATACTTTTTAAGATGATCCTAATATAATTTATTGTAGATTAATTTTTCTTCAAATTAAGAAAATAATCTTTTATTCTATTTTTTCCTATTTATCTTTTAGGTTTTATTTAAGGAAAAAAATAAAAGAGTTTTTAGAGTATTAGTATCATTATACTATATCATTCATATCATGTTAATGCTTGCCTTAATGGTAACCCTATCTTTTTTTTTCTTAAAGATGATCTAAACAATCTCTATCCTCTCCATTATCATATATATATATTGTCGAAACCGTCCTTCTTTTGGAAAGGCAGGAATCGAACTTGGGTTTTGAAAATAAAAACGGGTGTCGCGACCAATCTTTTATTAGGTGTGATCGGATCACCTTTGTTTTAATAAAACGTTTCGGTTTACTAAAACGATTTTTTTTTTAGTCTGGGAAAGTTCGAGAAAATAGGTTCGGGAGTCGGTTGCGTGCGAAGAAGGGTTAGCACCCTCGCAATGCCCAAAATCGGTACCAAATTGATTAATCAATGTCCTAATGTCGAAATGTTTGAAATGCTTTTGAAATTTTGTTTTTTTTAATGATTTTTGAACAACTTGATTGAATATTGAGTTTCCCTTATTTCAAAGGAATAGAGTCTTACATCCAGCACGATTGGATACAACAATCTGGACCCTCGAATTCAAGATCATCCCCAAAATTCTCTAGGCACATGCATTGCAATTTTGAAATGATATTCGTTCATTTGATCAAACAGAAAATCACACCCAGCACGATTGGGCACGACCTGTTTGAATTTCCAAACTCGCGAATATTACCCTTATGAAACCCCTTTTTTATGAATTAAAAAAATAAAATGTCGGGTTGCGATTTTAAAAAGTCGATCCACATGAAATGACGAAAATGAGAAATTAACAATACATGATAATAAAAGATGCAATAATAAAAACAAAAAAGATAACATTAAAATAATGACAATAAATAAAAATTAAAAGACGTTAGTAGCTATAGAGATAATAGTAAATATAATAATAATAATAATGATGTAAAATATGTACAATATAATAATAATAGTAATAGTAAACATAACAATAATAATAATAATAATAATAATGATGGTAATACGAAATATGTACAAAATAATAATATAAGAATATGTACAAAATAATAATATAAGTATAGTAGTAATAATAATGATAATAATACGCAATATATACTGTAACACCCCAAACCCGGCTAGAAGTTAAGCCCAAATTTGACGTGTCACATGGAAGTTTTTTTTTTTTAAAACCATCTTTGAGATTGTTAAAAACTTGTTCGAGAATTAAGGCCTCTTTGTTAAAACTCAAAACACTTAAGCAATTGTTATCTACTTGAAATCGTAATTATCTTTAAAGACCTATTTGGTTGTGACAACATATTTGAAATAAACAATTTACGAAAATGGGATGTTTGGGAATAGAGTTGCAGAAGTGTAACACCCCTTACCCGAGACCGTTGCCGGAGTCGAGCATGAGGCATTACTAGACTTAACTTACTAGCTCTGGGCATAAAAATTGAAACTGTCCGTCTGCGTCATGTTCACTAAATTGACTATAACTCGAGTTACGAAACTCGAAATTAAGATCCGTAAATTTCCTATGAAACTAGACTCATATATCTTCTTACCATAATTTTTCCAGAATTTTTGGTGTGGCCAATTACTACAGTTTATTAGTTAAAGTCTCCCCTGGTACACAGTATGACAGTTCTGACCCCTCTTCACTAAAAATCAATTATCCCATAATATACAACTCTTTTTCCTACACATTTCTTTCATATAAAAATACACTCAATAAGCTTTAATTTTATATCTCATGCACAACCTAATTCCATTTCTACTATTTTTGGTGATTTTTCAAAATCACGTCATTGCTGCTGTACAAACTGTTCCCCTGCATATACTTACATAATTTCTTTCTAATAATTATCAACTAGGCATTACATAAAATCCAAAACATACTCTTCATTAGCCATTTCAATAGCTAATCATTACCATACATTTACAAGCCAATCTTAAGCCATATCATAAGGTTATACACACAAGATAGTTAAGTCCCTATACATGCCATAACTTAAAACGTTCGAGTCACAAAATACCGATATAATCCTTTGATAGTGTGTAACGATCTCCGACGTCCTTTCGATCCCCGAGTTGGCTTGTAATACTATAAAAAAAATAAAGAATGGATGTAAGCATAAAGCTTAGTAAGTTTACATGTAAATAGATAACAACATTCTTAATGAATTATCTTATGTTTTTCTTATCAAAATCACTTAAGCTTTTAACTCAATATACTTAAAACTTGTATACTTGCCTTACCTTTTAACATAAATTTATCTTACCTTACCTTTTTAGCTTGGACTTGCCTTACCTTTACTTTGGTATATTCTTTGAATTTTCCCGTTGAACCACTTGGAATACTAAGGATACGTGGGTACCTTTCCTTATGAAACTTAACCATTGCCATGTCTTGACATGGTCTTACGTGGTATCCTTGCCTTATGAACTCACCAATGCCATGCCTTGGCATGGTCTTACATGGGACCTTTGCCTTATAGTAACATATCAATGCCATGTCTTGACATGGTCTTACATGATTTCCTTAAACCCTAATGTCATGACATTTGTATCTTACACATTCCTAAGGTTCAGCGAAACTTTTACGAGATAGCTTTTCCATCCATTCATACTTGAGTCTTTAAATAATAAATTTACAGAATAAATATGTAAATGCTGAAATTTAATAATATTAAATGTAAAATAATAGAATATTGTATTTATTTACTGCAAACTTACCTCGAAACAAAATACGATCAACTATATCGTTTTAATCCTCTATCTTTTTCTTTCCTCGATCTAACTCGGATTTCGTTATTCTTGATCTATAATATGTAATTTGCTTATTTAATACTCACATTCATCAAAACAGTCCTTAATTATTAAATTTAGCAAAATTACAATTTTGCCCTTAAACTTTTACATATTTACACATTTGCCCCAAAGCTCAGAAATTAAACTTTATCCCTTATTCTTATGTTTTCTAACATGCTGATCATTTTTCCCTTCTATGGCAACATCAAATTCTCACTCTAACTTGTACTTATGAACATTAAGTATTTTTACCGATTAAGCCGTTTTACTCGTTTTCACTTAAAATCACTAAGCAAAAGTTGTTTAACATAATTTCAGACTTCATATTCTATCATAAAACATCAAAATAAACACATTTCACCTATGGGTATTTTTCCAAATATGAACCCTAGCATGAATTATTAATAGAATAAGCTAAATCAAGTTACCGAGACTCTAAAAACGTAAAGAACATTAAAAACGGGGCTTGGATGCACTTACTATGAGCTTGAGAAGTTGAATAAACCCTAGCTATGGTGTTTCCTTGAAAAATTCGGCCTACTTGAAGAAGATGAGCAAAAATTGGCTTTTAATTTTGTTTTTAACTCATTTTAATCACCAAATGACCAAAATGCCCTTAACTTAAAAATATTCTATTTCACCTATTTGATGTCCATTTTTTTCCAGCAAGTTAACCAATGGTCTAGTTACCTTTTAAGGACCTCCAATTTAAAATTTCATAGCAATTAGATATCTCTAGCTTCTAGAACTCAAGTTTTGCACTTTTTACAATTTAGTCCTTTTGACTAAATTGAGTGCTCAAACACCAAAATTTTCGAACGAAATATTTACAAAATCATTTCATAAAGTTGTAGATCATAAAAATATAAGAAAATTAATTTTAATTAATTTTTTTCATCGGACTTGTGGTCCCGAAACCACTATTCCGACTAGGCTCAAAATCAGTCATTACAACTCTCCCCTTTTTAGATTTTTCGTCCAGAAAATCTTACCGTAAAAGAGGTTTGGGTACTGTTTTCTCATGGCTTCCTCTGGTTCCCACGTAGCCTCTTCTACTCCATGTCTTTGCCACAACACTTTCACTAAAGCTATACTTTTATTTCTTAACTGTTTAACCTCTCGAGCCAAAATCTTAATCGGTTCCTCATCATAGGTCATATCCGGTTGAATCTCAATCTCTGTCGGAGAAATCACATGTGAAGGATCAGAACGATAGCGTCGCAACATTGACACATGAAACACATTATGAATTCTTTCTAATTCTACTGGTAAAGCTAGCCGATATGCCACTGGTCCAAGCCTTTCGATAACCTCATACGGCCCAATGAAACGGGGACTCAACTTGCCCTTTCGGCCAAATCTCAAAATCTTTTTCCATGGAGATACTTTCAGAAACACTTTATCACCTACTTGAAACTCAATCTCTTTTCTTTTCAAATCTGCATATGACTTTTGTCGATCCGAAGCAGCTTTTAGACAATCACGGATTACTTTCACTTTCTCTTCAGTTTCTCTAACTAAATCAACTCCGTGAATCTGTTTCTCACTGAGCTCGGTCCAATACAACGGTATGCGACATTTACGTCCATACAAAGCTTCATAAGGTGTCATCTTCAGACTCGATTGATAACTATTATTGTAGGCAAACTCTATTAACGGCAAATATTTCTCCCAACTACCCTGAAATTCCAATACGCAACATCTAAGCATATCCTCAAGTACATGAATAGGTCTTTCTGATTGACCATCAGTCTGAGGATGGAAAGCTGTACTAAAACTCAACTTTGTACCTAAAGCTTCATGTAATTTCTTCCAAAATCGTGAAGTAAATCTCGGATCTCTATCTGAGATAATCGATAATGGTACTCCATGTAGTCTAACTATCTCTGAAATATACAACTCAGCCAACTTGTCAAGTGAATAATCCATACGAACTGGAATAAAATGAGCCGACTTCGTTAGCTTATCAATCACAACCCATACTGCATCTTTCTTTCTCGGTGTCAAAGGCAATCCTGTCACAAAATCCATAGTAACTCGGTCCCATTTCCATTCAGGAACTAATACGGGCTACAATAAACCTGAAGGTACCTGATGTTCAGCTTTTACCTGTTGACAGATCAAGCATCTAGAAACAAATCTGAAATATCTCTTTTCATTCCTCTCCACCAATACATTTTTTTCAAATCATTATACATCTTTGTACTACCTGGGTGAATAGACCAAGAACTGCTATGTGCTTCCTGTAAAACCTTTCAAATAAGATTATCATTCTTTGGTACACATACCCTGTCTCTAATCATCAAACAACCGTCAGATCTGATCTGAAAATCAGACTCTACACCTGACTCGCACTGAACCCTTTTGGCTTGCAACCCACTGTCATCCTTTTGAGCTTCGCAAATTTCTTCAAGAAACATTGGTTTAGCTCTCAACTCAGCTAAAATAGAACCATCACCTGACAAGACCAAACTAGTGTGCAAAGCTCTCAATACAAATAACGATTTTCTACTCAAAGCATCGGCAACAACGTTTGCCTTACCCGGGTGATAATCGATCACTAGTTCATAATCTTTAATCAACTCTAGCCATCTTCTTTGCCTCAAGTTTAGATCTTTCTGAGTCATCAAGTATTTCAAACTTTTATGACCAGTGAATATTCGGCATTTCTCACCATACAAGTGATGTCTCCAAATTTTTAATGCAAACACAATAGCAGCTAACTCTAAATCATGTGTCATATAATTTTTCTCATGTGGTTTTAACTGTCTAGAGGCATAAGCAATTACCCTTCCTTTTTGCATAAGTACACAGCCTAGTCCATTTAAGGATGCATCATCAGTAAATCACAAACTCTTTACCAGGTTACGGTTGTACTAAGGCAGAGCTTGATCAACAATGCCTTTAACTTGTCGAAACTCTGCTGACACTTCTCAGTCCATTCAAACTTAACATCTTTCTGTAGCAATCTTGTCAATGGAGTAGCTATCATGGAAAATCCCTCTACAAATCGTCTATAATAACCGGTAAGACCAAGAAAACTTCTAACCTCTGATACATTCCTGGGAGGCTTCTAATCGACAATGGCTGAAATCTTATTCGGATCAACTTTAATACCTTCACCTGAGACAATGTGTCCGAGAAAACAAACTTCCCGTAACCAGAACTCACTTTTACTAAATTTGGCATAAAGCTGATTATCTCTCAAAATCTGTAAAACTGTTCTCAAATGCTCTGCATGCTCAGTCTCATCATGAGAATAAATCAAGATGTCATCAATAAACACAACTACAAACTTGTCCAAGTAAGGTCTAAAAATTCGGTTCATTAAATCCATGAAAATGGCAGGAGCATTGGTTAAGCCAAATGGCATCACAAGAAACTCATAGTGACCATACCTAGTTGGAAAGCGATCTTGGAACATCGACTCTTTAACTCGTGAATCGATAGTATCCCAGGATCTCAAATCTATCTTAGAAAACACAGTTGCTCCCTTCAATTGATCAAACAAATCATCTATTCTAGGCAGTGGATATTTGTTCTTGATGGTTACCTTGTTAAGTTGTCGATAGTCTATGCACAATCTCATGGAACCGTCCTTCTTTTTTACAAATAACACTGGCGTGCCCCATGGTGAATAGCTAGGTCTTACAAAGCCTTTATCAGTTAATTCCTGTAGCTGAGCTTTCAATTCTTTCAATTCTATCGAAGCCATTCTATAAGGAGCAATAAAAATAGGTGTGGTACCTGGAATTAATTCAATGCCAAACTCAACTTCTCTAATAGGAGGCAAACCAGGTAGTTCTTCTGGGAACACATCAGGAAACTCATTTACCACAGGCACGGATTCAATTTTCAAGTCTGGATCTTTAGTATTCAACACAAAGGCAAGATAAGCTTCACATCCTTTCCTCAAACATTTCTGAGCAGACATAACTGAAATCATGGTAATTGCACTATCTGACTCATCTGAATTAACTCGAAGGATTTCACCATTTTCACATTTCAACTCAATGAATTTCTTTCCACAATTCACTATCGCATCATGTGCAGTTAACCAATCCATACCAAGAATCATATCAAACTCATCAAATGGCAACAGCATGAGATCAGCCGGAAAACAGTAACCTCTAATCATCAAAGGGCATTGTAACGACCCAAACCCGGCACAAACACTATGGCCGAATCTGGTCTGTTACAAGGGAAATATTTTTGAAACCCGTTTAGAAAACCAACTTAAGTTTTGAAAGCCCTTTTTATTTTAGTGGTCTTTCAACAAAAATCATGCTTAGATTTAATTTGAAAATCAATTAAGTTAAGTTATTATAAAGTTTCAAAGGTGCCCGATGGCACGGCAAACATTTTTCGTGTATCTTGAGAAAACATGTGCATTTGAATTTAATATTAATAAAAGTAGTTTAGCAAAGTATTTAAACAACCGAAAGAATAACAAAGATAAAATGTTAGGAGGCCTTATTACATTCAAATAAAACATAACCAATAATGAAATAAAATAACTGAAATTAGAGTCCATTTAAAATCAAGTCCACTGCATGGCCACCTCGAGTCAACCCAGCTCCACATCCGCGATCTACGGGTCACCTGAAAAATGTAAAGGAGAAGGTGAGTCACCAAGACTCAGTATGTAACCCTTCTCCCGGTTTAAAACATTTTCATACACAATATATAACAAATAAACATGCATATTATCATGTGTCCCAGCCTAGCCAGCCATACGCCACTGTCTACCCCGTTGTGGTACCAAACCACTGGTGGTGCCAAACCACTGGTGACATTTAGTCACGATGTGCTACCAAAGCACTGGTGTCCATAGACACAAATCGGGTGATGGGGCCAACCCATCGTGTGATACCAAATCACTGGCAGACGATCCCATATCTCACGTGGGGCCAACCCACGGTGGTATTAACCACAGGGACAAGTCGCTATGAGGTACCAAACCTCTGGAGGTACCAAACCTCTGGTGACCGTAGTCACAGTGTGTTACCAAAACACTGGTGCCCGTCGGCACGATCAATACTGCCCCATCCACTCATCAACCCATATCAAATCATTGTATAACAGATCTCATGCCATCACATATTTAAGCAACATATATTAAACAATGTCATGCTTCCCAAAAGCATTATTATCAATCTCATACTGACAGAGACTTACCGGAATCCTCGCTTGTACCATTAAGGCACCAAATCCATATCTACATAAAGTAGATTTACACACAACAGGCATTTAAGATGATTTATTAATTATTACAAGTGTGTATGTACACACCTGGTTACTAACGCGACTATCAAATCCCGTAGATCAAGATCTAACGCACTAGATCCCCCTTCCTTAACGCTGTTAGAGCACTAGTCACAACCCGAGATATGGGAGATCAAGCCTTCCCCTACAATCGGCCAAAACTAAACGACATAATCATGCTAATCAACCTCTAAGGGTATAACTGTTATTTTACCTACCAAGGGCATTTTCGTAATTTACCTACTAAGGGTATTTTCGTAAATTCACACCTGCAATGGCCTTTCCGAAGGCCTAATGTCGCCACTAGTGACTCAGCTACCATTTCCGGTCGTACCGGACGATTGGGCCTAAAACCCGATTTCGGCCCATCCGGGCCCACATGCTCGTGTGGCCCACCTAGCACAAATCTAGCCACGTATATAAGTTCCACCTAGTCTAGTTCACTATATACTACACAATCACACAATTTACTCATAAGGGCCCAAGGGCCCATTGGGCCCACTTCGGCCCATCACGGCCCAAGTAGCCCAACCCACGAATGCTACTGATGGCCTCAACTATCGCGTTGAAGCCCCACACGTGCGCTCACACGCTCGTGTGGCTACTATTGCCGTGATCGGCACTTCGGCATTTGCCGCTCTACAGCTAGAGTAGAGAGAGTTACACACCTGATAGGACTCTGGGGCTAATCCGCGCTCCGACCACTCTTGTGCCCAAACGCCCTACAAGATGTGTTTACTCTCCTCCTAGGATGCTCCTTATATAGCTAGCTCTTCACCTTCATTCTTTGTGTCTTTCCGATGTGGGATCCTTCACAAGTAGAGTTTAAATTCAATGAAACTCTTCCCGTCTGCATCATAAAATAAATACTCCCTTGCTTCTCACGAGATTCGAACCCAGGCTCCCTTGCAACATAATCCACGCTGCTAACCACTTGGCCACAAGCTCCTCTTGTGTCTTAAACCATGCGCAACTAAATATAAACTATGGCCCAAATTCTAAGATCCAAGTAAAAAGAAACCAAAATGCAAAAGCCAAGACTTGAACCTTGGACCTCCTTCCTTCCTTGTGGCGTCACTCCCTTGTCTCTTATGTGGCGTCACTTTGCCACTACACCACACACTCCTTTTGTGTTATTTTTCTTCATATTTTATTCTTAAGCCCTATCTGCCAACTTCCAGGGTTTTTTTCACCTAAAACCAAAATTTTCCCAAAGCCAATATTTGATCCCGGGACTTCATAGAAGCCCTCTAACATTCCAAAATCACTTATCCAATAGGTCTAACTAGCATTTAAGCCGATCTCTTGTTCTCCAAAAATTTAAACGCTAGTACGCCTAAGGCCCATTGGGCTCAATTCTCCTAGGCCCAATTTCGGGATGTTACAAATCCACCCTCCTTAAAGAAATTTCGTCCTCGAAATTTCCAACTAACTAACAGTCGTACATCCTAACCTACCATACTACGCTCTTGCTGCGCACTCTGATCTTAATAAAACTAATATACTTTTAACTAGAATTTAAAACTCCTACCCATACTCAAAAACACCTAGCAATTAAAATAGACGAATATTTCATACACTCCCAACTCTATGTCTAACATCTCGACTTATCTGATTTAAAAGTTTTATGGGTTAGTTGTTATTCCACTGTCTTTAAAGCACAGTCTTATGGAAAATTCTTATTAAAGGAGTTTTGTTTTCGCTAGTCCATAGCGTCCTAACAGTTTCAGTCTCTAGGGTAGTCCACTATTACTAATCATTCAAATCTTATAACATCAAAAATCACAAACATTAGTAAGGGGTACTTACCTGGGCGGATCAGTGCCGGAGACTCGCTGCCATGCTGACTAAAACCAAAACCATTTTTCAAAAAGGCCTACCAAAACTTTTTGGGCCTTGGGCCCCCACAGCCGAGCTTTGAATTGGGCTCTGATACCAATTTGTAACATCCCCAAACCCGGCCCATTCACTACGACCGAATCTGGGTATGTCACTGGGGAAAGTCGGTTGAAAATTCTTTCTGACTTATAATAAAACATTGTAGTTTGTTGAATTTTGGAAAAAAAACATATCCATTAAGACTTATGAGTAAAACTTTGTTATTGAAAACTTATTCATTTTTAAAACTTTAGTATATAAACTAATTTGAATAAATAGGTTGCAAACCATAAATTATTTTCACATAGCAATTTAAAATAATTAACCCGTAGTTAAAGTAATACTAAGTAATAAAATGGCATTTATTACAACCCAACAATGCAAATAAAATCCTTATATCAAAATCATGCATAAAATTTCTAATCAGACTAAATCGAGGCGCTAGATATGAGTTCTAGGGGGGGCGTGGTCGTATTTCTCGTGGACGCGGTAGAGGCAGGATGGCAGCATCGGAACCGATGTGGTCAGTGGTATCGTTATCTTCGTGGAAGAAGCCCCGATAGCTGAGGAAGTCAAAAGAGCTGAGGGGCGGAGTAGAGATAGAATAAGGAATCGGAGCGAGAGGAGCTCGGGGTCGCCAGAACCATTTGGGAGGTCTCAGAAAAGACCGAGGGTCGAGGCATCTGCTCGTGTTTCTAAGTTAGTTGTTGGGAACCCAGATCGTCCGTGTGCTCAGTGCGGAAGGTATCACGTGGGCGAGTACTGGAATCGTGTTCGGGCATGTTTCAGATGCCAGTCCAAGTCGCATCTGGTTAAGCATTGTCCCCTAGATCCGAATAGGACTCGGGCAGTGGGTCAAAGTGTTGTGCAGCCGGGCAGAGGTGGTTAGCGAGCGACAAGAGGTCGGGGCCCGAACCATGGAGGAAATGGTTTCGGTCGAGGCTGTGGCGCTTTGATTCGTCGGAAAGAGGATAGTGATGTGCCGGATGTGTCAGCGGGTAAGCTTCTCTTGTTTGGATTATTCCTTGTTGTTTTGATCGTTTTGGTGGCTGTTTGTTGTTGTGTTAGCAGAGTATCTAAGAACTCGAGTATAGACTTAGAAAGTACGCCTAGAGAGTGGGTTAGCTCTTGGAGATCAGAGTGCGCAGCGATAGTGTAAGTTTGGAGAGTTAGGACGTAGACCGTTAGTCTAGCCAAGTAATTTCGAGGACGAAATTATTCTAAGGAGGGTAGAATTGTAACACCCTGGTTTAGGGGCTGTGCGGATTGGGTTTAAATCAAGTGTTAGTTGGTTTTTGGGAGTGCTTGGATGAGTTTTAGGGGTTTTAGAAATGTTTGGATGAAAGGGGAAGAGTTTGGAAAAGTTTGGATTTTTGGTGTGAAAAGGGGATCGGGCCAAAGGAGGTTTTAAGGATTATTTTTGGTAATTTATGGCACAAGCAAGGCTTTGGCAAGGTGGCTGTGCGCGCTGCTTTAGGGGCTGGGGGTAGCGCCTTGAGGGTCTTGGGTTCGATCCAAGAAGGCAGCAGTTGGGTTTTAATTTTTGGGATTATGGCGTTGCAGGGTAGAAGGCCTTAAATTATTTTGGGGCGCGAATGGGGCACAAGAAGCAGCTTGTCCAGGTGGTTCTCGTGCGGCGCATAGGAGTTGGAGGGGAGCGGAGGCGCAGGTTCGAGCGCCTTGAGAAGCATTTTGGGCGTAATTTATTTTATGCGGTTATGGGGCTGGGCTAGGAAGGGTTAAGATTAATTGGTGTGGCTTTTTGTCATAAAAAGCAAAGTGGCCGAGTGGCCTAGGCGCTGGAGGTAAGGGTGTAGCAGCTTGGTCCCAGGTTCGAACCTGGAGGGTGGCGTTGGAGTTTATTTTTATTCTTTTTGGATTTTGCAGCAGTGGACGGCACATGCAGATTAAATTAGATGATAAGGATAAGCTTAAGTATTGTTTTGAATTAGAAATTTGGCTGGTGGGTGGTTTGTTGTTTTATTATTTTAGATAATTATAGTTTTTTTTAATTAGTTTAAATTAGAGATAGGATGTGGATAGGATAATGGGGGGATTTGTTTAATTCAAATGGAATTGAATTTGTGGCTTGAATTGGTTCCAGGAGGTGGCCGACTATGGGGATTTTCAATTGGGTGTATGTGGCCGGTTTTGGAGGTTTTTAGGAAGGAGAATGCCGAAATTCCCTTAGGCATTTTGGAGGTTTCGGCCATTTTTGTTTGTGTACCCAAAAGCCGATTTTTCTCAAAGCAACTCTCTCTCATTTTTCACTTTTTGGAACCAAAACCTTGTGTAGCCGAATGTTTCTTTTCACTTCTTCTTGCTATTTCATTTGAGTAAGCCGAATATGGTGATCCTTCTTTCTCACATTTCTTTTCTTTACAACTTTGATGCCGAACCCTCATTATCTTCTTAGCCGAATGCTTCATGTCATTATTGCCATTTCTTTAAGCCGAAACCATGGTACTTTGTGCTCCTAAAATTCATCTTCTTTTCTTAATACCATCTTACCGAAATTGTACTCTATTAGCACATATTTCTTTTACTTCACTTTTAAAATCCTAGCCGAATCCCTCCCTGGTATTGCCGAAATTCCTTTCTAGCATTTGTTCTTATTTTGGCCGAATATTAACCCTTCACCTAGTAGTTCTCTTGGCCGAATATTGGAGTGGGGTGGACCTCTGTTGTGTAGTGCTCAATCAGGTTTAGAATAAGGGCAATCGAGATTTCAAAGCAGTCGATCGAAGTCGATATCTGTTGGTGATCAATTGGTAGGTATTGGTAAGTAGTGGTTGGTTTACCCTTTTAAGTTTCGTTAAGTCAAGTTGCAAAGGACTAACTGTTTGCTTGTTTAGGGGTTGGTCGATTGTCTAAGGAGAACCACTGTTGGTTCCGGTTTTGGTAGGAAACCAAACCTATAGCAAGGAGCAAGGTTGTGGAGGTTATCAAGGGACTTAGTTGGTTCTTTGGTTAAAGCTTGCAGGTGTGTACACACACACACTCTTCTAGTAATTTATATGCTTATTAAATTGTGTGTATATTTACACACTTATCTGTTATGGTATTTATATATATGATGTGTGTGGTTTGTTCCATGGAAAGGTGGATTGAATACCATTATGGTATAAGGCACGGGGTCAGGTAAGTCCCTGTTATAATGCTTTTGGTAAGCATGATGCATCTGTTACGTGTGCTATGATGTTGGATGGCTGATAAATCACATGTATGTTACTAATCAAGTATGTGGGTATATGTCTATTAAAATGCATATCATTGTTTATGTGGGTTGTACGAGTGGAGGGGGCAGTGATATTTTGTCTTGTGAGCACCGATGTTTTGGTAACACAACTTTGTGACTTTGGGTCACCAGAGGTTTGGCACCTCCAGAGGTTTGGCACCTCAGCGTCTCGTCCCCATGGTTTCGCACCACAGTGGGTGTGCCCCATAAGGCGGTATTGAGGGATTGACGCCAGTGATTTGGTATCACACGATGGGTTGGCCCCATCACTCGATTATTGTGACTACGGTCACAAGTGGTTTGGTACCACATTTGTGTCTTTGGGACACCAGAGGTTTGGCACCTCATTGCGACTCGTCCCTGTGGTTTGACACCACCGTGGGTTGGCCCCACTTGAGATATGGGATCGTCTGCTAGTGATTTGGTATCACACGATGGGTTGGCCCCATCACTCAATTATTGTGACTATGGTCACCAGTGTTTTGGTAACACAACTTGTGTCTTTGGGACACCAGTGGTTTGGCACCACATTGATGATAATGTGTCTTTGGGACACCAGTGCTTTGGTAGCACATTGTGACTATATGTCACCAGTGGTTTGGCACCACCAGTGGTTTGGTACCACACGGGGTAGAGAAAGGTGTTGGGGATGGCTAGGTTGGGTGCATATTAATTGGATGCATGATGAGCATGATTATGTTCTATATGATGTTTTGCTAATCCGGGAAAAAGGGTTGCACACTGAGTCTTGGTGACTCACCTTTTTCCTTTAACTTTTCAGGTAGTGCGTAAAGCTGGACCGGGATCAGAGAGGACAAGGTGGCCCATGCCGAAGATGATGATTTAATATTTTATGCTTGATTTTGATATAAGGATTTTATTTGCATTGTTGGGTTGTAATAAATGCCATTTTATTACTTAGTATTACTCTAACTACTGGTTAATTATTTTAAATTGCTATGTGAAAATAATTTATGGTTTGCAACCTATTTATTCAAATTAGTTTATATACTAAAGTTTTAAAAATGAATAAGTTTTCAATAACAAAGTTTTACTCATAAGTCTTAATGGATATGTTTTTTTTCCAAAATTCAACAAACTACAATGTTTTATTATAAGTCAGAAAGAATTTTCAACCGACTTTCCCCAGTGACATACCCAGATTCGGTCGTAGTGAATGGGCCGGGTTTGGGGATGTTACAGGCATTTTTTACATACTTTGTTTACTAATACATGCTGACCAAATGGATTTGATACTTTAATCACAAATTTCGTAAACTCTATGGGCATGTTCATACTAGGCACTAATTTCATGTAAACATAGGAATGGGTTGAACCCGGATCAATCAAAGCAATAACATTAATATCATGAAGAGAAAATGTACCCGTAATTACATCGGGGGAAGATGCCTCTTCACGATTACGAAGAGCATAAGTCCTTGCGGTTGCTTTAACATCTGATCTCGTTGCTGTATCTCTAAATGCACCTCTACCTGCCCCTACTTCTGGATTTCTCTGATGTCTGCCTCTAACGGGGGCATTACCTGATCTTGCACTCGATATTACTTCTCTTTTAACCATTTCGGGACACTCCCGAATGAAATGATTCGGTGCACCACATCGGAAACAACCAATCTCAGTTGCTCGACATTGACCTGGATGACGTCGACCACATTGAGGACACTCGGGTCTATCAGGTTGAATACTGCCAACACTCGCAATCGAAGTGGTTTGAGCTTTTGGATCCATAAACCTTCCACCTCTGTTTCGGCTAGAATACCCGGCTGAAAAATTAGATCTCGTAGAGAACTCTCTAGGCCTCTTGGATGTAGACTGAAATGACTTACTCATCTGTCTTTTCTTCGAGTCTTGCATCTCAATTTCAGACTTATCCTTTCTTTTTAATAATTCTTCTGCCTTACAGGCTCGTTCAACTAAAGCAACAAACTCTTTTATCTCTAGAACACCAACTGACAGTCGGATATCATCATTGAGCCCATCTTCAAATCTTTTGCACATGATAGCCTCTGTAGAAACACACTCTCGAGCATAATTGCTGAGTCGGACAAATTCAAGTTCATAGTCGGTCACAGTCATCTTACCTTGTTTTAACTCAAGAAACTCTTTTCTTTTCTGGTCAATAAACCTGTGACTGATATACTTCTTACGGAACTCCTCCTGAAAGAAATCCCAAGTAACTCTTTCTTTTGGTACTACTGATACAAGTGTCTTCCACCACTGGTAGGCTGAATCTCTAAGAAGTGACACTACACATTTAATACACTCTTCCGGTGTGCAGGATAACTCGTCAAAAACTCTAATAGTATTTTTGAGCCAAAATTCAGCTTTTTCTACATCATCATCTTTGGTAGCCCGAAACTCTTCAGCCCCTTGTTTTCTGATCTTGTCAACGGGTGGCTTCTCTCTTCTGATTGTGTCTGTGACTGGGGAAGCTACATGGGTGGTTTGTGGATCATGAGGGGGTGGAGGCCTAACAGCGGGGTTCGTACGAACGAACTCAGCAAACCATTCATTCAAAGCTTGGAAGAAGGCTTCTCGAGCCTCTCCTCCCTGACTAACTGTAACGGGCCTTTCATGACTATCTTGTGGCACTGTCCCTTCAGCGAGAGTGGGTGCACTACTCTCTACATCATCTGCACCAGCTCATTCGAGATCCATAACTATAAAAGAAAAACATTTTTAAATCATCAAGAGTCGTCACACTATCAAAATATAAATATGGCATGTATAGATAGACTCTTACTCATACTAAATATTTCGAAAACTGACTAAACCTTGCTCTGATACCAACAAATGTAACACCCCTTACCCGAGACCATTGCCGGAGTCAAGCACGAGGCATTACTAGACTTAACTTACTAGCTCTGGGCATAAAAATTGAAACTGTTCGTCTGCATCATGTTCACTAAATTGACTACAACTCGAGTTACGAAACTCAAAATTAAGATATGTAAATTTTCTATGAAACTAGACTCATATATCTTCTTACCATAATTTTTCCAGAATTTTTGGTGTGGCCAATTACTACAGTTTATTAGTTAAAGTCTCCCCTGTTACACAGTTTGACAGTTCTAACCCCTCTTCACTAAAAATCAATTATCTCATAATATACAACTCTTTTTCCTACACCGTTTCTTTCATATAATAATAGACTCAATAAGATTTAATTCTATATCTCATGCACAACCTAATTCCATTTCTACTATTTTTGGTGATTTTTCAAAATCACATCACTGCTGCTGTACAAACTGTTCCCCTGCATATACTTACATAATTTCTTTCTAATAATTATCAACTAGGCATTACATAAAGTCCAAAACATACTCTTCATTAGACATTTCAATAGATAATCATTACCATACATTTACAAGCCAATCTTAAGCCATATCATAAGGTTATACACACAAGATAGTTAAGTCCCTATACATGCCATAACTTAAAACGTTTGAGTCACAAAATACCGATATAATCCTTTGATAGTGTGTAACGATCTCCGACGTCCTTTCGATCCCCGAGTTGGCTTGTAATACTATAAAAAAAATAAAGAATGGATGTAAGCATAAAGCTTAGTAAGTTTACATGTAAATAGATAACAACATTCTTAATGAATTATCTTATGTTTTTCTTATCAAAATCACTTAAGCTTTTAACTCAATATACTTAAAACTTGTATACTTGCCTTACCTTTTAACATAAATTTATCTTACCTTACCTTTTTAGCTTGGACTTGCCTTACCTTTACTTTGGTATATTCTTTGAATTTTCCCGTTGAACCACTTGGAATACTAAGGATACGCGGGTACCTTTCCTTATGAAACTTAACCATTGCCATGTCTTGACATGGTCTTACGTGGTATCCTTGCCTTATGAACTCACCAATGCCATGCCTTGGCATGGTCTTACATGGGACCTTTGCCTTATAGTAACATATCAATGCCATGTCTTGACATGGTCTTACATGATTTCCTTAAACCCTAATGTCATGACATTTGTATCCTACACATTCCTAAGGTTCAACCAGAACTTTCTGAGATAGCTTTTCCATCCATTCATACTTGAGTCTTTAAATAATAAATTTACAGAATAAATATGTAAATGCTGAAATTTAATAATATTAAATGTAAAATAATAGAATATTGTATTTATTTACTGCAAACTTACCTCGAAACAAAATACGATCAACTATATCGTTTTAATCCTCTATCTTTTTCTTTCCTCGATCTAACTCTGGATTCCGTTATTCTTGATCTATAATAGCAAATTTGCTTATTTAATACTCACATTCATCAAAACAGTCCTTAATTATTAAATTTAGCAAAATTACAATTTTGCCCTTAAACTTTTACATATTTACACATTTGCCCCAAAGCTCGGAAATTAAACTTTATCGCTTATTCTTATGTTTTCTAACATGCTGATCATTTTTCCCTTCTATGGCAACATCAAATTCTCACTCTAACTTGTACTTATGAACATTAGGTATTTTTACCGATTAAGCCGTTTTACTCGTTTTCACTTAAAATCACTAAGCAAAAGTTGTTTAACATAATTTCAGACTTCATATTCTATCATAAAACATCAAAATAAACACATTTCAACTATGGGTATTTTTCCAAATATGAACCCTAGCATGAATTATTAATAGAATAAGCTAAATCAAGTTAGGGACTCAAAAGCGTAAAGAACATTAAAAGCGGGGCTTGGATGCACTTACTATGAGCTTGAGAAGTTGGATAAACCCTAGCTATGGTATTTCCTTGAAAAATTCGGCCTACTTGAAGAAGATGAGCAAAAATTGGCTTTTAATTTTGTTTTTAACTCATTTTAATCACCAAATGACCAAAATGCCCTTAACTTAAAAATATTCTATTTCACCTATTTGATGTCCATTTTTTTTCCAGCAAGTTAACCAATGGTCTAGTTACCTTTTAAGGACCTCCAATTTAAAATTTCATAGCAATTAGATATCTCTAGCTTCTAGAACTCAAGTTTTGCACTTTTTACAATTTAGTCCTTTTGACTAAATTGAGTGCTCAAACACCAAATTTTCGAACGAAATATTTACAAAATCATTTCATAAAGTTGTAGATCATAAAAATATAAGAAAATTAATTTTAAGTAATTTTTTTCATCGGACTTGTGGTCCCGAAACCACTTTTCCGACTAGTCTCAAAATCGGGCTGTTACAAGAAGCATTTTGAAAGAAAATCTTAGGCCTTATTACAACATTTAACCCAAAATAGTAGAGTAATAAAATAAACAAGAAAGAAGTCTGAAGTCTAAATAAACCATTTCTGAAGTATGGTCTCCATCGAGTCATCCATGGCCCAAGTCCACGTCACTGAGCATTACTTGAGAAGGTTAAGAGAAATGGGGGTGAGTTACAAGAACTCAGTGTGTAATCCCCTTACCATCATCTACTGGGTCGGTACACACATAGCAATATTTTGGGCCTAAGCCTATTTACAATTATAACATAATAACATGTATATGATATGCATATGATATGCAAATCCCAAACCAAACCTAATTTCCATCCGCTACACACCACCCGTACCAACCAGCACACCTGTGGGGATCAAGTCAACCCACCCCGCCAACACACCAATCACAGGCATAAAGCCATTTAAAATGTTTGTGGCAGAGCCACCGAACTAGATTGTGACAGAATCACCGAACTAGATTGTGGCAGAGCCACCAAACTGGATTGTGACAAAGTCACCGAACTAGATTGTGACAGAGTCACCGAACTAGATTGTGGCAGAGCCACCGAACTGGATTGTGACAGAGTCACCGAACTAGATTGTGACAGAGCCACTAGCACTTCTCTTCAATTTTATCCCAACTCATGCAATCATGTATGCATATACAAAGCATAACAATATTCATAGCATAATTTCAACATAAGGCCCATAACACAAGTTGGCTCATTAAGCAATCTAGCAAATTTGGCCATTAAACGATCTAGCAAATTTGGCCCATTAATCGATCTAGCAAATTTGGCCCATTAAACAATCTAGCAAATTTGGCCCATTAATCGATCTAGCAAATTTTACATTTGGCCCATATAACAAATATCACATTTGGCCCATATAGCAAATATAACATTTTGGCCCATAAAGGGTATTTTCGTAGTTTGGTCCATAGGGACATTTCGTAATTCGGCCCATTAGGGGCATTTTCGTAACTCGGCCCGTAAGGGCATTTTCATAATTCAGTAATCGTACCCACTAAGGGTAATTCGGTAATTTACTCTCTAAGGGTAATTCAGAATTTTTACCCACCAAGGGTAATTCGGTAATTTTCGCAACCCAAAGGTATTTCAGTAATTTACCCTCTAAGGGTATTTTGGTAATTTCGCAACCCAGGGGTATTTCGGTAATTTACCCTCCACGGGTATCTCGATAATTTCGCAACCCAAAGGTATTTCGGTAACTTACCCTCCAAGGGTATTTCGGTAATTTCACAACCCAAGGGTATTTCGGTAATTTACCCTTCAAGGGCATTTGGTAATTTTTACAAGCCAAAGGTATTTCAGTAATTTACCCTCTAAGGGTATTTTGGTAATTTTCACAACCTAAGGGTATTTTAGTAATTTTTACAACCCAAGGGTATTTCAGTAATTTACCCTCCAAGGGTATTTTGGTAATTTCACAACCCAAGGGTAATTCAGTAATTTACCCACTAAGGGTAATTCGGTAATTTGCCCTTCAAGGGTAACTCGGTAATTTACCCTCCAAGGGTAATTCGGTAGTTTTACCCACCAAGGGTAATTCAATAATTTATCTTTTAAGGGTAATTCAGTAATTTACCCTCCAAGGGTAATTCGGTAGTTTTACCCACCAAAGGTAATTCGGTAGTTTTACCCACCAAGGGTAATTCGGTAATTTACCCTCCAAGGGTAATTCGGTAGTTTTACCCACCAAGGGTAATTCAGTAATTTTACCCTCTAAGGGTAATTCGTTAATTTACCCACCAAGGGTAATTCGGTAGATTTACCCACCAATGGTAATTCGGTAATTTTACCCTCTAAGGGTAATTCGGTAATTTACCCTACAAGGGTAACTCGGTAGATTTACCCACCAAGGGTAATTCGGTAATTTCATATTTAACGATGTTTTCGAAGATTCACTATCGCCTTGAGTGATACAGAACTCTATTTGGGTCTCTACGGAACTATTGAGTCAAAATCCATTTTAGGCCCAAACGGGGTAATTTCGCAACTAAAACTTAACTAGTAATTTGGGGCATACAAATTTAAACTGTCTATTTGCGTCATACTAACTAAATTGGCTATAACTCGAGTTAGAAAACTCAAAATCTAGATCCGTAAAATTTCCTTGAAACTAGACTCATGTATCTTCTTACTGTAATTTTTCCAGAATTTTTAGCCTAGCCATTTAGTATAGTTTATTCATTAAATTTTCCCTTGTTTTACTATCCAATGATTCTAACCTCTCTTAACTTAATCTCAAATATCTTACTTTACGATTTTCATATACTTCTCCCACTTGTTTCTTTTGAAAATAGGTTCATTAAGGAATCCATACATATCAATTATAACTCTTAATTCACTTTGTACAATTTTATACTATTTTTCCAAGACAGGACAGAATACCCCGAAGTCATTCAGAACCAGTCTCACTAAAATTAACATATCTCAGAATATAATATTCCTTTTCCTTCTCCATTTCTTCCATATTAAAATAGACACAGTAAGATTTAATATGTTATCTTATTCACTTTGTAATTCCTTTTATCCTATTTTTCATGATTTTTCAAAAACACGTTACTGCTTCTAACTGAAACTGTCTTATTACAAAAGTGATCACGAATGCCGGTTTTTAGTTTTCTTCGGTATTTCGACCGATTAATAACATATTTCATACAAACTTTCAGAGAAGTGTGAGATTACACACTATTTCAGATATGTATATGGAAGGGTATGAGATTACACACCTTATTCGGACTATAAAAGGTAGTTTTTTTTTTGTTTTTTTTTTGTATTTTTATATTATATATTTAGACTATAAAAGAACTAATAATCAAAGAAAGAAAACATCTTTATTTCTCTCACTTGCTTCATCTTCTTCACGAACACAAAGGGGAAAGAAAGAAAATTTAAGCTTCCATAGTTTCGGTCATTGCATGTTAATCATGATGCCTGGTCAATGCCGTCCACTATCTTGGAGTTAAAGGCCAATTTGCAACTTAAATTCCATGCAAAATAAAACCATTTAAATTTGGCCCTAATTTCCATAATAGCTATTTTCGTCCTTACTCAATTTAATCCTTCTCTTAAATTAGCTACTCAAACATACAAATAATTCTACGATATTTTAACACATGCTCAAACATGCAACATAGATATCAGTTAAAGTATTAAAATATTTTCTTCTAGTTCGGATTCGTGGTTCCGAAACCACTGTTCTGATTAGGGTCTAAATCGGGCTGTTACAATCTTTGATACTCAAATCAACTATTCTGTTTTTGTATCTTGTATTCGAAATATCCTTTTTTTCTTTTATCAAAAAATTCCCCTATTACATTCTTTTCCTTCGGTTTTTATAACCGAATTTGAGGAAAAAAGAAGCAGAAATTAAAATACAATAGATTTCTCCTTTTTTGCTACCATTGTTGTCTGTTGTGTGTTAGAAGTAAAAGTAAGCATTATATGAAATATATATATATATATAAATCATTAAATTTCATATATTTGCTATCTAAACAATAAATATAAGGGAATAACTTACATAAAAATATCCTAAAAACGAAGCTTTTTAGGCACTAATAAATTTTTTCCACATCATCAAATTTTAAAAATATGAAATTATTGCTTTACATCCATCTATAGAGAAATTATTTTATGGACCCTTCCCACCACATTATTCATAGTCTATTTCTAATTATTTAATTACATTTAAATAACTTTTCATGTCGTTGACACATGATTTTGATAATCTCGAACCTTGAATAAAAAATATAAAACCCTAAACCTAAACCTCGAACTCGTAACCCAAAACCATTGAACATTGAACCTTGAACTCGAATCCTAAACCCTTGAACCATAAACCTAAACCCTAAACTCAAAATATGTGAACCTTAAACTCCAAATTCGTAAACCCTAAATCTTAAATCTTAAAGCTTAATCTTTAAATCTCAAACTCAAACCCTAAACCTCGGGGTTCAGTGTTTAAGGTTCAAGGTTCGAGGTTCTGGGTTCAAGGGTAAAATAATTACCAAAATTATGTGTCAATGACATGAAAAAAATTGCACAAAATTATTATTTTAAATTGGTTGCACAAAAATAAAAAAATATTAACTTATGGAAAAAATAAAATGATTAAAATTTGTAAAAGAAGAAAAGATTAGTTTATAATTTTTAAAATTAATTATTTTAAGTAATTTAATTAAAGTTAAATTAAGTTGGAGAAGACATTAGATACAAATGAGTGTATAATAATATTTTGTTATCTTTAAAATTTACTCACTTATTTCCATAAGTTTTGATGCCTCTTACTATTTCCATAAGTTTTGATGCCTCTTACTATTTCCCCTTAATAGGCTTAAACAATAACTTTCATTAAGGCCCAACTTGAACCCGAAACTTCATAGAACCCCGTAACTTTCTAAAATCATCTTCTTAACAAGTCCAACTTGAAATAATGTCATTCTCTTATTCTCAAAAATTTTAAACACTCCTACTCCCAAGGCCTAATGGGCCCAATCTTACTATGCCCAATTTCGGGATGTTACATATACAATATACTAATATAAATATAGTAATAATAATAATAATAATAATATTGATGCAAAATTATATATAATATAATAATATAATATAGTGATAATAATAATAGTGGTAATAATAGTATGGCAAATATAGTAATAATAATAATGATAATCAAGTTAGTTAGACAAAATAATGATAAAATATGTACACAATAGTATAATGACGTTAACAACAGTAGTAATATAATAACAAAAGGACTGAAAGATTGCAAAATAACTAAAAGGGGGATCTAATTGCATCTAACGCGAGAGTCTGGGGTCAATTTGAAACCAAAAAAAGATAAAAGGGGCTAAACTGTAACGCGCGCGTGACCTAAAGGGACCTAAATAAAAAATAAACCCATTGACTGAAACGACGACGTTCGCATGCGGACTAGATTGAAACGAAAAACAAATTTTTGGGTAAAATCATGAAGAACAAAAACTGATTGCAAAGCTAGAAAAAGGGGGAGGGGCTAAATGTGAAATAAGACCCTCCATAAAGAAAACGCGCGGATCCTGTCGGGTCGGGTTGTCCATGCGTGGGTCAGAGGCCCAAAACGGTGCCGTTTTGGGCATCTAAAGGGGGTGCCAAAACGCACCGTTTTGGTCCACTATATAAGGCATATTTTTTTTGTTTCCTTCATTTCTCTCCTTGGTTTTTTTTTTTTGAAAACTGATTCTCTCTTTTCCTTTTCTCTGCAGATCTGACCTCTGGCGAGGGGTACACCGTGGATACCGCCGTGCGGTGGCCGGTAAAGTAAAACTTCTCCCTTTTTTTTTGTTTCATTTTTTTATATATATGTATATATATCTGTATATATTTTGATTGGGTAATAAATAAAAAGGAATCGAAATGACGAATGAAAAAAAAAAACAAAAAAAAGGCGAAATCACCTTCGAACTTTTCCGATCTGACTCTTATGCGTTTCAGATTCTTCTTTGTTTGACCTTTACTGTTATTTTTGTGTTTTTGAATCTGTTTTTTCATTGATCGAAGAAGCCAAAAGCCCTTTTTACGAGATCTGTCTTTGGTTTTATAACCGATCCTTGATAAAGAAAAACAAACAAAAATAAAATACAATAGTTCCCCTTTTCGTTGTGCTCTCTTTTTTCTTTTTTCTTTTATTGCAGGGGGCCGAGTATAGTGGGGGAGTGGCGATGTTGGCGCATGATGGGCGCAGTGCTTTGGTGGCGAGCAGTGGTGATGTGAGTGGCGGCTGAGTGGAGTTGCGGCACCTAGGGTTCCTGGAACCCTAGGTTTCTGAAAAGTTTTGTTTTTCTTTGGGCCATTTGGGCTACTTGTAATTGGGCTTATTGGGTCTAGATCTAGTTTGGAGCCCAGACAAATTTGGGCTTACACATATATGCTATCCCTCATCTTTAATATTCAAACTTTGATTTTAGCTGCAGCCATGATGAACTTGAAACAACTTCAGGTTTTGACCTTCTTTTACTGCTTTTTAATCCTGATTTCTTCCCTAGTACAAGGGATCTTAATATATATGGCGTTGGTAGATCTTCTAGCCGCTGATTTCATGAACCCAAAGTTACAAAACAATGGGATACTTCAAGTTGGAGCCAGTGTTTCTCTTCTCCTCGGGGCTGGTCTTATGTCTCTCTTGGCTGTTTGGGCTTAAAAGTAGTAAATGATATATTAAACCTTAAAAGCATTTAAATTTAAAGTAAAAATATATTGAGTTTGTGGGATTGAGTTTCCAAATAGATTGAGTTTGTCTGATTGACGTTCAAAGGTATTGGAATTGGGCATAATGTTGCACTCTGTGATCATAGGGATATCATTGGGTGCTTCAGAAAGTCCAAAGACTATAAAACCTTTGGTGGCAGCACTCACCTTTCATCAGTTCTTCGACGGCATGGGACTTGGCGGATGCATTTCTCAGGTAAAATAATTACCAAAATTATTTTTATTTTAAATTGGTTGCACAAAAATAAAAAAATATTAACTTATGGAAAAAGTAAAATGATTAAAATTTGTAAAAGAAGAAAAGATTAGTTTATAATTTAAAAATTAATTATTTTAAGTAATTTAATTAAAGTTAAATTAAGTTGGAGAAGACATTAGATACAAATGAGTGTATAATAATATTTTGTTATCTTTAAAATTTAAAGACATGACATTATTTTATTGGTACCTAAAAACTATACTTTTTAGGATGATCTTAATATAATTTATTGTAGATTAATTGTTTCTTCAAATTAAGAAAATAATCTTTTATTCTATTTTTTCCTATTTATCTTTTAGGTTTTATTTAAGGAAAAAAATAAAAGAGTTTTTAGAGTATTGGTATCATTATACTATATCATTCATATCATGTTAATGCTTGCCTTAATGGTATATCTTTTTTTTCTTAAAAATGATCTAAACAATCTCTTTGTCTATATATATATATATATATATATATATATATATATATATATATATATATATGTATATGTATGTATCATCTTTAATATTCAAACTTTGATTTCAGCTATCTCTCATCTTTAATATTCAAACTTTGATTTCAAATTGCAGACCATGATGAACTTGAAACAACTTTGAGTGTTTTGACCTTTTTTTGCTGCTTTTTAATCCCGATTCCTTCCCTAGTGCAAGGAGAATGTACCTGTGAACCAGAAGAAGAAGATGGCAATAAGTCTCTAGCGCTTAAATATAAGATAGCTCGCTATACCCTCCATCCTCGTTATGGAGCCATCGGTGTTTGCTTCCTCCGCTAGGGAAAGTCATCGAGGCTTTACTAAAAATATTTTTTCTTAATCAAAGCTTTTGCCACGGTGTGATATTGTCCACCGGCTTCATCCATGTTCTTAGGATGCCACCGAAAGCTTAACATCTCCTTGCCTCGGTGAGAATCCTTGGGAAAGTTTCCGTTCACGGACCGTTGGCTATGACGGCGGCCATTGGCACATTGATGGTTGATGTGTTTGCTACATCTCATTACACCAAACCTAACCTTCACAAAACCCAATGAGAACCACGAGGGTGATGAAGAGAAACAGAGCAAACCGAAGATCATCTCGCATGTTCATACTCATGCCACCCATGGCCATTCTCACGATTCTGTTTCTATGCTTGAGGTGCAGATCCATTTCGGCTCCTTCGGCATCGAGTAGTATCTCGAGTAAATTTTATTTCATCAATCGTGATTTTGGTTTTTGTTATTTTTTCTATATTTTTCAGAATCATTTTGTCCGATTGACGTTCAAAGGTATTGGAATTGGGCATAATGGTGCACTCGTGATCATAGGGATATCATTGGGTGCTTGAGAAAGTCCAAAGACTATAAAACCTTTGGTGGCGGCAAGACTCACCTTTCATCGCTTCTTGAAGGCATGGGACTTGGCGGATGCATTTCTCGAGTAAATTCAAACCCATGCTTAAGACCTACTCTTTGTCGAGTTTGTTGTATTCATTAGCATTGAATGGTTTTAAAGGCTAAATTCAAGGGTCGATCGGTTGCAATCATGTCACTATTTTTCTCACGACAACACCGTAGGAATCGCTATAGGAATAGCAATAACAAATGCATACGATGAGAAACAAAATTTCAAGGGCAATCGATTGTGGAAGGATTATTGAACGCGGCATCATCCGGGATCTTAATATACATGGCGTTGGTGGATCTTCTAGCCGCTGATTTCATGAACCCAAAGTTACAAAACAATGGAATACTTCAAGTTGGAGCAGTGTTTCTCTCTCTCCTCGGGGTGGTCTTATGTCTCTCTTGGCTATTTGGGCTTAAATTCGGGGTTTTGCTTTTGTTGCTTTTACACAAGAACATAGTATGTTTATAGAATCACAAGCTTTTCTATTTTCTATTTTTCTACATTTTATTTATGTTTATGAAAGTGAATTTATAGTAAAATAAAAAGAAATAGCATCTCTATATCATTAATTTTGAGCTGGGCGTGGAGAAGACTAAAACCTTTCAACTTCTATTTCTTAATTTGTATATGTTGACATTCTTTCATCGGGTTCATATATTAAAAAAAAAAGGGGAAAATTATGGTTTTAAATCCTTATAAAGAAATTCAGGTATCCTTTCATATTAAAAAATATATATTTGTAATTAGTTACTCGGGATAAATTTCAAAACTATCAAAACTATATATTTGTAAGTGTTGTGCTATTGAAATGAGACGTGGGTAACCTAAATGTTGAGTTGATGAATTAGTGAATGTATATGACAGGTATGTTCATTATTTCTCATGCGAAGGTGATATACAGAATGTATTATAGGTATATGAGGATGAAAAAGTTTAACTCTTAAATGGAGTAATAATTATAGTATATTAATTTAAGTAGGTTTGAATACTTGGTGCAAATATTTTACATATGCATGTGATAATAATTTGCTTAAACTTACTAAGCTTCATATAGCTTACCATAGTGTTTGTTTGATTGAGTATAGATTTTGAAGCAAGCTCGTATCCGGGATCCTTGTCGAAGTCAAGCACACTATCAACTACTTTTGGTACTTTATTAGAGTTGATCTTTTAAAAAAAAATGGCATGTATAGTTTATAATACTCTTTTGAGATCTTTTTTTTGGGGCTTGGATGTATATAAAAGCCATGTGAAATGGCTAAATCTTGATATGTCGGACCTATATGAATTCGGGTTTAGTAATATTTCACTACCAAAGTATAGTTCATGATGTGTTATACTCGGTTTTAGTTCAAATGGTATTAATAAACATGTATTGTGCCTTGGTAGTTAAAATGAGGTATACGAATAGTTAATAAATTTGTAAATGATGGCATAGTTGTTTGTAGAGTAAAAATGTGATAAATTTACCATTGTAGTATGTTCGAATATGCATATTTGTTCGGGTTTGGGTATGGTTTAATAATGCTTCATGAACTGTTCTGGCAACAGTTTCGGGTTAAGGGGGCGTTACATTTGGGAGCATATGGAAGTCCAAGGGACCTTCGATAAGTTGTGCGAGGGTGGATGCTAATTTGCTAAGCCCATGTTTTGTGTCTAACATTTAGGATAATCCTGTTTTTACCTTAAATAATACAAAAAATAAAATTAATAATTGAAATAACATGCCCATTAGATTATTCCTCAAACTTCTAAATACAGAATATCAATCATTTTAAAATTTGACGTATCGAATAAAGCTTAATGACAAGTAACAATGTGAGAATATGATGGTACGTACGTGAAAGGAATAATGATAATAAGATAATGAGATAAAATTCGAATAACATGCTAAAACGGGTCATAATAATAATAAAGTAAAAATAATAACATAGATAATAATAAAATGAAAACAATACGTTAATTAATGATACTAATAGTATATTAATAAATAATAAAATGATAATGATAGGAAATATAATAAATAAAAGTAGTAAAAATAATGATAATAGTAATAAGAAATGATAATAAAAAAAATAATTGTAATAAACGAATGATGGTAAAATAAATATAAAAAAAAGTAATAATATAATAATAGTAATAATATGATAATGAAAAATAATAATAATGATAGTAGTAATAAAAAGAATGAAATAATAAAATAATAATAACAAATATAATAGTAGTAATAATTATAAGATTAATAATAACAATAATAAATAATAATAATAATAATAATAATAATAATAATAATAATAATAATAATAATAATAATAATAATAATAATAAAGGAAGTTAGTTAAATTAATAATAAAATGGTGAAAATAATAAAAAGGGGACTAAATTGAATTAAAGACAAGATATTCGGGTCAAATTTGAATAAAAAAAGGGGAAGGACCAAATTTGTAACATCCTGAAAAGGGCCTATGCATTTTCGGGTTAATTGTACGAAGTGACATGTTTTATGTACTAAGAATAAATTTTGAATATTTTTGGAAACCCGGAAATGAATGAAAATGATTTGGAAATGAACATTTTTGGAAACCTGAAAATGTGTGGAAATGTGAAGTTTAAAAAATGGAAAGTGAACATTTCTGAAAACTTGGAAATGTAAGGAAATGATTCAAAAGAGGAAAGTGAACATTTCTGGAAACTTGGAAATGTAAGAAAATGTCAAGTTTACAGAGCCGAACGAAAATTTTTGGAAACTTAGAAATGACTTAGAAATGTCGAGTTTTAAAGTTTAAAAAAAGGAAATTAAGGCAATGTGGCCTTAAAAGAAAAAGTTGGTGAAATTTGACACACAAACAGGCTTGGAAAAGTGGCCTGAAGATGCCACTTAGGGCCTCTGGAAATGGCGCCACATGCAAGGTGTTGGGCCTGAGTTCGAGTCACTTGGGAAGCAAATAAAGGAAGTTTTATTTTTTGCTTCCAGAAGCCTGAGGTGGATGGCACAAGCCTTCTAAAAAGGAGGAGTTTTATTTTCATAAATATTCGATTAATAAGGTGATAAATAAGGGATTTAATTTGGATTATTTTTGAAGAGATAATAAAGGATTATTCTCTAATTATTTTAAATTAAGGAGATAAACTTATCAATAAAGAAGAGTGGTAGCCAAGTGAGGGATTCTGAGTAGTAGTTTCGGCTATAAAAGGAAGAAAATAGGGCTACTCATCAATTTTTCTTCCTCCTTCTCTCTCTGCCGAAATTTTCCTAGCCAATTCTCTCTTTCCTCTGCTATTTTGTTAAAACCAAAAACCCTAGTAAAGCAAGCCAATCTCTTCATCTTTCTTTTCTTCCTATTTCTCCTTACCAATCCATTCAAAAGCCGAATCTTGGAAGGGCTTCAAGCATAGGTGCTGTTGATTTCTTCAAAGGTAAGAATAAGTTTGATTTCCATTCTTTTCTTTTAGATTAGCCGAGAGATAATCTAACCCCATACATATTTTGGTTGTCGAATATGGAAGGATCTTTCGGGATTATCAGAGTAGTCGAGTAAAAGGAGGAGTATTCGGGATTTCTAAGATTAAGGTAAGACATGTGAATATTCAGCCAAAGGCCTTGATTTATATTGTAACACCCTGAATTAGGGGTTATTTGTAATTTGAATAAATTCCAATGGGGCTTCAAGAAATAAAATTTATAATTTTATTTGACATGTTTAAGGGTCTAAAAATAACCCGAGCTAGGCTTGACACAGTATTAAAATTTTTTTTTCTTTAAGTGTCTAAAAAGGGGGGGAGTGGGCCAAAGAGGCCTTAAGAATAATTTTTGGCGTGTTTGGACACAAGGGTTGGCATTGGTAGGGTGGCTTAATGACGCCACTTAAGGCTTGGGCAAATGGCGCCTTGAGCATGAGGGTTCGAGCTGCAGCAGAGGCGCTTGGGGGATTTATTTTTTATGCGATGCTGGGCTTTGGTAAAGAAGGCTTAAAAGAAATTTTCGGGCAAGGAATGGACATGAAACGCAGGAGGGCGGAGTGGCAGAGGCGCTACTTAAAGGAGCTTTAGCAAAGGGACTCGGGTTCAAGTTGTGGGGAACGCAAAAAGGGATTTTGTTTTTGGGCTTTAGCGCTAAAAGGGAAAAGGGCTCAGGTAAGGTTTATAATTAAATGATGTGGTTAATTGACATGAAAGTCAATGTGGCCGAGTGGCCTGGGGCGTGTTAAGGGGTCGCTGCTTGGGGTTCCGTGTTCGAATCCAAGCAAAGAAGACCTTGGTTTTTTTATTCCTCTCTTTTCTCTTTTTGCTGCTGGCGTGGGTGAAGAGTTTGGCTGCACTTTGGACTCTCAAGGTAGGCTGGAAGAGGTAAGTTTGGTGTTTTATTTTCACTCAATTTGTTTAAACAAAGATAGGAGATAAAGTGCTATTATCCTAGGTGATAATTAATAGTTTAATTATCAGCAAAGAGAGGAGAATTGGGCAGCATTAGGACTCTTGGGGGCTGCTCAAAATTAATCTTTTTGTACAAGAAATTAGAGCAAAATTCCAGCAACCTTTTTCCCTCTGCTGCTGCTGCCGAAATTCCCTAGGGGATTCTTCAAACAAAAATTCCAGTTTTTTTTTTCTTCTTTTATTTAGCCAAAAACAACCTTTGATTTCTCCTACTAATTCTCCTTTTTCTTTCTTCCACCATTGGCCGAATAATCCACCACTTTGCTGCCGAAATTCCTCTGCTGTTATTAATAAAATTCCAACATCTTCTCCTACTTTTTGTTCTTCTTTTTCACATAAGCTGAACCTTGTTTATTATTTTAACCAACAATAGCCGAATTCCCTTCTCCCTACTTTGAGAAGTCTTGGCCGAATATTAAAGCAAGGGTGTTCTCCTCTTTCTTTTTCTTCAATCGGTTTGGTAAGGAGGTAAGGGTCTACTTTTATTTTGGTATTTAATTGGTGTTCAAAGTCAGAAGGCTATTAAGTAGCTATTAATGGTTACCGATTATAGGGTGCAAAATGTAAGGCTAGTACTTAAAAGCGAATAGGTAGGGATTCGGGTTCAAAAGGAGAACTCTTTTAAATAATTGGTTTGGCCGAATAGGCCTTTTTGGTATTCTTGACATTTGGCCGAATGTAGGATCGGGATCTAGCGTCATAGATCGGCTTTTCGAGATCTAGGAGTTTCGATAATAACATGTGTGTGTAAGATCTCTATACACTTTATTAATTTACATGACATTATTATTTGTTTTGAATATTTTGATTGTGGTTAGCTTGTGGCATAATCATGGATTTTGTAAGTCCCCTGTCTTGTAACTTTTGATATATGTTTATATGCCATCACATGATGCTAAATGTTATGCCATGACATATGATAATTGATGTATAAGCATGTGATGGTGGGATTGATGAGAGAGGGGGATGAAATATGGGTATCGTCGGTGGTTTTGACCACAAGATGGGTTGGCCCCATCAGATTATATGTGACCTATGGTCAAAGTGGTTTTGACCACAACGATTGAATACTTGCGACTAAGTCCCAGTGGTTTGGTACCACCAGTGGTTTTGACCACATTTGATATATTGTGACCTATGGTCATCAGTGGTTTTGACCACACGATGGGTTGGCCCCATCATTTAAATTGTGACTCTAAGTCATCAGTGGTTTTGACCACACGGGGTAGAAAAGGTGTATGGATGGCTAGTTGGGTTGCATGAGCATGTTATTAATAAATTGTGTATGAGATATATTTTTCCGGGTAGGGGATTTATGCACTGAGTCTTGGTGACTCACCCCTTCCCTTAACATTTTGCAGATGAGTAGATCGCAGAGATGGAGCCGGAGGGACTCGAGGAGGCCATGCAGTGGAAATTTTAATTTAATGGACTTGGGTTTTATTTTATCAACTTTTGCATGTCGGTTATTTTTGTTAAATTGTAATAAGGCCTCCTAGAATATTTTATTATTGTTATATGCTTGAATACTTGTTTTAAACTTGTTATTACTATTAATTAAAAATCGTATGTTTTCCAAGTCAGAACGAAATTGTTTTTAACGAGCCATCGGGCACACTTGTAATTTTATAATAATTTTACTTAATTAAATTTCTAAATTAAAATCTAAGTATGGTTTTAACAAGCCCACTTAAATGAAGAGTTTTCAAAACTTAAGTTGGTTTTCCAAACGGGCTTTAAAAAAAATATTTTTCCTGTAACAACTAGATTCGGCCATAGTGTTTGGGCCGGGTTTGGGTTGTTACAAATTGGTATCAGAGCCCAGTTCAAAGCTCGGCTGTGGGGGCCCAAGGCCCAAAAATGTTTTGGTAGGTTTTTTTTTTTGAACTATTTTTGGTTTTGAACAGCATGGCCCGAGTCTCCGGCACCGATCCGCCCAGGTAAGTACATCTAAACCTCTTTGTGAATTATATTCTGTAGAAGGGTAGGAAGCATGGAACGTAGATAGACTTATAGGAAATTGAACCCTAGGATTAGAGTGCTCAAACACACAAACCAAACATAAGACTTAAAGAACTAAACCCACTTATGACTTAGTCACTGAGCTAGGGTGTGGTAACCTCTGTACGCATGTCTAGGAGTGGATCCGGAAGAGCCTGGTATTTAAGCAGTCCGTGTGACTCACCTCCTCTTCTTAGGTATCCTACCTGGTGTGTAGCTTCGGTTCACCCTGACCAAGAGGGCTCGGTCATAAAGCTAAACATAATGATTAAAACCGAAAAGGAATTAGCCATGTTTTGAAAAAGAATGAAACAACAACAACCCTAATGTTTTCAAAACTTTTGCAATCTGAGAACGTCATTTTTACAACGTTTTCCTTGAAAAGCTTGATTTGTGGAAAATTACAAAAATGCCCTTGGGGTAAAATTACTAAAATGCCCTCGGTTCATAAAATATCAGTTCAATGGTTTTGCTCAAAAATTTCAACTACTTTACAAATATCCAACAACTTAGCTTTGAAAATCAACACTGAAATATTTTGGTTTTAGAAAATTACGAAAACGCCCTCAATTTGTGAAAATTACCGAAATGACCCTGATCCTTGGAAAACTGTACCAACATCACTATTTGAAAAGGAAAACTTTCAAAAAGGACCCTCAAGTTTTACAACCGTTGGAAATACCTCGATTTATCAAAATTACAAAATTGCCCCTGAATGACAAAATTACCAAAATACCCCTGGTTTCAAAACGATGCTATATCTCTAAATTTTACAAATTTTTCAGAAAAAACCTCCAGTTTTGGGAATTACAAAATGACCTACTTTACTAAAGTTTTAAAACTTCTTATATGACGAAAATACCCCTGTAGGAAAATGACGAAAATACCCCTGGGTTAGAAATGGGCAGAAGTGTCCGAAGAGTGAATAGGTATGGAAAGCATTAAGGAATGGATGCATGAACTCTTTGTGTGAACTAGGATAGAAGACTGAAACCTTGTTTGCTCGAAAGAATCCCTAATTAAATTCTGTTCATAAAATTTCTTCGCGAATAAGAAAGTGAAACAAATGCTAACACATAAAATTTTCTTAATCAGATTAAAAGCGCGATAGATAGAATGAGTTCTAGAGGACGTGGACGCCGTGGGCGCGCGGTAGGGTAGGATGACGTGTTCGAACCCGCCAGTCAGTCAAGGTTCGAAAACGAGGTACCACCGCCACCACCACCTCCTACTTTTCGTGGTGAGAGCGAGGACCGGCACCGGTGGCGAGGGCCGTGTCGCAAGTCGCTTTTGCGGGTTTTGGAGATGGTGGCCGGGGCTGGTGGGAATTTGGGAGCTCGAAAGTCTGTTCCCGAGCGAATTCGGTCTAACGGGGCCGAGGTATTCCGTGGTGTCTCAGGAGTGGCACCCAGTGCCGCCGAATATTGGCTGGAATCTACGGAAAGGGTCATGGATGATCTCGACCTGACTGAGGAGGAGAAGCTGAAAGGGGCGGTGTCGCTTCTAAAGGATGAAGCGTACCAGTGGTGGCTGACAGTCCGGGATGGAGCCGCGGCTGATGATCTCACATGGGACTACTTCAAAACTGCCTTTCAGAAGAAGTATGTAGGCACTAGCTATACGGATGCTCAGAGGAAAGCCTTTCTAGGGCTAGTGCAAGGAACTAAGTCAGTAGCGGAATATGAGGCAGAGTTTTTAAGGTTGAGTAGGTATGCTCGTGGTATTGTGGGTACCGAGCATGAGCATACCGTGTCGGAGTTCGAAGATGGGCTTAGAGATGAACCGAGAATGATGATAGCTCCACAACAGAACGCGAGAGTTTGCTATTCTTGTGAGAGAAGTCTAAAGTTGCTTGAGAAGTAAGACAGTCCGTTAAGCGGAACCAAGAACGAAATTGGAATAAGAGGAGCTCGGAACCTTCAAGGTTCTCGGGTAATGAAACGTAAGAGGATGAGGTTTGAAGGGTCAAATCGTTCGTTAGGCCGGCTCCCGCTACTAATCCTCAATGGCCGCCACGGTGTGATAAGTGTGGCAAGTTTCACAAGGGGAGTGTTGGAATGGTAATCGTGGATGCTTTGAGTGTGGATCATTCGATCACCGTAAGGGATTGTCCTCGAAGTTAGCTAAGAATCAACCGAAGGACGTAACCGTGCTCAAGTTAGAAATGAAAGACCACCACAGAGGGTCGAGGTGCAGCTAGAGGTAATGGAAATGGTAACGGGCATGGCCGAGGTGTCTTTGAAGGTGCAGAGGCGAGGCAACCAAGGTTGGTTTATGCGGTTGGTCGTCGCGAGGAGGAGGAGGTACTAGATGCAACAACGGGTATGTTCCTTACTTCGGAATACCCTTAATTACTTTGATTGTTGTAGAGTTTTCTTGTTTTACTAGGAAGTGCTCAAACCTTGGTTGTGAACTTAGAGATTGTGCCTAGGAAGTAGGATAGTTCTATTAAGATCGAGCAGTACGCATAAGCGTAGCACGGTGAGTTAAGATGTACGACTATTCGTTAGTAAGTAATTTCGAGGACTAAATTATTTTAAGGGGGTAGAATTGTAACACCGAATTAGGGGTTATTTGTAATTTGAATAAATTCCAATGGGGCTTCAAGAAATAAAATTTATAATTTTATTTGACATGTTTAAGGGTCTAAAAATAACCCGAGCTAGGCTTGACACAAGATAAAATTTTTTTCTTTAAGTGTCTAAAAAGGGGGAGTGGGCCAAAGAGGCCTTAAGAATAATTTTTGGCGTGTTTGGACACAAGGGTTGGCATTGGTAGGGTGGCTTAATGACGCCACTTAAGGCTTGGGCAAATGGCGCCTTGAGCATGAGGGTTCGAGCCTGCAGCAGAGGCGCTTGGGGATTTATTTTTATGCGATCTTTGGGCTTTGGTAAAGAAGGCTTAAAAGAAATTTCGGGCAAGGAATGGACATGACGCGCAGGAGGGCGGAGTGGCAGAGGCGCTACTTAAAGGAGCTTTGGCAAAGGGACTCGGGTTCAAGTTGTGGGAACGCAAAAAGGATTTTGTTTTTGGGCTTTAGCGCTAAAAGGAAAAAGGGCTCTGTAAGGTTTATAATTAAATGATGTGGTTAATTGACATGAAAGTCAATGTGGCCGAGAGTGGCTGGGGGGCGTGTTAAGGGGTCGCCGCTTGGGGTTCCGTGTTCGAATCCAAGCAAAGAAGACCTTGGTTTTTTTATTCCTCTCTTTTCTCTTTTTTTTCTTTGGCGTGGGTGAAGAGTTTGGCTGCACTTTGGACTCTCAAGGTATTTGGAAGAGGTAAGTTTGGTGTTTTATTTTCACTCAATTTGTTTAAACAAAGATAGGAGATAAAGTGCTATTATCCTAGGTGATAATTAATAGTTTAATTATCAGCAAAGAGAGGAGAATTGGGCAGCATTAGGACTCTTGGGGGCTGCTCAAAATTAATCTTTTTGTACAGCAAATAGAGCAAAATTCCAGCAACCTTTTTCCCCTGCTGCGCACAATGCTGCCGAAATTCCCTAGGGGATTCTTCAAACAAAAATTCCAGTTTTTTTTTCTTCTTTTATTTAGCCAAAAACAACCTTTGATTTCTCCTACTAATTCTCCTTTTTCTTTCTTCCACCATTGGCCGAATAATCCACCACTTTGCTGCCGAAATTCCTCTGCTGTTATTAATAAAATTCCAACATCTTCTCCTACTTTTTGTTCTTCTTTTCACATGTTTGAACCTTGTTTATTATTTTAACCAACAATAGCCGAATTCCCTTCTCCCTACTTTGAGAAGTCTTGGCCGAATATTAAAGCAAGGGTGTTCTCCTCTTTCTTTTCTTCAATCGGTTTGGTAAGGAGGTAAGGTCTACTTTTATTTTGGTATTTAATTGGTGTTCAAAGTCAAGGCTATTAAGTAGCTACTAATGGTTACCGATTATAGGGTGCAAATGTAAGGCTAGTACTTAAAAGCGAATAGGTAGGGATTCGGGTTCAAAAAGGAGAACTCTTTTAAATAATTGGTTTGGCCGAATAGGCCTTTGGTATTAACAC
This sequence comes from Gossypium bickii, assembly GCA_025503065.1. Taxonomy (NCBI): domain Eukaryota; kingdom Viridiplantae; phylum Streptophyta; class Magnoliopsida; order Malvales; family Malvaceae; genus Gossypium; species Gossypium bickii. The sequence continues at coordinate 24,666,715 of CP106711.1, read as the reverse complement.
CGACATTTGGCCGAATGTAGGATCGAGGATCTAGCGTCATAGATCGGCTTTTCGAGATCTAGGAGTTTCGATAATAATGTGTGTAAGATCTCTATACACTTTATTAATTTACATGACATTATTATTTGTTTTGAATATTTTGATTGTGGTTAGCTTGTGGCATAATCATGGATTTGGAGTAAGTCCCCTGTCTTGTAACTTTTGATATATGTTTATATGCCATCACATGATGCTAAATGTTATGCCATGACATATGATAATTGATGTATAAGCATGTGATGGTGGGATTGATGAGAGGAGGGGATGAAACATGGATCGCCGTCAGTGGTTTTGACCACAAGTTGGGTTGGCCCCATCAGATTATATGTGACCTATGGTCATCAGTGGTTTTGACCACAACGATTGAATACTTGCGACTAAGTCCCCGGTGGTTTGGTACCACCAGTGGTTTTGACCACATTTGATATATTGTGACCTATGGTCATCGGTGGTTTTGACCACACGATGGGTTGGCCCCATCATTTAAATTGTGACTCTAAGTCATCGAGTGGTTTTGACCACACGGGGTAGAAAAGGTGTATGGATGGCTAGTTGGGTTGCATGAGCATGTTATTAATAAATTGTGTATGAGATATATTTTTCCGGGTAGGGATTTATGCACCGAGTCTTGGTGACTCACCCTTCCCTTAACATTTTGCGAGATGAGTAGATCGCGGAGATGGAGTAGGAGGGACTCGAGGAGGCCATGCAAAGTGGAAATTTTAATTTAATGGACTTGGGTTTTATTTTATCAACTTTTGCATGTCGGTTATTTTTGTTAAATTGTAATAAGGCCTCCTAGAATATTTTATTATTGTTATATGCTTGAATACTTGTTTTAAACTTGTTATTACTATTAATTAAAAATCGTATGTTTTCCAAGTCAGAACGAAATTGTTTTTAACGAGCCATCGGGCACACTTGTAATTTTATAATAATTTTACTTAATTAAATTTCTAAATTAAAATCTAAGTATGGTTTTAACAAGCCCACTTAAATGAAGAGTTTTCAAAACTTAAGTTGGTTTTCCAAACGGGCTTTAAAAAAAAATATTTTTCCTGTAACAACTAGATTCGGCCATAGTGTTTGGGCCGGGTTTGGGTTGTTACATATATTTTGATGATTAAGATTAAGTCTAACATAAGGTTTTAGGGATTTCGACATTCCTAGGGAAATAAGGAACAGTTTCGGGATTTGTTGGTGTTCCAATCGGCAACAAGGTAAGAATACTAATGCTACTAGGGAGTAACATCCCGAATTAAGGGTGGTATGAGATTATATTTTTTGTTTCTTGTATCGCCTGAATAAATGCCTTGTTAGGGTTGTTTAAGGATTTAGTCTGAAACCCGAGGAAATTCTGTCTTAGGGATAGGGATTTAATTGCATACTTTAAGGGAGGTGCTAGGCGAGATAAGAACTTAAGGAAAAGATTTGGAGGAGTTTGACAAAAGAAAGTGTGTGGCAGTGATTTGGGGCGCCACTTAAGGGTTTGGGGGCGCTGGGCTCAGGTTCGATTCGCGTGGGAGGAGTTTTATTTTTATTGTCATGAAGGAGGACTTAAGGAGAAAGGTATAAGAATAAATTCGTTGAGCTTATGGCACAAATAAGCGCCCTGGTCGAGTGGCTTGGGGGCGCTAAGGTGCATAGGGGGCTTCAGCAAGTCTGAAGTTCGAGTCATGGTGGCTGCATGTGGTATTTCATTTTGGGCCTTGGTGTTATAAACGAAGGGGCTTGCTAAGAAGACTTTAAAAGAAAATTTTGATGAGTTCATGTCACAAATAATACCTTGGCAAAGTGGCCAGGGGCGTGGCGGTTCGTGGCAGCTGGGGGACTCGCGTTCGAGTCCCGTTAGGCGCTCGGGTGCTTCTAATTTCTTTTGTTTTAGCGTTAAAGCATTAAGGATCAGTGAAGCATAGGTTTAAAAGAAAGTTTTGCCAGATCATGTCATGAAAGTCGCAGAAGCTAAAGCGCGAGAAGGCACAGGAAGCCTTCCAGTGTATCGGGTTCGAGACCAAAGAATACCTGGAAGCATTCTTTTTCTTTTTGCTAGGGCCGGCATGTTTTGGTAATTGCATGCACATGCACGCGTGGAAACAAAGTTTGTTGGCTGCACATTTCTTTTGTTCTTTTATTATGGTTATCTTATTTTATTGGAAGCATGAGTCAATTTGTTTTCCTTTTATTTTATTTGTTGAGAATAGAGAGCATATTATGGGAGCATTAAATAATAATAAGGGTGCACTCTTTTCTTTCAATAGAGATGGGAGAATGTTTTATCAATAAGATTTTATTATTTCTATGGTGTTTCATTATTTTAATGCATGAAAGATTGGTCTTATGCGTGGGGAATGAAGCATGCTTAAGGATTCCCTTGGTCGGCCTTGTAGTTGAAGAAGCATGGCCGAAAATTTCTTCTTGGAATTTTCCTTTCTCTCCAATGTGAACATGGCCGGATGGAGCATTGCTTTGGGGGAGTTGCTCGATCAGTTTTGAGAGCTTGGAGGTGTTGAAAATTTCTTGGGGTTGGTTCTACTTTCCTTCAAGCCGTTTCTTGGCCGAACTTGGGGACCTTGAGAGCGTGAGCTTCCGGTTTGGAGAGTGCATTAGAGTGTAGATTCAGCTATCACACCTCTCCTTCACTTTTTCCTCTTGTCGTGGGAACTAAAAACCCCTCCTCCATCTTTGCCGAATATCCCTCACAACAAGGAGCAAATAGTTGCTGTCGTTTTCAAGCTCGGTAAGTGTCTTTAGTCAGCATTCGTGTTCTTTTCTTGAAGTTGAGGGTGCCGAATCTTTTGTTTGACCTTAGAGATGACCGAATACCCTTTAAGCTATTCATAGTGTATCCTTTGTAGGTAGCCGATACTTAGAGACTTGGAAGGTATCTTTCGGGCTTCATTTCTTCGAGGTAAGGAGACATGGAGATTCGACCAAGGCCTTATTTATGATTATGGTGCGCATGTCGTTTCTAAAAAAAAAAAATATTTTGTTAGGAAGATCGATAAGGACAAGTGACAACTTCGGGTTTTCGGTAAGTATGGAGTATGATTAATCATTTTCGGCCAAAGGCCATCCTTGGTATCTAGGTGTAACCGAATGTACACTTTGGGTATAGGAGTACATTGACCAAAGGCAAATCAGCCAAGAAATCTGAAGTTCGAGTTTTCTATCACGCTGGTTCGTGTTGATAAAGGTTCGACCTAGAGCCCTATTTTGGTTATGTTATGACCAATAACTTTGGATTGTTAGTCAATCAAAGGAAACTCTTTAATAATAGTTTATGATGGTCGAACATAGGAGCTATACGAGGACAAGTTCGGGACTTCTGTAATATCGCATAGACACGGGATTGCTAGTTAAATCTTTGATTAAATAGGTGTGTAAGCTCTTACACACTTTATTAGTATAAACTGTTATTTGATGATATTATAACCTCTCATGTGGTAACTTTGCCTGGTGGGCATAAGCTTGGTTTTCGGGTAAGTCCCCTATTACTCGATTTACGATATATGTTGTATATACCATCATATGCTGTGAAATGCTATGCTATATACGATTGCATGATATATGGGATCATGATACTTGTGATGTGAGCATGATGATGGTGGGATTGATGAGAGGGAGTAATATTCGTGTCGACGGACACCAGTGTTTTGGTAACACATTGTGACTACGGTCACCAGAGGTTTGGTACCTCCAGAGGTTTGGCACCTCATAGCGTCTCGTCCCTGTGGCTTAGTGCCACCGTGGGTTGGCCCCACATTTGAGATACGGGATCGACGCCAGTGATTTGGTATCACACGATGGGTTGGCCCCATCATTTGATCGTGACTTCAGGTCACCAGTGGTTTGGCACCACCAGTGGTTTGGCACCACACGTATTGACGGATATCGTGACTATAAGTCACCAGTGGTTTGGCACCACCAGTGGTTTGGTACCACACGGGGTAGAAAAGGAGCATGGATGGCTAGGTTGGGTTGCATAATTGCATACTAATATCTTGTGTATGAGTGTTATTTCCAGGTTGGGGATTTATACACTGAGTCTTGGTGACTCACCCCTTCCCATATCATCTTGCAGGTGAGTAGAGCACGGATGCGGAGCCGGGGAGAGCTCGAGGCGGCCATGTTTGTTTTGTGGACTTGAAATTTTATTTTTGCCCCGCTTTAAGTTTACTATTCACTAAAATTCGATTGGGTTGTAATATGGCCGCTTATTATTATTTTGGACGTTTAAGTAGTTGCTTTACTTTATTACATAACTGATGAACTTATGAACTGTCAAGCAAATCGGTTAATGATAACGTTTTCAAAATAAGTACTCGTAGGCGTTTTCAAAAATGTTATTATCGGGTAACAAAATTTCCTAAGTTATTGATGACTCTAATGCTTTAAAACCTAAGTGATTAAGTGGTTTCAAAGGAAAAAGGAAAAGCTTTCAACTCTATCGTATTTATCAAGCCAACCCATCTAAGTTTTAGCAAACACCATTTTATTACTCCCCCCATAATTTGAAAATTTCTATTGAACTTTTCAAAACGTTTTTACTCCGTGACATACCAGATCCGGTCAAGGCTTGTGGGCCGGGTTTGGGGTGTTACATAGGATTTGGAATTTTGGCCAAATGGCTTTTTATTAAAGTATAAGTGATAAATCAAATGTAGGGATTAAGGATCTAAGCATTAGATCAAGCTTTTCGGGATCTCAAGGAATTTCTAAGCGAATCAGGTGTGTACCCCACACTACTTTATAATATGTATTATGGCTATGTTTATTAATATATGTGTTATTAAGTATATGAAAGTGGCTAAAATACCTTGATATGGTACTAAGTACTGAGGTACGTTTCCTACTTCTACTAGGAATATGAAAAATGTTATTCGTAACATGAGAATATGATAAGAATGTAAACTTTGGCATGTAATTGTATAATATGTTATGGGCATATGGGTTTGTTTGAAAGGGGAAGTGAAAAGTGGTGACCTAAGACCACAGTAATCTGAAAGTGGTGACCTAAGACCACAGTAATCTGAACGTGGTGACCTAAGACCACGAATGCGGTGACCTAAGACCGTAATTTGGAGTGTAGCGGAAGGAGAGTAGACTTAGTAGTCCCCACGGTGTGACTGGCAGGTACAGGGGTGTGTAGCAGATGGACAATTAGGTTTGGGTTTGGGAATGCATCATAACTTGTATTTTATGTTTTGAATGTGTAACTATTGTATGCCTGATTCTATTATGACTTAGTGTCGTGTACACATTGAGTCTGTTTGACTCACCCCGTTGTGGGACCATGTTTCAGGTGATGAACAATGATGGACCGGGACGACAGTACTTGTGGAGGCCATGCTCAACATGAAGTTTATATTTTTTTTATGGACTCTTGAATTTATTTTAGTACTTTGAATTATTTGGAAATTATGTGATGTAATAAGGACATAAGGCCATAGTTGAATTGTTTTTCATTTATTTTTATTTATTATGTTTACATATTAAATTTTTAAGAATTAATTTCTTTTAAACTAAACCCTAAATATTCCGTCACCTAAGATAAAAAGGGTTTTTTAATATAAAAATTGAATTCGGTTTTTAACACAAGCCCAACCCAAACAATATTTTTTTAAAATTGCACAAGTTTTTCTCTAAGTAGCAAAAGAATTTGAAACCAGTTTACTTGAGCAACATACCAAATCTGGTCAAAGCTCGTGGGTCGGGTTTGGGGTGTTTCAGTTTGGTATCAGAGCCCAGTTTCAAACCCTCGGCCTAGGGGTTTAAGGCCCAAAACATTTTCAAGCGAGCCCAAATAAGTTTTATGAAATTATTTTGTGAAATAAGCAGGTTTCTGGCATGGCACCCAAGTCTCCGACCCGCAGTCCACCAGGTAAGTACCCCTATCTACTGTGTGATTTATGCTATGAATTGTAGAAAGGTAGGAATGGAACGTAGAATAGGGAATAAGTATGTGAACTCTAGGACTAGTTTACCCCAACACTTACATAAGACTTAATGCTTAATTAAACAAACCTATGACTAAGTCGCCGAATTAGGGTGTGGTAACCCTTGTGCGCATGTCTAGGATTGGATCCGGAAGAGTGCGTAGCTACGGTTCACCCTAACCAAGAGGACTCAGTCACAGGCTAAACACAATAACTAAAACCCGAAAGGGATTAGCCACATTTTCATGGAAAACCTAGTTTTTAAAAGTCAACAAGCTACTCTTTTGAACCGTGAAAATTTTTATTTTCGAAAAATTTCCTAAAAATTTCAAAGTTACAAAATTACCTAAATACCCCTGGTTGTGAAATTACAAAAATGCCCTTGATTTATAAAATGTTCAAACTACCCATAGTTTTATCAAAATTTCATTACTTTATTAAATGTTCAAAAACCCTAATTTGCAAAATATCAAAATACCTTGATTTGGAAAAAAAATACGAAATTGCCCTTTAACTCACAAAATTACCAAAATGACCCTGATTTTCAAAATTTTTGCGACATCACCGACTTGAAAAACAAATGCTCAAAAAAGAACCCTCAAAGTTTTGCAAATTTTGAAATACCCCAGATTTAATAATCTTTACAAATTTACCCTAGTTTATTACCGAAATACCCCGAGTTCCAAAATTATCGAGATACCCCTGGATTCCAAAATTACCAAAATACCCTTATTGGCAAAATCACCAAGGAACCTTATTTTGACGAATTACGAAAATACCCCTATAGGACAAATTACGAAAATACCCCTGGGTAGTGGAAAAACAACAACAATGAAAACTACAACATTTCTCTGAATGAACGAAAGTTCATAATTGGTTGATGAATGTGAACGTGACTTTCTGAATAGTGAACCTGAGTTGAGAACTTTGTTTGATCGAAAGAACCACTTTTAAACATCTCTTTTCATAAAACTGTTCGCGGTTAATCAGTGAAACAAAAGTTCTGATGCATAAAACTCGTTAACCAGATTAAATCGCGGCGTAAGAAATGAGTTCTAGGGGACGTGAACTTAGAGATTGTGCCTAGGAAGTATGATGGTTCTATTAAGATCAGAGTGCGCAGCATAAGCGTAGTACAATGAGTTAAGATGTACGATTATTCGTTAGTAAGTAATTTCGATGACGAAATTATTTTTAAGGAGGGTAGAACTGTAACATCCTGAAAAGGGCCTATGCATTTTCGGTTTAATTGTACGAAATGACATGTTTTATGTACTAAGAATAAATTTTGAATATTTTTGGAAACCCGGAAATGAATGAAAATGATTTGCATATCTATATATGCAAATCAAACACCTTTTCTTCAAAATCCCATTCTTTCTATCCACTATGCCCATGTATGCACATAACTAAATATCCAATGATTATTATACTACAACTCAAGATTTGATTTAACTTATATTCCATTCACTTCAAATCATCTAATTTTAACACATTAATAAAACACATGCTTTACTGCACATTCGGTATTTACATGATTTAAATCTCACACCATTTTACATTCAGCAATTTAAATGTAATTACATCAATAATTACATGCATATACAACTTATACAATTCCCAAGTACTCAACCAAATACATAATCCAACACACACACACACACACACATATATATATATATATGATAGTATTTCATTCGGCATATACCATTAAATATCATAGAGCACTCGGCATTTGTATTTCTTACCTCAATTTTAAACGAAAATGTATATAAAAAATTTAGTACTACTTATTTAAAACCAATCACTTATAACTTACTTCGGAAATCGACGATTTAAGCTTTCCCGGCTACTTGTTTACTATGGCTTTCCCCCGATCCAAATCCTTCCCTTTTTGTTCTTGATCTCAAATAAGATCAAATTAATCCCATTCAAACGTATTTTCATGAAATTTAATTCAAATTACATCCTTATAAAATTTTACCATTTTCACCCTTAACATTCACATTGTTACAAACAATGTGAAATCTCTAGATATTTCAATTTGATCCCCTTTTATTTAGCTAATTTTGGAAATTTTCCAATTTTGCTCTTTTTCTTCTTTCTCTTCTCTTCTTCTTTCTTTCTTTCCCCTGCTCTCTGCTTCGTTTAGGTTTCTGTTTCTATTCTATCTCTTTTTTTTATATCATATAATAATATAATATAATAATATAATATAATATATTAAACATAAAAAAAATCTCAGATTTTCTTCACAATAAACCTCAACTAAACAAAATGGCTTAATTGCCATTTTGGTCCTTTATACTTTCTTTAATCTATAATAAAACTTTTACACCTTTTTCAATTTAGTCTTTTTCATTTAATTACATATCCAAACGTTAAAATTTTCTAACGGAATTTTGATACTACCTTGTTGACATTCCGTAAACATTCATAAAAATATTTATGACTCAGTTTATAACACCGAGATCTCGATACCTCTTTTTCTCGATTTCCTGACTAAATAAATCTTTATAAAACATAATTTACTAATTTAAAAAAATTTAAAAGCTACATTTGGCTCGTAAATATTAAATAATATAGCCTACGAGTTCATTTGTCAGATTTGGTGATCTCGAACCATTAATTTTGACATCACTGAAATTTGGGCTATTACATCAAGAATTTGAGTATGATCTAGTTAGTATACAAGACAATAACCTCAAATTTGTTAGAATTAATAAAAACTAAGGGAAATTACTCGCCTTAAAGAGACATGCAATGACCGAAACTATGGAAGCTTAAATTTTCTTTCTTTCCCCTTTGTGTTCGTGAAGAAGATGAAGCAAGTGAGAGAAATAAAGATGTTTTCTTTCTTTGATTATTATTATCATATAATAATAGTTTATTATGCATCATTTCCACTATCTAATAATAATAACATATAAAAATTGCAAGTTAATCATGATGCCTGGTCAATGCCGTCCACTATCTTGGAGTTAAAGGCCAATTTGCAACTTAAATTCCATGCAAAATAAAACCATTTAAATTTGGCCCTAATTTCCATAATAGCTATTTTCGTCCTTACTCAATTTAATCCTTCTCTTAAATTAGCTACTCAAACATACAAATAATTCTACGATATTTTAACACATGCTCAAACATGCAACATAGATATCAGTTAAAGTATTAAAATATTTTCTTCTAGTTCGGATTCGTGGTTCCGAAACCACTGTTCTGATTAGGGTCTAAATCGGGCTGTTACAATCTTTGATACTCAAATCAACTATTCTGTTTTTGTATCTTGTATTCGAAATATCCTTTTTTTCTTTTATCAAAAAATTCCCCTATTACATTCTTTTCCTTCAGTTTTTATAACCGAATTTGAGGAAAAAAGAAGCAGAAATAAAAATACAATAGATTTCTCCTTTTTTGCTACCATTGTTGTCTGTTGTGTGTTAGAAGTAAAAGTAAGCATTATATGAAATATATATATATATAAATCATTAAATTTCATATATTTGCTATCTAAACAATAAATATAAGGGAATAACTTACATAAAAATATCCTAAAAACGAAGCTTTTTAGGCACTAATAAATTTTTTCCACATCATCAAATTTTAAAAATATGAAATTATTGCTTTACATCCATCTATAGAGAAATTATTTTATGGACCCTTCCCACCACATTATTCATAGTCTATTTCTAATTATTTAATTACATTTAAATAATTTTTCATGTCGTTGACACATGATTTTGATAATCCCGAACCTTGAATAAAAAATATAAAACCCTAAACCTAAACCTCGAACTCGTAACCCAAAACCATTGAACATTGAACCTTGAACTCGAATCCTAAACCCTTGAACCATAAACCTAAACCCTAAACTCAAAATATGTAAACCTTAAACTCCAAATTCGTAAACCCTAAATCTTAAATCTTAAAGCTTAATCTTTAAATCTCAAACTCAAACCCTAAACCTCGGGGTTCAGTGTTTAAGGTTCAAGGTTCGAGGTTCTGGGTTCAAGGTAAAATAATTACCAAAATTATGTGTCAATGACATGAAAAAAATTGCACAAAATTATTATTTTAAATTGGTTGCACAAAAATAAAAAAATATTAACTTATGGAAAAAATAAAATGATTAAAATTTGTAAAAGAAGAAAAGATTAGTTTATAATTTAAAAATTAATTATTTTAAGTAATTTAATTAAAGTTAAATTAAGTTGGAGAAGACATTAGATACAAATGAGTGTATAATAATATTTTGTTATCTTTAAAATTTAAAGACATGACATTATTTTATTGGTGCCTCAAAACTATACTTTTTAAGATGATCCTAATATAATTTATTTTAGATTAATTGTTTCTTCAAATTAAGAAAATAATCTTTTATTCTATTTTTTCCTATTTATCTTTTAGGTTTTATTTAAGGAAAAAAATAAAAGAGTTTTTAGAGTATTGGTATCATTATACTATATCATTCATATCATGTTAATGCTTGCGTTAATGGTAACCCTATCTTTTTTTTTTCTTAAAGATGATCTAAACAATCTCTATCCTCTCCATTATCTTATATATATATTGTCGAAACCATCCTTCTTTTGGAAAGGCAGGAATCGAACTTGGGTTTTGAAAATAAAAACGGGAGTCGCGACCAATCTTTTATTAGGTGTGATCGGATCACCTTTGTTTTAATAAAACGTTTCAGTTTACTAAAACGATATTTTTTTAGTCTGCGAAAGTTCGAGAAAATAGGTTCGGGAGTCGGTTGCGTGCGAGGAAGGGTTAGCACCCTCGCAACGCCCAAAATCGGTTCCATATTGATTAATCAATGTCCTAATGTCGAAATGTTTGAAATGATTTTGAAATTTTGTTTTTTTTAATGATTTTTGAACAACTTGACTGAATATTGAGTTTCCCTTATTTCGAAGGAATAGAGTCCCACATCCAGCACGATTGGATACGACAATCTGGACCCTCGAATTCAAGATCATCCCCAAAATTCTCTAAGCACATGCATTGCAATTTTGAAAGGATATTAGTTCATTTGGTCAAACAGAAAATCACACCCAGCACGATTGGGCACGACCTCTTTGAATTTCCAAACTCGCGAATATTACCCTTAAGAAACCCCTTTTTTATGAATTAAAAAAAATAAAATGTCGGGTTGCGATTTTAAAAAGTCGATCCACATGAAATGACGAAAACGAGAAATTAACAATATATGATAATAAAAGATGCAATAATAAAAACAAAAAAGATAACATTAAAATAATGACAATAAATAAAAATTAAAAGATGTTAGTAGCTATAGAGATAATAGTAAATATAATAATAATAATGATGTAAAATATGTACAATATAATAATAATAATAATAATAATAATAATAATAATAATAATAATAATAATAATAATAATAATAATAATGATGATGATGATGATAATACGAAATATGTACAAAATAATAATATAAGTATAGTAGTAATAATAATGATAATAATACGCAATATATACTGTAACACCCCAAACTCGGCCTAGAAGTTAAGCCCAAATTTGACGTGCCACATGGAAGTTTTTTTTTTTTTTAAACCATCTTTGAGATTGTTAAAAACTTATTCGAGAATTACGGCCTCTTTGTTAAAACCCAAAACATTTAAGCAATTGTTATCTACTTGAAATCGTAATTATCTTTAAAGACCTTTTTGGTTGTGAAAACATATTTGAAATAAACAATTTACGAAAATGGGATGTTTGGGAATAGAGTTGCAGAAGCATTTTGAAAGAAAATCTTAGGCCTCATTACAACATTTAACCCAAAATAGTAGAGTAATAAAATAAACAAGAAAGAAGTCTGAAGTCCAAATAAACCATTTCTGAAGTATGGTCTCCATCGAGTCATCCATGGCCCAAGTCCACGTCACTGAGCATTACCTGAGAAGGTTAAGAGAAATGGGGGTGAGTTACAAGAACTCAGTGTGTAATCCCCCTTACCATCATCTACTAGGTCGGAACACACATAGCAACATTTTGGGCCTAAGCCCATTTACAATTATAACATAATAACATGTATATGATATGCATATGATATGCAAATCCCAAACCAAACCTAATTTCCATCCGCTACACACCACCCGTACCAACCAGCACACCTGTAGGGATCAAGTCAACCCACCCCGCCAACACACCAATTGCAACGACCCAAAATCCGTGGGCACCAGAAAAAAAAATGTTATCGGGCCTCCGTCTTAGTAAACTGAGTTAGAAAATAATTATTAGGAGTAATTATGAGTCTAATAGTGTGTCTAATTAGATTTTTATTTACTGAATTTAGCTTAATTTAAAGTAATTAGGAAAAAGGATCAAAGTGAATAAGGAGTAAAAATCTAATTGTAGATTAAAAGAAAATAAAAAGGACCAAAATGGCAAATATGCCATTTAGCATAAGTTGAGGCGGCATACATGCAAAAAAAAATCTGAGATTTTTTTGTATTAAAATATATTATTATTAATATTAGATAATTATATTAATATAATATTATATTATAAAATAAAGTAAATGAAATAGTATAAAAAAACAAAGAAAAACAGAAAAGAACAGAGAAGCTTTCGAAACAGGGGAAAGGAAAGAAAGAAAGAAAAAGAAAAGGGAAAATTGAGGTTTTAAAGCTTGGAGGTTAATTAGGTAAGTCAATCAAGTTCTATTTTCTTAATTTGGATGTTTTAGAAGCTTTAAAGCAAGATTTTGATGAAACTAAGTTGATATTTTGAGAGTTTATTGATTTTCAAGTATAGTTTATGTTAAAGAAAAAGATGAACAAGGGATTAAATTGAATGAAATTTAAGTTAGAGTTAGTAAAAGGATTAAATTGTAAAGTAAGCTATAAGTTTTGTATTATAGGGATTGATTTGGAAGAAGTTATAAATTAGGGTTTTATTATGAAAATTATATAATCAAGTTGAATATGGAAGGAATTTAAGTAGAATCAAGCATGAATTAAGTTAAGAAAATAAGTAAACTTAACTAGGATTTAATTGCAAAACAAGTCATAAGAAAACAGATTTAGGACAGTAGCAGTAGGGTAACTTTGAAAATTCACCAAAAATCGTAGAAGTGGAATTAGAAGTTGAGTGAGATATGAAATTAAAGCTTATTGAGTCTATTTTCATATGAAAGAAACATAGAAAGCAAATAAGTTCTGTATTGTTAGATATTTAAATTTTAGTGAAACTGGTTCAGGGTGATTTCGAGATCCCCTGTTCTGACTTGTAAAAATCATTAAAAATTGTATAAAAATTATTTTGGAACATAATATGGTTAGATTCCTTAATGAGTCTAGTTTCAAATGAGCTAAACAAGGAGGCCATCTAAATTCTGTACAAAGAGTAATTTAATTCGTAGTGAAGAGAGGTCAGAGCAGTTGGACAGTGAAACAGGGGAAACTTTAAGAATAATCTGGTTTTGATTGGCCATAGAAAAAATTCTGAAAAATTTACAGTAAAAAGATATATGAGTCTAGTTTTGGGAAAAATTTACGGATCTTAATTTGGAGTTCCGTAGCTCCAGATATAGATGATTTAGTGACAATGACTCAGGTAGACAACCTAGAAAGAACTTATAAGTAAATAACAGAATTGTGTATAAAAGATGTGGAATGAAGAGGAAGAGTAGAAATTGAATAAAATTTAATTATTTATTTTAATTTAATGTTGTAATTAATAATGTAAATTATTATTATTTTCGTAGCTAACAAGGAAAAAGAAGCATCGGCATCCAAGGGAAAAGAAAAGATCGCTGAGGAGTAAACGTGTATTTCGGGTTTGTATTACTATAACTCAAACTACCTATTAGATGTATATTGTATTTATAGTATATGTTATGAGATAATTAAGACAAGGTAAGTAATAATATTTGAAATTTAGTAAGAATATGTGCGAATATTGAATTATATGTGAATTGATATAATAGATTTTTGAATTGATCAAGTTTTTGAAATTGTTGTGGAAATGAATTCGAAATTGGAAAAAGTAAAATAACGCCCTATTTAACTTGTCGGACTAGATTTGATACAAATGGCATGCCATTGAATTTGTGATGTGATGAGGAGATTTGTAGCTCGGCGAAGAAGATAATTCTGTTATATATACTTCGGTTTATCCGAAGAGGCATTCAATGCCTTACTGGTGTGTTTGGGAGGCTATATTATACTGGTGTGTTATGGAGGATTTATATTATTTTGGTGTGATTGGGTTGGATATTCTGGTGTGATTGAATTAGATACTTTGGTGTGTTTGGGTGGAATCCGCGTATCTATCAGAGTCCGAGCATTGTTAATAGGGTAAATAATTGAAATGGAATTTTGGAAATGAGATTGATTGATTTAGCTCTATTGAAAGATATGAGAAAGAATGGATGAGTTAATTTATGAATTGAATTAGTATATGAAGATAAAATGTGAATTTAAGATTTACGAAGTGATATATAATTATGTATGATTAGTTTTGATGATTTATAAAGCTTACGGTTGATGTTTGTAATTTATTAATGTTAAATAGTTTGCCTTATGGTAATACCACTGAGTATATGTATACTCAGCGTATGGTTGTTTCCGTGCGCAGGTTGTAGAAGTCACAATACTGAACAAAGCATCGAAGCGGACCCGACTTCAAAGACAAACTTTTGGTGATGTATATTTCCTTTTGATAATGTGGCATGTACGTAGGTTGTACATAAAGGTTATTATGTTTTGAATGTAAATGGTTAAAAATGTTAGTACTGCAAGTTTAAGAATTATAATAAAACAAATAATAAAATAAAAAAATAAATATATGAAATGAATTGGTTATGATTGAAATGAATACGGCTTAAATTTACAGGGGGTTTTATATGATAATAAGCAGAAATGCTGCCGAAATTTATATTAAACAAAATATATTCTGAAATACTGAAACGAGTCTCATTTCACTTTAAATACAGACTTTAGACTTTAAAAATTTATAATAGGGATCAGTTATAAAAATTATACTATGAATGTTATTTCTTTGAATTATTTGCAAATTGTCTGATATGTCCGGTAATGCCTCGTAACCCTGTTCTGGCGATGGTTCGGGGTTAGGGGTGTTACACCAATCGCAGGCATAAAGCCATTTAAAATGTTTGTGGCAGAGCCACCGAACTAGATTGTGACAGAATCACCGAACTAGATTGTGGCAGATCCACCGAACTGGATTGTGACAGAGTCACCGAACTAGATTGTGACAGAGCCACTAGCACTTCTCTTCAATTTTATCCCAACCCATGCAATCATGTATGCATATACAAAGCATAACAATATTCATAGAATAATTTCAACATAAGGCCCATAACACAAGTTGGCCCATTAAGCAATCTAGCAAATTTGGCCATTAAACGATCTAGCAAATTTGGCCCATTAATCGATCTAGCAAATTTTACATTTGGCCCATATAACAAATATCACATTTGGCCCATATAGCAAATATAACATTTTGGCCCATAAAGGGTATTTTCGTAGTTTGGTCCATTGGGACATTTCGTAATTCGGCCCATTAGGGGCATTTTCGTAACTCAGTAATCGAACCCACTAAGGGTAATTCGGTAATTTACTCTCTAAGGGTAATTCAGAATTTTTACCCACCAAGGGTAATTCGGTAATTTTCGCAACCCAAAGGTATTTCAGTAATTTACCTTCTAAGGGTATTTTGGTAATTTCGCAACCCAGGGGTATTTCGGTAATTTACCCTCCACGGGTATCTCGATAATTTCGCAACCCAAAGCTATTTCGGTAACTTACCCTCCAAGGGTATTTCGGTAATTTCACAACCCAGGGGTATTTCGGTAATTTACCCTTCAAGGGCATTTGGTAATTTTTACAAGCCAAGGGTATTTCAGTAATTTACCCTCTAAGGGTATTTTGGTAATTTTTACAACCCAAGGGTATTTCAGTAATTTTTACAACCCAAGGGTATTTCAGTAATTTACCCTCCAAGGGTATTTTGGTAATTTCACAACCCAAGGGTAATTCGGTAATTTCACAACCCAAGGGTAATTCGGTAATTTACCCTCCAAGGGTAATTCGGTAATTTTACCCTCCAAGGGTAATTCGGTAGTTTTACCCACCAAGGGTAATTCAGTAATTTATCTTTTAAGGGTAATTCAGTAATTTACCCTCCAAGGGTAATTCGATAATTTACCCTCCAAGAGTAATTCGGTAGTTTTACCCACCAAGGGTAATTCGGTAATTTACCCTCCAAGGGTAATTCGGTAGTTTTACCCACCAAGGGTAATTCAGTAATTTTACCCTCTAAGGGTAATTCGTTAATTTACCCACCAAGGGTAATTCGGTAGATTTACCCACCAAGGGTAATTCGATAATTTTACCCTCTAAGGGTAATTCGGTAATTTACCCTACAAGGGTAATTCGGTAGATTTACCCACCAAGGGTAATTCGGTAATTTCATATTTAACGATGTTTTCGAAGATTCACTATCGCCTCGAGTGATACAGAACTCTATTTGGGTCTCTATGGAACTATTGAGTCAAAATCCATTTTAGGCCCAAACGGGGTAACTTCGCAACTAAAACTTAACTAGTAATTTGGGGCATACAAATTTAAACTGTCTATTTACGTCATACTGACTAAATTGGCTATAACTCGAGTTAGAAAACTCGAAATCTAGATCCGTAAAATTTCCTTGAAACTAGACTCACGTATCTTTTTACTGTAATTTTTCCAGAATTTTTAGCCTAGCCATTTAGTACAGTTTATTCATTAAAGTTTCCCTTGTTTTACTATCCAATGATTCTGACCTCTCTTAACTTAATCTCAAATATCTTACTGTACGATTTTCATATACTTCTCCCACTTGTTTCTTTTGAAAATAGGTTCATTAAGGAATCCATACATATCAATTATAACTCTTAATTCACTTTGTACAATTTTATACGATTTTTCCAAGACAGGACAGAATACCTCAAAGTCATTCAGAACCAGTCTCACTAAAATTAACATATCTCAGAATATAATATTCCTTTTCCTTCTCCGTTTCTTCCATATTAAAATAGACACAGTAAGCTTTAATATGTTCTCTTATTCACTTTGTAATTCCTTTTATCCTATTTTTCATGATTCAAAAACACGCATTCGCTTCTAATCAACTCGTCTTATTACAAAAGTGATCACGAATGCTGGTTTTTAGTTTTCTTCGGTATTTCGACCGATTAATAACATATTTCATACAAACTTTCAGAGAAGTGTGAGATTACACACTTTCAGGTATGTATATGGAAGGGTATGAGATTACACACCTTATTCGGAATCCGTAATGCGATGCTCTTCGCGACACCAAAAATCCGAGTCACTTATTAGGAGGGATAGGTTTTCGATTGAAACTTTGATAAAGTACTTCGAGACCTTGCAACCAGCATAAACTCCCTCATGGAAAGTCCCTAGACTCTCAACCATATTACAAATTAGTCCCCTCATTAGCTAGCTTAAGCTTTGAGGACTCCAAAAATACAAAAATTATTAACTAAAGCCATCAAAATCACTTACATGAGGTGATGAGAAGTGGCTGAAAATTTCAGCTTCCATGGGGGGTTTTCTTCTTAAATTTCGGCAGAGAGAGGAAAAATAGGAAAGGAAGATGACCACTTATTATTATTATTAATTATTGCTTTTGTCATCATCTACCAACCCATACCAAAATTTTGACTTTTCAACCTTTCTTATCCTCTTAGCCGGCCATCACTTTAAAATTAGCCTATTTGTACTTTAAGGACCTCCAATTAATATTCCTTAGTCAATTTGCACCTCTAGCAATTAAAATTAAACCTTTGCACTTTATGCGATTTAGTCCTTTTTCGAAATTAAGCCCTCAATTGCTAAAATTGAGACACCAAAAATTTAATGCATGTTTATAAACATGTTATAACACATATAATAACATAAAAATAATTTTTTCTATCTTCGGTTTAGTGATTCCGAGATCACTGTTCCGACTATCCCCTAAATCGGGCTATTACACCCTCCATGCATTTTTTTTCTTACCTACCCCATTCTTTTCAAATCTCATCATTATATATTTTTTTTCTTTTTCAAAAAATCACTCTCCATCATTCCTTTTTCCACAAATCACTCTCCATCATTCCTTTTTCTCCCATTTCTTTTTTTTTTATTCTTTTTCTTTTATTTCTTTTCTTTAATAATGTCATGGTTGACACTTGGAAGAGTACACAAAAATAAATCCAAAATTTTGCAAAAGATGGGATTTGAACCCCTTCCCTCCATGCTCTCCACTTGATGCCATAACCTCTTTACCAATAGTTCATTTATGATAACAATTTACTCACTTATTTCCATAAGTTTTGGTGCCTCTTACTATTTCCCCTTAATAGGCTTAAACAATAACTTTCATTAAGGCCCAACTTGAACCCGAAACTTAATAGAACCCCGCAACTTTCTAAAATCATCTTCTTAACAAGTCCAACATGAAATAATGTCATTCTCTTGTTCTAAAAACTTTTAAACACTCCTACTCCCAAGGCCTAATGGGCCCAATCCTACTAGGCCCAATTTCGGGATGTTACATATACAATATACTAATATAAATATAGTAATAATAATAATAATAATGATGCAAAATTATATATAATATAATAATATAATATAGTGATAATAATAATAGTGGTAATAATAGTGTAACATCCCAGAAATGGGGCTATTTGGAATTAAAATTATTATTCTTATGTAAGAACTGCTATGATATTATTTATGGAATAATAGAGTTCAATTTAAGGCTTTGAGTTGGCTCGGTTTGGTAGAAAATTGCAGTTTTAATTCTAAAGGCAGGGAGCCTTAGCGAGTGGGTGTTATAAGAATAAATGGGAGTAATTTGGCACTAAAAAGCCCTTGGTAAAGTGGCAAAAAGAAGCCCACTTAAGAGCTAGCATGTGACGCCACATCAAGAGGAAGGGAGAGCCTTGGTTCGAGTCACAAGGATCCCTCTTTTTGCATTATAGATGGACGGCACATGTGGAGAGTTTTTCTCTCCTTTAATTCTTTTTATTTTGGATAATAAAGGGGTTTTTATTATTATTATTAAGGGATAATTTGAGCACTTTAAATTAGTTTTAATTTGCTTAATCCTATAGATAATAAAAGATATATGATAATTTCATAGGATAATCAAGGATATTATTTGATTAAAAGGGATTATTAAGTGATTAATTCAAATTATTTGAATTAACTGAAATGTGTGGCCAAGAGTGACTTGGAGAGTTTGCCGAAATTTGAACTCCCTGTTCAAAGGAGTGGACGGCAAGCTTGAAGGGGTGCCGAATGTCTATAAAAGCATCAGTAGACCCCCTTGTTTTCCCTTTTGTCATCTTTTGCTAAGTGCCGAAATCCCTAAACCCTCCCTTGTTCTTCTGGTATTTTCTCCATTCTCTCAAAACCCCTCAAGCCGAAACTCCTAACACCTCTCTTTCCCATTATTTCCTTTCTTCCCTTGGCCGAATACACCCTAGTGGTTTGCCGAAATTCCCTCCCTCTACTCTATTGCACTTTAGCCGAATATTGGGAGGAACATAGATCTCTTCAGATTCTTTGTTATCAATCGGTTGATAAGGTAAGTAATGGCCGAATTTCTATCTCCCCTTTTCTTTCTTTTCTGTCGACTTTTTACAAGGAAAGGTGCCGATTTCGGCAATGGTTATAAGGCTTCTAAATAAGTGGTAACCGATTTCTTCTAGGTGCTCAGGGACGTAAAGCAGTCGACTCAAAGCCGATCTCTAGTATTCGATTTTTGGGTAAGTAATGGTAAGATCTGCTTTAGTTAGTTATTTGGTATTAGTTTAAGCCGAAGGCTACTAACTCATTGATTGCCGATTCATGGAATCAGAAGCAGATTCGGGAATTATTATTAATGCTTTTGGAAAGCATGATGTACTGATTTATACATATGATGGCATGTGACATATATTTATGTGACTGATGTGGGATTGACTGAGTGGAGGGGGCAGTATTGATCGTGCCGACGGGCACCAGTGTTTTGGTAACACACTGTGACTACGGTCACCAGAGGTTTGGTACCTCCAGAGGTTTGGTACCTCATAGCGACTTATCCCTGTGGTTAAAACCACCGTGGGTTGGCCCCACTTGAGATATGGGATCGTCTGCCAGTGATTTGGTATCACACGATGGGTTGGCCCCATCACCCGATTTGTGTCTACGGACACCAGTGCTTTGGTAGCACGTCGTGACTATATGTCACCAGTGGTTTGGCACCACCAGTGGTTTGGTACCACAACGGGGTAGACAGTGGCGTATGGCTGTCTAGGTTGGGACACATGATGTCTTGCATATTAATTTGTTATATGTTGTGTATGAAGTTGGTTTAAACCGGGGGAAGGGTTACATACTGAGTCTTGGTGACTCACCTTCTCCTTTACATTTTTCAGGTGACACGTAGATCGCGGATGTGGAGCCGGGTGGACTCGAGGTGGCCATGCAGTGAATTTAATTTAAATGAACTTTGATTTTGAGTTTCGATATTTTATTTCCGGTATATTTTATTTGGATTGTAATAAGGCCTCCTGACATCTTATTCTGTTATTTTCGTATGTTAGATTCTCTGTTAAACTTTTTTTATTAATATTAGATCAAAATCACATGTTTTCCAAATTAATTACGAAAACGTTTTCATCGTGCCATCGGGTACATTTAATATATATAATAACTTGACTTAACAAATATTTCCCAAAAGTAAATAAAGGTTTTCTACATCTCAACTGTTTTAACAAAACGCCAAACTTTTATCTTAAACTTAAACCCTTTTTGAAAGATTTCAAAAATGTTTTCTCCGTAACGAACCGGATTCGGCCATAGCGTTTGGGCCGGGTTTGGGTTGTTACAAAATTGGTATCAGAGCCCAGTTCAAAGCTCGGCTGTGGGGGCCCAAGGCCCAAAAATGCTTTAGTAGGCCTTATGAAATGATTTTTGGTTTTTGAACAGCATGGCCCGAGTCTCCGGCACCAATCCGCCCAGGTAAGTACTACTGAACTTCTTGGTGAATTATATTCTGTAAAAGGGTAGGAAGCATGGAACGTAGAATAGACTTATAGGATTTGACCCTAGGACTAGATTACTCAAACACACAACAACGCATAAGACTTAAGGAACTTAACCCACCTATGACTTAGTCAGTGAGCTAGGGTGTGGTAACCCCTGTATGCATGTCTAGGAGTGGATCCGGAAGAGCACGGTATTTAAGCGATCCGTGTGACTCACCTCCTCTTCGCAGTATCCTACCAGTGCGTAGCCGGTTCACCCTAACTCGGAGGGCTCGGTGGTGTGGCAACCTCATGCGCGCATGTCAGAAAGGTTCGGTGAGAGCTTGGTATTTAAGCGGTCCGCGTGACCCACCTCCACTTCACTCGAATCTCGCTGGTGCGTAGCTTTGGTTCACCCTGACCAAGATGGCTCGGTCATAGGCTAAACCTAATGACTAAAACCCGAAAAGGGAACTAGCCATGTTTTCGAAAAAGAATGAAACGACAACAACCCTAATGTTTTCGAAACTTTTGCAATAACTCTTTTGAATCTGAGAACATTATTTTTACAATGTTTTTCTCGAAAAACTTGATTTGTGGAAAATTACAAAAAATGCCCTTAGGGGTAAAATTACCAAAATGCCCTTGACTCATAAAATATCAGTTCAATGATTTCGCTCAAAAATTTCAACCATTTTACCAATATTCAACAACTTAGCTGTGAAAATCATCAACAAAATATTTTGGTTTTGGAAAATTACGAAAATGCCCTCAAATCGTAAAATTACCGAAATGACCCTGATCTTTGAAAATCTTTACAAACACCACTACTTGAAAAGGAAAACTTTCAAAAGAATCCCCAAAGTTTTACAACTGTTGGAAATACCCTCGATTTATCAAAATTTCAAAATTGCCCCCGAATGACAAAATTACCAGAATACCCCTGGTTTCAAAACGATGTTATATCTCCAAAAAGTTTACAAAATTTTCAAAAACAAACTCCGATCTTGGGAATTTCGAAATGACATGTTTTATTAAAGTTTAAAATTTCTTTTATTACGAAAATACCCCTGTAGGAAAAATGACGAAAATACCCCTGGGTTAGAAATGGGCAGAAATGTCCGAAGAGCGAATAGGCATGGAAAGTATTAGGGAATGGATGCACGAACTCTTTTGTGTGAACTAGGATAGAAAACTGAAACCTTGTTTGCTCGAAAGAATCCCTAATTAAATTATGTTCATAAAATTTCTTCGCGAATAAGAAAGTGAAACAAATGCTAACACATAAAATTTTCTTAATCAGATTAAAGCGCGGTAGATAGAATGAGTACTAGAGGACGTGGACACCGTGGACACGGTAGGGGTAGGATGACGGTGTCTGAACCCGTCAGGTCAGGTCAAGGTTCCGAAAACGAGGTACCACCGCCACCACCACCTCCTACTTCAGGGCTGAGGAGCAGGATCAGACCGGTGGTGAGGCAGTATCGCAAGCCGTGTTACGAGTTCTCGAGTTGGTGGCTGGGGCTGGTGGAAATCTGGGAGCTCGGAAGTCTATTCCCGAGCCAGTTCGGTCTAACGGAGCTGAAGTGTTTCGGGGTGTGTCGGGCGTGGCACCCAGCGCAGCAGAATATTGGCTAGAGTCCACAGAAAGGATTATGGACGACCTTGATTTGTCTGATGAGGAGAAGCTGAAGGGAGCGATATCGCTTCTGAAGGATGAAGCGTATCAGTGGTGGCTGACGGTCCGAGATGGAGCCACGGCAGATGATCTGACGTGGGATTACTTTAGGAATGCTTTTCAGAAGAAGTATGTGGGCACTAGTTACATTGATGCTCAAAGGAAAGCCTTTCTGGGTCTAGTGCAAGGAACCAAGTCAGTGGCTGAGTATGAGGCGGAGTTTTTAAGGTTGAGCCGCTATGCTCGTGGAGTGGTGGCATCTGAGCATGAGCGGTGTGTCCGCTTTGAGGACAGACTCAGAGATGACCTGAGGCTACTAATTGCTCCGCAGCAGGAGCGAGAATTTTCTGTTCTGGTTGAGAAGGCCAAGGTGGCCGAAAGTGTCAAAGAGACGGTGCGACAGGGCTATAGTAAGAATAACCAGAAAAGAGGATTTGGGTCAGCTGGATCGGGTAGCACTAATGCTCAGAAGCGGGCTAGGCAGAGTGGGCCAAGTCAGGAAGGAAAGCCCACGGCAACTAATCAAAGGCCGACTCAGTGTAACCGCTGTGGAAAAACCCATTGGGGAGGTTGTTGGACCGGTAATAAAGGTTGTTTTGAGTGTGGGTCTTTGGAGCATCGGGTAAGGGACTGTCCTCAAAAGGCAGCTAAGAATCAGCCAGAAGGTCAGAATCGCGCTCAGAGCAGAAATGTTGGACCACCACAGAGGGGTCGGGGTAATGGCAGAGGAAACAATGGTTTCAACTGAGGTCGTGGAACTCAGGGCAGAGGTTCGGGTAACACAGAGGCTAGGCAGCCTGGCTTAGTCTATGCAGCGAGGCGTCACGAGGAGGGAGACGCACCGAATGTCATAACCGGTACGTTCCTAATATATGGTTTACCTTATGTTGCATTAATTGATGTGGGTTCGATGCACTCGTACATTGCTAGTAGTGTGGTAGGAACTATGGACCTAGACTCTGAGACTACTCCTAGAAAGATGACTGTGCTAAGCCCCCTAGGACACTCTGTAGTAGTAGACAAACTTTATAGAGACGTACCCCTAGAACTCCAAGGGGTCGTATTTGTAGCCGATCTGATGGAACTACCTTTCGGAGAGTTCGATTTGATCCTTGGAATGGACTAGCTGGTTAAGTATCAGGTGAATTTGGATTGCGCGGCTAAGCGCATGGTTCTTAAGACGGCTGAAGGTGATGAAGTGGTTATGATAGGTGATAGAAGGAATTACCTATCCAATGTGGTGTCGGCTTTGAAGGCTGGAAAGATGGTAAAGAAAGGTTGCGAGGTGTATTCGGTTCGAATCTGTGCTTTGGACGCTAAAGAGTCAGTAGTTGGAAAGGTTCGGACGGTAGGGGAATTCGCTGATGTATTCCCAGAAGAACTTCTAGGTCTGCCTCCCGATCGGGAAGTTGAATTCGGTATTGACCTGCTACCCGGAACGGCACCTGTGTCTATAGCACCATACCGAATGGCACCAAAGGAATTGGTGGAGCTGAAGGCTCAAATTCAGGAGCTCTTGGATAGAGGGTTCATTCGACCAAGCATATCTCCGTGGGGAGCGCCTGTGCTATTTGTCAAGAAGAAGGACGGTTCAATGCGGATGTGTATCGACTACCGCCAATTGAACAAGTTAATGATCAAGAACAAGTATCCGTTGCCTCGGATTGATGACTTGTTCGACCAACTGAAGGGTGCCTCGGTGTTCTCAAAGATAGACCTTAGGTCGGGTTACCATCAATTGAAGGTAAAGGAGGTGGATGTTCACAAGACGGTATTCAGAACTCGGTATGGACATTACGAGTTTCTGGTGATGCCATTTGGGTTGACCAATGCGCCGGCAGCGTTTATGGACTTGATGAATAGGGTGTTTCAGCAGTACTTAGACCAATTTGTCGTGGTGTTCATAGACGACATATTGGTATATTCTAGGACGGAGGAGGAGCATGACATGCATTTGCGCATAGTCCTACAAGTGTTGAGGGAGAAGCAACTATATGCCAAATTCAGTAAGTGCGAATTTTGGCTGAGGGAGGTGGCTTTCTTAGGACATGTGGTATCGGCTGAAGGAATTAGAGTAGACCCCCGCAAGATTGAAGCGGTGTTGGATTGGAAACCGCCTAGGTCAGTGGCGGAGATCCAAAGTTTTCTGGGTCTAGCGGGGTATTATCGAAGGTTTGTGGAAGGATTTTCCTTAATCGCGGCAGATTGTGACGGCTGCTAAGGAAAGGTGTTCCATTTGTATGGACGGAGAAGCGTGCAAGAAAGCTTTGATAAGCTAAGGAAAATTTTGTGGAAGCTCGGTTTTGGTGCAACCCGAGGCGGGGAAGTTGTATCACAGTGTATTGTGATGCGTCCCATACTTGGGTTTGGGATGTGTCTTGATCTGAGAGGGGAAGGTAGTAGCCTATGCATCACGGCGATTAAGGCCACATGGCCCGAACTACCCAACGCACGACTTGGGAATTGGCGGTTGTCTTGTCTTTGCTCTAAAGATATGGCGGCATTATCTGTATGGGGAGAAGTCGATAGTCTACACAGATCACAGGAGTTTGAGGTATCTCTTGACTCAGAAGGATCTAAATCTGAGACAACGTCGGTGGATTGAACTTTTGAAAGACTACGACTGTTCAATCGAGTATCATCCGGGCAAGGCCAACGTGGTAGCTGACGCGTTGAGCCGGAAGGTGGTGACGGACTTAAGAGCAATGTTTGCTCGGTTGAGTTTATATGATGATGGAAGCCTCTTGGCAGAACTTCAAGTTAAGCCGACGTGGATGGAGGAAATTAAAGAAAAACAGTTAGTGGATGAAGGGTTGAATGCTAAGAGAGCACAAGTTCAGGATGGTGGTTTGGAAGGATATAACCTGTCTAGTGATGGAGTATTATGCTTTCAGAGGCGGCGTGTATGCCAAAGGATGTGGAGTTGAGGCGAGAAGATTTCCCATGATGCACATAGCAGCCCTACGCTATGCATCCGGGAGGAAGCAAGATGTATAGGGATCTTAGAGAGCAGTTTTGGTGGCCCAAGCTAAAGCGTGAGGTGACAGAGTTTGTTGGTAAGTGTCTGACTTGTCAGCAGGTCAAGGCTGAACATCAGTTACCGTCAGGGTTGCTTCAGCCCGTGAAGATTCCCCAATGGAAGTGGGAACGGATCACCATGGATTTCGTCAGTGGGCTACCCCTTACGCCCAGCAAGAAAGACGCAGTTTGGGTAATAGTAGACCGTTTAACTAAGTCAGCTCACTTCATACCAGTGAGGGTGGATTTCTCGCTTCAGAAGCTTGCAAAGTTGTATGTGGCAGAAATAGTAAGGTTACATGGTGTTCCAGTGTCGATCATCTCGGATAGGGATCCCAGATTCACGTCAAGGTTTTGGAAAGCGTTACATCAAGCTTTGGGTACCCGGTTGGATTTCAGTACAGCTTTCTACCCATAATCGGACGGACAATCGGAAAGGGTGATACAGATCTTGGAGGATATGTTAAGAGGATGTGTCTTGGATTTTCGGGGTAGTTGGGAGGAATTTCTACCATTAGCGGAGTTCGCCTATAACAACAGCTACCAGGCAAGTATCCAGATGGCTCCGTATGAGGCACTGTATGGACGGAGGTGTCGTACTCCGACATGTTGGACGGAACTAGGTGAACAACAGATTTTGGGTCCAGAGTTGGTGACAGAGACGGAGGATAAAGTCAAAGTAATTCGGTCTCGTCTTAAGGAAGCATCAGATAGGCAGAAATCCTATGCTGATCTTAAACGCAAGGAAATGGAGTATGCGGTAGGAGACAAGGTTTTCCTGAAGGTGTCACCTTGGAAGAAGGTGTTGAGATTTGGCTGGAAAGGGAAGCTAAGCCCAAGGTTTATCGGGCCATATACGGTGATTAAGCGTGTTGGACCGATGGCGCATCTGACTTGAGTTACCGCCGAACTGAACCAGATCCATGATGTCTTTCACGTATCAATCTTTGAGCGGTGATCGATCAGACCCATCGCACGTTGTGCCAGCGGCAGAGATCGAGGTGAATCCAGATTTATCTTTTGAAGAGGAACCAGTGCAGATCTTAGACCGAGATGTAAAGGCTCTACGTAGGAAGTCAGTGCCCTTGGTGAAGGTGCTGTGGCGGAACCATGGTGTAGAAGAAGCTACGTGGGAGCCCGAGGATGTGATGAGGCAACAATACCCCCACCTATTTTGACCAAGGAATTTCGGGGACGAAATTTATTTTAAGGGGGGTAGAACTGTAACATCCCAGAAATGGGGCTATTTGGAATTAAAATTATTATTCTTATGTAAGAACTGCTATGATATTATTTATGGAATAATAGAGTTCAATTTAAGGCTTTGAGTTGGCTCGGTTTGGTAGAAAATTGCAGTTTTAATTCTAAAGGCAGGGAGCCTTAGCGAGTGGGTGTTATAAGAATAAATGGGAGTAATTTGGCACTAAAAAGCCCTTGGTAAAGTGGCAAAAAGAAACCCATTTAAGAGCTAGCATGTGACGCCACATCAAGAGGAAGGGAGAGCCTTGGTTCGAGTCACAAGGATCCCTCTTTTTGCATTATAGATGGACGGCACATGTGGAGAGTTTTTCTCTCCTTTAATTCTTTTTATTTTGGATAATAAAGGGGTTATTATTATTATTATTATTAAGGGATAATTTGAGCACTTTAAATTAGTTTTAATTTGCTTAATCCTATAGATAATAAAAGATATATGATAATTTCATAGGATAATCAAGGATATTATTTGATTAAAAGGGATTATTAAGTGATTAATTCAAATTATTTGAATTAATTGAAATGTGTGGCCAAGAGTGACTTGGAGAGTTTGCTTCAAATTTGAACTCCCTGCTCAAAGAAGTGGATGGCAAGCTTGAAGGAGGGTGCCGAATGTCTATAAAAGCATCAGAGACCCCTTGTTTTCCCTTTTGTCATCTTTTGCTAAGTGCCAAATCCCTAAACCCTCCCTTATTCTTCTCGGTATTTTCTCCATTCTCTCAAAACCCTCAAGCCGGAACTCCTAACACCTCTCTTTCCCATTATTTCCTTTCTTCCCTTGGCCGAATACACCCTAGTGGTTTGCCGAAATTCCCTCCCTCTACTCTATTGCACTTTAGCCGAATATTGGGAGGAACATAGATCTCTTCAGATTCTTTGTTATCAATCGGTTGATAAGGTAAGTAATGGCCGAATTTCTATCTCCCATTTTCTTTCTTTTCTGTCGACTTTTTACAAGGAAAGGTGCCGATTTCGGCAATGGTTATAAGGCTTCTAAATAAGTGGTAACCGATTTCTTCTAGGTGCTCAGGGACGTAAAGCAGTCGACTCAAAGCCGATCTCTAGTATTCGATTTTTGGGTAAGTAATGGTAAGATCTGCTTTAGTTAGTTATTTGGTATTAGTTTAAGCCGAAGGCTACTAACTCATTGATTGCCGATTCATGGAACTAGAAGCAGATTTGGGAATTTAGTGTTGCGATTAGCATCCAATCGAGGAAAGGTAAGGATTCGGGTTCACAAGGAACCCCTCTCAATTTAATTGGTTGGCCGAATAGGCCATAGTACTAACCCGGGTATTTGGCCGAATATAGGGATCAGTGGATCGAGGGAGGCTGACTCTTTTTCCGGGATTTAAACTCCTTGTTGGTGACAGGTGTGTACATACACATTGTAACTTATTAACTGTGCTGAATATTGTAAATGCTTACTTGATTTATGTAGCATTGGATGATATACCATATCGGTATAGATGGCAATTCAGGTAAGTACCTGTTAATGTGAATTATTATTAATGCTTTTGGAAAGCATGATGTACTGATTTATACATATGATGGCATGTGACATATATTTATGTGACTGATGTGGGATTGACTGAGTGGAGGGGGCAGTATTGATCGTGCCGACGGGCACCAGTGTTTTGGTAACACACTGTGACTACGGTCATCAGAGGTTTGGTACCTCCAGAGGTTTGGTACCTCATAGCGACTTATCCCTGGGGTTAAAACCACCGTGGGTTGGCCCCACTTGAGATATGGGATCGTCTGCCAGTGATTTGGTATCACACGATGGGTTGGCCCCATCACCCGATTTGTGTCTCACGGACACCGATGCTTTGGTAGCACATCGTGACTATATGTCACCGGTGGTTTGGCACCACCAAAGTGGTTTGGTACCACAACGGGTAGACGAGTGGCGTATGGCTGGCTAGGTTGGGACACATGATGTCTTGCATATTAATTTGTTATATGTTGTGTATGAAGTTGGTTTAAACCGGGGGAAGGGTTACATACTGAGTCTTGGTGACTCACCTTCTCCTTTACATTTTTCAGGTGACACGTAGATCGCGGATGTGGAGCCGGGTGGACTCGAGGTGGCCATGCAGTGAATTTAATTTAAATGAACTTTGATTTTGAGTTTCAATATTTTATTTCCGGTATATTTTATTTGGATTGTAATAAGGCCTCCTGACATCTTATTCTGTTATTTTCATATGTTAGATTCTCTGTTAAACTTTTTTTATTAATATTAGATCAAAATCACATGTTTTCCAAATTAATTACGAAAACGTTTTCATCGTGCCATCGGGTACATTTAATATATATAATAACTTGACTTAACAAATATTTCCCAAAAGTAAATAAAGGTTTTCTACATCTCAACTGTTTTAACAAAACGCCAAACTTTTATCTTAAACTTAAACCCTTTTTGAAAGATTTCAAAAATGTTTTCTCCGTAACGAACCGGATTCGGCCATAGCGTTTGGGCCGGGTTTGGGTTGTTACAAATAATATGGCAAATATAGTGATAATAATAATAATAATGATAATCAAGTTAGTTAGACAAAATAATAATAAAATATGTGCACAATAGTATAATGACGTTAACAACAGTAGTAATATAATAACAAAAGGACTGAAAGATTGCAAAATAACTAAAAGAGGGATCTAATTGCATCTAAAGCGAGAGTCTGGGGTCAATTTGAAACCAAAAAAAGATAAAATGGGCTAAATTGTAACGCGCGCATGACCTAAAGGGACCTAAATAAAAAATAAACCCATTAACTGAAACGACGACGTTCGCATGCGGACTAGATTGAAACGAAAAACAAATTTTTAGGTAAAATCATGAAGAATAAAAACTGATTACAAAGCTAGAAAAAGGGAGAGGGGCTAAATGTGAAATTAGACCCTCCATAAAGAAAACGCGCGGATCCTGTCGGGTCGGGTTGTCCATGCGCGGGTCAGAGGCCCAAAACGGTGCCGTTTTGGGCATCTAAAGGGGGTGCCAAAACGCACCGTTTTGGTCCAGTATATAAGGCATATTTTTTTTGTTTCCTTCATTTCTCTCCTTGGTTTTTTTTTTGAAAACTGATTCTCTCTTTTCCTTTCCTCTGCAGATCTGACCTCTGGCGAGGGGTACACCGTGGATACCGCCGTGCGGTGGCCGGTAAAGTAAAACTTCTCCCTTTTTTTTGTTTCGTTTTTTTATATATATGTATATATATCTGTATATATTTTGATTGGGTAATAAATAAAAAGGAATCGAAATGACGAATGAAAAAAAAAACAAAAAAAAGGCGAAATCACCTTGGAACTTTTCCGATCTGACTCTTATGCGTTTCAGATTCTTCTTTGTTTGACCTTTACTGTTATTTTTGTGTTTTTGAATCTGTTTTTTTCATTGATCGAAGAAGCCAAAAGCCCCTTTTTACAGATCTGTCTTCGGTTTTTATAACCGATCCTTGATAAAGAAAAACAAACAAAAATAAAATACAATAGTTCCCCTTTTCGTTGTGCTCTCTTTTTTCTTTTTTCTTTTATTGCAGGGGGCCGAGTATAGTGGGGGAGTGGCGATGTTGGCGAGCATGGATGGGCGTGGTCTTTGGTGGCGAGCGTGTGATGCTGTGTGTCGGTGAGTGGAGTTGCGGCGCCTAGGGTTCCTGGAACCCTAGGTTTCTGAAAAGTTTTGTTTTTCTTTGGGCCATTTGGGCTACTTGTAATTGGGCTTATTGGGTTTAGATCTAGTTTGGAGCCCAGACAAATTTGGGCTTATACATATATGCTATCTCTCATCTTTAATATTCAAACTTTGATTTCAGCTGCAGCCATGATGAACTTGAAACAACTTCAGGTTTTGACCTTCTTTTACTGCTTTTTAATCCTGATTTCTTCCCTAGTACAAGGGATCTTAATATATATGGCGTTGGTGGATCTTCTAGCCGCTGATTTCAGGAACCCAAAGTTACAAAACAATGGAATACTTCAAGTTAGAGCCAGTGTTTCTCTTCTCCTCGGGGCTGGTCTTATATCTCTCTTGGCTGTTTGGGCTTAAAAGTAGTAAATGATATATTAAACCTTAAAAGCATTTAAATTTAAAGTAAAAATATATTGAGTTTGTGGGATTGAGTTTCCAAATAGATTGAGTTTGTCTGATTGACGTTCAAAGGTATTGGATATAACATCCTGGAAAGGGCCTATGCATTTTCGGTTTAAGTGTACAAAATGACAAGTTTTAAGTACTATGAATAAATTTTTGATATTTTTGGAACCTCAGAAATGTATGAAAATGATTGGAAATGAATAATTTTGGAAACCTGGAAATGCATTAGGACATGAACATTTTTTGAAACCTAGAAATGCATGGAAATGGAAATGGAAATGGAAATGGAAATGAACATTTCTGGAAATCTGGAAATGTAAGAAAATGGTCGCTAAACAGAGCCGATCGAAAATTTTAGGAAACTTGGAAATGATGCAGAAATGCCAAATTTTAAAGTTTTAAATAGGAGATTAAGGCTAAGGGGCCTTAAAAGAAAAAGTTGGTAAGATTTGACACACAAACAGGCTTGGAAAAGTGGCTTGAAGATGTCACTTAGGGCCTATGGAAATGGCGCCATGTGTAGGAGGCATGGGCCTGGGTTCGAGTCACATGGGAAGCAAATAAATTTTATTTTTGCTCTTAGACACACCAAGGTGGGCTTTGCACAAGCCTTCTAGAAATAGAAGTGTTTTATTTCCATAAATATTTGATTAATTGGGGATAAATAAAGAGTTTTATTCACATAAATATGTGAATAATAAGAGATAAATAAAGGAGTTTTATTCACATAAATATGTGAATAATAAGAGATAAATAAAGGAGTTTTATTCACATAAATATGTGAATAATAAGAGATAAATAAAGGATTATTTTCTAAGGAGATAATTGAGGAGATAATTGATGGATTAAAGGCTTTTATCTTTTAAATAAAAGAGATAATATTATCAAAAGAGGAGTGGTGGCCAAGTAAAGGACTCCTAGGTGATAACTTTGGCTATAAAAGGAGGCGGGAGGGCTACTCATTCACTTTTGCTTCCTCTTTGCCGAAATTTTCCTAGCTCTCTCCCCTCTCGCGAATTTTTCTTCAAGCAAAATCCATCTTTCCTTCTTCTATTTTCTTCTCTGTTTCTACTGTCAAAGCCGAATCCTTGTTGATTCTAAGTAAAGGAGCAATCAACTACAACATCAAAAGGGTTTCTTCAACTGTCTAATCCAAGGATCAAGGATCTAAGGTAAGATAAATTTATTTGATTAAAGGTTATGATGTATATGTTAGATTAGATCTAACATGAAGATTTCGACAGACATATAGGGTAAGGAATCCTCTTCAGATTTGGAATTTGTATGGTAAGTGATATTCGGCCAAGGCTTAATTTTGGTATTTGGAATTATTTTACATTATTTCAAAAGCCGAAAACTCACATGATTACATGAATTAGTGTTAGCCGATTTCAAGGGAAAGGATACTATCAATTTTGGGATTTGATTTACAATCATCCAATTCGGCAACAAGGTAAGTGTTAGTAGTTCTATTCCTACTAGGATTTGATTTTAAAATCAATAGGGTATTAATGTGTTTATATATGATGGGCCGAATATAGGAGTCAACAGATCTAAAGTCTGAATCTGTGATCAATTCACTTCGGGAATTCAAGGAATTTATTAAGCGAAAAAGGTGTGTACCCTTACTAACCCTCAATATGATGGCAATAATTATTTTGAATATGAATATACATAAGATTATGAATGTGGCTAAGTGCCCTAATGTGGTACAAAAAGTACTCAGGTACGTTTCCTACATCTGATAGGATTATGAATATGTTACATCTTTAACATGTGAATATGTATTATGAATGAGAAGTAAGATATGTATAAATAATTGGGGGCATTTGGGATACATGTGGAGGAAGAAAGTGAAGGTGATGACTACGGTCTCACCAACGAAGGTGTTGGCTTCGGCCTCACCAACGAAATATGGTGGCTACGGCCCCATTGCGTGGATATGGTAACTTCGGTTACATTATCTGAATATAGTGTCTAATGACACAACGTAAGTGGGCGATGAGCACGTCGATCGCAATGATCGCTTCGATGGTGTGTAGCGGATGGAGGGTTGACTTAGTAGTCCCCACGGTGTGCAGGTTGGTACGGGTGGTGTGTAGCGGATGGACAATTAGGCTTGGGTTTGGGTTGCATCATTTGATATGAATATGAATATGAATATGAATATGAATATGAATATGAATGCCTGAATTGTTGACTGTTAGTTTGTGTACACATTGAGTCTGTTGACTCACCCCTTTGTGGGACCTTTTTTTTTTTAGGTGATGAACAGTGATGGACCGGGACGGCAGAACTTATGGTGACCATGCCCTAATTGAAGATTTTATGGAGTATTTAAATTTTACATTTGGAAAATATTTGATGTAATAAGGCCTTAAGGCCCAAATGGATGTTCTTTATTTTTGCTTACTTTTAATTGTTATGTTATGAACTATTTTGATTAAAGTCTAAGTAAAATTATTTACTTAAAAATAAACCCTAAAATTATTTTGTCACCCAAAATTAAATGTTTTCTAAATTAAATAAATGGGTTTCCAACCTAAGCCCAACCTAAAACCAATATCTTTCTAAAAATTCACAAAAATTTTCTGAGTAACAAAAGAATTTGAAGCCGATTTTCTTAAGGAACATACCAGATCCGGTTCAAGCTCGTGGGCCGGGTGTGGGGTGTTTCAGTTGGTATCAGAGCCCAGTTTTAAACTCTCGGCCTGTGGGCTAAGGCCCAAAACGTTTTCAAAGCGAGCCAAAATGATTTTCTTTGAAATTAAGCAGGTTTTCTGGCATGGCATCTAAGTCTCTGACCCGCAGTCCACCAGGTAAGTACTTCTATCCATTTGTGTGATTTATTGAATGATCTGTAGAAGGGTAGGAATGGAACGTAGATTAGTGAACTAGAATCTATTGAACCGTAGGACTAGTCTACTCAAACACAAATACATAAGACTTAATGCACTTAACAAACCTATGGCTAAGTCACTAAGTTAGGGTGTGGTAACCCTGTGCGCATGTCTAGGATTGGATCCGGAAGAGCCTGGTATTTAAGCAGTCCTAGTGACTCACCTCCTCTTCGCAGGAACCCTACCTGGTGCGTAGCTTTGGTTCATCCTGACCAAGAGGACTCGGTCATGGGCTAAACACAATAACTAAAACCCGAAAGAGAACTAGCTGTGTTTTTATAAAAAAACAACGAAACCCTAGTTTTAAAACTCTTAAAACTATCTTTTAAATTTGTGAAAACCATCTTTACAAAATTTTCCAAAAAAAAAAAAAATTCAAAATTTCAAAAATACCCTCAGTGGTAAAATTACAAAAATGCCCTTGATTTATAAAATGACCAACTACTCAACGGTTTTACCAAAATTTAGTTATTTTATAAATGCTCAAAAACTTTAATTTGCAAACTATCAAAAATACTTTGATTTTAGAAAAATTACGAGATTGCCCCTAACTTACAAAATTACCAAATGACCCTGATTTCCAAAATTTTTGCAACATCACCGTTTCGGAAAATAAAAGTCTCAAAAAGAACCCTCAAAGTTTTACAACTTCTAAAATATCCCTGATTTGTTAACTTTTACAAATTTACCCCAGTTTGCGAAAAATTACCGAAATACCCCTGAGGTCAAAAATTTCCAAAATACCCCCGGATTTCAAAATTTTTCCAAATTACTCCGGGACTTTGAAATTACCAACATACTCTTTGACAAAATCACCAAGGAACTTTTTCTTTTGAAAAATTACCCTGTAGGACAAAATTACGAAAATACCCCTGGGTAGTGGAAAAACAACAACGATGAAAATTACAACGTTTCTCTAAATGAACGAAAGTTCATGCTTGTTTGATGGATGAATGAATGAATGAATGGAAAGACTGTGTGTTTGTATGAATGCGAAAGAACCACTTTTAAACATCTCCTTTCATAAAACTGTTCGCGGTTAATCAGTGAAACAAAAGTTTTGATGCATAAAACTCGTTAACCAGATTAAATCGTGACGTTAGAAATAAGTTCTAGGGGACGTGAACTTAGAGATTGTGCCTAGAAGGTATGATGGCTCTATTAAGATCAGAGTGCGCAGCGTAAGCATAGTGCGGTGAGAAGGATTGTACGACTGTTAGTAAGTAATTTCGAGGACGAAATTATTTTTAAGGAGGGTAGAACTGTAACATCCTGGAAAGGGCCTATGCATTTTCGGTTTAAGTGTACAAAATGACAAGTTTTAAGTATTATGAATAAATTTTTGATATTTTTGGAACCTCAGAAATGTATGAAAATGATTGGAAATGAATAATTTTGGAAACCTGGAAATGCATTAGGACATGAACATTTTTGGAAACCTAGAAATGCATAGAAATGGAAATGGAAATGGAAATGGAAATGGAAATGAACATTTCTGGAAATCTGGAAATGTAAGAAAATGGTCGCTAAACAGAGCCGATCGAAAATTTTAGGAAACTTGGAAGTGATGCAGAAATGCCAAATTTTAAAGTTTTAAATAGGAGATTAAGGCTAAGGGGCCTTAAAAGAAAAAGTTGGTAAGATTTGACACACAAACAGGCTTGGAAAAGTGGCTTGAAGATGTCACTTAGGGCCTATGGAAATGGCGCCATGTGTAGGAGGCATGGGCCTGGGTTCGAGTCACATGGGAAGCAAATAAATTTTATTTTTGCTCTTAGACACACCAAGGTGGACGGCACAAGCCTTCTAGAAATAGAAGTGTTTTATTTCCATAAATATTTGATTAATTAGGGGATAAATAAAAGAGTTTTATTCACATAAATATGTGAATAATAAGAGATAAATAAAGGAGTTTTATTCACATAAATATGTGAATAATAAGAGATAAATAAAGGAGTTTTATTCACATAAATATGTGAATA
The DNA here is from genome assembly GCA_025503065.1 of Gossypium bickii. Lineage (NCBI taxonomy): Eukaryota > Viridiplantae > Streptophyta > Magnoliopsida > Malvales > Malvaceae > Gossypium > Gossypium bickii. The sequence goes on along the minus strand of CP106711.1, from coordinate 24,630,749 downwards.
ATAAGAGATAAATAAAGGATTATTTTCTAAGGAGATAATTGAGGAGATAATTGATGGATTAAAGGCTTTTATCTTTTAAATAAAAGAGATAATATTATCAAAAAGAGGAGCGGTGGCCAAGTAAAGGACTCCTAGGCTGATAACTTTGGCTATAAAAGGAGGGCAGGAGGGCTACTCATTCACTTTTGCTTCCTCTTTGCCGAAATTTTCCTAGCTCTCTCCCCCTCTCTGCCGAATTTTTCTTCAAGCAAAATCCATCTTTCCTTCTTCTATTTTCTTCTCTGTTTCTACTGTCAAAGCCGAATCCTTGTTGATTCTAAGTAAAGGAGCAATCAACTACAACATCAAAAGGGTTTCTTCAACTGTCTAATCCAAGGATCAAGGATCTAAGGTAAGATAAATTTATTTGATTAAAGGTTATGATGTATATGTTAGCTTAGATCTAACATGAAGATTTCGACAGACATATAGGGTAAGGAATCCTCTTCAGATTTGGAATTTGTATGGTAAGTGATATTCGGCCAAGGCTTAATTTTGGTATTTGGAATTATTTTACATTATTTCAAAAGCCGAAAACTCACATGATTACATGAATTAGTGTTAGCCGATTTCAAGGGAAAGGATACTATCAATTTTGGGATTTGATTTACAATCATCCAATTCGGCAACAAGGTAAGTGTTAGTAGTTCTATTCCTACTAGGATTTGATTTTAAAATCAATAGGGTATTAATGTGTTTATATATGATGGGCCGAATATAGGAGTCAACGGATCTAAAGTCCGAATCGTGATCAATTCACTTGGGAATTCAAGGAATTTATTAAGTTAAAAAGGTGTGTACCCTTACTAACCCTCAATATGATGGCAATAATTATTTTGAATATGAATATACATAAGATTATGAATGTGGCTAAGTGCCCTAATGTGGTACAAAAAGTACTCGTGCACGTTTCCTACATCGATAGGATTATGAATATGTTACATCTTTAACATGTGAATATGTATTATGAATGAGAAGTAAGATATGTATAAATAATGGGGGCATTTGGGATACATGTGGAGGAAGAAAGTGAAGGTGATGACTACGGTCTCACCAACGAAGGTGTTGGCCTTACCACCAACGAAATATGGTGGCTACGGCCCCATTGCGTGGATATGGTAACTTCGGTTACATTATCTGAATATAGTGTCTAATGACACAACGTAAGTGGGCGATGAGCACGTCGACTGCAGCGACTGCCTTCGATGGTGTGTAGCGGATGGAGGGTTGACTTAGTAGTCCCCACGGTGTGCAGGTTGGTACGGGTGGTGTGTAGCGGATGGACAATTAGGCTTGGGTTTGGGTTGCATCATTTGATATGAATATGAATATGAATATGAATATGAATATGAATATGAATGCCTGAATTGTTGACTGTTAGTTTGTGTACACATTGAGTCTGTTGACTCACCCCTTTGTGGGACCTTTTTTTTTTTAGGTGATGAACAGTGATGGACCGGGACGGCAGAACTTATGGTGACCATGCCCTAATTGAAGATTTTATGGAGTATTTAAATTTTACATTTGGAAAATATTTGATGTAATAAGGCCTTAAGGCCCAAATGGATGTTCTTTATTTTTGCTTACTTTTAATTGTTATGTTATGAACTATTTTGATTAAAGTCTAAGTAAAATTATTTACTTAAAAATAAACCCTAAAATTATTTTGTCACCCAAAATTGAATGTTTTCTAAATTAAATAAATGGGTTTCCAACCTAAGCCCAACCCAAAACCAATATCTTTCTAAAAATTCACAAAAATTTTCTGAGTAACAAAAGAATTTGAAGCCGATTTTCTTAAGGAACATACCAGATCCGGTTCAGACTCGTGGGCCGGGTGTGGGGTGTTTCATTGGAATTGGGCATAATGGTGCACTCTGTGATCATAGGGATATCATTGGGTGGTTCAGAAAGTCCAAAGACTATAAAACCTTTGGTGGCAGCACTCACCTTTCATCAGTTCTTCGACGGCATTGGACTTGGCGGATGCATTTCTCAGGTAAAATAATTACCAAAATTATTATTATTTTAAATTGGTTGCACAAAAATAAAAAAAAATATTAACTTATGGAAAAAATAAAATGATTAAAATTTGTAAAAGAAGAAAAGGTTAGTTTATAATTTAAAAATTAATTATTTTAAGTAATTTAATTGAAGTTAAATTAAGTTGGAGAAGACATTAGATACAAATGAGTGTATAATAATATTTTGTTATCTTTAAAATTTAAAGACATGACATTATTTTATTGGTACTTAAAAACTATACTTTTTAAGATGATCTTAATATAATTTATTGTAGATTAATTGTTTCTTTAAATTAAGAAAATAATCTTTTATTCTATTTTTTTCTATTTATCTTTTAGGTTTTATTTAAGGAAAAAAATAAAAGAGTTTTTAGAGTATTGGTATCATTATACTATATATATTCATATCATGTTAATGCTTGCCTTAATGGTAACTCTATCTTTTTTTTTCTTAAAGATGATCTAAACAATCTCTTTGTCTATATATATATATATATATATATATATATATATATATATATATATATATCATCATCTTTAATATTCAAACTTTGATTTCATTTTATGACCATGATGAACTTGAAACAACTTGAGTTTTGACCTTTTTTATCGCTTTTAATCCTGATTTCTTTCCTAGTACAAGGGATCATAATATACATGGCGTTGGTGGATCTTCTAACCGCTGATTTCAAGAACCCAAAGTTACAAAACAATGGAATACTTCAAGTTGGAGCCAGTGTTTCTCTTCTCCTCGGGGCTGGTCTTATGTCTCTCTTGGCTATTTTGGCTTAAATTCGGGGGGTTTTGCTTTGGTTGCTTTTACACAAGAACATAGTATGTTTATAGAATCACAAGCTTTTCTATTTTCTATTTTTCTACATTTTATTTATGTTTATGAAAGTGAATTTATAGTAAAATAAAAAGAAATAGCATCTATATATCATTAATTTTGAGCTGGGCGTGGAGAAGACGAAAACCTTTCAACTTCTATTTCTTAATTTGTATATGTTGACATTCTTTCATCAGGTTCATATATTAAAAAAAAGGGGGGAAATTATGGTTTTAAATCCTTATAAAGAAATTCAGGTATCCTTTCATATTAAAAAATATATATTTGTAATTAGTTACTCGGGATAAATTTCAAAACTATATATTTGTAAGTGTTATGCTATTGAAATGAGACGTGGGTAACCTAAATGTTAAGTTGATGAATTAGTGAATGTATATGACAGGTATGTTCATTATTTCTCATGCGAAGGTGATACACAGAATGTATTATAGGTATATGAGGATGAAAAAGTTTAACTCTTAAATGGAGTAATAATTTTAGTATATTAATTTAAGTAGGTTTGAATACAGAATGTATTATAGGTATATGAGGATGAAAAAGTTTAACTCTTAAATGGAGTAATAATTATAGTATATTAATTTAAGTAGGTTTGAATACTTGGTGCAAATATTTTACATATGCATGTGATAATAATTTGCTTAAACTTACTAAGCTTCATATAGCTTACCGTAGTGCTTGTTTGATTGAGTATAGATTTTGAAGCAAGCTCGTATCCGGGATCCTTGTCGAAGTCAAGCACACTATCAACTACTTTTGGTACTTTATTAGAGTCGGTCTTTAAAAAAAAATGGCATGTATAGTTTATAATACTCTTTTGAGATCTTTTTTTTGGGACTTGGATGTATATAAAAGCCATGTGAAATGGCTAAATCTTGATATGTCGGACCTATATGAATTCGGGTTTAGTAATATTTCACTACCAAAGTATAGTTCATGATGTGTTATACTCGGTTTTAGTTCAAAGGGTATTAATAAACATGTATTCTGCCTTGGTAGTTAAAATGAGGTATACGAATAGTTAATAAATTTGTAAATGATGGCATAGTTGTTTGTAGAGTAAAAATGTGATAAATTACCATTGTAGTATGCTCGAATATGCATGTCTGTTCGGGTTTGGGTATGGTTTAGTAATGCTTCATGAACCGTTCTGGCGACAGTTTCGGGTTAAGGGGGCGTTACATTTGGGAGTATGTGGAAGTCCAAGGGACCTTCGTTAAGTTGTGCGACGGTGGATGCTAATTTGCTAAGCCCATGTTAACATTTAGGATAATCCGGTTTTTACCTTAAATAATACAAAAAATAAAATTAATAATTGAAATAACATGCCCATTAGATTATTTATTAAAATGGTATAATTTTATTGGTGTCGTCTGTCAAATTGGCGGTATTGAACTTAAATGTAATGATATATGTCGTAACCGTTTTTTGAAAAACGGTAATCGACTTGGGTTTTGAAAACGAAAATAAAACAGGGAGTCGCCACCAATCCTTTTTAATGAGGTGTGATCGGGTCACCTCGCAAAACGGTTGTTTTTAATAAACAATTTAATTTATCAAAACAACGATTTGGTCTACGAAACTCGGAAAATGGATTCGGGAGTCGGTTACGTACGAGGAAGGGTTAGCACCCTCGCTACGCCCAAAATTGGTACCTAATTGATTAATTAATGTCCTAATTTCGAAAACTGAAAGAGATTTTAAAGTACGAATCCTTTAGAAAATGCCTGGATAATTCGAATTGGATATCGAAATTCTCTTGTTCCGAAAAGATGAAATATCGCATCCTGCACGAGAGGACACGACGTTTCAACCCTTGATACCAAGATCATTTCATGATTTCCAAAATTCATTCTTTGCGATTTTTAAAAAGGATATTCCACTATTTGGCCGAACCAAAAAACCGAAACCCAGCACGATTGGGCACGATTCCTCAAATGTCCAAACACGAAATATTGCTTTATTTAAGGAAACATGGTCAAAATCTTAGAAGGATATTTAGTCATTTAGACGATCGGGAGATCGAAACCCAGCACGATTGGGCACGATTCCTCAAACTTCTAAATACAGAATATCAATCATTTTAAAATTTGACGTATCGAATAAAGCTTAATGACAAGTAACAATGTGAGAACACGATGGTACGTACGTGAAAGGAATAATGATAATAAGATAATGAGATAAAATTCGAATAACATGCTAAAACGGGTCATAATAATAATAAAGTAAAAATAATAACATAGATAATAATAAAATGAAAACAATTCGTTAATTAATGATACTAATAGTATATTAATAAATAATAAAATGATAGTGATAGGAAATATAATAAATAAAAGTAGTAAAAATAATGATAATAGTAATAAGAAATGATAATAAAAAAAATAATTGTAATAAACGAATGATGGTAAAATAAATATAAAAAAAAGTAATAATATAATAATAGTAATAATATGATAATGAAAAATAATAATAATGATAGGAGTAATAAAAAGAATGAAATAATAAAATAATAATAACAAATATAATAGTAGTAATAATTATAAGATTAATAATAACAATAATAAATAATAATAATAATAATAATAATATAATGATAATAAAAATAAAAAGGAAGTTAGTTAAATTAATAATAAAATGGTGAAAATAATAAAAAGGGGACTAAATTGAATTAAAGACAAGATATCCGGGTCAAATTTGAATAAAAAAAGGGGAAGGACCAAATTATAATGCGTGAAAGAAGTGGAGGGACTAAAATGGACAATAGCCCCTCCCTTCAAAATGCGCAGCATCAGGGAGGACCCAATTGAAATCCGAAATAAATTGTTGGGCCAAATTAAAAAAATACCATAAACTTAATCGCAAAACCATAAAAAAGCAGAAGGACTAAGAGTGCAATAAACCCATTAATAAAAAAATCATTTGTAGTCCCCTCCTAAAAAAACAGATTAGGAAAAAAAAAAAAAACTTTCTCTCCTTTATTCTTTTCTCTCTGTAGATAGGAGAATCAAGTGAGAGTGCAGCCGACTGCTAGCGCCTCAGTTGCCGGTAGCCGCCATATAAACTGTTTTTTTTTTAAATAAAGAAAATAGCTTTATAAATGTAGTTTAAAAAAAAGACACAAAATAAAAGATAAAAAGAACCAAAATAAACATCTTTGTAACACCCCTAACCCTATCCGTCGCCGGATTAGGGTTACGGCATTACGAAACCATTTTATATTGATTTCATCCCAAAAGAATTATTAAATAAAAAAATTGAATCAATGGGAATTCATTATAATAAAACTATACATAATGGAATGATCAATTTGTTAATAGTCATTTATACATATCCCATGAACACATGATTTAATCACCCAACGTAAATAAGATATAACACATTTTGAGCATACATTGGATCTTATATTAATACAAATCATAGATAACCATTCATACTAATACATACTTGAATTCAAATATAATTTTCCTAAGTCACCAACCTATTCGGCCATGGGTACTATAAGCATGCACTCTCACTCATTCATACGACTCTCATCTATTTTAATACTGATTTTTAACTATATCTTTACCATGTATAACCATTATGCTCGGATACACTTTTTAACAACCCGAAGTCACATATCTCGATAGGTAGCATAATATACTTATTTAACCTTTGGAATCCTAGCAAAACTCATTTAATCAATCAAGAAGGTAATAAAAAATCCATACACAAACACCAACACAAATCCGAATTTCCTATTAAAAATCAATATGAATATGTCTCTAACAACTCACCTATTGTATACGCACATATTATGTACCATATGTATATATAAAATTTATGCATTCCATAACCGCATAATACTTGGTATGTAATGATCTTTCCAAATAGGATGGTATTTAATAGTCCAAACATTCATACCACGGCACCAAAATTCAAAAGAGCTAGTTCGTCTAATCGTGAAAGTATAGCCATATTCGCATAGCTTATATACATTTTATAATGATCAAACTATACAAAAGAGACCTAGTCTGTACATGCCTTAATTTCCGAAAGAAGTGTAATTTATAAGATACCCAATTTTTGGTGATAGTATAATTGACTTCGACGAGGATTCCCGAGCTTGAGCTTTGACTTGAAAGATCTATAAATCGTAAAAGAAAAACAACACACCGTGTAAGCTTCAATAGCTTAGTAAGTTATAAGCAAGAAGATGAAATGTACAAACACTGCCTTTCATCAACATTCTTTTCAAATTCAATCTAATTATCTATTAATTAGTAATATCAAAATTTATGCTAGGTTAACATTCATCAATCTTTTGCACATTCCATCACAAGACAAAATATTTAACTTTTCATATGCTGCAAACTCTTATCGAACTATCTTACCTAATTATACACCAAGATAATAATCTATTCGTTCAATAAGAACATACCTGGCACCTTTATTTACCCTTCTAAGTGTCTTTGTCCTTAAGAAAATTCGATAACCGCATACACCTTGTTATTCAACCGATCTCGCCACATAGTGCTCGGTGATTAAACCCGCACACACAGTGCTATTCAACCGATCTCGCACATACAATGCTCGGTGATTAAACCCTCACTAGCTTGGAGTTAAAGGCCAATTTGCAACTTAAATTCCATGCAAAATAAAACCATTTAAATTTGGCCCTAATTTCCATAATAGCTATTTTCGTCCTTACTCAATTTAATCCTTCTCTTAAATTAACCACTCAAACATACAAATAATTCTACTATATTTTAACACATGCTCAAACATGCAACATAGATATCAGTTAAAGTATTAAAATATTTTCTTCTTGTAATAGCCCAAATTTCAGTGATGTCAAAAATAATGGTTCGAGACAACCAAATCTGAGAAATGGACTCGTAGATTATATTTATTTAATATTTACGAGTCAAATGTAGCTTTTAAAATGTTTTTAAAATAGTAAATTGTGTTTTATAAAGATTTATATGGTCAAGAAATCGAGAAAAAGAGGTATCGAGATCTTGGTGTTATAAACCGAGTCATAAATATTTTTATGAATATTTAAGGAATGTCAATAAGTAGTATTAAAATTTCGTTAGAAAATTTTGACGTTTGGGTGGTTAATTAAATAAAAAGGACTAAAATGAAAATGTATAAAAGTTGCTAAAAGGATTAAATAGCCTAATTGTCAAATGAGGAAGGACCTAAAGTGAAAATAAGCCTGTAACAACCCAAACCCGGCCCAAACCCTATGGCCGAATCTAGTTTGTTACGGGGAAAACCTTTTTGAAAACCATTTTGAAACCTATTAAGTTTTGTTGAAAACTTCTCGTATTTGATTATCTTGGTAAAATCATACTTAGTGTTTGTTTTTAAAAGCATATGTAAGTCAAGTTATAAAACAAATTTCAACCGTGCCCGATGGCATTTTAAAACATTTTCGAGTTAATTTGGGAAAACATTTGATCTTAATTAATATTAATTATAAAGTTTAACGCAAGTATTCAACATATGGAAATAATAAAATATTCTAGGAGGCCTTATTACAATCCAAAATATAAAATAAAACCGAATTCAAAATAGTAAGACTAAGTATAAAGTTCATTTAAATTTAAAGTTCACTGCATGGCCACCTCGAGTCCACCCGGCTCCACATCCGCGATCTATGTGTCACCTGAAAAATGTAAAGGAGAAGGTGAGTCACCAAGACTCGATATGTAACCCCTTCCCGGTTTAAACCAACTTCATACACAACATTTAACAAATTAATATGCAAGACATCATGTGTCCCAACCTAGCCAGCCATACGCCACTGTCTACCCCGTTGTGGTACCAAACCACTGGTGGTGCCAAACCACTGGTGACATATAGTCACGATGTGCTACCAAAGCACCGGTGTCAAAGTAGACACAAATCGGGTGATGGGGCCAACCCATCGTGTGATACCAAATCACCGAGACGATCCCATATCTCAAGTGGGGCCAACCCACGGTGGTATTAACCACGAGGGGACAAGTCGCTATGAGGTACCAAACCTCTGGAGGTACCAAACCTCACGGTGACCGTAGTCACAGTGTGTTACCAAAACACTTGGTGCCGTCGGCACGAATAATCTTGCCCCTCCGCTCAATCGCCCTCATGGTCAATGATCATATATACTGATTTATCATATGTATTATCACAACATGCTTCCCAAAAGCATAAAATAGCAAATCATATGCACAGGTACTTACCTGGTTACCCCGTATACCGTTATGGTATTCAAGCCATTGCTACATACATCAAATTAGCAATCACATTACATAGCATTATTTAATAAGTTAAATGGTGTGTATGTACACACCTGATATCGATGGTAGTCCTAAATCCCAAAAAGAGACGTCGGCAATCCTAGATCTACTGGTTCCTATATTCGGCCAAAAACATGGGTTAGTGATATGGGCCATTCGGCCACCCAAATAATTTGAGAGGGTTCCTGATGAACCCGAATCCTTACCTTTGATCACAATCGGCACTCAATTCCCGGATCTGTTCTGTCAACCACCATTGATTAGTAAGTAAAACTAATAGCCTTCGGCTTTTAATCGATTTGTTAGAATAACGAGATTAATCTTACCACCACTTACCGAAATCGAATACTAGGGATCAGGGCCTGAGTCAATTGCTTCACTTTCCTGAGTACCTAGAAGAAATTGATTACCAACACTTAGTAGCCTTATAACCATTGCCAAAATCGGCACTTACCCCCTACTAAAAATCGGCAAGGAATTGGGAAGGGAAAAACATAAGGTTTCGGCATACTTACCTTCCTTCGGGCTGATTGAAGAAGAAATCGAAGGAGATCACTCCTTGCTTGAGATTCGGCTAGAGTTCAATAAAAGAGAAAGTGTGGAATTCGGCTAATGTGGGTAAAAGAAGAGAAAGAAGAAGAAAATAATGGAAGAGGTGATCAAGATTTCGGCTAAGGGTTTGAGAAAATAAAGAAAAATTAGGAGGAAATAGGGTTAGGTTTTTCGGCTAAGCAGAGATGGAAAAGAAGAGCAAGGTGGTGGGTGGTGGTATTTATAAGGATTCGGCACCCCTCCCCCTAGTGTCCTTGCCGTCCACTTCTCCATGAAGTGTTCAAATTTCGGCAAACTCTTACAACCTCTCTTGGCCACTCATTTCAAATAATTCAAATAATTTGAATTAATCACTTAATAATCCTTTTAATCCTTAATATCCATATAATAATATCCTTTATTAATCAAATAAAATCCTTGATTATCCCATGATAATTCATTTAAAATAACATCCTTTTTATCCCTATTTATCTCTTCATAATCCATAAAAAAAATGCTCATATTATCTCTTTAAAAAAAATGTTTTAAAGAGAGAAAAATCCTCCCTATGTGCCGTCCAACAAAATGAAAAAGGAGGGGATTTCTGCGACTCGAACACAAGCTCCCTAGCTCCCCTTGGTGGCGTCACATGCAGCTCTTAAGTGGCCTCACTTTTGCCACTTTACCAAGGGCTTTTTAGTGCCCAATTTCATCCATTTATTCTTATAACACCCTCCTGCTAAGGCTCCCTGCCTTTAAAGTTAAAAACTGAATTTTTCCATCAAACCGAGCACACTCAAAGCCTTAAATTAAGCTCTATTATTCCATAAATAATACCACAATAGTTCTTACAGGAAAAATAACTAAATTTCAAATAACCCCATTTTTGTGATGTTACAAAGCCCAAAGGAGATATTTTGGGCGGCAATAGCTGAGAAAAATCAGGAAATGGATGAAATAAGGGTAAAATTGGAAAATTGTCAAAATTAGTTAAATAAGTATGGGACCAAATTGGAATTATCTAGATTTCTCTTCATTTCTCTTCATTTTCGTCAGCTGAAAAACAGCCATGGGAGAGAGTTTCAAGCTGGTTTTCATACTCAAGCTTCATGTAAGTTTAATTCTTACTTTTTCCTTGAAATTTCTATGTTTTTGGACTTTTACAATTGGATCCAACTTACTATGTCATTAGTTTTTGATTCTATAGCTAATTTTTAAAGTTGATGTGGATTAGTGCTGGAAGAATATGATGAATAAATATTGAATTGAAGCTTTAATTTTGTTATATGATAATTTTATTAAGTAAAATTGATGGAAATTGATTTTAGGACCTAATTGTGAAAGAGTTGAAATTAAGGCCTAGAGTTAAAATTCTGATTTTCAAAGGTTATGAAGTAGTTTAAAATGATAGAGAAAAGTATTAAATGAGAAAATTAGCTAAATTGAGGGGTTAATTGAGCAAGGATTGAATTGTATGAAATGTGGAATTTGGGACAAAATAGAAATCAACATGTTATACTAAAGCAGTTTTGGACAGCAGCAGTTGTCTAATTTTGAAAAATCACCAAAAATTGTATAAATCGAATTAGAAGCTGAGTAAGATATAGAATTAAAGCTTGTTGAGTCTATTTTCATATAAAAGAAACAAAGCAGGTAAAGAAAGTCTACATATTGAGATATTTAAATTTTTGTAAGACTGGTTTAGAACAACTTTGTGATCCCCTATTCTTACTTTAGAAATTCACTAAAAATTGTACAAAAAGAATTATGAGTTATAGTTTATATGTTTGTATTCCTTAGTGAGTCTAGTTTCATTAGAAATAATCAGAAACACTATATGAAAACCCTACTATGAGATAATTGATTTTTAGTGAAGAGAGGTCAGAGCAGTAGGACTGTGTAACAGGGGAAAACTTAACTAATAAACTGCATTAATTGGCCGCACCAAAAATTCTGGAAAACTTATGGTAAGAAGATACGTGAGTATAGTTTCAAAGAAAATTAACGGTTTGAAATTTAGAGCTCTGTAGCTCGAGATAAAAATAATTTAGTGAATATAACGCAGATAGACAGCTTGAACATTCACATGAGTAAATAGTGAAAATTATAGAAAATGTTACTTACAAGTGTGTTGTTTATACTAAGGATGTGGATGGAGAGGAGGAGGAGGGAAAATAATATATGAATGACTTGTGTATAAATTGATTACATGCTCGATTATAATTGATATAATGTTTTATTTGAAATATTTATTATGAAATTATGATTATCGTTATAATACAAAAATTGAACTTGTGAGTTTATATGGCTAAATTTTAATGATCATTTGTTAATTTTATGAATTTCATGATGTGTTATTTCATATGTATTGATGATCAAATTGAGCATTTCAGTTCAGTGACAACATGAATTGACGGAAAATACAATGGTTGAACCATGGCAACAAGTGATAAGTGATAGCTTGGCTACACTTATCCGATCAAGGACAAGTGAAAGTGAAAAGTGGTAGCTCGGCCACACGATCGATGAAAAGTGGTAGTTTCGGCTACGATCGGTGAAAAGTGGTAGCTCGCGGCTACGATCGATGAAAAGTGGTAGCTCGGCTACGATCGGTGAAAAGTGGTAGCTCGGCTACCGATCGATGAACAATGGTAGCCTCGGCTACGATCGATAAATAGTGGTAAGCCGGCTACAAGTGACAAGTGATTTCCGTGTAAGACCATATCCGGGATATGGCATCGGTGATTATCGGTGAAATTCAAGGCATACGGTGCGAGAACAATTTTCGTAAGGCGTTCATTAATTTGTGAAGTTGGTAAGTGTTATATAGAATTATGTGATATAAGGAAATATGAGTTGATGATACATGAACATAGAACTTGGTTGATGAATGAGTTCATTTGTGATTATATATTTGTACACCCTTGAGTGTATTATACGTATGAAATGGTATTCGAATGAGTTAATGAGAAGAGTTCTAAAATGACATAATCTAAATTCGAAATGAAATATTATGAAAAAGTACAAGTACAAGAGAAATTTAATGAGAATTGAACCCATATACGTTTCTTGTTATTTATATGAAGTGTACGACTAACAAATCGTATTAAGTATAAGGCTCAGTTGAATATCTTAAATTAGTTTTTATATGTATTAAATGTGTTGAAGAATAAAGATCAAATGAGTGAGAAATATGGCTTGAAAAATAGCATAATTTGTGAAAAATTAACTTTACCACACGGCCAAGCAACATGGGCGTGTACTAAGGCCGTGTGACACCAAGTTTCTCCACAGATGCAAGTCAGAGAGTTATACGCCCTAAAGGCTCGGCCATGTGAGCCACACGGGCGTGGGAACCTTGTAAATGAGATAAACTTAAGGATTTTGCGACAAATTTTATACGATTTTGATTTAGTCCTGACCCAATCCCAATGCATGATTTGAACCTTAAGGTGCGATAAAGGAAACTTTTACAATAAATTTTAATATTTGAGCGATAAATGGTTTAAATAATCTGTAAATGTTTCGTACTCTTCGGTAATGCCTCATACTCTGTTCTGGCGTCGAACACGGGTAAGGGGTGTTACAAATCCCCTTACCATCATCTACTGGGTCGGAACACACATAGCAATATTTTGGGCCTAAGCCCATTTACAATTATAACATAATAACATGTATATGATATGCATATGATATGCAAATCCCAAACCAAACCTAATTTCCATCCGCTACACACCACCCGTACCAACCAGCACACCTGTGGGGATCAAGTCAACCCACCTCACCAACACACCAATCGCAGGCATAAAGTCATTTAAAATGTTTGTGGCAGAGCCACCGAACTAGATTGTGACAGAATCACCAAACTAGATTGTGGCAGAGCCACCGAACTGGATTGTGACAGAGTCGCCGAACTAGATTGTGACAGAGTCACCGAACTATATTGTGGCAGAGCCACCTGGATTGTGACAGAGTCACCGAACTAGATTGTGACAGAGCCACTAGCACTTCTCTTCAATTTTGTCCCAACCCACGCAATCATGTATGCATATACAGAGCATAACAATATTCATAGAATAATTTCAACATAAGGCCCATAACACAAGTTGGCCCATTAAACAATCTAGCAAATTTGGCCATTAAATGATCTAGCAAATTTGGCCCATTAATCGATCTAGCAAATTTGGCCCATTAAACGATCTAGCAAATTTGGCCCATTAATCGATCTAGCAAATTTTACATTTGGCCCATATAACAAATATCACATTTGGCCCATATAGCAAATATAACATTTTGGCCCATAAAGGGTATTTTCGTAGTTTGGTCCATAGGGACATTTCGTAATTCGGCCCATTAGAGGCATTTTCGTAACTCAGCCCGTAAGGGCATTTTCATAATTCAGTAATCGTACCCACGAAGGGTAATTCGGTAATTTGCTCTATAAGGGTAATTCAAAACTTTTACCCACCAAGGGTAATTCGGTAACTTTCGCAACCCAAAGGTATTTCAGTAATTTACCCTCTAAGGGTATTTTGGTAATTTCGCAACCCAGGGGTATTTCGGTAATTTACCCTCCACAGGTATCTCGATAATTTCGCAACCCAAAGGTATTTCGGTAACTTACCCTCCAAGGGTATTTCGGTAATTTCACAACCCATGGGTATTTCGGTAATTTACCCTTCAAGGGCATTTGGTAATTTTTACAAGCCAAGGGTATTTCTGTAATTTACCCTCTAAGGGTATTTTGGTAATTTTTACAACCCAAGGGTATTTCAATAATTTTTACAACCCAAGGGTATTTCAGTAATTTTTACAACCCAATGGTATTTCAGTAATTTACCCTCCAAGGGTATTTTGGTAATTTCACAACCCAAGGGTAATTCGGTAATTTCACAACCCAAGGGTAATTCGGTAATTTACCCTCCAAGGGCAATTCAGTAATTTACCCTCCAAAGGTAATTCGGTAGTTTTACCCACCAAGGGTAATTCAGTAATTTATCTTTTAAGGGTAATTTAGTAATTTACCCTCCAAGGGTAATTCGATAATTTACCCTCCAAGGGTAATTCGGTAGTTTTACCCACCAAGGGTAATTCGGTAATTTACCCTCCAAGGGTAATTCGGTAGTTTTACCCACCAAGGGTAATTCAGTAATTTTACCCTCTAAGGGGAATTCGGTAATTTACCCACCAAGGGGAATTCGGTAGATTTACCCACCAAGGGTAATTCGGTAATTTCATATTTAACGGTGTTTTCGAAGATTCACTATCGCCTCGAGTGATACAGAACTCTATTTGGGTCTCTAAGGAATTATTGGGTCAAAATCCATTTTAGGCCCAAACGGGGTAACTTCGCAACTAAAACTTAACTAGTAATTTGGGGCATACAAATTTAAACTGTCTATTTGCGTCATACTGACTAAATTGGCTATAACTCGGGTTAGGAAACTCGAAATCTAGATCCGTAAAATTTCATTGAAACTAGACTCATGTATCTTCTTACTATAATTTTTCCAGAATTTTTAGCCAAGCCATTTAGTACAGTTTATTCATTCAAATTTCGCTTGTTTTACTGTCCAACGATTTTGACCTCTCTTAACTTAATCTCAAATATCTTACTGTACGACTTTCATATACTTCTCCCACTTGTTTCTTTTGAAAATAGGTTCATTAAGGAATCCATACATATCAATTATAACTCTTAATTCATTTTGTACAATTTTATACAATTTTTCCAATACAGGACAGAATACCCTGAAGTCATTCAGAACCAATTTCACTAAAATTAATATACCTCAGAATATAATATTCCTTTTCCTTCTCCGTTTCTTCCATATTAAAATAGACACAGTAAGCTTTAATATGTTCTCTTATTCACTTTGTAATTCTTTTTATCCTATTTTTCATGATTTTTCAAAAACACGTTACTGCTTCTAACTGAAACTGTCTTATTACAAAAGTGAACACGAATGCCGATTTTTATTTTTCTTCGGTATTTCGACCGATTAATAACATATTTCATATAAACTTTCAGAGAAGTGTGAGATTACACACTATTTCAGATATGTATATGGAAGGGTATGAGATTACACACCTTATTCGGAATCCGTAACGCGATGCTCTCCGCGACCCCAAAAATCCGAGTCACCTATTACGAGGGATAGGTTTTCGATTGAACCTTTATAAACTACTTCGAGACCTTGCAACCAGAATAAACTCTCTCATGGAAAGTCGCTAGACTCTCAACCATATTACAAATTAGTCCCCTCATTAGCTAGCTTAAGCTTTGAGGACTCCAAAAATACAAAAATTATTAACTAAAGCCATCAAAATCACTTACTTGAGGTAATGAGAAGTGGCTGAAAATTTCAGCTTCCATGGGGGGTTTTCTTCTTAAATTTCGGCAGAGAGAGGAAAAATGGGAAAGGAAGATGACCACTTATTATTATTTTTAATTATTGCTTTTGTCATCATCTACCAACCCATACCAAAATTTCGACTTTTCAACCTTTCCTATCCTCTTAGCCGGCCATCACTTTAAAATTAGCCTATTTGCACTTTAAGGACCTCCAATTAATATTCCTTAGTCAATTTGCACCTCTAGTAATTAAAATTAAACTTTAACACTTTATGCGATTTAGTCCTTTTTCGAAATTAAGCCCTCAATCGCTAAAATTGAGACACCAAAAATTTAATGCATGTTTATAAACATGTTATAACACATATAATAACATAAAAATAATTTTCTCTATCTTCGGTTTAGTGATTCCGAGATCACTGTTCCGACTATCCAATAACTTTCATTAAGGCCCAACTTGAACCCAAAACTTCATAGAACCTCGTAACTTTCTAAAATCATCTTCTTAACAAGTCCAACTTGAAATAATGTCATTCTCTTATTCTCAAAAATTTTAAACACTCCTACTCCCAAGGCCTAATGGGCCCACTCCTACTAGGCCCAATTTCGGGATGTTACATATACAATATACTAATATAAATATAGTAATAATAATAATAATAATAATGATGCAAAATTATATATAATATAATAATATAATATAGTGATAATAATAATAGTGGTAATAATAGTATGGCAAATATAGTAATAATAATAATAATGATAATCAAGTTAGTTAGACAAAATAATGATAAAATATGTACACAATAGTATAATGACGTTAACAACAGTAGTAATATAATAACAAAAGGACTGAAAGATTGCAAAATAACTAAAAGAGGGATCTAATTGCATCTAAAGCGAGAGTCTGGGGTTAATTTGAAACCAAAAAAAGATAAAAGGGGCTAAATTGTAACGCGCGCGTGACCTAAAGGGACCTAAATAAAAAATAAACCCATTGACTGAAACGATGACGTTCGCATGCGGAGTAGATTGAAACGAAAAACAAATTTTTGGGTAAAATCATGAAGAATAAAAACTGATTGCAAAGCTAGAAAAAGGGGGAGGGGCTAAATGTGAAATTAGACCCTCCATAAAGAAAACGCGCGGATCCTGTCGGGTCGGGTTGTCCATGCGCGGGTCAGAGGCCCAAAACGGTGCCATTTTGGGCATCTAAAGGGGGTGCCAAAACGCACTGTTTTGGTCCAGTATATAAGGCATATTTTTTTTGTCTGCTTCATTTCTCTTCTTGGTTTTTTTTTTTAAAAAACTGATTCTCTCTTTTCCTTTTCTCTGCAGATCTGACCTCTGGCGAGGGGTACACCGTGGATACCGCCGTGCGGTGGCCGGAAAAGTAAAACTTCTCCCTTTTTTTTGTTTCGTTTTTTTTATATATGTATATGTATATATATTTTGATTGGGTAATAAATAAAAAGGAATCGAAATGACGAATGAAAAAAAAACAAAAAAAAGGTGAAATCACCTTCGAACTTTTCCGATCTGACTCCTATTCGTTTCAGATTCTTCTTTGTTTGACCTTTACTGTTATTTTTGTGTTTTTGAATCTATTTTTTTCATTGATCGAAGAAGCCAAGATCCCCTTTTTACATATCTCTCTTCGGTTTTTATAACCGGTCCTTGATGAAGAAAAACAAACAAAAATAAAATACAATAGTTCCCCTTTTCGTTGTGCTCTCTTTTTTCTTTTTTCTTTTATTGCAGGGGGCCGAGTATAGTGGGGGAGTGGCGATGTTGGCAGACAGATGGGCGTGGTGCTGGTGGCAGGCAGTGGCCAGTGGAGCTGGCGGCTGAGTGGAGTTGCGGCGCCTAGGGTTCCTGGAACCCTAGGTTTCTGAAAAGGTTTGTTTTTCTTTGGGCCATTTGGGCTACTTGTAATTGGGCTTATTGGGTTTAGATCTAGTTTGGAGCCCAGACAAATTTGGGCTTATACATATATATATATATATATATGTATATATCATCTTTAATATTCAAACTTTGATTTCAGCTGCAGCCACGATGAACTTGAAACAACTTCAGGTTTTGACCTTCTTTTACTGCTTTTTAATCCTGATTTCTTCCCTAGTACAAGGGATCTTAATATACATGGCGTTGGTGGATCTTCTAGCCGCTGATTTCATGAACCCAAAGTTACAAAACAATGGAATACTTCAAGTTGGAGCCAGTGTTTCTCTTCTCCTGGAAATTTGGTCTTATGTCTCTCTTGGCTGTTTGGGCTTAAAAGTAGTAAATGATATATTAAAAGTAGTAAATGATATATTAAACCTTAAAAGCATTTAAATTTAAAGTAAAAATATATTGAGTTTGTGGGATTGAGTTTCCAAATAGATTGAGTTTGTCTGATTGACGTTCAAAGGTATTGGAATTGGGCATAATGGTGCACTCTGTGATCATAGGGATATCATTGGGTGCTTGAGAAAGTCCAAAGACTATAAACCTTTGTGGCAAAGCACTCACCTTTCATCAGTTCTTGAAGGCATGGGACTTGGCGGATGCATTTCTCGAGTAAATTCAAACCCATGCTTAAGACCTACTCTTTGTCGGGAGTTTGTTGTATTCATTAGCATTGAATGGTTTTAAAGGCTAAATTCAAGGGTCGATCGGTTGCAATCATGTCACTTTTTTTCTCACGACAACACCAGTAGGAATCGCTATAGGAATAGCAATAACAAATGCATACGATGAGAACAGCCCAAGGGCGATTGTGGAAGGATTATTGAACGCGGCATCATCCGGGATCTTAATATACATGGCGTTGGTGGATCTTCTAGCCGCTGATTTCATGAACCCAAAGTTACAAAACAATGGAATACTTCAAGTTGGAGCCAGTGTTTCTCTTCTCCTCGGGGCTGGTCTTATGTCTCTCTTGGCTATTTGGGCTTAAATTCGGGGGGTTTTGCTTTGGTTGCTTTTACACAAGAACATAGTATTGATTAAAAAGTTATGGAAGCAAGAAGTTTATATGTATGTTTATAGAATCACAAGCTTTTCTATTTTCTATTTTTCTACATTTTATTTATGTTTATGAAAGTGAATTTATAGTAAAATAAAAAGAAATAGCATCTATATATCATTAATTTTGAGCTGGGCGTGGAGAAGACGAAAACCTTTCAACTTCTATTTCTTAATTTGTATATATTGACATTCTTTCATTGGGTTCATATATTAAAAAAAAAGAAGAAGGGAAAATTATGGTTTTAAATCCTTATAAAGAAATTTAGGTATCCTTTCATATTAAAAAATATATATTTGTAATTAGTTACTCGGGATAAATTTCAAAATTATATATGAATTATGGTTTAATATGTAATTGTATATATGAAATTTAATTTTGTGTAATTTTTTTTCATGATATTATGATTTGATCCAATTCTGGTAAATTATTAATATAATTATTGTTATTACATGATTTTATGTTTATATATTGCATATAACAATAATTATATTTATCCAATATAAAAATAAATTGATGTATTTATTTTTTTAAATGTATATGATAAACTAAAATTAAATTTTCAAGTATATACTTGAACCATAATTAGAATTTCAAATTTTTAATTGCACCAAATTAAAATTTATATATGCAATTACACATTAAATCAAAGTTTATGGATAATCTTAAAATTTATTCCTATTAAAAATCTCTTTAATCACATTGCCCCATAGATTGGGTTATACATTCAATTCCAAAAAAATGACACAAATACGACATTAGAACAAGATGTGAAACTTAAAAGTAGTAAATGATATATTAAACCTTAAAAGCATTTAAATTTAAAGTAAAAATATATTGAGTTTGTGGGCCAAATAGATAAGATGGGTGATAAACTTTAGAAAGAACGGACATATTTGGGAGCATGTGGAAGTCTAAGGGACCTTCGATAAGTTGTGCGTGGGTGGATGCTAATTTGCTAAGCCCATGTTTTGTGTCTAACATTTAGGATAATCCGGTTTTTACCTTAAATAATATAAAAAATAAAATTAATAATTGAAATAACATGCCCATTAGATTATTTATTAAAATGGTATAATTTTATTGGTGTCGTCTGTCAAATTGGCGGTATTGAACTTAAATGTAATGATCTATATCGTAACCGTTTTTTGAAAAACGGTAATCGACTTGGGTTTTGAAAACGAAAATAAAACAGGGAGTCGCCACCAATCCTTTTTGATGAGGTGTGATCGGGTCACCTCGTAAAATGGTTGTTTTTAATAAACAATTTAATTTATCAGAACAACGATTTGGTCTACGAAACTCGAAAAATGGATTCGGGAGTCGGTTACGTGCGAGGAAGGGTTAGCACCCTCGCTACGCCCAAAATTGGTACCTAATTGATTATTTAATGTCCTAATGTCGAAAACTGAAAGAGATTTTAAAGTACGAATCCTTTAGAAAATGCCTGGATAATTCGATTTGGATATCGAAATTCTCTTGTTCCGAAAAGATGAAATATCGCATCCTGCACGAGAGGACACGACTTTTCAACCCTTGATACCAAGATCATTTCATGATTTCCAAAATTCATTCTTTGCGATTTTTAAAAAGGATATTCCACTATTTGGCCGAACCAAAAAACCGAAACCCAGCACGATTGGGCACGATTCCTCGAATGTCCAAACACGAAATATTGCTTTATTTAAGGAAACATGGTCAAAATCTTAGAAGGATATTTAGTCATTAAGACGAACGGGAGATCGTGTAACACCCCAAACCCGGCCTAGAAGTTAAGCCCGAATCTGGTGTGTCACATGGAAGTTTTTTTTTTTTTTTTTTTTTTAAACCATCTTTGAGATTGTTAAGAACTTGTTGAGAGTTACAATTTCTTTGTTAAAACCTAAAACACTTAAACAATTGTTATCTACTTGAAAACGTAATTATCTTTAAAGACCTTTTTGGTTGTGAAAACATATTTGAAATAAACAATTTATGAAAATGGGATGTTTGGGAATAGAGTTGTAGAAGCATTTTGAAAGAAAATCTTAGGCCTTATTACAACATTTAACCCAAAATAGTAGAGTAATAAAATAAACAAGAAAGAAGTCTGAAGTTCAAATAAACCATTTCTGAAGTATGGTCTCCATCGAGTCATCCAAGGCCCAAGTCCACATCACTGAGCATTACCTGAAAAGGTTAAGAGAAAGGGGGGGTGAGTTACAAGAACTCAGTGTGTAATCCCCTTACCATCATCCCTTTGGGTGGAACACACATAGCAATATTTTGGGCCTAAGCCCATTTACAATTATAACATAATAACATGAACATAATATGCATGTGATATGCAATTCCCAACCAAGCCTAATTTCCATCCGCTACACACCACCCGTACCAACCATCACACCTGTGGGGATCAAGTCAACCCACCCCGCCAACACACCAATAGCAGGCATTAAGCCAATTAAAATTATGTTTGTGGCAGAGCCACCGAACTAGATTGTGACAGAGTCAGTCGAACTAGAGGCATTAAGCCATTTAAAATATTTGTGGCAGAGCCACCGAACTAGATTTTGGCAGCAGGCCATTTAAAATATTTTGGCAATGAGCCATTTAAAATATTTGTGCAGAGCCACCGAACTAGATTTTTGGCAATGAGCCATTTAAAATATTTTGGCAATGAGCCATTTAAAATAAATATTTGTGTGAGCCACCGAACTAGATTTTGGCCACCGTACTAGATTTTTGGCAATGAGCCATTTAAAATATTTTGGCAATGAGCCATTTAAAATATTTGTGGCAGAGAGCCACCGAACTAGATTTTTGGCAATGAGGCCATTTAAAATATTTTGGCAATGAGCCATTTAAAATATTTTTGGCAATGAGCCATTTAAAATATTTGTGGCGAGCCACCGAACTAGGTTTTTGGCAATGAGCCATTTAAAATATTTGTGGCAGAGCCACCGAACTAGATTTTGGCAACAGGCCTTTCTTCTCTTCGTCATTTATCCCAACCCATGCAGTCATGTATGCATATACAAAGCATAACAATATTTATAGAATAATTTCAACATAAGGCCCATAACACAAGTTGGCCCATTAAGCAATCTAGCAAAATTTGGCCATTAAACGATCTAGCAAATTTGGCCCATTAATCGATCTAGCAAATTTGGCCATTAAACAAGCTAGCAAATTTGGCCCATTAATCGATCTAGCAAATTTGGTCCATTAATCGATCTAGCAAATTTTACATTTGGCCCATATAGCAAATATAACATTTTGCCCATATAGCAAATATCACATTTGGCCCATATAGCAAATATCACATTTGGCCCATAAAGGGTATTTTTCGTAGTTTGGTCCATAGGGACATTTTCGTAATTCGGCCCATTAAGGGCATTTTAAGTAACTTCGGTCCATAGGGACATTTCGTAATTCAGCCCATAAGGGCATTTTCATAATTCGGTAATCGTACCCACTAAGGGTAATTCGGTAATTTACTCTCTAAGGGTAATTCATAAATTTTACCCACCAAGGGTAATTCGGTAATTTTCGCCACTCAAGGGTATTTCAGTAATTTACCCTCTAAAGGTATTTCGGTAATTTAGCAACCGATGGGTATTTCTGTAATTTACCCTTCACGGGTATCTCGATAATTTTGCAACCCAAAGGTATTTCGGTAACTTACCCTCCAAGGGTATTTCGGTAATTTACCCTCCACGAGTATCTCGATAATTTCGCAACCCAAAGGTATTTCGGTAACTTACCCTTCAAGGGTATTTCGGTAATTTCACAACCCAGGGGTATTTCGATAATTTACCCTCCAAGGGTATTTCAGTAATTTCGCAACCTAGGGAATTTCGGTAATTTACCCTCTAAGGGTATTTCGGTAATTTTGCAACCCAGGGGTATTTCGGTAATTTACCCTCCAAGGGTATTTCAGTAATTTCGCAGCCTAGGGAATTTCGGTAATTTACCCTCCACGGGTATTTTGGTAATTTACCCACCAAGGGTAATTCGGTAGTTTTACCCACCAAGGGTAATTCGATAATTTTACCTTCTAAGGGTAATTCGGTAATTTCATATTTAACGGTGTTTCCGAATATTCACTATCGCCTCGAGTGATATAGAACTCTATTTGGGTCTTCTACAAAACTATTGGGTCAAAATTCATTTTAGGCCCAAACGGGGTAATTTCGCAACTAAAACTTAACTAGTAATTTGGGGCATAGAAATTTAAACTGTCCATTTGCGTCATACTGACTAAATTGGCTATAACTCGAGTTAGAAAACTGGAAATCTAGATCCGTAAAATTTCCTTGAAACTAGACTCATGTATCTTCGTACTGTAATTTTTCCAGAATTTTTAGCCTAGCCATTTAGTACAGTTTATTCATTAAAGTTTTCCTTGTTTCACTGTCCAACGATTCTGACCTCTCTTAACTTAATTTCTAATATCTCACTGTACAGTTTTCATATACTGTTCCAACTTGTTTCTCTTGAAAATAGACTCACTAAGGAATCCATACATATAAATTATAACCCATAATTCATTTTGTACAATTTTATATGATTTTTCCAAAACAGATCAGTGAACCCCGAAGTTAATCAGAACCAGTCTCACTAAAATCAAGATATCTCAAAATATAAAATTCCTTTTCCTTCTCCGTTTCTTCCATATTAAAATAGACACAGTAAGCTTTAATTTGATATCTTAATCATTTTCTAATTCCATTTCTCCTATTTTTCATGATTTTTGGAAATCACGTCACTGTCATTGACCAAAACTGTTTTATTACAAAAACATGGTTACCACTATGAATCTACGCGCGTCCGAGTGATCCCGGATGCCGATTTTCGGTTTTCTTTGGTATTTCGACCAAATCACAGAACATTAATGCAAAATTTCAGAGAAGTGTGAGATTACACACCATTTCAAACATGTATTTGGAAGGGTATGAGATTACACACCTTATTCGGAATCCAGAACGCGATGCTCTCGCGACACCAAAAATCCGAGTCACCTATTACGAGGGATAGGTTTTCGATTGAACCTTTGATAAAGTACCTCGAGACCTTGCAACCAGGATAAAATCTCTCATGGCAAGTCCCTAGACTCTCAACCATGTTACAAATTAGTACCCTCATTAGCTAGCTTAAGCTTTGGGGGTTCCAAAAATATAAAAATTATCAACTAAAGCCATCAAAATCACTTACTAATAAGGGGAGATAGCTTGGCTGAAAGTTCAAACCCACAAAGCTCCATTTCTTCATCAATTTTCGGTGGAGAGAAGATAGATGAATAGTAAAAGATGATAGCATCTTTTACTCATCTTATTCTATTCATTTTATCACCTAATTCCCACCTATTTTGACTAAAATTAAAAAGTATTGTCCCCTATGTCACATGGCCGGCCTACTCACTTAAAACAAGGCCAAATTGCACAATTGGGGCCTCAATTAATAGCCCATAGCTATTTGGCACCTTTAGCAATTAAAATTAAACTTTAGCACTTTATGCGATTTAGTCCTTTTCGAAATTAAGCCCTCAATCGCTAAAATTGAGACACCAAAATTTTCATGCATCCTTATAAACATGTTATAATACATAGAATAACATAAAAATAATTTTCTCTATTCTCGGTTTAGCGATTCCGAGATCACTGTTCCGACTATCCCCTAAATCGGGCTATTACACCCTCCATGCATTTTTTTTTTCACCTACCTCATTCTTTTCAAATCTCATCATTATACTTTTTTTTTTTCAACAAATCACTCTCCATCATTCCTTTTTCCACAAATCACTCTCCATCATTCCTTTTTCTCCCATTTCTTTTTTTTATTCTTTTTCTTTAATTTCATCCTTTAATGATGTCATGGATGACACTTGGAAGAGCACATCAAAATAAATCTAAAATTTGCAAAAGATGAGATTTGAACCCCTTCCCTCCATTCTCTCCACTTGATGCCATAACCTCTTTACCAATAGTTCATTTATGATAACAATTTACTCACTTATTTCCATAAGTTTTGATGCCTCTTACTATTTCTCCTTAATAGGCTTAAACACTAACTTTCATTAAGGCCCATCTTGAACCCGAAACTTCATAGAACCCTGTAACTTTCTAAAATCATCTTCTTAATAAGTCCAACTTGAAATAATGTCATTCTCTTATTCTCAAAAATTTTAGACACTTCTACGCCCAAGGCCCAATGAGCCCAATCCTACTAGGCCCAATTTCGGGATGTTACAGATCGAAACCCAGCACGATTGGGCACGATTGGGCACGATTCTTCAAACTTCTAAATACAGAATATCAATCATTTTAAAATTTGACGTATCGAATAAAGGTTAATGACAAGTAACAATGTGAGAATACGATGGTACGTACGTGAAAGGAATACTGATAATAAGATAATGAGATAAAATTCGAATAATATGCTAATACGGGTGATAATAATAATAAAGTAAAAATAATAATATAGATAATAATAAAATGATAATGATAGGAAATATAATAAATAAAAGTAATAAAACATAAAAATAATGATAATAGTAATAAGAAATGATAATAAAAAAATTAATTGTAATAAACCAATGATGGTAAAATAAATATAAAAAAAGTAATAATATAATAATAGTAATAATATGATAATGAAAAATAAAAATAATGATAGTAGTAATAAAAAGAATGAAATAATAAAATAATAATAACAAATATAATAGTAGTTATAATTATAAGATTAATAATAACAATAATAATAAAAATAATAATAATAAAATAATGATAATAATAATAATAATAATAATAATATAATAATATAATGATTATAAAAATAAAAAGGAAGTTAGTTAAATTAATAATAAAATGGTGAAAATAATTAAAAGGGGACTAAATTGAATTAAAGACAAGATATCCGGGGCAAGTTTGAATAAAAAAGAAAGGGGAAGGACCAAATTATAACGCGTGAAAGAAGTGGAGGGACTAAAATGGACAATAACCCCTCCCTTCAAAATGCGCAGCATCAGGGAGGACCCAATTGAAATCCGAAATAAATTGTTGGGCCAAATTAAAAAATACCATAAACTTAATCACAAAACTATAAAAAAAGCAGAATGACTAAAAGCGCAATAAACCCATTAATAAAAAACACGCGGATCCTTCCTAACGGGTCGGGTGAAAATCGGGTTGGAGGCAAAACGACGTCGTTTTGGTGTGTAAAGCTTAAGCCAAAACGACTTCGTTTTGATGGGCTATATAAGTAAAAAATTAGAGAAAAAAAATCATTTGTAGTCCCCTCCTTAAAAAACAGATTAGCTCTCAAAAAAAAAACTTTCTCTCCTTTATTCTTTTCTCTCTGTAGGTAGGAGAATCCGACGAGAGTCTGGCCAGCCCCCCGCCGCGCCTCTGTTGCCGGCGCCACCGTCGGCCACTGCGCATGTAAATGGACTAAAGACTCATTGGAAAGAATAAAATGCAACTCTAATGTGTGATGGTTGGACCAACAATTTGAATCAAATGCACATAATTAATTTTCTTGTTTATTGCAGTAAAGGAACCATTTTTTGGAAATCTATAGATGTCTCGAGTGTTCGTAGTAGAGATGCTGAATTCTACTACAATTTGTTAGATTCAGTTGTAGAAGAGATTGGAGAAAGTTACATTGTTCAAATAGTGACTGATAATGAGGCAGCAATGAAAGTCATCGGAAAAAAAATAATGTTGAAAAGAAAGCATCTATATGAACCTCATGTGCAGCTCATTGTTTAGATTTATGCCTTAAAGATATTGGGAAAAAGCCCAGTGTAACAAAAGTGTTAGATAAGGCAAAGAAGGTGACTTGCTTTATACAATCACATTTGAACTGTTGATTTGATGGAGAAATATACACAAAGGAAGCAAATACTTCGACCCACTCTTACTCGATTTGCAACTTATTTCGTTCAACTTGAAGAGATAACAAGGCAAAAGCAAGGCCTGAGAGAAATGTTTAATTCACAGATTAGTATTTTATAATTAGTTATTATAATTACTTAAATATAGCAACCTTTAATGATTTTATTAGTTTCAAATAACTTAAATTATATTATTTTAAAAATTTTATTATGAATATATAGGAATTTAAAGAACCAAAATGGGGATAGCAAAAGTCAGGACCTCCTTATGAAGTCAAAAAAGTTGTTTTGGAAAAAGATTTTTGGAAAAAAGCCAATGCTTCGTAAAAGTTTATGAACCCCTGGTAAAAGTATTGAGACTTGTGGATGGTGATGAAAAACCAACAATAGGCTTTATTTATGAGGCTGTTGATAGAGCTAAACAAGTAATTCAATAAGATTGTCAATATTTCACCGAGTACGAAAAGATTATTGACAATAGATGGAATTTTATGCACTCCGACTTGCATTCAGCTGGTAAGATAAAATGGTTCATATAATTAAGAACTATTTTTATATTTTATTATTTGAAGTTTTAGATTATTATTTGATGATATTCTTATAAATTATGCTTAGGTTATTTTCTCAATCTTCAATTTCAATTTGGGCTGGAAAATTCTGAGAATGTACTAACAGAAATATTAGAAGATACAAGATCAGTAATTGAAAGATTAGAACCTTCTCTTGAAACTCAAGTCAAAATGGTTAATCAGGTTAGATTCAAGTACTAGTATTTGTAACTTATTAGTTACATAATTTGAAATAGAATTATTTTTTTTTATTTTTACTCTATGTTTTATTTATGCAGTTGTTACTATTTAGAGATAAACATGAAACATTTGGTACTCCACAAGCACAAAGAGATTGGAAGCAAATAAATATGGGTAAATAGTTAATTAAACTATTTAATTTAATTTATATTATTTAATTATATTGTACATTTTGAAGTTATTTTGAAATTTAAATAATATTATGCAGCTGAGTAGTGGATAATATACGGCACATGTGTTCCTAAGTTACAAAAATTAGCAATTAATTAAAATGCTTAGTCAAACAACTTCTACATCAAATTGGGAATGAAATTGGAGCACATTTAGTTATATTCACACCAAGGCAAGAAATAGGTTGAAGTATAAAAAACTTGAGAAACTAGTGTTTACCTACTATAATATGAGGCTTCAGATAAGGCATCAAAAAAGAATCAGCATTGATGATATAAATGCTAGTTTTAATCCTATCAACCTTGACCTTATCTTTGAAGATGTTGATCTACTATCAGAATGGCTTCAAGAGAAAGAGAATCATTGTTAGATGGTGAAAATGTCGGTGTGTTGTCTGTGGATACCTCTGATGATGAAATGAATGTTGATCAATCTCAACAACAAAATTTGTCTCATTCAAGTTCTAGTGCAATGCCAAGTCAGAGTGGCGATGGACTAGATGGTAATGGTTTGAGTCCAATTGATGACGATGATGGACATAGTGGTGATAGAGGTGAAATTAGGTCTTCTAGTTGGTATGGAGGAGAATATAGGGTTGGTACCACTAGTGGACATTTCCGTGATAGATCAGAATTTGATGGAAATATGTTTCCTAAACCTAGGAGAGATAGAAGTGAACCTAAAGCTCCATCAAAAGGAAAAGGCAAGAAGCATACTTCTGTAGGCTCTTCATCTGGTAGGAGATCGAGTTCTAGTAACCTTGGGTATAGTGATTCATCTACTAGCACTCAAAGTTTTTATCCGCCAGAACAACCTTTAGATTTTCAACCTTCACATGGTTATTATCCACCATTTCCTAATTATGGTGTGTCATATCAGTCTCAAATGCATCCTCCACCACTAATATATCACTCACCTCCACCTCTCATGTATCCAACTCCTCAAATATATCCTCCATATCAATTATATGAAAACCAATGTGAAAATGTTACTTTAAATATATATTTGGACAAAGGCCAAGAGAATCAAGTCAAGAACGCTCTCAAAGTGAAGGTGAAGGATTTGATCCTCCTCCACATTCCACTAATTGGTGAAAACTAAATCGTACCACTATCACTATTTGTAAGGTATGTTTTTTTTAAGAAAACTTTTGTTAATGTTTTTAATTTTAATGATATTAAAACATTTAAAATATATCTTTAGATAAATGATAGGAGTATATTTTATGAAAAGATAATTAAGAATTGAAGCATGTTAAATTATATATGAAGGTAAGAGTGTGAATAAGTGGTAGGAAATAGGAATAATTAATGAGAATCGATATATTTATCTATTCCTTTTTTGCTTTTGTAGCATAGGATGTTTTGATATATTCACCATCTTCAAAGCTGTCAAGAAATATTGAAGACCTCTCTCATGTATGAATTTTCAATTATTTTATCTATAAAAACTTTCAAACTTATTAAATATGAAGAATATTAAATATTTCCCTTTTTTTAAATATGAAGAATATTTAATATTTCATTTTTTTTAACTTTGTTATTAGTTTATATAATATTTTTAGAAAATTCGTAAATAAATATGAGAATAATCAATGATAGTAAAAATAGTGTTCTCATATTAATAAAAATTCATAAGTATTAGAAGACACCCTAAAAATCATTAAAAGTGACTTTTTATAATTATAATTATAATTATTATGTTTTACAATAAGTTGTGGAAATTCAAAAAAAAATCACGACCACGATATCCATAGTGACCGCAATAACATCCGTTATATTTGCAACCGCAATAAACACAACGCGACCGAAACGCGGCCGCAACCGATTGTTCTTTGCATCTGGAACATACAAAGGAAGACTTACCGATGCAGCATAGAGTCAACAGCGATGAGGTAGAGGAAGGTCGACGGCGATGCAACAGAGTGGACAGTCAACGGCAAAGCAGCAGATGGTCGGATGAAGATTTGAGGATTTTGATTTTTGGGAAATTAGGGATTGGGGAAAACTTTTAGGGGAAAACGATAAGGGATTTTGGGGATGGGGGAAATAAAACTGACCATAGCAAAATGGCATTGTTTTGCTAAAAAAATTAAAGTTTGCGGCTTTTTCCCATAGCGCTGCTAATGCTTGACCCTAACATAAAACGAGTTTTTGCAGCATTTTTTTATAAAAGCGCCACTATTGCTTACCTTTAGCGGCGTTTTTAACATAAATGCCGCTATTGCTTACATTTAGCGGCGTTTATGAGAAAAACGCCACTAATATTTCACTTTTTTACAATTTTTTAAATTTTAATATATTAAAAGTTTATCTACTATCTCTTAAATAATTTAAACTATAATGATAATTTTAATATATTAAAATTAATATTATCTCTTTTACAATTAAATAAAAAATTATTTAATATATAAATTAAAAAACGATCAGTCATATACTCAAAAAAACATAGTTCCAAATTTTTTCTACGTGTCATTAATTTTTAAAATATTTTAAATATTAAATTACAAATAAACTGTATTTTAATTAATATAAAGAAATTAGATAAAGAATAGATCGAAAATGATGAAACCTTAAATCTTAAACCCCTAAACCTCATACCCTAAACCATAAACTATAAACTCTAAACCTTAAACCTAGAATCTTAAACCCTAAACCCTTAAACTATACAACCCAAAACTATAAACCTTAAACCCTAAACCCTAAACCATATAACCATTAAACATGAAACCCTTAAACCCGAATCATATAACCACTACACATAAAACCTTAAACCATAAAGTTTAAACTTTAAATCATAGACACTAAACACTAAAATCATAACAAATAAATATGAAACCATAAACCATAACATCTAATCATTAAATCCTAAACCCTAAAATAACATATTTATTGCGATGTTCTTTTTATCAAAAACTAAAGGATTTGGGGAAATTGAAGAAAGAATTTAGGGAAGAAATAAAGGGTTTTGGGAAAAATTTTGGGGAAATTTGATTTGGAAAAAAAACTAAAGGATTTTCGGGGCAAACAAAACGAAGTCATTTAAGTCAAATTGAAGTAACATTATTTGCGGCGTTTTTAGCACAAACGCCACTAAAACTTAATTCATGATGCGAAATGACGTCGTCTAGAGCATTTTTTAAAAATGCCACTAAAAGTTTAATGCTTTGTAATGAAACGGTGCCGTTTAAGTGGAATTGGTATTGCAAATTTGCGGCGGTTATGAAAAACGCCACTAAAAATTTAATTCCCTGTTCGTAAACGTCGTCGTTTAAGGCAAATGGATATTGCACACTTGCGGCATTTTTTAAAAACACCACTAAAACTTAATTCCCTAACATGAAACGAAATCGTTTAGGGCATATTGTTATTGCAAATTTGCGGCGTTTATGGAAAACGCCACTAAAAAATTAATTCCCTCTTGTGAAATGTCGTCGTTTAAGGCAAATGGTTATTGCAGTATTGCGGCTTTTTTAAAAAACACCACTAAAAATTTAATACACTGTACTGGAACTACATCGTTTTTGTGAATAGTAACAACTTTGCGGTGTTTTTTTGCTAAGCGCCACTAAAACTTTTTCCTCCTGTACTGAAACAGCGCCGTTTGGAAAAAATTTAATACATTTTAGCGACATTTTTTTGTCCAAACGCCGCTATAACTCCAACCTTTTGCGGCGTTTTATGTTAGCGCCACTAATGTATAACTTTAGCAGCGTAACGAAAACTCCGCTAAAAGTTAAATTTCTTGTAGTGTGCTGATGGCTGTGACGGCTGCCAGTGGCACGGTTGACGTGTTTGCTACATCTCATTACACCAAATCTCACCTTCACAAAACCCAAGAGAGCCACGAGGGTGATGAAGAGAAAACAAAGCAAACCGAAAATCATCTGCATGTTCATACTCCTGACAACACCAGCACGAA
This sequence comes from Gossypium bickii, assembly GCA_025503065.1. Lineage (NCBI taxonomy): Eukaryota > Viridiplantae > Streptophyta > Magnoliopsida > Malvales > Malvaceae > Gossypium > Gossypium bickii. The sequence continues at coordinate 24,598,891 of CP106711.1, read as the reverse complement.
TTGCTATAGGAATAGCAATAACAAATGCATACGATGAGAACAGCTCAACTGCATTGATTGTGTAAGGATTATTGAACGCGGCATCATCTGAGATCTTAATATACATGGCATTGGTGGATCTTCTAGCAGCTGATTTCATGAATCCAAAGTTACAAAACAATGGAATACTTCAAGTTGGAGCCAGTGTTTTCTCTTCTCCTTGGTGCTGGTCTTATGTCTCTCTTGGCCATTTGGGCTTAAAGTTTCCAAGAAAAAAGAAGTTCCAATTAAAGGATTAGACTATATGAAAGCAAGGAATTAAGCTCTATTTATCACAAGTTTTTCTAATTTTAGTATTTTAATATTTTTGTACTTTGGCAATATTAGCTTCTTATGCGCTAACCAAATAGCAGAATCCCCAAGGCATTCTATATATATATATATATATAACCCTTAATTTAGTACTGCATGTCATGTAGCAAACATTGTAAGAGCCCAATTTTGACCAGGCTGGAATAAAACAAAGTCCAAGTCCAGTCCAAAATATATCATTTGGCCCGATCGAAATGGCCCATTACTTAAAAAGATTGAAAGTCTATCTACAAGCTTGACGTATATGGAAGTACAATCTTCAAGGATATGCAATCTTAGATATGATACACAAATCTTAGATATGATATGTGATCCTAGAATATATGGTATGCAATCTTAGAAGATATGGTATGTAATATTAAAAGATATGATTTTGTAATCTTAGAGATTTAATTTGTAGATACCTTTTAATCTTAGCCGTTGATGCAATTGATCTGTACCGTTTGATTTAGGGAGGCTCAACTATAAATAGAAGCATCTCCCTTCATTGTGAAAAAAAAGGGTTTGGAAAGCAATAAAAATTCTTGAGAGCAGTCACTCAAATTTCTCTCCCTCTTACGTTCTTATTTTATGTGGCTTGTTCTTATTTTGTTCTTCACTCATCTTCGTTTTTTTAGCTGCTTCCGTTCGAGTTAGATTTTGGTGGAGAAATTTCGTTGAATCTTCATATTGCAGTAGTAAGGTTAACTTATGTATTTTTTTTATTTATCCATATCATTTTTATACTTTTTTTTATTTATTGTTTTAAAAAATTGTTATAATAGATTAATATATTATATATGTGTGTTTTATATAAAAATTTTTACATACTATTTATTAATTATTTTTTTATTATATGTAGTTATTTATACATGTATTAGATTACTAAATTATGTATATATTTATGATAAGTTTTATTTTTACTTTTAATGTATATATATTAAATCATTTTAAAAGTCACCACATTTTTTTTAATGTTTAAATATGTTATTCCATTTTTCATTTAATTTTGTTATTTCGTGAAAATTTTAATATTTGCTATATTACATGTTTATTTATATTCTTTAGATCATTTATTATTGTTTAACATAGTCCGTTATATATTTATGTTATATTATCCTTTTATTATTTATTTGTAATTTTGTAAAATTGCTATTAAATATATATGTTGTAATATATTCATGTTATGTTTCACTCAAATCAATCTTTTATAAAAACATCTTTTGAATCGACACATTTTATTTCAAATGGTTTTTAAAATATGGTGATATGTAATATTTGAGAAATTTCGAGAAGAATTTTGCCCTAACTTATTGGGTTCGATTTTTCTCGTGAAACTTTAGGTATTACATATCTTCATTTTCTAAATTTATTTCAAATGATTTTCAAAATATGATGATACGTGATATTTGGGGAATTTCGAGAAGAATTTTGCCCTAACTTATTGGGTTCGATTTTTCTCGTGAAACTTTAGTTATTACGTATCTGCTTTTTAAGAAATTTGAGATTTATCAATTTCAAAACAAAAAATCTATTCTTGGGAATTCAAAGTGTTGTGCCTTAACTTACTGGGTTCGACATTTTGAATCTCGAGGTAGGAATTTTCTAAAATAACGACGAGCTTAATTTCAAAGTCATGAGGTACTATACCTTAACTTATTAGGTAAAGTACTTTATTTCTTTGTGATAAGTAAGTCCTAATTTTCTCTCTAATAAAAGGATCATATTTTCTAACTTTCTTTATTTTCAACATTTGGACATGATTTTATCGATTAGGTACCAATTTTGGGCGTTATGAGGGTGCTAACCCTTCCTCATACGTAACCGACTCCCGAACCCGTTTTCTTAATTTTTGTGGACCAAAATTGAATGCTTTTTTTTAAATGAAACATTTTACAAGGTGATCCAATCACACCTAAGGAAAAAAGGTTGGTGGCGACTCCCATTTTTATTTTTAAAGTCGATCCCCATTTTTCTAAACCTGATTTTTAAAATGGTTTCAACAGCTTGGCGACTCCGCTGGGGATTTATAAGAGAGTCAAGCCGTAAGATTGATAGTTTCATGTCCTAAATTTGAATTTAAAATTCTGGTTTAAAATTATGATCCTTTTCATCTGCATACGATTTTGTTTGCATAAAATATCTTTGCATGACCGTTGTGGTCATACCCTTAAGTGGGAGCGGGAAGCTGCTCCTTCGTGAGGTTTTCACCTCCGTGCAGGATAGTGAATCGCTTTCGGAATACATCCGTACCTATGTCTTCGTGAGGTTTTCGCCTCCGTGCAGCCATAGGGAAATGTATTCCCCTGAACTGAACTCGGTCTGTATGAGCCTATAATAGGTGAGGATCGAGGAATCTGCTGGTTCGGGTACCTTAAACTTTAGAACTAAAACCACATGTAGAAAACCTAAGAGCTTACCCTAAGTAGATTTATACCCAAACTTTAGCAATTGCCTAGATAGGTGATGAATTATCTGTTTTATATTTTATTTCATGTTACTGATCGATTGTATTTTATCTTGTTGCTTGTCATTTCATATCTTAAAGAGGTATCAGTTCACGATCAGTTTCCAAATTAGAAAGCTGGTTATGGAGAACGAATTCTTTGATAAAGTGAAGGACAATGCAGCTGTTCGTAGGTGGTCAGAACAGACACAGTTAGAAAAGGGAGATAGCCTAGTTGAAGGGTATAAGTCTGAGTTATGGGATTACACTCGCATCAGTGTGACGCAGAACAATCTTCAGGAATTAAAGGAGATATGGGATCAGTGGAATAATGAAGCTAAGTATTTGTTTTACAGCAACTATGGAGACTTGCCGTATCTGTTGGATATTAAGGTAGATCAACATCTGTTTCGAGCCATTTCTCAATATTGGAATCCTGCATATAGTTGTTTTACTTTTGGAAGAGTTGATTTGGTACCTACGGTAGAGGAGTATACAGCTCTCTTGCGATGTCCTAAGATTCAAGTTGATAGAGTTTACTCGAGGGCCCCTAACGTTATAACTTTTGTGAGAAAGTTAATGAGTATCACTGGGATGGGCGAGCAATGGGCTATAGCTAGAATCAAGCAAAAAGGTGAGTATAACTGCATCTCATGGAAAGCTTTGAATGATTTGATTTTGGAACATCCTGATATGAAAAAGAAAATCGATATATTTGCTTTAAGTATATATGGATTAGTGATTTTTCCGAGGGCATTGGGATACGTGGATGAAGCTGTTTCAGATCTCTTTTATCGACTTGACAAGCAAGTCACACCTGTTCCAGCGATTTTGGCGGAAACATTTCGTTCTTTGAGTACATGTAGGAGAGCTAAGGAGGGCAGATTCATAGGATGTGCACAGTTGTTGTTGGCTTGGTTCCATTGTCACTTTTGGAAAGTGGATAAGGTTTCTTGTCGGGTTTTCTTAGAAAATTATTCCCCATTAAAAGAGATAGTGGATACGCCAAGGAGGGACGACATAACCGAGAAAAATTGGATAGCGCTTCTACAAAATCTCCGAGAAGAAGACATTGAATGGAAAACTCCCTGGATGATTCCTGATAAAGTTTCGTACCGGTGTGGAAGTTTTGATTGGGTCCTTCTACTGGGAATTTGGGGAGCCATTAGATACGCGCCTTTGCTCGTGTTAAGGCAGTTTAGATCAAAGCAATTTATACCGGTTACTCACGGCTTAGCTCAAAGTGAATTTTCGTATAAAGGAAACGGTTACAAGAAGATGGTTAAAGAGATTGCTAGTGCTTGGAAGCGGACTCATCACATGAAGAGAGTAGACGTAGGCCCAATAACGACTCCAGAGTATTATAGATGGTGGAGTAAGAGAGTCAATGACAATATTCCTATGCCAAGTTCAGAAGATGCTCGACCAATTGAAGAATTTCTACGAGTGGTCCCATCAGAAATGGAGATAATGAAGCAAGATTTTAAAAGGACAAACTCAGAGCTTGAAAAAAAAGTAGAGAAATTAGAAGAGGAAAAGACGTACATAAAGATCGATGTTGATATTCAGAAATCCGAAGTCGGGAAAATGAAGGAAAAGCGGAAGATTGAAGAAGATCGAGATAGCTTAAAGATAGAGTACAAGAAGATGCGACTAGCGATAAAGAACGCTGGATTGGGAAAGACTTCACAACAGTGGAAACAGGAGGTTGAAGAGGAAAAGGCCAAAGCTGACTATTGGGAAAGAAAGTTTCAAGAGATGCAAAAAACTTGGCAGAAAGCTTAAATAAAAAGGAAGAATTGTAAGCTAGAGTGGCTGAACTTGGACGGTCCCTTCATCACTACCGGAGCCGTAATTCCGTAATTGAGTTAGAATCAAGCCTCAATAAGATTGAAAAAATGAAGAGTCGAATTGGAGAGTTAGAATCAGCGCTGCACAGTTGTGAACTTCGGATCGAGTGCCTGGAGACAAGGGAAGGACGTTTGCAGGAAGAACTTCATTATTCGTATGGTCAAGTCAAGAGTCGAGACTATATCATGGGGGAGGCCATAGACCAAGTTCGAGAGGTAGCTGATTATTTACAGACTTTGGCAGTGCAGGCCGATGTACTGAGCGTGAAGTATGAGCTTTCGTCAGATCGCAACCAGGATTTAGTATTGTTATTAGGAAAAATTAAGACTTTAGGACTTAGGGCAAAAGCTTATTTGTAGTCTATTTTATGTAAAAAAAAAATTGTTTTCTAATAAAGTTTTCTACAACAAAGTTGATCAGAATTAATGCCTCTTTGCATTCATGCATTTGCATTACATAACATCATATGCATTCAAATCCATAAAGAGAGTCTAATTAGTTTAAACCATAGGAGAGAGAAAAGGAAATCTGGAAGCTGAGCATCCTTACGGTACGCGAGCAAAGTCAAGGAAAATAGACCAAAGGATGGAGCAATTCCAAAGGGATATACAAGACCAAATGCAAGAGCAGCTGGCAAAGCTCCAACAAGAGATGAAGGACCAGATGTTGGAAGCACAAAAGAACATGATGGCCCAAATGGCACAGATGATGAATGGGATAATATATAAAGCAAAAGGTCCCATAGTCAATGCTGAAGACAATGAGGACTTTCCAAGGGGATTCACTCCACCACATGAACAAATGCAGCCTGAGGAAACTCTCCAAAGGCCACCCATCACTATTAGGCCTAAACAGGGACAAATTGATCCTAAACCACCCATAAACTTTCAAGTGGGCTCGGGATCTAACCCTGGGGATAACCTTGCCAATCCTGTTATTCCTGACCTAGACATGGTAGGGGAAGAAAGAATCAGAATTGAATCTACAAAACAGTTGGAGGATCGTTATAAATGGTTAGAGGAAAAATTTAAAGTTTTGGAGAATGCTGACCATTATCATGGTATTGATGCCAAAGATTTGAGTCTGGTCCCAGACCTGGTACTTCCTCACAAGTTCAAGATGCCAGAATTTGAGAAGTACAATAGAACTACTTGCCCCGAAGCCCACATCACGATGTTCTGCAGACGCATGACGGGTTATGTGAACAATGATCAACTTCTGATTCACTGTTTCCAAGATAGTTTGGCGGGAGCAGCGTCTAGGTGGTATAACCAACTCAGCCGCGCTAACATTAGCTCGTGGAGGGACTTGGCTCAAGCTTTCATGAGACAATACAACCATGTTACATATATGACACCTGATCGAATCATGTTGTAAAACATGGAAAAAAAGTCAAACGAGAGTTTTAGACAATACGCGCAGTGATGGAGGGAAGTAGCCATGCCAGTCCAACCATCTCTTTTAGAGAAGGAAACCACTATGCTATTTATCAACACTCTAAAGAGAATGAGATAAATAATGCGAGTACATCCAACAAAGGGTACTCGAAGGCGGTTACTATTAATCAACCGAAGGTGCTTACTACTGGACAACAGGGGTCGGCAAAACAAGAATCAGGTCCCAAACAAAATGTTGAAAAAATTCAATTTACACCCATCCCTATGACATATAAAGAGCTGTATGAAACGTTATTAGAGGAACGTATAGTATCCCCATACTATATACAGCCAATGCAGCCTCCATACCCTAAATGGTATGACTTAAACGCCCAGTGTAATTACCATGCGGGAGTAATAGGGCATTCTATAGAAAATTGTACTGCTTTCAAAAATGTGGTTGAGAGACTTCTTAAATTAGGGGTCGTCAAGCTTGAGGACATGCCTAATACGGTGAACCCATTGCCCAATCACGGAAACAATGGGGTAAACGCGATTGGAGAGGATTGTATCAGAAAAACCAAGAGGGATATTTCGGATGTGAGGGCTCCATTAAGATCAATTTGGAGGGAGATGACAAGATGGGGACTGATCAAATCAAATCTCGAAGAGAGAACTAAAGAACCCAGAAGCTATTGTGAGTTCCATGAAATGAATGGACATGAGATCCAGGATTGTGCTAAGTTTAAGATATTGGTGCAAAGCTTCATAGACAATAAAGAGTTGGAGTTTTGCGAAGAAGGTTCAGAGGTAGGAGAAATCCATGCAACCGAAGGAGATTTGACTGATCAAAAAGTCAATTATCCAAGGATCATTATTCCTCGACCAAAGAATGTGGAAGGCGGAGTACAAGCCGCGCCTAAAGTGATAATTCAAAGACCTGTGTCCTTTTCTTATAAGGACAACAAATCTGTACCATGGAATTACAATTGTAGCATAACGACACCAAGATAGTGATTGCAACCAGCACTTCCAAGGATGAGGGATTTTATACGCGGAATGGGAAGCGTTACAACTCTGTAAAGGCCAGAACGGAGTCGGAAAAACTAAAAGATGTGACGGTCGAACCTGAAAAAGAACCTGATACTCTTATCAATGTACCTGTAAAAGAGGAAGAGGCTAAGGAATTTCTAAAATTTCTAAAACACAGTGAATACAGCGTAGTAGAACAGTTGCGCAGACAACCAGCTCGTATTTCAGTGTTAGCCTTACTCTTAAGCTCGGATGTTCATCGAGAGGCTTTAATGAAAGTGCTAAACGAGACTTATGTTGCTAAGGACATATCTGTTAACAAGCTTGATCGATTAGTCAGTAACATAAGTGCTGATAACTTTATCTCCTTCAGTGATGATGAGATCCCACCTGGGGGCATGGGGACAACTAAAGCCTTACACATAACCACTCGTTGCAAGGGGTATACTTTACCAAGCGTGTTGATTGATAATAGATCAGCCTTGAATGTTCTACCATTGTCGACATTGAAAAGATTGCCAATAGATAGCTCTCACATGAAGACGTGCCAGAATATAATGAGAGCATTTGATGGTACTGAACGAAAGGTGATGGGGAGAATTGACATACCTTTGCAGATTGGCCCAAACACATATGAGGTGGACTTTTTGGTGATGGATATAAAGCCTTCATACAATTGTTTGCTGGGAAGGCCTTGGATTCATTCAGCAGGGGTCGTGCCCTCGTCTCTTCATCAAAAATTGCAGTTAGTAACGGATGGTCGATTGGTCACTATAAATGCAGAAGAAGACAGTATAGCAACTGTTACTAATAATGCGCCTTATGTAGAAACAAATGAAGAGGCCATTGAATGCTCTTTCCGTTCTTTAGAGTTTGTCAATGCAACATTCATCTCGGAAGGAAGTAAAGTTCCAATGCCTAGGATATCTAAGACCACAAGGATGGGTCTACAAATGATGATAGGGAAAGGAGCTTTGCCAGGGAAAGGATTGGGCCAATACCTCTAAGGGGAGATTCAAGTACAAATGTTGAAGGAAAAGAGAGATTATTTTGGCTTGGGATTCAAGCCAGATGTTAGACAAAGAAGGTTGGACATAGAGAAAAAGCAAGAGAGAAGAAGGGCACGCTTGAACGGAGAAGATATCCAGTGGGAACCAATTACATTTCCCCCCATATCCCAAACCTTTATATTTGGGGGAATAATTCATCCTGAAAGAGGGTTGTTGGAAAGAGTTCATATTAATGCCATACATGAAGAGGGAAGCGAATAAAGAAACTTAATGAGCATTTGCCCTTATGAACCTGGAAGCATTCTGGACAATTGGATTGCGGAGGAGCTCCCTGTAGTTTTTAGGAATTATACAGAGTAATATTCAAAACGTTTTGTTATTTTGTAGCCTAGGAATAATAAAAATCCTTTTGTGAAATAGGCTTATGTTCAGAACCTATTATTTCAATAAAACACATTTTGGATAATTAACTTGAGCAAATATTCTTTCATTTCATTCTTCTAATTGCCTCTCAAATTGTAAATTTCATTCATATCATGTGGATGTTTGTCCTCAAATTCATTTATTCTTTGTATATTCTTTCGTACCGATTACAGGGCCCTAGATATCAATGACATGAGCAACGATAATACAGATCCAGAAGCCTATTTTGAGCAAGACATGCGCTTAAGAGAATCTAAGAATTTTGAAGATGACCGAGAGTGTGGCTTATCTCCAGACTTGTTAAGAATGATAAAACAGGAGGAGAAGCAAATCTTGCCCCATGAAGAAGAAATAGAGAATATAACTCTGGAAGAAGGAAAGGTTGTGAAGATTGGGACGCACATAGCTAAAGAGACAAGACGAGATCTTATTGAGTTATTGCGAGAGTTTAAAGATGACTTTGCATGGTCATACCAGGATATGCCCGGGTTAAGCACTGATATTGTGGTACATAGCCTTCCCATTAAAGAAGAATGCAAGCCAGTTTAGCAAAAGTTACGAAGGATGAGGCCTGATATAGTATTGAAAATAAAAGAGGAGGTCCAGAAACAGTTTGATGCTGGTTTTTTACAAGAGGTCAAATACTCAGAATGGGTTGCCAACATTGTTCCAGTCCCTAAGAAAGATGGAAAGGTCCGAATGTGCGTAGATTACAGGGATTTGAACAAAGCTAGCCCAAAAGATAATTTCCCTTTGCCGCATATTGATACGTTAGTGGATAATACGATAGGATTTTCTTTGTTTTCCTTCATGGATGGTTTTTCAGGATATAATCAGATTAAGATGCACCCCGAGGATATGGAGAAAACTACCTTCATAACACTGTGGGGCACATTTTGCTACAAAGTAATGCCTTTCAGACTAAAGAATGCTGGGGCAACATATCAAAGGGCCATGGTAACCTTGTTCCATGACATGATACATAAGGAGATTGAAGTGTATGTTGACGACACGATTCCCAAATCTCGAACAGAAAAAGAGCACATTGAGGTCTTGAAAAAGTTATTTTTAAGATTGAGGAAACTCCAATTGAAACTCAATCCGGCAAAGTATACTTTCGGAGCTCGATCAGGGAAGTTATTGGGATTTGTGGTCAGTGAGAAAGGAATAGAAGTTGATTCAAGCAAGGTTAAAGCGATACAAGGATTGCCTTCACCGCGCACTCAGAAAGAAGTTCGAGGTTTTTTTGGAAGACTGAATTACATTGCTCGGTTTATTTCACAATTAACTGAGAAATGTGATCCCATATTTCGTCTTCTCAGAAAACACAATCCAGGTGTATGGGATGATGAATGTCAGAAAGCTTTTGATAAAGTCAAAATGTATTTGTCAAATGCACCAGTTTTATCTCCACCTAATCCAGATAAGCCTTTGATATTGTATTTGTCGGTTTTCAATAACTCCATGGGATGTGTGTTGGGACAACATGATGAGTCAGGGAGAAAGGAGAAGGCGATATACTATCTTAGCAAAAAGTTTACCGACTGTGAAATGAGGTATTCAGTAATCGAGAAATTGCGTTGCGCTTTGATTTGGACAACTCGGAGATTGAGGCAATATATGCTATATCACACAACTTGGTTAATTTCCAAGCTTGATCCGTTAAATTACATAATGGAGTCCACTGCTTTGAATGGAAGAATGGCTAGGTGGCAGATTCTGTTATCTGAATTCGATATAGTCTATGTGACCCAAAAGGCTATCAAAGGAAGTGCAGTAGCAGACTTTTTGGCTAGCAGAGCTGTGGAGGATTATGAACCTTTGAGTTTTGACTTCCCAAATGAAGGATTGATGTATGTGGCAAATATTGAAGATTGTCGGTGGAAGTTGAATTTTGATGGAGCCTCGAATGCTATGGGAAATGGAATTGGGGCAGTTTTGGTATCCCCTGGTGGTGACTATTATCCATTCACGTGCAGATTAGATTTTGACTGCACAAATAACATGGCAGAATATGAAGCATGTATTATGGGACTTCGAGCAGCCTTAGAACGTAAGATCAGAGTGTTAGATGTGTATGGAGATTCTGCCTTGGTAATTTACCAGCTCAAAGGAGAGTGAGAGACAAGAGATCCCAAATTAATTGATTACCAAAAAGTAGTTCTGGAATTGATTGAGGAATTTGATGACATTATCTTTAATTATCTTCCACGCGATGAAAATCAGATGGCAGATACATTGGCAACCTTGGCTTCTATGATCAAAGTAAACAGACCAGAAGATATGAGGCCTATTCAGATGAGTATAGTCGAAGTTCCAGCCCATTGTTATGACATAGAGGAAGAAGAAAAAGATGACCATCCTTGGTATCAGAATGTATTGCGATACATAAAAAATCGCGAATATCCGGAGAACGCCACCGAAAATGAGAAAAGGACTTTAAGAAGAATGGCATCTGATTATGTCTTAGATGGGGATATTTTATACAAAAAGAGAAAAGATCAAGTGCTATTGAGATGTGTTGATGCTTTTGAAGCTAAACAAATCCTTGAAGAAGTTCATGAAGGTGTTTGTGGAACACATGCAAATGGATTCACAATGGCCAGACAGATAATGAGATTTGGATATTATTGGTCTACCATAGAAGGAGACTGTATCAACTATGCCAAGAGATGTCATAAATGCCAAATTTATGGAGACAAAATTCATGTGCCTCCGTCACCTTTACATGTTATGACTTCCCCGTGGCCTTTTTCCATGTGAGGTATGGATGTTATCGGGCCGATCTTGAAACACCCCACACCTGGCCCACGAGCCTGAACCGGACCTGGTATGTTCCTTAAGTAAATCGGTTTTCAATGTTCTAACCAACTTAGAGAAAATTTGTGTAAATTAAAAAAAAATTCGTTTTAGGTTGGGCTTAATTTCGAACCCATTTAATAAAATCCAACTTAAACAAGTGACAAAATATTTTTTTTAGGGTTTATTATTTTAAAAGAAACAAATTTACTTAACTTAATCAAAAATAAGTTGTATCATAATCAAATGAAAATAAACCGAATTAAAGGAAGTTCAACTGGGCCTTATGGCCTTATTACATCGTTCAAACCCAAAATAAAATTTAAAGTACTAAAATTATATAAAGTCCAAATTTCTAAATGAATTCTTCAAGTGATGCATGGCCACCTTTTTGCTCCTGCCGACCCGGTCCATTACTGCTCATCTCCTGAAAAATAGTCCCACAAAGGGGTGAGTCAACAGACTCAATGTGTACACAAACTAACAATTAATATTTCAGGCATACATATAATTCACACATATTCAAATCAGAATGATGCAACCCAACCCAAGCCTATTTGTCCATCCGCTACACACCACCCGTACCAACCTGTACACCGTGGGGACTACTAAGTCGACCCTCTATCCGCTACACACCATCGAAGGCAGTCGCTGCAGTCGACGTGCTCATCGCCCACTTATGTTGTGTCATTAGACACGGTATTCACTTGATGTAACCGAAGTTACCACTTTTAATTAATGTGACCGTAGTCACCACTTTGGTGAGACCGTAGTCATCACCTTCACTTTCTTCCTCCACAAATAACCCGAATGCCCCAATTATTTCATAATATATTTCACATGCTTAATTTCTCATTCATGTTACTAATCACATGTTTAAAGTATACCATATTCACAATCCTATCAAAAATAGGAAACGTACCTGGGTACTTTTACCACATTTGTGGTACATAGCCACACTTTCATTCTTATGCACATTCACATATTAAAATAATATTTGTCATATTATACTAAAAGTTAGTAGGAGTACACACCTTTTTCGCTTATTAGATTCCTTGAAATCCCGAAGAGCGATCTACTGATCTAAATCTTTCACTCTTATATTCGGCCATTTATTAGAACATATTAACACACCTATTTGGTCTTAAAACCAAATCCTACTAGAAGTAGAATTACTTACCTAGTTGCCGAATGGAATTGATCAAGTCCCAAAATTGCTAATATTCCTTCCCTGAATTTCGGCTACTCACTAGATCCACTGATTTAATCAATCTTTGGTTATAACGAATAGATCTAATTATTAGAGAGATAACCTAGGCTGAATGTATTCTTACCTTAAATCCTTGAGTTCACGAAAATATCCTTCTTCTTGTATGTCTGTCAAAATCTGATAGACCCCTTGTATATTCGGTCATTCACAATAGTAAGATTAGTACCCTATTTTTAGTAAAAAGAAAAGGAATAGAAATTGATTGACACAGATCTTACCTTTTTTGATGTTGTAGTTGAGTGCTCCTTTCCTTAGAATCAACAAGGATTCGGCTTTGATAGAAGAAACAGGGAAGAAAATAGAGGAAGAGAAGATGGATTTTTCTTAAAGAAATTTCGGCAGAGAGGGGGGGAAAACTAGGAAAATTTCGGCACACTTGAAAAAAAAATGAGAGAAAACCCTTAAACTCTCCCTCTTTAGCCGAATTTAACAAGCCAAGAGTCCTAGACTTGGCCACCACTCTTTCACCATCTATTTTATTTAGAATAAAATAGAGTTTAATCCATCAATTATCTCCTTGGGAAATAATCATTTATTTATCTCTTATTATTCACATATTTATGTGAATAAAACTCCTTCATTTATCCCCTAATTAATCAAATATTTGTGGGAATAAAACACCCTAGTTTCTAGATGCTTGTGCCGTCCACCTTATAGCCTGGGAAGCAAAAATAAAACTTCATTTATTTGCTTCCCTTGTGACTCGAACTCAGGCCCATGCCTCTTGCACATTGCACCATTTCCATAGGCCCTAAGTGCCATCTTCAGGCCACTTTTCCTAGCCTGTTTGTGTGTCAAATTCTACCAACTTTTTCTTTTAAGGCCCTCTTGCCCTTATTTCCTATTTTAAACTTTAAAATTTAACATTTGAGGTCATTTCCAAGTTTCCTAAAATTTTCGATCGGCTCATTTCATGGCCATTTTCTTACATTTCCAAGTTTCCCGAAATGTTCACTTTCCATTTTTGGATCATTTCCATTTCCATTTCTTAGTTTCCAAAAATGTGTACTTTCCATTTTTGAACCCTTTCCTTACATTTCTAGGTTTCCTAAAATGTTCATGTCCTAATGCATTTCCAGGTTTCTAAAAATATTCATTTTCATACATTTCTGAGTTTCCAAAAAGACCAAAAATTTATTCATGATGCTTAAGACTTGTCATTTTGTACAATTAATCCGGAAACGCATAGGCCCTTTCTAGGATGTTACAGTTCTACCCCCCTTAAAATAATTTCGTCCTCGAAATTACTTGCTAACGAATAATCGTACAGTCTAACTCACCCCACTACGCTATTGCTGTGTACTCTGATATTAAAGAACTATTATACCTTCTAGGTACATTGTCTAAGTTCGCATCCAAGGTTTCAGTCACTTCACTATCAATGCAAGAATAAGCTAATTTTATAACAAGTAAGGCAATTAAGGGTATTCCAGAAATAAGGAACGTACCCGTTGTCACATCTGGCACATCTTCCTCCTCGCGACGGCCAACTGCATAAACCAACCTTGGTTGTCTCGCATCTTCAGCACCTCTCCTTGGTGCTTCACGTCCACGGCCCGAACCATTTCCTCCATGGTTCAGTCCACGACCTTGCTGAGGTTGCTGTCCACCTCTACCAGCCTGACTAGCATTCTGAGCTGCCGGTCGGCTTTCGTTTAATAGCTTGGGGCAATCCTTAATCATATGGTCCTTGGACCCACACTTGAGACATCGTCCCGCCTTCTTCCAACACTCTCCCCCGTGCTTCCTTCCACAATGCTCACAAGGGCGAAATTGCCAGCCCGTACCAGCTTGTTGATTTTGTGGCCCGTCAACTCTAGGCCTCTTATTCTCAGATGACGATTCAAAACCTCTTTTGGGCTTATTTCTATCCACAGCCTGCTTGGTGGCGTCCTTAATTCCCTCGGCCACTTTAGCCTTTTCCACCAAGGCAGAGAATTCCCGCTCCTGATGCGGTGCTATCAAAAGTCTTAGATCGTCCCTTAGTCCGTCCTCAAAACGAACACAGCGTTCATGCTCCGTCGCCACTACTCCTCGGGCATAGCGACTCAACCTCAGAAATTTTGCCTCATATTCGGCGACAGACTTACTCCCTTGTACCAACCCCAGAAAAGCCTTCCGTTGTTCGTCTATATACCTGGTTCCCACATACTTTTTCTTAAATGCTTCCTTAGCATAATCCCAGGTCAGATCTTCCGCCGTGGCACCGTCCCGAACAGTTAACCACCACTGATACGCTTCATCGCGTAACAGTGCCGTCATCCCTTTCAACTTCTCCTCGGGGGTCAAGTCGAGCTCGTCCATGATGCGCTCAGTTGCTTCCAACCAGTACTCAGCTGTACTGGGTGCCACTCCCGACACTCCTCTAAACATTTCAGCTCCATTAGCACGGAGCCGCTCAGGCACAGACTTACGATTTCCTGAATTGTTTCCTGCACCAGCCACCAATTCCAAAACTCGCAAAGACGACCTACGATACGGCATCTTCTCTCGCATGCGAGCTTGTCGCTCAACATTGCTGGTTGGGGGTGGCGGTGGCGGTGATATCTCATTGTCAAAACCTTGTCCCGATCTAACGGGTTCTGACACAGTCATCCTTCCTCTACCTCTTCCACGACGACCACGTCCTCTAGAGCTCATTATCGACGAGATCTGATTAATGAGTTTTATGTATTAGTATTCGTGTTTCACTTATTACCCGCGATGAAATCTTATGAAGAAGAGTTTAAGAATGGTTCTTTCGTGTTCATACATGCATACAGTCTTGCATTCATTCATTCATCCATCAAACAATTATGAACTTTCGTTCATTCAAAGAAACGTTGTAATTCTTGTTGTTGTTTTCGTTATTTTGCCTTTCCACTACCTAGGGGCATTTTCGTAATTTTTATCCTACAGGGGCATTTTCGTAAATTTTCAAAAATAAAAAGTTCCCTGGTGATTTTGACGAAAGTATTTTGGTACTTCTAAAGTTCCGGGGAAATTTTTGATCTCGGGGGTATTTTCGTAATTTTTCCAAAAATCAGGGTAAATTTGTAAAATTTGATAAGTTAGGGATATTTTCAAAAATCGTAAAACATTGAGGGTTCTTTTGAAAGTTACATTTTTTTTCAAAACAATAATATTGCAAAAATTTTGGAATTCAGGGTCGTTTTGGTAATTTTGTAAGTTAGGGGCAATTTTGTAATTTTTCCAAAATAAAGGTATTTTTGATAGTTTGCAAATTAGGGTTCGTGAACATTTATAAAATAATGAAGTTTTCACAAAATCGTTGAAAAGTTTGACATTTTGCAAATCAAGGGCATTTTGGTAATTTTACCACTAAGGGTATTTTTGTAATTTTGCAAATCAGAAATTTTTCGGAAGAAAAAATATTGTAAAATAATTCTCATTAGTTTCTAAGAGTTTTAAAACTAAAGTTTTGTTGTTTTTCAATAAAAAAACGGCTAAGTCCCTTTCGGGTTTTAGTCTTTGTGTTTAGCCTATGACCGAGCCCTTTTGGTCAGGGTGAACCAAAGCTACGCACCAGGCAGGATTCGAGTGAAGAGGAGGTGAGTCACGCGGACTGCTTAAATACCAAGCTCTCACCGACCTTTCTAGACATGCGCACATGAGGTTGCCACACCACTAAGCCTCTCGAGTTAGAGGCGAAGCCGAAGCTACGCACCAGGTAGGATACCTGCGAAGAGGAGGTGAGTCACTAGGACTGCTTAAATACTAGGCTCTTCCGGATCCAATCCTAGACATGCGTACAGGGGTTACCACACCCTAGCTCAATGACTTAGTCATAGGTTTGTTAAGTTCATTAAGTCTTATGAGTTTCAAGTGTTTGAGTAGTCTAATCCTAAGGTTCAGTTCCTATCATTCTATTCTACATTCCATGCCTTTTCTACCCTTACACAATTCATATTCCACATAATCACACATAGAGTTAGGGGTACTTACCTGGTGGACTGCGGGTCGGAGACTTAGGTGCCATGCCGTAAACCTGCTAAATTTTCAAGGAAAATCATTTTGGCTCGCTTTGAAAACGTTTTGGGCCTTAGCCCACAGGCCGAGAGTTTAAAACTGGGCTCTGATACCAACTGAAACACCCCACACCTGGCCCACGAGCCTGAACCGGATCTGGTATGTTCCTTAAGTAAATCGGTTTTCAATGTTCTAAACAACTTAGAGAAAATTTGTGTAAATTAAAAAAAAAATCGTTTTAGGTTGGGCTTAATTTGGAACCCATTTAATAAAATCCAACTTAAACAAGTGACAAAATATTTTTTTTAGGGTTTATTATTTTAAAAGGAACAAATTTACTTAACTTAATCAAAAATAAGTTGTATCATAATCAAATGAAAATAAGCCGAATTAAAGGAAGTTCAACTGGGCCTTATGGCCTTATTACATCGTTCAAACCCAAAATAAAATTTAAAGTACTAAAATTATATAAAGTCCAAATTTCTAAATGAATTCTTCAAGTGATGCATGGCCACCTTTTTGCTCCTGCCGACCCGGTCCATTACTGCTCATCTCCTGAAAAATAGTCCCACAAAGGGGTGAGTCAACAGACTCAATGTGTACACAAACTAACAATTAATATTTCGAGCATACATATAATTCACACATATTCAAATCGAATGATGCAACCCAACCCAAGCCTATTTGTCCATCCGCTACACACCACCCGTACCAACTTTGTGCATAAGTGGGGACTACTAAGTCGACCCTCCATCCGCTACACACCATCGAAGCGATCATTTGCGATCGGCGTGCTCATCGCCCACTTATGTTGTGTCATTAGACACGGTATTCACTTGATGTAACGAAGTTACCACTTTTAATTAATGTGACCGTAGTCACCACTTTAGTGAGACCGTAGTCATCACCTTCACTTTTTTCCTCCACAAATAACCCGAATGCCCCAATTATTTCATAATATATTTCACATGCTTAATTTCTCATTCATGTTACTAATCACATGTTTCAAGTATACCATATTCACAATCCTATCAAAAATAGGAAACGTACCTGGGTACTTTTACCACATTTGTGGTACATAGCCACACTTTCATTCTTATGCACATTCACATATTAAAATAATATTTGTCATATTATACTAAAAGTTAGTAGGAGTACACACCTTTTTCGCTTATTAGATTCCTTGAAATCCCAGAAGAGCGATCTTCTGATCTAAATCTTTCACTCCTATATTCGGCCATTTATTAGAACATATTAACACACCTATTTGGTCTTAAAACCAAATCCTACTAGAAGTAGAATTACTTACCTAGTTGCCGAATGGAATTGATCAAGTCCCAAAATTGCTAATATTCCTTCCCGAATTTGGCTACTCACTAGATCCTTGATTTAATCAATCTTTGGTTATAACGAATAGATCTAATTATTAGAGAGATAACCTAGGCCGAATGTATTCTTACCTTAAATCCTTGAGTTCACGAAAATATCCTTCTTCTTGTATGTCTGTCAAAATCTGATAGACCCCTTGTATATTCGGTCATTCACAATAGTAAGATTAGTACCCTATTTTTAGTAAAAAGAAAAGGAATAGAAATTGATTGACACAGATCTTACCCTTTTTGATGTTGTAGTTGAGTGCTCCTTTCCTTAGAATCAACAAGGATTCGGCTTTGATAGAAGAAACAGAGAAGAAAATAGAGGAAGAGAAGATGGATTTTTCTTAAAGAAATTTCGGTAGAGAGGGGGGGAAAAACTAGGAAAATTTCGGCACACTTGAAAAAAAAATGAGAGAAAACCCTTAAACTCTCCCTCTTTAGCCGAATTTAACAAGCCAAGAGTCCTAGACTTGGCCACCACTCTTTCACCATCTATTTTATTTAGAATAAAATAGAGTTTAATCCATCAATTATCTCCTTGGGAAATAATCATTTATTTATCTCTTATTATTCACATATTTATGTGAATAAAACTCCTTCATTTATCCCCTAATTAATCAAATATTTGTGGGAATAAAACACCCTAGTTTCTAGATGCTTGTGCCGTCCACCTTATAGCCTGGGAAGCAAAAATAAAACTTCATTTATTTGCTTCCCTTGTGACTCGAACTCAGGCCCATGCCTCTTGCACATTGCACCATTTCCATAGGCCCTAAGTGCCATCTTCAGGCCACTTTTCCTAGCCTGTTTGTGTGTCAAATTCTACCAACTTTTTCTTTTAAGGCCCTCTTGCCCTTATTTCCTATTTTAAACTTTAAAATTTAACATTTGAGGGTCATTTCCAAGTTTCCTAAAATTTTCGATCGGCTCTGTTTACTTGCCATTTTCTTACATTTCCAAGTTTCCCGAAATGTTCACTTTCCATTTTTGGATCATTTCCATTTCCATTTCTTAGTTTCCAAAAATGTGTACTTTCCATTTTTAAACCCTTTCCTTACATTTCTAGGTTTCCTAAAATGTTCATGTCCTAATGCATTTCCAGGTTTCTAAAAATATTCATTTTCATACATTTCTGAGTTTCCAAAAAGACCAAAAATTTATTCATGATGCTTAAGACTTGTCATTTTGTACAATTAATCCGGAAACGCATAGGCCCTTTCTAGGATGTTACAGATCTCACCAAAAGCTTCGAATGGGCATCGATTTATCTTTGTGGTAATTGACTACTTTACGAAATAGGTAGAGGCTGCCTCATATTCTAATGTCACTAAGTCAGCAGTTAGTAGATTATTGAAGAAAGAGATTATTTGTCGATATTGAATGCCTGAGAGGATCATATTCGACAATGCGCTAAACCTGAATAATAGCTCGATAGCAGAAATTTGTAACCAATTTGGAATCAAACACCATAACTCGTCTCGTATCGTCCAGAAAATGAATGGGGCGATAGGGCGGCTAATAAAAACATCAAAAAGATAGTGGGGAAAATGACTGAGACTTACAAGGATTGGCATGAGAAACTACCATTTGCACTTTATGCTTATTGAACGTCTGTTAGAACCTCTACTGGGGCAACACCATATTCGTTGGTTTATGGGATAGAGGCCGTTTTACCCATCGAAGTAGAAATTCCTTCTCTTCGTGTGCTGTCAGAAATAAAATTGGATGAAGCTGAATGGATTCAGACTCGGTATGATCAGCTGAATTTGATTGAAGAAAAGAGACTAAAGGCTATTCATCATGGTCAGATATACCAGAAACGAATGATGTGAGCTATAATAAAAAAGTTCGCCCAAGAGAGTTTCATGAGGGGGATCTTGTGCTGAAAAAGATTCTTCCAATACAAAAGGATTTCAGAGGAAAATGGATGCCGAATTGGGAAGGACCATATGTGGTGGAGAAAGCTTTCTCTGGAGGAGCACTGATTTTGACTGAAATGGATGGGAAAAGCTTACCCAATCCTGTGAACTCAGATTCCGTAAAAAAATACTTTGCTTGAAAAAGAGAAGAAGCCAAAGTGAAAACCCGCAAAGGGCGCTTTGAGTTTCTTAAAAAAAAAGGGGGGGGGCGAGGCCAAGGCAAAAACCCGCAAAGGGCGCCTTGAGACCAAAGGGGTTTTAAGTTGAAAACCCGAAAAGGGCGACTCAAATTTTGAATGGACGGCAGCCATCTCGCTACACTCAAAACAACAATGAAAGGAAGAACGTCGCATATTGGGGCATCAACAAAATACTTTGGGTCTTATAAACGCATGATGAACTCAAGACAATCTTCATAAAATTTGTACATGGAAGCTCAATCGGCGATATCTAGGGCATCTGAATTTTTGTATTATCTTGGATCCTTTTGCGTCTTAAAAGATATGTTCTAGTTAGTTTTTCTTTGTACAAATTTATTCAAATTCTTCTTTTGGAATCATTTTATTCATTATCTATTATTCGTAAATATGTTGCGTTGAAATAATAATTGGTGAACTAATAATTTCACAAAAGGGAAATTTTGCATATTACTTTGGAAATTTCTAAAAAAGATAAGGAACTGAAACAGGACATTTGTTTAGAATTTTCATGTGCATATATCTCTCTGAGAATATTTCTCTGAACTCCTTGAGGACGTGATAATATCAGATCATAACACTTGGAGGTAAGGCTATGAACTAAGAAAGCCTTGAATTGAGGGGAATGGATGGAATTTGAAATAGACCCTACACCCTATATGTGCAGATGGGTCGAATTGGAAAGAGTATTTGATTTTTATTGTGATACAAGCCTTATGTGTTCAAGATTCGAGCAGAGTTGGAAAATAAACGTGGACCAGATTTAATAAGCAAAACATGATTGGTGAGCGAAAATGAATGATAACACCTAGAGTAGGAATCATACTCATAACATTTTTATATTTTCATTAGGTGTATTCGACTCATTCTGGTCATTGCATTTTAATTCTAATCTTTTAAAAGGAATCATTTTCATGACATATTGCATGCATGTCATAGAACCAAGTCTACAGGACATGTCCTTCAGTGGACGGTGTAGCAATAGCAGATCGAAGATATTAGTCTGGTGATCCCTGAGTTTGTAGGGATCAGACTGAAGATAGCGGATTTGATCTTCCTGAAGTTGCAGGGAGCAGATCAAAGACATCAATCTAGTGATCCTTGAGTTTGCAAGGATCAGATTAAAGATAGTAGATTGAAGACATCAGTCTGGTGATCCCTGAGTGTGTAGGGATCAGACTGAAGATAGCGGATTTGATCTTCCTAAAGTTGCAGGGAGTAGATCGAAGATATCAGTCTGGTGATCCCTGAGTTTGTAGGGATCAGACTGAAGATAGCAGATTTGATCTTCCTGAAGTTGCAGGAAGCAGATCAAAGACATCAATCTGGTGATCCTTGAGTTTACAGGGATCAGATTGAAGATAGTAGACCAAAGACATCAGTCTGGTGATCTCTGAGTTTGCAGGGATCAGATTGAAGATAGTAGATCGAAGACATCAATCTGGTGATCCCTGAGCTTGCAGGGATCAGATTGAAGATAGCAAATTTGACATTCCTGAAGTTGCAGGAAGCAGATCGAAGACATCAATCTAGTGATCCCTGAGCTTGCAGGGATCAGATTGAAGATAGCAAATTTGACATTCCTGAAGTTGCAAGAAGCAGATCGAAGACATCAATCTGGTGACCCCTGAGCTTGCAGGGATCAGATTGAAGATAGCAGATTTGACATTCCTGAAGTTGCAAGAAGCAGATCGAAGACATCAATCTGGTGACTCCTGAGCTTGCAGGGATCAGATTGAAGATAGCAGATTTGACATTCCTGAAGTTGCAGGAAGCAGATCGAAGACATCAATCTGGTGATCCCTGAGCTTGCAGGGATCAGATTGAAAATGACAGATTTGACATTCTTGAATTTGCAGGAAATAGATCAAAAACATCAGTCTGGATATCCCTAAGTTTGTAGGAATCAGATTGAAAATATCAGATCTGGTCTCCCTGAGTTTGCAGTGGAGCAGATCAAAAGATAGTGGATACTGCCTTCATAAAGTTGAAGCTATCAAACCTATCAAACTTATCAAACTTATCAAAATGAAGTTCCAATACCGTTAAAGTTGCAGTGGATTTGGAGTCATTTGAAAAAAGCGAGGATCAAAAAGTTGGGGCTCGGCCAAGACTGGTCAAAATTGGTCCTTTTATAGTCTTTGCTCTATTCTCGTTACACGACAATGAGCAAAGAGGGGCAGCTGTAAGAGCCCAATTTTGACCAGAAATTTGGAATAAAACAAAGTCCAAGTCGATCCAAAATATATCATTTGGCCCGATCGAAATGGCCCATTACTTAAAAAGATTGAAAGTCTATCTACAAGCTTGACGTATATGGAAGTACAATCTTCAAGGATATGCAATCTTAGATATGATACACAAATCTTAGATATGATATGTGATCCTAGAATATATGGTATGCAATCTTAGATATTATATGCAATCTTAGAAGATATGGTATGTAATATTAAAAGATATGATTTTGTAATCTTAGAGATTTAATTTGTAGATACCTTTTAATCTTAGCCGTTGATGTAATTGATCTGTACCGTTTGATTTAGGGAGGCTCAACTATAAATAGAAGCATCTCCCTTCATTGTGAAAAAAAAGGGTTTGGAAAGCAATAAAAATTCTTGAGAGCATTCATTCAAATTTCTCTCCCTCTTACGTTCTTATTTTATGTGGCTTGTTCTTATTTTGTTCTTCACTCATCTTCATTTTTTTAGTTGCTTCCGTTCGAGTTAGATTTTGGTGGAGAAATTTCGTTGAATCTTCATATTGCGGTAGTAAGGTTAACTTATGCATTTTTTTTTATCCATATCATTTTTATACTTTTTTTATTTATTTTTTAAAAAAATTGTTACAATAGATTAATATATTATATATGTGTGTTTTATATAAAAATTATTACATACTATTTATTAATTATTTTTTTATTATATGTTGTTATTTATACATGTATTAGATTACTAAATTATGTATATATTTATGATAAGTTTTATTTTTACTTTTAATGTATATATATTAAATCATTTTAAAAGTCACCACATTTTTTTAATGTTTAAATATGTTATTCCATTTTTCATTTAATTTTGTTATTTCGTGAAAATTTCAATATTTGCTATATTACATGTTTATTTATATTCTTTAGATCATTTATTATTGTTTAACATAGTCCGTTATATATTTATGTTATATTATCCTTTTATTATTTATTTGTAATTTTGTAAAATTGCTATTAAATATATATGTTGTAATATATTCATGTTATGTTTCACTCAAATCAATCTTTTATAAAAACATCTTTTGAATCGACACATTTTATTTCAAATGGTTTTTAAAATATGGTGATATGTAATATTTGGGAAATTTCGAGAAGAATTTTGCCCTAACTTATTGGGTTCGATTTTTTCTCGTGAAACTTTAGGTATTACATATCTTCATTTTCTAAATTTATTTCAAATGATTTTCAAAATATGATGATACGTGATATTTGGGAAATTTGAGAAGAATCTTGCCCTAACTTATTGGGTTCGATTTTTCTCGTGAAACTTTAGTTATTACGTATCTGCTTTTTAAGAAATTTGAGATTTATCAATTTCAAAATAAAAAATCTATTCTTGGGAATTCAAAGTGTTGTGCCTTAACTTACTGGGTTCGACATTTTGAATCTCGAGGTAGGAATTTTCTAAAATAAAGACGAGCTTAATTTCAAAGTCATGAGGTACTATACCTTAACTTATTAAGTAAAGTACTTTATTTCTTTGTGATAAGTAAGTCCTAATTTTTTCTCTAATAAAAGGATCATATTTTCTAACATTCTTTATTTTCAACATTTGGACATGATTTTATCGATTAGGTACCAATTTTGGGCGTTATGAGGGTGCTAACCCTTCCTCATACGTAACCGACTCCCGAACCCGTTTTCTTAATTTTTGTGGACCAAAATTGAATTTTTTTTTTTAAATGAAACATTTTACAAGGTGATCCAATCACACCTAAGTAAAAAAGGTTGGTGGCGACTCCCATTTTTATTTTTAAAGTCGATCCCTATTTTTCTAAACCCGATTTTTAAAATGGTTTCGACAAACATGTTTAGTTTAAAAATTAAACAAATACGATATTAGAAAAAATAATGTTAAATGATATATTAAAGCTTAAAAGCATTTAAATTTAAAGTAGAAATATGTTTAGTTTACATGTATGTGTATGGGGGATTGAGTTTCCATGGGTGATAAACTTGAGAAAGAATAGAGATATCTGGGAGCACATGAAAGTGCACTGACCTTTGATAAGTTGTATGAGGGTGGATACTAATTTGCTAAGTCCATGTTTTGTATCTAACATTTAGGATAATCCCCAATCTAATGTCAAACCCTTTTGTGTGTGATTTCAGACGGAATTAAACATTCATTCTAGTCCGGGAAGGAAAAACAGATCACTGTCAAACCATTCATTTTCAGTCCACTTTTCATTTTTTTCATTGAAAGATATTTTTAAAAAAATTCTATTATTTTATGAATAATAATTTGAGACCATTGGCGCAGGAACAATTTCTGGATTGCACTAAAGCTGTAGCTATTTTATAGTTACTTTGAATTGTGAAATATCACAAAATTCGATTTCTCTTAAATTATTGAGAATATAAAATTAATATTGGAAGAGTTTGCCTACTGCTTAATTTTCAATCCAATTTGATGTAACTACAGACCAGAAAATAAATCATGACGAAGGGTAGTGCTTTTTGAGACTTGTACTTGTAGCCATTTAAAAGCATTGATGAGATTTAGTTCTGAGGATCTATGAAATAAATAAAAAAAGTCATTGCTTGAAAATTTTGAAAGTTATTGCAATGCAACTACAAGGTAGCTTCTCATCACCTTTGAAACAAAAATATATCATCTTTTCGAGGAAGCTTGCAAATTCAATGCTTCACATGGATGATGGATGCATTGTCTTCCAATTTTGTATCAGCCATTAAATAATATATATTTTCTATTCAAACAATATATATATATATAAAAGGTAAACTTCTACATAAAATGTCACTAATCTATTAATAAGATTATATTTTAGTTATTAAACTATTTGAAAGTTTGAACGTAAGCCATTGGACTGTTAAATCACTATTATATAGTCTTTTTCTATTTGCATCGTCTGCACCAATTAAAAGCTCTCATTTCCCCTTCTTTTCTACAATTCAATTTTTTCACGAAATTACTTTAAACGTCATGGATCTGCAAATAAAAATCCAAACAACTTTGTTGTCCAATCGAATCAACTTGAATCTAAAGTATGTTCTTCTACTCGTTGATTAGTACTAATGCACTATATCAATCATCGAATCGTTGCTTAGAGCCGGCTAACCAAACTTTTAAAAAGAAAAAAGCCTAACCCCCTTGTGAATTAAATAAAAACTTCTTAATAGTTTAGTGACTAAATTAAAATTTTAAAATAGTTCAATGACCACTTTGTAATTTTTTAAAGTTGAGTAACTGAAACATAAATTTATTAAATTAAGTAAAATTTACCCTTAATATAATATGGATATCAAACTTTTAGATTAAAAGGTTTGTTTATCTATAATCTTAGTACAAAATAATTCCAATCTCTTGAGTTTTGCTTAACCCCAACAGTTTATTCGCGACATTGATATTTCAGAACGATGGAACTAAAAATTAAATTCAGGTATTCTTACAGTCACAGTTTTAAAAGATAAGCATCCAACAAGTTTTGAGTTTTGAATTTGTATCTCTGCAATATGTTGCAAAGCATAGAAACGACATGGCAACGAAGATAATTGTCTTCTTACCAATGTTTGTTTTTTCTACATAGATACAGTGTTCAAATTAACACTTCAGGTTCCTTCGGTAAAAACCAAAAAAAAAAAAAAACACAAACTAGAAAGTACAACTGAAAAACAGGCTTGCAAGTTATTATAAAAACGCTTTTGTAACACTACCGCTTGCCTTGTCCATAGTTCACAACAACTTCGCCAAATCCATTTATTAAGACCAAATAAAAATCAGCTTTTGGACTTCCCTCAGCAACTGTTGGCACAATGTCAGAAAAATGATAGATGAAACTGATTGTTTCTAACGAACACTTAGAAGGGGCTTCATATCTTTGAAAGAGCAAATGATTATACGAGAACGAGTGCGACATATAAATCACCCATTACCCTTTGTCAATGCCAAACACATCACAGGAAGCTGAACCATTAATTCAGCCTTCCTCCCAATCTACATCATCCTCATCATCTCCAGATTCTTCTGCTTCCACATTCAAATCATTGACCTTATAACTCTCAGTTGTATTGCCTGAAACACACCAACATCTTCATCATGATGAACTTATAACTAGTTGGACACATTTTGTATTAAAAATAATACATGGAGCATTAGAATTGAACTTGTATCAACTTGCATATATAACTAATATCGAAAGGTAATAGGAAATTTCAAGTTGAACTATTGCAAGTTGTTTCTATCATTGCTTGACACACTTTGAATGGCAATAAAACTCGTAAAAAATGCACATGGAGATCAATTAAATGTTTCAACAGGGGGGGGGGGTGGCTGACAAACTTTCCCCCACCAGTAGGCATAATGCATAATCCTATTGTAATATGTATCTATGGATATAGAACTGATTGGGGATAACACCGTAATAGGCAGTGAACCAACTACGAAAATAACTATCCAATTAATTATGCACACCTTAAATAGCACAAATATGAGACTTTTGTGGCCAGAAGAAAGCAAAACTTTCTTAGAGTTAGAAAAATAATGATGTTTTCGGGTCATTCTACACTTGGCATGTCACAGATATTCCCACAATACGAATCCTTTATGTTTTAGATATTGATTAGTATGATTATTAGCAAGCAGCAATTCTAGTGCAATCAAAATATGATGCCACCAATTAAACTGAGAATTTGCACCCACAATAAGTACTACTCCCTCTTCCTTATCGGATGTCCACTTTTATGTATTTTGTTCCTTGCTTCCCCAGTTTTAACCATAAAGTAACTCAAAAGCTGGATACTGGCTCACCCAAAATTGTATTTCAATGAAAGGCAACACAGGAGAAAGGCGAACATGCAACTTGAAACAAAAAGTACTACAGTATTTATTATAGATTAGGGTACCATATCTTGGTATGTATGTTGTTGATATTTAAGAATTGAATTTAATTAAAAATGTTAGAGAACAATAAACACTGAAGTTTAAATAAATAGTAGATTAGGTTTCCACTCTATACATATGATACTTTGATTTGTATATAAAATATGAGAATAGGTATACGAAAATATGAATTACAATGGAACACAGGAAAAGGGAATTAAATTATATTGATGGCTTGTAAAACTTTGGAAATGGCTGAATGTATTCTATATTCGGCACAGTAAATTCTCTGGCAAGGTTTTAATATCTTTTTGCATGTTAAATATTCTTTTAAATGTTTCATAAGAACGGATAAGCATGACTACAAGTTTAAGTAATTTGAACAATTAATTCTGAACAGTTTTCATAGTCATCAAAGAGAAACCAAGTTATATTCCGAATACAAAAGAAAAACTGGCACTTACCAGCAACAGGAGCTTCTTCCCAATCAATATCATCTTCTCCCTCATTGTCATCACGTTTAGCTTTCATACCAACTTGACGATTGGAAGAGTCAGAAAGACCAGTGGCTAGAGGAATGTCCGATAATTCTTGTTGTTTCTTAGCAGCTTCTTCTAGTTCTTGTTGTTTCTTATACAAAGCAGCATAATAAGCTTTAAGATACTCGTCCTGTAATACAACAGGAAAGAAATTCTTGTAAGTTAAACTGGATGGCATGGACAGAAAGAAGGAAAGAATAATAATACATCTCATTATACATACCTGTATCTTCTTCTTATCATCATTTTCAACAGTGGACTTTTTGTCATCTGAAAATTCTGGTTGTGCTGAGCTGCCATCTGGCTTTGACTCTTGCTTGACCTCTCCACGTTGTTCCTTTGTCAGGTTCATACCTTGCTTTATCATCCAAGGTGGCAAAACTTTCAGGGATGTGCTAGCACTTTCAGACTTGACATCTTCCTTGCCATCAAGACCAGAAAAGGCAACTTCAACCTGCCAGGCAAGCCCAAAAAGCTTTAAAAACAATTGTTGATGGTAAAATATCCAACATTTGAAATTAAGAAATGCATGGCGAACACTGTAGAGGAGAATCTCCAGTAAAAGTAAAAAGAATATAAAATCCACACTTCAAGAAACAATACTAACCGCTGAGCATTAAAAATAAACGGATTGTTTGGTTTAAGAACAATGATTTATGACAGTAATAAAACTCAACTGACTATTCAGTATAGTGGTGGTCAACGTGGAAATCTGTTTCAGCATAAATGGTTGGTTATATAAGCAGCAAGGGCTTACTAGCTTTCATAAAGGCACCAGGTGCAATAGTTAAGTTAGAATGTTGCATGAAAATTCATGAATATTTCATTTAAGATTTTGGGACATTTTGAACCTCCAAGAATTGTGGATGCATGACTGCAAATACCCATTCAAATGAAAAGAGATCCAGGAAATTAAACTACAATAATTCAGGCTGAAGAAATATGCCCAAGTCTAGCATCAATATTCCATGACTATTAGTAACAGGGACTTAAGTGGCAGTGTCAAAATCGTGTTTTCGGTCATGCTGCTGTTATCGTGATTGCGGATGTAATAGATATTATCGCGCTCATTACCATCATTGCAGTCATGAACTTTTTTCAAATTTGCACAATTTCTTATAAAACATAAAAATAGTTCTAAGCATGAAACTTTATCGTTATTTATTTTTAAAGTGCTAATAACATTTTATAGTATTTTATTTATATGTTAAAAATATTCACAAACAAATCAAGAAAATAAGAAACGAAGCTATTTGACTAAACCTAGATAAGATTAGAAGAAAAGTAGATGTAGTTTCAAGCCAGGATGATCAAAGACTCTTATTGATAAACAAGAGGGAAGTTGGAAATGTAGAGAGAGGAGAAAAATCAGAGGTTTGTTACGTTCTGTCTCATTTGTGCAGTTCCTTTATCTTTTCTTAACTTTTTTCTTTTCCTTTGTTGTGCAGATATAGTCACTAGCCTGCCCTTCCTTTCTCACCTCGTCTCATCCCAATCTCATTGTTCAAGAGAAGAGTTCTTTCTAAAAGTAACAAGATAGCGGGAATAGCGGCTGTTAAAGCCGCAATTTTCCGTTAGTCTGCTTTTCGCGGCCGTGATTGGCTGTTTTTGCCGTGAAAATATTCACACCGCTATTTGAGCTTTTATCTGTGGCAGATGGTGCCGCCACCGCAAAATAGCAACCACTATTCTATGATGCCATCGCTACTTGAAACCCACCTCACAAAGAACAAAGAGAAATACAGTTTAAGTAAACTCTTACCTTTGTCTCCCCAAGAAATGGCATAGGTGTGCCACCATAACCCTGAGAATTTTTGGAAGGATCATTAGAACCAGAATCACCATTTACAGCACGCCCGGCAGCACTTGCTCGAGCTTCCCATGCTTGGAGACTTCCAAATTCTGGAATAGGCATATCTTTTACTCTGTTGAGTTGTTCCATTAATGGTTTAAGCTGTACCTGCAGTCATTTCATTGTGTCAAATGTCAATTTCAAAAAATGGCATGCAAAATGTACACAATGGAAAGAATGAAGTCAAAAAGGCTTGGATATTTCCATAAACATATACACAAAACAAATATATAGGGAAATAAGTTAAAACGAAATGGAGTTTGAACGACTGATATGATGATCAAAATTGGCCATCACAGCTATTTGCAAGTAAATTTTGGTACAGTGAAAGAGATCAACAATCTAAGGACAGGACAGTTGTGCAAGCCCATCTCCCTCATCCACCCAGGAGGTAGTCAATATCCACGTCAAGATTTTATCTATATTTAATTTTTTTCACGCTTTAAGCTTAACCGTCTCTAGCTGTCTGATAGTAAGATCAACATTGACAGAAAGAAATGAAGTGCATGCTAGCACTGAACTGAGGCTTATGGAATGACATTTAACACAGTAATCTTCAAGCTACTTTTTTCTGAAGTCATCAATGTTTAGTTTCAGGTTAGGTAGTCACTCTTGTCTTCAAAATGCATAGCTGCCACTGCTCTAGCCGTCTTTCAAACAGAACAAGAAGAAAATCACATTTGCGACTTCATTCAGCTTTGAATGTAATGCTGTTCAGGTCTAGCAACTCCCACTGGGACTTCTAATGCTAGGTCATGAACTCCCCCAATAGATTAGCAATCTAACCTCTACAAAAGTGTGCAACATTAGAAAGGGGAGAAGGTTGCATTTCTTAATTCATATCTTTCCAACAGGGCTTTATCTGGAGTGTTTGAACTTCTATCAGTACAAAGGTGTGCAGGATAGTTCTAGTTCTAGTGACTAGGATAGGGCAATTTGCAAACCTCCTTCAGGATTTTTCTCTCTACAACTCGTATGGCTCAAGATGCAATTAATAAGAGATTGAAGAAGTAACTTGTTGCATGAAGGGAATAACAATCTAGGGGCCAATGAGTGATGCCGTCAGAAGTTAATGAAGTACTTGAAAACACGAAGTTAGAGAAAAATATCATTTGATGAGGTACAAAAAATGAGTTTAAATATCACCCGATCAGCTGAGAATGAGAATGATGTAAGACAGTGAAGGTAAGTTATCCAGAAAGTGAGAATTGCAGGAGCAGTAGTACTTCACCATTGTTCCAAATGCTAGGTAGCATAGAAGCAGGCAATTAAAACTTGATAAGATGCTTTTGCAGGAAACATCTTCTGAAGTTTATCACAGAGGAAAGGCTTTTGTTTGGAAGATATTTGGAGTGGAAAATGTAGGGGGAGGATTGAAGTGAAAGGTGAATTCACTGATTTATTCAGGTGGAAGATATGGAAACTTCAAAGTTCTGCTCTTTAGTTAGTGTCTATTAAGGTACGACAATGATCAACTATTTCTTTATATCAAATATAAAGTCAAGAATATTACATAAACATCATTAAGAAGTGCAGACATAAAGTTTTCCGACTACATAGTGGAGCACCAGACTACAAACATTAAGTTTAAATCATTAGCACAAAGGGAATTAGCATTTCAATATTACAGAAATCTCAGTTACAGTTGACAAAGTCCAAACCATGTAAAGCCACAATCACAGGTCAACCAGACAATTTGCTATTGAATTATGCTCATATGCAAATCATTTGGGCGTAAAGGAAGTGATAAAATACAAAACTTAGATAGCATAAACACAATGAAAAAAAGAATCAACAAAGTTTTAATAGGAAAGATTAATTAGCAGAAACTAGAATCATTTGCTTTGCATACAAAGCAAAGCTTGATGCTTGCGGCCTTTGTTCCACCACTTTGAGCAACTAGCTTTCAAGGAAATACAAAAGCTACGCTTCTAGATTTATGTTCACTTACTAGCTCAAGGCTTTAGTAGCTTTAAAAATGCATTAAGAAAATGGGGGCCTGAATGATCACTGCCATCTGATGTGGCAGAATCAACCAGTAAAAACTAGAACAGAACATTTCATGATAGGCAAAGCAAACTTCAAGACACAGAAACTGTTCCTCTATCCCCCAGCAAATTGATAAAATAACGTGTTTCCTATACTATATAGACATAACAGCCTATCATCTTTATGGGCTTCATTGAGAAGTAATTATTATTTTGATAACTATGTTCTTTTTTCCTTTTAAGAAGAATTCAAGAAAAACACATCCCTTCATAATCAGAAGCCATGGGCAAGGTACTAAGCCGAATTAGAATGGACCTCACTGATTTGCCCAATGTTAATATTTCAATCTCTAATCAAGTCCCAATGACATCCAAAGAATTTAGGGCTGGTAAAACAGGATCTTACTTAAATTACATCCTTTTTATAATATGTCTTGAAAAATGTTGTAAACATACTATACTATTTTGTTAATTTATGATAAAAGGGATTAACTTTCTAATTTCAATAGATTCACATTCTAGATCAAGCACAAATGAATATGCTTTATAAGGCACTAAATAGGAACTTTAAAGAGAAAAATTACCTCCATTTTCTGAAGCATGTCCTTCAACTTTTCACGCCGTCGTCGTCGTGCATTGTCATCTCCATCTCCTACATCTTGCGCGGCTAACTTGTCACTCTCTGCCACCAATTCTCCATTACATCTTTCACAGTGAAAATATTCATCCTCCAAAGAAACTAATCTCAATGCATCCAAAGCATTGTATCTGAAAACATGGTAACAGGATACCTTCAATTTTTCAATGCTACTAATTCACTAGACAAATATACTTTTCAAACGACCCAAGGAAAGAAAAAAGAGGAGGAGGACAAAAGAGAGAAGCAATAGCAGAAACCTTTTCCCACAGCCAGGGCAGACATACTCCTGAACAGTATTCTTGTCCTCAAGTTCATCCTTTATTTTTTTCTTCATACGATGCATTCTATACCTAACAACATCATATATCTAAAAAAACACATTGCTTAGTCAGAATCAGCTCTGGACATAATAAAACGGATTGAGAAAAAGGCAAAAGAGATTTTATGAAGGCAGTCATAACCATATGGCATAGGCATATAGTTTTTGTTTTGTATTGGTACGTACCAAAACCAGTGTGTTTTGGCTACCTTTTATCTGTACTTTTAATATTTTTCACATATATATAGCTCATTATTTAATGCTCTAATTAAACATGAAAATACACTTCCACTTCATACATCTGTGCAGAGAAATTCAAATATAAAATTTTAAAATCATAAATATTTATTATGCAAAAATTCTAAACATAAAATAAATATAAAAAGAAGGTAAATCGTTACTAATCAAGTTCAATAGCATGATTTAATGAACATATCTGAATGAACATATTTTCTAGTATGGGGTCATATGGCTGGAACAGACTGATACAGAGCAGTAAAGACTTGTACAAAAAACTAAAAGAGTACATAGCTGGTAAAATAGCAAACTTTTGCCAAATCAGGTCAGTACTGACCGGAACCACTGATACCAGTTAAGTACCATATGAATAGTTCTAGGGCTTGTGCCTTTTCTATCTAGTCCATTATTAATAAATCAATCTATGCATATTAGAATTGGAGAAATAAAGAATGGAACAAATAGAAGTAGTAACCTGTGCATAGTCTAGACAACAGTAAGAGTGAGTGTGCAGTTTAATCTTCTCCTCTCCCTCTTTCCCACCCATTTGAGTATCAGCCGTCGCAGCAACTGCAGCACTATAAATCTTTGCCCCTTTAGCCGTCTGTGACCAAATCGAACATAAGTATGCAAGCAAAAGCAAAAAGGTTCAATAATCACAACCAAAAACTGTTCCAACAATTAATGAAACATATAAAATGCAAATGGAAACCAGACTTTTTGGTCACTGACACCATCACTATGCCTCAATTCTATGTGAAAATAAGAAACAATTGAAGACAGAAAACAAAGGAAAAGAAAGAGAGCTTCAATCATTTGATATGCACAGTAATTGTTCTAGATTAATAGAGAATAGAGAATTGTAGTATTTGTTCTAAATTAATAGAGAATAGGAAAACAATGATTAACTAACAGATACAGAAGGAATACTTACTGACAAAACCCCAAAGAGTGACAATAAAAAAACATTATTCCAAAGGAAGAGAAAAGAAAAGGAGCTATAGCAGTCTGACCTCTCTTCTATGATCACGGGTGACTAATTTTTCTTCCTCAAATAGCCGTAAAATCCTCCGAAGTTGCTTTGAATGGAGTTTCAACTCCTTTGCCAAATCTTCTTCCCTAACCCATTGTCTCCTGGAAATGAAAGCAAGCAAAAAAGAGAATGTGCCTCAGAAATTGTAAGCCTGAAGCCAGCATGATTATTGCATGCAACCAGAACATATTTGCAAGCAGGCATAATAAGTTCTTGGAAATAAACATATTTGCCATCCTATTGAAAGACGTCTTATTGAAGTGGGAAAAAACCACTTGCCAAAGTAGTCAACTCAGTTTCAACATATTATACCAATTACAAAATAGCTCCAATACAAAAATTCAATGCTACCTTCCCATTTCTCCAGCAAACAAAACCAGTTCTCTTTTACACGCTATCAAATGCAAAACAATTTTTAAGTCTTCCATGAATAAAGGATAAAGAATCAGTACCTTGTAAGAGCATCAAGAACTACAACAGCAATTCCTCTATTATCCCCTCGACCAGTCTTTGGTTGATTATCTCCTTTTGTTGTCACGTCATCATAAAACGCCCGAGCAGCAAGTTTAACCAACCTGATTTCCCAATTACGATATCAATAAATAATTACATAGGCAAAATTTACAAAACCCAGTTTGGAGAAACCATCTATGGCCCTGATTTAAAGTAAAAGAAAAGGCAACCTGTTAAATGGCTCGATGCTCATATTGTTAAGCGATTGGTGTTAAACAACTTCCTCGTAATTTTCCAAACTAATTTGCATCACACAATATGCTTCCGCAAGAAGAACTGCATCATCACATAATTAAAGTAAAAAAATTATTGGCTTCCAGATCTAGAGTGATGGAGTTAGAAAGAAAGGATGGGGCTGGTAGTAAATAAAGCACGGGTCGAGGGATAAGCAGTGGAGCAGAATCTGGAGAAAACCCAGATTGCGCTTTTTGCAAAGACAAACAGAGTACAAGCAATGAGTTCATAGTATCAAAGATTGGAGAACTACCTGTTGGAAAGATGATTGAGGCAAAAATTGATAGAAAAAGGTGAGCCAAAGAGTAAAGAAAACAGCGTTCAGCAAGTAAGCGTAGCGGAGCTTTTCTTGGAGAACCAAACGATATGTGCGCGATGATGTGCCTGCAAGGAAGAAGGCGTGTCTGCGCTAGTTTACACACTTGCCTTCATAAATATTATATATTAGTATTCTTTTTCCATAAATTATTATGTTTGGTTCCTACTTAATAGAATGGGATAACTTGTTAATTAGATTTATTTTGGTATCTTTAGTGTCTCTTTTTTCACTTTCATATTTAAATTTAATAATTAGATTTATTTTTGTCCCTAAACTTAAAAATTGTAAATGTTTGATGAGTTGGCACTCTAAGATTACACCACATCATCACTTGAGAATTAAAAAATTATATAAAATCTGCGGTGATAACGTGATACAATCTTAAAGTATCACATACAGTATTTTGATAACCGATTAGATCACTGGTTTTAGATTCAATCGATTTGATCGGTTCAACTACTACAACAAATATAATTAAATAAATAATTAAAAAAATTATTAAACTAATTCAACTTGTTTAACAATTAATTTTTGTCCCAGTTTCGTGTAGATTCTAATTCAATTGGTTCAACTGCTTTGTTCGGACTAATATACCTATTGGTTTTCGATCCAATTAGTCCGACTAACCAATCCAATCCTATTTCAAGAATATTGGTCGCATAATCAAATCTTAACATAATCTTAAAGACCAAAATAAATCTAATTACCAAATTTAAGGACAAAAAATTATAATATCCCTAATATAATATATATTGGTTAAAGATATATTATTTGGAGTTTCTTTGATGAAGTTAAAATTAAAATCTTGATTATTTTTTGTTTGAGTGTTCTTTTTGGTATTATAAATTATAGTTGTAATCGGGATGCTATAAGGATGTTAACTATATGAAAATTATTTTACAATATTTTATATATATATGATTAAAATATCATAATTTGATATAAATGTAAAAAAATTTAAATCAACAGAAAATTAATATTTTTAATGATTTAATTTTTTTTATATATTCGATAATCTAAAATAAAACAATTTGATTGATTTTTTCTCTATAAAAAAAGTGTAGAAAATAATAAATAGATAAGAACTACTTATCACTTAATAGAGAATATTTTTAATTAATTAAATTTATTCATTTTAATATTATATTATTTTTATAAAAACTTTACTTTTAAAATTTGATTTTTGTTTAGGATAAAGTGAAATATTTAAAATTTAAAGATAAAATGTAAAATATATATTTTTTATAATTTAATATCTATATTTATTAAACAATCTAATTATATTTCATAATTAATTTTAAGTAATATATCAAGTAAATTTAGTACTTAAATTTTTAATATTTAATTTTTCAATCGATATACTAAACAAATATTTGAGAATGAGATCATAATTTACAAGATTATCCTTACTGATGAAAAGAATATTTTCAATAATATTTATTATTAAGATAGGTTTGCGTTAATTGTGTAATAATAGAAAATATTAATTAATAAAATTTAAAATGATCAATTTAAGTTATAATTTTTATTGACACAAATATGCTTCATTATTCTACAATTAAATAGAGTATTTAATATTTTTTTTCTTTTTTGACCAAATTGTATTTTTCTTTCAAGTAACATATAAATGTATTCTACAAATTGTATTTTTTTATATGCCTTTTTTTTTAGTATAGATTTTACAACTAATAAATACAATGTTTCATTAATATTATATTTATATATAGTAAACACAAACACAAACATAAATATATTAAATATTATATAAATTAAAAGATTAAAAATATATTTTAAGAGTATTTAAGTCTTTATTTTTTTATTAAAATCCAATTTTATCTATTTTTTCTTGCTAAAAAGTAAATGTACTTCAGTTCTTTTATTTTTCCTTTCTATATTTAAATATCTATATAAATTTAAAACTATTATATAATTAAATATTTATTTCACTATATGTATTATGGGTATTCATATATAATTAAACAATAATACCTATTTATAGTTTTTTCTATACAATGTTTAGCACTATTCATAATCCCTCTCCAACCTTTAAATAGAAGGATAAAAACACTTCCACGCGCTCAAATTTACATCAGTTTGCATTGGCATCAATGTCGAAGCCAACCGAATTAAGACTCATGCAATAATATTATTTATAGTTACATATTTATGTTTTTTTTATGTTATCGTTAAAATTCAAATGATATTTCTCAACTTCTTTATTTGTATTTTTACTCCAAAAACTTCAGATAATAATTTAATTACGTGTTGTGAATATAATTTTTTTTTAACTAAAGTGGATTGGGCTTTTATTGAATTGAATAAGGAAAAAGAAAACCAACATAAACAGATTACCTAATTACCCGACCCAACAAATTGTTAGTCCGGTGAAAATAAAGCCTACAATATCAAATAAAAGAAAGAACAACTAAACATGAAAGAAAAATCTAGATGTAACAGCCCAATTTTGACTCTAATCGGAATAGTAGTTTTGGGACCACAAATTCGAGTCCGAAAAATATTTAAATATTATTTTCCGTGTTAATTATGTGTGAATTATTATGTGTGAAATTTTCGTGATTTAATTTTATTGTTTGGGTGCCGAATTATTAAAAAGGGCTTAATCGCGTGAATTGAAAATTTGATAGTTTAATGTGTAAGGGCTAAATTGTTGATGTCTTTTTAAATGGAAGCATTAAAGTTGTAATTTGCCCAATTTTAACTATAGTGGACGGCATGTGATGCTAAAGTGACTATATTATATGAAATTATATATTATAAATATTATTATTATTAATTATATATTATATTAAACTTATAATAATAAAAACATAAGAGGAAAGAGAAAGATAACTCATTCTTTCATCTTTAATGGCCGAATGTAAGAAAGAAAAAGAAAGAAGTGAGCAAACAAGGGTTCGGCTATGTCTAAGCTAAATTAAGGTAAGTGTTTTACTCGGTTTTTGATAATTTCTACGTTTTTGAGATCGTTGCTTAGAAATCTTCAAGACCCATGCTTTAATTTTTGAGTTTGATGAATATTTTGAGTTGAGCCTTTGATGATAGTTTGTTGTTTATGTTGTTTGAGGATGAATTATGATAAATATGTGTTAGATTAACATATGTTGTATTGGAGTTTTTGATGATTTTGAGTAATTAGGACTTAATTTCAAAAATAATAGTTTGAGGGACTAAAATGTGAAATTAATGAATTATATGGGCTTGTATAGTCATGGGTAAAATTCGGCATAGCTTGGGTATGAAGAAAATTGATGTACTTTGTGTTTTGTGAATTTTGGATTAAATAGCTAAAAATGTAAAATGTATGGGGTAAAAGTGCAAATTACCTATTCATGTGTTTTTGAGTGAATTTAATTGAATATTGATTAAATAAGTTTAATTTATATCAAATTAGATCAAGAAAAGAGAAAGTCGGATTTGAATCGGGGAAAGACAAAAATAGCCGAATAGTTGATTTTACGTTCGCCGATATTCGAGGTAAGTCTATAAGCAAATGGTTGTTCTTAATTTTAAATAAATGTAAATTATTCATGCTGAATTGAAATGTTTACAATTATATTTGCTATTGCCGAATGTGAGGGATGGTATTTGATATGTTCAAGGAACTACTTGAGTAAGTTTTTAAATAGTTGGATGAAATGTATTCAATTGTATACTAATGTACATATGAATATAAAATGTAATCATTTTAATTTCCTTATTGCCGAATGTATCATGAAATAAATGGGTTGTGTATATAATATCCGAATATGAGTTGGTACATATGAGTAAATACGTGAAACTATCGAATATACGAATTGGCTAAATGTATGTGTTTGTGTTAAGGAATAGATATGTATACAAATGGAAATGGAAAATGAGAAGTGATGGTAATTGAAGAGTTGGATATTTGTGAATGTAAATGTTTGAACTTGACGAATGTAATGGTAATGGAAGAGGCAATTGAGTTGTTGATAGATATATGTATGTTATGAATAGAAATATGTAAATTGAGTATGTCGAATGTGTTAGTACTTGAATGAGATAAATTGAGTATGTATGAATGGTAATGGAATTACAAGTGTATTGAAGATCAAAGAAAAGGTCTCTTAGAAAGACACTTAGTGTGCGAACTAGAGTACCGAGCACTGTGTGTGCAAAATCGGTTAAATGGCACTATGTGTGCTGATTAAATAGTAATGGCACTATGCGTGCTATACATTACTGCAAATAGGCACTAGTGTGCGGATTAAATAGTAATGGCACTATGTGTGCGATACATTACTGTTGAATGGTACTATGTGTCCTCTTTCTCAAGTAACGGCACTATGTGTGCGATACGTTTCAAAATTTGCACTGTGTGTACAGAGTTACAGAGACTTTGGAGACAAAAACTGTTGAAAGGAGAATAATGTGATAAACAAAATGAAATGATCAGGTGTGTGATTTAGGCTTACTCCTAGCAGGTTTAATACCAGTGATTTATTTCAAGTCTATATCTAAAAGACTTCATATGGATGTGGAAAATTGAACAAGTAAGTTGATTTAATTAACCTTATATGTTCGGCCACAAAGGTATGTGCATATGTGATGATGAATTGAATTTGTATATAAGTGGTTATATGTGATATTATATTAAATTAGAATATATGAGTACATGTGATAATTTAATTAACTTTGGATGTTCGATTATATATATGATAATGCATTAAACTAGTATATTTGGCCATATGTGATGGTATAATGAATCATGTGTATTTGATCTAATAAGTAAGTTTTAGATGTTGAAATGAAAATTTTATATCATATGTATTTATATGTGAATTATATGAATTGAAAGGTAAGAGAGAAAATTTGATAGTTAATATGTATATATGTGAACAAATGTATATGTATTTGTTTTGAGATCAGAAAGTGATTTATAGATCGATGTGAAATCTATTATTGAATGTGTGAGTGTTTGGCCTTAAGGCTATGAAAGGTGAAAGTTTACGAATGATAACATAAATTATGAGTAAGTGAAGTTACTTAACAAGGAACATGGATTATATGAGAAAAGTGATTGTATATGTGTATGTGATTAACTAAATTGGGCCTATTTGAATTGAATTATATATGTTTCTATGGTGAATTATTTGCTTATAGCTTACTAAGCTTTCAAAGCTTACTTTGTGTAATTTTCCTATGTTTATAGAGTTTCGAAGACTTGCTCGGGTTGGAAGTCGAAGGAGATCTCATCACACTATCCAAGTTTCGCTTCGGTAAATAAATACTTGGAGATTTGGTTGCGTGGCATGTATAGACTAGTTTTGATATTGCTGGTTTTGAAGTTGTATATATTTGTATAAGCCATGCGAAATGGCTTGTCCATCTTGTTAATCTTGGAATTTATATTACGGCTTGATGATTTGGTTTTGGTTGATTTGGTTTTGTTATATATAAGTATGGTTAATGTATAGAGTTTAAATGAAAGGGAGTAAAGATTATTATAAACTAGTTAACCATATTTTGCAATGAAATGGTTATTGGTTAGCAGTAGTGACATGATTTTTCAAAATCACCAAAAATAGGAGAAATGGAATTAGAAAGTGAATAAGATATATAATTAAAACTTATTGTGTCTATTTTTATATGAAAGAAACAGAGTAGGCAAAGAAATTTTATATTCTGTGATATTTAAATTTTAGTGAGACTGGTTTTGGATGACTTCGTGATCCCCTATTCTGTTTTGGAAAAATCATTCAAAATTGTACAAAATGAATTATGAGTTAGAATTTATATGTATAGATTCCTTAATGAGCCTATTTTCAATATAAACAAGTGGGAACAACATATGAAAACTTTACAATGAGATATTTGAATTTAGGTTAAGAGAGGTCAGAACTATTGGTCAGTGAAACAAGGGAAAATTTAATGAATAAACTATAATAAATGACTAAGCCAAAAATTCTGGAAAATTTATAGTAAGAATATATATGAGTCTAGTTTCAACGAAAATTTATGGATCTAAATTTCGAGTTTCCTAACTCGAGTTACAGTCAATTTAGTCAACATGACGCAAATGGACAGTTTCAATTTTTATGGCCCAAAATATTAGTTAAGTCCGGTAATATCTTGTAACCCCTTTCCGGCGACGGATAAGGGTTAAGGGTGGCTGTCACCGCCCTAATGCCCAATCAGCAATCCAATCGCCTGACATTCCATCATTTCCATCCTTTCACTCTTTAATGGCAAACAGCAACTGAGGGAGTCTCTTTACATTGTATCTGTTTGAAAAACTTCAAATTTGAACCCTCTTTTTTGTCTTTTCCTTTTCTCGATTCTTCAATTCGGCTCCAGCATGCTTTCATTTCTCGCCTAAGTTTCGGCATAGTAGGGCACGCTTTCGATCAGGTAAAACTCCTCTTTCCTCTTTAACGTTTCAGTTGCTAAGATGTGGGCTAGATTATTTGTCGATCTAGGGGTGTATTCAAAACTTAGCTTCTTGATATTTGCTTTCATCTTATGGATATCATGTATATACGCCCCAATCTGTGATTTATCTAGCACTAAAGTCTTACATTTTTTAATTTTTGTTAGCGAGTCACCTTCAATAATAATCTCTTCT
Organism: Gossypium bickii; assembly: GCA_025503065.1. Taxonomy (NCBI): domain Eukaryota; kingdom Viridiplantae; phylum Streptophyta; class Magnoliopsida; order Malvales; family Malvaceae; genus Gossypium; species Gossypium bickii. The sequence continues at coordinate 24,557,506 of CP106711.1, read as the reverse complement.
CTCTGTATGTCGAGCCCTACCTATATTACTCTCCGACAGGCAATGGCTTCAGCAGCAAACGCAGAAGCCACCTCTTCGTGTATTGTTGAACTGGAGACGAGAACGATCCCCTCGCTGTCTCTGACCACTATCCTGAATGCCTATTGATGCCTTTCCTCATTATATGCTCTGTCAAAGTTAATTTTCACAACCTGTTTGGGTGGGTGTTGCCATCTGCTATCAATCTTAGTCACATTACTAATCTTTTTTCCAACTCTATCTAATTCTTTAATGTAATTAATCACATATTTTGCAATCTCCTTACCCGTTCTGTTTGTTTTTTCATGGATTCGAGCATTTCTATCCCCTCAGATGGGCCATAACGCCCCACAGAAGGTTCTACAAAGTTTCATAGAGAGGAGATAAGCCACTAATCAAAATCTAGAGTAGAAAACTGTAAAAAATCTATATCTGATAAATTTGTCCATATTGCAACTGATACTGGGCATTCTCTGTACAGATGATTCATAGTCTCTATTTCCGAGCCACAACGAAGACATAAGGCATATGTTATTAGCTTCTTACATAGTAAATTTGCCCGAGTGGGCAGATAATTCCAATAGATCCTCCAAGTAGTTATTTTGATTTTTGTAGGTAGATCGATACGCTATAATTTCCTGTAAAGTTTGTTATAGACATTTTGTACAGCATAAGCTCTAGGATCAAAGCTTTGTAATAGTTTATAGGCACTCTTAACTGAGAAATCCCCCGAAGGTTCGCCACTCCAGGCCAGAAAGTCATCATGAGATACCGTCACCAAGGGGATACGGAGAATTCTTTTCGCTTCTTCTGCTGTAAAGGTATTAACAATCACTTCCCTATTCCATTCCCTTGCATGGTTATTAATAAGCTCAGCAACTTTACTTACATTCGAACCTTCAATACCAGATAATAATCTAGAATTAACATGATTTGGAACCCAAACGTCTTTACTAATAGATATGCTCGTACCCGTTCTAACTTTCCAAATCAGGCCTTTCTCTAATATACCTTTTGCCGCCCAAATACTACGCCAAACATAAGAGTTTCTATTTCCTAAACACGAATTAAGAAAATCACTATTCGGAAAATATTTTGCTTTGAACACCTGTGCTACTAATGAATTTGGATTGGTTAAAAAATGCCATTCCTGTTTTGCCAATAGAGCTATATTAAATTGAGCCATATTTCTAAACCCCAATCCTCCTACATTTTTATGACGACACAAATACCTCCACTGATACCAATGAATGCCTCTTCTTTCCGTACCTTTTTGCCACCAAAACTTAGCAAAAAGACTTTCCATCATTCCACACAAGGAGTTGGGTAAAAGGAAACGAGGCATCGAAAAAATTGGTATAGCCTGTAGGAAAAATTTGATGAAAACTTCCTTGCCCCCTTGGGATAAAAACCTATTACTCCACCCTTCTATATGCATGGAAATTCTATCAAGAAGATTTTGAAAAGACTCTTTTTTTCTTCTACCAACCATATTAGGAAGTCCTAAGTATTTCTCTGGATTTGTTGCGGTTCTGACTCCTAGCAAACCTGACACTGCTTCCTTATTCTCTTCAGGTATATTCATGCTATAAAAAATAGTGGATTTGTTAAAGTTCACACATTGACCCGAATAGCTTTCACATACTTGTAGTATGTCTTTCAAAATTTTTACCCCCTACTCGTTGCTTCTCTAAATAATACACAATCATCTGCAAATAACAAATGAGAAATTTCTAGCCCACGTCTTCTTGCTCTAGCGCCTCTTACTAAGCCCTTTCTCTTATCTATTCTTATTAGAGATGAAAGTCCCTCACTGCAAATTAGAAAAAGAAAAGGACTTAATGGATCACCCTGATGAAGTCATCTAGTAGGGTGAAACAGACTCCCCCTCCTTCCATTAATATTTGCTGCATAAGAGACTGTAGTAACACATCTCATTATAAGCTACACCCATTCTTTAGTGAGCCCCATTTTTATCATCACTTCTTTTATAAAATCTCACTCTACCCTATCATAGGCTTTACTCATATCAAGCTTTACTGCCATAAAACCTCTTTCCCCTGTACGTTTCTGTCGGAACGTACGTAAAATTTCGTAAGCTAGAAGTACATTATCTAAAATAAGTCGCCCTAAGACAAAAGCACTTTGAACATTATCAATACATCTATCAATGACATCCTACAACCGGTTAGCTATAGTCTTAGCCACAACTTTGTATATAACTGCGCACAAACTGATGGGCCTGAAATTAACCATTTTTGTAGTCTTTTGAACTTTTGGAATGAGCACAATATCTGTCCTATTGAATGTAATGGCCCATTTTTGCCCGGGCTAGAATAAACCAGAATAGAAAAAATAAATGTCTATTTTTAAATGTCCATTTACAAATAAACTAATCTGGTGGCCCAACACCTAAACAGACCCTAGCCCAACCTAAGCTAATACCCCAAATGACCCAAATTACACGGCCCAAATGGGCCTAAAACTTTAAACAACAGTCAGAAGACCTAGGGTTTCTGAAACCCTAGGCGCCGCAATGGTGGGAGCTCAAAGCGATCGCGCGCGACCTCGGAGAGCACGATCGTCGCGTCTTGATCGCCTCGTTAGGCCACGATTTGCGCTGCAGTTAGCGCACCTTGCCATTGCCGTGATCTGCGCTTAGCCGTGGTCCTCCACCTTCAAACCTGCAAAGGAAAGAAGCAGACAGCAGAAAGGAAACCAAATCGCAGCCAAAAAAGGAAATAGAAACGATATGCTTTCCTTTTTATTTCATTTTTTGGGTTATAAAAAAACCTTGTAAAATCTGTAAAACGCGGGATGATCAAAGGAAATAATAGAGCTTTTCAGATACAAATATTCTCGCAAAATACAAAGTAAAAATAAGCAAACGAACATAACGCAAATACGCCAAAGCAGAAACCCAAGATTCATTCACCAAAGCTCAACAGACAGAGATTCCATAGGTGATTTCTCGCTTCGTCTTTCTGATTTATTACATTATTTTTTTTCGCATATAACGTTGGCTAAAAGAGCAAGAAGAGAAGTATATACCTTCTCAAAGGTGCGAGGAACCGCCGAACCAAACCTCGACCATCGGTAGTGGAAGCGCGTGCAAGCGTGTGCATGCGACTGGCGAAAGTCTTGACGAGCGAGCACCGTTCTCCTCTTTTCTTTTCAGAAAGTTTCAAAGTTTTTTTTAAAAAAATCCTAAAACTAATGATTTTTTTTACAAACTAATATTTATAGCCTAAAGCGAACGGCGTTGTTTTGACATGGCATGACCCGCGCGTTGACCCGGATCCGAACTAGGGTCGGCGTGTTTTAGGTAAAAGAGGGAAAATTGCGATTTCGATCCTCCCGCAATTTCACGTGCTTCGATTCGGTCTGATTGAAAATTATTTTTTTTACAAATTGGCCCTACAAGTTTAATCACTATTTAATTTGGTCCCTCGGTCCGTTTTAAAAAAAATCGGAACGACGCCGTTTCGTAAAAATGGTTTAATTGCTAACTTAATCCCTGTAATTTAATATACTTTTAAATTTGGTCTCTCTATTTTAATTTTAATTGCCATTTTAACCCCTTTTTTTATTGCTATCTAATCCTGATTATTTTATTTGTTTATTTTTATATTTGTGGTTATTTGTTTATTATATTAAACATCACATTATATCTTTTTATATTAATAGTATAAATTTTATATATATTTTTTATGTACAATTTTTATACATATATTTTAATTATATAAATGTTTTTATACAATATTTATATATTATTATTTTTCATATTGCTACTACTATTATTTTATTTATAACAACCCTAGTATTATTAGTATTATTAATATAATTTATTGTTGATGTTATTTGTGTTATTACCATTTTTTATTTTACTATTGTTTTTATATTAACCTATATTATTATGTTACTAATATATTCCTATTATACTATTATTTTTACTTTAGTTATTTTAGTTGTATTTTATATTGCTTATGTTAGATGTTAATGTACTATAATTGCTTTTAATATTTATATTTGATAATGTATAAATACAATATTGTCATATAGTTATTGTTAAAAAAAATACATTTTTTGTCAAAATTAATATTTTTTAGGTTTTAAAAAATAAGGCAATGTTTTGATATTTAAAAATTCGGAAAATAATGCCCTAACGTGTTGGGTGTGACTTTCCGTTTGGCTAAATAACTAAATATCCTTTTAAGGATTTATAAATCATGAGATGATCTTGTTTATGAAGGCTTCGAAATATCATGTCCTAACGTGTTGGATGTGATGTTTTATCCCTTTGGAACAAGAAAATCTCAAGTTTTAACTTCAATGGCTCAAAGTTTTTAAAGAAATCATAATTTTGAATACTTTTAAAATTTCAAACATTTGGACATGATTTTATCGATTAGGTACCAATTTTTGGGCGTTACGAGGGTGCTAACTCTTCCTCGTACGTAACCGACTCCCGAACCCGTTCTTTTGTTTTTGTAGGCCAAAATTAAATGTTCTAAAATAAAACGTTTTACAAGGTGATCCAATCACATCTAAGTAAAAAGGGATTGGTGGCGACTCCATTTTTGTTTTTAAAGTCGATCCCCATTTTTCTAAAACCGATTTTAAAATGGTTTCGACAGCTTGGCGACTCCACTGGGGACTAAGAGAGTCAGGCCATAAAATTGATAATTTCATGTCCTTTTGTTTGAATTTAAAATTTTGATTTTAAAAATATGATTCTTTTATGGCATGCCGTTTTAAATATATTGCTCTACATTGCACTGCATGACCGCCGTGGTCATACCCTTAAGTGGGAGCGAGAAGCTATGCCTTCGTGAGGTTTTCACCTCCGCATGGGCTAGTGGACTGCTTTCGGAATACATCCGTACCTATGTCTTCGTGAGGTTTTCACCTCCGCATGGCCATAGGGAAATGTATTCCCCTGAACCGAACTCGGTCTGTATGAGCCTATAATGGGTGGAGATCGAGGAATCTGCTGGTTCGGGTACCTCAACTCTAGATCGAAAACCGCATATAGTAAACCTTAAGAACTTACTTTAGGTAGAGCGATCCTATATTTCGTTAGATTACCCCAAATAGGTTTTTTTATTTCCACTTGCTTTATATTTTATTTTGGCAATACTGACTTGTGGTGTTTCATTTTTTATGCATATTATTTCATTTTTAAGGGGTATCGATTCACGGTCCGTTTCCAAGTTAGAAAGCTGGTTATGGAGAACGTGGTCCTTGATAAAGTAGGAGACAATGCAGCTGTTCGCGCTTGGTCGGAACAAACGCAATTAAGAAAGGGGGATAGCTTAGTTGACGGGTATGTATCTGAACTTTGGGATTTTACTCGTGTTAGTGTTACGTAGAATGAGTTTACAGAGTTGAAAGATATATGGGCTCAATGGGGTGACGAGGCAAAACAATTATTTTATCGTGATTACGGTGATCTACCCTATTTATTGGATATCAAGGTAGATAAGCATCTATTTAGGGCCATGACTCAGTTTTGGAACGTTGCTTATAGTTGTTTCACTTTTGGGGAAGTGGATTTAGTACCTACGTTGGAGGAATATACTACCTTACTCCGTTGTTCGAGGTTCCAAGTTGACAAGGTTTATTTCAGGGCTCCTAGTGTGCCGACTTTTGTGAAGAAATTGATGAGTATTACAGGGATGAGCGAGCAGTGGGTTCTGACTAGGATTCAAGAAAAGGTGAAGGTAAATGTATACCTTGGGTGAGTTTGAGGGATTTGATTCTGACACATCCAGACGAGAAAAAGAAGATTGATGTATTTGCTTTATGTATTTATGGGTTAGTGATCTTCCCCAAAGCATTAAGACATGTAGACGAAGCGGTTACTGATTTGTTCGATCGACTAAGTAAAGGGGCCACACCTGTACCTGCGATTTTAGCTGAGACATTCAGATCTTTGAGTGCGTGTCGGAAAGTGGGGGAAGGTAGATTTATTGGGTGTGCCTGATTGCTATTAGTTTGGTTTCATGACCATTTTTGGAAGGTTGGCGAATTTCTCGCCAAGTATTTTCTGAAGATTATTCCCCTTTAAAGGAAGCCGCAGCTACGACAAGGAGAGAAGATTTAACAGAGGAAAAGTGGATGGAGATTTTGCAACACCTTCGAAAGGAAGATATTGAATGGTGAGCCTCTTGGTTGGTTTCGGACGAAGTCCTTTATCGTTGTGGAAATTTTGATTGGGTACCTCTACCCGGAGTTTGGGGAGCTGTGGGATATGCACCTTTATTGGTACTAAGGCAATACAAAGCAGCACAGTTCATACCGGTAATGCATGGGTTAGCTCCAAGCGAATTCGCATATAAAGGGGAAAGTTATAATAAGAGGGTTTTAGAGATTTCTAAGGTTTGGAAACAGGCTTGTCGCATGAAGGTAATAACTCGAGGACCGATATCAACTGCAGAATATAATGAATGGTTGAGAAAAAGGATCAACGATAATATTCCTGAGTCAAGTTTGGAGAAGGCTCGATCATTGAAAGAGTGTTTACAAGTTATCCCGTCGGAGATAGAAATTATGAAGCAAGATTTTAAAAGGACAAATTCAGAGCTTGAAAAGAAAATAGAGAAGTTAGAGGTAGAGAAGACGTACTTAAAAATTGATGTTGATATTCAGAAATCTGAAGTCAAGAAAGTGAGGAAAGAGAAACGGAAGATTGAAGAAGATCGAGATAACTTAAAGATAGAGTACAAGAAGATACGACTGACGATAAAGAACGCTGGATTGGGAAAGACTGCACAGCAATGGAAATAAGAAGTTGAAGAGGAAAGGGCCAAAGCTGACTATTGGGAAAGAAAGTTTCGAGAGATGCAAAAGAACTTGGCGGAAAGTTTAAATGAAAAGGAGAATTGCAAGCTAGAGTGGCTGAACTTGGATAGTCTCTTCATCACTACCGAAGCCGTAATTCTGTAATTGAGTTAGAATCAAGCCTTAGTAAGATCGAAGAAATGAAGGGTCGAATTGAAGAGTTAGAATCAGCACTACACAGTTGTGAGCTTCGGATCGAGTGCTTGGAAACGAGGGAAGGACATCTGCGGGAAGAGCTCTATCACTCGCACAATCAAGTTAGAAACCGGGACTATCTCATGGAGGAAGCTATAGGCCAAATTCGAGAGGTAGCTGATTACCTACAGACTCTAGCAGCACAGGCCGATGTATTGAGCATAAAATATGAGATACAGTCAGATCGTAGCCAAGAGCTAGTTTTGTTACTAAGGAAAATTAGGACTTTAGGACTTAGGGCAAAAGCTTATTTGTAGTCTATTTTATGTAAAAGAATTTGTTTTCTAATAAAGTTTTCTACAATGAAGTTGATCAGAATCGATGCCTCTTTGCATTCATGCATTTGCATTACATAACATCATATGCATTCAAATCCATAGAGAGAGTCTAATTAGCTTAAATTATAGAGAGAGAAAAAAAAAACTGGAAAATTTGAACACCCTTACTTACGACACGAGCTAAATCAAGAAAAATGGACCAAAGAATGGAGCAATTTCAAAGGGATATACAAGACCAGATGCAAGAGCAGATGGCAAAGCTCCAACAAGAGATGAAGGACCAGATGTTAGAAGCGCAAAAGAACATGATGGCCCAAATGGCCCAGATGATGAATGGGATAATAGATAAGGCAAAAGGTCCCATGGTCAATGCTGAAGACAATGAGGACTTTCCAAGGGGATTTACTCCACCACATGAGCAAATGCATCTTGAAGAACCTCTCCAAAGGCCACCTATCACCATTAGGCCTAAACAGGGACAAACTGATCCTAAACCACCTATGAACTTTCAAATGGGCTCGAGATCTAACCCTGGGGATAACCCTGCCAATCCCGTTACTCCTGACCTAGACATGGTAGGGGAAGAAAGGATCAGAATTGAATCTACAAAACAGTTGGAGGATCGTGATAAGTGGTTGGAGGAAAAATTTAAAGTTTTGGAGAATGCTGACCATTACCACGGTATTGATGCCAAAGATTTGAGTCTGGTCCCAGATCTGGTACTTCCTTACAAGTTCAAGATGCCAGAATTTGAGAAGTACAATGGAACTACTTGTCCTGAAACCCATATCACAATGTTCTGTAGACGTATGACAGGTTACGTAAACAATGATCAACTGCTGATTCATTGTTTTCAAGATAGTTTGACGAGAGCGGCATCTAGGTGGTATAACCAACTCAGCCGCACTAACATTAACTCGTAGAGGGACTTGGCTCAAGCTTTCATGAGATAGTACAATCATGTTACAGATATGACGCCTGACCGAATCATGTTGCAAAACATGGAAAAAAGGTCAAATAAGAGTTTCAGACAATACGCGCAATGATGGAGGGAAATAGCCATGCAAGTCCAACCGCCTCTCTTAGAGAAGGAAACTATGATGCTATTTATTAACACCCTAAAGGCACCCTTCATTACCCATATGATAGGGAGCACCACCAAGAGCTTCGCGGACATAGTTATGGCAGGAGAAATGATCGAAAATGCCATAAGAGGTGGTAAGATTTAAGCTGGGGAATCCACTAGGAGGGCAGCTCCTAGGAAAAAAGAGAATGACATAAACAATGCGAGTTCATCCAACAAAGGGTACCCAAAAGCGATTACTATTAATTAGCCGAAGGTGCTTACTGCTGGACAACCGGGGTCGGCAAAACAAGAATCAGGTCCTAAATAAAATGCTGAAAAAATTCAATTTACGCCCATCCCAATGACATATAAAGAGCTGTATGAAACATTATTAGAGGAGCGTATAGTATCCCCATACTATTTACAGCCAATGCAGCCTCCATACCCTAAATTGTATGACTCAAATGCCCAGTGTGATTACCATGTGGGAGCAACAGGACATTCTATTAAAAATTGTACCGCTTTTAAAAAGACGGTTGAAAGGCTTCTTAAATTGGGGGTTGTCAAGCTTGAGGATATGCTCAGTACGGTGAACCCACTACCCAATCATAGAAACAATGGGGTGAATGCAATTGGAAAGGATTATATTAGAAAAGCTAAGAGGGATATTTCAGGTGTGAGGACTCCATTAAGGGCAGTTTGGAGGGAGATGACAAGATAGGGGCTAATTAAATCGAATCTTGAAAGAAGAACTAAAGAATCCAGAAGCTTCTGTGAGTTTTACAAAGTGGATGGACATGAGATTCAGGACTGTGCTGAGTTTAAGATGCTGGTACAAGGCTTTATGGACAATAAGGAGTTGGAGTTTTGTGAAGAGGGTTCAGAGGTAGGAGAAATACATGCGACCGAAAGGGAATTGACTAATCAGAAAGTCAATTACCCAAGGATCATTATTTCTCGACCAAAGAATGTGAAAGGCGAAGTACAAGTCGCGCCTAAAGTGATAATTCAAAGACCTGTGTCCTTTCCTTGCAAGGATAATAAAGTTGTACCATGGAATTACAATTGTAGCATAACGACACCGAGAGTAGTGATTGCAGCCAGCACTTCCAAGGAGGAGGGATTCTATACACGGAACGGGAAGCGTTACGGCTCAGTAAAGGCAAGAACTGAATCGGAAAAGCCAAAAGATGTGACTGTCGAACCTAAAAAAGAACTTGATGCCCTTGTCAATATACCTGTAAAGGAGGAAGAGGCTAGAGAATTTCTAAAATTCCTAAAGCACAGTGAATACAGCGTAGTAGAACAGTTGTGCAAACAACCAGCTCGTATTTCAGTGTTAGCCTTACTTTTAAGCTCGGACGTTCACCGTGAGGCCTTAATGAAAGTGTTACACAAGACTTATGTTGCTAAGGATATATCTGTTAACAAGCTTGATCGATTAGTCAGTAACATAAGTGCTGATAACTTTATCTCCTTCAGTGATGATGAGATCCCACCTGGGGGCATGGGGACAGCTAAAGCCTTACACATAACCACTCGCTGTAAAGGGTATACTTTACCAAGCGTGTTGATTGATAATGGATCATCCCTAAATGTTCTACCATTGTCGACATTGAAAAGGCCGCCAATAGATAGCTCTCACATGAAGACGTGCCAAAATATAGTGAGAGCATTTAATGGTACTGAACGAAGGGTGATGGGGAGAATTGACATACCTTTACAGATTGGCCCAAACACATATGAGGTGGACTTTTTGGTAATGGATATAAAGCCTTCATATAATTGTTTGCTGGGAAGGCCCTGGATTCATTCAGCAGGGGCTGTGCCCTCGTCTCTTCATCAAAAATTGAAGTTAGTAACAGATGGTCGATTGGTCACTATAAATGCGGAAGAAGACATTATAGCGACTGTTACTAATAATGCGCCATATGTGGAAACAAATGAAGAGGCCATTGAATGCTCTTTCCATTTTTTAGAGTTTGTCAATGTAACATTCATCTCAGAAGGAAGTAAAGTTCCAGTGCCTAGGATATCCAAGTCCACAAGGATGGGTCTACAAATGATGATGGGGAAAGGAGCTTTTCCAGGGAAAGGATTAGGCCGATACCTCCAAGGGGAGATTCAAGTACAATTGATGAAGGAAAAGAGAGATCGTTTTGGCTTGGGATTCAAGCCAGATATTAGACAAAGAAGGTTGGACATAGAGAAGAAGCAAGAAAGAAGAAGGGCACGCTTGAATGGAGAAGATATCCAGTGGGAACCAATAACATTTCCCCCCATATCCCAAACCTTTGTATCTGGGGGAATAATTTATCCTGAAAGAGGGTTGTTGGAAAGAGTTCATATTAATGCCATACATGAGGAGGGAAGCGAACAAAGAAACCTAATGAGCATTTGCCCTTATGAACCTGGAAGCATTCTGGACAGTTGGACTGCGGAGGAGCTCCCTGTAGTTTTTAGGAATTATACAGAGTAATGTTCAGAACGCTTTGTTATTTTGTAGCCTAGGAATAACAAAAATCCCTTTGTGAAATAAGCTTATGTTCAGAACTTATTATTTCAATAAAATACATTTTGGACAATTAACTTGAGCAAATATTCTTTCATTTCATTCTTCTAATTGCCTCTTAAAGTGTAAATTTCTTTCATATCATGTGGATGTTTGTCCTCAAATTCATTTATTTCTTGTATATTCTTTTGTACCGATTACAGGGCCCTAGATATCAATGACATGAACAATGATAATACAGATCCAGAAACTTATTTTGAGCAAGACATGCATTTAGAAGAATCTCAGAATTTTGAAGATGACCGAGAGTGTGGCTTATCTCCAGATTTGTTAAGAATGGTAAAACAGGAAGAGAAGCAAATCTTGCCCCATAAAGAAGAAATAGAGAATATAACCTTGGAAGAAAGAAAGGTTGTGAAAATTGGGACGCACATAGCTAAAGAGACAAGACGAGATCTTATTGAGCTATTGCGAGAGTTCAAAGATGTCTTTGCGTGGTCATACCAGGATATGCCCGGGTTAAACACTGATATTGTGGTACATCGCCTTCCCATCAGAGAAGAATGCAAGCCAGTTCAGCAAAAGCTACGAAGGATGAGGCCTGATATAGTATTGAAAATAAAAGAAGAGGTCCAGAAACAGTTTGATGCTGGTTTCCTACAAGAAGTCAAATATTCAGAATGGGTTGCCAACATTGTTCCAGTTCCTAAGAAAGATGGAAAGGTCTGAATGTGTGTAGATTACAGGGATTTGAACAAAGCTAGCCCAAAAGACAATTTTCCCTTGCTACATATTGACACATTAGTGGATAATACAGTAGGATTTTCTTTGTTTTCCTTCATGGATGGCTTTTCAGGATATAATCAGATTAAGATGCACCCCGAGGATATAGAGAAAACTACCTTCATAATGCTGTGGGGCACCTTTTGCTACAAAGTTATGCCTTTCGGACTAAAGAATGCTGGGGCAACATACCAAAGGGCCATGGTAACCTTGTTCCATGACATGATGCATAAAGAGATTGAAGTGTATGTTGACGACATGATTGCTAAATCTCGAACAGAAAAAGAGCACATTGAGGTCTTGAAGAAGTTATTTTTAAGATTGAGAAAATTCCAATTGAAACTCAATCCGACAAAATGTACTTTCGGAGCTCGATCAGGAAAGTTATTGGGATTTGTGGCCAGTGAAAAAGGAATAGAAGTTGATTCAAGCAAGGTTAAAGCAATACAAGGGTTGCCTTCATCGCGCACTCAGAAAAAAGTTTGAGGTTTTCTTGGAAGGCTGAATTACATTGCTCGGTTTATTTCACAATTAACTGAGAAATGTGATCCTATATTTCGTCTTCTCAAAAAGCACAATCCAGGTGTATGGGATGATGAGTGTCAGAAAGCTTTTGATAAAGTTAAAATGTATTTGTCGACTGCGCCAGTATTATCTCCACCTAATCCAGATCAGCCTTTGATTTTGTATTTGTCGATATTCAATAACTCCATGGGATGTGTATTGGGACAACATGATGAGACAGGAAGAAAAAAAAAGGCGATATACTATCTTAGCAAGAAGTTTACTGATTGTGAAATGACGTATTCGGCAATCGAGAAATTGTGTTGCGCTTTGATTTGGACAACTCGGAGATTGAGACAATATATGCTATATCATACAACTTGGTTGATTTCCAAGCTTGATCCGTTAAAATACATGATGGAGTCCACTGCTTTGAATGGAAGAATGGCTAGGTGGCAGATTCTATTATCTGAATTTGATATAGTCTATGTGACCCAAAAGGCTATTAAAGGAAGTGCAGTAGCAGACTTTTTGGCTAGCCGAGCTTTGGAAGATTACGAACCTTTGAGTTTCGATTTCCCAAATGAAGGATTAATGTATGTGGCAAATATAGAAGATTGTCGCTGGAAATTGAATTTTGATGGAGCATCGAATGCTGTGGGAAATAGAATTGGGGCAGTTTTGGTATCCCCTGGGGGTGACTATTATCCATTTACATGCAGACTAGATTTTGACTGCACGAATAACATGGCAGAATATGAAGCATGTATTATGGGACTTCGAGCAGCCTTAGAACGTAAGATCAGAGTGCTAGATGTATATGGAGATTCTGCCTTGGTAATTTACCAGCTCAAAGGAGAGTGGGAGACAAGAGATCCCAAGTTAATTGTTTACTGAAAAATAGTTCTAGAATTGATTGAGGATTTTGATGATATTACCTTCAGCTATCTTCCACGCGATGAAAATCAGATGGCAGATGCGTTGGCAACATTGGCTTCTATGATTAAAGTAAACAGACCAGAGGATATGAGGCCTGTTCAGATGAGTATCGTCGAGGTTCCAGCCCATTGTTATGATATAGAGGAAGAAGAAAGAGATGATCATCCTTGGTATCATGATGTATTGCGATACATGAAAAATCGTGAATATCCGGAGAATGCCACCGAAAATGAGAAAAAGACTTTAAGAAGATTGGCCTCTGATTATGTCTTAGATGGAGATATTTTATACAAAAGGAGAAAAGATCAAGTGCTATTGAGATGTGTTGATGCTTTTGAAGCGAAACAAATCCTCGAAGAAGTTCATGAGGGTGTTTGTGGAACACATACAAATGGATTCACAATGGCTAGACAGATAATGAGATTCGGATATTATTGGTCTACCATGGAAGGAGACTGTATCAACTATGCCAAGAGATGTCATAAATGCCAAATTTATGGAGACAAAATTCATGTGCCTCCGTCACCTTTGCATGTTATGACTTCCCCGTGGCCTTTTTCCATGTGGGGCATGGATGTTATTGGACCAATCTCACCAAAAGCTTCGAATGGGCATCGATTTATCTTCGTGGTAATTGATTACTTTACAAAATGGGTAGAGGCTGCTTCATATGCTAATGTCACTAAGTCAGCAGTTAGTAGATTCTTGAAGAAGGAGATTATTTGTCGATATGGAATGCCTGAGAGGATCATATCTGATAATACGCTGAACCTGAACAACAGTTCGATAACAGAAATTTGTAACCAATTTGGAATCAAACACCATAACTCATCTCCGTATCATCCGAAAATGAATGGGGCAGTGGAAGCGGCTAACAAAAACATTAAAAAGATAGTGGGGAAAATGACTGAGACTTACAAGGATTGGCATGAGAAACTACCGTTCGCACTTTATGCTTATCGGACGTCTGTCAGAACCTCTACTGGGACAACACCGTATTCGTTGGTTTATGGGATGGAGGCCGTTTTACCTGTCGAAGTAGAAATTCCTTCTCTTCGCGTGCTGTCAGAGGTAAAGTTGGATGAAGCTGAATGGATTCAGGCTCAATATGATCAGTTGAACTTAATTGAATAAAAGAGATTAAGGGCTATTCGTCATGGTCAGATGTACCAGAAACGAATGATGCGAGCCTATAATAAGAAAGTGCGTCCAAGAGAGTTTTATGAGGGGGATCTTGTGCTCAAAAAGATTCTTCCAATACAAAAGGATTTCAGAGGAAAATGGATGTCGAATTGGGAAGGACCATATGTGGTGAAAAAGGCTTTCTCTGGAGGAGCACTGATTTTGACTGAAATGGATGGGAAAAGCTTGCCCAATCCTGTGAACTCAGATTCAGTAAAAAAATACTTTACCTGAAAAAGAGAGGAAGCCAAAGTGAAAACCCACAAAGGGCGCTTTGAGTTTTAAAAAAAAAAAAGGAGAGGCCAAGGCGAAAACCCGCAAAGGGCGCCTTGAGACCAAAGGGGTTTTGAGTTGAAAACCCGAAAAGGGCGACTCAAATTTTGAATGGATGGCATCCATTTCACTACACACAAAACAACAATGAATGGAAGAATGTCGCATATTGGGGCGTCAACAAGATACTTTGGGTCTTCTAAACGCATGATGAACTCAAGACAACCTTCATAAAGTTTGTATATGGAAGCTCAAGCGGCGATATCTAGGGCATCTAAATTTTTTTATTCTCTTTCGTCTCAAAGATATGTTCCAGTCAATTTTTCTTTGTACAAATTTACTTAAATCCTTCTTTCAAAATCATTCTATTCAAATCTTTCTTCCAAAATCATTCTATCTGTTATTCGTACATATGTTGCATTGAAATAATGATTGGCGAACTAATAATTTCACAAAAGGGAAGTTTTGCATATTACTTTGGAAATTTCTAAACGAGACAAGGAACTGAAACAGGACAATTGTTTAGAATTTTCATATGCATATGAGAGTATCTCTCTGAGAGTATTGCTTTGAATTCTTTGTCCAAATGATAAGAAGACGTGATAACACCAGATCATAACACGTGGAGATGGGTCGAATTTGAAAAGGCACCTGATTTTCATTAAGGTACAAGCCCCAGATGTTCAAGATTCAAGCAGAGTTGATTCGGAAAATAAATGTGGACCAGGTTTAATAAGCAAAACATGATTGATGAAGCGAAAATGAGTGATAGCACCTAGATAAGGAATCATACTCATAACATTTTTGCATTATTCTGATCATTACACTTTAATCTTTTAAAAGGAATTATTTTCATGACATATGGCATGCATATCATAGAACCAAGTCTACAGGACATGTCCTTCAGTGGACAGTTTAGCAATATCAGATTAAAGATAGCAGATTTGATCTTCCTGAAGTTGCAGGGAGCAGATCGAAGACATCAATCTGGTGATCCCTGAAGTTGCAGGGATAAGATTGAAGATAGCAAATTTGATCTTCCTGAAGTTGCGGGGAGCAGATCAAAGACATCAATCTAGTGATCCTTGAGTTTGCAAGGATCAGATTGAAGATAGTAGATACTGCCTTTATTAAGTTGAAGCTATCAAACTTACTGAAATCAAGATAAAGTTCCAATACTGTAGAAGTTGCAGTGGATTTGGAATCATGTGAAGAAAGCAAGGATCAAGAAGCCGAGGCTTGGCCAAGACCGGGCAAAAAATTGGTCCTTTTATAGTCTTTGCTCTATCCTCGTTTCACGACAATGAGCAAAGAGGGGCAGCTGTAATGGCCCATTTTTGCCCGGGCTAGAATAAACCAGAATAGAAAAAATAAATGTCTATTTTTAAATGTCCATTTACAAATAAACTAATCTGGTGGCCCAACACCTAAACAGACCCTAGCCCAACCTAAGCTAATACCCCAAATGACCCAAATTACACAGCCCAAATGGGCCCAAAACTTTAAACAACAGTCAGAAGACCTAGGGTTTCTGAAACTCTAGGCGCCGCAATGGTGGGAGCTCGCGATCGCGCGCGACTTTCGAGAGCGCGATCGTCGCGTCTTCAGTCCGCCCCTCGTCAGGCCACGATTCGCGCCGCAGTTAGCGCACCTTGCCATTACCGTGATCCGCTCTTAGCCGTGGTCCTCCACCTTGTAACACCCTAAACCCGGTCCACGAACCTTGACCGGATCTGGTATGTCACGGAGTAAAAACGTTTTGAAAGAATCGGGTTAACAGTGGAACTCTGAAAATATTGTTGCATTTGTAAAACGGTTTTTTGCTAAAACTCGGATAGGTTGGTTTGATAAACACGATTGGGTTTAAAACTTTTTCTTTTCCTTTGAAACCATTTGATCATTTAGATTTTTAAAATATCGGGGTTATCGTTAACTTGTTAAAATTCGCTACCCGATGGTAACGTCTTTGAAAACGCGTACGAATACAATTTTGAAAACGTTACTCTTAACCGATTTGCTTAACAGTTCATAAGTTCATCAGTTATAAAGTAAAACAACTACTTAAATATCCAAAATAATAAGCGGCCATATTACAAACCAAACTAGAATTTAGTAAATAGTAAACTTTAACGATGCGATATAAAATTTCAAAACCGAGGAACAAGCATGGCCGCCTCGAGTCCTCTCCGGCTCCATCTCCGCGATCTACTCACCTGAAAAAAGACATGGGAAGGGGTGAGTCACCAAGACTCAGTGTATAAATCCCCAACCCGAAAATACAACTCATACACAAGATATTAGTAAAACATGCAATTATGCAACCCAAGCTAGCCATCTGTACTCCTTTTTATACCCCGTGTGGTACCAAACCACTGGTGGTGCCAAACCACTGGTGACCGAAGTCACAATATATCAAATGATGGGGCCAACCCATCGTGTGGTACCAAACCACTGATGACCATAGGTCACAATATCAACATGTGGTACCAAACCACTGGTGGTGCCAAACCACTGGTGACCGAAGTCACAAATATCGATATGTGGTGCCAAACCACTGGTGGTGCCAAACCACTGGTGACCGAAGTCACAAATATCAATATGTGGTGCCAAACCACTGGTGGTGCCAAACCACTGGGACTTAGTCACAAATATCACCATAGAAACAAACAAATTCATTGTTTATTAACCCATACACCCAAAAAAATAATAATAGCAACCCATACTTCAATTAAAATAAAAGAAATAATTCCCATGCTTTCCAATCAACATATAAAATAAAACCCAAGACATAACCCATACTTTCACTAACATAAAATAATAATAATAATAATAATAATAATAATAATAATAATAATAAAAATATCACTACCCCATCACCATTAATAATATAATAATAATAATAAACAACAAACTAAAAACCAAGTTTGCTCCATACCTCCAGCAGCATCAAAAAAAAATCAGCATGCTACATGCATTAAATGCCCATGCAGGGCACCTTCCCACGCTGGCATAAAAAGGAAAATTAAACTCTAAAGCTGCCCCCAGGTCTCGGGTTCGAGACCTGGGGGAAACATTCCTCGCCTCCTACCACTCGGCCATCCCGCATTTCATGACAATATTGCGTCGAAAATTTATTTTAAGCACTCATTCCTTAGCCCTTCACGCATTAATGCCAAGGCAAAAAGATAAAACGCCTACTGATACTCCCCCTCCTCGAACTCAGGACCTCACTGCCGCAACCCCCACTCGCGCTCCTAGCCACTCTACCAACTGGACTTTCGTGTCTTTGAACGTTCAAAATTTTCCTTTAAGCGTCCTTTTTGAGCTCCCTTTGCCTATGCGCCAGGCCCAAAAATAAAACGCACTCAGCAGCTCTCCATGTTACTCGAACATGGGACCTTGCTGCCAGGGTCCCATGTAGCGCCCTTAGCCACTCGGCCAAGGCGCTTAGTGCGACATAAGCTTGCTAAAAAAAATATTTAAAGCCTCCAGACCTTGCTCCCATTTTAAATCCTAGGGTTTTAAAAACCTCTAAAACGTATCCAAAACACCTTTAAATCCTACTAACTCGTAATTTAGCACGAACGCATAACCCCTTAATCTAGGATGTTACAATACTACCCCCCTTAAAAATAATTTCGTCCTCGAAATTCTTTGGATCGTAAGAGTTGGGGTATACATCGCGCATCACGTCCTCAGGTTCCCACGTGGCTTCTTCCGTACTATGGTTTCGCCATAACACCTTTACCAAAGGTACTGACTTTCTTCTCAGAACTTTAATATCTCGATCCAAAATCTGTACCGGCTCCTCCTCGAAAGATAAGTCCGCGTTCACCTCAATATCCGTAATCGGCACAATGTGTGATGGATCTGATCGATAGCGCCTAAGCATTGACACATGGAAGACGTCATAAATCTGATTTAGTTCTACCGCTAACTCAAGCTGGTAAGCTACTGGTCCCATCCGTCTCAACACCTTAAACGGTCTAATGAACCTTGGACTTAGCTTGCCCTTCCGGCCAAACCTCAGCACCTTCTTCCAAGGTGATACCTTCAAGAAGACCTTATCACCCACAGCATACTCTACATCCCGGCGCTTAAGATCAGCGTAGGATTTCTGCCTGTCCGACGCCTTCTTCAGACGAGCCCGAATTATCCTAACCTTATCTTCTGTCTCTGCCACCAACTCTGGTCCCAACATCTGACGTTCACCCAGTTCTGTCCAACAGGTAGGAGTACGGTATTTTCGACCATACAGCGCCTCATATGGTGCCATCTGAATACTCGCTTGATAACTGTTGTTATAAGCGAATTCTGCCAAGGGTAGGTACTCCTCCCAACTACCACAGAAGTCCAAAACACAGCCTCTTAACATATCTTCCAACACCTGGATTACTCTTTCAGATTGTCCATCAGACTGCGGATGAAAAGCCCTGCTGAAATTTAACTTCGTACCCAACGCCTGATGTAAGGCCTTCCAAAATCTCGATGTGAACCGGGGATCTCTATCTGAGATAATGGACACAGGCACACCATGCAACCGCACTATCTCAGCTATGTACAGCTTGGCTAACCTTTGAAGCGAGTAGTCAGCCCTTACCGGTATAAAATGGGCCGATTTAGTTACTCGGTCTACAATCACCCATATTGAGTCTTTCTTACTGGGCGTAAGGGGAAGCCCACTCACGAAATCCATAGTGATCCCTTCCCACTTCCACTGTGGGATCTTTACCGGCTGTAACAGCCCTGATGGCAACTGATGCTCAGCCTTAACTTGCTGGCATGTCAGACACTTGCCCACTAACTCGGTTACTTCCCGCTTAAGACTCGGCCACCAAAACTGCTCCCTTAAATCCCGGTACATCTTACTGCCTCCAGGATGTATAGCGTACGGGCTGCTATGCGCTTCGTTAAGGATTCGCTGCCTCAAGTCATCATCCTTAGGCATAGATACTCTCCCCTGAAAACACAACACTCCATCATCACCCAAGCTGAAACCCTCGGTTTCACCCCTCTGTACTTGCAACCTCCGAGTACTCAAAACTTCGTCGGTCAACTGCTTCTCTTTAACCTCATCGATCCAAGACGGTTTTACCCGCAATTCTGCCAGGAGACTACCATCCTCATAGAGACTTAGGTGGGCAAACATTTCTCGCAAATGAGCCACCACTTTACGACTCAAAGCATCAGCGACTACGTTAGCCTTGCCCGGATGGTACTCGATAGAGCAATCGTAGTCCTTCAGCAACTCGATCCACCCCCGCTGCCTCAGATTTAAATTCTTTTAGGTCAAGAGGTATTTCAGACTTTTGTGATCCGAGTACACCACCGACTTCTCCCCATACAGATAGTACCTCTAAATTTTCAAGGCAAAAACCACAGCAGCTAATTCTAAATCGTGTGTCGGATAGTTTCCCTCGTGAGGCCTCAACTGCCGTGACGCATAAGCGACCACCTTTCCTTCTTGCATCAACACACACCCTAAACTAGTATGCGATGCATCACAATACACAGTGAACTCCTTCCCTGACTCAGGCTGAATCAAAACTGGTGCTTCCGTTAAAAACTTCTTGAGTTTGTCGAAGCTCTCTTGCTGCTTCTCAGACCACACAAATGAAACTCCTTTTCTCAAAGCAACTTGGTCAACGGAAATTTGCGATTAAGGAGAAATTTTCCACGAATCTTCTGTAATATCCTGCCAACCCCAGGAAACTTCAGATTTCCGTAACCGACTTTGGTGGTTTCCATTCCAACACTGCCTCGATCTTGCTAGGATCCACCCTGATCCCCTCAGCTGAAACAACATGCCTGAGGAAAGTTACTTCCTTAAGCCAAAACTCGCACTTGCTGAATTTGGCGTACAACTGTTTCTCCCTTAGCACTTGCAAAACCACATGAAGGTGTGCGTCATGCTTCTCCTCAGACTTTGAGTATACCAAAATATCGTCTATAAACACTACGATGAACCGATCCAGATAGGGTTGGAAAACTCGGTTCATCAGGTACATAAATGCGGCTGGTGCATTCGTCAAACCAAAAGGCAATACCAAAAACTCGTAGTGCCCATACCGAGTGCGGAATGCCGTCTTATGGATATCAGCTTCCTTCACCTTCAGCTGATGATACCCCGATCTAAGGTCGATCTTAGAGAAAACTGATGCACCTTTGAGTTGATCGAACAAATTATCAATCTTGGGTAAGGGATACTGGTTCTTTATCGTCAGCTCGTTCAACTGTCGGTAGTCTATACACATCTGCATCGTTCCATCCTTCTTCTTGACAAAAAGCACTGGAGCTCCCCAAGGCGATACACTCGGTCGGATGAACCCTCTATCCAACAACTCCTGGATCTGAGCCTTCAACTCCACTAATTCTTTTGGTGCCATCCGATACGGAGCTATAGAGACTGGCGCGGTTCTGGGCAACAAATCTATACCAAACTCAACCTCACGATCAGGAGGTAAACCCGGGAATTCTTCAGAAAACACATCAACATACTCCCTTACAGTCCGCACATCTCCAATAGCTGTATCCTTAGCTTCCAAAGCACAAACATGCACTACAAATGCCTCATAACCCTTCCTAACCATTTTTTCCGCCTTCAATGCAGAAACCAGATTAGATAGGTAATCCCTCCTCTTACCTATCATTACTACCTCATCTCCATCCACGGTCTTTAACACCATGCGCTTAGCTGCGTAATCCAGGCTAGCTTAATACTTTACTAGCCAATCCATCCCAAGAATCAGATCGAACTTCCTAAACGGTAGTTCCATCAAGTCGGCCAAGAACACGACCCCTTGGAGTTCTAGGGGTACATCCCTATAGAGTTTATTTACTTCTACAGAGTGACCCAAATGGCTTAACACAGTCATCTTCTTAGAAGTAACCTCAAAGTCTAAGTTCAGAGTTTCCACTACGCTACTAGCAATGTATGAGTGAGTCGAGCCAACATCAATCAAGGTGCTATAAGGTACTCCAAAGATCAAAAACATACCGGTTATGACGTCCGGTGCATCGCCCTCCTCTTGACGCCTTGCAGCATAAACCAAGCCAGGTTGCCTAGCCTCAGTACTACCGGTACCTCCACTCGATGTCCCACGACCTCTGCCAACACCATTACCTCCCCTGCCAGCACCACAACCTCTCGGTGGCTGATGGTCATCCCTCCTATTCAGTGGATGATCCTGACCCTCAGACCTCAGCCTCGCTGCCTTTTTCGGACAATCCCTAACTCGATGTGTCACGGATCCACATTCGAAGCATCCCCGATTACCTTTCCAATACTCCCCCGCATGAGACTTTCCACACCGAGCACACCGTGGCGGCCATTGAGAATTAGCATCAGCAGTAACAGGCCTAGCAGCTTGATCTGACCCACCATACCTTGTCTTCTTCTGTGGATTCCCAGAAAACCTCGAAGATCCGGAGTTCCTCTTGTTCCAGCTCCTATCTTGATTCCGTCTAAAAGACTGTCTTACCCCTTCAGCAACTTTAGCCTTCTCCACTAGAACAGCGAACTCCCGTTCTTGTTGCGGAGCTATCATCATCCTCAGCTCATCCCGCAGCCCATCCTCAAATCTGACACAGCGTTCATATTCGGTACTCACAATACCGCGAGCATACCTACTCAATCGGAGGAATTCAGCCTCGTACTCAGCCACCGTCTTATTACCCTGAGCCAGATTCAAGAAGGCCTTCTGTTGCGCATCCACGTAGCTAGCTCCTATATATTTCCTTTGGTAGGCTGCCCTAAAGAACTCTCATGTGAGATCCTCCGCTGTCGCTCCGTCCCTTACGGTGAGCCACCACTGATATGACTCATCCCGAAGCAGAGAGATTATACCCTTCAATTTTTCCTCAGCTGAAAAATCCAAGTCATCCATGATCCTCTCGGTTGATTCCAACCAACATTCGGCCGTACTGGGTGCTACACCTGATACACCCCGAAATATCTCCGCCCCATTCGCTCGGAGTCGCTCAGGAACAGATTTTCGAGCTCCTATACCTCTACCAGCCTCAGCCATCATCTCGAGAACACGCAGCATAGCCTGCGACACCGACTCGCCCCCCGTCTGATCTCGATGTCCAACACCAAAAGTTGGGGGTGGTGATGGAGGTGGTATCTCATTATCCGATCCCTGACCTGACCTAACTGGTTCTGACACAGCCATCCGGCCTCTACCGCGTCCCCGACGGCCACGGCCTCTAGAACTCATCTCTTATCACAAGATCTGATTAAAAAGTTTAATGAGTTAGCCATTGTTCCACTGATTATTAGCGAATAAATTTTATAAACGGAGTTTAAAAGTTGTTCTTTCGATCAAACAAGTCTCAAGTCTCCTATCCTCATTCAAAAGTACACATTCACTTATTCCTTCACCTTTTTGTCTAATTCCTATCCCGGGGTATTTTCGTCATTTGCCCTACAGGGGTATTTTGGTAATAAACCAGGGTAAATTTGTAAATCTTGACAAATCAAGGGAACTTTTAAAATTTGCAAAACTTGGGGGTTCTTTTTGAGAAATTGTTTTCCAAATTGGCAGTGTTGCAAAAATTTTGAAAATCGGGGGTCATTTGGTAATTTTTACAAGTTAGGGGCAATTTCGTAATTTTCCAAAATCATGGCATTTTTTTTTATATTTGCAAATTAAGGTTTTGAGTATGTTTGAAAAAAAATAAGAGAAATTTTGTTGAATTTGGGGGTAGCTTAGTAATTTAGAAACCAGGGGAAATTTTGAAATTTTACCACTAGGGGTATTTTTGTAATTTCCATAATTCAAAATTTTTCCGAAAATTTTTGTAAAATAATGCTCACAAGTTTAAGGGAAATTCTTAAAAGTTTTTAAAACTAGGGTTTTTATAAAAATACGGCTAGTTCCCTTTCGGGTTTTAGTAATTGGGTTTAGCCCATGAACAAGTCCTCACGGTTAGGGTGAACCGAAGCTACGCACCAGGAAGGATTCCCGCGAAGAGGAGGTGAGTCGCTAGGACTTCTTAAATACCAAACTCTTCCGGATCCAATCCTAAACATGCGCACAAGGGTTACCACATCCCAACTCGGTGACTTAGTCATAGGTTTGTTTAATTAGGCAATTAAAAATCTTATGTGATTGTTGGGGTAAACTAGTCCTAGGGTTCACATATCTTTCATACTATCTACGTCCCTTTTCTACCCCCTTTACAGATAATCATTCACACAGAGGTTAGAAATACTTACCCGAGCGGATTGGTGCCGGAGACTCGATGCCATGTTGTTCAAAACAAAATCATTTCTATAATATTTCACAAAAGCCTAGCAAGAAAACATTTTTGGGCCTTAGGCCCCCACAGTCCAGTTTTGAACCGGGCTCTGATACCAATTGTGTAACACCCTAAACCCGGCCCACGAACCTTGACCGGATCTGGTATGTCACGGAGTAAAAACGTTTTGAAAGAATCGGGTTAACAGTGGAACTCTGAAAATATTGTTGCATTTGTAAAACGGTTGTTTGCTAAAACTCAGATAGGTTGGTTTGATAAACACGTTTGGGTTTAAAACTTTTTCTTTTCCTTTGAAACCATTTGATCATTTAGATTTTTAAAATATCGGGGTTATCGTTAACTTGTTAAAATTCGCTACCCGATGGTAACGTCTTTGAAAACGCGTACGAATACAATTTTGAAAACGTTACTCTTAACCGATTTGCTTAACAGTTCATAAGTTCATCAGTCATAAAGTAAAACAACTACTTAAACATCCAAAATAATAAGTGGCCATATTACAAACCAAACTAGAATTTAGTAAATAGTAAACTTTAACGATGCGAAATAAAATTTTAAAACCGAGGAACAAGCATGGCCGCCTCGAGTCCTCTCCGGCTCCATCTCCGCGATCTACTCACCTGCGAAAAGACATGGGAAGGGGTGAGTCACCAAGACTCAGTGTATAAATCCCCAACCCGAAAATACAACTCATACACAAGATATTAGTAAAACATGCAATTATGCAACCCAAGCTAGCCATCCGTACTCCTTTTTCTACCCTGTGTGGTACCAAACCACTGGTGGTGCCAAACCACTGGTGACCGAAGTCAGTATATATCAAATGATGGGGCCAAACCATCGTGTGGTACCAAACCACTGATGACCATAGGTCACAATATCAACATGTGGTACCAAACCACTGGTGGTGCCAAACCACTGGTGACCGAAGTCACAAATATCAATATGTGGTGCCAAACCACTGGTGGTGCCAAACCACTGGGACTTAGTCACAAATATCAATGTGTGGTGCCAAACCACTGATGACCGAAGTCACAATATCAAGTGATGGGGCCAACCCATCGTGTGGTACCAAACCACTGGTGACAGTCCATAGAGATCATTTCCCTCCTCTCATCAATCCCACCATCATCATGCTCATATAGCAAGTATCATGATCCCATGAATCATGCATTTGTATATAGCATAGCATTTTAACAGCATATGATGGCATATACAACATATATCATAGATCAAGTAATAGGGGACTTACCCGAAAACCAAGCTTATGCCCACAAGGCAAAGTTACTACATGAGAGGTTATTTATATATATCATTATAGTAACAGTTTATTCTAATAAAGTGTGTAAGATTTTACACACCTGATTAAACGTAAGTGTAAGCGAATCCCGAACTACTCAACAACGAAAACCCGAAGAATCGATCTACCGCACTAGGTCCCTTGCTCCTACATTCGGCCAAACCATAGGGTCATTAACAAGACCATTCGGCCACCTCAATAAATCCCGAAGGATATGTCGTGCTCGAAATACTGGGATCGAAACTTACTATTGCTTATCAAAACGAACCGAAATCCCAGAAGCCGCTGTTTTTCCCTTAGCCGATTTGCCCCTAAAATTATAACACACATACGGTTACCACATGCATACCAAAATGGCCCCCTTGGCCGAAAATGCTTAACCATTTATGTTTCTCACCGAAAACCCGAAGTTGTCACTTGCTAAATTCGGCTATGAGCAAATCTATGGGAAGTGGCCTATGGCCGAACACCATATAGGCTTTCCTTGCATACTCAAAGCCACGAAAGGCTCCCTCAATGGCCCTTGTCGTTAGCTACAACAAAAGATACACTATTAAGATATTATACACATTCGGCCAACCTTACAAGGCCCGTCCTCAAGCTTTCGGCACAATAAAAAAGGAAGAAGAGAGAATTCGAATGATAAAATGAGTCACTTACCAACCCTTGAAAGCGATGGTACCATCCTTTGTGGATTCGGCCTATGCTCTATATGGTAAGGAAAATTCGGCTAACAACAATGAAAGAACAATGCTAGTCGAAATACTCCCTAGCTCCTTCCAAAATCGAAACTCAAGCTTTAGGTCCCTCTCCCTTTTCGGTTAAGAACAAATTGGTAAGAGGAGAAAAGAAATCATCAATTTCGGCCATGCTTCTTCCATCTTCAAGGCCAGCCATGCTTTACTTGTTTTTGGTGATAATTACCAATCACCATAGAAACAAACAAATTCATTGTTTATTAACCCATACACCCAAAAAAAAAATAATAGCAACCCATACTTCAATTAAAATAAAAGAAATAATTCTCATGCTTTCCAATCAACATATAAAATAAAACCCAAGACATAACCCATACTTTCACTAACATAAAATAATAATAATAATAATAATAATAATAATAATAATAATAATAATAATAATATCACTACCCCATCACCATTAATAATATAATAATAATAAACAACAAACTAAAAACCAAGTTTGCTCCATACCTCCAGCAGCATAAAAAAAAATCAGAATGCTACATGCATTAAATGCCCATGCAGGGCACCTTCCCATGCTGGCATAAAAAGGAAAATTAAACTCCAAAGCTGCCCCCAAGTCTCGAACCCGAGACCTGGGGGAAACATTTCTCGCCTCCTACCACTCGGCCATCCCGCATTTCATGACAATATTGCGTCGAAAATTTATTTTAAGCCCTCATTCCTTAGCCCTTCACGTATTAATGCCAAGGCAAAAAGATAAAACGCCTACTGATACTCCCCCTCCTCGAACTCAGGACCTCACTGCCGCAACCCCCACTCGCGCTCCTAGCCACTCTACCAACTGGACTTTCGTGTCTTTGAACGTTCAAAATTTTCCTTTAAGCGTCCTTTTTGGGCTCCCTTTGCCTATGCGCCAGGCCCAAAAATAAAACGCACTCAGCAGCTCTCCATGTTACTCAAACATGGGACCTTGCTGCCAGGGTCCCATGTAGCGCCCTTAGCCACTCGGCCAAGGCGCTTAATGCAACATAAGCTTGCTAAAAAAAATATTTAAAGCCTCCGGACCTTGCTCCCATTTTAAATCCTAGGGTTTTAAAAACCTCTAAACGTATCCAAAGCACCTTTAAATCCTACTAACTTGTAATTTAGCACGAACGCATAACCCCTTAATCTAAGATGTTACACATCTTCAAACCTGCAAAGGAAAGAAGCAGACAGCAGAAAGGAAACCAAATCGCAGCCAAAAAAGGAAATAGAAAAGATATGCTTTCCTTTTTATTTCATTTTTTGGGTTATAAAAAAACCTTGTAAAATCTGTAAAATGCGGGATGATCAAAGGAAATAATAGAGCTTTTCAGATACAAATATTCTCGCAAAATACAAAGCAAAAATAAGCAAACGAACATAACGCAAATACGCCAAAGCAGAAACCCAAGATTCATTCACCAAAGCTCAACAGACAGAGATTCCATAGGTGATTTCTCGCTTCGTCTTTCTGATTTATTACATTATTTTTTTTCGCATATAATGTTGGCTAAAAGAGCAAGAAGAGAAGTATATACCTTCTCAAAGGTGCGGGAACCGCCGAACCAAGCCTCCGGCCATCGGCCGTGGAGGCGCGTGTGCGCGTGTGCGTGCGACCTGGGCGAATGCGGACGAACAGGCACCGTTCTCCTCTTTTCTTTTCAGAGAGTTTCAAAGTTTTTTTTTTAAAAAATCCTAAAACTAATGATTTTTTTTAGAAACTAATATTTATAGCCTAAAGCGAACGGCGTCGTTTTGACATGGCATGACCCGCGCGTTAACCCGGATCCGAACTAGGGTCCACGTGTTTTGGGTAAAAGAGGGAAAATTACGATTTCGACCCTCCCACAATTTCACGTGCTTCGATTCGGTCTAATTGAAAATTATTTTTTTTTTTACAAATTGGCCCTACAAGTTTAATCACTATTTAATTTGATCCCTCGGTCCGTTTTAAAAAAAAATCGGAACGACGCCGCTTCGTAAAAATGGTTTAATTGCTAACTTAATCCCTGTAATTTAATATACTTTTAAATTTGGTCTCTCTATTTTAATTTTAATTGCCATTTTAATCCCTTTTTTTATTGCTATCTAATCCTGATTATTTTATTTGTTTATTTTTATATTTGTGGTTATTTGTTTATTATATTAAACATCACATTATATCTTTTTATATTAATAGTATAAATTTTATATATATTTTTTATGTACAATTTTTATACATATATTTTAATTATATAAATGTTTTTATACAATATTTATATATTATTATTTTTCATATTGCTACTACTATTATTTTATTTATAACTAACCCTAGTATTATTAGTATTATTAATATAATTTATTGTTGATGTTATTTGTGTTATTACCATTTTTTATTTTACTATTATTTTTATATTAACCTATATTATTATGTTACTAATATATTCCTATTATATTATTATTTTTACTTTAGTTATTTTAGTTGTATTTTATATTGCTTATGTTAGATGTTAATGTACTATAATTGCTTTTAATATTTATATTTGATAATGTATAAATACAATATTGTCATATAGTTATTGTTAAAAAAAATACATTTTTTGTCAAAATTAATATTTTTTAGGTTTTAAAAAATAAGGCAATGTTTTGATATTTAGAAATTCGGAAAATAATGCCCTAACGTGTTGGGTGTGATTTTTCGTTTGGCTAAATAACTAAATATCCTTTTAAGGATTTATAAATCACGAGATGATCTTGTTTATGAAGGCTTCGAAATATCATGTCCTAACGTGTTGGATGTGATGTTTTATCCCTTTGGAACAAGAAAATCTCAAGTTTTAATTTCAATGGCTCAAAGTTTTTAAAGAAATCATAATTTTGAATACTTTTAAAATTTCAAACATTTGGACATGATTTTATCGATTAGGTACCAATTTTTGGGCGTTACGAGGGTGCTAACCCTTCCTCGTACGTAACCGACTCCCGAACCCGTTCTTTTGTTTTTGTAGGCCAAAATTAAATGTTTTAAAATAAAACGTTTTACAAGGTGATCCAATCACACCTAAGTAAAAAGGGATTGGTGGCGACTCCATTTTTGTTTTTAAAGTCGATCCTCATTTTTCTAAAACCGATTTTAAAATGGTTTCGACATTGAAAGCTTCAATTTCCTTTTTATCATTCAAAATTCCTAAATAGTAATCTATGACATCCTTCCCTACAATATGCCAGTACGTTTGGAAGAATAGTGCTGGAAATCCATCTGATCCTGGTGCTTTTGCAGGACCCATCCCTTTCAAAGCTGTTTGAATTTCTTCTTCCCGAAAGGGAGATAATAAAACTTCATTTTCCACATGCGATATCGTTTCTTCAATACCTTCTAACACCTTGCACGAATTCGCCACTCCCTTCGACTTAAATAAATCCTGGAAAAATAGTGAGGCCATATCCATAATATCTGATCCCTCCTAGATTTCCTTCCCATCCTCTGTTACCAGCTTCAAAATTGTGTTGGCTCGTCTACGGGCTAAGGCACACTTATGAAAGTAGGCCGAATTTTTATCCCTAAGCTTTAACCAATTTGCTCTTGCTATTTGTTCCCAATACATTTCATCTTTGTCAATTTCCATATTCAGATGTATTATGGTGTCAATAATTTTTGTCATTGTTTCATCATCCATTTCTCCTTCTAGCAAAAATTCCAACTCTTTTGTTAACTCTATTTTTAAACCCTCATTTTTGCTTTTATTTGCACGTGCCCACTCTTTTGAACGAATTTGCATTTTTTTTCTAATTTCTCCATTAACGTCCCTTTATCCGACTCCCAAGATTCTCTAATGACTTCTTCTAAAGATTCCTCAATGATCCACCAGGCTTCAAAATGAAATCTTCTACTCCCTGTGAATGCATCTGAATTTTTTGTATTTAAGAGAAGAGGGCAATAATCTGATGTAGAATAAGGAAGATGTTGAATGATACCTATTGGAAATAACTTCATCCATTTCTCATTTGCAACCCCTCTGTCCAGTCTTTCTCTTATATTTCTTTCTGGTAGGTTTCCCCTTTCGCATGTGAACCAAACACCTGAATACCCAACATCTATCAGCTAGCAGTCCTCCAACGTCTCCCTAAAGACCTCCATTCTCTTCTGATCCCTCTGCACTCCTCTCAAAAGAATAAAGAATTTCATTGAAATCCCCTTCAACAAGCCAAGAATAGCTAAACTCTTGACCTAGTCTTCTAAGCAAATTCCATACTGTATTTTTATCTTTCAGATAAGGAGAGTCGTACAAACCTGTGAACCTCTATTCCTCTTCAATATCATCCTCATTGATTAAAACATCAATATGCCATTTAGAGAAACTTCTCAAATTAACTCTAATGTCGTCATTCCATGCTAAGCAAAGACCTCCCCAGATCCCTCTGCTTTAACTTCAATTCTATTCATGAAACCGCACATTCTCCTAACCCTTTCCATCCGATTCTTATCTAACTTCGTCTCCATTAAGAAGACCAGGTGGGGATTGTGCTGCTTAATCAAATGACATAGCCTCCCTACTGCCCGTGGGCTCCCCAACCCACGAACATTCCAGCATAAACTTTTCATTGTGTTCGGTCCGCTTGCCTAGTGGCAGCCGCCGATTTCAAAGTGTTTGAAACAACATTATCTTCCAAGATATCAAGCGTTTCACCTATAAGAGTGTCTTTATGACCCACTGAATCTTCAAATTTTAATCTTTTCGCTCCTTCTACTCTTGAATTCTCCTCACAGTTTCTGCCATCATCTTCTTTAATAAATTTCCTCTTACCCGCAGCCCATTCGCTCTTCCGGATATCTATCATATTCCCTGGATCTATTCTTCTCCAACTCGCCTTTTTGAGGGCTTCTGGAACTTCATCCACTGTTTTGTTCACCACGCCCATCTCCACCATACCATAATCCTCTTCCTGATGCTTTAAGCCTTCCTCCCAAGTAGCCAGCTGTCTTCCACTTAGTATTTTTTCTTTCTTTACAATAGGTTCTACCAAATTGACAAGACCATCAAACTCCTCCTTCAAACCTGTGTATGAACATTGAGATCCCAGCTTTTTTGCAAATGCAGTGAACTTCATATTTTCTTTTCCTATCGCTTTTGATTCTGCTTTTAGTGCAATAGAAAAAGGAGGAACATCTTTAATTCTATTTTTTTCTACAGGACTTAACAACACACAATCGTGAAGGCTATGACCCAATCTCCCA
The DNA here is from genome assembly GCA_025503065.1 of Gossypium bickii. Lineage (NCBI taxonomy): Eukaryota > Viridiplantae > Streptophyta > Magnoliopsida > Malvales > Malvaceae > Gossypium > Gossypium bickii. Next base: position 24,526,406 of record CP106711.1, on the reverse strand, counting down.
CAACCAAAATAAAAAACTGGTAATTTCTCATATTTGAAGGGGATCCCTGCTTTAATACTGTTACTACTTGAAACAAAAATACCTCTCTTTAAAGGTTTCTGAACATCTAAATTAATTCTAAGTCTGCAAAAATCACTATTAATCTCCGATCTGATAACGCCTCCAAAAGTATTCTCGATTGCATGCAAAAGATCATTCTTGTTGAATTCTGGTAAACATGGACCAATCTTGATCAAGTATGGTAATGAAGTAAGGCATATTTGATATCTATCAATTGGACTAATTAATCGGTCGAATAAAATAAGATACTTACGAAATAACCAGGGGCGTCCTTCCAGAATCAACTCCAAATCTTCTTCTAGATAAAAAATTATTGAGAATAGATTTTGCCCTTCTAGTTAGATCTCGAACTTCTTCTTCGTTTTCCAGATGCTCTTCAGTTGTGCCTTAAAACTTTTTGTATTAAAATGTTTTTTCGTCCACACTGAACAGATTAAAATAGGTTTCTCAGTCGGTGCTACCATTGATCTTTTAATTGATAATTGAATGAGCTCTTCCGCTAGCAAGGAGATCTCCTCGCTACTTCCCCTTTCTCGGCCACCACTCTCCTCCATCCCAAGCTGCAACAGTTACTGCTCTCTCTAGGACTCTATAGACAGGACTCTTGGTTTCAGAGGGTTCCTCCAATATAACTTAATTTTTGGGAAGTCATAAAATCCATATATTGTCAAATTAATTAGAATATAAAGTTATAATCACTAATTTCAATCTTATATCATATTAATTTAAATGATTACAAAATTGACTACACCATTCAATCTCATTTACATAAAAAAAATTACAAATTTCAATATATATTAAACAAAATTATTTTTTCTTTATATTCTATCACACACATTATCTCAATTTGTTACAAACATTAAATTTTTTAAGGGTTAATATGTAGTTTGTCCTCTGAATTTATCTAAAATTACCTAGTTGGTATATGAACTTGTCCAAAAAATATCTAGTTGATACTTAATTAAACTTTTCCAAAATATGTTACTTCTTTAAAAATCAATTTATATTTTTAAAATATTTTTAATTTTTAAATTTATGTTTGTCACATGTCATACTAAGAAGCTATCACATGCCACTATAAGATTAGCCATCATGCCATATCAACACAAACTAATGGTGTTAGAGCAGAAGTACCATTCTAAGTAATGGAATATAAGTTCAAGTAGGGGTGAGCAAAACTCGATTCAACTCGAAAAAATCGAAAAAAAATTCGAATTTCGAGTTAAACGAATCGAGTTATTCGAGTCAACTCGATTTTTTTTTAAATTTCGAGTTCGAATCGAATTGAGTTTTTGAATTCGAATAATTCGAATAATTCGAATATCAAACTATAATATTTTACATTTTTACCCCAAACTCCTAAACCTTTTTACTTTTCCCTCAAAACTTTTACTCGTTCCCACTTTCCCCCCAAAACTTTTACTCCCCTCCCATCTCAACCCCCCAATCTACCCAAAATCCATTTCCCACCAAAATTTTACTTTCTCATTTACTTTTTCTCAAAATTTTACTCCCAAAAACCCTCAAAACTTTTTATTTTCCCCCAAAATTTTTACTCCCTCCCACTTTTCCCCTAAAACTTTTACTCCCTTCCCATCTACCCCAAACCCATCCCCCCTCCAATTTTTTTTAATATTTTCCCTTCAAAATTTTATTCCCCCTATTTATTTTTCCTCAAACTTTTATTCTCAAAAACTTTTTATTTTCCCCCTAAACTTTTACTTCTCACCCTTTACTCTCAAATAAAAAATCAAAATTATCCAAAAAAATCACTAAACATAAATAGTAATAATTTTATTTATATCTACTATTTATATTATTAAATTAAATTTCACATTTTATATTATTTATATTATTGAATTGTTTAGTCATATTGAATATTTATATTAAAATTGAATTATTAATTATGCCATAAAATATTCGTGTTAAAATTTTATATTGATATCAATTTCACACTTTATCTTTAAAATAACTTTTATTAAAAAAATCACATTTTTACATTTAATATATTTTTTAATTCCAAAATACATAGTGACAAGAATCTGAAGCTAATTGAAAGAACTAAACAAGCAAAGAAGCTAACTCGTATATAAAAGATTAATAAATAAATTATTTGGTGATGAAAGTTAATAAAAAATTTTGGTTAAGGTGGACAAATTTTATTACACTGGGTGAAAATGGTTACAAGGACCCAAAATTATTTTTTAAAATTTAACTCGAACAAATATATTCGATTCGATTAGATTAAATTCGAATTCCATCTCACTCGACTCGATTCGAGAAAATTTCAAATCAAATTAGGATGATAAAATATGATTCGTCAACTCGATTAACTCGAATTTTTTTCATTCGATTCAATTCAATTCGATCGAACGCTCACCCCTAAGTTCAAGTATCAACTATGTATTTTTGGACAAATTCAAAGAACGAACTACATATTAACCTATTTCATAAACAACCTATATTTTAACAAATTAATCCATACGTATATATGTGTAAGTTAATATACTTTAATTCTACATAATTTCATCTTACTTTTACAACATTATAAGCTAGTCCAAACTAGGCTCTTCAAATCGATTTTAACAGAACTAGTAATTAATCCCAACATTGAAGTATTGAACAAACTCATATAAGCAAAAAAATCTCAAATATCCTTCATCATGAGACATATAATTATCATTATATATAAGAACAAAAATTCTAACAGTAATAATTAATATTAACATAATAGAGGTAAGTGAATCAATAAAGTAGCCAAACTCGAAAGAAAAATCATTATTGATGGTTCAAGACCATACATATTGATAGATAGAACTTCCATTGATTTGCTGAATAGACAGATCGACCGAAAAAATCATAACTATACTTAACAATAAAATATTGGGAAAAGCCCACATATGACGAATACTTTTTGTTGTCGTCAAAAAAAGTAGGAGTTCCATTCCTATTAATAGGAATGGTTGTAGGGCCATCAGCATCACTTATACCAATTGAAAGTTCTCGTTCTTCTTCTTTTCTACAATTCAATTTTTTTCATGAAATATTTTTAAATGTCACGAATCTATGAACCAAAATTTAAGCAGTTTTTTTCTTCGATCTTTAACACAGATCATCAGACCGACTGGGATTTAAGGTATGTTTTTCTACTCGTCAATGGGTGATCCACCATACCAATCATCGATTTGTCGCTTAGAGATTGCTAGCCAAACCTTTTTTTCTTTTTAAATTTAACAACTCAGTGACTTAAATAAAAACTTTCAAATAATTTACTAATCATTTTGTAACTTTTTAAAGTTGAGTGATTAAAACGCAAATTCACCAAAAGGTTGGTTACATGGGGTAAAGTTTACCCTTTAGAAAAAATTACAATCAAACAACTTAATTCAGTAAAGAAATCAAAATGCTGTGGAAATGAAAGCAAGGTTAAGGAAAAAAGTGGAAGCTGCAGTTGATATGCTCATGTCACCAAAATGCCAGATTTGATTAGAGTTGAAATGAATGTGTCGAGTAAGAATACATGCATGCTGGAGGAATATTGCATGCCTTTATCTTTTAAACTCTAAAACAATGAACAATAATTCATATATGTGAATCTCTCAAATAGTTTGGGATCTTCATGTGGACCGTCGATTCTTTCTTCTTCCTCTTGAAATGCTTCGATGCAGCTTTCAGTATCTTGCTCCACCCCTGTATATGGTACACACCACAAAATCATCAGAGCAAATAATAATAATAAAAACAGCATCTTACTCTGTTTTTCGCTGTCATTTCCATTATAACAATGAAGGATGAAAAAACAAATAGCAGTTTACCCTGGTAAAAATGGGGGCACAGCTGCCCTTGACAGGAGTTGGAGAAAACTCAGAAGCCATGTTCTTCCTTTTCTTGTTTTTGTTTCTCAAAAGATTGAGACTAATGCTGAGAGCAGCGCTGGCTATCTTCTTCTTGATGTGGTTGGCTCTGAGCTGCTTGGCACTGCAATTGCTTTTCTCCATTTTCAATCCAAACCCGAACCCGAACTCATCATCGGAAGCGAGGTTCCGAGGTGTGATGATGGGACCAAAATCCAAACCTGCAGGGCTGTAAGGGCGGGGGACCAAAGGAGACCAAAGCGTGCTTTGGATGTAGTCGAAATCGAAAGCAGAGTTGTCTGGGAACTTGCAAAGAAGCTCCCTTGACATCAACGGCTCCAAATACTCCACCACTTTGGCTGAAGCCATGATCAAACTCTCTTGCTCCTCTTTCTCATTCATGGTTGGATTTTGCATTTACAACTTCTTTTTTAAAAGGAATGTCGTGTTTTTATTTTCTGGTTCTTCAGAGCATATGAAGCAGAAGAAGCAGGAACAAGACATAAAACAAAGCTCAAAAAAGTAACCGTTGCAAGGACTTTTGTCCGATTGTCCCCACTAAACATTTTAGGCCCCTTTTTTTTTACAATGATATGCCTCAATTATCCCTGTCATTTTATTCTCTTTCCCGTTCTACCCTCGATGTTGTTTTCTTTTTAGTTTTTGGATGGAGGTTAAAAGTATCAAGAGAATTCCTTATATTGTATTTTGGTTTTTTCACTGAAAAAGAAATAAATTAATTTTTATACATTTTAAAATATAAAAATTATTTTCTCTATTAAAATTTATCTAATAAATGATTACGTGAAACATAATTACTAATTTGATCACTTAATTATAGTTAAAATATTATTTTGATTTTTTAAAAAATTCTTAATAATAATTCTAAAAGATTTTAAATGTACCCATCCCATCCCTATATATCATTGTTTTGTTACCGTTGAAATATAATCAAACTAAATAAACAACACATTTATAGTAAACAAAATCTTTTGATTTTGCATCTCTTTTTGGTGATGAAGAAGAAGATGAAGACAAGGAGCTCACGAAAATTCCATTTTTTTTTATCTTTTATTTCTTCTCATAAACTGAAAACATTATTTTCTAAAATTTTAAAACCTGTGAAGTCCTTGTTTAGAACCAATAAATTTATATTAAAAATTCAAAACTTAGAAATTGTTAAACCCAATAACTTAAAGATTAAAGCTTCTTATGGTACTAAACAATAAAATCTTCAAAAATGAAAAGTTTGTAAGATTTAAGGGGATGCGAAAATGAGTAATCAAAATCTTATAACAATGATTACACACCATCAAGAGATACAAAAGTATAGATGATGTGAAAATGAGTATTCACTAAAGTAGAAGAAAGTAAACATTAAATTTTTTTTATGTACCTTTTAGTTGAAAGAATGGGCGATGAAGATGAAACTGAACAACAATAAAAGCATTAAAAATTTAAAAGTGAGTAATCAAAAATTTTAGTTGATTTAATTTTTTGCTTCAATCAAGTTTTTATTTATTTATAGTTTCAATAAAGCGTGTGAAATCTTTTTTATTCTTCTGGGTTTTGTATAATAGAGAAGAAAGTCTTATAAAAAGATGATGGTTTTTGGGTTTCGAGCTGAAAGTTTGAGAAAAAGAAATAAGATTTTTTAATTTTTTTTACATTTTGTACATATATATTTTGAATTTTTAAAAATTTTATTTATAGTTGTTATTTTTAAAATATTTTAACCTAATTGTTAATATTTTTAATAATATATATTTTTTATTTTTTAGAATTATTGTTAAATAATTTAAAAAATTAAAATGATATTTTAGTTAATAAGTAACCATTTAAATTAATTTGTCATCCATCAAGTAATATATAAAATTTAATAGAGAAACAAAATGATGATTTCTTAAATTTGTTTTACCACTCCTATGCAATATACATGATAAATATGGACGTTGAATAATAGAGATGACTTACAATAAAATAATAATTATTTTCATATAATAATAGAGAGAACTTAAATTGGTTTGGGCAAAAAATGGGGTAGCCATTAATGAAGGAGGTGTGCCTAGTCTTTTTACATATACATATATGTTAACGTGGCGGTTGGTCCAGGCTACAAACATTTATGGCGTGCAAAATTAGAGTTATGTGTTTTGAGATATTCGGTGGGAAATAATTTGGTTAAAATTGAATTAATTGATTTAATTTAATTAATTGATGGTGGAATTTAGTTCGGTCGAAGCTCAGTTAATAATTTTTTATCGATTAACTTAGTTCAAAATTTGGTAATTAATCGAATTAACCAATTAATTGAAATAAGTAATGTATATTATATCTAATTGTTAACTTTTTGTTTGATTATTATTTTTTAATTAATAATCAGCAGCCTTTATTGAAGAAAAAACCCACCACAAAACATTAACGGGCCTTCTGGTATGAATAACCATCAGGCTTTAAAGTCTAAACCCAAAAAATTAAAAAACCAACAGAAACCTCTAGATACCTAAAATGAATCAGTTCTTTGAAAAAGAAAATGAGGTAATAAAAACTATGGAAAAAAAGGAAACTAGGGTAATTATTGCTGCCGATTCACATACAGCTGGATGGCATTCACACTTGTCTTTTCTTTTTCGGTATTACCAACTACATCAAACGATAGCCTTCCACTTTTCAAATCTGCTATCTGTTCATCTTTTTCCTTCTCTAATCTCCTCTTAGTCTGGTCTCTGCCGCCATCTACCCTCCGGGCTTGCTTGGGGAGGATGACTTTCGACTCTTCTCAGGTACGTTGCTGCATCTCTTCTCATCGCTGCATCTGCTACTTTGTGAGCCACAACATTTTCATTTCTGTGAATAAACTGAAATCTGATATCTTGAAAATGCTTTGCTTCTTCTTGGATGTCACTGATAATGGCACTAATAACAGACTTGTCTTTTTCACTTGTTTTGCATTTCTGTATCACCGCTCGCGAATCTCCTTTAATTGTAACTGAGTTGATCCCATGGAAACACCTAGTCTGACCGCGTGTAGCCCAGCATACGCTTTTGCTGCAAAAGAGGAAGGGACATTTAAGTTTAATATTGTCTTTGTGTTTATTATTTCGCCCGATCTGTCAAGAACCACCAGACCAGCCATCGATTTGGCTTCTCTGCTCCTAAAGGCTGCATCAAAATATATTGATGTCCCTGAGGGTGGGTCTTGCGTTTCTGTACCCCTGCATGTGTTTAAGGTACGCTTTTTTCCTTCTATACCCTCAACCTCAGCCAAATAACTTCGAACTTTTGATGCTAGATCTCTAACCGATTCTGATTTTCCTTCATGTATGAGCATATTCCTCGACCCCCACATGAGCCAGATTGTGCAACAAACCACTCGACTTTGTCTGTGATTGCTGTTCATGAACACCCAGGTGAGCCAATCTCCAAAGTTTTGAGTCGTCTGGTCTCTGATCCAAGAAATGTCTAACAACTGCCATATCTCTCTTGTAACAGGGCAAAGTCGAAACACATGGTCAATATCCTCTTCTCCATTTCTACATCTGGGACAAAGAGCGTTGTTTGCTATTCTTTTTAATTTGAGATTGGCTAGGGTAGGCAAATAATTCCATGAAGCTTTCCAGATTGTAATTAAAATCTTTGATGGGAGCTGAATATTCCAGAGCTTTTTGTAAAAAAATTTTAGATCGGCCTGTATTAATAATTGACTAGGATCCAGATTAGCACTCTGTAATAGTTTGTAAGTACTTCTAACCGAGAATTCGCCAGAAAGCTCCTCCTTCCAAATCTAAAAGTCCTCTCCTGGATTTGTCGCCAACGAGATTTGTAGGATCTTTTGTGCAGTATCCGCCGAGAAGGTAGAATTCACTAACTCTGTTTTTCATATTTTATTAGAAGCATCAATTAATTCAGACACTAACTCGATGTGATTGTTGTTTCTGTCTCTGCTTTCTTCCATCACCTGTCCTGGTATCCACTTGACTTCCCATACTCGAATTCTAGTCCCCCGCCCCACTCTCCAGCCCAATCCGCTATGAAGCAGACCCTTAGCCGCCCAAATACTTCTCCAGGTAAGTGAAGGTGAGTTACCTAACTGGGCACTAAAAAAATCTACCTGTGAATAGTACTTTACTTTAAGAACTCTTGCCAATAAAGAATTTGGATAACAAAACAATCGCCACCCCTGTTTAGCAAGCATAGCGATATTGAATTGGCTCATATTTCGAAAACCAAGACCACCACAATCCTTTAAAATGCATAGCTTTTTCCATGAACACCAATGAATGCCCTTTTTCCCCTGCCCTTTTTGCCACCAGAATTTGGCCATAATATTTTCAAAATCATCACACAATGACTTAGGTAACAAAAAGCATGCCATCGAATAAGTTGGGATAGCTTGCAAAATGGATTTAATAAAAACTTCTCTTCCTCCCTGAGATAAATGCCGAATGCTCCATTGATCTATTCGTTGCTTCATTCGATCTTTCAATACCTGGAATGATTCCTTTTTCCTCCTTCCCACCAGGTTGGGTAATCCTAAATAACGCTCTGGGTCAGTTGAACATCTGACACCTAATATTCTGCCCACCAAGTTTCGATCAGAATCTGAAGTATTCCTACTGAAAAATACAGTTGATTTTTCAAAATTTACGCATTGCCCCGAACACCTCCTATAATTTCTTAGTATCTCCTTTAAGACTGTAGCTCCCCATTCTGATGCCTCACTGAACTAAATACAATCGTCTGCAAATAATAAGTGAGAAACTTGCGGCCCACTCCTGCTGGCTTTAGCCCCTTTTAACATCCCTTCTTGCATTGCTAGACGCATGAGGCTAGATAGACCCTCCCCACATAAAAGAAATATGAATAGGCTGAGCGGATCTCCTTGTCGTAAGCCTCTTTCTGGGTGAAAAACATCTCCTTTGCAACCATTAACAATCACTGAATACCTGACAGATTTTAAACACTTTATGATAGTTGCTACCCATCTGGAATCAAAACCCATTCTAATCATTACATCTTCAATAAATTTCCACTCAACTCTATCATAGGCTTTGCTCATATCCAGCTTCACAGCCATAAATCCTTTCTTACCTATTCTTTTCTGTTTCAATGTGTGAAGAAGTTCATAGGCGAGCACTACATTATCTAAAATTAGCCTTCCAGGAACAAACGCACTCTGAGCCATATCGATGCACTTTCCAATAACCCCTCTTAGCCTATTTGTGATGGCTTTCACCATGATTTTATATAAGACATTATAAAGACTAATAGGCCTGAATTGTTTCATATTAACAGGATTTGCAACTTTTAGAATAAGAACTATGTTTATATCATTTACCTATTTAAAATCTTTCCCTTCATTCAGATTTTGTAAACAAAAATTGCTAACTGCATCTCCCACGACGTGCCAACATTTTTGGTAGAATAAAGCCGGCAATCCATCTTCCCCCGGTGCTTTAGTAGGCCCCATTTCAAATGTTGTTGATCTAATCTCTTCCTTTATGAATGGCTTCAAAAGTTGATGATTATCTTCTTCTGTTATGCAATTTGCGGTTCCTAACAACAAATGCTCACTTCTTCCCCTTTCTTCAGATCGAAACAGCTTTTGAAAATACACACTCCCAATATCCGCAATGTCCTGACTAATTTCTGTTTCTCTTCCACTCTCATCTTGCACTTTGTGAATCATGTTCCTTCTTCTTCGCTGTGTGGCTTGACAGTGGAAAAAAGTCGTATTTCGGTCTCCATATTTTAGCCAATTAATGTGTGCTCTTTGTTCCCAATACCGTTTGTCCTTGTTAATTTCCAAATTCAATTGAACTTTGGTATCGATCAACTCACCCAGATTGTTGTCATCTCTCTCTACATCTAGAAGATCTGCTAATCTGTCGGTTAAAAAAGCTTTTTTCTTCTTTCGATCATCTTGTAATCGCCTAGCCCATTTTCTCAAACCACTTTTTAACGCATCTAATTTCATCAACAAGTTGCCTGAAGATGAATCCCAAATATTCTTAACTTCCTCTTCAAATGACTCCTCCATCGTCCACCAAGCTTCAAATATAAAATCAATGTCCCTTGCTTTAAGGTTTATCCTTTCCGTATTCACTAAAAGTGGGCAATGATTAGAAAAAGAATGACTTGGGTGTTGAATAGAAACTTCAGGAAACCATGCCGCCCAATCTTGATTAGCAACTCCTCTGTCGAGTCTCTCTCGAATGTTTGTCTCCTGTAAATTTTCTCTTTCCTATGTGAACCATCTACCTGAAAATCCCATATCCATTAGACCACATTCTGCAATTACCCTCCGAAATGCCTCCATTCTTCTCTCATCTCTAGGAATCCCTCCTTTTTTCTCGAACCCACACATGATCTCATTGAAATCTCCACAAACGAACCATGGGATCCTCTCATCTGTGTATAGGTTCTTCAAATCAGCCCATGAATTAATCCTATCATGTTCATATGGAGAACCATAAAAGCCAGTAAACCTCCATTTTCCCCTTGAGTCATTCTCATCAATCTCTACGTCAATGTATCTTCTTGAAAACTATCGAATTTTTACACTCACCTCCTGCTTCCATGCCAAGCACAATCCACCTCTTGTACCCTCTGGATCAACCTCAGTCCCATTTGCATATCCACAACTAAATCGAATTCTTTCCATTTTACTCTTTATAACTTTTGTCTCCATAAAGAAAACCACTTGGGGGTTTTTTACCTTTAGCGTATGCCGAAGTCTATTAACTGCTCGTGGACCCCCCAATCCACGAACATTCCAGCTTAGTAGTTTCATTGCGACCGGTCAGCTTGCCTCTTGGCAGCCGCCGATATAAAGTGAGTACCTTCCGAATCCCTTCTATTTCTCCCTATCAGATTATTCTCCTTTTCTAAAATTGTCTTCCCCTCCATCTCCCCTCTAGCTCTCTTTTTACCTTCCTCACCCATTAAGACCTCATCTTCCAGATCATGCTCCATATCATAAAAAATTTGCATCCAAGTTTGGAATGACCCCTGTCATGGTTCCCAATATCTTTCGACCATTCAAATTAAACCCTAATACTGGATCAACTGACTTTCCATAACTCCCTATTTTATTCTCCTTAGTCCAAGCTCTATTACTATTTATGATAGAGCCTTCAGCATCATTTTTCCACTTCCCATCCTCCTCTCTCAGCCATACACTATTTGGTACTACCACCCTTCGTGGTTGAGCCCGTAAAGATAAATCTTATCCCATCTCATTAACTTCCACCCCTAACATCATTTTTGCTTCACAAAAAGAATTATGACCCAACCGGCCACAAAAGAAACAAAACAGAGACAATCTTTCATAACGAAACTTGACATATGTGCTATTCCCGCAAAACACACTACAGCAAAACATACTTTTAGCGGCGTTTTTAGTGGCGTTTTAAAGAAAAACGCCGCAAATATCATACAGTAGCGACGTTTAACGCCGCCAAAAAATGAGAAATAGCGGCGTTTATTTACAAAACGCCGCTAAAAAGGATACCGCTAAAAGTCTGAGCATTAGCGGCGCTTTTGTAAAAATGCCGCTAAAAGTTTGAGCATTAGCGGCGCTTTTGGAAAAACGCCGCTAAAAGTCTGAGCATTAGTGGCGCTTTTGGAAAAACGCCGCTGAAAGTCTGAGCATTAGCGGCGCTTTTGGAAAAACGCCGCTAAAAGTCCTAAAAGTTTTTTGTATTTTTTTCTTATTCTTACTTTGAATTATATTTTATTTTGAAAAATTCACTTATAAGGAATGAGAAAGTTTCATTTTAGTTACTTAATTATGAAAAGTTACAATTGCTAACTAAACAGTTTAGAAGTTTTCATTTAAGTTACAAATATAAGCTATTAAAATTGATTTAGAGTTCAATGTTTAGTATGTTAATTTCATGGTTTAGAGTTTGTTATTTTGGTGTATGGGATTAGTGTTTTAAAGTTTGTTGTTTGGGTTTATTGTATAGTGTTTAATATCTTAGTGTTTACCAGTATTAAGGTTTAAGTGTTAGTGATCAGGAGGTTAAAGTTAATTTAGGGTTAAGGGTTTAAAGGGGCCGAAATGGTTAATGGGTTGTGGTTTTTAGTTTACGGTTTATGGTTTTAAGGTTAGGGGTCTAGGGGAAATGGTTAATGTGTTAGGTTTCTAGTTTAGGGTTTAGGGTTTAAGTTTAAGATTTTAGGGTTTAAGATATAGGGTGTTAGGTATATGACCCAAAATCCCGAGACTGAAATCCCTCATGAGGGATTTATGGTTAATGTGTTAGCTATTAAAATATATGTTCTGTACTAACATTGGCCACAAGAATTCCCAAAAAGTTGGTCTCGGATTATGGTTTAAGGTTTACAGTTTAGAGTTTAGGGTTCGAGTTTTATGGTTTAAGATTTATGATTTGGGGTTTTGAGTTTGAGTTTGAGGTTTAGGTTTTGGTGTCGGTGGTTTAGGGTATAATATTTAGGGTCTAGAGTTTAGGGTTTAGAGATTAATCTTGGATTTTTTGGAATATAAATCAAAATAAGATAAATGTAAATTAATTATTTTAAAAAAATATATATCAAAATGGGTTAAATCCCAAAAGCATACATGAACAATTTGTAAAAGAGTTGGTAATGGTAATTAAAATTTTAAAATTTAATAATAAAAAATTAAAAAATTAAAAAATTAAAAACTTAAAGACTTAAAAACTTAAAAATTTAATATTTAATATTTTTGTTAAAAAATTCAATACTCAAAATATAATAAAAATTAAAATTCAAAACAATGGTAATCTCAACACAAAAATTAAAAAAAAAACATAAAAAAATAAAGGTTAAAAATAGGAAAAAAATTAAAATTGCATAATAATGGCGTTTTTGTAAAAAAAGCCACAAAAAAATGGACTTATAGTGGCGTTTTATTAAAAACGCCGCAAATTTTCGCACATAAAACGGTGCCGTTTTTTCCCTTGCTAAAAAACTCTCCTTAAGTCCCAAAATTCGTCTGATCTTTTTTTCCCTAAAACCCGATTTTTCTTCCCCAAACTCTAAGTCTGAAACACAGAAGCGGCGCTTGTTGAAACCAGAGGCGGCGTTCGTGGTGGCAGAGATCGTAAGTTTCCCCCTTTTTTATCCCCTTATTAGCTTTATGCGTTTTAGGGTTTTCTAGGCCCTTTCTATCCGTCTCTCTTAATTTTCTTCACTATTCTTTATCCTCACTCATTCCCTTAACTCTTGCCATCATCTTAGGACAATCCCCAAAGCTGAAAATACCTCAAAGCATCAATCAGCTCATTCATCTCTCCCTTACTGTCACAGTTTTTTTTTTACGTTCAACATATGTTTATGTTCTTCGAAGTTTGAAACTTGAAACCAATACTGGGTTTTTGTTTTTCCAATGCTAAAAAACTATCCCTTTAACCCCTATTTCTATTTCCCAAACCCTAAATTTTCTAAGTCCCCAAACCGTGGAGGATGCTAATGCGGCAGTCGAGAAACTAAATGGCACTGTAAGCCCAAATCCTAAATTTTCTCTCGTCTCTCTTTTCTTCCTTGTCTAAATTTTCTCTACATTCATTCCGCCATTGTTCTTCCTCAAGTCAAGTATTCATTATCCAGGAGAGAACAGGCTCAGATCTCTGGTTTTATTTGATCCACACAATTTTTCTCATTGGAAAATGGAGATCGGAGCCCCTCGGATCGGTTCATGTTCTAAAGAACACCAGAAAATTTATAAAGAATGGTTTGACGTAGCTGATTCAGGTAATTTTTTAGCTTTTTTTTCCTCAAAAAATTTTAGTCGCTTTTAATTTTAATTTTTTTGGTAGATAATGATGGCCGCGTTACTGGAAATAATACGATAAATTTTCTTTCTGTGTCAAATTTATCGCGGCAAGAGCTCAAGCAGGTTATTGAATTTTCTTAATTTTAATTGAAACTTCAATTTTTCGATACATTTTTTCTTCATTTGTTTATTTTGTATTTGTTGATTCCTTAAAGGTATGGGCAATTGAAGATTCTAAGAGGCAGGGATATCTTGGTTTCAAAGAATTTGTCATTGCTATGCAGGTTAGAAGTTGTAATTTCATTTGGAATTTGATTATACTTACTCGAAGTGAATGTGAAATACAAGCATGTGTTTGAATGCGATGTTTGGCTAATACTTACTTTTTGTCCAACTCAAGTTTTTCATTTTTTTTTATGTTAAAGAATTTCAATTTTTTAATTTTAATTTTTAGTAAATATATATCTTTTAGTACAGTTATGTGGTTTTTCTCTATATATTTCTTAACATAAATAACTTAATTTGTAATCTTTATATTATATTATAATATAATATATTTCACTTTCGTATGATATAAAATATATATAAAATAAAAAATAACATATTATAAAATTATAAAATTGAAAATGAGTCGGGTTGAATTTGATATTTGAATATTGAAGCCTAAATGTTAAGATTTGTGTCCTTAGTGTAGTGATTTCATTATGACTATACTTGTAATTTATTCGAAGTGATTGAATAAAAAAACTACCACATGCTCATTTAACTAATTTTTATATGAATGTCCTCGATGGTTTTTGTATTAGAAGCAAAATGTATAAGCAAATATTAATTAATTAATTATCTCAGGTTTAAACAATAATAAGATGTATTATATGGATGAATTACAATGTGAGAAAATAAATTATATTAGTAGTTAATCTAATTTGTTCGTAGTTCGTAAAATCGTATTGAGAAAATGATTCAAATTTTAGGGGACAATTATGTTGTCTATATGTCCAATTGGGAGATAATTTAACTTGGCTATTGGAGTTGATTTCATTCCTAAAATAAAGATGTAATGATTCGGTTTTCAACAGTGTTGAAAAATTAAGTTTTAAACTAAATATATTGAATTGAGTTGAATAGAAAAAGGTTAAATTATTAAGTGATATTTAATTAAAAGGGTTAATAAAAATAGTAGAAATACTAAATTGGTTAGTGATTAAAATGCGAAATTAAACTAAGTTCATACTAACGATTAAACCATATACAATTTATGAGACATGATTAATTACTAATGGTGTCATCATTCTCCACTTATTAATGTTAATCTTATTAGGCCATTTAAGTAGTAATTAATTAATTATCTAATTACCTCTCTATATGTGTGTGTAAAGTAAACGGGAGAGAGAAGATTATATCTTTCTATTCTGTTTCACCCTCCACCACGAAAAGAAAGAAACAATTTTCCTTCTTCAATTGGAAAAAAATGGTGAGTTGCATTTTCAATTTTAGTTACATTATTGATAGGTAATAAAAAGTCCATATAATGAATCCATGAACTAATAGGTTTTAAGTCGAGTTTTCATTGTTAGGAAGCTTTTAGACCTTTGATGTGAATAGAGTTCATGCATGAATGGAGTTGGTTAAATTTAAGGAAGAGGTGGGTGATAGTGAGTTGAGTTTAAATTATTTGATAATTTATGTGTTATTAAGGGTTAAATTTTGAGGTTTGGTATTCAACATCGTAACTTGAGACGCCGTACTATAATTATTGTTAATTATGATTCCTATTTCCGTCAAATTTGAGTTTGAGAAGTAATCTTCTAGTTAAACTCTGTTTATTTGTTTCAATCAAACACTGATTAGTTTAGATTATTTTATTATTATTTGACTTATGAATTTAGCTTATAAATAGGCTCTTTTACAACCTTAGAAGACATACCCATTAGATATTAGAACTCATAATACATTTAGAGAATTTTATGTTTACGTTTTGAGGGTTCTTTGTTTTCGAGTTTTGGGGCTGAATAAAAAATAATCTAACAGAAGCTAAGGCACTGTTTGGAGGTCACTCTTTCAAGCAAAAAAAGCAACAAACCAACATTACAGTTCTGTCCTAGAGAAAATAATGTCTTTTTGTTATCCATAAAGGTTAAATTTTTAACTTCTTTATCCAAATGAACCCAAAAGATTAAAATGATAACAATAATATTTTTCTTTTTTACTTCAAAAATTGGAACTTAATTTTTCATAAAATAGCAGGAAAAAACTCATAATTAGTAATTATAGAAGCAATAATATAACACTTGATTTTAAAAAAAATTAAAAAAGGAAATAACTGTTTATCGTTTCTCACCTTGCTGACCGGGCAGCAACGGAGAAGGAGGAGGCAAATCAAGATAACACTCACGATCGAGATTGGGCTCCAACGTATCATCAGCGGTTACCGAAGGAAAGGAAAGGTGGCGCCGTCTCTTTCAAGGTGGAGGAGGTCCAGAGAGAAGGTGGCGCACATCTTAGCGATCAATAGCGAGGGAGTTCCAGTCAACGAGAGCCTCCGGAGAGTTAACGAAGGCGGCCATGACGTCGTTGTCGAAGAGCAGCATGTGGCGGCCAACCACCTCTAGATCCATTGCTAATACCATTAGGATTTGTTTTGAAATTTAGGTTTTTTTTTTGGAAGAAAGAAATGAGAGAGATTCTTTGTGATGGGGTTTTGCTTTTCTTTTTCTATATTGAAAACAAAAATAGCTAAGGCCAAAGAAGACCGATGTTAATTAAAGAAAATGTTTACCCTTAATAATTAGGGATAATAATATATTTCTTTATTATTTGTCTCTTATTTATTTTTTTTAGTTAATTTTAACAGTTTTTAGAGTGAAATTTAACCATTAATCTTTCAAAAAATACTGATTAAAATGTTAAAATGTTAAAATTTTAAACCAAAGTTGATTGCTCGATTGGTAAAATGATTTGGTTTTGATATAATCTTTTTTATGTCGATAGAAAATCGAAAGACAATCTTCAGAGTCGACTTGATCTAGTTGACATGGGAATTCGGCGTGAACTTCATCCCCAAGTACTTCCGAATGGGAAATATAGGTTGCCGCCTTCTATTTTTGCAATGTCGAAGAAAGAAAAAGAAGTGTTATGCACGGTGTTGAAGGACATAAAGGTCCCAGAAACGTATTCCTCAAATATATCTCGATGTGTGAGTTTTAAAGATCGAAGACTATATTCCCTAAAATCACATGATTATCACATCTTGATGCAAGATTTTCTGTCAGTTGCATTACGGTGTTGTATGTCAAAAAAGGTGACGTCTTGTATAATTGAACTTTCCAATATAATGAAAACTATTTGTGGTACAAGATCGAGCAGCCTTGACATTATGCAATTTGGAGAAGATCTTTCCACCTTCCTTCTTTACTATTATAGTGCACTTGGTAATCCATCTCTCTCATGAAGCAAAATTTGGTGGGCCGGTTTTCTATTGATGGATGTATCCTATAGAAAGGTGCTAATTTATTTGTAAAGTTTTTCATTCATTCATGAATATACCTTTTGTTACAAATTTTGATAATGTTGTATATCATTTTTAGGTTCCTATTCAAATTGAAGTCTTATTATCGTAATAAGCGTTATCCAAAAGGATCAATAGCTAAAGGATACTTGGTAGAGGAGTGTATAACTTTCTATTCTAGATATTTAAAAGATGTTGAAACAAGACTGAATAGACCAAGTAGAAATGTTGGGCTTTTAGTTTTATCTCCATCTTTTGTACTCTTCGTTCTTTTGCCATTATAGTAAAATTATCTTTGCCCGTGGTTTTTTATCCTCTTTGGAGGGGTTTTTCCACGTTAAATTTGTGTGTGTTCAATTTCTCAATTTATTCCGCTATTTTTTTTCTTGTTGCTTAATCGAGGCGATCCTAACAATTATAAAATCAGATTCAGAATTGTTCGGGTAAATTGTGAGATATGAGCAATTTAGATATTAAGATTCTAATGAATCAAATTGTAAAATATGTATTCATAATTGAATTGATGTCTATGTTTTTGTTGATTGTAAATTAATGTCATTTCTATGATTGGATTTATCATACGTAGTTAAAGATGACAATAAAATCTCGAAGATTTTCCAGGTTGTGCTAACTTAATTTAATTCTATTATTTGATTTCATTAAGTAAGTAGATTTAATGAATGATTAATAATGAAAGGTATGTAAATGTGTGTATATATATTGTCATGTTTAAATAGCAATGAATGGTAACAAGTAAGCTCATGGAATGGTTTATAATCAAGGTGAGCATAAGTGTGTCATGCCGTGTTGAATTGGTTTTTAAATGATATTGATAATGGAATTCATTTCTATTATTATATGCTAGTGACTTTGATGATGTTATTGAAACAAGGTAAGTACATATATATGCATGTTTGAGATATGAATTGGAAATGGAGATGTAATTAATGAAATATATATGCATAAATGTTATTAGCACTGAGAACGTAGCACTTTAACGTTGGGTGTAAATCATCAAATAGTTTCCCTTGATAAATCATTAAATAGTTTTCCTAGAGCATTGGGTGTTCGTGGGAATGTATTGATAGTTCTTCAAAGCACTAGGTGTTCATGAGAATGTATAATTAGCTCTAGAGTACTGGGTGTCTATGGAAACTAACGCTAGCTTCAGAGCTTTGGGGTCCATGAGCGTATATTGATATAATGATCCTCATATCTAATCGTGACTAGAAATTAGTTAATAAAGGCCACAGGTATGGAAAATTTCAATTGGTTAATTATTTGATTTATGCCGTATTTTGAAATTGAATACATATGTCAAAGTGATGAATGATGTCATGCGAATTGTGAATTATGAACCTGAGGCTGATGATGTTATGAAAACAAATGGATATATATTTGATCAATAATGTTATTACAAAATGTTGTAGGCAATATAGAATTGAAATCGTGATGATATTGCATTTTAGTGTGATGTTAGATATGGTGGTGTACGACTTTAAAAGCACATAGAGATGATGGTATGCATGGTTTAAATCGAAGGGACAAAGATGCTTATTAAAAGCATGTTTATATATGAATTATAATTAGTTTATAAGCTATATTTGATCATGCATTGTTATCAATTTATGTTAGCACCATTGAGTATACATTATTCAATGCACTTTATTATTTATGTGCTCATGTTTCAACAAAACTTAGTAGATTAAGTTGAAAGCATCTAAGGCTTAGCGATTTAGCTCGAACCAAGTTGTACGTATTTTGTATGAATATAGTAAATAACATGTACCTAGAAAGAGTCTTATGGTTTAATATTAATTTTGTTGGTTTTGGTAACATGACTGTCGAAACCATTTTTAAATCGAGTTTTAAAAACGGGGATCAACTTTTAAAAACAAAATGGGAGTCGCCACCAATCCCTTTTTATTTAGGTGTGATTGGATCACCTTGTAAAACGTTTCATTTTAAAACATTTGATTTTGGTCTACGAAAAAACGAGTTTGGGAGTCTGTTACGTATGAGGAAGGGTTAGCACCCTCAGAACGCCCAAAAATTGGTACCTAATTGATAAAATCATGTCCAAATGTTTGAAATTCAAAAAGTTTAAAATAAGATCCCTTATTAGAAGGAAAACCAAGACTTACCTATTTCAAAGAAATAAAAATACCACACCCAGTAAGTTAGGATACAACATCTTATAACTTCGATGCTAGGTGCATCTTTATTTTAGAAAATTCTTACCTCAAGACACAAAACATCACACACAGTAAGTTAGGATACGACGTTTTGAATTCTCAAGAGTAAGTTTTTTTATTTTGAAATTGGTAAACTTGAATTTTGAAAATGGAGGGATATCTAATACTTTGAGTTTTACGAGAAAAATCACAACCCAGTAAGTTAGGGACACGATTCTTCTCAAAGACTCCAAATATCACATATCACCGTTAAAAATATTTTTACAAAAAAAAATCTTTAATTTAAAATGTATTTTTATATATATATAAAATTGGTATGAGTAAGACATTGTAACATACATATTAATTGCAATTCTACAAATTATATTAACAATAAATAATCAATGAATAATATAACATGAATAAAAAAATGCTAAAGTTATAATAAACAAATATAAAGATACTTAATAAAAATCATAATATATAATAAATAATATAAAATAACTAATAATAATATATAAGAATTATACATAATAAAAATAATTATTAAATAATATGTATAATAATTTTAATGAAAACATATATATACATAATATATTAATCATAAAAATTATATATGTAATAAATAATATAAATAAAATAGGCTATATATTATAATAGGCTTTATACAAAACAAAAAATTTTAATAATATATAATATAATATAATACTATATAATATACAAATGTTTAAAAATACATTATATAAGATCTAATATATGTAAATTATAAAATAATAGGTAATATGTAAATAATTAAACTAAATAAAATAATAAATAGTAATAACTTAATATTTATAAATAAAAACTAATATACATTTAAGAAAAACTATACATATGAATTTTATACTATTAATAGGTTAATATATAAATAATAAAAATATAGGATTTTTAATATAATATAAAAATAAAAATAACATAAAAATAAAAAGAGTTTTTAAAAATAAACAAATAAAAATAATATGTAATGTTTAAATAATATTAAATAAAATAATCTAATATAAATAATAAGGGTAAAAATGAAAATAAAAAATAAATAATTGTTAGTAATATATACAAAATAAAAATTAAATAAAGTAAAACGAAAAGGAGATAGTACAAAAAACGAATTTAAAATAATAAGGATTAAATTGGGATTAAAACATAATTATGGGGTTAAAATATAAATAAAAAGAAAGAAACGAACTTAATGACAACGCGCTAAAAACATGAGGGGGTGAAAAAGGAAATATTCCCGGAGCATTATGCGCTGCGTTTTATCCAGGGACTAAAATGAAAAACAAATAAAATTTAAGGGCAAAACTAAAAATAATGAAAACTTAATTATAAAATCATAAAAAAAGCGGAAAGGCTGAAAGCGCAATTAGACCTTCCGTAAAAACACGCGGATCCTTCGGGTCAAATTGGGTCAGAATTCGGATAAAAGCCAAACAGCGCCGTTTTGATACTTATTGCCTTACGCCAAAATGACGTCGTTTTGGTATTACTATATAAGTTAATTTTTTAAAAAAAAAAAAAACCATTTCTCCCTCATTCTTCAAAAAAAAAAAAAAAAAAAAAAAAAATGAGAGAGCCTCTCTCTTTTCTCTCTTGCTGCGAGATTTCCGGCGATGCTCCAAGGGACTCCGACCGCCGTCCGCACGGCGACCGGAATTCCAAAAAAAGGTAAAATTTCCCTTTTTTAATATTTTAATATATATTATAGTTTTAAAAAAACAAAACAAGGTAAAGAGTATGAGGAAATAAAAAAAAAAAAACGAAAAGGAATCGTTCCAAATCACCTCTGCTATTGGGCTTTCTCTGTTTTTTATTATTGTATATTTTTGTGTCCCCTTTTTCTTTGCTTACAGATGGGTTTTTATACCCGAAAGAAAAAAAATGAAAAAGGAAATATATTTTGGCATATCTGCTGCTATCTGTTCCTTCCATTTTTGCAGGTCTTGGAGCAAGAAGTCCGACGATGGTGCGAGATTTGCGCACGGATCGCTGCGCGACCGAAGGTGGGCGCGAGACAAGGGCCATTTACTGCGCGAAGAGCGGTGCCTAGGGTTTCTGGGAAACCCTAGGTCTCTGAATCTGCTTAGGTTTTGGGCCCATTTGGGCTGCATTAGTTTGGGTCGTCCGGGTCTGTTGGATACTAGTTTAGGTGGGTCGGAGTGTAATTTGGGTTTGGGGCATTGGGTCTGGTTTTGGGCTTTGAAAATTGGTTTTGTAAAGTATTTTGTAACTGGACTGTAAAAAACTTTGGTTTTTATTTATTTATTTATTTTTTACAGGTCTGGTCAAAATTGGGCTACCACAATGACTCATAGTATTTAAGTGATGCATTTTAATGCCTGGTTAGTGGAAAATGATGCATGATTATAGGTGTTTAATGATGCAATTTACCTTGTTATGTTGTAGTGCATGAAATGCTATATTTGAATAATGATTGAATAGGCTATCATGTGAATTGTTGTAAATGTGTGTGGTATAAGTCTGATTAAGTTAGGGATGTTTTCAGTATGGTTTGAAAGCATTAAAATGTGCATATTTAACTATTAAGTTTTGATATAGCAAGAGCATGTAATGATAATTGAATTATTTTTAAGTCTCTACAATATTAGTTCTAGACGTTCTTTATTTAAGGACATGAAATTTAATTTGAAGATATTATTAATTTAGTTTCGAGAAATATTGATGAAGCATGTAATGATTTAATTTTTTTATAAAAGATTTATTCTATTTTTAATTTATTATTAGATTGTACTGAATGATAATTTCTTTATTTCTCATACATACTAGTTCTTCAACACATTTTCAAGATTTTTTTTCTAGAATTTTTATATAAATTTTTTTATTTTAGAAATAATTTTAAGATTTTTTTATAATTTTTATATAGAACTAGAGCTAAATTAACAAAAAATTATAAAAATTGAGGAATAATATTTATAATAAAAATATTATTATACCAATTAAAAAAAATGCTACACCAACAAATAATTACAAAAGGTTTAGTAATTGTAATTTTTTTAATTAGGTGAATTTCCCCATTAATTTTACTGGATTCTTTTGTGAACTTTCGAAGTGATTTGACTAAGGACACCTAATAGTTAGGGTTTTATATATAGCCCAAGATTAAGAAAACCCTAGAAAGAGGGCAGTCTAAATTCTTAAAACATCCCCTTCCCGTCTTCAGCCGGAGGTGCTCCTCCGCCTTTACTATTTTCGTTTCTTCTTCCCATCTGTCTTTTTGGTTTCTTATAATAATTTGATAATTTTTGTTCTGTTTTTTGCATTGAAATGACAGGTAAGTCATGGTTAAGCATAACAACGTTGTGCCAAATGGGCACTTCAAAAAGCACTGGCAGAACTATGTGAAAACCTGGTTCAATCAGCCAGCAAGAAAGGCTAGAAGAAGGATTGGTGAGTTTTCATTTCTGGGTTGCCTTTCTTAAGAGCGATGATGTTTGTGTGAGTGGCTTAAATTTATGTAATTGAGGGTTTTGGGGACGTTTCCAGCAAGGCAAAAGAAGGCGGTAAGGATCTTTCCAAGACCAACTTCTGGACCTCTTCGCCCAATCGTCCATGGCCAAACTTTGAAGTACAACATGAAGTTGAGAGCTGGCAAGGGTTTCACTCTTGAAGAGCTTAAGGTATGACGTTCTATTTCTCATTTTCTTTCATACACTTTTTGGGGCTTATTTTTTAGATGTCTTTTTCTTGTACCAAAATTGATCTATCAGGGTTCAGGTTTTCTATTTTATTCTTATATAAACGCAGACTCTTAATGAATTTGGTTTTAATTGTTATATCGATTGAATGCTATGGTACTCTGCCTGTGATTGATAACCAAGTTTGGATATTAGTTAGCGACAATCAAGTTTAAAATTAAGAATCAAAATGAGAAAAAAAGGGCATAGATTTCTTTTGGGGCTTTTATAAATGTCTAGATGTTTTCTTATAGTTGATTTCATCAGATAATGTTGATTTACTTTGTATGTTCTTGTGTCTATTCAGGCTGCTGGTATTTCAAAGAAACTTGCACCTACCATTGGTATTGCAGTCGATCACCGTCGTAAGAACAAATCCCTTGAAGGTCTTCAGGCCAATGTTCAGAGGCTTAAGACTTACAAGGCCAAACTTGTTGTTTTCCCGAGACGAGCTCGCAAGTTTAAGGTGAATTTAAAGTTTCCTATTTGCTGTGAGAAATTGTTAAATCCTTGCTGTTGTTTCTTCTAATTGTTGTTTGTTCTGTGTGATGGTATAGGCTGGTGATTCTACTGCGGAGGAGCTTGCAACTGTAACCCAAGTCCAGGGATCATACATGCCTATTTCTCGCGAGAAGCCTTCCGTTGAGCTTGTGAAGGTCACAGAGGAGATGAAGTCATTCAAGGCCTATAACAAGCTCCGCGTGGAACGTACGAATGAACGACACATTGGTGCCCGATTGAAGAAAGCTGCTGAGGCTGAGAAGGAAGACAAGAAGTAAGGTTGCTTTCTTTGAGGACTATGTTTTGGTATTTGACTTGTTAAAGACATTAGTTTTTGTTTTCGGATTGTCAGGCAGCTTTAGTTATCTTTTCATATTTTGTTCAAAATCCTGTTTTTGAGCCATTTTTTTTATTGAGAAGTTTCTTCCAACTCCTTAACATGGTATCGGCGTTATGAAACTAAAAATGGTGGCAAGTTGTTTAATTTTGTTCTGATAACTTGGTTATGGCTATTTGGTTTATTGTTTTATTGCTGTACCTTATGCGGAAAGGTGATTGCATTAACCAATTGGTCAAATTCAATTTGAAATTATGCGTTCCTGTCATTCTTAAGTCGGAATTAAATAACAAAAATGTCACGAGATATCACTCCCCCGCGGCGATTAAACGGCCCGGAGGCTGCTGATAAATAACAAAATAGCTAGTCGAAAATGTAAAATATGATTTTGAGGGATTTGGAAAGTTGCTTCCTAATGTCGCCACTGCATCTGTACACTGATTAACCACCTTAAACGTGTGTTTTAACTGATAATGCTGAAGCTGATTAATCTGAGTCCTGCATTCATAAACCAAGGTATATAATAATGGGTTAGAGACACGTCAATTTTGATTTAGACTAATGACACTCGTAGCATTGATCTCTACAATTAAGCTAGAGATATTGGTCTCCTCAGCAAGTTTAAGGCCATACTAAAGCACCCAAAGTTCAGATTGTGCACGTTGCATAGGGATTGTGCCCATAAGCCTCAATAACCCAATCACCATCACTGTCTCTAATTTTCATACCAGCTCTAACTTAGCCAGGATTAGTGATGGCAGAGCCATCAATATTAGGCTTTAACTACCTCGGGTGGCGGTTGCCATTTAATCCTGATATTAACCTGAGGGGGTCCAGACATGGCAAAAATTCCACAGCCTTGCTCGTAGTTGGCTGGACTACTCGACTGTGGTCATTTTTGTTTTTTGATGATTCTTGCATTTTAAGGCAAGCAAGATTTGCCAAATAATAAAGGAGAAAAAGACTTTCCATGGCACTTTGTGAACATGATGCCAGGCTTTTGGAGCTAAGTTCCACGCCATCCATTCCTTAAAATTGAGATGATTCGATGGAGTGGTTAAGTTCGTAGGCGAAGCTGTTGACCACCACTGCTGCGAGCAATCCTTTAATACATGAGCAAATACTCCTGTTGTTCACAAAAATGGACATGTATGTAAATTTATACATAATTCAGGACAGATAGCAAAATTTTACCTATAAGATTTAAAGTAATATATAATACTATAATATAGGCATTAAAAAAAAATAAAATGACTATATATAAATTTAATGAATGAAAAATACATAAAATTACTAAATATTAGATTAAATATAAAATAACATTTTTAAAAAATAATATAAAGTAGACTTAAAAGATGAATTTAGACAAACCATATTTCAAATCGACATGAGTTTGAATAAACATAAAATTTATTAACAACATGCTTAATTCTAACTTGGATCTTGCCTATAGCACCTCTAATCGTGAGCTATGCTTGTTACTGTCGGCTCTAGTAACTCACAAATCTGTACTTTTCGAATCATATTTGGTTTCACTTCATAATGTCTACTGCACACAAAGAATTTTGTAATTAAAAAGTGACAGGTTTTGCTAAGTGCTGAAGCTAGAAATGAAGAGAAATAGACCTCAACCTCAGGTCGGCAGCTTTTCAATTTAGAAGTTCGTTTATATGATTGTTATATGCATACTCGCCTCACGATCTATGAGATGCTTTGTGAGCTTAAATTGCTTACGAGAGTAAGATCTTATCAACCCAAATTTCGTCAATCCTTAACGTTGTGGATTAAGAGTAAGGCAAACATTGTAACACATGTTATAATAACCACACTCCTAACAATGACACAATACTTATCATTCCTCTTTTCCTCTCATTCTCACCTATGGAACTCTTTCTTCTTCTTCCCTAATCCCAACTTGGTAGCAACAAAAATCTATATTTAATACACCTGTAATATAGTGGTTAAACTATAAGACACCATTTGGTCAAAATATAGCTTTTTTATTTACTTTTAATATAATTTATTGATTATATATACACTCATACAGATATATAAATGGATATTTTTTACCACCTAAAATCTAGATTAATAATTTATAACTTATAATTATGTTGATTTTAGCATGTGTTGATACCAATTCGCATTTTCTTAAAAGGGTTCAAAATGTGGATCGGAAGTAATCCGATCACTCTATTTATTTTTTTAAATTGAACCTTCGACGTAGTTTATATTTTTAATTTTTTATTTTAAACTTTTATTTTACTTAACTATTACATAACAATTAGCTAAGATTGTATAAAAAGAAGTAGTAAAATATTAAAACAAAATATACGAAATAATGTTAAATAATTACAATAGAAGATTTTCTCATTTTTATTTTGACGAATCACCGACAACCTTTTTTGTATTTTGGTTTTAATAGGACAAAGAAGTAAGAAGGTTGGGATTTATGAAAACAATTACAAAGCCCATTGTTTAGTGTTCAAACCCTAAGACTAGACGAGATGTTATCTGTCCGTGGGTGGGGTATGGGCTGCTGCAACCTCTGTCCTCCATACGGCTTACGTACCGATTATCAACAAATTTATCTCTCTTTTTAAGAATATATATACTTTTCTCACCCTCACTAATTTTTTTTTTAAATTAATCATAATTTTTTAAAATATGTTATAAATAAGGGAGAGTATAGAGAAATACCACAACAAAGACAACAGGCTATTATATTTTTCCAAAATCTATATCTATAAACATAAGAAATATAAATTATACACAATTTTATCTTATTGAACATTAAAGTTCTAATTTATGTCAAACTCTTTTATCCTAATGGACATCCACTTCTATAATAATAAAATATTTATAATACTCTCCTTTGGATGTTCACTGATAGATAATGTGCATTGTTAAAACCTTACTAAAATAAAAATTCCGTGAGAAAATAAATCTTAGGAATGAAAATTAATACATATATCTATAATACACATAATATGAACTTTACTAGAAAAATCTAATGGGACAAAACCTAATGGAAAAAGTGACAACACTATATAATATCTCATATTCTACGTATTCAATATTTAATATTAGCTTTTTCAAATTATTACTTGAATGAATTTGATAAATGCTTATATTATCAGTTTTTTGAAAGTTATAAGTGAGACATAATTTTGGGTAAATATATTTTGATCTCTTCAGGAGTTCAACAATAATTATAGTAAACTTTAAACATGATCCTTTTATACATGCGCATGTTAGATCATTATACAATCTTCTTTCAACTATTATTCACTGAGTCAAATTTATCACATATATTCAAATCATTTTAATTTTTATAAATAATTACTCAAACGTATAATACAATTTCCCAAGAATTTCTATATGTTTTCAGCATTCTAAATCCTTCAAGGATTATCATTAGATGCTTCTCAAATTTTCATGCAATGTCAAACAAATGAGATATATAAAAGTTTTTGCATCCATCATAAAAGAACATCTTTTCAAAATCAATGTCAGAACTTAGTGAAAAATTTCATATTTCTTAATTCATTTTTGCAAAACTACTCATTTTGTGCCCCCACTGGTTTTCTACCTTTAAACGTTTAGACTATTGGCCCATAAACTTCATGAATGTAATTATACTTGAAGTCGTCTTTCTATTTTAGTTAACTTATTCCATGTCTATATTTCTCAACAAATTTATTCAAGATCTTATTTTTCCTTATTATCTCAACAATATTATTCCATGCAAAACCGTTTTCAACAACTTTCTATTTCAATTTCATATTTTCTCATATTGACATAACTTATCAAGATCTATTTACTTTAATTATTTCCACATTCAATTTCAGGTACTTGAATCACTTCTGGAATTTTAATAATTAGTCATGTCTAAGGTCTCTTCTAGAGCACTTGACTCCAATATATGACCATTTTGATTTATTATTTTCTTTTACGAGAATTTTTATCTTTGGAACAAATCAATTTACCATGCTTCAGGCATGCAATACTTTCTATCTATTTTAACAGATTATCCAATTGAGACTTTGATTCAAATAAAAACACTAGTTGGTATATAACACTTAATTATTCTCATCAGGGCAATAAATGCATCTAGTAGTTAACTTGCAATAAAGTGAATTATTATTTTGAACTGTAGTTTAAATTACTTTCTACGAGGACCTAAATAATGATAATTCATTTCAAATTCACTTCATTTAAGTATTATTTCCCTCCCCTTAATATTGGGAAAACTATCAAAATTAAAGTTGTAATCATGCAATCATGTCATAATTGAATCTCCAATTCGATCAGAACATCTAATAACATAAGGAGACTCATAATTAATATGTTCCCAACTTTCTTTGAATACCCATTTTGTGCATTGTGGTGGAGCAAGTTGAACATACATCACACATTCAAAACTTTTAAATGGGTTGTATTTGGCTATTGGCCAAAAGTCAATTGTAATGAGAAGTATTTATCATAATTTATTGGCATGAGGCGAACAAATGCCGATTCATGTAAAATATCATATCCTTATACATATATACAAAAAAGTTTTGTTCTCAAAAGATATGGTTTAGCTACTCACTGAAGCCATTAAATTATTAATTCTACTAAACCATTTTATACACATAAACATTAGACTTTGTGATACTTACTTGTACCAAATATCTAGCATACAATTGTAATACCCAAAATTAGCCCGGGCCTATTACAAAGCCAACCGGCCCATTTGCAACCCAATTTACAATTACAAAACCCAATTTTTAAAGGCCCAAAAAGCCCAAATCTTGATTTCAGAATGCTAGGGTTTCTGAAACCCTAGCCCTTAGGGCGCCGCAACCCCCCATGTGCACACCACTCCTTCTGCCACCAACCACCACCCTCGCGAGTGCTCCTTCCACTTCCCACTGACACCAGCACGAGCCTCGGACACCTACAACGACAAGCAAACGTGCGCGACAAAAACAAGAAACGAAACAGAAAGCACAAGGGCAGAGAGCAACAGCGCGAAATAGAAAGAACAATAGAAAAATGAAAGGAATCTCTGTAAATCGGCTATAAAACGAAAGCAAACCAACGTTGTATGGGGTCGGGTTTTTCATTTTTCAGGATCTATCTTAAATCAAAAGAAAATTGCAAGGTTGATTCCACTCTTATTTGCTGTTATTATTTTGCTTTTATTTCTTCCTTATTTTACCGTTTTCGAAATCTTTAATAAACAAAGAAACAAAAAGCGAAAGGGAGGGGAAAACGAACCTGGTCCTGGGCGCCATTAGTCCTCGTGCGCGGCCGTGGTGTGTTGAACTGACTGGCCTGGGAAGTCCAACAGTCGGGCACAAGCGCAGAGAGGGAGGGAACATCCTCATTTTCTCTCTGGAAGAAACAGAGAGTGAAAGGGAAAACCAAATTTGGGGTTCAAGACCCATTTACAAAACGGCACCGTTTAGTGGGGGGTTTCCCCAGGCGCCGAAACGGCGTCACTTTGGGGAGACCCGTGCGACCCGACCCGCGTGGCAAGGGGACCCGCGTGTTCTTGCCTCGAATGGTCAAATTATTCGTTTGGTCCCCCTTCTTTGCGCCCCCATTTAATTGCGGCAGATTCCCTTTTTTTTTATTATTTAAATTTTGCCCCGAATTCCACATTCTATTTCGACTTCGTTCAGCATTAAACACAGCACACTAGGGGCTGGGTTATTTCCCAATCAGTCCCCACAACTCCTCGCGCATTCCAAAGAAGCCCTAATTTATTTTATTTTAAATTTCGGCCTTTGATTTTGCTTTTACCTTGATTTTGTCTTTTTAATACCCTTTGGTCAAATTCGCCATTTCAATCATGTATATTATTATTATTACTATTTTATTATTTTTATTATTATATTACTATTATTATTACTACTACATTTATATTAATATATTATATACTATGTATTACTACCATTACTATTATCATTATCATGTTGTATATATTTTATTACTCGTATATATTAACTTTATTATATTATTATTACTATATATATATTAGTATATTGTATATATATTGTGTATTATTATTATTTTGTATATATTTTGTATTATTATTATTATTATTATCATCATTATGTTTACTACTATTATCATTATTATTATATTGTACATATTTTGGCATTATCATTACTTTACTATTATTATTATATTATTATTATATATATTTTGTATCACTATTATTTTTATTATTATTACTATACTACTATTATTATTATTATTATTATTATTATTATTATTATTATTATTATTATTATATTTTACATTATTATTTTTATACTTACCATCCTCCCTATAGCTACTAACATTTTTAGTTTTTTTTATTTATTGTTATTATCTCAGTGTCATTTCTTGTTGTCTTTATTATTGCGTCTTTTATTATCATGCGTTGTTAGTCTCTCGTTTTCATCATTCCATGTGGATTGCCATTTTAAAATTGCAACCCGACACTTTATTTTAAATTCATAAAAGGGGTTTCATAAAGGCAATTCGTGAGTTTGGAAATTCAAAGAGATCGTGCCCAATCGTGCTGGGTGTGATTTTCTGTTTGACCGAATGAACGAATATCCTTTCAAAATCGCAATACATGTATTCGAAGAATTTTGGAGATGATCTTGAATTCAAAGACTTAGATTATCATGTCCAATCGTGCTGGATGTGAGACTCTATTCCTTCGAAACAAGAGAAGCTCGATATTCAATCAAGTTTTTTCTAAAAAATAAAAAAAAGGGCAAAAAATGAAATTCTGAAATCTTCCCAAACTTTTCGACATTAGGACATTGGTTAATCAATTTGGTACCAATTTTGGGCGTTGCGAGGGTGCTAATCCTTCCTCGCACGTAATCGACTCCCGAACCTATTTTCTCGAATATTCGTAGACCAAAAACATTGTTTTAGTAAATCAAAATGTTTTATTAAAACAAAGGTGATCCGATCACACCCAATAAAAGTTCGGTGGCGACTCCCGTTTTATCCATTTGCAAAACCCCAAGTCCGATTCTCGCCTTCTCAAAAAAGGATGGTTTCGACAACAATAATAATTGAAAGCCTGAGTAATAAATTGTCAAACATTAGCAAAATTTGTCTCAATTGCATAATCTAAAAATTTTGTTCTTAAACTAATCTCTCAAACGATAGATTGCGATTTAATAACTCACGTGTGATTATCTTGTAGATGCATCTATCAAAATCATATCATAACATCCCCTTGTTGGATAAATGGATCCATATTTCTTTAAAAAATGGGAACAAAGAACACCTGAGAAATCTTTAAAATGAAGAATCTCTAGATTCTTTAATAAATAACTATGTAAATTTTCATTTGTTGCATCATTATTGATCAGGATGGTTTAACCGATCATGCCAACTAATTAATATATTTGGTCTAGTTTACTATACATGTAATTAGTCATACCAATATAGAGTATAAACTAGAGAAAAATATAGATAATTTCACATAGAGAAAAATATAGATAATTTCACATACTAGCATTGTATCGAAGAATTCATAAATTATGTTTAAGTTATTAGGTATATTTAAATTGTCGTGGAATTATTGCGTTTAATTTGCTTGGATTTTTTATTTAATTACTTTTGTTAATTTACAATTATATTTTGTTATTTATAAATAAATTTGATTTAAAATTAATTTTTTTGTTTGAATTTATATTGTTAATTTGCAGATTTGAATTCAAATTTTTGTAGATTTGAAAATCCGAAAGATACTGATATTTAATTTGGATTTGGATAATAATACTCGCATACTTTGCTAATTCGGGTTTTCAAATATATTTACAGATTTAATTAATCCAAAAATGATAGATATCCAACCCGTTGTCATTCCTAATTTTTAACCTAATGGTAAACGGCCTTAATAATTAAGAATATAAATATAAATAATTTTAGTTTTAATAAAATAATATGGTTTTTTTAGTACATATTATAATTTATAAATGGAAAAAGAGAATGATGATAACAAAATTTTAACTTTAATTCATGATTTACGAATAAAAAAGTTTTAAGCACTACTTTCTTTTTTGGGTATACATTTAACCATGACTCGTTTTAAACTCTCAACAAATAATACTGATATGATCTGCTTCAAAATTATACGCTGACTACGTCATTTATATAAAAGGAAAATTTGAGATTCAGTCAGCAATACATTGCAGCTGATTTTGACAAAGAGATATAGAGCCAAAATTATGAACATCAGATTTTGGACTTCAGTCTGATGGTCCCATTCTTGATTTTACCCCCAAAATTCTTCATCAATATATTGACTTAAAACCTACTCCACTTATTGGCTCTCTCTCCATTGATATTTATTAACAGCAGCTGGAAAATCAATGATATTTCTTTTTCATTCCGGTTTTGGATAGCCAATGATAAAATATGTCCCCTCAAGGATATGAAAAAGAGTTACTCTGGTGGAAATGCTTGATGGATGTTGGATTTAAGTTACAACACTGACAATGTTTTTAACCTGATGGTGTTTATTGAAGTTGCTTATGTATCATAATATTTTTGTTATAGATATTTTAAAAGGAACAGTCTAATTTATTAATAAGATATAGTATCAGTATATTATATAAATCCCTTACGTAGTGCACTGGACTGTTTGTTTGTACTTGTTTGGGCGACAATGGAACATGGCTCAGTGGCCTAATCAGGCAAGGGCTCCCGCTCTCGTACCTATTAGTTAAGGGTATGTGAATGAAAAAAAAGGGAATATATTGCGGGTGACATTGAGGACTGAACATGTGGTTGCGAATGTGAAACCGATTGTTTGTAATCTTATGCAAAAAGAGATTTTTTTTTTTTGAGGAAAAGAAAAATCAAATGCAAGTAGCAAATCACGGGTCCGACACTCCAACTGGGTACTAGGAGTTAAAAAATGTCCTCAATCAAGCATGTGGTTTCTTCATTCCCTTCTCGTTCAAAATTCGTGCCATACAATATATAAATCGGAATATTATCCCTTGTTGGTAATGAAATCAGCATAAAAGTTGGGTCTAGATTTTGCAAAGTTGGAGGTTGTGAGTAATCTCACTTCATCAAAGTCAAGGCTCTAATAAATTATCAGGAAATATGCTAATTTGCATGATGGATACACCTCGCCTTCCTTTTGTCTGCACACTGCATGATGGATCTATAAATGAATCATTTGGATGAAGCTGGGAAAATGAACTAAGCTCTCTTTTAAGCAGGGAGGAAAGTAGCAAGTTCAGTGATGGGGAACTATAGTTTACCCAATCTCATTGTCCTGCTTCTGAACTTGGGAGCTTTGCTTGCTTCTTTTGCTTGTCCTGAATGTCCCCGTCCAACTCCTCCACCCAACTGTCCTCCAACTTTCCCACCCAAACATCCTCCCGTTGTGAAGCCCCCATTTCACCCCAAACCACCAAAACATCCGCCTCATCATCCTCCCAACCCTCCCGTCGTAAAGCCTCCTCATGTACCCAAACATCCTGTTGTTAATCCCCCACCACCTCACTATCCTAAACCCCCAGTCATTTCACCACCACCAAAGCCTCCCGTCTACCCCAGTCCTCCCATTGTGAAGCCGCCAGTTCCAAAGCCTCCTGTATACCCAAGTCCTCCCATTTTGAAGCCGCCAACACCAACCCCTCCTGTATACCCAAGTCCTCCCATTGTGAAACCGCCAACACCAAGGCCTCCTGTATACCCAAGTCCTCCCGTTGTGAAGCCACCTCCAGTGGAGACCCCTTGTCCACCACCACCACCTGTGCTATATCCACCACCCCCTGCACAGCAAACATGCCCCATTGACACTCTCAAGCTAGGCGCATGTGTTGATGTGTTAGGTGGCTTAGTGCACATTGGTATCGGCAGCAGCGCCAAGGACACATGTTGCCCAGTGCTTCAAGGGTTGCTAGACTTGGATGCTGCTATCTGTCTTTGTACCACAATCAAGGCCAAGCTTTTAAACATCAATATCATAATACCAATTGGCCTTCAGGTCCTCATCGACTGTGGCAAGACTCCACCTCCAGGATTCCAGTGTCCAGCATAAGGATAGTACCCCTTTTTGGACAATAACATCATGTTCATCTCATGACAAGAAGTTATAATTGTCGAAAATTTCGAGTTTCCCCGTAACGATATATTGAGGCATGACAAGATGTGCTGATGTCTTTCTTAGTAAGTAGTGTTCCAAGTTCCTAGGGAGGATTTGTGCTTCCAGTTTTCCATTATGTTTTTAATTTGATTTAATCACCACTTAGATTTGTGATGCTGTTTTCTCTTTCAATGTTATTTCGATGATACAACAAAGTTTCCAAAAATAGGCATTCTATAAAATCCCATGTTTAAAATTAAATTTCATATGTAAATGCCCTAAGGGCTCATTACTGTATGTGCCTGAAGGGGTTCTTTCAATTACACACGTCCCAACTCATGATGGTAAAATTTCAGTTTTTATCCTTTTACTATGTTCATATTTGGGATTTAGAACTTATATTTTAATTTAACATATTGTGATCTTTTACGTTTGCAATTATATTAGTTAGTCCAAATAGTTGATGTCTTTAATTATGTTGGTTAAAATGATATGAACTTTTAACACATTTCTAACCCACTTACACACAAAAAACCTATTTTTGGCATGATAAGTTGGGATGTGTATTTTTAAGAGAAATTCGGCCTCAACATCTTTACTGGAAAAATTAAGAATGTCAACTATTTCAATTAACTAATGATATTATAAAAATACATGAATCAAATTAAAGAATAAATTTTAAAATTTAAATTTAAATATAACAAAAAGACCATAACCATAATTTGACCTAAAATAAATTTTGCGTGATTTGATTTAATAAGAAGTTTGATGTATTTTTTTTTTAAATATTTTTAATTTAATTGATTCAAGTGATTAACTAGTTTGTATTAATAATGTCTTTTTAGTTAAAGTCTAAAATGTTATAATCCACGTGGCAGAAAACAATGGGAGGGGTACCAAAAAGGGCAGAAGAATTTTGTTCAAACAAGACAAGGTCAATTCATAATTTGCAGCAAGTCCTGGCCAAGTCACTTTTTAACCTACCTGACATTGTTATATCAATCGAGAGCTCAAGCTCAAAGCCCAAGACAATCGACAGGTTAGAAGGCCCAAATCCCACAAATACATATGAATAGATAACAAGAAGTTGTTAAAACCTAGCAATGACAGATGAGGATAGTCAGTTAACAGACTAAACAAAGAGGTTGAAGGCACAATCTTGAGGGGTCAAGGACAAATGCCCCGACTCATCATGTGTTAATCCCCACATATCTAAAAACAATCAAAGCATCAAAGACATCGCGATTACTCTACTATTTCTCCTATCTAACATTTAATACTAAAAAATATGACTAGGCTGAATTAAAAACATGATTGATGCAATATTAATACTAAAACAATTCAATTAGAATGCTTAAGCTTAAGGATTAATTTAAGGTCTAGACTATAATTTGGGGACATATAATTAATCCTATCCCTTATTCAAATCTCTTCACTTATTTATATCATATCCAATAATATTATCAGATAATCTTTTATCTTTTTTTATAAATTTGGAGTTGTATTCTAAAAAATAAAACAACTAGCAAAAGCCCAAATTATGAATATTAAAAAAAAAAAAAGCTCTCATATTAAAAAGATAAATAAAAAAAGAACAATTGAGAGTGGTATTAGCAAGCAAGGTAGGTAGAACTCATCGCTTAAAACCATTTTTATTCGATTCTTTCATTTAATTGAATTCCAACTTTTAGTTAATTCACCAAAAATGTTCACTTCATATCCGCTTCCTCAGATTGAGTTCTAAGAATCACTTGCTAATTGTGTAAGTGATTGTGATTTGTTCCGGTAAATGTTGTATATTTCATTTAATTACTTTTAAAATGTAATATTAATAAACTTTAAAAAAAATGAGGGCGAACTAAAAGATAAGGAGTACTTTGGTGCTGCAGCCTGCAGGTCGCCCATCTATATGCTGGATAAAATGTAATTTAGTTGATTCAGCTTAGCTTGTTAATATTCCACAGTGGCAGGGGCATTTTCCCAGGCAGCCAACTTTAGTTTTGCAATCCATTAGTTTGTTCCCATTTGTTAAATAAGCTTAAATTTTAAATATCTATGTTTCCAATCTTTTTTCTACTCTCAAATTATGATCTCTTTTTCCTTCGAAATATACATGTACATGTTTTGGTCTATAAAAGATTTCGGGCCGAGTTAAGCCAGTTGGTATAAACCAACCCATTTCCGAAATGTATATTGGTACAAATAAAGCCCAAAAACTAACAAGGACTAATTTGTAATTTTCTTCCTTCAACAAAAAAAATAGTTGAAAAGTTTTCATATACATGTTGGGATTATGTATTTGAGTTTATTATAATTGTATATAAATGTTAATTTTGCATACCTTTTCATTTCATCATACACATTAAACATTAATGTATTAATTTATTAGGCTTATTGTAGAAATAATTTGTATTTAGAAAAGAAAATGGGGAGAATGGGAATATTAAAGATGAAAAATAAAAAAAAAGAGGGCGAATCTTGCAACGGTTGCGTGACGAAATGTATATCATAAATATTGATGAACCCCAAAGCAAACTACTACTCATAATAACCTGATGGCCATGGCCATGGCCATGGATGGATGTATCTTCTCTCTCCATCCTCTCTTGCGCTGTACACTGCCATTTCCTGTCTTTTTGGACCATTTCTTCGTAGACAATTTAATTGTTTTATTTGATGTAATTTAAAAACTTGCAACCACATATATTAAAAAATCGAAAAACAAAGATGTGAGTGTAATTCTATGCTAAACCAACATTGGAAGTATTATAATATATCCTAACAACTGATCTCAAACTTTGCTCAACATATAGTATAGTGTAGTTAATGCATCTTGTACTCTTCATTGGTTTGTTGTGTTGACTAATAAAGTTTTCTTTATTTTTGTTTTTTATCTTCTTTGAAGGAATTTTTTATATAAATATTTATATATTTGATCTTCTCTAATTTTTTATTTCGTTATTTATTCGAGTCAATCCTCAACAATATCAATTAATTTTTGGTGCAACCAATCTGTGTAATAACAACCGTGGTTAAAAGAAAATGAGGTTATGAACTTGTATGAACAAGTTTGAAAGCAATATTAAACATAATATAGGGTGGTCCTTGGATGCACATATGCTTACGACAAAATGATAATCTTAAAAAAAGAAAAAGAAACCTAACAAGATTTGAATTGTTTTGTTACCCATGAAAAGAGTGGGTCAAAACTCGCAGTCGCAGGCATTGATGAATAAAGAGACATGCGAGAAAAGAAAGTTGTACATACTTAATTGATAAATGGTGAGGTGTTATATTGTATTGTATGTAATGTAGGACTGGAGTGGGATTTTTAGATGCATGCTTTTGGCAAACCCAGTGATGAAAATGAATCAATCAAATGCTTTCCCCACTCAATTTAAACATAAGGATGTGTGCTACATGCCCCATGTGCATCTCTCTTTCTTCAATGTTTTTAATATTAATAATACCTTCAAAGCATTCTATAAAAAAATAGATCCAATCAATAGTTTTAGTTTATTTGCTCCCAATATTATCTAAGAATTCCAGTTACAAAATTTTAAATTGAACCCACAGATTGCTTCCTTTTTCTAATTTTTTTTTATTTTTTAATAAAAATATTGACTGAAATTTTTAATTTTTAACATTGTTCATTTGGCAATTCATATGATAGTTCATGTGCACATCTATGCTAACATAATATCATTTATTGTATATGTCACGTTAACAAATAATACAAAAATTATAAAAATTAAAAATATAAAATTTTGAAATAATAGCATAGAGTTAATGTGGATTGTCATGTAAGTTGTCATATTTTAAAAAATTAACATTTTAGTTAGTATTCTCGTTAAGAAAACATAATTTTCACTCTTTTTTAAAAAGTTGATAGTCAAATTTGATTCTTTTTAAAAAATTGAGAATGAAATTTAACTAAAAAAATTAAATTAATAAAAAAATATAAACATTAAAAACCAAATTTGAGAAGTAGAACTATTATTTATAAATGAATGAGATTTAAAATAAAAATCATCAACCGGAGAGATTGAAATAGATGGGCCAATGGTACAGAGAGACTTAAATTTAAAATCTTATAATTAAAAGGGATTAAAGTTAATGGGTGAGGGTAGGTAGCTACGTATAGGGTTTAAGGTTAATTTAGAGAACAAAAAATAAAGTGGTAAAAGGAAAAGTAAAATCTGAAATTTTCTAGTATAGAGGCACATCAAACTTGGGATCTAAAAGCATTTTGTTGAAAACTTGGAACACTGATCAACTTATTTTGATACAAGAAGAGTAATATGAGTAAAGGAGAGATTCATTTAACTAAATTGGTTTGGTACATTTAACAATCCAATTATGTTGATGGCATGAGTAAAAAGTAGAATGTTTCTGAAAATTTTATATAAAAACGGGTAAACTATTTAATTCCTCAATTTTCTATTAGCAAAAAGAAAAGGGAAGCTATACTTTTGCAGAGTGCAGCAAATGTTGTGGCTGAAAAAGGTGAATCTGAGGATGGGAAGCGTGAGAAAGGCAAAGCTAAAAGTGGAGAATATACATACATCAAAATCAACAACAAAATAAAATAAAAAACTATGGCGTCAATCTGTAGGTAGGACAGGTTATTCTTTTAACATCCTAAGTGTCGCGATCCGTACGATAATGATCCAACAATCCTAATTTTATACAATTTCATTTATTATAACTTTATCCCATAACTTTTTTGGGCCTCTTCTAATCTTGAGTTCACGACATGAAGCTATGTAATCATTGTTATTTTAGGATTTGGATTGAGATAAATGATAATCATTTTGATTCCATATAAAAAATTCAAATTTTCACAAATTATTATGTCTCAAGACTCCTTGATTTGGTTTGAGCTCTTTCATAGTTTGGTTTTGGGAAAATTTTGATTTAGGGGTTTTGGTTTGTGTGAATTGCTCTCTCCATTTCTCAAAATGGATTGTGCTTTGGTGTTTACAGGTTTTTAAAGTTAATGGTCTTTTATGAACTTTAGTCGAATTTGGAGGTGGGAGGTCATCGCTTAGCCTCAACTACGGCTTTTGTCAATTTGTTTGACACACAAATCAAAAGGGTTTGTTGTATGATTTATGCTTTGTTATGGACGTTGGAATCTAGTGTTTTAGTGTAATTTTTCGTCATATGTAATACTAATTTTTCGAATAGATCGTTTTAATAAAATTCCATCATTCGCATTAATATCTTTTGTATTTGTCCTCAACAATTTTTTGCACACAAAACAAAATAAATAAGCAAATATTAGATCATTGATTACCTAATATTAAGTTGCATTATGTGGTCGGACCATAATGCAAGAAGACAACAATTGAGCAAATTGATTAAAATACTATTATGTCGTCTATTAAGTCCAAGTGGAAGATACCTTGTCTTGGGTATCGGAGCAAATAACTTCCAAAAGATAGAGACATAGATGTAATTGTTTGGACTAACAATACATCGAACTGGACCCAAGCAGAATAAATCCTAGATTCATTTATGATTTTATTCATTTCTGACATTCATACTGTGACTTACCTCAATATTGAGTAAGTGACAGGCTATGTGTGCGTAACTCGTATACTTTGATGTATTGAAAGCTTAAGTTCAATTGGTTATAGAGCCGACAACTGGTATATTGGGTATACGATTTCCATATGACATAACTTCACTTATGATAGTGGAATTCATAGCCCAAGTAAAGGGTAAATGGTATTATCTCATTAGCATTACATGACAAATGAAAAATTAACATAGTTATAATTCATTTGTAATGATTTAATTACTACATATTAGTAATTGACTTTTCCACGAAGGAAAATGTAATGGTTACTATGAGATAAAATAGGATCGGGTTGGGTGAACAAATCTAACCCAAAGAGATTAAGGATATCCTACTAGGGTAATACATATATGACAAGGCTATTGGATGAGCATTTGATAAGTAGCTTTTGTGATGGTATATAATAGGGAGAGCTTAGTCATGGTACTTTAGTGGAATGACTCCATGACTAAATAATCTTGTAATTACTAGACGAAAAATTGAAACTTAATTACAAATTATTTGAGCCCTAATTATATATGTTCAGTCAGGCTCTCTGCTAGCTCGGTATAACTTTGATGGCTTGCATTTAAATTGATGAGATAAAAAAATGAAAATGACAAATTAGAGAAATATATTGCATGTGCCACTATTATCAATGAATGCATTTTATCGTTGTGAGCAAGAGATGAGAGATTAGATTTTTTTTAAAAATTATTATTTAATTGATTGTCATTAAATAATTAAAATTCGAAGTGAAAATTAAATTAATTAGTCATCGCAGTTTTATTGAACAAGAAAATTAAATTTATTTACTAAGGTTCTGGTACGATAAAATTGTCATGACTTTAATGGAATTTAAATTAGGTTGAGAAAATAATTTAATTGAGTGAATTAATTAAATTTATTTTAAATAAATAATATTTTGGGAATAGAAAGCAAGTTATTGAGTTGGCAAAATTATATATGTTGGTTTAAAAACTAGATAACACATATAATTGAACACGATATAATAAAAGACCCAATAAGCCCAGAATACATAGGATAGGCGACACACAAAATTCCCAAAAGGGGTGTGTGCTGTTCACCCCTAATAATCCTAGTAGGACTATATGTTTTCTCTATAAATAGAGACCATTGGCTAGGTCAAATTGGCACCATACTAAGTGTCAACACTCTGTCAAATTTGAATAAGATATATTCTTCCAAATAAATTCTAATTTTGAAGAAGTGTTTTTGTTTTTTTAGATTTCTAGCCTTTGAGAGTTATCAATATTCCCACTGAATATCAATAGAAAGTTTTCATAGTGTTCATCGGTTAATGAATTAAAGTATACGAGTCATGCATACATAGTCCGTCATCCACTTAGGATTTAGGTATGCCTCACTATGAATGTAACAAGTGAATAAAATAATAAACGGATTCATTATCTATTCTGCTTGGATCCAGTTCGATGTATTGTCAGTCCAGCCAGTCACATCTATGTCTCTATCTTCTTGGAGTCATCTGCTCCGATGCCCAAGGCAAAACATCTCCCTAATTGGACTTGATAGACGACATATTGGTCTTTAAATCGGTTTGCTCATTTATTATTAGACTAAGGACACGTTTAGGTTCGTCTACTAATATAAGTTGTCTTTCTGTATTACAATTCAACAACGTAATACCGTTTAATATTAGTTTAAACATTAGACAACCAGTGAGCAACAT
Source organism: Gossypium bickii (assembly GCA_025503065.1). Classification (NCBI taxonomy): domain Eukaryota; kingdom Viridiplantae; phylum Streptophyta; class Magnoliopsida; order Malvales; family Malvaceae; genus Gossypium; species Gossypium bickii. Next base: position 24,485,099 of record CP106711.1, on the reverse strand, counting down.
TTGCTTTTATTTGCTTTGCGTGCAAAAACCACATGAGGATAATCATACAAACTATATTAATGTAATCAATGAATTTGTTTTATTAATCAATCTGTTCGAAAAAGTTAAAAGTTTACAAATTAATATACTACACTCAGGGTACCAAATCCAACAGAGATTACTAAAGCCCAAGTAAGTCACATGAACCTAGCGATATGTCTGCTTTAATATACCAACATTGTTAGCATATTATTAAAAATGATGTCATTTATGCTTGGGGGTTTCAGCGAAGAAAATTCCTTGGCTAGTTGCAACTACACTTTTATTAGCCATATCTTAAAAGCCTATTCCTAAACAAATATCCTAGTTTTGATTGATTAGTTTATACAATATAGTATTGTTGAGGGGGGTCGACTCCTTTGGGAGAAATCTCCAAAGTGTCGTCCATCGGGCATTCAATTAGGCTCTAAGTAATTGAATATATTGTCTCAAGCTAAGGATGGTCTAAGTTTTGTCTCCCAACTCCGTGTAGAGCCCCTTGGGTTCACAGAATGGGAGCACCTTGGTTAGTGGAGAGAGTATGTACTTGAAGTATGTATAGATAATTAATTGTGAAGAATGCACGCATACTGAATATAACCACCAACCAAGGAGTAAGTAGCCTTTTCAAGGAGACATAGGTGCTTCCACTCTATGAACCCTCGGGTTCTCCATAGATTCGGGAGACAAAACTCGGACCATACCAGACCTGGGACAATACTTTCGATTGTTGAGGGCCTAATCGACTACCCAATGAACGACACTTCGGAAACTTCTCCCAAAGGACTCAGCCCCCTCAACAAATATATAACATAATCTCTAAAGTTTTGACCAATCATTTGAAGATTATTTTACCTGTTCGTGTGAGTAAGAACCATAGTCTATTTGTTCATAATTGTTTGATAACAAATATATAATGTTGGTGTTGCTTATGAATTTTCAAGGTTTTTCTATCAAAATATGTCAACCAAACATGGAAAGTTACATTGGTCTACCAAATGCAAGCTAAGTTGCAACTAAAGTTATATCTGGCCCATGTAATTGGCACTAACAGGGCCAATGAGATCACATTACCATCCTTATTTATGCCCAAGGATATGTGGTGGTCGTGGTTTGCCCTAGAAAAATTAGGTAAATGTGAGTCTTCTTATATTCTACTAGAATTTCCAATACCTAGTTTCCAACCCACCCAATCTATAATCAACTTTGGTGTCCCAAACATTCTTTCAAGTTAAAAAAGGATTCTTGGCCAAATATGCTTCTTGATAGGAATCCTCGCCCATGTTTGCTTAGCTCCTTTAACTGTACACACCTCTCAGCATTGTAGCCAACTAGTGTCCTTTTTGATTTTGCTATGTCTCCACTAGTAGCTACTAATAATCTTGGTAGTCTCAACTGTAAAGGACTTAAGTAATTGAAAATAATCTATAGAAATAAGTAGGGATGACTTGTGAAATTGCCTTAATAAAGATTTCCTTACCCCTACTAGATAGGTTTCTAATGCTCCAAGTTATGATTTTAGCTCTCAGCTTATACAATAGTATATGAAAAGTTCTTCTTGTGTTCCTTTCTACTATGGTTGGTAAGTCTAAGCATTTCTTAAGAGCATTGGTTTGTTGAACCTCTAGTTTCCTTTTGACATTAACTTCAGCCCTTAGTGTTGTATTAGAACTAAAAAAGACCTCAAATTTATCAAAATCAACTTGTTGATCTAAACAAATTGTATAAGACTAAATAATCCTTTTAATTCTTGTTGCCCTTACTAAAGTAACATCTTCGAAAATAACACTATCATTAGCAAAAAATTAGATGTGTCGCACAGTCCATTCTTCCTTACTTGTATACCTTAAATTCTTTTATCCCCGACGTTTTTTTTAATAATGCAAAAAAAAAAATCTTTACTACAAAATAAAAATAGAAATGATGAAATTGGATCTCTTTGGCGAAGACTTTTCCCTAACTGAAAGCTATTGGTACGATATCCATTAACCACCACAGTTAAGATACTAAGGTGACACATCTCATAGCGAATCTAACCTAGTTGTTTGCAAAACCTTTTTGTGCATGTTATGCTATTCAAAAATCTCCATTCTATTGGGTTAGCGCAAATAAACCATCCCCCTTTCTTTGTTTTTCATAGCATGCATCATTTCAAAAGCCACTAACACATTATCAAAGATTAGTTGTCATGATATAAAAGCACTTTACACCTCGATAATACAATCACAGATGGCATACCTTAGTCTATTAACCAAAACCTTTGAAATTATTTTTTATAAAACATTATAAAGATTTATAGGATGAAATTGGCTAATAAACTTAGGATTCTTGATCTTAGGCTTAAGAACAATATTTATAGAGTAAATGTCAGGCAAATCCCTTCCTTCATTAAACACTGCCAAGCAAAAATTTATAACCCCACTTTCAACTAAATGTCGGTAATGACGATATATCTCAAAGAAAAGAGAAATAAAATATAGAACACAAAGATTTTACGTGGAAACCCTTTCGGGAAAAAAACCACGGGCAGAGGAGAAGAAAATTCACTATGTCGAATTCGAATTAATTACAAGAAGAATAGACTATGTCCATTTATAGGCTTGTAAAGTCATATTCTAATATGAGTGTAGTAAGATTGAAACACTTTATTCTATTCAATATCAAATAGATGGAGTTTAATAAGGTTTAAAAAACCTTATTCTAAAATAAAATAAAAGAAGTGTAGTTCTATAGGGATTTTTCTTTTCTTTTATTTTACCACTGTATTTTATTTAAATAAGGATTCAGATCACTTAATTCTAACAATCTCCACCTTGACACGAATTCTCAATGAACAAGTTCTTCATCGCGAACTCTTAACGAACAAGTTCTCCACCTCTTCCATAAAACCCCTTAAGGGTTTAATTTCAACAATGAACACCAACCAAGTCTAAGCAATGCTCAATCTTGGTTATAGGAAGTGACTTAGTCATCATATCTGCAGGATTTTTATGAATACTAATTTTGTTCACAACAATATCACCACGAGCAATAATATCACGAATAAAATGATACCGAACATCAATGTGTTTTGTTCTCTCATGAAACATTTGATCTTTTGTAAGGAAGATTGTAACACCCCTAACCCGTATCCATCGTCAGACTAGGGTTAAAGGCGTTACTGGACAGATCGAAAATTTAATCAGATAATTCATCAAGTATCACATCGAAAACAATCATAGTGTCTCTTATTGCGGTCAACGAGACCTAAAACATGCTTATAAACCGGGTCAAGACTAAATCGAAACACATACAGAAATTCTCAAAAAATTTAAAACTTTTCTAGGTTTTAGGGGTTACACACCCGTGTGGGCAGGCCGTGTACCTCCCACGACTGCTAGACACACCCGTGTGTCCTCCCCGTGGTCGAAACTGATTTTTCTTCCACGGCCACTAAGCACGCCCGTGTACTCTGGCCGTGGTCGATCCTGCCAAAAATCACATGGCTACTAGGCAGCAGGCACATCCGTGTGCCAAGGCCGTGTACTCTTATGCTAGCTATTGACTTAGCCCCACGGTCACTAGGCACGCCCGTGTGCCACAACCATGTGACATTATAGGCCATTTTCAAGGCCAAAATGCCACCCACTTGGGTCTTACCTACAAGCAATATTTACCAACACATTTTATGCATACTAGATAACCAAAATAACCATTCAATCCAGACATTCAATATCCATTTCAACCATGCCAACTTCTAAGACCAAGACATATGTATATCAAGTATAATTCATCTAAATGCTTACCCAAAAACTTGACCAATTCATGTGCTTCAACCATACCAAGGTATACTTCATATATCACATTCATTTAAACATAGTACCAACATATAACTAGCCAAATCACATGGCTAAATTCACTTTATTTACAAATACAAAAGACTAGCTTATACATGCCATATCTAGCAAAATATATATCCCAAAATGTACCAAAAACAAGTTGAACAGTGTGATGACGATCCTTGACGGTCCCGAGCCTTCAATATCTTTGACGACCTATAAAACAGAGAAAACGCGCACACGGAGTAAACTTTCCAAAAGCTTAGTAAGTCATAATACAAACAAACTTAGCATAGAAGACACATATACTCAGATACATTGGCACATCTAAATCATTTAGCAAATTATCACATATATACTTTGGTCCATGTACTTGGCCATATTTGCCACATTCATCAATTTAAAAGTCTCATATATATACAAAGCCCTTTCATGCTTACTATTACATCTCATATTGTTATCCAAATATATATAATCATCATAGTAAGATCACAGAGGAACTTACCTTATATACACACTTAATGTATGAATCAACGTACCTGAAACGGATTCACTATTTACATGGCCATTTCGTATCATAGGCTTGCCCGTTGAACCGTAAAGAATCTAATAGGATACTCAGAAAGGCAGAATAGTCGTACAATGCCAACGTCCCAGACGAGGTCTTACATGTAATCGGATATCGATGCCACTGTCCCAAACAGGGTCTTACACGAATCAATACGATGCCAATGTCCCAGACATGGTCTTACACGTAAAGATCATATCGATGCCAACGTCCCAGACGAGTACACGAAATCACAAATCAATGTCAACGTCCTAGACATGGTCTTACATGATAAAACAGAACAGATACCTATGTCATGACATAGCTAATCCTATCTATTCCTAATTTCATACGAGACTTTTCGGAGATTGACACTAAGTAATCCTTATCTCGGAATTCATGAACAGATTATATCATGAGTATTCATTTATAACAATAGTCATAAGAACATACATAATTCAATACAAATACATTTATTTGCATAATGGCTTACCTTGGATTCGATTTAACAGAAACAAAAACGGCTACTCGATTACTTTCATTTTCCCGTGATCTAAGTCCGTTTTCCTCAGTTCTTGATCTATACATATTCAGAATTAACTCTTTTATTCACTAACTTATTCAATTAAATCCAAGGACACACATTTAGGGCCATTTGCAAATTAACCCTCATATTTGCACAATTTATCAATTTAGTCCATTTTTCTCAAAACATCAAATTCACAAAATCATTACATACTCATGCTTAGCCGAATGTTCATACATCACATACAAGCCCATATTTTCCATCAAATTTGCAATTTAGTCCTCAAAAATAATATTTTCTCAATTTAGCCCTAATTAGCTAAATTCATAAAAAATTCAAGAAGAAAATATGTTCATCTAGCTCAAATCTTTCATTTAACACCATAAATCATCACAAAGCTCAACATATCATCAATGACACATTTTATAAACAATATCAATTCATCAAATTGAGGCATTTGCTTGATCGTAGACTAAGCAACAATCTCAAAAACATAAAAATAATCAAAAACCAAAACAAAAACATACCTTAATTTGCAATAGAAAGGCCGAATACCCTAGCTAGATTTATTTCTTTGCTTTCCTTGCTTGTTTTGGTCAAATGAAGAGAAATAAAAGATGAACACTTCATCTTTTTGTTTCATTAATTTAATGCTAGCAATTCATTTACCAAAATAGCCTTCATTCATACATTTATAACATATAATTTACAAGGTCATTCATGACTTTAGCCATCTACTAAACATGATAATGGCTTATTTGCCATATAAGGCCTCCACCTTTACAAAGCCACAATACATTGATACCTTAACAAATAGCAAGCAACTTTCACATTTAATGCAATTCAATCATTTTGTTAAATTAAACACACAAACGGACAAATTAACTTATGAAAATTTAACACATACTTAAACACCCATCAATGACACAGAAAATAATATTAAAATATTATACAGACTCGAATTTGTGGTCCAGGAAACCCTTTGTTAGACTAGGGTATAAACGATTTATTACAAAGATGGCACTCGATTGTCACAAAATCATCTTGATTTGAAGGTCTTCATTGAGCTTACTAAAGAGTCCCTTCAACCAAATAGCTTCTTTACAAACCTCAGTAATCCCCATGTACTCAGCTTTAGTGGTAGACAAAGCGACTGTAGTTTGCAAAGTAGCTTTCCAACTGATTGCATAATCTCCTATTGTAAAGACATAACCAGTGAGAGATCTTCTTCTATCAAGGTCTTTAGCAAAATCAGCATCAACATACCCAATGACTCCATCTCTAGTTCTTCTAAACTGTAAGCAAACGTCAGTAGGACCTCGTAAGTATCTTAAAATCCACTGAACTGATTTCCAATGTTCTTTACCAGGATTCGTCATGTATCTGCTAACTGCACTGACTGCATATGATAAATTTGGACGTGAACAAACCACAGCATACATGAGAGATCCCACTGCACTAGAGAATGGAACATGTGACATGTATTCAATCTCATCATCTGATTATGGAGACAATGTCGATGAAAGTCTGAAATGAGTTGCTAAACGAGTACTAATAGGCTTAGCACTCTACATATTGAACCTGCAAAGAATTTTCTTAATGTACCCCTTCTGACTTAGGTATAATTTACTTATTTTTCTATCTCTGAGAATCTCCATACCAAGTATCTTCTTTGCTGGTTCCAAATATTTCATCTCAAATTCTTCTTTACTTGGGCTTTGACCTTTCTTATCTCTCCTTTATCTTTTGCTGCTATCGACATGTCATCAACATAAAGAAGTAGATACACAAAAGAACCATTACTGTTTTTCTTAAAGTAAACACAATTGTCAAAGTTATTTCTTTTGAAATCATGAGAAGTCATAAAGGAATCAAACCTCTTGTACTACTGTCTTGGTGACTATTTTAAACCGTAAAGGGACTTTTTCAGTAGCAAACATAGTCTTCTTTTTTTAAGATTGTAAAACCCTTTGGTTGTTGCATGTAAATATCCTCCTCAAGTTCTCCATGCAAAAATACAGTTTTTACATCTAATTGATCAAGCTCCAAATCATGCACGGCCACAATACCAAGCAAAACTCGAATCGAACTATGCTTCACAACTGGGGAGAACACATCTATGAAGTCCACTCTTGGAATTTGACTGTAACCCTTTGCAACAAACATTGCTTTATATCTAGGTTCTTTAACTCTTGGAGTCTCTTCTTTCTTTTTAAACACCCATTTACAGCGAACAACCTTTTTACCTTTAGGAAGTTTCACAAGATCCCATGTTTTATTTTTGTGGAGTGATTTCATCTCCTCTTGCATAGCAAACATCCATTTTTCTGAGTCTTCACAGCTAATCGCCTCAGAATAATTAGATGGCCCTTGGTTTGCATCTATATCTTCAGCCACATTTAAAGCATAAGTAGCTAGATCAGCCTTAGCATACTTCTTTGGAGGTTTAATTTCTCTTTTAGTTCTATTTTTGGTGATAGAGTATTGTGGTGAAGTAGTAACTCAATTCTCGATTTTTGTACTAGCTTGAGGAGTCTACTCTGTATTAATTTGAGACTCCACCTACTTTTAATTTTCTTTATTGGAAGAGTCTTTAAGAGATACGTTAGGTAGCATAGCAGTTTTATGAAAAACAACATCTCTGCTAATCACAACTTTTCTATTTTCAGGACACCATAACTTATACTCTTTTACACCAGTTTTATAACCAAGAAAGACACATTTAATGTATCTCAGTTCCAATTTTCCATTATCAACATGAGCATACGCAGGATACCCAAAGATCTTTAAATCAGAATAATTAGTAGAATTACCAGACCATACCTCTTGTGGAGTCTATTTCTCAATGGCAACGGATGGAGATCGATTGATCGAAAAACATGCAGTAGAGGCTCCTTATGCTCAAAACAACTTTGGTAAGTTGGCATTTGACAACATACATTGAACCTTCACCATGATCGTTCTGTTCATTCGTTCTTGAAGCCATTTTGCTGTAGAGTATGATGAACTATTAAGTCATTGTCTGTGCGGAGGTATTTTATTTGTTTTCCCATCTGTTTTTCAATCATAATTTCCCAAGACTTAAATACAGAAAACACATTACTTTTCTGCTTCAAGAAGTCATCTTTTGCTCAATTCTGCCATGCCATTCTCACTCATATGCCCTAGGCGCATAGGCCAAAGTTTAGTAATATCATCATCTGACAAGGAAGAGGAAGCGACAGTTACATCACCAGTAGCAGTAGAACCTTGCAAAACATATAACTTGGCAATCTTTCTCTGCCTTTTCATCACGACTGGGAACTTTTGGAAATATTCAAAACCCCACTTTTAGTTGTGTATTTGTACCCTTTTGAATCAATAGTACTTAAAGAAATTAAATTTTTCTTCAATTCTGGAACATGTCGTACGTCACTAAATATTCTGACAACTCCATCAAACATCCTAACTTTAATTGTTCCAACACTTGTGATTTTACACGAAGCATTATTTCCCATCAAAACAACACCTTCAGACACTATTTCGTAAGTTGTAAACTAATCCCGATTGAGACTCATTTGGAAGGTGCAATCCTAATTAAGGATCCACTCATCGTTCACTTTAGAATTGTTGACAGGAGCGACTAGAAGTTCACCACCACTGTAGTCTTCTACAACATCAACTTCACCGAAATTTTCTGATTGTTTTCCCTTTTGATTCACAGCCTCTCTTTTAATCTTGTCTTGTAGCTTATAGCACTCAGATTTAATGTGCCCTTTTTTCTTGCAAAAGTTACAAGTTTTACCTCTATTTGAAGACTTCGATCTACCCTTAGATTTACTGCGAGGATTCTGTTCCTGTGTCTTTCCACGATCATCATCAGCATTTCGATCTTGTCTCCCACGAACAATGAGATCCTCTCCCCGAGAGTCGAGTTTAACCACAAGATGCTTCATCTTATTATACGAAGTTAAAAAATTATAAACCTCATCAACTGTGAGAGACTCGCGGCTATATAAAATCGTGTCTCTAAAGGTTGAATAAGACAGGGGCAACAAACAAAGTAGAATTAACCGTAGATCTTCCTTATCATACTGAGCCTTCATGGCCTCCAAGTTTGAGAGAATTTCTTTAAACACTGTTAAGTGTTCATGTACAGATGTACCTTCCTCCAAACGATGAGCATAAATATGCTGTTTCATATGCAACTTGCTTGTTAGAATTTTCGACATACATATTTGTTCCAGCCTCTTCCATAATGCAACAGCGGTCTTCTCCTTCATCATATCCTGTAAAATTTCGTTAGACAAATACAGAGGTAACTGTGTTAACGCATTTCGATCATTGCGCTTCTTCTCTTCCTCCATCAATGTCGAAAGCATCTTATCTACCCTTAGCAGAGCTTCCTCTAAGTTCATCTGTGCAAGAACTGCATGCATCTTTATCTGCCACAACGCGAATCTGGTGTTGCGATCCAACAGTGAAATTTCATACTTCAAAGACACCATTACCATGATCGAGATGAACAACCCGGAAGCTCTGATACCAATTTGTAAAAATAAAATAGAATGTTAGTAATGACAATATATCACAAAGAAAAGAGAAATAAAATAAAGAACATATAGATTTTACGTGGAAACTCTTTCAGGAAAAAAAACTACAGACAGAGGAGAAGAAAATTCACTATGTCGAATTCGAATTAATTACAAGAGGAATAGACTATGTCTATTTATGGCTTGTAAAGCCATATTCTAATATGAGTGTAGTAAGATTGAAACACCTTATTCTAATCAATATCAAATAGATGGAGTTTAATAAGGTTTAAAAAACCTTATTCTAAAAAAAAAAAAAGTGTAGTTCTATAGAGATTTTTATTTTATTTTATTTTACCACTGTATTTCATTTAAATAAGGATTTGGGTCACTTAATTCTAACAGTTTTAAAAAAGCATTGTAGGCATAATGTCGAGTCCAAGAGGTTTTGGTGGGATGCATATTTTTAAGGCAGCCACCACCTCGTCTTCTTATGAGGATGAAGTCAAGTAGTTATCCATTTCTTCGATTACTTTACTTGATACTCCATCTAGAACTTATGTAGAACTAGACTATCCTTGCGAGGTGAACAAATTTTGAAAATAGTCTAGAGCAATTTGCATAAATTCTTCATCTTCAAAATCTTTGATCATGTTATTATGTTGATGCTTTGTAGTGTATCTGTATAATTGAACCAAAATTAAATCTTCATCTATATATTAAATAAAAATTAAATTTATATTTATACAATTGCACCAAAATAAAATTTTAAAATCACATTCTAGATCAAATCAAAATTTAATGTAATTTTAAGATTTATTTGAAATTTTGTTGTTTCCATATTTATTATTAATATTCATTACAGTTAATTAAAACAATATTTTGTTACATTTAATTTTAAGGCAAAACAAAAGACTTTGGTCCGTACGTCCCCTTCCCAATTCCGACCACTAATTTTGGAACAAAAAACACATACAATTTGACCCCATTCTGACTTCTTCCGACCTCCGTTGCCTCCCTCTCCTCCTTCTCCCCGTCATTTTCCTTCTCTACGCTACTATCACTTATTTTAATTATATTATATGGTCCTGGTTTAATGTCTTTTCGATTTATTGTCGCCATTTCCATTTGTTGAGCTAAACTATTATATATTGGCCTCTCTTGGATCTCATTCATTCAGCTTTAAAATATAAATTCTTCTAAATGCATAATTAATAAATTCACGTACGTCCACCGTCTGTCCCTCCTTCCCTCCATTCTCTCTTAAAGACTTATGAGCTTGTTTTTCAGGGTATTTTCTTTTTTGTGTTTGATTCATCAATGGCTTACCAGTACCAGCCATGTTTTTTCCTCCTCCTTTTTCTGCTGTTTTCTGTCAATGCGTCTGTTCTAGCATTTCGGCAAAGACCCAAGATCAGCGCCGTTGATCTGGCGGCGCTGTCAGCCATCAAAGACAGTCTGACAGACATTCCAGGCTCAAGATTCTTCTCCACTTGGGACTTCACCGCACCAGACCCTTGCTCCTCATTCACCGGTGTCACCTGCGGTTTCAACGACCGAGTCACCATTCTGTCGCTCGGCACTGGCCTTTCCGACTCCCCTGGCCTCGCTGGCTCCCTCTCCCCTGCTCTTTCCAACCTTACCCAGCTAACCCAACTCGTCCTCTTCCCTGGTCTCGTCACCGGTCCCATCCCTCCCCAACTGGGTCAACTCAGTAGTCTTCGAGTCATTTCCTTGACCAACAACCGCTTAACAGGACCCATACCACCCTCCTTTTCTACTCTCCCCTTCTTGCACACTCTGGATCTGAGTTCAAACCGGCTCACCGGGTCCATCCCGCCGGGCCTCACGAAGCTTCCATCTTTAAAAGTTATGGTGTTGAGCTGGAACGAGTTAACAGGGGAGTTACCCAGAACAGTGTCGGCGCAGTTATTACACTTGGATTTGAAGAAGAACAAGATCAGCGGACCGTTGCCAAGGTTACCGTCAACTGTCCGTTACTTGTCAGTGTCGGAGAACTGGATGTGGGGCCCACTCAAGGCCCTGGAATCGCTATCCGAGTTAGTGTACCTGGACGTTAGCATGAACCAATTCAGTGGGCCCATCCCGTCTTCACTCTTCTTAAACCCCTCCCTCACTTCACTGTTTTTGCAACGGAACAATTTATCGGGTGGCCTCCCATCATCAATCAAGATGGACCCCACCTTCCAATCCTACGGCGGCCAGGGATCCATCGTGGACTTGAGCCATAACTTCATCACGGGGGATATAACCCCCTTCTTGGCTGGGGTGGAGACTCTCTTCTTGAACAATAACCATCTCACTGGGTCTGTACCTGAGGAGTACGTGAAAAGCGTGTACGACGGCACCACCAAAACTTTGTATTTGCAGCATAACTATCTATCCGGATTCCCATTACCTCAAGGTTCCACTCTGCCTGATACCGTCTCCTTGTGCTTGTCCTATAATTGCATGGTGCCGCCCGTTGGGATATCAGCCTGCCCGGCCAGTGCCGGAAGCCAGCCCTCCAGGCCGCAATCGCAATGTTCCGTATTCACCCATCGTGGCTCCACCAACTGACATCAGGATAAGGTGGATATGGTTATACGTTTCACATTACTAGAAGCAATATTAGAGTGTGTGTAACTTATATTACTACCATATAGTTTTTTTTTTTTTTTTTTTAATTTATATAATTTGTTTTAAGGATGAGTTATATAAACAGTGAAAAACAAAGGTTTTATTAGCAGCCCTGCTTCTCTTATACTTAATCCCTCCCCATCCCTCAATGTAATCGTATTTTATTTGGGTTACTATTTTATTATTATTATTATTATTATTATAAATTTTGACTTGACTGGTTAATAATTCAATGTTTTTAAAATACTTATTTTGTAATTTGATATTAATTTCATACGAAAATTTAATAAATTCCGTTGCTATGATTAATCATCAAGGATTATGTAGGTGGTCACTGTCAGACGGAGTTTTAGAAACCAATGAGCGAATGTTGTCCATATCATTCACCACTCTTTTAACATCTCTTGCAACTTGCAATCTAATTTGTAACCAAATACAATTATAGTTAATAACATAAAAATAAAATTTTCAATTTATTTTTTTGTTCAATTATAATAAATAAAGTTCTTTGAATCTCATATGATAGTTTGATGGTTAAAGGTGATCACCACCCTATGTGTGGTTTGAATTCGAGTCGTGTTTGTTGTTTGGACTTTATCCTATTATTATAATTCACCAAAAAAAAGATTAAAATTCTTTCTTCATCCTACGAAACTTTAAAATTTTTATATTACATTGAATGTGACAAAAGTTAGTTTTAATTATTTAAAAGAATAAAAAGACCTAAATACTTGACTTTTATTTCCCTTTTAATTATATATATATTGCTAATATCATTTGACTTGAGGAGTAACTAAAAGCTTTGATAAATAAATAAAGAAAATAAAAACTTGAAAAAACAACCAACAGAAATGAGTTGTAAAAGAGAAATATAGGTTTTATATAAATAAAATTTTTGTGTGGAACCAATGATCTGCTTTTACCAAAACCAACAATAATTTAGTTCAAAAAGGAAGAGAAAGTAATTAGTGAGAAAAGGGGAAAATGACATAAGAGAAGGAGAGGGAGACAAGGGGGCCAACCCTCCAAACTTTGAAACCAATCCATAAATTTAGAATCACTGGATAAAAAGGGATTGGATTAGATTCTACTCAAAAAAATATTTAAAATTTGAGTTAATTCAATCGAGTTATTTGAATCAGTTCAAATAAATAATTCGAGTTCGAATCGAGTTAAATTTTAAAATTCTAATCATTTGAATAACAAATTAGTGTAAATACCGATTTAGTCCTTGTCGTTTTTTTAAATAATCTCATTATAGACAATATTTAGAAGTACCCATAGCTCATCCCTAACCTATAAATAAGAAGATAATACGCTTCAGCACACTTGAATCCACAACCTCCTGCATTGACAACAATGGCCATGCCAATCGAGTTAGTACTCAATCAAAGATCCCTTTCAATTTTAAAAATGAACAAATTAGTTTTTCTCAACAAAAATTACAAAAAAATTAAAATAATTCAAAATAATTTTTAAAATTAAAAAAATTATATATTTTTTAAAAAATTTTAAAAATTTCTAAGAAAATTAAAATTAAAATTTTAGGATCTAAATACTTTAATTAATGATCCAAGTTTATCATACTAAAGTATATTCTTCTTCTTCTTCTTCTTTTTTACTTTGTGTAACACCCCTTATCCGTATCCTATGCCGGGACCGAGTACGAGGCATTACCAGACTTAACAATACATTTGGTCAAATTACTTAACACATACAAAATGACTTAGTCAAGTCCCTATACATGCCATAACTTAAATCATTTATAAATAAAGATACACATAGATAACTTGATAGTGTGAAGCGATCTCCAACGACCTCCAACCCAAGCTTGTTTAATAGGACTCTGTAACATGGGGAAAGAAAAAGGGGGTAAGCTTATAAAGCTTAGTAAGTTCACATGTAAAAATAATAAGCATTAGCAATGAATTTAGCTTACTACTAAGCCGTTATAACTTGCATAAATAATGCTAAGTTCTTACTTTCCCAACTTATTTGTAGCCTTATCAAGGCCTCAACATGACAAATCCTCACAACAAGTTCTCAAGATAATGCAATCATAATTACACATAGTTCCACCATTTTCTCATGTTCATCTTAAGCTGTCTACTTGAGTCATAGTCACTAAATCATTTATATCTCGAGCTACAAAACTCCAAATTAAGATCCGTTAATTTTATCAGAAACTAGACTCACATATCTTCATACCATAAAATTTCCAGAATTTTTGGCTTAGCCAATTAGTACAGTTTATTCATTAAAATTTCCCCTATTTCACTGTTTGACTATTCTGACCACTTTTCACCACGAATCAATTTTCTCCTTGTAAAAAATTCAAATAATGTTATAATTTATATCATTTGAAACTAGACTCATTAAGGATTTCAAGCATATAACTTTTATCCCATAATTATTTTTGTACAACTTTTAATGATTTTTCAAAGTTAGAACAGGGGATCATGTACTCATTCTAAACCAATCTCACAAGAATATAAATATCTTGAAATATAAAAATCCTTTGCTTTCTCTGTTTCTTTTATATGAAAATAGACTCAATAATATTCAAATAAATATCTCATCCAACTTATAATTCAATTTCTACTATTTTTGGTGATTTTTCAAATTCACATCGCTGCTGCTGTCCAAAGCAGTTCTATTGTAAATTTTTTTTTTTTTTTGCTCTCTTTCATTTTAGTTGTGTTCATCACTTGCTTATACTAATCTTTCAAATTTCCGATTATATATTGAACATATTGTTCATACGTACTTTTGCCACATTTCTCAATTGGTCACATTCATACTTGCACTTATTCATAACATGATTGTATTCAATTACACTTAGTCATCACACAATCACATGTATTTTCTCTTAGTCACTTTCCGTTGAACTCATCGTAATGATAACGGATACACGGTGGCCTACACATGGTACCACCCTTGTAGCGAAGCTTATCTGGTACACATAGTAACCTGCACTTAGTACTATGCATGTGACCAGAAACCATTTCGTAACTCTCTTATACACATAGTTGAGCTCAATATTAATAATCATTCAATCTCTTTCATTTGATTCACTCCTTTTGTATTACTTATTATCAAATTAGGAAGCGTATTCACGAATTTGAGTACGTCGTTGCTGCTCGGTGCCACGTTCACAACTCAAGTATGGTTTTCCTCATTGAAGTACCATACCTACATTTCACAACTTGGTATGGAAACACCATACCTACATTTCTTAACTTCGGTATGGTTAATACCATACCTACATTTCACAACTTCGGTATGGATGATACCATACCTACATTTCACAACTTCGGTATGGATGATACCATACCTACATTTCATATCTCGGTATGGATGATACCATACCTACATTTCGTAACTCGGTATGGATGATACCATACCTACATTTCATATCTCAAGTATGGATGATACCATACCCACATTTCATATCTCGGTATGGATGATACCATACCTACATTTTATATCTCGGCATATGGATGATACCATACCTACATTTCATATCTCGGTATGGATGATACCATACCTACATTTTATATCTCGGTATGGATGATACCATACCTACATTTCACACTTTGCCATGGATTAACCATGGACTTATCCAAATCAATTCATCACATGTCGAAATTCGATCATACTCATACTGCATTTCTCTTAATTTTGATCTTTCAATACAATCTCGTAATTTTTTTATATTTTTCATGATCCAATAATAACATACAAAATAACACATGGTATCAGTTAAACATTTAAACATATTAAATTTAATACTTATTAACATACGAACTTACCTCGAATGCTAAAACGACCATTTTACCAACTTTCTCGATTTTCGATTTCCTCCGATTCTACATCCAAATCTCGTTTTTCAGGATCTAAAACATTACATTTCACTTATTTAATTAATATACTACTCAAAACAATCCCTAACTCAAACTTTGGAAAAATTACAATTTTGCCCCTAAACTTTTGCATAATTACAATTTTACCCCTAGGCTCAAAAATTAAACTTTATTCCTTTTTCTTATGTTTTATGACATGCTGAACATTTTTTCCTTCTATTGCAACTTCAAATTCTTACTATAACACATACTTATGAACAATAACAACTTTTACCGATTAACTCGTTTTACTCATTTTCACGAAAATCATTTAGCAAACATCACTCTTCTAATCTCAAACATCCATATTCTACCATTAGATACCAAAATACATGCTTATCTAGCATGGGTATTTTTTAAACTTTGATTACACTTCAAATTGATGGTAGAAATAGATAAATTAAGCTTTGAGGATCTCAAAAATATGAAAATCATTAAAAGCAGGACAAAAACCATACCTATATAAGCCATAGAAGCTTGGCGAATGCTCATCCATGGCTGCCATTTTTTCTTCTCACATTCGGCTGGAGAAGAAGAAAATAAGGGTGTTTATTTTTATTCTTTTACTATTTTTGTCTTATTATCCATTTAACTTATAAATAGACTAATTTCTTCATAAGGACCTTCACTTTAAAAACTCATCACAATTGCACCCATTTAATCCTACTAACCAAATTAAACACTTCTCCGATAAAATTTCTTAACGAAATTTCCACACAACAATTCAATCACATTATAGACCACATATTTTGCAACTTATTGCAATTTAATCCCAATAATAAAATTGGGCACTTTATAGATAAAAATTACTTAACAAAATTTACACACCATCACCCAACATATCATAGACTCTAAATCAATCATAAATTAAATATTTTTACTTAGAGTTTGTGGTCTTAAAACCACTATTCCGACTAGGCCCTATTTTGGGCTATTACAATTCTCCCCCCTTAGGGATTTTCGTCCCTGAAAATCTCACCCGATTAATGGATTTAGGTCTAATTTGCAAGTCACTTTGACTTCTCATATAGTTTTGGCATCTTCAACATCTTACTTCTTAAATTAAGATTCAGAATTGTACTATCTTATCATGAACATAAAAATCATATTCTTGATCTTCTTAAATTTCATTGAAAATCCCACTAATAAGTAATTGGCATTATTCTATCAATAATCCCATACTCTTCAATGAACCACAACTCACCTATCTTTACTTATCTAGATGATTTTTTTTTTTTTGGTTAATGAAATACTTTCAGAAGCACTTAACACTAATCTAAGTTCAATACTCTTACCTTTCGATTCTGTATGAAATTTTTTTTTTATAATCTATAATTGATTTCTTGGTTCACAAACTCCGTCTCGAAACAACAAATAAATAGTCGGTTTCGACTGTAGTTACGAATCGGAAGTTAGTTCTTTTCAAACACTTCTAACTTATCATTTCATCGACAAAATTCTAAGTTTCACAAAATCATGGAATAAGCATCATTATTTACGAATAATAATCTTTATCTAATTCACATCATAAGATTCTTTTCATGCAAGTATTAACTAAGTGCAAGCATAAGCTACCATTTTCACGTTCTTGTATCAAAAATACACTTCAAACCAATAAACTATCCGGACTAAATAATTGAATTGGTCTTGTTTGTTTTCACCGCACTTTCTAAAGGAACTATTTTCATCCGGTTGCCATGATAACTCAAACATGTATCCTATTACAATTTCTTTAGGTTACGAATCAATGATCCTTAAATCAACTATACAAGATTTCAATGATATATAACAATCTTGTTTTAACTCATTGAGATATATATAAAATTACTCGTAAATAACAATCATAATGCGATTCGACTTGATCCTTCATTGTTTACTCTTTTATCATTGTTGATTTCTTTCCGAAATCTAAATATAGATCACATCTAATAAAATTCATTTTCATTACTTCTTAAAATATTGAACCACATTGGAATTGCATCTCTGTGACAATTAAAATTGTAGTGCCATTTCAAGGCTAACTTCTCGATCACATCGATAAACAATACTTTTAGTCTTTACACATCGACAATAGTAACATTGTATGTTCACTATCAAACTAGATTTCATACTCATATAAGTATGATTACTTAGAGTAAAGGAATATCTCTTGCACAATTCATAAAATAAAATCAATAAGAAATCGAGAGATAAGGAGATCCAAGATTTGATACCGTACAAGAAATCCGAGAATATAGCTCATAAGAGAAATAATACCGACTTCGACTAATTCTCGAGAAAATTTCCGGAAGGAAAATAATACTTATAAGCACCTTTGAACGATAATGAAGCAACATAATTTTCATATACACATTTCACGAATAACAATCAATTGGAAACGAATTTCAACATCATATGAATATTCTTGTTTCTTTTCTGTCAATTCATTTTAATAGAATACCGTAAAAGATAGAGTAAGCGATCACGACCTGGACATATATTAACACCTGCTTTCATCTATCACTGAAATCAACTAGCATTCTCATATGATAAGAACCCCGAACGAGTCGATTAGTTAATATTAACTTTTTTTCTTAACTGTAACATTGCGAAACCAGGATGATTTTCATAAAATTTCATCACAGTATTTGAAATTATTTTAGGTCATTTAATATATATTCACGGTATTCATCCGTATCCTTTGTCTCTTTCTCAAAGGTTCATCAGAAAATTTCCTCACTTTCCATCATTTTAATAAATATCAATAATATTCACTCATATTTCATATGATACATTAATATGTAAAAACATAAGTAAAAGGACGTATCATTTACATATAAACTTACTCATTTCAAGTCTTACCACATTCTGAATGCATATCATAAACATTGCTCACATTTACATGCACTTATGCCCTGCATTTGTCATCACATAGTCACACGTAATTTTCACTTTGTCAAAGTTTCCGATGAGCACTTTAGAATAATATCGAATACACAAAGTGGTTTTTGTACGGCCCCAATAATAATAAATACGATAGTATCGCATTACCACCCACCAATAATGATAAATAATGTGGTATCGCTACACGGGCTACAAATAATAATAAATATCGTGGTATCGCGCACACACCCACCAATAATGATAAATACGAGTGGTATCGCACATCGCCTACAAATAATAATAAATACTGTGTGGTATCGCATACACACACACACCAATAATGACATATTCATATCTTTGTCATAATAAGACTAACTTCTCAATTACTTTAGTAGATAATGCCTCAAATTGAAAACAAAGCATCTCGATCATCGGAGAAATTTAAGCAGAAATTCCCATAACAACCAATACAAAAACACAATCTTTATATCTCTGTAATCAGATCAAAGAACTCTCACCGTCAAGTCAAAAATTATAATTATTCTAAGCATTTTAATGATAAGAAGAAACCATTTTCATCAATAGAACATTTCCAATCGATATCTCATGGTTGATACTTTGAACAATAATTTATTAAGGAAACAAAATGACAAAATCTCGAACATGGAGCTGCATGAGAGAAAATACTCATAACATTCACTTAATTTCACAAGTTATACTCATAGCATCATACAAATGCAAATCAACATGAACACTTATCATAGTGTAAACTTTCATTTCGTCTCATCTTTCATATTTCAGAAGAATTTTTTTTTTATCCACAATTTATTCATCATCACATAAACATCATAAACTATTTCTCTTACTTTTTACGCAGTCTCAACTCATCATAAATATATTGTTTGCACTATCAAATTTAGTTCGGTTGAAGTGCGATCTGTCTAATAAAATAATTTACATCAGGGTCGGAAGCCGTCACACTATCACAGTTCATTATGGCATGTATAGCTAGACTCTCACACTCACTATGATAGTCCGAGAATTGACTAAACCATAGCTCTGATACCAATACATGTAACACCTCTTATCCGTATCCTATGCCGGGACCGAGTACGAGGCATTACCAGACTTAACAATACATTTGGTCAAATTACTTAACACATACAAAATGACTTAGTCAAGTTCCTATACATGCCATAACTTAAATCATTTATAAATAAAGATACACATAGATAACTTGATAGTGTGAAGCGATCTCCAACGACCTCCAACCCAAGCTTGTTTAATAGGACTCTGTAACATGGGGAAAGAAAAAGGGGGTAAGCTTATAAAGCTTAGTAAGTTCACATGTAAAAATAATAAGCATTAGCAATGAATTTAGCTTACTACTAAGCCGTTATAACTTGCATAAATAATGCTAAGTTCTTACTTTCCCAACTTATTTGTAGCCTTATCAAGGCCTCAACATGACAAATCCTCACAACAAGTTCTCAAGATAATGCAATCATAATTACACATAGTTCCACCATTTTCTCATGTTCATCTTAAGCTGTCTACTTGAGTCATGGTCACTAAATCATTTATATCTCGAGCTACAAAACTCCAAATTAAGATCCGTTAATTTTATCAGAAACTAGACTCACATATCTTCATACCATAAAATTTCCAGAATTTTTGGCTTAGCCAATTAGTACAGTTTATTCATTAAAATTTCCCCTATTTCACTGTTTGACTATTCTGACCACTTTTCACCACGAATCAATTTTCTCCTTGTACAAAATTCAAATGATGTTATAATTTATATCATTTGAAACTAGACTCATTAAGTATTTCAAGCATATAACTTTTATCCCATAATTATTTTTGTACAATTTTTAATGATTTTTCAAATTCAGAACAGGGGATCACATACTCATTCTAAACCAATCTCACAAGAATTTAAATATCTTGAAATATAAAAATCCTTTGCTTTCTCTGTTTCTTTTATATGAAAATAGACTCAATAATATTCAAATAAATATCTCATTCAACTTATAATTCAATTTCTACTATTTTTGGTGATTTTTCAAATTCACATTGCTGCTGCTGTCCAAAGCAGTTCTATTGTAAATTTTTTTTTTTTTGCTCTCTTTCATTTTAGTTGTGTTCATCACTTGCTTATACTAATCTTTCAAATTTCCGATTACATATTGAACATATTGTTCATACGTATTTTTTGCCACATTTCTCAATTGGTCACATTCATACTTGCACTTATTCATAACATGATTGTATTCAATTACACTTAGTCATCACACAATCACATGTATTTTCTCTTAGTCACTTTCCGTTGAACTCATCGTAATGATATGAGATACACGGTGGCCTACACATGGTACCACCCTTGTAGCCGAAGCTATCTGGTACACATAGTAACCTGCACTTAGTACTATGCATGTGACCGAAACCATTTCGTAACTCTCTTATACACATAGTTGAGCTCAATATTAATAATCATTCAATCTCTTTCATTTGATTCACTCTTTTTGTATTACTTATTATCAAATTAGGAAACGTATTACGAATTTGAGTACGTCGTTGCTCAGTGCCACGTTTCACAACTCAGTATGGTTTTCCTCATTGAAATACCATACCTACATTTCACAACTTGGTATGGAAACACCATACCTACATTTCTTAACTCAGTATGGTTAATACCATACCTACATTTCACAACTCAGTATGGATGATACCATACCTACATTTCACAACTCAGTATGGATGATACCATACCTACATTTCATATCTCAGTATGGATGATACCATACCTACATTTCAGAACTCAGTATGGATGATACCATACCTACATTTCATATCTCAGTATGGATGATACCATACCTACATTTCAGAACTCAGTATGGATGATACCATACCTACATTTCAGAACTCAGTATGGATGATACCATACCCACATTTCATATCTCAGTATGGATGATACCATACCCACATTTTATATCTCAGTATGGATGATACCATACCTACATTTCATATCTCAGTATGGATGATACCATACCTACATTTTATATCTCAGTATGGATGATACCATACCTACATTTCACACTTTGCCATGGATTAACCATGGACTTATCCATCAATTCATCACATGTCTAAATTCGATCATACTCTCATACTGCATTTCTCTTAATTTTGATCTTTCAATACAATCTCGTAATTTTTTTATATTTTCATGATCCAATAATAACATACAAAATAACACATGGTATCAGTTAAACATTTAAACATATTAAATTTAATACTTATTAACATACGAACTTACCTCGAATGCTAAAACGACCATTTTACCAACTTTCTCGATTTTCGATTTTCCTCCAGTTCTACATCCAAATCTCGTTTTTCAGGATCTAAAACATTACATTTCACTTATTTAATTAATATACTACTCAAAACAATCCCTAACTCAAACTTTGGAAAAATTACAATTTTGCCCCTAAACTTTTGCATAATTACAATTTTACCCCTAGGCTCAAAAATTAAACTTTATTCCTTTTTCTTATGTTTTATGACATGCTGAACATTTTTCCCTTCTATTGCAACTTCAAATTCTTACTATAACACATACTTATGAACAATAACAACTTTTACCGATTAACTCGTTTTACTCATTTTCACCGAAAATCATTTAGCAAACATCACTCTTCTAATCTCAAACATCCATATTCTACCATTAGATACCAAAATACATGCTTATCTAGCATGGGTATTTTTTTTAAACTTTGATTACACTTCAAATTGATGGTAGAAATAGATAAATTAAGCTTTGAGGATCTCAAAAATATGAAAATCATTAAAAACGGGACAAAAACCATACCTATATAAGCCATAGAAGCTTGGCCGAATGCTCATCCATGGCTGCCATTTTTTCTTCTCACATTCGGCTGGAGAAGAAGAAAATAAGGGTGTTTTATTTTTATTCTTTTTACTATTTTTGTCTTATTATCCATTTAACTTATAAATAGACTAATTTCTTCATAAGGACCTTCACTTAAAAACTCATCACAATTGCACCCATTTAATCCTACTAACCAAATTAAACACTTCTCCGATAAAATTTCTTAACGAAATTTCCACACAACAATTCAATCACATTATAGACCACATATTTTGCAACTTATTGCAATTTAATCCCAATAATAAAATTGGGCACTTTATAGATAAAAATTACTTAACAAAATTTACACACCATCACCCAACATATCATAGACTCTAAATCAATCATAAATTAAATATTTTTACTTAGAGTTTGTGGTCTTAAAACCACTATTCCGACTAGGCCCCTATTTTGGGCTATTACAATTCTCTCCCTTAGGGATTTTCGTCCCTGAAAATCTCACCGATTAATGGATTTAGGTCTAATTTATGCAAGTCACTTTCAGACTTCTCATATAGTTTGGCATCTTCAACATCTTACTTCTTAAATTAAGATTCGAATTGTACTATCTTATCATGAACATAAAAATCATATTCTTGATCTTCTTAAATTACGATTGAAAATCCCACTAATAAGTAATTGGCATTATTCTATCAATAATCCCATACTCTTCAATGAACCACAACTCACCTATCTTTACTTATCTAGATGATTTTTTTTTTTTGGTTAATGAAATACTTTCAGAAGCACTTAACACTAATCTAAGTTCAATACTCTTACCTTTCGATTCTGTATGAAATTTTTTTTTTATAATCTATAATTGATTTCTTGGTTCACAAACTCCGTCTCGAAACAACAAATAAATAGTCGGTTTCTGACCTGTAGTTCTGAATCGGAAGTTAGTTCTTTTCAAACACTTCTAACTTATCATTTACTGACAAAATTCTAAGTTTCACAAAATCATGGAATAAGCATCATTATTTCTGAATAATAATCACTGTCTAATTCACATCATAAGATTCTTTTCATGCAGTATTAACTAAGTGCAAGCATAAGCTACCATTTTCACGTTCTTGTATCAAAAATACACTTCAAACCAATAAACTATCCAGACTAAATAATTGAATTGGTCTTGGCTGTTTCACCGTACCCTTCTAAAGGAACTATTTTCATCCGGTTGCCATGATAACTCAAACATGTATCCTATTACAATTCTTTCCGGTTACGAATCAATGATCCTTAAATCAACTATACAGTTTCAATGATATATAACAATCTTGTTTTAACTCATTGAGATATATATAAAATTACTCAGAAATAACAATCATAATGCAGATTCCAGCTTGATCCTTCACCATTTACTCTTTTATCATTGTTGATTTCTTTCCGAAATCTAAATATAGATCACATCTAATAAAATTCATTTTTTATTACTATTTAAAATCTTTGAACCACATTGGAATTGCATCTCTGTGACAATTAAAATTGTAGTGCCATTTCAAGGCTAACTTCTCGAGTCACATCGATAAACAATACTTTTAGTCTTTACACATCCGACAATAGTAACATTGTATGTTCACTATCAAACTAGATTTCATACTCATATAAGTATGATTACTTCCGAAAGGAATATCTCTTACACAATTCATAAAATAAAATCAATAAGAAATCGAGATAAGGAGATCCAAGATTTGATACCGTACATACAAGAAATCGAGAATATAGCTCATAAGAGAAATAATACCGACTTCGACTAATTCTCGAGAAAATTTCGGAAGGAAAATAATACTTATAAGCCTTTGAACGATAAATGAAGCAACATAATTTTCATATACACATTTCACGAGAATAACAATCGTTGGAAATCGAATTTCAACATCATATGAATATTCATTGTTTCTTTTTGTCACAATTCATTTTAATAGAATACCGTAAAAGATAGAGTAAACCGATCACGACCTGGACATATTAACACTGCTTTCATCTATCACCAAATCAACTAGCATTCTCATATGATAAGAACCCCGAACGAGTCGATTAGTTAATATTAACTTTTTTCTTAATCGTAACATTGCGAAACCAGGATGATTTTCATAAAATTTCATCACAGTATTTGAAATTATTTTAGGTCATTTAACATATATTCACGGTATTCATCCGTATCCTTTGTCTCTTTCAAAGTTTCATCCGAAAATTTCCTCACTTTCCATCATTTTAATAAATATCAATAATATTCACTCATATTTCATATAATACATTAATATGTAAAAACATAAGTAAAAGGACGTATCATTTACATATAAACTTACTTATTTCAAGTCTTACCACATTCTGAATGCATATCATAAACATTGCTCACATTTACATGCACTTATGCCTGCATTTGTCATCACATAGTCATACGTAATTTTCACTTTGTCAAAGTTTCCGATGAGCACTTTAGAATAATATCGAATAATACACGGTGGTTTTGTACACATTTGAGTAATAATAAATACGATAGTATCGCATACTGACCCACCAATAATGATAAATAATGTGGTATCGCACACAAGCTACAAATAATAATAAATACTTTGTGGTATCGCTTACACCCACCAATAATGATAAATACGGTGGTATCTTTACACGCCTACAAATAATAATAAATCTTTGTGGTATCGCACACACACCCACCAATAATGACATATTCATATCTTTGCCATAATAAGACTAACTTCTCAATTACTTTAGTAGATAATGCCAAATTTGAAAATAAAGCATCTCGATCATCGGAGAAATTTAAATAGAAATTCCCATAACAACCAATACAAAAACACAATCTTTATATCTCTCGTAATGTATCAAAGAACTCTCACCGTCAAGTCAAAAATTATAATTATTCTAAGCATTTTAATGATAAGAAGAAACCATTTTCATCAATAGAACATTTCCAATCGATATCTCATGGTTGATACTTTGAACAATAATTTATTAAGGAAACAAAAATGACAAAATCTGAGAACATGGAGTCGCATGAGAAAATACTCATAACATTCACTTAATTTCACAAGTTATACTCATAGCATCATACAAATGCAAATCAACATGAACACTTATCATAGTGTAAACTTTCATTTCGTCTCATCTTTCATATTTGGAAGAATTTTTTTATCCACAATTTATTCATCATCACATAAACATCATAAACTATTTCTCTTACTTTTTACGAGTCTCAACTCATCATAAATATATTGTTTACACTATCAAATTTAGTTCGGTTTGAAGTGCATCTGCCTAATAAAATAATTTACATCAGGGTCGGAAGCCGTCACACTATCACAGTTCATTATGGCATGTATAGCTAGACTCTCACACTCACTATGATAGTCCGAGAATTGACTAAACCATAGTTCTGATACCAATACATGTAACACCCCCTTATCCGTATCCTATGCGGGACCGAAGTACGAGGCATTACTGGACTTAACAATACATTTGGTCAAATTACTTAACACATACAAAATGACTTAGTCAAGTCCCTATACATGCCATAACTTAAATCATTTATAAATAAAGATACACATAGATAACTTGATAGTGTGAAGCGATCTCCAACGACCTCCAACCCAAGCTTGTTTAATAGGACTCGTAACATGGGGAAAGAAAAGGGGGTAAGCTTATAAAGCTTAGTAAGTTCACATGTAAAAATAATAAGCATTAGCAATGAATTTAGCTTACTACTAAGCCGTTATAACTTGCATAAATAATGCTAAGTTCTTACTTTCCCAACTTATTTGTAGCCTTATCAAGGCCTCAACATGACAAATCCTCACAACAAGTTCTCAAGATAATGCAATCATAATTACACATAGTTCCACCATTTTCTCATGTTCATCTTAAGCTGTCTACTTGAGTCATGGTCACTAAATCATTTATATCTCGAGCTACAAAACTCCAAATTAAGATCCGTTAATTTTATCAGAAACTAGACTCACATATCTTCATACCATAAAATTTTCAGAATTTTTGGCTTAGCCAATTAGTACAGTTTATTCATTAAAATTTCCCCTATTTCACTGTTTGACTATTCTGACCACTTTTCACCACGAATCAATTTTCTCCTTGTACAAAATTCAAATAATGTTATAATTTATATCATTTGAAACTAGACTCATTAAGGATTTCAAGCAACTTTTATCCCATAATTATTTTTGTACAATTTTTAATGATTTTTCAAAGTCAGAACAGGGGATCACGTACTCATTCTAAACCAATCTCACAAGAATTTAAATATCTTGAAATATAAAAATCCTTTGCTTTCTCTGTTTCTTTTATATGAAAATAGACTCAATAATATTCAAATAAATATCTCATCCAACTTAGAATTCAATTTCTACTATTTTTGGTGATTTTTCAAATTCACATCGCTGCTGCTGTCCAAAGCAGTTCTATTGTAAATTTTTTTTTTTTTTTGCTCTCTTTCATTTTAGTTGTGTTCATCACTTGCTTATACTAATCTTTCAACTTTCCGATTACATATTGAACATATTGTTCATACATTACTTTTGCCACATTTCTCAATTGGTCACATTCATACTTGCACTTATTCATAACATGATTGTATTCAATTACACTTAGTCATCACACAATCACATGTATTTTCTCTTAGTCACTTTCCCGTTGAACTCATCGTAATGATAACAGATACACGATGGCCTACACATGGTACCACCCCTTGTAGCCGAAGCTATCTGGTACACATAGTAACTGCTGCACTTAGTACTATGCATGTGACCGAAACCATTTCAGTAACTCTCTTATACACATAGTTGAGCTCAATATTAATAATCATTCAATCTCTTTCATTTGATTCACTCCTTTTGTATTACTTATTATCAAATTAGGAAAGCGTATTACGAATTTGAGTACGTCGTTGCTTTCGCCACGTTTCACAACTCAAGTATGGTTTTCCTCATTGAAATACCATACCTATATTTCACAACTTAGTATGGAAACACCATACCTACATTTCTTAACTCAGTATGGTTAATACCATACCTACATTTCACAACTCAGTATGGATGATACCATACCTACATTTCACAACTCAGTATGGATGATACCATACCTACATTTCATATCTCAGTATGGATGATACCATACCTACATTTCAGAACTCAGTATGGATGATACCATACCTACATTGGATGATACCATACCTACATTTCATATCTCAGTATGGATGATACCATACCTACATTTCAGAACTCAGTATGGATAATACCATACCTATATTTTATATCTCAGTATGGATGATACCATACCTACATTTCATATCTCAGTATGGATGATACCATACCTACATTTTATATCTCAGTATGGATGATACCATACCTACATTTCACACTTTGCCATGGATTAACCATGGACTTATCCGTCAATTCATCACATGTCGAAATTCGATCATACTCCGCCCTGCATTTCTCTTAATTTTGATCTTTCAATACAATCTCGTAATTTTTTTTTATATTTTTCATGATCCAATAATAACATACAAAATAACACATGGTATCAGTTAAACATTTAAACATATTAAATTTAATACTTATTAACATACGAACTTACCTCGAATGCTAAAACGACCATTTTACCAACTTTCTCAATTTTCGATTTTCCTCCAGTTCTACATCCAAATCTCGTTTTTCAGGATCTAAAACATTACATTTCACTTATTTAATTAATATACTACTCAAAACAGTCCCTAACTCAAACTTTGGAAAAATTACAATTTTGCCCCTAAACTTTTGCATAATTACAATTTTACCCCTAGGCTCAAAAATTAAACTTTATTCTTTTTCTTATGTTTTATGACATGCTGAACATTTTTCCTTCTATTGCAACTTCAAATTCTTACTATAACACATACTTATGAACAATAACAACTTTTACCGATTAACTCGTTTTACTCATTTTCACCGAAAATCATTTAGCAAACATCACTCTTCTAATCTCAAACATCCATATTCTACCATTAGATACCAAAATACATGCTTATCTAGCATGGGTATTTTTTTTAAACTTTGATTACACTTCAAATTAATGGTAGAAATAGATAAATTAAGCTTTGAGGATCTCAAAAATATGAAAATCATTAAAAACGGGACAAAAACCATACCTATATAAGCCATAGAAGCTTGGCGAATGCTCATCCATGGCTGCCATTTTTTCTTCTCACATTCGGCTGGAGAAGAAGAAAATAAAGTGTTTTATTTTTATTCTTTTTACTATTTTTGTCTTATTATCCATTTAACTTATAAATAGACTAATTTCTTCATAAGGACCTTCACTTTAAAAACTCATCACAATTGCACCCATTTAATCCTACTAACCAAATTAAACACTTCTCCGATAAAATTTCTTAACGAAATTTCCACACAACAATTCAATCACATTATAGACCACATATTTTGCAACTTATTGCAATTTAATCCCAATAATAAAATTGGGCACTTTATAGATAAAAATTACTTAACAAAATTTACACACCATCACCCAACATATCATAGACTCTAAATCAATCATAAATTAAATATTTTTACTTAGAGTTTGTGGTCTTAAAACCACTATTCCGACTAGGCCCTATTTTGGGCTATTACACTTTGAATTATTTTTCAAATATATATAGTTTCAAATTTATGTACTCTAATATGGAATTAGTTATACTGTAACAAGATTTTAATTTAACATGTTTAATTTTTTAATTTAACTCGAACAATTTTTTAATTTAACTTGATTTGACTCAACTCATTTTTCATTTCGCTCGACTCGATTCGAAAAAAAAATTTAAATCAAGTTAGAATGATAAAATGAGACTTACCAACTCGATTAATTCAAAGATTTTTCACTTGATCGAATCGAATACTCACTCTTAAATGAGATGGAATTGCCTTTCCCTAACTTTCAAACCTCAATATATTTATTTTTTGAATATTAAAATCTGAATGAATAATATTGAAAATGTTAAATATTATGTGAAAATAAACTTAGATTAGTATATTTTAATTCTTTATATATAAGTAAGACAGAGAAATTCAAATGTGAATTGTAACATGTAAATATTTTTAAACCAAAATCCATTTTGAATGAATATTAATTATAGTTATTTGGAGGGACGAATTTAGAGACAGCTCGGACTTCTGAAATGGAAAATTTTTCATTTTGGCCTTTTAAAATTTTAAAAGTTTTAAATTAGTAACAGTAAAATTACACTTTGATCCTCTTTAAAAATGATAAATTTTTTATTTAATCCTTTAAAAATTATATTTTTACTATCGTACAAATTAAAATTTAATTTCGACCACCTAAAAAAAATTTCTAACTTCACCCCTGATTATTTAAATAAATTAATTTTAATTATAAATGTGGTATATGAAATCCTCAAATTGTTTTGGTAATCCATTGTTGGGTTTCAACAAATTTATGAATGTTTGGGCCTAACCATTGCAGCCATTACAAATACATCCCACTTTCCTCTTTTTTATATTATACTTTAATTTAATTATTTCAGATATTTTTAAATTTTGATATAAAACTTAGATTATCAATATGAAGACTTTACGATTTTTAAGTGAATCTACGTGATAATCTTTTCGATGAAATTAATTCTTTTATTTATTAAATGTATTAATTTAATATCTATTAAAATGTCAAATTTCAATAATTTAAAAATGTCATTATTATTTAAAAATTATATTTTAAAAGATTAAATATTTTATTTAGAGTTAAATTATAAATGAAAAAAATTTATTTATTTAATTCTTTTTAATAGAATAAAGATTAGATTAATACATTTAATAGTGAAAGGAGATTTTTGCCATGTTAGTTACTTTCCTCATAAATTTCAAAATTATATATGAATTTTTATTTAATTTTTTATTTAATGTGCAATTGTATACATAAACTTTAATTTGATACAATTATATATGTGAAACTTTAATTGTGACTCAAATATATATTTGAAACTTTAATTGTGATTTAATGATACACGTTTAAAAAAATAAATACATCAATTTATTTTTATATTTATCACATAAAATGATGTTATATCAATAATTGTGTTAATAACTTACAAGAATTGAATCAAATTAAAAGTTCGTGTATAAAATTACACATTAAACCATAGTTCACATATAGTTTTGAGATTTAACCCTAATTTACTTCGATTTGAGCGCTTTTAAACTAAATAAAATTGAATATTTTAAATAAGCAATTTAATAATTAATTTTATTTTTACCCAATAATCAAATAATTACGAATTAGTAAATATGGATTATAATCTTATTTATTTATCAAGTATTACAAAGTACATATGAATAACACAGCTTCAACATAGACGCGATGCGGGAAGAGTAGACTCATCTAAACGATACGCACACACGGACATATTAACAGATTCACAATATTATTATTAATAATAAGCTACCGCTAGGCTCTGAACTATGTGTAAATTACAGGAAAAAGTAAGCACCCACATTCACATGATTTACAACACGAGTGAGTTCCCTATCACCTTAACACCAGAAAACAATGAAAGCCTAATACAACATATGCAATATGAAAATACAACCTTCAAAGAAAAATAAAAAATATTCAACCACTAAGTCTCAAATCCATTCCTTGGGATTCATGCACGCATCTAATAGTTTCCACTCTTCACTTCCTTCTTCTGGTTTCTGTATGTCCAACACAAATTATATATTTGGCAGTTACGGTTATGGCTTCTCATTAACATAAATCAGTCAACATTATTTGCAAATAATGGGAATTTTTTTTTCCTTGGAGGGAGGGGAAAAAGGAAAATGAGGGAAGAAAGCTTACATGATCGTATTCCCACCGTGCTGTTAAAGGGAGAGAGACGAGAATACTTTCAATTCGACCTCCAGTCTTCAGTCCAAACGTTGTACCCCGATCATATACCTTTTATTAACAAATCAAATTAAGTTGATCAAGAGATGTCTACAAAGTCAAAATCTCTCCAGTTTAGTTATAGGTAGATATGATACCAAGTTGAATTCAATGTAGCGGCCCCTTCGCAATTGTTGCCATGCCTTGTGGCTCTCAGTGAATGCTGTATTCTTCCTTTTCTCTACAATAGGTACGTATGCAGGAACCACGGAATTCGCACATTCTGCAAATAGATAGCATTAGAGAAATTGAAGGCCAATTGGAATCACTATTTATATGTGGCTAACACCCAATGATTAATCTCCTTCCTGGGTATACCAGTGGCAAATGAAAGAAGCATCTCTTGATCATAGTCATTTAGATCATCAAAAAATATTCCCCCAAGCCCTCGTCTCTCATCTCGATGCTACATAGAGCAAAAGCAGACATAAAGATTTAACAATTTCATCCATGATAAGGAGGAGAAAATTGTAAACGTATGGTATTAGTCTGTGAAAAAAACTGACTATATATAATAGCTTTCAGAACAAATATATGATCACCACACAGGCTAGGCTACTGATGTCACTCAAAGTTAAATGTCTATCATACTGTAGATGACTGTTTTCAGCAAGAAATATATACAAATTGATACACTTTTTGCACTGAATTTTAAAATATGATATAATATCTGACTCCATGTCCTTTTACATTAAATAAAAAGTAAAAAAGATCAACAATATCAATCTTAAAATAAAAAAATAAAAGTAAAGAAATCAAAACCCTTAGATCATGGCAAACAATATTCATCGTCAGATATCTATTGAAGGAAAACATTATCTCTAGTGGGACAGAAGAAGAATTCGAGAACATCGTTTCAGTAAACATAAAATTAACACCAACCAAATCAAGAACGAATAAAGGCAAAATGTTTTAGTAAATATTTTGAACATACTGTGAAACATATAGTTGCTAGTTCAAAGGTGACAAGCACAGCTTAGGGTAGGTATCATGCATGCACTTATAAGTTCAAACTTCAAAGTGGGCTTTATGCTATCTACAATTTGTTAAAAAATAAAAAACAATATTTCTTATGCCCGTGAATAAGTTAGTAAAAGTAGGGCAAAAGTGAGTTTATGTAAGTTGGATTGACAGGCAATTCAAGTCAAAAGAATGCACATAACATTATGGTTTGGATGGATGAGTACGCTGAGTGCCATAAACCAGAATTGTCCATCATTATTGTGGTCTATTCATAAGGAGCTCTTTCTGGACAGAACCTGAACACATCCATCCTTCGACTAAAGGCTGACCAAATACCATCGATGTTGTTGAAAGGAAAAGCTGAAATCTAGACCCTTAAATTGCCTAGTGCGTAAGGCAAAAAAGAAGCACTCACCCTAGTGAAGTAACCTCTAGTTTATAAAAAGTTAAATACATATACAAGGAAATTCAATTTATTACATATAATAAGCCTGAATATGTAATTTGAAATTTTATTCCAGAATTTGCTTCATCACACTCTTAATACTTTGCTGCCAACCAAAACATCAAGTAAAATCATCACAGAGAAAAACATACATATATCTTCAAATTCTATACACACAATTATAAAACTCAGAAAATAAATGAGAAATGCATATAACACCAAAAAGGTCTGGCAAGATAATACCTTAATGTAAAAGTAGTTGTCGCACCATTTTTTGAATCGAGGGTAAAAGGATGGATCAAATTTGTCACATGCCTTTTTTTGTATCTACAAAAGAAGGCCAAAGTTTTATTTTATTGAAAAAGAAGGCCAACGTTAGCAAAAGAACAACCGGCAAAATATTTCATTTATTCAAAATTTTACAAGGATATAACTAATTTTAACACACACATACACTGGTATTTATAGAACATTGTAGTTATCTTTAGACCAACATGTGCAGTGCATTGACAGTTTTAAACATTTGTCTCCGGTCTACCAATCAATCTATAACCCATATATATATATATAATATATTTATCAAATCCATGTGCTTTAAGGTAAATCCATATATACCAAATTTAGAGAAATCTTGAAATAAGAAGGTTCTTTTCAAATCCCTTCTTTGATAAAATCAATACTTTACTTTCTCAAAGTGAGAACTAGAATTAGAACTAATTTAATTGCTTGAGCTCCTCCACATCTTAATAGTGCCAAATGCAGAAGTCTGAAGCTTTACTGGTTGGTAAAATAGAGAAAACTTTTGCCACGAGAACAAGAAACTCATGATTTTTTTTTCTTTTGAAAAGAAAAAGACATAAGAAATAAAGAATTGAAATTCAACTCACTGAATGGAAGTGCTTGACATCCTCCTCAAAGATGTAAGATGGAGTCAAATCAGTTCCACCCCCAAACCACCATTGCCTTGGAGCTCCAGGAGCATCTGCAAATTTTCAAGTCACTGACTAAACTTAAACCACTTATCTTTGAAGCACGAAAGAGACTAATGTACAGAATAATCACAAAGTATCGGGAATGCAACTAAAGAAAATCAAGGCAATTTGAAAATTTTTTAATCAAGGAACTTTGTTTTTCTTTTGGGGACCTACCTCATTTTGGATTATGAAAACAAGTACCAAAGCAAACCACAAAGCATAATATTCATCACTACCGAATAGCAAACAAGTAGAGAATAAAATTTTTGCTTGATTAATATGCTGATGGTAACTCAAGTCTAAGCTAATGGGATTATTGGGAGCCATTTCCAGGAATCAGATTACAACATAAACTGGCCAAACTCTGATGAACTCAGAGAACTCATTACAAAGATCCTTCTATCACTTTGTTGATAAAGGAGGATACAATATATCAGCTGAGAATTCAAATATTTGTGTCATGCTAGTAGATTTTCTCAATGTCATAATGTTCAAAGCAGTTTAAATTTATATCACTTTTTGACAAGCTAATAATTTTTATTATATAGATTTTGATAGTTTCATGTTTCCAACATTTAAACTACCATTTTAGCATTCCCAAATCAACAACTTTAACAAATAACTATTGATAAAGTAAGTACCTTTGGGAGCATCTGTTTCGAAATATCTGTAGTTAAAATGCAGCGTAGGAGCAAAGGGGTTCTTGGGATGCAAAACCTGAAAAGGGGAGAAAACCAGAATGTTATAATTATCAGCAATTTCTTTTTGCTATGGAATTGCACCAAAACATTGAGGCAAAGAAGAGAAATTCAAAAAGTTACTAAATACCGAGCTGATCCCAGCAGCGAAAAAGGGAACGGGACCGGGCTTCTGATCAGTGACATTAGCCTTGGCAGCACGATAAGCTTCAGGGGGCATAACTCCGTAAACAACAGAGATATTGACACCAGCCTTTTCGAAAACGTCACCGTCTTGCAACACTCGACTAATTCCTCCACCGCCTCCGGGCCTCGTCCACGCGTCCTCCTTGAACTTCCCCGCTCCGTCGACAGCCTCGAGGGCGCCGCAGACTCTGTCCTGCACCTCCATTATCATGCGCTGGAAGCGGGACCTGACGGATCCGTCATCTAGGCCGTCGGTTTCACGGAGGAAAGAGTGGGGGCGGTGGGAGATGAGAGTTTCTTTCTCGATGGAAACGGCGGAGCATGTCATGAGTCTGCGGGTGGGAGTGAAATTGGTAAGCTTGGTGAAGGGGAAGGATGGGCAGAAGCCTAATTGGGTTTTCTTGGGAGAAGAGTAAGAAGAAAGTGGGAAGAGAAATAGGGAAGAAGAAGAAGAGAGAGCGGCTGTGGGAGGTGGCGGCATTGCAAATGATGAAAACGCCAAAAACGCAAACAAAAACTTAAAAAAGAACACTTAAGGATGAATTGGGAACAAAAATCAGTTGGAGTTAGAACGAGAGAGAGATCATATGAAAAGGGAAAAGCGTAGGAGTCGGCCCACAGTGTGCGAATGGTTCCGCCATTGGTATTTTAGAGTTACTCTACTGATGTAGTCAAAACCCACCACCCTCCCCAAACAAACAAACCATCCATTGGATTTCATTTTTCGCCAATTTTGTCAACGCTCGACTCATCTCTCTCTCTTTTTAATATTACCATCTAAACTTCTTACTTAATAATTTATTTTATATTATATTTTAAACTTTTTTTTGCTTAATAACTTATTTTTATTCAATTACTGCGTTTTCGTCTTTCAAATTTAATTCTCACAATTGTTCACTCAACCTATAAATTGGTATTTAAATTTTTTTTATTTGGGTACTTAATTTTTTTATCAGTACTTAAAACTATTTTTTTTCAAGTTAATACATCTATATTTTTAGTTAAACAGTTAAGTTTTTAAAAGTGTCTTAACCAATAAACTGGTGCCTAAAATGTTTTTTTTTCTCATTTTCATACTTAAATAATGTGTTTTTTACTAAAAGAATATAAAAAAAAAACCAAAATAGTATGTTGCTAAAATTAAATACCAAAATGGTACATTTAGATTGGTGGAGGGTGGTGCATAGGCGGCACCACTCATTTTCTGTCCGAAAACAGTAAAAAATAAAATAAAATAATGGTGACACTATACAATATATATATTATTTTAGTAGTAGAGGGTGTCAGATAGGCGGCACCAGTGGAATGTGTCAGATAGGTGGCACCGGTTGTGCCTATATGATAGGTGGCACACCCAGTATATTCCCCCACTCCCCCATCTTGCTCGTATCAGTTTGGAAAAAAAGTTAGCAGAACAAGAGAGGGTGAAAAGAAGAAAGGAAGAAAAGAGAATAAAGAAAAGGTAATTTTTTTATTGTTATTTTAAAATATAATAGATTGTGATAAGAAAAAAATATTTTATTAGTATTATATAGTTTGTTTAGTGTTATTTTTATGTTTTGTTTTAGAGTTATTTTGTTTATTGTGATTTGTTAGTAAGTTTTGTGTTTAGATTATTGAGAATGTTATATTGTAAAAAAATTTAATATATATTTGAAAGTTTTTATGTTAGTAACTATTATAAAACAATTGTTAGTTAGTAATAAAAACAGGAAAAAATAGATAAATACTGAAAACATTTTTGGCATAGATATTGTTACAAATGGCAATAAATTTGATATTGTTAGAAATGGACTATTATCATTCATTAAATTTTTTTAGTTAAGTATTTTTATGTTGTTCAAAATTGTTTTGAGATTTTTTTGTTAATTTTTTTAACAGATTGAGAATTGAAGATGGATAATTAGTTTTTCATATGCATTTATTTCGATGGAATCATCTTGACAACAACCGTTGGATGTATATTTGAATGTCGGCTGTTAGGATCGACCCGATTAAGCAACGAACAAGTAAAATTGGCAGAAGAAATTGAGAAATTGAACACACAAATTTAACGTGGAAAAACTCCTCCAAAGAGGATAAAAAACCACGGGCAAAGATAATTTTACTATAATGGCAACAGAACGAAGAGTACAAAAGATGGAGATAAAACTAAACCCCGAAAACCCGAAAATAAAGAACCCTCAAAATGTAAACACAAAATTCTCTAAATGTGTTATGAGTTCTAATCTCTAATGGGTGTTTTTTCTAAGGTTGTAAAAGAGCCTATTTATAGGCTAAATCCATAGGTCAAATAATAATAAAATAATCTAAACTAATCAGTGTTTGATTGAAACTAGTTAAACAGAGTTTAACTAGGAGATTACTTCTTGAATTTGACTAAAAATAGGAGTCATAATTAACAAATCTCCACCTTGACTCATATTTCCACAATGCCATCTTTGCCAAAGCCCGCCACGAGCCTATCTTGAACCATGCAGGGAATTAACTGAGTCGATTCTATGCTTAGAAGCTGGAAGACTTCTAGCCTTCGACTTGTACACTGCCAAATCAAAACTAACCCGGGTTTGATTTTCACGAACACAGTGCCCTAATTTTTCAAAACCTGCATCCAAAAGAGAACCACTCTTCAACGAAACGGTCATACCTTTTTCCCTCTTATGACCAAGTTGCCTCTGCACTAAATGAGTTGACTTCGACTCTGTAACAGACGAGGGATGTCCGATTTCACCGTCCATCGTAGCACCTTCCGAAATATAAAGCGCGATCCTTTTACCTTTTAACAAAACGAGAGCTCCACGAGATACTTTAATGCCGCTCGACTCGATGTTGATTCTACATCCTTTCAAGTCTAAAATACTCAAGGAGATGAGATTCTTTCATAAATCAGGTACATACCTGACATCTGAGAGTGTCCTAATTGTCTCATCATGTATTCTAATTTTAACAGTACCAATTCCAATTACCTTACTAGATGAATCGTTTCCCATGCACATAACTCCACCTTCAACCGAACTGTATGTGGAGAACCATTCTCTATTGTGACACATGTGGAAAGAACATCCTGAATCTAGGATCCACTCGGACATAAGCTTGGAGTTATCGCTTGTTGACACTAACAAGAAATCATCACCGCTTTCATCGGCCAAATTAGCACCAGCTACATCTTCCTCATTACTCTCAGCAGCTCTTTTCTTTTGCAGTTTATAACAATCTGCTTTGACGTGACCTAACTTTTTACAATAGCGACACCTTTTGTCTTGTTTCTTTGATGCTATCAAAACGGAAGCTTGCCTATCTGCCTTGCTATCCAAATGAAGCTCATTGTCGAGTTTGTCTCTACTCAACAAATTACCCTTCACATCTTCGAACGAGAGTTTGTCTCTGCCATAAATCAGGGTCTCCCTGAAAGACTTGTTTGAAGGGGGTAAAGAGCACAATAATAGCATAGCCTGACCTTCATCGTCAATATGAACCTCAACATTCTTTAAATCATTTGAAAGAGTAATGAATTGACTGATGTGATCTCTAAGAAGCTCACCTTCGTTCATGCGAAAGCGTAAATAGACGCGTTGTTTCAACACTAAGCAGTTGCAGAGACTTAGTCTCATAAAGAGTTTCTAACCTTTTTCATAAGGCAGATGAGGTCTTCTCCATCAATACCTCCTGCAATACCGTATTCGCGAGGCACAACTGGATTACAGATAAAGCCCTTTCATCAAGCTCTTCCCATTCTGTTTTATTTAGATTCTCAGGCTTTTTCCCGGTAACAACCTTTTTCAAACCGGATTGAACTAGAATTGCCATCATCCGAACACCTGCATTGAAATTTGTCTCACCATCGAACTTCTCAATTTCAAACCTTGTTTAACGCCATATCCGAATGGGCTGATTTATGAAAAATTAAACTAGCTCTGATACCACTTGTTAGGATCGACCCGATTAAGCAACGAACAAGTAAAATTGGCAGAAGAAATTGAGAAATTGAACACACAAATTTAACGTGGAAAAACTCCTCCAAAGAGGATAAAAAACCACGGACAAAGATAATTTTACTATAATGGCAACAGAACGAAGAGTACAAAAGATGGAGATAAAACTAAACCCTGAAAACCCAAAAATAAAGAACCCTCAAAACGTAAACACAAAATTCTCTAAATGTGTTATGAGTCCTAATCTCTAATGGGTGTTTTTTCTAAGGTTGTAAAAGAGCTTATTTATAGGCTAAATCCATAGGCCAAATAATAATAAAATAATCTAAACTAATCAGTGTTTGATTGAAACTAGTTAAATAGAGTTTAACTAGGAGATTACTTCTTGAATTTGACTAAAAATAGGAGTCATAATTAACATCGACAGCAAATAGCAATGAGATTTAATAGAAATGTCTCGTTGGATGATATGAAGGGAATGATTAACGCAAAAATTGTTAGACGTTGTGGGAGAAAGGTCTTGAAACTTTTCTACAAGTTTCCAGTTTCGACAGATCCCATCAAATTCACCGAAATGGAACTTGTAGACGACGAAGACGTGGAGATAATGATCGCTCTTTACTGTAGGAATCGGAGTGACAAAAATGCACCGATTCACTTATTAGCTGAGTTAGCCAGTATGGAGCAAAATGAAAATCTCACTACATATGGTGAAGAACATGGAGCTTAAGAACCGTGCATGGTGGCTCCAATATCGTACGTTGATAGTAAATCGACTATACACGGGATCGATATCGATCTTAATGTTACACCCGATATTGATGTGGTTGGTGATGATGGATACGATAGTAGTGATCCTTGTGATCAAGAGGTCGATAGTGATAGTGATCCCAATATGGACGAGGTCCCCGATGATATTGACGACGAAGACGTGAATGACGATGGAAGTCTTCAGTCGGGAACCAGATTTGACATATTGTGATACACAATAATCTTAGGCCACACATGTTGCTCATAAACCCCGACGCGGCGCACGTAGTCAAGTTTTCAGAGTACCCTAAAATACTTCCTGCTCACTGGTTGGCCGTAAATTTCGATCTTGAGAAGTTGTTTGTTGGCCAGAGATTTGAAAGTAAGGAAGAGTATGTATTTGCTATTAAGCGGTATAGCATGAATATATCAATAGATTACAAAGTCGCAGTGTCTAAACCAACATTATATATTGGGGAGTGTTGGAAGTCGGCAGAAGGCTGCAATTGGTGGGTACAAGCTGCATTTATTCAAAATTTACAGATGTGGGGGATACGAAAATTTGTTGGGCCTCACACATGCACATCAACACGTATGACAGAAGATCATCGAAAACTTGATTCCAAAACTATCTATATGTGTATCATGCCAATGGTAAAGGACATACTGACTATTAAAGTTTTAGTACTGATTGTTGAAATGCAGGCATGGTTCTAGTATTAAGTATCATACCGAAAGGCGTGGATAACTAAATAGATGATAATAGAGTAATTGTATGGGGATTTCAGTGCATCGTATAACGAGCTACAAGGATGGATAGCCGCTATGCAAGAGTACGTACCGGGGACTGTCATTGAGTTACAGACACGACCTTATTACGGCCTGGATAACCAATTACAGCATAGAAAAAGAATTTTCCATCAGATGTTCTGGACTTTTGATCTATGTGTGCAGACATTTCCCCACTACAAGCCGTTTGTGTAAGTAGATGGAACCTGGCTATATAGAAAATATACACAAATCCTACTTCTTAGGTTGATCAAGACGACAACAAGAATGCTCCCAATAGCATTTGCCATCGTAGATAAGGAGAACATGGAATCGTGAGAATTCTTCCTTACCAACCTGCGGAGGTATGTTATTAGCAACGGTAATATTTGCATCATCTCTGATAGAAGGAAATGATTAATTGCCGCCATTAGGCGTTCCGGTGTGCCATGGAGATCCGTTTACTGCATCCGGCACATCGCGACTACCTTATATCGAGATTATAAGAATGCAGACTGGCGAAGACAAGTTGTGAGAATGGGTAAAGGATAACCTTATCTTTTCAATATAAGTATCCATGTTTTAGTGCAATACTGTAACTTATCTTTTCTTAATACATATACAGTACACGAGCTAGAGCCACATATTTTCCCCCAAAGAATGACTCGACTTGAGAGTGACATGGAGGGTCAAACGAACACATATTTCTGACAGTGGTTAGGTACCATGGAGCCGTGGCAATGGGCTCAAAGTTTTGATGAGGGCTTTTGTTATGGTCAAATGACCACAAACTTGGTGGAGGGGATCAACACTGTGTTATTGAAAACACGATATTTTCTGATTTCATCTGTTTTTTTGGTTACATTCTATAGGTTGGCTACCTTGATGCTAAGAATTGGTCAGCAACAAGTCAACCAGATGGAGACGGGTCACGTGTTTGTCGAAAATGTCAGGGATGCAATGGTTGTAAACCATCGGATGGCGAGATTGATGAATGTAGAAGTATATTCACGATGTCTTGAAATGTTTCAAGTTACGGAGACCATCGGTCGTCAACCCGGTATACCACCTAGGTCCTATGGAGTTGATCTCTAGAACAGACGATGCGATTGCAAAAGGTTCCAAACACTTCATTATCCATGTACGCATGTCGTGGCAGTGTGTGCTAAAGTCTCGTTTAATATTGAACAATTTGTCGATGATGTGTACAC
The DNA here is from genome assembly GCA_025503065.1 of Gossypium bickii. Classification (NCBI taxonomy): domain Eukaryota; kingdom Viridiplantae; phylum Streptophyta; class Magnoliopsida; order Malvales; family Malvaceae; genus Gossypium; species Gossypium bickii. Next base: position 24,443,474 of record CP106711.1, on the reverse strand, counting down.
ACTCGAGCACACGTTGCGTGTCTAGGAGAATGAGTTCCCCGTCCTGCCTGACCTGTCTACGTGGAAGGTACCTCCGACGACTTTCGAGCTTGTCCCATACAGAGGGTTGCGTAGGAATCTGAAAGCTTATCCACAATCATCAAGAATCCGTAACGAAATGGACGTTAAGGAGAAATCCGACGGTAAGCGTTGTGGATTATGCAGATTAACTGGTCATAATCGGAGTAAATGCCCACAGCAAAACTATCATGTTGGACAATCATCACGATCGAGTAGGAATTGAGCTTATGTAATTTTATATTACAAAGTTTGTTCCAATTTTTAATGTTGTAATGTATTTAATTTATATAAAAAATTATATTACAAAGTTTGTTCCAATTAGATTAATGTTGTAATGTATTTAATTTATATAACAAAAATTATATTACAAAGTTTGTTCCAATTAGATTATGGTTGTAATGTATTTAATTTATATAACAAAAATTATATTACAAAGTTTGTTCCAATTAGATTATGGATGTAATGTATTTAATTTATATAACAAAATTTATATTACAAAACTAAGTTTGTTACAAGTTTTAGCGTTTTAATGTTGTAATGTTGCAATTAATCTAATTTATGACCACAAATTTTGTTCCAATTTTTAAAGTTCCAATTAATCTAATTAAATATATACAAAGATTGTCTTTTTCTTGATTTATATTTTTTTTCTTGATTTATATTTTTTAGAATAAAAAAGTACAAACTTTGTAATATCAAACTGCAAGAAACCTCTAAATTGATGGTTTGATGGTGTGGTCCTAGGGGTATATTTCTGCGGGGGTTAACGTTCACGTTGTGGGTGATTGCGGCGATCAACATCCTTTTCAGTCGCAGATGGGGGTGTGCGAAACATGGAAGAAAAATCATATGCCCCGAATGCCATCGATGAACTTGAGTCGAGAGGAGTGCTATACTGCGGTGGATAAGACCTAGGAGGACTGCTGCACTACAGTGGATACGACCCAAAGATATCAAACCCAGAATTGTATCTGTGTCCTGATGAGCTCGAAAATAATCATTAATCCGCAAATCCGGATGGTAAGAACTATCAGTCAAATGTGTATGCGATTGCTTGGACTCAGCCTTCGGTTGTGGTTCAGGCTCGAGATCTGGCTCTAGCTCTGGCTCTGGCTCGGCCTTTATATCGGCCACTGGCTCGTGTGCCCCAAGTTCGACTGCCCACCAAGTAAATATGGCTTTCTCGTACTAGAGTACCATTGTATGTACTCTAATGATGGTTGCAAATCGGAAGAAATATCCATCTGAGGTCTCTGCGCCATCCAATTATCCCACATTGCAATATATTTTCGGTGCACAACCCTCCAATTATTTCCGTGTTTTCCTCTCTTGTTAATCAAGTGAATCTTCCCCACCTGCATTGGCGGATCCGGGATATACTTAATGCAACCAAACTGTCAGAGTACTCGATCCCCGTTATACCACAGATGAAAATGAATGTGGGCAGACGAGGGTATAACAACCGCAATTTCTAGTCTTCGATACGGCATCAAAATAAACTGTACAATTAATAATATGGGTAAAATTTAACACGATTCGATTAAGATATACAAAGTAATTACATGTCACGAATATTGGAATAGCTAACTCCTTTCCCGGCATGTTGTTCAATCATTAGACGATATATCGGGACAATGTACGACCTCCCAATACCCGAATAGAAACTCTATCTACGAAAATAAATTTCAAGTAAATATAGTATCGTTAGAATAGTGTCATTATAAAGAAATTCAATTAATAACAAGTTAAATTTTATCACCTGTGCACTAGTGGAAATACGTATGGTTGGTGCCTAACCGATGCCAAGAATGGCATCCGGTAAACAGCCTATGACTGCAACAATACAAGGCATTCGCCTATGTCTACAGTATCAGGCTTTGTCGTCCGACAAAACTCACGATACAACATAGCTAGAACTGCAGAACCCTAACTATATGAGCGAACATTTTGCAAATCAGCTAATAGGGGTAAATATATCAAATAACCCTATTGTTCGCATTGGGCATCAGTACACCCCCAATAATATGCATAATGTACTTTCGAGCTACGTACATCACCTCATGCTCAGTGGTATTAATTGATAAACGTTCAAAATTGGCTTTCAGCCATGAAAATTTCAAACCCGTAAAATTGGACTCAACATCGGCGGGCGAGACTCCTAGTAGGCTATAACAAAGGGTAGCCGGCTCAGCTATCGCACTTACGCCCGTTACGGCACTACCATCGATTGAGAGCCGAAGTTGCAATGCAACATCCTCTAGAGTGACAGTGTACTCCCCACACGACAAATGAAAAGTGTGGGTCTCCGAACGCCAACGCCCGAGCAATATGGATATTAAATCGTACCACAAATCAAATGTTCGAATCAATGCTGTTGACCCCAATCCAGCTAACTCCAAGTATGTCATCAGTCGTTCATCCGGGGAATATCCTAAACCATTCACTCGACCCCTTAATGCGCGGTACGGGCCCTAACAGTGGTAAATTATAGAAAATAGTTATAATAACATAATTTATTTCCGTAAATTACGTAGATCTTTTTTTAAGGGAACTCGTGATTAACAAATAACAATATATTACCATATTATTAATTGTGTTTGATATGTGACCATCGTTCTGAATCAATGGAGCCATTGCGATACCTGCAATTTCATAACAAATTTTGGTTATTCATTTCAAAGTTTGATGGATTTTAAATATTTATAAAAATACCTAAATTTTATATATTGCTTTTAATTACAAAAAAAAACCCAAACAGCTTTTTCCACATCATAATTTTTGCTATACTATAAATATATCTTATAAATTCCAACTCAATGGTCCCATTCAGAAATTCCATCCCAATGGTTTAATCTTTTACCTACATAAAAAATAAAATTTTTATATTAAAATACTAAAAATAATATGCCAATAAAAAAATATAAAAAACAACATAAACAATATATAATAAATACGAATATTATTATTATTATTTTAAAATGATAATAAGTAATTTTTTATATTAAAATACTAAAAATAACATGCCAATAAAAAAATAATAACAAAAACATAACATAAATGATACATAATAAATACAAATATTATTATTATTTTAAAATGATAATAAGTAAATATTTTTAGTTTAAAATTTAATATATATAATAACACGCCAATTTAATTATTTTCAAAAAATATAAATTTTTTTTCATAGAAGTTCAAAAGGAATTTCATTTTTAATATTTATAAAAAACATAAAATAAAATTTAAAAATATAAATTCTTATTCTCAATTATAAAATCTTAAAAAATTAGAACATATAAACTAATTCCTAATTTATCACATATATTCCAAATTCCATATCAATGGTCTCATATTTTACCTACATAAAAAAATATTAAAATAATCAAAATAATAATATGCCAAATAAATTTCATAAAAAAATATATCTAATCAAACCTAAAACACACATAACAAATAAATTACATAAAATAATAAAACATTCTTTGTATATAACATAAATAGGCTTTTTTACTTCAATAAATATTAAATTAAAAATAAATTAAATTATATATGAATAAAAATATAAAATAAATACAAATATGCCTTAATAGCTCTTTTTAACCAAATAATACCTTACAAAAATAAATTTAAAAATTAAATCCGAATTAAATCAACAATAATAACAACAAAAACAAATTAAATTAACATTAATCTATTAATTTATAAAAAAAAAAAAAAAACATTTTCTTTTCTTTTCTAATTTTCTTCTCTTTCTTATTCCCCCTCTGTTCTCCTTCTCTTTTTTTCTTTCTTTTTCCCTTCCCTTCCCTCCCTCCCTCCCTCCCCTTCTCCTTCTTCTTCTTCTTCTTCTTCTTCTTCTTCTCTCCTCCTTCCCTTTCTTCTCCTTCACCCACCAGTAGAAAATGAAATTGGGGACCATTATAAGGTCCCCAAACACACAAAATACAAACTAACTTAGCATGCAATCATCCCATCCATTGCTAAAGTGGTGCCGCCTCTGCCAGCTCCTCCACCAGTGTCGCCCCTTCCCTACACGCGACTTGTGTCCTGTCTCGTCATGTCGCCATTATTTTATTTTTTACTATTTTCCGTCAGAAAATGAGGGTGGTGCCACCTATGCACCACCCTCCACCCATCTAAATGTACCATTTTGGTACTTAATTTTAGCAACATATCATTTTGATTTTTTTTCCAGTAAAAAACCCTTAAATAATTTTAAAATAAAAATAAAAAATATATATTTAAAATAGAGAAAATTGCTTTAACTATTTTTTTAACTTGGTTCAATCGGTGTGTATCGGTTCGCGAGTCAATTGGTTCAACCCTCACCTTCTTACTAATACTCCACTGGTCCCCAATCCAATAGGTCTAGTTTTGAAAACATTGGTTTTGATCAATGAATTAACTTTTCCTATCATCAAGTAGAGCAAGTAGGCAATTAAGTTCAACAACAGAATTAATTGCTAGCATCATGATCTCGGAACGGTAAATTTTGAGTATTGTTGGTATTTCTAAACATTATAAAGGAAAAAAAAAAAAAGAGAAAACAATTTGTCACCAAAGTAGCAACTTGGGGAAAAAAGATAGGTTAGGTATCACTTGTGACAAAAAATTTAGATACCAAAATGAAAAGAAAAGGTATAATTTAAGTATCAACCCCCACATCATTAGGTATTGAATGTAGGTTTTGTTAAGTATGACTTCTATTTCAGTCAAATTTGAGAAATAATCTTCTAGTTAAACTCTGTTTATTTGTTTCAATCAGACACTGATTAGTTTAGATTATTTTATTATTATTTGACCTATGAAGCCTATAAATAGGCTCTTTTACAACTTTAGAAAATACACCCATTAGATATTAGAACTCATAACACATTTAGAGAATTTTGTGTTTACGTTTTGAGGGTTTTTTGTTTTCAGATTTTCGGAGTTTAGTTTTTATCTCCATCTTTTATACTCTTCATTCTTTTGCTGTTATAGTAAAATTATATTTGCCCATGGTTTTTTATCCTCTTTGAAGGGGTTTTTCTACATTAAATTCGTGTGTTCAATTTCTCAATTTATTTCACTATTTTTTTTTACTTGTTGCTTAATTGGGTCGACCCTAACAGATTTGTTTCCAAAAGATTCCTAACATAACATGATTTCCACTATTGGGATATTATCTTGATCTCAAGCCTAATGGATGTGGATGCCTTTTTCTTCATAGAACTTAAGACTGACCTCGACACTATAAGTGTGGAGGTTATTGTTGGATTGCCGCTACACCTTCCCCTATAAATGCATTTTAAACATTTTAAATTGAAACATTTAATAAATGTCTATCAAATTATTTCGTTAAACCTAAACAAGTTTGAATCCTTTGTTAGTTGAAGATTTCGACTTGACTCTAAATTTAATCGAAATCAACTTGACTCTTTTGATTTAGATGCCTTCAGTGAGGATTGTCTTTTGTAAGTGTAAGCATTTTTTAAAAATAAAAACAAAAAACCTCTACATTAATTGTAAATAAGGTTAATGCAATTTTAATAAAAACTATTTAGGGTTAATCTAAATGATGCTATTGAAAGTGTTATGATTTGTGTACTGATTAGGATGTTGATGTTATGATTTATTGTTTATAAAATGTAATGTAATTTAAATGCTATATTAACTTTTTTTTGAATTTTCCTTAAAAAAGTAAATAAATAATTTTAATTTATTTTTTAGCAATATTTTCTCATATTTGATACATCATATTGAATAAAATTAAAATTATAAAATTAAACAAACAAATTTTATAGAATCTAATATAATTAAACAAACACATAGCAAAAACCTATATGATCATACGTTCGATGGTAGGCGGATTCAATAGCACTACTTACTTAACCAAATATTGAGCTTAATCTTGATCTTCATTGAGGTAGAAAAAAATAAACTCATCACCTAAGTGTCTCATCAGTGAGTAATAATGTAATAAATTGGAAGAAAATATTCAAGATGACATCTTTTCATTATTTTAACTTATATATTAGGATTAGTAATTACTTAATTTGGCTTAATTAAAATTAAGTAAACTTAATTAACTTAAACCATCATTAACTTAATACAAGTGGAATCTTCCATCATCAAGCACTAACATATATTTCAAAATGGTTTAATTTCCATTTTGAACTTTTGGTTAATTGCAATTTAAATCCTTAGGTTTTTGGTCAATTAAAAACCTATAGCGATAAGTTTTTTATAATTTAGTTCCTGTACCCTAATTAAGCAATTAATTTAACAAATTACTGAACCAAGCTTTAATAAATTATTATGCTAACTCTATAAATATTTCTATTTAATATTTACGGATATGGTTTACGAAAATAGGGTTCCAAAATCGACTTTTTCAGCACCATTGAAAATTGAGTTGTTACACAATATCATTTACCATTTATTACGCTATGAATTCCGCTATTGTAAATGAAGCTATGCAATCTAAAAGTCATATACCCAACTACCAACTTCCAACTTTATTATTAATTGAACTCAGGCTTTCAGTACATCAAAGTATTTGAGTCAAGTATGTGCATGCATAGTCAACCACTTGCTCAAGATTTAGGTAAGCCACAAGCGAATAAATCTATAAAAATCTAGGACTTAATTCAACTTGGGTCCTATCTAGAGGTGTTCATGGGCCGGGCCGGGCCCAAAAAAATGGGCCTAAATTTTTTCCCAAGCCCGAGCCATATAAAAATGCTAAAACTCGGGCTCGGCCCATCCCACCCGTATTAATTTTTATATTATTTTATATAATTTTTAAATATATATAATACATCAAAAATACTAAAAAAATCAAAATAAATATTTCTCAATAAATTGAAAATAAATTTTAAAAAAATATGTAGACTTAAATAATACTAAGATAGATGTAACTTAACAAGTAAATACCTCTAAAATAATAATAAAATTAACAAATGCCTTTAAAATAATAACAAAATTAACAATAAAATAAGTTTTATACAATATTCAATCAATAACAACAAAATAGTAGAAACATAATAGTAATATGGTAGCAAAATAAGGAGAAAACAACAAGAAAACAACATTCAAAAATAAAAAATAGCATATTTTTTTTGTCATTTAGTGAATTCAGGCCGGGCCGGGCCCGGGCCAAAAATACCTTGCCCGAGGCCCTGCCCATTTTTTAAACGGGCCTTATTTTTTGTCCAAGCCCATTTTTCGGGCTTATATTTTGCCCAAACCCTCCCAAATTTCGGTCGGGCCTTCGGGCCGGCCGCCCGACCCATGAACACCTTTAGTCCTATCTAATGTATTGTCACTCCAAAGAATCACATGTATGTCTCTATATTCTGAGAGTCATCCATTTTGATATCCAAGACAATGGATCTTCTCAATCTAATTTAACAGGCGACATAATAGCCTTTGAATCAATTTGCTCAATTTCGATTATTTAGACTATGGACTATTTAAATTAACTACTAATATAAGTAGTCTTCTCGCATTATGATCCGACCACATAATGCAATTTAATATAAGTTAAACGGTAAGTAATCAATGAGTCAGTATTTGCTTGTTTATTTTGCTTTGTGTGTAAAAACCATTAAGGACAAATACAAACAATAATAATGTAAATGCTGGAATTTTATTAAACTAATTTGTTCAAAAAATTACAAGGGCATATGAAGTAAAACTACACTAAAGGCACTAGATCACAACAATCTCCCACTTACCCTAGTGATGTAAATTAATATATTGTAACATCCCTCGCCTGACCCTATCACCGGGTCCAAGTTATGGAATGCTAAATTTGTTTTCAGATCAACTAGAGTAAAAAAACACAATAAATAATATTTCACACATGCAATTAAACATCAATCACAATCAATTTATAATAAACAATCAATTCTGTGTCTTAATCGAGCTTACAAAAGCTCTTTTGTCAACCCGAACTCGAAATAGGACCAAATTACAAAGTTTTAAAAGTTTAAGGTCGACTTTGTGATGTCATCCCTTCCATGTCGTAATGTCATCAAACAATTTTTCACATCACAACCTCAGGCCACTTGATGTTGCGGCGTTCCATATTGTCGGTTGACATTGCGACGAGGAAAGATACTCGTAGGGATGGGGACCCTGTTTTTGGTAAAAATGAACCATTTGGTACCTATTCCAAGTTTTCAACAACAACCATTCAACATATATACCGCATACTAATTTCATTTGAATCAAAACATACCAAATGAGTTCAAACATACAATTTCAACTTCATATCAAACATTCCACACCTATTCATCAATTAAACTTAACAATTCAATGTCATGGATTACATATCAACCAAGATATCCAAATTCCAAACCTTACCTATGCCATACCAATTTGAAAATACCATTTCACCTTATCTTCATACATTTATGTTCATTTTATCAACACGAACCAAATCAACCATTCAACAATACATATCTCAAGCATACCAGTCAAACATACCATTTCAACTAAGCATCATTTTAGCCATTCTACTTACCTTATTTCACCATCTTAAATATACCAAGTTCAAAAAATTCATGATCCTCCTTTCCAAAGACATCAAACATTGCTTAGGTATGCATTTCTAGTTCATATACTTTGCTTAACATTCAAAGCTCAACATTTTCCATAATCATCCCAAACCTTTTAATTCACCATAACTTGCATACATTAGAGTAACATAAATATATATATATACATGCCAAAATCCCAGACTCAAAAAAACCAAATAGATACTGATTCAGTAATTGAGTGAGCTCCGAGACAACCCGACTTGACATGTTCTGCAATGTGACAACCTTTAAGGAAAAGGGAAAACAAACTAGGTAAACATATAAAATGCTTAGTAAGTTCATAGGCATTAAACAAAACTTACCTTATCTTTCAATTAAATGCAATAAGCTACCATAATTTTGGCATAGTTTGGCTAGACATGGCAAATCACAACATCAACAAGGTAAGCATTAGTTTAAAATGAATCCAACTATAAAACCACAAGTGTTCAATATGCCAATTCATGACACATTAGATAACAATTTCAAGCTCATTCAATCAAGAGATAATATAATCACATACATGTCTAAAACATTATTACAATTACATTGTTCATGATCAATTCAACATTTATCTTTTTAACAAGTTCATTCCATTTCATTTGAATTTCTCATTTCCACCTTAATTGTTTCGCCCGATGAACTCTAGTAAACGGGCTCGGATACACATGTATCTACACCACACTAGTTACTCATTTGATCTAAATATATATACATGTTAGGTTACTCGTCCGGGCTAAACCTGTAAAACGACATCAAGTTACTCGTTTGAGCTAAACCTATGTCACATGTATTTATAAGTCCGCAACAAATGCTGGATCTCAGTAATATCTATAATCAATCTCGTATAAGCGCGCACAAGACCCTTTTAGCATGCCAATTGTATCCTAACATTTACTAAGTTCACATGGACATCTTTAACACATGTAAACATTTCTTTTCAATTTAGTCTAATTCTAGCTTTTTGAACCAATTCACAACTAAACACATATATAATTACAAATCAAATATACAACAACCTATATAAAAAAAAATATCATATGAACTTACCTGATCAAAACAAAAAACAAGTTGAATCTTCAGGGACTAATCAACAATTTTAGCTTTTCCTCGATTATCTCCGATTTGATCCAATTCTTGATCTATACAATTATTCCATTCAATTTATCAATACGAAACATTTATACATTATATAATGACATGTATGAACCTATATAATCTTATTTTTGATACCCTTAAAGTTTTACATTTTATTCAATTTAGTCCCTGACATCAAAAATAACCATATCTTTTAATTTTGAGTCTCGATTTAAAAACCAACTTCAATTACATCCTTTAGAGACCCTCTACTATCTATTTATACCAAAATTTCACAAAAAATTTGGATTTTATTCACTTTAGTCCTTATGTACAAAACTATCAAGTAAATGTTACAATCTAGTCCTTTTTTCATAATCTAAGCTTAAAATCTATCAATTTAACACCAATTTATTCAAGAAATAAAAAATTAAAACTTTGAAAATTTTGTAAATTGGTACATGAGCTAGCTAAATCAAGCTCCCATGACCTCAAAAACATAAAAATTACAAGAAAAATACTTGAAAATACCTTAAAATTGAGGACCAAAAGTTTAAAGCTTTGAAAGCATTTTATCCCTTTTTGTTTTCTTAGGTTGGATGGTTGAGGAAGAAAAAGATGAGCATCTCGACTTGAATTTGTTATATATACTTTAATTAAAACCGTAATCACCTAATTATATTAACTTAATCCATCATTAACAATTATAAGTGGAATCTTTCATCATCAAGCATTAATTCATAATAAAAATGGTTTAATTAGCATTTTGGATCTTTGACTAATTTCACTTTAATTCCCTAAGTCTTTGGCTAATTAAAAACTTATAGCGATAATACTTTTACAATTTAGTCCTTATACCTTAATAATCAATTAATTCAGCAATTAATTCCACATTGTATAATATTCGCCCCCCTTGGCCAAATTGTATTGCATATAATTCACCCCCCTTTAAGCCTAGGGTGTGCAAATTTTAGGTAAAACCAAAATAATTTGGTTAACTGATCGAATTCCATTAATCGATTGGTTAACCGAATTAATTCAATTGGGGTCGGTTAATAATTTATTGGAAGTTCGATTAATGGTTAATTCGGTTCAAAATCGATTAATTAACTGAAAATTTATATTTTTTATATACATTTTACATATATAAAACTTGATTAATTCGGTTATTTTTTTATATGTTTTAACCAAAAAAAAAAATACAAATTTCGGTTAATTTGGTTAAATGATTGAATTAACTGAAATAGTTCGGTTCGGTCAATTTTTTTTGAAAAAATTTCGGTTCGATTAATAGTTAAGGGTTTAAAAGGGTCGGTTAATCGTAGTTCAGGTTGGTTAACCAATTGAACACCCTTACTTAAGCCATAAGGTTACACTTAATATTAACAAAGTATTTTTCAATTTTTAATTATATAACTTGAATAATAAAAAAATATTAATGCATGATGGATCTTGAAAGACTAAGCTTAGAGGCCCAATATGGACTTTAAAGCGAAATTACAGAATTAATCGATTGGGCCCATACCCATACATATTAGGTTAGTGACTTTTCTATGTTAAAAAAAGGTAGTTTGAATTTAGAAGTTTCACCCCCCTTGAACTAAAATCCTGGATCCATCCCTGTTTCTGATTAATGTGTTTTGTTCATTTATGATTTCTCATTTTCTTAGTATTAGCTATTGTCACATTGTCATCGTAATACAATGTAATAGTTTTCTCCATACCAGGAATGACTTCGAGATCCATAAGGAACTTCCGAAGTCAAATTGCTTCTTTTGTTACTTCAAAAGCAACCACATATTTGACCTCCATAGTGGAGCCAACAATACAACTTTGCTCAACACTTCGTCATACCATGGCTTTGTTGTCTACGACAAAAACACAACACGACGTCAATTTCCACGAATCTAGATACATTTGGAAGTCAAAGCTTGAATATCCAATGAGAGTTAAGTCCCCTCCAGAATATATTAACGTATAATCTCTCATTCTCCGTAAATATTTGAGTATGTGCTTAACAAATTGTAGGTGTTTTAGACCAGGGTTACCTGATATAGACTTACCAATCCTACTACAAAACAAATATTTGGACACGTGCATAACATTGCATACATGAGACTTCCTACTACCAAAGAATAGAAAACCTTTCTCATATGCTCACTTTCTTCCGTTGTCTTGGGACAATTCTCTAAAAAAAGATGGAAGCTAAAACAGAAGGTTGTGTACCTTTCTTTGAATCAGCTATAACAAAATATTACAATATCTTATTTATGTATAAAGTTTGTGATAAAACCATCACTTTGTTCTTTCAATCCCTGAGGATTTTATGGGTTCTATAAGTTCTCACATTAGATTGAATTTCATAAAATCTATCTCTACATTGCTTCATCAAATTTGAAATATAGAATTTTGTGATAACACGTATCCAAGAATTAAAAAATATTCTATTGCAAACCAAACATGAGATGATTTTTTTTTTTATTCCATTATCGCTTTTTTCTTTAAAAAATAAGGATATTTCAAAATGAATTCTTAAATTGTGCTATTTTAATATTACATAGTTTTAATGGGGTGTACATGAATACTTTTAGATGAATCTCAGCAGAGCTTAGAGTTTTAACTTTTTTTCTCTATTAATAGATTCATGATGTAACATGATTCATATCATTATACATACATGATATGGCATTACCTTGATATGGATATCTTGAATCTCGTATAGATCAGTTTTGACTTCAAGATTTATGGATGTTCAATTCCCCACTAAATTTTCGCTATCCTTTTTTCTCCAACACCTTAAATATACCCAAACGTTTAACTTTTTCAATTAAACCTTGAATTATTTAAATTGAAATATTTGGTAAATGCCAACCAAATTATTTTCATCAAACCTAGTTAAGTTTGAACCTTTGTCTAGAGAAGGATTTCGATCCAACTCTAATACTTATTTGAAAACTTTTACTTTTCTTTTTTTAAAAAGAAAAAACTTTATCCACCTTTAACATTTAAAATGTTTATCCAAATAAGTAGAACACCATTCATGTCTTATAGTAGTAAGACATAACTTTGACTGCAATGGAAAATTATAGTCTTCCTATCACCATGTATTGCCTGATTCAAGTCTCAATCACACCATCTATCATCAAACACGGCAAAGCAAGAGTACAGACAAGTGACAAACATGGGTATCATCCGCTATTTAGGGACCTTCCTTATGTTAAAAAACACAAAAAGTACACAACTAAAATTATTCGCAAAATATTTGAGGAGATGATTACCAACTAAACTTTTTTGGTCTTCCACCTTAATAGTCATCACCTCTCGATATAACTTCTTTGCAGGTTGGCCGCAGTAGGATGGTGTGTTCAAACTGAGAAACATAGCTGCCCTTGATGTCGCAGAGAGGAGGATACGGCTGCAACAACAGAAAAGGATGATTATAGCTATCGGCTGAATCTTCATAGAAAATTACAAGTTTTACATTTAGGGTATAGACCAATATAAGAGGAATGTGTTTGGACTGATTTGTTATGCCTTTTATACCAGATGTCCACCCCAATTCAATTACTATTACTATTATTATTAGTAGCTTAACTGACAACCGCTATTCAACGCCTCAAAAAGGTCAGAATCACATTCAGAAAGTTCTACAATGGCCTACCATATTAGCATGGCCTCTATCAAGATGTTTTCGGTAAGGACTTTCAAGAGTGCAAAACCAAAAATTTAATTAAAAAAACACACACACAGTTGATAACAATAGCAAGAAGATACCTGAACAATGCCAACATCACATAAATTCTTCAATGCCATTAGATATTTAGTCTCTCCCAAACGATCTAAATACCGTCTACAGAAGGCCAATGTTGAAAAATTCTTGTTTATTGTAGCTAGTAGTTGCTTGGCTCTAGGCAACCTCAGTGGAATGTGTCCCGCATCAAAGTTTTTCATATAATGGCTGCACTCTAGATCTTCTCTGACATACCCTTTCCCTGCACCCAAAAAAACAAAGGCTGGTTAGATCAATGTAGGTAATCCACACAATCTACCATCTAATATGTAAAAAGATTCAGTTTCTTATATGTTGAAGATGAGATATATTACCAGTAGAAGCAAAGGTTTCAATGGCATAAAATTCACCCTCTTCCATTTTTGTTTGCTCCCCTCCTTTCACAATAGGAACTGATTTTCCAGCATGTATCTGATAGGGCCCAATGCTGTGCCCATTCAAGTTCCGTATACTTTTCACTGCCAAAGACATTCAAATCCCTTAAGAAAAGGTCATATAAAGACATTCAAATCCCTTAAGAAAAGGTCATATAAAGACGCATATAAGGACATACTATGTACTAAATATGGACTTCTGTCTGCACAGCGAATGGGTAAACAATTTTCATTTCTCTATTAGACCCATATCTGTTTGAAAGAATTTCGGCAATTTCAACTATATGCAGTTCTCAGAGAAGGATTAAAAATAATGCTGTTACTTGCCATTGGGAGTCCAGAACAAGAAATGCTTGTTGAAAACTGTATCAAATCATACCAATCAAACGAAACTACCGATTCTAGTTAATGTCTGCCACATACATAATCATTAAGTCTTTTGATGTCAACTTAATGAAAAAGGAAGAATATCAAATATTATTTTAAATTTACTCAAAAGATTACATATCCAAGGAAACTACAATTATTGCAAATTTTGTCTTGCAGACATTTGCTTTGACGACTGCTCTAAATAGGAGCCCACTTGTTAAAATTAACAGTTATAAATATCAAATAACCAAAAACGCAAAAATTAATTTTTTGCAGATTTGATAAAACAAACCTACATTCTTTCAATAAGAGTAAACTACCTTACTGGTCAGTTATCAGAAGCACAAGAGTAAATACAATTAGCACTGTAGCAGCATTTTTCCCATAATAATTCTTATTTAAAAATACATATGTTCTCCTGAATTTCTTACCTTGAAACACTTTCCCATTTATTTCAACCTCATATGATTCCATCACCTCTTGAATTGCAGCACCAATATCACAAAGACGGACATCAATACCAGCTTCCTGAACAATTAAATAACCATCAAAGATATAATAAAGATTTTAGTGAAATTAGTGAATCTAATTTTAAAGAGAAGAACCTCAAAAGGCAACAAGACTCCAACCATATTAAATACCCATCCAACAAATTCAACAAGAACAAAAAGTAGATAATAATTTAAATGTGGAATATAAAACAAACAAGGACACTTTTGTTTTGAGATTGATGAACACCAAGGAAAGAAAGATGTCTGAGGGAAAAGGTACACCACAGTTGGCTGTCTTCCACTAACTACAAGAAAGATAAGAAAAGAAAGCACCAAGTATAGCAAGGTTTGTTGCTCCAACTTCATTTTTCTTTAGGTACCTGTGCCTAGCACAAATATGCGGTGCATGTTTGGAGAGAAGTACGAGGATATAACCCCCCAACAACACTCTAAATATTATATATAGAAAAGATTTATTAAAATATTGAACATACCTTTGTTAGGCACTGTACCTAAAGTCCAAGTGACATAAATAACAAGAAGATCCTTTCATCTACATTTTCAATTGGCATATTTTTGTATACATATTTGAGAGAAAGGTTCAAGTGCACCAACATCAATCCTGTCCTTGTAGTCCTCTTAGAATCCTACCCGACTATTCAGACAAAATCACAAAATTGTTCTAGCATGGCTTTCCCCTTATTACTGATTCTCCCCTAACAGAATCACGTCTGGACTTTATGACTAGAAAAACATACAAGAACATTTATATAGAGACTGTAATAGCAAGAAAGTAAAAAAGACAAGCGAAATCTGTTCTCTCATCAAATATGCATATTTAATAGGATCCAATACCTTGATGCCTGTATTGGTTGCTTCACGAGAAGCTTCAAGAAGCGGATCATACATAGGATTAAACGCCACTGTAAAGGCACAATCAACTATATTCCCTGCAAAACCAAGAACTCACGTTTGAAAACATCTCCAGCCCAAAATCTAGTTATATCATAACACATGTTGAAATTATACATCTATACAGAAACAGAGTGGACCATAAAGTGTACAAGATGGAGCAACAATAATATTACCATCAATATGAGTTCCAAAATCTAACTTCATCACATCATCATACTCGAGCACAGTCTTGTCTCCGGAATTAGGAGTCCAGTGAGCAGCGACCCTAACAGGGAAAAAGGTTGAACACGGATACAATCAATTACAGATAAGTAGATTCATCAAATGTCAAAGAAAAAACTAACCAATTCAGTGAGCATCCAGTAGGAAATGCAATCCCTGCTTGCAAACCATTCTCTGAAATGAGCTTGCGAACGGTGTTCTCCAAGGTCTCACATAGATCAGTCATTAACATTCCAGGTTTCAAAATACTTCTGATGTATTTCCGAACCTGAGGATGAATAGTAGCGATTACAGAAAACCAGTAACAAAAGTCCCCAAAGCCAAACTCACCATTTTAAATAATAGTCATATTTATGCCATACAGCATCAACTTATGTGGATACAAGACAATACAAACCTGACGATGGACTTCAGCTGCTTGTCGCACTGCATTATATTTTGGCTTTTCAAATCGCTCCAAGTCTCTCTTCTCCTCAGAGGTAGTCCTCCACAAATTACTAAAAAGCAATAAAAACAATAAAGGTTCAAGCTTTACATGGACAAATATAAGAATATGTACCTCAAACTGGAACAAATCTATTACAGGCAATCATAAAATGAAAATGTAGACAAACTATGTAGCATAAAATAAGGAAACATTATATACATTCATGTGCTATTTACGTTCTAAAGCAAGAAAAAGTATTTTCTTTCTCAATAATATCCAGACATAGTTACCTTCTCAGTTAAAATACATCACAACATATTTTAATTTCACAACTTAAGACAACTTAGAGGTTTTCTACTTTTTACACATAAATGAAACTACAACAAAAAGCAATCATCAAAGACAATGGAAGACATGAATGACCTCCCAGGAATATCTTGTTACAAGCCACTCCTATTCTTATTTTGATTTCAAAAGAACAAGGACATGCACTTAAGAGATCTCTTAAGCTTTAGGAAATAACGAAATATACACTTGCATCTAGACATTGTTTCAAGAATATGGCTTGACTCACTCATCCTTGTACTGTTGAATTTCACCCTCAGGAAACTCCCTGGACGGAAAAAGCTCAACAACGGGAATAGATGGAGGATCAGTCTGCTTCAAGGGCTCCTTCTTTTTTCTGTGGGTTAAAGACCATGATATCATCAAACTCTCAACTAAACATCTTCAATAAGAAAACAACTAACCAAGCTAGAAACAAGTACTCACTTGCTTTTATTTTTCTTCTTTTTCTTTTTGGCAACTTCTGCTAGTAAACAATTTAAAAATGCAGAAAAGTGCATATATTAGCAAGACCACAATCAGGACCATCGAAATAAGAAGCCTTCAAGATGAGCACTATCATCTTAATGAAAAACAGTATCCCAAAGCAAAATTAAATGGATTTGGAGTTGAAAGTTGAAAGTTGGAGAGAGATGGAAGCAACAACCACAAAGTGGACATCTAACATTATCAGCCGCATGATAATCTTACAATGTACAAAATGACTTACATATGTCTATTAGGTGAGGCAAATACAAACAACATTTAGAAGAGTAATTAAAGCTAAGTTCCTAGACTACAAACCTATATTGCAAAATAGAAACAATAACTACAAAAGCACCAAGACAAAAGGTAAAGGAAAACTTACAATAAATATAAACACCCCAACACTAATAGGAAACTTAAAAACTACTTAGCATTCAACCTAGAGGTGGCAATTTGGCATCCAAGTCAGGTTGGGGTGTTTTAGTTTTGGATGAGATTTAGACTTCTAATTTTCGAGTCAATCATTCCAACTCCATCTCATGGTTGGATTCTGGTTCGCTTGTTTCATTTTAGGTTAATTTGGGTGGGTATTGGGGTGGTTTGTGCAGGTTTCTAGGTTCCGGTCAACTTTTGCCACATTTTTCATTGTATGAGAATAATGATCATGTTCAAGTTTGGGTTATTTCTAGTTAGGATAAGATCTGGGCCATTGCCTAGTCCTATAGCTTCAAGTCAAATGGATTTAGGTTCAAGTGAGATAAAAATATTCAAATACAGTTTTGCCACCTCTACAAGGAAAAAAAATGCTTGAGGTGTAAGACACTCGGCTGAACGACATGATGTGCTAAGGTAAATAACCAAGTATACAATAAGCAAGCAAAAAGTACTTATAGTTGATGAACGTAAAAGTATGCAGTTTAGGGGTTCTTGGCATTATCTACCTTTAATTGTCTTCAAATTCTTTTGCTTTGATTCAATTTCTTAAAATTGAAAGCACCTTTGGTTATTAAACATTTGCTGCAAACTTCTAGGGATCTCAAAACTATGAAGTGCAGATTACAGGACAAGCAGCAGCATGCAAATTATACGACAATCTAAAGAACTATTGGCCAAACAATAATCACCTGTCACCCCATCTTCATCTTTTTGCATAGATGAAGAGTTTTCGGAGAGCTCATCAGTGCCATTTGAAATCTCTAATTTCTCAATGCCATTTGAAGCCTCCGACTCCTCATTTTCTCCCACACGAACTTCATTATTCATGATTTCAGTGGCCATCACTGAATACCCTGTTTGCACAAAACGTCATCAATACAAAATCCACATTATTAAAGCAATATAAGGATCACCCAGGTTCCCACTTTTAAACATACCATTCGCAATAGGAACGACAACTTAACGCTTATGCATAAATAAGCTGCATAAGTCTCCATCTACAGCGTAAACATTTCTATTTTCTACCAGCAGTAGCTCAAAAAAAGCTACCATTTTCATTTCATCCTACATATTTCTAGAAATTAGTTCACTA
Organism: Gossypium bickii; assembly: GCA_025503065.1. Taxonomy (NCBI): domain Eukaryota; kingdom Viridiplantae; phylum Streptophyta; class Magnoliopsida; order Malvales; family Malvaceae; genus Gossypium; species Gossypium bickii. Next base: position 24,424,847 of record CP106711.1, on the reverse strand, counting down.
CGAAGCATGGATAGGGCCAATATCCCCAAAACATTATAGAAACCCCAAGAAATGTATCCGACACAGTTGGGTACGAGAAGAAAAGGTCAGACATGTCTTAGACAAGAGATCAAGGATGAAAAAAGTATAAACCCAATTTTTTATTCCATGAATTGAAACAAATTACAGGTTAATTATAACAGATGATTTAAAAGAAAAGAAAGAAAGAAATAAGGAAAGAAAATAATCAGATTATGTAAAACGAGAGAGAGCTTACAGAGAAATCATTACCTTTCGATCGGTCTAAACGAAGCAAAGCTCTGTAATTTTATCCCTTCCAAGTGTATATATAATATGGAAATGGATGAAAATCCCCTTTGCAGAAGCAGGCGAAGCAATATCAACGAGAAGCAGACCTAGCAACTTACCATATAAGATAGCCCAAAAAAATTAACTAAAATATAATATAAATTAGGTTTTATTTGTAAGTCGGAATATGATCTCGTTTTGCGAGATTTAATTATTATTATTAATTAATTAAATATTATAGTACAATATAGGAATAAATATCAAAATTATCATTAACAACTTTAATGGTGTCTTAAATCTATACATCAAATTTTAATTTTAATTTATTCATACATATTTAAAGAAATAAATATACCAATTTATTTTGTATTAAATAAATATAATTATTTCTATATACAATATATAAACATAAAATGATATTATATAAATAATTTATGAGAATTTGATCAAATCAAAATTTCATGTATAAAGTTACACAAATTCAAACTTCATGTATATAATTGTTTATTAGACCAAAATTCATTTATAAATTTTAGATTTATCCCTAAAATATAAATCATACTTATCATCTATAATATAAAATCAATAATTATACATGTTCATGGGTTGGACTACCTGCTTATGCATGAAGGCCTATAAAATTTAAGTAAAAATATTAAATTTAAAAAGCGAATTTAGATAAAAAAGACTAAACCCACTTTGGTAAAATTTATGTAAAATTTTTTACATTTCTTGTGGTATCTTTTGATAAAAGAAGAAGAAGAAACCTATATATTTGGACTTGTGCAATTAAACAAAATGACTAAAAATTAACTAATAAATTTGTAAATATTTTTTAACAATTAAAAATGTAAGTTTATGTAATAATAAATCCAAGTATGAGTAATTTAAAAGATTAATAAAGTAAAATTCAATTTCTTAAGGGACTCACCTAGTTGCTGATATTGACATGCCATACATTGGGCCCCAGATAGAAATCCAAGAAACCCTTGCATGTCCAAATATTCAATATCTAAGCATTTTCTAAAGTTGAAGTTTCTAGGCTGAGAACTCATCGATTCAAATTAGGGATCTTTGCTATTCCTTTTTTTTGGTGAAAATTGCTATTCCATTTTAATCCAACGAAATTTAATTATTCGGTTAACCGGTTATTTTGATCATCCATTAATAAAATTAACCAACTTATTAAATTAACAAAAAAATCGATATTTGAATATTATTTTTTATTATCAATTAAACTTGAGTTTTTATTCTATCTTTTTATTTGCTTTATACTTTAATTAGTTTCTTATCTTGTATGTAGAGGTGTACATGGGCCGGGCTGGGCCGGGCTCAATTAAAAATCTAGGCCCGTTTGGTAAGCCCGGACCCCGCCCGGCCCGAAATATGGGCCTAAAAATTGTCCAAGCCCGGCCCGACATGAAATCGGTAAACTCGAGCCCGGCCCGGCCCGGCCAGTATTATTTTTTATTTTATTAAATAAAAAATAAAAAATTATGAATCGAATACATTTTAAAAAAAAATAGATGCTTATTTTCTACTTTGAATCTCATAATGATACTATTCTACCATTTAATTTTCTACTTTACGAAAATAGATACTTAATTTGTTTAGCTTAATTTATTAATAATTTTTTCATGTTCTCAAAATTTTAATTTTAAAAAAATTAAATATAGAATAAAATAAACACACGTTCCTAATTTGGTAACAAAAATCAAGTGACATTTCAACTTTTGCAAGTAACTTAAAACACATGTTTGTCATTTGGAAACTTGAGATAAAGAGCCTTCAACTTAAATATTAATGATTAATATATAAAAAAGTAGTAAATAGTTTTTTTTTAAAGTCTTGATATTCAATCAATGTATTATAGGATCTCAAAAATCATATCGAAATAATATTAAAAATGACAATAGAACAGTAAGAAGTAATTATATTAAAATTGAAACAACTTGTTTGAACTAAAATAATAACCAAATTAATAATAAAATAAAAGTTCTACAATATCGAAATAATATTAAATACAACAACAAAACAATAAAATATCATAAAACAGTATCAAAACAGCCCCAAAATAGCAACAAACAAAGAACTAACAAAGAATTAACAAAGAACTAACAAAGACCAAAACAATGGCAAAAATAGTATAAAAACAATGCAGAAAACAAAGCATCACCAACAATCCCAAAAAAATAAAAATAATACTAAAGTTAAAATTTTATTAATAAAAAATAAAAATAATACTAAAATATTTAGGCGGGGCTGTGCCGGGCCAAAAATCATGCCCGAGGCCTGGCCCATTTTTTAAATGGGCCTCATTTTTTTCCCAAGCCCATTTTTCGGACCTATATTTTTTCCCAAACCCTCCCACATTTCGGGCGGGCTTTATGATATATTAATTAAAAAATAATTTTTAAAATTCGCCACTTTCGCTAATAAAATGATTAAAAATAAAAATTATGTAAATTTGAATGCTTAATTTTTTAGTCTTCGTTTATTATAAAATCATATATCATATTTTTTATATGTATGATATTAGCTTAACAAAAAGAATTTAAGTATCAGATTTTAAATGTAATTCTATATAAGTTAATACTAATATATACCAGATATGTATATATTCACGTTAAAAGTTATAGTTATTACACTCATTTGTAATTGTAAAATTTTAAATAATTTAACTCATATACGAACCAAAAACAATGTTATTTAAAGGTATCGTGTCTAGCATACTTTATAGAACTTTTTTAATAATAATACTACCATATTTTAATCACAGTTAATTACATTAATTTGAAAATGTTCCTAAAAAATTCTATAAACTAAATTTTATAAGTTCTTTTTAAAAAACACATTTACATTTTTAGTATATATGATTGGATACATTTACATTTTTAGTATATGTAATTATTCTAAGCAGCGAATATGAGGATAACCTTGTAAGGGAGCTTTGCCGAAAGAAAAGGAAAGATCGCGCTGCAACATCTGGTGATATGGCCAATATTGTTACAGTCCTTGCTGTGGTTCATTCTCCCCTTGGTTCTCCTCTTGGATCTCTACCTCCACCAAGACCACTTATAGGAGATACTCTTGGTTTGATTGTTGATTATGGTCCTCTTAGAGGTTCAATAAGATTTATGTCTACTGGTAGTGAGACACACATTGTTCCCGTGGCGTGAGCACCTAAGTGTGCAAAAATTTCCCTATTGCCCTACTGAGGAAAGCAAGCGATGGAGAGAATCAATTCTTTAAGTCTTTCCCACACCTCGTACAAATACTCATCATCCAATTGTTGGAAAGTGTTTATCTCATTTTGCAATTTTGCGTTCTTGCTTGGTGGAAAATACTTTATCAAAAACCTTTCTACTAATTTTTGCCATGTAGAAATTGAAATTGGTGGCAATGAATTCAGCCATACTCGTGCTCGATCCCACAACGAGTATGGAAACAGTTTCAACCTTAATGCATCTTCAGTCACACCAGCTATCTTAAACGAACCACTCACCTTCATGAATAATCGAAGAATATGTGGATCTTCTGTGGGTATACCATTGAACTGGCCCACCGTTTGGAGCATTTGAAACATCATTGGTTTCAATTCGAATTGGGGTGCCTCGATATCTGGCCTTTTAATTCTCGGATTTAACTCATTGAAGAGTGGCACAGCGTATTGTCTACTGCCACGATCACTATCATCAGCAATAAGGATTGGATTGTGCACATGATTGACTCCATTACTTTGTACATCATTTTAATTTACAAGGTCTATCTCGGTTTGTCTTTGTAACACCCCAAACCCGGCCCACGAGCCTTGACCGGATCTGGTATGTCACGGAGTAAAAACGTTTTGAAAGATTTGGATTAACAGTGGAAATCTGAAAATATTGTTGAAGTTATAAAACGGTGTTTGCTAAAGCTCGGATGGGTTGATTCGATAAACACGATTGAGTTGAAACCTTTTTCCTTTGAAACCATTTGATCATTTAAGTTTTTAGAACCATCAGAGTTATTGTTAACTTGGTAAATTTTGCTACCCGATGGTAACATCTTTGAAAACGCGTACGAGTACAAATTTTGAAAACGTTACTTTTAACCGATTGATTTGACAGTTTATAAGTTCATTAGTAATATAATAGAAGTAAAGTAAAAACAACTACTTAAACATCCAAAATAACGACTAGCGGCCATATTACAAACCAAACCAAAATTTAGTAAATAGTAAACTTTAACGGTACGAAATAAAATTTTCAAATCCAAGGAACAAGCATGGCCGCCTCGAGTTCTCTCCGGCTCCATCTCCGCGATCTACTCACCTGCAAAATGATATGGGAAGGGGTGAGTCACCAAGACTCAGTGTATAAATCCCCAACCCGAAAATGCAACTCATACATAAGATATTAGTAAGACATGCAAACATGCAACCCAAGCTAGCCATCCATACTCCTTTTTCTACCCCGTGTGGTCAAAACCACTGGTAGTCAAAACCACTGGTGACCGAAGTCACAAATATATCAAGTGATGGGGCCAACCCATCATGTGGTCAAAACCACTGATGACCATAGGTCACAAATATCAACATGTGGTCAAAACCACTGATGGTACCAAACTACTGGGACTTAGTCACGAATTATATCAACAGTGTGGTCAAAACCATTGGTGACCGAAGTCACAATAATCTGATGGGCCCACCCATCGTGTGGTCAAAACCACTGGTGACAGTCCATAGAGATCATCTCCCTCCTCTCATCAATCCCACCATCATCATGCTCACATAACAAGTATCATGATCCCATATATCATGCATTTGTATATAGCATAGCATTTAACAGCATATGATGGCATACACAACATACATCATAGATCAAGTAATAGTGGACTTACCCGAGATCCAAGCTTATGCCCACAAGGCAAGGTTACTGTAACATCCTAGATTAGGGGTTATGCGTTCGTGCCTAATTCATGAGTTAGTAGGTTTTGGCAGTGTTGGAAATGTATTAAGGGTTTTTAGAATTCTAGGATGGAAGAAGAAAGCTTTGGAAAATTATTGGTTTTTAAGTAAAAAGGGGAGCTAGGTAAATGAGGCTTTAAAAGAAAATCTGTGTGAAGCATGGCACAAGGAACCATGTGGTAAAATGGCATGTTTTATGAATTATGAATGTGTTATGTGAATTTAGAAATAAGGAAATGTAAGGAAATGTAAGAAATGTATGGAAATGTATGGAAATGTAAGGAAATGTAAGGAAATGTAAGGAAATGTATGGAAATGTATGGAAATGTAAGGAAATGTAAGAAAATATGGAAATGTAAGGAAATGCAAGGAAATGTAAGGAAATGTCTTGTCTTGGAAATGTATGGAAATGTTAGGTTAAAAGAGGAAAGTGAACATTTTTGGCGAGGAAATGTAAGGAAATGATTTAGAAATGATTCAAAAGAGGAAAGTGAACATTTCGAAACTTGGAAATGTAAGGAAATGTCAAGTTTAAAGAGCGAACGAAAATTTTTGGAAACTTGGAAATGAAAAGAAATGTCAAGTTTTAAAGCTTAAAAAGAGGAAACTAAGGCAAGGTGGCCTTAAGAAAATTAATATGAAGAATTTGACACACAAATAGGCTTGGAAAAGTGGCTGAAGATGCCACTTAGTGGTCTCTGGAAATGGCGCCACATGCAAGGTGTTGGGCTGAGTTCGAGTCACATGGGAAGCAAATAAAAGAAGTTTTATTTTTGCTTCTAGAAACACAGAGGTGGACGGCACAAGGCTTGCAAAAGAGGAGTTTTATTCTCTTTAAATTTCAATTTAAATAGGAGATAAATAGTAGATTTATTTAGATTATTTTCAAGAGATAATTGTGGATTAATTCCTCTTATTTTTTAATGGATAAAAGAAAAGATAATAGAAGGATTATTATTATTAATTCAAAGGATAAAGTTATCAAATAAAGAAGAGTGGTGGCCAAGTAAGGGATTCTGAGTAGTAATTTTGGCTATAAAAGGAAGGAAAGAGGGCTACTCATCAATTTTTCTTCTTCCTCTTCTCTCTGCCGAATTTCTTAGGGCTCTCTTCTCTTCTCTTTTCTTTCTAATCCCTCCAAAGGCCGAAAGTTGTGAGAGCATCATTTAGCCATAGTCGAATCTCTGAAGTGGTGTCAAGAAGGATCTGTCGATTTCAATATAAAGGGTAAGGATCTATAATCATAATTGAATTCCTTTCTTTTAAGCCGAAAGTTAGTCTAATCCCTCCTCAATCTTATTGATCGAAATATGGAAGGTGAATTTCGGGATTTCAGATCTAAGGTATTTCGGCATCTCCATTAATTAGGAAGAGAGTTTTGGGATTTAAAGAGTTAAGGTAAGAAACTATAAGATTCGGCCAAAGGCCATGCTTTATGTTTTGAGGATTAGATTAAATCTAACGTAAGGTTATAGGAATTTTGACACTACTAGGAAAACAAGGATCAGTTTCGGGATTTGTTGGTGTCCCAATCGGCAACAAGGTAAGTTTAAGAATACTAATCCTACTAGGATTTGGATTTATGGCTGAATGGCTTTTTATTAAATTAGTAAGTGATTAATCAAATGTAGGGATTAAGGATTTAAGCAGTAGATCAGATTTCAAAATCTCAAGGAATTTGCTAAGCGAATCAGGTGTGTACTCCACACTACTTTGTAATATGAATTATGGTTGCATGTATTAAAATATGTGTTAATAGAAATATGAGCATGGCTAAAGTACCATGTTATGAATATTTTTTAAAAATTCACACAAGTTTTTCCTAAGTAACAAAAGAACTTTGAACCGGTTTACTTGAGGAACATACCAGATCCGGTCCAGGCTCGTGGGCCGGGTTTGGGGTGTTTCAGTTACTACAAGGGAGGTTATATAGCAATATAATAGGCAGTCTATGCTAATAAAGTGTGTAAGAGTTTACACACCTATTTAATCGGAGATCTAAAGAGAAATCCCGAATCTATCACAAAAACCCGAAACGTGTGCACGTAGTGCTCCTACATTCGGCCACTATAGGTTAGTATTCATAAAGCCTTGTTCGGCTACCACAAAAATCCCGAAGGATATGTCGTACTCGAAATAACACTCACTTTGGTTGCCGATTTCGTCTCCTACCAAAACCCGAAACTGTTCGTATTCTCGAAATTGTTGAGATCCCTATATGGCATATATTAGTTTTGGCTTTAGGCATAAATTCTTTAACAAAAAGCCCTTGGCCGAAACTGCCCCCTTTTTCTTACCAAAACAAATTGAAATTTCGGAAGACTCCTTCAAAGTCCCTTAACGTTACCTACACACAAGAGAACACATCACCTCTTGTCTTAAGAAGACATTCGGCCAATCTTACCAAGGCTTAGCCTCATGCTTTCGACATACTCAAGGAGAGTGAGTCAAAACCGAACGTTAAGAGAGAGTTCACTTACCAAGAGATTCGGCTAGGCCCTTCAAATAAAGATGGAGAAGTCGGCCACAAGGTTTAATGTATGCTTCAAAGAAGAACCGAAAGTATCAAAGGAGAAAAAAAAGAGGTTTCAATTTGAACAACAATGAAAGAAAATGAAAATAAAATGAGTTAGCCGGAAACACTCCCTAGAGCTCCTTCAAAACTGAACTCAAGCCTTTGGTCTCTCTCCTTTTTCGGCCAAGAACAAAATGAAAGAAGAGAAAAACAAATCATGAATTTCGGCATCTCTTGCTAATATCAAAACTGACCATGAAAGTCCCTAAAGCATGCTTCATTCGGCCATGCTCTCCTAAGGTGAAAAGTCCTATTTTTTTAATTAACACCCATAAAACAATGTTTATTCATTCTTCCCATCACTAACCCATCTCCCTATAAAAATAATAACAAAAAAAATAATGGTTTTTGCCCATACTTCTAGCAGCTTTAAAAAAAGAATAACCTCATCTATTTGGGAGCCATGCAGGCCACTAACTCACGCCCGCCATAAAAAAAAATAAACACTTCCAGGTGCTGCCCCTTGGTCTCGAATCCGAGACCTGAAGATAACTCTCCACGCCTCTAGCCACTCTGCTACTGCTCAGTTCGTGACATAAACCCGTCATAATTCTTTTTAAGCACTCCCTCGCTAGCTCCCTTTTCTCTTAACGCCGAAAGCCAAAATAAAAACTTCCTTGCGCTTCCATCAGGACTCGAACGTGAGTCCTCGTGCCGCAACCACCTATCACGCCCCACGCCACTTTACCACTTTGACTTTCATGTCCACCGATGCTCACAAAAACCTTTTGAAGCCTCCTTAGCCCCTTCCTTTTTAACGCTAAAACCCAAAAATAAAACACACCTTGCGCTTCCATGGTGACTCGAACCTGAGTCCCTACACCAAGGCCATTAAGTGGCGCATGGAAGCCACTTTATCAAGGCGTTTCTTATGCCATAGACTCGCCAAAAATATTTTTAAAGCCTCCTTCACCTAGCTCTCCTTCAACGCCAAAAATAAAAACTCCCAAACGCGATTCTGCGCATTTCGAACCCCGTCGCGCGCACCATTCAAGCTCCCTAGGTAGCGTCCCAACCATTCTACCATTTGCTTCCTTGTGTCATGCTTCGCCCCAATTTATAATTAAAGCCTCCTCACTTAGCCTTTTTCTTCTCAAGTGCTAAAAAGAAGTTTTTAATCCTAAGTCAGACCTAACCTGGGGTTATGACTAGACCCTAAAACAAGTCAAATAAGCATAGCATTCCATCTCTTCGAGCATGTGACAATAATAAAAAATAATAAAATCGCAAACAACCCCTAATTCGGGATGTTACAGTTCTACCCCCTTTAGAAATAATTTCGTCCTCGAAATTACTTGGATCAGAAGAGTTGGGGGTATTGCTGCCGCATCATATCCTCGGGTTCCCACGTGGCTCTTCCGTACCATGGTTTTGCCACAGCACTTTTACCAAAGGTACCGACTTCCTTATCAGAACTTTAACATCTCGATCTAGAATCTGTACCGGCTCCTCCTCAAAAGATAAGTCCGCGTTCACCTCAATATCCACAATCGGCACGATGTGCGATGGATCTGACTGATAGCGCCTAAGCATTGACACATGAAAGACGTCATGAATCTGACTTAATTTCTGCGGCAATTCGGAATGGTAAGCCATCTCTTGGTCCCACATGTTTCAACACTGTGTACGACCCGATGAACCTAGGGCTTAGCTTGCCCTTCCGGCCAAACCTCAGCACCTTTTTCCAAGGTGATACCTTCAAGAAGACCGTATCACCCACTGCATACTCCACATCCCGGCGCTTAAGATCAGCGTATGATTTCTGCCTATCTGATGCCTCTTTAAGACGGGCCCGAATTACCCTAACCTTATCTTCCGTCTCTGCCACCAACTCTGGACCCAACATCTGACGTTCACCTAGTTCTGTCCAACAGGTAGGGGTACGGTATTTCCGACCATACAGCGCCTCATACGGTGCCATCTGAATACTCGCTTGATAACTGTTGTTATAAGTGAGTTCTGCCAAAGGTAGGTACTCCTGCCAACTACCACGGAAGTCCAAAACACAGCCCGTTAACATATCTTCCAAAACCTGGATTACTCTCTCAGATTGTCCATTAGACTATGGATCAAAGGCCGTGCTGAAATTCAACTTCGTACCCAACGCTTAATGTAAGGCCTTCCAGAATCTCGACGTGAACCGAGGATCTCTATCTGAGATAATGGACACTGGTACTCCATGCAACCGCACTATCTCAGCTATATATAGCTTGGCTAACCTTTGAAGTGAGTAGTCAACCCTTACCGGTATGAAATGGGCCGATTTAGTTACCCGGTCTACTATTACCCATATTGAGTCTTTCTTATTGGGCGTAAGGGGAAGCCCACTTATGAAATCCATCGTAATCCCCTCCCACTTCCACTGTGGGATCTTTACCGGTATAATGTACGATGGCAATCGATGCTCGGCCTTAACTTGGCGGGCATGTCGGACACTTGCCCACTAACTCGGTTATTTCCCGCTTAAGACCCGGCCACCAAAATTGCTCCCTTAAATCCCGATACATCTTGCTGCCTCCAGGATGCATAGCGTACGGGCTGCTATGGGTTTCATTAAGTATCCGCTGCCTCAAATCATCATCCTTAGGCATACATACTCTCCCCTGAAAATACAACACTCCATCACTACCCAAGCTGAAACCTTCGGCCTCACCACTCTGTACTTGCAACCTCCGAGTACTCAAAACCTCGTCGGTCAACTGCCTCTCTTTAACCTCATCGATCCAAGACGGTTTTACCCGCAATTCCGCCAGGAGACTACCATCCTCATAGAGACTTAGGTGAGCAAACATTGCTTGCAAATCTGCCACCACTTTACGACTCAAAGCATCAGCGACTACATTAGCCTTGCCCGGATGGTACTCGATAGAAGCGATCGTAGTCCTTCAAAGAACTCAATCCACCTCCGCCGCCTTAGATTTAAATCTTTTGGGTCAAGAGGTACTGTGCTCTTGTGATCCGAGTACACCACCGACTTCTCCCATAGAGATAGTGCCTCCAAATTTTCATGGCAAAAACCACAGCAGCTAATTCCAAATCGTGTGTCGGATAGTTACCTTCGTGAGGCCTCAACTGCCGTGACGCATAAGCGACCACCTTCCCTTCTTGCATCAACACACACCCTAAACCGGGTATGCGATGTATCATAATATACTGATGAATTCCTTTCCGACTCAGTGAATCAAGATCGGTGCTTCATCAAAAACTTCTTTAGTTTGTCGAAACTCTCTTCACGCTTCTCGGACCACAAACGGAACTCTTTTTCTCAAGTGGCTTGGTCAAGCGGTGGTTGCGATTAAGGAGAAATTTTCCATGAATCTTACGTAATATCCGCCAACCCCCGAAAACTTTGATTTTCGTAGAATCGACTTTGGTGGTTTCTACTCCAATATCGCCTCAATCTTACTAGGATCCACCCGATTCCCTCGGTGAAAAACAACATGCCCTAGGAAGGTTATCTCCTTAAGCGTAACTCACACTTCTTTGAATTTGGCGTACAATCATTTCTCCTTAGAACTTGTAGAACCACATGAAGGTGTGCGTCATGCTCCTCTTCAGACTTCGAGTACACCAAAATGTCGTCTATAAACACTACGACGAACCGATCCAGATAGGGTTGGAAAACTCGGTTCATCAAGTCCATAAACGCGGCTGGTGCATTCGTCAAACCAAAAGGCATTACCAAAAACTCGTAATGCCCATACCGAGTACGGAATACTGTCTTATGAATATCAGCTTCCTTCACCTTAAGCTGATGATACCCCGATCTATGGTCGATCTTAGAGAAAACCGATGCACCCTTGAGTTGATCAAATAAATCATCAATCTTGGGCAAAGGATACCAGGTCTTTATTGTCAGCTTGTTCAGCTGTCGGTAGTCTATGCACATCCTCATTGTTCCATCCTTCTTTTTGACAAAAAGTATTAGAGCTCCCCAAGGCGATACACTCGGTCGGATGAACCCTCTATCCAACAACTCCTGGATCTGAGCCTTCAACTCCACTAATTCTTTTGATTGCCATCGACACGAGCTATAGATACGCGCGCGGTTCGGGTAACAAATCTATACCAAACTCAACCTCACGATCAGGAGGTAGACCCGGGAGTTCTTCTGAAAACACATCAACATACTCCTTTACAGTCCGGACATCCGTGATAGCTGCATCCTTAGCTTCCAAAGCACGAACATGCACTACATATGCCTCACAACCTTTCCTAACCATCTTTTCCGCCTTCAATGCAGAAACCAAATTAGATAGGTAATCTCTCCTCTTACCTATCATCACTACCTTATCTCCTTTCACGGTCTTTAACACCATGCGCTTAGCTACGCAATCCAGGCTAGCTTGATACTTTACTAGCCAATCCATTCCGAGAATCAGATCGAACTCCCTAAACAGTAGTTCCATCAAGTCAGCCAAGAACACGACCCCTTGGAGTTCTAGGGGTACATCCCTATAGAGTTTACTTACTTCTACTGAGTGACCTGGAGGCTTAAACACGATCATCTTCTTAGAAGTAAGCTCAAAGTCTAAGTTCGAGTTTTCACTACGCTACTTGCAATGTATGAGTGAGTTGAGCCAACATCAATCAAGGTGCTATAGGGTACTCCAAAGATCAAAAACATACCGGTTATGATGTCCGGTCGCGTCGCCTCCTCTGACGCCTGGCGTGGCATGGCATAGACCAAACCAGGTTGCTTAGCCTCGCACCACCACGTGGTACCTCCACTCGATGCCCCACGACCTCCGCCAAAGACCATTACCTCCCCTTCCCGCACTACGACCTCCCGGTGGTGTTGGTTATCCCTCCTATTCAGTGGACATTCCTGACCCTCAGACCTTAGCCTAGCTGCCTTTTTCAGACAGTCCCTAACTCGATGTGTCACGGACCCACATTCGAAGCATCCCCGATTACCATTCCAACACTCCCCCGTATGAGACTTTCCACACCGAGTACACCATGGCGGCCATTGAGTATTAGCAGCAGCAGCAGGCCTAGCAGCTTGATCTGACCCACCATGTCTTGTCCTCTTCTGCTGATTCTCAGAAAACCTCGAAGATTCGGAGCTCCTCTTATTCCAGCTCCTATCCTGATTCAGTCTAAAAGACTGTCTTACCCCTTCAGCAACTTTAGCCTTCTCTACTAGAACAGCGAACTCCCGTTCCTGTTGCGGAGCTATCATCATCCTCAGCTCATCCCTCATCCCATCCTCGAATCTGACGCAGTGTTCATACTCAGTACTCACAATACCCCGAGCATACCTACTCAATTGGAGAAATTCAGCCTCATACTCTGCCACCGTCTTATTACCCTGAACCAGGTTCAAGAAAGCCTTTCGTTGCGTATCCACGTAGCTAGCTCCTATATATTTCCTTTGGTAGGCTGCCTTAAAGAATTCCCATGTGAGATCCTCCGCTATCGCTCCGTCCCTTACGGTGAGTCACCACTGGTATGACTCATCCCGAAGTAGAGAGATTATACCCTTTAGTTTTTCCTCAGCTGAAAAATCCAGGTCATCCATGATCCACTCAGTTGATTCCAGCCAATACTCCGCCGTACTGGGCGCCACACCTGATACACCTCGGAATATCTCCGCCCCATTCGCTCGGAGTCACTTAGGTATAGATTTTCGATCTCCTGTACCTCTACTTGCCCCAGCCATCATCTCTAGAACTCGCAGCATAGCCTGCGATACTGACTCGCCCCCCGTCTGATCCTGTTGTCCAACACCAAAAGTTGGGGGTGGTGGTGGATGTGGTATCTCATTATCAGATCCCTAGCCCGACCTAACGGGTTCTGACACAGCCATCCTGCCTTTACCGCGTCCCCGACGGCCGCGTCCCCTAGAACTCATCTCTTATCGCGTGATCTGTCTTAAAAAGTTTTATGAGTTAGTCATTGTTCCACTGATTATCAACGAAGAAATTTTATGAACGGAGTTTAAAAGTTGTTCTTTCGATCAAACAAGTTTCAAGTCTTTTATTCTAATTCAAAGATACACATTCACTTATTCCATCACCTTTTTGTCCTATTCCTATCCCGGGGGTATTTTCGTCATTTTCCTTACAGGGGTATTTTGGTAATAAACCAGGGTAAATTTGTAAATCCTAATAAATCAAGGGTATTTTAAAATTTGTAAAACTTGGGGGTTCTTTTTGAGAATTTGTCTCCTAAATTGGTAGTGTTGCAAAAATTTTGAAAACCGGGGTCATTTTGGTAATTTTGTAAGTTAGGGGCAATTTTGTGTATTTTCCAAAATCACGGCATTTTTGATATTTGCAAATTAAGGTTTTGGGGTACGTTTGTAAAATAAGAAAAATTTTGTTGAATTTAGGGGTAGCTTAATGGTTTTAGAAACCAGAGGCATTTTTGTAATTTCCATAAATCAAAATTTTTCAAAAATTTTTGTAAAATAGTTCTCACAAGTTAAAGGGTAATTTTTAAAAGTTTTAAAATTTTTGTAATATGTCGTACTCGAAATAACACTCACCTTGGTTGCCGATTTGGTCTCCTACCAAAACCCGAAACTGCTCGTATTCCCTAAATCGTTGAGATCCCTATATGGCATATATTAGTTTTGGCTTTAGGCATAAATTCTTTAACAAAAAGCCCTTGGCCGAAACTGCCCCCTTTTTCTTACCAAAACAAATTGAAATTTCGGAAGACTCCGTCAAAGTCCCTTAACGTTACCTACACACAAGAGAACACATCACCTCTTGTCTTAAGAAGACATTCGGCCAACCTTACCAAGGCCTAGCCTCATGCTTTCGACATACTCAAGGAGAGTGAGTCAAAACCGAACGTTAAGAGAGAGTTCACTTACCAAGAGATTCGGCTATGCCCTTCAAATAAAGATGGAGAAGTCGGCCACAAGGTTTAATGTATGCTTCAAAGAAGAACCGAAAGTATCAAAGGAGAAAAAAAAAGGGTTTTGATTTGAACAACAATGAAAGAAAATGAAAATAAAATGAGTTAGCCGGAAACACTCCCTAGAGCTCCTTCAAAACCGAACTCAAGCCTTTGGTCTCTCTCCTTTTTTCGGCCAAGAACAAAATGGAAAGAAGAGAAAAACAAATCATGAATTTCGGCATCTCTTGCTAATATCAAAACTGACCATGAAAGTCCCTAAAGCATGCTTCATTCGGCCATGCTCTCCTAAGGTGAAAAGTCCTATTTTTTTAATTAACACCCATAAAACAATGTTTATTCATTCTTCCCATCACTAACCCATCTCCCTATAAAAATAATAACAAAAAAAATAATGGTTTTTGCCCATACTTCTAGCAGCTTTAAAAAAAGAATAACCTCATCTATTTGGGAGCCATGCAGGCCACTAACTCACGCATGACCATAAAAAAATAGACACTTCCTGTGTGTCGCCTTGGTCTTGAACCCGAGACCTGAAGAAAACTCTCCACGCCTCCAGCCACTCTGCTACTGCTCAGTTCGTGACATAAACCCGTCACAATTCTTTTTAAGAACTCCCTCGCTAGCTCCCTTTTCTCTTAATGCCGAAAGCCAAAATAAAAACGTCCTTACGCTTCCATCAGGACTCGAACGCGAGTCCTCGTGCCGCAACCACCTATCACGCCTCACGCCACTTTACCACTTTGACTTTCATGTCCACCAACGCTCACAGAAACCTTTTGAAGCCTCCTTAGCCCCTTCCTTTTTAACGCTAAAACCCAAAAATAAAACACACCTTGCGCTTCCATGGTGACTCGAACCTGAGTCCCTACACCAAGGCCCTTAAGTGGCGCATGGAAGCCACTTTATCAAGGCGTTTCTTATGCCATAGACTCGCCAAAAATATTTTTAAAGCCTCCTTCACCTAGCTCTCCTTCAACGCCAAAAATAAAAACTCCCCAAACGCGATTCCTGCAGCTCGAACCCCTGCTTCGCCGCACCATTCAAGCTCCCTAGGTAGCGTCCCAACCATTCTACCAACTGCTTCCTTGTGTCATGCTTCGCCCCAATTTATAATTAAAGCCTCCTCACTTAGCCTTTTTCTTCTCAAGTGCTAAAAAAAAGTTTTTAATCCTAATTCAGACCTAACCCGGGGTTATGATTAGACCCTAAAACAAGTCAAATGAGCATAGCATTCCATCTCTTCGAGCATGTGACAATAATAAAAATAATAAAATCGCAAACAACCCCTAATTCGGGATGTTATAGTCTTTGAACTACTTTCTCACGTCTTCTCTATCTAAATGTTCGCTCAGTTTCAGGGTCTATAGGTAATAGATCGATGATTCAATTTATGCTCATAAACACCTGATAAATAAATAAAAAAAAGAATAAATAATAAATTAGTAATGTTAGAAATTAAATAAAAACCAAACTACAAGAAATAATTTCACAAAGAATGATTAAGGCAACAGTCCTCGACAACGGCACCAAAAACTTGCAATAGGATTTTTGTGCAAGTGTACACAGTCATTCAAGTAATAAGTAAGTAAAATGAGTTATCGTCTCCACAAGGACTGTGTACGTTAATAAATTATTTGCAAAATTATAAGTTAACAATTTGGTGATAAAAATGTAATAATTTGAGTGATGATGATTAAACTAGATTAATTTAACTAAATGTAAGATTGATCCCTAATGCAATTTTAAACTAAGTATGCAAAATTATCTAAATGTATGAATGGATTTTAGCAATAGGAACACAACTTCAACAATCAATAACAAGTATAGGCTAGGATAATTACATTAATCAGATCAGTTCATTTCCATCATTCTTAACAATGTTCGGAAAACATTCCATGGTAACTTGATCTTTCATGAGTTTGGAAACCAAATTAAGTCATCCCGGAATCTTTTACTTAGTGAAATATGCATTTTACTGATCATATTAAACTAAGAGTTTCTTAGTATTTATGTGAGGCAACAGTGACAAATTAAGTTTGAAACAATTTAATCACATAAACCTAAAAACTATGCAAGATAATAGAGCTAATTAAAATTATTGTGAACCTTCAATTTAGTCGGGTTTAATTATCTAAATTAAGCATGCACTTTTCAATTATTGCGTCTACTAGTCATCGTTTGGTTAGGATCGCTCAGCTAATCTAAATGCATTCAATCATGTATGAATGAAATACATCTTGAATTTAATTGAAAACATGATCGACTAAGGCATAAACACTTTAAACATGATTAAAACAAATATTATTGAATTAACGCAATCATCCTAGCTAAAGAATTAAGCTATCATTGTTGATGAAAAAAATCATAAAACACATCACATACATAATTAAATTAAACAACTAGTAAGGAAAGAGTAAACTCTATTTCAATTTAGCAGCCTTTTGGATGTGGATTGAAAGTGTTCCACCGATCCGCCCGTTGCTTTTTTGCTAATGGTTCCTCAAGGTAACCGGCCAAGAGGTGATATTTTCAAGGCTCTTGTTGGCTAAAATGGAAGGGCTATGCGTAGGAAGAAAAGAGCATGTAACACCCCAAACTTGACCTGGACGTTATGGCCGAATCTGGCGATGTCACATTGTAGTGTGCTAGAAAACTGTAACTTTGCTTAAAACATTTTCCGTTTAGAAATCCTCATTATTATTATTATTATTATTATTTAACTCTAAAATCGTGATTCTAATTCAGCCGTTAGTTTTCAAAACATTATACGTTGCGGAAGCTTTTTAAACAGTTTGTGTTCTTGTGGGTTGTAAACACTAAATTTTGCCCGGCTCAATTTCATGTTTAATTTTCAAAAAAATAATAATTGAAAAATACAAAAAATAAAAATTGCATTTTGACCCCTAAACTTTCCAAAATTACATTTTGACCACTAAACTTTTCCAAAATTACATTTCAACCCCTAAACTTTTCCAAAATTATATTTCAACCACAAAACTTTTCCAAAATTACATTTTGACCCTAATACTTTCTCAAAATTATGTTTTAACCCCATAAGTTTTGCTGCGATTACGATCTGGTCCTTCTGGCAGATTACGTGATATGGGACACCTAATTCCCGGATTTTCCGGTCACCAGTATGGGTGGCCACTCCTTCCCTTCAACCACTACCTGCAAATACAGAGTAAAAAGACAAAAATATGGAAATAAAAAAGGAAAAAAACCACACCATAAAAGGGGGGCTCAAAAAATTCGGCAAAAGTGTGGAACCCCCTCAGTGAAGAGCAAAAAAAGAAAAGAAATTTTCCAAAAAAAAAACACTTAACAATCTAGGCAAAAAAAAAAAACTCCAATATTCGGCAAGCAACCAAGCAACCAAGGAACAATCCATTACCCAATTGCATCTCTCTCAAAGTGACGGTATCGGCTAGGAGTTTATTTTCATTACAAGGGCTTAGGCTGTCCATGTTAAAGCCCTTGTGTGACAGATTCTTCATGAAGACCAAAGAAACAGAGGAGAAAAGAGGAAGAAAAGAGAAGAGAGGAGGAGCCCCCGCAGCCTACTGCCCACCAAGTCAAAGGAAGAAGGAAAAATAAAGAAAGGAATGAAACAAAAAAGATAGAAAAGAAAGAAGGAACCAAAGAAAAAAAAAACACATTCAGCAACGCAATATCAAGCAACACTTAGCAGCCCAATAAAAAATTTAAAAGAGGGTGGCCCAAAAAAATAGGCCCATCAGTCGAACGGCCCAAAATGCAAGCCCAAGCAGCAACCCACTTTTCAAGCAGCAGCTTATTGCCCACCAGTAGCTGGATCCGACCCGCAACTGACCCGGACCCCAACCCGTTTGATCAAGCACGTATTTTAGGCTTTTCGGTAATTTCTTTGTTTTACCCATTTTGAATTTAATTTATACATTTTGGACTACATCTTATTTTAATATTATTAGTTTTTTAAATATTTGTCTTTATATTTTAGAAACATTTTATTTATAATTTTTATATTTAATTAATTTCAATAAACAAGGCAACGCATCGATTTAACATTAAGTCGTTGATTTCATCGCTATGTTGGGTGAATATCATTGGCTCGTGTTAAAAACGGGGCGCCCTTCTAAAAAAAATCAAGAAATTTAAAAATTCTCGTGTTTTGAAGTAAAATATTTATTTTTGTGATTATTGGTAAATGATCAAATTTTTATTTTTAAAATGTAGATAATGATACGTAATTTATCAAAATTCTAGTGTTTCAAAATTTTTGTGCTTTTAAAAAAAAATTTCGTGTTAAAATTTTTTCATGTTTCAAAATTTTCGTGCTTTAAAAAAAATTCGTGTTAAAATTTTTTTCGTGTTTCCAAAAAAATCTCGTATTTCAGAATTTTTGTGTTTCAAAATTTTCGTGTTTTCAAAAATTCTTGTGTTTCAAAAATTTTCGTGTTTTCAAAAATTTTCTTGTTTCAATCGGATCGCGATTAAATATTAAATTGAACTCGTATTTTTGAAAATTAAGACAACACGCGTTTAACGAGATACCAATTTTGGGCTTCGCGAGGGTGCTAATCCCTTCCTCGCGCGTAATCGACTCCCAAACCCTATTTTTCTCTGGAATTTTGACGTAGACCTAAACTCGGCCCTTTTTTAAGAAAATTCAAAAAAATAATTTTTCTTTTAAAAAGAGGATTTATTAGGCGTCCGATCACACCTAGAAAAAAACATCGGCGGCGACTTTTTTTTTTTAAAAAATAAAATCGAAACTCTGTTTTCAAATTGTCAATAATTTTCTGAATTAGCGCCCGAGTAAAATTTTAGGTCGCTACAGCTGGCGACTCCACTGGGGATAATTTTTGAGAGTGGAGTCTGGAATTAAACGCATGTTGTCAAAATTTTCGAAACTCCTTGTTCAAATTAATATTTAGTCGTGATCCTTAAATTTTGTTTTTTGAAAAGTCATGCATTTGCATCATGTTGTTTCTAACTTGTTTTATCTTTTTGTTTTTCAGCTATAAGTTTTTACGATTTTAGTTTTTTAAAAAATAAAAATAAAAATGAAAAAGTTTGTGAGTTTTTCCCCACACACCGTGCACTTGCATTTTTGCATAACATGAGCTCTCTACCCGGGCTCTGTCCGCTTAAGTGGAAGTAAACGCTATGCCTTCGTGAGTTAACTCGTCCCTTCGTACAGGCTAGTGAATACTTCCAGGTTACATATGACTTATGCTTTCGTGAGTTAACTTGTCCCTCCGCATAGGCATAAGTAAATGTAATCCCTCGAATTGAGCTCGCGAGCCTATGATGGGCAATAACCGAGGCTCCGTACTAGCCTTAGTAGGCTACAGTACGGATAATTCAAGTACCTTTTAGAACCGAAACCGCATATAGTGAACCGTACGAGTCACCTAATTAGAGCCATGTTGAACCTCTGTCCGTTGAATAGTCACCAAAATAAATACATGGGAGAAACGCTTCTTACTTCTTATTTTTTTTACATTTATATTTGTTTTTACAAGAGAATTAGGTCCGTTTAATAATTTGGATTGGATAGATTATCTGATGAGCATGTGGGGTAGGTTTTTGTAAAGCATGATGAGTGTAAAAAAACAAAAAAAAAGTAGGTCGGTTCCACTAAAATGCACGATTAAATAGCTTAATTTGTTAGATTTTCCATTTTTTTTAATCCGTTTATATTTGTTGTGATTACTAACCAAGGTTATTTGTCTTCATTTTTATTTTTAATCATGCATCATAGGCATCTTGTTAGGAAGGTGTTCATTAGAGATTGGTTGCCAAAAACGGGTTTCTGATGGAGGAGTCAATTACACAAGTAACCGAGAAAAATATCGGGGTTCGAGACTGGTCTTTGAAAACCCAGAAAGCTAAAGGGGACAGTTTAAAGGAAGGATGTATCTCCAATCTTCCTGAGCATGTGACTACGAATGCTCGTCAGAATAACCTCGAAGACTTGACTTGGATCTGGAAACAGTGGGACTCAGACATTAGGGGCATCTTCACTAAAAAGTACGGGGATATAGCTCACTTGATCACCGTCAACATAGACGAACAGTTGATTCAAGCCATGGTTCGATTCTGGGACCCAGCTTACCAATATTTCACTTTCAATCAGGAAGATATGACTCTGACCATAGAAGAGTATGCCGCCTTGCTTTGCGTTGGCAATGCACAATTCAACAGGATATATGTGAAAGAGCCCAAACCAATGACCTTCAAGAAAAGCTAATGAAGTTGACGGGAATGACCGATACATGGGCTGAAAACAGATAAAGAAAAAGAACGAAGTCAGTTGTGTTCTGTGGTCTTCTCTACGAGACTTAGTTCAAAACCATCCAGATATTGTGAAGAGAGTGGATCTTTTTACTTTGGCCATTTACGGATTAATCGTCTCCCCAAAGGTTCTTGGGCATATAGAAGTGGCGGTAGTGGACTTCTTCGAAAAGTTAAGGCAAGGAATCAACCCCGTCCCAACTATCTTAGCCGAGACTTTTAGATCTCTAAGTAGTTGTAAGAGGAAAGGGGAAGGACGTTTTATCGGATGTGCACAGTTACTTAATGTTTGGATTCTGAGCCACTTTTGGAAAGTGGAGCGCACATCTTTCCACATGTTTTCGAAAACATTCTCTCCATTGGAAGCTTACCTTGGGAAAAATTGGCCGAAGGATGTCACCAAACAACACTGGGTTTCAGTTTTTCAGAACCTCCGCGCCGAAAACATAACTTGGAGAGCACTATGGATCCTTCCTTTGGTTCTGTTATACAAATGTGGAAGCCAAGATTGGGTACCTTTACTCGGATTATGAGAAGGATTTGGATATGCTCCTTAATGGTTCAAAGGCAGTTTGCTTCACGACAGTTCATACCAGCTATCAAAGGATTGGCACAGTCGGAGTTTGCTTTTATAGGTGAAGGTTACATGAAAAAAGTCAGAGATACTGCAAAGTCCTGGAAGGAAATTTACCTAATGGAGTTAGCTTTGTATGCTGATACTATCACTCAAGATTATGACATATGGAGACAACGACGAGTGAATAGTCAACAAATCTTACCTACGGATTACACTTTCTAGAATCCTTTCTCAGAAGAAATGCCGCCTGAGCTGGAAATGGCAAGACATGAATTTGAACGTGAAAAGGACAAGCTGTTACGGGATATTAGTTCTCTTCAAGAGGAAAACTACCAGCTAAAGATCGATGTTCAAATTGAAAAATTCAGAACCGAGAAAGTCTAGAAAGAAATTGAGATCATGAGTAATGACTTAAGAGATCTTTATTTGGAAAATAAGAAATTAAGAGGCATTGTAAAGAATAGTGGGCTAGGTAATCATCGGCAGAATGGAAGGAAGAACTAAGTAACATCAAAGGTGGGATGGAATTCTGGAAAGAGAAAACGAAGAAAGAAGAGGAAAAAGCTGTGCGTGCTATGATAGAATTAAAGAAGAAGAATGCAGAATTAATAACTAGTCAGTCTGAGCGTCAAGAGCTAAGAGGGAGAATACGAGATTTAGAAAATATGCTGCAAGCTCATCAGCAACATATGGATACTCTCCTAAAAGCCCTAGAAGAAAAGAATGGTCAGCATGACAGAGACACTCGCGCCTACAAAAGAGCTCTCCAAGAAAAAGATATGCATATCGGCAGTTTGATAAATGAAATTCGCAAGGCGACTGTGCAAATTGTGCAAATATCAGATGAAGCCGAAGCTCTTAGTTGCCAATTCCCTCTGAGCCAAAGATCAAGCATGTCAGAATTCCTAGAACAAGTGAAGAAACAAGGCGATGTGGGTAGGAAATTTGTGTAACTGTTAAATCAGAGATGGTAAAATGTTTTGTAATGGACTCTTTTGATTAATGAAATGCCTAAGTATGGGGCTATCTTGAAATCAACACCAAATTCTTGCATATTTATTCATGACTAGCATTCATTTGTCATTTATCCATTCATCCATTCATTGCATGTGCATATCACCCTAATCATTCACTGAGGCTAAAACCGTATAATCCACAGTTGCGACACCACAAATCTGGAACCACGTCATTCTTATAGGAAGCGTCAAAGAACTAGAGCTATGGATGCTGAACTTAACGAAAGAATTGAAAGGATGGAAAGGATCCAAAGAGAGTTACAAGAGCAGTTGGCCAAGTCACAGCAGGAAGCAAGAGATTTGATGGTAAGATCTCGAGAGGAATCGCTCGAGCAAAAGGATCAAATGGCCAAAATGATGGAGATGATGACAGCTTTGGTCAAAGGAAAAGGACTCATGTAGAGCCCTGATATTATAGAACCCCAGTCAAGAGCTAATCAGGGTCTGTTCTATCCCCTAGGATTCACTCCACCTCACGTCCATGCAATGGAAAGAGGATACCCTCAAGGGAAACCTGCAGGCCTGGATCAACGACCTACACCACCTGCTCAAGAGGGGCAAGGTATATTCGTATCGAACCCTGAGGCTAATCCTGCTGATCTAATTATTCCAGATTTGAATGATCCGATAGAAATAGCCAGGTTAAAAATGGATGATCATAATGCCCAGGATAAATATAGGAGCCTGGAAGAAAGGCTCAAGGCGATAGAAGGTACTGAAGTCTTCTCTGCACTGAGTGCCAAAGAGTTCAGTTTGGTGTCCGATCTGGTTCTGCCTCTGAAATTTAAAGTGCCAGATTTCAAAAAATATGATGGGACGAGATGTCTAAAGGCGCATCTTATCATGTTTTGTTGGAAGATGACTAGTTACGTGAATGAGGGCAAATTGCTAATACATTTTTTTTAAGACAGCTTGGTCGGATCGGCTCTTCAATGGTATAATCAACTCAGTAGAGAAAGGATCTGATCATTTAAAGACTTAGCATCAGTATTTTGTGAACAATACAAGCATGTATCCGACATGGTGCCTAATCGACTAACTCTGCAGATGATGGAAAAGAAGCCGACAGAGACTTTTAGACAATACGCGCAAAGATGAAGGGATATCTCAGCCCAAATAGAACCCCCATTAAGTAAAACTGAGATAACGGTCCTCTTTATCAACACTTTGAAAGTACCATTTTACGATAAATTGGTAGGAAGCGCCACGAAAGACTTCGCAGTTATTGTAATATCCGGGGAACTTATAGAGAATGCCATCAAGAGTGGAAGGATAGAAGGCGCCGAGAGTTTGAAAAGGGCAGTACCCATAAAGAAAAAAGAGGCAAAAACCCATATGATGGGGACTGAGAGCCACTATACTTCTAATCCACACCCAACCCAACCACAACCTTGATATGGCTCACCTTCAAACTTCTATTTTCCTCCCCAAAGCCCTTACTATCAAGCAACTCCTCCTTACCCTGTCTGGGCCACAAATAACCAAAGACCATTCGCCATGTTCCCACCAAATATCATGCATGCTCAAAGCCAACCCAAAAATGAACAAAGACCGACAAGACCCTATCCTGAAAAACCTCAATTCACTCATATTCCCGTGTCATACGGAGAGCTCTACCCAAAATTATTGGAAAAATAATTAATATCCCTACATTATATGGCACCCCTGAAGCCTCCATACCTAAAATGGTACTATCTTAATGCTAGTTGCATGTACTACGCTTGAAACCAGGGGCATTCTACAGAAAATTATCTTGCCTTTAAAAGAAAGGTTCAAGGTCTTATTGATGCAGTCATTTTACGATTTGATGGTGCTAGTAATATGGCTGGAAATTCGCTCACTAACCATACTGAAGGGAACGTGAGCGCGGTGACAAAGGAAGACAGGTGGCGAGCCAAAAGTTGTGTTTCTAAAATAAAGACACCTTTGTGGAAGGTATGGGAAATAATGGCTGAGAAGGTTTTGTTCTGTCCACTCAATAGAAGTTTCAAGGAAGAAAGTACAAAAGGTCAAATGTTTTGTGTCTTTCATGTCATAGAAGGGCATGACATCCAGTCTTGTGAGGGATTCAAAAAATTACTTCAAGATATGATGGACAACAAGGAGGTCGAGATCTTTAACAGAGTGGAAGAGACCGATGAAGGAGAAATATGCGCTTCTGATAATCAATCATTAGGTTCCCCTTATAGCGCCGATCGACCTTTAGTGATCTATTACGAGGCAAAAAAGGAAAAAAGTGAAACCAAAGATGATAATTGAAGTTCCATCTCCTTTCCCTTATGAGGACAACAAGGCGGTACCATGGAAATATGATGTCAACATTATCATACCTAAAGGTGAAAAATCCAAAGCTACGACTGGAAGTATTGGCGAAGTGGAACACTTTACCCGCAGTGGGGGATGTTATTCTCCTGATGTGGTTGAACCAAGGAAAAAGACTGGTGACTCAAACCAAAAAGGAAAGGCACCGATGCATGAGGTTGAGGTCGAGTTTGAAACTCCGTCCGAACAAGAAGTTAAAAAGCCTGTGAATGAAAAGGAAGCACATGATTTCTTGAAGTTCATTAAGCACAATGAATATAATGTCGTAGAACATTTAAATAAGCAACCGACGCGAATCTCGGTATTATCCCTACTATTGAATTCAGAACCACATCAGAATACTTTGATGAAAGTGTTAAATCAAGCCTATGTAGCGAGCAACGTATCTGTTGAAAAGCTTGATAGGTGAGTGAACAACTTGAATACGGATAATTTCATCTCTTTCAGTGACGATGAAATACAGCCAAATGGTAGAGGCTCCATAAAAGTATTGCACATCACAACCAGTTGCAAGGGTTATATAATATCGAATGTGCTCATTGACAACAGATCTGCAGTCAATGTCATGCCTTTGGCCACACTTTCTAGGATGCCAGTTGATATGTCTTATCTAAGGCCTTGCCATTCCATAGTAAGGGCATTTGATGGGACACGACGAGAGGTCATGGGAAAGATTAAAATTCCTCTAAAAGTGGGCCCTGTACATATGATATCAAGTTCAAGGTCATGGACATCACGCCTTCGTATAATTGCCTTTTAGGGAGGCCTTGGATCCATTCTGCCGGGGCAGTTCCTTCATCTCTCCATTAAAAAGTAAAGTTTATTATGGATAGCCGCTTGATCACGGTCGCTAGTGAAGTAGACATTGTTGCATCTATCTCTACTGACGCACCCTACATCGAAGTAAACAAAGATGCAGTGGAATGTTCCTTCCGTTCCTTCGAATTTATCAATGCTATATTTGTTGCTGAAGGAAATAGCATTCCTACATCCAAGCTGTCAAGGAATACCAAGATGGGAATTAAGTTGACTGTGGGAAAGGGAGCCTAAGCAAAGAAAGGTTTGGGAAAAAATCAGCAAGAGATAGTTAGAGCACTAAAACTAGTACACCATAAGGCTCGATACGGTTTAGGATTCAAGCCAGATATGCGACAAAGAAGAAAAAAGTTGTAGAAAGATCAAGAAAGGAGGATTGCAAGAGCCTCAGGTCGAAAATTGGAATGGGAGCCCATAACATATCCTCCTTTGTCAAAAACATTTACATCTGCAGGAATGATGTACCCAGGGCGAGATAATGCACGAAGCACACTATTATTGATTGAAATGGGTCTTCAGAACATCAGTATAAATGTTATTAACAAAGAAGATGATGCAATTAAAGATGTTTCAATGATACACTTTTGTCTTCCGGGATTTGTTTTGAACAATTGGACTGCTGTGGATCTTCTTGTAGTTTCTAAGTCCTCTCCAGAGTAATGCTTAATGTTAACTTTCTCTTTTTGTGTGCCTCTAAGTAATAGTGGGATTCTTTTGTAAGAGCTTATGTTTGCTCTTTATTATTTAAATGAACATTAATGGAGATGCATTTTGTCATGGTCTTTTCGTTCTCATTAACTTCATAATTATTCCCTCTTCTCATAGCCTGTCCTTACATGTATCTCATGTCATGCCATAACATTATGTTTTTTGATTCCCATACCTTGATACTCCTTTACAGTTTTCTTTTCCATTCACCTTTCAGGTGCTCAGATATTAACGACATGAGCAATCCCGTTACATGTCTCGAAATCGATTTCAAGAAAGCTATTTGTTTAGGAGAATTCAAAACTGAGAAAAATGTTGAGGATTATGTCTCGTCTCCTGACTTACTAAGAATGATAGAACAAGAAGATAAACAGATTCTACCCCATCAAGAATCTGTTGAGACAATGAACTTGGGAAATGAAGAAAAAAGCCAAGAAGTGAAGATTGGGACCTCAATTTCAGAGAATACCAAACATGATTTGATCGCCTTGCTTCGTGAGTACAAAGATGTATTTGCATGGTTGTATCAAGACATGTCAGGGTTGAACAAGGATATAGTGGTCCATAGACTCCCACTGAAACAAGAATGCAAACCCATTCAACAGAAGCTAAGACGAATGAGACCTGAAATGCTGTTAAAGATAAAAGAAGAAGTCAAGAAACAATTTGATGCTGGTTTCCTACAAGTCTCCAAATACCCAGAATGGGTAGCAAACATAGTCCCAGTACCGAAGAAAGACGGCAAGGTACGAATGTGCGTGGATTATCGCGATCTGAATCGTGCAAGCCCTAAGGATAATTTTCCTTTGCCACACATTGATACGTTTGTGGATAATACATCAAAACATTCTTTATTTTCTTTCATAGATGGATTCTCCAGTTATAATCAGATAAAGATGGCTCCCGAGGATATGGAGAAAACTACCTTTGTAACGATGTGGGGAAGATTTTGCTATAGGGTGATACCGTTCAGATTAAAGAATGCTGGGGCAACATATCAGAGGGCCATGGTGATGTTGTTCCATGACATGATGCACAAAGAAATAGAAATCTACGTCGATGATATGATTTCCAAATCTCGGGGGGAAAGAGAGCATGTTGGGAACCTTAGGAAATTGTTCGAAAGACTAAGAAAGTTCCAACTGAAACTTAATCCAGCCAAGTGTATGTTTGGGGCTACCTCGGGAAAACTACTACGCTTTATTGTCAATAAAAGAGGTATTGAGGTTGATCCAGATAAGATAAAAGCCATACAAGAACTACCACCTCTGTCCACACAAAAAGAAGTCAAAGGATTTTTAGGGAGGTTGAGCTACATTGCTCGATTTATTGCTCAGCT
This sequence comes from Gossypium bickii, assembly GCA_025503065.1. Lineage (NCBI taxonomy): Eukaryota > Viridiplantae > Streptophyta > Magnoliopsida > Malvales > Malvaceae > Gossypium > Gossypium bickii. Next base: position 24,397,106 of record CP106711.1, on the reverse strand, counting down.
TACCAACCAGTGTGACCCAATTTTTCGACTCCTTCGAAAACATAATCAGGGAGAATGGAACGAGAAGTGCAAGTGGCTTTTGACAAGATAAAACATTATTTGTCTAACCCCCTGTGCTAGTACTGCCAACTCCCGGAAGACCGTTAATATTGTATCTGACTGTGTTCAAAAACTCAATGGGTTGCGTACTGGGGTACATGATGAGTCGGGGAAAAGAGAAAATGTGATTTACTACCTCAGCAAGAAGTTCACAGAGTATGAAGCAAAGTACCCGTCAATTGAAAAATTCTGTTGGGCTTTGGTCTGGGTAGTTCGAAGGCTTAGACAATATATGTTGTATCATACAACGTGGTTAATTTCAAAGCTGGACCCAAAAAAGCACATGATGGAATCACTTGCACTCTCAGGAAGAATGGCACAATGGCAGATCTTATATCGGAGTACGACATCGTATATGTGAGTCAAAAGTCGATAAAGGGGAGCGTGATAGCTGACTTCTTAGCAACTCGAACAACGAAAGAATACGAGCCATTGAGATTTGAGTTCTCAGATGAAGACTTGATGTGCATTACAGAAAAATAATGTGAGTCGTCAAAAGAGAAATCATGGAAGATGAGCTTTGATGGTGCATCGAATGCATTGGGGCATGAGATTGGAGCAGTCTTAGTGTCGCCAGAAGGTAACCATTATCCGCTCACTGACAGATTAAATTTCTTCTGTACCAATAATGTAGCGAAATATGAGGCTTGTATCATGGGACTTCGTGCAGCTATTGAACGAAATATCAAAATCTTAAAGGTATACGGGGGCTCAGCGTTGGTGATTTACCAAATCCATGGAGATTGGGAAGTGAGAGATTCGAAATTAGTTAAATATTGCAATCTCGTTGCTGAACTGATTAAAGAATTCAATGAAGTGAATTTTAATTACTTCCCAAGAGAAGAAAACCAATTGGTTGATGCCCTGGCCACTTTGGCTTTAATGTTCAAAGCAAACAGAGAAACGAAAATAATGCCTCTCTAAATGAGCATCTATGAGGTCCCTGCACATTGTTTTAGCCTTGAAAAAGAGAAAGATGGACGACCATGGTTCCATGATATCTTAAAATATGTCAAGAATCAAAGGTATCCCGAGTAAGCAAATGAGAACGACAAAAGAACAATAAGAAGAATGGTGGTGGGATTTGTCCTTGATGGGGATAACCTGTACAAAAGAGGAAAAGATCAAGTGCTTCTAAGATGCGTGGATGCTGTTGAAGCCAGAAAAATACTTAAAGATGTCCATGAAGGAATTTGTGGGACGCATGCCAATGGTTTCACTATGGCTAGGCAGATTATGAAACTCGGTTATTACTAGCTGATGATGGAAAACAATTGCATTAGTTATGCATGAAAGTGCCACAAATGTCAAATTTACAGCGATAAAATTCACGCAGCCCCTTCGCCCCTTCATGTCATGACTTCTCCGTGGCCTTTTTCTATGTGGGGCATGGATGTTATAGGGCCAATTTCCCTAAAAGCTTCTAATGGACACAGATTTATTTTTGTGGTCATAGATTACTTCACAGAATGGGTAGAAGCCACTTCGTTTGCTAATGTGACGTAAGACTGCAGTTTCTGAGTTCTTAAAAAGGAAATCATATGTCGATACGGTTTGCCTGATAGGATCATTTCAGATAACGCTTTAAATCTGAACAACAAGATGATGAAAGAAGTGTGCGAGCATTTTCAAATAAAGTATCATAATTCCTCACCCTATCGCCCAAAGATGAACGGAGTAGTAGAAGCGGCTAACAAAAATATTAAGAGGATTATTGGAAAAATGACCGAGACATATAAAGACTGGCACGAGAAGCTACCATTCGCTTTGTATGCATATCACACATCTGTACGGACATCTACGAGGGCAATTCCTTTTCTCTCTAGTCTATGGAATGGAAGTCGTGCTGCCCATCGAAGTTGAGATCCCTTCTCTACTAGTCTTAATGGAGTCGAAACTAGAAGAATCAGAATGGGTTCGAGCTCGATATGACCAGCTCAATCTTATCGAAGAAAAACGCTTGAAGGTAATCTGTCATGGACAGATGTACCAGAAGAGAATGATCACGGCCCATGACCAGAAGGTGCGGCCAAGAGAATTCCACGAGGGAGAACTCGTACTGAGAAAGATTCTCTCAATACAAAAAGACTTTCGAGGAAAGTAGGTACTAAATTGGGAAGGGCCATACGTGGTAAAGAAGGCTTTCTCGAGTGGAGCTTTGATTCTCACTGAGATGGATGGGAAGGAGTTACCTAATCCAGTGAACTCAGATGCCGTGAAAAAGTACTATGCCTAAAAAGAAAAAAAAAGAGATCAAGATGAAAACCCGAAAAGGGCGTCTTGATAAAAAAAAGAAAAAAAAAAAGAAAGAGAGTCAAGATGAAAACCCGAAAAGGGGCGTCTTGATAAACAAAAAGGATTAGGATGAAAACCCGAAAGGGCGTCCTAATGAAGCAGATTTGGGCTTAAGGAGCAAGGTGATTTGAACAGAGAGTCAAATGGCGAGATTACAATATTTGAAGCATTCTCGGAAGCTCGAAATTTTCTACACAAGAAGCTTTGTTCGAAAAGATTCAGGATGAAGAAACGTGGAGAAGTTCATGCGTTGGATATCTAGAGCATTTGTGAAAATTGAATTTGCTTTCCTCTCTTTATAATGTTTTCTTTATTGAACTATTCCTTGTCAATTTTCTTTGCTTGTTGCTTTTGAAATAAATATGAATATGAGGTATTTCTTTCGTACCTACTCTGTCATTATCAAGTGTATCATGTTTGGTTCATTTAAATAATAAATAGTGAAATGTCATACTCTAAACAAAAGGAATGTTGAGCATTGCCCGGATAAGAATTTGGTAAGTACAAAAGACTCAAAGCAAAGACAAAATTCAACAGGGGGCAAAAGGGTGATATACAAGAAACGCAGATTACTCGTAAAGCTTGAGGACGGATACAAAACCTGAAAGTCATAATGGAAAGGGATATGTGACAAACAAGTCCAAGGCGCATGGCATGATCATGTAGGCATAAAAGCATTTATGTAACGACCCGAATTTAGGCCTAGAATAAATGGGTTTCGTGTGTTCAGAGAATGGATTTTTTTCGATAAAAAAAAAGAATAAATGTTGTTTTTTACCCTTAAGGGAGGTTGGTGGTAGTCATAAGGCTTTTAAAATGTTGTTGGGTTAAAAAATATCACAAAGAAGTAGATGGTCTGGTGGCTTGGGGCGTTTGGAATAAGCTGGTGGTCAGAGGTTCAAGTCCTGGACTTGGCAAAAATTTTTATTGCGCATAAGTAGTATGAAGGCTAGAGTTTACACCTTAAAATTAGTTGGGGCTGATTACCAATACAAAGAAACGGCTGGCCCAGTGGCAAAGGCGTTAGGAGCAGGAGGGGAGTAGGGTTTTAGTCGCGGCGTGCGCTAAATGTTGGTTTTTTTTTAAGTAAACCTGGAGCGTGGCAGAAAGGTTTAAAATTAATTAGGTAGGAAATATGACTCAAATAAAATAAATGGCGTAGTGGCAAGGGACGTGCCTCATAGTGAAGAGGCCGGAGGTTCGAATCTGGGTGTTAGCTAATATTTTTAGATTTCTTTGGATGATTCGGTCACTGGAAAATATGCTTTAAAACAAGTTGATAATGGAATATATCACAAGAACGGTTGTGGTGCAGTGGCGAGAAGCGTGTGGAGGTGCTTGGAGGTCTTGGTTTCGAGTTGCCTTGTACACAATAATATGTTATTTTGCTGCTTGCGTGGGGAAGGTATTTGAAGTGGACCAAAATGCCAAAAGATGGCTGCTGTTCGGGGAAGCTATTTGAATGAAATTCAAATTGAAATTTTGGCTAAATAAAAAGACTTTTTGGGATGAGGATGAGGATAAATTTTGAAGATAATAAAGGAATTTAATTGGTGATAAGTTTGAGTTGATTAGGGAGTGTAGGTTTATTCTATTTATTTATTTTAGTATATATATGGGTACCGTATGGGTAAGTAGGGCATTTGCTGCTTTTGTGTGCTTTAGTTGAATAATTAGGGAAAAATTCCTTCCAATCTACCAATTCTTTTCTCTCAACATCTTTTCTTTCAAAAAGCCGAAAACTTTCTTAAGCCATCTTTCTCTTCTTTCTTCTAAGCGAAAACTTTCTGCTTCATTCTTTTTCCCCTTGTGCCGATTTCTCTATAAAAGCTGAAATTCCTAGATCTCTAACCTTCTACGCTTTGATTTTCTCCTGTGATTGCCGAATTTTGAAGGAAACTGAAGGTAAGTGTCGATTCGCACGATTCAATCTCTTTCCGGCTTTTAGAGACTCTAGCCGAATGGCTATATGGAAACTGATCTAGTGTTTTTCTTTCTTTTGCGGCATTCTGGGATTTGAAGGAGATTCAATCGCCTAAGGTTTTAAATTTGTAGTACTTTAATCACCCTACTTCCAGGATCTAATCGAGTTAGGTAAGGAGATTTGTTTAAACATATAAATTCGGGTAAATAATAATCCTTGGCCGAATGTAGGGGAAACTTTATCTTCGCGTTCTTTCGGCTTTTGAGCAAAGTTGTAGACAGAAGGCAGTAGATCCGATTAGCGAGGGTATCGACGTAGAGGTTAGTCCTACGTATTTATCAAGTGTGTAACACTCTCACACCATTTATATTGCTTGATTAGTATGCATATAAACCTGTTATATTCTGTATATTCTGTTAAATACCGAAATACCGGCATGGCTGTTGAAAACCCAAAAAGGGGTAAAGGCGAATCACCAGGTTAGTGTTCTCTGTCATTCTAAAGTGAATGTTTCTGTTGAGATGATATATTTTATATGTATGCATGAGGTTGGGTGATTGATGAAAGGGGAAGTGTTTTGTTGTAGTGGCTTTTGCATGATCAGTTGTAGTGGCTAATGCCATGATCTGTTGTAGTGGCTAATGCCATGATCTGTTGTAGTGGCTAATGCCATGATCTGTTGTAGTGACTATTACCATGATCTGACGATGAGCAGCTATCTGCAGCATGACTGCCATCGATGGTGTGTAGCGGTGTGGGTTGATTGTAGAAATACCCAATGGTGTGATTGGCAGGTAAGGGTGGTGTGTAGCGGATGGAAACCTAGGATTGGGTTAGGTTTGCATAATTTCTGTTGTATGATATTCTGTTATTCTGTTCTGTGGGCTAAGGCCCAATCTGATGGTGCTTGAGGGATGCACACTGAGTCTCGTGACTCATCCCGTTGTTTAACATTTTTCAGGTAGCACTTAGTGCATCGGACCGGGTTGGAGAGGAGCGCAAGGTGGCCATGCTTGAGTTTATTTTGGATACTGCAAAAGACATTATTCAGTTCATTTATATTTAATATTTTTAATTAGTTTGGTTTATGTTTTATTGTAATAAGGCCACTGGCTATTATCTTCCTTTTACGTTTTTTTTTACCTTTTCGGGATTTTGGACATCTAAAATTCTACGTAAAATTTAAACTAAGGCATGTACTGAAACGATAACAATCAAAGGAAAATTTCGGTTTATATTCATTAAGGTATTAAATAAAATTTATTTCTGTACAATTTATCAAATTATTAAGTTTTCCCGTATAAATGCCAAAACTATGTTTTAAAACAAAACGAAACGCGACATGTTTTATAAACTCTTCTTAGTGACATGCCGGATCCGGTCGTGGTGTTTGGGCCGGGTTTGGGGTGTTACAATTTAAGACAAACACGTGCATATCATGATAATATCATGCATGACATACAGGTACTCCAGTAGAGCAAGAGATGTTGATGATAGCTATACTGAATCAAGGAAAAAGAAGACATCCGAGTTCCACCAGATGATATGTTTTGAAATTCTGATATTTTGAAAAAAAAATTCAATTGTAATTTTTCCAAAAAAGTCAACTCATAATGCGAGAGGTGTGTTGAGCCTCGGGTCGCATGCGGAGGTATTTTTCAATTTCTGTTTTTCAAAATAATCAACTCATATTGCGAGAGGTGAGTTGAGCCTCAGGTCATACGCTGAGGTATTTTCCAATTTCTGTTTTTCAAAAAAATCAACTCATATTGCGAGAGGTGAGTTGAGCCTCGGGTCACATGTTGAGGTATTTTTCAATTTTTGTTTTCCAAAAAAAATCAATTCATATTGCGAGAGGTGAGTTGAGCCTCGGGTCACACGCTGAGGTATTTTTCAATTTCTGTTTTTCAAAAAAAAAATTCAACTCATATTGCGAGAGGTGAGTTGAGCCTCAGGTCGCACGCTGAGGTATTTTTCAATTTCTGTTTTTCAAAAAAATCAACTCATATTGCGAGAGGTGAGTTGAGCCTCAGGTCACATGCCGATGTATTTTTTAATTTTTGTTTTTCAAAAAAATCAACCCATACTGCGATAGGTGAGTTGAGCCTCAGGTCACACGCTGAGGTATTTTTCAAATCCTGTTTTTCAAAAAAATCAACTCATAATGCGAGAGGTGAGTCTAGTCTCGGGTCACATGCCGATGTATTTTCAAATTCTATTTTTCGATTCCTTTTTCAAAAATCAACTCATAATGAAAGAAGTGAGTTGAATCTCGGGTCACATGCCGAGGTATTTTCAAATTTTGTTTTTAATTTCTTTTTCAAAGATCAACTCATAATCTGAGAGGTGAGTTGAGCTTCGGGTCGCATTCCGAGCTATTTTCGATTTCTGTTTTTCAATAAAGAATAAAGATTGGACAATCGAACAAAATTTAGTGCTTTTAAATCTTTGCACTATCACTGTTTCACAGCGATGAGCAAAGAGGGCAGCTGTAAACACTAAATTTTGTCCGGCTAGACTTCGTGTTTAATTTTCAAAAAAAAAAATTGAAAAATACAAAAAAATAAAAATTGCATTTTGACCCCTAAACTTTCTAAAATTACACTTTGACACCTAAACTTTTCCAAAATTACACTTCAACCCCTAAACTTTTCCAAAATTACATATCAACCTCTAAAATTTTCCAAAATTACATTTTGACCCTAATACTTTCTCAAAATTATGTTTTAACCCCATAAGTTTTGCTGCGATTGTAATGTGGTCCTTCTGGTAGATTACGTGATAAGGGACACCTAATTCCCAGATTTTTCGGCCACCAGCATGGGTGGCCACTCCTTCTTTCAACCACTACCTGCAAATACAGAGTAAAAAGGCAAAAATATGGAAATAAAAAAGGAAAAATACCACACCATAAAAGGGGGGCTCTAAAAATTCGGCAAAAATGTAGAACCCCCTCCAATATTCGGTGAAGAGCAAAAAAAGAAAAGAAATTTTCCAAAAAAAAAAACACTCAACAATCTAGAAAAAAAAAAAAAAAAACTCCAATATCCCGCAAGCAACCAAGGAACAACCTATTACCCAATTGCATCTCTCTCAAAGTGACAGTATCAGCTAGGAGTTTATTTTCATTACAAGGGCTTAGGCTATCCATGTTAAAGCCCTTGTGTGACAGATTCTTTGTGAAGACCAAAGAAACGGAGGAGAAAAGAGGAAGAAAAGAGAAGAGAGGAGGAGCCCCCGTAGCCTACTGCCCACCAAGTCAAAGGAAGAAGGAAAAATAAAGAAAGGAATGAAACAAAGAAGATAGAAAAGAAAGAAGGAACCAAAGAAAAAAAAATAAAGAACATTCAGCAACCCAATATCAAGCAACACTTAGCAGCCCAATAAAAAATTTAAAAGAGGGTGGCCCAAAAAAAAATAGGCCCATCAGTCGAATGGCCCAAAGTGCAAGCCCAAGCAGTAGCCTACTTTTCAAGCAGCAGCCTATTGCCCACCAGCAGCGGGATCCGACCCGCAACTTGTAACATCCTGAAAATGGGCCTATGCATTTTTGATTTAATTATATGAAATGACATGTCTTATGTTTATAAATGTATTATGAACATTTTTGGAAACATGGAAATGTTAAGTTTAAAAGAGGAAAGTGAACATTTTTGGAAATGTCTTGTCTTGGAAATGTAAGGAAATGTCTTGACTTAGAAATGTCAAGAAATGTCTTGTCTTAGAAATGTAAGGAAATGTCTTGTCTTGGAAATGTAAGGAAATGTCTTGTAAGGAAATGCCTTAGAAATGTTAAGTTTTAAAAGTTTAAAAGAGGGAACGAAGGCAAGGTGGCCTTAAGAAAATTTATGGAGGAAATATGACATGAAATTGGGCTTCGAAAAGTGGCTTGGAGGTGCCCCTTAGGGCCTCTGGAAATGACGCCACATACAGGGGTATTGGGCCAAGGTTCGAGTCGCATGGGAAGCTAAAAATAAAAGTTTTATTTTCTTTGCAAGGATGGACAGAGGTGGACTGACACATGGCTAAATTTTAGGAGTTTTATCCCTTTTATTTTATTTAAGGATAAAAGATGATAAATGAGGAATTATTCTTTAATTAGGAAAATAAGGAGAAGTGATGGCCAAGTAAGGGACTCGAGTTTAATAATTTTAGCTAAGTAAGGATAGTTCTTTGAATTATCTTTTATTTTAGGTGATAATTAAAGAGATAAAGCTATCAAAATAGAAGAGTGATGGCCAAGTAAGGGATTCTAAGTTAGTAATTTCGGCTACTAAAGGAAAAGAGGGCCATTCATTCTTTCTTTCAACTCTCTCTTTGCCGAATTCTCTCTAGCAAATATCTCCTCTCTTCTCTTTTATTTTTGCCAAGCCGAAATACCTTGTGTTCTAGCCGAATCCTCCATCTTTATTCTTCTTTCTCTTTTCTTTCTAAATCCATTAAGTCCAAAAGCCGAAGTTGATTGATCCACAACAAGCTAGTCTCCATAGCTGAATATTGCTAAAGGTTCAAGCAAGGATTGTCGATTTCTAAAGTAAGGGTAAGATCTCATTCAGTTTCATCCTTTTTCTTTTAAGATTTGCCGAAATCTAGGACTAACCCCATTAATATCTTGTTGCCGAAACTTTGAAGAGATCTTTCGGGATTTACTAAGTGTCGACTACAAGGAAGGAGAAGTTCTTTTCCCGAAGGTACACCATAGGCCGCGTGTTCCCTAGTTATTCGGTGAGTTTCGGGATTTAAAATCCACAAGGTAAGTGTCTATAGCATTCCGCCAAGGCCATGTTTGGTAAATATATGTGTTCATTAATTATTCAAAAGCCGAAACTAATCTATTCAAGTAATCTAGTGATTGCCGATTTCATGAAAGAAGGATACAAAGTTTCCGGCATTTGATTAGACATCAATCGGCACCAAGGTAGGTTTTAAGTGTACTAATCCTATTGGGATTTGGATTTATGGCCGAATGGTCTTCATTAAATTTCTAAGTGTTGGCCGAATGTAGCGACTTAAAAGATCTAAAGCGATAGATCGGTTTTTCAGGATTTCAAGGAATTCATTAAGTTAATCAGGTGTGTACCCTACACTAATCTTAATAGATTTATGGCTTAAACTAGATATATGTATTAATATGAAAGTGTAAGAATGTGGCTAAGGTACCATGTTATGGTACAAAGTACTCAGGTACGTTTCCTACTTCTACTAGGATTATGAAATATGTTATATTTAACATGTGATAAGTGATAAGAATGTGAAATTTGGCATGTTAATGCGTAATATGTATGATATGGGGCATATGGGTTATTGAAAAAGGGAAGTGAATGTGGTGACCTAAGACCACGATATCTGAATGTGGTGACCTAAGACCACGATACCTGAATGTGGTGACCTAAGACCACAATATCTGAATGTGGTGACCTAAGACCACGAATATTTATAAGGGCGATGAGCACGTCGACTGCAGCGACTGCCTTCGATGGTGTGTAGCGGATGGAGGGTCGACTTAGTAGTCCCCACGGTGTGCAGGATGGTACGGATGATGTGTAGCGGATGGCATATAGGTTTGGGTTCGGGTTGCATCATTTTTTTTATCTGTTATATGAATGTGTATGTGATATGATCATGTATGCCTGAATTATTAAATGTTAGTGTTGGTTACACATTGAGTCTGTTTGACTCACCCCGTTGGGGAACTTTTTCTTCTAGGTGACGATCGGTGATGGACCGGGTCGGCAGAAGCTTAGGGATGGCCATGCTCAGCAAGAAAATTGTTTTATTTGGACTACTTTATTTTAAGTACTTTGGTTTTAATTTTGGGATTTATTTGATGTAATAAGGCCATAGCTGAATTTCTTTATTTTTACTTTTATTTACTATGTACGAATTTTTATCAAGCAAAGTTTAAGTATTTTATTAAAAATAAACCCTAAACGTTTTGCCACCTAAAGTAAAGGATTTTAATAAGGACATAAACTTGTTTTCAACTCAAGCCCAACCCAAACCAATCTTTCTTTTAAAACACACAGGTTTTTCCTAAGTAACAAAAGAATTTTGAACCGGTTTACACCGAGGAACATACCAGATTCGGTCAAGGCTCGTGGGCCGGGTCTGGGGTGTTTCAGTTTGGTATCAGAGCTCATTTCAAACTCTCGGCCTGAGGTTTAAGGCCCAAAACGTTTTTAAAGCGAGCCCAAATAAGTTTTATGAAAACATTTTTTATGAAATTTTTCAGGTATTCTGGCATGGCACCTGTACCTCCGACCCGCAGTCCACCAGGTAAGTACCCCTATCCATTGTGTGATTTATGATATGAATTTTAGAAGGGTAGGATTGGAACGTAGATTAGAATATTAAGTATGTGAACCCTAGGACTAGTGTACCCCAACTATTACATAAGACTTAATGCCTAATTAAACAAACCTGTGACTAAGTCGCCGAGCTAGGGTGTGGCAACCATTGTACGCATGTCTAGGATTGGTATTCAGTAAGAGCTTGGTACTTAAGCAGTCCTAGCGACTCACCTCCTCTTTACTCGAATCCTACCTGGTGCGTAGCTACGGTTCACCCTAACCAAGAGGACTTATTCACGGGCTAAACCCGATAATTAAAACCCGAAAGGGACTAGCCATGCAGTTTTATAAAATTCCTAGTTTTAAAATCCCTAAATTACCCTTTTAATTGTAGTAAAAGATTATTGTGAAAATTTTTCCAAAATATCTCCGATTTACAAAATTACAAAAATGCCCCTGTATTGTAAATTACTAAAATACCCTTAGTTTTTAAGATTTTCAAAAATACCCTCGACGTTTGCTAAAATATTTCTACTTTACAAAAATACCAAAAACTACTGTTTTACAAATAACAAGATACCCTAATTTGGAAAATTACGAAATTGCCCCTGACGTACAAAATTACCAAAATGACCCTAATTTCCAAAATTTTTGCAACATCACCGATTTGGAAAAAAAAATGAATTCTCAAAGATAACCCTCAAGTTTTGTAAAATTTGCAATACCCCTGAATTATTAAACTTTACAAATTTACCCTGGTTTATTACCAAAATACCCCCGAGTTTCAAAATTACCGAAATACCTTCGCATTTCAAAAATTTCAAAATTTCCCAGGAATGAAAAATTACCAAAATACCCTTATTGAAAAAATTATCAAGGAACCTTATTTTGAAAAATTACGAAATACCCCTGGGATAGGAACGGACAGAAATGTCCGAAGAGTGGATGTGTATGGGAGATGCTATGGAATGAATGTCTGAATGAATGTGATTCTCCGAATTAGAGTAGTGAACTTGAACTGAAACTTTGTGTGATCGAAAGAACTACTTCTAAATATCTTTATTTCATAAAATTGTTCGCGGTTAATAAGTGGAACGAAAGTACTAATGCATAAAACTTTGTAATCAGATTAAATCGCGACGTTAGAAATGAGTTCTAGGGGACGTGAACTTAGAGATTGTGCCTAGGAAATATGATGGTTCTATAAAGATCAGAGTGCGCAGCATAAGCGTAGTGCGGTGAGTTAAGATGTACGATTATTCGTTAGTAAGTAATTTCGAGGACGAAATTATTTTTAAGGAGGGTAGAACTGTAACATCCTGAAAATGGGACTATGCATTTTTGATTTAATTATATGAAATGACATGTCTTATGTGTTATAAATGTATTATGAACATTTTTGGAAACCTGGAAATGTTAAGTTTAAAAGAGGAAAGTGAACATTTTTGGAAATGTCTTGTCTTGGAAATGTAAGGAAATGTCTTTAAATGTCTTGTCTTAGAAATGTAAGGAAATGTCTTGTCTTGGAAATGTAAGGAAATGTCTTGTAAGGAAATGCCTTAGAAATGTTAAGTTTTAAAAGTTTAAAAGAGGGAACGAAGGCAAGGTGGCCTTAAGAAAATTTATGGAGGAAATATGACATGAAATTGGGCTTGGAAAAGTGGCCTGGAGGTGCCCCTTAGGGCCTCTGGAAATGACGCCACATACAGGGGTATTGGGCCAAGGTTCGAGTCGCATGGGAAGCTAAAAATAAAAGTTTTATTTTGCTGCAAGGATGGACAGAGGTGGACGGCACATGGCTAAATTTTAGGAGTTTTATCCCTTTTATTTTATTTAAGGATAAAAGATGATAAATGAGGAATTATTCTTTAATTAGGAAAATAAAGGAGAAGTGATGGCCAAGTAAGGGGCTCTGAGTTTAATAATTTCAGCTAAGTAAGGATAGTTGCTGAATTATCTTTTATTTTAGGTGATAATTAAAGAGATAAAGCTATCAAAATAGAAGAGTGATAGCCAAGTAAGGGATTCTAAGTTAGTAATTTCAGCTACTAAAGGAAAAGAGGGCCATTCATTCATTCTTTCAACTCTCTCTCTGCCGAATTCTCTCTAGCAAATATCTCCTCTCTTCTCTTTTATTTTTGCCAAGCCGAAATACCTTGTGTTCTAGCCGAATCCTCCATCTTTATTCTTCTTTCTCTTTTCTTTCTAAATCCATTAAGTCCAAAAGTCGAAGTTGATTGATCCACAACAAGCTAGTCTCCATAGCCGAATATTGCTAAAGGTTCAAGCAAGGATTACCGATTTCTAAAGTAAAGGTAAGATCTCATTCAGTTTCATCCTTTTTCTTTTAAGATTTGCCGAAATCTAGGACTAACCCCATTAATATCTTGTTGCCGAAACTTTGAAGAGATCTTTCGGGATTTACTATAGATATTTGTATTAATATGAAAGTGTAAGAATGTGGCTAAGGTACCATGTTATGGTACAAAGTACTCAGGTACGTTTCCTACTCCTACTAGGATTATGAAATATGTTATATTTAACATGTGATAAGTGATAAGAATGTGAAATTTGGCATGTTAATGCGTAATATGTATGATATGGGGCGTATGGGTTATTGAAAAGGGGAAGTGAATGTGGTGACCTAAGACCACGATATCTGAATGTGGTGACCTAAGACCACGATACCTGAATGTGGTGACCTAAGACCACAATATCTGAATGTGGTGACCTAAGACCACGAATATTTATAAGGGCGATGAGCACGTCGACTGCAGCGACTGCCTTCGATGGTGTGTAGCGGATGAAGGGTCGACTTAGTAGTCCCCACGGTGTGCAGGATGGTACAGGTGATGTGTAGCGGATGGCATACAGGTTTGGGTTCGGGTTGCATCATTTTTTTTTATCTGTTATATGAATGTGTATGTGATATGATCATGTATGCCTGAATTATTAAATGTTAGTGTTGGTTACACATTGAGTCTGTTTGACTCACCCCATTGGGGAACTTTTTCTTCCAAGTGACGATCGGTGATGGACCGGGTCGGCAGAAGCTTAGGGATGGCCATGCTCAGCAAGAAAATTGTTTTATTTGGACTACTTTATTTTAAATACTTTGGTTTTAATTTTGGGATTTATTTGATGTAATAAGGCCATAGCTGAATTTCTTTATTTTTACTTTTATTTACTATGTACGAATTTTTATCAAGCAAAGTTTAAGTATTTTATTAAAAATAAACCCTAAACGTTTTGCCACCTAAAGTAAAGGATTTTAATAAGGACATAAGCTTGTTTTCAACTCAAGCCCAACCCAAATCGATCTTTCTTTTAAAACACACAGGTTTTTCCTAAGTAACAAAAGAATTTTGAACCGGTTTACATCGAGGAACATACCAGATCCGGTCAAGGCTCGTGGGTCAGGTCTGGGGTGTTTCACAACTGACCCGAACCCCAACCCGTTCGATCAAGCACGTATTTTAGGCTTTTCGGTAATTTTTTTGTTTTACCCATTTTGAATTTAGGGTCTGTTTGTTTGCCAGTAAAATATTTTCCGGAAAATGGTTTCTGGAAAATGATTTACTTTTCTGGAAAATGATTTACTGAAAATATTTTCTGGTGTTTGGATGAATCTGTGTAAAATATTTTCTGTTGTTTGGCAGATTTCCTGAAAATATTTTCTGGAAAAGTTGTTTTTACATATATTAATAAATTTATATACATAATAATAAATTTTTATATTTTAAATTGTTTCTACATATATTGTAATGATTTATTTATAAATAAACAAATCAAATTAAATATATAATAATACTCAATTATTAACCTACAATATTAACAGTCATAAATTAAAAACAATCAAAGTCAAATAAATTATTTGTAATTGTGTTAAAAAAAATAAAAAACAAGGACACCACCCCAACAATTACAATGGATAAAAAACATAAAGCTAGGAGAGAGGGACTCTGTTTATGTTGCCAATGAAGTGCTACACAGAAAGAGTCCATGTGCAAGTCCAAAAAATAGGAAAAAACTACAGAGTATACAAGCAAACTGCTGATTAAGTACACCAACACTCAACATATAGCAACACCAGATCAAGAAGCAACTGACAATTTACTCGTATGCTTAATGAAATACTTGCTCTCACATCATTAGATTCACAACCGAAACAAGAACCCACCCAAGAAGTCCATGATATTTGGGCATTCTACAAATTTTATACACAACAAGGGGAAAAGAAATACTCCCTTTGGAGAAAAAAGGTACATCAGTCAAGTATCAGGTGGGGAGGAGAGTCCAACACTACCAAAACTCTCGCATTGATATGATAATTTGATGACACAATAAGCTTGAAGTCATCTTTGGGTGGCAACTTTAACACGTAATTAAGCCAAGTACAGAAGAAGTGTAACAAGAAAACAAAAGTTGACATTAGAAATTAGTGTTACGACCTTATGCAAAAAAAAAAAAAAACAGTCCAGTAACATTTTTTTGGGAGAGAGATTCTCTACAACTCATTAATTTATATAGCAAAATAAATAACTACATTTAACTTCAAAAAATAAGCTGCATGCCTATTTTTAGTATAGTCCAGTAGAGTACCTAATAGAAAATCAATAAGAATAGTGATATCAACCAAGAAAAAAATAAACTTCCAAGTAGAGGAGATGCAGCAACAACTTCGGATACCGGCAAGAATAGGCAAAAAACCGTCACTACTTGTATTATTAAAAAAATATACTAATAACTAAAAGGTACCATTGGAACAAGAGTTCCTAACAGAACACAGAAAAACTAGTCTAAATCACATGTTTTGCCAACCAGCACTCAGAAACAAACATCTTAAAGGAGCAAATCAAGAGAAGTGGCTGTAAGAGCCCAACTAATGCATTCATCAAGCCAGAGTATATATAGTCCGCATTCAGGCAATCACCGGAACCACAAAAGCATCTGCGCCCAACAAGTCATCATAAACTCGAATCAAACACCCATTTATAAATTCATCATTTCACATCATCAAGCAAAAAAATGAAATGTCAAAACTAATTGAAAACAATGTATTAAAGCAACACTAGTGAAAGAAAAACACATGCATACCCGCTGTACTTACATGTAGGGATAAGCTCAGACATAAACACAAGGCAATTGCAATAATCATAGTGAGAATATATATAGACATATGTCCATCTAAATTGCACAAAAAACATTTAAAAGTAAGAAAGCAGTAGTACTTTAGTATTCTATAAATAAAATAGGTCCATGGAAATATAAAGACAAACCTGCTCAGTTGAAAACAAACAGATATTCAAAAGTTATAAAAATTAATACCAAAAGGACCACAAGCATGAGAGAAGCAACGTACCGCCTCATCAACATCCATTGAAAAATATTTAAGGGAAATGAAACTTCACTTTAACAATTATGTAATGGAAACCTAGAAGATAGGCAACAAAACTAACCCCATGTTATCAAATTAGAGTAGCTATCCATAAAGCAACTGCAATGTAACTGCCAAATTGCAAGGCCTATTTTTAGACCTTATTAATCCTCATACTTGGTCTGGTTTACTATTTGTTACTAAACCCCATATGATCTACAAATTCATAACCTTGAAGTTTCTACATTTGTGTTTAAGCTCAAGGATATGGTCTGTATTAGAAGCATGGTCTATAGTAAGAAAATTCAAGGTTCTCTGATTAGGGAAGGCGGGTGCAAGTGTAAAGATTATAGACAAAGTATCACCTTTTGTGCTTGTGCTACAGTCTTGGGAAACCCATCAAGAATGAAACCTTTTTTACATGAAGGTTTCTTCATCGCTTCATCGATAATGCCAACAACCAGGTCATCAGAAACAAGTTCTCCCTGAGAAACAATAGCTAAGCAATGAGGATCTAAAAAAAATATGACATGAACAAACTTCAACAAAATCCAGGATCTGAAAATTCCATTTTCCATGTTATTACTAGAAAAAAATTCAGAGAAAGAATTGAAAAAATAAAAAGAATCAATCCAAATTGCAAAAATAAAAATAAAGCGAGAGTCAAAAAAAAAGGGAAAAAAAGAGAACCAATGAGGATGAGGCATTTCTCGGGTTTGGGGGTGCACTTCATACGGCTGAGAAGCTCATTCATCAGAGACTCGGAGGGTATTTCTTCCAAATTCAGCGAACTGCTCGCCATTTCTTTGCTTTCTAAGGGTTTTTGGTTAAAGGGAAAGGGAAAGAGAAAGGGAAAGGGAAAGTGTAACACCCCAAACCCGGCCCACGAGTCTTGACCGGATCTGGTTATGTCACTGCGGAAAGACGGTAGAAAATCTTTTTGACTTAGAATAATCATGAAAGTTTGTTAACTTTTGAAAACCATGTCCATTTAAAGTAATATGAAAACCTTAGTGTGATAAAATTGTCTGAATTTAAACTTTATTAAATACTATTTTGAATAAGCAGGTTGCTAAGATAAAATCCTCTTCACATAGTGGTTCAGTTTAATCAAGCCATAATTAAAATAATACCAAAATAATAGTAAGGCCCTTATTACAACCCATACTGAAAACAAAATACTCAATATTAAAAATGCTTAAAATAATTCAAATATCTTCCTCTGCATGGGCCACCTTGTGTCCTCTCCGAACCCGGTCCATCTTTACGCATCACCTGAAAATGTTAAAGGAAAAAGGTGAGTCACCAAGACTCAGTGTGTCGCCCTTTTTCCCGGTTTAGTAAAACATCATACACCAATCATAAACAGGTTTAACATGCACAAGTTACGATATGCACCCAAACCTAGCCTTCCAAACACCTTTCTACCCCGTGTGGTACCAAACCACTGGTGGTGCCAAACCACTGGTGACTTAAAGTCACAATATCCGTCAATACTTGTGGTGCCAAACCACTGGTGTCCCAAAGACACAAATGTGATACCAAATCACTGGTGACCGAAGTCACGAATCAAGTGATGGGGCCAACCCATCGTGTGATACCAAATCACTGGCGTCAATCCCATAATGTAAACTGTGGGGCCAACCCATCGCGTGGTGCTAAGCCACTTTGGGACGAGACGCTATGAGGTGCCAAACCTCTGGAGGTGCCAAACCTCTGGTGACCGTAGTCACAATGTGGTACCAAACCACTAGTGTCCGTCGACACGAATATCACTTCCCCCTCCTCTCATATCACCCATCATCATACCAACTCATGTATAGTATTCAAATCATGCAAACATGTTTAACGTTGCATCTCATAGCACATACATCATAAATCATGACATCATGTATCAATAACAAGACTCATAATGAAACGGACTTTACAGATCGTGCACATACCCCATAGGGTATCATATCACTCAACCATACTGTTTCGGTTTTACCAATCAATCAGTTTATCAAACATATACAAAGCAAGAAGTGTGTTAGTTTACACACCTGGTTACTAATGCGACTATCAAATCCCGTAGATCAAGATCTAACGCACTAGATCCCCCTTCCTTAACACTTTTCGAGCACTAGCCACAACCCGAGATATGCGAGATCAAGCCTTCCCCTACAATCGGCCATAACTAAACAACATAATCATGCTAATCAACCTCTAAGGGTATAACCGTAATTTTACCTACTAAGGGTATTTTCGTAATTTACCCACCAAGGGTATTTTCGTAAATTCACACTTGCAATGGCCTTACCGAAGGCCTAATGTCGCCACTAGTGACTTAGCTACCATTTCCGGTCGTACTGGATGATTGGGCCTAAAACTCGATTTCGGCCCATCCGGGCCCACATGCTCGTGTGGCCCACCTAGCACAAATCTAGCCACGTATATAAGTTCCACCTAGTTTAGTTCAACATATACTAACCAATCATGCAATTTACTCATATGGGCCCATGGGCCCATTGGGCCCACTTCGGCCCATCGAGGCCCAAGCAGCCCAACCCACAAGAATACTACTGATGGCCTCAACTATCGCGTCGAAGCCCTACACGTGCGCTTGCACGCTCGTGTGGCTACTAATGCCATGTAACTGGCATTTCGGCATTTTACTGCTCTACAACTAGAGTAGAGAGAGTTACACACCGAGCAGGACTCGGGCTAATTCGCGCCCGACCACTCTTGTGCCCAAACGCCCTCCAAGATGTGTTTACTCTCCTTCTAGGATGCTCCTTATATAGCTAGCTCTTCACGTTCATTCTTTGTGTATTTCCGATGTGGGATCCCTTCGTCAGTAGAGTTTAAATTCAACTGAAACTCTTGCCGTCCAATCCGCAAAATAAATACTCCCTTACTTTTCATGAGATTCGAACCTAGGCTCCCTTGCAACATAATCCATGCCGCTAACCACTTGGGCACAAGCTCCTCTTGTGTCTTAAACCATGCGTAACTAAATATAAACTATGGGCCAAATTCTAAGGTCCAAGCAAAAAAAAAACCAAAATGCAAAAGCCAAGACTTGAACCTTGGACCTCCTTCCTTCCCTGTGGCGTCACCCCCTTGTCTCTTATGTGGCGTCACTTTGCCACTACACCACACACTCCACTTGTGTCATTTTCCTCCATATTTTATTCTTAAGGCCTATCTGCCAACTTCCAGGGTTTTTTTCACCTAAAACCAAAATTTTCCCAAAGCCAATATTTGATCCCGGGACTTCATAGAAGCCCTCTAACCTTCCAAAATCACTTATCCAATAGGTCTAACTTGCATTTAAGTCGATCTCTTATTCTCTAAAAATTTAAACGCTACTACGCCTAAGGCCCATTGGGCTCAATTCTCCTAGGCCCAATTTTGGGATGTTACAGAAAGGGAAAGGGAAAGGGAAGATCGGCTGCTAATTTTCCTGAAAATGTCTTACCGAATTAGAAACGGTAAGACATTTTCCAAAATTATTTTAGCCAAACAAACACTGGAAAAGGCTAAAACTCTTTTTCAGAAAATGTTTTACCCCAAACAAACGCACCCTTAATTTATATATTTTGGACTACATCTTATTTTAATATTATTAGTTTTTTTAAATATTTGTCTTTATATTTCAGAAACATTTTATTTATAATTTTTATATTTAATTAATTTCAATAAACAAGGCAACGCATCGATTTAACATTAAGTCGTTGATTTCATCGCTATGTTGGTTGAATATCATTGGCTCGTGTTAAAAACGGGGTGCCCTTCTAAAAAAATCAAGAAATTTAAAAATTCTCGTGTTTCAAAATTTTCGTGCTTTTAAAAAAAAATTTCGTGTTTCAAAAATTTCGTGTTTTAAAAAATTCTCGTGTTTCAAAATTTTCGTGCTTTTAAAAAAAAATTTGTGTTAAAATTTTTTTCGTGTTTTCAAAAAAATCTTGTATTTCAGAATTTTCGTATTTTCAAAAACAAATTTCGTGTTTCAAAAATTTCATGTTTTCAAAAATTCTCGTGTTTCAAAAATTTTCGTGTTTTCAAAAATTTTCATGTTTCAATTGGATCACGATTAAATATTAAATTGGACTCGTATTTTTGAAAATTAAGACAACACGCGTTTAACGAGATACCAATTTTGGAAGTCGCGAGGGTGCTAATCCCTTCCTCGCGCGTAACCAACTCCCGAACCCTATTTTTCTATGGAATTTTGACGTAGACCTAAACTCGGCCCTTTTTTTTTAAGAAAATTCAAAAAAAATAATTTTTCTTTTAAAAAGAGGATTTATTAGGTGTCCGATCACACTTAGAAAAAAAGATCGGCGGCGACTCCTTTTTTTTTAAATAAAATCGAAACTCTGTTTTCAAATTGTCAATAATTTTCTCAATTAGCACCCGAGTAAAATTTTAGGTCGCTACATGGGTATTTTGCTAAAACACATGCATTTCTTTTAAAAACCCGTGTTTTATCTGCTTCTAGCAGATATAACAGAAAACAGTATAAAATCCAAATTTTAGGTAAAAATCCATAGAGGCCATTATTACAGAAAAATACCCCTAAAAAAACTAAAAATCGAAAACAAGTATCAAATAGCAAAAGGAGTGTGTGGCCACCACTGAGTCCTCCGTCGCACCGGTCCGCCTATGTTTGGGGATTACCTGTATAGATTAAATAGAAGGGGTGAGTTTACATAAACTCAATGTGTAATAGCCATGCAATCAACCAAACAATAACACATAGTCTCAGTTTGGCCTAAGCCCTTTTCAATATCAGAAACAGTATCAATTTGGGCCTTAGCCTATCACAGTACAGTAACAGTAATAGATATGCAATCAGAAAATCCTACCTAACCAGCCTCTACACTCCATCTCCGTCCAACCCTACACTCCATGTGGGGATATAATCGACTCACCCATCCTACACTCCAATTAGTTCCGGTTACGGCACTAAACAGTAGTTTGCAGCTGAGCTGCCAGTAAGTTAGGCTCGAAGGCTTTCAGTACACTTCCTCCAATCAATATCAATCCTCAACCCAATGCAATGCATCATACAGTTATGTCATGCCCAATCATAGTATATCACATTTATACAATACAGTACAAACAACATGCTCAATATACAGTCATTCAGTTAGGAGTCTAGGTAATCTTACAGACCCATTAGTAGGTTTACAGTCGTCTCAGGTGAACCGTGCAACCTTAGCAATAAATAAATGAAAATGGGCTCACACGCCCATATTATTTGCCCGTGTGGACCCACACGCCCTGTGGCCCACAAGGCCCAAATTGGCCTTGGCTGTGTGGATCACACGGCCTGGCCCAGAATCCCACACGCCCGTGTGGCTCACCTGTGTAGGCCCACACAGCCCAATTGGTTGAGCCTGTGTCCTGCACACGACCTTGCTCGGCCATCACACGGTCGTGTCACCTGTGCACGGCCTAGCTCATCGATCACATGGCCGTGTTGCGGCTCACAGCCTTGCACACGGGCTACCACACATCCGTGTGGGATCGACAGATAGCTTTTTCAGCTTTTCACTGAGACACGTTTTCAGTGTTTCAGGAACACACCTGTATCGTTTTCGAAGCAAAAGCAACTCCAAGAAATCTCGAACCTAAAATTGATCAATATTTCACTCCATTAATCACTTAGTCATTGAACTAGAACTGAACCCGAATTGAGATACCCATCCTTAAAGCAACGAAAGCTTACCCCAACACCTCGAATCAGTCGACAAATCAATACTAGAAGAATCACGATCCTCGCAATACACAGCTGTCAAAACGTCAATCACCCCCAATGAAATACTTAGTAATCACAACTTACAAAGCATAAAACTTGCTGAAACGTGTGAGACTATGTTGCACAATTATGAAGAATCTGGCGTGCCACATGGAAGTGTTTTTCAAAACCATCTTTGCAATTGTAAAAAAATTTGTTTGAGAAATACAGCCTCTTTGTTAAAACCCAAAGCACTTAAGCAATTGTGTCTACGTGAAAACATAATTATCTTTAATAAACCTTTTCGGTTGCGAAAGCATATTTGAAATAAACAATTTACGAAAATGTGACGTTTGACATAGAGTTGCAAAAAGCTTTTTGAAATATTGCGAAAATGCAGATAAAATACAAGTATTTTTGAGAGATTAATTGATGAATAAAAAATCAAGGAATTGAACTTTAAAATCGTGACTTTTGAAAATGTTGTTAAAAATTTGAATAAAATTCGAGTTAAATCATATTTGTAAAAGTTTATTTTGAAATCCATTTGTTAATCGATTTTGGAAAACCTTTATTTAAGTTTTTAGAAAATTTCCCATTTAAAACAATTTGAGCAAAATATAAAATACGTCAAACATAAAGCAACATAAAATAAACCAGAGGCCTTATTACAACATTTAACCCAAAATAGTAAAGTGATAAAATAATCAAGGAAGAAGTCTAAAGTCCAAATAAACCATTTCTGAAGTATGGCCTCCCTCGAGTCATCCATAGCCCAAGTCCATATCATCAAGCGTTACCTACAAGGGTTAAGAGAAAGGGGGTGAGTTACAAGAACTCAGTGTATAATCCCCATATCGTTGACCACTGGGTTGAAACCCACGTAGCAATATTTTGGGCCTAAGCCCATTACAATCATAACATAATATCATATATAACATGCATGTGTTATGGAATTTCCAACCAAACCTAGTTTTCCATCCGCTACACACCACCCGTACCAACCAACACACCTGTGGGGAGCTTTAGTCACCCACCCCGTCAACACACCAAACTGGGCATTAAGCCATATATCAAATTGGGCATTAAGCCATATATCAAACTGGGCATTAAGCCATATATTAATTTGTGGACAAGCCACCAGAATTTTGTAGCAGAGCTACCAGAACTTCTCTTCATCATTATCCCATCCCATGCAAATCATGTATGTAATGCATAACAAATCACAATATAACAATAGTAATTTATTCGAATATTTATCACAAAATTATGGCCCATTATCACAATTAATCAAAAAGGCCCAACAAGCAAAATATCAGATTTGGCCCATTTAACAAAATATCACATTGGCCCATCTAGCCATAACATCAAATTGGCCCATTAATCAATATGTCCATTCGGCCCATAAGGCAATATGTCAATTCGGCCCATTAAGCAAATTATTAAACGGCCCATATAGCATATATCACATTTTGGCCCATATAGCAAATCATTAGATTGGCCCATTAAGCAATTTCGTATTTCGGCCCATTAGTGGCAATATAACAATTCGGCCCATTAACACTTTGCAAATCGGCCCAATAAGGGCATTTCCATAATTCGGCCTACAAGGGCATTTTCATAATTTGGCAATTGTACCCGCTATGGGTAATTCGGTAATCTCGCAACCCAGGGGTATTTCGGTAATTTACCCTCTAAGTGTATTATGGTAATTTCGCAACCTAGGCTTAACTACTAATTTGGGGCTTAAAATCGAAACTGTCCAACTGCGTCATATTGACTAAACTGACCATAACTCGAGTTAGAAAATTGGAAATCTAAATTCGTAAATTTTCCTCAAAACGAGACTCATATATGTTTCTCCTATAATTTTTCCAAAATTTTTAGCTTAACCATTTAATACAGTTTATTCCTTGAAGTTTCCCTTGTTTCACTGTCCAATGATTCTGACCTCTCTTAGATTAATCTCAAATATCTTACTGTACGGTTTTCATATACTGCTCCCACTTGTTTCTATTAAAAACAGGTTCAATAAGGAATCCATACATATCAATTATAACTCTTAATTCACTTTTTATAATTTTATACGATTTTTCCAAAACACAACCGAATACCCCAAAATTATTCAGAACCAGTCTCACTAAAATTTACATATCTCAGAATATAAAATTCCTTTTCCTTCTCCATTTCTTCCATATTAAAATAGACACAGTAAGCTTTAATATGATATCTTACTCACTTTGTAATTCCTTTTCTCCTATTTTTTGTGATTTTCCAAATACATGACACTGTTTCTGACCGAAATTGTTTTATTACAAAACATGATTACCACTACGATCATACGCACTCCCGAGTGATCATGGATGCCGATTTTCGATTTTTCTTCGGTATTTCGATCGATTCACAGAATATTTCATACAAAATTTTAGAGAAGTGTGAGATTACACACCATATAAGGAAGGTACGGGATTACACACCTTATTAGGAATCCGTAACACGATACTCTCCACGGCACCTAAAGGTACAATCGGTCAACTATTAGTCCAAAACCCAATTTACAACTTCAACCAAATATTGCGATTGATTAACAATCTATCACTTACCAAAAATCTGAGTCTCTTATTACGAGGGATAGGTGTTCGATTGGCCCTCCGATAAAGTACTTTGAGTCCTTAGAAGTGATTAACACAAAAACAATGTTAGCCACACCTTATTCAGATTGAGAATGAATCACCACAATACACCCCCTTCACCTATATACAGCTTGGAAGAAAAAGAAAAAGAAATGAAAAGAGGAATATACGATCACTTACCGATTTGATTAAGAAGAGATTGTCCAACAAGAAAGGAAAAGAAATGGTGAAGAAGTAGGGTGGTAATAGGTTCGGCTATGGAGAGAATCAAACAATGATATTCGGCTATCAAGAAAGGTGGAAAGAAAATGAGTATGTGACAAAACAAAAGAGAAAAGTAATGCACTATTGTGCTAATATGTTTCGGCAAGGAGGGTTGCAAAATTGGGAGAAATGACAGAAAGTTGTCAAAGGGATTTTTGGCCAAAACAAAGCTAAGACTTTACCAAAAGCCAAAATAAAAATTTCAGCCACCTATTTACCCCAAAACCATCCACCTGCATTCCCCCTTAGGATAAGAGTTTGGCCACCCAAACTTTCCAAAACATCACCTACGAAATAAGCATCATGTCCCCCTTTCTTTCCTATTTCTCTTGATTCCTTTCCCCAACTTCAACCTTGCCTTATTCTTGTAGCCACCTTACCAAAAATAATGAAGTCCACCCTTGCCATAAAACTCCTTGACTGACACATTAAGAAAGGGAAGCAAATATAAAAGTCAAAATGCACACAAAGCGTTTCGAACCTCTTCCCTCAAGGTCCATCACTTGATGCCATAACCTGTTTACTAATTGTCATTTATGCTAACAAATTACTCATCTATTTCCTCAAGCCTTGATGCCACTTACAAACTCTCCTTAATTGGCTTAATCACAAAATTTTACTAAGGCCCAACTTGTAACACCCTGAATTAGGGGTTATTTGTAATTTAAATAAATTCCATGTGGGCTTCTAGAATTAAATAAATATTTGGCATGATTTAGGGTCTAGAAACAACCCCGAATTAGGTTGAAGTTGGAATTAAAAAAAAAAACTCTTTTAAGGTACTTAAAAGAAAGGAGCTAGGAGAAGTTAGGGCTTAAATAAAATTTTGGGCGAAACGTGACACAAAGAACAGCATGGCTAAGTGGCTTTCATGCGCCACTTAGGTGCCTTGGAGGTGACGTCCAAGGGGGTCTTGGGTTCGAGCCTCGGCAGGAATAAGGGGGAAATGTTTTTTTTTCCTTGTGGGCTTTTTGGCCTAGGAAGGCCTTATAATTAAATCAGGGGGGCTTATTGACATGAAAGGCAGGTGGGCGGAGTGGCTTGGGGCGCCACTTAAGGGTGTTGGCACGAAGGTCTCGGGTTCGAAACGCAAGGGACGCAAGGAGTTTTATTTTTGGGCTTTGGCGTTGAAGGAGTAAGGGCCAGGAAGAAGGCTTATAATTAAAAGGTGAGGGCTTTATGTCATGAAAGTCCAAAGGGAAGAGTGGCTTAAGGCGTGAAAAGGGGGGGCTGCTGCTTGAGGTCACTGGTTCGAGCCCGCATAGCAGCAGTTTGGTCTTTAATTTCTTTTCTTTTGCTGCTGGCGTGCATGGGTGGAAATTGGCATGAATGTGGACTCTTTAAATTGATAAAGATAAGGTTTTATTTTTGCAAAGTTTAAATTTGGAAGGGGGATTATTAGTAGTTTAATTGTTATTAATTGTTGAAGGTGAATAAGGGATTAAATGTAGGATAATTTTGCTTTGTTTTGTGATAAATAAAAGCTGGAATTTATCACCTAAAAGGGAGGAATTGGCCAGCATTGGGACTCCTTGGGGGGCTGTTCAAAATTGATTTTTGTACAGCAAGAAGTGCCTAAAAAATTCCAGCAACTATTTCTTCTTCTTTTTCCTCTGCTGCTGCCGAATTTCCCCTAGGAAATCCTTCAAAATTTTCCAGCATCTTCCTCTTTTACTTAGCCAAAAATCATCATTGATTTCCCCTACATATTTTCTTTTTCTTTTCTTCCTGCATTAGCCGAACCCCTACCATCTTGCTGCAGAAATTCCCTTAGACAAACTGCCCAAAATTATTCAAAATTCCAGCATCTCTTTAGCCGAATCTACTCCTCCCTATTTGCTGTAGTTTTGTCGAACATCAAAGAAAAAGGTGCTCTCTTCTTCCCCAATCGGTTTAAAAGGGAGGTAAGTGGTGGTAAGGACTTGATTTAGTAATCTTTTTCCTTTAGGTATTCGTTAAGCCGAAGGCTTGGAGGTTAACTATTTTGTGTCTTAAGGTGTGGCCGATTGTCGAAGGTGAACCATCGCTTGGCTCGGGATTTGATAGGAAACCAAATCATTTGTAAGGACAAGAGATCTAGCGACGTAGATCGGATCTTCGAGATCTAGGAATTCTGGTAGAAACAGGTGTGTAAACTCTTTACACACTTTATTAATAAACTTGCTATATTATTGTCTTGAGTATAAATTTTAGTAGTGATCTATGATATGCTTGTGGGCCTAAACATGGATTCCGGGTAAGTCCCCTAACTGGTGATTTTTGATATATGATTTGCATGCCATCACATGATGATTAAATGCTACGGTATGATTTATGAAAATTGTTATAAAAGCATGTGATGGTGGGATTGATGAGAGGAGGGGGATGAATTATGGACTGTCGTCAGTGGTTTTGACCACAAGATGGGTTGGCCCCATCAGACTATTTGTGACCTATGGTCATCAGTGGTTTTGACCACAACGATTAATTATTTGCGACTAAGTCCCAGTGGTTTGGTACCACCAGTGGTTTTGACCACATTTGATATATTGTGACCTATGGTCATCAGTGGTTTTGACCACACGATGGGTTGGCCCCATCATTTAAATTGTGACTTTAAGTCACCAGTGGTTTTGACCACACGGGGTAGAAAAGGAGTATGGATGGTTAGATTGGGTTGCATGTGCATGTTCATTAATGACTTGTGTATGAGTTACCTCACGGGTGGGGATTACATATCGAGTCTTGGTGACTCACCCTTCCCTTAACATTTTGCAGATGAGTAGATCGCGGAGATGGAGCCGGATGGACTCGAGGTGGCCATGCAGTGGAAATTTTAATTTGATGGACTTGGATTTTATTTTATTTAATTTGAATGTTGGTTTTATTTTTGTTAAGTTGTAATAAGGCCTCCTAGAATTATTTTATTATTGTTACATGCTTTGAATATTTGTTTAAACTATTTAATTATGATAAAAATGAATTCACATGTTTTTTTTCCCAATCAAACGTAAAATGTTTTAAAAATGCCATCGGGCACATTTGCAATCTATAAACAACCCGACTTAATAAATATTTCTAAAACAACACTAAGTATGGTTTTTAACAAGAAACTTGAAAATGCAAGGTTTTCGACAAAACTTAAATCGATTTTAAAAAGATTTCAAAATGTTTTTCTCAGTAGCAACCCAAATTCAGTCGTAATGTTTGGGCCGGGTTCGGGATGTTACAAATTGGTATCAGAGCCTAGTTCAAAACTCGGCTCTGGGGGCCCAAGGCCCAAAATGTTTTGTTTTTATGTTAGTAGGCCTTATTGGAATGATTTGAAACTGTTTTGGCGTGAACAGCATGGCACCGAGTCTCCGGCACCTATCCGCCCAGGTAAGTACTCCTGACCTTTGTATGAATTATTTTCTGTAGAAGGGTAGGAAGCATGGAACGTAGAATAGTCTTATATGAACTTGAAACCTAGGATTAGACTACTCACACACAAAAACAAAACATAAGCTTTAATGAACTAAAC
This sequence comes from Gossypium bickii, assembly GCA_025503065.1. Lineage (NCBI taxonomy): Eukaryota > Viridiplantae > Streptophyta > Magnoliopsida > Malvales > Malvaceae > Gossypium > Gossypium bickii. Next base: position 24,368,997 of record CP106711.1, on the reverse strand, counting down.
CAACCTATGACTAAGTCACTGAGCTAGGGTGTGGTAACCCCTGTACGCATGTCTAGGATTGGATCCGGAAGGGCTTGGTATTTAAGCAGTCCTAGTGACTCACCTCCTCTTCGCAGGTATCCTACCTGGTGCGTAGCTTTGGTTCATCCTGACCAAGAGGGCTCGATCATAGGCTAAAACACAATGACTAAAACCTGAAAGGGAACTAGCCATGTTTTTGGAAAAAGAAAAAAGACAACAAAACCCTAGTTTTCAAAACTTTTAAAAACCACTCTTCCAAATTTGAGAACAAGCATCTTTACAACTCTTTCCTGAAAAATTTGATTTGTGAAAGTTACAAAAATACCTTTAGGGGTAAAATTACTAAAATACCCTTGGTTCATAAAATATCAACTACTCAATGGTTTGCCCAAAATCTCATTATTTTATAAACATTCAAGAAGCCTACTTTGCAAACTATCAAAAATACGTGGTTTTGGAAAATTACAAAAATGCCCTCAACCTGTAAAATTACCGAAATGACCCTGAGTTCTAAAATTTTTGCAACATCATCATTTTAAAAAGGGAAACTCTCAAAAAAGACCCTCAAAGTTTTACAACGGTTAAAATATCCCTGATTTGTTAAGTTTACAAAATTACCCCTGATTGACAAAATTACCAAAATACCCCTGGTTTCAAAAAATTTTTTGCTATACCTTTAATTTACAAAATTTCCAAAAATACCCTCAAGTTTGGGAGTTTTAAACTGTCTTGAATTATTAAAAGCTCTCAAAATTTCTTTTATTACGAAAATACCCCTGTAAGAAAATGACGAAAATACCCCTGGGATAGAAACAGGACAGAAATGTCCGAAGAGTGAATAGGTATGAAAGGTATTAGGGAATGAATGTTCCTATCTGTGTGAACTAGGATAGAGAACTTGAAACTTTGTTTGATCGAAAGAATCCCTACTAAACTTTTCTCATAAAATTTCTTCGCGGATAATCAAAGTGAAACAAGTACTAATGCATAAAATTCTTAAACAGATAAACGCAATCGTTAGGATGAGTTCAAGAAGTCGTGGACGTCCGCCGCGTGGCCATGGTAGGGGTAGGATGACCTTGTCGGAACCAGCAAGGTCTGGTCACGGGTCTGGAAATGAGATACCAGATCTGCCGACGGCGGAAACTGAATTTCAAGATCAGACGGGTGGTAATGATGTCGTATCTCAAGCTGTATTACGGGTATTGGAACGAGTTGCAGTGGCTGGCGCGGGTGCAGGAGCCCGTAAATCTGTGGTTGAACGACTCCGGGCTAACGGAGCAGAAGTATTTAGGGAGTTTCGGAGTGGCACCCAAGTGCGTCGAGATCTTGGTTGGAAGCAATCGAAAGGATCATGGATGACATAGATTTTCTGGTGAGGAGAAATTAAAGGGTATAATTTCTTTGCTTCGGGATGAGTCATATCAGTGGTGGCTCACTGTAAGGGATGGAACGGTGGCAGAAAACCTCACCTGGAAATTTTTTAAGGATGCCTATCAAAAGAAGTATATCGGAACTAGCTACGTAGATGCACAGCGGAAGGTTTTCTTGAACCTGGTTCAAGGCAATAAGACAGTGGCGGAGTATGAGGCCGAATTCCTTCGGTTGAGTAGGTATGCTCGTGGTATGGTGGGTACCGAGCATGAACGCTGTGTTAGATTCGAATATGGGCTTAGAGATGAGCTGAGAATGATGATAGCTCTACAACAGAGAATGAGTTTCTTTGTTCTTGTGGAGAAGTCTAAAGTTCTTTGAGGAGTAAGGCAGATCTGTTAAGCGGAACCAGAGCGAAATTGGAATAAGAGCGCTCGGAACCTTCTTGTGGTTCTCGGGTAATGAAGCAGAAGAGGACGAGGTTTGATGGGTCGAATCAGTGCGCTAGGCTGCTGCATCGCTACTAATCCTCAATGGCCGCCACGGTGTGATAAGTGTGGCAAGTTTCTGGGGAGTGTTGGAATGGTAATCGTGGATGCTTTGAATGTGGGTCTATGGAGCATCGAGTTAGAGAGCTGCTCCTAGGAAGGCGGCTAGGTGAGAACGGAAGGTCGAGGATCGGGCACCGAACAAAAAGGATAACCAACAACCATAGAGGGTCGAGAGTGCGATTAGGGGTAATGGAAATGGTAGCAGGTGTGGCCGAGGTGTCTTTGAAGGTGCAGAGGCGAGGCAACCAAGGTTGGTTTATACTGATTGGCCGTCGCGAGGAGGAGGATGTGCAGATGCGACAACGGGTATGTTCTTACTTTACGGAATACCCTTAATTGCTTTGATTATTTGTAGAGTTTTCTTGTTTTACTAGGGAAGTGCAGAAACCTTGGTTGTGAACTTAGAGATTGTGCCTAGGAAGTAGGATAGTTCTATTAAGATCAGAGTGCGCAGCATAAGCGTAGCACGGTGAGTTAAGATGTACGACTATTTGTTAGTAAGTAATTTTGAGGACGAAATTATTTTTAAGGGGGTAGAATTGTAACACCCTGAATTAGGGGTTATTTGTAATTTAAATAAATTCCATGCGGGCTTCAAGAAATAAATAAATATTTGGCATGATTTAGGGTCTAGAAACAACCCCATATTAGGTTGAAGTTGGAATTAAAAAAAAAAAAACTCTTTTAAGGTACTTAAAAGAAAGGAGCTAGGTGAAGTTAGGGCTTAAATGAAATTTTGGGCGAAACGTGACACAAAGAACAGCATGGCTAAGTGGCTTTCATGCGCCACTTAGGTGCCTTGGAGGTGGCGTCCAAGGGGGTCTTGGGTTCGAGCCTCGGCAGGAACAAGGGGGAAATGTTTTTTTTCCTTGTGGGCTTTTTGGCCTAGGAAGGCCTTATAATTAAATCAGGGGGGCTTATTGACATGAAAGGCAGGTGGGCGGAGTGGCTTGGGGCGCCACTTAAGGGTGTTGGCACGAAGGTCTCGGGTTCGAAACGCAAGGGACGTAAGGAGTTTTATTTTTGGCTTTGGCGTTGAAGGAGTAAGGGCCAGGAAGAAGGCTTATAATTAAAAGGTGAGGGCTTTATGTCATGAAAGTCCAAAGGGAAGAGTGGCTTAAGGCGTGAAAAAGGATCGCTTTGCTTGAGGTCACTGGTTCGAGCCAGCATAGCAGCAGTTTGGTCTTTAATTTCTTTTCTTTTGTTGCTGGCGTGCATGGGTGGAAATTGGCATGAATGTGGACTCTTTAAATTCATAAAGATAAGGTTTTATTTTTGCAAAAATTCGGCTGGAAGAGGGGGGATTATTAGTAGTTTAATTGTTATTAATTGTTGAAGGTGAATAAGGGATTAAATGTAGGATAATTTTGCTTTGTTTTGTGATAAATAAAAGCTAGAATTTATCACCTAAAAGGGGGGAATTGGCCAGCATTGGGACTCCTTGGGGGGCTGTTCAAAATTGATTTTTGTACAGCAAGAAGTGCCCAAAAAATTCCAGCAACTATTTCTTCTTCTTTTTCCTCTGCTGCTGCCGAATTTCCCCTAGGAGATCCTTCAAAATTTTCCAGCATCTTCCTCTTTTACTTAGCCAAAAATCATCATTGATTTCCCCTACATATTTTCTTTTTCTTTTATTCCCCCATTAGCCGAACCCCTACCATCTTGCTGTCGAAATTCCCTTAGACAAACTGCCAAAAATTATTCAAAATTCCAGCATCTCTTTACTCGAATCTACTCCTCCCTATTTGCTGTAGTTTTGGCCGAACATCAAAGAAAAGGGTGCTCTCTTCTTCCCCAATCGGTTTAGAAGGGAGGTAAGTGGTGGTAAGGACTTGATTTAGTAATCTTTTTCCTTTAGGTATTCGTTAAGCCGAAGGCTTAGAGGTTAACTATTTTGTGTCTTAAGGTGTAGCCGATTGTCGGAGGTGAACCATCGCTTGGCTCGGGATTTGGTAGGAAACCAAATCATTTGTAAGGACAAGAGATCTAGCGACGTAGATCGGATCTTCGGGATCTAGGAATTCCGGTAGAAACAGGTGTGTAAACTTTTTACATACTTTATTAATAAACTTGCTATATTATTGTCTTGAGTATAAATTTTAGTAGTGATCTATGATATGCTTGTGGGCTTAAACATAGATTCCGGGTAAGTCCCCTAACTGGTGATTTTTGATATATAATTTGCATGCCATCACATGATGTTTAAATGCTACGGTATGATTTATGAAAATTTTTATAAAAGCATGTGATGGTGGGATTGATGAGAGGAGGGGGATGAATTATGGACTGTCGTCAGTGGTTTTGACCACAAGATGGGTTGGCCCCATCAGACTATTTGTGACCTATGGTCATCAGTAGTTTTGACCACAACGATTAATTATTTGCGACTAAGTCCCAGTGGTTTGGTACCACCAGTGGTTTTGACCACATTTGATATATTGTGACCTATGGTCATCAGTGGTTTTGACCACACGATGGGTTGGCCCCATCATTTAAATTGTGACTTTAAGTCACCAGTGGTTTTGACCACACGGGGTAGAAAAGGAGTATGGATGGTTAGATTGGGTTGCATGTGCATGTTCATTAATGACTTGTGTATGAGTTACCTTACCGGGTGGGGGATTACACACTGAGTCTTGGTGACTCACCCCTTCCCTTAACATTTTGCAGATGAGTAGATCGCGGAGATGGAGCCGGATGGACTCGAGGCGGCCATGCAGTGGAAATTTTAATTTGATGGACTTGGATTTTATTTTATTTAATTTGAATGTTGGTTTTATTTTTGTTAAGTTGTAATAAGGCCTCCTAGAATTATTTTATTATTGTTACATGCTTTGAATATTTGTTTAAACTATTTAATTATGATAAAAATGAATTCACATTTTTTTTCCCAATCAAACGTAAAATGTTTTAAAAATGCCATCGGGCACATTTGCAATCTATAAACAACCCGATCTTAATAAATATTTCTAAAACAACACTAAGTATGGTTTTTAACAAGAAACTTGAAAATGCAAGGTTTTCGACAAAACTTAAATCGGTTTTAAAAAGATTTCAAAATGTTTTTCTCAGTAGCAACCCAAATTCGGTCGTAATGTTTGGGCCGGGTTCGGGATGTTACACAACTCGAACCCGGAACTTCTTAGAAACCTCGTAACCTTCCAAATTCACTTAACTAATAAGTCCAATTTGCAATAATTCCATTCTTTTGTTTTCAAAATCTTAAACACTCCTACGCCTAAGTCCCATTGGGCCCAATCCTACTAAGCCCAATTTCAGGATGTTACAATTCTTCCCTCCTTAAAGAAATTTCGTCCTCGAAATTTCCAGCCAACTACTAAACGTACCGCTCAAATCACTCCACTATGCTTTCGCTGCGCACTCTGATCTTAATATCACTAATGTACTTTTAACATAATCTTGAATCCTCTTTCACACAACCAAACGTCTAACCACAGAAGCAAACAGTTATCTACCATTTATACTTAGAATTTTCTACCTTCAATCATCACGTCCAACCAAAGCATACCTGACTTGATGGTGATGAAACAATTCCGAGCCTTATGCTCCTTAGACCCACATCTCAAGCATGCTCCTAACCTCCTCCAGCTTTCTCCCGGATGACACCTTCTACAATAATCGCAAGCCGAAAAGTTTGAACGTGCCTTGACATGCTTCACGGAATGAGACTGCGACCCTAGAGAATCACGATCTAACTTCTTCTTACAGTCCACAGACCTAACTCGAAGTGCTTCACTGATTCCTTTAACCTCCTTCAATACTTCCTTAACTATCCGAGTCAGCTCGACAACCCCAGCTCGATCATGAGATCCCGTCTCAACCACCGACGATGCCAATGCCTCCCTTTCAGAAACATGCCTCGGTGCTAAAGATCTAACCTTAGTACCTCGGCCTCTACCACGTCTACATCCACCGCGTCCACGTCTTCTAGCGCTTATGTTCACTAAGTCGATTTAATCTTGATTATAAGTCCTATCAATCAATATACTGTTCGATGTTTATTAAACAATGTCTTATGGAGTATAAGAGTTGAAGTGGTTTTCACAAAACGTATCCTAAAGTCTCAATCTCTATAGTTTCAGCTCCTAAAGCTAAAAGTTCTAAAGTATTCTATTTTATGGAATTTTCTTACCACAGTACTAACACAATAATCATAAAACGAAAACAAATACTTACTTGACTTGGTGCCGGATACCTGTGGTGCCATACTTCCTTCAGAACATGCATTTATAATTTAAAATTCAAAATAATTTTGGAAACATTTTTAAACCCAAACCACAACCGAGTTTTAAAACTGGGCTCTAATACCATAAAATGTAACACCCCAAACCCGGCCTAGAAGTTAGGCCGGAATCTGGCGTGCCACATGGAAGTGTTTTTCAAAACCATCTTTGCAATTATATAAAAACTTGTTTGATAATTACAGCCTCTTTGTTAAAACCCAAAACACTTAAGCAATTGTGTCTACGTGAAAACATAATTATCTTTAATAATCCTTTTCGGTTGCGAAAGAATATTTGAAATAAACGATTTACGAAAATGTGACGTTTGAAATAGAGTTGCAAAAGCATTTTGAAATATTATGAAACGTAGATAAAATAAAATACAAGTTTTGAGAGATTAATTGATGAATAAAAAATCAAGGAATTGAACTTTAAAATCGTGACTTTTGAAAATGTCGTTAAAAATTTGAAGAAAATTCGAGTTAAATCATATTTGTAAAAGTTTATTTTAAAATCCATTTGTTAATCGATTTTGGAAAACCTTTATTTAAGTTTATAGAAAATTTCCCATTTAAAACAATTTGAGCAAAATATAAAATACGTTAAACATAAAGCAATATAAAATAAACCAGAGGCCTTATTACAACATTTAACCCAAAATAGTAAAGTGATAAAATAACCGAGGAAGAAGTCTAAAGTCCAAATAAACCATTTCTGAAGTATGGCCTCCCTCGAGTCATCCATAGCCAAAGTCCATATCATCAAGCGTTAACTACAAGGGTAAAGAGAAAGGGGGTGAGTTACAAGAACTCAGTGTATAATCCCCATACCGTTGACCACTGGGTCGAAACCCACATAGCAATATTTTGGGCCTAAGCCCATTACAATCATAACATAATATCATATATAACATGCATGTGTTATGGAATTTCCCAACCAAACCTAGTTTTCCATCCGCTACACACCACCCGTACCAACCAACACACCTGTGGGGAGCTTTAGTTACCCACCCCGCAACACACCGAACTGGGCATTAAGCCATATATCAAAATGGGCATTAAGCCATATATCAATTTGTGGACAAGCCACCAGAATTTTGTAGCAGAGCTACCAGAACTTCTCTTCATCATTATCCCATCCCATGCAAATCATGTATGTAATGCATAACAAATCACAATATAACAATAATAATTTATTCGGATATTTATCACAAAATTATGGCCCATTATCACAATTAATCAAAAAGGCCAAACAAGAAAAATATCAGATTTGGCCCATTTAGCAAAATATCACATTGGCCCATCTAGCCATAACATCAAATTGGCCCATTAATCAATATGTCCATTCGGCCCATAAGGCAATATGTCAATTCGGCCCATTAAGCAAATTATCAAACGGCCCATATAGCATATATCACATTTTGGCCCATATAGCAAATCATTAGATTGGTCCATTAAGCAATTTCGTATTTTGGCCCATTAGTGGCAATATAACAATTCGGCCCATTAACACTTTGCAAATCGGCCCAATAAGGGCATTTCCATAATTCGGCCTACAAGGGCATTTTCGTAATTTGACAATCGTACCCGCTAAGGGTAATTCGGTAATCTCACAACCTAGGGGTATTTCGGTAATTTACCCTCTAAGGGTATTATTGTAATTTCGCAACCTAAGCTTAACTACTAATTTGGGGCATAAAATCGAAACTGTCCAACTGCATCATACTGACTAAATTGACCATAACTCGAGTTAGAAAACTCGAAATCTAAATCCGTAAATTTTTCTCAAAACTAGACTCATATATGTTTCTCCTATAATTTTTCCAAAATTTTTAGCTTAACCATTTAATACAGTTTATTCCTTGAAGTTTCCCTTGTTTCACTGTCCAATGATTCTGACCTCTCTTACCTTAATCTCAATTATCTTACTGTACGGTTTTCATATATTGCTCCCACTTGTTTCTATTGAAAATAGGTTCACTAAGGAATCCATACATATCAATTATAACTCTTTATTCACTTTGTACAATTTTATACAATTTTTCCAAGAGAGAACAGAATACCCCAAAATCATTCAGAACCAGTCTCACTAAAATTTACATATCTCAGAATATAAAATTCCTTTTCCTTCTCCGTTTTTCCATATTAAAATAGACACAGTAAGATTTAATCTGATATCTTACTCACTTTGTAATTCCTTTTCTTCTACTTTTCGTGATTTTTCAAATACATGACACTGTTTCTGACTGAAACTGTTTTATTACAAAACATGATTACCACTACGATTATACGCACGCCCGAGTGATCACGGATGCCGGTTTTCAGTTTTTCTTCGATATTTCGACCGATTCACAGAATATTTCATACAAAATTTCAGAGAAGTGTGAGATTACACACCATATACGGAAGGTACAGGATTACACACCTTATTCGGAATCCGTAACACGATACTCTCCGCGGCACCTAAAGGTACAATCGGTCAACTATTAGTCCAAAACCCAATTTACAACTTCAACCAAATATTGCGATTGATTAACAATCTATCACTTACCAAAAATCCGAGTCTCTTATTACGAGGGATAGGTGTTCGATTGGCCCTCCGATAAAGTACTTTGAGTCCTTAGAAGTGATTAACACAAAAACAATGTTAGCCACACCTTATTCGGCTTGAGAAAGAATCACCACAATACACCCCCTTCACCTATATACAGCTTGGAAGAAAAAGAAAAAGAAATGAAAAGAGGAATATACGATCACTTACCGATTTGATTAAGAAGAGATTGTCCAACACGAAAGGAAAAGAAATGGTGAAGAAGCAGGGTGGTAATAGGTTCGGCTATGGAGAGAATCGAACAATGATATTCGGCTATCAAGGAAGGTGGAAAGAAAATGAGTATGTGACCAAACAAAAGAGAAAAGCAATGCACTATTGTGCTAATATGTTTCGGCAAGGAGGGTTGCAAAATTGGGAGAAATGACAGAAAGTTGTCAAAGGGATTTTTGGCCAAAACAAAGCTAAGACTTTACCAAAAGCCAAAATAAAAATTTCAGCCACCTATCTACCCCAAAACCGTCCACATGCATCCCCCTTTAGGATAAGAGTTTGGCCACCCAATCTTTCCAAAACATCACCCACGAAATAACCCTCATGTCCCCCTTTCTTTTCTATTTCTCTTGATTCCTTTCCCCAACTTCAACCTTGCCTTATTATTATAGCCACCTTACCAAAAATAATGAAGTCCACCCTTGCCATAAATACTCCTTGACCGACACATTAAGAAAGGGAAGCAAAAATAAAAGTCAAAATGCACACAAAGCGTTTCGAACCTCTTCCCTCAAGGTCCATCACTTGATGCCATAACCTGTTTACTAATTGCTCATTTATGGTAACAAATTACTCATCTATTTCCATAAGCCTTGATGCCATTTACAAACTCTCCTTAATTGGCTTAATCACAAAATTTTACTAAGGCCCAACTCGAACCCGGAACTTCTTAGAAACCTCGTAACCTTCCAAATTCACTTAACTAATAAGTCCAATTTGCAATAATTCGATTCTTTTGTTCTCAAAATCTTAAACACTCCTACGCCCAAGGCCCATTGGGCCCAATCCTACCAGGCCCAAATTCAGGATGGTACAACATTTGATTCTTTTGTTCCTGTTTCATTTGCACATATTCACATTTCATTTGCATATACATCACATAACATTCTTTGCACGTATATACATACCTTTCATTATCAAATATTGTATACATTTCAACGTACTTGAATCGGAATGCCATTCACTTAATCACTTATTTTTTGGAACGCCTGTTGAACCGTTTGGAATCAATAAGGATACTTGGATAGCTTGGAAAGCTCGTACAATGCCAACGTCCCAGACGTGGTCTTACATGTAATCAAATATCGATGCCATTATCCCAGATAGGGTCTTACACGAAATCATATACGATGCCGATGTCCCAGACATGGTCTTACACATAATCTCTAATCGATGCCAGTGTCCTAGACACGGTTTTATACGATATCTCAAATCGTTGCCAACGTCCCAGACGTGGTCTTACACGAAATCATATCTCGGAATCCTATGTCATGACATATGTATCCTTTACTATTCCTAGGGTTCATACAGGGCTTTTCGGACATCGTCACGTTATCAGAACTTTCTCATATTCATATATTCTGCTTCTCGAACAATTCAATATCATAATAACATATATATAACTTATTCAAAATACATACATTTGCATTACCATTCGAAATTGAATTCAATTATACAAATAATATGCATTTATAACATGATTTTGTAATGTCTATTAAAATGTGAACTTACCTCGTTCGTAGTAATGGTAAATTAAGTCGACTAATCCGATATTTTGACTTTCCCTCAATCTAGATCCGAATTCCGCTTTTTCCAATCTAATTAATATCAAAATTAACTTACTTATTCGACATTTCATTCAATTTTCATCCAAGAACATATAAATGGGCAATTTGCATTTTAGCCCCTAACATTTCATATTTTTGCAATTTTAGTCCTTAATTCAAAACAATACCAAATATTCAAAATTTCACTATGCCCATGTTAGGCCGAATGCTCCGTAAATCCTTAACAGCCCTTTAATTCAATTTATTTCACATTTAAGCCCCTAAACTTTCAATTTTCACAAATAAATCTCGAATTTGTATTTTTATCTAAAATCACTTAATTAAACATGATAATCAAACATCAAAGGTTTATTTTTCATCATCAAACTACAAATTCATCACATTAACAACAATGGTAAATCTCAAATTTATCATCAGTTCCGAAAATTAAAGTATGGGCTAAGTAATATTCGAAGCAACGATCTCAAAAACGTAAAAATTATCGAAAATCGAGCAAAACACATACCCGAATTATGCTTCAAGAGTGCTGAATATAAAAGCTTCATCCATGGCTTCTTTTTCTTCAACATTCGGCCATAAGATGAATGACAATGGCCATTTTATGTTTTACTTTATTTTATTACATTTTATTATAAATTTACCATATTAACCTTAAAATAATAATATGAAAACCATATAGTGGTTGTCCACTACCATCCATGCAATATTAAATGGCCAAATTATCACACAAGGACTCCACATTATAAAAGCCATAACAATATAGCACTTTAACAATTAGCAAGTCACGTTTGCATTTTACGCGATTAAGTCATTTTTCACAAATCGACACTCAAACGATGAAATTTTCATGCGAAAATTTCACACATATCAATTCACATACTTTAAGCTTGGAAAATAATATTAAAATATTTTTTTAATTCAGATTTGTGGTCTCAAAACCACTTTTCCTACTAAGATCTAAATCTGATTGTTACATAGAATCCCTCAATCTTTTCCATTTCTTGGCCGGCCACAATATGTGGAAAGGGAGGTTATTTGGTTGCTTATTTTGAGCACAGAATCATGCTATAATTAAGCATAGAGAGGACGATTTCAAAGACAATCTTCCAAGGCTCTTTTCTGATTATATTACAACTTTTAGGACCTCCAATTTAATATCCCAAAGTTGATTTTTGTGTAGCCATATGCTTGTACCGAATTTGGGCTTGACTCTCCCTTATTAGACAGTTTCATTGTAACACCCCTAACCAATATCCGTCATCGAAATAGGGTTTCGAAACATTACCGAAGTTTATCGATCAAACAGTCAAAATTCTCAAACATTTCATATCATCAAAACAAGTCATCAAAGCATCATTTTAATCCAAATTATAAACATACCAAATCTAAATCATTTTGCCTAATTCATGAGCACTTAAACATAGAATTAAATTCACATGCACCTATCTAGATTTAGTTCAATTTACCATGCCATAATATGGCTTTCAAAACAAACACATATTTATATGTATAAAACCAACCAATATTAAACTTATAATCTCATTTACATTCAATCCACAAAATAACTATTATTTAGACAACCTAGGTACATGCCGATACAAAAGAGTAGTCATCACCACGTTTGAGTTTGGGAGAGTTATTGGATACTAAATCGATGATCAAAATTGAAGTACCTGATCTACGCACGGAAAACAAAACCGTACGCTGAGTAAAACTCAGTGGTATTCCTATAATTTGAATAGTTAAAGACAAGATAATACAATATTCATATTTTAATTATAAGCACATTTGAATATTTAAGACCACATTAATTCATACAATATTCAATTCATAAATACATCATTTCATAGTATTTTCAAATCTCATCACTTGCTATATAATAGCTTTTCACAATTTAATATATATCATTTAAACAATAATATTATTCAATCCATATCCAATTCATGAATATGTAATTCATGTGTCTCATTTTCATGTTTCAATTCACTATCACATTTTCATTCACATACAATATCATCCAGTATCAATCATAGTGCTATTTTATTTAATTACCCCTATTAAAACGACTCGGACTCGGACGAATACATGGATCCAACCAACACACCAGTTTGGCACTCCAGTGCCTCATCGAATAAATTTGAAGTCATAACTGCGCCCAGCGCTATATAAATTTGATACCCAGTGTCTCATCGGTTAAACCGAAATAAATTGGCACCCAATGCCTCATCGACTCGAAGTCGAAGAAATCCCTAAACTCTTCCAATCCTATGGCATGCCATCTATATCCGACTCAGCCCGATACAGTTAATAGGGTTTAATTTCACTTTCCAAATACAACCAATATTCAATTATCATATTTGCACATATATATTCATTTCAATTCATATATATATATATATATCAATTCAATCCATTCAATCAACTTTTAATTCAATTTAATGTCAAAATGTCAAATACTCACCTCAACACTTACCATATGCATTAAATAAAAAATCCAACAATTAATAACTAGTTTCGGATTATAGAAATACAAACCAGGAATTTCAATATATTTCACGCCAACTTCATCTTTCCCCTTTTTAGTTGAGGATTCCGGTACGATGTTAGCTGCGGAATTAAAACAATTAAAATTCATCAATACAACACAATTCAATTTCATATTGAATATTTCAATTTTTATTCAATATTTGCTAAATTCCACTTTAAAGTAAATTTAACTCACTATTTTCACTTAAATCCCTAAATTTCAATTTTTCACAATTTAGTCCCTATAACTCAAAATTTACAATTCATTCTACAATTTAATCCTTTTTTCATTTCTAACTTAAAAATCTATCAATTTAATCCCTAATACTAAAATTATTCAACATTAACAACACTTAAAAACTCAATAATTGCTAAAATTTCGACATGGGTCGGGTAGTACTTAACACGATATTCCAAAAATATAAAAATTACAAGAAAAAAAAACTAAATTGACTAACCAATTGAACTTGGAAACTTTAAAACCCCTAAGCCTTGCGTTTCTTCTTTCTTTCCCTTTTTATTTTTCTTTCTTTCTTTCTGTTTCATTTGGCTTTTGTAACATCCCAAACCCGGTCTATGCGTTAAGACCAGATTTGATATGTCACACAAAATGAACATACATCTAGTCCTCTAATGATTTAAAGAAAATAGATCCTCAAAAATATTTTGGAAAATTAAAAATCGAGGTTAATTTAAAATCTAAGATTTAAGACATAAGAGTTTATAAATTGAAATTTAGAAAATAATAGGTTAAATTTTACAAAAAGTTTAAAAGAGTTCAAAAGAAATTTGAAAACAAGATTCTTAAAAGAATTCTTACAGAAAAAAATTTACGAGATAATAATATTTAAGAAAAACCCCCTTTTTGTACGTAAATTAAAGAAAACATTTATAAAAATAAAATAGTCCCACTTAAGTATCTAAAACATAAATAAAATCCATCCACAAGTAAAACATCCATAAAAATAATACCAGAGGCCTTATTACATCACAACTGAAATAGTAATTAAATAAAAATACTTAAAAGTAGTTCAAAGTTCATAAAAACCATCATTCATAGTATGGCCTCCACAAGTCATCCCCGGCCCAAGCCTCCATTACTGATTATTACCTGAGAAGGGAAAAGAAAATGGGGTGAGTTATTTAGAACTCAATGTGTAACCCACTTACCATAGTCCACTGGGCCAAAACCATTTAAGCATTTAATTGGGCCTGAGCCCATTTACAAATATAACAATTTAACATGTATAGAATGCATGTGATATGCAATTCCCAACCAAACCAAAATTTCCATCCGCTACACACCACCCGTACCAACCAGCACACTTGTGGGGAGCTTTAGTCACCCACCCCGCCAACACACCAAACTGGGCATTTAGCCATATATTAAACCGGGCAATTAAGCTATATATTAAACTGGGCAATTAAGCCATATATTAAACTGGGCACGAAGCCATGTATCAAACTGGGCACGAAGCCATCAGAATTTTGTAGCAAAGCTACCAGAACTTCTCTTCATCAAGTATCCCAACCCATGCAATCATGTATACAACATGCATAATAATTCATTCATATAATTATTCCAACAAAAGGCCCATTATAAAAAAAAAATTATTGCAATCTGGCTTATATCACATTTTGGCCTATTTTACAAATTGGCCCATTTCACAATTTGGCCCATTTCTCAATTTGGCACCCATTTCAAAATTTGGCCCATTTCACATCTCATATCACACTTGGCCAATTTATCAAATAACACATATGGCTCTTTATCACATATGGCCCAAAATATCATATTTTATCGTTTTAGCCCCTTTAAGGGCAATTTTGTAATTTACCACATTCTTAATACCGATTTCATGATCTTAACACTAAAGTGTTAATTATACCATATTTTCCGATTTCACCATCTTTGCGATTTTTAATCCCATGTTTACTACGGTATAGTCATCTAACCCATGAGGTAAGTGTGAGATTACACACCTGATTATAGTGAGGACTACACTTTCCTGATCGTCGATACCTAAATACGTTATAACGCTCGATTAGAACACTAACTCTTAAAATAAATCTATGTTAAGGTAAGCAGTCTAGATTTTTACCCTCGGAATCTCGAACAACAACTATTTGTCGGTTCTCCCCGGTTGACGGTTCACAACCCGGTGGAAAACCCCGAATAGCTAAAGGCTCCAAACTACAAACAACTTCGAATAATTGATTCTCCCCGGATGAGGGTCCACAACCAGGTGGAAAGTCTTGGATTGCCGAAACAGCCCTTCGCTTGAATCTAGTGGGAATAGCGAATCCGTCCCTCTTTCGATCACTATTCACCACCCTTTTTAACCCTATGTTGCTTGCCTCCATTGACATAAGAATATTAGTCCAACTATTATTTCGAAAACTAAGACGATTGATTTTAAGGGGCAAAATCTGCTTACCACGAAATCCTTACATTCAAAGGATGAAAATCAAGCGATAGCGTTCCTAAGATAAAATCGATTAGTAAACCCCATCTTTAACGAAATAAGGAGTAATATGGAAGTCCTTGATAGAAACCCTTACCTTAACACTTTGGACCGAATCCTAGCGATTCACAATGATTTCGGACACTCCAAATTTTGGCCTTCCACTAAGTTTCTAAAATAGAGAAAAGATTCGAGTGAGTCATGGTATGATGATGATATCGATCCAAACATCCCACACCAACATGAAATTTCGGCATAAAGGAAAAACGGAAAATAAAAATACTAGAGTATTATATTAGCCACTTACCGAGCGATTAAAGTGTGAGAAGAAAAGAAGGAAATGGTTTGAGAAGAAGATAAGTGTTGTAATATTCGGCTAAGAAGAGAAAAATTTGAAGGAGATGGTGTTAGCAACATTCGGCCATGGAGAAAAAGAAAAGGGAGAAAATGTTGAATAAATTTTGTAAGAAGAAGGAGATGAAATAAAGGTATAGGACAATTAGGTGTTTCGGTTTTGGTTCATTTCAAGAATTGAAGATGAACAAAGAGAGAGGTTTGAGATTAGAGAGCATTCGGCAATGGAGAAGAAAAGAAAAAGAGAAAAATGGCCTTCAAGTTTTGGTGTTTTCGGCACTAGGGGAAAATGACTTGAGAGAATAGGCAAAATAAGACCAAATGGTCAAAATAAAATGACCAAAAGAAGCAAAACAAAAGATGTTCACAAATGCTCAATGTGCATTCGGCTGGGGAGAGAAAAGATGGAGAGAAACTGCTTTGAGAGAAAACAAAAATGACCAAAAAGAAATGTGCCCAATAAGCACCTATCCTTACCCAAAGTTCTTCAAAAAATTCGGCCACCCCCTAACCCCTAAAACCGTCCAAGTACATGGACACCAAAGTCAAAGTTTGGCCATTCCAAATTTTCCAAAACACATTCCTTAAAATGTGCCTTGTGTTCCCCCTACATACCATAATCTCAAGATTCCCTACCTTAAGTTCAAATCTTGCCTTAATCCATTAGCCACCTTGCCATAAACTAAAAGTCCAACTTTCCAAAAATAAAGCTTGGCCGACACATGCTAGATGAGTGCAAAAATTAAAAAAATTTCTCATGCATAACAAGAGATTCAAACCTCTTCCCTCTAAGTATGCTTATGGTGCCAACTCCTCTTTACTACTAGCTCATCTTATGCTAACTTTTGCCACTTAATTTCCTTAAACATCAAGGTTACTTGTTCCACTTTAATAAAGTTCTATTTACCAAAATTTATTCCAAAGTCCAATTAAATCTCGAACCTTCTTAGGACTATTTTAACACACACATAGGATAAATAAACTAGCTGAGCACCAAAATAATGCAACATATAAAAATTCAAATTTTAGGCTTCTTTCTTTCTCTTTTTTTTATTACTTGTTTTAATTATAATTATATAATATATATACTTAATACTTAAGATTTTATATTATAATATTTATTAAATTTACAAATATCCTACCTAATGCCCCTTCATTAAAGAACAATGACATAATTGCTTCTTTAGTCCCTTTAATTATTCTTTAATATATAATTCAACTTTTACCCTACATGCAATTTAGTCCTTATACCTAATTACTCTTAATTTATGCAAATTCACTTAACCAAAACCTAATTAACTATACAAATAACTTCGTAAATATTTATTATAAATATTTATGAGTCCGATTTACGGAAACGGAGTCCTGAAAATGCACTTTTCGATACCCCTAAAAACGGAGTCATTACATTCATGATCCAATAAATAACCAGACATGTCCACTTTGTAACAACACTTCACCTGGTAAAATTAACATTCTTATGACCCAATTTTACATGGTTTTGCCATCCAAGTAAGGTGGATGTGTTCATGTCCAAGCAACATTATGATAATATCATCTTTCATGGACCAACTACATAATAATAATTAACATGAAAATAATATAATTGATGCACAAAAATCATGTAATAAAGCATAATTTACATACTTTATAAATTCATGTTCAATATTAACATTTAAATAAAATCCACATAATTTATTAACAATTACTCAATATTAATATAATTATTAAGTCAAAAGGTATAGCCAGAGTTTGGTAAAAGTTTGTGATTTACAGTGACGCTTCACTTAATGGTTTGAGTTGCGTTTTGATGCAGGAAGGTAAAATTGTAGCTTATAATTCTCATCCGTTGAAATCGAATGAGAAAAATTATTCTACACATGATTTAGAGCTTGCAGTTATTGTGTTTGCTTTAAATATTTGGCAACATTATCTATACGAGGAAAAATATCACATTTTCACGGATCAAAAAAGCCTGATGTATTTGATGTCCCAAAAAGAATTAAATTTGCGACAACGTAGATGAGTGGAACTGCTTAAAGATTATGATTTGATCATTGATTATCACCCGGGTAAAGCTAATATTGTTGCAGATGCTTTGAGTAGAAAATCCTTATTTGTTTTGCGAGCTTTGAATACTCAATTGAAATTAGTTGATGATGGTTCTATTTTAGCTTAATCAAACCAACATTTTTATAGCAGATTTGTGAAGCTCAAAAAAATAATCTCGAGTTGATTATTAAACGGGAACAGATTGAAAAGACACCCGATTCAGAATTTCATATTAGTTCTGATGGTAGTTTATATTTCTGAAACAGAATTTGTGTTACGAGAAATTCTGATATTAAATAGAAGATTTTACAAGAAGTTCACAGCAATAGTTACTCGATACACTTTTATAGTAACAAAATGTATAGTAATTTGAAACAAATGTATTGGTGGCCAAGTATGAAACATGAGACTTCAGAATTTGTGTCTAAATGTTTGATTTGCCAGCAAGTCATAGCCGAGCATCAAGTACCTTCTAGACTTCTACAACCTGTTATGATTCCTGAATGGAAATGAGAATGACTTACTGTAATATCCTGGATTATGGCTTATGCATAATTGCTTAATTTTATGAGGCAGCATGCCTATGTGTGTTTGAATGTGTTTTATGAATTTTTAGAACTTTAGTATGTTGTATGCAAATTCCGCTTATTTGCATACAACAATAGCTACCAAGCCAGTATTCGGATGGCACCGTATGAAGTGCTGTATGGACGGAAGTGTCGCACTCCTACATGTTGGATAGAATTAGGGGAACGTTGAGTTTTGGGTCCAGAGATTGTGGCAGAGTCTGAGGAAAAGGTTGAGGTAATTCGGGCACGGTTGAAGGAAGCATCTGATAGGAAAAAGTCGTACACTGATCTGAAACGGAAGGAGATAGAATTTGTCGTGGGAGATCAAGTATTTCTTAAGGTTTCGCCTTGGAAGAAAGTGATGAGGTTTGGTCGCAAAGGGAAGTTAAGTCCCAGGTTTATAGGACCTTATCGAGTGTTGAAGCGAGTTGGACCAGTGGCATACCAGTTAGAGTTGACACCGGAGTTGAAGCAGATGCATGACGTATTCCATGTTTCTATGCTATGTCGTTATCGAGCGGATCCATCTCATGTAGTCCTGGTTGAAGAGGTGGAGCTAAGGCCTGATTTGTCCTACAAGGAAGAGCCGATTCAGATCTTGGAACGAGATGTGAAAGTGCTACGGAGGAAGACAGTTCCTCTAGTTAAAGTGTTATGGTGCAGTCATGGATCAGAGGAAGCTTCATGGGAGCCTGAAGAAGCAATGCGACAACAATACCCTCACTTATTTCAGCCAGGTAATTTCGAGGACGAAATTATTTTAAGGGGGGTAGAACTGTAATATCCTGGATTATGGCTTATGCATAATTGCTTAATTTTATGAGGTAGCATGCCTATATGTGTTTGAATGTGTTTTATGAATTTTTAGAACTTTAGTATGTAGGAGAATGCCCTAGAAGTTATTAGATTTTAAATCAAAAAGAGGAAGCTAAGCAAGGTGGCTTTAAGAAAATTTGTAGGGGAGATATGACATAAAAATCAGCTTGTGAGAGTGGATTGGAGGCACCACTTAGGGCTTTAGTGTGTGACGCCATATGCAAAGTGCATGGGCCTAGGTTCGAGTAGCACAAACAACATTATGGGATTTTTTTATTTTATTTATTTTTGGAAAGGAAGAGAGGTTGTGGAAGGCATGGGGACTTTGAGAAGATGAGGATTAGGCTTTTAAAATTTCGGCTAAAGTAGTAGATAAATGAGGATTTATTTTGAATAGATAAAAGAGAGAAAAGAGGAGAAAAATGAGGGAGTTGATAAGGGGATGTGTGTGGCCGGCCTAGGGACTCTTTTGAAGTAATTTTCGGCTAAGCTAGTAAAAGGGGATAGCCGAACTTCATTCAACACTTTTGCCTCTCTTTCAAGTACTCTTTTCTCTCCAAGCTACCACTTTCTTCTTCTTTTTCTTTTTATCTGTTCTAGCCGAAATCTCCTTCCCCCTATTTTCACCATTGCCGTAACCCCTAAAGTTTCATACCTCTTCTTTTTCGTCCCTTGTGGAAGCTGAATCCATAACCCCTTGCTACTCTTTTCAAGAGCCGAATATATATAAGGTACTCCTAGTCGATTCTTTATAAGGCCTCAAAGCCGAATACCTCTGTGGTGGTAGACATAGGAGTTGTCGATTTCTTCAGTAGGGGTAAGATCAAATTCGTTTTCCCTTCTTTTTCTTGTAGTCTAGCCGAAATCTCTCTCAAAGTCTCCTCATAGCCGATTCTTCCTAAGGCTTCACACATTTTCTTTTTCTTTCCCTTGTTGAAGCCGAAACCTTCTAAGTGTTCATCAAAAGCCGAAATCAATCTAGGCCATAGCCGAATAGCGTGTGGATTCAAGTAAAGGGATTGCCGATTTCAATATTGAGGGAGGATTTTCGGGCTTTCTGCTAAGTCGACTACAATAGAAGAATCATTCAGGATTTAAGGTAAGTCATGTGGTATTCGGCCAAAGGCCATATATGGTGATTAAATGTTAGTTTTGGATCTAACACATGCCATGGTGATTTCAACAGATACCCAACCAAATAGCACTTTTCGAGATCAAAATCGCAAGGTGTGTAACACCCCAAACCTGGCCCATACGCCACGGCCGAATTTAGAATGCCACTGCGAAAATTGTTTTAAAAATATTTTGACTTAGAGTGAAAACATAAAATTTATTGTCTTTACTAAAACATTGTATAATTAAAATTCCAAATAAAATTAAGTTGTTACAAAATTTCCTACTTGAAAACTTTAAACATAATTTGCTAAAAATAAAACATTTTCAAATAATGATATAATCGACAATCCAACTTAAAACATAATGAAAATCCTTAAATACTTAAAGTGGCCCTTATTACAATAAATAACATTTCATAAATAAAATGTGTAAAACAAATAAAATATCTTCTGCATGGGTCACCTCGTATCCACTCCAACCCGGTCCAAGCTTTATGCATCACCTGTAAGGTTTGAGAAAAATTGGGTGAGTCACACAGACTCGGTGCATAGTTATTTCACATGTCCCCACATATGGGCTTGGCCCATATCCACACTGATCCACATACAAAATTATGCAATTATGAAGCCCACCCAACCTAGTGTCCATCCATTACACCTACCCTCGGACACACCTGCTGCCCAAGGCCGTGGCTAATCCACCGATCACCTAAGTGATCCCACATATCTCACCTTGGCAGACTTGCCGCCCAAGGCCGTGGCTAAGCCACCGATCACATAAGTGATCCCACATATCAATTAATCCACGGTGATGCACACAGCTATCAACCGCCGAGATGGGCACCT
This sequence comes from Gossypium bickii, assembly GCA_025503065.1. Taxonomy (NCBI): domain Eukaryota; kingdom Viridiplantae; phylum Streptophyta; class Magnoliopsida; order Malvales; family Malvaceae; genus Gossypium; species Gossypium bickii. Next base: position 24,347,673 of record CP106711.1, on the reverse strand, counting down.
AGCCAACACCTCCCTTGATGAAGCACATAGCTAACATCAAGCGCTAATGTAGCACAAGGCTAACATTAGACCACGTACATAAATATGTACACCCTTTCCTTCGATTTTCACATCCCAAGTCCCATGCATATATGTGTACCATGTCAGATTAACATTTAGAGTAAATATTCATCACATGCTCAACACAAATATCACACATATATCATAGGCAAAATAGAGCACTGACCTGATTAATTGATTACCCACTACGGGTATCCACCTTCTTAGCCATTATTTTCGGCTAACATACACACACACACACACACATATATATATATATATCAATATACACAAATAACATGAGAATAGTGCGATAACTACGCACCTGCTTTGGCACAATCAATCAAATCCCGAAACCCACGTCTAACGATTTGCACTCTTACGATTGTTGAACTCCTTCCTACACAACCTAAGTTAGAATTGGCTTTAAGTAATAATCCATAAGAATGGCCCTTGGCCGAATGCTACACTTACTTACCTTGAAGAATCGAACCCAAAAGACTCCTCTATGCGAGCACTTCACACTTTAAAACGAAAGTAAGAGCAAGAGATCGATGGTATCACCCTCAGAGAATCGACTTCAAGTCCCAAAGAGAAAGATTTCGGCACTTAAATGGTGAAAAGAGAGAGATAACGCCAAAGTGGAGGGAGTTGAATGCTAAGAGGATTCGGCTATGGTGTTTCTTAAAATTTCAAGCAAAGACAAGAGAGAAAGAGGCTATAGGGTTTGGCCAAGCCTTACCAATGGTGATGACATACTCGGCTATCAAAAGGAAAAGAAGGAGTTTGGGAAAGAAGATAGATTCGGCCAAACTAACAAATAGAGAGAAGAAGAAAACGCTGTGACCTTAATGATCTTTGAAGTTTCGAACACAAAACAAAGAGAAGGGAAACCGAAACTAAATGGCTTATGCACAAAAACGGCACTTTGATGGCATTAGGATTTCAGCACCACACTAGAGAAAGAAGAATAAACCCCAAAAAGAAAACATCTAAACTCCTTAAGAGAAATTCGGCTACTCCCCTCTACTCACAAAACTGAAATGGTCATCAAAGAAATCCCCCTTGGCCATCCAACTCACATATTCATCACAAATACCACAATTTCCTCTTTATTTCCTCCTAATCCTATTCCTTCCAAAAATTCGGCCAACTCCCCCCTAGTCCATGAAACCATCCATGTTCATGGACAAAATGCCATAGAAGAGTTTCCAAAACAACACTCCATAATCCATGCCTTTTGTCCCCTCATTATACCATAATTCCTTGAATCCATACCATAAATAAGTACTTGCCTTATTCCTTAGTCTACTATCCATAAATAACAAAAGTCCATCCTTACCATAAGTAAAATTTGACCAACACATGCCATACAAAAATTAAAAGTCACCTTAATGTCATCCATGGGATTCGAACCTAAGACCATTAATACACTCCACACTCCACTTGCCACTTTACCAATTGACTCATTGTGATTAAAACCTCAAACTAATTTTCTTAAGGCCAATTTTGCTTAGCTCCCCTTCTAAGAATAAAAATCTAATATTTTTCTAAGGCATTCCCTTACATTCTAAAATTCTAAAAACCCTTAAAACATATCCAAACACACACTAAGCCCACTATCACTTGAATTATGCATAAACGCATAACCCCTAAATCTAGGATATTACAGTTCTACCCTCCTTAAAAATAATTTTGTCCTCGAAATTACTTACTAACGAACAATCGTACATCCTAACTCACCACACTACGCTGCTTTGCACAACTCTCGATCTTAATAAAACTAACATACTTTCTACTAAATCTTGGAATCCCTGACCAGACCCAACTGGTTCCGTCACAGCCATTCTGCCTCTACCACGTCCTCTAGAACTCATATCTACGATCGCGCTTTAATCTGATTAGAAAGTTTTATGCATTAGTACTTTTGGTTCCACTTTGTTTATCCATGAACAGCTTTTATGAAAAGAAGTTTAATAGTGGTTCTTTCGATCAATCAAAGTTTTCATCTCAAGTTCACTATTCTAATTCAGAGAATCACATCCATTCACAACGTTCAACACACTATTATGGGCATCTTTGTCCATTCCCAACCTAGGGGTAATTTTGTTATTTTTCCTACAGGGTATTTTAGTAATAAATCGGGGTCAGCTTAAAAATAATCTTGACAAATCAAAGGCATTCCAGAATTTTCAAAACTCGAGGGTATTTTAAAAGTTTTTTCCAAATCAAGGGTATTGCAAAAATTTCGGAAATTGGGGTTATTTTGGTAATTTTGGAAGTCAAGGGCATTTTAGTAAATTTTCCCAAATCAGGGTATCTTACTATTTTGTAAAATAGGAGTTTTTGGTATTTTTGTAAAGTAATAATGTTTTTACAAAAGTCGTGGGTAGTATGGTAATTTTATAAACCAATGGCATTTTCGTAATTTTTTAACTAGGGGTATTTTAGTAATTTTGTGCATAAAAAAATTTTCAGAAAAATTTTCAAAGTCGAAAATGGTTTTTTTTTTTTACAAATTAAGGGGTAATTCAGTGATTTTAAAACTGAGATTTTTATAAAAATACGGCTAGTCCCTTTCGGGTTTTAGTTATCGGGTTTAGCCCGTGAATAAGTCCTCTTGGTTAGGGTGAACCGTTACTACGCACCAGGTAGGATTCCAGCGAAGAGGAGGTGAGTCACGAGGACTGCTTAAATACCAAGCTCTTCTTGAATCCAATCCTAGACATGCGCACAATGGTTGCCACACCCTAACTCGGTGACTTAGTTCACAAGTTTGTTCGGTTGTTCTTAAGTCTTATGAATCTTGTGTTGGAGTAGGCTAATCCTAAAGTTGAATAACTTAATTTACTAATCTACGTTCCCATCATACCCACATACCAATCATATAATAATTCACACAACAATTAAAGGTACTTACCTGGTGGACTTCGGGTCGGAGATACAGGTGCCATGCCAAAATATACCTGAAAAATTTATGAAAGCCCAAAGCTTTGAAAAGCCCATCTTAAAAAATGTTTTTGGACCCAAAACCCTCAAAGCCGAGTTTTGAACCAGGCTCTGATACCAAACTGTAACACCCCAAACCCGGCCCATACGCCACGGTCGAATTTAGAATGCCACTGCGGAAAATGTTTGAAAAATATTTTGACTTAGAGTGAAAACATAAAATTTATTGTCTTTACTAAAACATTGTATAATTAAAATTCCAAATAAAATTAAGTTGCTACAAAATTTCCGACTTGAAAACTTTAAACATAATTTGCTAAAAATAAAACATTTTCAAATAATGATATAATCGACAATCCAACTTAAAACATAATAAAAATCCTTAAATACTTAAAGTGGCCCTTATTACAATAAATAACCTTTCATAAATAAAATGTGTAAAACAAATAAAATATCTTCTGCATGGGCCACCTCGTATCCACTCCAACCCGGTCCAAGCTTTATGCATCACCTGTAAGGTTTGAGAAAAATTGGGTGAGTCACACAGACCCAGTGCACAGTTATTTCACATGTCCCCACATATGGGCTTGGCCCATATCCACACAGTCCACATACAAAATTATGCAATTATGAAGCCCAGCCCAACCTAGTGTCCATCCATTACACCTACCTCGGCACACCTCCGTGGCTAATCCACTGATCACCTAAGTGATCCCACATATCTCACCTTGGCAGACTTGCCACCCAAGGCCGTGGCTAAGCCACCGATCATATAAGTGATCCCACATATCAATTAATCCACGGTGATGCACACAACTATCAACCGCCGAGATGGGCACCTAGCCAACACCTCCCTTTATGAAGCACATAGCTAACATCAAGCGCTAATGTAGCACAAGGCTAACATTAGACCACGTACATAAATATGTACACCCTTTCCTTCGATTTTCACATCCCAAGTCCCATGCATATATGTGTACCATGTCAAATTAACATTTAGAGTAAATATTCATCACATGCTCAACACAAATATCACACATATATCATAGGTAAAATAGAGCACTGACCTGATTAATTGATTACCCACTACGGGTATCCACCTTCTTAGCCATTATTTTCGGCTAACATACACACACACACACACACACACACACACACACACACACACACACACACACACACACACACACACACACATATATATATCAATATACACAAATAATAGGAGCATAGTGCGATAACTACGCACCTGCTTTGGCACAATCAATCAAATCCCGAAACCCACGTCTAACGATTTGCACTCTTATGATTGTTGAACTCCTTCCTACACAACCTAAGTTAGAATCGGCTTTAAGTAACAATCCATAAGAATGGCCCTTGGCCGAATGCTACACTTACTTACCTTGAAGAATCGAATCCAAAAGACTCCTCTATGCGAGGACTTCACACTTTAAAACGAAACTAAGAGCAAGAGATCAATGGTATCACCCTCAGAGAATCGACTTCTAGTCCCAAAGAGAAAGATTTCGGCACTTGAATGGTGAAGAAAGAAAGATAACGCCAAAGTGGAGGGAGTTGAATGCTAAGAGGATTCGGCTATGGTGTTTCTTAAAATTTCAAGGAAAGACAAGAGAGAAAGAGGCTATAGGGTTCGACCAAGCCTTACCAATGGTGATGACATACTCAGCTATCAAAAGGAAAAGAAGGAGTTTGGGAAAGGAGATAGATTCGGCCAAACTAGCAAATAGAGAGAAAAAGAAAATGCTAGTGACCTTAATGATCTTTGAAGTTTCGAACACAAAACAAAGAGAAGGGAAACCGAAACTAAATGGCTTATGCACAAAAACGGCACTTTGATGGCATTAGGATTTCAGCACCACACTAGAGAAAGAAGAATAAACCCGAAAAGAAAACATCTAAACTCCTTAAGAGAAATTCGGCTACTCCCCTCTACTCACAAAACCGAAATGGTCATCAAAGAAATCCCCCTTGGCCATCCAACTCACATATTCATCACAAATCCCACAATTTTCTCTTTATTTCCTCCTAATCCTATTCCTTTCAAAAATTCGGCCAACTCCCCCCTAGTCTATGAAACCATCCATGTTCATGGACAAAATGCCATAGAAGAGTTTCCAAAACAACACTCCATAATCCATGCCTTTTGACCCCTCATTATACCATAATTCCTTGATACCATACCATAAATAAGTACTTGCCTTATTCCTTAGTCTACTATCCATAAATAACAAAGTCCATCCTTACCATAAGTAAAATTTGACCAACACATGCCATACAAAAATTAAAAGTCACCTTAATGTCATCCATGGGATTCGAACCTAAGACCATTAATACACTCCACACTCCACTTGCTACTTTACCAATTGACTTATTGTGATTAAAACCTCAAACTAATTTTCTTAAGGCCAATTTTGCTTAGCTCCCCTTCTAAGAATAAAAATCTAATATTTTTCTAAGGCATTCCCTTATATTATAAAATTCTAAAAACCCCTAAAACATATCCAAACACACACTAAGCCCACTATCACTTGAATTATGCATAAACGCATAACCCCTAAATCTAGGATATTACAAGGTGAGTACATAGGTACATTCGGCTAAGGCCATACTTAGAGATTCCGATCTGTTGCTTAAATGTTTAAAAGCCAAAACTAACTTATGTAGTGATTGAGTGTTAGCTGATTGCAAGGGAGAAAACACTAAAAAATTTTGGGATTTGGTTTGTAACCAATCGGCAGCAAGGTAAGAAGTTGGTTACGTTAATCCTTCGAAATTTGGTTTTATAGCCGAATGGCTTTTTACTAATATGTTTAGGGTTGGCCGAATATAGGAATTAAAGATCTAAAGAGCTAGATCGGGTTGTTCGAAATTTCTATAAATTTGCTAAGCATACCAGGTGTGTACCCCACACTAAATCTTAATAGATTACGGCTTTAATTTAATGTATGTGTTATAATAGCATGAATGTGGCCGAAAGGTACCATGCAATGGTACAAAGTACTCAGGTACGTAACTTTAACACTATGTTAATAAATTATATGCAATTTGGAATAAGGCACATATGTGGCTATTGATAAGAATGTGAAATAAGCTATAAGGCATGATTTTGTATGTTTGTATTGTGCATGGGCATAAGGGTGATATAAAAAGGGGAAGTGAATGTGGTGACTTGTGTCATGGAATCTGAATGTGGTGACTTCGGTCACAGTATCTGAATGTGGTGACTCTTGTCACAAAATAATTATCTGGTGGCTATGCCATGAATTTTATAAGGGCGATGAGCACGTCGACTGCAGCGACTGCCTTTGATGATGTGTAGCGGATGGAGGGTTGACTTAGTAGTCCCCATGGTGTGATGGTTGGTACGGGTGATGTGTAGCAGATAGCATCTAGGTTTGGGTTTGGGTTTGCATTACTACTTTTATCTGTTATATATTCGTATGATATGATATGACATGCCTGAATTGTTGAGATTTAGTGATGGTTACACATTGAGTCTGTTTGACTCACCCGTTGGGAATATTTTCTTTCAGTGTGACACGGTGATGGACCAGGGTCGGCGGGAGCTTAGTGGTGGCCATGCTCAGCTCAGGATTAAATCACAATTTGGGCTTTCTATTTTCTTTTAAGTATTTGGTTTTATTTTGGTATTGTTTTCGGTTGTAATAAGGCCAATAGTACTTAATTGTTTAATGCTTGCTTTTACTTGCTTTATTACGATACTATTATTATTTAGTCAAAGTTTATCTAAATTGTTTTTTTTAAATAAATCTTCAAATGTTTTGTCATCTGACACAAATGATTTTCAATTAAAATGGTAAACTCTAAGAACTCGATTTTTACCTTTAACTTGTAATTTCGAAATTCACAGTAAAGTTTTATAAAACCTAGATTACAAATAATAAACTTGTTTTCAACTCGAGCCCAACACAAAGTAAAATTTCTTTCAAAACCATCTGAATTTTCCAAAGTAATCAAGAAGTTTTGAACCGTTTTACTCGAGTAACATACCAGATCCGGTCAAGGCTCGTGGATCGGGTTTGGGGTGTTTCAACTTAGTATCAGAGCCCAATTTTAAACTCTCGGCCTTGGGTTTAAAGCCCATAACATTTTTAAAATAAGGCCCAAACAAGTTTTGTAAATAATTTTTGTGATTAAGCAGGTTTTCTGGCATGGCACCCAAGTCTCCGACCCGAAGTCCACCAGGTAAGTACCTTTAATTGTTGTGTGAATTATAGTATGAACTGTAGAAGGGTATAAATGGAACGTAGAATAGTATATTAAGTACTTGAACCTTAGGACTAGTTTACCCCAACAATTACATAAAACTTTAAAGCCTAATTAAACAAACATGTGACTAAGTCGCCGAGTTAGGGTGTGGCAACCATTGTGCGCATGTCTAGGTTTGGATCCGGAAGAGCCTGGTACTTAAGCAGTCCTAGTGGCTCACCTCCTCTTCGCTGGAATCCTACCTGGTGCGTAGCTTTGGTTCAACCTAACCATGAGGACTTATTCACGGGCTAAACCCAATAACTAAAACACGAAAGGGATTAGCTGTCTTTTCATAAAAACTTCGGTTTTAAAATCACCAAATTACACCTTTAAATTGTAGCAAAACTTAGTTTGAAAATTTTCCAAAATATTTTCGATTTACAAAATTACCTAAATACCCCTAGTGGTAAAATTACTAAAATGCCCTTGGTTTCCAAAAGTACCATACTACCCCGATTCCAATAACATTTTTTTTGATTTTGCAAAAATATTCAAAAACTTTATCGTTACAAAATACTAAGGTACCTTGATTTGGAAATTTACGAAATTACCCGTATTTTACAATATTACTAAAATAACCCCCGATTTCTAAAGTTTCTGCAACAACACCGATTTGGAAAACAAATTCTCAAAAAGAACCCCAAGTTTTGCAAATTTTGAAATACCCTTGATTTCTAGAGATTTTTCAAATTGACCCCGACTTATTACCAAAATACCCCTGTAGGACAAATAACGAAAATACCCCTGGGATAGGAACAAACAAGAATGTTTGAATGATGAATGTGTGTGATAGGAACTATTGAATGGATTGTACTTCTCTGAATTAGGATAGAAGACTTGAAACTCTGAATGATCGAAAGAACCCCTATTAACTTTTTTTCATAAAATGTCTTCGCGGGTAATCAGTGGAACAATGACTAATACATAAAATTTCTTAATCAGATTAAAGTACGATCGTAGAAATGAGCTCTAGGGGATGTGGCTGTAACGTGCGAGGACGCGGTCGAGAAAGAATGACCGTGTCGGAACCCGTTAGATCGGGTCAAGGGTCTGAGAATGAAGTACCACCACCCCACCACCAGCTGTTGGTGTTGAGCATCAAGATCAGACGGGTGATGATGCTGTATCACAGGCTGTGCTGCGAGTTCTTGAAATGGTGGCTGGAGCAGGTGGGAATATGGGAGCTCGGAAATCTGTACCCGAGCGACTCCGCACCAACGGAGCTGAGGTATTCCGTGGCGTATCCAGCATGGCACCCAGTACAGCTGAGTATTGGTTGGAGGCAACGGAACGAATTATGGATGAGCTGGTTTGACCTCTGAGGAGAAGCTAAAAGGAATGGTGTCGTTGCTACGCGATGAAGCATATCAATGGTGGCTCACAGTTCGGGATGGTGCCACAGCTGAGGATCTGACTTGGGAGTATGTTAAGGCGGCTTGTCAGAAGAAGTATGTTGGAACCAGATATACTGATGCGCAGAGGAAGGCTTTTCTGGGGCTGGTTCAAGGGAACAAGTCCGTGGCAGAGTATGAGGCTGAATTTCTAAGGTTAAGCCGATATGCTCGGGGAGTAGTGGCTACGGAACATGAGCGATGTGTCCGATTTGAGGATGGACTTAGGAATGACCTGAGGTTGTTGATAGCTCCACATCAGGAGCGGGAGTTTGCCGCATTAGTAGAAAAGGCTAAGGTAGCTGAAGGGATTAAAGACTCGGTAAGGCAGAACTCTGATCGGAATAGACAGAAGAGAGGTTTTGGGTCGTCTGAATCGTCAGGGAATGTACAAAAGAGGCCTAGAGCTGATGGGCCGCGAGGTCAGCAAGTTGGTTCAGGAGGGCAGTATAGTACTTGTAATCAATGTGGAAAAATGCACTTAGGGTAGTGTTGGAAGAAGACTGGAGGATGCTTTAAGTGCGGGTCGAAGGATCATATGATTAAGGACTGTCCAATAAAGATAGATGGAAGTCGACCAACAGGCCAAGGTGTTAATCAGGTTGGTAGAGGTAGACAGCAGCCTCAGCGAGGTCGTGGTCCGAATGGTAGGGGTAACGGTGCGAGAAGAGGACGTGGAACACCGGGCAGAGGTATTGGTAATACAGAGGTAAGACAGCCGGGTCTGATTTATGCGGTTTGCCGGAGGGAGGATGGAGACGCGCCAGACGTCATAACCGGTACGTTCCTTATAGCGAACAAGCCTTATTTTTCTTTGATTGATGTGGGCTTGACCCATTCTTATGTTGCATGTAGTGTAGTGGAAACACTAGGCATAGCCTCTGAACTTTCTAATAGGGAGATGACTGTAGTGAGCCCATTAGGTCAAACTGTAGTGGTGAATAAGATCTTTCGAAGAGTACCCCTAGAGATTCAAGGAATGGTATTATCTGCTGACTTAATGGAACTACCCTTCGGAGAATTCGATCTCATACTTGGCATGGATTGGCTAGTGGAACATCGGGCTGTGTTGGATTGTGTAGCTAAGCGAATGGAGTTAAGAACCCGAGAGGATGAGGTGATAATTATGATAGAAGAAAGAAGAAACTACTTATCTAACGTAGTTTCAGCATTAAAGGCTGTTAAGATGGTTCGGAAAGGGTGCAAGGCATTTTTAGCATTCATAAGTGCGTTGGATGGAAAAGAAGGGGGAGTTAGTGAAGTTAGAACTGTGAGGGAATTTGAAGATGTGTTCCCGGAGGAATTACTCGGAATACCCCCGGATAGGGAGGTGGAATTTGGAATTGATTTGCTGCCGGGAACAGCTCCTGTATCAATTGCCCCATACAGAATGGCACCAAAGGAGTTGGTTGAGCTCAAGGCTCAAATCCAAAAGTTGCTTAACCGTGGGTTTGTTCGACCCAGTGTGTCTCTATGGGGAGCACCGGTCTTGTTCGTGAAGAAGAAGGACGGGACTATGCGTATGTGCATAGACTATCGTCAGTTGAATAAACTGACCATCAAGAACAAGTATCCTTTGCCAAGGATCAATGACTTGTTTGATCAGCTGAAGGGGGCAGCAGTATTTTTGAAGATAGATCTACGGTCGGGATATCATCAACTTAAAGTGAAGGAGGCAGATATCTATAAAACGGCTTTTCGAACAAGATACGGGCACTATGAGTTCTTAGTGATGCCGTTTGGATTGACAAACGCCCCAGCCGCGTTCATGGATATGATGAACCGGGTTTTCCAACCCTACTTGGATCGGTTCGTCGTGGTATTCATCGACGACATCCTAGTATACTCCAAGTCTGAAGAAGAGCATGATGAGCATCTTCGGGTTGTGTTGCAAGTACTAAGGGAGAAGAAGCTCTATGCCAAATTCAGCAAGTGTGAATTTTGGCTTAAAGAAGTTGCCTTTTTAGGGCATGTGGTATCCGCAGAAGGAATAAGGGTGGATCCTAGGAAGATTGAAGCACTGCTAGATTAGAAACCACCTAAGTCTGTGGCTGAGATTTGTAGCTTCTTGGGATTGGCAGGCTACTACAGAAGGTTCGTAGAAGGATTCTCATCGATCGTCGCACCTTTGACAAAGTTGCTGAGGAAGGAAGTACCTTTCATATGGACAGAGAAGCAACAGGAGAGCTTTGAGAAGCTTAAGAGGGTCTTGACTGAAGCTCCGGTTTTGATTCAGCCTGAGGCAGGAAAGGACTTCGTGGTGTATTGTGACGCTTCTCATACAGGATTGGGATGCGTGTTAATGCAAGACAGGAAAGTAGTCGCTTACGCGTCTCGACAATTAAAGCCGCACGAGGTTAACTACCCGACCCATGACTTGGAATTGGCGGCAGTGGTCTTTACTCTTAAGGTATGGAGGCATTATCTCTATGGAGAAAAGTCGGTGATCTACACAGACCACAAGAGCCTTAAGTATTTGTTGACTTAGAAGGAGTTGAACCTGAGACAACGAAGGTGGGTGGAGTTGTTAAAGGATTACGACTGTTCTATAGAGTATCATCCGGGCAAGGCGAATGTAGTGGCAGATGCCCTAAGTCGAAAGGTTGTGACGGATCTGAGGGCGATGTTCGCACATCTGAGTTTGTATGACGATGGAAGTCTACTAGCAGAGTTACGAGTCAAGCCGACATGGTTGAATGAGGTGAAAGAAGGACAGTTGGCAGACGAAGATTTAAGTGATAAGCTACGGCAAGTACAGGATGGAAAGTTAGAGGATTATGGTATTAATGACGAAGGAGTGCTGTGTTTCAAGGGAAAGGTTTGTATGCTGAAGAATGAGGACCTAAGGCGGAGAATTCTTCGGGAATCGCATAGTAGCCCTTACGCTATGCATCCCGGAGGTACCAGGTTGTATAGAGATCTACGGGAACAGTTTTGGTGGCCTGGTCTTAAGAGGGAAGTTACAGAATTTGTCGACAAGTATTTGACGTGTCAGCAAGTTAAGGCTAAACACCGGATTCCGTCAGGGTTACTTCAGCCAATCAAGATTCTGCAGTGGAAGTGGGAGAGAACTACCATGGACTTCGTTAGTGGGCTTCCCCTTAAAGGACTCGGAATGGGTGATAGTGGATCGGTTAACAAAGTCCGCACATTTCATCCCAGTGCGAGTTGACTATTCTTTGCAGAAGTTGGCAAAGTTATATGTGGCAGAGATTGTAAGGTTGCACGGAGTTCCGGTATCAATTATTTCAGATAGGGATCCAAGGTTTACGTCTCAATTTTGGAAGGCTCTACATCAAGCTTTAGGCACCAGATTGGATTTCACCACGGCTTTTCATCCACAATCGGACGGTCAATCTGAACGAGTAATCCAAGTATTAGAAGATATGCTGAGGGGATGTGTAATAGACTTCAGAGGAAGTTAGGAAGAATATTTGCCTCTAGCGGAATTTACATACAACAATAGCTATCAAGCCAGTATTCGGATGGCATCGTATGAAGCGCTGTATGGACAGAAGTGTCGCACTCCTACATGTTGGATAGAATTAGGGGAACGTTGAGTTTTGGGTCTAGAGATTGTGGCAGAGTCTGAGGAAAAGGTTGAGGTAATTTGGGCACGGTTGAAGGAAGCATCTGATAGGCAAAAGTCGTACGCTGATTGAAACGGAAGGAGATAGAATTTGTCGTGGGAGATCAAGTATTTCTTAAGGTTTTGCCTTGGAAGAAAGTGATGAGGTTTGGTCGCAAAGGGAAGTTAAGTCCCAGGTTTATAGGACCTTATCGAGTGTTGAAGCGAGTTGGACCAGTGGCATGCCAGTTAGAGTTGACACCGGAGTTGAAGCAGATGCATGACGTATTCCATGTTTCTATGCTACGTCGTTATCGAGCGGATCCATCTCATGTAGTCCCGGTTGAAGAGGTGGAGCTAAGGCCTGATTTGTCCTATAAGGAAGAGCCGATTCAGATCTTGGAACGAGATGTGAAAGTGCTACGGAGGAAAACAGTTCCTCTAGTCAAAGTGTTATGGCGCAATCATGGATCGGAGGAAGCTTCATGGGAGCCGGAAGAAGCAATGCGACAACAATACCCTCACTTATTTCAGCCAGGTAATTTCGAGGACGAAATTATTTTAAGGGGGGTAGAACTGTAATATCCTGGATTATGGCTTATGCATAATTGCTTAATTTTATGAGGCAGCATGCCTATGTGTGTTTGAGTGTGTTTTATGAATTTTTAGAACTTTAGTATGTAGGAGAATGCCCTAGAAGTTATTAGATTTTAAATCTAAAAGAGGAAGCTAAGCAAGGTGGCTTTAAGAAAATTTGTAGGGGAGATATGACATAAAAATCAGCTTGTTAGAGTGGATTGGAGGTGCCACTTAGGGCTTTAGTGTGTGACGCCATATGCAAAGTGCATGGGCCTAGGTTCGAGTAGCACAAACAACATTATGGGATTTTTTTTATTTTATTTATTTTCGGCAAGGAAGGGAGGTTGTAGGCGGCATGGGACTTTGAGAAGATGAGGATTAGGCTTTTAAAATTTCGGCTAAATAGTAGATAAATGAGGATTTATTTTGAATAGATAAAAGAGAGAAAAGAGGAGAAAAATGAGGGAGTTGATAAGGGGATGTGTGTGGCCGGCCTAGGGACTCTTTTGAAATAATTTTCGGCTAAGCTAGTAAAAGGGGATAGCCGAACTTCATTCAACACTTTTGCCTCTCTTTCAAGTACCCTTTTCTCTCCAAGCTATCACTTTCTTCTTCTTTTTCTTTTTATTTGTTCTAGCCGAAATCTCCTTCCCCCTATTTTCACCATTGCCGTAACCCCTAAGGTTTCATACCTCTTCTTTTTTGTCCCTTGTAGAAGCCGAATCCATAACCTCTTGCTACTTTTTTCAAGAGCCGAATATATATAAGTTACTCCTAGTCGATTCTTTATAAGGCCTCAAAGCCGAATACCTCTGTGGTGGCAGACATAGGTGTTGTCGATTTCTTCAGTAGGGGTAAGATCAAATTCGTTTTCCATTCTTTTTCTTGTAGTCTAGCCGAAATCTCTCTCAAAGTCTCCTCATAGCCGATTCTTCCTAAGGCTTCACACATTTTCTTTTTCTTTCCCTTGTTGAAGCCGAAACCTTCTAAGTGTTCATCAAAAGCCGAAATCAATCTAGGCCATAGCCGAATTGCGTGTGGATTCAAGTAAAGGGATTGCCGATTTCAATATTGAGGGAGGATTTTTGGGCTTTCTGCTAAGTCGACTACAATAGAAGAATCATTCGGGATTTAAGGTAAGTCATGTGGTATTCGGTCAAAGGCCATATATGGTGATTAAATGTTAGTTTTGGATCTAACACATGCCATGGTGATTTCGACAGATACCCAACCAAATAGCACTTTTCGGTATCAAAATTGCAAGGTGAGTACATAGGTACATTCGGCTAAGGCCATACTTAGAGATTCCGATCTGTTGCTTAAATGTTTAAAAGCCGAAACTAACTTATGTAGTGATTGAGTGTTAGCCGATTGCAAGGGAGAAAACACTACAAAATTTCGGGATTTGGTTTGTAACCAATCGGCAGCAAGGTAAGAAGTTGGTTACGTTAATCCTTCGGAATTTGGTTTTATAGCCGAATGGCTTTTTACTAATATGTTTAGGGTTGGCCGAATATAGGAATTAAAGATCTAAAGATCTAGATCGGGTTGTTCGGGATTTCTATAAATTTGCTAAGCATACCAGGTGAGTTCCTCACACTAAATCTTAATAGATTACGACTTTAATTTAATGTATGTGTTATAATAGCATGAATGTGGCCGAAAGGTACCATGCAATGGTACAAAGTACTCAGGTACGTAACTTTAACACTATGTTAATAAATTATATGCAATTTGGAATAAAGCACATATGTGGCTATTGATAAGAATGTGAAATAAGCTATAAGGCATGATTTTGTATGTTTGTATTGTGCATGGGCATAAGGGTGATATAAAAAGGGGAAGTGAATGTGGTGACTTGTGTCACGAAATCTGAATGTGGTGACTTTGGTCCACGAGATTCGAATGTGGTGACTCTTGTCACAAAATAATTATCCTGGTGGCTATGCCATGAATTTTATAAGAGGCGATGAGCACGTCGATCGCAAATGATCGCTTCGATGATGTGTAGCGGATGGAGGGTTGACTTAGTAGTCCCCACGGTGTGATGGTTGGTACGGGTGATGTGTAGCGGATGGCATCTAGGTTTGGGTTTGGGTTTGCATTACTACTTTTTTTCTGTTATATATTCGTATGATATGATATGACATGCCTGAATTGTTGAGATTTAGTGATGGTTACACATTGAGTCTATTTGACTCACCCCTTGGGGAATATTTTCTTTCAGGTGACACACAGTGATGGACCGGGTCGGCAGGAGCTTAGTGGTGGCCATGCTTAGCTCAGGATTAAATCACAATTTGGACTTTCTATTTTCTTTTAAGTATTTGGTTTTATTTTGGTATTGTTTTCTGTTGTAATAAGGCCAATAGTACTTAATTGTTTAATGCTTGCTTTTACTTGCTTTATTACGATACTATTATTATTTAGTCAAAGTTTATCTAAACTGTTTTTTTAAATAAATCTTCAAATGTTTTGTCATCTAACACAAATGATTTTCAATTAAAATGGTAAACTCTAAGAACTCGATTTTTACCTTTAACTTGTAATTTCGAGATTCACAGTAAAGTTTTATAAAACCTAGATTACAAAGAATAAACTTGTTTTCAACTCGAGCCCAACACGAAGTAAAATTTCTTTCAAAACCATCCGAATTTTCCAAAGTAATCAAGAAGTTTTGAACCGTTTTACTCGAGGAACATACCAGATCCGGTCAAGGCTCGTGGACCGGGTTTGGGGTGTTTCAGTTACTATAAATTTCGTATCAAGGTTACCATTGTCTCCACAGAAGAATGATGCTATAAGGGTTATTGTTGATCGTCTGACTAAGTCCGCTTATTTCATTCCAGTACGTACGGATTACTCACTTGAAAAGTTGGCAAAATTATATATTTATGAGATTTTTAAGCTGCATGGTGTGCCAGAGTTTATTATCTCCGATAGAGATCCACAGTTTACTTCTAGATTTTGGAGTAAATTGCACGAAGCTTTGGGTACTCGACTACATTTTAGTACTACATTTCATCCACAAACAGATGGTCAATCTGAGCATGTAATTCAAATACTCGAGGATATGCTCTGCTGTTGCATTTTTGAGTTTAAAGGTAGCTTTGAAAAAATTCTTTCGTTAGTTGAATTTGCATATAACAATCTTTACCAGTCGAGTATTAAAATGGCACCTTATAAAGCCTTGTATGTTCTGAAATGTAAAACTCTTTTATATTGGAAAAAATTAAGTAAGAGAAAGCTTTTTGTATAGCTAACATTCCAACCCACAGCTCGTGTGAGTAGGCCCAATTCATAGCTCGTGTGAGCATTAATGAAAAGGAAATGTTACAATTACATGAAAAGACACACTATGTGTGAGCATTCCCGAGTATCCAATGAAATTCTAGATGGTTCAAAAGGTAAGTAAAGGTTAATAGAAAGGCATGTATACAAATTGATGATTGTTCATAGTCTTATGAAAAGGTAAATTTGGTGAATGCAAATAGATTGAAAAGGGAACTAAATAAATATGTGATGAATAGTATGTATATGGAAATTCATTCATGATATGTTCCATGATATGGTTGAAGTTATATGAATTATGTATGAACTTACTAACTTGTGAGTTTGGTGGTGTAAATAGGAGTTTATTAAGCTTATTAGTGTGTTAATGATGTTATGCATAATTTATAAATTGAGTTTAAAAAGGTAAGTTATGTTTAAGTTTATACGAACTTACTAAACACCCGTTGCTTATGTAGTTGTTTTTCTTTATTTTATAGATCATCAGAAGCTCGAACGGCTAGAATTTAGTCAGAGACCTATCACACTATCCCGTGAACACTTTGGTAGTTTTGGTTAATTTGAACTATGGTTATAAATGGTATGTATAGGGTTTAATGCCATTTATACTTCTATTTCGTTTTGGTTACTCTTGTAAATGATTATATGCATATATGGTATGGTTGGCTTGTACATGTTAAAAACTATATGAAAACGGTCATTTTGGTATGCTTATTTTGAATGGTGAAATGAGTTGATAATGGTTGACATTAAGTAGCTATTTTATCTAAGTTATGTGATTAAGAAATGGTATTATAGCTTTGTTCTTAATTGATTTTGTTTTGGTATGAAATAAGGTGCCTCTGAATGGCATATTGGTTAAAAGATTTATGTTGATTGAATTGGTATGTTTATGAATGTTTGAAGGTGTTTAGGTCTATTGATTGTATGTACAAATAGAGTAGCTTGTTGGGCAAGGTTTGGCTTTGTAATGCCTTGTCTTAGGGGTTAATTATGGAGCAGATGAGCTGTCACACAACCGTGTTCTACACACGGCCATGTATCTTAAATTTTTTAGGTACAAGTTATACATGGTCTAAGACACAGTCTACCACACGACTGCGTCTCCCAAAACAGTTTCAAGCACAGTCTGGCACATGGCCTGTGACACGGCCGTGTGACCCAACATCGAATACACACAAGGGCTGCGACATGGTCGTGTGACCCTATTTCGAATATACACACGAGTAGACACACGAGCTGGGACATGACCATGGGCCCTATTTCTAGCACGAGCAGACACACGGGCTGGGACACAGCCGTGTGACCCCAGTTTCTAAATTTTCAACTTTTTCCTAAATTTTCTGATTTGTATTAAATTAGTCTCGAATTGTTCTCGAACTGTTTCTAGGGCATCGAAGGCTCGATTTAAGGCCCAAATGGGTATGTTTGCTAGGTTTGTAATGAGTTTTTGGTAAATAATATTAAATGACATTATTGATCTGTTTTGAAATTAATTGTTCTGATTTGTCCAGTAGTGTTTCGTAACCCTAATCCGGTGACTGAGATGGGATAGGGGTGTTACAGTTATAAATCTTCCTGGAACTAACATTGATTGATTCTAAAAAATAGTAGATAGCAAGACCTTCACTAGTTAGCCAACACCTTTGCCACAATTTTATACATCATGTCATAGAGAGATATTAGTCTAAGGTATTTGAGAGAATTCAACTTGCTTACGTTAGGAATAAGGACTATAAGAGTGTTTGTTAATGACGCAGGAAATTTACTTGATTGCAACCTTCCTGTGCAAGCAGCTACAACATCGTCACCAATTAAATTTCAAAATTTCTGGAAAAATGTAGGATTCAGACCATCTGGACCATTGAAGGCATAAAAAATATGGCTTGTCTAAGTTCATCTGCCACAAAGGGTGCCATCACAATATTATTATGTGCTTTTGTCACCCTAGCTTCTACTAACCAGCACATAGTTTTCAACACCTCTGTCGAACAAATTATTAAAATAATCCCTCACCACACTAGAAAGGT
Source organism: Gossypium bickii (assembly GCA_025503065.1). Lineage (NCBI taxonomy): Eukaryota > Viridiplantae > Streptophyta > Magnoliopsida > Malvales > Malvaceae > Gossypium > Gossypium bickii. Next base: position 24,329,533 of record CP106711.1, on the reverse strand, counting down.
CGGTACAATCTCTTTCCCATTATTTGTTGGTTCATTTGGAAATGTTGCAATGCGTTTTGTGTTTTAAGATTCAAACATCAGTTGTAAAGAAGTGATTATGACGAGCTTTGTCCTAGTTAAAGTGTTTGGCTCTTTCGAATGCCATCCATTATCACGGTGTTGCTATCTCGGGTTTAGCGTGCCAGTGGCGGCAACCTAGAGCGGAATGGGTTAAACTCAACTCTGATGGGGGCAGCAAATATAAATTTTGGTATCTCAGCCATTTGAGGGGTGCTGAGGGATGCTAACTATGATTTGATACTAGGATATGCTAAGAAACTCGATGTTACCTCAGTTTTTGAAGCGGAAGCGACGGCTCTTTTGGAAGGATTTCTAGTAGCTTGGACGAAGGGTTTTAGAATGGTTGAAGTTGAAAGTTATAATGCTTTGCTGATCGAAGTTGTCTGCAGTGAGTATGCGGCCAGTAACGGTGTAGACACATTCGGGAGCTGGCTACACATTCATGGCAACCAGTTTTTTTGTCATGCAAATCAACAACATAATCTAGTTGAAAGATTCTATGGTGAAAACAGGGAGATCGCTGAGGCTGGATTTGATCCACTTCGATAGTCCTCTTACTTTGGCTACTAATTTTGTTTAGCTGGATAAAGAAAATTTGATATCCCATCTTATAGTGAATGATAGTGGTCCTATAGTCTAGCCTCTCTTAAGCCACTTTATCGACAAAAAAAAAAAGAAAAAAAAAGAGAGTTTGAATTAATAATTTCCTTTTCAATCTTTCCATATTAAGAAATTATGAAAATTTTAATTTTTGATGTTAATTTTTTTTGTTTAAGGTAAATTATATCAACAATCACCCAATTATGTATAAGATTTTGCTTTAATGGTTTAATATTTTTTAAATTGTTTTTTTTTTGTCACTTAACCATTAAGTGACTAACGAAAGCATCAAGTGACACTTTTTTGATTGAAATAATAATAAAGATAGTTCTCAATTTTTATACTTTCTTTCAATTTAGTCTTATTTTATATAATCATTATTAGAAACTTTAATATATATACGTAGGATTTTTTTTTCAAATATACATAAGAAATTAAAATACACAAAAGAATTAATATATAAACATAAATACATAAAATGAGATAATTTCTTTTGTTTTATAAATATAAATAACATTTAAAAAAACACACACACACAAAGCATGACCGGTTGAGGAGATGGAGAAATGGGGAGAGGAAGAGGCGGCAGTGTGTGCGGAGGTTGTTGGCGATGAGCGAAATCTCGTCAATTTCGACTTCACCAAAACCATTGTCTCACCACAATCCCCGTTACCCGAACCCCAATCCTCCCATCCCTTACCCCAACCCAACCTATAATAGCTCCCAAGTTACAGCAATAACACGAGGGGAGTGGGAGTTGAGTTTGATCTTCGCTGGACACAAGTTGTATGTAACAGCCACAACAGCTGAGGTACTTTTAAGTTTTAGAGATAAATGGGGTTTGTTTAAGCAATTAAATTAACTCATGTATATTTTGATTTTTATCTACTTATATCTTCTTTTTATAATTTTCTATGTAGTTTTAAGAATTTAATTTCTTTTAAAAGATTTATTATTTTTACCATTTTTTATATACATTCATCGTCAAAATTGGTAGAAAGTATAAAAGTTCAAGGACTATATATTAGGTTAAAATATTTTTTTTGTGTCATCATTCATTTTATAGTTTGAGTCAAATCCTATTCAGACTGGGATGATATTCAAATAAAATCTTCCCAATAATGATGATTCTAGGATTCGAACTTTGTCCAAATACTTGAAGATTGAAATTTAGTCTTTGTACTTTCATTTTTAAGAAATTAATTCCTTTATTTTTCAGATTTCAAAATTTAGGATCAATTTATAATATGGTTACTTTTTTTATTAAGTTCAAGTTCATTAAGTTATTTTTTAAATTACATGGTTATTAAGTGAGTATTTTATATTTCAAAATATCATATCAATAAATTTAACAATATTAGTAGTTGAACTTAAATTTTGAAATCTGAAAAGTAAATGAACTAAATTAATAAAAATTAAAATATAATGACTAAATTTCAAAGTTTAAAAAAGTACAACAACTTGTTACATATATTAATCAATTTATTACTATACTAGCGTCACACACTGGGATGATAAAAAAAAAATCTTAATGACGTTAACGATGAACTTGTAATCCTAGTTAACTAACCAAAACGAAACATTGGACAAAATTGGGTGGGTACCGGTGCAATTTACTCTAATGTTTATAGCAATAGAGGGAAAAGCAAACTGGCTAGAGATATGTATAATTTGATTTTTGAAGTTTGTTCTTTAACGAAAGGAAAAAAAAAAAAAAAAAAACTAAAGGGCATGCCCTTCTTTCTAAATAAACATATATAAATATATAAAAGAATGGAAGATGATCATCTTGGTTTCTTCTAATTTGCAGTGAAACTGGAATTATTGGTGATTTTATTGTTGCTGTTGCTAGTAGTAGTGGCATTGTTGGCACTGCTGTTAGTGACAGACGTGAGGTTGGCAGTGGCAGCATTGTCATTACGGACGGCGGCGTTGTTGGGTTGAGAACTCCCAATAATAGAAGTGATAGCTGCGGCTAACGCAGCGGTGAAGTTAGGATCCGCCGCAATGGCAGCAGTGGCAGCGTTTACAGTTTCAGCAAGTGAAATTTGCAGTTGCTGATGACCCACATCTCCAGACATTTGCAGACCGGAGAACTTGGATTGGGTGTGAAGTGCTTGACCAAAAATTTGTGGCAGTAATGCAGCTGCAGGGGAATTGGCAAGATTTTCGGGTGGATTGGGAAATGGGACCTGGAACTGGCCTGGGGTAAGCCTGGGGAACTGTAAAGGGTTTGGGGTCTGGGTTAGGTCCAAGGTAACAGTGGGGAATGGGGCTGAAGCTGATATAGTAGCCATGCTAGAGGAACATGGCAGGATAGTTCTTGTAAGAAAATTGGAGTTCATTAGTCCATCGGCACTCGACATCGAACCCGATAGCAGCATTCGTGCCGCGGATGAAGTCGTGGAAGCCATCGCCATTGCAGCTGGAGGCAAAGGGTGGTTGTGATTTCCTTCATATGTTGTAATAAGGATTGTTCTATCTTCTGCGCATCTTTGAACCTGTCCACAATATTCAACATTCATTCATTAATTATATATTATTCCCCATCGCCATCATTGTTCTTCAAAACTATACCTGTTTTCTAACGGGACAACCAGCGGCCATGGTACAGCGGTAATATGCGCGAGGACATGGATTTCCTTTGGCCATTTTCTGTCCATACTTTCTCCACTGACATCCATCCGTGATCTTTATAGATTTCAATAAATACATAAAAATCCAATCTCTAACATACATATATATAAAACCAAAATCATGAATTTGGAGCCACATACGTACCATGGTTGCCTCCGATCTAGCTCGAACTGAAACTCTTGCTTTTCTCATGGTAGCCTCAGTTTGATCAACGTTTTTGGAAGAATTAAACCTGGGGACCTTATTAGCAACCCAACCTTGGCCTTGGGACCCTTGATCCGGGCTATCTTCGCTACTGTCACGCTTTCTCAGTCCAAATCCATTGGAGGCTATCTCCGATCCCGAATGGTCCGACGAAGACAACGAAGGTTCGTCGATTTCGACAGCGGGTAGACGAAGGTCCATAAACTGTCTTGGGCTTGGCACCATCAATCCTCCACTTGATTTCTTAATTTGTTTCATTTGATCTTGTTCTTCGGCTTTTGCATCGGGTGGTTGTTGCATGAGGGTGACCAGATGCATCTGCACCGTGTTGTAATTGCTTGTTACCTGGCTCAACATCTCGCGTAACCTTTGGTTCTCGGTGTTCATTCGTTCTACTTCAGCTTGTAAAACAGCTACCTAAACAAAACCCCCAATGTTTCTTTTAACACAACAAAATTTCCCTATCCTTAAAATAAATCATCACTTGACTCACCTCGTCTTTAGCTCGTTTATCCTCCGTGTTACAATGTATACCATCATTGGATATATCGCTACTAGTAGTCGTAGTTAACAGATTTAAACCAGTCTGAAAATCAAGAACCAATGTATTTGTAATTCATCATTTCATCAATAAAAACAAAGCTGCAGCGCTAGCAACAAAGAAATGGAATGGAAGGGTTGACTGACGTTGACGTTAAGCTGAAGCTTAGTCCAATCGGCAGAGTCTTTGATGTCGGAATCGGAGGTGTGGATGAGATTACCATCATCGTCGTCGTTGTCGTCCTCCTCCTCCACCTCCTCATCATCGATATCATCAACAAGCTTATTACTCCTTTGAGCGAAAAAATCCATTTCACCGACGACCTTCAGTTTATCATCATCATTATCGACAACAACATCATCATCAGATGGTAAAAAGGAAGGGTCTTGATCATGGCAACAGTTGAAGTTAACAGGGAACTGAATGGTAGGCGGAGTTGTAGCATCCATGGCATTAACAAGAAAAAGGGCGCAGTTGTGGTGGGGTTTAGTAGTGAGTTGAGACTGAGTCAGGAAAGCAATGGGGACAGTTGGGTCGTGAAGGAGGGGATCTAAATCAATAGAGAATCCACTGGGGTTTGGCCATAAATCAAGAGAGAGAGAAGTCTTTGAGCGGTGCAACGGACCCGGCAATAGAAAAGGAAGTTCCACACTTAACAAGACGACCAAATACTAGTATTATGCCACCAAAGCACCACTACTGTAACAATGCCTAACTACATCTAGTTTATATCGTTATATTATTTATCACTTCCAAGATATTTGGAAGTATTGCTTTTTTATTTTTTATTTTTTATTTTTTTAATTAATATAATTGTTTTTTTTTTCAAAATTATTATACCTATTAATAACCTTTTTACTATTAAAATTATATTAAATTATATTTACGAAATCATGTCACCCCATTAAAAAAAATACTATTCTAGTTTAGGCTATTCGTAAATTTGAAATTTAGTCTCTATATTTTTATTTTTATGAATTTAGTCTCTACTTTTTATATTTCAAAATCTAGGTCTATTTGTACTAATTTCATGACCAGCTTTGTACTTAAGATTAGATGATAGATTGTATTTTTCTTTCATGTTCATTTCATGGTGCATTTTTAGGGTTCGAGATTGTTCCTCCCAACAATATCAAACTTAAAGATTTGAGTTTTATAATTCTTTTTTGTGAAAAATAGAACATCGATAATGTCAATGTATTGCAAAGAAAAAGAAAGAAAGAATAAAGAACACACAGATTTTTACGTGAAAACCCTTTCGGAAAAAAACCACAGGCAGAAGAGAAGATAATTCACTATGTCGAATTCGAATGTGTAAAACCATATTCTAATCAAAATAAAATAGAAGTAATACAATAAGGTTAAAACACCTTATTCATATCAACATTAAACAGAGGAAGTATATTTCTATTCGAACTTCTCTTGCACACTTGTATTTTACTACTTGTATTTTATTTTGTCATGAATTTGGGTCACATCTCTAACATCTCTAGAGTTGCAACAGCCCGAATTTAGCCCTAATCGGAACGGTAGTTTCGAGACCACGAATCTGAATCGGAATAATAATTTTATATTATTTTAAATGCTTATTATATGTGAATTAGTGTGTGAGAAATTTTCTTATTAAAATTTGATCATTTTAGTGCTTAATTGTGAAAAAGGGGTTTAATTGCATAAAATGAAAGTTTGGTGGTTGAATGTGTAAGTATTTAATTGAAGGTGGCTTCTTTATTTGAGGTATTAAAATTGCAAATTAGCCAAAATTTTGGCTTAGTGCCGTCCATCATTATGCATGTAATAGTGTTGATATTTTATATTATATTTTATCTTATTTTTATGATATAATAAATGAATTAACATATTATAATAAAAAAATAAAAGAGAAAAAGCATTGCATGTTCTTCATTCATCCATTCTTGACCGAAACTAGAGAAAATAAAAAGGAGAAAAACCTTCAAAGGGTCCGGCTTCATTTAGGCTTAATTAAGGTATGAATTAGTCTTAGTTTTTGATAATTTTAATGCTTTTGGGATAGTTGCTATGAGATTTAGCTAGCCCATCCTTAAATTTTTGATTCGGTAGTGTATTTCGTGTATTGCCGTTGATGGAAGTTCAATGTTTATGTTGTTTAATAATGAAATGTAAATAGTATGTGATAGATTAACAAGTGTTATTCTTGAATCTTTGATGAAGTTAGGTGATTGGATTAATTTGTCAAAAAAAGGAAATTTTAGAGGATGAAATGTCAAAGAAATGAAATGTATAGGCTTGTAATGGGAGAAGGAAAATTCGGCCCTTAAGGAATATGTCCAAATTTTGTGCATTTTTGTGTTTTGTGCAATAGGGACTAAATTGTAAAAGTTGCAAATGTAAGGGGTAAAATGGTAATTTGCATAATTGTGTGTTTTTGGATTAAATTGAATGAAAATAAATTTGAATGAGCTCAATTGGAAATTATTTAGATCAAGAACAAAAGGAAACGGGATTGGATCGGGGAAAGGCAAAGTTGAACGAATAGCCGGGAAACCTTAATCTGATAATTTTCGAGGTAAGATTTAAGCAATTGGATTGGATTGAATTTTATTTTATATTATGCGAATATGTTAAATGATTTTAAGCATATTAATTATCATGAGGCCGAATGTATTGATGGAATTAGTATGTAATGGCCGAAAGTATGACTTGGTAAATGTATAAGTATATTTGATTTCATTGAGTGGTTTTAATATGTATTCATGCAATATAAGATGGTTGTGTGTAAAGATGATATGAGAGATGATTGTTTAAAGATGGAGGATATATGTTATATGTATAATAAGTGTGCCGAATGTGATGGTATGTATTTGAATAAATGAGTTATTTGTAAACCTTTAGTTATATGTATAAATATTAGAACATATGTATAATTTGTAAAGAGGAGAAATTGGATTGATGGCACTATGTGTGCGAGCTTGTAACCGAGCACTGTGTGTGCGAGATTGGTTGTTTTGGCACTATGTGTGCGAGTTGATATACCGAGCATTGTGTGTGCAAAATCGGTCGTATGGTGCTATGTGTGCAGAAAATAAGTAATGACACTAAGTGTGCGATACATTACTATTAAATGGCACTATGTGTGCTCTTCCTCAAGTAACGGCACTAAGTGTGCAATACGTTACACGAATTGCACTGTGTGTGCGGATTTACGGAGCTTGCAATGACAAAAACCAATGAATGGAGATATCCGAGAAATGGTAAATAGGTAAATGGGACATGAAAATTGAGTAGCTTAATACCAAGAGGTAAGTTGTTCTTGCACATGAAATTATAGTATTGAGAGGTTAGCATTAATCTTTGAGCTTGTTCGTATGGATAAATGGTATGTTTGTATTCAGTTTTTGTGACTTATTGAATTTGGTAATTGATGATTTGTAATATGATATATGTAATGCATTGATATGTTTGTTGATGTTCAAGTTAGATTGATTTAAATTGTATAATAATTAATTGTAGTTTTTACTAATGCTTAAATCTTACTAAGCTATGATAGCTTATTGTATATGTTTACTTGATTATCTTATAGATTTTGAAAGCTAGCTCGCGCTCAGGAATCTCCGTCAAAGTCAATCGCACTATCACCAAACTTTGGTACCTTTAAAGTTTAGATTTTGAACTTAAGGCATGTATAGGCTAGCTTAATACTTAGATGATGTTTTGTTGTTGTAAATAGAAGCCATGCGAAAATGGCTTGTTTTCAAGTCAATGCGTAAATGCTTAAATGATATTTGAACATGATATAAGTATATGGTAACTTAATACTTAGTTGATAGATATGTTCTGGTTGTGGATTGTTGGTGAGGTTAATTATAATGATTATTCAATTATGCATCAACCTAAATTATAACTATAGATAATGGATTTTATTTAATGTGTGGTTCGGCTATGGTGATTTAATCATGTTGTTAAATTTTACTAATGGATTTGGTTGAATTAGTTTGTAACGGTTATGCTTTGCAATGGATATTTTTCCATTTTGAAATAGTATATTTGCATTGGAGTGATAGACTAAAATTGATGAATAATGAAAATAGGTACATTTGATTAAAGTATTAGGTTCATATCAATAATATTAAATTTTGTTAGGTGTTTGTAATTTATATGCGTATTGGATATACTTTTCTTTTAGTATCACTTGTGCATAAAATGGTTCAAATTAATGTGGTCAAATGTGTGTGCATATATATATATATATAGATATAGATAGTGTCAAAGAAAAAGTTTATGTGGTCTTGAGATGATGCTTGTATAAGTATGTATATGCATGTATGGTCAATGTGCCGTGTGGACTATCTATCTATTATAGGTTTGGTACTGAAGGTTGGCATATACGGCATGATTATAAATGTATATGCGATTGAGGTTATGTAAAAGTAATTTTGGTTATGATTGTTATATTTGGTGAAGATTGGTTCATATTTTCATATATAAATGAATTGATGTATATATTTTGTTTAGTTGTTTTTATTTGGTCTATTTTGAACTCGGTCGAACAAGGCTCTTGTAAACACATATTTGTATGTTTAGTTTTGGTAATTATGTACATGTGCATATTTGGTTAATGTGGCTTAAATGACCAAATGAATAGTATTCTTTGTTATTTGTTGTAATTTGTTTATATGATCGAATTTAGCCAATGGGTTTATGATATGTATGGAATTGTTTAAGCATACTAAGAAAATGAAATTACTCTTAACGTATTCGGAAATGATCATATGAACTATATATTTATATGTGTGACCTATGTTGTGTTTAGTAATACCTTACAACCCTAATTCGGCGACGGACACGGGTTTAGGGTGTTACATTTGATTGGTATCAAAGCTACGGTTTAGTCGGTTCTCGAACTAACGTAGCACGTATGAGTCTAGCTATACATGCCATATATTATAATGTGATAGTGTGGTGACTTCTGACAGTGAAATTTGTTTAATTCTTTCATATAGTAATGGATCCTGATCCCGAGCGAGCGATAGCAGATGATGTCTAGAGCGTGGCACCTGTTCCCGTGCAAGGGACCGCACCGGAGGAATTTCGACTAGCTGCAAGTAATCCTGAAGTATTCGTTCTGTTCATTCGACAACATACATCGAACCTTCTCCATGATCATTCTGTTCATTTGTTCTGCAACACAGTTTTGCTATGGAGTATGACGAATTGTCAAGTATCTCACGATCCATCCTGACTTGCATAGTTCATTAAACTTATCAGAACAGAACTCTAAGCTATTGTCTGTGCGGAAGTGTTTTATTTGTTTTCCCGTCTATTTTTAAATCATACTTTTGCAAGACTTAAATGCAGAAAACACGTCGCTTTTCTGCTTAAAAAAACGCCCAAACTTTTCTAGAAAAATTATCAATAAGTGTTAGCATATAATTAGCTCCACCTCTCGAAGGCACTCTGGATGGCCCCCACAGATCAGAATGAATATACTCCAATGTTACCTTCGTGTTATGGATTTCTCTGGTGAATCGAACTCTCTTTTGCTTCCCAAAAATGCAGTGCTCACAAAATTTCAGTTTGCAAATTCCTTGCCCATCAAGAAGTCCTCTTTTGCTCATTATTGCCATGCCATTCTCAATCATATGCCCTAGGAGCATATGCCAAAGTCTAGTAATATAATCATTTGACAAGGAAGAGGAAGCGACAGTGGCATCACCAGTAACTGTAGAACCTTGCAAAATATATAACCTGACAGTCTTTCTCTGCCCTTTTATTACAACGAGGGAACCTCTAAAAATCTTTAAAACCCTACTTTCAGTTGTGTATTTGTACCCTTTTGAATCAAAAGTATTTAACGAAATCAAATTTCTCTTCAATTCTGGAATATGTTACATGTCACTAATTTTTGAGTTAGAAGTGCTTTTGAAAAGTGCTTTTCAACCCAAAAGTAAAAGCATTTTTTTAGCTTTTGCTTTTGGCAAAAGTGCTTTTAGGATTAAATGATAATTTTAACCCTTATAATGTATTTTATATAATATTTATATGGTGTATGTAATTATTTTCTTATTAAAATTTATTTTATATAATATTATATATTTAAATTTTTATTGGTCATATTTTATTATTTAAAATATAATTTATATGTTCGAGTTAAATTTTAAGAATAATTAATATTAATTGCTTAAAAATATTTAAAATTTATATTCCATATATTAAAATATTAAAAACAAATTATAATAAATTATTTTTTTATATTCTTACTAAGATATGATAATATTAACTAATTTGATCATTATTTAAATGTATATTTATTACTTTATAACACAATGTCTAAAATGGACATTTTATTTATCAAAAGTACTTTTTGACAGTAATACTAAACACTTAAATCTTAAACCAAACTTTTCAAAAGTACTTCTAAAAATCACTTTTCCACAGCACTTTTCAAAAGCAATGCTAAACTAGCCTCAAGTGTTCTGACAACTCCGTCAAACATATTAATTTTAATCATTCCAACACCTGCGATTTTACACCAAGCATTATTTCCCATCAAAGCATCACCTTCAGACACTCTTTCGTAAGTTGTAAACCAATCTCGATTGAGACTCATGTGGAAGATACAGCCCGAATCAAGGATCCACTCCTCCCTCACTTTAGAATTGTTGACAGAAGTGACTAAAAGTTCACCATCACTGTAGTCTTCTACAACATCAGCTTCACTGAATTTTTCTGATTGTTTGCTCTTTTGATTCATAGCCTCCTTTTTTATCTTGTTCTGCAGCTTAAAACACTCAAATTTAATGTGCTCTTTCTTCTTACAGAAGTTACAAGTTTTACCTATGTTTGAAGACTTCAATCTTCCCTTAGATTTACAGCGAGGATTCTTTTCCAGTGTCCCTTCACGATCATCATCAACATTCTGATCTTGTCTGTCATGAACACTGAGACCCTCTCCCTGAGATTCGGGTTTAACCACAAGATGCTTCATCTTATCATACGAGGTCAAAAAATCATAAACCTTATCAACTTGAGAGACTTGCGGCTATACAAAATCGTGTCTCTAAAGGTTGAATAAGACGGGGGCAACAAACAAAGTAGAATCAACCCTAGATCTTTTTTATCATACTAAACCTTCATGGCCTCAAGGTCCGAGAGAATTTCTTTAAACATTGTTAAGTGTTCCAGCACAGACGCACTTTAATGCCCTAAAATTTTAATTTTTGATTTCGTGTGTGTGTGACACACAATGTCTATCTGCTTCAGTGGTTATTTGTTCTGGGTGTGTGTGTGTGTGAGTTCCCAAGTTCAAGCCTTATTTGGGCAAATTTTGGTATTTTTTATAAATGAAGCCTTAACCTTGTGTAAAGGGCTTAAGTTTAATTGTTTGTAAGTTTATATCAGAATGGGCCTGCTGGTCTGGTGGTTAAGTAGAGTGTTGGAGGTCCTGTGTTCAATTCTCTGTGATGGCATGGAGACAATATTTTTGCTTTAATTTCGGCTAAGAGTTATGTTGGGGCAAAATTCTGAGTACTTGTGTTTTAGTGGGTTAATAGGAATTGATTTTAGAAGATAATTGGGGAGAGGTTATCAGAAAATAATCTGATTACCTTTTTGTTGAAAAAAAAAAGAGAAGAAGAAGAAGAAGAAGTAGAGTTTTGGTTTTCTCTTTAATTCCCTAAATTTTTTCTGACGTTTTCTTCTTCTTTTTTTTTTCCCTCCTCTGCCGATGAGAGTTGTAACTCCTTGACTTTTAAGTTTATGTTTGTATGTTTATATAAAAGATTGAGTAATTGGTCTAGTGGTAAAAAAGTTACTGAAATTGTCCTTGAGACCTAAGTTTGATTCCTTCATCGCATCTTTATTTTTTTTTCCAGCTTATTTTTGCTTCCTAAAACCTAGTTTCCGTTCAAGCCTCTTTAACCTAGTATATTTGCTAAGTTTTATTATGTTTCAATATTCTTTTATTCATTTTCACTCTTTCATTGTCGTCTCTTACTTTTCCACTCACCTTTTCTCTCTCCATTTTTTTCATTCTTTCACCATTGTTGCCGCCACTCACTACATCTCTCTGCTCACTCTTTTTGCTTCTTTGTTGTGCCACTCATTGCTCTTCCATTTTTACCATTGATCGCTGAAATCAGAGCTTTAAATTTTATAAAAGAATGATCGAACCTGGAAACTAAATCTGACAACGATTAAAGGCAAGTGCACCTATCAAACAATAGTATAGCTTAGGCAAGACCAGATTGTCGAACCCAAAGGAACTAAAAGTACTAATACTAACTTTCTTTTTATTATTTAGCCTTAAAATTAAAGTGAAGTTTGTTTTAATCTAAATTAACGACGACTATGCTAAGGACAAAGAAAAGAAGAACGAATTGGGAAATAACTTGAAGAAAAACTCAATTGAACACGACGATACCCTCAGGAAGAATCCATCTAGACTTCACTTGTTATCTAACCCTGAATCATATGATTTATTTACTTAGCTTGATCCGTAGGACTCCCTAACGTATATTAAACCCTTTCTCGAGGCGAATAACGTCTAACCCTAGGTTAATTAGTGGAACTCTCGTTCTCTTATAATAACCCCCTAGAATAGCAGTAAATCGATCTATGGATTCCCATATTAGGTTTCACCCTAAACCGGCAAAATCTCGTAACCCTATCTTTAGGCGTTCGATCAACTCCGCTTAATTACGCTAGATCTACTCTTAAGCAGAGTCTATTCCTCCTCCACATAAGCACATCAGATTTTGATTAAGCATGCATAATTAAGAACAAACTAAGTATTTATGATATAATTCAAAAACTCAAATAACAAGATTCATCTAGGTTTCATCCCTTTTAGGTATCTGAGGGGTTTAGTTCATAATGAATAAATAAAACATCTCAAGAGAAAAGATAAAACAAAACATAAGAAATCCCTAAAACTCCCTGAAGGAATTGAAGGAGAATTCCGCTGTCTTGAGTATAATTCCAGCTTCTTGGGATGGGTCAACTGTCTAACTTCGAGTGATTCCCACAATTTTGACCTTTTCGACTTGGCTCATTGGCCTAGCTCGACGCCCCTTCAAAGGTGGCACTTAGGGGATATATATATATATAGGCTCTTTGGAATTCGATTCGTTCTCCCTAAGTATCCTTTTCCGACTGAAATTGCTCATTCCAGCGACAGAGGCACGGCCATGGCACACGCCCGTGTGGCTCGACTTCAAGCCATGTTTAGATTTCTACTTTGAGGCACGGCCATGTAAGTCGGGGTTGAGGTCGTGCTCTAGGTAATCGGCGAGGCATAGCCGTGTGGGTTTGGGCCAGGCCATCTCGATTTTGTGATATGGCCCATTTACTTTGTTTTGGGCTCGTTTTACGTTCTTTTCATCCTCGGGTGCTTTCCTGGGTAAAAGACATGAAAAGAAAGGATTAAAAGCACCTTTTTACATAAATCAAGGGATAAATCATCCAAAAGCATACTAAACGTGGGATTAAACTATGTTATAATTACGGTTTATCAAATACCCTCATACTTAAGCTTTTGCTTATCCTCAAGCAAAATTCTCAATTTACAATTAAAACGAACTTCCATGATTCATAATTTCTATCAACAATGCCTTATCCTAATTCATAGATAATTTATACATGGATAATTCAATTCAAAGAGTTCTAAAGATTCAAATAAGATAAGTCATCCATTTGTAGCACGAAAATAGAGATGTTTCCCTTCATCTAAATAATTACCTTTAATTCAAAATCTACAAGGATTGACATCCTTACAAAAGATTCACTCAAATCACTCAAAAAGTGTTTAAGGGTCAAAATTAAGCACTCATAAGTCGAACCTGAAAAGTTAATCCCATAGGCTTGCCTGAAAATCAAATCTCCACCACTGTAAAATGATATGATAAACAGATCAAAAGGTCTTTGTTAGGGTTGTAATGGGACTAGGGTTAAAGGTGTGGATAAAGGCTGAAATTAAAAGGTTAGAATCGAGATTGAATTGATAAGTTACCTTCCAAAGAATTTCTGAGATAATAATTACATCAACTGAAAATAATAATAAACCTACTAATACGAGCTTTTTGTTTTGATAATTAGACTTTAACTTGTATAAGCTCACTCTTCATAATACTAATACTGACTATACTTTGATTTTTTTTTAATTCAGACTAAATAAAGACAATTTCAACTTATAATAAAAACTTAATCAAATCATATCTCGATTAAAGGGTAGTCAAAAGGAAGGGTGATAACAAATACAAAAGGTTTTGGTTTGTTAGTGGGTGAGTCAATGGAAAGGGTTGTTAGGATCAATGGGGTTTACTAGGGGTTAATTATAAGGGTGGGCTTTTTAGTGGTGTAAGTGGGTTAAAACCTAGGTGCCTTTATCATCTCGGTATATCAAATCATAACTGTGGTCTTGACATGTATAATCAAGGCAAGTTCTAGAATAACAGTTCATGGTTGACACACTCATAAAAAAAAATGAGCACGAAAAAGAGTTATGCTCTATAAGGTTCAAAATCTCACAAAATTATGGGTGTTTTGATATAAACCTTATAAATTTCAAACTTCAAATTAACATTCAAACTTAGGTCAACAACCTAAAAATTAGACTTATCATGCTTGATTCCCTCGTATTCTTCAAATTTAATCATCAATGCACAATTAACTATGACTTATTCAAAAACATGTCAATAAAAATCATGAATTAATAGAAATTTCATCCTAATTAGTAATATGAGGAAATTACTTAAAAACAAGACTAAATCAGGGATTTAAGAATCATGCAAAAAGTTAGGCATTTTTATCCTCACGGTTTGAGAATAATGCAGAAAGTTAGGCATTTTCTTAAAATAATTATTCACCCCCTATACTTAAGATGTACATTTTCCTCAATGTACAAAGATAGATATTAACATTTAAGGGATAAATCAAAAGAGAAAGGGGAAGAATTACTCCCTGAGTTTTGGATGTTTTCCTAGAGGGGTGTCTTTGGTGGTGGTGATGGTCGGTCTGGATGACGAACCTGCGCTAGATGAAGAAATTGGGTAGCGCTCTGAGAAGTAGCCAGGAATTATTAAGACCTACTTAAAATAAACTAAATATATAATTAAAGAGAAGAAAGATGAAGAAAGAGGAAACAAAAATGTAAATGAAATGAAAATAAAAAATAAATGGACCGAAGAGTCCTTATTGTTGGATGGTTCGCGAGGTGGGTGTGACTTCTAAGGCTGGGGAGGTGCTGGCGGTGGCGGAAGTGGCATGGTTATCGTGGTGGTCGGCGTGATTCCCAAGCAGCCTGGCGAACCTGGCACTAAGAAACTAAATTAAGTTAAACTAAATTAAACATAAGATGTAACATCCCAAAAACGGGGCTATTTGGAATTTCATTATTTCTATTATGTAAGAACTATTGTGGTATTATTTATGAAATAAATAAGCTTAATTTAAGGCTTTGAGTGTGCTCGGTTTGATGGAAAAATTCAGTTTTTAACTTAAAAGGTAGGGAGCCTTAGCAGAAGGGTGTTAAAAGAATAAGTGGGGATAATTTGACACTAAATAGGCCTTGGAAAAGTGGCAAAAGGGAGGCCACTTAAGTGCTTGGAGTTGACGCCACAGTGCACAAGGGAGAGCTTGTGTTCGAGTCACATAAATCCTTTTTTTGGCTCCTTATTTGGACGGCACAAGGGGAGAGAATTTCTCTCCTTAAATTCTTTTATTTTGGATAAAAAGGAGGTTTTTGTTAATTATTATTTAGGGATAATTTGAGCACTTTAAATTGGTTTTAATTTGCTTAAAATTGGTGATAATAAGGGATTTTGTTATAATGATAATAAGAGGATAAAGAAGATATTAGTTGGATTATTATTGGATTAAGAGGGGATTAATTCAATTAAGTTTGAATTAAAGTGAATGGGTGGCTTGGAGCAAAATAAGGTAATGGCCGAATTTTAAACTCCTTGGTGGAGTAGTGTGGACGGCAATGCTACTAGAAGGGGTGCCGAATGTGTATAAAAGGAGCAACCTAGCACCATTCTCTTCTTTTTCTTCATTTTGCTACTTGCCGAAATCTCTTAAGCCCTCTTCATTCTTCTTTTATTTTTCTTCCAGCCTCCCAAACCCCTTTAGCCGAAACTTCTATTCCCTCTCATCTCCATTATTTTCCTTCCTTCAATAAGCCGAATACACCCCCCTTGAAGTGCCGAATCTCACACTCCTCCTTGGCAGCGTGGCTAGCCGAATACTAAAGGAAGTATAAGACCCTACGAAAGTTAGCTTTCAATCGGTTTGAGGTAGGTACGAAGGGACATAGCCGAATGGTTTTTGTTATTCTCTTTTATGATTCTGTCGATTTAAGCATGGGGAAAAAGCAGAGTCAAAGCATGCATCGATATTTGGCTATCTTTTGTCTAAACCGAAATGTTGTAGGGACTCTGAGATATTTGGAATCAGGCGATCTAGGCTCCATCTTCTACCAACCAAATTTAGTAAGTGTAGGTAAGGCTTATATTAGTATTTAAAAGCCGAAGGCTATGGTTATTAGTGCTATTAATTGACTAAGTGAAGTTTGTAAACCAGATTCGCAAATCGGACTTTGAGGCTAGTACTCGAAAGCGATTTGGGTAAGGATCGGGTACAAAGTATGACCCCTTTAAATTATTTGGTTTGGCGAATGGCCCATATCACTAACCTTGATAGTTGGCGAATATAGGGGCAAGGACTTAGAGAGTGTGGCGATTGATTAACCGAGATTTAAGACTATCGTGGTAACGGTGTGTACATACACACCATTTAACTTATTAAATTATGTTAAGTAATGTGATTGCTAACGTGATGTATGTAGCAACGGCTTGAATACCATAACGGTATACGGGGTAACAGTGCGTACTGTGCATATGATTTGCTATTTTATGCTTTTGGGAAGCATGTTGTGATAATACATATGATAAATCTATATGTGACTATTGACCATGTGGGTTGATTGAGTGGAGGGGGCGGTGTATTCGTGTCGAAGCGGGCACCGATGTTTTGGTAACACACATCGTGACTACGGTCACCGAGAGGTTTGGCACCTCCAGAGGTTTGGTACCTCATAGCGACTTGTCCTCGTGGTTAATACCACCGTGGGTTGGCCCCACTTGAGATATGGGATAAATGCGCGGTGATTTGGTATCACACGATGGGTTGGCCCCATCACCCGATTTGTGTCTCACGGACACCGGTGCTTTGGTAGCACATCGTGACTATATGTCACCGGTGGTTTGGCACCACCGGTGGTTTGGTACCACAGCAGGGGGTAGACGAGTGGCGTATGGTTGGCTAGGTTGGGACACATGATGACTTGCATAATTAATTTGTTATATGTTGTGTATGAATATGTTTAAACTGGGGAAGGGTTACATATCGAGTCTTGGTGACTCACCTTCTCCTTACATTTTTAGTGTAACGAGTAGATAGCGGATGTGGAGCGGGTTGACTCGAGGTGGCCATGCGATGGATTTAAATTTTAATGGACTTTGAACTTCAATTCATTCATTATTGGATTGTGGATTTTAATTTTATTTTTGGACGTAATAAGGCCTCCTAGTATTTTTTTTTTCTTTATGCTTGAATAAATAATTGCTTCAACTATCTCTTTATAAAATGAGTTATAAAGGTTTTATAAGCTAAATTTGTGAACGTTTTTATCAAGCCATCGGGCACACTTATAATTTTATATTAACTCGACTTAACCTAATTTTCAAATTAAAAATCTAAGTACGGTTTGGCAAGCCCACTAAAATGAAGACTTTTTAAAACTTAAGTTGGTTTTCAAAAAGGCTTTTCAAGAATATTTTTCCTGTAACGAACCAGATTCGGCCATAGTGTTTGGGCCGGGTTTGGGTTGTTACAAAATTGGTATCAGAGCCCAGTTCAAAGCTCTAATTTGTGGGGCCCAAGGCCCAAAAATGCTTTGGTAGGCCTTATGAAATGATTTTGGATTTTGAACAAAGATGGCCCGAGTCTCCGAGACCGATCCGCCGGTAAGTACTTACAACATTCTTTGTGAATTATGTTACTGTAGAAGGGTAGGAAGTATGGGCGTAGATAGACTTATAGGACTTGAACCCTATGATTAGATTACTCAAACATATGAAACCAACATAAGACATTAAAGAACTAAACCAATCTATGACTTAGCGGTGAGCTAGGGTGTGGTAACCCCATGACGCATGTCGAGGATTGGATCCGAAGAGAGCACGGTATTTAAGCGATCCGTGTGACTCACCTCCTCTTCGCGGGTATCCTACACGGTGCGTAGCTTCGGTTCACCCTAACTCAGAAGGCTCAGTGGTGTGGCAACCTCTGTGCGCATGTCTAGAAAGGTTCGGTGAGAGCTTGGTATTTAAGCGGTCCGCGTGACCCACCTCCTCTTCATTCGAATCTCTGCACAGTGCGTAGCTTTGGTTCACCACGACCAAGAGGGCTCGGTCATAGGCTAAACACAATGATTAAAACCCGAAAGGGAACTAGCCATGTTTTTCGAAAAAAAAATGAAACAACAACAACCCTAACGTTTTCAAAATTTTTACAATGACTCTTTTAAATCTGGAAAACATCATTTTTACAACGTTTTCTTCGAAAAACTCAAATTTGTGGAAAATTACAAAAATACCCTTAGGGGTAAAATTACTAAAACGCCCCTGACTCATAAAATATCAGTTCAATGGTTTTGCTCAAAAATTTCAACTACTTTACAAATATCCAATAACTTAGCTTTGAAAAATCAACACTGAAATATTTTGGTTTTAGAAAATTACGAAAACGCCCTCAATTTGTGAAAATTACCGAAATGACCCTGATCTTTTGAAAACTTTACCAACATCACCATTTGGAAAGGAAAAATTTCAAAAAGGACCTCAAAGTTTTACAAACTGTTGGAAATACCCTCGATTTATCAAAATTACAAAATTTCCTGAATGACAAAATTACCAAAATACCCCTGGTTTCAAAACGATGCTATAACTCTAAATTTTACAAATTTTTCAGAAAAACCCTCCAGTTTTGGGAATTTCAAAATGACCTACTTTACTAAAGTTTTAAAATTTCTTTTCTGAAAAAATACCCTGTAGGGAAAATGACGAAAATACCCTTGGGTTAGAAATGGGCGTAAATGTCAGAAGAGTGAATAGGTATGGAAAGTATTAAGGAATGGATGCATGAACTCTTTTGTGTGAACTAGGATAGAAAGATGAAACCTTGTTTGCTCGAAAGAATCCCTAATTAAATTGCATTCATAAAATTTCTTCGTGAATAAGAAAGTGAAACAAATGCTAACACATAAAATTCTCTTAATCGATTAAAAGCACGAGAGATAGAATGAGTTCTAGAGGACGTGGACGCCGTGGGACGCAGTAGGGGTAGGATGACGGTTAATGAGCCCGTCAGTCGGGTCAAGGTTCAAAAGCGAGGTACCACCGCCACCACCACCTCCTACTTTCTGTGGTCGGAGAGCGAGGACCGGGCCGATGGTGAGGCCGTGTCACAAGTCGCTTTTGGCGAGTTTTGGAGATGGTGGCCGGGTGGTGGGAATTTGGGAGTTCGAAAGTCCTGTTTCGAGCGGTCGGTCTAACGGGGCCGAGGTATTCCGTGGTGTCTCTCGTGAGTGGCACCAAAGGCCGCATGAGTATTGGCTGGAATCTACGGAAAGGGTCATGGATGATCTCGACCTGACTAAGGAGGAGAAGCTGAAAGGGGCGGTGTCGCTTCTAAAGGATGAAGCGTACCGGTATATGTGACAGTCCGGGATGGAGCCGCGGCTGATGATCTCACGTGGGACTACTTTAAAGCTGCCTTTCAGAAGAAGTATGTGGGCACTAGCTACACTGATGCTCAAAGGAAAGCCTTCCTGGGTCTAGTACAAGGAACTAAGTCAGTGGCCGAGTATGAGACGAAGTTTTTAAGGCTGAGTAGGTATGCCAGAGGAATCGTAGCCACAGAACATGAGCGCTGCGTCCGTTTTAAGGACGGACTCAGAGATGATCTGAGATTACTAATTGCCCCGCAGCAGGTTCGTGAGTTCTCGTCCCTAGTAGAGAAGGCCAAGGTGGCGTAGAGGGATTAAGGAGACCGTGAGACAAAACTATAGTAAGAATAACCAAAAGAGAGGTTTTGGCCGGCGGGATCGGGTGGTAATAGTGCAGAAAAGGGCTAGGCGAGTGGGCAGATCAGACCGGTAGGCCCACGACTACTAATCAGAGGCCGACTCAGTGTAACCACTATGGGAAAACCCATTGGGGAAGCTGTTGGACCGGTAGTAGAGGTTGTTTTGAATGTGGGTCTCTGGAGCATCGTGTCAGAGATTGCCCCCGAAAGCTAGCTAAGAATCAGCCAGAAGGGCAGAACCGTACTTAAGACAGAAATGTGAGACCACAGAGGGGTCGCGGGAATGGTCGAGGAGGAAATGGTCCGAATAGAGGTCGTGGAACTCAGGGCAGAGGATCGTGTAACACAGAGGCTAGGCAGCCTGGCTTAGTCTATGCAGCGAGGCGTCGCGAGGAGGGAGACGCACCGGACGTCATAACCGGTACGTTCCTAATATTTGGTTTACCTTATGTTGCATTAATTGATGTGGGTTCGACGCACTCGTACATTGCTAGTAGTGTGGTAGGAACTATAGACCTAGACTCTGAGACTACTCTTAGAAAGATGACGGTGCTAAGCCCCCTAGGACACTCTGTAGTCGTAGACAAACTTTATAGAGACGTACCCTAGAACTCCAAGGGTCGTATTTGTAGCCGATCTGGTGGAACTACCATTTGGAGAGTTCGATTTGATCCTTGGGATGGATTGGTGGTTAAGTATCAAAGTAATTTGGATTGCGCGACTAAGCGCATGGTTCTTAAGACGGCTAAGGGTGATGAAGTGGTTATGATAGGTGATAGGAGGAATTACCTATCCAATGTAGTGTCACCTTGAAAGGTGAAAGGATGGTAAGAGAAGGGTTGTGAGGCGACTTGGTTCGAATATGTGCTTTGGAAGCTAAGGAGTCGGTAGTTGGAAAGGTTCGAACGGTTGGGGAATTTGCTGATGTATTCCCAGAAGAACTTCCGGGTCTGCCTCCAGATCGGGAAGTTGAATTCGGTATAGACTTGCTACCCGGAACGGCACCTGTGTCTATAGCACCATACCAAATGGCACCAAAGGAATTGGTGGAGTGAAGGCTCAAATTCGAGAGAGCTCGTGGATAGAGGTTCATTCGACCAAGCATATCTCCAGTGGGGAGCGCTGTGTTGTTCGTCAAGAAGAAGGCGGTTCAATGCGGATGTGTATCGACTACCGCCAATTGAACAAGTTAACGATCAAGAACAAGTATCCGTTGCCTTGGATTGACGACTTGTTCGATCAACTAAAGGGTGCCTCGGTGTTCTCGAAGATAGACCTTAGGTCGGGTTACCATCAATTGAAGGTAAAGGAGGTTGATGTTCACAAGGCGGCATTCGAACTCGGTATGGACATTACGAGTTTACGGTAATGCCATTCGGGTTGACCAACGCGCATGCGGCATTTATGGACTTGATGAGAAGAGTATTTTCAAGAGATACCTAGACCAATTCGTCGTGGTATTCATTGGCGACATTTTGGTTTACTCTAGGACGGAGGAAGAGCATGACAAGCATTTGCGAAACAGTGTTGCAAGTACTAAGGAAAAGCAATTATATGCCAAATTCGGCAAGAAGTGCGAATTTTGGCTGAGGGAGGTGGCTTTCTTAGGAGATGTGGTATCGGCGGAAGGAATTAGAGTAGACCCTCGTAAGATTGAAGCGGTATTGGATTGGAAACCGCCTAGGTCAGTGGCGGAGATCCGAAGTTTCTGGGTCTAGCGGGGTACTATCGGAGATTTGTAGAAGGATTCTCTTTGATCGCAGCACCGTTGACGAAGCTACTGAGAAAAGGAGTCCCATTTGTATGGTCGGAGAAGCAACAGGAAAGCTTCGATAAGCTAAGGAAAATCTTGACGGAAGCTCCGGTTTTGGTGCAACCCGAGGCAGGGAAATTGTTTACTGTCTATTGTGATGCGTCCCATACTGGTTTGGGATGTGTCTTTGATCGACGCAGGGGGAAGGTAGCGACCTATGCATCACGGCAGTTAAGGCCACATGAACTGAACTATCCAACGCACGACTTAGAGCTAGCAGCAGTCGTCTTCGCTCTGAAAATATGGAGACACTACCTTTATGGGGAGAAGTCGATAGTTTATACGGATCACAAGAGTTTAAGGTATCTCTTGACTCAAAAGGACCTAAACTTGAGAGACGGCGTCGATGGATGGAACTTCGAAGGACTACGATTGTTCAATCGAGTATCATCGGGCAAGGCCAGCGTAGTAGCCCACGCGCGTTGAGCCGGAAGGTTGTGACGGATTTAAGAGCAATGTTTGCTCGGTTGAGTCTATATGATGATGGAAGTCTCTTGGCGAGAACTTGAGTTAAGCCAACATGGATCGAGGAGGTTAAGGAAAAAACGATCGGTGGATGAAGGGTTGAACGCTAAGAGAGCACAAGTTCGGGAGGGTGGTTTGGAAGGATATAACTGTCGAGTGATGGAGTATTATGCCTTCAAGAGGCGGCGTGTATGCCAAAGGATGTGGAGTTGAGGCGAAGATTCTCCATGATGCACATAGTAGCCCCTACGCTATGCATCGGGAGGAAGCAAGATGTATAGAGATCTTAGAAAGCGATTTTGGTGGCGGGTTAAAGCGTGAAGTAACAGAGTTTGTTGGTAAGTGTCCGACTTGTCAACAAGTTAAGGCCGAACACCGATTGCCGTCGGGGTTGCTTCGACCGGTGAAGATTCCCAATGGAAGTGGGAGCGGATCACTATGGATTTCGTTAGTGGGCTACCCTTTACGTCCAAAGAAGAAAGACGCAGATTTGGGTGATAGTGGACCGTTTAACTAAATCGGCTCACTTACATACCGGTGAGGAGGATTTCTCTCTCTTGAAGCTAGCTAAGCCGCATGCGTCTCGGAGATAGTAAGATTGCATGGTGTTCCAACATCAATCATCTCGGATAGGGATCCGAGTTCACGTCAAGGTTTTGGAAAGCCTTGCATCAAGCTATGGGCACGCTGGTTGGATTTTAGTACCGCTTTCCATCCACGATCACCGTGGACAATCGGAAAGGGTGATACAGATCTTGGAGGATATGTTAAGAGGTTGTGTCTTGGATTTTCGGGGTAGTTGGGAGGAATTTCTACCGCTAGCAGAATTCGCTTATAACAATAGTTATCAAGCGAGCATTCAGATGGCTCCGTATGAGGCACTGTATGGACGAAAATGTCGTACTCCGACATGTTGGACAGAATTAGGTGAACGACAGATTTTGGGTCCAGAGTTGGTGACAGAGACAGAGGATAAAGTTAAGGTGATTCGGTCTCGTCTTAAGGAAGCATCGGATAGGTAGAAATCCTATGCTGATTTAAAACGCAAGGAGATGGAGTATGCTGTGGGAGACAAGGTTTTTCTAAAAGTATCACCTTGGAAAAAGGTATTAAGATTTGGACGAAAAGGGAAGCTAAGCCCAAGGTTCATCGGACCCTATACGGTGATTAAGCGAGTAGGACCGGTAGCTTATCAACTTGAGTTACCAGCAGAACTGAATCAGATCCATAACGTCTTTCACGTATCAATGCTAAGACGGTATCGATCAGACCCATCGCACGTGGTGCCAGTGGCAGAGATCGAGGTGAATCCAGATTTATCTTTTGAAGAGGAACCAGTTCAGATCTTAGACCGAGATGTGAAGGTTCTACGAAAGAAGTCAGTACCCTTGGTGAAAGTGCTATGGCGGAACCATGGTACAGAGGAAGCTACGTGGGAACCCGAGGATGTGATGAGGCAGCAATACCCCCACCTCTTCTAACCAAGTAATTTCGGGGACGAAATTTATTTTAAGGGGGGTAGAACTGTAACATCCCAAAAACGGGGCTATTTGGAATTTCATTATTTCTATTATGTAAGAACTATTGTGGTATTATTTATGAAATAAATAAGCTTAATTTAAGGCTTTGAGTGTGCTCGGTTTGATGGAAAAATTCAGCTTTTTTTAACTTAAAAGGTAGGAGCCTTAGCAGAAGGGTGTTAAAAGAATAAGTGGGGATAATTTGACACTAAATAGGCCTTGGAAAAGTGGCAAAAGGGAGGCCACTTAAGTGCTTGGAGTTGACGCCACAATGCACAAGGGAGAGCTTGTGTTCGAGTCACATAAATCCTTTTTTGGCTCCTTATTTGACGGCACAAGGGAGAGAATTTCTCTCCTTAAATTCTTTTTATTTGGATAAAAAGGAGGTTTTTGTTAATTATTATTTAGGGATAATTTGAGCACTTTAAATTGGTTTTAATTTGCTTAAAATTGGTGATAATAAGGGATTTTATTATAATGATAATAAGAGGATAAAGAAGATATTAGTTGGATTATTATTGGATTAAGAGGATTAATTCAATTAAGTTTGAATTAAAGTGAATGGGTGGCTTGGAGCAAAATAAGGTAATGGCCGAATTTTAAACTCCTTGGTGGAGTAGTGTGGACGGCAATGCTACTAGAAGGGTGCCGAATGTGTATAAAAGGAGCAACCTAGCACCATTCTCTTCTTTTTCTTCATTTTGCTACTTTAGAAATCTCTTAAGCCCTCTTCATTCTTCTTTTTATTTTTCTTTTGACCTCCCAAACCCCTTTAGCCGAAACTTCTATTCCTCTCATCTCCATTATTTTCCTTCCTTCAATAAGCCGAATACACCCCCTTGAAGTGCCGAATCTCACACTCCTCCTGGCTTGGCGTGGTTAGCCGAATACTAAAGGAAGTATAAGACCCTACGAAAGTTAGCTTCCAATCGGTTTGAGGTAGGTACGAAGGGACATAGCCGAATGGTTTTTGTTATTCTCTTTTATGATTCTCATCGATTTAAGCATGGGAAAAAGCAGAGTCAAGCATGCATCGATATTTGGCTATCTTTTGTCTAAACCGAAATGTTGTAGGGACTCGAGATATTTGGAATCAAAGCGATCTAGGCTCCATCTTCTACCAACCAAATTTAGTAAGTGTAGGTAAGGCTTATATTAGTATTTAAAAGCCAGAAGGCTATGGTTATTAGTGCTATTAATTGACTAAGTGAAGTTTGTAAACCATTCGCAAATCGGGACGAGGCTAGTAGTACTCGAAGCGATTTGGGTAAGGATTCGGGTACAAAGTATGACCCTTTAAATTATTTGGTTTGGGCCGAATGGCCCATATCACTAACCTTGATAGTTGGCGAATATAGGGCAAGGACTTAGAGTGTGGCGATTGATTAACCGAGATTTAAGACTATCGTGGTAACAGTGTGTACATACACACCATTTAACTTATTAAATTATGTTAAGTAATGTGATTGCTAACGTGATGTATGTAGCAACGGCTTGAATACCATAACGGTATATGGGTAACCAGTGAGTACTGTGCATATGATTTGCTATTTTATGCTTTTGGGAAGCATGTTGTGATAATACATATGATAAATCTATATGTGACTATTGACCATGTGGGTTGATTGAGTGGTGGAGGCGGTGTATTCGTGCCGAGCGGGCACCGATGTTTTGGTAACACCACTGCTGTGACTACGGTCACCGTGAGGTTTGGCACCTCCGGAGGTTTGGTACCTCATAGCGACTTGTCCCCGTGGTTAATACCACCGTGGGTTGGCCCCACTTGAGATATGGGATCGCCGCGCGGTGATTTGGTATCACACGATGGGTTGGCCCCATCACCCGATTTGTGTCTACGGACACCAGTGGTTTGGTACCACAACGGGGTAGACAGTGGCGGTATGCTGGCTAGGTTGGGACACATGATGACTTGCATAATTAATTTGTTATATGTTGTGTATGAACATGTTTAAACCGGGGGAAGGGTTACATCATCGAGTCTTGGTGACTCACCTTCTCCTTACATTTTTGTGTAACGAGTAGATAGCGGATGTGGAGCGGGTTGACTCGAGGTGGCCATGCGATGGATTTAAATTTTAATGGACTTTGAACTTCAATTCATTCATTATTGGATTGTGGATTTTAATTTTATTTCGGATGTAATAAGGCCTCCTAGTATTTTTTTTTCTTTATGCTTGAATAAATAATTGCTTCAACTATCTCTTTATAAAATGAGTTATAAAGGTTTTATAAGCTAAATTTGTGAACGTTTTTATCAAGCCATCGGGCACACTTATAATTTTATATTAACTCGACTTAACCTAATTTTCAAATTAAAAATCTAAGTACGGTTTGGCAAGCCCACTAAAATGAAGACTTTTTAAAACTTAAGTTGGTTTTCAAAAAGGCTTTTCAAGAATATTTTTCCTGTAACGAACCAGATTCGGCCATAGTGTTTGGGCCGGGTTTGGGTTGTTACATAAGATTATTAAAGAAAAGGAGAATGAAAGGAAAGAGAAACGAAAAATAGAAACTAATTGGTCTCAAAGACCCTTGGCCTGTTGTTTGGATGAAGCGGCCGGCATGAACTTATGTGCAGGGTCTCTGTTAAAGAGACTATGTTGGGTTGCTTCCGCTTCTTTGGCATGGTTCTAGCGTGGCTTAAGAGTTTGTGTAACACCCTGGTTTAGGGGTTATGCGTTTGGAGCATAACTCGAGTGTTTAGCATGCTTCAGGGTGTGGTTGGATGAGTTTAAGGGGTTTGGAGAACCCTAGAAGGTAAGGGATGACTTAGGAAAATTTTTGGTTTTTAGGTGAAAAAGGGAAGTTTGGCTAGGGAGGCCTTAAGAATAATTTTCGGCATTTTTGGACACAAGAAAAGGCTTGGCAAAGTGGCTTCCATGCGCCACTTAGGGGGCTGATTATAACGCTAGTAGGGGCCTGGGTTCGAATCAAGGTGGCAGCAAGTGAAATTTTATTTTTGGGTGTTGGCATTAAAAGGAAGGGGCTGAGTTAAGGAGGGCTTTAAAGAAATTTCGGCCAAGGATCGGACATGAAAGGCAGGTGGGCGGAGTGGCTGAGGCGCTACTTTAAAGGGGCTTTGGTTAAGGTCTCGGGTTCGAAGGACGCAGGGAGTATTTTTTTTATTTGGGCTTTTTGCGTTAGAAGAAAAAGGGCCAAGATGTAGGTCTTATAAATAAAGGAAAGGGTTAACTGACATGGAAGTCAAATTGGGAGAGTTGGTCTGGGCGCTTAAGGGGAGAGGGCTGCGGCAGTTTGCTTCCACCAAGTCCTGTGTTCGAACCATGTATACAGCAGCAGGTTGTTTTATTTTTTTTATGCAAGCTGGCGTGAATTGGCCTGCACATGGGCATTTGGATGGGATAAGGATAAGCTTAGTTTTATTTGATTTAGAATTCGGCTGGATAAATGTTTCTTTTTTTTAATTATTTAATTAAGATAGATGATAAAGGTGGTTTTTTTTAATTGTTTTTGAATGGGTGATAAAGATATAAAATAGGAGGAAATTTTGGGATTTGATAAAGTGCATGGAAGTGGCCGGCCAAGGGACTCTCTTGGTGTTAGTTTCAATTTTGAAGTGTGCTTAGGGAAGGGTGCGAATTGAGTAGTATTTATAGGGGTGCTCATCTCTTGGCCATCCATTTTCTTATTTATTTTTTCTCTCCTTACAGAAAATTGTTTCACCCATTTTTTTTTATGCCGAATTATTTGTTCCTCCTCCTTAATCTCTTGCCGAATGTGAGTCAAAAGAAACACTCTCTTCTCCTTGTATTTCTTTGAAGCTAAAACCGAAAGTGGGCATAACCTTTTTGTGTATCTATTTTCCCTTTTCTTTCACACCTTTCTCTTTTACTTTACTTAAGCCGAAATCATCCCTAAAGCTTGCCATTGCCGAATACTCCAACTCCATCTAAGAGTCATAGCCGAACCTCCCCTCTCTTAGTAGTTTTCTTCTTGGCTGAATATTAAGTGTGGTGTGGATCACTTTGGGTTTCTTTTTCAATTGTTGGAGAAGGTAAGTAGGCAAAGCCAAATGTCTTATGTTCTCTGTCGACTTTTATAAAGGTAAGAGCCGATTTTAGTATTTGTTTGGAAGTATGATAATCACATGTTGAAATCGATTTGTCATAGGGCCTTCGGGATTTAGAAGCAAGCAAGTGAGCCCATCATCTTGGAGCAATCGTTTTGGAGTAAGGTGGTAAGGATCTATATTTTTTATTTTGATATTCGATTAAGCGAGAAGGCTATTAACTTAATGATTTGTCGATTTATGGGAAGCAATACTTGTGAGGGTGGTGGCTAGTATTCAAAGACATTTGGTAAGGTTTCGGGTTCACAAGGAACCCTTTTCAATTATTTTGGGTTGGCCGAATAGGCCATGTCGCTAATTCTGTGTTGGCCGAATATAGGGTCAGCACCTACACTAAAGATTGGAAACTTCAGGATCTAGAAATTTCGATAGAAGCAGGTGTGTAAGATCTCTTTACACACTTTATTAATTTACATGACGTTATTGTTGGTAATCTTTTGGTTATGATTAGCTTGTGGCATAATCATGAATTTCGGGTAAGTCCCCTAACTTGTGACTTTTGATATATGTTTGCATGCCATCACATGATGTTTAATACTATGACATGATATATGAGATTTGATGTATAAGCATGTGATGGTGGGATTGATGAGAGGAGGGGGATGAATTATGGACTGTCGTCAGTGGTTTTGACCACAAGATGGGTTGGCCCCATCAGATTATTGTGACCTATGGTCATCAGTGGTTTTGACCACAACGATTGATTATTGCGACTAAGTCCCAGTGGTTTGGTACCACCAGTGGTTTTGACCACATTTGATATATTGTGACCTATGGTCATCAATGGTTTTGACCACACGATGGGTTGGCCCCATCATCTGATTTGTGACTCTAAGTCATCAGTGGTTTTGACCACCAGTGGTTTTGACCACACGGGGTAGAAAAGGAGTATGGATGGTTAGGTTGGGTTGCATGTGCATGTTTATTAATGACTTGTGTATGAGTTACCTTACGGGTGGGGAATTACACACTGAGTCTTGGTGACTCACCCTTCCTTAACATTTTGCGAGATGAGTAGATCGCGGAGATGGAGCCGGAGGGACTCGAGGTGGCCATGCAAATGGAATTTTATTAGATTTAACTTGGATTTTATTTTATTTATTTTAAATGTTGGTTTATTTTGTAATAAGGCCTCCTAGATATATTTTTATTATTTTTGTTTTGGATGAATTTGTTTAAAACTATTTTTATTAATATTAAATTAAATGCACATGTTTCCTCAAAAATTAAATCATGAAATGTTTTAATGTGCCATCGGCACACACACTGAATCTCAGAATAACTCGACTTGATGATTATTTTCAAAATAAACCTAAGTATGATTTTTTTATACACCACAACCTATTTTAAACTCGGACACTATCTTTTATCAAAAAAATTAATTCGGTTTAAAGGGATTTTCAAAAGTACTTTTTCTGTGGCACACCAAATTCGGTCGTAGTATTTGGGCCGGGTTTGGGGTGTTACAGTTTGGACACCTTTTCTAAGGAAAGGGAAAAAAATGTTGAAAGGAAAATAAGGAAAACTAAAGATAGGGAGAGGGGGAAGGGGTTGTGGGGTTTAAATAGAGTTTCAAATCTGGCATGCTCCCACGCCCGTGGACTGGGGGCGTGTCAATTTGCACGGCCGCTAAGCACGGCCGTGTGTTTGGAGTGTGTTGTTACCCCATGCCCGTGCTTCAGCCATTCACGTCCGTGCTCGATAAGTCCATATATAGGCACGATTGGAAGTCATGGGCGTGTGTTGGTCGTGCTATGTAAGTCAGTAGCTTTACAAGGCCGAAAGGCACGGCCGTGCCATTCTGTCGGTGCCCGTGGGAGAGAGTGATTGGATCCGTGACGTCGGGAGGTGGTTGAACTGGTTCGCACGACCTCTGCTATGTAAGTACGGATATTCCGGTGGTCCACACGACCATGGACACGGCCGTGTGTAAGGCCGTGTGGCCTGGAAGTATGCACTTCTGGTTAGTTTAAAAGAAAAAAGAAAAAGGAAAAATAATGTAAAATGAAAATAAATGCAAAATACAGTAAGGTTAGTGCTCAGGTTGCCTCCCGAGAAGCGCTCGTTTATAGTCTTAAGCTAGACTTTCCTTGTGTTTGAAAAATTCAGGGAGGTTTAAAGGTTTGAATATCTTTCCTCATATTATCCGTTTGATGTTCATTGTGTGGTTCAGGTCGAGTAGCATTTATTTTAAGAGCATCAAAATTAGGATTGCTTACCTCGACTGTCTTGTGTGGTAGAACATTGATTATCTTAAAAAGGATTTCCTTGTTTATGTCAGGGTCCGGAGGAGATAGTCGTAGGTCTAATAATACCTGATCTTCGCTTTTGGACTTGCCTATCTCGTAGAGTGGTTTTGGCTCTGTTTCTTGTATCCCTAATTTTCCTTGAAGTGTGTTTTCCACTCGTCTAATTCATCAGGTCGAACCTTTTGTTTCTCATGATCTATTCTTTTGTTGGCACAGTATTCAAGATCAGGTTTAATCGTGCCCTTTTCTGGTGTTTCCTAAAAAGAAGGGTTAATCGAATGGTTATCAATAGATTTTTCTTTCTTACCTGGGTCATTCGATGTCCTGGTTGAATCGAGAGCTTGAAGAGTGGCTGCCTCATTACCTACACAAAGTATGAGTTCTCCTGTGGCAACATCAATTTTAGTCTTGGCAGTTGCTAGAAAAGGTCTTCCTAAAATTAAAGGGATCGAATTGTCCGCATCCATATCTAAGACAACAAAGTCTACTGGGAAAACGAATTTATCGATTTTGACAAGAACATCTTCGATAGTACCCCTAGGAATTTTAACAGTTTTATCAGCTAATTGAATATTCATCCTAGTTGGTTTGGGTTTCCCTAGACCTAGTCGTTTGAATAATGTATAAGGCATAACATTTTTGCTTGCCCCTAAATCAGCTAACGCATTATTAATAGTTAAACTACCAATTAAACATGGAATTGTAAAACTCCCTGGATCTTTTAATTTCTGTGGTAGTCTATTTTGTAGAATTGCTGAGCACTTTGCGTTGAGTTCCACATGTGGCTCTTCATCTAATTTGCGTTTGTTTGTCAATAGCTGTCTTAAAAATTTCCTCGAGTCTGGCATCTAAAAGAGAGCTTCAAGAAAGGGTAAGTTAATATGTAATATTTTTAAAAGTTTAAGAAACTTACCGAACTGTTCCTCTGAATCATCTCTCTTTAATGCTTCGGGATAAGGTATGCGAGGCTGGTACTCCTTGATTACTGGTTTCGACTTTTCTTACATTACCTCTTTTTTACCTTCTTCAACTTTGTTTTCATACATTGGGTTGGGTTCGTCTAACTTTGCTTTTTCCCAAGCTGTTATGGCTTGGATTTGCTTCTTCGGATTAATCTCTGTGTTACTTAGTAGACGTCCTTGTGGTCGTTCTGACATTAGTTTTGCAAGTTGTTCGACTGCATTAGTGACTTCTTTGACTGACTTAGTAATTTCCCCGATTTGGCTCTCGCTGCTTTTAATTGTTCTCTCAGTTTCTTGGATACGCTTTTCTGTGTCTGCTGAGAACCTTGTCAGTATTTCCTCGAGGGTTGGTTTCTTTTCTTGTGGATAGGGTTGATTTTGGAAGTTTTGAGGAGGTTGTTGTCTTTGATTTCCTTGATTTCCTTGACCTCCCCATGAAAAATTTGGGTGGTTTCTCCAACCTGGATTGTAAGTATCACTATAAGGGTTATTATTAGATCTGAAATTGTTACCTATATAGTTCATTTATTCACTTTCTATTTCAGGTTGGTAGGGTGGGTACTCAGGATTCGCCACAGTTCAACTTGCGTCGCACTGTATGACTAGATGTACCTGCGAAGAACACAAACTGTCAATCTTTTATTCATCATTTCCATCTATGTTCATAGCATGGTTATTGTGTCTATGTTGAAAGCTCCTGTTGATTTTGTCGGTTTTGTCCTTGTAACTTGCCACTGATAATTATTCAGTGACATCTCTTCAATGAACTCGTATGCTGCTTCAGGAGTTTTGTTGTTTAGGGTTCCACCGGCAGCTGAGTCGATTAGCTGCCTCTTTGAGGGGTTTAGACCATTATAGAATGTTTGGACTTGGAGCCATAAGGGTAAACCATGGTGTGGACACCTTCTCAAGAGATCCTTGTATCTCTCCTATGCATCGTATAATGTCTCTAAATCCATCTGCACAAAAGAAGAGATATCATTACGTAATTTGGCCGTTTTGGCCGGTGGAAAATATTTTAATAAAAACTTTTCAGTCATTTGTTCCCATGTAGTGATTGACCCTCGAGGTAACGAGTTTAACCACTGTTTGGCTTTATTCCTTAATGAAAAGGGAAATAACCGAAGACGTATGGCATCATTAGAAACACCATTTATTTTGAAGGTATCACAGAACTCTAAAAAGTTAGCTATATGAGTGTTTGGATCTTCGTCCTGCAAACCATCAAATTGAACAAACTGTTGAATTATTTGTATTGTGTTAGGCTTTAATTTAAAATTATTAGCAGCTATAGCGGGCCTAACAATACTTGATTCTGCTCCTGTTAAATGTGGTTTAGCATAATCAAACATAGTATGTAGAGCGTTGCGTTCCCCCACATCATGGGGTTATGGAATATTCTCGTCCATCCCTTCAGTAGGATTGGATCTGCCTTCTTGATTTTCCTTTGTGTAGCTTAGGGCTCGCTTGATTTCTCGGTGATTCCTACGAGCGGTTGCTTCAATATCATTGTCGTATACTAAATGTCCTCTCGGGTTCCTTCTAGTCATAAACTAGAGGTACCTGAAAAGAAAAGAAAGAAAAAAAAGTTAGCAAAATTAAAACTAACCTAAAAACAAAAATAAATGGCTAAAGTTTAATATTTTAGTTCCCCAGTAACGGTGCCAAAAACTTGATCGCTGAAATCAGAGTTTTAAAATTTATAAAAGAATGATCGAACCTGGAAACTAACTCTGACAACGATTAAAGGCAAGTGTACCTATCGAACAGTAATATAGCTTAGGTAAGACCGGATTGTCGAACCCAAAGGAACTAAAAGTACTAATACTAACTTTCTTTTTATTATTTAGCCTTAAAATTAAAGTGAAGTTTGTTTTAATCTAAATTAACGACGACTAAGCTAAGGACAAACACAAAAAGAACGAATTGGGAAATAACTTGAAGAAAAACTCAATTGATCACGACGATACCCTCAGGAAGAATCCACCTAGACTTCACTTGTTATCTAACCCTGAATCATATGATTTATTTACGTAGCTTGATCCGTAGGACTCCCTAACGTATATTAAACCCGCTCTCGAGGCGAATAACGTCTAACACTAGGTTAATTAGTGGAACTCTTGTTCTCTTATAAT
Source organism: Gossypium bickii (assembly GCA_025503065.1). Classification (NCBI taxonomy): domain Eukaryota; kingdom Viridiplantae; phylum Streptophyta; class Magnoliopsida; order Malvales; family Malvaceae; genus Gossypium; species Gossypium bickii. Next base: position 24,296,111 of record CP106711.1, on the reverse strand, counting down.
AACCCCCTAGAATAGCAGTAAATCGATCTATGGATTCCCATATTAGGTTTCACCCTAATCCGGCAAAATCTCGTAACCCTATCTCTAGGTGTTCGATCAACTCCGCTTAATTAGGCTAGATCTACTCTTACGCAAGGTCTATTCCTCCTCCACCTAAGTACATCAGATTTTGATTAAGCATGCATAATTAAGAACAAACTAAGTATTTATCATATAATTCAAAAAATCAAATAACAAGATTCATATAGGTTTCATCCCCTTTAGGTATCTGAGGGGTTTAGTTCATAATGAAAAAGAAAACATCTCAAGAGAAAAGATAAAACAAAACATAAGAAATCCCTAAAACTCCCTGGAGGAATTGAAGGAGAATTCCGCCGTCTTGAGTATAATTCCGGCTTCTTGGGATGGATCAACTGGCTAACTTCGAGTGATTCCCACAATTCTGACCTTTCCGGCTTGGCTCCTTGGCCTAGCTCGACGCCCCTTCAAAGGTGGCACTTAGGGGATATATATAGGCTCTTTGGAATGCGATTCTTTCTCCCTAAGTATCCTTTTCCGACAGAAATTGCTCATTCGAGGGACAGAGGCACGGCCATGGCACACGCCCTTGTGGCTCGACTTCAAGCCGTGTTTAGATTTCTGCTTTGAGGCACGGCCGTGTAAGTCATGGTTGAGGCCGTGCTCTAGGTAATCAGCGAGGCACGGCCATGTGGGATTTGGGCCAGGCCGTGTCAATTTCGTGATATGGCCCATTTACTTTGTTTTGGGCCTGTTTTACGTTCTTTTCATCCTCGGGTGTTCTCCTGGGTAAAAGACATGAAAAGAAAGGATTAAAAGCACCATTTCACATAAATCAAGGGATAAATCATCCAAAAGCATATTAAATGTGGGATTAAAATATGTTATAATTACGGTTTATCAACCATTGGTGTCACCTTTTTCTTCATTATTTTTCCCTATTTTAGCCATCTCTTTGCTACCATTTTCTTCTCTTTGTCACCTATTTGTAGCCTATTCCTCTCTTTTTTTACTGCTGTTAATTATTTTCATTACCGCAACCTTTTTGCTATTTTCCCCTTTTTTTTGCTTTCAAAATTAGCACCTAATCTTATCATTTAAGTGTGCACCCAATCTTGTCTAGTTTTCCATCTCGAATCTAGAAATTGGAAGAGCATAAGTGTTAATTTTTGTCAAGATCTAGTGTCGTATTTTCCTTTGATATTTCTCTGTTTTAGCCGAATGTCTCTAAGACCATAGATGATTTTTTTCCTTTCCTCGTTTTTGATGTTATTGTGTCGTAGAAATAAATATAAACACCCTAGATTAGCAGTGACAATGAAATTAATTTACATCTTCGTTTCGTAACAAATCAATATAAGTATTGTTCACTGAAGTTCGATCTGAAATGTCGCTTGTGAATCACCATTTAGTCAAACCCTATAGGGGTATTCCAAGGTTGATTTTGAGTGTGTTTAATAATATTAAGTATAGATCCAATCTAGGGTAATCTTGATCTATAGTAGGGAAGTGCGGACTTTTACGGATTAGTACTATAGATTTGCGGTTTTAAGGTGTAGGACTTAATTATTTGTAAACTGTGTATGTGTGACTTAAATAATGTTATTTGTGTATGTTCTAACCATAATTATTTTGGTAGCCAAAAGCATGATGGCTATTTTGGGGCCTGGTCAAATGTAAAGGTGGTTGTCTAATTAGTCAGTTGTGAAATGTTGGTTGTGTTTACTTACATGCCCACTATTCTACCTCATTGTATGCTTGATAAGCATGTGGTTATTTTCTATATCTTTTGTTTGCATGAATGTAAAGCATGCAACTATTCTGAATTATTAATCGCATGATACAACTTACTTCTATACTGCATCGTATTTGATTCTATTATTTTGGTAAAAATGACATTATGCATTGCATAGAGGTTTGGTTGATCGGAGATAGAGGAGATCTGTGGAGTTCTGGTGGTATATCCGTGATTTATTGGAGTTCTGGCGGTAAAGCTGCAATTTTGGAGTTTTGTTCAGAGTTATGGCGATTCGTTCGCATATTGTTCTAGCAATTGGTTCGCAACACTGTTCTGGTGGTTTAGCCACAAAATTTGACTAGTAGTATAACTGCAATTATTTTTTGTTATTGGTGGTTTAACCACAATGAGCTAAGGCTTCTTCTGATATGGTGTGTATGGTTGGATATGGTGTGTAGCGGATGAATGAGTAGGAAAACTGCATTGAAATTCATGTACATGTGCATAAATTTTGGGATATTATACACACTGATAATACGGTGATTTGTGATAGTGTTGTATCTGATATTTCTTTGTCCATAAATGATTTTATAGTCTTTAGTACACTATTTATGTAATGAACAGAAAGTCGGTGTTGCCCAAAAATCCAGTTTTAGAATCTCATTTTCGTAAACTGAGTCTGTAAATATTAATATTTAATATTTACGAGGCTAGTATAAAAATATATTAAAGTTTGGTCTAGTAATTTTGCCGAATTAATAGTTAATTGTGGTGCAAGGACTAAATCATAAAAAAATCTTTAAAGTTTAATTCCTATAGAATTATAATTAAATCAAAGGCCTAAATGGCAATTAGACATTTCTATAATCTAGTGGACAGTAAGTGAGTTGTTACTTAAAAATAAAAAGAAAAAAAGAAAAAGAAAAAGTAAGAAAGAAAAGAAAGAAATATAAAATAAATAATAAAATTTTTATATTAAAAAAACATATTTTAGTGGAAAGATGATCTTCTCCATCTTTCCACATGCAATTTATAAGAGAAGAAATAGGGGAAAATCAACGTTAGGGTCTCCAAGCTTTAATCAACAAATTGGTTAGTGCAATTTAGTCTTTTTCATGTAATTTTTATGTTTTTGATATCGTAGAAGCTAAATCTAGTTGACACATGCGTTAATTTACAAAACTGTTAAGCTTTTAAAAAGTTTTCATTGATGATTTCTTGAATTTTTTGATGTTAAATTGATAGATTTTAAATTTAGATGTGAAAAAGGACTAGAATATAGAGTTTAGTTGTTAGTTGTTCCATATAAGGATTGAAGTGATTTATTAGTAATTTGTTATGAGATTTCAATAAAATTATATAGTAAAGAGTTTATAGAGGATGGGATTGAAGTTGAATTGTAAAATGAAGCTCAAATTTGAAAGATATGACTATTTCGGTTTTAGGGACTAAATTGAATAAAATGTAAAAGTTTAGGGGAGTTTCAGAAAATGAAATTAAACTGATACATGCTTATAATAGGATGATATGAGATGCTTTGAATTGATAAATTAAACTGAATTATTTTATAGATCAAGAATTGAACCAAATCGAGGCTAGTCGCAAAAAAGCAAAAATTGTCGAATAGTCCTTAAAAGCTCATTTGGTTGTTGTTTTGCTAGGTAAGTTCATATGGAACTTACTAAGTTAATTCATATTATGATTTTGTTTCTATAAACTGAACTATTATATTCGTTACATATTTATTTTGTTTTGCAAAGTATGATACTGAAGTAAATTGAAAATGATTATTTGAGTTTAAAATGTTATGTTTGAGATTGATTATCAAACTAGAGGACTAATTTAAACAAAAATAAGAATTTGTGTAACTTATTGATTATATGTTTTGACATCAAATTTGGTTGGAATGTAGTATGACATATATTGAAATGAGAAAAACTTACATAATCAAATCATGGAAGAGCAAAATGTTTCACTAAACACTTTATGAACAGCGATGGTAGTACAACTTTGAAAATTTACCAAAAATTGTAGGAATCAAGTTAGGTGTTGAATCAAATATGAAATTAAATCTTGTTGATGCTAGTCTTGCATAAAAGCAACAATGAAAGAAATTATTTCACGTTCCTTTGTTCTAACTTTGAAAATTTATTATAAATTGTACAAAAAATTTTAGGAGATTAAATTTATATGCCTAAAGTATTATTGAGTCTATTTTCAAAGGAAACAAACCAAAACATAATATGAGACTTGTATGTAAAGATATTTATTTTTTAGTGAAGAAGATTTGAAGCTACCTAGTAGCAGAACAGGGGAGGTTTTTTTTAAAAAAAATCGGTATTAATCTATTTTGGAATAAATTCTGAAATTTTTATGGAAAAATTTTTATTGAGTCTAGTTTTAAAAATAAAAAGTGGGTCTTAATTTCAAATTTTGTAGGTCCGGATATAAATAATTTAGTGAATACTACTCAAGAAGATAACTTTGTTAAAGTTTATGCATAAATAGTGAAAGGATAATTCATGCTGCATAAAAGCATGTCATACTAAGGCTAAAGATTCTTGTACAAATACCTGTAAATAAATGAAGTGGAATGGAGAGGAAGAGGAGGAAAAATAATAGAAGAATTATAAAATGAATTAATTGTTGATTATGATAAATCGAATCATATTGGTGTGAATTTAATTGATTATTGAGATAGAGGTTTAAATTGAATAAAAGTGAAAATATTGAAACTAAATGAAATGGTGAAATTGGTTTGGAATTGAGACGGCATGCTATGATATGTATCAAATGATATCATGAGTGTTGAATTGATGATATTGATATTGATAGAATGAGAATTGAACTTATAAGGGATTTTGATAAATGATTACCTTATTAAATACTCGAGCGGAGTTATTTCGACTATGTGTCAATGAGCATTGGGCGCATTTTAGTTCAAACGTTCCGATGAGTGCTGGGCACAACATTTAATTCAATTATACCGATGAGCGCTGGGCACAAACTAATTACTTCGGACGTTCCAATGAGGCACTGGGTGCCAAATGGTTACTTCGACTATGTGTCGATGACTGCTGCGCACAATTTTTACTTTGGTCATACCGATAAGCACTGGACGCAATCTATTTTCTTCAAAAATTGTTTGGTGAGTCATCGAATGCCAAATTGGGGTGTTCGTTGAATTTGTGTATCCGTTCCTGTCCGAGTCAAGTTAATAGGGATTTAATATGAAAATTTTATAATGATAATGAAAAGAATTGTTAACGTGAAAGAAATTTGTAAACTGGATTTATAAGTCCGGAAGGTTGGTACGAAATTGTGACGAATTCAACAATTCAGTTTAGGAAATAGACTGTTAATATGATATATACCTAATTAGTTATTTTTTCATATTTAATATGATTCATAAGACACATTTATCATGAGATATTGTGTGTTGATGATAAATTGAATTGTGATTTTGAAATTGAATGTGAATATCTATTGGATTCAATTGTAATGAAATCATTGTCATACAATAAGAATAGTGCATGATATGTAATTGAAAATAATTACAGGATTTGATATGTGAAAAATGAATGGCTCCATCATGCGTGATATTATGATTGAAACTTAAAAATGAAATGAAATAGATTAACAGTAAAATAATGTAATGAAATAAGTTATGTGAAATTTGTATGAGTTTGCAACTTGATAAAAGATATCGAAATGAAATAGTATAATGTTATGACATAAATTGTGCATATATATGTGGATCATGATAAAGGAAATACATGAACTTTTGTGTGAATAAATTGGAAACGAGCCCTAGGGGAGGCTAAAATGATTATGAATTAGTCGAGCGACTTTGAAAAGAGACTTTAATGGTTTGTTGTTGTGAAATGGACATGGAATTGATTGTTATAATGTTTAGAAAATAAATGTTTGATTCATGATTGGTATTGAATTTTAAAAAGGCTTTACTATAGGTGCTGGCATGTAAATGGAATTGATCACTTCTATTGCAATGCTAAATGAATTGGTTTTCCACTTGATATGGATACATACTAGTTGGATGTTACAATTTTCTTAACTTGCAATTTTGTTATGTGAATCATAGAAATACTATTGAGTTCCATTGCTCAACATACGGTTTGTTTTTCGTGCGTAGATTAGGTATAATTCAAGATATTTGAACTACGACTTCAACATCTAGTCAAGAATCCCATACTCATCAATATTTTTATAGTTCGTTTTTATTCTAAGTTGGCACGTGCCTAGTTGAGTCTAATTTGGTTTGTTCTTAAGTGAAAACTCCTGTTGAATTTGGTATCATATGATGGATGTTTGGTCACTATTCAACCTCACATTTGTTCTTAGAGCTTTTGTAAGCTCGTATTGATCCCGTGAATGGTTGGTTATTATGATTAATGTTTGTTTTATTCAATTAAATCTTACAATGGTTTAAAGTCGAATAAAATTGATCGTAGTCGCTCCGGTGATGAATGTGTCATCCTGTAGCTTGAACTCGGCGATCGAGTTGGGTGTACGGTGTTACAGTTTATTTTTTATTAATCTCACACTGAGCCTTCATAAACTCACCCTTTTAGTTTAAAACTTCTAACAACCCAGCTTAGACCCTAGTCGGAACAGTGGTTTTGAGACTACAAATTTGAGGTCGGAAAAAAATATTTTAATATTATTTCTGATTTCTATTATATGTGATATAGCCTGTGTGAAAATTATGTGTGGTAATTTTATCAATTTTGTGCCGAATTAAGTGAAAGGACTTAATTGCATAAAGTGTAAAATGCTGTGTTCTGATTATTAAAGTGTCTAATTGTTGTTGGCTTTCAAATGAGGAGGCCTTTTGAAGCAATTGACCCATTATTTAGTAGTGGAGTGGTTGATGGACAAATATGCCCATAGTTTAAATGATTTTCATAAACATTTCATTAAGGGTAAAATTGGTATTTGATTATTAATGTTATAATAAACAAAATAAAGCTAAAATGCTCATATTATTCATGCATTTTTCCACCGAAATCAGAAAAGAAGAGGAGGTTTTGAGACTTTGTGATTTTCGGCTAGGGATTTACTTGATTAAGGTATGTTTTGACTTTGGTTTTTGATGATTTTTATGTTTTTGAAATTATTGCTTAGTCTACTATCAAGCCCATGTTGTAATTTGAAGAGTTGATGATGTTTATGAAATGTGTCATTAATGAAATGGTGAGCTTTGTGATGAGTATTGATGTTAAATGGAAGATATGTGTTTAATAAACATGTTTTGTTCTTGGATTTTTGGTCAATTTAGCTAATTAGGGCTAAATTATGAAAATGATAAATTGAAGGATTAAAATGTGAAATAAATGATATGTGTGGGCTTGTATGAACACAAGGAAAATTCGGCTAGGCTTGTGTGAAAAGAAATTATGTGAATTTGATGATTTTGTGAAATAGGGACTAAAGTGTCAAAATGTGAAAATGTTAGGGCTATTTTGTAAAATGCCCCAAATATGTGTGTTTGGACTAAAATGAATGATGTGGTGATTGAATGGATTGAATTTGAATGTGTATAGGCCAAGAGAAGAGAGGTTCGGACCGAGATTGAGGCAAAGATAAAGTGCTCAATTAATCGACCGTTTCGGGATTTCGACATCCGAGGTAAGTTCAGATATAATACTTGCTATTAAACTAGTATCTATGTGATGTGAAATGAATGAATGTATATAAATGGAATAGAATGTGTTATGTATAAGTTAGAGTATTGAGGCACTATGTGTGCGAAATTGAGTTGAAACCGAGTTGATTAGCACTGTGTGTGCGAAACGATAGAAGATATGGCTTTAACGAGTAGCACTGTGTGTGTGAAAAGATAGAAGCTTCGGCTTATCGAATATGCACTGTGTATGCGATACCGATATAAGTTCGGTTTAATAAATTGGCACTAAGTGTGCGATGACGATTATGTTTCGGTTATGAAATTGGCACTAAGTGTGCGAATAAATCAAAGGTATAGCAAAGGTTGAACGAGAGGTCATACCGAGCAATTGAGTAGCATGAATGGTGAGTAGCTATGTGTTGATCAAGGTACGTTTGAACCTATGTGGTTGATGATAGATTTAAGAGTTGAATGAATAAATATTTGAGTATGTAATTGAGATTGATAATGTGTCTAATTGTGTCTTTATCTATTTGATGGTTGGATTGTATGGTTGGTGAGTAACTATGTGTTGGCAAAGGTATGTATGATACCTATGTGGTTGGTGATATTAAAAGTAAATAAATGGAATGTTATGTAAGTATTGGATATAGATGAATTGGTGTATCATTGGTAAATTATCTATGAGATTGTTTAATTTGTATATTAATTTGATACAATAAGTTAATTGTAGTATATTACGAACTTACTAAGCTTTGGAAATCTTACTGTGTGATTTGTCTCTCTACTTTGTAGTATCAGTAAAGCTAACTCGGATCCGGGAATTGTGAGCATCTCTATCACACTATCGGCAATCTATTTTGGTACTTTTGGAAGGATTTATATGGTTGAAATATGGCATGTATAGGCTAGAAGTTATAATATGTTTTGAAATTTTTAAATCCTTGCCATGTGATTTGGCTTGGAAGTGGTATGATGTAGAATTTATGAATGAGCTCTGGCTGTGGTATATTTCATGACTTTGTGGTTGATGAAAAATATGGTTTGAAGGTGAATTATGGCATGAATTGCATAATGCTTGTTATATATATATATGTGTGTGTGTGTGTGTGTGTGTGTGTGTGTGTGTGTGTGTGTGTGTGTGTGTGTGTGTGTGTGTGTGTGTGTGTGTGCATTTTGAGATGTACAAATGTTATTTTGAATGAACTCATTGTGATGATATTAGGTATAGAAGTAGATGGTGATGTTGATGATTATTTGGTGCATGAAATGGTATGTTTGAATGCATTTAAAAGCATGAATTGGTATTGTATTGAAGCTTGTTGATTGACCCTTGGGTGGGTGGCAAATTGACCTTGCAAATGGTATATTTTGCATACATGGCTAAGAGGCATGGGCGTGTGTCTTTGCCGTGTGGTTTAAGGATCACTTCTAGGTGTGTCTGGACAAGGTACACGGTCGAGGCCCACGGGCGTGCATGGTGGCCGTGTGATCAAGTCATTAGCTAGCCTAGTAACACACGGCCATGGCACATGGGTGTGTCTATTGGCCGTGGGATTAGGTCAACATGATTGCTCTATTTTGGCACGGCCTGGACACATGGGTGTGTCTAGTAGCCGTGTGAGGCACACGGCCTGACTGCACGGGCGTGTGACCTCAACAGTGTTGAAGAATATTTGAAATTTTAGAAAATTTTCTAAGTTCTCAGTTTAGTCTCGACCTTTTTCTATCACTTGTTTAAGGTCTTGTAGACCTAGATAAGGACTATATGTTCGTATTTGAGTATGTATGATTGATGATTGACTTTGTGTCGTGAAATGGATGTGAAATGTTTCGATCGTCCTGTAATGCCTCCTAACCCTTTTCCGGCGACGGTCTCGGGTTAGGGGTGTTACAAAACTTCTTAGGTAATACTCGAGACTAGGACCGGACCTGGCATGTGATGACTTTTCGGACATCAGACTATTTTATTTATATCGAATTATTTTCTTTATGAGTTTTCACTAGTTTTGGACTGTAAAATTATTATTTGGATTGTAGCTCGGTAGTTTTTGGGTTGGGATTTTTATGCATGCATTATTCTCCCAAGTTGCTCGAACTTAATAACTAATAATTGCATGCTATTCGACTTAAGTAAAATTTGACATTATTACTAATTTTTCGTTGTTTTGGTTTACAACGAGTTCTACAAAATAAAGCGATTACACAATGGTTTTACTAAAACATTACTATTAACAATAAAATGAATCCTAAAGTATAAATAGCCTAATAAATGAAGGTTTTAACCTGAATTAAAGTAACGATCATAGTTTACTTAAGACTAGATTAGTTAGTCTTCTTAGCCATTCTTGTAACGCCCCGAATTTGGGCCTAGTAGAATTGGGCCTATTGGCCCTTGGGCTTGGGAGCGTTTAAAATTTTTGAGAACGAGAGAACGGCACTAATGCAAGTTGGACCTATTAGGTGAGTGATTTTGGTAGGTTAAGGTTTACAACGAGTTCTACAAAATAAAGCGATTACACAATGGTTTTACTAAAACATTACTATTAACAATAAAATGAATCCTAAAGTATAAATAGCCTAATAAATGAAGGTTTTAACCTGAATTAAAGTAACGATCACAGTTTGCTTAAGATTAGATTAGTTAGTCTTCTTAGCCATTCCTATAACGCCCCGAATTTGGGCCTAGTAGAATTAGGCCTATTGGGCCTTGGGCTTGGGAGCGTTTAAAATTTTTGAGAACGAGAGAACGGCACTAATGCAAGTTGGACCTATTAGGTGAGTGATTTTGGAAGGTTAAGGGGCTTTTATGAAGTCCCAGGATCAAACTTGGGCTTTAGGAAAATTTTGGTTTTGGGTGAATAAAACCCTCGGAGTTAGTAAGTAGGCTTTAAGAATAAAATGTGGAGAAAAATGACACAAAAGGAGTTGTGGTCTAGTGGCAAATGACGCCACATGGGAGACAAGGTGGTGACGTCACACAAGGAAGCAAGGGGTCTAAGGTTCAAGTCTTGGCGTTTGCATTTCATTTTGATTTATTTTTAAGTGAACTTAGACGTTGGCCCATAGACTTATATTTAGTTGCGCATGATTTTAGACACAAGAGGAGCTTGTGGCCTAGTGGCTAGCGGCGTGGATTAAGTTACAGGGGAGCCTAAGTTCGAATCCCATCGCAAGCAAAAAGGGATATTTATTTTGCTAAGTTGGGACGGTCAGAGTTTTTGTTGGAATTAAACTCTGCTGAAAGAGGGATCCCACATCGGGAAGCAAGCAAGAGGGAAGGGCAACGCTTCCACACCAACAGAGGCCCAAGTTCCCGACGGTGCTAGAGGCTCCCGCTTATCCGAGGCACTAAGGTGTTAGTGCTAGGTTGCCGATGGTGCCCGAGGCTCCCGCACATGTCTGAAACGAAGCTGGCTTTAAATAGAGCAATCTATGAGGAGAGTAAGCATACCTGGGTTGGCGTTTGGGCATAGGAGTGTTCGGAGCGCAAATCAACTCCAGAATCCTATCAGGTGTGTATTTCGCACTACTCTAGCTGTAGAGGGGCAAATGCCGAAATACCGGTCATACGGCAATAGTAGCCACACGAGTGTACGAGCGCACGTGTGGGGGTTTCGACACAATAGTTGAGGCCATCATGAGTGATCTTGTGGGTTTAGGTTGTTTGGGTCAAGTGGGCCCAATGGGCCCGTGGGTCCATATGAATAAATTTTATGATTGTGTAGTAGATATTGAACTGGTTTATGTGAATCTCATATCTATGGCTAGATTTAGGCTAAATGGGCCACACGAGCTTGTAGGTCCATTTGGGCCGAGAATGGGCCCTAGGCCCATTCGTATCGTTATCGCTGTTTAGAATATCTTGATTTGTGAAATTACCGAAATACCATCAGATTGCAAAATTACTGAAATACCCCAAATTTTTGAAGTTATCGAAATACCCTCGATTTGCAAAATTACTAAAATACCCTCGAATTGTAAAATTACCAAAATACCCCTAGTTTACAGAATTATCGAAATACCCTTGATTTGTGAAATTATCGAAATACCCCTAGTTTCTAATACCCCCAGTTTATGAAATTACCGAAATACAAGGTTACCGAAATACTCTCGACGGGTAAAATTATCGAGATGCCCTTACTGGGCGAAATGACCGTTTTACCCCTAACCGATTAAATGACCGTTGTACCCTCTCGGTAGTGCTAGTGTTGTATGTGTTAATTGTATGATTGATTATGTTTGAGATGCACTACATACATGGATTAATTATGGGTAGAATTACTGAGTTACCCCTGTAGGGTAGGATTACCGGAATACCCTTATAGGGTAAAATGACTGATTTACCCTTGTGGGTAAATGATTGACTTGTGCTATGATTTGACCGATTTGACTGTGATTGTATGACTGTGTTTTAACCGACTTGACTGTGGGCGTGTGTCTGATTTGCTTTTAATATGTGTTGAAATGACTGTTACTAAGCATGGCCATTTTGTATACACGTGTAATGATTGAGCATGACATACACGACATGTTTCATGGGTTGGGTTTGATGATTGGAGGAAGTATTGTTTTAGTGGCTCTGCCACATACCATTCTGGTGGCTCTGCCACATACTGTTTGAGTGGCATCGCCACATACCGTTTTAGTGGCTCGGCCACATATACCCTTATTAGCAGCAAGGCTGCATTATTGGAGAGCTTGGCTATGTGCCATCTTGATTATGGCTTTGTGCCAATCGTATTTACCCGTGGCTATGCACCTAACAGATATCGATGACTCTGTGTCGATTATATTTACCCAAGGCTATGTGCTGATTATATTACCGTCGCTAATGGCTATGTGTCAAACATAATACAGTTACTGATGGCTCTGTGCCAATTATAATACCGCTATTGAAGGCTTAAGAGCCATACATATACCGTGATTAGCATCTTGCCTGCAATATTGGTGAGGTCTGGCTGGGTAGGTTGACATGGTCCCCACATGGTGCGATTGGTTGGTACGAATGAAGAGTTAGTCGGCTAGTAGGATTGGGGTGGGCAGATATCCACAAGCATTGAGATGATCTTGGGGCTCAAGCCCAGCTTGTTACCGAATAGGGCTCAGGCCCAGCTTGTTACCGAATAAGGCTTAGGCCCAGACCGATACCGTATAGGCTCAGGCCCAGATAGTGACCGTTATAGGGGATTACACACTGATTTCTTGTAACTCACCCCTTCTTTTTAACCGTGCAGGTAATCCCCAGCGTTAGAGGATTTGGAGCTGTGGAGGACTCGGAGGTGGCCATACGTTGGATTTGCTTCTTAACGACACTTACTAATTTTGGTTTTAAATTATTTTAGATTATTTTATTTTGGGTTATTAATTTATGTGATATGGCCTTTGGGATTTTCTTTTAACTTTCATGGGTAATTCTTTTAGTTATGAACTACTAAACAATTTAACATGGGTTTCCAAAATGGTAATTGTTTTCAAAACACTACGTTTCCGCAACGTTTTCAAATATGCTTCCGCAACAGATAAGGTTTTAAAGGTAATTACATTTTCAAGTAGATAACAATTGCTTAAGTGTTTTAGTTTTAACAAATAGGCTTTAATTCTCTAACAAGTTTTTATCAATCACAAAGATGGTTCTGAAAAACATTTCGATGTGACATGCCAGATTCGGGCCTAACTTCTAGGCCGGGTTTGGGGTGTTACAATTCCGATATGTAGCCTTCTCAATCTCGCCATAACGTCCAGGTCAAGTTAGGGAGGTTACAAGTCTTCTCTGCTATCCTCAAGCTCACGCCTGCCGAGTGTCGGCTGGTTTCAAATCAGAAAATTTTTCACAAAAGTACTTGTAGGGTAATTTTGCAATTCCTCTAAACTTTAGAGTCAAGTTGTAAATAAGAAAAATATCTCTAGAAATCTTTTGAAATAGTTTCTTCAGAGATTTTTTTTTTCTCTTGAATTCAAATGTGTGTAAAATAATGGCCCATAACTCTCTTTATATAGGGAGAGTTTAAAGAGTTCAACTATAATTAAACTTAACCACTTTAATATTAAATTAATATAATACTTATCAAGATAAATATTATATTAAATCTTATATTAAATGTATTAAACTAAAACAATATTTATCTATAAGAAAAGTATTAAATTAAATTTAATATTAAATTTATAAAAATAATATAATTTTTGGAATAGTTGATCTGAAATCAAATTAACTGGTAGAGTCCCAGTAGGAGTGTAATTCTTCTACTGCTCAACCATTGAAGAACAGTTGACACCGTCGTGTCCAGTGGTATCGTAGGTATGACACCCTTAAAGCACCCTAAACCGGTTTGAGTTTTGCTGGTTCGATTCGAGCCAGTGATAGCCCAATCAGTCTGATCTAGCCACCGGTTGCACCTTCAGCCCGGTTTTACATACCGGGCCTGGTTCGACCAGTTTTTGGTCTCGATCTCAATTTTTGGTTCTCAAGCCCTATTTTCAATCTCAAGTCTAATTTTCAAGTTCAATTATTCCTTAGGCTAATTGTATGACTTGAAAATTAATTTCCAAATATATCATATTTTTTAATTAATTTAATTTTACTTTATCAAAATTAATTTTCCCAAAAATCACTTAGATTTTCCAAATTAAATTTTCAAGAAAATTCTTTAATCAAATTCTCTAGTTGAACAATTCTCACGACCGCCTAATTTAATTCCATGTCGAATAAATCGACTCAATTAAGTTATTTCTAAAGTCGTACAATTTTCTTTTGATTCAAATGTAGTTCGATTGAGTTTTTATTGAGCTAGAGGAGAAACCAATCAGACATGTACAATTAGGCTCTAGTAATTGTAATTGTCAGAAGCATCGTTCCAATAATTTGCAATTTACTTAATCATAGAGTCAGTCCACAAGAAGTACCATGATTGAAAACTCCTTATTATATACTCTTTACGAAAGCAATTCATCCAACTACTTTGTACAATGACCTTGTCATGTATGTGTTATCCTCATATGATATCCTTGATTCATTTAAGTTAAATCTGTTCACTCAATACAATCCTATTTTATCTTATTTTCACTGTTATGTATTCTTAATGATTAATATGATCACTATCAACAAATGACAATGTTAAATTGATTTTTTGAGAACAAGCAACCCTTGACCACATCATATTTATCAATCCACACTGCTAATGAAAGGATATCGTTAACTCTTTAATTGAGTTATGAATTCTATTTTTGCTAGTAAAGTCATGTCATACACAAGTCATGTACCCAACATATCGACTATGGATTCAACCATATTTAGAGTATAAGCCTCCACTTATATCAAAACACATGAGTTATAAATGCATGGTCATTGACTAACTCAGGATTTAGGTAAATCACACCATAAATGTCACAAGTGAATTAATTCACAAACGAATTCAGAATTAATTCATCTTAGGTCCAATCTAATATATCATTCTTTCAATGAATACATCTATATCTCTACCCATGAAGTCAACTATTCCGATAGCCAAGACTAGTTATCTCTCCAATTGGAATTGTAAACGACATAATAATTCTTCTAAGTATTTGAATCAAATGCTCACTTTGATTCTTTTACGAGATTATAGTCTTGTTTAAATTATCTACAGAAGTAAGTTGTCTTTCTCGCAATGTAAATGTTCTTACAGTGCCACTTATCATCAGTTTGAACTTAAACAGTCAATGATCTAATATTTGCTTGTCACAATTTTAATATGCATGCAAAACATGAAAGATAGAAACACAAAGACATAATAGTAAAATATGAAATTAATTTTATTTATTTGTTCCTCGTTCAAATACATAGAAAAAAAATTACATGTTTACTACAATAAGGGTATATTTCTCAACACGATTAGTGTAAAAACAACGGTGTCAGTAATATTAGTTATTCTAGCGATACTGTAACATGAGACAAAAAACAAAAATCTAAACACACCGTACTAAAGATAAATGTTCATCCAAAAAGATCCTTAATCACTCTAGAAATTGCTAAAAGAATGCTTTTCTTATACATACAACCTGGAAGCCAGATCCAAGCTCAACTTCTTCTTTTTTATCTTATGTTGGTCAGGAAACAAATGAAATTGCCTATTGAGTTGTTAGGAACTCTAAAGGCTATTTGACCAAAATGACCAAAAAAATAAAATAATTACACAAATGACCCAAGTTCAAAAACAATAACCCAAATAACCTTAAATGAACAATAAATTTTGGTGGGGGACTTAAATGGACGACACTACCTCGATTTTTGTCCCAATCATCACCTAATAATTTTTTCATGTGTTAAAATAATATTTTTTGGGGCTGGAGGACCTAAATGGCCAACACCCTCATATTTTTTTTTTCCACCTGTATCATACTAGTATACTCTACACCAGTATTTGAAAAGAAAATTTGGGGATAGGGGACCTTAATGGTCAACACCACTTTTACACATAAAAAATAATAATTTTTTTGGGTGCTGGCCAACTGATGGCCGTCACCCACTTTATCAGATAAAAAAATTGGATTAGGGGTACTAGATGGCCGGCTTCAGCTTTTTCAGGTCCGAAATTTTTTTTTCGTGTGTTGGGACACTAATGGTCGTCATCCTTGTACCAGATTTGAGAAAAAAATTTGGGTGTTGAGACATTGACGGTTTGCACCCTTGTACCATATTTGAAAAAAAAAATTGGGTGCTAGGACACTGATGGCCGGCACCCACTTAGTACCAGATTTAAAAAAAAAATTGGGTCTAGGGAAGTAGATGGCCAACACCACTATACCCTATTTAAAAAGAATTTTGAGGTGCAAGCACACTGATAGCTAGCACCTCAGTACCAAATTTTAAAAAAATATTTTTTTTGGGGAGTTAAACATTGATGGACGGCACCCTTTCAATATATAGAGTTGTTTTCTCTTCTATTTGAGCTTCTTTTTTTGTTGCATTTTTCAGTTGAAATCTAATATTAGTGTTTCGTTTGTTGAGGAAGAAGCAAAAATTGCTGAAAATGAGTTCCCAAATTTTATTAGTTTATGTTCATTTCGATGGAGAAATGAATAATACAGTTGAAGAAGGTTTTGTTTTTCAAAGTCTAAAAATAGCTACCCAATGCAAGAAACATATGTTGAGACTGCTTTACAAATTTCTGATTTCAACAGATCCGCTTAAGTTCACGAAAAGGGAACTTGAAGATGATGATGATCTAGGGACAATGATAGCAATTTATTGCCCCAGAAGATGGAAAACTCTAGCCCAGTTGAGTTGTTTGCAAAGATAGTTGAACTGGAACCTGTTCAAGTTATAATTCCAGTAAGTCAGCATTCTAGAATTGATTTTTATCTTAATGTTGGCTGGGAAGATTAGTCGGGTTGTGGACAACTAGTACAAAATCTCGAAAATCCAAATTACGATGGATGTTCGTATAACATCCCAATATCGTGTTCTCGTCTAGAGATTCATCCGAAGCTGTTGGCCACCATAGAAGATGGTGAGGAAGGGTCTGATAATGAAGAGCAGTCTGAGCATGATATTGAATATTTGAATGAAGATGTACATCCCCATTCAGTCAGGAACATAGGATCTGATATACTTATCCGTAATAATCTAAGGGCCTTCATGTTTGATGTAGATCCTGATGCGACGCTTGTGTATGACTTTTTTGAATATCCAGATATAGTGCCAGCTCACTTACTGGATGAATAATCAAAGCTGAAAAGTTGTTTGTATGAAAACAATTCAATAACAAGAAATACTGATGACATGCAATAAAGCAGTATAGCTTAAAACTCTCTGTCGACTATAAAGTCACGAAGTCAACACAGTCTTTATATGTTGGAGAATGTTGGAAAGCCTCAAGTGGCTGTAACTGGCATGTTCAAGTTGCATTAATGCAGCGAACCCAAATGTGGACAATAAGGAAAATAGAAAGTCCTTACACTTGCACGGTTTCTTGTATGTCATAAGTGTAAAACCCCAAACCCGGCCCACAAGTCCTGACCGGATCCGGTATGTCACTGCGAAAAAACGTTTAAAAATATTCTTACTTGTGGTGGAACTTGAAAATTTTGTACTTATTCAAAAACCATGTCCATTTAAAAATTATTAAATAATATAAGCTTGATATAAAATATCCGAATTAAAACCTTAACTTATGTTTTAAGATATAGTTCGCCGAAAATAAACTGATTTCAAAATAATAATTTAATCGTCATTTTGCTTTAACATAATATAAATACTCAAATAATTTAATTGGGCCTTATTACAATAAAACTTATTCAAATACTTAAAAATACTGAAAATGATAAATTCTATTAAATAGGAAAACAACTTCTGCATGAAAATCTGCTTTTGCATGGCCACCTTGTATCCACTCCAACCCGGTCCGATCAACATCTCACCTGCGACGTTTGATAAATATTTGGGTGAGTCACACGGACTCAGTGTGTAATTAACCACTGAATTCCACCCACATGTTAACCACATAATAACCCATATATCATATAGCATATATCATATTCAGATAATATCACATTCTGGGCTTGGCCCATACTCATAACACTTATCAGGTAACAGGGTAATTAGCCACATACTTTCCACATACTGGGCTTAGCCCATTTCTTATTCAAGTCCACATTCACATACTGGGCTTGGCCCATTTCCACATTAGTCCACATATCCATTGGGCTTGGCCCACTTTCACATAAAATTCACATATCAGATATAATTATGCAATAATGAATCCCGACCCAAGCCTAAGGTCCATCCTCTACACACCCCCGTATCCAGCCTCCCCCACACCAGGGGATTAATAAATCACCCTCTCCTTTTCACTCCAAAGGCAATCACTGCCGTCCACGTGCAATTAAGCACAACAATCCACAACGCGACCTCAGTCAGCGCCAATCCACGATGTAGCCGTAGCTAACACCAAAACCACGATGGGACACATAGTCACTCATCAACCACGATATGGCACATAGCCGATATCAACCACAATGAGGCACCTAGCCACTCATCAAGCCACGCAAACTTAATCGCAATTAATCCACAACGTGACCTCAGTCAACGTCAATCCACGATGTAGCTCAAGGCTAACATCAAACCACGTACTCGAAGTACACCCGTACCTTCTTTCATATCCCACCCATACATATGCAGCATGAAATAGTGCCATGATAATGCGTGAGTATGTTCATCAACTATATCATTACATATACATATTAATAACCATATCACATTCAGATTGATACTAACCTGATTATCGTTGTACCCCTTAAGGGTATCTATATCACAAGTTTCACTGTATTAGTTAGCACATTCATAGCACACATATAGATGTCACATACAATCATAAACCCGAAAAACGGTAGGCTAACTACATACCTGATAACGTGAAGACCTACGCTTTCGATCCCAATGCTATCACTAAGCGATACTACGGCTATTTGCCTATAGCTTTCTCCTGCTGCTGGCCCACACCCCGGTGGCCAATCCCGAACTGCCGAGACAGATCTTTTCTTAAACTTCAAGGTAGGGACCTTCCCTTTCCCCTCTTGACTGGCATCCATGTCCATTAATGATATCTTTAATCAGAACCATCGGTTAAACAGTAATACTTTAATTTAAATATTTTGAATCGAAACTATACTTACTAAATATCCTTACCACAATGATCTGAGTCTCGAAGCTTGCTATACACTTCTGTCAATTTTCCTAAATCACCATGGATAGAATCGGTCAACCATTTATTCCCATAAAGTGGCCTATGGCCGAATATCACAAGTCACTTACCTTGATGACTTCAATTCCTGAAAGGCTCCCCTAAAGTCGACACTATACGTTGCTTACTCCTAGTGATAAATTTCCCGAATCACCCTCCTAGGTGCGGCTACAACCAAGAAATAAAACTAGATCTTCAACCTTCGACTTTTGAAACAGATTCGGCTAAAATCCTAATTAACAAAGGCACATTCGGCTATTCAAGAAAAATATAATGAATTGGATTGAAAGGAAGAAAAAGAAGGGAAAGTGAGAGATTACAAGAATTTCGGTAATGGTAACAAGGAAGATTCGGCTTTACTAGAAAAAGGAGAACAAAAGAACTTTCTTGGCTTTAAAATTTCGGCAATGGAGAGATCAAGGAAAGAAATAAAAAATAAAAATATGAACTCCCTCCTATTAAAATTCGGTACACATGGAAGAAAGAAAACCAAATTTTCGGCAGCTCTCTCCTTAAAAGCTTCAAGGCCGAATAGCACACCTCAAAAGTCCTACAATCTGCCACCATCTAATCCCTATTAAAACTCTTATTTTATCCCTATATCACCTATTCAAAAACAATTAAAATAAGGCCACCCTTATCTTCTATCTTAACTAAATAACTAAATAAATAAAAGAAAAAAATAGCATTTATCCAGCCGAATTTAAAAAAACCAAAAGCTAGCTTAATCTTAATCTATTTGAAAATCCCATGTGCCGTCCACTGCCTCTCCAACCTGCTGTAAAATGAAAATAAAAATAAAACACCGCTTATGCTGCCATTGAGCTTCGAACCAGCGACCTCCTGGAACCATAATCTGCAGCTAACGTCCCAGCCAATTTGCCAATGCGCTATTTGTGATATGATCCACCCAAAACTTCTTTTAACACCTCTTTCCCTAGCTCCACCTGGTCTTAACGCCAAAAGCCAAAAACCCCATTTGCCTTCCACGCTACTCGAACTCGACTGCTGGGAACCCCCACAGCTGTTGCCACCACTTTCTTTGTCGCTAGCTTCTCTGCGTTATAATCTCCCCACAACTCATTTTAAGTCCTCCTTAGCCCCGTCTCACTTGTCTTAGCGCCAAAAGAAATATAAAATTCCTTTATTTGCTGCCACCTGGATTCGAACCCAGGCCCTTATTGGCGTCCTCCCCAAGCCTTTAAGCAGCGCCTGGCATCCATTTTACCAGGGTGATTCTTATGCTAAAAATGCCTACAAAAATTCCTTTAAAGCCTACCTAGCCCAACTCCCTTTTTAACGCTAAAAAAAAAAAAAGCCCATCTGCTTCCCATGTTATTCGAACCCCTTCCCCTTGGCACTCCCTTTTCACCTTAGCGCCCAAGCCACTCTGCCAATTCATTTCTTGTGTCCTAAACTTCTACAAAATTCTTTTAAGGCCTTCTTGCCTAGTTTCCCCTTTTTACACTTAAATCCAAATTTTTTTCCAAAGCATTCCCTTATAATTTAAAGTTCTCGAAACCCTTAAAACATAACCAAACATACTCCAAGCCTACTATCACTCGAATTATGCACGAACGCATAACGCCTAATCTAAGATGTTACAGTTCTACCCTCCTTAAAAATAATTTCGTCCTCGAAATTACTTACTATCGAACAATCGTGCATGCTTAGCTCATCACACTACTCTACTGCTTCGCACTCTGATTTCAATAAAACTAACACATTCCTTAGATACTATCTCAAGATTCGCATTCAAGGTTCCATACACTTTGCTAACATACAAACACGAACTATCTCATAACAATCAAGTCAAAAGAGATTCCAGGGTTAAGGAACATACCTTGGTTGCCTCACATCCGAACCTTCAGCACCACCGCTTGGTGTTCCATGACCTTGACCTCGAACCCTATCCATCTTTTGAGGACATTTCTTAACCAAATGAGCCTTAGACCCACACCGGTAACATTCCTTACTATTTCCCCAACATTCTCCTAAATGAGCTCTTCCACACTTAGCATATGAATGATTCCGATTCTCAGCAACTGGTACTGGTGCACGTACAGAATTCTCGATCCTTGGTCTTTTCTGAACATCTCCAGACGATGCTGACGGTCCAAAACTTCTCTTATTCCCGTTCCTATTCTTTTCTCGGTTTTCTCTTACACTCCTCTTAACTTCTTCAACTATCCGAGCTTTCTCTACCAAAACGGCGAAGTCTCTTTCTTTGTGCGGAGCAATCAACTCTCGCAACTCATCTCGCAATCTGTCTTCGAATCGAACACACCTTTCATAATCAGTAGCCACAATCCCTTTGGCGTTCTGACTTAACCGCACAAATTCGGCTTCATACTCTGCTACCGACTTACTTCCTTGAACCAAGTTTAGAAACGCCTTCCTTTGCGAGTCCAAGTAACTGGCTCCTACGTACTTTCCTTCAACCTTAAGCTTAAAATATTCCCAATCCACTCGATCTGCTGGAACAACTTGCCTGACAGTGAGCCACCATCGATAAGCTTCGTCTCGAGTGCGAAACAAAGACCTTTCGACTTTTCCTCGAGAGTACACCCAAATCATCCAAGATTCTTTCGACTGCCTCCAACCAATACTCCGCTACATTCGGAGCTACTCCTGACACTCCTCTAAAGATCTCGGCTCCGTTCGATCTAAGCCTTTCCGATACTGACTTTCGAGTTTCATTTCCCGCACTAGCTTCTGCCACACGTTCTAGCACTCGTAACATGGCCCGCGATACTGCGTCATCTTCTCCTATCTGATCTTGCTCCTCTGCGCCCACTGCTAGCGGCGGCACTTCATTTTCTAACCCATGGCCAGACCCTACCGGTTCCGATACCGCCATTCTACCTCTACCGCGTCCACGACGACCACGTCCCCTAGAACTCATCTCTAACATCGCGATTTAATCTGATTAAAAGTTTTATGCATTAGTATTTGTTCCACTATTTAACCGCGAACAATTTTATGAAAAGAATTTCTAGAAGTGGTTCTTTCGATCGAACAAAGTTCCAGTTCAAGTTTACTACTCTAATTCAGAGAGTCACATTCACGTTCATAAACAGAGACACATTCATTCATCAACACATTTATTCAGTCGTATCTACCACACACATTCACTATTCAGACATTTCTGCCCGTTTCTATCCCAGGGGTATTTTCGTCATTTGTCCTACAGGGGTATTTTGGTAATAAATCAGGGTCAATTTGAAAATCACAAAAGTCATTTCAAAATTTTTTCAAACTCATGGGTATTTTGAAAGAAAGATTTTCCAAATCAAGGTTTTGCAGAAATTTCGAAAATCGGGGTTATTTTGGTAATTTCGTAATCTAGGGGTAATTCAGTAATTTTCTAAATCTGGTTCTCTTAGCATTTTGCAAAAATAGAATTTTCTGGTATTTTTGTAAAGTAGAAATATTTTAGCAAACGTCGAGGGTATTTTTGAAAATCTTAAGAACTAAGGGTATTTTAGTAATTTACAACACAAGGGCATTTTAGTAATTTTGTAAATCGGAGATACTTTGGAAAAATTTTCACAATAATCTTTGTAAAAGGGTAATTTAGGAACTTTAAAACTAGAAATTTTATAAAACTGCCTGGCTAGTCCCTTTCGGGTTTTAATTATCGGGTTTAGCCCGTGAATAAGTCCTCTTGGTTAAGGTGAACCGTAGCTACGCACCAGGTAGGATTCGAGTAAAGAGGAGGTGAGTCGCTAGGACTGCTTAAGTACCAAGCTCTTACTGAATACCAATCCTAGGCATGCGTACAATGGTTGCCACACCTTAACTCGGCGACTTACTTCACAGGTTTTTTTAATAGTCCTTTAAGTCTTATGCATGTGTTTGAGTGCACTAGCCCTAGGGTTCAACAGATCCTAGTTCACTAATCTACGTTCCCTTCATACTTATAGAATTCACATTCATAATTCACTTCAGTAGTTAGAACTACTTACCTGGTGGACTTCGGGTCGGAGGTACAGGTGCCATGCCAGAATAAACCTGAAATAAAAGTCCATATATATATATTTGAAAAGCCCATTTTGAAAATGTTTTTCGGGCCCAAAACTTCAAAGCCGAGTTTTGAACCGGGCTCTGATACCAATTTGTAACACCCCAAACCCGGCCCACAAGTCCTGGCCGGATCCGATATATGTCATCATGGAAAACGCGTTTAAAAATATTCTTACTTGTGGTGGAACTTGAAAATTTTGTACTTATTCAAAAACAATGTCCATTTAAAAATTATTAAATAATATAAGCTTGATATAAAATATCTGAATTAAAACCTTAACTTATGTTTTAAGATATAGTTCACCGAAAATAAACTGATTTCAAAATAATAATTTAATCGTCATTTTGCTTTAACATAATATAAATACTCAAATAATTTAATTGGGCCTTATTACAATAAAACTTATTCAAATACTTAAAAATATCGAAAATGATAAATTCTATTAAATAGGAAAACAACTTGACATGAAAAATCATTCGCATGGCCACCTTTGTATCCACTCCAACCCGGTCCGATCAACATCTCACCTGCGACGTTTGATAAATATTTGGGTGAGTCACACGGACTCAGTGTGTAATTAACCACTGAATTCCACCCACATGTTAACCAAAGGCAATCACCCTCTCCTTTTCACTCCAAAGGCAATCACTGCCGTCCACGTGCAATTAAGCACAACAATCCACAACGCGACCTCAGTCAGCGCCAATCCACGATGTAGCCGTAGCTAACACCAAAACCACGATGGGACACATAGTCACTCATCAACCACGATATGGCACATAGCCGATATCAGCCACGATGAGGCACCTAGCCACTCATCAAGCCACGCGAACTTAATCGTAATTAATCCACAACGTGACCTCAGTCAACGTCAATCCACGATGTAGCTCAAGGCTAACATCAAACCACGTACTCGAAGTACACCCGTACCTTCTTTCATATCCCACCCATGCATATGCAACATGAAATAGTGCCATGATAATGCGTGAGTATGTTCATCAACTATATCATTACATATACATATTAATAACCATATCACATTCAGATTGATACTAACCTGATTATCGTCGTACCCCTTAAGGGTATCCATATCACAAGTTTCACTATATTAGTTAGCACATTCATAGCACACATATAGATATCACATACAATCATAAACCCGGAAAACGGTAGGCTAACTACACACCTGATAACGTGAAGAACTACGCTTTTGATCCCGATGCTATCACTAAGCGATACTACGGTTATTTGCCTATAGCTTTCTCCTGCTGCCGGCCCATACCCCGGTGGCCAATCCCGAACTGCCGAGACAGATCTTTTCTTAAACTTCGGGATAAGGACCTTCCCTTTCCCCTCTTGACTAGCATCCATGTCCATTAATGATATCTTTAATCAGAACCATCGGTTAAACAGTAATACTTTAATCTAAATATTTTGAATCGAAATTATACTTACTAAATATCCTTACC
Source organism: Gossypium bickii (assembly GCA_025503065.1). Classification (NCBI taxonomy): domain Eukaryota; kingdom Viridiplantae; phylum Streptophyta; class Magnoliopsida; order Malvales; family Malvaceae; genus Gossypium; species Gossypium bickii. The sequence continues at coordinate 24,271,492 of CP106711.1, read as the reverse complement.
ACAATGATCTGGGTCTCGAAGCTTGCTATACACTTCTGTCGATTTTCCTAAATCACCATAGATAGAATCGGTCAACCATTTATTCCCATAAAGTGGCCTATGGCCGAATATCACAAGTCACTTACCTTGATGACTTCAATTCCCGAAAGGCTCCCCTAAAGTCGGCACTATACGTTGCTTACTCCTAGCGATAAATTTCCCGAATCACCCTCCTAGGTGCGGCTACAACCAAGAAATAAAACTAGATCTTCAACCTTCGGCTTTTGAAACAGATTCGGCTAAAATCCTAATTAACAAAGGCACATTCGGCTATTCAAGAAAAATATAATGAATTGGATTGAAAGGAAGAAAAAGAAGGGAAAGTGAGAGATTACAAGAATTTCGGTAATGGTAACAAGGAAGATTCGGCTTTACTAGAAAAAGGAGAACAAATGAACTTTCTTGGCTTTAAAATTTCGGCAATGGAGAGATCAAGGAAAGAAATAAAAAATAAAAATATGAACTCCCTCCTATTAAAATTCGGCACACATGGAAGAAAGAAAACCAAATTTTCGGCAGCTCTCTCCTTAAAAGCTTCAAGGCCGAATAGCACATCTCAAGAGTCCTACAATCTGCCATCATCTAATCCCTATTAAAACTCTTATTTTATCCCCATATCACCTATTCAAAAACAATTAAAATAAGGCCACCCTTATCTTCTATCTTAACTAACTAACTAAATAAATAAATAAAAACAGCATTTATCCAGCCGAATTTAAAAAAAAAACCAAAAGCTAGCTTAATCTTAATCTATTTGAAAATCTCATGTGCCGTCCACTGCCTCTCCAACCTGCTGCAAAATGAAAATAAAAATAAAACACCCCTTATGTCGCCATTGAGCTTGAACGGCGACCTCCTGGAACCATAATCTGCAGCTAACGTCCTAGCCAATTTGCCAATGCGCTATTTGTGATATGATCCACCCAAAACTTCTTTTAACACCTCTTTCCCTAGATCCACCTGGTCTTAACACCAAAAGCCAAAAACCCCATTTGCCTTCCACGCTACTCGAACTCGACTTTGGAACCCCACACGCGCCGACCACTTTCTTTGCTAGCTTCTCTGCGTTATAATCTCCCCACAACTCATTTTAAGTCCTCCTTAGCCCCGTCTCACTTGTCTTAGCGCCAAAAGAAAAATAAAATTCCTTTATTTGCTGCCACCTGGATTCGAACCCAGGCCCTTATTGGCGTCCTTCCCAAGCCTTTAAGCAGCGCCTGGCAGCCACTTTACCTGGGTGATTCTTATGCTAAAAATGCCTACAAAAATTCCTTTAAAGCCTACCTAGCCCAACTCCTTTTTTAACGCTAAAAAAAATAAAAGCCCATCTGCTTCCCATGTTATTCGAACCCCTTCCCCTTGGCACTCCCTTTTCACCTTAGCGCCCAAGCCACTCTGCCAATTCATTTCTTGTGTCCTAAACTTCCACAAAATTCTTTTAAGGCCTTCTTGCCTAGTTTCCCCTTTTTACACTTAAATCCAAATTTTTTTCCAAAGCATTTCCTTATAATTTAAAGTTCTCGAAACTCTTAAAACATAACCAAACATACTCCAAGCCTACTATCACTCGAATTATGCACGAATGCATAACGCCTAATCTAAGATGTTACAATAAGACCATCGAAAATTGAATGCAAAAAAAATATGTAACTACATCATGTTGTTGGTGAAAGATATTCCCACCATCCCTGTATTGACTTTTATTGCGGACATGCAAGCTCGGTTCAAATACAAGGTTTCCTACAGGAAGGCATGGTGGGTGAAACAAATAGTGACGAAGCAGTTGTACGGTGATTAGGATTCGTCATACAATGAATTTCAAGGGTCGATAACCGCGATGCGAAAGTATGTGCCAGAAATGGTAACTGATTTGCAAACACTATCATATAAAGGCCCGAACAGCTAGATAGAATCGGGCAAACAGGTTTTCCACCTATTGTTTTGGATGTTCAATCCGTGTGTTAGAGCCTTCCCTCACTGCAAGCCAATGGTGCAGGTGGACGGAACATGGTTATACGAGTTATACATGCAAATACTTCTGATTGCAGTTGTACAAGACGGGAACCGCAATGTACTTTCTGATGGGTTCGAAACTAACTAATATTTCGACAAAGGCAAGTGCACCTATCGAACAGTAGTATAGTTGTGGTGAGTCCGAAATATCGTATCCTTAATGACTAAAATTACTAGTAATAACTATCTTTTTATTATCTAGCCTAATAATTAAAAGGGATTTGTTTTAATCTAATTTTTAACTAACTAATTGACTATGAACGCGACAGAGAGTGAAAGAAATAATCGAATAAACCAATAATAAAGACAATACCCAAGGAAGAATCCACCAAGACTTCACTTCTTATTCTGATTCTGAGTTAAATGATTTATTCACTTGACTTGATCCGTAGAAATCCCTAAATTATGTTAATATCTTTTTCGAGACTAAAAACAACTGACTCTAGGCTGATTAATTGGAATCTCTTTCTAATTAAAACCCCTATCATCGCATTAACTCAATCTATGCATTCCTTATTAGATTTGACTCTAATCCAGCAGATTTATGTCGCCCTATTTCTAGGGTTGCAATCAACTCCGCTTAATTATACTGGATCTACTCTTAACCAGGGACTTTTGCTCCACTGAATAAGCATATTAAACTTGAATTAATATTCCTAAAAACATTAAAACAAGGATTAAGAACACATAATTAAGAACAAGATCAAGTATTTATCAAGTAATTCAGATTTATTAAATAATAAGATTCATCTAGGTTTCATCCTCCCTAGGTATTTAGGGAGTTTAGTTCATAACGTAAAAGGAAAACATCATCGAATTAAGAAAACAACAAGACATAAAGAACGCAAAAACTTCTAAAGAACTTGATGGAGATCTTCAATCTTGGAGTGAATCCGCTTCGAGATGATTCCGATGGCTGCCTTCGAGTAATCTCTTTGTTCTACTCTCCATCTCCCTTTAGGTCCTCCCCTAAGGTGTTTATATAGGCTTTGGAGCACCTTCTTTGGCCCACAAGTAGTCTTTTCCGAATAGAATTAGACTTGGGTTCAGCAGGGACACGCCCGTGTGTGATAGCTTAGGCCGTGTTCGATTCTGCTCGTCATACACGATCGTGTGGTCTGCCCGTGTGTGATAGTCCAGGCCGTGTTGATTTCTGAGGTAGGCCCATTTTGTCCCTTTTTGGCCTGTTTCTCGTTCTTTTTTACTCCTTAAGCTCTCCTAAGTGTAAAATATGAAATTAAAGGATTAGGAGCTTCGAATTCATCAAATCTAATGAAAATTCATCAAAAAATAAGCCAAGCATGGGGTCAAAATATGTATAAATTATCGTTTACCACTTCCTATCATTTTTTCCATTGTGAAGAGTAAGAACTTTGAGTATTGGGAATTTTTCTTGTAAAATCTGCGGACACACGTTGTTAGACAAGACAATGTTTGCCTCATATCGGACAGATCGAAGGGATTAGTTGCTGCGGTAAGGTGTTCAGAGGTTCTGCGAAAGTCTTGTTATTGCATCTGGCACATCGCGTCAAACTTCCAAAGAGAGTATAAAAATAAAGAATGGCGTAGAGAAATCGTGAAAATGGGTAAAAAACACTGTTCCAAAATTAGTTTGTATATTTTCAAGATTTATAAGTTTGTAATTCTAAATTTATTTTTTATAAATTTATAATTGTTTAATTGTTTAATTGTTTTATAAATTATTTGTTTTAAACACAGGGTACGAGTTAGAACCGCGATGATTCAAGCAAAGGTTTGTGAGGCTTAAAGCTCGGATGAATTCATTACTCGAAAATCGTCGTCTTCGGCAGTGGTTGGGTGGAATAGAGAACTAGCAATGGAGTCAAAGTTTTGATGATGGGTTTCAGTATAGTCACATGACGACCAACCTCGTAGAGGCAGTTCACACGTTCTTAAGGTGTACACGTTATCTGCCAATTTCGACTATTTTCTCGGAAACATTCTATAGGCCGACGACGTTGATGCCAAGGATGGGTTAGAGACAAGTAAAAGAGATGGAGGCTGCACACGTCTACGTTGAGGGCGTCTGAAATGCAATGAAAGTAAACGCGCATAAGGCGTGGAGTATGAATGTAGAACTATATTCGCGCGACTTGGAAACATTTTGGATTCACGAGTATGTAGGCTGTCGCTCGGGTTTTCCACCCAGGTCGTACGCTGTTGACCTACAAAACAAGCGTTGCGAGTACAGGAGGTTCCTGACTTTTCGATATCCATGTGCATATGTTAATGCAGCATGTGCACATGCAAAGCTAGACGTCAAACATTTCAGAGATGAGGTCTACACGCTGCAATGCACATTGCGTATTTGGGGGAACGAATTTCCCGTAATGCCGAATGTCTCGACTTGGGAAGTTTTGTCCCTTGCTTTCGATATGCTGCCGGACCGCAGTCTTTGTAAACATCCTAAAAGTCGACCACAATCGACAATTATTCAAAATGACATGGATATTAAGGAAATGGACAAACCTAAATAGTGCACGGTTTGCCGAACACCCGATCACAACCGATCAACTTGCCCACATCATGTTTATGTTCGCGGTCAATCTTTCCGTAATGTTGGATTGGAAGACGTCGAATTGGACGAGTCTTTTTTTTATTATTTCATGATTATTGTAAAAAATTATTGTTAAAAAATAGTGTGAAATAAATAAATTATCCAATTATCCAATTATTAAATAAATAAATTATTCAATTATTATATAGTATAAAGTAAATAAATTAAATAAATAAATTATTAAGTTATTATATAGTGTAAAATAAATATTTTAAATAAATAAATTATTAAATTATTAAATAGTGTAAAGTAAAATAAATAAATAAATAAATTATTCAATTATTATAATTTAATAAATTTCAATTAAAAAAATTACTATATAGTGTAAGTAAATAAATTATTCATTTTAAAGATTAAATAAAAATAATAATTTAATACATTTCAATTAAGTAAATAAATTAATAAATTATTCTGAATTTTTTAGAAGAAAGAGGACCACTTGGTTTTTTTTTTTTTGCTGTTTTTTTCCCAACCGGGATTGAGAAATTGGTAGGGTCCACAAGTAGAGGAAAACAAAAAATGAACTAAAAAATGAAATGAAATTATTAATTTTAATTTAAAAAATCAATTTTAAAATCAAATAATTAAAGGTTAACTTAATAGTTATAGTTTAAATTAAAAATTAATTGAATTTCTTATTTTTAATTAATGGAAATAAATTTAATATTTAATTGAAAAAACAAAAGAAAAATAGAAAAGAAAAATAGAAGGGGAAGTGGAAGTGGAAGGTAATGGCCAATGTCAGGCCTGGCAGGCCTGCTGTGTAAAGCACAAGCCACGGGCCTAGAATCGACTTAGATTGGCCAAGTAATAGTCGGCTTTAGGCCAAGCTAAAATGGCCATTAGATGGCCGACTTCAGGCTTGATGTGTTAGTAGGGCCGTAATCCATTGGTGGCCGATGTCAGGCCTGCATCGATGTGACCCGACAAGCACGGGTCACGATGCTCTCATGTCCTTTTTTTTTTTTCATTTTCTCCTCATAATTATTTCCCTCACCCTCCAATAGTTCCCCCACTATAAAACCCCCTTTTGGACCCAACCTTCCCACCACCGTAAGTTCCACTGCCGACCACTGCTGAACGCCATCGACCACTCCTTTTACTGGATTTTTTTCCCCAATTTTTTTCGGTACTTTAAATATTTAAGTAACTAAAAAGTTTCCATCAAAATTAAAGGTTTTCCAGTTCTTATTTTATGTTTAATACCGTTCCTGATAATTTCTTCGATTTTGTCACAGATATCAGAATGGTAGATAATTCTCTTGTGAAGCATGACAACCATATTGCTAAATTTGTTCGCAATACGGTCAAATATTCATTAATTTATACAAATATTCACTAATTGATAATATTTTGTTGTTTAAACGATAATTAAAACTTGTTATTTTAACTATTTCCCCAAGAACGATACCGGGTTGTCAGATCTCGACTTCATGATCCGAGATATTTTTCGGATCGAAGGGTGCTGTCGTATTTGGATTTTGTGGGGTTTGGGGTAGCCGCTTACATTCAAATTGCTGACCTACGGGCCGAATTAATATCAGCCCTGGTTGAACGATGGCGCCTCGAGACACATACGTTCCACCTACCGTATGAGGAGGCAACAATCACACTAGAAGATGTAGCAGTCCAGTTAGGGCTGTCTATCAATGGAGAAGCTGTGGCCAAACCTAGAAAACTGTTCGATCCGTGAGGCACTTGCAGTCGATTATAGGAAGAGTGCCCCTTGATGATGAAAGAGGAAAACTAACCGAGCTGAAATTTGCTTAGTTAAGAGCTAACTTCAAGCATCTCCAGAACAATCCAACGCATATGACCATTATCTACGCCGCTAGAGTGTTCATTCTGTAACTCATAAGAGGATATTTATGCTGAACGTAAATTAAAATAAGGTCCACATCATGTACCTCCCCCTACTAAAAGACCTGGCCCAAGCCGGTAACTACAGTTGGGGCTCCGCAATACTGACGTGTTTATATTGTGAGCTTTGTCGAGCGACAAAGCCATCTACAAAGACTATGGGCGGTTGCTACCTGCTACTGCAATTGTGGGCCTTATCATTTTTGGCAGATGTGAGCCACCAATCATTTTCCTGACCACTTGTAAATAGGTGATTTAACATTCGACTATACCTTTCGTTTCTTAATTTTATGTATGGTACTTTCGCATGAAAAGAATAATAATAGAAAATATTCATGTGTATTTCAGATGGGCGACAGTACCAGGAATTGGGCAGTCTTACATCGTGCTCGTATACCACCAAATGATATAGACTCACTTTGGGGATAAGGTAAAATATACTTCTAGCCTTCTCCTCTAAATACATTTTTTTGCAAAATAAATTAAACTTAACTAAAAACATTTGCTCTATAATGTGCAATTTCTATGGATGTCATATTCGAACCTAAAATTTACACCACTCATACCATCATGGGTACACGACCAGCAAACTCTGTTTATAACAAACGTGCCATTGATTAATTTTCATATGGTCAAGTGGCATGCTGCGGATCGAGTTTTATGACAGTTTAATTGCATGCAACCCATCCCAGACCCTCCACATATATTAGGAGAAATACACGGGATTGAAAAAAAGGGGAGGGACCACATAAATTGGGCGAACCAACACATTTTGTATATCTTTCTATAGAACGCCTGATATGAGAGGCGACCCCCTTGTTTGTCTCGGACACAAGGTTCATTCCTTCGCGCGAGTATGCAAAATGGTACTTCAAAAATGAGTTGCCTTACATTTACCAAGGTCAATACATGTTGATCCCAGAACACGCGCAACCGGAATCTACTTAATGGCGTAGGATCGGAACACAGCTGCCTCATAACTGAGTTACACCATTCGGGAACACGGATTCTATCTCCAACATCGATCTGGAGCCCGACTATGAAGCATCTGAAGAAACCTCGCATACCCCCATCCGAATCCTTATTCGTTCGCGGAGATATTTGGTGAAGACCCCAAGCCTCAACATTCGACACACTCCAGATCGTCATCATACCACCCGGAGCTCCATCAACAATCACCTACACATAACATTGAGGATATTTTTGGCTTGACACCTCCAATATCGCAATACCCCAACACCCCCGCTGATGGGGTATACGATTATACATCTTTCTTCAATACACCGGAAGAGACACCGGAGGTCAGCTCAAGCAACTATCAAACACCTCAACAAACTGCACGCCCTCGCCTACAGAGGCACCCCGAATGTTATATGCTAGAGCCGGGGACATCGTCGAGATCTACACAGTTTTGATTTTTTAAAATTTTTATTCTGTAATTTTTCTACAAACCTGAAAATTTTGGAATTTTTATCGTAATTATCAAGTTGGCATAGTACAAAATATTCAGTCAAAATCATATAATTCGAACAAATAATATTACGCAAATAATAATATAAGAAATACGAACATTCTACAAAACTAATTTACAAAAATATATATAATTTATATACGAAAATATAAAATTCAACCAACAAATAATATAGAATAAAATTGATTTACATATACAAAAATAATATGAACATTTTGAATAGTAGTTTCTCCACAATTAGTCGTATTTTACTTGAATCAGGTCTACATTACCTTGATCGCCCGCCATATTCTTTAACCGTAACCAATTTACACAGTTCACCATCTATGGCGGAAGAAGTCATCCGACCATTAACGACATAACATTTGCAGTTCATGTGACAGTATATAATTCAACTCCATCAGTATATAATTCAACTCCATTGAAAAATGACAGTATACAATTAAACCCCGAAATTCAGTTGTACACTCCCAAACACTCCTATCTCCCACCCATTTGATGATAAACTACCAAAATCAATATCCACATTTGATAGTACACTCTCATTTTGTGGTATGCTTAACAAGTTTTTTTCTAACCAACTACAATATCACATCCCAACTAAGTGGGTGCCGGCCATCAGTGTCCTAGCATCCAATTTTTTTTCAAATCTGGTACAAGGGTGTCGGCCATCAGTGTCCTAACACCAAATTTTTTTTCTCAAATCTGGTACAAGGATGCTGGCCACCAGTGTCCCAGCATACAAAAAAAATTCTCGATCCCCGAAAAAGCTGAAGCAGGCCATCTATTACCCCCACACCAATAAGTGGGTGCTGGCTATTAGTTGGCCAGCACAAAAAAAAATATTTTTTATGTGTAAAAGTGGTACCGGCCATCAAGATCCTCCAGCTCAACTTTTTTTTTAAATATTAGTATAAAATATACCAATATAATACAGGTGAAAAAATATGAGGGTGCAGACCATTTAGGTCCCCAGCCCTAAAAAATATTATTTTAACACTTGAAAAAATTATTTTGTGATGATTGGGACAAAACTCAAAGTAGTGCAGGCCATTTAAGGCCCCTACTTAAATTTACTGTTTATTTTAAATTATTTAAGTAATTATTTTTTAATTTGAGTCATTTATGTAATTATTTTTAGGTCATCTTAGTCAAATAGCCAAATTCTGATTAGGTAGGTTGTTCTTTAAATGATTGGGTGACACCTTCACCACATGTGTTTTTGAATGGTTGGGTGGCTCGCTCACCATATCAGCAAAAAGTTGATTTTCTATAATAGTCAATCAACCCAACTGCTACGGAAGAGACGAATAGGAAAAGTTTTAAGTTTTTTGTTAAAAAAAAAAGAAAAAAACAAATTTTGTAGTAGCCAATCAGCTCTAATGCTATTGCTATGAAAAAGACAAGTCACGAATCATACTCATTGCTTTGGAAAGTGTAAATAGGCCGCAAAGATCATGTCCATTCTTATCTCATCTCCGATGGCTAACCTTTGGCTATTTGGCTTTTTCTTCTTTTGTTATTTGTGTGGTTAAAAAAGACATTGAATTCAACTTAAATATCAGCAAGATGCCTTTCTTCCCCGAATGAACTGAGATAATGATATTTAGATTTTAACATTTCAGCATCCATAAGCTAAAATATTATTAAGATGTTATAATATAAAGTGTAATCTTATTATGATTTAATTTTTAAGCTATTTTAAATTATAAGTATAATTTTAAATTTTGATCAAATTTACTTTTTATTTTTATTATTTTTATAAAGCTAACCTTTTTTTTTTTCTTAAATAAAGCTTAGGACTAATTAAAAATAAAAAAACATTTATTATTAATAGTAAACCATTATAGTTTTATATTTTATTTAATAATTTATTTATTAATATATTAATTATGGGTATAATTATAATTATGGTTGGTGTTGTAATTACTTTTCATGAATTGTAATAAAAAGTAAAAATTTAAAAAAATTACGGAAATTGAGACTAAAAAATATTAAAGAAATTAAACCTATTAAAAAATTTCTATAACAAGGACAATTAAGGAAAATGTGCTTCTAGGTAATCTTAGTGTAACCTTCCAAACCCGGCCTAAATGTTATGACCAAATCCCGAAGGTTACATTACCCACCGAAATGGCTAAGTAAAAATATCTGATTGGAAAATCATTATTTTGTTTGATTTTTCGAAAAACTTAGCCTGGTCACATAAGGGTTGCTAAAAACACTGGTTTGTTAGGTCATCTATTGTTAACTTCAATTTATTAAAAGGTCGTGTCTTTTAAAATAAAACTCAGTTGATTTTGTCAGAAAACCCTTTTAAAACCTTTTTTTTACCGTTACACGGAAAAAAAAGTATTGCATTTGATTTTCGTAGAAAAATCCGTATTTTTAAGTCATATTAAGTCAGTTTTAAAATTTGTTCAGTTTTCATAAAAAAAAACTCATGCATGCAAAATTCAAGTTAAAAATGTATCATACCACAGTCCATATTTAAATAAAAATTATAGTCCCAAAATAATAATACCATAATAAATAAAGTAAAATCCAGAATATTTTATTAGGTAAAAATACGAGATGAGACCTCCATACAAATCCAACCCTAGTCTTGAGGGTTATCTGTAATGAGTAAATTAATAGGGTGAGCTTTAAAAGCCCAGTGTGAGTCTAAGCAATATAAGCATTCAATCAGTCAAATAGGCACACAATTATTATAGCATTTCAAACAATTTATCATGGCATTACAACATATGAATAAGGCATGCTCAATAATATAGTGCAATAATCCTACCCAACCATCCTCTACACACCACGAGTTCCCCAGAGTCCGTCATTCGAACTCCAAAACAGTAAAAGTCAAAGCTCAATGTGGTTAAAACTACCAGTAACAGTATATAGATAAAACTGCCAATAAAATGCAATAAATCATCCAATCTCCTCGGTACTCTAGTGTAGTGTACTAAAAACAATATTGCTGACTTTAAATGTCGTTGGTACTCCATGGAACTCCTCTTTCAATCAAAAATACTCACTCTATGCAGATGCAATATGTCATACAATTGGTAAGCACATCATGCTTTAGTAACTATTTCAGTACAATGGCATGTTTAACATGCAAGTCAATATTCGGTGTCGATGTATGCTTTGCATGTTTTTCATTTAACGGTAAGGATTGCATGCTCACATGGTTTCATATAGTCAATATCAATCATGGCATAAGACATGCATCTTAATCGGTGTTTCAAAATCTAGCAAGCTATAAATGCACCCAATTCAAAATTTCATCACCCAAACAAGACCTTTAATAAACAAGCTTTCTAATTAATTACATAACTTGCTTGGCACGCCACTTATTTGCACTTAGGCCATTCGGCCAAACCAAAACCAGCAAGCAAATTTACCATTTAAATATATATTATATGATTTTCAAGTTAATTAGAAATAGGGGAAGATTCACACCTATTAGCGCTAATCCAAATTCTATCACTTTCTCACAACTCTTACGCTTGAGATCTAGATAGCTCCCATTCAAGTCTATACCCAATAAAGTTTTAATCATTAATAATCAGCCTCCTTTTGCTCTCATAGGGTTTGGTGAAGCAACAAATTTTAACCAAAAACTTCATATCTGAAGTGAAAAATTAATGCTTACCTTAACTAACTTATGAAGACTTTGCAAATAGTCTTCCCAATGCTACGACTGATCCGTATGGTTTGGATCTAGATCTTGAACATTCAAACACCAAAGAAAAAGAAACTTGTAAGATTTGGCCATGCCAAAAATCAATCAGCCATATCATAATATGAAAATAAGAAAAAAAAAAACTTATATTTGAAAAAATTAAAGTAAAATTTATGCACTTACTCTACTTGCTCAGATATGTGACGACAGAAAAAATAACGAAGAGTAGGGGAAAAGAATCAAAAGGGTGGCAACAACAAAGATGGTGGCTTACTGGGACAACAATAATGGAGGAGAAAAGGGGCTGCAAAGCTACGATAGTGGCAGTAAAAAAAAACAGCAAAGTAAAATAGGAGGCAAGGGAAATTGATGATCAATGGGACGGCACACAAAGGAAGAAAAGGAAGAAAAAATTCAGAGAAATAGTAAGGGAAAAGGGAGGGACGACAAGGGGAATCAGAAAGTGGGAAAATTTCTGACAAATAGAAGTAAAAATAATATTTATAGCTAGGTTAAACTAATGGGTAACAGTTAGGTTTTTCTGGGCAAAAAAACCAGTAAATAAAAATTATACGAGAAAAGAGAATCAAACTCAGGTTTCAAATTCAAATTCATTAACTCCTAACCACTAGACTGGTAACTAATTTTTTCTATAATTTTACAACATTTTCAATTAGAAATTTTAGATGTGACAACTCCCCCTTAAAAGAAATTTCAGCATCGAAATTTACCTGATTTGAATAGGTGAAGATACTGTTGACGAATCGAGTCTTCCGACTCCCAAGTGGCTTCCTCGGTGTCATAGTTCCGCCAAAGAACTTCAACTAATGGGATATGTTTTCTTCTAAGAAATTTTACCTCTCTGTCCAAAATCTTCATAGGCTTCTCCTCAAAGGACAAGTCTGGTCTAACCTCAATCTACTCAATCGGGAAAATGTAAGAAGGGTCTGATCAGTACCGTCTCAACATCAACACATAGAACACGTCATGAATGCGATCCAGCTCGGGAGGCAACTCAAGCTGATAAGTCACCAGTCCAATTCTCTTAAGAATCCGATAATGTCCAATAAACCTAGGGCTTAACTTGTCCTTTCGCCCAAACCTCAATACCTTTTCCCACAGAGATACTTTTAAGAAAACCCAATAGCCAACACTGAACTTAATTTCCTTCCGCTTCAGATCAGTATAGGACTTCTTCCTATCCTAAGCCGCTTTCAATCTATCTCAAATTAGTTTGAAAGTACCTTCGGTCTCTTGAACCAACTCCAAACCCAAAACTTTTCTCTCACCCAACTCAGTCCAACACAAAGGAGTGCGACACTTACAACCATACAAAGCCTCGTAAGGTTCCATCTACATATTGGATTGAAAATTATTATTGTAAGTGACTACAACTAACGGTAGATGCTTTTTCCAACTACCCCAAAACTCAATCACATAGCTCCTTAACATATCCTCTAAAACCTATATAACCCGCTCAGACTGTCCATCTTTCTGTGGATGGAATGCAGTCCTGAAATCTAACTGAGTACCCAGTGCCTCATAAAGCTTATTCCAAAATCAAGATTTGAAACGTGGATCCTGATTTGAAATAATTGACACAGGAACCCCATACAATCTTAATATTTTGAAGATATAAAGCTTAGCTAGCTTCTTTAGGGAATAGTTAGTATGAACCGATAGGAAGTGAACCAACTTTGTCAATCTATCAATAATAACCCATACCAAATCTTTCTTAGTTAGTGTTAAGGGCAACCCATTAATGAAGTCAATAGTGACTTTCTCTCATTTCCCCTACGAAATTCTAATTGGCTGCAACAACCTAGAAGGAAACTGATGCTCAGCCTTTACTTGCTGATAAGTTAAGCACTTAAATACAAAATATGAAATATATCACCTCCCGCTTCAGTCCGGGCCATCAATACAACTCCCTCAAGTCTCGATACATTTTATTACCCTCAGGATACATAGCATAAGGGCTACTATACACTTCCCAAAGGATGGATTGTCTAAAATCTAGATTATTCGACACACATTATGTTCCTTTAAAACACATAATACCTTAAAACTTCAACCCGAAATCCTCAGGCTTATCATATCAATCTGTTTAAACCGAGGCAACAAGGATACATCAACCTTAATCTCACTTACCCACTTAGGCTTAACTTGCAACTCAGCCAAAAGACTTATTATCCTCATATGAACTCAATCTTGCGAACATAGCCTTAAGCTTAGTCATTGATCTTATACTTAGAGGATTAGCCATAACATTGGATTTACCAGTATGATAATCTATAATACAGTCATAGTCCTTCAACAGCTCAATCCATCTTCGTTGTTTGAAATTTAACTCCTTCTAGGTGTGGAGATATTTGAGACTTTTGTGATTCGTGCAGATAGTACACTTCTCACCATAAAGGTAATGTCTCTATATCTTCAAAGAAAACACTACAGTCGCTAACTCCATATCACGAGTAAAATAATTGCACTCATGTGGCTTAAGCTGTCTCAAAGCATAAGCTACCACTTTGCCATCTTGCATCAATACACAACTGAGATTGGTGTGAGATGCGTCATTATATATAACATAGTCTTTCCCAGATTCCGGCTGAATTAAAACTGGAGCTTGAGCCAACATGAATTTCAACTTCTCAAAGATAGCTTGCTGATAATCTGACCATTTAAAAGGTGTGTTCTTCCTCAATAGCTTAGTTAATGGAGCAGCTATCAAGGAGAAGCCCTCACCAAACCTCCAATAGTACCCTGCCAAACCAAAGAAGCTTCGAATCTCCAAAACTCTCTTAAGCTACTCCCATTTCAGAATGTCTTTTATCTTTTTCAGATCTACACAGATACCTTCAATAGATACCATATGACCCAAAACCATTACCTCTTTCAGCCAAAACTCGTAAATACTCAATTTAGCAAAACGCTTCTTCTCACGAAGAATTTGCAGCTGAAGCATTCGTAAAGTTGAAAGGCATAACTAAGAACTCGAAATGGCCGTACCGAGCCCTAAATGTAGTTTTAGGCACATTGATTCCTTCAATTTAAACTGGTAATACCAGGATCTCAAGTTGATCTTAAAGAAAATTGTTGCCCTTGGAAACTATTCAAACAGATCATCAACCCTAGGCGGAGGATACTTATTCTTCACTATCAACTTGTTCAATTGCCTATAATCGATGCACAATATCAAAAAACTATCATTCTTCTTAACAAAAATAACCGGAGTGCCCCATGGTGAAACACCAAGTCTTATAAAATCGTGATCTAAGAGCTCTTGAAATTAGATCTTTAACTCTTTGAGTTCTTTCGATACCATACGGTAGAAAGCAATGTACACCGGTGTTGTTCCAAGCAATAACTCAATTCCAAACTTAACCTCACGATCGGAGGTAACCTTGGAAGTTCCTCGAGAAAAACATCCGAAAACTCCTTAATAGTTCAGATATTCTCTACAACTGGACCAGTAACACTTGCATCTCGGACATAGGCTAGAAATGCCTTACACCCTTTTCAGACCAATTTCTCTGCTACCATAACAGAGATCACATTTGATAGATAATCTCGACGCTCCCAAACCATGACGATCTATTTACCATAAGAAGTCTTCAATGTTACCCTCTTAGTAGCACAGTCTGATTTGACTTGATGTTCAACCAACCAATCCATATCCAATATCAAGTCAAATTCGTCAAATTTGTCAAATGGCAGTTCCATCAAATCAGCCCAAAAAAGTGCCTCTTGAACTTCAAACGAGCATCTCTTATAAATCTTATCTACTACCACAAATTGTGTTAAAGGGATGACTATAATAACAGTACTAGCAGTATTTTCTACCCCAATTCCTAATTTTTTATATACATTACATGCAATATAGGAGTGTATAGATCCAATGTCAACTAAAGCAAAGTAAGGTAGAGAATGGATAGTGAAGGTACCTGTTATGACATCGGTCGTATCTCGGTCCTCTTGGCACCTTGCAGCATAAACTAGAACAGGCTAAATAGCATCTTTTTTATTTGTACCTTGAACCGGTGCTCGTTGGCCATGCCTATCATTACTATTCCTATTCGAACCACGACCCTTCTGAGGTATCGACCCAACCCTCAAATTTTGTACCTTATTTTGTACCAAAACTTGCATCTGTAACCCGTCAAGAACAATCCTTAACTCGGTGCTCAATCAAACCACAACCCAAACATGCACCCAACCTCTTCCAACATTTTTCCAGATGGAGCTTATCACAGAACCTACACAATAGAATCCCACCAACCCCAATACCCAATGTTGCATTACCCTGTTATGGCTTGACTTCTCTGGCCTGCTTCATAGGTCACAGATTTGGGCTAGTGGAACCAAACTCCCTCTTATACTGAACATTTACTTTATCCATCTTTTAGCGCTTAACCTCTTCAACAATTTTAGCCTTCTTAACTAAGTTCTCAAATACTCTTTCTTGATGCGGGGCCACTTGAATTTTCATATCATACCTAAGGCCCTCCTAAAAATGCAGACTCCTGTCCTTTTGAGTTGCCATCATACCTGGAGCGTAGCAGTTCAACCTCATAAAGTCTACCTCATATTCTGACACAGATATGTCCCCTTACATTAGTTCAATAAACTCCAACCGATAAGCCTCTACATACCTGGTACCCACATATTTCTTCTGAAAGGCCTCTTGGAAATAAGTCCAATTAATGCACTCAGCCATGGTACCCCTAACTAATGATTACCACCAACAATAAGCTTCATCCCTTAGCAAGGACACAACACCCTTAAGCTTTTGTTCTGAAGTGTAATACATATCTTCTAGAATTCTCTCGATAGTTTCTATCCAATATTCGGCCACTGTAGGGGTTATTCCAAAAACACCCCTAAACAAATCAACTCCATTAGATCGAAGCCTTTCAGTAGTGGGCCCACGATTCCCAACACCAGTTTGGGCCCCAGTGACCTTTTGTAATACCCTTAACATCACTTAGGATACAACATCATCTCCAAATCCTTAATTATTGCCCTCACTGACAGGCGTTTCAGTAGTTTCACTAGTATCAAGATTGGAAATATTTTCCAGAGAGGATGACTCAGCCTAAACCACTCGACGATGCCCCAACAACCTCATATTCCACAGGCTTGTGTTCCATGGGTACTCATTATACGATCACAGTTTACATTTTTTAGATCTCATCTACAATTTCATAAAAACATAAACACTAGATATTTTCTATTTCTAAAGTGTAATATTAATTGTACTTAATGAAATTGGCATGGGAGTCTTGGAGTTTAAGAATTTTTTTTTTTTGGAAAACTTTTCAAATAAAATATTGTGGCAAGTTTTTCCCCAAAATACCCCTTTCAAAAAACTACATGCAGACTCAGTGTCTTTGAGGTCGAGTTACTAAATTGAGCTCTAATACCACAAAATGTAACCTTCCAAACCCAACTTAAATGTTATTAGGTAAAAATCTTATATGAGACCTCGTACGCCAAATCCGGCCCTAGTCCTGATGGTTATTTGTAAGGAGTAAATTAGGGGCGAGTCTAAGCAATATAAGCATTCAATTAGTCAAATAGGCACACAATTATTATAACATTTCAAACAATTTATCATGGCATTACAACATATGAATATGGCATGCTTAATGATACAGTGCAATAATCCTACCCAATCACCCTCTGCACACTACGAGTTCCCTATAACCCGTCATCTGAACTCCAAAATTGTACGAGCCGAAGCTCGATATGGTTAAAACCACCGGTAATAGTATGCAAATTAAACTGTCAGTAAAATGCTATAAATCACCCAATCTCCTTAGTACTCTGGCGCAGTGCACTGATAACAATATTGCGAACTTTAAATGCTGCCAATACTCCACGGAACTCCTCCGTCAACCAAAAATACCCACCCCATACAGATGAAATATGTCATACAATCGATAAGCACATCATGCTTTCAATAATTATTTCAGTACAATAGCATGTTTAACATACAAGTCAATATTCGATGTCGATATGTGCTTTACATACTTTTCATTTAACGGTAATGATGGCATTCTAACATGGTTTCATACAGTCAATGTCAATCATGGCATAAACCATGCACCTCAATCAGTGTTTCAAAATCTAGCATGCTATACATACATTCAATTCACAATTTCATCACCCAAATAGGACCTTTAATAAATAGACTTTCTAATTGTTTACGTACCTTGCTTGGCACCTCACTTATTTGCACTTAGGTCATTCGGCCAAACCAAAACCAACAAGCAAATTTACCATTTAAATATATATTATATGATTTTCAAGTTAATTAGGCATAGGGGAAGATCCACACGTTTTAGCGCTAATTTGAAATCTATAGCTTTCTCGTAACACTTAAGCTTGAGATCTAGATAGCTTCCACTCAGATCTGTACCCAATAAAGTTTTAATCATTAACAATCAGCCCCCTGTTGCCCCCTATAGGGTTCAGCCAAGCAACAAATTTTAATTGAAAACTTCATATCTGAAGTGGAAAATTAAAGCTTACCTTAATTGACTTATGATGACTTTGCAAACAGTCTTCCCAACGCTATGGCTGATCCATATGGTTTGGATCTAGATCTTGAACATTCAAACATCGAAGAAAAGGTTACTTGAAGGATTCGGCCATGCCAAAAATCAATCGGCCATATTAAAATATGAAAAGAAAAAAATAGATCTGAAAGAATTAAAGTGAAAATTCTGCACTTACTCTACTTGCTCAGAACCGTGACGACAAAAAAAATAACGAAGAGTAGAGGAAGAGAATAAAAAAGGTGGCAACGACAAATATTGTGACTTACTTGGACGGCAAAAATAGAGGAGAAAAGGGGCTACAAAGGTGCGATAATGGCAATAAAAAAATAGTAGCTAAATAAAATATGAGGCAAGGGAAGTTGATGATCAATGGGGCGGCACAAAGAGGAAGAAAATGAAGAAAAAATTCAGAGAAACAGTGAGGGAAAATGGAGGGGACGACAATAGGAAGCAAAAAGTGGGAAAATTATGACAAATAGGAGTAAAAATAATATTTATAGCTAGGTTAAACTAGGGCGACACCTAGATTTTTCTAGGCAAAAATTCAATAAATAAAAATTATACAAGAAAGAGGAATTGAACTTAAGTTTCAATTTGAAATTCACTAACTCTTAACCATTAGACCAATAAATCATTTTTGTTATAATTTTATAACATTTTTAATTAGAAATTCAGGATGGGACACTTAGATTCAGTCAATCGTGAATCCCACATTCCACCCGTAATTTTACATTCTCATAATCCTATTACAGAACGTAACTTAATATTTGGCGAATCAAACACACCCAAAATGATATGGTAGAAGAATCTATATGATAATTTAATTTATACACAAAAAATCATTTAAATTAATTAATTATTTCGTATTTTAAAAAATAAAATAATGATATATATAATTGTTAAAATTTTTCAATAATTATTTTAATATTTTATCACCCTTAATAAATCTGGACAAATATATCTCTGAATTTAAATAAACTTTTGGACATCCATTTGTCTACCTTTATTATGAATTTTATTAATTTGTTAAATAATATTCTAGATTTTTTAATCTTTAATTTTTTGCTAATGTGTTATGCCACATCAGTATACTTATCCATGTGATGTGGCACAAGTTAGCTTCTCATGGAATTAATTTTTTGATATTTTACTTAAGATCATTTTGACCCTTTAGCCAAAATAATTTTTTTTTAAGATTATTTTATAAATTTCTTAAATTATTCATAGAATTTAAAGGCTTAACTCTCAAATTAGTACCTAAACTTCAACGTTTGCTTTCTCAACCTGAAAGGATTGAAAAAAGTTCTTTCATTGATCAAAACTAGTGTTTTCAAAATTGGACTAGACCGGTCGGTTGGATCAAGAATCAATTGAGGTACTGGTTCGAAGATAGAGGGTTGAACTAATTGATCTGTGAACCGATAAAAACCAATTGAACCAAGCTAAAAAAATCGATTGAATCAATTTTCTCTATATTAAAATATTTTTATGATTTTTTTAATAATTTATTTGATCGAACCAAACGAATCAATCAAACCAGAAACTGGTGGCCATACTAGTTTAGTCATCAGTCGAGTTCTAAAAACCTTAATCAAAACCATGAAGCCAAAATGCTCAAACTTGTAGAAGAAACAAAAATATAAGAGGAAGAAGGAAGAAAAAGAAAAAGAAAAAGAAAATATATATATAATACCTTTTTGTCTTTTTTTGCCCCAATTTTAATTGGTTATCTTTTTTAAATATACTTAATAGTTGAATTAATAAGGTATCAATTTAGGGAAAGAAAAGTTTAGGTACCACCTTTAGTAAAAAAAAATGTTTAAATACTAAAACTGAAAAATAAAATAATTTAAGTACCAATTTATAGAATAAAGTATTTTTTAAACTTTAACTAATGAAATTAAAGAAGGGATAAACTATACATAAGGTTACTAAACTAATAGTAAGTTTACGTTTTGGTCACTTAATTTTAAAAAAGTTACAAAATAGTCATTAAATCATTCAAAAGCTTTCTCTTAAGTCACTGAGTTATTCAAAAGTTGTTATTTAAGTCATTAGGTTGTTAAGTTTATTTTTTAAAAGTCTAATTAGTGAATTCAAAGCGACAATTTGATGATCGGTATGATGGATCAATGTCCATTGATGAATAGAAGAATATATCTTCGATCTAAGTTAGTCTAACAATTAATGTCGAAGATTAGAAAAGAAAGTTGTTTGGATTTTGATTTGTAAATTCACGGTGTTCAAAATTGTTTTATGGGAAAAAAAACACTTGAATTGTAGAAGCGAAGGGGGAGGATTGTGTTCAATTAGTGTAGGTGATTTTAACAGTCCAATGACTTAAACTAAAACTTTTAAATAGTTCAATAATCATTTTGTAACTTTTTGAAGTTAAGTGACCAAAACGTATATTTATTATAATTTAATGACATTAAATGTAGTCTAATATTAAAATATTAGGGGTGTTTGGTAAACAGAGTTTTGGGTCTTCTTTAAGCTGATTTGGGCACAAATTGAGGATTGGGTAGTCAAATCCTCTAATTTTAGTGTTTGGTGAATGGAGGTTTATAAGAGCTTGTTGAGCTAAAACCTCCAAAACAAAAAAGGAAGATATGTACAATTCTTTTTCACATCTGATTGTGAATGAAATATGTGAAATGACATATCTGACCATGCTTGCTAAAAGATTACTCCATTTGCCACATGCTCTCAAACCTAATATTTATCTATTTCTTAAATATTTGTGCACTCTTAATTTATTTTCAATTTACTTGTGTAAAATGATTTCTTATGCAACTTTACATTAATTGAAATATGCGAGTTGACAAATTTATTCAGAATGTGATATAATTATACTAATTTACATGCTAAGAACATAACATAATTATCACCAAGAATATAGTTTACAATTATATTGATACATTATTAATATTTATCCATTTCCACAATGTTAATATTTACAAATAAGGAATTTAAGAAATTTGTTTATTTAAAATTTCAAAAGTATTCACTAATTAATTTCCATAATGGATGTTTTAATTCATTGGTAATAATATTTTATTTCAATAATTTCATTCAATAAAGACTAAAGTATTATAAACAAATAAATATTTAACAATAAAATATATCATACCCTTATTTATTATTTTACACATATCAATTTTTAACTATCAATTAAACTTTACTTATCACTTTTAAATAATTAATTAATAGAATCAATTAATTAAATCAAACTTTCCACTACAACCGCTATCAAACGATTTCAAACCTATCTTACTATTTAAGTACACTCAAACTCGTAAGAATGGAATTTCTAGAATAAGTAGAACAACGATGCCGCGGGGTAGGCCCAAGTCGGCTAAAGTAATCTCGACACACGTCTTTATCAAATATTGTGCTAATTTTATTATTTGTCGTATTTTGTCTGTAACATCAATTGCAGAAAACATCACTGCTCCAGACAAACCCTTTTAGATCTTCATTATCCGAGTGTATTGATTACAAAATATTTGCTCAATATATTTTATACATAAAAGCTAGCTTTCACCATCAATACTTGACTTAAACTTTAATTATAATTTACACAAATTAAATATAATCATTTTTATCAAAAAAATATTTTCTTTGGCATCTTATTCTCTTAAATATTATGTAGCTTCTTTTAAATTATATTCCTTCCATAAACGCTACTGAATAATGAGATGGGATCATATAATCACTAAATTTATGCATATCTCCTTTATTTTTTTAATCAACTCAATTAATTAAATTATAATAAATAAAAAAAACAAATAATCTTTATATAATTAAAATAAATATCATAATATAAATTATTTTATAACGTGACATAATTATATTTATTACATATTATACTATAAAAATATATATACATACATGTTTAGCTAGATATAATATATCAGTTTGTTATATATAAGAAAATTATGAAGGCATAATATTTAATATCCAATTATGTTATTAGAAGTGCATTATTTTATTATATGCAACTTCAACCATAAACATGTAATAATTTTATGATAAATTATATTATATACAATTATCATTATATAATTAAGGTCTATTATGAATGATATGCAATCTTATATACAATTATGTTATTATAATGTACATTTTTATATTAATGATATGTGAGCTTAAATCTTAAATGTGTAACTAACTTTATGGTAGATTATAACATATACTATTAGCATTATATAATTAGTGTATATTATTAATGATATGTAACACTATATACAATTATTATATTATAATGTTCATTTTTATATTAATGATATTGAAGCCTAAACTCTAAACGTGCTAACTTTATGCTAAATTATAATATATACAATTAGCATTATATAATTAAGGTTAAGTAATTAAGTTATTTGGGATTGTTATGAAACTTATAATTTATTTGGAGTTCTTATGTTTAAGTTGTTAGGTACATTTAAAGTATAGTGAAATTGTTATGTTTAGTTTGTTTTGGATTGTTATTTCACTACTTTAGTTAATTTGCATTTATTTTTTGCTAATTATGAATTATTTAAAATTATTTTTTTGATTTTATATTATTTTATAGATTTGGGTATCCGATGGATAATGATATTTAATTCATATTTAAATTTGGATTGTAAAACTCAGATAATTTGTGTATTAATTTTTTAACAGGTTTGTGGATCCGGATTCAAATAATCCAAAAAAACACAAATATTTGAATTTATTGAGGATCAACCTGTATAACCAACAAACAGGAATAGTGGAGAAAAACAAGCACAAATATTTTACATGGAAAACTCCTCCGAAAAGGAAAACAACCACCGGTAAAGAAGGCTTCAGATTTTCATTAAATGAGTAAACAAACAAGACTACAATATGAAGAAAATAAGCCTAAATGTACTAAATGTACAAACTCAAACCCCAAAAACAAAGTCCTAAATCATGAAAGAAATTCTCTCCATAGTTACCACAAAACTCTCACAAAAACTCATATGCGACTACATCTTGTCACATTTAAGAAAAACCTTGCTGATTGGCATGTCTAAATCAAGGTTACAAAGGCCTTTTAATTAAGTTCAGTACTAAGGGCTAAAACAAATAAAATAACCCTAAAGTAATCAGAGTCCAAGTGGGAGAAGAAGTCTTGTTGAGCTATACAAAACGTGGTTCCATAACATCTGGAACTGTTGTGATGTCGTGACGTGTCAACTCTCCTTGTCAAGGCGTCATCGCCATGTCCATTGCCAAAAATCGTCAAAAATCGTCGCGTTGTCCCGACGTTGGGGACTTCCTTGTCCCGATGTCGGGCCTGTTTTGGCCCTTCTTCGGTTGCTCATCGATTCCCGTCTAAGGTGTCTATAATGTGTTCGATAAATGCAAGACACACCCCACATACTTGCTGCCATTCATAATAGCTTTTGCCATGTTTGATTCAAGTCATTTCAAGTTCATAATTTTTGGGTCATTTTTTAAAATTTAAAATATTTTGAGTTTGGGCTTTTTAGGATTCTAAGTATTTTCGGGCTTGGATTTTTTCTCAAGTTCATATATTATTGGTTAACCTGTTTCAAGTTTGGGTTTGGTTTAGATTTCTTTACATTAAAGTGTAATCTTTTAATTATATTTTTATTAAAATTTATATTTATCCTTATTAGTTTTAAGCACGAAAATTATATAACATTAATCTTTTATATAAAATTAATTATTTGGTTACAGACACATGGCCATAATAGTGTCCCTGGATATTGTGCATTGATTGGTGTTGAGATCATTGTATGAGATGTGTTTGATTAATCAAATGGAATAGTTTATTAAAAGCATAGTCTACCATGCAATTTCAATTAACTTTAATATGTTTTCACTAAATGAAGGTTCAATCATAAGACACTTTCATTTATGCAACTGATTTTCAAGATTATTGAAATCTATAATATTTTCAAAATGGGGGAGATTGTTGGAACATTTTCAAAATACTTATAATGTTCCAATAGTTGCTGTACAAGCCCAATTCTGCCCGGGCCCACTAAAACACCTAAACCAATAGCCCAATTCTAAGCCCAATTTTAAAACAAAACCTAGCCCAATAACAGCCCAAAACCTAAAGCTAATTCAGAGAAAAAATGAAACCCTAGCTGTCCTACTGCGCCGCAGCCTTTACGTGCTAAGTCAGCATGCTCGTCGCCCGAAGATTGTCGTTCTTGGCGCCTTGCACCAAAATGGAAACACAGGTCTCGTTGACTCTCCAAGGGACCTGCAAACCTGCAGAAAGAAGGAAGTAACAGAGCCAAAACAGTAGCAGAGAAAAAAATAAAAAATAGTAGTAAACAGTGATAAAAGGCAGTTGTAAGTGGCTATAAAAAAGCCATATCAATCCTTGTAATTTTTACACACAATCAATACAAATAAACTAAAAATAACGAAGCAGCTCAAAGAAAAAAAAACTCGTGCGAAGGCTCCTTTTATCTTCTTTTTCTTTAATTTTATTTTTTATTTTTTTCTTCTTTAAAGGTCACTGTTTTTTACATTTTCGGCTTGAAACCACCAGATTTGGGCTTACGAGGCTGAAGAAATTTTGATTTTTTCGGCCACCGTGGATGACGATACCGTCGTTGGTGACCGGCGGCTGCCACGGTGATCCAGCGACCGGACAGTGGCCGGAGTTCAGCCAACGAAGTGAGGGGTTGAGAGAATTTTGGGGTGTTTTAGTTTTTTTTTTTTGTGTGTGTGTGTGAAGTGAGGAAGAATGAAAAATTTCAAAACAAATTTGACTTAAATAGGCCCTCAAAACGACGGCGTTTTGGGCAGGCCTTTCAGGCACCAAAATGGCGTCGTTTTGCCCTTAACCTGAATTCGACCAGACCCACAAGAAGGATCCGCGCTTTTTTAAAACTGGTCTTATTGCTTGTTTGGTCCTTTCGCTTTTTATGGTTTTGCGATTAAGTTTCTTTTATTTCTAATTTGGCCCTAAAATTTTGTTTTGATTTTATTTTAGCCCCGTGTAAAACGCTGCCGTTTTGGAGGCGGGGATATTTTTCCCTTTAACCCCTCCTTGTTATTCGCACGTTCAATGTGGTCCTTTACCTTTTTATTTATTTCAAATTTGCCCCAAACTTTTTGTTCTGAGTTCAACACGTTTGGCATATGCCTGCTTTGACCGAGATCTTTGGAGATGATTCCGTACTACAATTTGGTGGAGGAACTTTAGGACACCCTTGGGGAAATGCACCGGGTGTTGTAGCTAATCGAGTAGCTTTAGAAGCATGTGTACAAGCTCGTAATGAGGGACGTGACCTTGCCCGCGAGGGTGATGAAATTATCCGCGAGGCTAGCAAATGGAGTCCTAAACTAGCTGCTGCCTGTAAAGTATGTTATTATTAATATTATTAATTATTTTTATTTTTATTACCACTACTATTATTATTATTACTTAATCCCAATTTGGTCTTCATTCACTTAGTTTCTACCATTTATAGATTCATTTTTTATTTTTATTTTTTGTATATTATTTTATTTATTTATTGTCCTTTACTCTTTATTACTTTAAAGTAATTTATTTCCTTTATAGATTTATTTTTATTTTTTTGTATATTATTTTATTATTTATTTATTTATTTATTTATTTATTGCTCATTACTTTTTATTACTTTAAAGTAATTTATTTCCTTTATTGTTTTTTACTTTATTTATTTATTATTATTATTATTATTATCATCATCATCATCATTATTATTTATCATTATCTATTGTGCTTTATTACAAATTGCACCCCTCTTATTTGTTTTTTTAATTTGATATTTTATTTTCAATATTTTAAATTATTTTTCTTAATATTTATTTGTGTACGTATATATTTCTTTGTCCTCATAATATTCGAAAATTTGGTATTTTCTTTTGTGTGCATTGTTTTGTCACTAATATTATTATTAATATCATTGTTATTATTTACTTTATTTTTCTTTGATTGTTCATAGTAGCGTTAAAATAATGTACATTATGTGGTTATCGTATATTGTTTTCATTAGTATATTCATTATTATCATTTTATTAAACACGACATTTCATTCGTATATCATCATTTTGTACCGTCATTCATCAACGTAATATTTTATATCATTAATTTTTATCCGAACATGTCAACAAAAATTTCAAAAAATAGGCAATGTTCCGTATTTAAAAGATTCGATAAAATCGTGCCCTAACTTACAGGGTTTCAATTTTTCTCATTAAATTCGAATAATTGAATATCCTTTTAAAAATTAAAACACGTAAGATTTCAAATAAAAATTAAAGGCCAAATTATTCTCAAGGATTCGAAATGTCATGCCCTAACTTACGGGATGTGACGTTTTGTTGCCTCGATATAAGAAAGTCTTCAATATATTTCGACTTATATTTAAGCATTCCAAAATAAAATATACATTAATGCAAAAAGGGATTGTATTTTAAATTCTTTTCGAGTTTTAAACTTTCGACTTAAAGACATCAAATAATCAATTAGGAACCAATTTTGGGCTTCACGAGGATACTAATCCTTTCTCGTGCATAACCGACTCCCGAACCCGTTTTCTGGATTTTTGTAGACCAAAAAATATTGCTTTGATAAATTAAACATTTCGTTAAAACAATCAAGCTACAAGGTAACCCGATCACACCTTATAAAAAAGGATTGGTGGCGACTCTCATTTTTCATTTTCATTTTTAAATCAAAGTTGACCCCTGTTTAACAAAAAAATGGTTTCGACTGTTGCAAATGAAAAGTTATAAGTAATCAAGAATTATCACATTTCATAGTGATAAATTAGGTCTTTTAAATTCAAAAAATTATGTCACTTTATTATTAACAATGAATCATGATTATTCAAGTAGACATCTATTGAATAATTATGTCTATTGTTAGAAGATGTGACTATCCATTTAGATAGTTGCTTTTGTATGAAGAGACATGAAAGCTCCTATAAATAGGAGCCAAATTTTATTTGTCTGATGCACTAGGAAAACACATAAAAATGTCTTTTTATTCTCTTGCCATCTTTTATATTCTTAGATTGTTCTATAAACAATTACTGTAGAAATTTTTTATATAAATTTATATCCTTGTTATTCTTCGCTCAATTCTCAATGGATTGTTTTTGTCAGTGCAAAACGTAGACTATAACACCCCTCACCCTATCCGGTTGTTAGACCCGAGCTATTAGATGTTACAACAGTTAACGTAGCAAATCACATACATTTTCAACTTTAAACATTCAATTAAACAATAAAAAGAATTCATAATCCATGCATAATATGGTTTACAAACAAATCTGAATCTCAATCGAGCTTATGAAAGCTCTTAAACCAACTAGGGAACAAATAAAGACTTAATTGAAAACTTAACAAAAAGTATAGAAATTTCTACAAACAAGGGTCACACGGCCGTGTACCCAAGCCATGTGATAAATTGTGACTGTGTGGAAAAGAAGTTGCACGACCATGTAACTCACTGAAGCTGTGTGGACCTAAATGCAAAAATTCATCAAAATCACATGGTCGTGTAGCTGGACCATGTAACAGAATGAAACCGTGTGAAAATTAGATGACCAATTCAATAGAGCTCATACAGGCGTGTGGCCAACCTGTGTGACAATTAAGAACCGCGTGGTACACATGCTTCCTAATTTATAAAGAGCACACGATCATGTCACTAGCCCGTGTGTGACACACCACTGTGTGTCAAACAATGTGGTGCAAAAATAAGTCACTAAATGCATAACACAACTCAATCATTAAAAGGGACCTAAAATACATATTTTAACCAACCTATACATGTTCAAAACATGCACATTTCATGCCAAAACACAACTTATAACATCTGTCACACCTGTTTTACATTAAAGTTTTAAATTTAAAGGAGAGTTTAGAGTTAATTGAATAATATGGTAAGTTCGTGGTCTCTACTGGAAAACTTAGAAATATTGGTGGCTGATTGACAATTAGTTCAGTTTCAATCCTGGTTCAATTAAGTTGGAACCGACTGGTTCCTTAGTGGGAGACAGAATGATTACCAATGAGTGGCTTAATTGGAGCTTTAAGTACCGTGCAAGAAGGGTTATATATATAGGTATAAGAAGTCTTGTGTGGGAAATGGTGTAACAGCCCATTTTCAGTAAAATCAGAATAGTGGTTTCGGAACCACAAGTTTGATAAGTAAATTATTATTTTATTACTCTTTTAGTGTTTACGGGATTTTATTAAGGTCATATTAAAATTTCGTTAAAAAATTTTGATGTTTAAATAGTTAATTAAGTGAAAAAGACTAAATCGTAAAAAGTTTAAAAGTTAAGTTCCATTAGTTAAAAGGGTCCAATAGCTATGAAACTTTAAACCAAGAGACTTGAATGGTAAATAAACCATTCAATAAATTAATGGATATACATGGCATGGTATTAATGAAATTTTGTTAGCTTTTAAAGGCTAATTAAGGAATTTGATAATTAATTGAAAATGTTAAAGAATTAAAAAATGAAAAAGACTATCATCTTTCTTATTTCCTTCATCCACAGCCAAAATTCACCATTAAAGGGGAAGACAAGTTCAGTCAAGCTATTTCTTTGCATGTAAGTGTATACAAGTTGATAAACCGTAATATATACATATTTTAATCCCATATTTGGCATACTTTTGGATGATTTATCCCTTGAATTGTGGAGTTTGATGCTCCTAATCCTTTAATTTCATGTTTTATACTTAGGAGAGCATAGGAGGATGAAAAGAATGAGAAACGGGCCAAAAACGAAGAAAATGGGCCAAAGTAATAAATCAACACGGCCTGGAGTTCACCACACGGCTGTGCCACTTTAGCAGACTTGAACACGACCCTGGGCTCGATTCACACGGGCGTGCCCCTGCCATGACCCGTTTTAATTCTACGCAGAAAAAGATACTTAGAGGCGAAGAAAGACATTCCGAAGTCTATATAAACACCCTAAGTGTGACCTAAAAGGAGGAGGCAGCCAGAGAGGGCTGAATATAGGGAATTACTCGAAGAAAGCTAGTTGATCCATCTTAGAAGCCGGAATCACGCTCAAGACTGAGGATTTCCCCTTCAATTTCCTTCAGGGGGTTTTAGGGTTTTTCTTTATGTTTTGTTATTTAATTTCTTCTGAGATGTATTCTTTTATAAACATGAACTAAACCCCTCAAATACTTGAGGGGGATGAAACCTAAGAAGGATTTTGTTATTGTTTTTTGAATTGTATGATAAATACTTGATTTGTTCTTAGTTATGTGTTCTTAATTCTTGCTTTAATATTTTAGGATATTGATTCAAGTACTGATGTGCTTATTCAGAGGAGCAAAAGTCCCTGTTTAAGAGTAGATCTAGCATAATTAAGCGGAGTTGATCGCACTCCTAGAGATAGGACGACGAAAATCTGTCGGATTAGGTCAAACCTAATATGGGAGTCCATAAATCGAGTTAATGCAACACTAGGGGTTTTAATTAGAAAGAGATTTCAATTAATCAACCTAGGGTTAGACGTTATTAGTCTCGAAAGGGATAATAATATAAATTAGGGAATCCTACGGATCAAGTTAAGTGAATAAATTGTTTGGTTCGACATTTCGGTCTTACCACTAAGCTATACTACTGTTCGATAGGTGCGCTTACCTCAATCATGGTGATAGTTAGTTTTGAGGCTCGATCATCCATCATATAAATATTAAAGCTTTCAAAGACACGATCAAGTTTTTGGCGCCGTTGTCGGAGAATCTGAAATATTAGGAACACTCAATTTTTATTACTTTAGCCATTTTCTTTTATTTATTTATTTAATTCTTTCTAATTTTTATTTTTAGTTTTCTAAATTTCTCTATTATTTGTTCTGATAGGTTTTTCTATTTTATGACTAGGAGGAACCCGTCAGGACCGTTACTTTTTGACAGTAAGATCAAGGCAACCATTCACAGAAACCGAAGAGAAATTAGGCGAAGTTTACAATACATAGAGGAAGAGAAAGAAAATATCACCAATCCTCCTGAAGAGATGGCTGAAAATCAAAATAATCCATTACCTCCAGTAACTATGGAAAATCCGGTGAATCAAAATCCTGCTCCTCGTACTATGTATGATTATGCTAAGCCTAATTTAATCGGTACTAAATCAAGTATTGTTAGACCTACTATTGCTGCAAATAATTTCGAATTGAAACCTAACACTATATAGATGATACAACAATTTGTTCAGTTTGATGGTTTGCAGGATGAGGATCCTAACACACATTTAGCGAACTTTTTGGAATTATGCGACACCTTCAAAATAAATGGCGTTTCTGACGATGCCATTCGCCTTCGGTTGTTTCCCTTTTCATTGAGGAACAAAGCTAAACAGTGGTTAAACTCGTTACCACGAGGATCAATAACTACATAGGATCAAATGATCGAAAAGTTTTTACTCAAATATTTTCCTCCGGCCAAAATGGCAAAGTTGAGGAATGATATTTCTTCTTTTTTGCAGATGGATCTAGAAACACTCTACGATGCTTGTGAAAGATACAATGACCTATTGAGAAGGTTCCCTCACCATGGGCTACCTCTATGGTTACATGTTCAAACCTTCTATAATGGTGTGAACCCCTCAACTAGACAGCTCATTGATGCAGCTGCCGGTGGAACCCTAAACAACAAAACCCCTGAAGCGACTTACGAATTTATTGAAGAGATGTCACTGAATAACTATCAGTGGCAATTCATAATGACAAAGCCGACAAAAGCTGCCAATGTTTTCAACCTCGACTCAGTCACTATCAAACCATGTGGAGCTTTTGAATAAAAAGATTGATGGTCTGTATGGTTCTTTGCAGGTACATCCAGTTATGCAGTGCGATATGAATGGAGCAGGGATTAGCAATACAGAATATCCACCTTACAACCCGAGCGCTGAAAATGAGCAAGTTCACTATATGGGCAATAATTTTAGACCTCAAAATAACCCTTATAGTGATACTTACAATCCAGGTTGGAGGAACCACCCCAATTTCTCATGGCTGGTCAAGGAAATCAAAGACAACAACCCCCAGGCTTCCAACAACAACCATACCCACAGGAGAAAAAGTCGAACCTCGAAGAGATGCTTACGAAATTTATCGCGATGTCAGAAACACGCTTCTAGAATACCGAAACAACCTTCAAAAACCAGTAAGCATCGATTCAAAGGATCGAAAACCAACTAGGTCAGCTTGCTAAGCTGATCTCCAAACAACCACAAGGTAGCTTGCCAAGCAACACCGAGCCTAACCCAAGGGAGCAACTTCACGTCATCGCAGCATGCGATAAAGAAGGGTCAGCGGAATTTGAATCTAAACCAAGGCAAGTTCATGGCCAATAAAGGTAAGGTTGAAGTAGGCCACGATACTTAGAAACCTGTCATTAAAGAGTACCAACCTCGTGTGCCATACCCCGATGTGATAAAAAAATACCGCACAGATGAATAATTTTGTAAATTTCTTAAACTTCTAAAGAAATTACATATTAACTTACCGTTTCTTGAAGCTCTTTCGCAGATGCCAGATTCAAGGAGATTTTTAAAAGAGCTTGTGACAAACAAACGAAGGTTAGACGATACATCGCATGTGGAGCTAAATGCAGTGTGCTCAGCAATTTTGCAAAATAAACTACCACGAAAGTTAAAAGATCCAGGGAGTTTTACAATTCCGTGCCTAATTGGTAGTCTATCTGTTAATAATGCTTTAGCTGATTTAGAGGTAAGCATCAATGTTATGCCTTATAAAATGTTTAAACAGCTAGGTCTAGAGAAACCCAAACAAACTAAGATGAGCATTCAATTAGCTGATAAAATTACTAGAATTCTTAGGGGTATAATTAAAGATGTGCTAGTGAAAATTGACGAATTCATATTCCCAGTAGACTTTGTTGTTTTAGACATGGATGAGGACAACAATGTTCCTTTAATTTTAGGAAGACCCTTTTTAGCAACTGCTAGAATTAAAATTGACATTGGTACATGTGAACTCATACTTCGTGTAGGTGACGAGACGATCACTCTTCAAGCTCTTGACTCGGCTAGGGCATCGAGTAATAAAGGTGAGAACATAAATTCTATTAATGAACATTCGGTTCAACCTTCTTTTCAGGAAGCACTACGAAATTACACAACTGAGTCATATCCTAAACCTTGTGCCAACAAAGAAATAACCCACGAGGAGCGAAGGCTTCAGATCAATGAGCTAGATGAGTGGAAGACACATTTCAAAGAAAAACCAATAAAACACGATGAACTAAAGCAACTTCATGAGCCAAACCATTTTCAGATCGGGGATCAGGTATTGTTGGATAAGGCAAACCCTCGAATCACCACTTCAAACCTTAATACAAACAAAGAAATCCTTTTTAAGGTACTCAATGTCTTCCCATACGAAACAATTGAGGTAACTAATCCTAACTTCCGCACTTTAAAGGTAAACACTACTCGACTCAAACCATATATTGTTAGAATTGATAGCAGGAATGAGGAGCTTCAACTCCTTAAACCACTATGACCATGCAAAAAAAGGAAAGTAAGTCGAGCTTATGACTATAAACAAGCGCTTTTCGAGAGGCAACCCAAGTACTAACATTTTAAATTTATTTAATTTCAGCCTTTAATATCTAAAATCACTAACAATATTTTCGAATACAGATTTTCAGAGCCACACGGTTAGACACACGAGCATTCCTAAGGTTGTGGGAAAACCACGGGCGTGGGCAAGGAAGACACGGGCGTACCTTTAGACAAATGCCGATACTGTTAAAACGACACGGGCATGTGACACACCCGTGCCTGAAAACCGCAGCCGAACCTGTCAAAATAACACGGGCGTGGGAGAAGCGAATGAAGCTCGGCACGACTGTTCGACACGGCCGTATGAGACAACAGGCCCATAGCACATAAGGGTGGGCCGCAAACCAGGCGTACCAAAACCCTAATTTTTGAAACACACGGGCGTACGCCAAGCCTGTGTGCCCCTATTTCTATATAAACCCCATTTTTTGCTCACTTTCTCCACCAAACCCCTTTCCTCTCAACCTTGGCCACCATAGTTTTTCTTCATTTTTCACCATCCTTACCACCATCACTCAATGCCTAAAGGCAAGACCAACACCACCATCCCCATTTTAAAGAAGCGAAAAGATCCTAGCGCGGCCTCCCCGTGCGCAATCACTCTTCTTAAGTTCATGCCGGCCTCTTCATTCACTCAACAAGCCAAGGACATTTGAGTCTATTTAATTTTTTTTTCTTTTCTCTTCTCTTTTATTTTTCTTCCCTTTATATTTCTTGTGTTTAATTATTATTATTATATTTTGATTTCTTTGATTTAGGTTCAAAGCGCTGTTTGGGAATCACCACATCACGACCATAGGCACCACAACCCTAGTATCCACCTCCGAATCAAGTTTCTACACTTTCAACTGAAAGAATCCATCCAAAATTCGGGAAGTTTCACTTCTCTCTCTCTCTCTCTCTTATGATATCATGCTATTAATCTCTAGAAAAAATATTTTTGTACATTGATGGCAATGTACACCTTAAGTGTGAGGGGTGAATTTTATTCAGAAAAGTTCTTAACTTTTTACATTATTCTCAAATCCCTAAATTTTGTCTTTTTCTCAAGTCACTTTCTCATATCACTATTAGAATAAATTCTGATTGATTTATGATTTTTATTGATATGTCTTGAATTAAAACATAGGCAGTTGTGCATTGATTGTTTAAACTTGAAGGCTTTAGATAATCAAGCATGATAAGTTGATTCCTTTTTGAAAATTAAAAAATTTACTAGGTTGTTTCCCCAAGTTTAGATATTATCTTGAAGTTTGAAGTTCATAGGGTTGACATCAAAAGCCAATAATTTCTGTGAGATTTTGAACCTTTAGAGCATACATTCTTTCGTGCTTACTTTTATTGTTGCTTTGAGTGAGTCAATATTGATATGTTATTCTAGAACTTGCTTCGATTATGCATGTCGAGACCGCATTATTGAGTTGAGATACTGAAATGATAAAGGCACCTAGGTTTTAACCCACTTACTCCATAAAAAGCATACCTTCATGTTTAACCCTTAGTGAACCCCATTGAGCCTAACAACCCTTTCATTAATTTACCCTCAATATTAACCAAAAACTTATTATTGTTGAAATCCCTTTAATTAATTTCATCCCTATTTTTTCAAGATTTGATTTGAACGGATTACTTAGCTATGTTTTCCCTTTTCCTAGTAAAGTCCATTATTAGGGCTTAATTATTTGTTTTTAAAAAAAATTAGTATATTCGTTATTGGTACTATGCTAGTTGAGCTTATACGTTTTAATTTCACATATTGAGAAGAAGCTCGTGTTATTAGTAATGAATTATTAATTGATGTAATTATTCAAGCTGTAGTTTATTTTTCTAGTTAGGTAATTTGTCAATTCAATCTCGATTCTAACCTTCTTTCAACCTGAAACCACACCCCCTAACCAAGCCACGTTACAACCCTTTTTTAAAGACATTTTGATCGATGTATCATCTCAATTTCTAGTGGTGGAGATTTGATTTTCATGCAAGCCTATGGTAATAACTTTTTCATGTTGACTATTGAGTGCTTAATTTATTATCCCTTAAACACTTCGAGTGATTTGAAAGAATCCTTAGTGAGGATGTTAACTTCATGATATTTTGAATCAAAGGTGATTACTTAGATAAAAGGGAATACCTATGTTTTTCATGAATAAAATGCTCAACTTGGATTGTTTGAAACTTTGATGTTCTTTTAGTTGAATTCTGAATGTATGATTACCTATGGATTATTTCGAAACATTATTGATAAGAGTTATAAGTTGAGAAGAATGAATTTTAATTGTGAGTTGAGGATTTTTGCTTGAGGACAATCAAATGCTTAAGTGTGGGGGTATGTGATAAACCGTAATATATACATATTTTAATCCTACATTTGGCATACTTTTGGATGATTTATCACTTGAAT
Organism: Gossypium bickii; assembly: GCA_025503065.1. Lineage (NCBI taxonomy): Eukaryota > Viridiplantae > Streptophyta > Magnoliopsida > Malvales > Malvaceae > Gossypium > Gossypium bickii. Next base: position 24,236,298 of record CP106711.1, on the reverse strand, counting down.
TGTGGAATTTGATGCTCCTAATCTTTTAATTTCATGTTTTATACTTAGGAGAGCATAGGAGGATGAAAAGAACGAGAAACGGGCCAAAAATGGAGAAAATGAGCCAAATTAATAAACCAACATGGCCTGGAGTTCACCACATGGCCGTGCCACTTTAGCAGACTTGAATACGGCCTTAGGCTCGATTCACACGGGCGTGCCACACGGGCGTGTCCCTACTATGACCCGTTTTAATTCTATGCAAAAAATGATACTTAGAGGCGAAGAAAGACATTCCGAAGTCTATATAAACACCCTAAGTGTGACCTAAAAGGAGGAGGTAGCCAGAGAGGGCTGAATGTAGGGAATTACTCGAAGAAAGCTAGTTGATCCATCTCAGAAGCCGGAATCATGCTCAAGACTGAGGATTTCCCCTTCAATTTTCTTCAGGGGGTTTTATGGTTTTTCTTTATGTTTTGTTATTTAATTTATTCTGAGATGTATTCTTTTATAAACATGAACTAAACCCCTCAAATACCTAAAGGGGATGAAACTTAAGAAGGATCTTGTTATTGTTTTCTGAACTGTATGATAAATACTTGATTTGTTTTTAGTTATGTGTTCTAAATTCTTGCTTTAATATTTTAGGATATTGATTCAAGTATTGATGTGCTTATTCAGATGAGCAAAAGTCCCTGTTTAAGAGTAGATCTAGCATAATTAAGTAGAGTTGATCGCACTCCTAGAGATAGGATGATGAAAATCTACCGGGTTAGGGTCAAACCTAATATGGGAGTCCATAAATCGAGTTAATATAACACTAGGGGTTTTAATTAGAAAGAGATTTCAATTAATCAACCTAGGGCTAGACGTTATTAGTTTCAAAAGGGATAATAATATAAATTAGGGAATCCTACAGATCAAGTCAAGTGAATAAATCGTCTGGTTCAGAGTTAAATAACAAGTGTGAAGTCTAGGTGGATTCTTCCCCGGGTATTGTCTTAATCAATTGATTTTCTAAAAAGTATTTTCCCAATTCATTCTCTGTTCTAGTACTAGTACTTTTGGTTCCCTTGGGTTCGACATTCCGGTCTTGCCACTAAGCTATACTACTGTTCGATAGGTGCGCTTGCCTCAATCGTGATGTAGTTAGTTTCTAGGCTCGATCATTCATTATATAAATATTAAAGCTTTCACTGACACGATCACAAGTTTTGTTTTTAATTATTTTTATGTTTTTGAGTCCGTTTTAGCTTAATCTAGCTAGTCCGAGGATCAATTTGTAAAAATGTTAAAGGTTGACAGTTATGCCATGAATTTTCTTGAATGGTTTTTTATTTTTAATGATGTATTATGATTTTTGTTTTTGGAAAAATAAACAAGTTTTACAGTGATTTTTTATGCAATTTGGAATTAGGGACTAATTTGTTAAATGTATAAATTCTAGGGTTTTATTGTGAAATGATGATAAATTTGGGTTGTTTAAAGGTCCCTACATGTTTGGTTAACATGGATTTTGATTAAAATGGTTAGATTTTAAGTTATTAGTCTAAGGACTAAATTGTGAAAAAGTTAAACTGTTAGGGGCAAAATAGTAATTTTGCATAAATATGTAATGTGGATTGAATTGAATGTTTGAGGTTAATTGAAGTACTTAATCGAATATAATTATCTACTTAGATAAAGATAAACCGCGTACGGACCTAAATCGAGGAAAATCAAAAGCGATGGATTAGCTCAATTTACCTTCACGTCCCTAGTTGTCGAGGTAAGTTCGTATAAATAGTAATCGTATTAATGCTATTTCAAATTGTATGTTATTATGTTATTTATAATGTGAATTGATCGATGTATAAATAAATCAATACAATGACGGTTATCGAGTCCCGGTTGAACTTTGGGAATTTGTAGGATACAAATGACATGTCATTAGGGATTTCATGTTCTGGGTGATGGAATTAAATGTCCAACCAAAGACTGAGGTCCTACATTTGTTGCGAATACTCCATAGCTTGTGTGAGCAGTATTGTGTAGCTTACATTCTGACCCACAGCTCATGTGAGCAAGCCCATTTCGTAGCTCGTGTGAGCAATGATGTAAAGGAAAAGTTACGGTTATGTAAAGGCACACTTCATGTGAGCTTCCCCAAGTATCCGATGTAATTCTAGATGGTTCAATGGGTATGAAAAGGAAATCAAATGGTAAGTGTTCAAATGAAAGGTATCATCAATTTATGAAAAGGAATGGTGATCTAAATGATGTGAATACATGTATGAATTACTTGTTTATGGATGAATTCATTTGAACCATGTACAAATGTACTAACTTGTGAATTTGATGATGTTGTATAGGCATTATGCCAAACTTATGGTTTTAGTTGGTATTATACTTATGCTATTTACATTATGCAAATGAAATGGTAAGTTGTGTTTAAGTTGTACGAGCTTACTAAGCATTAATTGCTTTCGTAGTTTCTTTCTTATGTTTTATAGATTATCAAAAGCTTGATCAGTTTGGAAGCTCGTCAGAGATCTATCACACTATCCAGCATAAATATCGGTAGTTTTTTAATGTTTTGGCCAAGGTTATAATGACATGTATAGGTTGAATTGTAATGGCATTTTGTTGAATGATTAGTTGGTGAACTGGCATGTGTAAGTTAACTTTGTTTGTACCATTTGATGCCTTGCTAGATGGTGTCATTTTGGTTAACTTATGATGCATGTTTTGAATGGCTTATATGGTATGTTTTGAATTGGTATGATTATGTCAAGTTATAGAATGTTTTAGATAGTGTTGAACTAGAATTTAATGTTTGAAATTTGGTAAATTTGACATGTTTAGGTAAGTGTTGATGATTGCATTTGAGGTGCCTTTGAATGGCATATTGGTTAGTTGAGTTAGGACTTTTGGAATGGAAATATATGTATGTTTTGATAGGGTTTTGTTGCGCACAAAAGACCTAAATGTTCATGCATGAAATGGTATAGGAAATGGATTGATTTTAGGCAAATTTGGGTCCACACATCCTGAGACACGAGTGTGTGACTCAGCCGTGTGGGGCACACAGCTTGGTGACGCGGCCGTGTGTCATATGAGAGTTCCTTTGTATGTAAGTCAATGAGTTACACAGCCTAGCACACGGGTGTGCAGGGCAACTCAGAGAGTTCAATGCAAAGCCCAAATCGAAACTTAAACGCTTACCCTTTCTCATATCTTGTAATACAAGTAATTAATTCAGAAGAGAATCTTGATATGCAATCCCCTCACCTAAGAAAGAGAACCAATTGAACCCTCAAAAACAAAATTGGACAAAACAAGTAGAAAAATTTCAGTTTTAACAAATAACGAACGAGAGCGAATATTAGCATAAATTCGACAAAAAATTTACGTTGTTAACCTTTCTGTCAAAACAACGAAATATGCAATCTCTTAGACAAAGCCAATTGCGGAGTTATTAGAAAGAAAAAAGAAAAAGAACCAAAAGAAGAAGAAGAACAAACGCTTTAAAAAAAGTTTTTGAAAAGGAGTTTAGTTATTTTAAAATAAAACAACTAAAATAAAATAGAACAATTTCACACGGCAGCATAAAAAAACATTTTTCTTATCGCTTTCGCAAGGACTTGAACACGAGAGTAAAGAGTACACAAAAACTTAACCACTAAATCATTAGGCTCATTGTTAACATTAATTGGTCAAAGATATTACTTATGCCAGATAATCAAGGATAGAGGTTAAGACAAAATTAACAAAAATTCCAAAGAAGAGATTTGAACACAATACCTCAAGCACATATTCAAAACACTTAACCCCTAAATCAAATCAAATTGTTTTGCAAAATTTTCAAAATCCTAACTCAAAATCAAGACATAACCACTCTTGGTTTTTTTAGCTCAATTTCTTCTAACTCGGATTTTGAGATGTTACATTTATAATTTTTTTTTTTTTATATTTGGTTTTGTTAGCTCAATTTCTTCTAACTCGGTTTTTGAGATGTTACATTTACAATTTTTTTAAAAAAAATATAAATTTTGGAATTTTTATAAATATTTTAAAATTTAAAATTTTAAAATTTATTTTAAATTTTTTGTAATTTTTGTAAAGAAGGACCAATTTGCTCATTTTCAAACTTGACATGGACCAAAAGGTATTTACACCAATCTATTATTCAAATTATTCGAATTGTAAAAGTTAACTTGATTCGAACTTGAAACTCGAATTACTTATTCGAGTTGACTCAAATAATTCGAATAACTCAATTCAATTAACTCGGAATTCAAAATTTTTTTTTAAATTTTTTTCAAATAGAATCGAGTTTGCTCATCCCTATTTACAATAGAGAAAAAGAAATAGCAAGTGAACTAACACTAAAAATGATAAAAACAAGCAAATTTCAAATAAAGTATAATTAATTCAAAAAACTATAGATTGAAATAAAAACTAATCTAAATGCTAAAATTACCTCCTAAAATACTATAAAACCTATACTAAAATGACTCTAAATATAAGAGTAATAAAAAAACAAAAGCAAAAATAATCTGAATAAAATTGGGGATGACAATGAAGCAGGATAGGGTGGATGTTGTTGCCAGATCACTACCACTCCATAGTTGGCATGTTTTGATACATCACCTGTCTCGCTCCACTATGGATATGTAATCTCGAAAATCGCTACTACTTCCATGGGTTGTTGGATACATCCATTTTGGCTCTGCACCACCCTGGTTCAATTTAATTTTTACTAGTTATTTTTATTATTTTCATTTTTTAAAGGCGAATAAATATTTAAACATAATTATTCATTAAAATATATTAATGTAAAACATATGAATTTTTCAATAACATATTTTTATAATTTTACTATTTTAATAGTTATAAATATATAAGGGTAAAATAATATTTTTCATGTAGTGGAGTGAAATAGAGCAAGGTAATCAATTACTATAATCTCTCATTGTCTAAATAAATTTTGCTCTACCTCACTTCACATACGCTTTCCAAAAAAAAAAAATCTTTCCTAGCAAATTGAATTGATATTCATCAAATGGTTCGAATCTAGACCTGATCATAGGTCGGGTTATTCGGCCTGGCTCAAAGGCCTGCCTGAAATATGGGAGGGTTTGGGCAAAAATATAGGCCAAAAAATTGACTTGGACAAAAAATTAAGGTCCGTTTCGGGCCTTGCCTCGGGTAAGGTATTTTTGGCTTGGGCTCAGCCCGGCCCGGCCCGGCCCAAATTCACTAAATGACAAAAAAAATCTGCTCTTTTTTTTTTAATGTTATTTTCTTGTTATTTTCTCCCTATTTTGCTACTATTTTACTATTATGTTGCTACTATTTTATTGTTATTGTTTGGATATTGTATAAAACTTATTTTATTGTTATTGTTATTATTATTATTTTAAAGGCATTTGTTAATTTTGTTATTATTTTAGAGGCATTTGCTTGTTAAGTTGTATTTATCTTAGTGTTATTCAAGTCTACATATTTTTTAAAATTTATTTTTAATTTGTTAGGAAGTATTTGTTTTGATGTTTTTAGTATTTTTGATGTATTATATATATTTAAAAATTATATAAAAAATTAATACAGGCAGGCCAGGTCAGATCCGGGTTTTAGCATTTTTATCTGGGTAGGGCTTGAACAAAATTTTAGGCCCATTTTTGGGCCGAACCTAGACTGGACCTAGTGAATGGGCCTAAATTTTTAATTAAACCCGGCTTGACCAATGAGCACCTCTATTCGAATCTCATCTTCTCTAAATAAAATACTAAGATAAAAAAATAAAGGAGAAAGAACTCAAAATTTAGGAAACGATACCATAGAGCTTTTGTATGATAACCACACTTCCTCTAAAGCTACTATTTTTTGTACAATATTTATCAAAAATTAATTTTTAATTATTTTATTAAAATATTAGAATAAAATTAATACTGAGAAAAATAAAATAAAATAAATAATTAACGTTTTTATAAAATTATTTAACTAAAATTTGATTAATTTTTTTGATATTAATTTAGGGTTGAAGTTTGATTAATATTGGATTTGAATTTTTTAATGTTTGGAATTTTTTTTTGTTAAGTTGGAGCATTGTTTAAAGTTAGATCCATTTTAATTTTTAACCACTTGGAATTCATATATTCTAAATTTGAAAATTTAAACTTTTTGATCGGTTAGTCTTCAATCTTTTTAAGTAGACTTTGAGTTTAGATTGATTTAACTGTCTCTTTTCAATTAAATTTTGAGTCCTCTTTTCAATCTTTCCAAGTAGATTTTGAGTTTACCTCTTGTAGCCAAGTAAAGGTGTGTTTATACATAAGTTTTTTCTTTTTAGATAAATATATATTGTTCCTATTTATATACCTATATAAAAATAGTGTCCATGTTGTACACCTGTTACGTGTCCACTTTTACTCTCTTTTTTATTTTTATTTTTATATTTGAATAAATAATGGAATATCAATTTTAATTATATTGTGTTTAAATTTGAGATTTAATTTGTATATTTTAAATTTTAACATAATTTAGTTCTTATATTCTTATAACATTATGAATTATTTTAAATAGTTAATATCATTAACTTTTTTATTAAAATATTATATGATTATATATCATTTGAATGACGTAAGATTCTAGAGATTGACACAAGACTTCTTATTTTTTTAAGTTTATATTTTCTTTTATTTTAAGAAAAAGAACATCATAAGATAATAATCAAATTTTAATATTGGCAGTTAAACTATGTTGAAATTCGTGATTTAATTTATTATTGACATAATTTGATCTATTTACTTTTTTTAATATCATTAGTTAGTCTCAAAAGTTACTACTGTTAGCTATTTCATTTAAAAAGTTAATGTTAACTTTTGTTAAGAACGCTACTCAACAGAAAAAAATATATTTTATCATGACAAAATTAAATGAGTGCTTTTAAGAAAAAAATCTTAATTAATAATTTGAATGCTATTTTTTTATATGACTATCAATGGTATATTTTTTAATTTTAAAATGTGACGCTAGAGAATTTACTAGAATAATTTTAAAGGTGGTAACAATTAGACTTAAATTTTTAGATTTAAAAATTGGAGGGACTAAAATTTTAAAATATAAAAATAGAAAGATTAAGTTTCAAATGTACACGGTGTATAAAAACTTATAAAATATATTAACCTTCTAATTTTTACCTTATAATTTGACACAAACAATCATTTTTATTAATGTTTTTATATATTTTATAGATAAAGTCAGATTTATATTATTAAATTAAGGACAAAACAAATTAAAAAAGAAAAGCATATCCAAGCTTGGCTGGCCTCACTCAGTTTATAACAGGAGAAGAAAGGTAGGAAGCGAGAAGATAGCACCCATAAGTGCTTGTAGGTATATGAATGGCGAATGAAATCCCCTTCCCCTTGTATCACAAAAATGCTCGTAAAAACACTATCCAAAGAGCACTGGATACCACACTCTTATTCCTTCTCATTTCCCTCCTCTTTTATCGTCTCCTCTCTCTTAAAACCCATGGATTTGTCTGGCTCCTTGCTTTCTTATGTGAGTCATGGTTCACTTTCTTTTGGTTTCTCATTGTCAACGCCAAATGGAATCCTGTGGATATCAAAACCTACCCACAGAACCTTGAACCAAGGTATTGCAAACAAACCAGCCAAAGATTAATTATGTATTATTGCTTATAAGTGGCTCATAGACGTAGTTCATATAATTTGTTGTCAGGTGTCCGGAGCTTCCCGCGGTAGACATGTTCGTTACTACCGCAGATCCGGTGCGAGAACCGCCTATTATGACCGTCAACACTGTTCTCTCTTTGCTGGCCGTCGACTATCCAGCGGACAAGCTAGCTTGCTATGTATCCGACGACGGTTGCTCCGCTCTCACCTTTTATTCTTTGGTGGAGTCTTCCAAGTTTGCTAAGCTTTGGGTTCCGTTTTGTAAGAAGTACAAAGTAGAAGTTAGAGCTCCCTTTAGATACTTCTTGGAGGATCCTATATCCGTGCCCACTCCGAATTTGGAATTCAAAGAGGAGTGGGAAAATATTAAGGTACTTGCGTAATTCCAAAATTGGGGGAGGGATTTATCAACCACTAATCTTAAAACATTGTATAAAACAGTGGCAACACATTATTTTTATCTTTTTGTCAATAGTTGTATGCCACATTAATATTTTCATCCTAAAAAAATTAAATCTACATTAAATTCTAAAATTTAGAATAAAAATAATAACGTGACATAAAAATTATTAAAAATAGATAATATTACTGTTTTATATAATCTTTTCTCTCTTAAAACATGGCATTCCATATATTTTTGTTATACTATTATTATAATTTATATTTTTATTATATAATAATCAGACCCGGGATTTGACCCGAGTCCGACCTGGTATGATGAAAAAAAGACAGACTTCAGACCAGTTGGGGGTCCTCCTAATCTCTCTGCTTCTTCACCCTCGTCCTACCTTGACATTTCTCTTCCCATCTCTCCATTTCTGTTGATAAATTGTATCAACAATTTTATTTGGTGTAGGCTGAGTATGAACACCTCTGCCTTAAAATAAAGGAAGCAAGCCGAAAATCAGCTCCATGTAATCTAACTCACGACTTTGCTGTTTTCGCCAACATTGAAACCAGCAACCATCCAAGCATAATCAAGGTAACTCATTTATGTTTCAACAGAGGCAAATGTTGTATATTTTTATGATTAAAATGGAAACAAAATATGATATGGTTAAGAATTGTGTTGTTGTAGATAATAGGCGAGAATTGTGAGGAAGACGTGCCGCATTTGGTTTATATTTCCAGAGAGAAACGGCCAAAATATCCACATCATTTCAAAGCTGGGGCTATGAACGTTCTGGTAATTCTTTGAATACACACTCTTTCGGTCGGACCATCCTTCACTCATACTTTCGTCCAGAATATTCCATTTCTTAAAAATAAGAAAAATAAAATGTTAGAAATATTTTAATTTATAATTATTTTATTAAAATTAAAGCTACCAAATGAGTTTTACTAACAAATTTAGTAAACAAAAATAGCAATTGGAATTAAATTTTAAAATCTAAAAGATAAAAGACCAAATTTCTAAAAATAAAACTACAAATATTAAATTTCAAAGTGTTAAAATATAAAACCTATGACATATTTCAAAGTACAAATATTAACTCTAATTTCTTCTTGAAATTATCTAGGAATATTATAAACAAATTCAAGATTATATATTAATTTTGATTTAATGTTTAATTTAATTTAATATGAAATTTTAATTATCATTCAAATGTACAACTAAACTTTAGATCTAGTCATACACACTTAAATAAATAAATATCTCAATTTATTTTATATTTGATTAATATAATTATTTATGTGTGTAATTTATAAACATAAAATTACGTTATACCAATAATTATGTTAATAATTTGTAAAAGTTAGATTAAATCAAAATTTTGTTTATAAAATTATACAAAATCAAAGTTTATATATGAAATAAAACATTAAATTTTTTTAGAGATTTATCTCTAATTGAAATTATTATGTGAAAAAAAAAAATCTTTAATAACATTTTTTAGAGACGGCGGTATAAGTAAAATCTCCTAAACTATATATATATTTTTTCAATGGTAAGTTTTAATGTTAATTTTTGTAAATGATTATTTTATACCTCATAAAATCTTAATCTTAATTATTATATAAAAGAATTTATTTTCCTTGACTAAAAACAAGTCAAGTGGCATTAAAAATTAATATATATATATATATATATATATATAAATATATAAACTTACTTATTTTAATGGGATTGAATTGATAATAATGTGAAAAACAGAGTAGAGTGTCAGGGTTGATGACGAATGCGCCGTTCATGCTCAACGTAGACTGTGATATGTTTGTGAACAATCCACAAGTGGTTCGTCAAGCATTGTGTCAGCTTGTTGGCCGTGAGAGCGAAAGAGACATGGGATTTATCCAGTATCCTCAGAGTTTCTACAATGCCAATAAGGACGATCCGTATGGCAACCAGATGGTGGTTTTGATGGAAGTAAGTCATCATTACTTTTGCTTTTACATTTACATGCATATATATACTTTGTTTTTGTCATTGCTGGAGAACTTTGCATGTATGTATTAGTATATAGGGCGTGGATTAGCAGGACTCCAAGGACCTCCATATTGCGGAACAGGATGTTTCCATAGACGAAAAGTCATCTATGGTGTATGGCCTGATAACGCTGCATCAATTAACGGTAATCTTCCTTTTTTTAATTCAATCCTATTTTATTTCATATTATACTCACATACATTATACATGTTAAAATTTAAAATTTTTTGGACTTACAATACAACTGATATTGTTTCCCTATTATGCTCACATGAAAGTTACTTTGAGAATCTGTCAAAAAAAAAAAAAAAAAAGTTGCTTTGAGTATAGTTTTATTGTTAATTCTTTAAATTATTAATCACAAAATTTATGAAATTCTTTTAAATTTTATAAAATTGTAAATAGATTTCTTTTTTTTTTTGTTATTTTACTTGTTAAGTTTTTAGTTGGTGTCACATATTAATTTGATATCAATTTAGTTAATAAATTATTTAAAAATTAACAAATATTTTTTATTTTTATATAAAATAAAAATTATATAATTTAAATCTAAAATAAATTTTTTTTAAAATTCTATTTTTTTTAAAGAAAAAAGTTTTACAAGTACAAATAACATGTAAATACAACTACATATTCAAACAACTATCATAATGTTGATATTTGAACATAAAATAAGTTCTCAAAATTTTATTATTTCAACCAAAGCTTCATAAGATTTTTTTTTTCCTATAATTTTTTATAAACATATTTTTACCTAATCTTTTCACTCACATCATAAATAAATTTCTTTTCTTATTTTTTTTCAGATAAGTCTTCGAAGTGTCATTTGTCGAGTAGTCGATTGGACCTCCAACAATTGAAGGAATTGTCCTTAGGTCATGCTAGGATTTTGTCTCTCGCCTACATTGAAAGTCATATACAGTTTACGGAAGGGGAAGCACCTCAAGGCAATGGGCAATCCGTGGGCGCATAACCACCCACTAAGAGGACATAAGCATCTCACACTTAGTGGTGTTTGAACCCTTAACCTATGGCATGTGGTGACTACATGTCATAAGTTAAAGTTTCCCTCGAAGTACTTTTCTTCCGTAAATTGTACAGCTCTCGATGATGGTAAAAGATAAAACTCGTGCACGACTTGAGAATAATACCCTTCAGTTGGTGGTTGGATCGACTGCGTGAGAGAAACTTTAAAACTAATCGCTAACTACCAACAAATCTTTTTAATTAGCAATATATTTTCTATTTACGAATACTCTGAAATGGAATAGGTTCCGAACCATTACCGATCTTCTCTTGAAGAAGTTTCAATATATATATATATTACTAAAAAAGCCTTTAAACTCCAATGGTAATTAAAATTATAAAGAACATATGCATAATGGCTTATTCTGTTTTATCACAAAAAAAAATTAGCAGATTATGAAGCGATGAAAGAGTTCGGGAAATCAGAAGAGTTTCTGGAATCAGCAACTCATGCACTGAAAGGCGAAAAGGGGATTCGAAAAAGCATTTCAGATTATCTCGAGGCATCGTTCCAAGTTGCAGCTTGCGACTATGAATTTGGCTCCAGCTGGGGAACAAAGGTTGGTCGAAAAAACCCTAAGAAAATATTTACATTTAAGCATCAACTTTGTGTATTAATTTGATTACTTTTTACATTTCAGTTTGGATGGATATATGGATCCATGACAGAAGATGTCTTAACTGGCTTAAATATTCATAAGAAAGGGTGGAAATCCAACTTCCATTTCCTAGACCCACCGGCCTTTTTAGGATGTGCGCCAACCAGTGGCCCAGCAGCGATGACTCAACAGAATAGGTGGGCAACTGGCATGCTTGAAATCCTTGTTAGCAAAAGCAACCCCATAGTTTTCACCTTGACCGGAAACCTCCAGTTCAGGTTGTACTTAGTCTACATCTATTTGCTTTCTTGGGGGCTTGCCTCTGTTCCTGAGCTATGCTATGCTGCTCTGCCTGCATATTGCATCATTGCTAACTCGCATTTCTTGCCCAAGGTGAGGATAAAATCTGTTGGATACTATGTTTGTGTGTTTCCAACAATTCATCATTAACAAGATATTGACGATTAATGCAGGTCCAGGACCCGGCTATATTAATTCCAGTGGCCATTTTTGTGACTTACAACATGCTGACGCTCAGGGAATACTTGAAAGTAGACCTGTCTTTCCGAGCATGGTGGAATAACATGAGAATGGCAAGAATTACAGCGACTTCGGCGTATCTATTTGGAGTTCTAGCTGTCGTTCTTAAACTCTTACGTTTGTCTGATACAGTTTTCGAAGTTACGCAAAAAGATGACGAAGCTTCCGAAGATGAAGATGACGACGAAATAAACCGTACTGCAAAGTTTACATTCGACAAGTCACTGATTTTTGTACCGGGCACGACCCTTTTGCTGGTGCACCTCACGGCACTGCTTTCCCTTTGCTTAGGGTTGCGACCATTAGTTCATAGAGATGGGCAAGGGTCAGGGGTAGGGCTCGGTGAGGTTTTGTGTAGCCTATGGGTGGTGCTATGCTTTCGACCATTCATGAAAGGGTTGTTTGGAAGAGGAAAATATGGGATTCCTTCCTCCACCATATTCAAGTCAACTTCTTTGGCGTTAGTTTTAGTTTGTTTGGGTACGGCCTCATGGGCTTGAGACTTTGGATTATTAAAATCATAAAGCGTACGTTGTAAAAGAAATAATGGTATGAAATCGTGTTTGACTATCAACGAATTTATTTATTATATTGCTTGAATTGTTAACATCATGCATTTTGGTATCATTGTTTGTAGCAACAGAGGAGGACGAAGATTGTTGCTATTGCACTTTGGTATTGTTGCTTAAATATTCATATTTAAGGTATAATACAAACAAATAGTTATAAGAAAAATTACATTTTTAAGGATTGAAAAAGTATTTACAAATCTGAGCATAAATTGTAAAATATGTTGGTACAAATTTTCAGTAAGGAAAATCTCGAACACACGAACAAAACTCGAATAGAAAATGAAGAAATAGGATAAGGCTCCTAGACGTGTATAAGTCACTATCTTTAAGGTTATATTCGCCCCCACCTATATTCGGTGTGCAAAAGAATTTCAAGCAAATTAACCTTGAGGATACAATGAAACCAATGACTATTTGTGTTTTGCACTGACGAAAATAATCCACTAAGCACTAAGCAATGAATCACAAGAAACTAAATTTCTATAAAGAATTTTTACAGTAACTCTTTATAGAACAATCTAATAATATTAGAAAATGAAGAAGGATAAAAAAAACTTTTAACTTGTTGGTGTGATTTCCAAATGAAATCTCATTCCTATTTATAGGAATTTTCATATCTCTTCATAGAGACATTTTTCAATAGGTGTCTTTCTGAATAATAATGTCTTTAAAAGAAATACATAATTATTTATTTAATATTATAACTATTCAAATAATATTATTTGAATAGTTATTATTATTTTTCAAAAAATCAAATGATATAACTTTTGACCAATGACCAAAAGATTTATCTTTTGATCAGGGGCTAAGCCAAGGGGGCTGGCAGGTGCCCCGGCCCCCCTAAACTGGAAAATTGCTATTTAGGCTCTTATAATTTTTTAAAAAATTTAAATTAGTAAAGGTAAAATTGCACTTTGGCCCCTCTAAAATTATAAAAATTCGATTTAATCCTTTACAAATTATAAAAATATAGACTATAAAAAATTAAAATTTCATCTGCCCCTAAAATATTATTCTGGCTTCGCCCCTACTTTTGATTAATTACACCCATTCATTTTGTAGTTATTGAAACACTATAAATATTTGAAAATGTTTCAACAATCTCCCCCTATTTTCAAAATATTTTAGATTTTGATATTCTTGGAAATCAATTTGCATAAATAAAGGTGTCTTACGATTGAACCTTCACTTAGTGAAAATATGTTAAAGTTAATCCAAATTACATCTGATTAACTGAACACATCTCACACAATGATTTCAACATGGGTCAATGCATAGTATCTAGAGACACTATTATGGCCATGTGTCTGTGTCCTCTTTCCATGAGTGCTATCAGAGCCAAGCCTTTGAACTCCTAGAAGTGGCCATACTTCCACTGACATAGGTAGATCCTATCAAGAGTGTTCCTGTAATTATAACACTCTAACATGTTTATATTATGGGTCAATTAAAAGTACATTACTCATCCTTCTCTTATCATTACGGGTACCTAACACTTTAATCTTAGGATGGATTTATTTATAGTGCTAACAGTCACATACTAATAATGTACTTTGTCTCATTGAACTCAAGACTTGATGTTATACAAAGCGTTGAGTCGAGTTTCCATCATGGGTGACTCTAATTAATGGGCTTGAGTCTCATCCCTTTTGAGGTCTTTTTGATTGCATCTCTAGCAAGACTTTTTGTCAAAGGATCTGTCAAATTTTCACTTGGCCTCACATAAATTAATAGTGATCACTCCATCAAATATTAATTGTCGGGCATAGCTATGTCTTAATCCAATATATCTAGACCTTCCATTATATACTTGGCTATATGCCTTTGCTAGAGTAGCCCCACTATCACAACGGATAGAAATAGGCGAAATTGGCTTAGGCCATAAAGGTACATCATAAAGCAAATTTCTTAACCATTCTACTTCTTTAGATGTAGCCGCTAATACAATAAATTCTGTTGCCATAGTGGAATCAGTAATACATGTTTATTTCTTAAACCCCAAGAAATGGCTCATCCACCAAGAATGAAGATCCATCCACTAGTAGATGCATGATCTTCCAAACTTTTAATCCAACTAGCATTCGAATACCCTTCTAAAACTGGAGGATATCCATTATAACACAATCCATAGTTAATAGCTTTCTTTAAGTACCTAAGTACTCTATTCAAAGCTTGCCAATGCAAACTACTTGGATTACTTGTACACCTACTCAATTTTTCAACAGCATATATAATATCTGGTCTTGTACAAGTCATTATTTACATAAGATAACCAAGTAGACTTGCATATTTCAATTGATCAATTTTCCTACCAGTATTAGATACTAATTTTATTTGAGGATCCATGGGTGTAGATACTGGTATACAATTGAAAAGATCAAACTTTTTAAGCAAATTTTTAATGTAATATGATTATGATAAAGCTATAGTGCTTTCCTCTCGGGTTATTTTAATCTCAAGAATAACATCTGCTACACCCATATACTTTATAGCAAAGTTGTTTGACAATAATTTCTCTATGTTTTCTATTTATTCCAAATTTGTGCCAAAAAGGAGCATGTTATCTACGTATAAGCAAATTATGACACCTTTTCCATTTTCAAATTTGTTATATATGCATTTATCGAATTCATTTATTTTATAGCCATTAGCTCAAACAACATTGTCAAACTTTTGGTTACATTTCTTTAGTGCTTGTTTAAGTCCATATAGAGATTTCACAAACTTACATACCTTATGCTCCTATCCTGGAACAACAAATCCTTCTGGTTGTTCCATGTACACTTTCTCTTCCAATTCAACATTTAAAAATGCAGTTTTAACATCTATTTGGTGAACAACCAAATTATATATTGAGGTAAGTGATATTAAGAGTCTAAGTGTAGCAATTCTTGCTACTGGAGCATATGTATCAAAGTAATAAATACATTGTTTTTGTGTAAAAACTTTTAGTTACCAACCTTGTTTTAAATTTATCAATGGTTCTATCAACCTTTATTTTCCTTTTGAATATCCATTTACAACCTATTGGTTTGGAACCCGATGGAAGATCAACTAAGATCCAAGTTTGACTTCCCATTATTGAACCCATCTCATCATTTATTGCTTCTTTCCGAAAAGCAAGGTCTTGAGATTTCATTGCCTATTCAAATGTAATAGGATTAGATTTCATATTATAACCATAAGGTATCTTATTGCATATACTTTCACCTTTTCCTTCTACAAGAAACATAATAAAATCTGGTCCAAAATCTTTGACTTTTTAAATCATTTTACTTCTTAATTCTTAACAAGATTCATCATTATTATCAATTTGTTCCAATGGAATCTCATTCTCATTTGAAGAATGAATCAATTGTTGTGCTGTAATTGTCTTGAAATAGAATTAAAACTATTTTCATCAAAAATAACGTATCTTGATTCAGTAACAATATTAATTGAAATTGAATCATTTGGTTCAATTACCATAAACATATATGCCTTGCAATTATGTGCATATCCTATAAATATGCATCTAATTCCTCTTTCACCTAACCTTTTACGTTTAGGTGTTGGAACTTTGACAATAACTCTACAGCCCCAAACCTTCAACTAATTAAATTTTGGTTTCCTTTTCTTCTATTATTCATAGGGGGTTATTTTAGTTTCCTTATTAAGAACTCTGTTCAATATAGGACAAGCTGTCAAAACAGCTTCTCCCCCAAAACCTTGTCCAAGACTTGAATATGATAACATTGAATTTCACATTTCAGTCAAAAGTCTATTTTTCCTTTCAGCTACACCATTTTGTTATGGTGTGTAAGAGGCTGAAACTTAATGGATAATCCCAAATGGATTCAAAATATCTTGGATTATAATATTATCCACCTCTATCTGATCTTAAGTACTTGAGAAATGATTCACACTGAAGTTCAATTTCATATTTATAAACTTTAAATTTATCAAGCGTTCCATCTTTTGAATGCTATATATAGATATCCACCTAATGTAGGAGTATTATGTATGTCACATAAATCACTATGTATCAAACCAAACAACTTTGTTTTCCTTTTAACCTTAGGGAAAGGGTTTCTTGTAATTTTAGTCAACATACATGTATTGCATTTTTCAATATTATTATTAAAAATAGGAATTAAATCTAACTTATGCATGTCATTTAATTTTCTATAATTCAAATGACCTAATCTATAATGCCATAAACAAGAAGATTCAACCATATAATTAGAAATAGTATTTTTATTCTTATTAATAATATTGAGTTTGAACATGCTCTCATACATATATCATTTCCCTACAAAAATTCCTTCCTTAGACAAAATAAACTTATCTGCCTCAAAAACAAGTTTGAAACCAAACTTATTCAATAGACTTGTAGACACTAAATTCTTCCTAACTTCTGGTACATAAAGTACATCATTCAAGGTTAAAACCACTCTAAAAATGAATTGTAGTTGAACAGACCCTATGCCTTTGATTTTTGCGGTGGAAGATGTAACACCCTTAATTCGCATCTGTCGCTGGAATAAAGTTACAAAGATTACTATACAAACAGAACCTTAAAACATACATTGATATAAACATGATATAAATTGTTTATTCGCGTAAAATCGTCCCTAAATCAAGTCCTGAGGCCTTAAAAATACATTAGAAAAAAATTCAGGACCAAATTGGAAACAATCGGAAAGTATAAGAAAAATTTAGAAAAATTTGACTGCAGGGGTTACACGACCGTGTGACTCACACGGTTGAGACACACACCCGTGTTTCAGGCTGTGTAACAATCGAAATAAGGACACATGGCCATGTCTCAACCCGTGTCCTTACCCGTGTAACTCTCTAAGTTGGGTCGCATGGCCAAGCCACACACCTGTGTGCCAGGCCGTGTGCTAGGCCATGTAACAGCCTGACTTGCATGCATTAAAACCTACAAGTGACACGCAACGGTTTCGTCTGGCTATGTGTCACACAGGGCTGAGTCTCACGCCCGTGTCTCAGGCTATGTGGACATGAATTTGCCCAAAAACAAGCTATTTCCATCACCAATTCAATCAACCTTCTAAAGGCCTTTATAACACCTGATCAAAGCATCAAAACATAACGAAAACTAACATGAAATGACCAATGCAAAAGTTCAAAACCATTCAAGCAATATGCCATACAAGACACCTCATTTGTAAACATACAAACTTACCAAAAACATGCATATGTTGATCACATTTCTACTACCAAGCATAACTCAACTTTTACCAAATCATATATCAAATATGATTACTAACACTTCAACATAATTTACCATTTGAGCCATACCTATCATACATCATAAGTACTAAAATGACACAAACTAACCAACATCAAATGGTACCAAAGCAACTTGTACATGCCAAAATAACCTTTTATGTATACATGACATCAAAACACAAACATATTTAGTTATTATGTACACATTCATCAAACACCATTTTATAACATCCTTAATATGTTTCAACCTCAAATTCAACTACCTAAGTTTATAAATGCCACTACCCTAGGAGATACAAAAACTACCAAAGTCGTTGGATAGTGTGAGCTGAAGGTTTGATCCGTCCAAAGTGTCAGCAGTAATGATTTACAAAACAATCCACAAGAACGAATAAGCTTATAGAACTTAGTAAGAACGTAACTTATCATTTAATCTGACAATAAATTAAATATGATTCACATATTAATCAATTTAGAATTATCGATGTCTAAATAAGGTACAAAAGTATATCCAGGGGTACTGTAGTACAATCAGGGGCATGTATGTGCAATTCAAGGGTATCGAAGTACAAACAGGGGCACGTATATGCAATTTAGGGGTACCGAAGTACAAACGGGGGCACATATGTGCAATTCATCATTAATCTTCTAAAAACTTAATTAATAAAGCATCATAGTACAAGTGCGCAAATAAAAATTTGTTACGTATTAAAAACACTATGAACTTACCTTGATAATTAGACGTAGAAACAGAATTGACTAATCTGAGGCTTTAGCTTTTCCCTGATCTAAATCCATTCTTGGTCTATATTGATCTAAATAGAAAATTTTAATTCATTTAATAACCCTAGCATTCAATTTAGTACACATTTCATATTTTTGTAAAATTACCATTTTCCCCTAACATTTTAACTTTTCACAATATAGTCTTTAAGCTCATAAATTGAAATCTAAGCATTTTCACCCTTTTCTCAAAGCTAGCTGGTTTTTCCAGAGATCTATATCACCTCATATAAACCATCATTTCACATATTTACCATGAACTTTCATTATTTTTACAAACAAGTCCCTAACTGTCTTTTTTATTCAAAATCATTTTACAAAACTAGTTTATTTATCAATAAGGACTCATAATCTTCCATTAAACATAAAAATAATACAAGAAAATTCATGGAAAAACCATGACTATTTAACAATTTTACAAATTGATCCCCGGGCTAGCTAGATTAAGCTACAATGATCTCGAAAACATAAAAATAATTAAAAACGGGATAAAAAATCACTTACATGCACCACCTAAGCTTGTAGAATAAAAAAAACCCTAAGAATAGCTTTTTCTCCTTAAAATTTCAATGGTTTTAGCTCTTGGAGAAGATGAACATATTTTGTTTTATTTAATTTTAACTGATTTACTCATTTACCTTATTACCCTTTAAAAACATTCAAAATTTCAAATAAACCTTGCCATGAATATCCACTAGCCACTCAAATGGTCTAATAACCATATAAGCCCTTTCACTTTAAATTTTCATAACCATTAGACACCTTTAACTAATAGAACTCTATTTTTGTATTTTTTACGATTTAGTCCTTTTTATGTAATTAAGCATACAAACGTTAAAATTTCTTAACGAAATTTTAATATGATCTTACTAATATCCCATAGACATTAAAATAATAATATACTTATCTTATTTGTAGTCCCAAAGCTACTATTTCGATTTCACTGAAAATGGGCTGTTACAGAAGAATTTCCTGTGTACAAGACATTGCCATTTTCACATTGTGTGAAATTTTTGAACATGCTTTTGTATTTTCATACATGTTTGGTTACTCCGGTATCAGTCTACCATGCATTATCATCTTGTGCCATATTAATTTTAAATACCATTACAATAAACATTCCATTATTATCAACTTTAGAAGATGATTTCTTCTTTAAAAATTGATATTCATTCTTGAAATGTCCCGGCTTACCACAATGATAGAATGAGCCATTTTCTTTCTTTTTTAACTTAGGTGTTCTATCAGTCTATTTGAACTTTCTCTTGAATGGTTTAGTAGTCTGCACTTCCTCCGTAACATGCACTTTGACATTTTCAGAATTTAGGTTCTTATCTTGCTTTCAATATTCTTCTTCAATACGAAGATGATTTGTAACACCCCTAACCTATAATCAAAACCGATCTAGGGTTAAGAGGCATTACCGGAAAATCAAAAACTTTTATAGACATTTCAAAACATAATTTGATAAATCACATCAAAGTGTCCCTTAAATAGGTCTTTGAGACCTTAAACATGCTTTAGAATAGGGCCGGGACTAAACCGAACACATACGGAAATTCTTAGAAATTTAAAAATTTTTCAAAGTTACAGAGGTCACACGCCCGTGTGGGTAGACCGTGTGCCTCCCACGGCCTCAGACACGCCTTGTTTCTAAACCGTGTCAAAACAGGGCATACATACTGCCTTTTCCACACGGTCATGGACACGCCCATGTGCCTCACACGTGGTTGCTACTGACTTGCACCACATGGCCAATCACACGCCCGTGTGTCCAACCCGTGGTCGCTACTGACTTGATCCACACGGCCAGTCACACGCCCGTGTGTCTTGCCCGTGGTCGAGTCTGACTTGTTTTGAAATAAAACCATGAGGGACACGGTCGAGCCATATGCTTGTGTGCTCAACCGTGTGGGCAAATATAGGCCATTTGCAAGGCCAAGATGCCACCCACACTTTGGGTCATCCCTACAAGCACATACAAGCATATTTCTAAACACAATTGTCAACCAAAAACACACTAAATGGTCATCATATTATCCCATTCAATATCATTTCTAAGCATACCAACTTATATGACAAATAGCTCAACTAATTCACAAATAAACCAAGCATGATTCATCTACAACTTAGCACTTCATCATAACCATCATTCATCAAACACCTATACTCACTTTGCATTAATAAGCTTACCATTACCTTAACTATTTCATAACCATGGAATCATACCAAAACCAAACATCATATAGCATGTGTCTTCATTCATTACACAACCATTTAACTAGCCATATCACATGGCTATACACATATTCCAAACATAACTCAAGGTAACTAGCCTATACATGCCATACTTTAGTGTATATATATATCCAAAAGGATACCAAAATAAGATTGAGTAGTGTGATGATAATCCTTGACGACTCCCCGAGCTCTCAGTAGCTTTGACGATCTATAAAACAAAGCAAACACGCACAAAGTAAGCTTTCAAAAGCCTACTAAGCCATATACAAATAAACTTAGCATAAAATGCACATAGCCACATTAATACAATGAAATTAATGTTTCTCATTTGCAAATTCATCACATATCCTTTGGTTCATTTGTTTAGCCATTACTTACCCACATTTCATAGTTCAAAGTATCACTTTACTCATTGCTCATTCAAGCATGTATCATTTATTATCTCATCAAACCTATACATATATTCACTTTAGTAAGCTCATATAAATATTTACTTTTCATTCACATACATAGTGTACCTTTCAAATGTACCTGAATCGGTTATACATATCACATAAACGTTCATTTCTCGTACTTGCATGTTGAACCGTTCGGAATCAAATAGGATACTCAGAATGCTCGGGATAGTTGTACAATGCCAATGTCCCAAACGTGGTCTTACATGCAACCAAATATCATGCCACTGTCCTAGACAGGGTCTTACACGAATCAATACGATGCCAATGTCCCAGACATAGTCTTATACGTAAATCTCATATCGATGCCAACGTCCTAGACGTGGTCTTATACGAATTCTCGAATCAATTCCAAAGTCCCAGACGTGGTCTTACATGATATCACATATCGAAAACCTATGTCATGACATATGTAATCCTATCTATTCCTAGGTTCGTACGAGACTTTTTCAAATGTTGACACTATGTCGATACTATCTCGAATTTCACGTACTCTTCATCTCGTACACATTCATCATTATTTATCTTCATATAAACATACATATATCAATGTAAATACATATATTTGTATATAAACTTACCTCGGATTCGTATAAATGATCGAATTCGACTATTCGATCACTTTAGACTTTTCGCGATCTAAATCTGTTTTCTTCGGTTCTTGATATATACATATTCAAATTTAATCCATTTATTCAGCAAATCATTCAATTCAATCCAAAAACACATATTTAGGGTAATTTACAAATTAGCCCTCACATTTTCACATTTTGACATTTTAGTCTCTATTTCACAAAATCACAAAATACAAAAATCTCAATACACCCATGTTTAGCCGAAATCTCTGTAGGTCCCTAGCAACCCATATTTTTCATTTATTTCATAATTTAGTCCCTCAAAATATTATTTTCTCAACTAAGTCCAAAATTACTCAAATTCATCAAAAACTCAAAGATAAACTATGTTAATCTATCACATATCTTCCATAATTCATCTTCAAACATCACAAAACTTATGATTTCATCAATGGCATATTTCCAAATCATCATCAATTCACAAAATTGAAGCATGGGTTTTGAAGAACACAAAGCAACGATTACAAAAACGTAGAAATTATAAAAAATCAAAGCAAAACATACCTTGAATCAAACCAAAAGCTAGCTGAAACCTAGATGTTCTTCCTTCTTTTTCTTTTCTTTATTTTTCGGCAATATAAGATAATAATAATCATCTTTTTTAATGTTTGTTTTATTATATTAACTTTATTAATATGATTACTAAATTAGCCTTAGAAATTTAATTAGTTAACCTTATAACATATACCCTTAACCGTCCATTCTATAGTTCAATGGCATATTTGCAACATAAAACCCCCACATTAAAAGAACAACCATTATTCAGCCCTTCTAAAAATAACCACTAGGTTTTCATGTTATGCGATTTAATCATTTTCTCAAATTAAGTATATAAATGACCAAATTAAATCACAGAAATTTCATACATACCAATTCATATTTTGTAGACTCAAAAAATAATATTAAAATATTTTTTTGACTCGAATTTGTGGTCCCGAAACTACTATCCGACTAGGGTCTAAACCAGACTGTTACAGTTCTCCTCCTTTAGGGATTTTCGTCTTCGAAAATCTTACCGTTAAACAGATTCGGATGTTGTTGTCTCATAAAATCTTCATGCTCCCATATAGCCTCTTCAACTCTATGTCGATGCCATAGTACTTTAACTAACGGAATTTACTTATTTCTCAATTCTTTCACTTCACGAGCTATGATATGAATCGGTTCTTCCTCATAAGTCATATTAGATCAGATTTCAATCTCTGACGGAGTAATCACATTGATGGATCATATTTGTACCGACGAAGCATTGACATGTGAAATACATTATGAATCTTTTGTAGTTCTGGTGGCAACAACAATTTATATGCAACAGATCCAATACGCTTAATGATCCGATAAACCTCGGACTCAATTTGCCTTTATGTCCAAATATGAGTACTTTCTTCCACGGAGACACTTTTAAGAACACTTTATCACTGATCTCAAACTCAATATCCTTTCTTTTCAAATTTGCATAGGATTACTGACGATCAGATGCTGCTTTCAGACTATCACGGATTACTTTCACTTTCTGTTCAGTGTCTTTTATCATTCTAATATAGAGGTATTCGACATTTGCATCCGTACAAAGCCTCATAAAGTGTCATTTTAATGTTCGACTGAAAACTATTATTATATACAAATTCAATCAATGGCAGATATTGTTCCCATGTACCATTAAACTCAAGAATACAACATCTCAACATATCCTCAAGTATCTGAATAATCCACTCGGGTTGACCATCAGTCTATGGGTGAAAGCTGTACTGAAATGCAATTTCGTGTCTAAAGCTTCTTGCAATTTCTTCCAAAATCGTGATGTAAATCTTGGATCTCTATCTAACACAATAGACAATGCCACTCTATGCAATCTTATAATATTAGAAATGTAAAGTTCAGCTAACTTATCAAGTGGGTAATCAGATCGTTCCGGAATAAAATAGGCAGATTTCGTCAATTGATCAACTACAACCCAAATTGCATCTTTCTTTCTCAGAGTCAATGGCAATCTAGAAACAAAGTCTATCGTCACTCTATCTCATTTCCACTCGGAAATCAGAATTGGTTGTAAAAAACCAGATGGAACATGATGTTCAACATTAACTTGCTGACAAACTAAATATTTCGAGAAAAATCAGAGATATCTCTTTTCATATCAGACCACCAATAGTGTTGTTTCAAATCATGATACATCTTTGTACTACCCAGATGAACAAATAGATGACTATTGTGAGCTTCATTCAAAATTAACTGAATCAATTATGGATTTCTCGGAACAGAAATTCGATTTCTGAACCTCAAACAACCATTATTATCAACTCGAAACTCAGATTCAACATTCGTTTCAAATTGAGCTCACTTTGCTAATAAATCATTATCAACTTTCTGAGCATCACAAATTTGTTGTAAGAACAATGGTTTGCTTTCAACTCAGCTAAAACTGAACCATCATCAAACAGATCTAAATGAGCATTCATCGCTCACAATGTAAATAGTGATTTCCAACTCAAAGCATCAGCAACAACATTTGCCTTACCCGGATGATAATCAATCACAAGGTTGTAGTCTTTTAACAACTCTACCACCGACGTTGTCTCAAATTCAAATATTTCTGAGTCATCAAATACTTCAGGCTTTTATGATCAGAATAAACATGACATTTTTCACCGAAGAGGTAAAAACGCCAAAACTTTAGGGCAAAGACAATTGCAGCTAACTAAAGGTCGTACGTCAGATAATTCTTTTCATGCGGCTTCAATTGTCTCGAGGCATAAACTATAACTTTTCCTTCCTGTATTAAAACACATCCCAGACCATTTAATAAAGCATCACTATATATTACGAATTCTTTACCCGATTCTGGCTGTACTAAAACTGGAGCTTCAGTCAACAAAGTTTTCAACTGATCGAAGCTTTTCTGACATTTATCAGACCATTCAAAGCTCACATCTTTTTGAAGTAATCTAGTCAACGGAGTAGCTATCATCGAAAATCCTTTTACAAACCGACAATAATAACCAGCGAGTCCCAGAATGCTACGGACTTCAGACATTTTCTTCGGAGGTTTTCATTCCAGAATAGCAGAAATCTTACTCGGATCCACTCGTATTCCAGAGGCTAATACAATATGTCCTAGAAAACTAACTTCTCACAACCAAAATTCATATTTACTGAACTTTGCATACAATTACTTATCTCGCAAAGTTTGCAAAACAATTCTCAAATGCTCCGCATGCTCAATCTCATCACGTGAATAAATCAAGATATCGTCAATGAATACAACAACAAATTGATCTACGTATGGTCTGTAAATTCTATTCATCAAATCCATGAAAATAGCAGGAGCATTTGTTAGTCCGAAAGGCATAACTAAAATCTCATAATGCCCATACCTCGTTCTGAAAGCAGTTTTCGGAATGTCTGAATCTTTTACTTGCAACTGGTAGTATCCCGATCTCAGATCTATCTTTGAAAACATAGTAGCTCCTTTTAGCTGATCAAACAAATCATCGATCTTGGACAGAGGATATTTATTTTTTATAGTCACCTTATTCAACTGACTATAATCAATGCACATTCTCATTGTGTCATCATTCTTTTTCACAAACAGAACAGGAGCACCCCAATGTGAGAAAATCAGTCTTGCAAATCCTCTATCTATCAACTCTTGTAACTGTGACTTTAACTCTTTCAACTCTGTTGGTGCCATTCTATACGGAGCTATCGAGATAGGAGTCGTTCTCAGAAATAGGTCAATACCAAATTCAACTTTACGTATCGAAGGTAATCCCGGTAATTCTTCATGAAATACATCAGGGAACTTACATAAAACTGTTACTGATTTAACTTTCTTTTCATTCACTTTCGAATCAATCACATAGG
Organism: Gossypium bickii; assembly: GCA_025503065.1. Taxonomy (NCBI): domain Eukaryota; kingdom Viridiplantae; phylum Streptophyta; class Magnoliopsida; order Malvales; family Malvaceae; genus Gossypium; species Gossypium bickii. The sequence continues at coordinate 24,210,253 of CP106711.1, read as the reverse complement.
AAAAATAAGCTTCATAACCCTTTCTCACATAACTCTAAGCTTTTAACACAGATATCACAACAGGTAATCCATTCAAATCATTAGACTCAATTTGAACTATATTATCATTCTGACATCTCAAATCAATAGTCTTTCTTTTGCAATTCACAACAGCATCGTGCAATGTCAACCAACCCATACCCAAAATTATATCGAACTCATCAAAGTGTAATACCATCAGATCAGTAGGAAAACAAACATCTTGAAACATCAACGGTCAGTTCTTACATACTTTGTCAACCAGGACACTTTTACCTATGGGGTTCGATACTCTAATAACAAATTTAGTAGACTCTACAGGCAAAGTTTTACTGGATACTAAGTTGATAAACCATAATTTATAAATATTTTTACCCCATGCTTGGCTTAATTTATACATAATTTATACATATTTTATACATATTTTTACTAAGTTGATAAACCAATACTACTGATAGATGGCCGATAATAATCCGCTACCTCCTGTGGTTGCCCCAAATCTGGTGAATCAAAATCCTGCTCCTCGTACTATGTATGATTATGCTAAACCTAATTTAACAGGAACTGAATCAAGTATTATTAGACCTGATATTGTTGCAAATAATTTTGAACTAAAACCTAACACCATTTAGATATTTCAGCAGTTTGTTCAGTTTGATGGTTTGCAGGATGAGGATCCAAACAATCACTTGGCAAATTTTCTGAAATTATGTGATACGTTCAAAATTAATAGCATTTCTGATAATACTATTCGCCTTCGATTGTTTCCCTTCTCGTTGAGGAACAAAGCTAAACAGTGGTTGAACTCATTACCACGAGGATCAATCACTACATGGGACCAAATGACCGAAAAATTTTTACTTAAATATTTTTTGCCGGCTAAAACGGCTAAGTTGAGGAATGTTATTTCTTATTTTGTGCAGATGGACCTAGAAACACTCTATGATGCATGGGAGAGATATAAGGATCTACTAAGGAGATGCCCTCACCATGGATTACACTTGTGGCTATAGGTTCAAACTTTTTACAATGGTGTGAACCCCTCAACTAGGCAGTTGATTTATTTAGCTGCCGGTAAAACCCTACATAACAAGACCCTTGAAGCGACTTATGAATTTATAGAGGAGATGGCATTGAATAACTATAAGTGGCAAGTTATGAGGACAAAGCCAACAAAAGCCGACGCAGTAACCATTCTATCAAACCAAGTAGAACTATTAAATAAAAAGATTGATGGTTTGTGTGGTTCTTCGCAGGTACATCTAGTGATGCAATGCGATACAAATGGAGGAGGGACAAGCAATACAGAATACCCACCCTACAACCCTGCATAGAGAGCGAATAGATAAACTATATGGGTAATAATTCTAGACCTCAAAATAACCCTTATAGTAACACTTACAATCCACGTTGGAGGAACCACCCAAATTTCTCATGGGTGGTCAAGAAAATCAGAGACAACAACCCCCAAGCTTTCAACAGTAACCCTACTCATAAGAGAAAAAGCTGAACCTTGAGGAGATGCTAACAAAATTTATCGCAGTGTCAGAAACCCATTTCCAAAACACAGAATCAGTACTTAAAAATCAACAAGCATCAATTTAAGAGCTCGAGAACCAATTAGGACAACTTGCTAAGCTCATCTCAGAACGGCCACAAGGCAGATTGCCAAGCAACACCGAAACTAACCCAAATGAGCAACTTCATGCCATTAATAACCACGATAGTGAAGGGTTAGATGAACCGAAATTGAGGTAAGATAATGTGGTAGAGGAAGGTAAGATTGAGGTAAGCCATGATAAACCAAAACTGGTAAGTACAGAATACCAACCTCGTGTGCCATACCCCAATACGAGAAAGGAAGACCGCACAGATGAACAATTCGATAAATTTCTTAAACTATTAAAAAAATTACATATTAACTTATAGTTTATTGAAGCTCTTTTGCAGATGCCCAATTCGAAAAAAAAATTAAAAGAGCTTTTGACAAACAAACAGAAGTTAGACGAGGCTTCGCATGTGGAGCTAAATGCAGTGTGCTCAGCAATCTTACAAAATAGACTACCACAAAATTTAAAAGATCCAGGGAGTTTTACGATTCCTTGCTTAATTGGTGGTTTATCTATTGATAATGCTTTAGCAGATTTAGGGGCAAGCATAAATGTTATGCCTTATAAAATGTTTAAACAACTAGGTCTTAGGAAACCTAAACAAACTAATATGAGCATTCAATTGGCTGATAAAACTATTAGAGTTCCTAGGGGTATAATCAAAGATGTACTAGTAAAAATTGATAAATTCATATTCCCAGTAAACTTCGTTATTTTAGACATGGATGAGGATAATAATGTTCCTTTAATTTTAGGAAGACCCTTTTTAGCAACTGCTAAAACTAAAATTAATGTTGTTACCTGTGAACTCACACTTCGTGTAGGTGACGAAACGATCACTCTTCAGGCTCTTGACTCGGCTAGGACATCGAGTAATAAAGGTGAGAACATAAATTTTATTAATGACCATTCGGTTCAACCTTGTTTTCAGGAAGCACCACGAAATTACACAACTGAGCCATATCCTAGACCTCATTCCAACAAAGAAATAACTTATGAGGAGCAAAGGCTTCAGATCGATGAACTAGACGAGTGGTGGATACATGTCAAGGAGAAACCAAGAAAACACAATGAACCAAAGCAACTCCATGACAAGCTTAAGGATGAGCCAAACCAATTTAAGATCGGAGATCAGGTATTGTTGGATAAAACTGACCCTCGAATCTCCACTTCAGCCTTAATACAAACGAAGAGATTCCTTTTAAGGTACTCAATGTCTTTCCATATGGAACAGTCGAGGTTGCTAATCCTAAGTTCGGCACTTTTAAGGTAAACACTACTCGACTCAAACTGAATATTAATAATAGAACTGATAGCAGGAGAGAGGAGTTTCAATTCTTCAAACCACCATGATTATTTGAGTGAAGGGTAAGTCTAGCTTAAGACTTTAAATGAGCGCTTCTCGGGAGGCAACCCGAGCACTAACTTCACTAATGTCATATTTTCAATTTTTAGCACCTAACTCAAAACTGACCAAATTAATAAAGCGCAGGTTTCAATATCCACATGGCCTTGCACACGGGTGTGGTCGTGGTCGTGTGGACAGCACAAATAGGCACACTGGCATGGCAGAAACCGTACGAACCAAGGACGAAAATTCCTCAAACTATGGGCGGTGATAAAATGTCACAGTTGTGCGATACGATCATGGTCAACACTGAAAAAGTCACACAGATGTGAGACACACCCATCTCTCTAGGCTGTGGTTGACACTGATAAATCAGCATGGGCGTGGAAACCTCTACACAAGCGTGGGAGAAATGAACAAAGCACCACACGGCCATGCGATACAGCCGTGTGACATAACACGCCCATGGCACACGGGCGTGGGCAGCAACCAAGTGCCTTAATTTCTATTTAAATCCCCTTCTCTTCACTTTCTCCCCAAATTTCTCTTCTTCCAAACCCTAGCCACCACACCCCTTCCTTTTTCTATTATCTTTCTGCTTTCATTTTCCTTTCCCCTTTTCCCTCATTCTTTCTTTCCACCACCATCCCCATGTCGAAGAAGCGAAAGGACCCTAGCACAGTCTCCCCGTGCGAGATCAATCTATATAAGTTCATGCCGGCCACTTCATTAACTAGACAGGATAAGGACCTTTGAGTCCATTTATTTTTTCTTTTTCTTTTATTTTTATTTTTAAATTATGTCCCTTTATCTTTCTTGTCTTCAATTTATCATATTTTGATTTCTTTAATTTAGGTTCAAAGGGATATTAAGGAACGGCCACAACCCCACCGGAGTATCCACCTCAATGTTCATCTATGCCTAACTTACCATTTTTTTTCCTTGACTCCATCCAAAATTCAGGAAGTTCACTTCTCTCCCTAACTTATGATTTTCTATATTGTCGATATCTATTTGTACATTGAAGATAATATACATCTTCAATGTGGGGAGGCGTCAACAATACTGAATTATGCCTTGTTCTTAAGTAATTTTCTTGTTTTACTATTAGAATGAAACTTCTATTGATTTATGATTTTCATTGATATGTTTCAGATTAAGTCATAAGTAATTGTGCATTGATGGTTTAAACTTTAAGACATTAGAGAATCAAGCATGATAAGTCTATTTTCAGAATTAAAAATTTTTAGGTTGTTTCTCTAATCTTAAATATTACTTTGAAGGTTGAAAGTTGTAAGGTTGACATAAAAAAACAATAATTTTTGTGAGATTTTGAGCCTTTTAGAGCATATATATATCTTTCTCACTTTATTAATTATGAGTGTGTCAATATTAATTTGTTATTTTAGAACTTGCTTCGATTGTACATGTCGAGACCACACTTTTGATTTGATATACTAAGATGATAAAGGCACCTAGGATTTAACCCACTTACTCCATAAAAAGCCTATCCTCATAATTAACCCCTAGTGAACTCTTTTTAGGCTAATAAACCATTTCTTGACTCACCCATTAATATTAACCCAAAACCAAATTTTTACTTCTCCTCCTTTGACACCCCTTATGTCGAGATTTGATTTAATCAGTTGCCTAACTATTTTCTTTATTTCAGTCGTTGAAATTTATCTTATTATTGTAATTACTTATTCTTAAAAAAAAGGTTGAAGATTTATTCATTATTAATGATTATGAGCTTAAACAGTTAATTTCACATCTTTGGAAGAAGCCCGTTTTTGTAGTGATAAGTTAAATTGATGTAATTATTAATTATTAGTTCATTGTTTCTAGTTAGGCAATTTATCAATTCAATCCCGAGTCTAACCTCTTAATTCAGCCTATATCCACACCTTTAATCCAAGCTCCATTACAACCCTTTAAGACCTTTTGATTTATGTATCATCTCATTTTATAGTGGTGGAGATTTGATTTTCACGCAAGCTTATGCGATTAACTTTTCATGTTTGACTTTTTGAGTTCTTAATTTGAACCTTAAACACCTTGAGTGATTTGAGTGAATCTTTCGTGAGGATGCCAATTCTTGTCAAGTTTTGAATCAGAGGTAATTATTTAGGTAAGGGGAAACACCTATGTTTCGTACTATAAAAATTTGTGACTTTGATTGTTTGAATCTTTAGGACTCTTTTAGTTAAATTATCAATGTATGAATTATCTATGAATTATGATGAAACATTATTGATAAGAATCATGAATTGAGAAAGTTAATTTTAATTGTGAGTTGAGGATTTTGCTTGAGGACAAGAAAAGGCTTAAGTGTGGGGATATTTGATAAACCATAATTTATACATATTTTTACCCCATGCTTGGCTTATTTTTGGATGAATATTCATTAGATTTAATGAATCCGATGCTCCTGATCTTTTAATTTCATGTTTTATACTCAAGAGAGCTAGGAGTTGAAAAGATTGAGAAATTGGCCAAAAAGGGTCAAAATGGGCCTACATAAAAAATCACACGGCCTGGACTATCGTCCACGGGTAGATCACACGGCCGTGTATGGCAAGCAGAATCGAGCACGACTGAAGGAGTCCACCACGGGCGTGTCCCTGCCGACTCTAGGTTTAATTCTATTCGAAAAAGGCTACTTATGGGCTAAAAAAGGCATTCCAAAGCCTATAAAAACACCCTATGGGGCAACCTAAAAAGGGGAAGCTGATAGGAGGTAGAAAATACTTGAAGACAGCCATCGGGAACAGCTTAAGAGAAGGATCTCCCTCAAGACTGAAGATCTTCCATCAAGTTCTTTAGAAGTTTTTGGGGTTTTCTTATGCTTTGTTGTTTTCCCTATTTTAAGATGTTTCCCTCTATTAGTATGAACTAAACCCCTTAAATACCTAAGGGGATGAAACCTAATACAGATCTTATTATTATTTGATTTATAATATAAATACTTGTTCTTATTCTTAATTGTGAGTTCTTATTCTTGTTTTGATAATTCCGGTTATTGATTCAAAGTCGAATGTGCTTATTCAGTAGAGAAAAAATCCCTGTTTAACAGAAGATCAACACAATTAAGTGGAGTTGATTACAACCCTAGAAATAGGGTGACGAAAATCTGTCGAATTAGAGTCAAATCTAATAAGGGAATCCATAGATCGAATTAATGCGACAATAGGGGTTTTAATTAGAAAGAGATTTCAATTAATCAACCTAGAGTCGGTTGTTTTTAGTCTTGAAAGAGATATTAACATAAATCAAGGATTTCTACGGATTGAGTCAAGTGAATAAATCATATGAATCAAAAGTAATAAGTGAAGTCTAGGTGGATTCTTCCTTAGGTATTGCCTATATCATATAAGCTGTCTGAAAGTATTTTTTCAATTCACTCTCTATCATGTTCATAACCATTTAATTAGTTAAATTAATTAGTTAAATTTAGATTAAAGAAATAAATTTTAGTCCTTGAGGATACGATATTCCGGACTCATTACAACTATACTACTGTCGATAGGTGCGATTGCCTTTGTTAAAATAATAGTTAGTTTCGAGACAATCATAAGTCCATGCATACATAAGAATGTGTAGATCCAGGTTCTATCAATGCAATCACAAAAGTATCATAAAGAGCAAATGTACCAGTTATAACATTTGGAGATGAAGCTTCTTCCCGAGCTCAGATGGCATATGCTCTGGCAGGCGCTCTAGCTTCAGATCTCGCAACTGAGTCTTTCATAATTCCCTGACTACCACTGACATTTCTTACATTTCAAGAAGATCTACCTCTCATTGAAACGTTATCAGATCTCTAATTCTGAACAATCTCTTACTCAACAGACTCTGGGCAGTCTCGGATGAAATGGTCTAACGATCCACATCTGAAACAAGCTCAATCATTCAATCTACAACTACCTGGATGTCTTTGACAACATTGCTTACATCCGGGTCGTTCAGATTGGACATTTCCCACACTGGCCATTGAAGTAGCAGGAGCTTTAGAATTCGACTATGATCTAACTCTATCTCTTGGATTCGGATGTCCCACATTAGTTCTAGAACGGTGATAAACCATAAAAGTAACATATTTTAAGCCCACATTTAATATGCTTTTGGATGATTTATCCCTTGATTTATGTAAAAAGGTGCTCTTAATCCTTTCTTTTCATGTCTTATACCTAGGAAAGCACCCGAGGATGAAAAGAACATAAAACGGGCCCAAAACAGAGTAAATGGGCCATATCATGAGTTCGACACGGCCTGGCCCGACAACCACACGGCCGTGCCACGCCTAACATCTAGTACACGGTCTCTCCTTTGATTCACACGGCCGTGCCTCAAGTTAGAAATCTGAACACGGCCTGGAGTCGATCCACACGGGCGTGCTACATAGCCGTGCCTCTGTCATCAGAATGAGCAATTTTAGTCAGAAAAGGATACTTGAGGAGAAAGAATCACATTCCAAGAGCCTATATATATATATCCCCTAAGTACCACCTTTGAAGGGGCGTCAAAGCTAGGCCAAGGAGCCAAGCCGAGAAGGTCAGAGTTAGGGAATAAACGTGAAGATAGCCAATTGATCCATCCCAAAAAGCCGGAATTATACTCAAGACGGCGGAATTCTCCTTCAATTCCTTCAAGGGATTTTAGGATTTTCTTATTTTTGTTTTATCTTTTCTCTTGAGATGTTTTCTTGTTTAGTTATGAACTAAACCCCTCAGATACCTGAAGGGGATGAAACTTAGATGAATCTTGTTATTTGATTTCTGAATTTTATGATAAATACTTAGTTTGTTCTTAATTATGTTGCTTAATCCAAATCTAATGTGCTTAGGTGGAGGAGGAATAGACCCTGCCTAAGAGTAAATCTAACATAATTAAGCAGAGTTGATCGAACGCCTAGAGATAGGGTTACGAGATTTTACCGAATTAGGGTGAAACCTAATATGGGAGTCATTGATCGATTTACTACTATCCTAGGGTTTATTATAAGCGAACGAGAGTTCAACTAATTAACCTAGGGTTAGACGTTATTCGTCTCGAGAGAGGGTTTAATATAGGTTAGGGAGTCTTACGGATCAAGCTAAGTAAAAGAAATCATATAATTTAGGGTTAAATAATAAGTGAAGTCTAGGTGGATTCTTCCTAAGGGTATCGTCGTAATCAACTGAGTTTTCCTTCAAAGTTATTTTCCTATTCTTCCTTTTTGTCTTTGTGTCCTTAGTTTAGTCTTCGTCTAAAGCGAATTCACTCTATTTTTAAGGATAAATAATAAAAAGAAAGTTAGTACTAGTACTTTTAGTTCCTTTGGGTTCGATATCTGGTCTTGCCTAAGCTATACTACTGTTTGATAGGTACACTTGCCTTTAATCGTTGTTAGAGTTAGTTTTCAGGTTTTGATCATTCTTTTATAAATTTTAAAACTCTGATTTACAGTGATCAAACGGCTATGTTGATCTCTGAAATTTTTTGAGGTAGACTGAAATGATTTGCTCGAAAATCTCTTTCTTGCAACCCTGACTTCAGACTCAGCTTTCTTTTTGTCTTTCCCGAGTGCCTCAGCTTTGCACGCTTGATCAACAAGCACAACGAACTCTTTTATTTCTAGAATCTTAACAAGCAAACGAATATCTTCATTAAGGCCATCTTCAAATATTTTGCACATTATTGCCTCGGTTGATACACAATCTTAAGCATACTGACTTAATCTCACGAACTCTCTTTCATACTCGGTGACAGACATGCGACCCTATTTTAATTCCAGAAATTCTTTCCATTTCTTATCAATAAATCTCTGACTGATATATTTCTTTCGGAACTCAGACTGAAAAGAAATCCCATGTGACCCGTTCTTTCGGAACAATAAAAATTAAGGTCTTCCACCATTGATAAATTACGTCTCATAGCAAAGATACAACACACTTTATGCATTCTTCAGGTGTCAGTGACATTTCATCAAATACTCAGATAGATTTCTCAAGCCAAAATTCCGCTCTCTCAGCATCATCATCACTAGTAGCCTTGAACTCTTCTGCTCTATATTTATGGACTTTTTTGACCGGAGGTTTATTCAACAAGTTTAAACTCATAACCGGAGGTATAGCAGAAGTCTGAGGAGGATTAGATGGGGGCGGAGGTTGTGAAACAGCTGGATTATTTCTAACATATTGAGTGAACCATTCATTCATCATTTGGAAGAAAGCTTCTTTAGCTTCTCCCTCTTGACCGCTAGTAGCCGGTCTCGAATCAGATGGCGCTGTCCCTTGAGCGGGAGTAGGCGCATTACTTTCAACGTTGTCAGCTACGACTCTTTCAGGATCCATTACTATATGATAAACACATTTTAAATGTCAGGATTCATCACACTATCACATTTCATAAATATGGCATGTATAGCTAGACTCTCACACGCTACGTTAGTCCAAGAATAGACTAAATCGTGCTTTGATACCAATCAAATATAACACCCCTAACCCGTAACCATCACCGGTTAGGGTTAAGAGGCATTACCAGACAATCAAAAACTTTTATGGACATTTCAAAACATAATTCGATAAATCAGATCAAAGTGTCCCTTAAATAGGTCTTTGAGACCTTAAACATGCTTTAGAATAGGGTCGGGACTAAACCGAACACATACAAAAATTCTCAAAAATTTAAATTTTTTTTAAAGTTACAGAGATTACATGCCCGCGTGGGTAGGCCATGTGCCTCCCACGGCCTCAGACACGCCCGTGTGTCTAAGCCGTGTCAAAACAGGGCATACATACTGACTTGTCCACACGGCCGTGGACACGTCCATGTGCCTCACCAATGGTCGCTACTGACTTGCACCACACGCCCGTGTGTCCAACCCGTGGTCGCTACTGACTTGATCTATACGGCCAGTCACACGTCCATGTGTCTTGCCCGTGGTCGAGTCTGACTTGTTTTAAAATAAAACCATGAGGGACACGGTTGAGCCACACGCTTGTGTGCTCAATCGTGTGGGAAAATATAGACCATTTGCAAGGCCAAAATGCCACCCACACTTTAGGTCATCCCTACAAGCACATACAAGCATATTTCTAAACACAATTGTCAACAAAAAACACACTAAATGGTCATCATATTATCCCATTCAATCTCATTTCTAAGCATATCAACTTATATGCCAAATAGCTCAACTAATTCACAAATAAACCAAGCATGATTGATCCATAACTTACCACTTCATTATAACCATCATTCATCAAACACATATACTCACTTTGCATCAATAAGCTTACCATTACCTTGACTATTCCATAACCATGGAATCATACCAAAACCAAACATCATATAGCATGACTCTTCATTCATTACACAATATTTAACTAGCCATATCACATGGCTATACACATATTCCAAACATAATCCAAGGTAACTAGCCTATACATGCCATACTTTAGTGTGTGTGTGTGTTTATATATATATCCAAAAGGGTACCAAAATTAGATTGAGTAGTGTAATGACAATCCTTGATGATTCCCTGAGCCTTCAGTAGCTTTGACGATATATAAAACAGAGCAAACACACACAAAGTAAGCTTTCAAAAACTTAGTAAGCCATATACAAATAAACTTAGCATAAAATGCACATAGCCACATTAATACAATGACATTAATGTTTTTCATTTGCAAATTCATCACATATCCTTTGGTTCATTTGTTTAGTCATTACTTACCCACATTTCATAGTTCAAAGTAACACTTTACTCATAGCTCATTCAAGCATGTATCATATATTATCTCATCAAATCTATACACATATTCACTTTAGTAAGCTCATATAAATACTTACCTTTCATTCACATACATAGTGTACCTTTCAAACGTACCAGAATCGGTTATACATATCACATAAACGTTCATTTCTCCTACTTGCCCATTGAACCGTTCGAAATCAAATAGGATACTCAGAATGCTCGGGATAGTCGTACAATGCAAACGTCCCAGACGTATATCATGCCACTGTCCCAGACAGGGTCTTATACGAATCAATACGATGCCAATGTCTCAGACATGGTCTTACACGTAAATCTCACATCGATGTCAACGTCCCAGACATTGTCTTATACAAATTCTCGAATCAATGCCAACGTCCCAGACGTGGTCTTACATGATATCACATATCGAAAACCTATGTCATGACATATGTAATCCTCTCTATTCCTAGGTTCGTAGAGGACTTTTTTAAATGTTGACACTATGTCGATACTATCTCGGATTTCACGTACTCTTCATCTCGTACACATTCATCATCATGTATCTTCATATAAACATGCATATATCAATGTATATACATTTATTTGTATATAAACTTACCTCAGATTCGTATAAACGATCGAATTCGGCTATTCGATCACTTTAGACTTTCCGCTATCTAAATCCGTTTTCTTCGGTTCTTGATCTATACATATTCAAATTTAATCCATTTATTCACCAAATCATTCAATTCAATCCAAAAACACATATTTAGGGCAATTTACAAATTTGTCCTCACATTTTCACATTTTGACATTTTAGTCCCTATTTCACAAAATCACAAAATACAAAAATCTCAATACACCCATGCTTAGCTGAATTCTCTATAGGTCCCTAGCAACCCATATTTTTCATTTGTTTCACAATTTAGTCCTTCAAAATATTATTTTCTCAATTAAGTCCAAAATTACTCAAATTCATCAAAAATTCAAAGACAAACTATGTTAATCTATCACATATCTTACATAATTCATCTTCAAACATCACAAAAATTATGATTTCATCAATGGCACATTTCCAAATCATCATCAATTCACAAAATTGAAGCATGGGTTTTGAAGAACACAAAGCAACGATTACAAAAACGTAGAAATTATCAAAAATCAAAGCAAATCATACCTTGAATCAAACCAAAAGCTAGCCGAAACCTAGATGTTCTTCCTTTTTTTTTTCTTTGTTTTTCAGAAATATAAGATGATAATAATCATCTTTTTTAATGTTTGTTTTATTATATTAACTTTATTAATATGATTACTAAATTAACCTTGGAAATTTAATTAGTAAACCTTATAACATATACCCTTAACCGTCCATCCTATAGTTCAATGGAATATTTGCAACATAAAACCCCCACATTAAAAAGAACAACCATTATTCAACCCTTCTAAAAATAACCACTAGGTTTTCATGTTATGCGATTTAATCCTTTTCTCAAATTAAGCACACAAATGACCAAATTAAATCACAGAAATTTCTTACATACCAATTCATATTTTGTAGACTCGGAAAATAATATTAAAATATTTTTATGACTCGAATTTGTGGTCCTGAAACCACTGTTCCGACTAGGGTCTAAACCGGACTATTACATGATTTGCCAAAGCCTTAAGAGATATTTCATCTTTCTTATGTTTTAGACTTCTTTTAAAGTCTTTCTAATATGGAGGAAATTTGTCTATTATAGAGGATACAACAATCATTTCATCCATTTTCATATCATATTGCTTGGATTGATTCAACATTTTTTCAATATAATGAAATTGTTCCATAATAGAATAACCATCAATTATTTGATAACTATTGAAATAACTGACAAGAAATTTCTTACTTGTATCATCTTTAGTCATGTATCTTGTCTCTAAATTGTCTCATGATTCATTAGCGGTGACCTCATTTTAGTAGGTGTCAAACAAACCATTCAATATATGGCCTATGCACATGTAATCAGCATTGTCCCATTTTTTGCTTTTCTCGGGTTGCAGTAACAGATTCGTTTTCATTCTCTTCCGGCCGTGGTGTAACCAAAACATAGGCAATCTTCAAAGTTGTTAATAAGAAGCACATTTTTTCTGCCATCGTCGGAAATTGCCACCATCAAAATGATCAAATTTGATAAAGTTGGAAGCCAACTCCCTTAGTGTTCCACTTTTATGTGTTGTGGTAGTCATCATAAATTATAACCTTAAAATTGTTAGTACAAATCTTCGATGAGGAAAATCTCAAACACACGAACGAAACTCGAATAGAAAATGAAGAAATAGGACAAGGCTCCAAGGCGTGTATCAAGCAACTGTCTTTAAGGTTATATTCATCCCCACTCATATTTGGTGTGCAAAAGAGTTACAAGCAAATTAACCTCGAGGATACAATGGAACCAATGACTATTTACGTTTTGCACTGACGAGAATAGTCCACTAAGCACTGAGCAATGAATAACAATAAACTCAATTTCTACAAAGAATTTCTACAGTAACTCTTTATAGAACAATCTAATAATATTAGAAAATAAGGAAGGATAAAAAGAACTTTTAGAACTTGTTGGTGTGATTTCCAAATGAAATCTCATTCCTATTTATAGAAATTTTCATATCTCTTCATAGAGACATATTTCAATAAGTGTCTTTCTGAATTATAGTGTCTTTAAAAAACGCATAATTATTCAATTAATATTATAACTATTCAAATAATATTGTTTGAATAGTTATAATTCTTTTTCAAAAAATCAAATGATATAACTTTTGACCAATGACTAAAAAATTTATCTTTTGATTAATTACACTCATTCATTTATAGTTATTGAAACACTATAAGTATTTGAAAATGTTCCAACAAAGCAAACACAAAAATATTAATATATATATATATATATATATATATATATATATATATATATAATATTTAATCTTGAATGCAAATATCAAATTTGGATATTTGTAGAAAGCATAATAAAGTAATGGCTAAATTTTGCTATTACTCCTTGTACTTTACGAAAGTTGTAGATTTAATCATTGTACTTTTAATTTGGTCATTTTCAATCTATCTACTTTTCAATTTTTAAAATTTCAGTTCTCACCAAACAATAACTATTAAATTCATTAAGTTTTGTTATTTCCAAAATTTGGTAAGGAAAACTTGTTATCATATCTAATGCTATGTTAGCTTGTTACTTTATATTACTCACTAAAAAGCTAGTTAATAAATTAACTATTATCATTTGTGTCATGATTGAAATTTTTAAATTCAAAAAATATAGGGACTTAGAATGATCCAATTGGAGAATATAGACAAAATCTGCAACTGTACGCATAGTACAAGACTAGAATTAAAGTTAACCAAATGGAATTAACTATTACCATTTAATTTAGGATTAAAATTCAAAATTTTAAAAGTATAGGGACTAAAATTGACAAGTTCAAAAAGTAGATAGACTAAAATTGATGAAATTAAAGTACACAGACTAAATTCATAGTTTTTATAAAGTAGAAGGACTAATAGCAGAATTTCACCTAAATTAATTTACTAATTGTAATTGTTTTAAATTTTGGTTGGCTAAAGATGGTAAGCGGCCCAAAGTTTGACATTGTCGACAATAGATTTTTTGTTCCTTGGCGTTGTTGTTGCCATAACAGTTTGCTACTTCGTTCCCATTCGCATTCCCACTCCCACACACTCATTTCGATGAAAGATTGACGAACCCACCCGCAAATTTTCAACTGTCGAAGAACCGTTGAATAAAAACAAAATGCATGGTTAGGATTTGACATTTTACCGACTACTGCATCAAATTCCTTCAGTCTTGATTTTGGTTTCCAGTTAGACTCTGAGATAGAAGAGATGGCAGTGAACCAGACGGCGGCGTTGAAGGTGGGGTTGTGTCTATTGGGCCTCTGTTTATTCGGCTACATAGTGGGTCCACCTCTGTATTGGCATTTCATGGAAGGATTAGTAGCCGTCAGCCACACTTCCAACACTTGCCCACCTTGCCTTTGCGATTGCTCTTCTCAGCCTCTTCTCACAATCCCTGAAGGTATTCCCAGATCTGGCTCGATCTCATCTCCTCCTTTCTTGTTTCCGTTTCATATATATATATATTGGATTTGATCAGTTTCACAAACCTCAAAATCATGTTGTAGTAGTAAACTATAATCTGAAATGAGTGCTTTATGCGCTTCCTGCCCAATTTATTTACACTTGGAGAATGGAGATCCTATGATTTCCCCTCTTTTTTTGTTCATCGGATGTTCAATTAGTTACTGCCTAATTTTAATTTACAATAGATGAGTTTTGCAATATTATGATAACCCATTATTCCTTTGTTAATTCTAGGAAGTATTTATTCTTCGTGCTAATTTTTCCCCAAAGGCATAATATTTTCACTTAGCATTTTTATCAATGTTGTTTCTGTTGTCAATTAATAGAACACCATATCCTTGGCTATGGGGTTTTGCTTGGTAGTTATGCAGCTAATTATTGAAAGTTGAAACTCATGCCTGTTTTATGTATGCTTACATGCATGGCAAGCTGTTGTTAGCCTTTCTTTCTATTATGTTTGTTGCTTTGCATTAGCATTCTCTATGCTACTTGCCCTGTAAAGTTCCAAGTTTCCATTTTTATTAAACATGGCAATCGGGTATTTGGAAATGTTAGTTATCTGATCTTTGGCAATTTTGCCCAGCAAAATTAAGCTAATTTTATGGTTCAATCTTTAATTAATGCAGGACTGAACAATGCTTCCTTTACAGGTCAGTTTCCTGTTTCTTTGTCATGGATGGATGTATTTATTGGAATATGGGACTAAGTAACTTTATACAAAGAAATTTAACATTTGTTTTTCTATGCCTTTTAGATTACCTCTAATTTTAGCATGACAGCAGCCCTCTCTGCTGGGCTTTTTCACCATTGTTGCTGCTATCGCTTTCATTTAGGTGTCAACTTTATTTTAACAGATGTTATGCCTTATATGATGCGATATGAGACAAATATATTCCATAGTTTTTCTTATCCTTCTGTTTTTGTGCCGTTATACTCTCTAATCACATGATTTACCTAAGCCACCCCCCGTCAATAATGATTGAGTGCTGATGTAACAATGTTTGATTGCTAAATCTCATGATTTTCACTTTTGTTTTCTCTTCAATAATGATTGATTGCTAATGTAACAATGTTTTTTTTTTTTTTTTTCTTTCACCATGATGCTGCTATCTAACAATTGCATAACCGAGCCATGTTTTTAAGATTGATTGCAAATGACTGATATTGTGAAAGAACACTTACATAAGATAAAGTAGTAACTCTGGCTTTGGTATGCAGGATGAACTGCTTTGGTTGGGATTGCTTGATAATTGATGTTGTGGTATTTTTTTATCCGAGAGTAATTTGGATGTGAATGCAACATTAAATGTAATAACCCTCTGTATTGCATTGACAAAAACCACTGCCTTCATCTAGCAAATGATTTCATTTCAGGGTGATATTGGTGATTTTGGGTTTTATTTATGTTTTGATATGGCTGGTTCCTTGAAGGTTGAATGTGAATATTTTGCAGATTGTGCAAAGCATGATCCAGTGGTAAATGAGGATACGGAAAAGCACTTTGCAGAACTTTTGACAGAAGAACTGAAGCTAAGAGAAGCCGAAGCTTTGGAAAGTCAGCAACGTGCTGACATGGCATTACTCGAGGCTAAGAAGTTAGCATCACAGTATCAAAAGGAAGCGGACAAATGCAATTCGGGTATGGAGACATGCGAAGAAGCAAGGGAGAAAGCTGAAGAAGCACTGTCGGCTCAAATGAAATTGACAGCAATGTGGGAAATAAGAGCTCGTCAGAAAGGGTGGAGAGAAAAGGTCGCCAAATCTAATGCGCAGACACAAGGTAACCTCCAGTTTGTCTAAACCATCCACCATGGCCTGATAGGAAGAAAATTAGTGGAAAACGTATTTCTTTCCTTCTTTTCTTTGCCACTGTTCAGTGCTTTGCGACATGTTCTGTCGGTTCTGGACCGCGAAGCGGAATTTTATAGTCATCATGAATTTCAGAGTTAATCCTATAGGCAGTCTAATTTAACATTGTGGTAAACATTATATTTGATAATTTTGGATACGATATAAAAGAAAAACGATTAAAATACAGCATGATATGAACATCTAAATGTGTCAAAGGGATATACTGATTACCATATCTAATAAAATATGATTTATTTCTAAGATAAACTAATTCACTCTAAAACTACTCTTTATTGTAATTTCTCATCAATAACTCATGCTTCATTCTAACTATCATTTTTTTTTTTTATGGATTTTCACTAGCGTTGATGATGCAAATTAATCCTTATTCATTCCAATATATTTGAAGAAAGGAACATTTGTTCAGAGAAAATATAGTATTTATTCTCTGCTCCTATCTAATTTATCATCAATTTGCCTTCTCAACGGCTGTTATTTTACCAGAATCCCCACTGATTGAATCATACCTTTGAAACATGCGAGCTACAATTAATGAAGCTGACATTGTCACAAAATCCTTTGCTGCACATTGCTTGTTAGACTCAGTCGGTGATCCGGTCTGCGGCCCACTCGACCAGAACAAGTAATTCAGTAATTCTTTCCCTTTCCCCACGAACCGGTCCGGTTTAAAACTCTCTGGTTCATCAAAAACATTACTGTCCCTCATGGCCAAAGGCTGATACCCACAAAGCAACTCACCTTTTTTTATGTCGAAAGCCGAGTCATGAGAAGCGAGTTGAAAATCCTTCCTAGCTCGTGCGTACTGAAGTTGAACCGGTGGGTTCATACGCAGCGTCTCATAAACAACTGAGTTCACCAGCTCCATGTCTTTCAACGAGTCAAAACTCAAACCAGATGAGGACGACCCACATACTTGTTTCACTTCGTCTCTTAACCTAGCCTGTAATCCAGTTTTATCACTGGCTATGGTGCCGATCAATGTGGGTAAAAAGAGGGAGAAACCACCGAAGGCATTGAACCCAAGAGTGAATATCAAGTTGTTGATGGCGTCGGATGCGGAAAGACCGAACTCCTGTTCACCGCGCTGAACAACTTCTTTACCGTGCTGCTCAATGAAGCTATAGAGCTTTTGGTAGCCCCCACTTACGAGGGCGGAAGGGTAAGTGTAGGAGTGAAGAAATATCTCAACCAGGGGCTGAAAAGCTAGGACAGGAACGGTGGGGAGGAGTTGGAGGCCGAGCCATAAGTTGATGGTCAAGGGACCAGAATTGGCAACGGCGGGGTCGAGGGCGGGGTCAGCTCCGAGGAGGGACTTGCTGAGGAAGTAGAAAAGGAAAGTTTGGAGGTGTGAGAAGAAGGATGAGGTGCCGCTGGTGGAGATTTCGGATTCAACGGTGTCCAAGAATTTGTCGAGGTTGGCTTGGAGTTCGGCCACCCACACCTTGGAGCTCCGCTTCAGGATGTCTAGGGAAAAGTTCTTCAGCTGTTGAATTCAAACACGGGATATTGCAATCTCAGTAACATGCAAAGTTGATCTAATGTCTAACCTTGCCTTGCCCATTTGATATATTTTTAGATATATGAAAAGTTCTTTAATGCTTTTTTTTCTATATATTTTTAATAATTTATTATACTCATATAAGATACTTTTCAATTCCGTATCTTATTAGTAGAATTTTAAAACTCCACTAATAATAGGATAAATTACACCTATGATTATTTTTGTTTATATCAGATTACATTTTAATTACTTATATTTAGAATGTCAAGTTTTAGTCACTTACGTTATCGTGTTATAACATTTTAGTCATTGAGCCGTTAATTACTGTTAAGGGTGTAACGGTAAATTGAAGTGAATAATCATTTCAAACAAAAAATTTAAGTTAAATTATACAATTAGTCCTCATATTTTTTTTTTGTTTTCAATAATTTAATTTTTTTGTTTTATGTTCTTTAACTTTTATTTTCCCAATCTCTTTTGCTTCTCCCTCTATTTTCCTATTTTCTCCATTTCTTTTAATGTATCAAAAAGTCAAATTAGCAGTAAAGAAAGAAGCAAGAAGTCAAAAGTCATTATTGCCTATAACCAAAACTCATAAACCCATACCATATGCTAATTATCAAAATCCTCCACCACCACTCATCTTCATTTTATCGGCCAGCTGCTAATTATCTGCTAATTGTATAATTTAACATAAAATTTTTGTTTAAAAGGATGATTTAATGTACCATATCAACTTAAGATTACACTATTAATGACAATTAACGGCTTAGTGATTATAATGTTATAACCTTCGATCATACCTCATTTTTGAACCTTTTTCTATTCCAAATGGTTAGATCATAAATAAAAAACATTTTTATATAATGATTGACCATTATCCCTAGGTCTTATATTTTAAGTGATTAAATTTTTTTAAAATTTTAACAAAATTAATTATTACTAATATTAAATTAAATAATCAATTAGATTCAAGTAATATGAATAAAATCTGAAGTCACAAATTTGAAATTTAATTTTGAGGGGGACAATTGTAGTAAATTATCTAAAAAGAAAAGGTTAATTTCATGGAATATGTAATTGGTTTAACATTTAAAAATCAAATTGTTTTTAGATGGGTCTCCGTAAATTTGTATAATTTCATCTTTCAAAAAAAAAAAAAAAAAAAAAGAGTACATATTAAGGCAATTAAAAAGAAGTAGCATGTAAATGTGTTTAAACTTTAGAAAAGTTCAACTGTGATATGACTAAAATAAAATAGATTCATAACAAATGGAGTTTAAGATAATGTATACATCATGCACCGTTTACAGTCATCTGTTTCTTTTAATCCATAACGTATAATAAGATTAAGTTATAAATAAAAATCTAAAATTTATTAATTTAATTTAACATATGTAGAGAATTATCAAAATCCCCACACATTTACCTAAAATTTTGCATTAATACATCATTACCAATTTCCTTCAGAATTAAAAAACGTATATGGAGACTAAATTTAGGTTAAATAAATTTGTTTGTTAAAACGCTCTCTGAATTATGTCTGATGAAGGAGATGGAGAAGGCATCGATGAGAATCGTAACACAAAGAAGGTCAGATTCTAAGAAATAGGTGATGACCTTGGGCAAAATATGGTGGTTGATTTTGTCCCGGTGTTCAGAACCTCTTGGAAGGACGAGTTATTGGAAGGGAGAGCTGTTGGTTCTTCTGCTTCTCCTATGACTTTGGAAGGTTGTACTGATGAGCAATTTGATTTTGAAGATGGTGATATATCAAGATCTAATGTCAATGGAATCCTGACCATTGATTTCTCTGAACGGATTCAGAACCCACTGGTTAAGGACATGGAATCGACAGTTGTGGTTAAATTGCTGGGGCGCAACATAGGGTATGGAGTCCTTTTGAATCAGATTTCTAGTCTCTGGAAACATTCCCAACCGTTCCACCTCATGGATGTAGAGAATGGATACTATTTGGTAGATTTCAAAACAAAAAAAGACTATGAAATGGTTTTGACGCAGGGTCCCTGGGTTGCGTTCAGTCATTACCTTACCATTCAGCCATTGTCGATGGATTTTAATCCTTTAAAACCCTTCCCAAGCATGGTTCTGGCCTGGATCCGCTTTCCTGGGTTACTGGTGTTCCTGTACAAGTGGCGAGTTTTAGAAGAAATAAAAAATTTGGTTGGAAAAGTAGCTAAACTTGACATAAAAATCGACAATGGAGCGAGGGGTAGATTCGCTAGAATGGCAGTTTTTATGGACTTAAGAAACCGTTCACCTCTCAATTTTTGGTTAATGGGAAAGTTCAAAGAGTTGAGTTTGAAGCTTTACCAGCTGTTTGCTTCACCTGTGATCGTTATGGTTATTTGAAAGACCTTTGTCCTTCTACCTTAATAGATAGAAATATAGACGTTGATAAAGGAAGGGTCTCCGATTCGTTGGACAAGGAATCCAATTCAACGGCGATGGTGGAATCATTTGGGCCACGGATGATCGTTGAACAGAAATATAGGCGGAATCAGGTTGGCACTCGATCTCAAAAGGCGAAAATTATGGTTACGAGATTGGAAGGGTCTAGATTTGAAGCCTTGAATTCACTGGAGGTAATTTCTGTTAAAAAGGGGGAAAGGTGAATCTGCTACTTTGGGGGCTAAGTTCCAGCAAAGAGGTTTTATAAAAAATTTAAAGGGTAAAGGAAAAGGGCCGAGAATTGGGTCGTCGGATGGAGAAATGAAAGACAGTAAAGATATGGGCCAATCACCTGTAATGAGGATCAACGAGCTGAGGGGCAATTTTCCATTTGAGAAGGACGGGCTTGGGACTGGAAATGTTGGTGAGGGCTTGGATAAATCGGTTGGGCATGTGGGGGTTGTGAGTAGGCCAGTGCAGCTGGAGATTCAAAATAGTTTGGATGCCCCTTTTCAAAAGCATGCTGGACGGGCCTGGGGTCATTCGACCGAGAGGGAACCAGCAGGTATTAATATTCTTAAAAATGCTTCTCCTACTATTCCATTTGATAATTCCTCTATGCATATTAATCCTACTTTTGAAAGCCCTATAGAGACAATGGTGGACTTGAATGCAGAATTCCTAGACCTAATAGGCATTCAAGAGTTACATTTAAAGAAAATTTTGACCTAAATTCCTTAAGGAATAAGGTCAAAGATGGGGCATTGTCTTGTGAAAAATCCCATTGCTAATGCCAAAAAGGTTGTTTCTAGTGGTAAATGAGTGAATGGCCGTCTTGGCAAAATCATTAACATATCGATTAAAAGCCGTGGGGGACACTTTAAAATTGTTGGTAGTTCTTGTTTTCCACTCCTTAAAGCTATGAATTCCATGGCAAAAATTCTTAGCACTCAAATGGAGTTGGTAAAGGAAAATACGAATGTTCTTAATGTCTGTGCTGATTCACTCGCTGCCTCCTAATGGTTGGTTCTCTTCTACCCTTTTATGTGCAAGCTTGAAGTTTCTTCGTGTTGTTCATGAATATAATAGGGAACACAGACAGAATTTGATTGGCCTTTTACAAACAAGGGTCAGTGGTAGCAAAGCTGACTCGATCATTGCAAAACTTGGATTCTAGTATTCGCATTGGGTAGAGGCTATCAGATTTTTAGGTGGTATTTAGATTGGGTGGAGGGACTTGGTGTCTGTTGAGGTCCTCAAAAGTCATCCTTAGTTCATTCTAGTTAAGATTGTTGGCAACATGTTCAGATGACCATTTTATGTCATCTTCGTTTATGGTAGTCATGATAGTCGGAAACAGAGATTTCTTTGAGGAGCTTTGCAAGGACTTGTTCCATTTGATGGATCTTCATGGTTGGCAATTAGGGATTTTAACGCTATTTTGTCTCCTTCCGAAAAAAAGGGGCGAAGCATGGGGAAAAGGTGTCCACTATTTGGGGATTTCATATATTTGTCTAAATTGCATGATTGGGTTTCAATGGACCGCAATTTACTTGGCAGAGAGGTGGGGTTGATGAGAGATTGGATAGGGTTATCTGTAATGATGATTGGATTTTTACTTTTTCGTACTCCATTGTGACGCACTTACCTCGTCTTAAGTCTGATCATAGGCCATTGTGTTATCTTTGAGGCCTGAATATCACATTTCAAGGGGACATCCTTTTAGGTTTGTAGCAGGTTGGATTGAGCACCCAGCTTTCTGAAATTTTGTTAAAGAAAATGGGAGGACCTAGAAAACATGATTTTGGTGTACTCAGAATTTATAGAGCATGTCAAAAAATGGAACAAGAAGGTGTATGGGCATATTATTTCTTGTAAGAGGTATTTGACTAGGAAACTAAATAATATTTAAGATGTACGGGAAAAAAGGAATCAACCTACCTTAGCCAGGTCAAAATTGAAGTTAGAGAGGAACTTGAAAGTGTTTTACATAATGAGGAGATCATTTAGCGCCAAAAGGCTAGGTGTGACTGGTTGTTACTTGGTGATCGTAATACTAAATTTTTCATAGGCATACTTTGAGAAGTAGGAAACAAAACATAATTTCTACACTGAAGAATGAGTTGAGAGAGTGGATTTTAGATGAAGAACAATTGAAAATTGAGGCAGTTAATTTTTATACAAGGTTGTATAGGGAACAACCGGGTTTAATGAGTGGTTTGCCTCCAAATGCATTCTCGTGCCTTAGTGATAGAGATTTGGATGTTTTTAACAAAGAAATTTCAGATAAGGAAATTAAATCTGTTGTTTTTGACATGCCTCCGTTGAAGGCCCCAAGAAGTAATGGTTATCATGCCCTATTCTATCAAAGTCAGTAGGATCATGTAAATGCCTCTATCAAGTGGATTAAAGGGGTTTTCTTTGGGGGAGTATTGATTCAGATTTGAATAACCCGCTTATCATGCTCATCCCTAAGGTTCATAATCCAGAAACTTTCTCTAACTTCTGGCCAATCAATCTATGCTCTATTCTTTACAAATTGGTCATGAAAATTATTGTAAACCGGTTCAAAATGGTATTCCTGAAAATCATTGCTCTTGAACAGACTGGGTTTGTAGTAGGCAAGAACATCATTGACAATACCATTAACTCCCAATAGGTTATTCACTCTATGCAAAGCAATCAGAAGCATAGGAAATGGATGACAATTAAAATTGATCTGGAGAAGGCATATGATCCTGTGCTATGAGAATTCATTGATGCCTCCCTTCAAGCCACATGTATTCCTAATTTTCTCCGAAATGTTATTATGTCTGCTATTTCTAGTTCCACTATACAGGTTTTATGGAATGAAGTTCCAACACGGAAATTTCGGCCATGTAGAGGTGTTTGCCAGGGGTGTCCGTTGTCTCCTTACTTCTTTATTCTATTTATGGAAAGGTTGGGTCATAATATTCGCTCAGCCATTGATCCTGGTAGTTAGACTCCCATTTGCTTTGCTCGTACAGGTCCACATTTGTCCCATATCTTTTTTTGTAGATGATTTGATTATTTTTGGACATGCGGAAGAGTCTCAAGCCAGGGTTATTAAGAATATTTTTTTATCAGCTCTGTGGTTATTTGGGTCACCAGATTAACATGCCAAAAAACTAATATTTTCTTTTCCAAATGAGTTGATGGTAGCCTTAGGAGACGTATAAGTAGAAGCTTCGGATTCCAGGAAGTGAGTAACTTGGGCTTTTATCTTGGTGTTCCTCTTCTTCATGAGAAGGTCTCTAACAACATTATGAGATTTGTTGTGAAAATGGTTCGCAATAAATTGTCTAGCTAGGATGTCAAACAACTTTCTTTAGCTGAGAGGGTGACCTTGGCTCAGTCGATTTTGCTCTCAGTCCCGAGTTACTTTATGCAAACTATGCTAATTCCTTAAGGCCTTTGTGATGAGATTGAGCGCATAGTCCAACAATTTATATGGGGCTCCTATAATGATCGTAAGAAGATGGCTTTAGTTAGTTTGGACTCAATGTGTCAACCTAAATCAAATGAGGTTCGGGGTTGTGACATTTGAAAGGGCATAACTCTTCTTTTATGATGAAAATCGGTTTTAATATCGTCTAAAACTCTAAGGCTCTTTGGGTTAGGATCCTACGGATAGGGTTCAAAAAGGTTTACCTGAGACTTTATCAAGAGGAAATTGTTCTTTTTTATGGAGATCTCTCTCTAAGGTTTGGCCCCTCTTACGCGAAAATTTAATATGGTCTGTTGAATATGGGAGTTGTATTAACTGCTGACGATATCCTTGGATCCCAAATTATGGACCATTGTTTAAACAGGCACCTTCCATTGCTAATCTTAATATGGACTAACCTCTTAGAGGCATGGTCACTGAAGATGGTTCGTGAAATTTGGAGCTATTTCGTCTTTGGGTTTCTGAAGAGGTCATTACTAAGATCATAGGTGTCCCACCGCCTCATCCATTTTCTAAACCTGATAAAATTATCTGGCAAGGCACTACGAATGGTTCTTTTTCTCTCAAAAGTGCCTATGGTAAGTTACAAAAAGGTGTTTTGAACTTAAAAGATTCGATTTGGCAACTTCCATAGAAGTTTCAAGGACCTCAACGTGTTAGATTCTTTATCTAACTTGCCCTTAAACGACGCTTGCTTACGAATGCCGAAAGGGTAAGGAGATGAGTTGCTGATGATAGTACGTGTGGTCTTTGTGGTCAGGATTTCGAAGAGGATTACATGTCCTGAGTGACTGTCCCGCGACTAGAGAAATTTGGAACAAATTCATTCCAAAAGAAAGGTTATCTAGCTTCTACTCCGGAACATTATTCAAATGGATGTCAGCTAATCTTCAGAATAATTAGTATCCCATTTTGGGTGGGGTTTTTTGGCCGTGTCTATTTGGAATTATTTCTTGGCGCATTTGGAAGAACCATAACATGTTTATGTTTCAAGGCATATCTTGGAGCACTAATAAAATTCTCAAAGTTTCCTTTAGCTGGGCTAGACAGTATGCTTTAATTTCAAACCTTCTTCCTCACAAAAAGTTCAACTCTGGTGGTAGTTCTCAACTTTCTTGTAACTGGGTGTGCTTGAACATAGATAGTTTGGTTCGAGTCGAGGAGGGTTTCGCTGTGACTGGTGATTTATTAAGGGATTATAACAAAGGATGGATGTTTGGTTTTGGTAGATATTTAGGAAATTGCACAATTTCATAGTGTAAGCTATGGGATATATTGGATAGTCTGAAGCTTATTTTTTATCGTTGTTTAGAAGAAGTCTTAATTCAAACAAATTGCCTTGAAGCCGTCAATGCCATTCAGGAGGGCTCTATTAGAGATTCCAATTCTGCCTTGATCAGAAAAATTCATCAGCTCTTGGGAAATTTTAAACATTGAAAGATTCAACATATTTCTAAGAAAGAAAATATTTTTGTGAACAATCTTGTTAAGATGATGCGGGGTAGAAGAATCAGGTTAAGATTATTTGAAGACTCTCCCTTAAAAAAACTAGTTTAACTTAGTTTTACTGTTATTTTAAAAAAAAAAAAAACCATAAATACCTTTCTTAATATTTGTTTATCTTTGCTAAATTCATTATTTTTATCCCAATACTAGCAATGATTGCTTGCTGCTGTTCCGGTCTTTCTCTGTATTCCAAACCGTGCTTTTTTTTTTCTTTTTTTTTTTACAAAGGAGTAAAATAAAAAAAATTTAATTAAGGTTAAAATATGCTGTTACTCCCTCTATTTTGACAATATTTGAGATTTAATTTTATATTTAAAAGTTAATTTTGTTTTTTATTTAAAGATCTTAATCCAATCATTAAAATTACAAATATTTTTATTAAAATTGTCAACTTAAAATTTTAATTAAGTTGTCCTAATGTAATATATAATTATAAAAAATAAACATGTTAAATTAATAAATTTTAATAGAACCGAATAATAATGATCAGGATAAAATTTTTAAATTGAAAAAATAGAAAAATAGAAATATTAAGTTTTAAAGTAAGACCAAATCTCAAATTGGATTAACACCACATTTTAACCAATCAATTAATAATATTTTCCATGTTATTAATGAATTCAATCAACGTGTTTTGTTGGAAGTATTATTTCAGTTTTCCTGTCTTGTCTATTTCTCTTTGAACTTTATTTCTCTCAGAATTTTCCTAAGATCTAAACAAGATAAAGAGAATCCATCTTGATCTAGTGTTTTAATTTGTACGTAGAAGAAAGTGAAGGACTGGACAAGCTATAAATATGTGGTCCCCTTACAGCAACCACTCCTTTGGTCCCCCCGCAGTGGGGGCGTCCTAAAAACAGCCTAAGCTTTTTGTTGTTTTTAATCGCAAGTAATTTTTTTCTTCTTTTACAAAATCGGTACGGAAAAAACACTTTCAAAGGGAAAATGATCCATAGTTAAGAAGAATCATCCCTTCTCTTTTCTTTAATTATTATTAAATAAATATATTTAGCAGAGTCAAAACCTGATCTTCAAATATTTAAAAAACTCTCTGCTTACTTGTTTTTTTTTTTTCCTTTTATATAAAAAAATTGAAAAAAAAACCAGAATCATGGAAGAAACTGTTGAATCAGGTAGAGTTTTTCAGTGAAAGGGAAAAAAAATGAGAAAAGCAAGCGTACCTGGGCATGTTTAGGCTCAGAGGTATCGAGATAAGCACAAACCCTAGTATTTCCTGTGTAGCCGACGCTAGGCATGAAATCCCCTACCAGAACATCTTTTTTCTCCACGATTTCCATGTCGAAAAGATGAGCGAATGATTTGCAGTCAACAATGGCGATGACGTTGGGGTTCACTCGCAGGAAGAAAGGGAAACTTGGGGGAACATTGGTACGGAAAACCGTGCTCTTGTGCTTCTCCATTCTCGACCGGAAGAAGGTGTCTGGTCCTTGGAACCAGAAGTAGTCTAGACGGTCGGATATCGGTCCTACCAAAGGCCACCCGTAGGATCCTGGTATTGTACGGAGTGGGAGGCTGCTTGCTTGCCTTGATGAAGATGGTGATGATGGTGTTGACAGTGACTGGGTTGCCAACGGCGAAGAAGAAGATGATGGTGTTGACGATGACGATGACGGTGGCATATTCATCATTCTGCTCATCATCATGGTTGCCGTTGCCATGGCCATGGAGCAGTAGCTAGAGTGTTTACACTGTCTCTTGTATTCTCCACAATTCTGTCTTTACAGGATTAGCTTACCTTGTAAGTAGGGAAATGACTAATTTTGGATGGGATACATCATGAGCTACTCGGAAATTTTGGAAAATTAAGTAAGAAGGTTTTGTTTGGATAATGGGAAAAGAGGGAGAAAAAAATCAGAGGTTATAATGACATGGTGTTTATAATGAGATTTCTTGGCTTTATATACACTATTCAACCTCTTGTAATAATTGCATAGATTCGTTTTACACCCATACGTTACTAGTGAATGCTTTTAGGTTGCAAGTGACTCACATTTTTATTTCTAATAATTTTTTATTCTTATTTTTTAATTTAAAAATTTTAAGTCTAATTATTAACACAATAAAATTCTTTTATTAAATTTATTAATACTATATTTTAATATAAAAATATTCATTTGTTAATTATATAATATAAAAATGACATTATAATAAATTTAAATTTAACAAAAGGATTTTAATAATATTAATAATTAAACTTATATTTTTAAATTTAAAAAGTAAAAGGACTAAATTCATAAAATTAAAAATAAAAAATTAAATTTCAAATATATAAAAAATTATATGTACTTTTTAGTCCTTTGATTTTAATCAAGAAAAATGTGTCTCCTTAAAAAAGAAAAAGAAAAACAAATGGTGAATTATTCCGAAGAGCGCAATGTAGAATCTGTCTGTAAGTTGTAAACCAATAACAAGGGTAGGAGATAGATAGGGATGTAGTCATAATAGCATATCAACATCAATAAATCTAACTGTGAAACGTAATAAGGAGAATGGGTATGGCTCCTAGAATTGCCTAACCATGTACCAGTGGGAAGGAGAGAAAAATGAAAAAGAAAAGAGAAAGGAAAAGAAAAAGAAAAAAAAGGTTTAAATATAAAATTGGTGATTGAGTTTGTCTTTTTTTTTAAATTGATATTTATGTTTTTTTTTCTGATTGGTACCTAAATTTTTTTCTATTAACTAGATCTGTAAGCCTAATGCTGTTAAGTTCAGGATAGATAGCGGAATAAAATTGTGACACGTGACATAAATGACGTCATGATAATGTCATAATCTAAAAATTAAAAAATAAATATATATTTTTTAAAATATTTCCATTTTTTCCCTTCTTTTTCCATGTTTCCTTTTTCTTTTATTCTTTGTATTTTTTCTTCCTCTTCCTCACCATCCAACATAATCCCATTTTGATTTTGTATTTTAATTTTTTTTCATGTTTTTCCTTCGGTCCTAACAATTTTAACTCCAAATCTAAAATTGCACCAAAATACAGAGTATTCAAAACATGGGTCAATTTAGTCATTTTCTTGTCATTTTTATGTTTTCGGAATCCTAGGAGCTCCAGCTAATTGAACCATGTCATATTTTATGATACTGTTAAAGTTTGAGGATGTTACTATTGTTGATTATTTAAAGTTTTAGGGACCAATTTGATAGATTTTAAGTTTAGTATTGAAAAAAATACTAAATTGTAAAGTCAATTGATGATTTTGTGCAATAGGGACTAAATTGCACAAATTTTGAAAATAAGAAATATGAAGTTAAATTAGGCCTAGATTGAAATCGGTATAAACATTGGTGATTAAATTTGAAAGTTATATTAGTCTTGATTTTAGGGACTAAATTGAATCAAATGCAAAACTTGTATAAAATAGCAATTGATTGTGAAAATGTTTGTGTATTGATAATTTTATATGTTTATGCTAATCTATAGCTAACATTGACTCGAATTCCTCGAAAAAAAAAAAGAGAAAAGACAAAACCGTTGACGAATAGCTCGGAGTTTACGGTTTGTATTTTTATAACCCGAATATTTTCAATTGTTGCATTCACGAATTGCACTACATGGTAATAACATAAGGTAAGTTGGAAATGATAGGACGAGTTGAATTGAACCGATTCAAATTAGTTGTTTGTGAAAAAGACTAAATTGAATAGATTTAAAAATATGATATATTGTTATAATTGTGCAATTGAGTTCAATCAGTGATGCATTATGCTGTCACATATGTGATTTAGTGATTGGTTGATGAAATTATATTATAGAACTGAGAAATGGAGTATAAATGAAATTGAAACAAGGGTGGATAGTGGGTATCAGTTTATAAGCTCGGAATTATGGATTTGGTTATGATTTAATCAATTCGATTGAGATAGAGAAAAATGTATATGCTTCAACTATGATAGCTCGATTTAAGATTTTTAAATAGATTAAATAATTAGGTGATTTAATAGGACTTGTAGATTAACATGTTAAAATGCATTATAGAATTTATATTATGTTTTAATGTTCGATTATAGAAATACTACTAAGTTATACTCAGCATACGGTTTTGTTTTCCGTGCACAGGTTAGGTACATTACGATTTGAACGTTGACTTAGCATCTAGTGACAAATCCCGAACTCACACATTGGTGATGTGTTCATTTTAATACTGGCACGTACCTAGGATGTCTTATGTTTATATGGATTGTATTGGTATTTTGAGAAATTATATGTATACATATATGTGTATGTGTGTATAAGTGATGGCAATGAATAATGATCATGTTAATGGTATTTGGTTAAGTACTTGGATTGTATAGTTGATAGCTTAATTTCTAACTAGGTAAGGTGTTATAAAATAGATGTGCAAAAAGTGACTTTTATACCTATATTATGCTTGAAATGGTTTGGTAGTTTTGGTGTATATGGAATGAAGTTGAATAGGAGTCAATTTGAGATTGTTTCAAATGGTTAGTTTGGTGTTAATTGAATCATAATTTGAGGTGCCTTGGGGGCATATTGAAATGGTATGCATATAATGTTTTAGTTTATTTTGGAATTGATTGAGGTGCCAATTGTTGCATTTGGTTAAGCACATAGGTTGGTTGTTATAAATGATGATGTTGGTTTGAATTTGATGCTTTTGAATTGGTTTGGATGTGATTAAATGGTTGTTTCTTAAAATTAAATAGTTCAAGTTAATTGAGTTATTCGGATCAACTCAAATAAAAAATTAATTTTTTTAGTTTAACTCGAAAATGAATTACACAATTTGAGTTATTTGAAAATTCGAATAAAAAAGGCAAAATTATGTCATTTTGATAAATATTTATCTTTTCTAAAGTTAAAAATTAAAATCATTAAGTTACCATTATATTATTTATGTAGTTAAATAATCTTGTACTTCATTTACTAGTTAAATAATCGGTCTATGTAAACTCAACATTGTGTATAAATAATAAGATTCATTAACTCAACTCAACTTGATTCGATTCGAAAAAAAATCAAATTGAGTTTAGCTGTTAAAATAAAATTTTTCAACTCGACTAATTTAATTTTTTTTACTTAATTTGACTCGACTCAATCGAATACCAATCTAGTTGAATAGAGTGGATGAAGATGTCCATTAATGTCATTAAAACAGTACTTTCGTTAACGTCTACTGCTCCCTACGGTAAATGTAAATTATCTAACAGAAGAGGAAAAAATAACTAAACACAACACAAGAAACGTTACTTTCTTTACCCAAAATTGTGATGTGACATGACATGACATATAAAAACATTAGTTGGCATTTAACTCGTTTTCCCTCATTTTTTTTAATTTCTTCTTAGGGTAAATTTCACAGTTAGCCATCAAACCTTTATTATTTTTCATTTTGATCACAATAAATAAAAAATTGCAAATAGGACACTTTACAATTTTTTTTCATTATGGTCACCTCCGTTAATTCATTGTTATTGTATGTTTATCTTAGTCACCCAAATTTAATAAGTTTTTATTTTAATCACTAATTTCTTTTTTAATTAAATCTAAAAAAATTAAAAAGATAAAATGGTTTTTTCATGTAAAAACTCAAGTTCTTTTTTCCTTTTACAAAAAAAAAAAAAGAAAATTAAAAAGATAAAATGAGTAACCGAAATGAAAATGTACTAAAATGAATGAACAATAACATTAGATTAACAACAGGTGATTAAAATGAAAACATTTTGTAAAGGTGATGCCCTATTTGGAAATTTGTATTTTTCAATGATGAAAAAAAATAATATAAAAGTTGGCTCCATGTTACCTAAACTTAAAAAAAAATGATTGGTACAGCACACATGGGTTTATGGAACCCCCCAATCCTTAAATATAGGATATCAGCCACTTATCAATGGATGAGGATATTAAATAGGCATTGAACGGGAGGAAACAAGTGCCGAGCTTGTGATGGTATTTGGCGACTTGATTGGAAAAGAACAAAATGAAGTGGGCACAAAGGCAAAGTCGATGAGGACATTGTGACGTAATGTCTTGTTTCCATGTCCTACAGCCCTAATATCTGTGTCCATGAACCAAATCAACCTCCATTGTTTTCTTCATTCAACTTCTTCTCTGTTTTCTGATATACTTCATTATTCATCTTTTAAACTCTCAAAATAGTAATTAATTATATTATTCTCACCCTTCCTTATTTGTTTTTAAAAACATTTATATATGCTTATCTTCGACACTCATTTTCATGTCCAGACAACTTAGGCAATTGTTGAGACTGTAGTTTACTAAAACTCCAAAATATGGTCCCTGCAATTTCTTGTTTCACTCTATCATCATAAGTTGTAAGTGACCATATATTAACAGCCAAAATCATGTAGGAATTATCTTCCTATCAACTTCTCAAAATGCATATTATTTTTCTCAAATTAGTAGTTAAGATTTTTTTTAAAAAATTTCAAATTAACACTTCAATTTTTTTTTCCTATTAACTAATTTGATGTTTTTTTACACCTTTAAAATTTAAGATGTATTAAACAACGACATGTGCTATTAGTAACATTAAAATATGCCATTATCTAAAAGTTCTTTTTTTTCTTTTTTTTGAAAACAGAAATAGATTGGGCTTTAGATATATTAAGAGAGATTACATGAAAATTAAAATTGGCCCAAAAAGTCTTAACCCGGAAATTGACTAGCCTAAGAAAAATCTAGAAAGCAAGAATTTGAAAAAGCTACCGTCCTAGTTGCCCAATCAGACCTCCTATCGCCTGTCCATTCTTATCACTTCTATCGTTTCTACTTTAATGGCGAAAATCATTTCCAAGGAAAGTTTTAATGCTTCTTGAGACTATCTGCTGTATCATTTGAAAAAAAAAAAAAAAAACTCTCCTCTGCTTCCTCCTCCTTTCATCTTCTCAATCTGGCTCTCTCATGCTGTCGTTCCTCGCCTGGGCTGCTACATATCCTGGAATGTTGTTTAACAGGTAAATCCCTTCCTTTCTTCTTTAGGTTTTCGTTGCTAGTATATGTGCTAGATTTTTTGCTGATCTTGGAATAAACTCAAAATTTAATATTCTGCATCTGGGTTTCATTCTGTGAATATCGTATATGTATGGACCTATCTGTGATTTGTCAAAATCTGTCTTCTTGCATTTCTTTATAACTGTCAATGAATTACCTTCGATAATGATGTCTTTTTTGTTCATATCGAGTGCTATTTGGGTTGCTCGTTGGCACGCAATTGCTTCAGCAGCAAAAGCGGAAGGTACCCCTCTATGAATTTCTGTTCTTGAAATGAGGACATATCCACTGCTGTCCCGGACTACAACTCCAGACGCCGAATATTTGCTTCTCTCGTCAAAAGCCCCATCAAAATTTATTTTGAATCTCTGACCAGGTGGGTGCCTCCATTTGATCTTCGCATTTTTGAGGTTTTTAGAATGTCTTTTCTAACTCCATCTAGTTCTGTAAGATAGCTCTGAATAAATCTCGCAATCTCCTGACTTGATCTACTCGTTTTGTCATGAATACGAGAATTTCTATCCCCCCAAATAGCCCAAAGTGCTACACAAAAGCCTCTGCCTTTCTTCAGCGATAAAGAAGTCAAAACCATGGTAAGCCATTCAACAAACTCTACATGTGTAAACATTGTCAAGTCAGAATCTGATAATTCTCTCCATACTTCCATTGAAACAGGACATTCACAAAAAAGGTGGTTCATCGTCTCTGCTCCGCCACCACAGCAAGGACACAAACTGCTAGTTGCTAGTCTTCAAATAGTCATATTCACCCTATTAGCTAAATAGTTCCAAGAAATTTTCCAGATGAAAATTTTAATTTTTGTGGGTATTTCAATCCGCCATAATTTTCTGTAAAAGTCCCTATAGATGTTTTGTAAAGCATAAGCTGTAGGATCAAGGTTCTGTAATAGTTTATAGGAACTTCTTACTGAGAATTCACCTGACGATTCACCATTCCAAGCCAGAAAATGTTCATGGGGTTCCAACGACAGAGGAATTCGGAGGATCAAATCTGCTATGTCTTCTGGGAAGGTATTGACAATCAATTCTCTGTTCCACTCTCTTTCGGTACTGTTGATTAAGCCTGCTACTTTTTCACATTGTAAATTATCGAATCTGGACATTAATCTAACATTAACGCAATTTGGAATCCATGCACCTTCAGTAATTGAAATATTCGTACGCGTACCTACTTTCCAAATTAGCCCTTTCTCCAGTGTATCTTTAGTTGCCCAAATACTACGCCACACATAGGAACATGAACTCCCTAGACGCGAATTAAGAAAATTACCTTCTGGAAAATACTTCGCTTTAAAGACTTACGCTACCTATGAATCTGGGAAATTTAACAACCTCCACCATTGTTTTGATAAGAGGGAAATATTAAAATGAGCCATACTTCTGAAACCTAGTCCCCTTTCTTCTTTAGGCCTGCATAATAACCTCCACTGGCACCAATGAATACCTCGTTTACTAGCACCTTTCTACCACCAAAATCTAGCAAAGTTGCTCTCTATCATCTCACATAAGGCTTTAGGAAAAAGAAAGCACGACATAGCGTAAGTAAGAATTGCTTGTAGTATTGATTTTATAAAAATTTCTTTCCCCCTTGAGATAGCAACCTGGAGCTCCAACCTTCAATCCGCATAGTGATTTTGTCCAACAGATTCTGAAAAGCCTATTTTTTTCGTCTACACACCATATTTGGAAGACCAAAATATTTCTCTGGACTTGAAGAACTCCTCACTCCTAGCAATGTCGATACTGCTGCTTTTGACTCCTCATCTGTATTTGATCTGTAAAAAATTGTGGATTTGCCAAAGTTAACACATTGTCCTGAACAGGTTCATAATCCTTCAAAATATCTTTCAGAATCCTAGCTCCTTTTTCTATTGCTTCGCCAAACATCATACAATCATCTGCAAATAATAGATGGGATATCTCTAGCCCTTTCCTGCTTGCCTTTGCTCCTTTAACCAAACCATTCTTCTTTGCTGATCTCATTAAGGCTGAGAGACCTTCACTGCAAATGATAAATAAAAAAGGACTTAATGGGTCACCCTACCATAATCCCCTAGAAGGTTGGAAAGTTCTCCCCCTGCTTTCGTTGATGATAACCACATAAGAGACACTAATGATGCATTTCATTATCAATCCCACCCAATTCTTTGCAAACCCCATCTTAATCATCACATCCTTAATAAATTCCCACTCCACCCTATCATATGCTTTACTCATGTCTAACTTTACCGCCATATACCCTTTTTTCCCTATACGTTCGTGCCGAAACCTATGTATAATTTCATATGCTAGGAGCACATTATCTGAAATCAGTCGGCTTCTTGCAAATGCACTTTGAGCCTTATCAATACAAGTACCCATTACGTCTTGCAATCTGTTAGCTATTGGTTTTACCACTAATTTGTATATAACTGTGCAAAGACTAATGTGCCTGAAATTTACTAGAGATGTGGGTTTTTGAACTTTTGGAATAAGCACGATATCAGTCGTATTGACTGATTCAACCCTTTTCCCTTCATTCAAAATTCCTAGGCAATACTCCAAAACCTCCTTACCTACAATGTGCCAGTACTTTTGGAAAAATAATGCTGGAAATCCGTCTGATCTTAGTGCCTTGGTGGGTCCCATCCCCTTCAATGCCATCCGAACTTCTTCTTCCCTAAAAGGAGATTATAAACCTTCGTTAATCTCATGTGAAATACTTCCCTCAGTTCCTTCCAATACTTTCCTTAGATTAGCGACCCCTTCGATGTAAACAGATTTTCAAAATAAAACTTGGCAACCTCCTGTAATCCTAGGTCATCAGTGATCTCCTTACCATCATCCAGCAACAGTTTATTAATGGAGTTTGCTCGTCTTCGGGATGATGCACAATTATGGAAGTAGGTCGTATTTTTATCCCCAAATTGGAGCCAATTTACTCTAGCTCTTTATTCCCAATATACTTCATCTTTTTCAATCTCCATGTTTAAATGAATTTTCATATTAATAATCTTTGCCAGCGTCTCATTGTCTCTGTCTTCCATCAACAAAGTTTCTAATTCTTTTGTTAGCCTCTTTTTTAGTTCCCTCTTACTACCCTTGAGTGCACTTGCCCATTTTTTTAAGCTATTCTGCAAGTTCTTCAATTTTTCCATTAACGGTTCTGATGATGACTCCCAAATTTTTCTAAGGGCTCCCTCAAATGAATCCTCCATGGTCCACCAGGCTTCAAAATGAAATCTTCTATCTCCTGCAAATCTATTTGCACTATCTGTACTTATAAGTAGATGACAATGATTCGATGTTGAATAAGGAAGATGTTAAATGCAACTCAATGAGAACAAGGTTATCCATTTTTCATTTGCAACCCCTCTGTCTAATCTTTCTCTTATATTTGTCTCTGGAAGATTTCCCCTTTCCCACGTAAACCATACTCCCGAATACCCGATATCTATCAGTTGGCACTTTTCTAATGTATCCCTGAATGCCTCCATTCTCCTTTGATCCCTTGGTAGCCCACCACTTTTTTCAAATGAATACATAATCTCATTAAAATCGCTAGTAACAAGCCACGGATAATTGCAATCATGACTTAATCTTCTAAGCAAGTTCCATACCAAATTCTGGTCTTTTAAGTATATTGGGTTCGGTCGGCTAGCTCATTGCCAGCCACCGATTCTGAATTATTAGAAGCAAAACTCTGTTCCCCATCAACACACATGGTCTCTATGCACTCATCTACATTCTTGTTCAGATCATCATTTTTCAACCTTTTCATTCCATCTTCTCTTGCCTAATCCGTGTTTCCCTTCCTATCCTCCTCTACAAGATATTTCCTTTTGGATCCAACATTTGCATACTTTTGATAATCTGTCTGATTCGTCGAAATTAGCCTCTTCTAACTTGACTTCTTTGAATCTTTTGAGCATATCTCCCTTTTACTGTTATCCTTCACTAGCGTGCCAAAATTCGTCCCCACACTGCCATCCTTCTGTTCCTTTAGTCCATCCTACCAGTTAGTTAAAATTTTTCCTCCTATTAATGTAACAGCCCGATTTTGACCCTAATCGAAACGGTAGTTTTGGACCACGAATCCGAGTTAAAAAAATATTTAAATATTATTTTCTGTGTTAATTATATGTGAATTAGCATGTGGGAAAGTTTCGTATAAAAATTTGATTGTTTGTGTGCTTAATTAAATAAAAAGGGCTTAATCGCATAAAATGAAAAATTAGTGGTTAAATTCAAAGGGGCTGAAAAATTTTTAAATATTAATTTCTGAGTTATTTATGTGTGAATTACTATGTGTGGAATTTTTGTGTTTTAATTTTACTGTTTGAGTGTCGAATTATTAAAATGGGCTTAATCGCGTAAAGTTAAAAATTGATGGTTTAATGTGTTAGAACCAAATTATGGATGTCTTTTTAATTGGAAGCTTTAAAAGTGCAAAAAGACCATTTTAATGATAGTGGCCGGCCATGTACTTTAATGACCTTATAGTATATTGTTTTATTAAATTATAATAAAGGTTATAATAGTAATTAAATAATATGTTAATATATATATATGTTAATAAAACATAAAGTGATAGCATTCATCTTGTTCCTTTCACCGAATACATGCAATAAAAAGAGAGAAATAGACAAAGCTTGGTTCTGCCATTCTTAAGCTTAAATTGAGGTATGTAATTAGCTCGGTTTTTGATAATTTTTACGTTTTTGAGATCGTTGCTGCTAACACTACCCGACCCATGCTATAATTTTTGATTTTGATGCATGTGTGATTTTCGGCCATGGATGGAATCTTGTGTTTTGTGATGGTTGATGATTTTAATAAAATATATGTGTTAGATTATTAAATTTTGTGTTGGAAATTTTGATTAAATTGATTATTTAGGACTAAATTTTAAAAATAGTAAATTGAGGGGCTAGATTGTAGAACTTATGAAATATGGGGACTTCTATACGCTTAGTGAACATTCGGCCCTAGCTTAAAATATGTAAATTTAGCATATTTTGTGTTTTGTGAAAATTGGATTAAATTGTAAAAGTGCAAAATGTTAGGGATAAATTGGTAAATTGTTTAATTACGTGATTTGGGCTAAAGTGAATGAAATTCCATTTGAATGAAATCATTTTGAAATTATTCAGATCAAGAACGAAAAGAACCGGGATCGGATCGGGGAAAGGCAAAGTTGAACGAATAGCCGGGAAACCCTAATTCGTCGATTACCGAGGTAAGTTTTTAAGCAGTTGGGCAAAATGAATTTCAATATATATTAATGTGCAAATGAATAAAAGTAATAAGCATGCTAAATCCCTTATTGCCGAATGTAACATGAAATTAAATGAAATATATATACATGTTAGCCGAATGTAAAGTTGGCATATATACGAATATATGCTAAG
This sequence comes from Gossypium bickii, assembly GCA_025503065.1. Taxonomy (NCBI): domain Eukaryota; kingdom Viridiplantae; phylum Streptophyta; class Magnoliopsida; order Malvales; family Malvaceae; genus Gossypium; species Gossypium bickii. The sequence continues at coordinate 24,172,216 of CP106711.1, read as the reverse complement.
TTGTTAATTAATCGAGTTAATTGAGTATATGCATAGTTGTTGATTAATCGAGTTAATTGAGTATATGCATAAATAAAGAGGTAGTTAAATATGAATATGAAATGAGAGAGAGATGTATGCTATGGATAGATATATGTATATTGAGTAAGCCGAATGTAATGGTATGTGATAAAGGCAAATTGAGTTGTTGTTGAATATTTTTTATTAATTATGTGTATGTATGAATGGGAATGGAATTATATGTGCTTTGAAGAACAAAGGAAAGATCGGTTAAAGGGCACTATGCGTCCGAGCTTAAATACCGAGCATTGTGTGTGCGAAATCGGTCGAATGACACTATGTGTGCGAGCTTAAATACTGAGCACTGTGTGTGCGAAATCAGTCGAATGGCACTATGTGTGCAAGCTTAAATACTGAGTGTCGAAACCATCTTTTTTTGAGAAAGGCGAGAATCGACTTTGGGCTTTGAAAATGATAAAACGGGAGTCACCACTGATATTTATTGGGTGTGATCGGATCACCTTTGTTTCAATAAAACATTTTGATTTACCAAAACAGTGTTTTTGGTCTACGAAATGCGAGAAAACGGGTTCGGGAGTCGGTTACGCGTGAGGAAGGGTTAGCACCCTCGTCACGCCCAAAATTGGTACCGAATTGATCAATTAATATCCTTATATCGAAAGTTGAAAATTGTAAAAAATATTTTAAAAATATGATCCCTCTTTAAAAGAACATGAACAAATCGAAAGTGGATGACAAGACATTCTTATTTCCAAGAGATAAAATGTCGTACTCAGTAAGCTAGGGCACAACATTTTGGACTCTCGAAGTTAAGTTTGTCTCTTGATTTTAAAAAATCAGATTCGAGTTCGAGGAGGATATCCCATTATTTGACAAATGAGAAACCGGAACTCAGTAAGTTAGAGCTCGATCTCGAAATTCCAAATACGGGACATTGCTTTCGTTTTTTTTAAAAATCTTACCTTGGGATAACAAATCATCACATCCAATGCTTTAGGACACGACATTTCAAATTTCCGAGAATAAGCTTTTGTTTAAAAATGTATTTGTTTTAAAAGGATACTCAATTATTTAGATTAAACGAGAAAATCGCAACCCAATACTTTAGGGCACGATTTCTCAAATTTCTAAATAAGGAATATTACCTCTACGAAAAGAAACAGTTTTGTATCGAGCAAAATCAATGTAACACAAGTTTATAATAAAATGTAAAAACAAACTACAATACTGACATGCGTAGCAACATGGAAATAAATGCGTTAATATGAATAACAGTAATGAAGGCGAAAATAAAATAAAACAAGTCTAAAACGAATAAGAAAAGAATAAAACAGAAATAATAATAAAACTAAAATAATAATAATAAGTATATTTACAGGTCATAGTACAATAATAGTGATATAGAAATAATAATAACATAATAATAATAGTATAATAATAAATAATAACAATGATACAAAATATGTACAATATAATAATATAAATATAGTAATAATAGTAATAATAATAATAGTATAGTAATAAAAATATAATAATAGTGATAGTGATACGAAATATATACAATATACTACTACTACTAATAATAATAATAATAATAATAATAATAATGATATGAAATATATACAATATAATAATAATAATAATAATAATAATAATAATAATAATAATAATAATACCTTAGTAGTTGTAATAATAATAATAGTCATAATAATAATATATAAAAAATAAGGGTAATAAAAATGGAAATAATAATACTATTATATAAAAAAATAATAGTGACAGTAGTTACAATAAAAATGATAAAAATAATAATAGTAAGAGTAATAAACTAATAAGAATAAAATAAAAATAAAAATAAAAATAAATACTAATAGTAATAATAATTAAAAAAATAAATATATAAATAAATAAAGGAGTTCTTTAAAAACAGGTTGAAAATTAGATTGAAACCGGAATAACAAATGAGGACCAAAATCACAATTAATTAAAGTATAAAAGGGGAAAGGACTAGATTAAAACGTAATAGAAATATTGGGGTAAAGTTAAAAAATGAAGAGTGCGAAATGGGACTTGATCAAATAACGCCACAAAAGAAGGGAGACTAAGCGCACAATTATCCCTTTTTTAAGGGATATGCGCATATTCTCTAGACCAAACGGCGCCTATTTCATTTATGTCTTCAAAAATCATTTTTTTTGTTTTATTCTGACGACGCACCCCGACAGCTTAGGTACTGTCTCTCCGCCCTCCCTTTTTTATTATCGTTTGTTTACAAAAACTTGAGATAATAAAAATAATAAAAGGAGCAGTAATAACAGTAGGAAAGTAAATGTAAGATCAACCTTCAGAGTTTGTTATTTCTGATTGTTGATAATGCATCCACCGAGCCGAGAATACAAAACGGTTTGTTTCGGTTTTTATAACCGATCTTATAGATTCCTTTTGTTTTTAATCTATTTTATCATCTGTTATGTTGTCGTTTTCTTCCCGCAAGGAATGGGCAAGGCATGCGGATGATGGAGGTCGAGGCGCCTGGGGGAGCTTCAATCGTCAGGAGCGTGGGCACGGGAACCAACGCGCGTGGAGGCCGAGGCACGTGGTGGCAGACGAAAGGTCGGCGGTGCACAGCTTTGGGGCATCTTAGGGTTTTTGACTTCTGTTTCTGTTTTTTTCTTTGGAAATGGGCTCATGTAGATTGGGCTAGGTTGTTGGATTAGCTGATTTTGTTTGTACATGGACTGTTATTATTGGACTTTTAATTTTTTATTAATTTTTAATGGGCCCCGAGTTTTGTAATTGGGCTGGGTAAAAATTAGTTATTACAGCTGCCCCTCTTTGCTCATTGTCATGAAACGAGAATAGAGAAAAGACAATAGAAGAACCAATTTTTGCTCGGTCTTGGCCAAGTCTTGATTCTTCAGTACTCTTATTCTTCAGATGGCCTCATCTCAATCCACTATTCCTTTGTCGCTTTGACTCACTTCACTGATTCACTGCGACTTTGAGGTGATAAAAATTCAGAAAGAAGTGGTTCGTAATTTTGATCTTCTGACTGAAGCTTCTCGAAAAAGGTTAATCCTCAATACACTCAGGGAGGAGGGATTAATAGCTTTGTCCTGCTTCCTTGAGACTTCGAGGTGATAAGAATTCAAAAAGAAGAGATCTGTAACTTTGATCTTCTCACTGAAACTTCTCGGAAAGGTTGATCCTCAATACGCTCGAGGAGGAGGGATTCGTAGCTTTGACCTGCTCCGCTGGAACGTTGAGGTGATAGGAATTCAGAAGAAGAGATTCGCAACTTTGATCTTCTCACTGAAACTTCTCGGAAATAAGAGTTGATCCTCAATACACTCAGGAAGGAGGGATTAGTAGCTTTGACCTGCTCCACTGGAACTTTGAGGTGATAAGAATTCAGAAAGAAGAGGTCTGTAACTTTGATCTTCTCACTGAAACTTCTTGAAAATAAGAGTTTGATCCTCAATACACTCAGGGGGAGGGATTAGCAGCTTCGGCCTGCTCCACTGGGACGTCGAGGTGATAGGAATTCAGAAAGAAGAGATTCGCAACTTTGATCTTCTCGCTGAAACTTCTCGGAATTTTGAGTTTGATCCTCAATACACTCAGGGAGGAGGGATTAGTAGTTTTGTCTTGCTTCCTTGAGACTTCGATTTTGTTCCTTGAGATCTTCTTTACTATCTTCAGAAAGACTTCAATATTCAGTCTGCTCCACGGGAACAAAATCTAAACTTCAATATTGTTATACTATTTTTTGAGGAACCTGTCCTATAGAATGTGCTTATGGTTATGCAAATGATGAGGATGTTATGATCGGGATGACTCAAATGCTCCTAACTACATGTGCTATGGATGACATTTACATGAATGCTGAATGTCATGAGAATGATGATTTTTCACAATGTAAAAATGACTAGGATGTAATGATCGCAATGAATCAAATGCTCCTAACTGGATGTGTATGAATGCATGAGAAAGACCGCTTTTATTGTTTGGGTTTGACCCTCTCTTTCTTCTGAAGTCCCTTTTGCATGAAAAATCCTCTTCAAAGCCCTATCGTGAAATTCTCTAGGGTGAATCATTTTTGTTATGAGCTCGCATAATCTGACCGTGACAGATAACTTTCTCTTCAACTCAACTGATCGTATTAGATTGGATCTATTTTGCCTTATCTAATTTCAACTCCAACAAAATTTCGACTCAAATTGGCAAAATCAATAAGAAATGTGTTGCCCCGGTGAAGTTTCTGTTGCCCCGATGAAGGTTCCAGCCAACGTTCTAAAAAAAACATAGAGGGTAAATGGTAACTTCTCTATGCCAACCTTTATAAGTCTCAGTCAATTTTCGAATGATTTTTGGTTGTCTTTGCTACACTGGTAAGTTGCCTGATTCTCGAACATACTGTAAAATTTTTTAACATTGCACAATGATGTTTTTTCCTGGCGTTCTTCATTGCCACTTTTTGTTTTTCATTTTTTTTTGTTTTTTTTTTGTGTTTTTTTTAGCATCTGAGCTTGGATTTGAATTTGTATTTGATGACTGCCACCTTTGTAACTTTGGCAGATGAAGCAACCTTCACCCTCTTAGTGAAGTATTTGATAACCACGAAGATGTATTAGTATTGGCTGGATACCTTTGACGAGATTGGTCCCGTAACATCTATGCCCCCCTCATATGGAGGAGGCACATAAGTCTTGTCTTCTTTGATTTGGCGTTTGATGTAACTTTCTTTTCTGGGTAGACCAGTAGTTCGAACTTCTTGATTAGCCTGGCCATTGTAGAACATGGGTTCCAAGCTTGGCAACACCCCAACGTTTCGGTAGTCTGTCGTGTCTTGATATGATCGTGCAAAAATATCTTGGAATTCTTGAAAATAGCTCAATGATGTCTCGCCTTATTTCTATGGTGGGCTAGGCTATTTCCTAAGCTTGCAACGTCCACTGACCCTTTTTGCAAGGTAGAGTCTATTTCCGCTTATTCTACCATCCTCAAAAGATAGGTTACAATCTCTGTCATCTTCAAAGTCTTGAGATCCCTTAGACCCATTTTTCACTAAAAAGAGAGCCAGTAACATCGTCGCTTGTGTCATTGATATCTGGGGACCCATCGTGGGTGTAAAGGTAGAAAATCTAAAGAATAAATTATTCTAAGGATGATTATTTATATGATATGGACATGGATAAAAATAAATAAAAATGTAAAGCATGAAAATATTTACTTAGAAAGATGCATCTCATTAAAATAACAATTCTGGACACAAGCCTATTTCACAAAAGATTCTTATTGCTCTTGGGCTTTTAGAGCAATTTGCGCGTTTGGACATTACTCTGAGTTAGCTCTAAAAATACATGTCTTTTCCATAGCCCTATTGGTTAAAACACTCTCAGGCTCATGTTTCTGCATTTGGCATGTCATCCAACTTTACAATACCCATGCTAATGAATCTTTCTACTAATTTCTTAAAAGCCAGGCAATTTTCTATCGAATGCCCTGTAACCCCAGCGTGGTACTCACACTGGGCGTTTGGGTCATACCATTTTGGATACGGATATTGCATCGGTTTCAGGTAGCGAGGAGCCACCATATGTGCATCAAATAAATTTTGATAGAGCTCCTTGTATGTTATCGAGATGGACGTGAACTGAAGCCTTCCCGTGTTAGGCTTTGGGTTGGAATCTTGTCTAAAGGGACCTTGATGATTGGTAGTCACCGTCCTTGGCTGTCTTATTGCCATTAGATCTGAAGAGCTCTCGTCATGCTTACTCGTACTACCTACTTCCTTTTCCTTCTTCTTCGGGGTCTTCAATGTCCGCTCCCTCCTTTCTTTTGCCTCTGCCTGAACAATCAGTTTGGCTCGATCATCCTTAGGGTTAAAGCATGAGCTCATTGGGAAGTTTGACAGGGTCGAGGTATTAGTCTGACGTTGGGGTTCGATAATGATGGGTGCCCCTTGTGACTGCGTGTCTGGTTGAGTCGAGATATTCTTCGGGGCATGAACAATTTGTTCATCATCATCCGCACTGCCGACCATTGGGCCACTCCTTTTTTCAAGTCTTTTAGCTCGTAATTGGGTTAACTAGCGCATCATATTCATTTGATCTCGCATATCCTACTGAATTTTGGCCAACTGTTCTTGCATCAGTATTTGCCTTTGCTCTAATCTCTCCAACCTTTGTTCCATATTTTCTAGGTTAACTGGAATAATTTCACCTAATTAGGGTTTTTCTACAAGTTTTGATGCATGCAATATGATGTAATACAGATGCATGAGATACAATACAAAATGCATGGAATGAATGCAAAAAGAAAGAAAGGGGTTGATTATGAATTCAATTCCTATTAGAAGAACTTGTCTAGAAAATACGTTTCTTTACATAAAATGGATCGCATATACGGCCCCTTCCTCATAGTCCAGGTGAAAACACCAATCCTCTTCTTATGGTCGTGTCCCGTGAACTTCCTCAATAGACGCCTCTTTTAACTCTTCGTTGCTTGATCCAGGTTGTTCCTCATTACTCTCTTACCCTCCGCGATGCTCATAATCCTCTGATGACTCCCGAACAATCCTTGTCGGCTTGAATCTTCCGACAAATCTTCTTCTTCTTATCCAGATGTTGTGGTCATGTCCCGTGAACTTTCTTAGTATACGTCTCTTCTAACTCTTTGTTGCTTGATCTAGGTCGTACCTCATCACTCACTTGTCCTCCGTGGTGCTCATAATCTTCTGATGGCTCCCAAACAATCCTTGTCGACTTGAATCTTTAAGTAATGTCTTGTCTTGTTGTTTACCTAGGCCATATTCAGATCCACTTTATCAAGTAACACATTTTCTTATGACAAATTCTTCTATTTAGCAATTAAACGCGAATCAACACCTCCTTTCTAAGATGATGTAATGCAATGCCAATGCATGGAATGAATGCAAAAAGAAAGAGAAGTGCTGATTATGAATTCAATTCCATTAGAAGAACTTTTCTAGAAAATAAAGCTCTTTACATAAAACGGATTACATATACGGTTTTGTCCTCATAGTCCAAGAAAAACACCAATCCCTTCCTTCGTGACCGGATATCATGGCCATGTCTTGTGAACTTTCTTCGTAGATGCCTCTTCTGGCTCTTTGTAGCTTGGTTCGGGCTGTACCTCTTCACTCGTTTATCCTCTGTGATTGTTCATAAGTTCCTTAACCCAAAAAGTCAAGACATGACGACTCTTGAATAATCATTGTTGGCTTGAATCATCGAGTAAAGTCTTGTATTCTTTTGTGGACTATGAACCTTCTCTCATTATTTACTTGGACTATATTTGAGCCACCGTAATATAATCCACTTTATCAAGAAATTTAGTTCCTTATGACAAACTCCTCTATTTAGAAATCGAATATTAATCAGCACCTTCTTTCTATGATGATGCAATGCAATGCAATCAAAGCAGAAGAAAACACATTAGCACAGGAGTAATAAACAAGGTACCTATCCGGGTGATCACTAGGGTTTGGAATGACTCTACCTAAGGTGGGCTCTTAAGGCTTACAATATGAGGTTCGATTCTAAAGAAGGGTACCTAAACCAACAGATTCCCTAATCCTCACCCATTATAGGCTCATATGGATCGAGTTCAGTTCAGGGGAACACATTTCCCTATGGCCATGCGGAGGTGAAAACCTCACGAAGCACATAGGTACAAATGTGTCCCGGAAACAGTCCACTAGCCCATGCGGAGGTGAAAACCTCACGAAAGCTTAGTTTCTCACTCCCACTTAAAGGTGCGACCACGACGGTCATGCCATATGATATGCAGAAATAAATTAAGGGTGATGAAAATGTCATTTGATCAAAATAAAACAAGTATGTATTCCAAACACAGCTTAAAGCAAGCAAGAAATAAAGCACCTACTCAGGTAACTGCTAGGATTTGGCGTACTCTACCTAGGTTAGGCTTCTAGGTTTCTTTATATGCGGTTTGGTTCTAGGGTAAAGGTACCTGAACCAGCAGATTCCTCGATCCTCACCCATTATAGGCTCACATGGACCAAGTTCAGTTCAGGGGAACACATTTCCCTATAGCTGCACGGAGATGAAAATCTCACGAAGACATAGGTACGGATTTATCCCGAAAGCGATCCACTATCTTGCACGGAGGTGAAAACCTCACGAAAGAGTAGCTTCTCATTCCCACCTAAAAGGGTGTGACCTAACGGTCATGCAATGTGATGTAAAAATATTATGCGAGACTCGACTACACAATCAAATAATATGACGCAAGCGAATGCAAAGAATCGTAGTTTTTCAAATCAAATTTTCAAACTTTCGACAAAGGACATAAAATAATCAATTTAAGGCCTGACTCTCTTTTTGGGTCCCCAGTGGAGTTGCCATGCTGTCGAAACCATCTTTTTTTGAGAAAGGCGAGAATCGACTTTGGGCTTTGAAAATGATAAAACGAGAGTCGCCACCGATCTTTATTGGGTGTGATCGGATCACCTTTGTTTTAATAAAACGTTTTGATTTACCAAAATAGATTTTTTGGTCTACGAAATGCGAGAAAATGGGTTCGGGAGTCGGTTACGCGCGAGGATGGGTTAGCACCCTTGTCACGCCCAAAATTGGTACCGTGTAACATCCCAAACCTGGCCCAAACATTACGACCGAATTTGGATTGCTACTGAGAAAACATTTTGAAGTCCTTTTAAAAATCGATTTAAGTTTTGTTGAAAACCTTGCATTTTCAAGTTTCTTGTTAAAACCGTACTTAGTGTTGATTAGAAATATTTATTAAGTCGGGTTGTTTATAGATTGCCAATATGCCCGATGGCATTTCTAAAACATTTTACGCTTAAATAAAATAAAACATGTGAATTCATTTTTGACTTAATCAAATAGTTTAAACAAATAATCCAAGCATGTTGCAACAATAGAATAATTCTTAGGAGGCCTTATTACAACTTAACAAAAATAAAACCAACGTTCAAAATTTAATAAAATAAAATCCAAGTCCATTAAATTAAGATTTCCACTGCATGGCCACCTCGAGTCCGTCCGGCTCCATTTCCGCGATCTACTCATCTGCAAAATGTTAAGGGAAGGGGTGAGTCACCAAGACTCAGTGTGTAAATCCCCTACCCGAAAAGTATATCTCATACACAATTTATTAATAAACATGCTGATGCAACCCAACTTAACCATCCATACTCCTTTCCTACCCTGTGTGGTCAAAACCACTGATGACTTAGAGTCACAAATAATCTGATGGGGCCAACCCATCGTGTGGTCAAAACCACTGATGACCAAAGGTCACAATAGAGCAAATGTGGTCAAAACCACTGGTGGTACCAAACCACTGGGACTTAGTCGTAATTTATCAATCGTTGTGGTCAAAACCACTGATGACCATAGGTCACAAATAATCTGATGGGGCCAACCCATCTTGTGGTCAAAACCACTGACGACAGTCCATATTTCATCCCCCCCTCCTCTCATCAATCCCACCATCACATGCTTATACATCAAATCGCATATATCATGTCATAATATTAAACATCATGTGATAGCATGCAAACATATATCAAGGTTACAGTTAGGGGAACTTACCCGAAATCCATGATTAAGCCACAAGCTATTCATAAACAAAAGATAACAAGCAATTTTGTCATGTACATTAATAAAGTGTGTAAAGAGATCTTACACACCTGTTATTATCGAAACTCCTAGATCTCGAAAAGCCGATCTATGACGCTAGATCCTGATCCTACATTCGGCCAAATGTCAGTGTTGATATCAAAGGCCTATTCGGCCAAACCAATTATTTAAAAGAGTTCTCCTTTTTGAACCCGAATCCCTACCTATTCACTTTTGAGTACTAGCCTTCTGTTTGTACCCTATAATTGGCAACCATTAGTAGCTACTTAATAGCCTTCGGCTTTGAACACCAATTAAATAAAATAGATTCTTACCAAAATCGATTGATGGAGAGTCAAATCTATTGCTTGAAAATCCCGTAGTTCCTAGATGATATCGATTCAAAGAGAGATTAGCCAAACTCTTAACAAGGCTAGCCATATCAAGAACAAAGATTAAGCTTAGAGTGATCCCTTACCACACCATGAAATTCGGCAGCACCTAGCTAGGGGGGAAAAAGAAGGTTTGGCCAACACTAATGGAAGAGCTGAAATTTTTGAGAAGAAAAAGATGCTGGAAATTTTGAACAGTTTTGGCTTAAGAACAAGGAGAAATTCGGCAGCAAAGTAAAAGAAAAAGATGCTGGAATTTTTTTAACAATTTAGGCAATGTAACAAATGGAGATTCGGCAGCAGCAAATTGGAGAAAAATTGATGAGTTTGGCACTTCTTTGCTATTCAAATCAGATATGGACAGCCCTAGAGAGTCCCTATTTCTGCAAACACCCTCCTATTTCATGATAATTTCCAGCCTTTAATTATCCAAGATAATTCATGATTTATCCCAAGAATTCAAAGGCAATTAAACCACTAATAACCCCTCACTTCCAAAATTAATATGAGCCAAAAATAGCTCTCCTTATCACTTATTTAAAATAAAAATAAAATAATGCTTAACCCCACTCCAATTGAAAACATGCAAAAAGGATAGCTTTTCTTCATTAAAATAAGAGTCCAAATAGCAGCCACCTTTGCCTTCCTAAATGAATAATAAAATAGAGGTTAGCACACCCCAGCCGAATGCAAAAACCAAAGAAAGCTAGTTTAATCTTTTATCACTTTCCTATATATTCTCTTATCCTTTAACAATTAAATTAATCCCATGCATTATCAATTTAAAAGTCCAAAATCGGGCCACCACCTCACCCATTCACGCCGGCAGCCTATAAAAAAAATAAAAAACCATTTGCAACTACTGGGGTTCGAAACCAAGACCCCATTGCAGCCCCCTTCTTCCAATGCCCTTGCCACTTCTCCCATTAGACTTTCATGTCAAATAACCACCACATTTAATTATAAAGCCTTCCAACGTGAGCCCAGTACCGCATATAAAAATTAAAACACAAAACCTGCTTCAATTTACTCTAACCTAGGACCAGCTAGGTCCCTTGCTGTATGATGCGCCTCAGCCACTCCGCCCACCTGCCTTTCATGTCCGATCCTTACTCAAAATTTATTTAAGGCCTTCCTTACTTGGGCCCCTTCCTTTAACGCCCCAACAAAAAGAAAAATGTTTTCCTTACTACTTCTGCGGATCGAACCCAAGACCCCTAGCAAGCTCTTAGGCGCACCACGCCACTTATACCAAGCCCATCCTTTGTGCCTTAACTCGCCCAAATATTTTATTAAAGCCCTAACTAACCTAGCTCCTTCCTTTTACCCACTTAATAAATTTTTAATACTGGGTCAGGCTTAGCTCGAGTTATTATTATTAGGCCCTAAAATCATGCCAAATAAAATCATATTTATTCATTTCTTGAAGCCCACATGGAATTTATTTAAATTACAAATAGCCCCTAATTCAGGGTGTTACAATTCTACCCCCCTTAAAAATAATTTCGTCCTCGAAATTACTTTCTAACGAATAGTCGTACATCTTAACTCACCGTGCTACGCTTATGCTGCACGTTCTGATCTTAATAGAACTATCCTACTTCCTAGGCACAATCTCTAAGTTCACAACCAAGGTTTTAGGCACTTCCCTAGTAAAACAAGAAAACTCTACAACAATCAAAGCAATTAAGGGTATTCCAGAAGTAAGGAACATACCCGTTGTCGCATCTGGTACATCCTCCTCCTCGCGACGGCCAACTGCATAAACCAACCTTGGTTGCCTCGCCTCTGCACCTTCAGCACCTTGGCCATGCCCGTTACCATTTCCATTACCCCTAACTGCACTTCGACCCCTCTGTGGTGGTCCTTCATTTCTAACCTGAGCACGGTTCTGACCCTCTGGTTGATTCTTAGCTAACTTTCGAGGACAATCCCTTACATGGTGATCGAATGATCCACACTCAAAGAATCTACGATTACCATCCCAACACTCCCCCTTGTGAGGCTTGCCACACTGAGCACACTGTGGCGGCCATTGGGGATTAGTAGCAGCAGTAGGCCTAGCAGCTTGATCCGACCCATCAAACCTCGTCCTCTTCTGTTCATTACTAGAGAACTTGAAGGTTCCGAGCTCCTCTTATTCCAATTCCGTTCTTGGTTCCGCTTAACGGACTGTTTTACTCCCTCAGCAACTTTAGACTTCTCCACAAGAACAGCAAACTCTCGTTCCTGTTGTGGAGCTATCATCATTCTCAGCTCATCTCTAAGCCCATCTTCGAACCTGACACAGCGCTCATGCTCGGTACCCACAATACCACGAGCATACCTACTCAACCGGAGAAACTCGGCCTCATATTCCGCTACTGACTTATTTCCCTGAACCAGGTTCAAGAAAGCCTTTCGCTGTGCGTCTACATAGCTAGTTCCAATATATTTGTTTTGGTAGGCTTCCCTGAAGAATTCCCAAGTAAGGTTCTCTGCCACCGTTCCGTCCCTTACGGTGAGCCACCACTGGTAAGACTCATCCCGAAGCAAAGAAATTACACCCTTTAATTTCTCCTCAGCTGTAAAATCTATGTCATCCATGATCCGTTTAGTTGCTTCCAACCAAGACTCGCAAAGACTGGGTGCCACTCCGAAACTCCCTAAATACTTCTGCTCCGTTAGCCCGGAGTCGTTCAACCACAGATTTACGGGCTTACGCACCGCGCGCCGACCCTCAAAGAACTCGTTCCAATACCCGTAATACAGCTTGAGATACGACATCATTTCCACCCGTCTGATCTTGAAATTCGGTTTTCATTGCGGCAGATCCGGCATCTCATTTCGGACCCGTGGCGGACCTTGTCGGGTTCGACAAGGTCATCCTACCCCCTACCACGCCACGCCGGCAGACGCCCACGACCTCTTGAACTCATTCTAACTAACGCGCTTTTTAACTGATTAAAGAATTTTTATGGATTAGTAATTTGTTTCACTTGGTTATCCGCGAAGAAATTTTATGAAAAGTTTAATAGGAATTCTTTCGAGCAATCAAAGTTTTAAGTTCTCTATCTTAGTTCACACAGAGAGGAACATCCATTCCCTAATACCTTTCATACTTATTCACTCTTTGGGCATTTCTGTCCGTCTCTATCCCAGGGGTATTTTCGTCATTTCCCTACAGGGGTATTTTCGTAATAAATCTGAGGAATTTTAAAACTTTACTAAATCAAGTCACTTTGAAATTTCCAAAACTGGAGGGTATTTTGGTAATTTTGTCAATTAGGAGTAATTTGGTAAATTCAGTGAATCAGGGATATTTTAACAGTTGTAAAACTTTGAAGGTTCCTTTTTGAGAGTTTCCCTTTTCAAATGGTGATGTTTGCAAATTTTTTTTTTGAACTCAGGGTCATTTCGGTAATTTTTGCAATTTGAGGGCGTTTTCATAATTTTTCCAAAACCAAAGTATTTTATTGATGATTTGCAAAGCAGGGTTTTTGATTATTATGAAATAATGAAATTTTTTTTTGGACAAAACCATTGAGTTGATATTTTATGAACTAAGGGCATTTTGATAATTTTCGCAAAATTTTCGAAAAATGTTGTAAAGATGATTTTCTCAAATTTTGAAGGAGAAATTTTAATAGTTCTGAAAACTAGGGTTTTGTTGTGTTCTTCTTTTTCCAAAAACCTGGCTAGTTCCTTTTCGGGTTTTAGTCATTATGTTTAGCCTATGACTGAGTCCTCTTGGTTATGGTGAACCGAAGCTACGCATCAGGTAGGAATCCTTGCGAAGAAGAGGTGAGTCACGAGGACTGCTTAAATACCAAGCTCTTCCGGATCCAATCCTAAACATGCGCACCAAGGTTTCCACACCCTAACTCGGCGACTAGGTCGTAGGTTTGTTTAATTAGGCTCTTAAAGTCTTATGTCTTTGTTTGAGGTAACTAGTCCTAAAGTTTAAAGCACTTATCACTATCTACGTTCCATGCTTCCTACCCTTCTACAAAAATAATTCATACAGAAGTTAGGAACACTTACCTGGGCGGATAGGTGCCGGAGACTCGGGCCATGCTGTTCAAGGCAAAACAGTTTCAAATCATTCCAATAAGGCCTACTAGCATAGAAACAAAACATTTTGGGCCTTGGGCCCCCACAGCCGAGCTTTGAACTGGGCTCTGATACCAATTTGTAACATCCCAAACCTGGCCCAAACATTACGACCGAATTTGGATTGCTACTGAGAAAACATTTTGAAGTCCTTTTAAAAATCGATTTAAGTTTTGTTGAAAACCTTGCATTTTCAAGTTTCTTGTTAAAACCGTACTTAGTGTTGATTAGAAATATTTATTAAGTCGGGTTGTTTATAGATTGCCAATATGCCCGATGGCATTTCTAAAACATTTTACGCTTAAATAAAATAAAACATGTGAATTTATTTTTGACTTAATCAAATAGTTTAAACAAATAATCCAAGCATGTTGCAACAATAGAATAATTCTTAGGAGGCCTTATTACAACTTAACAAAAATAAAACCAACGTTCAAAATTTAATAAAATAAAATCCAAGTCCATTAAATTAAGATTTCCACTGCATGGCCACCTCGAGTCCCTCCTGCTCCATTTCCGCGATCTACTCATCTGTAAAATGTTAAGGGAAGGGGTGAGTCACCAAGACTCAGTGTGTAAATCCCCTACCCGAAAAGTATATCTCATACACAATTTATTAATAAACATGCTGATGCAACCCAACTTAACCATCCATACTCCTTTCCTACCCTGTGTGGTCAAAACCACTGATGACTTAGAGTCACAAATAATCTGATGGGGCCAACCCATCGTGTGGTCAAAACCACTGATGACCAAAGGTCACAATAGAGCAAATGTGGTCAAAACCACTGGTGGTACCAAACCACTGGGACTTAGTCGCAATTTATCAATCGTTGTGGTCAAAACCACTGATGACCATAGGTTACAAATAATCTGATGGGGCCAACCCATCTTGTGGTCAAAACCACTGACGACAGTCCATATTTCATCCCCCCTCCTCTCATCAATCCCACCATCACATGCTTATACATCAAATCGCATATATCATGTCATAATATTAAACATCATGTGATAGCATGTAAACATATATCAAGGCTACAGTTAGGGGAACTTACCCGAAATCCATGATTAAGCCACAAGCTATTCATAAACAAAAGATAACAAGCAATTTTGTCATGTACATTAATAAAGTGTGTAAAGAGATCTTACACACCTGTTATTATCGAAACTCCTAGATCTCGAAAAGCCGATCTATGACGCTAGATCCCGATCCTACATTCGGCCAAATGTCAAGAAAGTTAATACCAAAGGCCTATTCGGCCAAACCAATTATTTAAAAGAGTTCTCCTTTTTGAACCCGAATCCCTACCTATTCGCTTTTGAGTACTAGCCTTCTGTTTGCACCCTATAATCGGCAACCATTAGTAGCTACTTAATAGCCTTCGGCTTTGAACACCAATTAAATAAAATAGATTCTTACCAAAATCGATTGATGGAGAGTCAAATCTATTGCTTGAAAATCCCGTAGTTCCTAGATGATATCGATTCAAAGAGAGATTAGCCAAACTCTTAACCAAAGCTAGCCATATCAAGAACAAAGATTAAGCTTAGAGTGATCCCTTACCACACCATGAAATTCGGCAAAGACCTAGCTAGGGGAAAAAAGAAGGTTTGGCCAACACTAATGGAAGAGTGAAATTTTTGAGAAGAAAAAGATGTTGGAAATTTTTGAGCAGCTTTTGGCTTAAGAACAAGGAGAAATTCGGCAAAGAAAGTAAAAGAAAAAGATGCTGGAAGTTTTTTAACAATTTAGGCAATGTAACAAAGGGAGATTCTAAGAAGAAAGAAATTGGAGAAAAATTGATGAGTTTGGCACTTCTTTGCTATTCAAATCAGATATGGACAGCCCTAGAGAGTCCCTATTTCGGCAAACACCCTCCTATTTCATGATAATTTCCAGCCTTTAATTATCCAAGATAATTCATGATTTATCCCAAGAATTCAAAGGCAATTAAACCACTAATAACCCCCTCACTTCCAGCCGAATATGAGCCAAAAATAGCTCTCCCTTATCACTTATTTAAAATAAAAAAAATAAAATAATGCTTAACCCCCACTCCAGCTGAAAACATGCAAAAAGGATAGCTTTTCTTCATTAAAATAAGAGTCCAAATAGCAGCCACCTTTGCCTTCCTAAATGAATAATAAAATAGAGGTTAGCACACCCCAGCCGAATGCAAAAACCAAAGAAAGCTAGTTTAATCTTTTATCACTTTCCTATATATTCTCTTATCCTTTAACAATTAAATTAATCCCATGCATTATCAATTTAAAAGTCCAAAATCGGGCCACCACCTCACCCATTCACGCCGGCAGCCTATAAAAAAAATAAAAAACCATTTGCAACTACTGGGGTTCGAAACCAAGACCCCACTGCAGCCCCCCTCTTCCAACGCCCTTGCCACTTCTCCCATTAGACTTTCATGTCAAATAACCACCATATTTAATTATAAAGCCTTCCAACGTGAGCCCAGTACCGCATATAAAAATTAAAACACAAAACCTCTGCTTCAGCTACTCGAACCTAGGACTAGCTAGGTCCCTTGCTGCATGATGTGCCTCAGCCACTCCGCCCACCTGCCTTTCATGTCCGATCCTTACTCAAAATTTATTTAAGGCCTTCCTTACTTGGGCCCCTTCCTTTAACGCCCCAACAAAAAGAAAAATATTTTCCTTACTACTTCTGCGGATCGAACCCAAGACCCCTAGCAAGCTCTTAGGCGCACCACGCCACTTATACCAAGCCCATCCTTTGTGCCTTAACTCGCCCAAATATTTTATTAAAGCCCTAACTAACCTAGCTCCTTCCTTTTACCCACTTAATAAATTTTTAATACTGGTCAGGCTTAGCTCGAGTTATTATTATTAGGCCCTAAAATCATGCCAAATAAAATCATATTTATTCATTTCTTGAAGCCCACATGGAATTTATTTAAATTACAAATAGCCCCTAATTCAGGGTGTTACATACCGAATTGATCAATTAATGTCCTTATATCGAAAGTTGAAAATTGTAAAAAAGATTTTAAAAATACGATCCCTCTTTAAAAGAACATGAACAAATCGAAAGTGGATGACAAGACATTCTTATTTCCAAGAGATAAAATGTCGTACTCAGTAAGCTAGGGCACAACATTTTGGACTCTCGAAGTTAAGTTTGTCTCTTGATTTTAAAAAATCAGATTCGAGTTCGAGGAGGATATACCATTATTTGACAAATGAGAAACCGAAACTCAGTAAGTTAGAGCTCGATCTTGAAATTCCAAATACAGGACATTGCCTTCGTTTTTTTTAAAAATCTTACCTCGGGATAACAAATCATCACATCCAATGCTTTAGGACACGACATTTCAAATTTCTGAGAATAAGCTTTTGTTTAAAAATGTATTTGTTTTAAAAGGATACTCAATTATTTAGATTAAACGAGAAAATCGCAACCCAATACTTTAGGGCACGATCTCTCAAATTTCTAAATAAGGAATATTACCTCTACGAAAAGAAACAGTTTTGTATCGAGCAAAATCAATGTAACACAAGTTTATAATAAAATGTAAAAACAAACTACAATATTGACATGCGTAGCAACATGGAAATAAATGCGTTAATATGAATAACAGTAATGAAGGCGAAAATAAAATAAAACAAGTCTAAAACGAATAAGAAAAGAATAAAACAGAAATAATAATAAAACTAAAATAATAATAATAAGTATATTTACAGGTCATAGTACAATAATAGTGATATAGAAATAATAATAACATAATAATAATAGTATAATAATAATAATAAATAATAACAACGATACAAAATATGTACAATATAATAATATAAATATAGTAATAATAGTAATAATAATAATAGTATAGTAATAAAAATATAATAATAATGATAGTGATACGAAATATATACAATATACTAATATAATAATAACAACAATAATAATAATAATAATGATATAAAATATATACAATATAATAATAATAATAATAATAATAATAATAATAATAATAATAATAATAATAATAATAATAATAATAATACCTTAGTAGTAGTAATAATAATAATAGTCATAATAATAATATATAAAAAATAAGGGTAATAAAAATGGAAATAATAATACCGTTATATAAAAAAATAATAGTGACAGTAGTTACAATAAAAATGATAAAAATAATAATAGTAAGAGTAATAAACTAATAAGAATAAAATAAAAATAAAAATAATAATAAATAGTAATAGTAATAATAATAATAATAATAAATAAATAAATAAATAAATAAATAAATAAATAAATAAAGGAGTTCTTTAAAAACAAGTTGAAAATTAGATTGAAACTGGAATAAGAAATGAGGACCAAAATCACAATTAATTAAAGCATAAAAGGGGAAAGGACTAGATTAAAATGTAATAGAAATATTGGGGTAAAGTTAAAAAATGAAGAGTGCAAAATGGGACTTGATCAAATAACGCCACAAAAGAAAGGGGACTAAGCGCACAATTATCCCTTTTTTAAGGGATATGCGCATATTCTCTAGACCAAACGGCGCCTATTTCATTTATGTCTTAAAAATCCTTTTTTTTTGTCTTATTCCAATCTAAGTCAGAGAAAGAAAAACTTCAAACTCTAAAGCTTCTCCCTTCTCCCTCAGACCACGTATGGGCAGCCCTCTCTCCCTCCTTTTCCTTCGTCGTTTGGCCTCCCTTCGCACCACCATGCCACCACCGTATCGGTGGCCGGTGGTGTCCAAAATCGGGCCCTGACTTTTTTTGTCGAAACCCTTTTGAAACCTCGAAAACCCAAGAGAAGAAACCCCCCTTTCTTGCCTTGGACCCGGCTTCGACGATGGAGACAAGGCTCTGACAACGCACCCCGACGGCTTAGGTACTGTCTCTCCGCCCTCCCTTTTTTATTATCGTTTGTTTACAAAAACTTGAGATAATGAAAATAATAAAAGGAGCAGTAATAACAGTAGGAAAGTAAACGTAAGATCAACCTTCAAAGTTTCTTATTTCTGATTGTTGATAATGCATCCGCCGAGCCGAGAATACAAAACGGGTTTGTTTCGGTATTTATAACCGATCTTACAGATTCCTTTTGTTTTTAATCTATTTTATCATCTGTTATGTTATCGTTTTCTTCTCGCAGGGCATGGGCAAGGCATACGGATGATGGAGGTCGAGGCACCTAGGGGAGCTTCAATCGTCAGGAGCGTGGGCACGGGAATCGATGCTCGTGGAGGCCGAGGCACGTGGTGGTAGACGAAAGGTCAGCGGCGCACAGCTTTGGGGCACCTTAGGGTTTTTGAATTTTATTTCTGTTTTTTTCTTTGGAAATGGGATCAATAGATTGGGCTAGGTTGTTGGATTAGCTGATTTTGTTTGTACATGGACTGTTATTATTGGACTTTTAATTTTTTATTAATTTTTAATGGGCCCCGAGTTTTGTAATTGGGCCGGGCAAAAATTGGTTATTACACCGAGCACTGTGTGTGTAAAATCGGTCGAATGGCACTATGTGTGCGGAAGAATAAGTAATGGCACTAAGTGTGCGATATATTACAAGTAAATGGCACTATGTGTGCACTTCATCAAAGTAACGGCACTAAGTGTGCGATACGTTACATATATTGCACTGTGTGTGCGGGTTTACAGATTCTTCGAAGTTTTTAACTAGTGAATTTGGATATACGAATTGAGATAACAGGTATGTGGATCGAGGTAGTTGGGGAAGTAAATACTAATAAGGTAAGTTATATTGGCTTATGGTATTGGCTTATGGTACTAAAGTAATGAAAAGTGATTATTAATGTTTGAGTATGTTTCGAGATGAATAAATAATGCTTGGTATCGAATGAAATTTAATGTGGTATGCATGAATATTCGGTTGTGAGACTACTAGGTATGGTAGTTATGGTACGGTTATGTGAAGCATATTTATAGTTATGAATTCGTTGATGATCATAATAGATAGATTTAATTTGTGGAATATTTAATTGTACATTTTACCATTGCTTATAACTTGTTAAGCTATGATAGCTTACTGTATGTGTTTAATTACATTGTTTTATCAAACGAGTAAGATGTGTCTATGATCACTTGGTTGTTATGAGCCAAGTTATAATATGCTTTGGTGTCAGTGTGTATAAATGAAAGTGAACACAAAGAATTAATGAATGAGTGAAATTGACATTAAAATAGTTGTGGGCAGCAGCATTAGTATAACTTTGAAAAATCTCCAAAAATGGTGGAAATTGAATTAAAGGCTGTGTAAGATATGAAATTAAAGCTTAATGAGTCTATTTTTTTTATAAACGAAACATAGCAAGAAAATGATTCGTAAATTTTGAGATATTTGAATTTCTGTGAGACTGGTTCAGAATGATTACGTGATCCCCTATTCTGCCTTGGAAAAATCATTAAAAATTTTTAAAAAAAATAATTAAGGGATATAATTTATATGCCTGAAATCCTGAATGAGTCTATTTTAATAAACAAAACAAGATGGTCATATGAACTCTGTACAAGGAGAAAATTGATTCGTAGTGAAGATAGGTCAGAATAGTCAAAGAGTAAAATAGGGGAAAGTTTAATGAATAAACTGTATTTATTGGCTAAGCCAAAAATTATGGAAATTTTATGGTCTGAAGATATGTGAGTCTAGTTTCAGGGAAATTAACGTTTCTTCATTTGGAGCTCTGTAGCTCGAGAAATAAATAATTTAGTTACAATGACTCAAGTAGACAAATTAATGTGAACATGAGTAATACTGTGTAAGCATGTGATATAATGATTATATCATCTTAAGAAATTATTATTGTGAGGATTTATCCATATAAGTTTATTAATTTCTTTTGCATACGAACTTACTAAGCATTTATGCTTACTCCCCCTCTCTTTTCCCTTGCCCTATAGTTTCGCCAAGTTAGCTCGGGGATCGGAGGACGTTGGAGATTCGCTCACACTGTCAATTGGAACACTTGGTATATTTAGATACATTAATTTTTGGGTTATGGCATGTATAGTAGGCTTGGTCATTTTGTCATATATGTCATATTTCTTATGGCCTAAAACGTTGACCCTTATTAACAAATGTTCATTTTGATTAAGGCTATTTGGAGATGGCCAATATTGATGGTTGTTATACGCCTATGATGTGGTTTTTACAGATTCAAGAATTTTAAGTCCGGTAACGCCTCATATGTAACAGCCCAATTTCAATAGTATCAGAACAGTGATTCAAGATTTCTAAATCTGACGAAGAAGTTAGAAAACTTTGTTAATCGATAATTATAAGTTAAGTGTGATTTTAGAAATATTTTAAAATTAGCGAATTTTGTGAACTAAAAAAAAATAATTAGAAAAATTGGGCCAAAAACGAGCTATTGAGACCTCGAATTCATAAAGTGAGCCATAAATATTTCTAAAAATATTTATGGAGTGTCATTAAGTTATTATTAAAGTTCAGTTGAGAAATTTTAACGTTTGGATATGTAATTAAATGAAAAGGACTAAATTGAAAAAGGTATAAAAGTTGAATTATAGATTAAAAGAAATTATAAAGGATCAAAATGGCAATTATACCATTTTGTAAAGTTGAGGCGGTTTAAGTATGAAAATCTGAGATTTTTTTTAAAGTATGTTATTATATTATTATATTATTATATTATTATATTATTATATATATACAAACAAAAACAAAAGGAAAGGGGACAGAAATGTAAAAGAAACAGAGAGTAAGATTTAAGCAGAGAAGAAATAGGGGAGAAAGAAAGAAAAAGGAAAAATAGAAAGTTTGAAGCTTGGAAGATGATAGGTAAGTCAATTTAGCCCTTTTTACTTAATTTTGATGTTTTAGAAGCTTTAAAGCAAGATTTTGATGAAACTAAGTTGATATTTTGAGAGTTTTTAGGTTTTCAAGTGTAGTTGATGTTGAAGAAAAAGATGAATCAAGGATTAAATTGAATGAAATTTAAGTTAGAATTAGTAAGAGGATTAAAATGTAAAGTATGCTATAAGCTGTGTTAGAGGGATTAATTTGGAAGAAATTAGAAATTAAAGTTTTAATGTGAATATTAGATAGTCAGGTTGAATATGGAAGGAATTTAAGAAGAAACAAAGTATGAATTAAGTTAAGAAAATAAGTAAACTTAATTAGGATTAAATTGTAAAATGAGTTATAAGAAAACAGTTTTGGGACAGCAGCAGTAAGGTAACTTTGAAAAATCACCAAAAATGGTAGAAATGGAATTAGAAGTTGAGTGAAAACTTATTGAGTCTATTTTCATATGAAAGAAACAGAGAAAGAAAAGAAATTCTGTATTTTGAGATATTTAGATTTTGGTAAGATTGGTTCAGAGTGATTTCGAAATCCCCTGTTCTGACTTGGAAAACTCATAAAAAATTGTATAAAAATAATTTGGGAACATAATTTATATGGTTAGATTTCTTAATAAGTCTAGTTTTAGAAGAAATAAACTATAACATCATCTGAATTCTATATAAAAAGATAATTAATTTTTAGTGAAGAAGGGTCGGAACTGCCAAACAGCAGAACAGGGGTGATTTAAAGAATAAACTGTACTAATTGGCTAAATCAAAAATTCTAAATATTTTATGGCAAGAATATATGTGAGTCTAGGTTCAGGAAAAATTAACGGTTCTTCATTTGGAGTTCTGTAGCTCTGGAAATAAATAATTTAGTGACTATAACTCAAATGGACAGTTTTGAATATACTTATGAGTAATTAATGAAATTATTGATAATGTTACTTATAGCATGTTATATACATTAAGGATGTGGAATGGAGAGGAGGAGGAGGAAAATATGTATGAATATTTAGGTAGTATGGCTAATTTGAAATGTTTTAGGCTCGAGGACTAAATTGAATAAAAGTAAAACTTTGTGATTAATTTTGTAAAAATGTGGAAATGACCAATTTGCATGAAATGGATTATTTTATTATTTAAAATTGCAAAATTGAATGAAATTATTAATTTAGATTAAGATCGATTGAAAAATCAATGAAAATAGAAAATTTCAAAGTGCCCCTGAAATTTGATATTTCGCAAATTTTAACTGTAAGTTCGTGTAACTTAATTATGTGATATAAGGAAATATAAGTTGATGGTATGTGAAATATTGATATGATGAATTAACTCGTTTTATGTTTAAGAAGAAACGACAAGTGAATGATATTTATCATGACATGTAAATATGTGATTATCTTTAATATGTTAATACAAGGTAATTAAGTATGATGAAACGAGTAATAAATTCAAGTAAGACATGTCGATAAAAATAAATATATTTAAGGGACAATATGTTTGATTTTGATTGATTTCAAATATAAATGCTAGATGAAATAAAATTTCTGATAAATAAATTTGTAATTAAGTAATGCCTCGCACCCTATTAGAAGCGTTGAATACGGGTAAGGGGTGTTACATCGTACCCTATTTTGGCATTGGATACGGGTAAGGGGTGTTACATTTAGTGGTATCAGAGCTATGGTTTAGTCGGTTCTCGGACTACCATAGTGAGTGTGAGAGTCTAGCTATACATGCCATAATGAACTGTGATAGTGTGACGACTCCCGACCCTGATGTAAATTATTTTATTAGACAGATGCGCACTTCAATCGAGCTAAATTTGATAGTGCAAACAGTGTGTTTATGATGAGTTGAGACTCATAAAAAAAAGTAAAAAAAAAAGTAAGAAAGAATAATAGTTTATGATGTTTATGTGATGATGAATAAATTGTGGGTAGGAATTTCTTTTGAAATATGAGAGATGAGATGAAAGGAAATTTTATACTATGATAAGTGTTCATGTTTAATTGGCATTTGTATGATGCTATGAGTATAACTTGTGAAATTAAGTGAATGTTATGAGTATTTTTTTTGTGCAGCTCCATGTTCTGAGATTTTGTTATTTCTGTTTCCTTAATAAATTATTGTTAAAAGTGTCAGCCTTGATATATCAGTAGGAAATGTTCTATTGATGAAAATGGTTTCTTCTTATTATTAAAATGCTTAGGATGATTATAAGTTTTGACTTGATGGCAAGAGTATTTTAATACAGTTACTAGAGGTATAAAGAGCGTGCTTTTGTATTGGTTGTTATGGAAATTTGTGTTTAAATTTCTTCGTTGATCGAGATGTTTTCTTTTCAGCCGGGACATTATCTACTAAAGTAATTGAAAAGTTAGTCTTATTATGGCAGCATGTGAATATTTCATTATTGGTGGGCTGTGTGCGATACCACCGTATTTATTATTACTGGTGGGCCGTGTACGAAACCACTGTGTATTCGATATTATTCTGAAGTGTTTATCGGGAAACTTTGACAAAGTGAATATGTGATGACAAGTGCAGGGTATAAGTGCATGTAAATGTGAGCAATGTTTATGATATGTATTTGGAATGTGGTTCATCGAAGAGTATAAGACTATTGATAGAATGAGGCCAGTTACTTATCAGTGTGTATTTCGTCAGAACTTGAGAAAATTCAGTGATGTGGTTCTTATGTCCAGGATAAGAAAGTACAGTTCAGAATCTTAGTTTAAGAAGTGAGATGTTAAGGATGCCGAAGTTGTATGAGAATTTGACAGTACCTTGTGAAATCAATCCTAAGTTTATCTTTAGGTAAAATTTTCGGGGACGAAAATCCTTAAGGGGGGAGAGTTGTAACAGCCCAATTTTGACCCTAACCGGAACGGTGGTTTTGGACCACGAATTCGAGTTAGAAAAATATTTAAATACTATTTTTCGTGTTAATTATATGTGTATTAGCATGTGTGAAAGTTTCATATAAAAATTTGATTGTTTGTGTGCTTAATTAAATAAAAAGGGCTTAATCGCATAAAATGAAAAATTAGTAGTTAAATTCAAAGGGGTTGAAAATTTTTAAATATTAATTTCTGAGTTATTTACGTGTGAATTACTATGTGTGGAATTTTCGTGTTTTAATTTTACTCTTTGAGTGTCGAATTATTGAAATGGGCTTAATCGCGTAAAGTTAAAAATTGATGGTTTAATGTGTTAGAACCAAATTGTGGATGTCTTTTTAATTGGAAGCTTTAAAAGTGCAAAAAGACCATTTTAATGATAGTGGCCGGCCATGTACTTTAATGACCTTATAGTATATTGTTTTATTAAATTATAAAATTACACTTCTTTTATTTTATTTTGAATAAGGTTTTTAAACCTTATTAAACTCCATCTATTTGATATTGATTAGAATAAGGAGTTTCAATCTTACTACTCCTATTAGAATATGGCTTTATAAGCCTATAAATAGACATGGTCTATTCCTCTTGTAATTGATTCGAATTCGACATAGTGAATTTTCTTCTCCTCTGCCCGTGGTTTTTTCCTGAAAGGGTTTCCACGTAAAATCTGTGTGTTTTTCATTTTTTTTTCTATTTTTTTTTTACAAATTGGTATCCGAGCTTCCGGTTTTTTTTTTCATCTCGATCACGGTAATGGCGTCTTTGAAGTATGAAATTCCGCTGTTGGATCGCAACACCAGATTCGCGTTGTGGCAGATAAAGATGCAGCGCTTCTGCACAGATGGATTTAGAGGAAGCCCTGTTAGGGGTAGATAAGATGCCTTCGACATTGACGGAGGAAGATAAGAAGCGCAAGGATCGAAAGGCACTAACACAGTTACATCTGCATTTGTCTAATGAAATTTTGCAGGATGTGATGAAGGAGAAGACTGCCGCAGCATTATGGAAGAGGCTAGAACAAATATGTATGTCAAAAACTTTAACTAGCAAGTTGCATATGAAGCAACGTCTTTATGCTCAACGTTTGGAGGAAGGTGCGTCGTACACTAACACTTAATGATGTTTAAAGAAATTCTCTCAAACTTGGAGGCCATGGAGGTTGGTATGATGATAAGGAAGATCTATGGTTGATTCTGCTTTGTTCGTTGCCTCCGTCTTATTCAACCTTTAGAGATACGATTTTATATAGCCGCGAGTCTCTCACAGTTGATGAGGTTTATGATTCTTTGACCTCGTATGATAAGATGAAGCATCTTGTGGTTAAAACTGACTCTCGAGGAGAGGGTTTCATTGTTCGTGGGAGACAAGATCGGAATGTCGATGATGATCGTGGAAGGACACAGAACGAAATCCTCGCGTAAATCTAAGGGTAGATCAAAGTCTTCAAACAGAGGTAAAACTTGTAACTTCTACAAGAAGAAAGGGCACATTAAATCGAGTGCTACAAGCTACGAACAAGATTAAAAGGAGGCCGCAAATCAAAGGTAAAACAACCGTAAAATTTCAGTGAAGGCGATATTGTAGAAGACTACGTGATGGTGAACTTCTAGTCGCTTCACAACAATTTTAAAGAGAGCGAGGAGTGGATACTTGATTCAGGCTACACCTTCCACATGAGTCCCAATCGGGATTGGTTTACAAATTACGAAACGGTGTCTGAAGGTGTTGTTTTGATGGGAAATAATGCTTCATGTAAAATCGCAGTGTTGGAACAATTAAAGTTAAGATGTTTGATGGAGTTGTCGTAACACTTAGTGACGCATAAACATGTTCCGTAATTGAAGAGAAATTTAGTTTCGTTGAGTACTCTTGATTCAAAAGGGTACAAATACAAATTTGAAAGTGGGATGTTGAAGATTTCCAAAGGTTCCTCATTGTGATGAAAGGGGAGAGAAAGACCGCCAAGTTATATGTTTTGCGTGTGGTTCTACCATTATTGGTGATGCATTTGTTGCTTCTCTCTTTTTTGACAGAGGATGATATTACTAAACTTTGGCATATGCGCCTAGGGCATATGAGTGAGAATGGCATGGCGAATTGAGCAAAAGAGGACTTCTTGATGGGCAAGGAATTTGCAAACCAAGTTCTGTGAAAGCATCGTATTTTTGGGAAGCAAAAGAGAGTTCGATTCACTAGAGGAATCCATAACACGAAGGAACATTGGAGTATATTCATTCGATCCGTGGGGCCATCAAGAGTGCCTTCGAGAGGTGGAGCTAATTATATGCTAACTTTTATTGATGATTTTTCGAGAAAAGTTTGGGCATTCTTCCGGCAGAAAAAAGCGATGTGTTTTCCGATTTAAGTCTTGGAAAACTATGATTGAAAAGCAGACGGAAAACAAATAAAATACCTCCGCACATGTGCAATGGCTTAGAGTTTTGTTCTAATGAGTTTAATAAACTGTGCAAGTCAGAAGGGATCGTGAGACACTTAACAGTTTGTCATACTCCACAGCAAAACGGCATTGTAGAACGAATGAACAGAACGATCATGGAAAAGGTTCGATGTATGCTGTCAAATGCCAACTTACCAAAGTCGTTTTGGGTCAAGCATTTCTCTCGCATGTTTTTGATCAACCGATCTCCATCCGTTGCCATTGAGAAAAAGACTCCACAAGAGGTATGGTCTGGTAATCCTACTAATTATTCTGATTTAAAGATCTTTGGGTGTCCTGCGTATGCTCATGTTAATAATGGAAAATTGGAACCAAGATCCATTAAATGTGTTTTTCTTGGTTATAAAGCTGGTGTAAAAGGGTATAAGTTATGGTGTCCTGAAAATAGAAAAGTTGTGATTAGCAGAGATGTTGTTTTTGATGAAACTGCTATGCTACCTAACTTATCTCTTAAAGACTCTTCCAATAAAGAAAATCAAAAGCGGTGGAGCATCGAGTTAATGCAGAGTCAACTCCTCAAGCCAGTACAAAAATTGAGAATAGAGTTGCTTCTTCACCAAAATACTCTATCACCAAAAACAGAACTAGAAGAGAAATTAAACCTCCAAAGAAGTATGCTGAGGCTGACCTAGTTGCTTATGCTTTAAATGTGGCTAAATATATAGATGCAAACCAAGATCCGTCTAATTATTCTGAGGCGGTTAGCTGTGAAGACTCAGAAAAGTGGATGTTTGCTATGCAAGAGGAAATAGAATCACTCCATAAAAATAGAACATGGGATCTTGTGAAACTTCCTAAAGGTAAAAAGGTTGTTCGCTGTAAATGGGTGTTTAAAAAGAAAGAAGGGACTCCAGGAGTTGAAGAATCTAGATATAAAGCAAGGCTTGTTGCAAAGGGTTATAGTCAAATTCCAGGAGTGGACTTCACAAATGTGTTCTCCCCAGTTGTGAAGCATAGTTCGATTGGAGCTTTGCTTGGTATTGTGGCTATGCAAGATTTGGAGCTTGAGCAGTTAGATGTAAAAACTGCATTTTTGCATGGAGAGCTTGAGGAAGATATTTACATGCAACAACCGAGAGGGTTTTACGATCTCGAAAAAGAGGGCTATGTTTGCTTTCTTTGAAAAAGTCTCTTTACGGTTTGAAACAGTCACCAAGACAGTGGTATAAGAGGTTTGATTCCTTTATGACTTCTCATGATTTTAAAAGAAGTAGTTTTGACAACTGTGTTTACTTTAAGAAAAACAGTGATGGTTCTTTTGTGTATCTACTTCTTTATGTTGATGACATGTTGATAGCAGCAAAAGATAAAGGAGAGATAAGAAAGGTCAAATCCCAACTAAGTGAAGAATTTGAGATGAAAGATTTAGGACCAAGCAAAGAAGATACTTGGTATGGAGATTCTCGAGAGAGATAGAAAAGCAAGTAAATTGTACCTAAGTCGGAAGGGTACATTGAGAAAGTTCTTTGCGAGTCCAATATGCAGAGTGCTAAGCTTCTCGTTAGTACTCCTTTAGCAGACCTCTTCGGACTTTCATCGGTTTTGTCTCCACAATCGGATGATGAGATTGAGTACATGTCACATGTTCCATACTCTAGTGCAGTGGGATCTCTCATGTATGCTATGGTTTGTTCACGTCCAGATTTATCATATGCGATCGGTGCGATTAGCGAGATACATGGCGAATCCCGGTAAAGAACATTGGAAAGCGATTCAATGGATTTTAAGATACTTACGTGGTACTCACGATGTTTGCTTACGGTTTGGAAGAACTAGAGATGGAGTCATTGGATATATTGATGCTGATTTTTGTTGGAGACCTTGATAGAAGAAGATCTCTCTTTGGTTATGTCTTTACAATCGGAGGTTGTGCAATCAGTTGGAAAGCTACTTTGCAAACTCTGATCGCTTTGTCTACCATCAAGTCGAGTACATGGCGACATCGAGGCTTGTAAAGAAGCTATTTGGTTGAAGGGACTCTTTAGTGAGCTCAATGAAGACCTTCAAATCAAGACTGATATTTTGTGATGATCAGTGCCATCTTCCTTACAAAAGATCAAATGTTTCATGAGAGAACAAAACACATTGATGTTCGGTATCATTTTGTTCGTGATATTATTGCTCGTGGTGATATTGTTGTGAGCAAAATTAGTACTCATGAAAATCCTGTAGATATGATGACTAAGTCACTTCCTATAACCGAGTTTAAGTATTGCTTAGACTTGGTTGGTGTTCATTGTTGAAGTTAAATCCTTAAGGGGTTTTATGGAAGAGGTGGAGAACTTGTTCGTTGAAAGTTCGCGATGAAGAACTTGTTTATTGAGAATTCGTGTCAAGGTGGAGATTGTTAGAATTAAGTGACCCAAATTCTTATTTAAATAAAATAAAAGAAGAATCCCTATAGAATTACACTTCTTTTATTTTATTTTGAATAAGGTTTTTAAACCTTATTAAACTCCATCTATTTGATATTGATTAGAATAAGGAGTTTCAATCTTACTACTCCTATTAGAATATGGCTTTATAAGCCTATAAATAGACATGGTCTATTCCTCTTGTAATTGATTCGAATTCGACATAGTGAATTTTCTTCTCCTCTGCCCGTGGTTTTTTCCTGAAAGGGTTTCCACGTAAAATCTGTGTGTTCTTCATTTTTTTTTTCTATTTTTTTTACAATTACAATAGTAATTAAATAATAAGTTAATATATATATGTTAATAAAACATAAAGTGATAGCATTCATCTCGTTCCTTTGACCGAATACATGCAATAAAAAGAGAGAAATAGACAAAGCTTGGTTCCACCATTCTTAAGCTTAAATTAAGGTATGTAATTAGCTCGATTTTTGATAACTTTTTTACGTTTTTTAAATCGTTGCTTCGAACACTACCCGACCCATGTTATAATTTTTGATTTTGATGCATGTGTGATGTTCAGCCATGGACGGAATCTTGTGTTTTGTGATGGTTGATGATTTTAAATAAAATATATGTGTTAGATTATTAAATTTTGTGTTAGAAATTTTGATTAAATTAAGTATTTAGGACTAAATTTTAAAAATAGTAAATTGAGGGGCTAGATTGTAGAATTTATGAAATATGGGGACTTGTATACGCTTAGTGAACATTCGGCCCTAGCTTAAAATATGTAAATTTAGCATATTTTGTGTTTTGTGAAAATTGGATTAAATTGTAAAAGTGTAAAATGTTAGGGATAAATTAGTAAATTGTTCAATTATGTGATTTGGGCTAAAATGAATGAAATTCCATTTGAGTGAACCATTTTGAAATTATTTAGATCAAGAACGAAAAGAATCGGGATCGGATCGGGGAAAGGCGAAGTTGAACGAATAGCCGGGAAACCCTAATCCGTCGATTACCGAGGTAAGTTTTTAAGCAGTTGGGCAAAATGAATTTGAATATATATTAATGTGCAAATGAATAAAAGTAATAAGCATGTTAAATCCCTTATTGCCGAATGTAACATGAAATTAAATGAAATATATATACATGTTAGCCGAATGTAAAGTTGGCATATATACGAATATATGCTAAGTTGTTAATTAATCGAGTTAATTGAGTATATGCATAGTTGTTGATTAATCGAGTTAATTGAGTATATGCATAAATAAAGAGGTAGTTAAATATGAATATGAAATGAGATAGAGATGTATGCTATGGATAGATGTATGTATATTGAGTAAGCCGAATGTAATGGTATGTGATTAAGGCAAATTGAGTTGTTGTTGAATATTTTTTTATTAATTATGTGTATCTATGAATGGGAATGGAATTATATGTGCTTTGAAGAACAAAGGAAAGATCGGTTAAAGGGCACTATATGTGCGAGCTTAAATACTGAGCACTGTGTGTGCGAAATCGGTCGAATGGCACTATGTGTGTGGAAGAATAAGTAATGGCACTAAGTGTGCGATACATTACAAGTAAATGGCACTATGTGTGCACTTCATCAAAGTAACGGCACTAAGTGTGTGATACGTTACATATATTGCAGTGTGTGTGCGGGTTTACAGATTCTTCGAAGTTTTTAACTAGTGAATTTGGATATACGAATTGAGATAACAGGTATGTGGATCGAGGTAGTTGGGGAAGTAAATACTAATAAGGTAAGTTATATTGGCTTATGGTACTAAGGTAATGAAAAGTGATTATTAATGTTTGAGTATGTTTCGAGATGAATAAATAATGCTTGGTATCGAATGAAATTTAATGTGGTATGCATGAATATTCGGTTGTGAGACTACTAGGTATGGTAGTTATGGTACGGTTATGTGAAGCATATTTATAGTTATGAATTCGTTGATGATCATAATAGATAGATTTAATTTGTGGAATATTTAATTGTACATTTTACCATTGCTTATAACTTGCTAAGCTATGATAGCTTACTGTATGTGTTTAATTGTATTGTTTTATCAAACGAGTAAGATGTGTCTATGATCACTTGGTTGTTATGAGCCAAGTTATAATATGCTTTGGTGTCAGTGTGTATAAATGAAAGTGAACACAAAGAATTAATGAATGAGTTTAATTTACATTAAAACAGTTGCGGACCGTAGTATTAGTATAACTTTGAAAAATCTCCAAAAATGGTGGAAATTGAATTAAAGGCTATGTACGATATGAAATTAAAGCTTAATGAGTCTATTTTTTTTATAACGAAACATAGTAAGCAAATGATTCGTAAATTTTGAGATATTTAAAATCTGTGAGACTGGTTTAGAATAATTACGTGATCCCCTGTTCTGTATTGAAAAAATCATTAAAAATTTTAAAAAAATAATTAAGGGATATAATTTATATGCCTGAAATCCTGAATGAGTCTATTTTCAAATTGAATGAAATAAGAAGGTCATATGAACTCTGTACAAGGAGAAAATTGATTCGTAGTGAAGAGAGCTCAGAATAGTCGAACAGTAAAACAGGGGAAAGTTTAATGAATAAACTGTATTTATTGGCTAAGCCAAAAATTATAGAAATTTTATGGTCTGAAGATATGTGAGTTTAGTTTCAGGGAAAATTAACGGTTCTTCATTTGGAGCTCTTTAGCTTGAGAAATAAATAATTTAGTGACAGTGACTCAAGTAGATAGATTAATATGAACATGAGTAATAAGGTGTAAGCATGTGATATAATGATTATATTATCTTAAGAAATTATTATTGTGAGGATATATCCATACAAGTTTATTAATTTCTTATTATTTGCATATGAACTTACTAAGCATTTATACTTACTCCCCCTCTCTTTTCCCTTGCCTTGTAGTTTCGCCAAGTTAGCTTGGGGATCGGCGGACGTCGGAGATTCGCTTACACTATCAATTGGAACACTTGGTATATTTAGATACATTAATTTTTGGGTTATGGCATGTATAGTAGACTTGGTCATTTTGTCATATATGTCATATTTCTTATGGCCTAAAATGTTGGCCTTTATTAACAAATGTTCATTTTGATTAAGGCTATTTGGAGATGGCCAATATTGATGATTGTTATACGCCTATGATGTGGTTTTTACATATTCAAGAATTTTAAGTCCGGTAACGCCTCATACCTTGTTTTGACATTGGATACGGGTAAGGGGTGTTACAATTAATTTGCCTTTCGTAACAATAGATACAACATCCTTTTCCTGCCCAGTCTGCTCCTTTAATTTTCCTGTGTAAGTACACTGTGAGCCCATCTTTTTAGTAAAGGCGTTAAACTGTATACTTTCTCTACCAACCACTTTTGATTCAGCTTTTAATGCTATAGTATAAGGAGGATCTTCTCTAATTTATCCTTTTCTGCAGGGTTTGTCAGCATGCAATCATTGAGGCCATGATCCATTCTCCCACATCCAAACAGAAGATTGGTAGTTTTTCAAATTTAAAAGGGATCCATGACTTAACGTGGTCTCACTAGAAACGAAAATACCTCTTCTAAGGGGTTTTTGAACATCCAAATTAACCCTAAATCTGCAGAAATCATCATTAATTTCAGATCTGAGAATACCCCCGAATGTGCTGCCAATAGCATGCATCAGATCCTTCTTGTCATACTCTGGTAGACATGGCCCAATCTTAATCCAATATGGCGATGAAGAAAGCCTAATCTGATCCCGTTCTACCGGATTCCTTAATCTATCAAACAAAATAAGATACTTACGAAAAAGCCGGGGCCGTCCTTCCATGATTAGCTCCAGATCTTCCTCTAATTCAAAGACAATTGAGAAAAGATTCTGCCCAACATCCTGAATTTCGAACTTTTTCTTAGTCTTCTATATAATTTTTAATTGTGCCCTAAAACTCTATGTATTAAAGGATTTATTCGTCCAAACTGAGCAAATCAAGGTCGGCTTAGCATTCGGCACCACCAGTA
Organism: Gossypium bickii; assembly: GCA_025503065.1. Lineage (NCBI taxonomy): Eukaryota > Viridiplantae > Streptophyta > Magnoliopsida > Malvales > Malvaceae > Gossypium > Gossypium bickii. The sequence goes on along the minus strand of CP106711.1, from coordinate 24,138,512 downwards.
ATCTTTTAATTGATAATTGAATAAGTTCTTCTGCTAACAATGAGATCTCCTCACTGCTCTCCCTCTCCATGCCACCACTCTCTTCCATCCCAAGCCACAGTAGTTACTGCTCTCTCTAGGGATCTTTTAGAGAGCACTCTTGGTTTTTAAGGGAGATTACCCGTCATTATCTAAAAGTTAAATACAAAATTATTAATAAATTTAAATATATATAAATAATAATAAAAATCTATTACAAAATATAAAAAAATTACAAAAATAATTGCTCATCTTCATCTCTTAATATTCATCATCTTCAAAACTTCATTTCTTTCACCATTGTCTTCTTTCTTCAAATTTGTTTTCATCACCAAACAATTCAGAACCAAAATAAAAGACATTTCAATTTTGAACTAACTCAAAACTTTGCAAATTGGAACCCGGACCTAGAGAACTAAAAATAATCTAGAACCCCACCATCAACTTTTTTTTGTAAAACACTCGGCCAAATTTGCAAAATCCACACATAAATGTTTATACAAATTTCCATAGAACCATAAAAAAAATCAAAATTGGGAATTAAAATTCGACTTTGATATAGCTCAGCATGTGGGATACCTAGAAAATTGCAAGCACAAGACCGAGAGAGTATATTGTTTCTGTGACATGCATCCTTTGGTCCCTCAGCCCACTCTCAGCCTCACAAGCAACCTCCCTAGCCTGTGGTGAAGATCGAAGTTTTGAAAACCCAAAGATCATTTTTTTTATTTTTAGCCTTTGAAGAGATTCTCTAGGAAACACAAGACAAGATTTGAGACAAGGAGGAAGAGGGAAGTGTTTTGGTGGTAGGATCAGCTGGAGAAAGCCGTGGACGGTGCTGTTTTTTTTTTTTTTGGAAGAACATGGACGGCACTGTTATGGTAATGATTAGAGTATGAAAAAAAGAAAATAATGGAGAAAATCAAAAAGGAAAAGAAATAAAAAAATGAAAAGAAAAATAAAGTTAATGAAGTAAGAAAAAAAGTTCTAATTTAAATTTTTTTTTGGTAATTTTGCTAGTTTATAAATTTTTAATTTTTATAATTATAATTTTTAATCTATTTTTAGATTTTAAAAAAATATTTTAATAACTTTTTGGATGATGAATTATTGTTGATACATGACATAATTTCATAAAATCATATGTCTCAAACCTAACACCGATACAAAAAAGTGTCAATATAGTGGATGAATAAAAATTCGAGTATCAACGTGAGACAAATAAAACCTAAGTACTATGTAACATGCCCATTTTGCCCGGGCCCATTCCATTAAATAAACCAAAATAAAAATAAAAAAATAAAGTTCAGTTTTTTTAAAACAGTCCATTTACAACCTTAAGGCCCAAATCCGAAAATTAACAGCAACCCAATTACAAGTCAACAGACTACCTAAACTCGTGGCCCACTTACACCCCAGACATTCAGACCCAAAACAGAACCCACTGACCCAATACCCAAAGACCTGACCTAACAGACCCTAACCCAGCAGGAGCAAGCGCCTCAGCAGGAGCCCAATCATTGCGCCGCAATGCTCCAACAGCCCTTCGGTCGCGCCACCAATCTTCGTCCACCTGCAAAAGAAAGGAAACAAAACGCAGCAAATATGGCAACAGTTTTTATTTCCTTTTATTTTTTTATTTTGAAGGCTATAAAAGCCTTATAAAAACATGTAAACAAAAGAGAAGAAAGATACCCAGAGAGAATAGGCAAAAGACACAAAAAGTGATACGCAAACAGTTACAAATATACAGAAAAATAAAATTTTTGTTTACGAGGGTGATTCACATTCTGTTTCCTTATTATTTTTATTTTTTTTTGTTTCGTGCATGTTTTATTTATAAAACAATATTGAAATAAAAAAAAGGACGAAATTTCATACCTGAGAGCCGCCGTGGGCGACGACGCGTAGGCGGGTGTAGCACGTGGAGGCAGAAGCCCCTAAGCCCGATGACCAGACTCCATCAAAGGAGATGAGGGCCTCTGAGAGCCTTTTTTTAATTTTAATTTTTTATAAACAGGTTGCTAAATGATTTTTTTGCCTAAATACTAACTTATATAACATTATAAAACGACGCCATTTTTGCTTAAGCCAATAAGCGTTAAAATGACATCGTTTAAAGTGCTAGGATCCGCGTGTTGACCCGAAAACCAGGGGAGGATCCGCGCGTTTTATAAAAAGGGAAAATAACCCTTTTAGTCCCTTTGCTATTTCATCAAGTTTAATTTCGTACAATTTAATATTTTTATATTTTTAAATTAGCTCTAGAAATTTATTTTTCTTCTAATTTAGTCCCTTAGGCTGCATTAATGGCTAAATTCATTACGACGCCATTTTGGAAAGAAGGCAGGATTGCTTAATCAGTCCTTATAGTATGACGCATGTTTTTAATTTAGTCCTTTATATTTATTTATTTAATCCTTATTTCTTTATTTATTTTTAAGATTTTTTTATCTTTATTTTTGAATTATTCTAATATTATATTGAATTATTTTATTAATTTTATTATATTTTTATTATTTATATATTAATCTATAAATAGTATAAATTCGTATGTATTTTTTTATTATCTATATATAATGGCTACTATATATATTATTTATAATATTATTTATATTATATATTATTTTTTAATTTGTATGTTAGCTATATGTTATACAAAATTTTGGTATTATTATATTAACTTATATATATTACTTTTAGAATCTTATTTTATATAAAATTTATTTATATTATATAATATATTATTTATTCTTAAATATATAGTTTTTTAGGTTATTATAAACATGTTTTTATTTAAAATTATAAACTGTTTACTTATTTTAAAATGTATTTCCCATTATTTCAAAATATACAGATATTATGTTTTTTTTTTTGTATTGAAAATTTAATTTTGCATGAAAAGTATACATATTTATTTTGTAATTTTTTTATCTCATTATTGATTGTTCATTATATTTGTTCATTTTTTTTTTTATTTACAATTGCTTTGGTATAGTTGTTTCTATTAGTCATATTGTATATTATTATTTTCTTTATTGTCTATATTAATATTAGCATATCATGATTGTTTTTAGTATTTATTGTTTGAGGATGTAATAGTGCAATATTTTCATATAGATCATCGTTTAAGAATAACATACTTTTTTTTCAAAATTACTATATTTCATTTAAATATTTTTCTTAAAAATAAGGCAATATTTTGGTATTTAGAAATTCGGGAAATAGTGCTCTAACGTGCTGGGTTTCGATTTTCCGTTTTGACTAAATAACTAAATATCCTTTTTAATAAAATTTTATAAATCATGAGATGATTTTAGTTACGAAGGTTTAAAAATATCGTGTCCTAACGTGCTGGATGTGATTTTTATATTCTTTCGGAACAAAATAATCTTAATTTTAACTCCGATTGTTCAGAAATCATATTTTAAGTTTTTTTAATTTTCAACATTAGGACATGATTTTATCGATTAGGTATCAATTTTTGGGCGTTATGAGGGTGCTAACCCTTCCTCATACATAACCGACTCCCGAACCAGTTTTCTTGTTTTTCGTAGACCAAAATCAAATGTTTTAAAATAAAATGGTTTTTACAAGGTGATCCAATCACACCTAAGTAAAAAGGGATTGGTGGCGACTCCATTTCCATTTCTTTTTTAAAGTCGACCCCGTTTTCTAAAAACAATAAAAATAGTTTCGACAGCTTGGCGACTCCACTGGGGACCAATAAGAGAGTCAAGCCGTAAAATCGATAATTTCATGTCCTTATGTCTGAATTTAAAAATCTGGTTTTAAAAAATTAAGATCCTTTTTTTGATATTTGCATGTGATTCTGTTTTTATAAAATATTTCTGCATTGCATTGCATGACCTTTGTGGTCGTACCTTTAAGTGAGAGCAAGAAGCTACTCCATCGTGAGGTTTTCACCTCCGTGCAGGATAGTGAACCGCTTTCGGGATAAATCCGTACCTATGTCTTCGTGAGATTTTTATCTCCGTGCAGCCATAGGAAATGTATTCCCCTGAACTGAACTCGGTCCATATGAGGCTATAATGGGTGAGGATAGAGGAATCTACTGGTTCAGGTACCTCAACTTTAGAGCTAAACCATATATAGAAGACCTAAGTGCTTACCCTAGGAAGAGCTATACCAAACCTTAGCAATTACCCAGATAGGCAATTGAGTATTTGATTTATATTTTTTACTTCATGTTACTAATCGATTGTGTTTTACTTTGTTGCATGTCATTTCATATTTTAAAGAGGTATCAATTCACGGTCAGTTTCTAAATTAGAAAGCTGGTTATGGAGAAAGAATTCCTTGATAAAGTGGAGGACAATGCAATCGTCCGTAGGGGGTCAGAGAAAACACAGTTAGGAAAAGGAGATAGCTTAGTCGAAGGGTACAAATCAGAGCTATGGGACTATATTTGCATCAGTGTGACGTAAAATAATCTTCAAGAATTAAGGGAGATGTGGGATCAGTGGAGTAGTGAGACCAAGCATCTGTTTTATTGCAGCTATGGGGATTTGCCATACCTATTGGACATTAAGGTAGATGAACATCTGCTTCGAGCCATCTCCTAATATTGGAACTCTGCTTATAGTTGCTTTACTTTCGGAAGAGTCGATTTGGTGCCTACGGTGGAAGAGTATACAACTTTATTGTGTTGTCCCAAGATTCAAGTAGATAAAGCTTACTCAAGGGCTCTTAATGTTCCAACCTTCGTGAGGAAACTGATGAATATTACGGGGATGAGTGAACAGGGGGTCACAGCCAGAATCAAACAAAAAGGTGAGTATAAGTGCATCTCATGGAAAGCTTTGAAGGATTTGATTTTAGAGTATCCTGATATGAAAAAGAAAGTTGATGTATTCACTTTGAGTATATATAGGTTAGTGATCTTCCCTAGGACATTGGGATACGTGGATGAAGCAGTCTCAGATCTTTTTAATCAACTTGAAAAACAAGTCACACATGTTCCTGTGATCTTGGTAGAAACATTTCGATCATTAAGTGCATGTAGGAGAGCGAGGGAAGGCAGATTTATAGGATGTGCACAGTTGCTGTTGGCTTGGTTCCATAGTCACTTCTGGAGAGTGGACAAGGTTTCCTATCGAGTCTTCTCAGAAAATTACTCTCCTTTAAAAGAGATAGTGGCTACCCCCCAAGGAGAGAGATGACATATCTAAAGAAAATTGGATAGCGCTTTTACGAAATCTCCGAGAAGAAGATGTTGAGTGGAGAGCTCCTTGGATGGTTCCTAATAAAGTTCTGTATTGGTGTGGGAGTTTTGATTGGGTTCCTATACTTGGAATTTGGGGAGCCATTGGATATGTACTTTTGCTTGTATTAAGGCAATTCAGATCAAGGCAGTTTGTACCGGCTATACACGGATTAGCTCAAAGTGAGTTTTTGTATAAAAGTGATAGTTACAAGAAGAGGGTTAAGGAGATTTGTAGTGCTTGGAATCAGACTCATCACATGAAGAGAGTGGATGTAAGCCCATTAATGACCCCAGAGTATAGTAGATGGTGGAGTAGGAGAGTCAATGACAATATCCCTGTGCCGAGTTTAGAAGACGCTCGATCGATTGAGGAATTTTTTTTGTGTGGTCCCATCAGAATTGGAGATAATAAAACAAGATTTCGAAAGGAGGAATTCGGAGCTCGAAAAAAGGATAGAGAAGTTGGTAGAAGAAAAGATGTACTTGAGGCTAGATGTGGATGTTCAGAAATCAGAAGTCGAGAAAGTAAGAAAAGAAAAGAGGAAGATTGAGGAAGATCGAGATAGCTTGAAGATAGAATATAAGAAGATACGAATGACGATGAAAAACGCTAGATTGGGTAAGACTTCGGAACAGTGGCAACAAGAGGTTCAGGAGTAAAAGGCTAGAGCTGACTATTGGAAGAGGAAATTTCAAGAAATGCAAGCGCAAAATGAGGCTCTAGAGAAGAGTTTGTTAGAAAGTTGAAGTGAAAAGGAAGAATTAAAAGCTAGAATGGATGAACTTGGACGATCTCTTCACCACCATCGAAGCCGTAATTCCTCGATCGAGCTAAAGTCAAGTTTGAACAAGATTGAGGAAATGAAGGGCAAGATCGAAGAATTAGAATCAGCATTGCATAATTGTGAACTTCGGATCGTGCTTCTTGAAATAAGAGAAGGGCGTTGGAAGGAAGAGCTTCGCCATTCTCACGATCAAGTTAGGAGTCGGGATTATCTCATGGGTGAAGCTATAGTCCAGATTCGAGAGGTAGCTGATCACTTACGGACTTTGGCAGAACAGGCTGATACATTGAGCACGAAGTATGAGCTACAGTCGGATCGTGGCCAAGAATTAGCTTTGTTGTTTAGGAAAATTAAAACTTTGGGCCTTAGGGCGAAAGCATATGTGTAATCCATTTTGTGTAAAGGATTTTGTTTTCTAATAAAGTTTTCTAAAATGAAGTTGAATCAGAATTGACGTATCTTTGCATTCATGCATTTGCATTACATCATATCATATACATTTAAGTCCATAGAGAGAGTCTAATTAGTTGAAATTATAACAGAGAGAAAGAGAGAGAGAGAAGAAGAAAGAGAAAAAAAATCTAGAAGCTGAACACCCCTATAGTACACGTACCAAATCAAAGAAAATGGATCAAAGATTGGAACAATTCCAAAGAGATATTCAGGACCAGATGCAAGAGCAAATGACAAAACTCCAACAAGAGATGAGGGACCAGATGTTGGAGGCTCAAAGGAATATGATGGCTCAAATGGCCCAGATGCTGAGTGGGACAATGGACAAAGGAAAGGGTCCCCTAGTTAATGCTGAAGACAACGAGGACTTTCCTAGGGGATTCACACCACCACATGTACAACCTGAGGAGTATCCCAAAGGCCACCTGTCATAATTAGGCCTCAACAGGGGCAAGCCGATAATAGACCACCCATGAACTTCCAAGTGGGCACAGGATCCAACTCAGGAGATAACCTTGTCAATCCTATTATCCTTGATTTGGATATAGCAGAGAAGGAAGGGACAAGAACTGAATCCTCGAGACAATTAGAGGAGCATTATAGATGGTCGGAGGAAAAGTTCAAGCTTTGGAAAACGCTGATCATCACCATGGTATTAACGCAAAAGACTTGAGTCTGGTTCCAGATCTGGTGCTTCTTCATAAATTCAAGATGCCAGAATTTGATAAGTACAATGGGACTAGTTGCCCTGAAGCCCAAATCACTATGTTCTATAAACGCATGACTGGCTATATGAACAATGATCAACTTTTGATTCATTGTTTCCAAGACAGTTTAGTGGGGGTAGCATTCAGGTGGTACAATCAGCTCAGCCGTGCTAATATTGGCTCATGGAGAGACTTAGCTCAAGCCTTCATGAAGCAATACAATCATGTCCCAGACATGACGTCTATAGAATCATGTTGCAAAACATGGAGAAGAAATCGAATGAAAGTTTCAAGTAGTACGCGCAAAGATGGAGGGAAGTAGCCATGCAAGTTCAACCACCTCTCCTAAAGAAGGAAACCACTATACTGTTTATTAATACTTTAAAGGCACCTTTTATCACCCATATAGTAGGAAGCACTACCAAAAGCTTCGCGGATATAGTGATGGCAGATGAAATGATAGAAAACGCCATATGGGGTGGTAAGATTGAAGCGGGAGAAAGCACTAGAAGATCTGCTCCTAGGAAAAAGGACAACGAGGTGAACAATATGAGTACAAACAAAAAAGAGTACTCAAAAAAGCGATTCTTGTCGACCCGGTAGAAAGTAGTTCTGCTTAGGGCAACAAGGGTCGACAAGACAAGAATCAGGCCTTAGAAAAATTTTTGGAAAAGCTCCAATTTACGCCAATCCCAATGACGTATAAGTGGCTATATCAAAGTTTGTTTGATGCACGCGTAGTGTCCCCATATTATCTACAGCCGTTACAACTCCCATATTCTAAATGGTATGACTCTAACGCTCACTGTGATTACCACGCGGGAATATCGGGGCATTCAATAGAAAACTGCATTGCCTTCAAAAAGGTAGTTGAGAGGCTCATCAAGATGGGGATTGTCAATTTTGATGATACACCAGCGCGGAGAATCTATTACCCAATCATGTAGACAATGGGATAAATGCGATTGGGAAAAATTTGTGAGAAAGATTAAAGATGATATCTCAGAGGTAAAAACCCCATTGAGAATGGTGTGGAGAGAAATGGTAAGAAGGGGACTGATAGAATCAAGTTCTGAGGAAGGAGGTGAAGAACCAAAGAACTATTGTGAGTTCCACAATGCTGAAGGACATGGGATCCAGGAATGTACTAAGTTTAGAGACCTGCTATAGAGCCTTATGGACAATAAGGAATTGGAGTTTTATGAAGAAGGCTCAGAGGAAAGAAACGTATGTGCAACTGAAGAAGAATTGACAAAGCAAAAGGTCAATTATCCGAGGATCATAATTTCTCGTCCGAGAAATACAGAAGGCGGAGCACAATTTACGCCTAAAGTTGTAATCCATAAACCTGTTTCCTTTCCTTACAAGGATAACAAGATGGTACCATAGAATTACGACTGTAATGTGACGACACAGGGAGTGGAAAACTCAGCTAGCACTTCCAAGGAGGTCCAAAGCGAGGGATTCTACACACGAAGTGGAAGGCGATACGACTCGGTAAACGTCAAAACAGAATCGGTAAATTCAAAGACTGTGGCAGTTGAACCAGAGAAAGGACCTAGCGCCCTTATCAACGAACCTGTGAAGGAGGAAGAGGCTAAAGAATTTTTAAAATTCTTGAAGCACAGTGAATACAGCATGGTAGAGTAGCTGCGCAAGCAACTGGCTCGCATATCGGTGCTAGCCTTACTTTTAAATTCAGATGTACATCGTGAGGCTTTGATGAAAGTGTTGAACAAGACTTACGTTAATAAAGATATATCCGTCAATAAACTTAATCGTTTAGTTAGTAACATAAGTGCTGATAACTTTATTTCCTTCAGTGACGATGAAATTCCACCTGGGGGTATGGGATCGACTAAGGCCCTACACATAACTACTCATTGTAAGGGATATACTTTACCAAGCGTGCTAATTGACAATGGATCAACCTTGAATGTCTTACCGTTGTCGACACTAAAGAGGTTACCGATAGACAGTTCTCAAATGAAGTCATGCCAGAACATAGTAAGAGCATTTGATGGCACCGAGAGAAAAGTGATGGGAAGAATCGATGTACCATTATAGATTGGACCAAACATGTATGAAGTGGATTTTCTGGTGATGGATATCAAGCCTTTGTACAATTGCTTACTGGGAAGGCCCTGGATTCATTTGGTAGGAGCTGTGCCCTCATCGCTGCACCAAAAATTGAAACTGGTAACGGAAGGTCGGCTAGTTACTATAAACACGGACATTATAGCCACTGTTACTAATGACGCTCCATATTTAGAGGCGAGTGAAGAAGCAACTGAGTGTTCTTTCCGGTCTTTCGAGTTCATCAACACTACATTTATTTTAGAGGGGAATGAAGTTCTAGTGCCCAAGATATCCAGGACCACGAAGATGGGCCTACAAATGATGGTCGGGAAGGGAGCCTTACTAGGAAAAGGACTAGGTAGACATCTCCAAGGGGAAGTTCAAGTGCCGATGCTGAAAGAGAAGAGAGACCGTTTTGGCTTGGGTTTCAAGCCAAATATTAGACAGAAGAGAAAGGAAATAGAGAAGAAGCAGGAGAGAAGAAGGGCACGTCTGAATGGAGAAGAAGTCTAGTGGGAATCAATGATATTCCCTCATATATCCTAGACCTTTGTATCCGAAGGGGTAATTCACCCTGAGAGAGGGTTATTGGAAAGCCTCACATCAATGCCATACACGAGGAAGGAATTGAACAAAGAAACCTATTGGGCATTCGCCCTTATGAACCTAGAAGCGTTCTGAACAACTGGACTGCAGAGGAACACCTGTAGTTTTTAGAGATTATACAGAGTAATATTCAGAACGCTCTTATTATTTTTTAGCCTAGGAACAATAAGATTTCTTTTGTGAAATAGGCTCATGTTTAGAAATTTTTGTTTTAATAAAATATATTTTTGATAATTAACTTGAGCAAATATTCTTTTATTTTATTTTTTTGACTTTCTAATTTCATTCCAAATTTTTATTTCTCATTCATATCATGTGAATAGTTGTTCTCGAATTCATTTGTTCTTTGTACATCATTTGATACTCATCATAGGTCCCTAGATATCAATGATTTGAGTAACGATAATACAGATCCAGAGGTCCATTTTGACCAAGACATGTGTTTAGAGGAATCTCAGAATTTTGAAGGTGACCTAGATTGTGATTTATCTCCAGATTTGTTACGAATGGTAAAGCAAGAGGAGAAACAGATCTTACCCCATGAGGAGGAGGTAGAGAACATATCCTTAAAGGAAGGAAAGGTTGTGAAAATTGGGATGCGCATAGCTGAGGAGACAAAACAAGACCTTGTTGAGTTACTACAGGAATTCAAGGATGTCTTTGCATGGTCATACCAAGATATGCCTAGGCTAAGTACTATCTCTGCCTAATCCAGATAGACAATTGATACTGTATTTGTCAGTATCCAATAACTCATGGGATATATGCTTGGTCAACACGATGAGTCAGGAAGAAAATAAAAGGCGATATACTATCTCAGTAAAAAGTTCACTGATTGTGAAATAAGATATTCGTCGATTGAGAAATTGTATTGCGCCTTGATTTGGACAACTTGGAGGTTGAGGTAGTACATGCTATATCATACAACCTGGTTGATTTCGAAGCTTGATCCGCTAAAGTATATGATGGAATCAACTGCCTTGAATGGAAGAATGGCAAGGTGGCAGATTTTGCTGTCTGAATTCGATATAGTCTATGTGAACTAAAAGGCTATAAAAAGGAGCGCAGTAGCAGAATTTTTGGCTAGCAGAGCTTTAGAGTATTATGAGCCTTTAAGCTTTGATTTCCCCAATGAAGAGCTGATTTATGTGGCAAGTACTGAAGAAATTCCATGGAAGCTAAACTTTTATGGAGCATCAAATGCTGTGGGAAATGGAATTGGGGCGATCTTGGTATCCCCTAATAGTGATCATTACCCATTCACATGCAAACTAGATTTTTATTGCACAAACAACATGGCAGAATATAAAGCATGCATCATGGGAATTCGAGCAGCGGTGGAGTGAAAGATCAGAGTGCTTGAAGTATATGGAGATTCTGCCCTAGTAATTGATAAACCGTAAAAGTAACATATTTTAAGCCCACATTTAGTATGCTTTTGGATGATTTAAGCCTTGAATTATGTAATTTGGTGCTCTTAAGCCTTGAATTATGTAAATGGGCCATATCACGAAATCTACATGGCCTGGGCCCAAGACCACACGGTCGTGCCTCATTCAACAGCCTCGAACACAGTCTGGCCACGACTTACACGGGCGTGTGCCACGGGCGTGTCCCTATCGTGACAAAGAGAAGTTTCACTCGAATTAGGATACTTAGGGGCAAAGAAACACATTACGAAAGCCTATATAAATACCTTAAGTATGACCTAAAAGAGGGGAACCCAGGGCTTTAGTCAGGAGGCGTCCAGCTAGGCCAAAGAGGGCAGAGTTGTGGGAATTTACTTGAAGATAGCCAGTTGATTCATTTTAAGAAGCCGAAATTATACTCAAGACGGAGGATCTCTCCTTCAATTCCTTCAGGGGGTTTTAGGGATTTCTTATGTTTTGTTTTATCTTTTCTTTTCAGATGTTTTCCTCTATTGTTATGAACTAAACCCTCAGATACCTAAGAGGGATGAAACCTAAGATGAATCTTGTTATTGTTTGCTAAACTATATGATAAATATTTGACTTGTTCTTAATTATGTGTTATTAATTCTTGTGTTGATATTTCTGGGATATTAATTCAATTGTGATGTGCTTAGATGGAGAAGTAAAAGTCCCTGCCTAAGAGTAGATCTAGCATAATTAAGCGGAGTTGATCGTACTCCTAGAGATAGGGTGACGAGATTTTGTCGGATTAGGGTAAAACCTAATATGGAAGTCTATAGATCGAGTTAATGCAATTCTAGGGGTTTTAATCAGAAAAAGATTTCAATTAATCAACCTAGGGTTAGACGTTAGTCGCCTCGAGAGAGGGATTAATATAACTTAAGGAATCTTACAGATCAAGTCAAATGAATAAATCATCTGGTTCAGAGTTAGATAAGAAGTGAAGTCTAGGTGGATTCTTCCTTGGGTGTCATTTTAATAAATTGGTTTTTCCTAAAGTTATTTTCCCAAATTCATTCTCTTTGTCTTTGCATTTTTAGTTTAGTTGTTAGTTAATTTTAGATTAGATAAAAATTCATTTAATTCTTAGGCTAGATAATAAAAAGAAAGTATTAGTACTTTTGGTTCCTTTGGGTTCGACAATCCGGTCTTACCTTAACTATACTACTGTTTGATAGGTGCGCTTGCCTCAGATTGTTGTCATAGTTAGTTTCCAGGTTCGATCATTCTTTATATAAATTTTAAGACTTTGACATAACATAAAACAACGATCAAGTTTTTGGCGCCGTTGCCGGGGAACTGAAATATTAAGAAAGCTCGATTTTTATTACTTTAGCCATAATATTTTATTTTTGCAATTTATTTTTACTTTTCTAAATTTTCTTCCTTCTTTTGTTCCTTTCACCTCTAGATTATGACTAGAAGGAACCCGACAGGACCCCTACTTTACGACAGTGATATTGAAGGTACCATTCGCAGAAATCGCAGAGAAATAAGGCGAAGCTTAAACTACATAGAAGAAGAGCAAGAAGCTGAAATCAATACCACTGAAGATATGGCTAAGAATAATCCGCCACCTCTTCGAACTATGTATGATTATGCTAAACCTAGCTTAACAGGAACATAGTCAAGTATTGTTAGGTCTACTATTGCTGTAAATAATTTTGAACTGAAACCTAACACTATACAGATGATACAACAGTTTGTTCAGTTTGATGGTTTGCAGGATGAGGATCCTAACACACACTTAGAGAATTTTCTAGAATTCTGTGATACCATCAAAATAAATGGCGTTTCTGATGATGCCATCCGTCTTTGGTTATTTCTCTTTTCTTTGAGGAATAAAGCCAAACAGTGGTTGTATTCTCTTCCACGAGGGTCAATCACTACATGGGATCAAATGACCAAAAAATTTTTATTAAAATATTTTTCGCCAGCCAAAAAGGCCAAGTTAAGGAATGATATCTCTTCTTTTGTGCATATGAATTTAGAGACACTTTACGACACATGGGAGAGATACAAGGATTTGTTGAGGAGGTGTCCACACTATGGATTACCCTTGTGGTTATAGGTGCAAACTTTCTACAATGGTGTGAACCCTTCAACAAGGAAATTAATCGATTCAGCCACCGGCGGAACTATGAATAACAAAATTCCTGAAGCAACCTACGAGTTTTTAGAATAGATGTCACTGAATAACTATCAGTGGCAAGTTACAAGGACAAGGCCAGCGACACAGTAACCGTACTATCAAATCAGGTAGAGATGTTACATAAAAAATTTGATGGTTTATACGGTTCTTCGCAGGCACATCCAATTACGCAGTGCAACGCAAGTGGAGGCGTGGCGAATTCTGAGTACCCACCCTACGGACAGGGCATGGAGAGCGAACAAATGAACTATATGGGTAACAATTTCCTATCTAACAATAACCCTTATAGTAATACTTATAATCCAGGTTGGTAGAACCACCCCAATTTCTCATGGGGTGGTCAAGGAAATCAAAGGCAACAACCATCCCAAAACTTCCAACAACAGCTCTACCCACAAGAAAAGAAGCCGAACCTTGAAGAGATGCTGGCAAAATTCATAGAAACCACAAAAACACGTTTCCAAAATATAGAAACACGTTTCCAAAATATAGAAACAAAACTTGAAGCATCGATACAGGAGCTCAAGGATCAAATTGGGCAACTTGCTAAGCAGATCTCTGAAAGACCACAAGGAAGCCTAAAAAGCAACACCGAGACTAACCCAAAGGAACAAATTCAAGCCATAATAGCTCATGATACTGTAGGGTTAGATGAGTCCAATCCAAGACAAGAAAACGTGGTAGAAGAATGTAAAGTTGAGGTAAATAACAAGCTGAAATCGGTAATCAAAGAGTACCAACCTCTCATACCATATCTGGAAGCAATAACGAAAGACGACACAGAGGAACAGTTCTGTAAGTTTTTTAAACTTTTAAAAAATTTACATATTAACTTACCATTTCTTGAAGCTCTTTCGCAGATGCCAGATTCGAGGAAATTTTAAAAAAGCTATTGACAAATAAGCGAAAGATAGACGAGGAATCGCATGTGGAACTGAACGCAGTATGCTCAGCAATGTTGCAAAATAAACTACCACAGAAATTAAAAGATGCAGGGAGTTTTACAATCCCATGCTTAATTGGTGGTTTAACTATTGATAATGCATTAGCTAATTTAGGGGCAAGCATAAATGTCATTCCTTATAAAATGTTTAAACAACTAGGTCTAGGGAAGCCCAAACAAACTAGGATGAGCATTCAATTAGCTGATAAAACTGTTAGAATTCCTAGGGGCATAATTGAAGATGTACTCGTGAAGATTGATAAATTCATATTCCCAGTAGGCTTTGTAGTTTTAGACATGGATGAGGACAAACGATCCCCCTAATTTTAGGAAGACCATTCTTAGCAACTTCCAAGACTAAAATTGATGTCGATACAGGTAAACTCATACTCTGTGTAGGTGACGAGACAGTTACTCTTCAAGCTCTTGACTCATCTAGGACATCGAATAATCAAGGTGAGAAAGTAAATTCTATTGATAACTATTCGGTTAACCCTTCTTTTCAGGAAGCACTACAAAAGAACATAACTGAGTCCGATCCTAGACCCCATGCCAACAAGGAAATAACTCATGAGGCACAAGGGATTCAAATCAATGAACTAGAAGAATGAAAGACGCATTTCAAGGAAAAGCTAGGGATACATGAAGCAGAACCAAAGCCACTCTACGAGACAAACAAGTTCAAAATTAGAGATCAGGTATTGTTAGATAAAGCAGACCCACAAATATCTCCTCCTGACCCCAACACAAGCAAAGAAATCCCTTTTAAGGTGATCAATGTTTACCCATACAGAACACTCGAGGTAAGTAACCCTATTTTTGGCACTTTGAAAATAAACGCTACTTGTCTTACACTTTATCATGATAATGAAACTGCTAGCATGAGGAAGGACTTTCAACTCCTCAAACCACCATAAATATGCGAATGAGAGGTAAGTCTAGCTTAAAACTATAAATGAGCGCTTCTCGGGAGGCAACCCGAGTACTAACACCATTAACTTCTATATTTTTTATTTTATTTATTTTATTCTTTCCTTTCAGCACCTAACTGTAAATAAACCAAAAGTGCAAATTTTCAAGCCACACGGTCGTGGCCGTGGCCGTGTGGATGCACTGAATCTCTGTATTGACATGGAAGAGATGGTACGAGCCAGAACGAATCATATCTTCGAGTTATGGACTCCAACCACCACGCAACAGTCGTGCGATATGGCCGTGGCCGACACTGTTAGACAATACACGGGCGTGGAGACTAGAACATGGGCGTGGGAGAAGCGAACAAAGCACAGCACGGCCATGCGGTGTGGCCGTGTGGCACCACACGCCCATAGTACACGGGCATGGGGATGTACCAGACCCCAAAACTTTATTTAAATCACCCCACCCCTCCCTCTTTTCACCTACTCCCCATATCTTTTCTTCCATGCCATTTTCTTTCCCTTTTCTTTTTCAGATCTTTCCTCTTCCATATTATTCTTCTAACCCTTGATCTCCACAATACCTATGTCGAAGAAGCGGAATGACCTAAGCACAGTCTCCCTATGGGAGACCAATCTACATAAGTTCATGCAGGCCGTTTCATCCACTCGACAAGTCAAGGGTTCTAAAGGCTGCTAGGGAATCACACCGGAACCACGACCACCACCCCATTACAGCCTTAGAAGTCACATCCACCTCGCAAAGCATCCAACAATAAGGACTTTTAGGTCCATTCATCTTTTACTTCAATTTTATTTTACTTTCTATTTTCTTTCTCTTTCTCTTTCTTGTCTTTAATATATTTAATTAGTATAGTTTCTTCATCTAAACACAGAGCTCGGTAGCAGCCACCACGCCTCGGGACTCCCAACGCAAGGAAACCATCCAAATTCAGGAAATTTTCCCTCTCCATATCTTATGATTTCATTATTATTTTGCTTATATCTATCTTTGTACATTGAGGGCAATATACATCTTAAGTGTGGGAGGGTCAACTATAGTATTATTTGAAAATCTCTGAATGATATCTTATCTTAAAGTAAGTTTCTCGTATTATGATTAGAATGAAATTTCCTTTGATCTATGATTTTTAATAATGTGTTTTGAATTAAGTCATTAATAATTGTGCATTGATGATTAAATTTGAAAGATACTAGAGAATCAAGCATGATAAGTCTATTTTTTAGAAATTTAAAATTTTGTTAGGTTGTCTACCTGAATCTATTTATTACCTTAAAGTTTGAAATTTACGAGGTTAACATCAAAATACCCATAATTTTTGTGAGACTTTGAGCCTTATAGAGCATATATTCTTTTTCTTGCTCACTTTATTGATTATGAGTGTGTCAACATTTATTTGTTATTCTAGAACTTGCATCGATTATACATGTTGAGACCACACCTTTGATTTGATATACAGAGATGATAAAGACACCTAGGATTTAACTTACTTACTCCACTAAAAGCCTACCTTCATAATTAACCCCTAGTGAACCCCATTGATGCTAACAACCCATTTATTGACTCACCCACTAATATTAACCCAAAACCCTTTGTATTTGTTATCACCATCCTTTTTAACTACCCTTATGTCGAGATCTGATTTGATCAGTTGCCTAACTATTTTATCTATTTTGATTATATTTGACTTGTTCTTAAAAAAAGAAGAAGAGCAAAGTGTATTCATTATTAGTTATGTGATTAAATGAGCTTATACGTTTAAATTCTAATTGTTGAAGAAGAAACTCGTATTATTAGTATTAGTATTACAAGTTTTCATGTAATGTAATTATCTATTATCAGTTCGTTGTTTCTAGTTAGGTAATTTGTCAGGTCAATCTCGATTCTAAACCTCTAATTCAGCCTTTATCCACACCCTTAACCTAAGCCCCGTTACAACCTTGTTAAAGACCTTTTGATTTGTGTATCATCTCATATTATATGGTGGAGATTTGATTTTCATGCAAGCTTATGGGATTAACTCTTCATGTTTAACTTGTGAGTGCTTAATTCTGAACCTTAAACACTTCGACTGATTTGAGTGAATCTTTAGTGAGGATGTCAATTCTTGTCGATTTTGAATCAGGGGTAATTATTTAGATGAAGGGAAACACCTATGTTTTTGTGCTACAAATGTACGACTTTGATTGTTTGAACCTTTAGGACTCTTTGAGTTGAATTATCAATGTATGAATTATCTTTGAATTATGATGAAACATTATTGATGAATATTATGAGTCGAGGAAGTTTGTTTTAATTGTGAATTGAGAATTTTGCTTGAGGACAAGCAAAAGCAAGTGTGGGGGTATTTGATAAACCGTAAAAGTAACATATTTTAAGCCCACATTTAGCATGCTTTTGGATGATTTAAGCCTTGAATTATGTAATTTGGTGCTCTTAATCCTTTGTTTTCATGTTTTATACTTAGAAGAGCACCGGATGATGAAAAGAACGAAAAATGGGCCCAAAACGGAGTAAATAGGCCATATCACGAAATCTACACGGCCTGGGCCTAAGACCACAAGACTGTGCCTCATTCAACAGCCTCAAACACGGTCTGGCCACGACTTACACGGGCGTGTCTCTGCCATGACAAAGAGAAGTTTCACTCAGATTAGGATACTTAGGGGCAAAGAAACACATTCCGAAAGCCTATATAAGCACCCTAAGTATGACCTAAAAGAGGGGAACCCAGGGCTTTAGTCAGAGGGCGTCCAGCTAGGCCAAAGAGGGTAGAGTTGTGGGAATTTACTCGAAGATAGCCAGTTGATTTATCTCAAGAAGTTGGAATCATACTCAAGATGGAGGATCTCTCCTTCAATTCCTTCAGGGGGTTTTAGGGATTTCTTATGTTTTGTTTTATCTTTTCTTTTGAGATGTTTTCCTTTATTGTTATGAACTAAACCCTCAGATACCTGAGGGGGATGAAACCTAATATGAATCTTGTTATCGTTTGCTGAACTATATGATAAATATTTGACTTGTTCTTAATTATGTGTTCTTAATTCTTGTGTTGATATTTCTGGGATATTAATTCAATTGTGATGTGCTTAGATGGAGGAGCAAAAGTCCCTGCCTAAGATTAGATCTAGCATAATTAAGCAGAGTTGATCGCATGCCTAGAGATAGGATGACGAGATTTTGTCGGATTAGGGTGAAACCTAATATGGGAGTCCATAGATCGAGTTAATGCAATTCTAGGGTTTTAATTAGAAAGAGATTTCAATTAATCAACCTTAGGTTAGACGTTAGTCGCCTCGAGAGAGGGATTAATATAACTTAAGGAATCTTACAGATCAAGTCAAATGAATAAATCATCTAGTTTAGAGTTAGATAAGAAGTGAAGTCTAGGTGGATTCTTCCTTGGATGTCATTTTAATCAATTGGTTTTTCCTAAAGTTATTTTTCCAAATTCATTTTCTTTGTCTTTGCATCTTTAGTTTAGTTGTTAGTTAATTTTAGATTAAATAAAAATTCATTTAATTCTTAGGCTAGATAATAAAAAGAAAGTTAGTATCAGTACTTTTGGTTCCTTTGGCTTCGACAATCCGGTCTTGCCTTAACTATACTACTATTTGATAGGTGCGCTTGCCTCAAATCGTTGTCATAGTTAGTTTCCAGGTTCGATCATTCCTTATATAAATTTTAAGACTTTGACATCGCATAAAACAACGATCAGTAATCTATCAGCTTAAAGGAGAGTGGGAGACAAGATATCCCAAACTAATTTATTATCAAAGAATAGTTCTGGGATTGATTGAGGAATTCGATGACATTACCTATAATTATCTCCCACGCGATGCAAATCAGATGGCAGACGCTTTGGCGGCCTTGGCTTCTATGATCAAAGTAAACAGACCAGAAGATATGAAACCTATTCAGATAAGCATTTTCGAAGTTTCAACTCATTGTTATTGTCTGGAATAGGAGGAAAAAGATGACCACCCTTGGTATCATGACGTATTACGATACGTTAAAAGTTGTGAATACCCAGATTATGCAACTGAGAATGAGAAAAGGACATTAAGAAGAATGGCCTCTGACTATGTTTTAGATGCGGATATCTTGTATAAAAAGATGAAAAATCAAGTATTATTTAGATGTGTTGATGCAGTTGAAGCTAGGAAAATCCTGGAAGAGGTTCATGAGGGCGTTTGTGGAACCCATGCTAATGGATTCACAATGGCCAGACAGATAATGAGATTTGGATATTATTGGTCCACTATGGAAGGAGATTGTATCAATTTTGCTAAGAGATGTCATAAATGCCAGATTTACGGATATAAAATTCATGTGCCTCCTTCACCTTTGCGTGTTATGACTTTCCCATGGCCATTTTCCATGTGGGGCATGGATGTTATCGGACCGATCTTACCAAAAGCTTCAAATGGGCATCGATTCATCTTCGTGGTAATTGACTACTTCACGAAATGGGTAGAAGTTGCTTCATATGTTAACGTCACTAAGTCAACAGTTAGTCGATTCTTGAAAAAGAAAATCGTTTTTCGATATGAAATGCTCGAGAGGATCATATTAGACAACGCACTAAATTTGAACAACAGCACGATAGCAAAAATTTGTAGTCAATTCGAGATCAAGCACCACAACTTATCTCTGCATCGTCCAAAAATGAATGGCGCAGTGGAAGCGGCTAACAAAAACAACAAAAAGATAGTAGGGAAGATGACTGACACCTATAAAGATTGGCATGAGAAATTATCGTTTGCACTCTATGCTTATCAGACGTCCGTCAGAACCTCTACTGGGGCAACGCCTTTCTCGTTGGTTTATGGGATGGAAGCAGTTCTACCTATTGAAGTTGAAATACCCTCTTTTCGGGTTTTGTCAGAAATAAAACTGGATGAGGCTGAATGGATCCAAGCTCGGTATGATCAGTTAAACTTAATTGAAGAAAAGAGGCTAAGGGTTATTCGTCATGGTTAGATGTACCAAAAATGAATGATGCGAGCTTACGATTAAAAAGTTCGCCCAAGAGAGTTTCATGAGGGGGACCTCGTATTGAAAAAGATTCTTCCTATACAAAAGGATTTTAGAGGAAATGGATGCCGAATTGGGAAGGACCATATGTGAAGGACCATATGTGGTAAAGAAAGCTTTCTCTGGAGGAGCACTGATATTGACCGTAATGGATGGGAAAAGTTTACCCAACCCTGTGAATTCTGACTCAGTCAAAAAATATTTTGCTTGAGGCCAAAGTGGTTTTGAGTTGAAAAACCCGAAAAGGGCGACTTAAATTCTGAATGGACACGCAGTCATCTTACTACACTTGAATCAACAATGAAATGAAGAATGTTGCATATCGGGGCATCAACAAAGTACTTTGGGTCTTCTAAACACATGTTGAGCTCAAGGCAGTCCTCACAAAAGTTTGTATATAGAAGTTCAATCGGCGATGTCTATGGCATCTAATTTTTGTCCTATTCATTTTACTATCTTGGGATTCTTTTTCTTCTCAAAGATATGTTCTCAGATAATTTTCTTTGTATCTTTGATAATTTATTCAATTTTAACTCTTTTTGAGATCAATTTATTTGTTACCCATATTCATAAATGTGCTGCATTGAAATAATGATTGACGAACTAATAATTTCATAAAAAAAAGTTCTACATATTACTTTGGAAATTTCTAGATAAGACAAGGAACCAAAACAGGACAATTGTTTAGAATTTCCATGTACATAGGAATATTTGAGAAAGAAGAGTTTGGATAGAGACTATTTCTTTGAATTCTTGGTCCAATTGATAATTGGACAAAGAAAATGAGTTGATGTGATCAGATCATAACATTCGGGGAGTGGTGTGATGAACTAAGAAACCCTAAATTGTGGTGGAATGGGTTGAATTTGAAATAAACCCTATACCCCAAAAATTTTAAATGGGTCAGATAGAAAAAGTTTCAATTCCCATTGTGGTGGGATGGTACAAGCATTGTGTTCTTAAGATTCAAGCGGAGTTGGCTCAGAAATTACATTAGGGCAAGCTAGTTGAGCAAGACATGATTGATAAACAAAAAATGAAGAACAAATGAGTGATAACACCTAGAGTAGGAATCATATTCATAGCATTTTGTATCATAACAAATTTCACTAGGAGCGTTTGATTTATTTCGATCATTGCATCCTAATCCTAATCCTTGGAAAGGAATCATTTTCATAACATGTTACATGTAGCTAGAAGCACTTGACTCATTCTAATCATAGCATCTTAGTCATGTGACATAAACATACAAAACCGAGTCTACAGGACATGTCCCTCAGTGGACGGTGTAGCGATATCAGTGAATTTACAGATCTCATCTTCTTGAAGTTGCGGAAAGTAGATCGAAGAGATTTTCAAGTCTTATCTACCTGAAGTTGCAGCGGAGTAGACTAAAGATAGAAGATCTTATCTTCCTGAAGTTGCAGGAAGTAGATCAAATGCACTTTCAGCCTTATCTCCCTGAAGTTGCAGCGGAGTAGACTGAAGACAGAAGATCTCATCTTCCTGAAGTTGCAGGAAGCAGATCAAAAGCATTTTCAATCTTGTCTCCCTGAAGTTGCAGCAGATTAGACTGAAGACAGAAGATTTCATCTTCCTAAAGTTGCAGGAAATAGATCAAAAGCACTTTCAATCTTGTCTCCCTGAAGTTGCAGCGGAGTAGACTGAAGAAGAAGATCTTATCTTCCTGAAGTTGCAGGAAGCAGATCAAAAGCACTTTCAATCTTGTTTTCCTGAAGTTGCAGTGGAGTAGATTGAAGACTGAAGATCTCATCTTCCTGAAGTTGTAGGAAGCAGATCGAAGGGACTTTCAATCTTATCTCCCTGAAGTTGTAGTGGAGTAGACTGAAGACAGCAGATCTGGCATTCTTGAAGTTGCAAGAAGCAGATCGAAGACATCAGATTTTGTCTCCTTGAGTTTGCAGTGGAGCAAATCGAAAAGTAGTAAATTTGGCATTCTTGAAGTTGCTGGAAGCAGATCGGAGACATTGGTCTGGTCTCCCTAAGTTGCAGTAGAA
Organism: Gossypium bickii; assembly: GCA_025503065.1. Taxonomy (NCBI): domain Eukaryota; kingdom Viridiplantae; phylum Streptophyta; class Magnoliopsida; order Malvales; family Malvaceae; genus Gossypium; species Gossypium bickii. The sequence goes on along the minus strand of CP106711.1, from coordinate 24,116,115 downwards.
CAGACTAAAGATAGCAGATTTTGTCTTCCTGAAGTTGCAATAAAGCAAATTGAAGCCATCAAATCTATATTTCAATCCCCCTGAACTTGCAGTAGAGTTAGAAACCATTTAGAGAGGATGAGGGCCAAGAGGTCGAAATTCGACAAGACCAGGCAAAATTGGTCCTTTTATAGTCTTTGTTCAATTCTTGTTTCACAACAATGAGTAAAGAGGGGCAGCTGTAATAGGCCCATTTTGTCCGGGCCTATTCCATGTAAATAAACCAAAATAAAAAATAAAAAAATAAATTTCAGTTTTTTTAAAACAGTCCATTTACAACCTTAAGGCCCAAATCCGAAAATTAGCAGCAACCTAATTACAAGTCAACAGACTATCTAAACCCGTGGCCGACTTACACCCTAGACATTCAGACCCAAAACAGAACCCACTGACCTAATACCCAAAGACCTGACCCAACAGACCCTAACCCAAAATTTAGGAGGCCCAAAAGAGCCCAAAATTTCGGCAGATTCAGTAGCCTAGGGTTTTTGAAACCCTAGGCACCGCAAGAGCAAGCGCCCCAGCAGGAGCCCGATCGTCACGCCGCAATGCTCCAACAGCCCTTGGGTCGCGCCACTAATTTGCGCCGCAGTTAGCGCGCCTCATCTCCGTCGCGAGATCTTCGTCCACTTGCAAAAGAAAGGAAACAAAACACAGCAAACATGGCAACAGTTTTTATTTCCTTTTATTTTTTTTTTATTTTGAAGGCTATAAAAGCTTTATAAAAACCTGTAAACAAAAGAGAAGAAAGATACCCAGAGAGAATAGGCAAAAGACACAAACAGTGATATGCAAACAATTACAAATATACAGAGAAATAAATTTTTTGTTTACGAAGGTGATTCACATTCTGTTCTCTTTTTTTTTTGTTTCGTGCATGTTTTATTTATAAAACAATATTGAAATAAAAAAAAATAGACGAAATTTCATACCTAAGAGCCGCCATGGGCGACGGCGCGTAGGCGCATGTAGCGCGTGGAGGCGGAAGCCCCTAAGCCTGATGACCAGATTCCGTCAAAGGAGATGAGGGCCTTTGAGAGCATTTTTAAATTTTTTTTTTATAAACAGGTTGCTAAATGATTTTTTGCCTAAATATTAACTTATATAACATTATAAAACGACACCGTCCGTTTTCGGTTAAGCCAATAAGCGTAAAAATGGCGTCGTTTAAAGGGCCAGGATCCGCGTGTTAACTCGAAAATCCGGGGAGGATCCGCGCGTTTTATAAAAAAGGGAAAATAACCCTTTTAGTCCCTTTGCTATGTCATTAAGTTTAATTTCGTACAATTTAATATTTTTATATTTTTAAATTAGCTCTAGAAATTTATTTTTCTTCTAATTTAGTTCCTCAGGCTGCATTAAGGGCTATATTCATTACGACGCCGTTTTGGAAAGAAGGCAGAATTGCCTAATCAATCCTTATAGTATGACGCGTGTTTTTAATTTAGTCCTTTATATTTATTTATTTAATCCTTATTTCTTTATTTATTTTTAATATTTTTTATCTTTATTTTTTAATTATTCTAATATTATATTGAATTATTTTATTAAATTTTTTATATTTTTATTATTTGTATATTAATCTATAAATAGTATAAATTCGTATGTATTTTTTATTATTATCTATATATAATGGCTACTATATATATATTATTTATAATATTATTTATATTATATATTATTTTTTAATTTGTATGTTAGCTATATGTTATACAAAATTTTGGTATTATTATATTAACTTATATATATTACTTTTAGAATTTTATTTTATATAAAATTTATTTATATTATATAATATATTATTTATTCTTAAATATATAGTTTTTTTAGGTTATTATAAACATATTTTTATTTAAAATTATGAACTATTTGCATGAAAAGTATACATATTTATTTTGTAAGTTTTTTTATCTCATTATTGATTGTTCATTATATTTGTTCATTTTTTTTATTTACAATTGCTTTGGTATAGTTGTTTATATTAGTAATATTGTATATTATTATTTTCTTTATTGCCTATATTAATATTAGCATATCATGATTGTTTTTAGTATTTATTGTTTGAGGATGTAATAGTGTAATATTTTCATATAGATCATCGTTTAAGAATACAATACATTTTTTGCAAAATTATTATATTTCATTTAAATGTTTTTCTTAAAAATAAGGCAATATTTTGGTATTTAGAAATTCGGGAAATAGTGCCCTAACGTGCTGGGTTTCGATTTTCCGTTTTGACTAAATAACTAAATATCCTTTTTAATAAAATTTTATAAATCATGAGATGATTTTAGTTACGAGGGTTTAAAAATATCGTGTCTTAACGTGCTGGATGTGAAGTTTATATTCTTACAGAACAAAATAATCTTAAATTTTAACTCCGATTGTTCAGAAATCATATTTTAAGTTTTTTTTTTAATTTTCAACATTAGGATATGATTTTATCGATTATGTACTAATTTTTTGGCGTTATGAGGGTGTTAACCCTTTCTTATACGTAACCGACTTCTGAACCAGTTTTCTTGTTTTTCGTAGAACAAAATCAAATGTTTTAAAATAAAACGAAGCAGAAAGGGATTGGTGGCGACTCCATTTTCATTCCGTTTTTAAAGTCGACTCCGTTTTCTAAAAACAATAAAAATGATTTCGACATACTAACTTAAGATAAGTGAACAAATTCAAATATCAAGATTAAATTACATTTTTACCCTCTTATAAATCATTAAATTATAAATTTATCCTCAATTATGGAAAGTTAAAGAAAATTGTATGAGTTTTTTTTGTTTGGGGGGGGGGGGTTCCAAAGAAAATTTTCCAAAATTCAGAGCAAATTTATTAAAGAAAAGATAAAAGGAGAAAGACACAAGTCATCTGAGTTCTCACCGTCGAAGTGGGAGAGACGCCGACACTGGTGATGGTTCTTGGTTGGAAGCTTTGTAAAGATACCTTTGGCTGTCAAGTTTTTAAAATTTGGTTGGAAGAGTAAAATCTGAAGATTTTAAAATTTAACCCCCGAAATCAAAACTAAGAAAGAAATTTCTCTTCATTGCTTTCTTTAATTATCATTTACAATGGTATCAGAATGGGGCCGAGGGTGAGGAGAATTCAACCACTTAAAACCTCCTAAAGTCCTCACACATGTACAGTGCGAGAGTGAACCAATATCTAACAATGGACCTTCTAAGTCTTAAGGTTTTAGACATTCATCGTTAACTTGGTCTAGGGAGAGCAATGATCCACCATCTTTACTAGGCATTGGAGTAAACCTTTTCGACGTGCGTATTGTTGCAACCAGTGCCGGGGAACGCTCCCACTCACTCTCACTCTCACTATCCCTGTCATCCGCAGATTTGAAAATCGGGTGGATATACGCATTTTGAAGGAACCCTTTCAAGTTCAATTTTGCTTCCTTTGCTCGCTCCAATGTATCTTTCATCATTGCTTCCTGGAATAAACCCAGAAGAGTTGCTATGAATTCCAGTTGTAATATAATGTGTACATAAAGAAAGAAAAAAGAAAAGAAGAAAAACCTTTTACTTCGTTTCCCTTTTATAAGTAATGCAAAACTTGGAGTTTAGCCTAATTGATTATCATCCCCCACGTATGAAGTTCAAATATTGGCATTTGCAACGGAAAAATAGAAGCACCAAAGAAATACCAAAATCTTGCTTCTAATTTAGATCAGTACAACTAACCTGTAAAGGATATCTAACGAAAGCTGGTTCATAACGTCCTTTGCAGAATCTGTGGAAGCATATGGTCAATACGGGAAGGGTGATAAGCAATGGAGTCGACTGAGAAGCTTCTTTAGTGCTCAATAATCCCATTAGTAGCAGCTGTGAGACGATTAATGCAGCAACGACACGGACATGAACGTCAGGCCAGAATGCTGCAGCACTTTCATATTCCTGATGGTAAACATTTATGATCTACAAGTTCATTTCGGTATGTATTAGAGCAAGAATTTCCAGGAGAAAATGAAACAAACAGTTGGCATAAGCATATTAGTTTAGTTGTTACCTGATGACGGTATACGACATAAGCCAAGGCAAAGAATACTATTATGAAAGGAAGCAGTACCGGAGTCACCACAGCATAAACAAGACCGAGTAGGAAGTAAAGTTGTATTTGAGGTTCGCCGGTATTAAAGCCAACGGTCCCGGGATCCATTGCTTCTTCCCGGTCCTTTTCGGTCTTAACCAAGAAGGAATTCTTTAAGTGGTAGATTATCAGGTGCTTCAACCTCAGTATCTCCCCAGCAACTCCGGCCCAACCGTCAACCATTATATAAGTAATGAAGAATGTTGCCTTCATTGGAATTGAGACCCCAATTGTCTTTGGTATCCTACAAGAAGACATGTAAGGCAATGGCAAACAGAGAGGATGGTCATAAGCTAATCCAGCAATTGTATTATAAATTAGAAGGCATATATATGAGAACGTACTGACTAGTAGATTGGTGGATAAAATGATTAAGTTGCTGAAACGCAGTTCCGGTTATTATGCTCCCAAGAAAAACATTAATAAATTTGAAGAAATAATATCTACTTGCAGATCTCCTTTCCAGAGCAGATAGGCTAATAAATCCTTCGAACTTTGACATCATCATCAATATAGTAGGCAGGAACAAAAGAAATATCTTCAGCGCAATCCCGGGAAGAAAACCTTGGATGAATGACTTTATGAATTTCCTGCATGAAACATGGATGTTGTTAATTTATGCTAGGTATGAGCAGAAAGAAGATGAAGAAGAAAAAGGAACTCACGCTTCAATTATGGGTTTGAGGAAGGGAAGCGCTTTCTCAATGATCTCAATGTTAGCAAGCGATTGTACAATAGCTATAGGGATCATGAAAAAGAATGTAAGAAAGAAAAATGCAATGGCAGCAATAAGCCTTCGAATTGTGAGAAAAACAAATGGAATGGCTAGGTTTTCCCAGTAAACATCTCGTGGTTCAGGAGCCCACTCGGTCAGCCACGTAGTTGGGTTCCTAGATTGTTGGGTTTGTGCACACACAGCAGCTCCCCATCGAGTTTTGAAGGAAACGAATGCTGCTGGCATGATTGATTTTGTGTTGCTACTAACCTTCTCTTTCTCACCACATATCTGAAAACAGTCATTAAAGGAACAGATTCTTAAGCCCATACTTCCATATTATTACCACTGTTACTATAATCTAACCAAATGCTACTTACATCTCTAGATAATCTCTCAACAATGGATGTATAAAAATCGATTGCATCTACTCTGTTTCCCCAAAGGCCAAGGAAACCAGTCTGCTTGATGGAGAGAAACTCATCAAATGAACTTTGTTTTGAGTTGAATAGTAAACTAAATATTTTACCAAAAAAAAATGAGCACCTTCAATGAAGGTCTCTTTAAGGGATTCCTTTTGTATTTATTTTGATAGAAGTCTAGCCAATTCTGAACTTCCTTCTTCTCATTGACCAATTCTGAGAGCTTGTTAGCTTTGTAAACAAGCTGCAACAAAGAAAAGGTTATGGAGGATGATATGATTTTTAATGTTGATGTAAGAGACCAAACCTGGTGACTGAGATAGTGATGTGGATGGTTGACAAGGAAGAAATGTTGGACAAGCTCAGTAACTGATTCATCGGGATCAGGTGGGACGTTTCTGACCAGTACCTTTATACCAACAAAATGATGTCACAGAACAAGAACTGGACTTCATTCTTTATTATAATTTAAATCTTCATAGCACTAGGATTCTCTTAAACCCCACATAATTACTTATCTGCTTCAATGTGAGTGGGTTCAAAAGTAGACTTAATAAAAATTCACCTTATTCATCAAAACTAGACTTGATTCTCTTATGAAAGAAGTACTAGAAATAGAGGTTACTGTAAATTGGTTAGGGCGTCGTTGGTCCGACGCAAGGAAATGCAATCTCATAGCTGCCACTATCTCATACTCTCTTTTCAAAACGTAGCATGTCCAAGACGTAAAGCCATATGCCAGTACTAAATGCGTCCAAAACCTACAGTTGAAAATTAGAAAAAGAAGAAGAACGAAGCAGCAATTTATTTTGTCATATGATTATTCAGAAAATTAGTTCAACTATTAAAGTGTAGTGAGAAAACATACTTCTGCGATCCAATCGGAATATTTGATATCGAGAGCTTATCTATATCGCTGTATGTTAAACCCGAATGCTCCAATGTATTATTGCTCCAATGTACTGGAATCATCACCGTAAATGCTATCAATGCTATGGGACCAAATATTTTAAGCCTGCCACCAAACCAACATCCCACTAGCCCCATCATGATCAAAACCAATTTCTGATTTATTACTAGTGTTTCAATACAAATACATACCCCAACAAGTAAATCCTCAAGTAAACAGCTGAATCCAATCCGGCATGGTCGATCAGCTCAGGCTCCGGCAATTGGAGTGCGGCAGGCATCCAGTTCAGAAACCTGGTGTATGACCTCAGGTCCAAGTTCACGAACTTGCTTGCAAACGCACTTCCATTCACCAAAGGACTGCTTCTTAAGCCTTTGGTATACCATTTGGGGAAGTAAACCCTGTCATTCACTGGTTGAATCCGAAGCAATGCAAATGCTAAAAAGAAAGCAAATGCTGTGAGAATATTGATAGCTGCTGCAACCCCGATATCGTTTAGAGTAGCCATGTTTTATTTGCTTCAACGATCAACAAACACCACTTTCCTGGAAACTGAGAGAGAAAAAAAAAAGTAAATAAAAAGGAGAGAAAGCCAAAAGTGTGTGAACGAAATCAAGTGGAAGATTAAGATATGATGGTGGGATTTGCACATTCCTTCTTTGTCTGTTTCTGTAAAGGCAAAGGATCAGAGTATAAAAGGAAACAGATATATCAGGTCAAGTGGGAAGAATTTATTTATTTATTTATTTATTTTTAACATCAACTGATGCAGTGGAGCAGTTTTTCCTTTTCTTTCTTTTTTTATTAAATATTATATTACATTATACATTGATCGGTGGTAACGAAGAAGACATAACGGTTGTTTGTCGGCTCAAAGACGCACGGCCGGGGTGTGTTTGGTTTTTTAATACTGAAAATCAAATAAATCGATTTAAAATCAAATATATTTAGAAAATCAAATAAACCAAAATGATTTTTTTTTGGTTTTTGATATTTCTTTAATTGAAAAATAATTCTAATTAATACTTATAATTTTATTTCACATAATTATCTTCTTTATTCATCGTATCACTTTTATATTTAATTTTATTTCAAATTCATTATGAAAATATTACAAATTAAATCAAACTAGTTTTAATCAACTCAAAAAAATTATTTTCTTACATAATAAAATTCTTCCTTTAATATATGCTATTGCTACTATTAAATGTTATATATATATATATAGAGAGAGAGAGAGAGAGAGTTCTAATCTACGCTTAAATTAATATATATAATTTATAATATAAATTATAAAGCGTATATTAAAACTATATTATAAAATTATATATATATTAATTCACATTTTTAGGCCACTATCTAAAGCGTATTAACTATTAAGGTATTCTTGTTTTTTTTATATCAAAACTATATTATGAAGAAATAGCATAATTATATTTAAAATATAAGTATCGTAAAAAATTTTGCTTGCTAATTATGAACCCAAAAAAATTAGTCAATTTGAGCTGTATAAAATTTTATATATATATATATATATTTTATATTGATTTATGAAAGTTTGGGTTGAATCCAAACAACCATCCCCTTTCTTAATTATAAAAATTTTGAAAATATTAACTTTTTATTGTTTAAAATTATTACTTTATCTAAATTTAATAGAATAAAATAAGATGCTAAATGAGGTATAATTTTTTTTAATATATCAAATAAGTATTATTTTAAAATAAGTTTTCATTTCAAAGAAAAATTAAGTAGGAAATAAAATTAAATCGTTTTATTGAATCAGAAAATTACTAATTTATATATATATTTGTTAAATATCACTTTTACTCTCTAATGAAGCTGATTAACATTTGCAATTAATTTTTAATGTGATTTTATTAGGAATGAAAAAAAAAAGCGAAACCCCATCTGATTCGATAGGATATACATATATATACTGAAAATGGAGTGGATTCATTTTAAAGTTAGTCTGGGATGTGAATTAGGAGAAACCCATCCCGCTTTGTCTCAACATATTTGCAATTTTACCTTTCATTATATTCTGCATCTGCCTTCACCATATTCAAATATCTTATCAATGCAAAACTGCAACAATCGACATCTGTTGGGGGCTTGGGGAATTAAGGGTTTCTCCCTTAAAATTGAAATTAAGTTATTTTCTTTGCATTTTCTTCAGTTTTCCTTGCATAAATTAAAGCTGTTAAAAGATGACTGATATTTATTAGCTCATGTCTTAATATTCATTACTGCAATATTATTTTTAAATTGAAAACATCTTGATCAAAGGAAATAGTAAAGGTGAAAATAATTAGAGAACAATAAATTTTAAAGACATTCATCAACTATTGACTCAAAAACTCAAAAACCCAAACAAAATTTGTTGCTCTTAACGTTTATACTTGTCATGACATAAAGCATTCATTTTTGGGTCATATACTATTTTAAATTTTTTTATATTTGCATAACATATCAATAATTGACATTATACATTTTTTTTTTTTACACTTTCATATTTTATGCTTTATTTCACTCATTTTTCTCACATTATTCAATCAGGTCTTATCTAAATTTACAGTATCACTGGCATCAAGCATCACATCAAGAATCCCTAGCTATTAACAGCCAGACAACCATGAAATGACAAAACAAACAAAATCACAAGTTCCTAAGCTGATATCTCACCATTAAAGCATAAAATATGAAAGTTGCGGTTGAGATTGTTCAGTTCTCCGACTTCTCATTGTAATGGGCAAATTTAACTCGAGCCCACTACACTCAAATCAGAAACAATAAAAAATTAAATAAAGTCTAAATTACAAAATAAACGGGCCTAAACTAACAAAAAAATTAACAGCCCGTGGCCCAACAAAATTAAATTTTTTTTCAGAAAATACTAGGGTTTTTTTTTCACAAAAAAATTAACAGCCCGTGGCCCGCACCTTGTCCTGAGACACCTCGTCCCGAGGCCCCCTGGTGCGCCCTCCGCTGGCGTCGTTGCATCGAAACAGCTAAAAGCCAAATGCTTCGCCTCCGTCAACACCTACAACAAGAAAAGAAAGAACAAAAATACAGAAATGGTTGAGGAACCCAAAAGCAACAATATATTTTGTATTTTTTATTTTTTTGGTTATAAAAGCCTTGAGAAAACAATGTATTAGACGAAGATTATTGAATACAAAAAAGGATTCAAACATATAAAAAAACAGTAGGTTTCTTTTATTTTTTTCGAAATTATTCACTTACATGTATATTTCTTTATTATTTATTATTATTATTTTTTAAAGAGTTTTAAAAAAAGGAAAACTACCTTTTAACTCCACAGAAAAAAGGGCGACTTTTGGTCTCTCTGCCGCGGAGGCGCTTTGGCGATCGACCGGACTCTTGCCGGAGCCCCATGCCCTGCAAAGAAAAAGAAAAGGGGAGGGGAGTGTTTTTTTTTTTTTTAACAAATGAAAAAGTGATTTTTTTTAAAAAAAATTAACTTAAATAGGCCTCCAAAACGACGGCGTTTTGGGCACAAAACGGCGTCGTTTTGCCCCCTCCTACCCGAGATTCGACCCGCTTTAGGCCTAGGATCCGCGTGTTTTTAACGGAAGGGCTAATTGCACTTTTAGCCCTTCTGCTTTTTTATGGCTCTGCAATTAAGTTTATTTTATTTTTTTAATTTTGCCCAGTATTTTATTTCGGTTTTTAATTTGGTCCTCTCTGATACTGTGCATTTTGGAGGATAGGAAAAATTTCCCTTTTGGCCCCTCCTTGTTATTCGCGTGTTCAGGTAGGTCATTTTCCTTTCTTTTTATTTTTGATTTTTCCCCAGACTTTTGTTTTAAGTTTAATTTAGTCCCATTTAGTTATTTTTGTAATTATTATTATTATTATTATTTAATATTTTTTATTATATTACTATTAATATTATTAGTATTATTATTATTTAATATTTCTATTATTATCTTTGTTACTGTCGAAACCATTTTTTACGAGTTTGAAAAAAACGGGGATTGACTTTAAAAACGAAAGTGGAGTCGCCACCGACCCGACTTTGAGCTGTGATCGGACCACCTTAATATTGATCGTTTTAATAAAACTTTTGATTTATTAAAACATTAATTTTGGTCTACGAAATCCACGAGAACAGGTTCGAGAGTTGGTTACGTACGAGGAAGGATTAGCACCCTCGCAACGCCCAAAATTAGTACCAAATTGATTAATTAATGTCCTAATGTTGAAAACTTGAAATGATTTTAAAATACAATTCCATTTTTAAAAAATTTAAAATAACTTGAATTGGATACTGAGATTCTTTTGTTCCAAAGGGATAAAATACCATATCCAGCAAGTTAGGATACACCATTTCAAACCCTCGATGCCAAGATCATCTCATGATTTCTAAAGTTAATGCATTTAAATTTTTTTTAAAAGGATGCTCGAGGATCTGGTCATATGAAAAATCGAAACCCAGCACGTTAGGGCACGATTTCTCAGATTTCCAAACACAAGATATTGCCTTATTTTTAAAGCTAAGAAAACACGAATGAAATCTTAAAAGGATATTCAGTTATTTGGTCAAACGAAAAACCGAAACCCAACATGTTAAGGCACGATCTCTCGGATTTCCAAACACGAAACATTGCCTTATTTTAAAAACCTTTGAACGGAATGGTTTTTAAACTCGAATGATATTAAAACATGATTTTTTTGACAAATAAAATCGCAATGGAATGATAGTATACAAGGCAAAGTAGCAATACATATACCAAATATTACAATGATGAATCACAAATAATTAATGGTTACAAATTAAAAATATAGTTCATACAATAACAATAATCGCATAACACAATTTCAACAGTAACTATTGAAGAAAATGGAGCAAAATAATATATATATAACCAATAAATAAGTTTAAAATAAATTATGTAAAAAAATAGATTTAAAAATAAATAATATAAATATTTTTTATATCATATAATAAAATAGTTTAAAACTAAATTAATAAATGAGTTAAATTTGATAAAAATGCAAAGATTGTGTATGAAAACAAAAAGGTACTTAATTGAAACAAAACAAAATTAAAAGACTACTTTATAATAAATAAAATCATTTAAATATGCACAAGGATCAAACTGAAATACGCGTAAACTATCAGGGACTAAACCAGCAAATATTTTTGTGATTCAAAACGCAGCGTATGGACTAGACTAAATCGAAATGACGTGTAAATTACAGGGGTCAATTTAAAAGAAACAAAGGAAATGTATAACAGGTCTAATCGAAGAACAGTGCGACAAAGAGGGACTGAACGCACAAATATTCCATCATCGCAAAAACACGCGAATCCTATGGATGTTGAATCAGGTTGGATCTGGGCATTTCGCACGGCGCCATTTTGGAGGCTATTGAATTAAGCCCAAACGGCGTCGTTTCCTTAATGAATATAATCCCTAAAAAAATGGCCCTTAAGGCTATCAGCCGAAACTTTTTAGAACTGAAACCCTAGCCCCTTTTGCCTTCTCCCTCAGCCGCAAAAGGAAATCTCCCTTTCGACTACTACAAACGCCACGGCAATCGACTAGTAGTGGCCAACTCAGGTCTGATCGACCGATTTCTTTCGAACCAGACCCGAACGCTTCACCCTCTCTACCTCGAAAGACTACTTCTCTTCAATCACCACGAAGAAAGCAGTCCGACGAGCGATATTTCAAAGGTAAATCCCTTCCTTTTTTTTCGCATGTAGAAAAAGAAAGAGAGAAATAAATGCTACAGAACTGGATTCGAAGAAAAAAATAAACAAAATGAAATTGAAAAGAAACCTTTTGAATCTCTGTTTCTGGTTTCTATTGCTCTGTATTCTCTGTGTTCAGTATGCGTAAAAAACATTACAAAAATTTTAAGGCTGTTTTATAGCCACCGAAAATATAAATATATTATTTTCATCTATTTTTGCTATTCCTTTGTTATTGAAGGCTTGTTTGCATGTACGGAAGGTGCGAACGTGGGGTACGGAGGCAGTGGGGCGTGCGGAAGTACGCGCAGTAGCACGCGTAGAGGCTTTCAAGGGCATGGGAACTAGCGTTTCGATCCAATTCAAGGATATTATATTTGTAGCTTCAATCTACTCCGCCGTAACTTCAGGGAGATATGATTTGCTACCTTCAGTCTGCTCCACTGTAACTTCAGGGAGATGAGGCTTTCTATGGTAAATTCAATCCGACCTACTGCAACTTCAGAGGTATAGGATTTGTCATTTTAATCCGCTTCACTGCAACTTCAGGGAGATAGGATTAACTGTCATTAGTCTGCTCCACTGCAACTTTAGGGAGATAAGACTGGTGGCTTCAATCTGCTCCACTGCAACTTCAGGGAGATAGGATTAACTGTCCTCAGTCTGCTCCACTGCAACTTTAGGAAGATAAGACTGGTGGCTTCAATATGCTCCACTGCAAGTTCAGGGAGATGAGAGTTGCTTTGATCTACTCTACTGCAACTTCAGAGATATAAGATCTGCTATAGTGAATTTGATCCGACCTACTGCAACTTCAGAGGTATTAGACCCCTGGATTCATCGATCTTGTTACACCGTCCTTTGGGGAACATGACATGTGAAATCGATTTAGGGATTTATACTTATGCATAATGATTAGGATGCCATGATCGGAATGAATCAAATGCTCCTAGCTAAATGTATTATGGATGACATTTGCATGCATGCATAATGTCATGAGGACGATCCTTTGTAGAATGAATCGAATGCTCCTAACTAAATGTGTTTTGCATGAATGCAGAATTTCATGAGAATGATCCCTTTTTTAGGGTTGTCATTGTTCATTGTTCTTCAAGGTTGCGTCCCTAACATAATATATTTTCTTTTTGTTCAACCAATATTTTGACAACAAATTCGAAGAAATGATCACTGTTTAGAGTTTCTTACTCAAATATTTCCAACCCTTAGGCTTGGTGAGTTCTAAATAAAAGTTCTGTTTTAGGCTCCTGTATTATTTAGAAGTTTTCAGAGTAATAAGCAAAACTCCTTTTGCGAAAGTGTTATTAGTCCATTAATCATTACTTCAATACAATATGCTTGAAAATAATCATAAATGATGGACAAAATGGAAATTTATCAGAAACGAAATCTGAAAAGAATAACTTAATTAAAGGAAGCAAGCATTGCTGAAATACAAAATGACTAGGGGACAAGATAGGTGCCCCGAATATTGCAACCTGAGCTTCTCTGTACGGACTTTTTGAAGACCACTTTAAGCTCAATATGTGTTTAGGAGATCGAGAGTACTCTGTTGACGATCAAAGACGTAACATCTCTCCTCCTTCTTAATTCAGGTATGGCAAGATTATCGCATGCCCCAACGTTGATTGCAATTTGAGCCGCCTTTTTAGGGTTTTCGACTTAAAACCCCTTTGGTCTCAAGGCGCCCTTTGCGGGTTTTCATCTTGACCTTTCCATTTTTTTATCATCATCATCATTTTTTTTTGAAAAAGTCTTAAAGCGCCCTTTGCAGGTTTTCACTTTGGCCTCTTTTCTTCTTCAAGTATAGTACTTCTTAACTGAATCCGAATTTATAGGATTGGGTAAGTTTTTCCCATCCATCTTAGCCAAGATCAGTGCTCCTCCAGAGAAAGCCTTTTTCACCACATAAGGTCTCTCCCAATTTGGCATCCACTTCCCTTTGAAATCCTTTTGTATGGGGAGGATCTTTTTCGAAACTAAGTCCCCATCATGAAATTCTCTTGGGTGAGCCTTTTTGTCATAAGCTCGTATCATCCTCTTTTGGTACATCTAACCATAACGAATAACCCTTAGCCTCTTTTCCTCAATCAAGTTCAGCTGATCATATTAAGACTGGATACATTCGACTTCATCTAACTTTAGCTATGACAAGACTCGAAGGGAAGGAATTTCAACTTCGATGGGTAACAACTGCCAACTTGATAACACTGACATATGAAGCAGCCTCTACCCATTTGGTGAAATAGTCGATGACTATAAAGATGAATCGATGCCCATTGGAAGCTTTTAGAGGGATCGGCCCGATGACATCCATGCCCCACATAGAGAAAGGCTACGAGGAAGTCATAACGTGCAGGAGCGAAGGAGGTACATGAATTTTGTCTCCATAGATTTGGCATTTGTGACATGTTTTAGCATAATTGATGCAATCTCCTTCCATGGTAGACCAATAGTATCTGAGTCTCATAATTTTTCTAGCCATTATGAAACCATTAGCATGTGTTCCACAAACACCCTCATGGACTTATTCCAGAATTTTCTTAGCTTCAACAGCATCCACACATCTCAACAGTACCTGATCTTTTCTTCTTTATACAGAATCTCCCCGTCTAAGACATAGTCACAGGCTAGTCTTCTCAGTGTCCTCTTATCATTCTCAGTCGCTTGTTTAAGATATTCGCGATTTCTCACGTATCGCAATATACCTTGGTACCAGGAGTGATAATCTTTTTCTTCTTCCTCCACATTAAAACAATGAGCTGGAGCCTCGTAGATACTCATCTGAATGGGTTTTAATATCCTCTTGCTTGTTTACTTTAATCATGGAAGCCAAAATAGCCAAAGCATCAGCCATTTGGTTTTAGTCTTGCGGGAGATAATTGAAAGTAATGTCATCAAACTCCTCAATCAACCCCAGAACTATCCTTCGATAATTGATCAATTTGGGGTCTCTTGTCTCCCATTCACCTTTCAGTTGGTAGATCACCAATGCAGAATCTCCATATACTTCTAGCACTTTGATTTCGCACTCCCTGGCTTCCCGGAGTCCCATGATACACGCCTCATATTCTGTCATATTATTTGTACAATCGAAATCCAATTTGCAAGTGAATGGATAATGATCTCCATTTGGGGATACTAACACTGCCCCAATTCTATTATCGACAGCATTTGATGCTCCATCGAAATTTAGCTTCCAAAGATGACCCTTTAGGGCGTCTTCCTTCACAGCCGCTACATACATTAGGTCCTCATTGGGGAAATCAAAATTCAATGGCTCATAATCCTCTAAAGCTCTACTATCTAGAAGATCTACTATTGCGACCCCTTTTATAGCTTTTTGACTCACATAGACGATGTCGAATTCAGAAAGTAGGATTTCCTATCTGGCCATCCTTCCATTTAAAGCAGTTGACTCCATCATGTACTTTAGAGGATCCAATTTCGATATCAACCAAGTCGTGTGGTACAACAAGTATTGTCTCAGCCTCCGAGTTGTCCAAATTAAGGCGCAACACAATTTCTCAATTGGCGAATATCTCATCTCACATCTAGTGAATTTCTTACTAAGGTAGTATATCGCCTTTTCTTTTTCCTGAATCATCGTGTTGACCCAGCACGCATCCCATAGAGTGGTCGTACACTATCAAATACAGGATTAATGGTCTAGCCGAGCATGGGGGTGACAATACTAGAGGATTTGACAAATACTGCTTGACCCTATCGAAAGCTTCCTGGCATTCATCATCCCACACGCCTGGATTGTGTTTCTTTAGAAGACGAAAGATGGGATCACATTTCTCGATTAACTGTGAAATGAACCGAGCAATGTAATTTAACCTTCCCAGGAAACCTCGAACTTCTTTTTGAGTGCGCGGTGGAGGCAATTCTTGTATAGCTCGGACCTTGTATAAGTCAATCTCGATTCCCTTCTCGCTAACTATAAAGCCCAACAATTTTCTAGATCTAGCTCCAAAAGTACATTTCGTTGGATTGAGCTTTAACTGAAATTTTCTCAACCTTAGGAACAGATTCCTCAAAACTCGGATGTGTTCCTCTTCTGTTCTAGACTTCGCAATCATATCATCAACATAAACTTCAATTTCTTTATGCATCACATCATGGAACAAAGTTACCATGGCCCTTTGGTATGTAGCTCCTGTGTTTTTCAACCCAAACGGCATCACTTTATAGCAGAATATACCCCATAATGTAATGAAGGTAGTTTTTCCCATGTCTTGAGGATGCATCTTTATCTGATTGTAACCCGAGAACCCATCCAGGAATGAAAACAATAAATAGTCTGTCGTATTATCCACCAGAGTATCAATGAGGGGCAATGGAAAATTATCTTTTGGGCTAGCCTTATTTAGGTCTCTATAATCTACACACATTCGCACTTTCCCATCTTTCTTAGGGACATGCACGATGTTGGCTACCCATTTTGAATATTTGATTTCTTGCAAGAATCCCGCATCAAACTGCTTTTTAACTTCCTCCTTTATTTTTAGCATAATATCTGGCCTCATCCTTCGGAGCTTCTGTTGAACCAGTTTGCAATCCTCTTTTATGGGGAGGCGGTGCACCATAATGTTAGTGCTTAACCCCGGCATATCTTGGTATGACCATGCAAAGACATCTTTGAATTCTTGAAGTAAATCTACGAGGTCTTGCTTCGTTTTTTTAGTTATGCACGTTCCAATTTTCACTGCCTTTCCCTCTTCTAAGGTCACGACCTCCACTATCTCTTCATGAGGTAAAAATTGTCTTTCCTCTTGTTTTACCGTTCTTAACAAGTCCGGAGATAAACCATAGTCCATGTCATCTTCAGAGTCTTGGGATCCCTCTAAACACATGTCTTGCTCAAAGGGGGATTCTGATCCAGTAGCAACATCACTCATGTAACAACCCAATAGCGACCCTAATTGGAATAGTGGTTTCGGGACCACGAATCTGGGATAGAAAAATATTATTATTATTAAATTGATATCTATGTTATGTGGTTAAGCATGTGTTAAAATATCATAGATTAATTTGTTTGTTTGAGTGATTAATTTAAGTGAAAGGACTAAATTTAGTAAGTGTGAAAAATAGCTATTGTGGAATTAAGTAGCCAAATTGGATGGTTTTCTTTTTGCATGGAATTTAAGTTGCAATTTAGCCTTTAATTTAATGGTAGTGGACAACATTGATTATAAGTTATTATTAGATTATATTTTATATATTAATTTTATGAGAAAGTGGAATGATATCTAATAAATTAATATTATTAAAAGAAAAAAAATGTTTCATTCCCCCATTATCTTCATCATTTTCACGAAACAAAAAGAGAGAAGAAGAACTTGAGCTCTCAACATTCGACCATTTGCATGATTAAATAAGGTGAGAGTTTGAACTTGCTTTTTGTTAATTTTAGCATTTTTGAGATTGTTGCCATGAAATCTATCTAGCCCATACCCGAATTTTTGATTTGGTAGTATATAGTGAATGTTGCCATGGATAAAAATTTGATGTTTGGGTAGCTAATGATAGAATAGAATAAAAGCATGCTAGATTAACAAGATTTTTCTTTGGAATTGTATTGGAATTTAGTATAAGGATGATTTCATAAAAAGTAAATTTTAGAAAGGGCTAAATAGCAAGATTAATGGAAGAACTGAGTTGATAGGGGGTACATGAACATTCGGCCTTTAATATGTGAGGTCAAATTCTTGTTATTTTGAATTTTAAGCCATAAGGACTAGGTTGTAAGTATGGTAAATGTTGGGGGTAAAATGGTAAATTTCATAATTAAGTACTATTGGATTAAATTGAATGGAAATGTTTTTAAATGAGTTTAATTGGAATTATTTAGATCAAGAACAAAAGGAAACCAGATTGGATCGGGGAAAAGCAAAATTAAACGAATAGCCGGGAAGAGAAATTCGTCAACTTTCGAGGTAAGATTTTAAACAATTGAGTTAACCAAAATGTCCTTTATATATGTAATTATGTTTATGAAGTTAAATACATATAGAATGGCACATGGCCGAACGAAATAGAGAATTTTGGTATATTGGTTGGATATGATAATTCTTGGAATTTGAATGTGATTTCTTGAAATGAATTTTTAAAATGTAAATGTTGCAATTGGATTGAGATATAGTAAATTATGACTTGAATATATCTAAGGGTAATCTCGTTACATGTTAATGACTTGGTCGAAGACGATATTTTATTTGGGGTATGAGTTATTGAAGTTGTGTTTATATATATATATGCTTATGCACATGGTGGTGAATCAGATTTAGATAATTATCTGGATATATTTATATGCATTTAAAATAATTTACAGGTTTACGAAAGGTACTATGTGTATGAACTTATAACCGGGCACTATGTGTGCGAGACCGGACAAAGGGCACTAAGTGTGCGGAAATGATAGGTAATGGCACTAAGTGTGCGATACGTTACCGGGAAAATTGGCACTAAGTGTGCGGAAATGATAGGTAACGACACTAAGTGTGCGATACATTACCGGGAAAATTGGCACTAAGTGTGCGGAAATGATAGGTAACGGCACTAAGTGTGCGATACGTTACCGGGAAAATTGGCACTATGTGTGAGGAAATGATAAGTAACTGCACTAAGTGTGCGATACGTTACTAAAGTTTATATTCAAGTATACAGGTAAGAGGTTCGTTAAATGACCTTAAATGTTAATGTTATTATATATTCGGAAAAAGATCGGATAAAGTATCTTATATTATGCATGAATGGCTAAATTATGAAAGGTATGCAAAATTAAGGTATGTGATATATATTTATATATATTATTTTAAAATTTATGGTAACTCGATATGGTAGTCTAAGATTCGAAAATTTAAAAAGGTGTATGCAAATTATTTATTATGTGATGGTGATTTATTGGAATAGTATAAGTATGGTTGAAAACGCATATATGATTTTATTATATGATGCTATGAATTTATTTTTAAATGTTTGGCTATTTGGTAAGAACAAGACAAAAGGGTATAGTCTTGAAATTTTAAATTATCTTATTTACTTATGAATTGTTTAAATCTTACTAAGCTTTGGAAGCTTACTTTGAATGTGGTTATTTATGTATTGTAGATTTCATTTTTGGGTGCTCATCTCTTGCTCGGGGATCACTGCTGAAGCTCATCACATTATCATCAAAGGTTTTAGTACTTCTTTTGTATATAAATATAAAATCTATGGCATGTATAAGCTAGCTATGTTTTGGTAAATTTTGATGTAGTAATTACAAGCCATGCGAAAATGGCTAGTTATAATGTAAGTTTATGCAAATTTGATCATGGTATATATTTAAGATGTGCCTAGTATGCTTTACAAGTATTTGGTGTTGGTGATGGTTTAAACATGTTTTGAATGTAATATGTTCGGTACATGTTGGATGATTTAGTCTTTAGATGTGCTTTGGCTAAATAGATAAAATATCAAATTTATCAAAGACTAGAGAATGACCATTTCGGATAGGTGATACAAATATATGTGATGGCCATATTTCTATGCTTGGGCCGAATTGATTATGCTTGAAGTAATGAATATATTTGTGCATTTTCGGTTTTGACATAAGCATGTTTTGGGTGAGTATGTTTCGTGACTTCATGTATAGTATTTTTTTATATATATATACATTTCGAAGGAATGTTTTATGAATGAGTATATCAACTATTACTTTGATTAAAAAGTGCATAAAATCTACTTATACGGTTAGTTAATTTAACTTTAAGTGGAAGTTATTATAGTTAATCAGATATGTATATGTTTTCTTTTAACTAATTAAATAAGTATATTTTTTTTAATTATATATCTAGTATGCCATATAGACATTTTGAACGAATTATGAAGCAAACTGTTTTGTTTATGAAATGAATGGTTAGTTTATACATGTGGATTGGATTTGTTAAAGAAATTTTTGTAAATCGAATATGCTATGAATTGTATCATGTATTCATTTTACTTGAAGAACCAATAATAATTTGATATATGCGCACATGGTGTTGTTAAAATTTAAATTTTAGCTTGACCATTTTGGTGACATTTCTTCTACTGAGAATGTTTGGATTTGTATGCTGTAAGCTATATATATATTGTTGGGTTCAATATATGCATGAATTTGTGTAATAGATTTCATAATGCATGAGATGCACGGAAACCTATCTTGAGTTGTATTAGTTCAGTAATGCCTTTTATACCCTAATTGGCGATGAATACGGGTTAAGGGGTGTTACAACTCATGTCGTTGATATCTGGGAATCTGTTGTAGGTACAAAGAAATATACAAAAACGAATAAATTTAAGAATAATTATTTGTGTGGCATGATCATAGATGAATAATAAAAGAATATTTGGAATAAAGAATGATCGTCTGTACAATATGATTATGGACGAAAAAAGTAACGAATGTTTGCTCAAAAAAAATTCAGAAACATTTTTATTGAATTAAAGATTTTTGGGACATAAGCCTATTTTCACAAAGGATGCTTATTACTCCTAGGCCTAAAGCAATAAGTGTTTTGAGACATTACTCTGAAATAGTTCTAAACACTATAGGAATCTCTTCTGCAGTCCAATTATTTAGAACACTCTCAGGCTCATAAGGGCGGATATTTGACAAGTTCCCCCTTCAACTGCCTCCTCGGATATGGCATTAATGTAGACATTGCCCAACATTGCTATAATGTCTTTTCCTTTTGGCGCCTTCTGCTCAGCATGAATGAGCCCACCTGACACAAAGGTTTTGAATATGTATGGAATTATCATGGGTTCCCACTTGATTTCTTCACCACTCAAACGAGTCCTT
The DNA here is from genome assembly GCA_025503065.1 of Gossypium bickii. Taxonomy (NCBI): domain Eukaryota; kingdom Viridiplantae; phylum Streptophyta; class Magnoliopsida; order Malvales; family Malvaceae; genus Gossypium; species Gossypium bickii. The sequence continues at coordinate 24,095,352 of CP106711.1, read as the reverse complement.
CTTCTTTCTTGCCTTTTTTCCAACTCTTTCTTTCTTTGTTTTGCATCTGGCCTGAATCCTAAGCCAAATCGATCTTGCTTTTCTTTCAACATCGGAGCCACAACTCTTCCCTATAGATATTTTCCAAGCCCTTTTCGTGGCAAAGCTCCTTTTTCTTACGGTCATCTGCAATCTCATTCTCGTGGTTTTAGAGATTTTTGGTGCCGGAATTCTGTTTCCCTCTGTAACGAAGGTTGTATTCACGAATTCGAAGGATTGAAAAGAGCACTCGATTGCCTCGTCATTCGTCTCCAGATATGATACATCACTGGTTACAACTGCGATAATATCCTCTTTGGCATTTATTGTCACTAGCCGACCCTCTGACACTAACTTCAGCTTCTGATGTAATGATGAAGGTACCACTCCCGCTGAGTGAATCCATAGTCTTCCTAGTAAGCAGTTATAGGAGGGCTTGATATCCATGACCAAGAAATCCACCTCATATGTCGTCGGACCAATTAGCAACGATATTTCAATCCTCCCCATAACTCTTCTTTGCATGTCGTCAAATGCCCTAACTATGTTCTGGCATTCTTTCATGTGGGAACTATCCACAGGTAATCTGTTTAATGTGGATAAGGGTAATACGTTTAATGCCGACCCGTTGTCTATCAAAACCCCTAGCAATGTGTACCCTTTGCATTTAGTAGTAATATGCAATGCTTTAGTAGATCCCTATCGCCTGGTGGGATTTCATCATCGTTGAAGTAAATGAAGTTATCAGCACTTATATTGTTGACTATCCGGTCCAGCTTACTAATTGAGATATCATTGGCCACATATGTCTCATTCAAGACCTTCATTAGTACATTTCCGTGTACTTTCGAATTCTGAAGCAAAGCTAACATAGATATGCGCGCTGGCTATTTGTGCAGCTGTTCTACAACACAGTATTCACTATGTTTCAAAAATTTTAGGAACTCCCTAGCTTCCTCCTCCCTCACTGGCTCATTGACGGGAAACTCGGGCTCGACTGATTTTTCCTTCTCTTGCTCCACCATTGGAGCTTTCCCTTTTACCAAATCGTAGCGTCTCCCACTACGAGTATGAGAACCTACATCTTGATCTTCCTTCGAAGCACTAGTTGGATTTTCTTTTCCTTGAATTGTCACATTACAGTCATAGTTCCAAGGAACTCTCTTACTATTCCTATACGGGAAAACTGCTAGCTTTTGAATTATGATTCGCGGTGCTAACTTTGTTCTGACTTCATTGACTCTTGGTTTCGAGATGATTACTATTGGACGATTTCCCTTTTGAACCTTTTCTATTGATCCTTCCTCTGAAGCATAAACCTCTCATTCTTCTGATCCCTCAATCTCCTCGTAAAATTCTATCTCTTTATTATCCATCAAATTTTGCACTATGGTTCTGAACTCAGTGCATTCCTGGATTCCATGCCCTTCTCTATTATGGAATTCACAATGGTTCCTCTTTCCTTCAGACTTCTCTTCCGAATCTGATATGATCAGTCTTTTCTTCACCATCTCCTTCCAAACTTGCCTCAATGGGATTTTGACTTCTGCAATCTCACATTTGACCTTCCTGCCCCCACCTTCATTTATTCCATTTACTCCTTGATCAGTATGATTAGGCAAGGGGTTTCCTGATACATTTGGTATGGGTGGGTCGTCAAACCTTACGATTCCCATTTTTATTAGCTTTTCGACTACTTTCTTGAACGTAATGCAATTTTCAATTGAATGCCCCACGATTCCAGCATGATATTCGCATTGGGCGTTTACATCATACCACTTGGGAAATGGGGGCTACAGCTGTGTTAAGTAGAAAGGGGCCACCACATGTGCATCAAAGAGGTTCTGGTACAGTTCTCTATACGTCATGGGTATAAGTGTAAAATGTATCCTTTCGTTGTTCACCTTTATACTGGATTCCTGTCTCGGGGGACCTTGATGATTAGTGGTTGTTGCTTTTGGCTGGCTCACCGTGATTGCTCTCGAATGACCCTTGTTATACATACTCATTTTATTCACCTCATTCTCCCTCCTTTTCGGGGCTGATCTCTTAGTGCCTTCCCCTGCTTCAATCTTCCCACATCTTATCGCGTTTTTTCTCATCTCCCCAGATATTACGATGTCAGAAAAGCTTTTAGTAGCACTTCCCAACATGTGGTTGATAAATGGAGTCTTTAGAGTACTGATGAAGAGCATGGTCGTCTCTTTCTCTAAGAGAGGGGGTTGGACTTGCGTCGCCACCTCCTTCCATTGTTGGACATATTGCCTAAAGCTCCCGTTTGTCTTCTTTTCCATGTTCTGGAGTGTAATCCTGTCGTGTGCTATGTCTGTCACGTGGTTGTATTATTTTACGAATGCTTGAGCCAAATCTCTCCATGAACCAATTTTGGCACGACTCAACTGGTTATACCATTTGGCTGCTGCCCCCACCAGGCTATCTTGGAAGCAATTGATCAATAGTTGGCCATTATTAATGTACCCCGTCATTCTTCTACAAAACATAATAATATGAGCCTCGGGGCAACTTGTCTCATTATACTTACCAAATTTAGGCATTTTGAATTTGTATGGGAGCACCAAGTCTGGGACTAAGCTTAAATCTTTGGCATCAATTCCATAACAGTTATCAGCACTTTCGATCGTTTTAAACTTCTCCTCCAACCATTTACATCTATCTTCTAGCTGCTTTGGTAATTCTACTTTTGTCTTCTCTCCTTCAGCTATCTCATCCAAATCAGGGACGTTAGTAATGATTGGATTATCTCCTGAGCCTGAGCCAGTTTGGAGGTTCACTGAAGCACCCGCTTGGAATTGTTGAGGCCTGATCATGACAGATGGCCTTTCAGGTCGTGTTTGCACATGTGGTGGAGTAAAACCAGGGGGATATTGAGGATACTTAATATTCTCCTCAACATTAACTATGGGGCTCTTTCCTTTATCCATAAGCCCATTTAACAGCTGTGTCATCTGAGTCACTTGGGTCATCATATTCATCTGCGATTCCATCATTTTGTCCATCATATCTTACTGGATCTTAACCAGCTGCTCTTGCATTTGTGCTTGCATATGTTCTTGCATGTCCTTCTGCATTTGTTCCAACCTTTCTATTCTTTTATCCATTGCTTTAGTTTTCCTTATTGTACCGTAAGGGTGCGTGTTTGGTTGATTTTTGTCGGTTTCCATATTACTGAAATAATTATTAACCAATTAGAATCTTTTAGTGAACTTTAATGCATATGATGCAATGCAGATGCATGAAATGCAAAAGACGTCGATTCTGATTCAATTCAATTTTAAAAACTTTATTAGAAAACGAAGTTCTTTACATAAAATGGATTACAAATACGGCTTTGCCCTAATGCTCAGAGTTTTAACACCTCTAAGCAAAGAAGCTAGCTCCTGGCCTCTGTCTGATTCCAGCTCGTACTTCACACTCAGTGTGTCGGCCTGAACTGCCAAGGTTTGCAGATGGTCAGCTACCTCTCGGATCTGAGCCACGGCTTCACCCATAAGATTGTGTATGAAAACAAAAAGGTACTTAATTGAAACAAAACAAAATTAAAAGACTCTTTTATAATAAATAAAATCATTTAAATATACACAAGGATCAAATTGAAATACGCGTAAACTATCAGGGAGTAAACCAGCAAATATTTTCGTGATTCAAAACGCAGCGTATGGACTAGAATGAATCGAAATGACGTGTAAATTACAGGGGTCAATTTAAAAGAAACAAAGGAAATGTATAACAGGTCTGATCGAAGAACAGTGCAACAAAGAGGACTGAACGCACAAATATTCCATCACCGCAAAAACACGCGGATCCTATGGATGTTGGATCAGGTCGGATCTGGGCATTTCGCACGGCGCCATTTTGGAGGCTATTGAATTAAGCCTAAACGGTGTCGTTTCCTTAATGAAATATAATCCCTAAAAAAAAGGCCCTTAGGGCTATCAGCCAAAACATTTTAGAACCAAAACCCTAGCCCCTTTTGCCTTCTCCATCAGCCGCAAAAGGAAATCTCCCTTTCGGCCACTACAAACGCCACGGCAATTGACGAGTAGTGGCCAACTCAGGTTTAACTGACCGATTTCTTTCAAACCAGACCCAAACGCTTCACCCTCTCTACCTCGAAAGACCACTTCTCTTCAATCACGACGAAGAAAGCAGTCCGACGGGCGATATTTCAAAGGTAAATCCCTTTCCTTTTTTTATTTTCGCATGTAGAAAAAGAAAGAGAGAAATGAATGCTACAGAATTGGATTCGAAGAAAAAAAATAAAGAAAATGAAATCGAAAAGAAACCTTTTGAATCTCTGTTTCTGGTTTCTATTGCTCTTTATTCTCTGTGTTCAATATGCGTAAAAAAACATTACAAAAATTTTAAGGCTGTTTTATAGCCACCGAAAATATAAATCTATTCTTTTTCATCTATTTTTGCTGTTTCTCTGCTATTGGAGGCTTGTTTACAGGTACGAAAGGCGCGGACATGGCGTACGGAGGCGCGTGGGGCGTGCGGAAGCACAAGCAGTAGCGCACGTGGAGGCACGCGCGATGGAGACTGTTGCGGCGTTGGAACCCTCTGGAAGGTCTGTAGGGTTTCTAAGATCCTTCTGTTTGGGCCATTTGTGCCATCTTTAGAATAGGGTTTAGGGTTTAGGGTTAGCTTGTTGGGCTACAAATGGTTTAGGGGTTAGGTTTATTTGGGTCCTAATCTGGGCCATTTGTAAATGGACTATGGACTGTAATGGATTTTTAATGTTTTATTATTTATTCGGTTTTTGGTTAAATGGGTGAATCGGGCCAAGCCAAAATTGGCCTATTACAGCTACCATTACTATTATTTATTTATTTTTATTTTATTTTTGTATTTTTACTATTATTTGTTTATTATTATTATTATTTAATTACTATTATTGTTATTATTTTATTTTTGTTACTATCATCATCATCATCATCATCATCATCATCATCATCATCATCATCATTATTACATTTCTTTATATAATTATTTACCTAAAATTTTTCATATACATTTATTTCATTTTATTATTTGCTTATTTATGTCCTTCTTTGTAATTTTGAAACCTTAGACTTTATTATTATATTATTAACATCACAATCATTATTGTTAATATTATTTTTCTTATATTGCTTTACATAATATCTATTTTAATATTAGTTTTTTTTAGTTTCAGATTTTTAATCGTCTTATCATTTTTTTCTTTTATTTTTGGCTTGTTCGTTTTATTTTATTTTCGATTGCGTATACTGTCATTTTATTAACGCATTTATCCTGTTATGCATGTAGCACCGTGATTTGTTTTCACATTTTTCTGCTTGTTACACTAATCTTTACCTGATACATTGATTTTTTAATAAGCGATATTCCGCGTTTTTTAAAATTCGAAAGGTCGTTCCCCAACTTATAGGGTTTCGACTCTCTCGATAAATCCAAGCAAACGAACGTTTTAAAAATTTTAAAAGAACCTCGGGAATTAAGAAAATATAGTGTTCTAACTCATGGAATATGATTTCTTTCTAAAAACCGAGATTATCGAATACGGTTCAAAATAAATAAGTTTTTCGGCATTTATTCTCGTATTGGGAATTTAAGACATTGTGCCCTAACTTACGGGACATAATCCTTTTTCTCGATTAATGTGAAACATGCCTTGTTCTCGAAAATTTTTCAATTTTATAACAAATGATCATATTTTAAAATTTCTTTAAATTTTTAATTTTCGACATTAAAGATTTCAATTAATCAACCAGGTACTAATTTTAGGCGTATCGAGAGTGTTAATCCTTCCTCGTGCGTAACCAACTCTCGAACCCTTTTTTTTTGGATTTCGTAGACCAAAAATCATCGTTTTAGTAAATTTAAATTTTCATTAAAATGATTGAATTACGAGGTGACCCGATCACACCTCATAAAAAAAGATTGGTGGCGACTCCCATTTTTTTTCGTTTTCATTCTTAAAATCAAGGTCGGCCCCCCTTTTACAAAAAAAAAATGGTTTCTACACTCATCATGGACAGTTACATACCATTTGTAGAAATACTGACCGATGAAGTTTCTCAACTCATATTAGCATGTGAAACTACATAAAAAAAACAATACCATTCACATGATACATATCTTGTATATTGCATAATTCTTGCACTATACACAAATAATCACATATCTGTTTTCTTTCATTCATGCATATATATGTCAACAGCTACGTAATGATTTTTCATTTTTACCTGCAAAATAAGAGCTTACTTTGGATGGCGATGTTGGTCTGACATTTGTTCTTGTGAACGGCAATCAGGTGGATGTCCATGTCTTTCAAAATTATAGAACGTCCACAAGAATTGCACAGAGCAGTCCTTGAGCCACAAATGCTTTCATGCTCTGAAAGTCTTTTTACTCTGTCACAAGCATCCATAGCGGTGCTTCTAGCTTGAACCATGTCTCCACAAAATTGACATGTATTTAAGCGCAGTGAGCAATCTGAGGCTTGGTGTTGCATCTGTCCATATAAAGAGAAAGTGAGAAAAGTTTTCTAGATCAACAAGAATTGAATTCCGCAATCAGTCTTTCCAATTTCCAGCCACCAGTTCTCAATTTTCTCATCTTGATACAAGTTAAAAATTTTCTACTGAAGAAAACATATATCAACATTTATTATTTAGTTTTAATTGACTAATCATTTTGGTTACTCCAGGAATTAAAAAAGGGATCAACTTGTTTAGCTGATGGATCCCCTTAAATATACAATATCCATAACCTCGTGCTTTGAAAAGGACAAACCAAAATGTTTAAGTGAGTTTCTAGACATTTTACAATGGGGTGTCAATTATCAAAGGTTGTCTTTTATGAACACTTCCAACTATTTCAAACCTTTCATTTTGCTAGACAAATCTAGAACATGTCAACGGTACTGGCATCTCCTAATGTTTAATAATGTATTTTGTATTAGCAACCTAACAAAACACCTAAAACTTAATTTACAATAAGTATTCACGCTTGGTACTAATCATCATCAGCTAGCTTAGAGGGGAGCTAGTGGGCTGGCATCTCATCCTGTTACTAGCACAGAATGACACGCACTAATAAAAGTAACGCGTTATGCAACATTCTCAAAGAACTGGAACAACAATTACCAGATTTGTAAGTATTTTAGTGAAAAAAAAAACTCAATGGATGAAGGAAACTGAACATACTTTATTCAACAATCATTCAGAATTTATACAAAATAAAATCAATAACTCACTAACTTTCTCCTAAACTTAAGCAACACACAAGTAACTAATTTCTAAAAACAGGAACAAACTTTGACACAATCGACTTAACAAAAAAACACACGTGGGCATGTTTCAGTCCTGAAGCATTTTCTTAACACTCCTAGGAGCTGCAAATACCAAGTCTTGACCTTAGAAACTCGAACTTGCAAGCAGGCAATGGTTTGGCTAAAATGTATGCAACTTGATTTTCTGTTTTGCATTAGACAAGAATCACATCTCCATATTTCTGTACTTCCCTCAGGAAGAATAGCTTGGTATTAAAATGTTTAGTCTTCCCATGAAACACGAGATTATGAGAGATAGCAATAGCAGCTTAGTTGTCAACAAGAATCTTTGTGTTTTCCTTTTGCTTCAAATCAAGATCAAGTAAAATTCTCCTAAGCCATAAAGCTTGATTAACAGTAGCTGTTGCAGCAATAAACTTTGCTTCGGTAGTGGATTGGGCTATAGTTTCTTGCTTCTTTGAGCTTCATGAGAAAACACAAGAGCCAAGAGTAAAACAGTAGCCTGAATTGCTCTTCATATCATCAATGGAACCTCCCCAGTCACTGTCAGAAAAACCAACCAGCTTGAACTCCTTGCTCCTTATGAACTTAAAACCAAAATCATTTGTGCCTTTGATATATCGAATCACTCTTTTGGCAGCCTTGAGATGTAATTCACTTGCACAATGCATAAATTGAGACAAAATACTTACAACATTCAAAATATCATGCCTTATTGCTGTGAGATACATCAAGCAACCAATCAAACTCTTGAAATATCCTTCATAAACTTTGTTAGCACCGTCTTCTTTGCACATCTTCTCTTTCTGATTCATTGGAGTGCTTGCTGCCTTGCACTCCTCCAGCTGAAACTTCTTCAGTATTTCCTTCGCATACTTTTTCTAGTAGATGAAAACTTCACCTTGCCCTTGCTTGATCTCCATGCCAAGAAAGTAGGACATACCCGAGATCTGTCATTTCAAACACCTTCATCCTCTCCAGTTTGAAATTTTGAATATGATCGGTATTGTTTTCTGTAACCAGTAGGTCATTAACATATAGTGAAACAATAAGAATGTATGTATCATTGTGCTTGACATATAAGGTTGTTTCTGATAAACTTTTCACAAATCCCAAGTTCAACAAATGTTCATTAATTTTGCTATACCAAGCTCTTGGAGCTTGTTTTAGACCATAAAGGGCCTTTTTAAGAAGATAGACTTTATCTCCTTCACCTTTCTTCCCAAATCCTTAGGGTGCTCAATATAAATTTTTTCCTGTAAGACACCATTTAAAAAAGCTGATTTGACATCCAACTAGAATACTTTCCAACCTTTTTGTGCAGCTATTGCAAGCGATAACCTGATTGTGTCCAACCTAGTAACAGGAGCAAAAGTGTCAGAGTAATCAACACCAAAGATTTGGGCATACCCTTTAACCATAAGCCTGGCTTTGTGCTTGTTTAGTGAGCCATCAACATTAACCTTGGTTCTAAATTCTCACTTAACTCCAATTACCTTCCTTCCTTGAGGTCTGTCCACAAAGATCCAAGTCTTGTTCTTCTCTATCATTGACAACTCCTCCTCCATTTCAGCTATCCACTTTTGATCCTTTTTTGCTTTTGCATAGTCAACAAGTTTACACACAAAAACATTACACCTTTCTAAATATCTGAGAGCAACCTTGTTCCTCTCATGGAAGTATCATCCACTGTTTCATTCTGCCAGTCATCTTCTTCTTCGATGCTTGAATCGGAAAACTTGAGTTTCAGCTCTGTCATGGTCTGACCCTTCTTCTCTGCATCATCCCAGCTCCACTCTTTATCCTCCACAAAGTGAACATCCCTACCAACAACAATATTTCCAGTTTGTGGCTAAAAAATTTTATATGCCTTGCTAACAGTACTATAACCTATAAATATACCTGGTAAGGCTTTCCTATCAAGCTTGTCACGCTTGCTCTGTGGAACATGAGTGAAACACAAGAAACCAAATACTTTAAGGAATTTCAGAGATGATTTGTAACCATACCATGCCTCAAATGGTGTTTGTTCCTTCACCGCCTTTGTTGGAAGCCTATTTTGAAGAAACACAGTCGTATTTGCTGCCTCTGCCCAAAATTTCTTTGGCAAATTCTTCTCATGCAGCATACATCTCAACATCTCCATAATGTATCTATTTCTCCTTTCACTAAATCCATTTTGTTGAGGTGTGTAAGGGGTTGTAATCTGATGCTCTATGCCTGCGTCTTTATAAAACTTGTCAAATTTTGCCGAAGTGTACTCCTTCCCATTGTCAGACCTTATACTCTGAATTTTGTAGCCACTTTCATTCTCAACTCTTACCTTGAACTTCCAAAAAACTTGAGCTACTTCCGATTTAAATGTCAAGAAAAAAATCCAGCACATTCTGGTGAAGTCATCAATAAAGGAAATATAATAGCGACTACCTTTTAAAGGTATTCTTTGAGGGCCTGAAACATCTGTGTGGATGAGCTACAATTTGTGAGTGGATCTCCAAGTTGACTTCGGAAATGGCTTCCTATTTTGCTTTCCAAACTGACACACTTTGCAGCTTGAGATTGCATTACTAAGCTTGGGAACATCAAGTGCCAACTCTTTTTCTCTTAATTGTAGTAGCCTTTGATGATGATAGTGTCATACTCTCTTGTGCCAAATCTGTGTGACATCTTCTTTGAGAGGAAAAACAATTGCTCCTCCTCTAAAGGATTGAGTGAAAAACTCTTTCCTTTTATTTTTACTTTGAAGGTATCTTAATTAGCTGCATCCTTAACAAGAAATATTCATCTTCAAAATTAACTTTAAAGCCTTTTTCAATAAGTTGACCTACACTCAACAGATTTTGGTCAATGTCAAGAACAAAGAGAACATCCTGTATATGTTTTGTACCTCTATAGCTTGCAATCGCAATAGTCCGCTTTCCTTTGACAGAGATGTAATCCTCATTGCCAATTCTGACTTTGGTGATGTTAGTTGGCTTCAAATCTCTAAACAAATCCTTGTCATGAGTCATATGGTTGGTGCAGCCACTGTCAATTAGCCAGCTTTTATTTGATTCATTGCCCATGAAGCATGTAGCCGCAAACAGTTGATCTTCATCCTCCTGATCAGTAATCTTAGCATCTTCACCTTGCTGTTGATTCTTGTTCCTGTAAATTATAGCTTCATGCCCCATTTGGTTACATTTGGTGCACTTGGCATCCGGTCTTCTCTAGTATTTGTAAGGAGGATGACCCTTTCTATTGTAATGTTGACATAAAGAGTAGGATCCCTTCTTGACTCCTGCTTTGTTATTGGCTGAAGATTCTCTAGTAGAATTTTGATTATTCTTGAAAAACTTCTTTTTGTTGTTCCTCTCATTCTCATGATGCTTAGCCGACAAGGCTCATTCAACAGCACTTTTTTGCCTCATGGCTCTTCTTTGCTCCTGTGCTTGCAAAGCATTGAGAATCTCTGCAAGAGTGATTTGAGTCAGATCCTTGGTATTTTCCAAGGCCAAAATAGATGCCTCAAATTTTTCAGGCACTGTTACAAGAATTTTTTACTTAATTATTGAGTCCTTGAACTCAGAACCAAGTAATCTGATTCGGTTTACAATGTCCAATAACCTATCAGAATACTCTTTAATTGATTCTATTTTCTTCACCTTCTGCAACTCGAATTCTTGAATCAAGTTTAGCACACGCATTCCTTTGATTCTTTCATCTCCCTCATACTCTGACTTGAGATAATTCTATATCTCATATGCTGACTTTAGAGTCATAATCCGAGTGAAGATAGTAGATGAGACTGTAACGAACAAACAGGCCTTTGCCTTGGATTTCTTTGTCTTCTTCTCCTTCTGCAATTTGATCTGCGCCATGGTAGGATTGTTTGGGAGAGTAGGAATTTCATAATCCTCTTCCACTACTTCTCAAATATCCAAAGCTTCCATATACACCTCCATACGAACTGCCTAAACCCGGTAGTTGTCTCCATCAAACACCGGTGGAGAAATTGAAGAGAAACTGGAACTTGCTTCAATGTCCATGACACAACAACCTCGCACACTCACTCACAGATCCCTTAAGAATACAGCTCCGAGACCAATTGTAAGTATTTTAGTGAAAAAAAAAACTCAATGGATGAAGGAAACTGAACACCCTTTATTCAACAATCATTCAGAATTTATACAAAATAAAATCAATAACCTACTAACTTTCTCTTAAACTTAAGCAACACACAAATAACTAATTCCTAAAAACAAGAACAAACTTTGACACAATCAACTTAATAAAAAAACACACATGGACATGTTTCAGTCCTGAAGCATTTTCTTAATAGGATTCATGGATTAGCTTCTGTTCCACTTCTGAAAGAAATTTTTAAAAAAAAGTGGAAGGAATATTGCGTTAGTTAATTTAAAAAAAAAGTTAAAATAAATTTACTGCAGAAAAGAGTGTGGCTTGTCATGTCTTTTTTCTTAATGGCTACTCCACAAGGACACCTAAATGGGTCATGAAACACTTTCATGTTGTAAGGCCAATTATTGCCCGGGCCAAAATCAGAAACAAAGAAGAAACAGAAAACAAAAAAAAGGGTCCAAATCACAAAGTCCAAGATGAGCCCAATTAAGTCTAACCCATTTACATTAAACCTAGCCCAACAACAAGCCCAAAATTTTAAAAAAATTTCTTCAAAAGGCTAGGGTTTTTGAAAACCCTAGCGCCGCAGCGCCCTCGAGCGCCGTGCCCGCGCCTCGTCCCAAAGCCTCTGATGCTTCCTCCGCGACTTTGCACGAAAATGGCAAAATTGCCTCTCCTCCTTTCTTCATTGACCCTCGAAGATACTTGCAAAGAGAACAAAGAAAACAACAACGAGAACAGCAGAAACAGAGGCAATATTGTATTATTTTCTTTTGGCTATAAAGCTACCAAAAGAATCTGTAACATGCCCATTTTGCCCGGCCCATTACTAATTAGATACTAAAAACAAAAAAAAAAGTCCAAATTACACAGTCCAAAATGAGTCCAATTACACCCAAACCCAATAACAAAACCCTAGCCCAGATTACAAAAGGCCCAATGGCTCGAAAAAGATAGTAAACAGAAAAATAAAAAACCCTAAAGCTAAGGCGCTGTACCCCCTCTCCACGAGCTCCCTCAGCGCGTGCACCGCCCAAGGGCGGCTCCTCCGCTGATGTAGGACCAGAATAGCCCGGCACCGGCCTCGTTGACCTTCCATAGACCTGCAAAAATGGAAAAAAAGAGGACAAAAGCACAAAAAGCGAACAGAGATAAAAACAGTAGCAAAATAAGATTAAAACTGATTATTCATTCAGCTATATAAACCCAGTTACGAACATTAGAAATAAAAAGAACAAATATTCAATGTGATCTCCGGTTTAGTTTTTATTTTTATACTGTTACTGTTTTTTTTTCCTTTTTACTTTTTATTAAGAGTTTTAATAAAACAAGAAAATAATAAAAGAGAAGGAGGAATACTACCTATTTTCCGGAGTTGTACCACTGTCGGGGGTCACCTCCGCGCGCATCGAAGCCACGAAAGCCTCTTAGGTTTCCGTCCGAGTTTCATCCAAAGAAAAACAGGGGGAGGCCGAAAGGCATTCGTTTTTCATTTTTATCTTATTTCTTTTATATTTAAAAAAAAAAGAAAATAGTACAAATATTAAAAAAGCAAAAGTCTTTACTTTTTCGGTGATCGGAAGAGCCAGATTCAAAAAGCCTCTACCCGTTTCGTCGATTTGATCCCCTTTTCTTAGGAAAATAACCCAATATTCGGGTTTAGGGGCAAAACGGGCAACAAGAGTTTTTTTGGAGGAATTCCAACCACCGTGCACGGTGGCCGGCGACGGTGGCCGATGGCAGTCCCCTCTCCAGAATTTGGGTTTCTTCCCAGAGAGAGTTGAGAGAAAAAGAGGGGGGGGACCTTTTTTTTAGAAGGGTAGCATAAATGAAAAAAAAAAGAAAAAAAATTGCTTTTATAAAGGACTCAAAATGGCGCCGTTTAAGGTGACCCGCGTGCGACCCGACCCAATAGCCGAAAGATCCGCGTGTTTCCATGAAATGGGCTAATTTCCCTTTTGGTCCTTCTGCATTTTTAGTTTTTTTAAATTAGATTTTCTTTTATTTTAATTTTGCCCAGAAATTTTGCACAGTTTTAAATTTAATCCCTATTGAAACGATGCGTTTAAAAACTCAGGTAAATTGCACTTTTAGTCCCTTTCAATTTACGCGCATTGTATTCTAGTCCATATCCCCTTCTTTTATTTTTATTTATTACGATTTCAGCCCCTTAATTTTATTCGGATTTCAACTTAGTCCTTCTTTGTTTATTTTTGTAACTATAGTGTTATTACTATTAATTTTAATATTATTATTATTGTAATTATTAATGTTACTCTTATTTTTATTATACTCTTATCACTATTATTATTATTGTTTAATATTTCTATTCTTATTTTTTGTTACTATTTTTTGTTATTGTTAATATTATCCATTTATTTTTATTTTTATTCCTTTTATTATTATTATTATTTTTATTACCATTATTATTTTATATTTTTGTTATTATTATTATTCTATTATCTTTAAACTATTGTACATAGCATTTATTTATTGATTTGCTATAGGCTTATATTTTTGCTATCATTTTCTTTTACTTTACTTATTTGTTTATTTATTTATCATTTTTTACCTATTATCGTTTGCTTAGTTTTTTATGCCTTTATATTGTTATTTATATTATTGCCCTCATTTTTGTTCTATTATGCATATTGCCATTAAAAATTCATTTTCCATTTTACTATGACCGTATCATATTTTATCCGATTTTTGAAATAAGAAAATACTTCGCGTTCTAAGATTCGAAAGAAACCGTACCCTAACTTAATGGGTTTCGATTTTTCTCGTCAAGTCTAAAGAACTGATTATTTTTAAAGCATAAGTTAAATAAAAATCTATTCTCGGGAATTCAAAAATGTTGTGTTCTAACTCACTGGATGTGATGTTTTGTTATCTCGGGATAAGGATTTCTAAAAAACAAAGGCAATATTCTGTATTTAAAATTTCGAGAAATCGTGCCATAACTTACTGGGTTTCGGTTTTTCATTTGACCCAAATATTCGAATATTCTCCTCAAGCTTAAATACGAGTTTTAAAAGTCGAAAGACAAGCTCAGTTTTGGGAACTCGAAATGTCGTACCCTAACTTACTGGGCGTGACATTTTACTTCTTTGAAACAAGCGGGTCTCAGTATTAAATTTAATTTATTTCAAGCAAAAAGGATCGCGTTTTAAAATATTTTCAAATTTTCGACAACAAGACGTTAACCAATCAGTTAGGTACCAATTTTGGGAGTATCGAGGGTGCCAACCCTTTCTCGTGCGTAACCGACTCCCGAACCCGTTTTCTGGATTTTGTAGACCAAAAATCATCGTTTTGATAAATTTAAACTTTTATTAAAATGACTGAATTACGAGGTGACCCGATCACACCTCATCAAAAAGGATTGGTGGCGACTCCCATTTTCATGTTCGTTTTCAAAACCAAAGTCAATCCCCTTTTACAAAAAATGGTTACGACAGAAACGATGTAATTTTTTTTTACAGACAATTATTCAAAGATATTCGAATTCCAAAATACAATCATAAGCAAAAAAGGTGCTCTTTTCTCTATTTTATTTTTCTTTTCAAAGAAAATAAATAAATAAAAACCATAAATATTACCTGCCGGTTCATCTTCTTCTCCGTTGAGGGTCTGTCGATTCGGCCTTCCCTCAGTCGAGAGTTGCCAACATCCGAACACCCAAGAACCCATATTGGTTCTAATGAGGGTTCAAATGGTAACAGGGGGTATTTTAGCACACATTTCCTTTTATTTCGAAACCATGTTGGATCTTAAAGTTTTTTTTTCCTTCTTTTTGCTAAAAAGAAACTGAAAAGGGGCTAAAAATTTGACTTTTCATCTCCCCGGCCGCCTTATACGGCGGGGCTACGGCGGAGCCACGGTGAAGGCTAGCCGGAGCCCCTAGTGAGAGCCTTGCAGAGAAAAGAGGAGCCCCTTTTTTTTTTTTTTTAAACAGACTTAAAATGTTTTTTTTTTTTTTTGCAAAGTTTCGGCCTTAAATAGGATGGGTGAAACGATGTCGTTTCACTCGGGCCTTTTAACTTTAAAATGACGTCGTTTCGAACTGGGTCGGACCGACCCGACCTGAACCACCTAGCATCCGCGTGTTTTTGGACTGAGGGTCTATTTGCGCCCTCAGTCATTCCGCTTTTGAGGCGATTTTTTATTTGGTCCCTATTTCAGTTTTTCCTTTTTCTTTCAAAATTTCCCGCAGATTTTATTGTAATTTCAATTTAGTCCTTATTAATGCTACGCGTTTTGGGAATAGGGAGTAATTTCCCAATCGGTCCCTCTTGTTTCGCGCGTTTTCCTGTTTGATCCTTTATTATTTATTTAGTTTAATTTACCCCTTTCAAATTGTTCAAATTTCAATAAACCTTTATTTATTTAATTTTTACCATTTATTTAGATTTATTTCCTACGTGTTATCTTATTATTTATTATTCATCTCCTTATTGTTTTTTTATATTGCTTTATTTATTATTTGGCTTATTTGCTTATTGCTCTTAATTATTAAGTTGATTTATTATGCATTGTTATTCTATTGCATTTACATTTATTTTATTTATTCATTTATTTATTTTAATTTTACTCCTTTATTATCACAAGCTTATCACCTGTTATTATTTTATTAATATTTACTTGTATATTACCCTTTTTATATTATTTGTATTTTACATACATATTATTGATATTATATCATTATTATTATTATTGCTATTAGTACTATTATTATTACATTATTATATCATTAATTTTTGTATTATTATTACTATTATTATTATGTTTCTATTTCTATTTATTTACCTAAATTTTAAGTATATTTCGTTTTGCTATATATTATTATTGTTTATTTACTCACTTTCTTCCATAATTTCTAATATTAGATTATTTGTTATTTTGTTATTACTATTGTTATTATTTTATTTATTTATACCCTTTTTCATAATTTTAAACTTTATTATTTTTATTATTATTGATATTATTATTATTTAGCCTTCTTATATACCATTTATTTACATATTGGTTTTTTATTGCGTTTAATCTAGTTTCAGTTTTTACTTGTCTTTATTTATTATCAGTTTTAATTTATTTTCGCCTTTATTAATGTCGTTCATACTATTGCATCTATTATTTTATGCGTATCAGCGTTGTAATTTATTTTACATTTCACATCAAAATCGTACTCTATTTTATCCGATCCATTAAAATTTTTGTTTTAAAATAAGTGAATACTCTGCATTCTAAGGTTCGAAAGAAATCGTACCCTAACTTACTAAGTTTTGATTTTTCTCATCGAATCTAAAGAACCTATTATTTTCTTTTTAAAATCAAAGCATAAAAGTTAAATAAAAACTTATTCTCGAGAATTCAAAATTGTCGTGTCCTAACTCACTAGATGTGACGTTTTGTTATCCCGGGATAAGGATTTAAATTAAAAAACAATGCAATATTTCATGTTTGGAAATTCGATAAATCGTGCCCTAACGTGTTGGGTATCAATTTACCGTTTGACCAAAGAATCAAATATCCTTTTAAAATTTCAATGCATGAGTTTTGGGAATTATAAGATATTGATCTTGAATTCGATGATTTAAATTGTTATATCCTAACGTGCTGGATGTGATATTTCATTCCTTCGGAACAAGAAAATCTTAATATTCAACTAGAGTATATTCAAATGTTTTAAAAGAAATCATATTTTAAAATCATTTCAAATTTTCGACATTAAGACGTTAATTAATCAATTAGGTACCAATTTTGGGCGTATCGAGGGTGCTAACCTTCCTCATGCGTAACCGACTCCCGAATCCATTTTCTGGATTTCGTAGACCAAAAAATCATCGTTTTAGTAACTTACAAATTTTATTAAAATGACCAAATTACAAGGTGGCCCGATCACACCTCATCAAAAAAAATTGGTGGCGACTCCAGTTTTTCGTTTTCATTTTCAAAACCAAAGTCGACCCGTATTAAAAAAATTGGATTCGACACATGTGATTCTCTATCTCTCCCAGTTGAAAGGGTTGCCACATTTGTCTTAATGCACATGATTTTTGGCATCCTCAATCCTAAGTACAATTCCACAATCAACAGATGGACAAACAACATTATGTCTACTACAGTATGCTTCATGAAGCGCTATACTCCTACTTGGTATAAAATGATTGCAATTCCGACTCTCCACAGTATCCAGCTCCATCAAAGATGAATACATGGCTTGTTGGCCCACCTTACGCTTGCTGTTCTCCTGAACATGCACTGAAACCTGGTACTTGGTTGTTCCTTCGAAGCCATAGACAGCAAGGCTGTAAGTACCGCACCTAAGTTCCTATCTTTGAAACTGAGGATCAAAGTCTTTGAACCAAAATTATGGGAAGACCATTCGTGTTAGTGCTGGTTTGGGAATATAAGGGGAAGCTTCGATATATAAAGATCGGTATCTCCACCATTTGTCTCGGCATCTACCTTTACCTCTAGATTGACATCATCACAGGCAATTTTTTCCCAGGTATTTTCACCAATTGAGAACTTATAGTACATGTAATTTCCTTCCTGAACCAATCCAAGCTCTGATGTACCAAACACAAGTGGTTTTAAGACACACTGATCAGTCCTTTCTGCTTCAACACCTAGGTTGACTATGTCCAACTCAATACCTGTTTCCAGGACAAATATGCTTGTAGAAGGTTTTAGCTCAAGAACATGTAACCTATATGTCAACTCCCCATATTTAATGGTGAGAACATCATCTTGAGAAAGGGTACCATGCTGACGAAGGCTTGTTTCAAGAATAGCCTTGTGATTGGGTAAGTCAGAAAAGCCAATTCCATCGGGTTGAAGTTTAGCATATGTTCCTTTCGCAAGTCGCACATAACGAACCTCAACAAACGGAGCCTTTGGAGTGTCCACAAGGAACAAGTTACTCCATATATGGGGAGGAATTCCGACCAACCCTTCATCTGTTGTGAATTCCAAAACACCTGAATGAGTGGTCCTATTGTTTTCCTTTTCACCATCCTTAGTGACTGAAGAAGACTCTTGATGAACCACCAACAATTGAAAGTACATTGGTCCCTTGTCAAATGCACCTTGATCAGAAAATTCTGTGAAACAGGATGGTGGCAACTTGATTTTATCTCCGCTACCTTGAAAAGGCACATCTTCTAAGATTCTATAAAATGCTATTCCTCTTCTGGTAAGTTAACTTTCTTCCATTTGCTGTTCAGCCTAAGCATAACAAAGGAAGAAAAAGATTAGAAATTTCGGTTACTAAATATACCAAACATGCCATAATGCAAAAGATTCAACTGGTTCATGAACTATGCAAACACTAGTCCTCTCCAGTCCACACATGCATAATGTGGATTCCACCTCATCTAATGCGAACTCTACCATCATGTAATCATTGTAGCGGACCTCATACATACCTAATCCATGTCAGAACAAATACCCAATCAAGCAGTTAATTAATGGTATGTCCAACAATTAAAACTTAAAACTTTCAAACTAGGGGTCCTGGGTTAGGATCTCTGGAAAGAGGAAGTTGAGGAACTGGATGAAGATTACCTATGATTAATGGCTAGTTCTCTAGCAAAGAGTAATCGCATTTCACTCTTTCATATATTTTGCCAAAAAAAAAAAAAAAAAAAAAAAAAAAAACCTTCCATCCATCCATCCCTCCATACACACACACAATATCAAATGCTTGGTGCAAAGGGACATAAGATTGTCTCAATGAAGCTACAGATTTAATTAATTAATTCCTCAAGAAAATAGTATCCATCTAAATGCCTAACAATGACAATAAAAAAACAATGTCTGGTCTGGCATAATAACTATCTTAAAAGAATTCAATTAAAAAACGAGACATTTTTAAAATAGCCAAATAACCAAAATATATAAGATCGTGTTGATCAAGATTTCAGGCAGGTGGGAGGACGACATTCCTGTTAATTCCGGAACCCATCGTATAAACAAAAGTGGTTAAAATACAAATATTTATAATATAATTTTGAATTGCAAAAGCATTGCATTTTGTTACAAAAAATTTTAAAACGACAAAAGGTATGGTGGTGTCAAAATTGATATTGGTATTGATTCAACTTTAATTTTATTATAACATCAAATAAACTTCAAAATTTTAAGGGAAAATGTAATTATTTTTTTTGTTATGATGAACCAAAACAAATATTATACTGTCCAGTTTCAATGTGATTGTTGGGAGAAGTTTCAATATGTTTACCGTCCCACCATGGTTTCACTATTAAGGATGATAAATATTGCAATTGCAATGGGTCCGTCCTATCCTCCATCTACTATTCTTCACATTGCGTGCTGAATTTCTGAAGATGTTTCGGCTGCAAAACCTTTCAGATGTTCTCTCTTTCAACATATGTGTAGTGGTTTCTCCTACAAAATTGTTGTCGATGATGCTTCCTTGGGCCTTTGATGTGCTTCAGTATCAGTCTTCCGCATCAAGCAAATGAGCTTGGATTTACATTTCTTAACCCCTGACAGCCCACTTTATGCGGTGCTTCTTGTATGTAAGATCGTTTGAGTATGCATACAGATGCAAGGATTGCACATTTACTTTGCATATGAGATGTCTTCCATTCCCACGCACTGCTCTCACATAAGTGTAATAAACATCCTTTCACACTTGCTTACCAAAGATAAGAATCACTACCCACTACGACAATATTATGACATTTGTGGAAAAAAAATCCACAGCAATTGTTTTATTATTGTGGAACGTCGGAAAAAAATTCATTTATCAAAATCGAAAATAAATATACATACAACAGTTATTCATATCCTCTCACTTTTGTCAAGTTGTATGGATTGAGTATTTGGAGCAGGGATGCAACGACACTGTTCATTGGAGTTGTATGACACCCTACTCTAGTTCTAGTGACACATATAATAGGTAATAACAGTGAATGATGTATGAAGCTGGTTTATACTAAAGTTGTCGAACATGAGTTCCAAACTTAAATAGTTATTGATTCTTTAAAAATAATTGTAAAAATAAATTTAGTAAGCTGAATTCTGTTTTCAAAGCGTTTAGTGTATACTTTATTTTAACTTTTACATGATCAATTCATCAAGTAAAGTTATACTTTTCTTTCTTCAACAATATTAATAGTAGTATCTTTTTCATCTAAAATTCTCAAAATATTGTCCAGTGCATCTTTGGCAGCTCTGTTGTGTGCAATTTCCTTCTTGAGACTACATTTGCCTCTTCCCACAAGTTGATCGTCGACAAAAACATCAAAACCTGTGCTTTCCTTCCATAAATCTACAAACTTAACTTTTAAATTTCTCTTTTGACAAACTTCATATAATTGTGTCACCGGGTGTATCTTTAAAGTCTCCCGTCTAATTATGGGTTCCAACAAATCCTTAAACACCTATTACAGTATTCAAAAACAAAATTATATATATGACCACATTCCACATACCATATTCTAACTACCAAAAAGGTCCTACCTTGTAAAAATAAGTGAAAGAAATAGGTACCTTCCAAACAGCATCAATGGAGCAATTGGTGTCAATGAAAACCGCACCGATGGTGGATTCCACAAGATCAGCCAACGCTTTTGGCACGTCAACTAGTCCATTAGAATGTAGTGGATATCGCTGTATTTCTTCCGAAAATTGTCGAATCTGATTATGTTGGGAGAGTTATTATTTGTTAATTTTTATGCTACAAATCAACGGTTGAACACTGGATATGCCTTTGAAGGAATTAACTAAGCTACAAAGCTTAGTTTACAACATAATTAAGACAAAAATGGATGATATATATCATAGTCTACGTCAAACATAGTCATTGTAGTCGGCTACTATGTATCAACTGGTTATTATAATATTCCACAATGAACGTGTAATGACAATTACATAACCAAGAGATTACGTCTCTTTGCTTAAAAATTAGGGAGAAATGATTCATATTTTTTTTTTTACTGTACGCAGCCAGCCCTTAAAATAATTTTTTTTTATTTAGACATTTTTAAAATTTTAAATTAATAAAAAATAAAATTATACTTTACCTGTAAAAAAGCAGTTTCGACGTTGGTTTCAAACTTTCAACAAACTTAACCACTACGATTATTATGACTGCAAAATTCAACACCCTACAAATACTGACTTTTATTCAAACCACTAGATGAATAAAAATATTTATGTAACAAATATACATAAAAGAGAAAAATTGTGAAATTTGGGTTCATCAAACAAATTCCTTTTCTATCTAAAATTAATTTTATTCAAAAAAAAGTTTCGATTGCTTACTTGTTCTTTGAGAAGAGGTTTCTTATGGCGCAAATAGCGATGCAAACCATGTTTGACGGCGGCACGAGCCAACTTTTCGGTATCGACATTGGCGGCTCGTAGCCTAGTCAAAGCCCCCGGCGGCAAATCAGGGTATTCAAAAAACTGCTGTCTGGTGAAGAGTAAATTAAGGACAGAATCTCCCACGTACTCTAACCGCTCGTTGGAGAAACCCAGTCCTAAAGAAGCATGCGTGAAAGCTTCTTCTAATAACCGTTTGTTGTTAAACTCATAGCCCAGAATTTGCTCCACTTCATCCAGACTGGGCAACGACTGAGTTGATTCCCCGGTTGACTCGCTTTGTTGTTGGATAATCTGCTGCTGCTCTTTAAGAGTTTCTATGGTGATGGCGGTCATCGTAAAAATACACCCAAGGAAAGAAAGGTGTGGATGGATAATAATGACAGAGATGGTATTTACTTATATTAAAGACTTTGGATTATAGGTCTTGACAGATTGTATTTATTTATTTGGACATTGGATTATATGGCAAACTTTAGTATAAAAGGGAAATTTTGATTATAAGAAACAACTGGAACCTGCAAATTTGTTTTTTCACATATGGTATGGATATATCACAGGTGTTACAAAGGGAACTAAGTCGGTAGATACATTGACCCAAACTTAATGGTTTCGTGTTCCTAAGAAAATATACGTTAAACCCCGCCAACGAATTCCTTCTTTGGAATGTTCAAAAAATTTTACTTGGTTTTCTTTTTTTTCTTTTATTAATTTAATTAATATATCTCTATTCCATTCCATTTTTCCTTCATTTCTCATTATTTTAATAAGAATCTCGATATTCACCAAAAAAAAATTAAACCCATGAAATGAAAAACTTATAAAATCGTAAGAACTACCTTTTAATTCTTTCAGATTAATTGAAATCAACATATATAAAATAGATCAAACGAAAAAATAAAATTGAGATACTATATATAGTACATATATATACTTAATTGATATCGACACGTATGAAGATACATATTGTATGATAGAAAGATTCATGTTTTTTTTCTACCATACTATCGAGTTTTATAGGATACTGTTCATTCTAGTCCATTCATTTTATTTAAGACGTGAGATTTGAATCATTTTTTCTTCAACTCCTTGATAAAGTTAAGTTTCATTCAAATTAATCACTTTGACTGATAGTTTTTACGTATATTAAAAGTAAAAAAAAGGTAAGAACTAGAATGAACAACATTGTAGCAATAAATGCGAGAATATTTACTTCCATATTTACTTTTTTTTTATTTCGCAATTACTCGGGATTTAATTCCATAGAGATGATAATTTGTCGCTTGTAAATTCAATGCAATGACTTACATTTCAATGACATTGAATCAGATCAATATCATGAATAACAATATTTAAGCTATCAAATCGGTTCACCGTCGAGAATTAAATAGTATAACATAGGAAAATCTTTTATCCACATCGAATATAAAAAATGATGTCTGGTTCAATCAAAAGAATTCATTTCCTTTATATATATATATTCTTTTTCACCCTTTCTTTTCGATAATTTACCGCCTTCCTTCTACAATCATCTGATGATGTATCATCTGATTGTTTTTTCACTTTCATCGTTTCCAAATAAACCCCAACAAAAAAAAAGAAAGGAAAAAATAAATAAAAAAAGATAATTTTATATGTCATTGAATTAAGTGATTTTAATCAAATTGATTCAAAAATATTTTAAATATATCTTTCTCTTTTTAATTTTTATATAGTATTTTAAAATAAAATAATTTAAAATTAAAACCACTACTTAAAAAGATAATAACCGAACAACTATTTTCTTTAAGAAAATTATTTAATACATTAGTAGTAGAATTTTAAACTTTACAAGAATATTTTATAAAAGTATAATAAAATATTAAGAAAAGAGTATTTTAACATACTTTTTAACTTTTTATGTAAACCTTCAATTTGATATCGCTTGATTTAGAGCTCAATGTTAAGGCCGGTTACTATAGCAATGAGATGTATTCTGGAAATTAGAGTGGTGACAGTGGAAACAAAGTAGAAAATGATAATAAAAGGTAATATATTAAAATGACTATAGATAATAAAAATAAATTATATAATATTAAATAAATATTAAATTTATATCTTATATTAAAATTTATTAGTAAAATAAATTAAAACTATTTCTTAATAAAATTATATATTTATTAAATTATCGTTTAAAAATTTATAACATCTATCTATATCTATATCGAATAATACTCAATTTTTTTCAAAATATTTTTTTTATAAAGTAACAAATAAGGATAATTTTTTTTTAGATTTTTATATAAATTTTATAAAACTTACTCTGTTTTCCTCTTTCTATATTTTTTATATAAATAAATTTATAAAAATCTATCCAAGATAAATATAAAAAATACACACATAGTAAAATTTGAACATGGGATTCTATAGTCTCAAAGCCACAACTTTGTTAGGTAAATGCTTAACAATCTTTTAGGGATTGTTCAAATAATGACAAAGCTTTTCAAAATGGTCATATACTAACATTTATTAAATTGCTCAAATAAAAGTTAGATCTTTCAAAATAGTCAAACAAGGGCCTAACCTTTTTAAAATTACTTAAATAATGGTTAAATCTTTTCAAAAGTATTCAAATAAGGAAATTTCAAATGTCGTATATCATATTTTAAATTAGGTTTTTATTACTTTCCTTTCTTTTCAAGTAAAATTTGATTGAGTTGTTCTGTGTTTTATTCTAAACACGTCAACATTCACTTAATTTTTACTACAAATTAGATTGAAGTGCGTGAAAACGCCCTTATTTAAGCACTGAATGTTAGGTTATTATATGATCATTTTAAAAGATTTGACCATTATGTAAGCAACTTCTAAAATATTGTTCCTAATTTAAACCTTTAACTTTGTTATTTTAATAAAAACTTTGGCTTTACATATTGTTGACACATCAGGGATTTAAAAAAGAAAGATTAAACCAATTTAAGTATTTTAAAGACATTTATTTATAAATTTAAATTTGAATAAAATATTATTTCAAATACAATTTTCTGGAATATTTGAAATACTATTTTAAAGGAAAAAAATCTAACATAAAAATTCACATACTTTAAAACATAATTAAAAAAATGTCATTTTTTCCATAAATAATTAATTAAATAAAGTTTTGTTATTTTGAAAACAATGATTTAAATATAAGCTTGGAAACTGAGCAGTAAAAAGACCAGTTTTAAACACCATAATTTTTAATTTAAAATTAATATCACTTAAAAAGATAAAAAAATTAATTGTATTTGTAAAAATTTATTTTCAAAATAGTTTATAATCTCAAAATAAAGCAATTGGAACAAATTTTTTATGCAAACTATTTTTAAAATTACTTGTCTAAAATTCATATTTGTCAAATTCTTTTGCGAGTAACATGAAATTTTACTTTGAATTTCTAAACCATTTTGAAATATAATATTATTATTTGCAAACATTCTAGGAATTATTATCCTTTCAAATGTTAGAATTTTTTAATGGATTTTTTTTATAAAGTTAAATATTAAAAAATTTTATAACTCTTTTGTTAAAAATAAATATATTAGTTAAAAAGTTAACAACTTCATTATAATTTTATTAAAGTACGGTCTTTAATAATAATATACATGTTGAAAAAATTTATACAAAATTATTAATTATATTTTCATTAATACATACAATAAATGCAAGGTAAAAAAACTAGTTATATAATATAATTATTTTTTAAAACCTATGTTTATTTTATATAATATTTAAGTTTTCTATCCCGTGCGATGTACGGATTGCTCATGTGTTTTATAAAATTGTTATTATTTAAATAATATATTAGTTAAAAATTATTAATGAAACAATATTTGAAAAACATACTTAAGTTTTTAAAAGATAATAGATTTTTAATATTTTATGTTTTAATTATGTGGGATTAAAATTAACTTTTTAATGAAAATAGTGAAGAAATTGACACTTATTTATAGGGTAAGTGTGAGCTTGAAAGTATTAATCAATGTGAGATTAAAATTAACTTTTCAAGGGATTAAAATTAATTTTTAATAAAAATAGTGAAGAAGTGAGCCGTGGGAGTATTCTTTAGTGAATGTGGGATTAAAATTAACTTTTTAATAAAAATAATGAAGAAAGTGTCACTTATTTATAAGATAAATGTAAGATATGGGAGTCTTTTTATAGGGTAAGTTGGAGAGCCTGGGAGTGTTCCCTAGCCAATGAGGGATTAAAATTAATTTTTAATGAAAATAGTGAAGAAGTGAATTTTTGAGTATTCTCTAATCAGTATGGAATTAAAATTAATTTTTTAATGAAAATAGTGAAGTGAGTTATAAGAGTATTCTCTAGTCAATATGGGATTAAAATTAACTTTTTTAAGGAAAATAGTGAAGAAATTATCACTTATTTATAAGGTGTTGAGTATGACTCAGTCAAATTTGAGAGATAATCTCCCAGTTAAACTTTATTTATGTGTTTTAGTCGAACTCTGATTAGTCTAGATTATTTTATTATTATTTGATCTACAAATTTAGCCTATAAATAGACTTTTTCACAACCTTAGAAAACACATTTATTAAATATTAGAACTCATAACACTTTTGAAGAATTTTGTGTTTACATTTTGAGCGTTCTTTGTTATTGGGTTTTGGGGTTTAGTTTTTATCTCCATCTTTTATACTCTTCGTTCTTTTGCCATTATAGTAAAATTATCTTTTCTCATGGTTTTTTTATCTTCTTTGGGGAGGTTAAATTTGAGTGTTCAATTTCTCAATTTCTTCTACTATTTTTACTTGTTTGTTGCTTAATCAGGTCAATCCCCAACAAGTGGTATCAGGGCTAGTTTAATTTTTAATAAATCAACCCATTCAAAGATGACAACAACAAGGTTTGACATTGAGAAGTTCGATGGTGTTACAAATTTTAATCTGTGGCAAGTTTGGATGATGGCAATTCTGATTCAAACCAACCTGAAAAGGGTCGTTAGCAGGAAAAGGCCTGAGAATCTAGATCAAACAGAATGGGAAGAGCTTGATGAAAAGGCCTTGTCTGCAATCAAGTTGTGCCTTGCGAATAGGGTATTGTAGAAGGTATTGATGGAGAAAACTTCATATGCCTTGTGGAAAATAATAGAAACTCTATATGCGACTAAATCTCTGGCTAATAGTTTAGTGTTGAAACAACGTCTATTTACGTTTCTCATAAACGAATGTGAGCTTTTTTGAGATCACATTAGTCAATTTACTCTTTTGAATGATTTAAAGAATGTTGAGGTCCAGATTGACGATGAAGATCAACCTATGCTATTATTGTACTCTTTACCCATTCATACAAGTTTTTCAGGGAGATTCTGATTTATGACAGAGACAAACTCTCGTTCGAGGATGTGAAAGGCCATTTGTTGAGTAAAGACATACTCGACAATGAGTTTGGTTTGGATAATAAGGTGATAAACCGTAATATATACATATTTTAATCCTATATTTAGCATACTTTTGGATGATTTATTCCTTGAATTGTGGAATTTGGTGCTCATAATTAGAGGTGTTCATGGGCCGGGTCGAGCCGGGCTCAACTAAAAATTTAGGCCCATTCATCGGGCTCGGGTCGGGCCGGGCCCAAAAAATGGGCCTAAATTTTTTTTTCCAAGCCCGACCCATATAAAAATGCTAAAACCCGAGCCCGGCCCAACCCGCCCGTATTAAATTTTTATATTATTTTATATAATTTTTAAATATATATAATACTAAAAAAATCAAAATAAATATTTCCCAACAAATTGAAAATAAATTTTAAAAAAATATGTAGACTTAAATAACACTAAAATAAATGTAACTTAACAAACAAATACCTCTAAAATAATAATAAAATTAACAAATGCCTTTAAAATAATAACAAAATTAACAATAAAATAAGTTTTATACAATATTCAATCAATAACAACAAAATAGTAGCAACAATAGTAATATGGTAGCAAAATAAGGAGAAAACAACAAGAAAATAACATTCAAAAATAAAAAAATAGCATATTTTTTTGTCATTTAGTGAATTCGGGCCGGCCCGGGCCCGGGCCAAAAATACCTTACCCCTTTTTTAAACGGGCCTTATTTTTTGTCCAAGCCTATTTTTCGGGCTTATATTTTTGCCCAAACCCTCCCAAATTTTGGTCAGGCCTTCGGGCCGGGCTGGGCCACTCAGCCCATGAACACCTCTACTCATAATCCTTTAATTTCATGTTTTATACTTAGGAGAGCACTAGAGGATGAAAAGAACGAGAAACGGGCCTAAAACGGAGAAAATGAGCCAAACTACGAATTGCACACGGCCTGGGCCCAAGCCACACGGTCGTGCCTCCATTAGCAGACCCAACCACAGCCTGGCCTTGACTTACACGGGCGTGTCCCTGCCGCAACCTGTTTAATTTCACTCAGATTAGGATACTTAGGGGCGAAGAAAGACAGTCTGAAAGCCTATATAAACACCCTAAGTGTGACCTAAAAAGGGGCGTCCAGTTAGGCCGAAGAGCCAAGCCAGAGAGGCCAGAATTGTGGGATTTTCTTGAAGAAAGCCAATTGATTCATCTCAAGAAGCCAGATTTATACTTAAGACGTAAGATCTTCCCTTCAAATTCCTCCAGGGGGTTTTAGGTTTTTTCTTATGTTTTGTTTTATATTTTCTTCTGAGATGTATTCTTTTATAATTATGAACTAAACCCCTCAAATACCTGAGGGGGATAAAACCTAAGACAGATCTTGTTATTGTTTTCTGAACTATATGATAAATATTTGATTTGTTCTTAATTATGTGTTCTTAATTCTTGCTTTGATATTTCAGGATATTGATTCAAGTATTGATGTGCTTATTCAGAGGAGCAAAAGCCCCTGTTTAAGAGTAGATCTAGCATAGTTAAGAGGAGTTGATCGCAACCCTAGAAATAGGATGACGAAAATCTGCAGGATTAGGGTCAAACCTAATATGGGAGTCCATAGATCGAGTTAATGCAATTCTAGGGGTTTTAATTAGAAAGAGATTTCAATTAATCAACCTAGGGTTAGACGTCAGTGGCCTCGAAAGAGGTATTAATAAAAATTAGGGAATCCTACGGATCAAGTCAAGTGAATAAATCGTCTGGTTCAGAGTCAGATAACAAGTGAAATCTAGGTGGATTCTTCCTCGGGTATTGTCTTAATCATTTGGTTTTTTCCACGAGTATTTTCCCAAATTCATCTTCTGTGTCTTAGCATCTTTAGCTTAGTAATTAGTTAATTTTAGATTAAATAATAATTCCCTTAATTCTTAGGCTAAATAATAAAAAGAAAGTTAGTATTAGTACTTTTAGTTCCTTTGGGTTTGACAATCCGGTCTTGTCACTAAACTATACTACTGTTCGATAGGTACGCTTGCCTCAATCGTTGTCATAGTTAGTTTCTAGGCTCGATCATTTTTTATATAACTTTTTAAGACTCTGACATACGATCAAGTTTTTAGCGCCGTTGCCGGAGAACTGAAATATTAAGAACGCTCAATTTTTATTACTTTAGCCATATTTTATTTTTGCAATTAAATTTTATTTTACTTTTCTAAATTTTCTTCTTTGCTTTTGGCAGGTTTTCTAGTTTATGACTAGAAGAAATCCGTCAGGACCTCTACTTTAGGATAGTGAAATTGAAAGCACAGTTCGAAGAAACTGAAGAGAGATAAGGCGTAGCCTATAGTACATACAAGAATAGCAAGAGAACAAAATTAATACTACCGAAGAGATGGCTGAGAATAATCTACTACTTTAAGAAGTAGCCGAAAATCATGCTCCTCGAACTATGTATGACTATGCTAAACCTAATTTAATAGGAACTGAGTCAAGTATTGTTAGACCTACTATTGCTGTAAATAATTTTGAACTGAAACCTAACACAATTCAGATGATACAGCACTTTGTTCAGTTGATGGTTTGCAGGATGAAGATCCAAACAATCACTTGGCGAATTTCCTAGAATTTTGTGATACTTTCAAAATAAATGGCGTTTCTGATGATGCCATTCATTTTTGGTTTTTTTCCTTTTCTTTGAGGAATAAAGCTAAACAGTGGTTGAATTCTCTCCCACAAGGATCAATCACTACATGGGATCAAATGACCGAAAATTTTATGTTAAAATATTTTCCGCCGGCTAAAATGGCAAAATTGAGGAAGGATATCTCTTTTTTTGTGCAGATGGATTTAGAGACACTTTATGATGCATGGGAGAGATACAAAGATATATTGAGAAGGTGCCCACACCATGGATTACCCTTGTGGCTACAAGTCCAAACTTTTTATAATGGTGTGAACCCTTCAACCAGGCAGTTTATTGATTCAGTCGCCGGCGGAACCTTGAATAATACACCTGAGGCTGCCTACAAATTCATTGAAGAGACGTCATTGAATAACTATCAGTGGCAAGTCATAAGGACAAGGGCAACGAAAGCCGCCAGTGTTTTCAACCTCGACGCAGTAACCATGCTATCAAATCAGGTAGAGATGTTGATGGTTTATGTGGTTCCTCGCAGGTACATCCAGTTATGCAGTGCGGTACGAATGGAGAAGTGATGAGCAATACAGAATATCCATCTTACAATCTGAGCGCTGAAAACGAGCAAGCTCACTATATGGGTAACAATTTTAGACCTCAAAATAACCTTCATAGTAATACTTATAATCCAGGTTGGAGGAACCACCCCAATTTTTCATGGGGTGGTCAAGGAAATCAGAGACAACAACCCCCTCCAAACTTCCAACAACAGCCCTACCCACAGGAAAAGAAGTTGAACCTTGAGGAGATGCTGACAAAATTCATAGCGGTGTCAGAAACACGTTTTCAAAATATTGAAACAACACTTAAAAATCAATAAGCATCAATTCAAGGGATCGAGAACCAGTTAGGACAACTTGCCAAGATCATCTCTGAACGACCACAAGGTAGCTTGCCAAGCAACACTGAGACTAACCCAAAGGAGCAACTTCAAGCCATAACAGCTCATGACAGTGAAGGGTTAGGTAAGTTCAAATTAAGGCAAGAGAAAGGGGTAGAGGAAGGAAAGGTTGAGGTAAACCATGACAAGCCAAAACGGCAATTAAAGAGTACCAACCTCGTGTGCCACATCCTAATGCGATGAAGAAAGACAACATAGACGAACAATTCGGTAAATTTCTTAAACTTTTAAAGAAATTACATATTAACTTACCATTTCTTGAAGCTCTTTCGCAGATGCCAGATTCAAGGAAATTTTTAAAAGAGCTTCTGACAAACAAACGGAAGTTAGACGAAGAATCGCATGTGGAACTAAACGCAGTGTGCTCAGCAATGTTGCAAAATAAACTACCCCGAAAATTAAAAGATCCAGGGAGTTTCTCAATTCCATGCTTAATTGGTAGTTTATCTGTTGATAATGCTTTAGTTGTTTTAGGGGCAAGCATAAATGTTATGCCTTATAAAATGTTTAAACAGCTAGGTCTAGGGAAACTCAAACAAACTAGGATGAGTATTCAATTAGCTGATAAAACTATTAGAATTCCTAGGGGTATAATTGAAGATGTTCTCGTAAAAAATGATAAATTAGTATTTCCAGTAGACTTCGTCGTTTTAGACATGGATGAGGACAATAATATTCCTTTAATTTTAGGAAGACCCTTTTTAGCAACTGCTAGAACTAAAATTGATGTTGGCGTAGGTGGACTCATACTTTGTGTAGGTGACGAATCAATCAGCCTTCAGGCTCTTGACTCAGCTAGGACATCAAATAATCAAGGTGAGAACATAAATTCTATTAATAACCATACGGTTAAACCTTCTTTTCAGGAAACACCACGGAACTACACACCCGAACCAGATCCTATACCTTAAGCCAACAAAGAAATAACTCACGAGGATCGACGGCTTCAGATTGATGAGCTAGACGAGTGGAAGATACATTTCAAGGAGAAACTAGGAATACACGAAGCAGAACCAATGTCTTTCCATGGGACAAACAAATTTAAAATAGGAGATCAAGTATTATTAGATAAGACAGACCCTCGAATATCTCCTTCCAACCTTAATAAAGAAATCCCTTTTAGGGTAATCAATGTCTTCCCATACGGAATAGTCGAGGTAAGTAATCATATATTCGACACTTTTAAAGTAAATGCTACTCGACTTGAATTATATACTGATAACAAAACTATAGCATGAGAAAGGATTTTCAACTCCTCAAACCACCCTGATTATGCGAATGAGAGGTAAGTCTAGCTTAAGACTTTAAATGAGCGCTTCTCGGGAGGCAACCCAAGCACTAACCCCGTTAATTTTTACATTTTTCTTTTTCTTTTTCAGTACCAAACTATAAACTAACCAAAGCAGATTTCCATACCACACGGCTGTGGTCGTGGCCCTGTGGATACCACAGATTCCTGTACTGACGTAGCAGAGATAATACAAAACAGGACAAAAAATATCTTTAAGCCACGGACTCCGACTAAACACCACGGCAGTGCGATGCAGCCGTGGTCGACACTGTTTTATCAACACGGGCGTGGTGACTTGCACATGGGCGTGAGAGAAACGAATGAAGCACAACACGGCCGTACAACACGACCGTGTGACTTAACACGCCCAAGGTACACGGGCGTGGGGATGTACCAGATTTGAAATCTCTATTTAACACACCCCTTTTCCCTTTTCCCTTCTCACCTACTCCTCATTCCCTTCTCTTCCACACTCTTTACACTCCCCTTCATTTTCATTTTTTCTTCATTCTCCTAACTCTTGATCTAACTATATCCATGTCGAAGAAATGGAAGGATCCTAGCACAGTCCCCCTCTACGAGACCGATATACATAAGTTCATGCCGGCCGCTTCATTAACTCGACAGGACAAGGACTTTTGAGTCCATTTAACTTTCCTTTTTATTTTCTCTTCTCCTTTATTTTCCTTTTCTTTATTTTTCTTTTACTTAGTTTAATTTATTTTATTTCGTTCTCTTTTATTTAGGTCCTAAAGGCTGCTTGGGAATCACCGACCACGACCTTAGAAATCACACCCACCTCGCTAACCATCTAACGATAAGGACTTTTCAGTCCATTAGTCTTTTCTTTTAATTTCATTTTACTTTCTATTTTCTTTCTTTTTATCTTTCTTTTCTTTAAATATATATTTAGTATATTTTGAATTATTCTTATTATGTCCTGGCTAAGTCTTCACGAGCTCCCCAATTTCTTTATCAAGCGCAGAGATTGTCGGCGGCCACCACACCGTGACCACTCCCAACTCAAGGAAGCCATCCAAATTTAGGAAGTTTCACCTCTCCCTTGAGTATTAACACATTAATACTTGAATCAATATCCTGAAATATTAACACAAGAATTAAGAACACATAATTAAGAACAAATCAAATATTTATCATAAATTTCATATATATCTTTGTACATTGAGGGCAATGTACATCTTAAGTGTGGGGGGGTGAATATTTATTTCAAGAAAGTTTCTAACTTTCCGCATTATTCTCAAATCCCTAAATGATATCTTGTCTTTAAGTAATTTTCTCATGTTACTACTAGGATGTAATTTCCTGTGATCCAAGATTTTCTTTGATATGTTTTTGAAAATGGACTTATCGTGCACAACTGAACTATATGATAAATACTTGATTTGTTCTTAATTATGTGTTCTTAATTCTTCCTTTGATATTTCAGGATATTGATTCAAGTATTGATGTGCTTATTCAGAGGAGCAAAAGTCCCTATTTAAGAGTAGATATAGCATAGTTAAGCGAAGTTGATCGCACTCCTAGAGATAGGACGACGAAAATCTACCGGATTAAGGTCAAACCTAATATGGCCATAGATCGAGTTAATGCAATTCTAGAGGTTTAATTAGAAAGAGATTTCAATTAATCAACATAGGGTTAGACGTTTGTAGCCTCGAAAAAGGTATTAATATAAATTAGGGAATCCTATGGATCAAGTCAAGTGAATAAATCGTCTGGTTCAGAGTCAGATAACAAGTGAAGTCTAGGTGGATTCTTCCTCGAGTATTGTCTTAATCAATTGGTTTTTCCCATGAGTATTTTCCCAAATTCATCCTCTGTGTCTTAGCATCTTTAGCTTAGTAATTAGTTAATTTTAGATTAAATAATAATTCCCTTAATTCTTAGGCTAAATAATAAAAAGAAAGTTAGTATTAGTACTTTTAGTTCCTTTGGGTTCGACAATCCGGCTTGCCACTAAACTATACTACTGTTCAATAGGTGCGCTTGCCTCAATCATTGTCATAGTTAGTTTCTAGGCTCGATCATTCTTTATATAAATTTTTAAGACTCTGACATATGATCATAAGGCAGATAGTCAAGCTTCCATTTTGGTAGCATTAAAGAAGCAAGACAAAATGGTGTTGCTATTATAAAAAGTTAGGTCATGCCAAAGCAGATTGTTAGAAATTGCAAAATAAAGGGGTTGCTAAGAGTAACGAGGAAGATGTAGCTGGTGCTAATTTGGCCATCAAAAGTGGTGATGATTTCTTGTTAGTGTCAACGAGCGATACCTCTGAGCTTATGCTCGAGTGGATCCTAAATTCGGGATGTTCTTTCCATATATGTCCCAACAGAGAATGATTCTCCACATACAGTTTGGTTGGAGGTAGAGTTGAGTGCATAGGAAATGATTCATCCAGTAAGGTAATCGGTATTGGTACTATTAAAATTTGGATGCATAATGGGATGATTAGGACACTCTCAGATGTTAGATATGTACCTTATTTACAAAAGAATCCCATCTCCTTGAGTATTTTAGACTCGAAAGGTTGCAGAATCAACATCGAGTTGAACGGTATTAATGTGTCTCGTGGGGCTCTCATTTTGTTAAAAGGTAAACGGACCGACATTCTTTATATTCTGGAAGGTTCTATAGTGACCGGTGAAATCGGACATCGCTCGTCTGTTACAGAGTCGAAGTCAATTCGTTTGGAGCGGAGGCAACTTGGTCATAGGAGGGAAAATGTATAATCTTTTTTTTTTGAACAAAAGAGGGAAAATGTATGATCATTTCGTTGAAGAGAGGTTCACCTTTGGATGCAGGTTTTGAAAAGTTAGGACACTATGTTTATAAAAATCAAACCTGAGTTAGTTTTTTATTTGATAGTGCACAAGTCGAAGGCTAAAAGTCTTCTAGCTTCTAAGCACAAATTTGACTCAGTTAATTCCCTGCATAGTTCAAGATAGGCTCGTGGCGAGCTTTGGCAAAGATGGCGTTGTGGAAATACGAGTCAAAGTAGAGATTTGTTAAGTTTAACTCATATTTTAGTCAAATTTGAGAAATAATCTCCCAGTTAAACTCTGTTTATTTGTTCCAGTCGAACTCTGATTAGTCTAGATTATTTTTATTATTAATTGACCTACAAATTTAGCCTATGAATAGATTCTTTTACAACCTTAGAAAACTCAACCATTAAAGATTATAACTCATAACACTTTTGGAGAATTTTGTGTTTATGTTTTGAGAGTTCTTTGTTTTTGGGTTTCAGGGTTTAGTTTTTATCTCCATATTTTATAATCTTCATTCTTTTACCATTATAGTAAAATTATCTTTTCACGTAGTTTTTTATTCTCTTTATAGGAATTTTTCCATGTTAAAGTTGTGTGTTCAATTTCTCAATTTCTTCTGCTATTTTTACTTGTTCATTGCTTAATCAAGTCGATCCCCAACATAAGGTAAAGGTAAATGTGAGATATGAGAGTTTCTCTAATCAATGTAAGATTAAGATTAACTTTTTTTAATAAAAATAATGAAATAATTTACACTTATTTTATAGGGTTAATGTGAGCATGAGAATATTCTCTAGTTAAAATTAATTTTTAATGAAATTAGTGAAGAAGTGAACTATGAGAGTATTCTCTAGTCAATGAGAGATTAGAATAAAATTTTCAGTAAAAATAGTGAAAAAGTGAGCTATGTGAGTATTCTCTAGTTTATATGGGATTAAAATTAATTTTTTTATGAAAATAGGGAAAAAATTATTTATAATGTAAATGTGAGATATAAGAGTATTTTCTAGTCAATGTGTGATTAAAATTAACTTTTTAATAAAAATAATGAAGAAATTGACACTTCTTTTAGGATAAATGTGAGCATGGGAATATTTTCTAAACAATGTGAGATTAAAATTAAATTTTTAAGGGATTAAAATTAATTTTTAATAAAAATAGTGAAAAAGTGAGCTATGAGGGTATTTTTTAGTCAATGTGGAAATAAAATAATGGAGAAGTGTGCTACGAGAGTATTTCTAATCAATGTGAGATGAAAATTAACTTTTTAATAAAAATAATCACTTATTTAAATTATATTGAGAATGTTTATCAAAACTTTTTAGATTAAAAAATAAAATAAATGATAATTTTAAGTATTTTAGAACAAATAGGAATATTATTTTTTTCAAAAATATATTTTTTTAAACTATATATTCTTTTTTCATGAATTTCTTCAAAAAAAATAAAAACTCTAAAAAGTTTATGAAAATAGTGATAAATTTGCATTTATTTATAGGGTAAGTTCTTTGATTGTTGTGAGATTAAAAATTACTTGTATAAACAATTGCTACAGCTCAACAAAATTAATAT
The DNA here is from genome assembly GCA_025503065.1 of Gossypium bickii. Lineage (NCBI taxonomy): Eukaryota > Viridiplantae > Streptophyta > Magnoliopsida > Malvales > Malvaceae > Gossypium > Gossypium bickii. Next base: position 24,058,936 of record CP106711.1, on the reverse strand, counting down.
GTCACATATAAAAAAAAATAGGCTTTTTTTTTTATAAAAATAACTTTAAAAAAATTAATTAATTACTTAAATAACTTATTTTTTGATAAAATACGAAAATAATCCAATATCTACAGTAAAAGTTAATGGCGTCAAAGTGTTTGGCACCACCAACATGCCACGTCAGCAATCTACATTAAAAAATTAATTTTTTGGTGGAGCCATGTAGAATGGAGCCACTAGTATAAATACTAGAGATATACTGTGATTTTTGAAAGTATAAGAGAGACTTTAGCAATTTTACCTTTTTTGATGGAGCCAAATAAATTAGCGCCACCAAATTTCAAGAAATTACCTCCTGACACCCTATTTCCCTATTTCCCTAAAGGCCAATTTTTTTCCCTTCACATCAGTTTTTTTGAATTGTTCTTTTACTTTTTTTTCTTTCTTTTTAAGTTTTTATTTATTTACTTTTTTTAAGTTTTTTTTATTTGTCCTTATTTATTTATTTTATTTGTTTATTATTGATTTTAAAAAACTTGAAAGGTATATTTGAAATGTTTTATAATATATATTTTTAAAATTTTAAATATAATATTTTAATTATATTTTTTAATAATATAAAACATTTAAATATTTTAAAGATATGATCTTTCAAATTTATTATTAATTTTATAATATTTTTAATTTGTTTTATAATTTTTATAATTTTTCTAATTTTTTAAAATATATTATTTTTAAAGATATGACCTTTCAAATTTATTATTTTTTATAATATTTTAAATGTATATTTTAAATATATTTTTTAATTTTAAATATAATTTTTATAAATTATTAATTTTTAAATTAATTTTAAAGATATTCAAACTTTTTTTTGAATTAAATTTAAAATTTTAAAAATTAATATTTTATTTAGTGAAGCCATTCTAATATAAAAATTAATATTTTTTAATATTTTTGTAATATAAAAATTTAATATTTAATATTTTATTTTGGTGGAGCCATTCTGGTTCCACCTCTTGGTTCTTTAACATATGTAGAATGGTGAAATTGTTGTGCTCAGTAGGAGAGTTCAAAAAATCTATTGAACATGAATAATGGGGTGTTTTGGTGTATGTTCGTTTTTATGGTGAAATTGTAGAAGGTGATGTTGGTTGTGTATTTCAAGGTCAGCAAAGAGTAGGTCTGCGATTCAAAAAAATGTGAAGCTAGTAGAAATGAAAAGGAAGATCAGTGCGAAAATAGCTATCCTTTGTGGAAGGGCGATGTCCAAATTATTTTACAAGTTTCCAATCTCTACAGATCTGTTCAAATTTTGTGAGATATAGCTATTAGATGATGATGACTTGGGCACTATGATGGAAATATGGTGGTCGACTGGGAGTCAAAACCCCCAACCAGTTGAGTTATTTGCTGAGTTAGTAGACTTAGAGCATATTGAGAATGTTAGTCCAATAAGTCAACAGCGCAAATTTGACTTTGATCTTAATGTCGGATGGGCAAACCAATTAAAATGCGAAGGGACATCGCAAATACCCAAAAATCCTAATTATGGTGGGAGTTCGTATAACAACCCTACCCCCGATCCTCGTCTACAAATACATCCAGAGGTGATAATAAGCACAGAGGCAAATGTCAGAGAAATGACCAATAATGGTGAAGATTCTAATCAAGGCGTTGAAGATTTTAGTGACCCCGATGTTGATAAGGTTCCAGACGATACCGATGTTGAAGGCCCAAATGAGGTTGAAGATGTTTACGGCCTTTCATTCAGTAACCCGTCGTGGCATTATTTTTCGAAATGAACCTGGGGGTGACATGTTAAACGTAGATCCAGATGCAGCTCATGCATCCGAGTTCCCTAAGTACGCCAATATAGTACATGCTCATAGATTGGCATCAAACTCGTAGTTTGAGGAGTTGTTCGTCGGGCAACAGTTCGAGAACAAGACGGACTGTGTGTTTGCCATCAAACAATACATCATGAAGTTGTCGATTGATTACAATGTTGCCAAATCTACACTGACATTATATGTTGGGGAATGTTGGAGAGCCAATGATGGGTGTGGTTGGCGAGTTTTGGCTGCATTTATACAGATGACTCAACAGTGGCAAATACAAAAATTAGAAGGGCTTCATACATGTACTGTCGCACGTATGTCTCAAGACCACCGAAAATTGGATGCCAAAAGTATTTGCAACTGCATCATGCCACTAGTGAAAGATAGCCCACTCATTCTTGTGTCACATTGATTGCGGACATGCAAGTTTGATTTCAGTACAGAGCGTCTGTAACAGTCCGGTTTAGACCCTAGTTGGAACAGCGGTTTTGGGACCACAAGTCCGAGTCAGTGAAATATTTTAATATTATTCTCTATCTTTGATATGTGATTAAGCATATGTTAAAGTTCCGTAAGTTAATTTGTACTAATTTGTACCACACGGTCAATCACACGTCCATGTGTGAGACCGTTTGGAGCATACTGACTTCACTTTAATTTCAACACCAGGGGACACAAGGCCATGTAACATGACCGTGTGTCACACACGGCTGAGACACACGCCCGTGTCTCTTCCCGTGTGGACAAAAATAGGCTATTTACCAAGCCAATTTGCTACCCAAATTTGCATATACACAACCAAAATGACACCAATTCAAAGTATAATAAACATCCAATTTAGCCACAATTAAGGCTAATTCATACAATATCCGATACTAATAACTAATATGTTTATAACTCATGTTTTTCTTAATCAAAACATGCCAAAACATATACACTAGTTAAACGTTTACCAATCATACTTTATTTTGTATCATTTCACATGCATGTTACCAAATCCACAAATCATCAATTTAACATCCATGGTACCTATTATCATCAATCATCACATAATTATCAACCAACTTAATTTACAATGCATAACTATACATATATGTACCATATTAAAACAGACCAAACAAACCAAATTAATCCATCACATATGATTATATATACAAGCCAAAACATAAACATTTACAAGCCAATCTAAATGGCCAAATTCATTACCAAAATACATAACAAAATATACACCAAAATGACTCAAGTCCCTATACATGCCATATGACCAAACATAGTTTCAAAAGTACTGATCGCTATAAAATCAGAGTTTTAAATATTTATAAAAGAATGATCAAACCTGGAGACTAACTCTGACAACGATTAAAGGCAAGTGTACCTATTTAACAATAGTATAGCTTAGGCAAGACCTGATATCGAACCCAAAGGAACTAAGAGTACTAATACTAACTTTTTTTTTATTATTTAGCCTTAAAAAATAGAGTGAAGTTGCTTTAGACGAAGACTAAACTAAGGACACAAAGACAAAAAGGACGAATAGGAGAATAACTTTGAAGAAGAACTCAGTTGATTGCGACGATACCCTCAGGAAGAATCCACCTAGACTTCACTTATTAATTAACCCTAAATTATATGATTTCTTTTACTTAGCTTGATCCGTAAGACTCCCTAACCTATGTTAAACCCTCTCTAGAGGCAAATAACGTCTAACCCTAGGTTAATTAGTGGAACTCTCATTCGCTTATAATAACCCCCTAGGATAGTAGTAAATCGATCAATGGACTCCCATATTAGGTTTCACCCTAATCTGGTAAAATCTCGTAACCCTATCTTTAGGCGTTCGATCAATTCCGCTTAATTATGTTAGATATACTCTTAGGCAGGGTCTATTCCTCCTTCACCTAAGCACATTAGATTTGGATTAAGCAACATATTAAGAACAAACTAAGTAATTATCATATAACTTAGAAATCAAATAAAAAGATCCATCTAGGTTTCATCCCCTTCAGGTATCTGAAGGGTTTAGTTCTTAATGAATAAACAAAACATCGCAAGAGAAAAGATAAAACAAAACATAAGAAAATCCTAAAACCCTCTGAAGGAATTGAAGGAGAATTCCGCCGTCTTGAGTATAATTTCGGCTTCTTGGGATGGATCAACTGGCTATCTTCGCGTTATTCCCTAACTCTGACCTTCTCGGCTTGGCTCCTTGGCCTTGCTTGATGCCCCCATTCAAGGTGGTACTTGGGGGATATTTATAGGCTCTTGGAATGTGATTCTTTCTTCCCAAGTATCCTTTTCCGACTGAAATTGCTCTTTCCAGCGACAGAGGCACGGCCATGTCACACGCCCGTGCAAATCGAGCCTGACCGTGTTCGGAGTTCTTTAATGAAGCACGGCCGTGTGAGTCGAGATCAGGCTGTGTTCTTGATGACTGGCGCTGCACGGCCGTGTGGTCCTTAGTCCAGGCCGTGTCGATTTCGTGAAAAGGCCCATTTGCTCCGTTTTAGGCCCGTTTTGTGTTCTTTTCATCCTTGGGTGCTTTCCTGGGTATAAGACATGAAAAGAAAGGATTAAGAGCACCTTTTTACACAAATCAAGGGATAAATCATCCAAAAGCATATTAAATGTGGGCTTAAAATATGTTACTTTTACGGCTTATCAAATACCCCCACATTTAAGCTTTTGCTTGTCCTCAAGCAAAATTCTCAACTTACAATTAAAACAAACTTTCCATGATTCATAATTCCTATCAACAATGCCTTATCCTAATTCATAGATAATTTTTACATGGATAATTCAACTCAAAGATTCCTAAAAATTCAAACAAGATAAGCCATACATTTGTAGCACGAAAACATAGGTGTTTCCCTTCATCTAAATAATTACATTTAATTCAAAATCGTCAAGGATTGATATCCTCACAAAAGATTCACTCAAATCACTCAAAAAATGTTTAAGGGTCAAAATTAAGCACTCATAAGTCGAACATGAAAAGTTAATCCCATAAGCTTGCCTGAAAATCAAATCTCTACCACTGTAAAATGATATGATAAACAGATCAAAAGGTCTTTGTTAGGGTTGTAATGGGGCTAGGGTTAAAGGTGTGGATAAAAGCTGAAATTAGAAGGTTAGAATCCAGATTGAATTGATAAGTTACCTACCTAAAATTTTCTAAGATAATAATTACATCAACTGAAAATAATAAAAATCCTACTAATACAAGCTTTTTCTTTTGGGAAATAGTCTTTGATTGTGTAAGCTCATTTTCCATACTACAAATATTGAAAACTTGATTTATTTATTTATTTAAGAACAAATTAAATAATAAACTTAGATAACAGGCTCAAATCAAATCTCGATTAAGGGGTAGTCAAAATAAAGGGTGATAACAAATACAAAGGGTTTTTGGGTTAAAATTAGCGGGTAAGTCAATAAAAAGGGTTGTTAGGCTCAACGGGGTTTACTAAGGGTTAATTATAAAGGTAGGCTTTTTAGTGGTGTAAATGGGTTAAAACCTAAGTGCCTTTATTATCTCGGTATATCAAATCATAACTGTGGTCTTGACATGTATAATCGAGGCAAGTTCTAGAATAACAGTTCATAGTCGACACACTCATAATCAAGAAATGAGCACGAAAAAGAATATATGCTCTATAAGGCTCAAATTCTCACAAAAATTATGGATGTTTTTGACATCAACATTGTAAATCTCAAATTTCAAGATAATATTCAAATTTCGGTTGACAACCTAAAATTTTAATTTTTAGAAAATTAGACTTATCATGCTTGATTCCCTAGTATTCTTCAAATTTAATTATCAATGCACAATTAACTATGACTTATTCCAAAACATATCAATAAAAATCATAAATCATCGAAAATTTCATCTTAATTAGTATTATGAGAAAATTACTTTAAAACAAAATTCAGGGTTTTGAGAACAATGCGGAAAGTTAGGCATTTTTATTCTCAGGGTTTGAGAATAATGAAAAATTAGGCATTTTCCCAGAATAACTATTCACCCCCCCCCCACACACTTAAGATGTACATTGCCCTCAATGTACAAAGATGGATAATGACATTTAAGGGATAAATCAAAAGAGAAGGGGAAAGAATTACTCCCTGAGTTGTAGATGTTTTCCCGAATGAGTGTCTTTGGTGGCGGTGATGGTCAGTCGGGATAACGTTCTTGCGCTAGATGAAAAAATTGGGTAGCGCTTTGAGAAATAGCCAGGCTTTATTAAGACCTAATAAACATTAAACTAAATATATAAATAAAGACAAGAAAGATAAAGAGAAAGAGACTAAGAAGGAAAATAGACAAAGGCTAGGAGATAAAGGGGCTTGAGAATCCTTATTGGTAGGTGGTTCGCGAGGTGGGTGTGACTTCTAAGGCGACGGAGGTGCTGGTGGTGGCGGAAGTGGCGTGATTCCCAAGCAGCCTTTAGAACCTAACACTAAGAAACTAAACTATGTTAAACTAATTTAAACATAAGATTATTGAAGAAAAGGAGAATGAAAGGAAAGATAAATGAAAAATAAAAACTAATTGGTCTCATAGATCCTTGGCTTAGTGTTGAGATGAAGTTACTGGCATGAACTCATGTTGATTGCTCTTTGTTACGGCTCCTATACTTAGCTTCCTTCGCTTCTTCGGCATGTTGTTGGCGTGCACAAGGATCTAGAGTAAAGAATTTGAGATGGAAGAGAATGAGAAGCAAAATTAAGAGTGAAAATCAGATGGAAAGAAGGGGAAGAGGTGAGGGGTTTAAATAGATGCTCATATATTCTGCTCCCCCACGGCTGTGGTCCCAGGGTGTGTTGAATTACACGGCCTCCTCACACGGTCGTGTTATAGAGGGTGTTGTCACCCTATGCCTGTGCTTGATCCTTCTCTGCCCGTGCTCGTGATGTTTTTCTGTTGGCACGGTCATCTACCACGGACGTGTCTTACCCGTGCTCAATAAGTCAGTAACCTAAGTAATTTCACACGGTTTTTGGCATGGGCTTGTTCTGTCCGTGGCATGGAAGTAGGAGCCTCACACGGTTGATGCCACGACCGTGCCATATCTGTCGGTGCTCGTGTCGAGAGTGGTTGGATCTGTGACATCGATTTTGGTGGTTGGGCTGACTGCACGGCCTCTGCCCTGTCAGTGTGGCGGTTTTGATGGTCCACACGGCCACAAACATGGCCGTGTGTAATGCCGTGTGATCTGTGATTCTGCACTTTTGGTTAGTTTAAAAAAAAGAAAAAAAGAGAAAAGAAAATAAAATGCAAAAAGAAATAAGGTTAGTACTCGGGTTGCCTCCCGAAAAGTGCTCGTTTATTGTCTTAAGCTAGAATTTCCTTGTATTTGAAAATTTTAGGGAGGTTTAAAAGTTTGAATATCTTCTCTCATGTCTACAGTTTTAGTTTTATGACAAAATTGAAGTCGAGAAGTGTTTACCTTGAAAGTGCCAAATGTAGGATTGCTTACCTCGACTATTCCTTGTGGGAAGATATCGTGTACCTTAAGAAGAAGTTCTTCCTTTTCCTTCAGGTTTGTTGTGGTGATGTGAGGCTCGGCTTTATCTAATAGAACTTGGTCTCCTATTTTATAGTGATTTGATGTCCCCACGAGCTCTTCTGGTGGTTCCTCTGGTTTTATTTTTGTGGATCCGGCTCTTCCTCATGTATCCCTAATTTCTCCTTGAAGTGTGTTTTCCACTCATCTAGGTCATCGATTTGGGTCCTTTGTTTTTCATGGTTAATTTCGTTGTTGGCACTGAACTGAAGATCTGGTTCAATCGTTCCCTTTTTGGGAGGTTCCTGAAAAGAAGGTGTAATTGAATGTTTATCAAAAGAATTTTCTTTCTCACCTTGATTCTTTGATGACCTAGCTGAGTCAAGGGCTTGAAGACTAATTGATTCGTCACCTACACAAAGTATAAGCTCACATGTGGCAACATCAATTTTAGTATTGGCAGTTGCTAGAAAAGGTCTTCCTAAAATTAAGGGGATTGAATTATCCTCATCCATGTCTAAAACAACAAAGTCTACTGGGAAAACAAATTTATCGATTTTTACAAGCACATCTTCAATAATGCCCCTAGGAATTCTAACAGTTTTATCAGCTAATTGAATGCTCATCTTAGTTTGTTTTGGTTTCCCTAAACCTAGTCGCTTAAACAATGTATAAGGCATAACATTTATGCTTGCTCTTAAATCAGCTAACGCATTATCAATATTTAAACTACCAATTAAACATGGAATTGTAAAACTCCCTGGATCTTTTTGCTTCAGTGGTAGTCTATTTTGTAACATTGCTGAGCATGTTGCATTTAATTCCATGTGGTGCTCTTCATCTATTTTGCGTTTGTTGGTTAAGAGCTATCTTAAAAATTTCCTCGAGTCTGGCATCTGAAAAAGAGCTTCAAGAAGAGGTAAGTTAATATGTAATTTCTTTAAAATTTTAAGAAACTTACCAAACTGCTCCTCTGAATCGTCTCTTTGTAATGCTGCGGGATAAGGTATGCGAGGTTTGTACTCCTTGACTACCGGTTTTGGCTTTTCTTGTACTACCTCTGTTGTACCTTTGCCTACCTTACTTTCTGCAGTTGGGTTGGGTGTATCTAACTCCTTGCTATCCTAGACTCTGATGGCTTGAATTTGCTCCTTAGGGTTAATCTCCGTGTTACTATGTAGACGTCCTTGCGGTCGTTCTGACATTGACTTTGCAAGTTGTTCGACTGCTTTAGTGATTTCCTTGACTAACTTAACAATTTCATCAATTCGGCTTTTGTTGCTTTTGATTGTTCTGTGAGCTTCTTGGATGCGTTCCTCGATGGTTGGCTTTTTGTCTTGTGGATAGGGCTGATTTCGGAAGTTCTGGGGGGGGTTGTTGCCTTTGATTTCCTTGATTGCCTTGTCTTCCCCATGAAAAATTTGGGTGGTTCCTCCAACCTAGATTGTAAGTGCTACTATAAGGATTATTATTAGATCGAAAATTATTACCTATATAGCTCAACTGTTTATCTTCTGCTCCTGGTTGGTAGGGTGGGTACTCAGGATTCGCCACAGTTCCACTAGCGTCGCACTGCATGACTGGATGTATCTGTAAAGAACACAAACTATCAAGCTTTTTATTCATCATCTCAAGCTGCGTTGATAGCATGGTCATGGTGTCGACGTTGAAGACTCCTGCCGATTTCGTTGGTTTAGTCCTCGAAGCTTGCCATTGATAATTGTTTATTAACATCTCCTCAATGAACTCGTAGGCTGCTTCAGGAGTTTTGTTGTTCAGCGTTCCACCGGCGGCTGAATCTATCAGTTGCCTCGTTGAGGGGTTTACTCTGTTGTAGAAGGTTTGGACTTGTAGCCACAGGGGTAAACCATGGTGTGGACACCTCCTTAAGAGATCTTTGAATCTCTCTCATGCGTCGTATAGTGTCTCTAAATCCATCTGCACAAAGGAAGAGATATCGTTACGTAATTTGGCCATTTTGGCCGGTGGAAAATATTTCATCAAAAACTTTTCGGTCATTTGATCCCATGTAGTGATTGACCATCGTTGTAATGAGTTTAACCACTGTTTGGCTTTATTTCTTAATGAAAAAGGGAATAACCGAAGACGTATGACATCATCAGAAACGCCATTTATTTTGAAGGTATCACAGAACTCCAAAAAGTTAGCTATATGCATGTTTGGGTCTTTGTCCTGCAAACCATCAAATTGAACAAACTGTTGAATCATTTGTATTGTGTTAGGCTTTAATTCAAAATTGTTAGTAGATATAGCAGGCCTAACAATACTAGATTCTGCTCCTGTCAAATGCGGTCTCGCATAATCAAACATTGTACATGGAGCATTGTGATCTCCCACATCGCGTAATGGTGGATTGTTTTCGCCCATCCCTTCAGTAGGATTGGATCTGTTTTCCTCCTCTCTTTCTGTGTAATCTAGGGCTCGCTTGGTTTCCCTGCGATTCCTACGAGCGGTTGCTTCGATATCACTATCATATACCAAAGGTCCTCTCGGATTCCTTCTAGTCATAAACTAGAGGTACCTAGAAAAGAGAAAGAAATAAAAAAATTAGAAAAATTAAAATTTAACCTAAGAAAACAAAAGAAATAAATTGCGAATAAAATAATGGCTAAAGTAATAAAAATAGAGCTTTCTTAATATTTTAGTTCCCCGGCAACGGCGCCAAAAACTTGATCGCTGTAAAATCAGAGTTTTAAATATTTATAAAAGAATGATCAAACCTGGAGACTAACTCTGACAATGATTAAAGGCAAGTGTACCTATCGAACAGTAGTATAGCTTAGGCAAGACCGGATATTGAACCCAAAGGAACTAAGAGTACTAATACTAACTTTCTTTTTATTATTTAGCCTTAAAAAATAGAGTGAAATTGCTTTAGACGAAGACTAAACTAAGGACACAAAGACAAAAAGGACGAATAGGAGAATAACTTTGAAGAAGAACTCAGTTGATTGCGACGATATCCTCAGGAAGAATCCACCTAGACTTCACTTATTAATTAACCCTAAATTATATGTTTTCTTTTACTTAGCTTGATCCGTAAGACTCCCTAACCTATGTTAAACCCTCTCTCGAGGCAAATAACGTTTAACCCTAGGTTAATTAGTGGAACTCTCATTCGCTTATAATAACCCCCTAGGATAGCAGTAAATCGATCAATGGACTCCCATATTAGGTTTCACCCTAATTCGGCAAAATCTCGTAACCCTATCTTTAGGCGTTCGATCAACTCCGCTTAATTATGTTAGATCTACTCTTAGGCAGGGTCTATTCCTCCTCTACCTAAGCACATTAGATTTGGATTAAGCAACATAATTAAAAACAAACTAAGTAATTATCATATAACTTAGAAATCAAATAAAAAGATCCATCTAGGTTTCATCCCCTTCAGGTATCTGAAGGGTTTAGTTCATAATGAGTAAACAAAACATCGCAAGAGAAAAGATAAAATAAAACATAAGAAAATCCTAAAACCCCCTGAAGCAATTGAAGGAGAATTCCGCCGTCTTGAGTATAATTCCGGCTTCTTGGGATGGATCAACTGGCTATCTTTGCGTTATTCTCTAACTCTGACCTTCTCGGCTTGGTTCCTTGGCCTAGCTTGACACCCCCATTCAAGGTGGTACTTGGGGGATATTTATAGGCTCTTGGAATGTGATTCTTTCTTCCCAAGTATCCTTTTCCGACTGAAATTGCTCTTTCCATCGACAGAGGCACGGCCATGTCACACGCCTGTGCAAATCGAGCCCTGACTGTGTTCGGAGTTCTTTAATGAAGCACGGTCGTGTGAGTAGAGATCAGGCTGTGTTCTTGATGACTAGAGCGGCACGGTTGTGTGGTCCTTAGTCCAGGCTATGTCGATTTTGTGAAAAGGCCCATTTGCTCCGTTTTAGGCCCGTTTTGTGTTCTTTTAATCCTCAGGTGCTTTCCTGGGTATAAGACATGAAAAGAAAGGATTAGGAGCACCTTTTTACACAAATCAAGGGATAAATCATCCAAAAGCATATTAAATGTGGGCTTAAAATATGTTACTTTTACGGCTTATCAAGTACCCAAGTGATAGTAGATAGTGTGACGAAGCCTTCGACGATCCCCGAATCCGAGCTAGCTTTGAGACACTATAGAACATAGTAAAATAACAAAGTAAGCTTTAAAGCTTAGTAAGCTCGTATGAAAATGATAAGCAAATCTCATCAATTATTTACCAATCAAATAATTGAAAACAATGTACAACAGTTCAATTAAGCCCCAAGGCTATCTATATGTCATTCACATAACTTACCAAGGAACTCATTAATTCCATAATTTTAATAATCGAATATTTTCTGTACATACCTGTACCAACTTATACTTATCTCATGCTCAACCATATCTATTATTTACCTATTAAACCATTAGGATAATATTGGTTACCTGGGAGTCTCGCACACTAAGTGCCAAAACGTAGCCGAAGCTATCTAATTCACGCACACTATGGCCGAAGCTATCTCAATCACACACACTAAGTGCCAATGAATAATCGAGGTTATCTTAGTCTCTCACACTAGTGTCGATACATAGCCAAAGTTTCGTCGAATATTTCATACAATTATACTAATCAATAACTCAATATAAAGCATTTAATTTCAATTATATTTATGCTTGTTAACATACGAACTTACCTTGGATACAAAAACGAGAACACGAGTCAACTAATTCGAGACCTTGTTCTTTCCCTGATTTAAGTCCATATTTCTCTTTTCTTGATCTATATAATATCAAATTCAGATTATTTAATCATAACTCTATTCAATATAATCCAAAAATCCTCTTATGGCAAAATTACATTTTTGCCCCTAACATTTCACATTTTCACAATTTAGTCCCTAAGCTCGTAAAATAAAATTTATTCAATTTCATCACAACATAAGCCTAGCCGAATATTCACCATGCTTATAGAAGCCCTTCGTTTTCATTATTTCACACTTTTACCATACAATTTATCACATTTCAATATTTAACCCCTAATTGACATTTTTCTCAAAAATCTCTTTACAAAACTTGTTTAACTATCCTCAAACATTCATAATTTATCATCAATCATGAAAAATCATACATTTAATCAATGGAAACATCTTAAACCTTTAATGGTTTTTCCATTTAGTCCCCTCACTAGAAAGCTTAAGCTACAATGGTTCTAAAAACATATAAATCATTAAAAACCGAGTAAAAATGGACTTACATGCATGTAAATTAACTTGGCCGAATGTCAAACTTCTCCCATGGCTTTTTTTATTTAAAATTTCGGTGGAAAAATTGAAGAAGAAAGATGGTGGCTTTTGTTGTTTTATTAATATTAACATTATTTACTAATTTACCTTTATAACCTTTAAAAACATTAATAACTAGACCAAATACAAAGCCAACATCTCCCACTAACTCAGTTAGGGGTTAATTACCATGCAAGTGCTCATATATTTCCATTCTATAGTCAATTAGTGCATTTAACTTATAGTCCTCAAGTTTTGCACCTTACGTGATTTAATCATTTTTATCGAATTGAGCACTCAAACAGTGAAATTTCTTAATGATTTTTTCACACAATCATACTATCACGCTATCAAAATCAAAATAATCATAAAATAAATATTTTGACCTCATATTTGTGGTCTCAAAACCACTGTTCCGATTTGACCAAAAATAGGCTGTTACAGAAACAAGATACTTAAAAATGAAAACTTAAAAAATGAAATGAAATTATTTAATGAATCAATTGGCTATGGAATTGAAATGAATGTGATGCAAATAATGCAATTCTATAGTTTGTTAATGGAATGTGACATGGAAACGAGTAATGTATGATTGGTATGAATTTATAAATTGATAAAGAATATGACATTAATATGAATTATATGGATGTGGTAAAAGTTGACATGTTTTGTGTTTCATTTTGATACTTACTTGGGTATGAACATTTAAGCTACCTTGCTACAAATGAAAGTGCCATGACCTAGCCAAGTTATGCCAACATTATGGTTGCTAATTACTTAGATATCTTCAAGGTAAGCAAAGTATTTTCCATTAGAACTTACTATGCATTTGAAATGCTTACCCTTGTTGTTTTCCTTCCTTTGTAGATCATCACCTTGCGGATACATTTATTTTGAGTCCAAACTTTGTGGCATGTATATAGGACAACTCTATTGCAAATGGTTATTTTGAGTTGTTGGTTATTTGATAAATAAGGTGATTATTGAAATTGAATGTTTAACATGGTGTATAATATATTAGGTGCATGATTTAGAATTGCTAAATGTGAATTTTAAGTATGTTAAGTTGGACTAGTGTATATTTTGGGTTGGACTATATCAGTTCATTGGTTAAAATGGTTTTCAAAATTCAAAGTGAAATAAATTGTTTTGAAATTGGATAATCAAAGGAGGAATTAGATGTGTTAAAATGATGAATGCTTGAATGGTTTAATGTTAGATGCTTAGTTATTATGTTTATATGCTTGAAATGGTTTAGTTTAACATGATGCAATAGTTTTATACTTGGAAAAGGTTGGTTGAATCGTTTAAATGTCTAGTTGGATGCTTGACATAGGTTCAAATTGGATTTTGACCAAAACAGGGGCCACATCTCGACAACCAACTTCCCACGCTGCAACATCAACCGATAGTAAGTAATGTCGCGACGTCAATATGCCTAAAGTTGTGACATGACTTACTGTGTTGGTGAAGTCACGACGTGGAAATTGTGAAGTTGTAGCGTTGACCCAAAAATTTTCAAACTTTACAATTTGGTCCTATTTATAAGACCCATAAATGATTGTCTAACATAATTTGAATCTAATTGGTACGTATAGCATCCCGTAACTCGGACATGACGGTTGGCTCGAGCAAGGGTTGTTACAATATCCCATTATAGATGGGTTCTATATAGATTTATTTTGGTGTAAGTTTGGATATATTTTGATTAGTAGTCTAAACATACTTTATAATGATTAATTCTAATTATAGATATTTAAATGTATTCTTTGTAATTGCAATTGTGACTATATGTGTAACTTCAAGAAAAATCTTACACATATTCCTTAAACAATACATTATGTTTAACATATAATTATATCATTTGGAGTGGTGAGCCGACCGGAGAGTATTCAGTCCGTAATGGACACAATTTTTTTTTTACATGATGGTCTGAATCAAGTACAGACTAATTACAAACAATTTTGCAAGAAATTGTGGAATTTAGATCTACCCCCTAAAATCAAAATTACAATTTGGAGATTTTCGTGTAACTATTTGCCTACATTTAGTAATCTTTACTATCGAAGAATGATAGGTTCTGCTACTTGCCAAATATGTCAAACTGGAGTGGAAACAAGGGAGCACTTGTTTTGAGAATGCCCTACAGCAAAGGAAACATGGGAGAAGTTAAATATTTTTTGGTCTATTTCGGATGCAAATATCGATTTCAAAGATTGGCTAAAAAATATTTTTGAGTCACATTCTATGGCTAAGTGCAGGGTGATAGTGTGTGCATTATGGGCGATTTGGACTTCCAGAAATAGATTTATACATGAGGGGGAAATGAAATCAGGTGCCCAAGTTGCAGATTTTGTGATAAACTATCTAAAGGAACTGGATGGGTTAAATATGTACGTACTTGAAAGAAGGGTTCATACGACTAAATGGGTTGCTATGTTAGGGTTGAGGTTTAAAATAAACTTCGATGCAGCTTTCAACAAACATAGGAACGAGTCTGCTCTGGGTTAGTGATTCGAAATGAAAAAGCAGATGTTATTTGCTCAAAGATAGTCATGAATGCGAATATATCGTCTGTTTTTGCAGCTAAAGCGATGGCGTGTTTTCAGGCACTCAATCTCGGGATACACCTTGGACTGAGAGAAGTGGAAGTTGAGGGAGATTCTCGGTCGGTGATCCGTAAATTGCAAGAGGAGAAGGAGGACAAATCTGAAATTGCAGTGTTTATAAATGATTCTAAGAAACCGAGTTTAGGTTTCAGGTATTGTGCTTCTCATTTTACCAATAGGGAATCTAATAAGGTTCTCATCTTATTGCTTCTGAGGGAATTAGAAAAAGGTAGACAACTTATCTAATGCATATGGTTCCTTCTGATGCTGAGGAAGTGACGGCCAATGATCAAAGTTGGACGAAAGCCATGAGAGAGACAAGGGGTTGGAGAGTTGAAGAAGATAATGGAAGGGATTTTGAATTACTCTGATAGTTGGCGTATTCAAGAAGGTTGGTGTATTCAAGAGAGTTTTGATGGAAATGAATTGTAATCTGATGGATTTGATGGCAAATAATTATGAAGCATTTTGTTGTTTCCCAGGCAGTCAGCTATTTTCAAGAGGGGGTTATCAAATGGAGTACAACTAGGATGCAAAAGTTTCTAGAGCTTCCCCGTTGTTTCTTATGCTGGATCTTTGCTTGGGCTGATTTCTTTGTTTTTCTTTTTGTTTTGCTTGTTTTGCGCTTGGTTTTGGACCCTTTATGTTTTGTTGGTTGTTTGTTTATTTTGGTTTTGTTGGGTTTGGGCCTGTTTTGAATAAAGATCCAGTGATTTCTTTCAAATTTTTTTATTTTTTTATAATCAAGTTAATATTTGATTGACTCATATCAACTCAATAAATGACTAAAGATTATTTAAATGGATATTTGAGTTACTGTCAATAATGAATAGAGTCTTAATTCAGTTTTAAAAAATATCAAAAATTTATTTTTTATAAAGTAACAAATATTAATATTTTTTATTTTATATTTTATATAAAATCTTAAAAATTAGAAAATAATTTTATTTAAAAGGATAATAATGTTTTAATGAATATAAAAAAATGGCGCTAAAATCAAGGGTTTTTTTTACCAAAATAATACAAAAAAATAAAAAAATTCCAAAATGGTATACGAAATCAATTATGTACCAAAATGGTACAAATGGGGTGGTGCCGCCTCAGCCACTGGCATCTTTGGTGCCGCCTGTGGCACCCCCTCAACCACCAATTTCTGTTTTTTTTTCAGCAATTTTTTTAAATGAACCTATTATGTAATTTTTCCAGTTTTAAGAAAATGAAGGAAAAGTGTGCGGCTGTCACACCCAACTTTAAATTTGAATAATTGTCTTCTAAGCCCTCCCTATTTATTATTTTCTTTTTATTCTCCTTCAACTCACTATATTGTGTTTAAACAAACCATTAATCTGTTTTTGTAGTTAAATAAGCCCTTTACTTATGGTTTTTACTCATAAAATTTAAAAACTTGTTGATTAAATTTTAAAAACACAAAAATGATAATGTGTTACGTAAACATGAGAATAGGGACAAAGTGGCATATCGAGTCTTTGCTCCCCCTCTCTGGATAATTAGAAAATTTTCAATTTATCCCCTCCCAAAAATAATAATTCAATTGAAACCTTTTTACTTTGTAGTAAAATAATATTTTAATCCTCTTAAAATTTAATAAATAATTTAAAGAAATTTATCATAAGATTTTTAGCTTTGCACCCTTCCTATATTTTATAAATTTATCTCAATCTCACGACATAAAATTTTCGACTTCATCTCTGCAAGAAAAAAGTATAATAATAGTTGTAGTATAAGATATTCAACGTTAAACACAAATAAAGCTTTATCATAAAAGAAAAAAAAAGGAAATGATACTTATCATTTTGAAAAAGTGTTGTAAAAAAGTGTAATATGTTAATTTCAAGTGTTTAATATTATTATCTTAAAATTACGGTTGAAAGTTAAAATATCTATTTTAGACATAATGATGGAAAGTAAAAAAATTAAATAATTTAATATAATGATATATGACATATAAATTTTAAATATCTAAATTATTTGTAATATTTAATTTAAATATATAAATAGATATTATTAATAATATAATATCAATTACTCTTAGTAATATAATAATAACTATTAAATCTATGCATATATGAAATTTGAAGAGTTCAAAAATATATATCATAATGTTTACAATTTCCAAACATGTGCCCTAAGAGTGAAATATTGTTAATTGTGTAAAGTAAAGCTAAAGTAAAGCTATTTTAACATTAAAGTAAAGCTATTTAAAAATTATAAACTAATTCACATCTTATGTTGATGTAAATTTGATGAGAATAATTTATTAAATAAAAAAATATATATTTAATTTAATCAACAAGTTTTTAAATTTTATGAGTAAAAAAATATATATTTTAAATTTTAACTACAAAAATAGATTAATAGTATGTTTAAACACAATATAGTGAGTTGAAGGAAAATAAAAAGAAAATAATAAATAGGGAGGGCTTAGAAGGCAATTATTCAAACTTAAAGTTGGGTGTGACAGTCGCACCCTTTTCCTTCCTTTTCTTAAAAACTAGAAAAATTGCATAATAGGTCCCTCAAAAAATTTGCTGAAAAAAAACAGAAATTGGTGGTTGAGGGGGTGCCACAGGCGGCACCAAAGGTGCCAGTGGCTGAGGTGGCACCACCTCATTTGTACCATTTTGGTACATAATTGATTTCGTATACCATTTTGGACTTTTTTTTATTTTTTTGTATTATTTTGATAAAAAACCCCAAAATCAATGTGATTATTTAGTAAATAACTATTTTCCAAATTTTAAAATGTTTTTATGAGAATTTAAAAAATACATTATCAATTATTATTTAAATTTAATTTTTATAGTGACATTTATAAGTTGTATATGTATTTTAGTTGAAATATAATGTTAAATTATGTCTTTATAGGAGTACCATAATTTTATGTTTCAAATAGAAATAATATACAATAAATTGGGTAAATATCTCAATAATACCAAAAAAAAAAACAAAATTTACCGGAAAGTATAGGTTTCAGGAAAATTGACCGGAAAGTGTAATTTTCCAAAAACGCTGGCGTCCACATCGGTCAGCGTTTTGGGGAAAAAGACCTCAAAGCGCGTCCCGGGGAGCGCTTTTGGCCATTTTCCCCAAAAAACGCGCTGACGTGGACGCGTTTTTAGGGATTCTTTCTCGTCCACTTGCAATGTGAAAAATGAAATAAGTTTTTGGGCAGTAGTCTCCGGCAAAATAATTTTGAGGAGACGTTTCAGAACA
The DNA here is from genome assembly GCA_025503065.1 of Gossypium bickii. NCBI lineage: Eukaryota > Viridiplantae > Streptophyta > Magnoliopsida > Malvales > Malvaceae > Gossypium > Gossypium bickii. The sequence continues at coordinate 24,040,499 of CP106711.1, read as the reverse complement.
AACTGTGGCCGAAAAATGCTTCCACGTGGACGCGCTTTTGCTACAGTGGTATCGGGCACAATTATTTTGAGGAGACGTTGCAGAACAAACCGTGACCGAAAACACTCCCACGTGGACTCTCTTTTGCTACAGTGGTCTTCGGCAAAATTATTTTGAGGAGATGTTTCTGAACAAACAGTGGCCAAAAATGCTCCCACGTGGACGCACTTTTGCTACAGTGCTCTCCGGCAAAATTAGGCTATAAATCAGCCAAATTTCATTCTCAGTTGGCAGAAACCAAATTCAAGCAAAAGGAAAAAAAAATTGAAAATGAGTGAACGTATTAATGCTGTTATTTACTACGATAGTGAAGTGCGAGACACCGAAAATGGTGTTGTTTTCTTATCGAGAACACAAGCGATTGAGTTTTTTAGTCGAACGTCGATTTGGTAGAACTTCGCAAAAGAATTAGGCGCGAAATATTGGAACAACGCCAATGAAAGTTCGATCTATTAAGTATAGATTTTGCGCTTGGTTGATCCGGTGAGATATGACTCATTCGACATCAAAGGTCCTCGGAGCCTTGAGGCAATGGTGGAGACTCATCTTGCCAGTGGTTCACCCTATATCGAGGTATATGTAGAATTTTCATCTCCAAGTGATCTGGCTGCGACCTCAACATCTAGTATTGTTCGAGGGGAATACACGACCCCAAGTCGACACTCTGTAAGTGGGAGGCAAAACACAGAAGTGCCCGTGTGCGATCGTAGTAGTATAGAAAACATAACCCCTGCACGATACTCGGTTGGTGGATGGGACACGCATATCCGTCAGTCGACGTCCGATGATAGAAATACGTATTGGGGGACGTCGTCAACTTCTAGTGGTTGGCAATCCACATACGATTGGAATCTGTACGAAAGATGTTTAAGGAGGGATGATGTATTCCCGACGACATCCACCGACGAGGGGCCCTCGTTTGTTGCAGGTTATGGAGGGTCGGACGATGAATCCGATGTGGATCCACCTCGGGAGCCAGGGCCCGACGGTGCAGAAGTTGGATTATTTTCTGAACCGGAGCCCGTTCCAATTGTACCTGAAGACGTTGAGGGCGGTTCAGACGAAGAAGAAGAAGATCCGCTATTCAGGGCATACTCACCTCCAGCGCACATGCATAATGTCGATCTATCTCAAGATGATGCATTGGAGTTTCCTGAACTACCACACCGGAGGCGTGACCGTACAAATTCTTCGTTGGATTCGGACCAATTAGAAGTTGGTAAACAGTTTTCCAACAAGAATACTTTTCTTGGTGCATTGAAACAATACAGCATCAGGAACGGGGTTAACTACACTATGGTTAGATCAAACCTCGATAGGTACGAGGCGAAGTGTGCAGTGCAAGACGGCACAAACATAAATTAAATTACATACAAAAAAATACACAACTTCTATTTTAGTGAAGATATTAAAATTAAATTACAAGCACAAATAAAAAACAACTTTTTTGATTCAAAAAATAAAAAAATTGATTACAATTTAAAAAATAAAAAAGCCCATCCTAATCAATGTTGATGCCGATGGGAACCAGTGCCACAGGAGGGCGGTCGGCGGTTACGCGCTGAACTCCTCCTTCTTCTAGCTTCCGACGGGGGTCGTGGAACCTCAGGCGGGGAATCGGGTTCTTCCGGCAGTGGGTCTGGTTCTGGGTGTTGCGATGATGATCCACCTTGATAAAATAATGACCCCGGAGGTGTTTGCATAAACCACGGCGGGGGTGACTGCATCCCGTACGGTGAAGGAGCCTGGTAGAAAGAACTGCTCCCCGACGGCGCCTCCTCTAATCCCGAAGTCGGCCTCACGATCGGCTGGCTAACGGGAGTTGTCAGGAACGGACTCGAACCCGGCCATGCATTCCAACCTGGGGTGGGACTAGGAAAAGAAAACATATATGGGTTAGGAGGATACATATAAGGGTAGGTACGCACTTTGGCATAAAAGCGTGGACGCATTTGTGATGTCGGTGTTGCGATGGTGAATTGATGGGCCGTGGGATCGTGTAGCGCTATTGTCTTGGGCCCGTCTCATCACCCCTTCTCCTTGAATGTAAAGGGGCCCGACGTTCCCTTCGCTCGCGAATTTGCCGTCGCCTCTCTTCATCCGACAACAGATACGACTTGCTATGGATTCTAAACCATGGCATGTACTCCGGCACGCACGCTAACTCAGGAACTATGATCGGTTCCCGGTTAGGTAAAAAGTCATACCGGTTCTCCCATGTCTCGATATGTTCTGACCAAAATCTTGGCCAATCCGTGTGCTGCTACCGTAAGTCCACTTTGTGCTCATCATCGAGCACCTCAAGAGGCACGGGAATCGGTTGCCGGCATCCAAATTGCCGCAGAACCCGATCTGACTGGTGCATCTCCACGGTTGAGTAGGTGATTAGCGGGACCTTAACGTGCAAGCTGCTCGGATTTTGGAGGAACTCCTCGGAATTATTGCGAATTTGGGATCTCGCATTTCGGTGTCCATTGAAACTATATTAACATTACCAAAATATTAGTTATATACATAATACTAGACACTACATACGAAATACCAAATTATAACAACGAAATTCGACACTTACTTGTGATTCCGACCGTTGTTCCAATAGGAGCCGTATATCCTCAAGCGAGTTAGGTATTCCAACATGACTAAATCGGATGGTTCCACCTAATTAAATAAACTTTTAGCATGCAATTATACTATAAATCTACGACATAATTGTAAAATATAATATTAAATTTACCTCGTTATCAGTGGGAATGAATATGGCTGGTCGAGTCGAGGACGTAAAAATGGAAATCGAAACCATGCCCATTGCTGCAGTAGTGATAGGCAACCTCGATTTTTCTTTACTCGGCGGCGCGCCAGCACATCTCTCGGTATAACCTCGATAGTACGGCGGACCCCAACTCAATTCACCTACGCTCTCAAATCAACAAGTTTGAGAGCCATCTCGTGTGGACGAGGTTTCTAGAGAGGTCCGGCATCGAGATAGCCTCCAATTATCTCGAAGTATGTATGCGCGCAAGATACCGTATTCTTTCTTCTTGGTCGAACCTTCATTCGGCTCGGGAATGCGTCTCGTAACCAACCCATATCGATCCGAGCTCCTTGAATTTTATCCTTGAATTTATAGTTTTTTTTTTGACCGTTAGGGGGCCAACGGTCAAAAAAAATTTGACCGTTGCACGGCCTAAAGCATGTCCCTGGGGGAGCGCTTTTGGCCGTTTTCCCCCAAAAACGCGCTGACGTGGACGCGTTTTTTGGGGAAATTGCACTTTCCGGTCAATTTTCCTGAAACCTATACTGTCCGGTAAATTTTGATTTTTTTAGGTATTATTGAGATATTTTCCCCAATAAATTCTCAATACAATGATCCCATTTGTCTACCAAAAGTTTTGGAGGTTACGGGAAGGTTGTTATAACAACTTTTGAGATTTAGATGATTTCTAATTTTTTTAAATTTTAAATTAAAAATTATGAACTATTAATAATATTTAGTAAGATTTAAAACTTATTTTTAATAAAATTTACTAATATAATTTCATTTATTAAATATTATTTTTATTTAATAAAATATTATTAATATATTTTAGGTAAACTTCAAACGTTTTATTAAAATAATATCAAGAAATTAGAATTTTTATTTCACTCACTAATAGAACTAATCTATCTATATCATGAAATATATTTAAAAGTAAAAGTTTGGAGACAACAATAAAGTTCGAAATAACATAACTTAATTTAATAAATTTAACAATTATTGTTTGGTGATAACTGAAGTTTTAAAATTTTAAAAGTACAAGAACTAAAAGTAACAAAATTAAAGTATAGAAATTAAATAAACAACTTTTATAAAGTGTAGAGAGTAATAGCATAATTTAACCTAACATAAACAAATTTTTTTTGAAAGGTAAATTCATTAATTTATTCAATGAATGAAACCATACAATTTAGAGAAAAAAATATCAAACACTCGTTGTAGATAATGAAGGATAAGCTCCATCAACACAACAAATGCTTTAGCCTAAGTATCAATAGAACATTATGACATGTTGACAATTAGTTTTGTCACAACTCAAGCACTACATATCTAGAGTGATTGCAAGTGCTTAATACAATAAGAAAATCAACCACAGATGGTCCAAAGCGGCAAGTAAAAAATTGACAAAAGAATCGAGTATTCACCAAACTAGAGAGGACAACAACAAAGTCATCCCTAAAATCACTTGCAAGACCAAGAAAAGTGCTACAAGAGTAGACAAAAACTTCTAAAACTGAAGATTTATTAAAGAATGAAAAAACAAACAAAAACCATATAAAACTTAATACAACATAGATCCAAATCGACACTTGAAATTATTTTTTATTCTAAAATACTTTCAAAATAGAAACATGTTAAAATGTTGATGAAGAGTCACCTACTTTCCAGAAAAAACTAGTGGTGGCCAGTGGAGTTTTAGTGGACGACAAACATCGTCATTTGTCCATCACAACTTGCGAAGACAACAAAGATATTCACAAAATATATCTGCAAACTGAAAAAAAAAACATATGTACTGAATTAGAAGAAGAAAGAAAAAAAGGGTTGATGGGAGAGGAAAAATGTGGTGATAGCCAGCCTGGAGGCTGACACCATCGCTGAGTAAAACAAAAGATGAAATATTATTTATTTCTATTTGTATTTATTTATGAAAAAAACGTATTAAGGAGTAGTAATAAAAGGAAACAGGGAAAAAAATAGGGGAAGTATGAAAGATAAAAGGATGTTTTAGTAAGATGTTGGCACATAATTGACATCTAATTGAAAATTTATTAGAGTGATTGAAAAAGAATTATTTGAAATGTTATTTATAATTTAAAGATTGAATTAAAATATTTTGAAATTTGAATATAAATATAATCTTGATTCCTGGTTTAGACTTTGGATGGAATTAACCAAAAAACTTATATTAATATAAAATATTTTAACTTAATTATAATCCCTAATATAAATATAATTTTCTAATTTAAGTAATTATAAATTTTTTATACTTTTTAAGTTTTTATTATTTATGTTCAAAGCTTAGAACTATCATTCTTAATAACGTCGTCTTCAAAAGAATAATGTTACAAATTAATAATTAGGATCATATCAATTTTATTTATTTTTGTTTAAATATCAAATTGATTTGTCCAAATTTAAAAAAAAAAAAAGAACACTCATTAAAACGAATAAGTATAAAATCCTTGGAAGTGAGAATGCTTAATTATATTTGATAAAAACCCAAACGTTGCAATGATAGTTATATATTTTATAAAGTATTGGTAAAAGAATTCCCCAAATTTGAAATCTTAATTAACATTAAATAAAGAGCTCAAAATGAACAACCCAATTCTCCTCCCCTAAAAAAATGTTATTCTAATCCACTTTGTAGCCAACATATGCAATGAATCTTGAAAATCACTTTAAATAGTAATTTTTTTAAGATGGTAAAAAAGTATAAATAAAAAATTTATGATTATAATCGAGATTTTATCCTAAACTATAAATTATGAGTTTTAAGTGTCTTTTTTTAAAATATTTTATTATACTCTTATAGTACATTTGTCTACCACTAATGGAGTAAAAAAACCCCACAAATGAATGCTAAATGTCCTTTTTAATTATCTTATATATACTAAAAACAAATGGCATCATTAGAATATCTTGCAAAAATAGATCTCAATTTTAGTGTGAAATGCCAAGAAGTAAATCTCGGTGTTTCCATTAGGAAAAGAGCTGTAATTCACAGCAACAAAGGTCTTACCGTTCATTCCTGTTCGCTGATCTATCGTCCGGACATAAGGTTGACAACAGCTTGATTTTCGTAGAAAGTACGAACATCCCAATCCTCTGTTGCGGATGAAAGAGTCATTAGGGCAACCACTATTGACCTCATACTTGGTCGTAGTTGAGGGTTTTCTTGTGTGCAAGCTTTGGCAAGCTGAGCCATCTGCAATATAAAAACAGCCACCTTTGTTTTGTCATATCAAAATCGTGAAAGAAAATCCACATGCATATCATTTCCCAGGAACTGCTCTCACCTTGAATACAGAGTCAAGTGGGTAATTATCTCCAAGCGTCGGATCAATAAGTTTGCACAGCCCTGCTTTAGGATCAGGCTCATCAAGACCATCCTCGAACTGCACAAGGAGACAAGGAGAAAATATTAACCAGTGTCTCCATTTATTAAAATTGATTTTCTAAAAGAATTACTCAAGATATGCGTATAGCATCTTAATGTTTAATGTTTTTTGCTCAAATCACATTCCAATTGTAACAAAAAAAAAAAAGTACCTTTGGAATTTAGCTCATCTGTCACCACTATTCATTAATTGGAATAAAGGGATTTAAACGATACTAACCAGAGCAACCAGACCCTTCGATTCAGCGAGGGAGCTGTTTGCTTTGACAATAGCTTCTTTAGCAGAAATCAGCTCATACAGCACAACCCCAAAGGCAAATACATCTATTTTAGGAGAAACATCACCATATTGAGCGTATCTGAAGACAAAATGGATGAAGTTAGTCCATTTTTTAAAACACCAACCTTAAAGAAAGATGGCAAACTCCTTGGTGGCATACCCGCTTCTTAGGAAGCAAACAAAGTTTTAATTAACAAATTTTTTTTCTTGTTTTTTCTAGAGCTTCTTTACTACCAAAATTTTTAGATTTTATCCCATATGGAATAAATATGAACTGGACAACCTAAGGGTTAACAAATAGTAAAAAGAAGAGAATTAGTGTTTTCTGTCAATAGCATCTGGCTTTAGAAACATAAGCATGATAATTTGAATGTTAATTCATGTCTATAATGCTGCAGAACTATGTTCTACATCCTCCCCCTTTTTTGTTATACAACCTCAATACCAATTGTTAATGGGTGTCTGTCTTTTTTTTTTTTTTTTTTTTTTTCGGCCAAGTGGGTGTTTGTGTCTTCTAAGTTGATTCACAATCATTTAAACCATTTTTGGATTCCCTTTTACAGTTTTTTTATAAAATAATATTAAAAAATTAATTAATTACAAAAATAAAGTGAAGAACAAATTAATTACGAAAAATGGGATGTTTGTTACAATAATTTTGGATGCCAAAAAATTGACAGGAAAAAAAAGTAGAAAAAGTGAAAAAAATATTGTTTTAATTGGCGGCACCCTTCATTAAATAAAAAAATTATTTCTTTTTAACAATCTCATTATATGTCTTGATAATATCTGCTTTTTTTTGATACAATACCTAGAACTACTACTAATAACCCTTCCTCAACCTATAAATAAGAGGTTAATGCGCTTCAGCGCACTCAACTCATGCCCTCCTTAAATGCATGGAAAACCATTAAGGCATTAAATGCTGGAATGGAGCCACAAACTAGTTTTTTTTATTTTTTTTATTCTCTTTTTCATTTTTTTCTTTGCCATCAGAATTTTTTTTTTAAAATTCACCGGTGCCGTCAATGTATCAGGCGGCACCACGATTTTTTTCATTTTTTCAATTTTTTTATTTTCCTATCAATTTTTTAAAAAAAATATTCACAGTACCATCAATGTGTCAGGCAACACTCAAAACTACGTAGCAAACACCTATTTTCGTAATTAATTAATTCTTTAATATTATTTTTATAAAAAAAAAACCCTTTTACAAACAGAACTGAAATATGAGTCATACATAACATAAGTTTATTTTTCAGAAAAAAAAAAAAAAAACCAACTTAGAAAATCAAACCTAGCCGAAGCAATTCTACATGTTTTGGTTCCTATGCCTACTTCTGTTTGATTTAATTTAGGAGATTATGAATTACAATATCCAAGCCAAATATTATGCAAACTATCTGAAGCTCCTCCAGTCGAAAATTCATTGACTAGAGGCAATTTTCAAAATATATGTTCTCTAACAGCAGTTGCTGCTAAATTGCTAATATTAACCTAGATACGAAGGTAGACATATCATGCAGCTTAGTAATTTGTATAAGGGATCATTGGCCTCTATGTTCATAAACCTACTGATGGAAGAGTCTAGCCAGTTGTTGAACTTATGGCCTGTCCTTAACAACAATAGCTAGTAACTTACAAATTACTTCAAATTAATTAGAACAAATTTGTGGAAAACGAAGATACCAAGGTAGACACACCAAAGCAGCTAATAATTTGTATAAAGGATCATTGGCCGATAAACCTACTGAGGAGGAGACAATTAGTCTAGCCAGTTGTTGAACTTATGGCTGATCCTAAACAACAGCAGCTAACGAGTTAAAAATTACTTGGAATTAATAAGAATAAAATTTATCTTACTCTGGTGGCATGTATCCAAATGTCCCAACAAGACGTGTGGGTAGGGATGAATTTCCAACTTCTGTCAGTTTTGTTAATCCAAAATCTGCAACCTGCATTGATGTTAAAAATTGATTAAAGTGCAATTATAACAAGAAGCATTCAAACAGTCGACCTGATGAGAGATCAGGAAGGAATAACCTTTGCACGGAACTTTTTGTCTATCAATATATTAGCTGATTTAATGTCCCGATGAATGTAAACAGGGACAGTATGCTCATGAATATATTCAAGACCTCTGGCTGAGTCGAGAGCAATTTGCACTCGAGTAGACCAAGGAAGTGGCTCCCTGCCTGGAAATAAACAGCAGGATCCCATTAGTGCTGCTCTGAATCAATTGCATTTGGGATAGTTTCTGCGTAAGAAACCTCACCTGAGCCTCGCAAATGCTGACTTAGATTGCCATTCTCAATGTATTCGTACACTAGGAAAAGAGAGCCTTCAACACAGTATCCAATTAAACGCACCTGTATTGGACAAACACATTAATATTCACTCTGAAGATAAATAACCAAAATAGGAATTTTAGAAGGTCATAGATGAAAGAGGATGTTTATAAAGGAAGAAAAACTTACAAATGAAAAAAGGGAAGGCCAATGAATTCCACTATAATGATTGAAAAGTTAAACAACTTAAAAAATGTATAGTAGACTCAGTGAGAATATATTTCTGCATGATACCATAAACTCCATCCAATTATCTGTATTAAGTTTCTTAACATTAAGGAAAATAAGAGTTAGGGCAAATAATGCATGAAAAACTGTGCCATATGTTGATATAGACAACTCTGACTCATTGAACTACAGAGAACAAAAATCTGGCCTTTGGGTTATGGCCTATGGGCGCACCTAGAATATTAAGAAAATGTTTTCTAGACTCAGATAAAAATAACATTGAAGAAATGTTTTCTAGTTAATGAAAAACAATTGTTCAAAGATATCTGCCTTCGAAGCATGAGAAAAAGAAAGTACATTACCAGGTTCAGGTGATGAACATTTGTCAAAACCTTCAATTCAGCTAGAAATTCTTTGGTTGCCTGCATATCCATCTTCTTGATTGCAGCTTCCTGCACAATAATTAATAAAGAGATGTGACATATAGAATCAACACAAGACGGCAATGATTCATTGATGCAGCGATATTAACTGTAAAAAACATAAAGTAATCTACCAATTCAGAAAAATGTTGGAACATTTTCAATATATATAATGTTCCAAGAATTGCAAACGAGAAATTATAACCAAAAATTACGTCTCTTGATTATTAATCAAAAGTTGTCACTATTTATAGTGATTAGTTATGTCTCTTAAATTTAAAAGTTATGCCACTTGATTATTAACAAATAGTCATAATTATTCAGGTAGATATCTATTAAATAATTATATTTATTGTTAAAAGATATGACTATCCATTTAGATAGTTGTATTACTATAAAGAGATATGAAAACTTTTAGAAATAGGAGCCAAATTTCATTTACCTTGCACATCTGAAAAACACATCAAAAGTTTTTTTTCTATTCTCCCACCATCTTTATATTCTTAGATTATTCTATAAAAAATTACGGCAGAAATTCTTTATAGATAGAAATTGATATCCTTGTTACGCTCCGCTCAATGCTCAGTGCTCAGTGGAATGTTTCTGTCAGTGCAAAACGTAGACAGTCATTGGGTTTTATTGTATCCTCGAAGTTCATTTGCCAATAATTCTTTAAAGAAAGTGGCATTGATATACGCCTTAAAACCTTCATCCTCTTAATCTCTAATATGTGGCTAGAAAACTTTGAGACAGTCCCTAAAGCTTAGTCCATATTCAATAAGTACAAGACAGCTAATGATTACTTACTTACTTAACGTTAACAGAAGCACCCAACAGATATTTTTTTTCCTATAATTTAATAATAAAAACAAAAGAGTACACAACTACAAACCTCGCCTCTCAGATTTGCATAGTAAACAGCCCCAAAGCCACCTTCACCAATCTTTTTAGCCATACTGAAATTATCAGTCGCCAGGGCAAGTTCTTCATAAGAGAACTCAACTGATTTGTCAACGGAAATGCCAGTAAGGCCTGGAGAAGCAGCAACAGCCGGAGTTGATTCCGCTGCTTTACTTCCAAAAGCTAAACAATTCCCAACAACAAAAGAAAGATAGAGAAGAAAAAATGCAGGGACCAATCAGCAATTGAGATTAACGTAATCAAGATTTACTAGCAAAGTACAGTGTGATTTTGTTTTTGTAACTAACAAATAGATAATCCCAATCTCTCAGCAAGAATTTAAGGTGCAAATTCTTGAATAGAGACCTTTAGGGGATTAGAAATAAGACCAAGCATGTTCTTTTGCTCTACATTCTGGAATAAAGGGCCGTACATCTAGCGGGTTTGCTAATTAATCACCTATGTTTTCAGGGATTCAACAGGCAGCACAGTCTAAAACACTTGTAAAAACAACAAATTTGTGAAATAATCTTTAGTTGGCCAAAATCTCACAATTACATTTAAAAGGAAAAGGGGAAAGAGAAGGAAAAGGGGAAAGAGAAGCAGCAGGGTTACCATTTCCAACTTGAGCTAATAAATCTTGGGAGTCTGTCGAGGATAATGTTTCTCCCTTTACCTTCTTTCGGAAAAATCCAATATATACACCAATTCCCAGCAACAGCAATACCACTATGGCTGCTATAGACATCCCAGCAATAACTCCACCCGAAATTCCTGATTATGTAAAAACAACATATAAGCTCAAAGTAAAAAAAGGTTTCCGGTCAATCAGAATCCCAATATCATAATCATCACAAAAGCAACGTGCACGGAAGGCCAAATCACCTGTGCTGCAAAACAGAAAGAACGAATAAACTGATTCAGAAAATGTAAGGATTCAAAGTCGAAACAAATGATAATAATACAACATGCTATTTTTAGAGTTTAAAGCTGCATTAGCTACCTTGATTGGATGGGTGGAAAATTACCATTCGCATCTGTACAAGAAAAAGAATTCCTTCAGTGAGGCGAATTTACATTCATTCATGACAGTCGGCGTAAGAAAGCATAATGCCTTGCCCTAGGTGTTTAAAATCAACAAGTTAACTATATTGTAAAACTCCAGTGGCCGTGGGTAATCTGAAAGAACAAACTAGAAATGAAATAATTGCATGTAGTTTGCAATATTCTCAGGCATAAATGTTCCCAAAAATCGACCTGAATGATTATTGGACACGGAGCATGCTGAGCAAAATGAAGACGCTTGTAATTGTTGATGACAGTGAAAACAACTCATCTTTTAGAAAACGCAATGAACGGAACTTTCCGTTTGATCAAACCCACTCCTATAGAGTGAATCCTACCCTCCCCCCAAACAACAAAAAGCCTTTTTATTTCCTAAATAAAAATTTAGTTGCCTATAAACACAAAATCAAACAAAAATGCTAAGAAGAGCAAATCTGCTCCGTATGGACAATAAAATCCTACAACAAAATTATTCCATTTTCACTTACCTATAAATTAAACAAAAAATGTTAAAAGAAATCACCTCTTCCCGGGATAAATACCAGACCAGCCCCTGAGCTGAAATTCACCCCGGGGTTGTATCTCTGCACCAACCCCGACAAATCCGATGACAGATTCGCCTGAGTCAAGACATAACTCAAATTCTCCCCCGGTCGGAGCGGATATGTAACAAACAGCCCGTAATCCTTCGAAATAGTAGCGTCACCGCACGAACAATTAACCACCACCCTAACCGTCCCAGTATCCGGTATATTCGTCGGCGGATAGGTATTGAACGGCAGCAACCAGTTGACCGTTGTCAAATTCGAGTAGTATTCTGTGGCGATCTTGTCGTAAGTGTCGTGTGACCTAACTCTGTAGCTGAACTCGTGGGCGGGTAATGAGCCGTTGATGCAATCGCAAGGGAAAGGAACATTGAGTCTAGTACCACGTTCGACGTTGTCTTTGTTGGCAATTTGTTTGTTGTAACTAAGGATTGAGTCGAAATTTAGCGTGGAGGAAGGAGCAAGGGTCGAATTAAAAAGCTCGGATATGAAGGTCAAGTTTGAGTCTGGCGGAACGTAGTAGGATGCTAAGGCCGTGCAGCTTCTGGTGCATCTTGATTCTACTGAAATGGAGAAAGTTAAGATAAAAAACAACGGAATTGGGAATAATTTAAGTAACATCTTGGAATGTGAAATCCGTACGTTGGGATTTTGGGGGGTTTAATCATCCAAGTCAAGGAAGAGGTTGGATGGTATTTCAGAGCTGAGACCGTTGAGCTTAGTCGTTGGAAAAGAAACAGTAGTAGAACAAAAGTGATGATGACGTGGCAATTCATTATTGGGAGTCATTTTGACTCTTTTTGTTTTCGATGTATTGGCTGTCGTATTGCGTACGTTTGTCTTACCCAGCGGTTCACAGAACGATATAATCACTAGATATATTATAGACATGATAAAAAGAATTTTAAGAAAATATAAATACTATTTCTCAAATAAATACTATGCAAATGCAATGCTAGATTTTGGCTAATTTACATATATATATATATATATGGAGCTTTTTTTACACCAACATTATAAAATAAAAAATTAAATTCGAAAATAGTATGTATGTGCAATTATATACGAAAATAGGACGTTTGAGGGGTAGAAGATGTTGCAACCTTATTTTTTTTCGACAGAAAACAGTTTTATGTAAAAAAATAATATTTTAATAGGTCACGCTATTATGATTGGTGGCACTCAAAATATACGGATTTATACTAAACCCAGTTATAAAATACGAGTATAGGTCAACAGAGGGTGGTGCTAGGCAGGTAGGCGACACTGGTGCCAGGCTTCAATCCCGTCTGTCAGCACAGTCCTTTAGCGCTATCTAGTCCCATCCTCATGCCACAAGAAGAAAGAGAAGAAAGATGGAGAGAGATTTGGGGGACCTTATAACCATGGGCCCCTTGTACTGTCCCCTTGTAGAGAAGAAGAGAAACGATTAAAAAAAAAAACAGCAACAGTGGAGAAGAACATAAGGGGAAGAAAAAATAGAAGGATAATGTTTTTTTTTTTTTTAAATAGAAGGGATTATGATGAGGAATTGTTATAAATTATTTTGTTAGTATTATTTAAGGTTTGTTTGCTTGACTGAAAATGGTTTCCAAAAAATCTCTGTAAAATATTTTCTGGTGTTAGGCAAATTTTCTGAAAATATTTTATAAAAACTGTTTTAAATGAAACAAATATACATTTGAGATTTATTATTTTTTCATCCCGAATTTATTATTTTAAATATTAAAATTTATATTTTACATTGTTTTTACATATATTGCAATGATTTATTTATAAATAAATACATTAAATTAAATATATTAACAATCATAAATTGAAAACAATCAAAGCAAATAAATGATTTCTAATTGTGTTATAAAAAACAAAGATTGAATAATAATAAATTAACTTCCAAACCACAATTAATATTCACATGTTGGGGATAGTTCTTATCATCTGGACTTGGAGGTCGATGACTATTTCTCGGGCTTGTCAGGACACGGATATCATTCAGAGTTTGATATTTTCAGCCCACTAACACAACAGTACTCCACTCCTCCTGGCCCATTACGACCGCAGTACTTCACTCCTTCTGACCCAAGTTCATCGATAACGTTTGGGGCATATGATTTTTTTCTTCTATGTGTAGCACACCCTTTAGGTTCGGGTGAAGAGAATGTTGATTGCAGCGATCACTTGCAATATGAACGCCGACCACCAGAAAAATATACCCTTAGGACCACACCATCAAACCATCAATTTTAGGGGTTTCTGCAATTTAAATGGTCAAGTTTTATATTTATTTAATTATAGTAAAATATAAATGCAAAAATACAAACTTTGTAATTTTATTTAATTGAGATTCATTGGAACAAATGTTGTAATTTAAATTAGATTCATTGCAACAAACTTGCAACAAACTTTGTTATAAATTAGATACATTAGAGTATATTAGCTCAATTTCTACCCGATCGCGACAATTTTCTAATATGGTAGGTTCGTTACAGGCATTTACTCTGATTATGCCCAGCTAATCTGCATACGGCACAGAGTTTCCCATCGATTTTCTCCCTAATTTCCATTTCATTATGGATTCTGGTTGATTGTGGATGACCTTTCGGATTCCTACGCAACCCTTTTTCTAGGACAAGCTCAAAAGTAGTCGGAGGCACATCCCATGTAGACAAGTCAGGCAGGACAGGGAACTCCATCTCCCAAACATGCAACGTGCACTCGAGAGTGTACACCTCATCGATAAACTATTCAACATTGAGCAACACACGCACATAGGCTGCCAAGACGTGTGCACGGGGATAATGAAGTGTTTGGAACCTCCTACAATCACACCATTTGTTTCGAAGATCAACTCTGTATGACCTAAGTGGTATATCGGGTTGATGACCGATGGTCTTTATAACTCAAAACATTTTAAGATATCGTGAATATATTTCTACATTCATCGACCTCAACCTCTGATAGTTTGCAACCATTGCATCCCTAACATCTTCGACAAACATGTGTCCCGCCTCCATCTGGTTGACTTGCTACTGCCCTATTCTTGTCATCAAGGTAGCCAACCTGTAGAATGTAACCGAGAACACAGATGAAATCAGAAGATGTCGTGTTTTTCTCAACATGGAGTTAACCCCCTCTACCAAATTTGGTGGTAATATGACCATAGCAAAACCCCTCGTCGAAACTTTAAGCCCATTGCCACGGCTTCATGGTACCCAACCACTATTGAAAACATGTGTTCTTTTCACCTTCCATGTCACTCTCAAGTCGAGTCATCCTTTGCAAGAAAAGGTGTGGCTCAAACTCATATGCTGTAGATGTATTAAAAAAAGATAAGTTATAGTCTCGAATTAAAATATTAAAACATATATTGAAAAGATAAGGTCATCCTTTACCAATTTTCACAACTTGTCTCCGCCAGTTTGCATTCTTATCCCTCTATCGGAGATGACGCAAATATTATCGTCACTAACAACATACCTCCGCATATTTGTGAGAAATAATTCTCATGATTCCATGTTCTCTTTATCCACAATGGCAAACGATATCGGGAGTACGTTCTTGTACCCATCTTGAGCAACCACAATAAGAAGGACCTGCGTATATTTTTCGTATAGCTAGGTCCCATCTTCCTGCACAAATGGCTTGCAATGGGGAAATGCGTGCATGCATGGATCAAACATCCAGAACATCCATTGGAAAATTCTGTTTCCCGGTTGTAGTTGGTCATTCAAGCCATAATAAGGTCGTGTCTACAACTCAATGATAGTCCCTGGTACGTACTTTCGCATAGCGACTATCCACCCCTGTAGCTCATTGTACGATGCATCAAAATTTTCGTACAATTACTCCATTTCCATCTGTTTAGCTATCCATGCTTTCTAGTATGGTACTCGATACTAGAATTGTAACACCCCAAACCCGGCCCATGCATTTCGACCAGATCTGACATGTTATCGAACACATGCCACTTTATTGCATTTTGAAAACACAAGTTAAATTAATTAAATTTGAATAAAGGAGAGACTTTTTGAAAATAAACCTCTTTGTATTTTTATTAATAAATGTAAATAAACCTTGTGGTATATTCATATGTTGCATAACATTGAAAACTACTTATTTGAATAAAAACTAGGGGCCTTATTACATAAATATTCCCAAATAAAAATAAAATAAACTTAAAGAAATCCCGAAAACAATTTGTAGAAATAAAATTTGATGGCCCCTCGAGTCCGTCTCGGCTCCCATATCCACGATCTACTGCTCATCTGCAAAGTTAGGAAAAATAATAGGGTGAGTCACCAAGACTCAGTGTGCAAATCCCGAAAACACACAAAAGGCTTGGGCCCACAAACACATTATGAGCCCTGGCCCATACACAATGGAAACAATCATAATCACATGACAGATAATAGATAATAAATATCCCAACCCATCCTAGAATTCCATCCTCTACACACCAACCCGTACCAACCCTCACACATTGGGGATTTCTACAATCAACCCTCCATCCGCTACACACCATAACGACAGCCGTACTGCCTATTCCTATTATGTAGGAATCATTAAACGTGGCATAGCCACCGATCACTATGTGACCTCATAATATAACGTGGCTCAGCCACCGATCGCCATGCGACCTTAATAATACATCGTAGCATCTCGACAGCTGAGCTGCCTGTCATAAAGACCGATCACTATGTGACTTATGTGGCAAAGCCATCGATCGCTATGCGACCTTCTTCCCCTTCATCATATAAAAATCCCACCCCATGCATACACACATAAAGAAAACATCATACAGGTTTTCATATATATATATATATGAATACACATAGAGATTTCTATGATTACGTACCTGGAATCCTTGCCTAACCCTTTTAGGGTTTTATTCGACTGTCTACACAGCCACTTTCTGGCTTTTTAGCCCATAACACATAAAACACAGTTAAAGAGTGTGTTAGAGATCTACACACCTGATTAATATCGATACTCTTTCTAAACCGATCTACAACTTTGCTCAAAAAGCCGAAAGGATGTGAAACTAGGGCCTCTCCTATATTTGGCCATGGTTAGTGTTCTACCCAATTTTATATATTTGAATAACAAATCTTCTTACCTTAAAATCCCGAAATTGGAGACTAGCTATTTTCGGCTTTTAGATCTAGTTGACCAAGCTTCCTTCAAATCCCAAATTGTCGCCCAATCATAGAACCATTAAACTATTAGCTTTTCGGCTTTTTGCCTTTCAAAAACCGGGGATAAAATATGAGATCTAACAAAAGTCGACACTTACCTTAGAATAGGGGATTCGGCTAGCACTTGAAGAGAGGATTCGTCAATGTCAAAGAAAAGTTTTAAATGCCGAAAGAATAGAACTAATTCTCAAATAGGATGAATAAAGAAAAACTATGGAGATTTCGACTTTTTAAAGAGAAATCGGCACAATGAGGAAAAAGTGGAGAAGAGTTTCAGCTTTTGAAAAAATTGGAGAAAAGAAATTAGAGAGGGAGAGGCTAAAGAATTCGGCACAAAGAATAGAGAGAATTAGGGTTTTTTAAATGTCAGAATCAAGGAGCTATCCCCCTTATTTATAGATATTTCGGCACCTACTGCTAAAAACTAAAAACGCCCTTAAAATTCAAGCTAAAAGAGAGGGGAAATTCGGCACCCTCTTTGTTATGCAGTAGCTGAATTTTACACTCCTCTAGGTGATGGATTTTCGGCCATCACTTGCCTTGTAGATAGGCTCCTATTTTTTCTCCTTTTTATCTCTTAAATTATCAATTATTAAATCCATATAAATCTCCTATTTTTAAGCCTTGTAGCCGTCCACCTCATTAAACCTAATTGCCGAAATTTAACTCACTTAAATTAAAAGATTTGGGCTTCATTTAACTTAAATTTTGGGCCCCTAAATCCCTTGTGTGTGGCGTCACTTCTAATTCCCTTATAGTGCCACTTATTGTTGGGCCACAAGCCTATGTTTGGCATTTTAAACATAATTACCACCTTTTAATTCTTTAATGCCCAATCTAATAATTTAATCAAGGCCTTAGCCTAATCCTGAGCCCAATTTGGACCCCTAACACTTAAATTAACACATTACACATATTCTCCCATTAAACACATAAGCCCAAAAATTCAGGATGTTACAAGAATGGTGCTTGCATTTTGGAACTCAGTACTAAAAATTTAATGGTTGACCTATCCTTTACCATTAACATGATACATGTACAAATAGTTTTGGAATCAAGTTTCCGGTGATCTTCTGTCATACATGTTGAAGAGCATGTGTGAGGCCTAACAAATTTTGGTATCTCCCGCATCTGTGAGTTCTAGATAAATGCGGCTCATACTCGCAAATTGCAGCTCTTCGTTGACCTCCAACACTCCTTAAAGTATAATGTTAGTTTAGACACGAAGACTTTGTAGTCCACTGACACATTCATGCTATACCACTTAATGGAAAATACGTACTCTTCCTTGCTTTCAAATTTCTGGCCCACAAACAACTCCTCATGATCGAAATCTATGGCCAGCCAGAGTCTAAGAATAACTCTGAGAACTCAGTTGCATGCATTGCATCAGGGTCTAAGAATAACATGTGTGCCCCAAGATTATTGTGTATCCCAATATGTCGAATCTGGTTCCCGGTTGATAATGTATTAGCATTTCCATCGTCATTCTCACCTTCATCGTCAATATCATCTGAGATCTTATCCACATCGGGATCACTATCACTATCAACCTCGTGATCAGAAAGATCACTACTATCGTATCCATCATCATCAACAGCATCAGTCTCGGGTGCAATATTAAGATTGATATCGATCCCACTTACAGTTAATTGACTACTAATGTATGATATCAGAACCACCATACACAACTCTTGAGCTCCATATTCTTCACATAACGGAGTGGGATTTTCAGTTGACTCCACATCAGCTAACTCAGCAAATAATTGAACTCATACATTTTAGTCGCTCCAATTCCCACAATAAAGAGCGACCATTGTCTCCACGTCATCATCATCTACAAGTTCCATCTCGGTGAATTTAATGGGATTTGTCGAAACTGGAAACTTGTAGAAAAGTTTCGAGATCCTTCTCCCACAACGTCTAATAATTTTTGCAGTAATCTTTTCCTTGATATCATCAAACGAGACATTTCTATTAAATCTCATTGTTATTTGTTGGCGACATTCAAATATACATCCAAATGTTGTCAAAATTACTCCATCGAAATAAACGTATACGAAAAACTAATTTTCCATCTTCAATACTAAATCTGTTAAAAAAGAAATAAAAATTCTCAATACAATTTCGAATAGCAAAAAAATTACTTTAATAAAAAAATTACTATAAATCTTGCACTTCTTTCATCATCCTATCAACTTTCTCCCTTTGTGCTGAAGTTATTATCTCATCAGACAATATCAGATTTATTGTCATTTCTTCCGATATCTATGGCAATTTTTTTTTAATTTCAATATTTATATATTTTCCTCTAGTGTCATCAGTAATTAACATTTAATTTATAGTAGTTACTAACAAAATAACTTTAAATTAAATTAAAAACAACATAAAATTTACATTTATAACAAATCAAAATAAACAAACTAAACATATTTCTAACAAATTAATTTTTAAAATTCCTAATCCCTTCTATTTAAAACAAACAAACAAATGGATAGAAAACAAAGAGTGATGCTGGAAGATCGATTGAATCACCTTTATAACCAAGACCCATCCGATGATGTTCTAGCCGAAATGACAGATGTCCAAATGGGTCTTAACTGGGAAGCAGAAAAAGAAGAACTCTTTTGGGAACAACGTGCTCGGGTTAATTGGTTGAAGAATGGAGATCGCAATACAAGTTATTTTCATAAGGTGGCAGTTTCTCGTCAATCTCGTGGTCGAATTTTGGCTTTGGAGGATGAAAACGGTAGGCAAATGTCTTTGACGAAAGATCTTTTAAATCTAGCTTCAGATTATTTTCGCAAACTTTTTTACAGCCTCAGATACGGGTCCAGATGAAAATTTATTTGGCCTTGTGGAACAAAAAGTTACTGCCAGTATGAATGATAATTTGCTTAAACCATTCACAGTAGATGATATTGATCAGGCTGTTACCTCCTGGTGTGGATGGGTTTCCTGCTATCTTTTTTCAGAGGTATTGGCATATTATTGGGCCTGAAATTTCTTCGTTCTGTTTATCTGTTCTTAATGGTGACTGTGAAATAGGCCCTATTAATAAGACTCGTATTATTTTGATTCCAAAAATTGCTAAACCAAGGAACATGTCTCATTTTCGACCTATAAGTCTTTGTAATGTTCTCTATAAGATAATTACAAAGGTTTTGGTAACTCGGCTGAGTGATATGTTGGGCTATTGTATTAATGAAACGCAAGGAGCTTTTGTCTCTGGCAGACTCATTTCGGATAATGTCCTCATTGCGTATGAAGTCCTTCATTCTCTCAAAATGAAAAAAAGAGGTCAAAACGAGAATTTTGCGCTCAAGCTTGATATGAGTAAAGCGTATGACCGGGTTGAATGGGATTTCTTGGCGGGAATGATGAAACATTTAGGATTTCATGAAGAGTGGATTATTCTCATCATGCAATGCGTTTGTTCGGTATCATATTCTGTATGCATTAACGGGTGTAATAGCGATTGGTTTTCTCCTTCAAGGGGCTTAAGACAAGGTGATCCTCTTAGTCCCTTTCTTTTCCTTTTATGTGCTGAGGGGTTTTCTACTTTGATTGAGGATACGAAGAGAAGAGGATTGATAAAAGGAGCCCCTATTGGTAGGGAACGGTTTTCTATCAACCATTTGCTCTTTGTAGATGACAGTATCTTGTTTGGTGATGCCTCGCATGAGGGAGCTGAAGCGGTTAGAGATGTTATTAAGGAATATGAGTTGATTTCTGGGCAAAGGGTGAACTTTGATAAATCTCTTATCTACTTTGGAGCCAATGTGAAACATGAGATCAAAAATTATATTGTCAGTTTGTTGGGAGTTAGGGTCGCTAATAATCCGGAAAAATATCTTGGTCTACCTATGATGGTTGGTCGAAAGAAATCCTGGGCTTTCGCCTTTTTCTCGGATCGTTTCAGGAAAAGAATTGAAGGATGGAGCTTGCGTTATTTATCTACTGGTGGGAAGGAAGTCTTCATCAAATCAATCTTACAAGCCATTCCCCTTTATGTCATGCAATGTTTCCTCATGCCGAAAACTTTTTGTCGTAAGCTAGAGGGGATTATGAATAAATTCTGGTGGACCAATAACAAGTCGTCGAAGGGTATTCATTGGAGTGGATGGGAGCTATTATGTAAATCTAAAGCTGATGGTGGGATGGGTTTTAAAGATCTGGTTTTGTTTAATAAATCCTTATTAGCAAAACAGATTTGGCGTGTTTTAACTCAGCCTAATTGTCTTTTAGCTAAAGTCTTAAAAGCGCTTTATTTTCCTCACTCTGATATTTTATCTACTAATGTTGGATCTTACCCATCATATACCTGGCGTAGCATTTGCAGTGCATGGGAGTTGATTGAGAATGGGCTGTTGTGGCGGACCGGAAGCGGTTCTGACATCAATATTTGGAATGATCCCTGGTTACCTGGACAAAAGAATAATAGAGTTTCAGTTCAGCGAATTTTACCAAATTGGACTACTGTAAATCAGCTATTCAATTGTAGCACTTTTACCTAGAATGAAGAGCTCTTGAATATTATTTTTGATGCTGATACGGTCAACTGTATTCTTGCTATTCCCATTGCAGGGGGTCAATCGGGTGATATTCGGGTATGGAAGTATGACGGATCGGGCGAATACACGGTTAAAAGTGGATACAGGGTCCTGTCTACAGAACATTTACAGACTTTTACAAGCACTAGCTCTGATGGTGTGATCGATCCTAAATTTTACAACTGTTTATGGACTTTAAGCATTCCTGCTAAAATTAAAATTTATGTCTGGAGGTTAACTAATAATTTATTGCCCCATCTTTGTAACCTGGCGCGCAGGAAGTTGTGTGTGGAAGTTGTTTGCCCTCTTTGTAAGAACGGTCCTGAGAATGCTGATCATCTTTTGTGGCTCTGTCAAACGATACAAGATGTTTGGAAGTCTCTAGATATCATGGTCCCTCCTTTTGATCCATCAACAGGTGGCAAGATCTGCTTTATCAATTCTTTTACTGCTGCAAATGAACAACAACGTCAAATGATGGTCCTTTCCTTGTGGGGGTTGTGGACTCGAAGGAATAAATTAATTCACGAAGGGGTTAAATTCTCTAAACAGGAAATTTTGGGGTTTCTTAAAGGTTACAACCAGGAGCTGAACCTTAACAGAGCAATATCCTTTCTGTCGTCTACATTTTTGGAGAATCGGAGTTGGAAACCCCCTAACACAAATTTTATTAAACTGAATTTTGATGCATCCTTCCAAATTGCTACAAAAATTGCTATAACAGCGGTTTTAGCCAGGAATTCAGAAGGAGAAATAGTGGGAGCGGAGACTTATCTGTTTAAGGACGTGACTGATACGTTTGTGGCGGAGGCGAGGGCGTGTGAAAGGGCCCTTATTCTGGCGGCAGATCTGGGCTTCAGACGGGTTATTGTGGAAGGCGAATAATACGGCTCATACTCTGGCGATGGAAGGTCGGAGAAGGCACGATTTTAGAGTTTGGAGTGAAGGGGTACCAGAATCTATTCAGGCATCAGCACTGAAGGATTGGGAGACTTGGAGTTCTCGGACTTAGTGGTTTATCTTCTAGTGATGCTTCGATGGTGGAGAAGGTTCTTTGAATTTCCACCTTTTTTCTTTGAAGCATTTGGTTTTCTTCTTGCCTTTGGTTTGCTCATCTGATGAAGAAGAAACGTTTCGACTGATATTGGGTTGTTTGATTGTTGCTGTGGGCGCAGACGGTTTTCTCTAGTGGTTTTTGTTTACTTTTAGGCTTTCATTATTGTTTTCTGCTACTTTATTTATTGTTTTTGTCTTTTTGTTTGCTTTGTTGTTTTGGTATTGACGTTTTATGTCCTTTATTGGTTGTTTTGACTTATGTGGGCCACGCAGCAATAATATCAGTCTATTATTTTGACAAAAAAACAAACAAACAAACAAACATACCTTATGCTTCCTCTTTAAAAAAAATATATTTATCTTCTTCTTTCTTTTATTTTTTTTTCTTCTCATTTCTTTCCTTCTTTCTTCTCATTCTCTTCTTCTCTACTACCTTTTTTTTTTATCGTTTCACTTCTTCTCTACAAGGAAGACCATGTTTATAAGCTCCCCCAAATCTACTCACAGTGCCGCCTCTCAAGTAGGGATCACCAGTGCCACCTGTTAAGGAGGCATGACTGGTGCCACCTACCTATGTAGCATCATACCTGTATTTTATACCGGGTTTATACCAACTTGTTTAACTGGGTGCCGCCAATCATAATGGCATGACCCATTAAAATATTAATTTTTTTACATAAAACTGTTTTTTCCAAAAAAAAATAAGGTGATGCCGCCTATGCACCACCCTCCACCCCACAACCATACCACTTTTGAATTTAATTTTTTATTTTATAATGTTGGTGTAAAAAAGACTATATATGCTAAAAAAAGTTGAGAAAATATGTCGTTTTCATGAAAATTTACCAATCTATGCTGTTTTAGAAAATGCGACCTAAAGGGTGCATTTTTACTGAGGCATTTTCTTCTCTTTCCTAAAAATGCGACATATGTGGCACATTTTATCTTGCAGATTAGTGAAAATGTGAATTGTAGGACACGCTTTCACTTTGTTAATTTTTTTCTTTTTTTTTCCTTTGCTGTTTGAAATGAGAAGTTTATAGATTTATCTTGTGTTTGAGATAAACATTATTATAGTTTAAGGTATGTTTGAATTTACGGTGATGCCGTGGAGTTGGGTGACTTATGATTTTCATCTAGCATGTGAGCTTGGAGCCATAAACTGAGAAGCTGGATTGCGTTACAACACAAGGTCCCAATTGACAGTGGTTATACGGTCTCTGGTTGAAGTGTAACTAGGGCTTCAATTTTACAAATATTTTGCTGTTAAAGGATGAAGCATAAATGAGACTGTAGTTGGCAATGGTAATGCGGGCACAACAACGAGTTTCTAATCACTAGGGGAAGATGCTATACACCACAGAAACAAAAGTATGGTGAGAAAAATGTAGTGGCATTTTAGTATAATCAAGTAATTCGTTTTAGCATAAATCGGGCCTCCTTCGCACTTCTATTCAAATGGTATATATCATCCTCCTTTGATGATGAAAAAAATTTTTATCGTGCTTGCATAGCCATTGCCAGTTAGGGCCAAAGTTATGCTTTGTGTCTTGGCAACATAATTAATGATGTCCCAAATGTGTGCCAAAATCGGGTGCCTATTAAGTACGTTTAGGGTTTTGTCGCACAATTGGGGCTGGCAGCTTCTCTGAGACTTGGACCTCGTCTTTATATGCATGTTGGGGTTGATCTCTAACCTCATCTCCTTCCTCCGTGGATAACTACGACCGTGTCCTAGCCGCTTATATTACATCCCCCAACCGATTCGGCGTATGCGAGGGTGACCCAGCTCAGAAGAACAACGATATTAGGGGTGATTGTGACATTATAGGTGATACCGAGTGCGTCCGTGCAACTGACACATAAGGCGTGTAAGACTATATGGTGGGTGGCAGTTGTGAGACATATAGCGTTGGAGGTCTCAGTGCATGGAATGATTGTGCGTGTTATGGTGCTTGTGAAAAATAAACTGGTGATAGCTGTGTCGGTGCAGGGAATGATTGCGCGTGTTCTGATGCTTGTGTGAAATAAATTGGTGATGAATGTATCGGTGCGATGAATGATTGTGCGTACAGTGGCGCTTGTGTAAAATAAACTGGTGGTTGTTGTGTTGTTGCAGAAAATGATTGCGCTTGAGGTGGTGCTTGTGTAAAATAAACCGGTGTTGTATGTTTTGATGTAGGGAATGGTTGTGTGTGCTATGATGATGGTGTAAAATAAAAAATGTTTGTGACAAGAATAAATGAACCATACTGATTGAGAGGTTGCACCACAATCAGGTTCTCGTGTGCATGTGGCGGAGATGTCAATCCTTTCGCGACATCTCCTCTCGACCTAAGATTGATATGCCCTTATCTTGTCCTCCTAAGATGAAGTTGCCTACTCCTTTCTATAGTTGGCAATAAATATAGCTTCATGTTATGCCTGAAACAGTCCATGTTGTACCAGCCTGATTTAGACCCTAGTCGGAATAGTGGTTTCGGGACCATAAATCCGAGGTCAGAAAAATATTTTAATATTATTTTTGATGTTTATAATATGTGATTGGGCATGTGTGAAAATTTGGTGTGGAAATTTTATTGATTGTATGTCGAATTATGAAAAAGAACTTAATCGCATAAAATGTAAAAGTTGTGTGCTGATTGTTAAAGTGCTAATCTGTCATGACTTCTTAAATGAAAGGTCCTTATGTTGTTAATAAACCATTTGGTAGTAAATGGATGATAATGGCATGGCATTGGTTGTTATTATTAATATTCATTAAGGACAAATTGGTAAATGGTGCATCAATGTTACTATAATTGAAATAAAACAAAAAGGATGGCCATTTATCATCTTCTTTGGTCGAAATTCACAAGAAAAGAAAAGAAAATAAGCTTGTTAGGGTTTGGCACACATCTTGGGTAATTAAGGTATGTTTTGAGCTCGGTTTTTAGCAATTTTTACGTTTTTGTGATCGTTGCTTCGTGTTCTTTCAAACCCATGCTTTAATTTTAGAATTTGATGAAGATTTTGAGATATGCCGTTGATGAATATGTGAACTTTGTGTTGTTATTTGGTGGAATATGAAAGCTTAGTGGTGGGTTAACATAGTTTGTATTTGGATTTTTTTGATGAAATTGAGTAATTTGGACTAAATTATGAAAATAATATTTTGAGGGACTAAAATGTGACATAAATGAAATATATGGGTTGTATTAGCATGGGGAAAATTTGGCTAGGCATAAGTGAAGAGAAATTTTATATATTTTGTGATTTTGTGAAATATGGACTAAAGTGTCAAAATGTGAAAAATGTGAGGGTTATTTTGTAAAATGACCTAAATATGTGTGTTTGGAGTAAATTGAATGAATTGGTGATTGAATGAGCTAAATTTGAATATGTACAGACCAAGAAATGAGAGATTCAGATCGAGATCGAGGCAAAGACAAAGTACTCGATTAATTTGCTAGTTTCGGTATTTCGACGTCCGAGGTAAGTTCGGATATAATACTAGTTGTTAAATTATATCTATGTGATAAAAATTGAATGAATGTATAATTATTGAATTAGAAATGTTAAATATGAGATTGAGAAATGTGGCACTAAGTGTGCATAATTGAAATTGAGACAGGGATAAATAGTACTGTGTGTGCGAAGTAATGGAAGCTTCGGCTTTACTGATTGGCACTGTGTGTGCGATGCCGAATTAAGTTTGGTTTTGTATCTAGGCACTAAGTGTACGATGTTAATTAAGCTTCGGCTATGATTTGAGCACTAAGTGTGCGATTGAGTTGAAAAGATATTGAGCAGTGAATGAGATATGGTATCGAGCATCAAATAGCAAGAACGTTTATTAACTAAGTGTTGGCAAAGGTATGTTTGAACCTATGTGGTTGATGATAGTTTTAATGGTTGAATGAATGGATATTTAAGCATATGGTTGAGAATGATAATGTACTTAATTGTGCATCTATCTATGTGATGATTTAATTATGTATTGATGTTGCATTATTGAGTAGTATGTATTATATTACGAACTTACTGAGCTTTAAAGCTTACTATGTGATGTGTTTCTCTGTTTTACAATGTCAGTAGAGCTAGCACGGATCTAGGGATTGTTAGCGACTCGGTCACACTATCGGCTATTTGTTTCGGTACTTTTGAAAGATGTACATATTTGATATATGGAATGTATAGGGTAGTAAATATGGTGCATTTTGAGGTGTTGGACCTTGCCATGTGATATGGCTTGGATGTTAGATGATTTTGGTTGTTGTATGTGAACTATGTAAATGGTGAATGTGGTATGAAATAGTGAGGTTAGAAATGGTATATTTCATGCTTGAATTAGTTGATGGAAATGGTAGTTTAAAAGTGTACTTATGGTATGGATTAAATGATGTTTGGTTTACAAGGTTCTGAAGGTTTAGTTTATAATTTGGATTGACTTATTAAGATGGATTTGTATAGGAAGATGAACGATGATATTAAGAGATTAAAATTGAGTATGTTTTGGTATGTTTGAAAGTCATTTAGTGTATGAAATTGTATTAGTTTATGCTTGTAGGTGTGACCCTAAGTGTGGGTGGCAAATTGGCCTTGAAAATGGCTTATAATTGCCCACACGGTTGAGCACACGGGCGTGTGGTTCGACTGTGTCTTTCAAGTCTGCAAATTGAAGTAAGTAAGACTCGACCACGGGCTAGACACATGGGCGTGTGACTGGCCGTGTGGTGCAAGTTAGTGTCGACCACGGGTGAGGCACACGGGCGTGTCTCAGGCCGTATGAACAAGTCAGTATGTATGCCCTGTTTTACCATGGCTTAGACTCACGGGCGTGTCCGAGGCCGTGTGCCTACCCACACGAGCGTGTGACCTCTATAACTTAGAAAAATGTTAAAATTTTAAAAATTTTCGTATGAGTTCAGTTTAGTCCTGAACCCTTTCTAACACGTGTTTAATGTCTCGTAGACCTCATTAAGGGACTATATGATTGTAAATTATGTTTTTTGATCGACTTTGTGTTGTGAAATGGATATGAAATGTTTCGATTGTTCGGTAATGCCTCTTAACCCTATTTCAGCGACGGTTATGGGTTAGGGGTGTTACACATGTAATCCGAAGATGTCACTAACTCTGGCATGAGAAATGGTTTACACGTCGGCAAGTAATTGTACCTATGCTGCCAGAACTCAATATACTTCTTGTGGAATGTTGCCCAATATTCATCGAGTTTTCTACACATGTCGATCTGGTGGAGGTCTTTGAATTTCTGAGGTTGCGGCGCAATACATAGTGTACACCTGAACTGCCACATCACTCAATTGGATTCGTGGATCTCAATCGTTGCAAAAACAATCAATGGCTCTTTCACATGCCAACTGCTCGAATCTACATATTCTTGAATACTTGAATTTGCGCATAGCATCCATATGAATTGTAATACAAATTTTTAAATTTCAGCAAGTGCCGAATATTTAATTTCAAATGTTGGAGTAAAAAATTGATAACTTTGAACTTAATAAACTAAACTCATCTTCTGTTTTTTGATCTAAACCTAGTCAGATATCCTCGAGCTTGGCTAGTGTTTTGTCTCATGGGTTGTTCCACCTATTCAAAAAATATGTTATTTCAAAATTACAACAATGAAAATTCCTATATGGTAATAGTATTATCAAATGAATTTTAACATGTTACGAGTGACAGTTTGTAAGGGATTTGCATTCAGGAGCGTAAAAATGGTAGTCGATACCATGCCCACGATTGAAGAAGGAGTATTTAACCGCCTATTTTAGCTTTTTCCTATATCGTCGATCGACATATTTCTCAGTACAATGTCTTTAGCTCTGTCGATCCTCAACTAAGTCGTCTTGTTTCTCTCAAGTCGACTAGTAGTAGTAGCCACCTCAAGTGTACCAGATTGCGAGATTTATTTGGTATTAGCAAACCCTCGATCAACCTCAAGATGAATACGCGCGCGAATTTTTCATTTTAAAGGTTGCTCGCTGAAGCCTGGATAGATTGGAAGTTGTCCTCCAACTATCTTGTCTCGATTTGACTACCTCTAAACCTGTTCGACACCTTCCCTAACAGTTGTTCGAACGTTCCTTTCCAATCGACACTAAAAACTGGCCATGCAACGACATCCCAATCAATCGGTAGGCTGAGTTGTAAACTAACCTCCTCGAGTGTAATTGTACACTAGCCGCAAGGAAAATGGATTGTGTTTGTCTCCAATCTCTATCTCTCGAATGAAGCGCTAATGAGTGAGGGATCCAATTTAGTCCCCCAAGCATGTGAGCCACGTATAAAAAGCCTGCATCTCGCAAGAGTCCATGAATAACCTCTAATGCACCTTCGCTTAAGTTGTTTATGTACGTCTCCAAATTTCAATCTTCAGCCTAAGTATATAAACATAAAAATTTAATAATATGATTGTAACACCCCAAAAATCTCTTATATTTATTTTCGTATGTTTGTGACACAAGTGTGTATTTGCTTTAGTGGTTAAGTATTCTGGGAAGTGTCTGGGAGGTCCCAAGTTCAAGCATTAGCTTGGGAAATTTTTGTTTTTAAATGAATAAACCACTATCTCTAATCAGTTGGCTTATAAATAAATGTTGGTAAAATATGTTAGAATGGGCCTGCTGGTCTGGTGGATAAGTGGAGTGTCATTATGCTAGAGGTCTTGGGTTTGAGCTGTTGCTGGAGTATTATTTTTGCTAAGTGGTGCCGTGTAGTGTTTGAACTCAACTGAAATGTCGAAGTGGTAGAGGTGTAGTGGGAAGTGTGGAGAGAAAATTAAGGGATTTGGATAGTGGGAGTGGTTGCATGGTTTTAGGAGAAATTTGAGGGATTGAGTGATTAATTTTTTCCCAAAGTTCCTCAAAATTTTGAAGTTTTGCTCTCTCCCTCCCTTGCTTCATCTTTTCTTTTACATACTTTTCTGTTCTTCATCTCTATCCACTGCCGAAACTCTGCCTTTCCTTATCCTCTCTTCTCTTTTTTCTTCTTTGGTTTCTCTTATTTCTCCCATTTTGCTCCTAAGTGCGTTTCGTTCTTCTCTTTTGTGCAAATGTTAGCCACTCGTGTGGTAAGTGGTAAGTTGTTAACATTGTTTTAATTGAGTAATTTTTGGTAAACTAACTATGGGGTTATGGCAGCAGCATATCGTGTGGATTGAGGCTCCCTTCGTACTATTTCTTAGCAAGTCGATTGGAAACCTTGTAGTAGGTGTTCATTGCTTTTTAGAGGAGTTTGCCGATTTCGGGATTTGTTGTTTTATTGTAAAGAAAGATTGATTGTGGTGATGGATTGGTCAATTGTAGGTATTGAAGTGCTCAAGAGGGCTTAGGTATCAAAAACAGTACAGGTGTGTACCCGAAACATTGAAAACGCTACTTGGTGAAAAGCCGAAAAAGCATACTGTCGACACCACACGGGCGTTTGTATAGAAAAATCGAGAATTGTGAATGTAGAATAAAAAATCAAGAATTGAAAATTGAGAATAACAAATTGAGAATGAAATTGTTAAAATTGAGAATTTGAGGGTTTATATAGAAAAAAATAGTTGTTTGGATTTTCTTCCCATTGGCAAATGTTACTGTTGCACAGAAAATGCGACCTATAGGGTGCATTTTCACTGATTTTCCAGATAAAATGCGCCACATATGATACGTTTTTAGGAAAGAGAAGAAAACACGTCCTACAGGGTGCACTTTCTTTGGCTGACCAATTAAAACACGCCCTGTAGGAAGTGTCTTCTTTTCTCTCTCCAAAAATAGCATAGATCGATAAATTTTCAAGAAAACGACATAATTTCTCAAAAATTTTTTAGCATATATATGTAAATTAGCCTTAGATTTTTTCACACTTATAATGTCGATGAATGAACATATTTCAAGTAAAAAGTATATTTTTAAAAAAATTATTTAATAATGAATATAGGTATTCTAAAAAAATTTGAATATAGGTAGAGTGATAACGAACTTATATTTTAATATTATTAAACCCATGTTTGATCCTTAAATTTACAATTTTAATTGTTTTATTTAAAGATGATACTAAAGTAGGAAAACAAGTGTCATAATATTAATATTAATTGTCATTGAAAAGGAGTATTTATATAATTTCATGATTGAGTTGGTGATTCAGTTAAGGCTAGCATCAACTTAATAAATTGTTTAAGTATAAATATTAGTCTAATGAACCAGTTTCCAGTGGCGTTGAAAAATGCGATTTCAGAAACCCCATTTCTATAAATCGAGTCCATATATATTAAATAGAGATATTTACGGAGTTAGTGTATAGATGAATTGAAGTTCGGTTAAGTAATTTAGCCGAAATTGTGGTTACTTAAGGCCCAGCATCTAAATTATAAAGTTCAGTTGCTATAGATTTTTAATTAGTAACTAACCTGGGGACTTAAATTGCAATAAACTAAATTTCCAAAATGTTAAATAAACCAATTTTTAGTAGTGGATAGTGGACGATGATGGTAATTAGCATTAGGATTAATTATTTGTGATTAAAGTAAGTTAAAAAATGATTTAAACTAATTAATTAGCATTAAACTAAACTAAATAACCTATAAAAGCTAAAGTTAGCAGAAATAAACATGAATCCATCATCTTCTTCCACCGATCGTTCATGCTTGAAGAATAAAACTCCATTTTTGAAGCTTAAACAAATTTTCCATCAATTAGGTAATGCAATTAAGTTATTTTCTTATAATTTTTATAGATTTAAGGTCATAGGAGCTTGATTTAGCTAGCCCATGTAACAATTTGTAAAACTACTAAATTTTTAGAAAGTTTCCATTGTTGCTTTCTTGAAGAATTAGGTGCTAAATTGATAGAAATTAACCTTAGATTATGAAAATGACTAAATTTAAAGCCTAATTGATAGTTTTGTACATTAGGAACCATATTGAATAAATTCAAACATGTTATAAAATTTTGGTAGGAATAGAAAGTAGAATGTCCCTAATGATAATATGAGAATTCAGATTTTAATCCAAAGCTTTAGATCGTAAGTTATGATTGTCTCGATTTTAGGGACTAAATTGAATAAATTGTAAAATATGTATGACTTTGTATTTAATTTTTATTCGATCTTGTGTTATTTTTGAATTATTATTTATAGCTAAAGATAACGCAGAGCCGTCAAGAGAGAAAAGAAAAGCGAGAGCCGACGACAAGTGACGTGAGTAATGAGTTTGTATTTCTATGATCGAATCAATTTAATTGTTGCATATTCATGATGTTTTGCATATTGTGATATTGAGGTGAGTTGAAAATAGTTATATGTATTGGACTGATATGGTTGGGATTGATTATCGAGATAGATAACTAAATTGAATAGAATGAAAAGTAGCATAACTTAATAATTTTTGGTGTTTAGTATGAAATTGAGTTGAGATATGTTGTATGACTTGATGAATTGACAAAAAAATTGAGATTGATAGAATGTCAATTAAGCTATATAATGAAATCGAAAAATTGGTTACCTTATTAACTATTTAGGGAAAGTCAGATATAATTAACATGTCATAAGACAGATTGAGTATGAGTTACTTCGGCTATACGTTGGTGAGCACTAGGTGCATTTTCCTTTGGATGTTTCGATGCGTGATAGACACAACTTTCACTTCAGTTATACCGATTAACGCTAGGTGCAATCTATTTACTTTGAACGTTTCGATGATGCAATGGGTGCCAAATTGACGTGTTGGTTGGGATCCATGTATCCATTGAGTCTGAGTCTTGTTAATAAGGGATATAATTGGTGAATTGGTTGAATGATATTTGAAAATGATTAAATGTTACAAAGTTGTAGAAAAAGTACTTATATACGATATTTGATTATCTATAGCATGTGAAAGTCCATGCGAACTAATGAACGAGCTTGAGGGCTGATATGGTAAGAGAAAACATGACTTGATTCAATTGGTTAATGAAATGTGGTATGATCAAATGTTGCAAATTGAATATTTATGTGAATATCATTGGCATTGAAATGTTGGTATAATATAACCATTTAACTTGACTAATTGAGATAATGTATAGGTGTTTCATATAATGCATTTGGTATATTTGTGGCATAAGAATATATTAATGCATTGATGAGAATTGGTATAAGATGTGCTTGAATTGTTTGACATTAGAATTCAAATTGTTTGTATGTTAATGATTGTAATTTATGTTATATTGACTCGAATCATGGAAATATCATTGAGCTTTATCGCTCAGCGTACAGTTTGTTTCCCGTGCATAGGTTTAGGTACATCTCGAGGTCCCAAGCAGTGACTCCAGCATCCAGTCAGAGATCCTAAACTCATCAATGTTTGTAAAGCTTCTTTTTGTTTAGTATACGACATGTACCTAGGTGGAGTCAATATTGGTATAATATGTGAACTTATGGATATATATAATGTTAGAAATGGAAACTTGAGAATGTCAAATGGATTGATTTTGTAATAGGGATTGACATTTAGTAGAATTGCTTAAAAACATTTTCCATATTAATGATCTTTATATGAAAGAACTTGAAAATGTTGTACTGGTTAAAAATGGCCTCAAATGAATGATTTAAATATAACATTATAAATTTTAATGCATATATGATTAGATTATGTCAGAAATATGGAATTGAGGATAGTGTAATTGGCTAAAACGATATACATTTGAGATGAATGTTGATTTCTAGGTGGAGCTTGATGGTAGCAATGTGAACCTTTGAGAAACAGTAAGTCACATCACGACGACGTCTTGTTGGAAAAAATACGGTTAAAAAACGGTTTTCTTTCACAGCGAAAAATTAAAATTTTGAAAATCGAGTCGATTTGTGATATTTATAGCAATAAACTATTCTCGAAATCAAACATGTGCTTTTGGCTAGACGAATCCTTGTCGTTCCCGACTTTAAACCGAATGACCTTCTCTGCTATTCTCGTACCACAAACTGCTTTGAGTATGGACTTGAACGAATTTGAATCAAGCACAGAACCATAAATTATTTACTTTACTTTTAGTGGGAAAGCGAAAATCTCTCTTTAAGAGAAATCGATAAAATTCTTATTATGGAAAATAGAATTTATACTTAGAAATAAATTCTCATTATTTTCGAACAGAATAACAATATCTCAAAGTTACGTAAAACTTATTGTTTTTTTTTATTCTTACTGGTTCCATCTATTTATAGGGAGAAGAAGAGAAGCTCTTGTTAAATTAGTAGAAGTTTATTTTAATAGAAAAATAACTTTTTAGTTGAACTACGAGAGAGAGGGCCTAATAGGGTCTGTTTCCCCTCATATATATTATTATGGGTATTCAAGCATCTCCTGTATTGGGTCTAGTTATATGTGCTTCCTAAACTTTTAATCCAACACTTTTTAATTTAATCCAACCTAGTACATGTTTTTCTATTTCTCAAACTAAATATCATAATATTAATTTCTCAATTAAATAATTTTCTCAACTCAATTCTGATTCCGTTAAAATAATGGTAATTTTATCATAAAAGAATCTATGAGAAAATATATTTAATTTTTCTACATTCAACGGATTCATAATGACCAATTAATTTAATTTCAATTTCAAACTTAAATTAAGTAATTAATTAATAATTCAAAAAACCATAAATTAATTCTCAGGTTATTTCCATACTTTGTGAGAAAATCACATTCATTTTCGAATGTTTTTTATTTCTCTAACTTTATCATTTCTATCCATTTTTGTTCATTTGATTCAACATGCAATTCATTTTCGATTTCAATGAGCTAACGGAGGGACCTATTGGACATATGTGATTAGGGCTCAAATGATTTATAATTAAGTTCTAGCTTTTCTCCTATTAATTATAAACTTATTTATTCTCAAAGTCATTCCACTATAGTATTGTGACTGAGCTCTCCATAATGACATACCATTACAAAAGCAACTTGATCAATACTCATTCAATAACCTTGTCATAAGTGTGTTACCCTCATAGAATATCCTTAATCTCTTTGGGATAATCCACTCTCCCAATATGATCCTATTTTATATCATGGTAACCATTAAATCTTCCTTCATGAGAAATCAATTACTATCAAATAGTAATTAAATCTTGCATTGCAAAGACGAACGACCTGTGGTCACGTTTACTTTTCATCTATCATGTAATGCTTATGAGAGAATATCATTTACCCATATATTGGGTTATGAATTCCACTATTGTGAATTATGCTACATATTTTAGAAATCGTATACCCAACGGACCAGCTTTTGGTTCCTTACTTATTCGAACTCAGGCTTTTACTTACATAAAAGTATACGAGTCACACATACATAGTCCATCATCCACTCAGGATTGAAGTATGCCACACTATGAACGTCACAAGTGAATAAATCCATAAATGAATTCAATATCTATACTGCTTTGGTCTAGTTCGATGTACTATTAGTCTAGTCAGTCACATCTATGTCTTTATCTTTTGGGAGTAATCTGCTTCGATACTCAAGACAAAACATCTCTCGAATTGGACTTGATAGACTACATATTATTCTTTCAATTGATTTTCTCAATTTCTATTAGACTAAGGACATGTTTAGGTTCGTCAACTAATATAAGTTGTCTTTTTGTATTATGATCCGACCATATAACATCATTTAGTATTTGTAACACCCCTTGCCTAGACAGTGCTGCGAACTAAAAATTTAACAATCAAAGATTTCATCCCCTCTTATTTGACAATTCGCCAATTTCACATCTTGCATATTTTATGATACCTGATGAAACACTGTAAAAGAACTCAAAATTAGGTCCACTTCATATCAGAGGCTCGTCCAAGCTAATCATATATAGAGGTGTCAGGTTACCCATCCGGGCTAAACCTTTATTGACATAATAAAAGCCTAGCCAGGGATATATATACATGTAATGTTACTAATTCAGGTTAAATCTTTAAAATATCTTTAGATTACTAGCTCAGGCTTTTAACAGCCCATTTTTAGTCAAATCAAAACAGTGGTTTCGAGACCACAAATATTAAGTCAAAATAACTATTTTATTATTATTTTAATGTCTACATCATGATAATATCATTGTGTGAAATTTTCGTTAAGAAATTTTATCATTTGAATGCTTAATTCGGTAAAAAGGACTAAATCTCGTAAAGTGCAAAAGTGATGTTCTATTAGCTAAAGGTGTCTAATAGCTATGGAACCTTAAAGTATAGGTTCTTATGTAGTAAATAAACCATTTTCAATGTTAGTGGACAAAGATGGACATGCATAAATGAATTTTGATGAATTATATTAAAGATTAATTTAGTAATTTGGTTAATTAAAGGATATAATAATAAAAAAAATTAAGTATCATCTTCCACTATGATTTTAGCAACCAAAATTGAGAAGAATGGCAGTCATGGGAGTTTGAAGTTTCAAAAACCTTAATTTCTTTGATTAGGTATGCATTTTTAATCCGTTTTTTATGATCTCTATGTTTTTGAGATCGTTGCAACTAGGTCTAGCTAGCCGAGGAACTATTTTGCAAAAATGTTAAAGATTTTAGATGTTTCCATTGATGAATACATGAGTATTTTGATGGTTAATGATAGATTATGACTGTTTTATGATAGTTATATAAGTTTTGTTAAGTGATTTTTAGTGAAAATGCAATTTAGGGATTAACTTGTGAAATGTGTAAACTTTATGGTTAAAATGTGAAATAAATAGAAAATATGGGCTGCTAGGGACCTAATTGTAATTTCGCTGGCATGGGTTGCGGTTGAATTTCATGAATTTGTGATTTTATGAAATAAGGACTAAATTGTAAAAGTTGTGAAACATTAGGGGCAAATGTGTAAAATTACCTTAATGAGTGTTTTGGAATAAATTGAATAGAGAGATGATTTAATAAGTTAATTTTGATTACATATAGATCTAGAAAAGCGAAACTCAGATTTAGATCGGGGGAAAAACAAAGTACTCGACTAAACAACCAATTTAGCTTTTTTTACATCCGAGGTAAGTTCGTATGTAATAAGCATCGTTATAATTATGTTTTAAATTCTTTGATATTGCATGAATTGTGAATACGAGACTATAAACATGTTTGAGGACGGTTCAGCTAAATATTGGCACTTAGTGTGCGAGATTGAGATAGCTTCGACTATATATATAATTGGCACTTAGTGTGCAAGATCGGTATAGCTTCGTCAATTTTTTTGGCACTAAGTGTGTGAGTTTCCCGAGTATCTAAAAATGGTTCGAATGGTTTAACGGATATGTCAAAGATGTGAATGAGTATGAGTTAAATACGAGAAGGTACAGGTATGTACGTAAATCGAGTAATACACTGAAATGATGAAAAATTATGGAAATTACATCTAATTTGGTGGATGCAAATGTGGTAGGTTGGTGATTCATTATGAGATATGTTATGTTTTTGGCTTAATTTGAGTTTATATGATGAGTTGATATAAATGTTATACGAACTTACTAAGATATAAAGCTTACTTTGTGTATTTCTCTGTGTTTGATAGTGAATCAAAGCTAGCTCAGATTTAGGGATCGTCAGAGACTCCATCACACTATCCAACTATCACCTTGGTACTTTTAAGCTTATGATTTGGTTATATGGCATGTATAAGATTATGGTCATTTGATATGTAGTTTGGTAATAAGTTGTGCCATGTAAATTGGCTTTGTAAATGTCTATGTTTTTGGTTTGTATATATAGCCATGAGAGTTCGCTTAAATTGGTTGGTTTGATTATGTATATAAAGGTGTGTATTTGGCTTATGTTATCTAATTGAGGTTGACTTTGTGATGCTTGTGGATATTTAGTATTAAAGATAGCAAACGGTTGAGTTACGAATATTGGTATGCTATTGAATTTAAGCATTAGTGCATATTTAAGATTGGTCATTTTTGATATATTGAGAAAGTAAAGTTTGGTATAAATTTGTATGGCATATTGTGGTATTTATGTTGGAAATGGTATAGAATATGCATGATTTAAGGTTTGAATTAGCTAGTTTAAATTCTTATATATGCTATGTGTTATTGCCATTTGATATGGTGTAGGTACATGCAAGCTTAGGTGGCAAAATGGCTTGGTAAATAGCCTATTTTTGTTCACACGAGTAGAGACACGGGCGTGTATCTTAGCCATGCGTGATACACGGTCATGTAAGACGTGTGTCCGCTAGTGTTGAATTAGAAATCAAGTCAGTATGCTCCACACGGTCTCACACACGGGCGTGTTACTTGGCTATGTGGCATAAGTCAGTATACTCTACAAGATTGGCACGGCCTAGCACACGACCTGGCACACAGGAGTGTATGGCCATTTTAGGGCACACGGGTGTGTGTGTTGGCTGTGTGACCCAAGCCAGAGAGTTACATGGTGTTGGACACGGGCTGGGACATGGCCATGTGCTCCAATTTCAAATGTCCACACGGCCTGTGACATGGGCCTGTGTCCCCTATTTTTGAGAAAATTTTATAAGTGCTCAAAACGTTTCTAAAGTTATAGGTTTAGTTTCGAACCACTCTTAATGCATGTTTAGGGCCTCGTAGGCTCGTATTAGGGACGATATGAATGTGTTAATTGATATTTGAATGTAAATTGGAAATGTATGAGTAAATGTATGTGTTATTGTGTTATAAGTATGGTCATGCTCCGAAACTCTATTCCGGGGTTGAATACGGGTGAGGGTGTTACAAGACTAAATCTACGTCACATGTATTATGGTGCCCCAAACCCGACTAGGACGGTCTGACCTGAATTTCAAATGTCACATTAGCCACCGAAGTGACTTTCCGTTTAAATCACCACAAAACACACTAACTGACCAATCACACCACACAATTAATCATGGAATATTTACTAAAACCTAATATCAACATCCGTTGCGCTACTCTGATCAACAAAAAACAAGACAAATTGAAATTTTAATATTTAATAGAAAATTACCTCGAAAATTTCAGCTAAATGCACATGCATGTAGTAGGGTATTCTTAAAAGGGCTATATTTGTACATACTTGGAAAACTGTTTTGTTTAAAAACATATAATTCGATTTAAATTGTAATATATAGTAATATGTTGGGAAAAACTCCATTTCAAAAAGTTTAACAATAGTATTGTAGGATTTAACGTATAAGTCTTGTTTTGGAAGATCGATTAAAACGTTACAAACGACTTCATAAAATTATCTTTTAATTAGTTCTCAGATAGTTAATAGTTCACGCTTCTTGTCCCATTTTAAAACTTATGTAATGTGGCATGAGATTATCTCCAAAACACACATACAACATCTAAAACTTACCTCTATGATCAGTAGCTCTTCACCTGCACTTACAAGTTAGTCGAACAATTAATCAAACCATTAAACAGGCAGTCACAATCCACCATTAATTCATCTAACTAAAATAGAAATAAAAGTTCCACACAATTAAAGAGTCCATAATGTCCAATTACAACCCAAAAATTATAATAAATTCTAATTCTAAATCTTGAAATTTGGTCCTTTATTGCCTTTTTCATTTGATTTGGGAACGCATCAACATACCCAGGTGTAGCCTTGTTATAGATCACTTGGATGACTTACTTCCATACCTCTCCACAAGCTATATTACCGCAATGTTTTAAATAAGAGTGTGAGCTTGTTGAAGCTCAATGAGTGCTCAAAAATGCTACAGATAAACACACCAATCAGGTTAGAAGGTAGATATACAATAACGATTCATAAATTATTATAGCTTGCATAAAATAGTAACTCATGCGACATAACAGAACTCATAAAATAAGTAGTGCACATATAATAAGCAATTCACATAAAATATGCAGATCACATAATATATCAATTCACATCAAACATCAATTCAAATGAGATAACAATTCATATCAAATAGCAGTTCACACTACATAATAGTTTATATCACATCATAACTCATATATTTCAAATAATGATAAATTGACAATTTTGTGATTATGAAACATATAGGGGAATCTATCACCACCAATAAGTGGATTTTATCACCACACGCTGGATAAACGAATTTCTTTATAATGTCTTGCTTTTGGACTCAAAGAACCCAACGTTGTCTCTGTAACAGCCCATTTTCAATGAAATCAGAACAGTGGTTTCAAGACCACAAATCCGAGTTCGGAAGGAAATTTTATTTTAATATTTTTTCATGGTCTGCATTATGATAGAAGTGTCGTATGAAAATTTTGTAAAGAAATTCTTATCGATTATATGTTTAATTTGATAAAAGAACCAAATTGCATAAAGTGTAAAAGTTAAATTCTAGTAGCTAAAGGGATCAAATAGCTATGGAATTCAAAATTTGAGGTCCTTATATGGAAAATAGACCAATTAGAGGAGTTAGTAGATAAGTATGATTAGTCATCAATGGAAAGTTAGATAAAGAAAAGGATGAAATTGGAAAGAGAAAAGATAAAAAGATGATAAATAATAAAATAAAAGAAAATATCATCATATTATCATCTTTCCTAAATTAAAAAGATGGAAACCCTAGCTATGGAGACTTGAGTTCAAGGAAGTTATTTTGGCTCAATTGGGTGAGTATTCAAGTCTCATTTTTAATGATTTTTATGTTTCCGAGATCGTAATAGCTTAATCTAGCTATCTCGGGGATTAATTTGCAAAGTTATCAAAAATTAGGGTTTTGCCATGGATGAGTATGCATGAATTTTGAAGTTTTATGGTAGAATTTGTTGATAGATAAACAACTTTTGCAAAGTGAATTTTGATGAATTTTGATAAATTTTATGAAATACATGGGCTGTTATTGTGTCATATGAAATTAGGCTAGACTTGAAATAAGGATTAAATTGCATGAATTTCATTTTCTGAGCCTAGGGACGAAATTATAATTAATTAAATGTATAAGGGCTAAATGGTAATTTTACCAAAGATGTGTACTGGACTGAATTGAATGTGAATTTTATTCAATTGAGCTAAATCCATTCATATAGATCCGGATAGACCAAATACGGAATTGGAACGATGAAAAGAAAAAGTATTGGGTTGGTAGATTTTGCGTACACGAACACTTATCGACGTAAGTTCATGTAACTAAATTGTATATTTATATGTTTAAATTGAATATTGTATATGTGAATTATATAAATGTCATATATATGAGATTGATCATATATCCAACAATGCTCGATAAATATTAAGTCCCGTTTGAATAAATAAAATTCGATGGATACAGGGATTCCCGAATTGGTTGTGATCCTGCATGTGTTGTGGACACACCATAGCTTAAAAGAGCATCCTGTTATTAGCTCTCATGAGCATCCCAATATTTGGCTCTCACGAGCTTCCCGTTATATGGTTCTTGTGAGCTTCCCGTTAATAGCTCTTTGGAGCATCCCGATTGGTTGTGATCCTGCATATGTTGTGGACACACCGCAGCTCTTATGAGCGTCCTGATATATGGCTCTTTGGAGCTTCCTGATTAAAGTCTCTTTCATGAGCTTCCCGATTAATGGCTCTCCGAAGCTTCCCGATATTAGCTCGCTTAAACTTCCCGCTATACAGCTCGAATGAGCTTCCCGTTACACAGTTCACATGAGCTTCCCGTTATATGGCTCAAGAGAGAGCTTCTCATTTATGTGCTCGTATGAGCATTCCCGAATATGAATTGATGGATTATAGATTTGTACAGTTCGTGTATGTTACCCGTGTATCCATCGATATTTTGAATGATTCAACGGGCAATGTTCTGTTACAAGAAAATGTGAATCTGATACACATTGTTACCCTGAATGTACATGAAATTACATGGAAATGATAGAACATGATATATGAAATATGATATGGATGATACACGTATGGAACTTTCTTGGTGACTATGTTCAACCATGTTTATCAGTTATTATATGTATTTACATGGCTAACACGATGAGGATATGTGTTTAGGCATTTGGCTAATTTGATTCGAGCATGTTTTGTATACTTACCTTATATGTAAAATAATGGTAAGTTAAATTCTATGTTATACGAACTTACTAAGCATTAAATGTTTACTCTGTTTATTTTCCCCTATCTTATAGTATTTGGAAGTTCATAAAGATTAGAAGCTAGTCGGAGACACATCACACTATCCATCGGCCCATTTCGGTACAAATATAAAACTCATTTTGGTTATAATGGCATGTATAGGTTAAGTAGCCAATGTTGGCATGTAAATGTTTTGGTTGTAACTAGTCATTGGAATGGCTTGTGATGGACATGTTTTAATGTATATATATAAGAGGTTATAATGTGTTTGATGTGTGTTTGAAGTGGTTGATTGATAGAAATCGTATTGGTATATTGATGATTAGTTTGAGTTAGTATAATTGGTAAAATATGCCTATATGTATGTATGGTTATTTTGGTAAGTTGGATAGTTGAACATATGTATTGTTAAGTCATGCATAAGACTTAGTTTCGGCTTGATTTGAATGTTTTGTATTAGCTTGTGCATGTGTTAAAGTGTTAATGTAGGTGGATGACAAATTGGGTGAGAAATATGGCTAGGAAATAGCCTCATTTTGTCCACACGGGCAGAGACACGGGCGTGTGTCTCAGCCGCGTATGACACACGGCCTAGCACATGGGCATGTGATTTGGCCGTGTGTCCCTTGCATCTTTAAAATTGAAAATAGAATGCTCGAATAATTTCACACGATCTGGTGCACGGGCATGTGGCTTGGATGTGTGACCCCTGCACCTATTTAATACAAGTCATTATGTTCACACGGCTTAGCACACAGGCGTGTGCCTTGGCCTTGTGACCTAAGTTAGAGAGTTACACAGGTACAGACATAGGCTGGACACGACCGTGTGTCCCTATTTTGAATGCCCACATCGTCCGAGACACGGGCATGTCACTTGGCCATGTGAACCACACGGCTTGACCATACGGGCGTGTGTCCTTTACACTTTGGAAAAATTTTGTAATTTTACGAAAAATTCTCTAAGCACACGGTTTAATCCTGATTTGTTTCTAATGCATATTTTGGGCCTCGATGGCTCATATAAGGGACATTATGATTGATTTCTGATTTGAATGCTAAATGATATGAAATGCATATTACATGTTTTGTAAATTCCGGTAATGCTCCATAACCCTGTTCCAACGTCAAATACGAGTTAGGGGTGTTATAGTCTCCAATATAAGTGTAGCACGAATGCTCGCACTCTCCAACATTGTTGACTCATAGAGTTCTGCGCTATCTCTGGTGTGTACAAGCCCAAATTCGCCCGGGCCCAGATTAGACAATTAGATAAAAATTACTCAGATAAAAATTCAATAAAATAGTCCAGGTGTCTTTTTTTTTTTTACAAGCCCAAAACCCCAAGACCCATTAACAACCCACCAGAAACTTAACCCAAACCCACTTATCCTAACCCAAACTAACCAAACCCAAACCAAAGCCCAACAAACACAAGCCCAAAACACTAAGCAGAGAACCCTAGGGTTCTCTTCGTCCCAGCGCCGCCGCGCGTCTCTACACGCGCCCCGCGTCGCTTCGGCCTCCAACGCGCTCCTTCCCCAGATCTCGTTTGTCGCTCACGTGCTCCTGCCCCACCCAGACACCACGTCCCTGCCTCCACGAACGCACCATGCCCCAGGCACCTCGCCTCCGTGGTCGCGTGCCTCGCGCCCGTGCCCTGCAGAAAGAACAGGGAGCACAAACAAGAAAAAGACACAAAAAACAAAGCAATAACAAAAATAGTGTAAATCCGTTATAAAAACGAAAGAAAATATCCTTGTATCTTCTTCGGTCACGAACACAAAAAACCGGCAATAAAGAAAAAGCAAGAATCAAGGTTTTTTTTTGGTCTCATCTTTCTGTCATTTTGTTCATTGTCACTTTAATCATTTTTTTGACTACTCAAAAACCTTACAAACGAAGCAAAAACAAGCTAGCAATAACGCAATAAAAAGGGAGCAGAACACTTACCTTGCAAAGATTGAAAAGGAAACCAAAAGGCTTCCTCCTCGCTCGGGTTTTCAAAGCCTTCGAGGCGCCCCGTTGTCAAATCGGGATTTGCACGAGAAAAAGGGTTTTAAAAAGGGGCTCTCTTGCATATCCTTCGCCTTCGCCATCGTACACCACAATTGCGATGTAGAGAGCCCGAAGGTCGGACGGGGAGCAAAAAGGGGGGGATCCGAGAGAGTTCTCGTTTTTTTTTGGAAAAAATGAAAGGGAAATGATTTTTTTTTCTGATTTCCTGTGTTTATGAGGGGGTGATACGGCATCGTTTAGAGCTAAGCTCCCATAGCCGAAACGACGCCGTTTGTACAAGCCCGAGAACCCGACCCGACCTTGGACTAAGATCCGCGCGTTCGTGCCCCAAAAGGGCAATTTGCGCACTCTGGTCCTTTCCCGCTTGAATGGGTTCGATCTAAGGCCTTGCATTTTTATATTTTATTCAAATTCGGCCTATATTTTTAACTACTTGTCGATTTAATCCATCGCCCTATGCTAGTAAACTATTTTATACATTTATTACAAATCATTTACATCATTTGTTTTTCTCGTAATATGATATGTTATTCATTTTAAAAAAAAAAATCCTCGAACATACTAATCATTTTAATCTAAAATTTGTTTCAAAATATATATATTATATATGATGAACGGTTTTGCATTATCTATCTTAAATAATTTTATTTGTTAATCATTTAGAAACGTTTAGATGTTCCTTTTATACGTAAAAATCGCTTTATGTATTATCGATCCTAAAATCTTTTACATTATCTATATTAAGCTAACGATATGTGTTATCTAATTTATCGGTATTTGATCATCAATGTTGGTATGCTAGTAATGCATGTGACCTTAGCATCACTATTGTGCGTATTATGACTTATTCA
Source organism: Gossypium bickii (assembly GCA_025503065.1). NCBI lineage: Eukaryota > Viridiplantae > Streptophyta > Magnoliopsida > Malvales > Malvaceae > Gossypium > Gossypium bickii. Next base: position 23,995,893 of record CP106711.1, on the reverse strand, counting down.
TTTGTATTTTCCTATCATGTCGTTCATTCATATAGTATTTCATTCATGTATCATCTTTCATGAGCATTTGTTATTTTTATATCATGCCATTACATTGGACATTAAACCCTAACATATTGTTTCAATCTAGGTTGTTTTTTTTTCTAAAAAAAAATTCTGAACAAATCACACATGCCTTTTGAATATTGCACCCCCCATCGTTTCAAAAACAAAATTTCAATACAAGGCATTTCGTATTTTGGAAATTCGAGAGAAATGGTGCCCTAACTTACTGGGTTTCTATTTTTTCTCGTTTAGCCTAAATAACTGAATATCCCTTGAAACTAAAAATACAGCTTTTAAAATAAAAAAACTTATCCTCGAGAGTATAAAGTGTCGTGCCCTAACTTACTGGGTGTGATATCTCGTTACCTCAAGATAAGGATTTAGAAATGATTTTAAAGTAAAAGTTTATTCTCGAGACCACAAGGCGTTGTACAACTAACTTACTAGGTGTGACATCTCGGTACTCGAGATAAGGATTTCTAAAATAACCATAATCGAATTTGAGCCTCACTTATTCTTGAGAACTCAAGATGCCGTGTCCTAACTTACTGGATGTGGCATTTCGTTTTATTCAAAATAAGATGGGCTTTGATGATTATTTCGATCCATTCGCATGTTTTAAAACCAACATTAGTAACAAATGATCGTATTTTTAAACTTATTCTCAATTCTCATTTTTTGACATCAAGATACTAATTAATCGATTTGGTACCGATTTTGGGCGTGACGAGGGTGCTAATCCTTCCTCGCGCGTAACCGACTCCCGAGCCCACTTTCTCGAAACTCGTAGACCAAAATGTTTTATAGGTAGCCCGATCATACCTAATGAAGATCGGTGGCGACTCCCGTTTTTCTATTTTAAAAAAAAAAATCCAATTTCGATTACCGTTTTCAAAAAAATGGTTTCGACAGCTTGGCGACTCCGCTGGGAAGGCCTACGAGAGTCGAGCCGAAAATCGATTAATTCTCGTATTTTTGTCAAAATTTGAAAATATGGTTTAAAACCTCGGTCATTTTGTCGTATAACATTCTTTATTTTCATGGTTTCCCTGATAATGCGCTTTCTGTGGTTTAAATCTCAGTGTTTTTGCATATTGCATCACATTGGCTCGTAAATTTTACCCTTTAAGTGGGAGTGAGAAGCTATGCCTTCGTGAGGTTTTCGCCTCCGCATGGGCTAGTGGACCGCTTCCGGGACACATCTGTACCTATGTGCTTCGTGAGGTTTTCACCTCCGCATGGCCATAGGGAAATGTGTTCCCCTGAACTGAACTTAATCCATATGAGCCTATAATGGGTGAGGATTGAGGAATCTGCTAGTTCAGGTACCCTTACTTTAGAACTGAGCTACATATAGTAAACCTTAAGAGCCCACCTTATGTAGAGATGAGTAAACCCTAATGGTCACCCGAAAAGATGCTTGATTATTTCTTGCTTGTTGCCAGCTTTATAAATGTGGTACTAACTTGTTGTGTTTACTGTCACTGCATGGCATCCCATCATGAAGGGTGTTGATTCGCATTCAGTTACCGAATAGAAAAGCTTACCATGGAAAAGGGGTTTCTTGATAGAGTGGAGGACAATGCGGCCGTCCGAGTATGGGCTAAGACAGTGCAGCAAGAGAAAGGTGACGGCCTGGCCAAGGGGCACATTTTAGAATCACAGGACTTCACTCGCATCAATGTGGCCCAAAATGACCTTCAAGAGATGAAAGAGATCTGGGATCGGTGGGATAACGAGACTAAACAACTATTCTACTGCAACTATGGTGACTTGCCCTACTTGCTCGATATCAAGATGAACCGGACACTTGTTTCGAGCTATCACCCAGTTCTGGAACCCGGCGTATAGTTGTTTCACTTTCGGAAAGACAGATTTGGTGCCAACCATCGAAGAGTACACGGCTTTGCTTCGCTGTTCTAAGATCCACCCTAATAGGGTTTATTCGCAACCAAATACCGCCTTTTGTGAAAAAATTGATGAATATCACTGGGATGAATGAACAATGGGTTGCAGCTCGAAGTCAGCAGAAAGGTGATAACAAGTGCATTCCCTGGAAGAACTTGAAAGAGTTGGTCTCAGGACATCCCGATATAAGGAAGAGAGTCGACATCCTTGCTCTTAGTATCTATGGATTGGTAATCTTTCCCAAAGCTTTAGGGCACATAGACGAAGCAGTTTCAGATTTGTTTGACCGGTTAGACAAAGGGGTCACGCCAGTCCCAGTAATCTTAGCAGAAACTTTCAGGTCCTTGAATGCCTGTCGAAGAATGGGAGAAGGCAGATTCATTGGTTACGCGCAGCTCCTGTTGGCTTGGTTCCATAGTCATTTTTGGAAGTTAGAAAAGGTCTCTCGTCGAGCCTTCTTTGAGAATTATTCCCCGCTAAAAGAAATAGCGGCCACACCGAGGCGGGACGACATTTCGGAAGAGAAATGGATGGTTATTGCGCAGAATCTACGAGACGAAGATGTTGAATGGAAGGCCCCATGGTTAATCCTGATGAAATCTTGTACCGATTAGTGTGGCGATTTTGACTCGGGTCCCGTTGCTTCGGGATATGGGGGCTATTGATACGCTCCATTACTCGTACTAAGGCAATACCGGTCAAGGCAGTTCATACCAGCAACACAAGGATTAGCTCATTGCGAATTCACATACAAAGACGATAATTACAAAAAGAGAGTTCGAGAAATAATGAATGCTTGGAACCAAACGCGCAGAATGAGGATATTTGCTGCAAACCCAATGGCAACCCCAGAATACGATTGGTGGCGAAGTCAAAGGAGCAACGACAACATCCCCGCGCCAAGCCAAGAGGACATTTTACCTTTAGAGGAACATTTGCGGGTTACCCCATCTGAATTAGAAATCATCAGACAAGACTTCGAGAACAAGAATCGGGAATTAGGAAAGAAGATAGAGCAGCTGGAAGATGAGAAGATGCAGTTAGGACTGGAGGTCGATATCTACAAGATGGAAGTCGAGAAAGTAAGAAAAGGAAAGGGCAGGGTTGAAGAAGATCTGAATAGCTTAAAGACGGATTACAAGAAACTGCGCACGTCGATCAGAACCGCTGGTTTGGGTAAGACCTCAGAGCAATGGCGGCAAGAAATCAGAGAAGAAAAGACTAGGGCCGACCAATGGGAGAAGGAATTCCAAGATGCTCAAGTACGCGAAAACATTTTGAAAAAGAAACTGTTGGAAAGTCAAAAGGAGAAAGAGGAGTTATGCCCGAGCGATGAATGGAAAGGTCAACGTGATCAGACGTAAATCGCAACTCGGTAAGTGAACTAAGAGCCAGCCAAAGCAAGGTCGAGGAGCTAAAAAGAGAGGTGGAAGGGCTCAAAACCGCACTACAAAACAGTGAATGCCAAGCTGAACTCCTTAACGAACGTTGGAAAGAACAGTTCCGCCATTCTCAAGAACAAGTCAGAAATAGAGATTACGTGATGGGTGAAGCCGTGGCTCAAGTACGGGAGGTAGCTGATCATTTACAAACCCTGGCAGCCCGAGCCGATGTATTGAGTTTAATGTATGAGAGGGGATCGACCGAGGCCAAAATCTAGCTCGGCTCCTCAAGGAAGTTAAAGATTTAGGTGTTAAGGCAAAGTCATATGTATGATCGTCCGCTTCTATGTAAAGAAATGCTTTTCCAAACAAAGTTGATCTAATGGAATCGAATTAAAATCAACACTTTTCTTGCATCAGTGCATTCATTTCATGCATTTGTATTGCATTTCATGCACTTGCATCGCATCATATCATATGCATTTAAGACCATGGGGAGGGCCTAATGAGCTAAAATATACGTAAGAGGAAAAGAGAACACGGAAGACAAAACATCCATACTGCAGACTGCGCTTAAAACGAGGAAAATGGATCAAAGGTTAGAACAATTTCAGGACGGTGAAAGCACAGAGAGCAAATTAATTAAAGTTCAAAGCAAGAGATGATGGAAAAGATGATGGAGTCCCAAAAGAGCATGACGGCTCAAATGGCTCAAATGGCCCAACAATTGGAAGGATTCATGGAAAGGGGAAAAGGCCCCATGACCATCACTGGAGGGGAGAATGAAGGTATTCCCTCGGGATCTACCCTACCGCACGTATCGTCACCGCACGAAGAGTACCCCCGAAGACCATCCATCACGATTAGGCCCCCACAAGGACAAGCTAATGTAGGGTCCCCTATGAATTTCCATGTAGGCTCAGGATCCAACCCGGGAGATGACCCTATCAACCCGATTGTGCCAGATTTCGATATAATGGAGAAGGAAGGAGTGAAAGCTGAATCCTCAAAGCAGATAGAAGACAACTATCGATGGTTGGTGGAGAAAGTCAGGGCAATAGAAAATGCCGAGACTCGTTATGGAGTTGATATCAAAGAATTAAGTCTGGTCCCAAACTTAGTACTTCCCCCGAAATTTAAAACTCCAGACTTTGAAAAATACAACGGGACTAGCTGCCCAGGAGCACACTTGAAAATGTTTAGTAGACGAATGGTGGGATACGCCGATAATGAAAAATTGCTAATCCACTGCTTTCAGGAAAGTCCGCCTGAGCCATGACCAAATGGTATGATCATTTCAAGAAGACCCGAGATCAAGACATGGAAGGACCTGGCCCAAGCTTTCATGAAACACTATGGCCACGTAGCGGACATAGCTCCTGACCGGATCACGCTCCAAAATATGGAGAAAAGACCTAGTGAGAGCTTCAGGCAATATGCTCAACGGTGGAGAGAATTAGCCACGCAGGTTCAACCGCCTCTTCTGGAAAGTGAGGCCTCCACACTCTTCATCCACACTTTGAAAGCCCCTTTCATCGGTCACATGCTGGGCAGTTCCACGAAGGATTTTTCAGAAGTCGTGAGATGTGGAGAGATGATAGAACATGCGATCAGATGTGGCAAGATAGAAGTAAGGGAAGGTCCTAGGAAGACAGTCATGAAGAAAAAAGAGAGTGACGTGAACAACGTAAGTATCCGGGATAAGCCAACCACTCGGAGTCAACCCAGTACTGTAATCGCTGATCGTCCAGGCTCACACAAACAGGAATTCAATACAAAGCCGAATGAGGAGAAGCTCCAATTCACTCCGATATACACAACATACGGAAAATTGTACCAGAAATTATACGACACACATATTGTCGCCCCCCATTACTTACAGCCCCTACAGCCTCCATACCCTAAATGGTACGACGCAAATTCACAATGCGAATACCATGCGGGAATCGTGGGACATTCGATAGAAAATTGCCTCGCCTTCAAAAGGTTGGTGGAAAAACTCATTCAAATAGGCGTGGTAAAGGTTAACGATGCAGAACATCCGCTACCCAATCACACTAACAATGGGGTAAACATGATGAGCGAAAAGATAAGAAGAAGAATAAAGGCGGACGTGGCAGAGATAAAGACCCCATTCCGATGGGTCTGGAAGCAAATGATAAATAGAGGCTTGATCACGCAAGAATCAGGAGGAGAGCTTAAAGGAGCGGGAGGGTACTGTGAGTTGCATGCTGAAATGGATCATGATATCCAAGAATGCCCCGAATTTAGGGCCATAGTCCAACACCTCATGGATAACAAAGAGATGGAATTTTATGAAGAGATTGGAGGGCTAGAGGAAGGAGAGATCCATGCTTCGGAAGAAGGACCATCTAGGAACGCCTACGGGAGCAATCACCCCGCAGTAATCATAACGCGACCAAGAGCGAATGTAGCGGGAACACCGATCATACCAAAAGTCATAATTCAAAAGACTGTAGCTCCCTTACAGAGAGACAACAAAAGGGTTCCGTGGAGCTATGAGTGTAAAGTAATAATCCCAGAAAACAGAATCCGGTTAACGCTGTGGAGGAAGACCGAGATGCGGGTTTCTTCACACGTAGAATGGAAGGCGTTACTCCAAACTCGAAAGCGTAAGCGGCCAAAGGAAAAAGCGATGGCGATTGAGCAAAGAGAGGAAAGAACAGTCGAACCTGAAACATTCATCAATGAGCCAGTGAAGGAAAACGAGGCTAGAGAGTTCTTAAAATTCCTTAAGCATAGCGAGTTTAGTGTCGTGGAGCAATTGCACAAACAGCCAGCCCGCGTATCGATACTGGAGTTGCTCAGGAGCTCAGAAACCCATCGAAACGCATTGATGAAAGCATTAAACGAGACGTATGTTGCAAAGGATATATCTGTCAACAAGCTGGACCGTCTGGTCGGTAATATAAGCGCGGACAATTTCATATTCTTCAACGATGATGAGATACCTTCAGGAGGCATGGGATCTACAAAGGCCCTACACATCACCACGCGCTGCAAAGGGTATGTATTGCCAGGGGTGTTAGTCGACAATGGATCAGCCCTAAATGTGTTGCCGTTATCCACATTGAATAGATTGCCCGTGGATAGCTCCCACATGAAGACCTGCCATAATGTTGTGAGGGCATTCGACGGGACAGAAAGAAAGGTCATGGGGAGAACTGATATACCTCTTCAAATCGGCCCGAATACGTATGAGGTAGACTTCTTGGTTATGGATATTAAGCCTTCCTACAATTGCCTGCTGGGAAGACCTTGGATCCATTCAGCTGGGGCGGTACCATCATCACTACACCAGAAGTTAAAATTGGTAACGGAAGGAAGATTGGTCACGATCAATGCAGAAGAAGATATCATAGCTTCCATCACCAGTGGCACTCCATAAATTGAGGTAGATGAAGAGGCAATAGAGTGTTCCTTCCGATCGCTGGAATTCATCAACGCAACCTTCATCGCTGAGGGTAGCAAGATCCCCATGCCCAAGTTATCCGGATCCACAAAGATGGGCCTCCAAATGACAATTGGAAAGGGAGCCTTGCCCGGGAAGGGGCTCGGGAGAAACCTGCAAGGAAAGACTGAAGTACCGATACAGAAAGAAAAACGGGACCGTTTTGGCTTAGGGTTCAAGCCAGACGCAAAACAAAAAAGGAGAGAAGAAGAGAAAAGAAGAGAGAGAAGAAGGGCGCGCCTGGGTGAGGAAGAGATCAAATGGGAGCCAATGACCTTCCCTCCTTTATCCAAAACGTTTGTCTCGGGGGGAGTCTCATACCCTGACCAAGGCATGGCGGTGGGGGAAGAAATGGAAGAAATGTTGGGGAATTGGAGCATCAACGCCATATCTGTAGAAAGAGGCGAGGAAAGAGATCTATCTGGGATTCGCCCTTATGCTCCTGGAAGTGTTTTGAACAACTGGACAGTAGAAGAGATTCCTGTAGCTTTTAGGAGTAATTCAGAGTAATGTTCGAAACACGCTTATTGCTCTAAGCCTGGGAGCAATGAGAAATCTTTTGTTGAATAGGCATATGTCCAAGCGTCTTTATTTCAATAAAATGCATGTTTTGAGCAAATATCCTTTTTTTACTCTCCATTCATAGTCACCCACATGAATATTCATTCTTAGATCTTGCCTCTGCGCCTTTCTTTGCCTTTTTAACAGGTCCCCAGTTATCAATGACATGAGCGATACTGCTTTTAACTCAGAGTCCCCTGTTGAACGAGATACGGGCACGGAAATTTCTCAAGATTTCAAAGATGACCAAGACCGCGACATATCTCCTTACTTGCTAAGGATGGTAGAGCAAGGCGAAAAACAAATTTTACCCCACAAAGAATCAGTGGAAATAGTGAGCTTCGGAGAAGGAAAAGAGCTGAGAATCGGGACTGGCATTGCTGCAAAAACGAAGCAAGATCTCATCGAGTTACTTGAAGAATTCAGAGACGTCTTCGCTTGGTCATACCAAGACATGCCCGGATTAAACTCAGACATAGTGGTACACCGCCTCCCTATCAAAAAAGAATGTAGACCCGTCCAGCAAAAACTTCGAAGAATGAGGCCCAACATTCTGTTAAAGATAAAGGAGGAAGTGAGGAAGCAATTCGATGCTGGTTTCTTGCAGGTGGTTAAATACTGGAATGGGTATAACATAGTACTGTCCCCTAAGAAGGATGGGAAGGTACGAATGTGCGTGGATTATAGGGATTTGAACAAGGCCAGCCCTAAGGATAACTTTCCGTTACCTCATATCGATACTTTAGTGGATAACACGGCTGGTTATTCACTCTTCTCTTTTATGGACGGCTTTTCGGGGTATAACCAGATTAAAATGCACCCAGAAGATATGGAGAAAACCACGTTCGTGACCATGTGGGGGACATTTTGTTATAAGGTAATGCCTTTTGGGCTAAAGAATGCTGGGGCAACATATCAAAGGGCCATGGTGACCCTCTTCCACGACATGATGCACAAGGAGATTGAAGTTTATGTGGACGACATGATTGCAAAGTCCGGGACCGAGGAAGAACATGTACAAGTCCTGAGGAAACTGTTCCTAAGATTGAGAAAATTCCAGCTTAAGCTCAACCCCGCAAAATGTACCTTTGGAGCTAGATCGGGAAAGTTGTTGGGATTCGTTGTCAGTGAAAAAGGAATCGAGGTTGATCCAGACAAGGTGAAAGCTATCCAAGAGTTGCCTCCACCACGTACCCAAAAGGAAGTTCGAGGTTTCCTAGGAAGATTAAACTACATCGCCTTGGTTCATCGCAAGAATCGATGAAAAAGTGTGACCCCATATTCCGTCTTCTTAGGAAACACAACTCAGGTGTATGGAATGAAGAGTGCCAGAAGGCTTTTGACAAGGTCAAACATTACTTGTCCAAAGCCCCGGTATTGGTACCACCTTGCCCAAATAAGCCACTGATATTGTATCTGTCGGTATTCGAAAATTCTATGGGATGCGTGCTAGGCCAACATGACGAGTCAGGAAGAAAAGAAAGGGCGATATATTATCTCAGTAAGAAGTTTACAGAATGCGAGACAAGATATCTGCCGATTGAGAAGCTGTGTTGCGCTTTAGTTTGGACGACCCGGAGATTGAGATAGTACATGCTATATCACACCACCTGGCTTATCTCCAAGCTAGATCCTCTCAAATTCATGATGCAATCAACTGCATTAAATGGAAGAATAGCCCGGTGGCAAATTCTACTTTCTGAATTCGATATAGTCTACGTAAACCAGAAGGCTATAAAAGGAAGCGCAATAGCAGACTTTCTAGCCAGCAGAGCATTAGAAGATTACGAGCCATTGGACTTCGATTTCCCAAATGAAGACGTAATGTGGGTGGCAACCACTGAAGAGGAGGTCCAAACGGAGGGTCATCCTTGGAAACTAAACTTGACTTTGAGCGCCAAATGTCAGAGGGAATGGAATTGGGGCGGTCCTAGTGTCCCCCAACGGAGATCACTATCCTCTCACCAGCAAATTGGATTTTGATTGCACGAACAACATGGCCGAATACGAAGCGTGCATTCTGAGAATCCGCGCAGCCATTGACCGAAAAATTAGAACATTGGAGGTATACGGCGATTCAGCACTAGTAATCTACCAACTGAAAGGTGAATGGGAAACAAGAGACCCCAAGTTAACCGGTTATCGAAGGCTAGTTTTGGAATTAATCAAAGAGTTTGACAACGTCACTTTCTGCTACCTCCCGCGAGAAGAGAACCAAATGGCCGACGCTTTAGCTACCCTGGCCTCTATGATCAAAGTGAACAAAGAAGAAGAAATAAAGCCTATCCAAATGAGCATCTATGAGGCTCCAACATATTGCTGCGACATCGACGAAGAAGAAGAAAGAGATAGCCACCCATGGTACCACGATATATTGCGATACGTGAAGAATCGCGAATACCCCGACCAAGCGACTGAGAATGATAAGAGAACATTGAGAAGACTGGCCAACGATTATGTTCTGGATGGAGAAGTCTTATACAAGAGAAGGAAAGACCAGATACTTCTGAGATGCGTGGATGCAGTTGAAGCCAGGAAAATCCTCGAAGAAGTCCATGAAGGTGTTTGTGGGACGCACGCTAATGGTTTTACAATGGCAAGACAAATCATGAGGTTCGGGTATTATTGGTCCACCATGGAAGGAGATTGCATCAACTATGCCAAGAAATGCCATAAATGTCAGATCTATGGAGATAAAATTCACGTGCCTCCGTCGCCCCTTCATGTTATGACCTCTCCATGGCCCTTCTCTATATGGGGGATGGACGTCATTGGACCGATCTCACCGAAAGCTTCGAACGGACACCGATTTATCTTTGTGGTGATCGACTATTTCACCAAATGGGTAGAGGCCGCCTCGTACGCAAATGTCACAAAATCAGCGGTCAGCAAGTTCTTAAAGAAGGAGATCATATGTCGGTATGGGATGCCCGAAAGGATCATATATCGATAATGCACTAAACCCGAACAATAGCACGATAGCGGAGGTTTGCAGCCAATTCAAGATTAAACATCACAACTCGTCACCATATCGCTTAGAAGATGAACAGTGCAATGAGGCAAACTAACAAGAATATCAAGAAAATTGTGGGAAAGATGATCGAGACTTACAAAGATTGGCACGAGAAGCTACCGTCGCCTCTTTACGCTTATCGAACATCGGTCGGAACCTCTACCGGGCAACTCCTTTTCTTTAGTTTATGGAATGGAGGCAAGACTCTCGATCGAAGTTGAGATCCCTTCCTTCTGGGTCCTATCGTAATTAAAATTGGATGAAGCGGAATGGATTCAATCCGGTATGACCAGCTGAACCTAATTGAGGAAAAGAGGCTAAAAGCCCTTCGTCATGGACAAATGTATCAAAAGCGAATGATACGGGCTTATAACAAAAAGGTTCGCCCTAGGGAATTCTATGAAGGAGACCTGGTCCTGAAAAAGATTCTCCCCATACAAAGGGACTTTAGAGGAAATGGATGCCAAATTGGGAAGGACCTTATGTAGTGAAGAAGGCCTTCTTCCATGAGCTTTGATCTTGACGGAAATGGATGGCAAAAGTTTATCGAACTCGTGAACTCAGATTCACCAAGAAGTACTTAAAAAAAAAAAAAAAAAAAAAAAACTGGAGAGGCCAAAGTGAAAACCCACCAAGGGGACTTTGCGACCAAAAAGGGGGTTTTGAATTGAAAACCCGAAAATGGGCAATTCAAATTGTTGATGGGAGGAAAGGCATGTAGTAGTCTTGCTGTAGCCTGAATTAACAAGAAAGAGAGACGTCACGATCTGGGGCATCAACGAAATCTTCTTATTCTGCCGGATACCTATCAAGTACAAGAGGAGTCTTCAAGAAGTTTTGTGCAGAAAAGCTCACGCTATGATATCTGGGCACTTGTTCTTATCCTTTCCATAACATGCTTAGCGAAATTTGTCTTGTCAAAATCTCATCTTTTGGTCAATATATTCATTTTGAGCCTTATTCTCGATACCTCTTATGATGATGTTTTCAAGCACTTTTATTGAGATAATGATTAATGGACCATTAATATTCAAATTAAGAGAGTTTCGCATACTACTCTGAAAACTTCTAATTATTACAAGAACCTGAAGTAAGATCAATGTTCAGAACTAACCAGGTACATGGGGAAATTGAGGCCAGAAATGGTAACCTCAAAGATACCAGCCGAAGAAGAAGGCAGATTGACGTGTCACGAGGAAACCATTCTCACGAATAGTTGGGAGCATCCAAATCATTGTGAAAAAGCATCATTCTGCATTTAAGTAAATGTCATCCATGATGCATGTAATTAGGGGCATTTGAGTCATTTCGGCCGTGTCATCCTCATTATTTATTTAAGCATAAGCACATTCTACAAGACAGGTTCCTTAAAAAACAATGCAGCGAGTTCAGATCCTGTCCCCTAAGATGATAGTGGGGCAGGTTGAAGATCGAAGGCTCCCTAGAGATAGAAAGGAAGCAAACTAAAGATCAGATCGAGTTCCCTAGAGATGATAGTGGAACAGACCAAAGGTCAAAGATTATCCTATTACCATCGAACAGCGGTGGAATGGGTCAAAGATTATCCTATTGCCATCGAACAGCGGTGGAATGGGTCAAAGATTATCCTATTGCCATCGAACAGCGGTGGAATGGGTCAAAGATTATCCTATTGCCATCGAATAGCGGTGGAATGGGTCAAAGATTATCCTGTTGCCATCGAACAGCGGTGGAATGGGTCGAAGACTGTCCTGTTGCCATCAAACAGCGGTGGAACCAGTTGAAGATTGTCCTGTTGCCATCGAACGGCAGTGGAACAGGTTGAAGATTATCGTATCGCCATTGGCCAGCAGTGGAATAAGCCAAAGATCACAAAAATGACGAAACGACAAAGCAAACTAGAGCTGCAAGCTCTCTCTCAGAAGTAGCAGAAGAGTGGAACGAAGCAACAAGTTACTGCAGAGTTTAGAGTTACCTGACAAAGAAGAGTACCCAAGGAGACCCAAGCTCAACGAAACCGGACGAATTTAGGCCTTTTAAAGTCTTTGCTCCATTCCCGTTACACGACAATGAGCAAAGAGGGGCAGCTGTACAAGCCCAAATTCGCCCGGGCCCAGATTAGACAATTAGATAAAAATTACTCAGATAAAAATTCAATAAAATAGTCCAGGTGTCTTTTTTTTTTTTACAAGCCCAAAACCCCAAGACCCATTAACAACCCACCAGAAACTTAACCCAAACCCACTTATCCTAACCCAAACTAACCAAACCCAAACCAAAGCCCAACAAACACAAGCCCAAAACACTAAGCAGAGAACCCTAGGGTTCTCTTCGTCCCAGCCAGCCAGGCCGCCAAGGCTCTCTACACGCGCCCGCGCCGCCTCCTCGCCTCCAACGCGCTCCTTCCCGGATCTCGTTTGTCGCTCGCGTGCTCCTGCCCCACCCAGACACCACGTCCCTGCCTCCACGAACGCACCATGCCCCAGGCACCTCGCCTCCGTGGTCGCGTGCCTCGCGCCCGTGCCCTGCAGAAAGAACAGGGAGCACAAACAAGAAAAAGACACAAAAAACAAAGCAATAACAAAAATAGTGTAAATCCGTTATAAAAACGAAAGAAAATATCCTTGTATCTTCTTCGGTCACGAACACAAAAAACCGGTAATAAAGAAAAAGCAAGAATCAAGGTTTTTTTTTGGTCTCATCTTTCTGTCATTTTGTTCATTGTCACTTTAATCATTTTTTTGACTACTCAAAAACCTTACAAACGAAGCAAAAACAAGCTAGCAATAACGCAATAAAAAGGGAGCAGAACACTTACCTTGCAAAGATTGAAAAGGAAACCGAAAGGCTTCCTCCTCGCTCGGGTTTTCAAAGCCTTCGAGGCGCCCCATTGTCAAATCGGGATTTGCACGAGAAAAAGGGTTTTAAAAAGGGGCTCTCTCGCATTTCCTTTGCCATCGTACACGACGGCTGCGATGTAGGAGCCCGAAGGTCGGACGGGGAGCAAAAAGGGGGGGATCCGAGAGAGTTCTCGTTTTTTTTTGGAAAAAATGAAAGGGAAATGATTTTTTTTTCTGATTTCCTGTGTTTATGAGGGGGTGATACGGCATCGTTTAGAGCTAAGCTCCCATAGCCAAACGACGCCGCTTTTGTACAAGCCCGAGAACCCGACCCGACCTTGGACTAAGATCCGCTGCGTTCGTGCCCCAAAAGGGCAATTTGCGACTCGGTCCTTTCCCGCTTGAGCGGGTTCGATCTAAGGCCTTGCATTTTTTATATTTTATTCAAATTCGGCCTATATTTTTAACTACTTGTCGATTTAATCCATCGCCCTATGCTAGTAAACTATTTTATACATTTATTACAAATCTGTTACATCATTTGTTTTTCTGTAATATGATATGTTATTCATTTTTAAAAAAAAAAAATCCCTCGAACATACTAATCATTTTAATCTAAAATTTGTTTCAAAATATATATATTATATATGATGAACGGTTTTGCATTATCTATCTTAAATAATTTTATTTGTTAATCATTTAGAAACGTTTAGATGTTCCTTTTATACGTAAAAATCGCTTTATGTATTATCGATCCTAAAATCTTTTACATTATCTATATTAAGCTAACGATATGTGTTATCTAATTTATCGGTATTTGATCATCAATGTTGGTATGCTAGTAATGCATGTGACCTTAGCATCACTATTGTGCGTATTATGACTTATTCATTTGTATTTTCCTATCATGTCGTTCATTCATATAGTATTTCATTCATGTATCATTTTTCATGAGCATTTGTTATTTTTATATCATGCCATTACATTGGACATTAAACCCTAACATATTGTTTCAATCTAGGTTGTTTTTTTTTCTAAAAAAAAATCCTGAACAAATCACACATGCCTTTTGAATATTGCACCCCCCATCGTTTCAAAAACAAAATTTCAATACAAGGCATTTCGTATTTTGGAAATTCGAGAGAAATGGTGCCCTAACTTACTGGGTTTCTATTTTTTCTCGTTTAGCCTAAATAACGGAATATCCCTTGAAACGAAAAATACAGTTTTAAAATAAAAAAAACTTATCCTCGAGAGTATAAAGTGTCGTGCCCTAACTTACGGGGTGTGATATCTCGTTACCTCAAGATAAGGATTTCCGAAATGATTTTAAAGTAAAAGTTTATTCTCGAGACCACAAGGCGTTGTACCCTAACTTACTAGGTGTGACATCTCGGTACTTCGAGATAAGGATTTCTAAAATAACCATAATCTGAATTTGAGCCTCAGCTTATTCTTGAGAACTCAAGATGCCGTGTCCTAACTTACTGGATGTGGCATTTCGTTTTATTCAAAATAAGATGGGCTTTGATGATTATTTCGATCCATTCGCACGTTTTAAAACCAACATTAGTAACAAATGATCGTATTTTTGAACTTATTCTCAATTCTCATTTTTTGACATCAAGATACTAATTAATCGATTTGGTACCGATTTTGGGCGTGACGAGGGTGCTAATCCTTCCTCACACAGAATCGACTCCCGAGCCCACTTTCTCGAAACTCGTAGACCAAAATGTTTTATAGGTAGCCCGATCATACCTAATGAAGATCGGTGGCGACTCCCGTTTTTCTATTTTAAAAAAAAAAATCCAATTTCGATTACCGTTTTCAAAAAAATGGTTTCGACATGGTGAATAGAGCTATGCTCTACATTCCCTTATCTCTCCAACGCATCTCCAGGCCACAATGCCCATTGCAATAAAAAGAGTGAGTACTCACAATCCTATGGCATGCCAACTATATCCAATGGTTCCATAAGGTCACAATGCCAACATATCTCTTTAACACATTCACAATATTCAGTATAATAGGGCTCACAATTAAGCTGAGCTCGCACAATATAACACAGTTCGTAATTCACAATTCGCAATAGAGTATGGTTCGTAAATAACATAACATCATTCAACATATATTGTACACATAATCACAATTCACATATCATTCATGTCATAGCTCACATAAATTATAATTCACATATTTTATTTAGCATAAGGCTCGTAATAGCTTAGCTTACATACAATACAACTCAAAACCTCACAATGCACAGTTTGACAAATTAATACAGTTCGCCATATTAATACAGATAACCAAATTAACATAGTTTGCCATAATAATATAATTTGCCAAGTTAACACGGTTCACAATATAACACAGTACACAAAATTACATGGCATTATTCGCACATAAGTAAGGTTCATGCACAGGTAACGTTCACACACCAACATACACAGTAGGTTCGCATATTAATTAAGCAGGGGTTCGCATATGTTACCTTAGCCTGCGTACTGGAGTTTAAATGTAGTATATCATACCACTCACCTAAGCTTTTGCTTCATCTACAATGCTCAAGTATGCCTTTATTTGCCTTTGTCGTGCTTGTAGTGGCTCTCAAATGACTTGAAACTTCACACACACATCAAATACATTGCAAAGGCATTACTAACAATAACAAACACCATTAAATCATTCTAAAATCACAGATCAAAGCTTTTAACCTCTATACCAAAAACTTAACTAGTTTTGCCGAAATAAGTATTTAACCACTCAGATCTCATTTCTAAGCTTGGATTTAAACTTTGTACATCTTAAATATCATCTAATTACAGATCTAAACTGTATAGGAATATATATATTATATATACATACCTATTTAGTAACCCTTGTCACGTCAAATTTCAGCAACATTTCAAGTCTAATATACGTATATATACTATACAGGAAATACCTATAAATGCATATATATAATCATAAATGCATATATATTATATATAATAAGACCCATAAATGTATATATATTATGTATATAATAAACCCACACACATATATATTATATACATACCTATCTATTTAGTACAACATCTCACAAATATATGTATGTACTTATTTAGTGCAATAGCTCACAATTGCTAATATGCTCTCACACACATGCGACGTTTTTAATGCATCACTCACCCTTGTTTTTCATAGATTACTTAGGCACAATTTTACTCTACGTAATTCTTATACTAAATCCTAGTTTAATTCATGAATTTGTTTAAAGATTTCATTAAATTGAATTTACAAACCTCTTAATCCTATTAACACCTATTGAAAACTATTTCCATATTAACACTTAGCTCTTTAATACTTGTTCCTCCATTTTTATGAAACTTGAAGCTTTAAAACCATGGATCTTCCATTTTCTTGCTTAGGTCTATGAAAATTCTGAATTAAAACACCTAATAAAAATTTAATACATGAGAAAATAATATATTTACCTTTAGTTCAAAAACCTCTACAAATTTGCACCAATTGAGCAAAAACGAGCAAAGTTTTAGTGAGAAATTGGAGAAGAAAGAGTAATTTTTTGGCAAAATTGAAGTAGAGGGTGTTTGGATGCCAAGTAAATATAAGATATGCAGAAATAGAAATTTTTTAGAGAAAATTTCCAATATAGATCTAACAAATTTTATAGCCAATGGGTGGCTTTTTATAGCCAACCAACTTCTTTAAAAGTTGGGCTATCTACCCTCTATGTCCTCTCCTATTTTTCCCTTAATTTAATAGCTCCCCCTTTTAACTACTAGTCTTAACTTACACATTAAACCTTTACTTTAACCCCTATTTCTATTTAGTCCTTACTAACCAATACGAATAATCCAATTATTTTATTATTACCATTATTATTTAATTAATTATTTTATCCTATCTTAATTTCTATTATATTAAACCCAATTTTTCTCTCGAGCCCACAACCTAATACCCAATTTACTAACTCAGTTTTCGGGATGTGACATGTGTTTTCGAGTTTGTAACAAACGTTCGATCTCAGAATCATTAAGAAATAACATGTAACCATGTGTATGAGTCTTTTACCAAGTTCATTGGGACGTTTTCATTTATAAACTCGTTCTCATTCCTATGTATCATAATTCAATATCTCCCTTCTATACTCAGCAAACCAAACCTGACTTACGAAAATTTCAATTATACAATTAAAGAACAAAAGAAAAGAAAGTCAAACAATTGATGGAGCTCGAAACTAACTATTATTTCGACAAAGGCAAGCGCACCTATCGAACAATAGTATAGCTATGGTGAGTCTGGAATATCGTATCCTCACGGACGAAGAGTACTAGTAATTACTATCTTTTTATTCTCTAGCCTAATAATTAAAGAGAGTTTGTTTTTAATCTAAAATTAACGAACTAGTTTAACTAACTATGAATGCGACAGAGAGTAAACTGGGAAAATACTTTTAGAAAACTTTATATGAGATAGGCAATACCTAAGGAAAAATCCACCTAGACTTCACTTATTACTTTTGATTCATGTGATTTATTCATTTGGCTTAATCCGTAGAAATCCCTGATTTATATTAATACCTCTTTCGAGGCTACTAACAACTGACTCTAGGTTGATTAATTGAAATCTCTTTCTAATTAAAACCCCTGTTGTCGCATTAATTCGATTTATGGATTCCCTTATTAGGTTTGACCCTAATCCGGTAGATTTTCGTTGACCTATTGATAAACCATAATATATACATTTTTAATCCCACATTTGGCATACTTTTGGATGATTTATCCCTTTAATTGTAAAATTTGATGCTACTAATCCTTCAATTTCAGGTTTTATACTTAGGAGAGCATAGGAGGATAAAAAGAACAAGAAACGGGCCAAAAACGGAGAAAATGGGCCAAAGTAAGAAATCCACACGGCCTGGAGTTCACCACACGACCGTGCCACTTTAGTAGACTCGAACACGACCCAGGGCTCGATTCACATGGGCATGCCACACGGGCGTGTCCCTACCGTGACCTGTTTTAATTCCACTCAGAAAAGGATACTTAGAGGTAAAGAAAGACATTTTGAAAGCCTATATAAACACTCTAAGTGTAACCTAAAAGGGGAGTTCAACAGAAGGCCTCTGTCAGGGCTTTTGACAGGAGCGAAGCCAGAGAGACCTGAAATTAGGGAATTACTCGAAGAAAGCCGGTTGATCCATCTCAGAAGCCGGAATCATGCTCAAGACTGAGGATCTTCCCTTCAATTTCCTTCTGGGGATTTTAGGGTTTTTCTTTATGTTTTGTTATTTAATTTCTTCTAAGATGTATTCTTTTACAAGCATGAACTAAACCCCTCAAATACCTGAGGGGGATGAAACCTAAGACGGATCTTGTTATTGTTTTCTGAACTATATGATAAATACTTGATTTGTTCTTAATTATGTGTTCTTAATTCTTACTTTAATATTTCAGGATATTGATTCAAGTATTGATGTGCTTATTCAGAGGAGCAGAAGTTCCTGTTTAAGAGTAGATCTAGCATAATTAAGCGGAGTTGATCGCACTCCTAGAGATAGGAAGACGAAAATCTACCGAATTAGGGTCAAACCTAATATGGGAGTCCATAGATCGAGTTAATGCAACACTAGGGGTTTTAATTAGAAAGAGATTTCAATTAATCAACCTAGGGTGAGACGTTATTAGTCTCGAGAGAGATAATAATATAAATTAGGGAATCCTACGGATCAAGTCAAATGAATAAATTGTCTGGTTCAGAGTTAAATAACAAGTGAAGTCTAGGTGGATTCTTCCTCGGGTATTGTCTTAATCAATTGGTTTTCTCAAAAGTATTTTCCCAATTCATTCTCTATGTCTTGGCATCCTTAGCTTAGAAATTAGCTAGATAAACATTAATCACTTTTATGTTTAGGCTAGATAATAGAAAGAAAGTCAGTACTAGTACTTTTGGTTCCCTTAGGTTCGACATTCCGATCTTACCACTAAGCTATACTACTGTTCGATAGGTGCGCTTGCCTCAATCGTGGTGATAGTTAGTTTCTAGGCTCGATCATTCATTATATAAATATTAAGACTCTCAGACTACGACCACCTATTCCTAGGGTTGCAATCAACTCTGCTTAATTGTGTTGATCTACTCTTAAACAGGGACTTTTGCTCCACTGAATAAGCAAATTCGACTTGAATCAATAACCTGAATTATCAAAACAAGAATAAGAACTCACAATTAAGAATAAGCACAAATATTTATCTCATAAATCAAATAATAATAAGATTCATCTTAGGTTTCATCCCCTTAGGTATTTGAGGAATTTAGTTCATACAAAAAGAGGGAAACATCATAAAAGAGGAAAAACAACAAAACATAAGAAAACCCAAGAAACTTCTAAAGAACTTGATGGGAGATCCTTCGTCTTGATGGAGATCCTTCTCCTAAGCTGTTCCCGATGGCTGTCTTGAAGTATTTTCTCCTTTCACTAGGCACCTATTCGACGTCCTGTCGAACTCTCCTTTTAGGTTTCCCTCTAGTATGTTTAGATAGGCTTCGAGATGCCTTTCTTTGCCCACAAGTATCCTATTCCGAATAGAATTCATCCTTATTTTGGCAAGGACACGCCCGTGTGACACGCCCGTGGTCGATAGCCCAGGACGTGTTCGCTCCGGCTTGCCACACACGGTCATGTGACACGCCCGTGGTCGATAGCCCAAGCCGTGGTTGATCCTTACTTGAAACACACGGCCGTGTTCAACAGTCCAGGCCGTGTTGATTCCCTAGGTTGGCCCATTTTGCCTCTTTTTGGCCCATTTTTCGTCCTTTTCGACTTTCTTAGCTCTCCTGAGTATAAAACATGAAATTACAAGATTAGGAGCATCGAATTCATCAAATTCAATTGAAAATCATCCAAAATTAAGCTAAGCATGGGGTTAAAATATGTGTAAATTATGGTTTATCAAATACCTCCACACTTAAGCATTTGCTTGTCCTCAAGCAAAATCCTCAACTCACAATTGAAAATCATTCTTCTCAACTTATAACTCCTATCAATAATGTTTTGAAATAATCCATAGGTAATCATACATTGAGAATTCAACTAAAAGAACATCAAAGTTTCAAACAATCCAAGTTGAGAATTTTATTCATGAAAACATAGATATGCCCCCTTATCTAAGTAATCACCTTTGATTCAAAATATCCCAGAGTTAACATCCTCACTAAGGATTCACTCAACTCACTTGAAGTGTTTAAGGGACAATAAATTAAGCACTCAATAGTCAACATGAAATGTTATTACCATAGGCTTGCATGAAAATCAAATCTCCACCACAATAAATTGAGATGATACATTGATCAAAAGGTCTTTAAAAAGGGTTGTAACGTGGCTTGGCTAGGAGGCGTGGACACAGGCTGAAAGAGGAGGTTAGAATCGAGATCGAATTGACAAATTACCTAACTAGAAAAATAGACTAATAATGAATAATTACATTAATAACACGAGCTTCTTCTAAAGATGTGAAATTTACTGTTTAAGCTTATAAAAACATATAACTAATAATGGATATACTTTTGATTTTTTTTTAGAATAAATCAAGTACATACAATAATAAGAATTTAACAACTAAAATGGAAAACATAGTTAGGCAACTTCTCAAATCAAATCTCGGTAAAAAGGTTAATACAATAGGAAAAATTCTTAATGAATCAAAAAGAGTAAGTCTTGGGTTAATATTAAGGGTAAATCAATGAATGGTTTATTAGGATCAAAGGGGTTCACTAGGGGTTAATAATGAAGGTAGGCCTTTTGGGAAGTAAGTGGGTTAAATCCTAGGTGCCTTTATCATCTCAGTATATCAAATTAAAGTGTGGTCTTGACATGCATAATCGATACAAGTTCTAGAATAACAAATCAATATTGACTCACTCAAAGCAATAATAAAAGTGAGCAAGAAAAGAAAATGCTCTCAAAGGCTCAAGATCTCACTGAAATTATGGTTTTTGATGTCAACCCTGTGAACTTCAAACTTCAAGATAATACCTAAACTCGGGAAAACAACCTAGCAAATTTTTAATTTTCAAAAATCAACTTATCATGCTTGATTCTCTAAAGCCTTCAAGTTTAAACAATCAATGCACAATTTCCTATGTTTTAATTCAAGACATATAAAAAAAATCATAAATCAATCAGAATTTGTTCTAATAGTGATATGAGAAAGTGACTTGAGAAAAAGACAAAATTCAGGGATTTGAGAATAATGCAAAAAGTTAGGAACTTTTTAAAATTCACCCCCCCACACTTAAGATGTACATTTTCCTCAATGTACAAAGATAGATATCTACAATATATAAAATCATAAGATAAGGAGAGAAGTGAACTTGAATTTTGGATGAAGTCAAGGAAAAGAAATGGTAAGTTGGGCATAGATGAATGTGGCAGTGGTGTCTATGGTCGTGGTGTGGTGATTCCCAAGCAACCTTTTGAACCTAAATCAAAGAAATCAAAATGTAATAATAAAAATTAAAGACAAGAAAGATAAACGGAAGGAAAATAAAAGAGAAGAGAAAAGAAAAAGAAAAATTAAATGGACTCAAATATCCTTGGCTTGTCGAATAAATGAAGCAGCCGGCATGAACTCATGTAGATTGGTCTCACATAGGGAGACTGTGCTAGGGTCCTTTCACTTCTTCGACATAGGAATGGTAGTGTAAAGAAAGAATGAGGGAAAAGGGGAAAGGAAAATAAAGGGGGAGAGATAATAGTCAAAGAACGGGTGTGGTGGCTAGGGTTTAGGAAAAGAAAAAATTGGAGAAAATGAGAGAAAAAAGGGGGCTTAAATAGGAAAAAGGGATTTGGTGGCTTCTCACACCCGTGTGCCATGGCCATGTTGGGTCACACGGTCATATCGCACGGCCATGTTGTGTTTTGTTCATTTCTCCCACGCCTGTGTGCAGGTCGCCATGCCCATGTTGATAAATCAATGTCAACCACGGCCGTATCACACGGCTATGGCATTTTATCGCCGCCCGTGGTTTTGGGGATTTTTCGTCTTTGGTTCGTACGATCTCTGCCATGCCGGTGTGCAAATCCGTGGTGTCCATACGGCCACGGCCACGCCCATGTGCAAGGCCATGTGGTAGGGAAACCTCTCATTTGCATAATCATGGTGGTTTGAGGAGTTGAAACTCCTCTCCCCTGCTATCAGTTCTATGATCATTATATAGTTTGAGTCTAGTAGTGCTTACCTTAAAAGTGCCGAACTTAGGATTAGTTACCTCGACTGTTCCATATGGGAAGATATTGAGCACCTTAAAAGGGATTTCTTCATTTGTATTAAGGTCTGAAATGGCGATTCGAGGGTCTATCTTATCCAACAATACTTGATCCCCGATCTGAAATTGGTTCAACTCATGAAGTTGTTTTGGTTCATCATGTTTTCTTGGTTTCTCTTTGAAATGTGTCTTCCACTCGTCTAGTTCATCGATCTGAAGCCTTCGCTCCTCGTGAGTTATTTCGTTGTTGGCACAAGGTCTAGGATATGGCTCAGTTGTGTAATTTCGTGGTGCTTCCTGAAAAGAAGGTTGAACCGAATGGTCATTAATAGAATTTATGTTCTCACATTTATTACTTGATGTCCTAGCCGAGTCAAGAGCTTGAAGAGTGATCATCTCGTCACATACACGAAGTATGAGTTTACTTATACCAATGTCAATTTTAGTTCTAGCAGTTGCTAAAAAGGGCCTTCATAAAATTAAAGGAATATTATTGTCCTCATCCATGTCTAAAACAACAAAGCTGGGAATATGAATTTATCGATTTTTACTAGTACATCTTCGATTATACCCCTAGGAATTCTAATAGTTTTATCAGCTAATTGAATGCTCATCCTAGTTTGTTTGGGTTTCCCTAGACATAACTGTTTAAACAATTTATAAGGCATAACATTTATGCTTGCCCCTAAATCAGCTAAAGCGTTATCAACAGATAAACTACCAATTAAGCAGAGAATTGTAAAACTCCCTAGATCTTTAAATTTTCGTGGTAGTTTTTTTAGCAAAATTGCTGAGCATACTATATTTAGCTCCACATGTGATGTATCGTCTAACCTCCGTTTTTTTGTCAAAAGCTCTTTTAAAAATTTCCTTGAATCTGGCATCTGTGAAAGAGCTTCAAGAAACGGTAAGTTAATATGTAATTTCTTTACAAGTTTAAGAAATTTACCGAATTCTTCATAAGTGTTGTCTTTCTTTATCGCATTGGGGTATGGCACACGAGGTTGGTACTCTGTAATTACCGGTTTTAGTTTATCATGGCTTACCTCAACCTTACCTTCCTCGACCACATTCTCTTGCCTCAATTTTGATTCATCTAACCCTTCACTATTATGAGCGGTAATAGTATGAAGTTGCTCCTTTGGGTTTGTTTCAGTGTTGCTTGGCAAGCTACCTTGTGGTCGTTTAGAGATTAGTTTAACAAGCTATCCTAATTGTTCTCGATCTTTTGAATCGATGCTTGTTGATTTTTAAGTGTTGTTTCGGTGTTTTGGAAACGAGTTTCTGACACTGCGATGAATTTTGTCAACATCTCTTCAAGGTTCAGCTTATTCTCTTGTGGGTAGGGTTGCTGTTGAAAACTTGGGAGGTGTTGTTATCTTTGATTTCCTTGGCCACCCCATGAGAAGTTGGGGTGCTTCCTCCAACCTGGATTGTAAGTGTTACTATAAGGTTTATTTTGAGGTCTAGAATTGTTACCCATATAGTTCATTTGTTCGCTTTCTATGCTAGGGTTGTAGGCTTGATATTCTGTATTGCTCATTCTGCCTCCATTCGTATCGTACTGTATCACTGGATGTACCCGCAAAAAACCACACAAACCATCAATTTTCTTATTAAGAAGCTCTACCTGATTTGATAGCATGGTTACTGCGTCGAGGTTGGAAACACCAGCAGTTTTTGTTGGCCTTGTCCTTGTAACTTGCCACTGATAGTTATTCAGTGACATCTCTTCAATGAATTCGTAGGCAGCCTCAGGTGTTTTATTGTTTAGGGTACCACCACTGGCTGAATCAATCAACTGCCTTGTTGAGGGGTTCACACCGTTGTAAAAGGTTTGAACTTGTAGCCACAAGGGTAACCCATGGTGAGGGCACTTTCTTAGTAAATCCTTGTATCTCTCCCATGCATCGTAAAGTGTCTCTAAATCCATCTGCACAAAATAAGAGATATCATTCCTCAACTTAACCATTTTAGCCGGCGGAAAATATTTTAACAAAAATTTTTTGGTCATTTATTCCCATGTAGTGATTGATCCTCGTGGTAACGAGTTCAACCACTGTTTAGCTTTGTTCCTCAACGAAAAGGGAAACAACCGAAGTCAAATGGCATCATTAGAAACGCCATTGATTTTGAAGATATCGCATAATTCTAGGAAATTTGCAAAGTGATTGTTGGGATCCTCATCTTGCAAACCATCAAACTGAACAAACTGTTGAATCATCTGAATAGTGTTAGGTTTCAGTTCAGAATTATTTGCAGCAATAGCAGGTCTAACAATACTTGACTCAGTTCCTGTTAAATTAGGTTTAGCATAATCAAACATAGTACTAGGAGCAGGACTTTGATTCACCGGATTTGTGGCAACCACAAGAGGTAGGGGATTATTATCAATCATCTCTTTGGTAGTGTTGGTATCGTCCTCTTACTCTTCTTCTATGTACTGTAGGCTTCGCCTTATTTCTCTTCGGTTTCTACGAATGGTACCTTTTATATAACTATCAAAAATCAAGGGTCCTGATGGGTTTCTTCTAGTCATAAACTAGAGATACCTGCCAGAAGAAAGAAAAAAGTTAGTAAGCTAAAAAAATAAGAATGGCTAAAGTAATAAAAAATTAGTTTTCCTAATATCTTAGTCCCCGGCAACGGCGCCAAAAACTTGATGGAGTTCGAAACTAACTATTATTTCGACAAAGGCAAGCGCACCTCTCAAACAGTAGTATAGCTGTGGTGAGTCCGGAATATCGTATCTTCAAGGACCAAGAGTACTAGTAATTACTATCTTTTTATTATCTAGCCTAATAATTAAAGAGAGTTTGTTTTTAATCTAAAATTAACTAACTAGTTTAACTAACTATGAATGCGACAGAGGGTAAACTGGGAAAATACTTTTAGACAACTTTATATGAGATAGGCAATACCTAAGGAAGAATCCACCTAGACTTCACTTATTACTTTTGATTCATGCGATTTATTCACTTGGCTTAATCCGTAGAAATCCCTGATTTATATTAATACCTCTTTCGAGGCTACTAACAACTGGCTCTAGGTTGATTAATTGAAATCTCTTTCTAATTAAAACCCCTATTGTCGCATTAATTCGATTTATGGATTCCCTTATTAGGTTTGACCCTAATCCGGTAGATTTTCATCGCCCTATTTCTAGGGTTGCAATTAACTTCGCTTAATTGTGTTGATCTACTCTTAAATAGGGACTTTTGCTCCATTGAATAAGCACATTCGACTTGAATCAATAACCTGAATTATCGAAACAAGAATAAGAACTCACAATTAAGAATAAGCACAAATATTTATCTCATAAATCAAATAATAATAAGATTCATCTTAGGTTTCATCCCCTTAGGTATTTGAGGGATTTAGTTCATACAAAAAGAGGGAAACATCATAAAAGAGGAAAAACAACAAAACATAAGAAAACCCAAAAAACTTCTAAAGAACTTGATGGGAGATCCTTCGTCTTGATGGAGATCCTTCTCCTAAGCTGTTCCCGATAGCTGTCTTGGAGTATTTTCTCCTTTTACTCGGCGCCTATTCGACGTCCTGTCGAACTCTCCTTTTAGGTTTCCCCCCAGTGTGTTTATTTAGGCTTCGAGATGCCTTTATTGGCCCACAAGTATCTTATTCCAAATAGAATCTATCCTTATTTCGGCAGGAAAACGCCCGTGGTCGATAGCCCAGGCTGTGTTCTCTCCGGCTCGCCACACACGGCCGTGTGACACGCCCATGGTCGATAGTCCAGGCCGTGGTTGATCCTTACTTGAAACACACAGTCGTGTCCAAGGGTCCAGGCCGTGTTGATTCTCTAGGTGGGCCCATTTTGCCCCTTTTTGGCCCGTTTTTCGTCCTTTTCGACTTCCTTAGCTCTCCTGAGTATAAAACATGAAATTACGAGATTAGGAGCATCGAATTCATTAAATTCAATGGAAAATCATCCAAAATTAGGCTAAGCATGGGGTTAGAATATGTGTAAATTATGGTTTATCAACAATGTTTATAATATATGAGCTTACCTAGCGGAATGATAACACTACACAATAGAGTCTACTTAACAACTTTCCCTTTCTCATAATATCCTATTGACGATTCAAATCTTGATCTATAACATAATTTAATTCAATTTTTATCAACCAATATCATTCTTCAGCATATGATGCATATAAGTTAGTTCAATTCTATCACTCAAAATTCGCTTAAACCTAACACGTTATACAATCGAGCCTTTTTTTTATAACAAATTTTATAGAAATCTTAAATTGGTTTCAAAATGTCTACACTTTAGTCCTGATATTTGAAACTAACAAATTTTCATATTACCAACTGATTCTCTTTCATAACCTCTCTTCTAATCTAATCATTTAACACCACAATTTTAAGCATTCAACAATGGCAATCTCATGAAATCTTTAACACTTTTAGAAATGAACACCACTGTTAGCTAGATTGAAGCACAACAATCTCAAAAACACAAAATTCATGCAAAATGAGCTCGAATTAGCTTACTATGCAAGAGCAAAAACTTGGCCGAACTTTCCTAGCTCAACAAAGAAGAAATATAGTGATGGAGAGGGTGAAAGAAAGAAAATGAACTCCCTTTTTCCATTCACTATGTTACGGTATATATATCTAATCTAATTATTAATTAAAATTAACAATATTGTAGATAACACCAACACTTATCCGGACACTATCTAAAAAATGGTCAAATTGTCATTTTAGGCCCTAATCGATTAATGTATTATTATTAGCAAATAGAAATCCATAATAGTCATCTTGTACCACCTTTATGATTTCATCCTTGTACTATGATAAATTCTCTAATCAATTAAATTTTCTGAATTAAAATTTCATATAACACTATATTAAATCAATGATTATTAAATACTAATATCTACAGAATCAATCATTGAAGAACAGGGTTCCAAAATCACTGTTTTTGGTACCACTGAAAATAGGCTGTTACAAAATCAATATGCCATTTTTGTAATGAAATGAAAAAGTGTTACTAATAGCAGTCACATGGGGAAATTTGAAATAATAAAGTATAGGCATAATGACTTATCTGGCATGTCAATTTTATTTTTTAAAAAAAGTCATTTTAGCTTTCCGTTTAACTTTTCTTTTTTTCTTTTAGCTCTTAAACTAGTATTGTTGGTCAAATCACTCCGAAATGGATAGAAAAGTTAACAAATGTTAACTTTTCTGACATAACATACACGTGGATGCCACGCCAAAAATTAATATTTTTTTAAATATAAAAAGTATAAAAAGTATTAAAAAGTATGAAAATTAAAAAAATATATTTTTAATATTTTAATTTTAAAAAAAATTGAATTAATTGCTAACGTGTAATACATGTGGATGTCACAATAGTTGTAACACACCATACCCAACCCGATCGCCGAGTCAAGGCACCAGGATGTCACATTCATTGCAGGAGCAACTACTGAAAATTTCAGATCAATTTACCATATTGTTTAATTAATGTAGATCATTAACTCCTTTTAGTAATAATTGGATTTACGACAGAACTAATTATGAGTTAAAGGAACTCATTAAAACATCCACAATTGATTAAAGGCCAAATTTGTAAAGTTCATAAATATTTTTGAACTGTTGTCACGACGTTGGGGTTTCCACGTCGTGACATGGCGAACTTGTCGTCGTGACGTCGTCTTCATCTTCTTACAAGTTCCACACTTTATTTTTATTTATTTTTTATATCATTACTTAAACCGTATTCAGATATCATAACTGCCACTTCATTTTACATATCATCCACTTACATCTATTTCTAATCTCAAGTCCTCATAAAAACATGATATTCAATCAAAGATAACAAATTTTATAAAATTAACACAAATATTAAAGTTTTACAAATAAGACCATTGGAGGACTTGCACTTTCAAAAGTAGTTTACCCGCTTTATGTATATTTCATATTTATTTCTTAATTGTGCCAATCAATTTTATTCTTCATAAAATTTTAAAAGAGATTTTAGTATCACATCAATTAACAATTATTCACTTGTTATTTTATCAATTCGTTTAAACATACTCACATGTATTAATCATTCCATCACTTACAACCATTTCGAAACATTTCAAATTCATCTACTATATATGTATTTATATATTTTTCCTCCTCCTCCCCATCCCACATCCTTTATGTATATATATGTATTAGAATCTTTCGCTTTTAGTATATAGCATGCTTATATGTAACATTATCTATAATTCCACTATTCACTTATGTGTTCATATCAAAGTTGCCCACTTGAGTCATAGTCACTAAATTATTTATATCTTGAGCTACAGAATTTGAAACTAAGATCCACTTGATGTTTTTGAAAATAGACTCAAATATATTTTTACCATAAAAATTTTAGAATTTATAATTTAGCCAATAAGTACAGTAAATTCTTCAAATTTGTCTCTGTTTTATTGCTTGACAGTTTCAACATTTCTTTACTAAAAATTAATTATCTCATTGTACAGGGTTCGGATGATGTTTCCGTTTGTTTCTCTTAAAAATAGAATCATTAAGAATTTAAAAATATAAATTTAAGCCCCTAATAAATTTTTTTATTAAAATTTTTGATAATTTTCCAAAGTCAAAATAGGAGAACCCAATCCACTCTGAACTTGTTTCACAAAAACTAATATATCTCAAAATATAAAATTATGTTTCCTTCACCGTTTCTTCCATATGAAACTAGACTCAATAAGCTTTAATTCTATATTTAATTAAATCTCATAACTGAATTTCTCTAATTTTTGGTGAATTTTAAAATTTGAGTCACTGTTGTTGTCCAAACTGTTTTAATGAAAATATTTTCTTTTCCATGGTTCTTTGCACTATCTTTCATTCAATCACACATAATTGTCATACTTTTGCACTATCTTTCATTCAATCACACATAATTGTCATACTTTTAATTACTATAAAATTTAATCACTTATGTTTATGTGTAGATTACATGTTCATTTCTTAATCTTAGTACTTTTCACCATACAAATCACATTCTCTTTTACCAATTTAGTGTGTTAAGTCTCTATTCTTCATCAAATACTTTCTATTTCTAGTATTTAAATTAAACACATGTTTGATACATCTCACTCAAAAGATCTTTAACTTAATCTATTGAAATACAAGTAGGTTTAGTATGAAACTTACCTACTTTGTCAAGAATTTATTCATTTCTTCTTCATTTCCATGCATTTCTCATTTTCACCACTTTCCTTCCATTTTCTTCTCATTTTCTCCACTTTCATATACTATTTTCTTACTTCTAAATTGATGAACATATTCTCTAGATCTTTACTTCATCTTCTCTCTTTAATATCTAAGGAAATATTTAAAAATTTTGGGTAAAAGTAGGTTTTCATGGCAAAGGACTAAATTGTAAAGAAAAGAAAACTTTCTTTCACTCACGTTGGAAGGATGATAAATTTCCTTTATCCTTCATTTCTTTTTATACTACCATTTTCTAATTAAAATAATAATAAATATCTAAGTAAAATATTAATAAAATAATATATAACTAATTAATTAATTAAAAATATCACTAAAATATCATCAACATCATCATTACATTCTAGAACTCTCCCTCTTGCTAATTGGCCATTTTGCCCTCTATGATCTTTCAAAATTTCATCCTTGAATCATCACTTAAATTGGTAAAATTATATTTAGTCCCTCACAATTCTTCACCTATTCAATTTGGTCCCTGCATACCAATTCCATATCATAGTAAATTGGGTTATTTTCACTTTTGGTCCTTCAACTTTCTCATTTTTACACTTTGATACCCTAAATTTTGAATATTTACACTTAAGCCAAAAAATTCACATATTTATGATTAAGTCCTTACTTTAAATCAATCTACTAAAACCTACTTCTTAATTATTATTATTTTTTAGTACTCCTCAAAATTCTCTTTTATCATCTTTATATCATTTTCTCATTTTACTGAAAAATCAGTTATACATTATTAAATTTATTTACTACTTTTATTATATATCAATTTTAGGGATGTTACATTTATACTTGTGCCATAGAACTTTTTGCATATTTACAATTTAGTCTCTTCCTTAATTTAATACATCATGTCATGCTTCTTGATTTAACTCTCTTTTGATATCTTGTAACTTTCATTTTCTTTGATCTTATATCTTATTTCGCTAAGATTTTATCTCATATATTTACTACCAATGGGGTTTTGAGGATGTTACAATAGTAAAGATAACATACGTTAATTTTTCCATCAATTTTGGGGTGATTTGACAAACAATGCAAATTCAAGAACTAAAAGAGGTTGAAAAAAATAAATTAATGGTTAAAAAGACTTTTGTTTTTGGTAAAATTGGAAGACTAAATAATCATTGT
The DNA here is from genome assembly GCA_025503065.1 of Gossypium bickii. Classification (NCBI taxonomy): domain Eukaryota; kingdom Viridiplantae; phylum Streptophyta; class Magnoliopsida; order Malvales; family Malvaceae; genus Gossypium; species Gossypium bickii. The sequence continues at coordinate 23,965,014 of CP106711.1, read as the reverse complement.
ACCCAAAGTATATTCGTGTCGACTCTAAAAAATTTAAATATATATGATTATGGGATATTTTTATAATATATTAAAAGACACTTACTACGTGAGTAGAAAAACGTTATGTAAAAAATATGTTTATAAAAAAATATGATATTAAAATTAATGAGGCATTTGGTTGTGAAGGTTAAATTTAAAAGCTTAAAGCTCTTCTATCTCAAGTTTAAATCTCATTATAAAATACGTTCATGAAGAGACAAAAATACTCTTGTATTAGTATTTATTACTTAGTATATAAGAGGATATTCTAGTAATTTTTTAATTGAGTTAGTGTTGGTACTCAGTTCATTACACCAAACCAGTAATATAAGTATAGTTATAAAGGATGTGGGAAAAAATTTTGTGTAATAATTTTAAAATGTACAAAAAAGTTAAAATAAAGTTTGGTTGAAGTAGTAAAACAAAGTTTTACAAATGTTAGTAGGATAAGTTCAAATTTCACTTCATGCAACTTTTCTATTGGTTTTATTTAAGATATAAAAGTCAACAGTGTTCTCATAGTAATATTACTTGTTTTATGATCCATGTTTGGAGTTTATGATTGTCCTTCCTAATATTGTTGTCTCTAAGGATCGAACAAACGTCTCTCTCTTAAAAATGTAATGTGCCTTACCATTACACCCAGTCTTATTGGTAAAGATAAATTTTGATAATTTTTTCCATTCACTCATTTTATAGAATCTAGTATAAATTATGGGTACATTAAAATATTGATGAGAACCCTAAAGTGTCATTCATAATTATATTTCATAAAAGGGACAAATACTAAATTTATTCAACCTCTCACTCAAGTGATATTTGAGGCAATATATAAAGTAAAAGATGCCTTTCAAATCTAATGGAGTTGATGCCACAACACCTAATCTTATAAGCCAATAAGTTATATTAGTATACATAATTCAATACTTTTTCTTCCCAATGTCTTATCAACCGTCTTCCAAGTCTTTTTAATGTTGTTATGTTTTTGCTTTGCATATTCAAAATAGAATACAAATTCTGTCGGTTTTGGAATACAAATTTTCTTTCTTAGGCACGGTTTGATAAATTATTGAGAAAATTAAATTAATTAGAAATTATATGTTTGAATGATTAACTTTTTTTATAAAAAATGTAAAAAATAATAAGTAGATAAGAGTTATTTATAAAAATATTTTTAATTTATTCTATTTTAATTTTATATTATTCTATAAAAATTTATGTTTAAAATTTTGTTTTTGTTTAGAATAAGGTGAAATAATTTAAAATTAAGGATAAAATGTAGAATGTATTTTTTAAAAAAAATTAAAATTTATATATATCTTACAATCTAATTATATTTCGTAATTAATTTTGAGTAATATATCAAATAATTTTATAACTTAAATTTAGTAATTAAATTTTTAATATTTAATTTTTTAACACTTATTTTTTCAATTTCGTGGTACCTAGCTTTAGTTCGCCTTATATTTGATATTCCGTTAAGATTATGAACCTAACAATATTTTTAAAACTAAATCGATAGTCAAATTCATCAAATTGCCAATTCTCAATTCAACCGATTTAATAATATAAAATAATAATTATTAAAATAATACTCTAAAAAAAGAGACAAACTTTAAATTAGTTTTGAACTCTTTATATATAAAAAAACTGATAAGTCCAACCATTGATAGGCCCATAATTTAAAAAAAAAAACAATAACATAATTATTATTTTATCACTTTCCATATTTCCATTCATGCGTCCTCTTTTTTATTCTTTCATCATTCTTTTCTCTCTCTTTTCCCATAATCTTTCATCTTTCTCTTTTTTTCTTCACACATTTTTTTCTCCTTTCATTTAAACTTTGAAAAAGACCACTTCTTCACAATTTAAAAGATTCTAATGATTTAGATTATCTCTATCTCCTTTGTACTTTTGATTTATGGTTGTTATTGCTTCAAATCTAACTACCCTATACTCCAAGAATAATTTGGGGTTTTTAGCAAAAAAGGACAAACAAAAAAAGGGATGTGCAAATTTTAGGTTAGCAGAGACAACTTCAAGGGAATTGGAATGAAAAAAAAAATCTATTTGTTTAAAATTTTGGCTTAAAAATAGTATAACTGGTTTATCCTATTTGCGGTTTGATTGTGATTTATATCAATTTTCGAGTCAACCAAAATTCCCCCTTACTTCGAACTAGAATATTGGTTGGTTCCCGATCCAATCAGTCGGTTTAGTTTCAACAATCAAGACCTTACTCGCTTATGATGTACTCAACAAATGGAGTCTCACCATTTGACCTTGCCAAGTCAAGTGGTCATGTCTCTTTTATGCATGGATATCACATGGAACTCCATTAAGTCCACTCTAGCCCACTTTCCATCTAGTCACCAAACATATCAATCCAATCGCCACTTAGCTAAAGACATACCTTGCTTTCTAATTTGCCTACCTAGAAAAGACCCTTTTGGCACGTGGGAGATGGATGGTAGCCAAACATCTACTATAACTACCCATTTCTTCTCCATCAAGGGTAAGACTTTTCTAACATATCAAAATTCTTCCTTACCATTCATAGCTAGATTAACTCTTCACACTTCCTTTTGCCTTCGTGTGAATTACCGTCTCCTCCTACATTTTCTACTTTGTATCAGCAATTTGGTGTAGTGAGTGTGGATGACATGGCTCATCCTAATAAAGGTATATTTAAAACCAAGATACCTCCAACAATCCCTCTACCTAAGGCTTTCAAAATGACCAGACCAACCAATCTCAACCAAACATGCATCTTTATAACCTTTTATAGTGACCCATATGACAACCTATACCAACAATATCCAACTTTAAAACTAAAATGCTAATGCCAGTTGCATGTCCAAGATGCAATCTCAATTGCAGTTCACTTTGCAATTGGGTTGTTGTGCGACTTGCCATATTTGTTGACATATTTTGACCAAACTACCTTGGACTTATTTCTACATTGCTTTGAGGATTTTAAATAGCAATTTATTGGATTGGATCACGTTGAATATTGGTCAAACAAGGATTCTATAAAGATCTTTTGGTGTGATCGAATTTCCTTAAATAAAAAGATTTCTTTTCTAAAAAAAGCTTTATTCCTAAAAGATCTCTAATATTCATATTCCTTATTCAAGACCTACTTGACCGTAATTCAAGGAGATTGAAGTTTTGGCAAGCCAATTACACATATTTAAGAGAAGGCTTGTGTAGCGCCCTAAACATGCATCTTAATTCTGTAGATATATGACACAAGTGAGTATCTGCTTCAGTGGTTAAGTGTTCTAGGGGTGTGTGTGTGTGTGTGAGAGGTCTTAGGTTCAAGTCTCACCTTTTCTAATTTTGTTAATTTTTTTATCTAAGCCTTATCCTTGTTCAATGGGCTTATATTAAATTGTCTGTAAATTCATATCAGAATGAGCCTATTGGTTCGAGTGGTAAGGGGGTGGTGTGTTGGAGGTCTTGTGTTCGAATTTCTGCGCAAGCATGTGTGTTAATTTTTGCTCCAGTTGAATGAGAGTGTTTGGATAGGGATAGAATTCTGTAGTGGTTGAGATTGAGGGATTAGTGGGGGAGAGATTTGAGGGATTTAGGAGTTAATCTGATATTATCTTTATTTTTATTCTTTTTCAAAATTTTCCTCTTTTTCCAATAAAAATTGACGTCACTTCTTCTCCCATTTTTCTGAATTTTGTTCTTTTTCCAGTTCTACAAAACTTTTGTTAGATCATTGCGTTTTGAGAATTTCGTTGTTCTTCATTCGTTTGGTAAGTGAAGTTTTGGGTATTCTGTAACTTCTATTTTCTAACAGGGGTTTGGGAATATCTGTTGTTTGGCGGTATCGTGAGTAGTTAAGGATTGACTTCTATAATTTATTTTGTAAGAGAAGGCGGTGATGAAGGAGATCCACTCTGATTGTTTGAATCATGTCATTACTTACTTTTTGTTGACGGTAAGTTTCTTGTGTTATTTCGAGTTTGTGAGTTGATCCGTTAAATGATTGCTAAGTGGTCAATGGGTTTCTGTTTCTTAGGTTTCGAAAGACTCAAAATTCCTGTCACCTCTTAAACTAACCAGGTGTGTACCAGAAATGTAGAAAGACAAGTTCAAGCGAAAGCCAAAAATGGCCACTGTTGTAATAGCCCGATTTTGACCCTAATCGGAATAGTGGTTTTGGGACCACAAATTCGAGACTGGAAAATATTTTAAAATTATTTTGCGTGTTTATTATGTGTGAATTTGTTGGTGTTAAATTTTTGTGACTTAATTTTGTCGTTTAGGTGTCCGATTAAATAAAAGGACTTAATCGCGTAAAATGTAATAAAAGTTACAAACTATAGTGTAAAGTGCTTAGTTGATAGTGGCTTCTTAATATGGAGTCCTTAAAGGGAAAATAGCCTATTTTCAAGGTTAGTGGATGGTATATACCAACAATGACCTTATTTTATATGTTATGTTTATTTAATATAAAAGGTTAATAAGGTAATTTAATTATAACATAATATATGTAATAATAAAACAAGAATAAGGCCATTATCATCTCATTCCCTCTTGGCCGAATATCAACAAAAGAAAATGAAATAAGAACACCTAGGGTTCGGCTTGGTATTCTTCAAAATTAAGGTATGTTAATTGTTCGGTTCTTGATAATTTTTACATTTTTGAGATCGTTGCTTAGAAATGAACAAAACCCATGTCTTAATTTTTTATTGTGATCATGATTTTGTTTTTTAACATTGATGGTACCTTGTGGTTTTTGATTTTTGGTGATGAAATATGAATTATATGTGTTAGATTAATAAGTTTTGTCTTTGAATTTTTGATGAAATTGGGTAATTAAGACTAAATTGCAAAAATAAACTTTAGAGGGATTAAAATGCAAAATTAATGAATTATGTGGGCTTGTATATACATGGGTAATATTCGACCTAGCTTGGGTATGGAGAAATTTGCTGTATTTTGTATTTTGTGCAATAGGGACTAAATTGTAAAAATTGTAAATGTCAGGGGTAAAATGGTAATTTACCCATTTATGTGTTTTTGGACTAAATTGAATGGAAATATGTTTGAATGAGCTTAATTTGAACATGTTTAGATCAAGAAATTAAAGAAAACAGATTTAGATCGGGGAAAGACTAAAGTGGTCGAATAGCCGATTTCGTAGTGGTCGACGTCCGAGGTAAGTTCATAAGCATTTAAAATTTGATATAACTATGAATATATATTTGTTATGTATCAAATTAAATTATTTGAATATATATATATGCTATGGCCGAATGTAAATATGGTGATTTGGCTAACTTCCGAGCTTGATTCGATCGAGTTTCGACATCCGTAAGCCCCGTACGAACCTTAGGAATAGATAGAATACATATGTCATGACATGGATATCTGTTATGTGTTACCGTGTAAGACCACGTCTGGGACGTTGGCATCGATTTGTGTTTACGTATAAGACCCTGTCTGGGACAGTGGCATCGATATGTGATTAAATATAAGACCACGTCTGGGACATTGGCATTGTCAAGCTTCTGACTATCCACGTATCCTTTTTAATTCCGAATGGTTCAATGGGCATGTGTAAGTGAAGGCCAATATATAATCCGAATTTAAAGAACTCAGGTATGTATATAAACTGTGCTGTGAAAATCAAGGTAAGTTAGATGTATAGTTCGTTGCACAAAAATCTAATGTTTGAGTATGAGAAATATATATATGTTTCTAATTTGTTGTATTCGGCCAAATTTGGTTAAATGTAGTTTGATTGTGAACTTTAGTAAGTATTTGTGTATGTGGATTATTTAAAGTGATTGTTATGATTTTGTATAATTGATCTTGTTAAATTGGTTGTTATTAACTTGCTTATGACTTACTAAGCTTAAATAACTTACTTTGTGTTTTTTCGTCTGCCTCTATTTTTATAGATTTTGGATATACGTTACGAGCTCGGGGATCGTCAGCAAGACTTATCACACTATCGACAGCTTACTTTGGTATTTTGGTTATGTTAATTATGAATATATGGCATGTATAGCTTAGTAAAAGGTCGAATGTGAATTGAGTACCTATGTATGTAAATATTAGCCATGTGAAAATGGCTTATCTTCTTTTGAATTAGTTTGGTATCTATGTTTATGATTGGTAGTGTTCATTAAAGATGAGTTGATATTTATGCATATTTGGTATGGCATATGTTTATAACAGGTAAGTAAGTGTGATGGTTATAATTTGGACATATTGAAATTGGTTGGGTGATTAGTACGTGTATTCTTATTATGCATTGGTGATGGATTGATTAGTTATGAAAAGGACTAAAACCGAATGTATATTTATATATTTAGGATGCAATTAAGTGAAATGTATGTGCATAAAAACTTTAGTAAGTATATATATACTTGTGATAGATAACAAAATATGGTGCAAATGGATTTGATTCATGTTTAAGTTATGAAATTGGTTATTGGTAAATGGTAAGAATTCGAATAGGAAATCATGTATGTATGTGTCTACGTATTCAGCAATATTGTGATGTTGAAATAAAGTAATTGTAATTTCAAGCCTAGTTTGATTATCATGCAAGGTTATGTTCGGCTAATGTAATGAAATGAATGACCAAATGAATAGTAAATTTTGTATTAGTAAATAATTAGGTAACATGATTTTATATAATGCATATATGCCCAGTTGGGATAGATGAAGAGATCATGTTTAAATAATTTTGTGAGTATCTTATTGGTTGATGTTATTTGGATATTTGGTTGATTGATACAATGTTTGAATATCATATTTATAATCTAAAGTGATGCTTATTTATTGAAACGTTAATAGAATGATTATATTAAGGATGTTATTTATAAATGATTTTGACTTTGTTCTTGAGGTATGAAATTTGCATTGACAAAATATGCAAATGACTCTGTTTAAATGTTTCAAAATATATCTACTGATTGTGATTGGTAAGCAAAGTATGTGTACATGAAATGCTAAAAATAATAATAATAAATGTCTGTTTTGAGTTGTGCCTACTTCGGTAATGCCTCGTAACCCTAGTTCGGCGATGGATATGGGTTAGGGGTGTTACAACTGTCGACTCCACACTGGTGTGTGGCTAGCCGTGTGGATGGTCATGTGCGAGACAAGGCCATGTAGTCGACAAAAGCATTGGCATGCGCAGCACACGGCCACTGCTATATGAATATCTGTATCTGTTTATAAGCATGTTGAGCATGTTTAATATGTTATATCTATATCTAATTTCTGCATCTGTTTATTGGGGGGATTTGTATATGAGGAGGAAGTGTTCTGAAAGGCGACCATCACATATTTTCTAGCAGCTTGGCTGCACATTATCTTATATATGTCATAATCACACAATATGGTGTGTAGGGTTAGGTGGGTGTTTTTAACCCCACATGGTGTGATGGGATGGTCAGAGTTTGTGTGAAGAGGATGGGGGGATACTGATTATCTGATCTGTATATCTATTTCTGTTGACTGTATCTGAAATGGGCATGGGCCCAAATCTGTATCTGACTGTTTATGTGATAATCTGTATGTTTGATGCTTAATTCTGTTGGGTACACAATGAGTTTATGAAAACTCACATCTGTCTGTCTGTTTTCAAGTGATCTACAGAGTTAGGCGGATCAGTGCGGTAGAAACTTATCGGTGACCACTCGACTGTAAATTGCTTTAAGTTATTAATTTACGGTTTTATTTATTAATCCACTCTCTGAACTTTATGGTTTTAACTGTTGGTTTTTGGTTATTGATTATTTGCATGATTTGTTAAGATGTGTTATGAATTCGACGATTTTACACAAAAAATGGGGTTTTTTGAAAATAACAAATCGGGATTCTAAAATATAATGAATTTATTAAACTTCCGCTATAATAAGTGTTTTGAAAAACTAATTAATTAAACAACGTTTTCAGTATATTCATAAACGAACTCGAGGTATAAAAATTGAATGGTTTAAGAAGTCAACACCGTTTTCAAAACCCATTCCTTGTGACATGACTAGATTCAGCCATAATGTCTAGGCTAGGTTTGGGGTGTTACATTTAGTGGTATCAAAGCCAGGTTACAAAACTCAGACTGTGAAATTTTTGGATTCCAAAATTGTGATTTAATAATAGTTGGTTTTCAAATATTTTGGATAATTTGAGAAAGTATGTGGTACACCGAGTCTTCGGCGCCGATCCTGTAAGTACTTTTAAAACTTAGAACTGTTCTGAAAACACTATAGATAACACTCTTTGAAACTATACTGAAATAGTTAGAGACTGGAACTTCTGTAAACATCTATGAACTTTTGATAATTTATGCATAAAATATCTATTAATAAATACTAGAACAGATGCATAATACTTTATAATGTAGATTAAAATTTGAAATTTAAGATGAGCACTCGTGGAACACGTAAACGTCGTACTCGTGATCGTGGTAGAGGCCGTAGAGGGGATCGACTAAGTCTTCTTCTCTAGGCAGTATGCCAAATCTAGACACGAGTGAGACACCAATTTCACCTGCTACTGAGACTGGGCCTCAAAGTCATTCGGCTGGGGACGACGCACTGTCCCAAGACATGTTGAGGATTTTAGAGAGGGTCGCTGGACCCCATTATGGTTCTGGGTGCCGTGGGTCGGTAACTGAACAACTTTAGTCCAATGGTGCTGAGCTGTTTAGGGGTGTTACTGGAGTCACTCCTAATGTAGCTGAGTATTGGTTGGAGGCTGCCGAGAGGATCATGAATGATCTAGACTGTACAACCGAGCAGAAATTTAAGGGTACAGTCTCATTGGTTCATGACGAGGCATATCAGTGTTGGTTGATAGTTGAGGATGGTACTCAGTCTGATCGTCTAAACTAGGATTTCTTTAAGACCACCTTCTAGAGGAAGTACATAGGGGCGAGCTATGTTGATGCTCGTAAGTGTGAGTTCATGAACCTCACGCAATGTGATATATTTGAGGCCGAGTATGAGGCTGAGTTTCTGAGGTTGAGTCGCTACGCTCGAGGCATGGTAGCGTCTAAGTATGAGAGGTGCGTCCGGTTGAGGATGGATTAAAAGATATTTTGAGGGTATTTCTTGCTCCATAGGGATAGAGAGTTTGCGATTCTAGTTGAGAAGGCAAAGATTGCCGAGGATGTTAAGCGCGTAGAGCGCCAGAATAGGAACGAGAGAGAGGCAAAAACAAGAGGGATCAGGAGCCCTTTAGTTTTGTTCACAGGCTTAAGAAAAAGGCCAGACCTGATGGGCCAGTTAGAGTGGGGGCTCCTGTTGCTCCTACTGGGATTCAGTTGTGTGGAGATTGTAGTAGGTGCCATCTAGGAGAGTGTTGGAGATGGATTAGGGCATCTTTGATGTGTGGATCTTTGGAGCACCACATTAGAGAGTGTCCACAGCGAAAAAATCAGATACAAGCCTCGGGACAGGGTTCTATACAATCTCAGAGTGCAGTTCAGTAGCCACCTAAAGGTCGTGGACAGGCTAGGGGTGGTAATGGTATGGGCCGAAGGTAGAGAGCATCAGGCAGAGGTGCTGGTCAGACTGAGGCCGGATAGCCTGCACTGGTTTATGCTGCTCATCACCGGAAGGATAGAGATTCTCCAGATGTTATCACTGGTACGTTCTTAATTTTTGATGTACCTTACACTGTTTTGATAAACATAGGTTCTACACACTCCTATGTAGCTAGTTCAGTATCTAAAAACCTAGGAATTTTTGTTGAAAGAACTTCTAGTGAGGTTACTATATTGAGTCCGTTGGGGCAGTCCGTTTGGGTTAATAAGCTTTATAGGGATGTTCTGTTAGTGGTTCAAGAGGTTATTTTTCTGACAAATTTGATGAAGCTTCCGTTTAGGGAGTTCGACTTAATTCTGGGTATGGATTGGTTGGTTAAGCACCATGTTAGTTTGGACTGTGCATCTAAGAGCGTTGTTTTGAAATCTGAGGATGATATGGACGTGGCTGTGATTGGTGAGCATCGAGGTTATATGTCTAATGTGGTCGCCGCTCTTGTGGCTGAAAAATTGGTTCGAAAAGGGTGTGATGCGTATTTGACCTTCGTTAGTGTTTCTAATTCTTGGGACTCTTCCATTGGGAATATCAGAATAGTGAAAGATTTTCCGAATGTCTTTCCTAAAGAGTTATCGGGTTTACCTCCAAATTGAGAGGTTGAGTTTGGAATTGAGCTTCTTCCGGGTATAGCTCCAGTGTCCATTGCTCCCTACCAAATGGCACCAAAGGAGCTTACAGAGCTTAAGGCTCAACTTCAAGAACTTCTAGATCATGGTTTCATCAACCCTAGTGTGTCACCGTGGGAGACACCAGTTCTATTTGTGAATAAGAAGGTTGGCACCAAGAAGATGTGCATTGACTATTGGCAACTAAATAAACTGACTCTGAAGAACAAATATCCACTTCCGAGAATCGATAATTTGTTTGATTAGTTCCGATGAGCTTCAGTGTTTTCAAAGATTGATATTCATTCTGGGTATCATCAGTTGAGGGTTAAGGAGGTGGATGTTCATAAGATTGCATTTAGGACTCGTTATGGACATTACGAGTTCCTAGTTATGCCTTTTGGTCTAACGAATGTTTCGACTGCATACATGGATCTGATGAATAGAGTCTTTCAACCTTATTTGGATCAGTTTGTCGTGGTCTTTATCGACGACATTCTGGCTTACTCTAAAACTGAGTATAAGCATGATGATCATATTAGAGTAGTGCTTTAGATACTCCACGAGAAATAGCTCTACGCTAAGTTAAACAAGTGTGAATTTTGGTTGCGTAAGGTGACTTTTTTGGGGCATGTGGTTTCTGCTGAAGGGATTTGTGTTGATCAGAGAAAGATTGAGGTTGTGCTTGATTGAAAACAGCCTAAGACTGTATCTAAAATCCGCAGTTGTCTAGGTTTAATGGGTTATTATAGGTGGTTTGTAGAGGGTTTCTCTTTGATTGTAGCTTCTTTGACTAAGCTTTTACGCAAGGGGGTTTCTTTTGTCTGGACTGATGTACAACAATCGAGTTTTGATAAGCTTAAGTCTATTTTGACTTAGCCTCTTGTTCTGATACAGCCTGAATCTGAGAAAGAATTTGTGGTATACAGTGAAGCATTGCATGTTAATTTGGGATGTGTATTGATGCAAGATGGTAAGGTGGTGGCTTATGCATCCCATCAGCTTAAGACACGTGAAGGGAACTATCCGACGCATGATCTCGAGTTGGCTGTTGTAGTCTTTGCATTGGAAATCTGGCGGCACTATCTGTATGGTAAGAGGTGTATCATCTACACTGATCACAAAGGCCTCAAGTACCTCCTTACTCAGAAGAATTTGAATCTTAGACAGCGTCGATGGATTGAGCTACTCAAAAATTATGATTACACGATTGAATATCATCTCGGTAAGGCCAATGTGGTGGTCGATGCTCTAAGTTGAAAAGCGATGACGGATTTGAGAGCGATGTTCGTTCAACTTAGTCTATTTGATGATGATAGTCTATTAGCCGAGTTACAAGTTAAGCCGACTTGGATTGATCAGATTCGAGGTAAGTAGCTGGAGGATGAGTCTCTGGGTCTGCGGTTTCGACAAATTGAGAGTGGCAGTACTTCGGATCTGGGGCTGAATAATGATAGTGTTCTATGTTTTTGAGGTCGGATTTATGTGCCAAATGACTCTAATTTGAGGCAGTCGATTCTGAGGGAGGCACATAGTAGCCCATATGCTATGCATCCCAGTGGTAATAAGATGTATCGGGATCTCTTTGAACTATACTGGTGGCCAGGTTTGACGTGTGAGGTTACAAATTTCGTTTCTCGTTGTCTGACGTGCCAACAAGTTAAGGCTAAGCACCAGTTACCTTCGGGTTTGTTATAGCCAGTTAAGATTCCCTTATGGAAATGAGAGCGAGTGATGATGGACTTCATTAGTAGGTTGCCCTGAACAACTACTAAGAAGGATTCTGTTTGGGTCATCGTGGATCGATTGACCAAGTCCGCCCATTTTATTCTGGTTTAGATGGACTTTTCTCTGCAGAAGTTGGCGAACCTCTATATCTATGAGATTGTATGACTGCATGGGGTTCCTTTATCGATTATTTCTGATAGAGATCCTCACTTCACTTCTCGATTTTGGAAGAAGTTACACGAAGCTCTTGGTTCGAGATTGGACTTCAGTACTACTTCTCATCCTCAGATCGATTGTCAGTCTGAAAGGGTGATTCAGATATTGGAGGATATGCTTCGGAGCTGTGTGATAGATTTTCGAGGTAGTTGGGAGGATTACCTGCCCCTAGCTGAGTTCGCCAACAATAATAGTTTCCAGTTTAGTATCCAAATGGCACCTTATGAGGATTTATTTGGTCGTAAGTGTCGTACTCCACTATGTTGGACTGAGTTGGGTGAACGTCGAGTTTTGGGTCCTGAGTTGATTTCTAAGACAGAGGATAAGGTTAGACTGATTCGAGATTGTCTGAAAGCAGCTTCTGATAGACAGAAATCTTATATAGATTTGAAGAGGCGAGATATTGAGTACTCTATAAGGGATTTCATTTTTCTTAAGGTTTCTCTGTGGAGAAAGGTTCTAAGATTCGGTCGTAAGGGTAAGTTAAGCCCTAGGTTTATTGGGCCATAACGACTTCTGAAGTGTGTAGGACCGGTCGCTTATCAGTTGGAGCTACCTCTAGAGTTAGGCCGTACCGAAAATGTGTTTCACGTCTTGGTGTTGAGGTGATATCGGTCTGACCTATCTCACGTTGTTTCTGTAGAGAAGATCGAGGTTAGACCAGATTTGACTTTTGAGGAAGAGCCAGTTTAGATTTTGGATCGTGATATTAAGGTTCTGAGGAGGAAGTCATTTTTGTTAGTAAATGTTCTGTGGCGAAATCATGGCACCGAGGAAGCCACGTGGAAACCTGAGGACTCAATGCGCCAACAGTATTCTTATTTGTTCAGATCAGGTAAATTTTGAAGTCGACATTTCTTTTAGGGGGTAGGTTGTAACGCCCTGAATAATTTATTTTTATTTCTGTAAATATTTGACGCAAGTGAGTATCTATTTCAGTGGTTAAGTGTTCTAGGTGTGTGTGTGTGTGAACTTGGGTTCAAGTCTCACCTTTGCTAATTTTGTTAATTTTTGGATCTAAGCTTTATCCTTGTTCAATGGGCTTATATTAAATTGCTTGTAAATTCATATCAAAATGAGCCTACTGGTTCAAATGGTAAGCGGTGGTGTGTTAGAGGTCCTGTGTTCGAATCTCTACGTAAGCATGAATGTTAATTTTTGCTCCAGTTGACTGAGGGTGTTTGGATAGAGATAGAATTTTGTAGTGGTTGAGATTAAGGCGTCAGTGGGAGAAATTTGAGAGATTTTGGAGTTAATCTGATATTATCTTTATTTTTATTCTTTTTCAAAAATTTTCCTCTTTTTCCAGAAAAAATTGACGTCACTTCTACTCCCATTTTTTTTGAATTTTGTTCTTTTTCCAATTCTGCAAAACTGCTGTTGAACCATTGCGTTTTGAGAATTTTGTTATTCTCCGTTCGTTTGGTAAGTGAAGTTTTAGGTATTCTATAACTTCTATTTTTTAACAAGGGTTTGGATATATCTGTTGTTTGGAGGTATCGTGAGTATTTAAGGATTGACTTCTACCAATTTTTGTGTAGGAGAATGCGGGGTTGAAGGAGATTCAATCTAATGGTTTGAATCATGTCGTTACTTTCTTTTTTTCAACTGTAAGTTTCTTGCGTTATTTCGAGTTTGTGAGTTGATCTGTTAAATGATTGCTAAGTGGTCAATGGGTTTCTGTTTCTTAGGTTTCGGAGGGCTCGGAGTTGTTGTCGTATCTTAAATGAACCAGGTGTGTACCCGAAAAGTAGAAAGACGAGTTCCGATGAAAATGGCTACTGTCGACACCACACGGGTGTGTGGTCGGCGTGTGGATGGCCGTGTGTGAGACACGGTCATGTGGTCGACGAAGGCGTGGCCATGCGCAACACACGGCCGTGTAGTGGCTTAAGTGTGGCTATGTGGGTCACACGGGCTAGGCCAAGTTGGGCGTGTGGGCCATACGGGCATGTAGATTTTGGGCCAGGTCGTTTGGGCCACACGAGCAGGGCCAATCTAGACGTGTAGGCCACACGGGCATATGGGCTCATATTTTTGTAAATTTTCCCTAGGGTGGCACGAGTCGCTCTGATCGACTGTGGGCCTACTGTAGGGTCAGTAAGGGCTAAATCGTTTTCATAGTTAGTTTCCAGGTTCGATCATTCTTTATATAAATTTTAAGACTTTGACATCGCAAAAAACAATGATCAAGTTTTTTGCGCCGTTGCCGGGGAACTAAAATATTAAGAAAGCTCGATTTTTATTACTTCAGCCATTTTTATTTTTTTCAATTTACTTTTATTTCTTAGTTTGTTTGTTTTTTTTAACTTTGCTAATTTTCTTTCTTTTGTTCCTTTCAATTACCTCTAGTTTATGACTAGAAGGAACCCGACAGGACCCCTACTTTACGATAGTGATATTGAAGGTACAATTCGCAGAAATCGTAGAGAGATAAGGCGAAGCTTAAACTACATAGAGGAAGAGCAAGAAGTCGAAGCCAATACCACCGAAGAGATGGCTGAGAATAATCCGCCACCTCAAGAGATGGCCGAAAATCATGCTCCTCGAACTATGTATGATTATGCTAAACCTAGTTTAACAGAAACTGAGTCAAGAATTGTTAGGCCTACTATTGCTGCAAACAATTTTGAACTGAACCCTAACACTATACAGATGATACAATAGTTTGTTCAGTTTGATGGTTTGCAGAATGAGGATCCTAACACACACTTAGCAAATTTCCTAGAATTCTATGATACCTTCAAAATAAATGGCGTTTCTGATGATGCCATCCGTCTATTGATAGTGCGTTAGCTGATTTAGGGGCAAGCATAAATGTCATGCCTTATAAAATGTTTAAAAAACTAGGTCTAAGGAAACCCAAACAAACTAGGATGAGCATTCAATTAGCTGATAAAACTGTTAAAATTCCTAGGGGTATAATCGAAGATGTACTCGTGAAAATTGATAAATTTGTATTCCCAGTAGACTTTGTCGTTTTAGACATAGATGAGGATAATAGTATCCCCTCAATTCTAGGAAGACCATTTTTAGCAACTACCAGGACTAAAATTGATGTCGACGTAGGTGAACTCATACTCTGTGTAGGTGATGAGACAGTCACCCTTCAAGCTCTCGATTCAGCTAGGACATCGAAAAATCAAGGTGAGAAAGTAAATTCTATTGATAACTATTCGGTTAACCTTCTTTTCAGGAAGCACCACAAAAGAACACAAGTGAACCCGATCCTAGACCCCGTGCCAACAAAGAAATAAATCATGAGGAATAAGGGATTCAAATCGATGAACTAGAAGAGTGGAAGACGCATCTCAAAGAAAAACTAGGGATACATGAAGCAGAACCGAAGCCACTCTACGAGACAGACAAGTTCAAAAATGGAGATCAGGTATTGTTAGATAAAGCAGACCCACGAATATCTCCTCCTGACCCCAGCACAAACAAAAAAAAAATCCCTTTTAAAGTGATCAGTGTTTTTCCATACGGAACAGTCGAGGTAAGTAATCCTATTTTTGGCACTTTTAAAATAAATGCTACTCGACTTGAACTATATACTGTTAGTAAGATAGATAGCATGAGGGAAAATATTCAACTTTTCAAACCACCATGATTAGGCGACTGAAAGGTAAGTCTAGCTTAAGACTATAAAGGAGCGCTTCTCGGGAGGCAACCCGAGCACTAATCCTATTAACTTTTATATTCCTTTATTTTTAATTTTATTTCTACTTCAGCATCTAATTATAAGCTAACCAAAAGTCCAAATTTTCATCCCACACGGCCATGGCCGTGGCCGTGTGGATACACCGAATCTCCGTACTAACATGGCAGAGACTGTATGAGTCAGAATGAATCACATCTTCAAGTCACGGACTCCAACTACCACGCCACATCCGTGCGATACAGCCGTGGCCGACATTGCTAGATCAGACACGGGCGTGGCAACCTAAACATGGGCATGGGAGAAACAAACAACGCACAACACGACCGTGCGATACGGCCGTGGACTTACCACGCCCATGGTACACAGGCGTGGGAAAGTACCATGCCCCAAAATTCTATTTAACCCCACCCCCACCCCTCCTTATTCTCACCTACCCCTATCTTTTTTCTTTCATCCCACCCTTCAGACCACTCCCCTTCCATACTATTCCTCTTTAATCCTTCATCTAACTCTTAAGCTACACCACATCTATGTCGAAGAAGCGGAAGGACCTAAGCATAGTCTCCCCGTGGGATACTGATCTACATAAGTTCAAGTCGGCCGCTTCATCCACTCGACAAGCCAAGGATATTTGAGGCTATTTAGTTTTTATTTTCATTTTTCCTTCTCCTTTGTTTTCCTTTTCTTTAGTCTTTTTTTACTTAATTTAATCTAATTTCTTTCGTTTTCTTTGATTTAGGTGCTTCAGGCTGCTTGGGAATTACGCCACTTTGGCCATCGCCACCCCAATACAGCCTTAGAAGTTACACCCACCTCACGAACCATCTAACAATAAGGGCTCTTCGATCCATTCATCTTTTATTTTAATTCTATTTTACTTTCTAATTTCTTTCTCTTTATCTTTCTTGTCTTTAAATATATTTTTAGTATATTTTGAATTATTATTATTATTTCCTGGCTAATTCTCTACGAGCTTCCCAATTTCTTCATCTAGCGCAGAGCTCGGTAGCAGCCACCACACCTCGGGACTCCCAACTCAAGAAAACCGTCCAACTTCAGGAAGTTTCACCTCTCTCTTTCTCTTAAATTTCATATACATCTTTGTACATTGAGGGCAACGTACATCTTAAGTGTGGGGGGGTTAACTATAGTATTATTTGAAAATCCCTGAATTATGCCTTGTTCTAAAGTAAGTTTCTCATATTATGATTAGAATGAAATTCCCTTTGATTCATGATTTTTATTGATATGTTTCGGATTAAGTCATAGTTAATAGTGCATTGATGATTAAATTTTAAAGATACTAGAGAATCAAGCATGATAAGTCTATTTCTCAAAAAATTAAAAATTTTTACTAGGTTGTCTACCTGAATCTGAATGTTACCTTGAAGTTTGAAATTTATGAGGTTGATATCAAATACCCATAATTTTTGTGAGATTTTGAGCCTTATAGAGCATACATTCTTTAGTGCTCACTTTATTGATTATGAGTGTGTCAACATTGATTTGTTATTCTAGAACTTGTATCATTTATACATGTCGAGACCACACCTTTGATTTGATATACAGAGATAATAAAGGCACCTAAGTTTTAACCCACTCACTCCACTAAAAGCCTACCTTCATAATTAACCCCTAGTGAACCCTTTTAATCCTAACAACCCTTTTTTATTGACTCACCTACTAATATTAACCCAAAACCCTTTGTATTTGTTATCACCATTCCTTTTAACTACCCTTATGTCGAGATTCGATCTAATCAGTTGCCTAACTATTTTATCTATTTCAATTATTAAATCTATCATAAATATTTGACTTGTTTTTAAAAAAAATTCGAAGAATATTCATTATTAGTTTTGTGATTAGGTGAACTTATACATTAAATTCTAATTAGTGAAAAAGAAGCTCATATAAGAGTATTATTATTAGTAGTACAAGTTTTCAATTTATGTAATTATTATCAGTTTAATATCTCTAGTTAGGTAATTTTTCAGGTCAATCTCAATTCTAACCCTCTAATTCAGCCTTTATCCACACCTTTAACCCAAGCCCCGTTACAACCCTGTTAAAGACCTTTTGATTTGTGTATCATCTCATTTTATAGTGGTGGAGATTTGATTTTCATGCTAGCCTATGGGATTAACTCTTCATGTTCGATTTTTGAGTGCTTAATTTTGAACCTTAAACACTTTGAGTGATTGGAGTGAATCTTTAGTGAGGATGTCAAATCTTGTCGATTTTGAATCAGAGGTAATTAATTATGTAAGGGGAAACACCTAGCGTTTTTGGGCTATAAATGTATGACTTTGATTATTTGAATCTTTAGGACCCTTTGAGTTAATTATCAATGTATAAATTATCTTTGAATTATGATGAAACATTATTGATAAATATTATGAATCAAGGAAGTTCGATTTAATTGTGAGTTGAGAATTTTGCTTGAGGACAAGCAAAAGCTTAATAGTAACATATTTTAAGCCCACACTTAGCATATTTTTGGATGATTTATTCCTTTAATTGTGTAAATTGGTGCTCTTAATCCTTCGTTTTCATGTTTTATACTCAGAAAAGCACCGGAGGATGAAAAGAATGAGAAACGGGCCCAAAACGGAGTAAATGGGCCATATCAAGAAATCAACACGGCTTGGGCCCAAGGCCACACGGCCATGCCTCATTCAACAGTCTCGAACACGACCTAGCCACGATTCACACGAGCGTGTGCCATAGGCGTGTCCCTGTCGTGACAAAGAGAAATTTCACTCGGATTAGGATACTTAGAGGCGAAGAAACACATTCAGAAGCCGATATAAACACCCTAAGTATAACCTAAAAGGGGGGAACCCAAGGCTTTAGTCAGGGGGCGTTCAGCTACGCCAAAGAGGGCAGATTTGTGGGGATTTACTCGAAGATAGCCAGTTGATTCATCTCAAGAAGCCTGAATCATACTCAAGACGGAGGATCTCTCCTTCAATTCCTTCAGGGGGTTTTATGGATTTCTTATGTTTTGTTTTATCTTTTCTTCTGAGATGTTTTCTTTTATTATTATGAATTAAACCCTCAGATACTTGAGGGGGATGAAACCTAAGATGAATCTTATTATCGTTTGCTGAACTATATGATAAATATTTGACTTGTTCTTAATTATGTGTTCTTAATTCTTGTGTTGATATTTCCGGGATATTAATTCAAGTATGATGTGCTTAGGTGGAGGAGCAAAAGTCCCTGCCTAAGAGTAGATCTAGCATAATTAAGCAGAGTTGATCACACGCCTAGAGATAGGGTGACGAGATTTTGCCGAATTAGGGTGAAACTTAATATGGGAGTCCATAGATTGAGTTAGTGCAATTCTAAGGGTTTTAATTAGAAAGAGATTTCAATAAATCAACCTAGGGTTAAACGTTATTCGCCTCGAGAGAGGGATTAATATACGTTAGGGAATCTTACGGATCAAGTCAAGTGAATAAATCGTCTGGTTCTGAGTTAGATAACAAGTGAAGTCTAGGTGGATTCTTCCTCAAGTATTGTCTTAATCAATTGGTTTTTCTCAAAGTATTTCTCCCCAATTTCATTCTTTTTTGTCTTAGAGTCTTTAGCTTAGTAGTTAGTTAATTTAGATTAAACAACAAATTTCCTTTATTTTCGACTAGATAATAAAAAGAAAGTTAGTATTAGTACTTTTAGTTCCTTTGGGTTCGACAATCTGGTCTTGCCTTAACTATACTATTGTTTGATAGGTGAGCTTACCTCAAATTGTTGTCATAGTTAGTTTCCAGGTTTGATCATTCTTTATATAAATTTTAAGACTTTGACATCGCAAAAAACAACGATTAGGCGTAAGTAAGGATGGTGAAGAAACCTAAAATCGATGGGTTCTAACTTGACCTAATCCCTTAGGGTCAGATTTTATTTTGAAATTGGGTTTAGCCCAGGTCAGATTAGGTGTTAGACGAATATCACACACACAAGTATATGTATCATGATAAAGAGTATAAAAATATTGTTCCCATAAAGAGCTATTACTAATTATGATGCTAATCACAAACTATTACTCTATAACCTATCTAAATAAATTAATAATATAAAATTTTCAAACTAAATCTTATAAATAAAAATTAGTAAAATAAATTTGATCGTGTGTCATATTTTTAAAAATTTATATAATGAATGATCGAGCCTAGAAACTAACTATGACAACGATTTGAGGCAAGCGCACCTATCGAACAGTAATATAGTTTATTGGCAAGACCAGAATGTTGAACCCAAAGGAACCAAAAGTACTAATACTGACTTCTTTTTTATTATTTAGCCTAAAAATTAAGGAATTGTTGTTTAATCTAAAATTAACTAACTGCTAAGCTAAGGATGCTAAGACAAAGAGAATGAATTAGGGAAAATACTTGTGGGAACAACCAATTGATTAAGACAATACCCGAGGAAGAATCCACCTAGACTACTTCACTTGTTATTTAACTCTGAACCAGACGATTTATTCACTTGACTTGATCCGTAGGATTCCTTAATTTATATTAATACCTCTTTCGAGGCTACTAACGTCTAACCCTAGGTTGATTAATTGAAATCTCTTTCTAATTAAAACCCCTAGAATTGCATTAACTCGATCTACTCCCATATTAGGTTTGACCCTAATCCAGTAGA
This sequence comes from Gossypium bickii, assembly GCA_025503065.1. Lineage (NCBI taxonomy): Eukaryota > Viridiplantae > Streptophyta > Magnoliopsida > Malvales > Malvaceae > Gossypium > Gossypium bickii. The sequence goes on along the minus strand of CP106711.1, from coordinate 23,944,540 downwards.
TTTTCGTCATCTTATTTCTAGGGTTGCGATCAACTCCACTTAACTATGTTAGTTCTACTCTTAAACAGGGACTTTTGCTCAACTACCTAAGTACATCAATACTTGAATCAATATCCTGGAATATCAAAGCAAGAATTAAGAACACATAATTAAGAACAAATCAAGTATTTATCATATAGTTCAGAAAACGATAACAAGATCCGTCTTAGGTTTTATCCCCCTCAGATATTTGAGGGGTTTAGTTCATAATTATAAAAGAATACATCTCAGAAGTAAATATAAAACAAAATATAAGAAAAACCCTAAAACCCCCTAAAGGAAATTGAAGGGAATATCCTCCATCTTGAGTATGAATCTGGCTACTGGCTTTCCTTGAGTAAATTCCACAATTCTGGCCTCTCTGGCTTGGCTCCTAAGCCTACCTGGATGCCCTCTTTTTCGGTCATACTTAGGGTGTTTATATAGGCTTTTGGAATGTCTTTCTTCGCTCTTAAGTATCCTAATCCGGGTGAAATTAAAACAGGTCGCGGCAGGGACACGCCCGTGGCACACGCCCGTGTAAGTCGAGGCCAGGCCATGGTTGGGTCTGCTAATGGAGGCACGGCCGTGTGGCTTGGGCCCAGACTGTGTGCATTTCGTACTTTAGCCCATTTTCTCCGTTTTTGGCCCGTTTCTCGTTCTTTTCATCCTCCGGTGCTCACCTAAGTATAAAACATGAAATTAAAGGATTAGGAGCACCAAATTCCACAATTTAGGGAATAAATCATCCAAAAGTATGCTAAATGTGGGATTAAAATATGTACATTATATGGTTTATCAAATACCCCCACAATTAAGCATTTGCTTGTCCTCAAGCAAAATTCTCAACTCACAATTAAAATGAACTTCCTTGATTCATAATATTCATCAATAGTGTTCCATCATAATTCAAAGATAATTCATACATTGATAATTTAAGTAGAAGGGTCCTAGAGATTCAAACAATCGAAGTCATAATTTTTGTAGCATGAAAATATAGGTGTTTCCCCTTACCTAAATAATCACCTTTAATTCAAAATCGACAAGAGTTGACATCCTCACTAAATATTCACTCAAATCACTCAAAGTGTTTAAGGTTCAAAATTAAGCACTCAAAAGTCGAACATGAAAAGTTAATCCCATAAGATTGCATGAAAATCAAATCTCTACCACTGTAAAACGAGATGATACACAAATCAAAAGGTCTTTAAAAAGGGTTGTAATGGGGCTTGGGTTAATGAAACACCCCAAACCCGGCCCACGAGCCTTGATCGGATCTGGTATGTCACGTAGTAAAAACACTTTGAAAGATTTGGATTAACAGTGGAAATCAGAAAATATTGTTGAAGTTATAAAACGGTGTTTACTAAAACTCAGATGAGTTGATTTGATAAACACGATTGAGTTGAAACCTTTTTCCTTTGAAACCATTTGATCATTTAATTTTTTTGAACCATCAGAGTTATTGTTAACTTGGTAAATTTTGCTACCCGATGGTAACATCTTTGAAAACGCGTACGAGTACTTATTTTGAAAACGTTACTATTAACCGATTTGCTTAACAGTTTATAAGTTTATTAGTAATATAATAGAAATAAAGTAAAAGCAACTACTTAAACATCCCAAAATAAAAACTAGCGGCCATATTACAAACCAAACCAAAACTTAGTAAATAATAAAACTTTAACGATGCGAAATAAAATTTCAAATCCAAGGAACAAGCATGGCCGCCTCGAGTCCTCTCCGGCTCCATCTTCGCGATCTACTCACCTGCAAAATGATATGGGAAGGGGTGAGTCACCAAGACTCAGTGTATAATTCCCCAACCCGAAAATGCAACTCATACACAAGATATTAGTAAGACATGCAAACATGCAACCCAAGCTAGCCATCCATACTTCTTTTTCTACCCCGTGTGGTCAAAACCACTGGTGGTCAAAACCACTGGTGACCGAAGTCACAAATATATCAAGTGATGGGGCCAACCCATCGTGTGGTCAAAACCACTGATGACCATAGGTTCACAAATATATCAAGTGATGGGGCCAACCCATCGTGTGGTCAAAACCACTGATGACCATAGGTCACAAATATAAACATGTGGTCAAAACCACTGGTGGTACCAAACCACTAGGACTTAGTCACAAATTATATCAACGGTGTGGTCAAAACCACTGGTGGTCAAAACCACTAGTGACAGTCCATAGAAATCATCTCCCTCCTCTCATCAATCCCACCATCATCATGCTCACATAACAAGTATCATGATCCCATATATCATGCGTTTGTATATAGCATAGCATTTAACAGCATATGATGGCATACACAACATACATCATAGATCAAGTAATAGTGGACTTACCCGAAATCCAAGCTTATGCCCACAAGGCAAGGTTACTACAAGAGAGGTTATATATCATCATAATAACAGTCTATACTAATAAAGTGTGTAAGAGTTTACACACCTGTTTACTTGCGAGACTAGCGAATCTCGAGCTATACTAGCAAAACCCTGTGATATTGTTCCCCCCTACAATCGGCCAACACCCATACTTTAAGGTCTAATAGCCATTCGGCTATATTAATAATCCCGAGAAATATGTCGTACTCGAAGTAACCCTCACCTTGGTTGCCGATTTGGGTCTCCTACCAAATCCCGAAAATGCTCTTATTCCTGAATTCGTTGAGATCCCTACATGGTACATATCAATTTCGACTTTAGGCATAAATTCATAACAAATGGCCCTTGGCCGAAACTACCCCTTTTTCTTACCAAAACGAAACGAAATCCATGAAAGCCGCTCCTTCAATGCACCTTCACGCTTACTACACACAAGAGAGCACAACGCTTAATGTCTTAAGAACACATTCGGCCAACCTTACCAAGGCTTGGACACTTGCATTCGGCATATTAAAATAAAGGACCAAAAAAACCGATTGCTAGGATAGAGAACTTACCACTACAAGTCCACGACGACTACTATAGAAAAAGGTTTCGGCTTTTCTGCTTCGGATTAAAAGACTTGGCGACCAAAAAGAAGAGAAAATAACCCTTTTTGCTATTCAGCTAAGGCTTCAAGATATAGCTAAAGTATTGGCCATGGTATTCCTTTATGATGTCAACAAGGAGAAGAGAATGAGATACACCAAGGTTCGGCCAAGTAGCACAAAAGATGAAAGGGAAATTTTGAAGAATTTTGGGCAATATATCTAGAGAGAATTCGGCCAAAACAAGTTGGGAAAGAAAAGAAAAACAATGCATGAATTTCGGCACCTCTAATGAAACCCTCTCAAATCGACTCAAGCAAGTCCTCAAGGAGTCCTAAAATTCGGCCATGCTTTCCCCCTTTGATGTGATAATTTAATATTATAAATCATCACCCATTTGTATAAAACATTGTTTAATAATGTTCCCATCACCACCCCATTTCCAATAATTGAAAAAAAATAAGGGTTTTTACCCATACTTCCAACAAATTAATAAAAATTCCCATACCTTGCAGCAGAAAATTAAAAAAAAAAAACAACATTTCTTCATCTATTTGAGAGCCATGCAGGCCACTAGCTTCTCACGCCTGTCATAAAAAAAAGAAATACCCATGCTACTGCTCATGGGTTTCGAACCCCAGACCTGCTGGAGACTCCCCACGCCTCCAGCCACTCTGCCACTGCTCCTTTCGTGACATAAACCCGTCATGCTTTCTTTTAAGCACTCCCTCGTTAGCTCCCTTTCGCCTTAACACCAAAGCAAAATAAAAACACCCATGCGCTTCCATCAGGACTCGAACGCTAGACCTCATTGCCGAAATCACCAACACGACCCGCGCCACTTTACTACCTTGACTTTCATGTCCATCAAAGCTCCCAAATTTCTTTTAAAGCCTTCTTAGCCCCTTCCCTTTTTAACGCAAAAATTAAAACTCTCCTATGCTATCACCTGCACTCAACCCCTTACCTCCCAGAAGCCCCTTGCACCCTAGCACCCCAAGCCATTCTACCAGCTGCTTCCTTGTGTCATGCTTCGCCCCAATTAATATTTAAAGCTTCTTTACTTAGCTTTTTCCTCTTAAGAGTTAAAAAGAGGTTTTTAACGCTAAGTCAGACCTGACCCGGGGTTATGACTAGACCATAACATATGCATTTCATCTCTTCGAGCATGCGAAAATAATAAAAATAATAAAATTGCAAACAACCCCTAATTCAAGATGTTACAGTTGAAGGTGTGGATAAAGGCTGAATTAGAGAGTGAGCATCGAGATTGAATTGACAATTTACCTAACTAGAAAAATGAACATCAATTGAAAAACTTTGAAACTAATACTACGAGCTTCTTTTTCAAGAAGTGGAATTTAAATGTATAAGCTCACCTAATTATAGAACTAATGATGAATATACTTTGATTTTTTTAAGAACAAATCAATAATAAGAAATAACTTTAACATCTGAAATATAGAACATAGTTAGGAAACTATTCAAAATCAAATCTCGACAAAAAGTGAGTCAAGGAATGGTGATAACAAATACAAGATGGGTTTTGGGGTAATATTAGTGGGTGGGTTAATAAAAAGGGTTGTTAGGATCAAAAAGGTTCACTAGGGGTTAATTGTAAAGGTAGGTTTTTTTAGCGGAGTAAGTGGGTTAAATCCTAAGTGCCTTTATCATCTCTGTATATCAAATCAATAATGTGGTCTTGACATGTATAATCAAAGTAAGTTCTAGAATAACAAATCAATGTTGACTAACTCATAATCAAAAAGTGAGGACAAAAAGAATATATACTTTAAAAGGCTCAAGATCTCACAAAAATTATGGGTTTTTTATATCAACTTTGTAAATTTCAAACTTCAAGGTAATAATTAGATTCAGGTAGACAACCTAACAAAATTTTAATTTTTGAAAATAGACTCATCATGCTTGATTCTATAGTCCCCTAAAGTTTAAATCATCACTTGCACAATTATCAATGACTTAATTCGAAGCATATTAAAGAAAATCATGGATCACAGGAAATTTCATTCTAATTAGTAATATGAGAAAATTACTTAAAGACAAGATATCATTCAGGGATTTGAGAGTAATGTAGAAAGTTAGGAACTTTTTCAAAATAAAATTCACCCCCCACACTTAAGATGTACATTGCCCTCAATGTACAAAGGTATATATGAAATTATAAGAGATAGGGAGAGGTGAAATTTCCTGAATTTTGGATGGCTTCCTTGAGTTGGGAGTGGTCGTGGTGTGGTGGCCGCCGACAATCTCTGCGCTAGATGAAGAAATTGGGAAGCTCGTGAAGAATTAGCCAGGAAATAATAAGAATAATTCAAAATATACTAATTATATATTTAAAGAAAGAGAGATAAAAAGAAAGAAAATAGAAAGTAAAATAAAATTAAAAGAAAAGATTAATGGACTGAAAAGTACTTATTGTTAGATGGTTAGTGAGGTGGGTGTGATTTCTGAGGCCGTGGTCGGTGATTCCCAAGTAGCCTTTAGAACCTAAATTAAAGAAAACAAAATAAAATAGATTAAAAACTAAATAAAATAAAAATAAAGAAAAGGGAAATAAAGGAGAAGGGAAAAGAAAAAGAAAACTAAAATGGACTCAAAAGTCCACCTGTCGAGTTAATGAAGCGGTCAACATAAACTTATGTATATCGGTCTCGTAGAGGGAGACTGTGCTAGGATCCTTCCGTTTCTTCGACATGGATATGGTTAGATCTAAAGTTTGAAGAATGAAAAAGAGTGAAAATTAAAAAGGGAGGGGAGTGTAAAGAGTATGGAAGAAGAAGGGGAATGGGGAGTAGGTGAGAATGGGAAAGGGGTGTGTTAAATAGAGATTTCAAATCTGGTACATCCCCACGCCCGTGTACCGTGGGCGTGTTGAGTCGCACGGCAGTGTTGTGCTTCGTTCATTTCTCCCATGCCTGTGTGCAGGTCGCCACGCCCGTGTTTAATAAAACAGTGTCGGCCACGACAGTGTCGCACGGCCGTGGTGTTTAGTCGGATCCCATGGCTTGAAGATATTTTTTGTCCTATTTTGTACTATCTCTGCCATGCCAGTACGTACATCTATAATATCCACACGGTCGTGTGCAAGGCCTTGTGGTATAAAAATCTGCACTCTGTAGTATCCACACGGTCGTGTGCAAGGCCGTGTGGTATAGAAATCTGCACTTTGGTTAGTTTATAGTTAGGTACTGAAAAATAAAAAATAAAAGTAAAAAATAAAAATGTAAAAATTAATGGGGTTAGTGCTCGGGTTGCCTCCCAAGAAGCGCTCGTTTAAAGTTTTAAGCTAGACTTACCTCTCATTCGCACATTCATGGTGGTTTGAGGAGTTGAAATTCCTTTCTCATGCTATCAGTCCTATTATCAGTATATAGTTCAAGTCGAGTAGCGTTTACTTTAAAAATGCCAAATATAGGATTACTTACCTCGATTGTTCCGTATGGGAAAACATTGAGTACTCTAAAAGGGATTTTTTCGTTTTTATTAGGGTTAGGAGAAGGTATTCGAGGGTCTGCCTTATCTAACAATACCTGATCTCCGATCTTAAATTTGTTTGTCCCACGAAATGGCGTTCGTTCTGCTTCGTGTGTTCTTGGTTTCTCCTTAATACGTGGCTTCCACTCGTCTAATTCATCGATCTGAAGCCATCGTTCCTCGTGAGTTATTTCTTTATTGTTATGAGGTCTAGGATCTGGCTCAGTTGTGTAGTTCTGTGGTGCTTCCTGGAAAGAAGGTTTAACTGAATGGTCATTAATAAAATTTATGTTCTAACCTTGATTACTCGATGTCCTAGCCGAATCAAGAGTCTGAAGAGTGATTGTTTCGTCACCTACACAGAGTATGAGTTCACCTGCGTCGACATCAATTTTAGTCTTGGCAATTGCTAAAAAGGGTCTTCCTAAAATTAAAGGAATATTATTGTCCTCATCCATGTCTAAAACGACAAAGTCTACTGGGAATACGAATTTATCAATTTTTACGATAACATATTCGATTATACCCCTAGGAATTCTAATAATTTTATCAGCTAATTGAATGCTCATCCTAGTTTGTTTGGGTTTCTCTAGACCTAATTGTTTAAACATTTTATAAGGCATAACATTTATGCTTGCCCTTAAATCAGCTAAAGCATTATCAACAGATAAACTACCAATTAAGCATGGAATTGTAAAACTCCCTGGATCTTTTAATTTTCGTGGTAGTTTATTTTGCAACATTGCTAAGCACACTGCTTTTAATTCCACATGCGATTCCTCGTCTAACTTCCACTTGTTTGTCAAAAGTTCTTTTAAAAATTTCCTTGAATCTAGCATCTGCAAAAGAGCTTCAAGAAACGGTAAGTTAATATGTAATTTCTTTAAAGTTTTAAGAAATTTACCGAATTGTTCGTCTGTGTTGTCTTTCTTTATCGCATTGGGGTATGGCATACGAGGTTGGTATTCTGTAATTACCGATTTTGGCTTATTATGACTTACTTCAACCTTACCTTCCTCTACCACATTCCCTTGCTTCAATTTGGGCTCATCTAACCTTTCACTGTCTTGAGCTGTTATGGCTTGAAGTTGCTCCTTTGGGTTAGTTTCAGTGTTGCTTGGCAAACTGCCTTGTGGTCGTTCTGATATGATCTTAGCAAGTTGGCCTAATTGGTTCTCGATCCCTTGAATCAATGCTTGTTGATTTTTAAGTGTTGTTTCGGTATTTTGGAAACTTGTTTTTGACACCGCTATGAATTTTTTCAGCATCTCCTCAAGGTTCGGCTTCTTTTCCTGTGGGTAGGGCTGTTGTTGGAAGTTTGGAGGAGGTTGTTGTCTCTAATTTCCTTGACCACCCCATGAAAAATTGGGGTGGTTCCTCCAACCTGGATTATAAGTATTACTATAAGGGTTATTTTAAGGTCTAGAATTATTACCCACATAGTGACATTACTCGTTTTTAGTGCTCGGGTTGTAAGGTGGATATTCTGTATTGCTCATCCCTCATCCATTCATATTGTACTGCATAACTGGTTGTACCTGCGAAGAACCACATAAACCATCAATCTTTTTTATTTAATAGTTCTACCTGGTTTGATAGCATGGTCACTGCGTCGAGGTTGAAAACACTGGCGGCTTTTGTTGGCCTTGTCCTTATGACTTGCCACTGATAGTTATTCAGTGACATCTCTTCAATGAATTCGTAGGCAGCCTCAGGTGTTTTATTATTCAAGGTTCCGCCGATAGCTGAATCAATTAGTTGCCTGGTTGAGGGGTTCACACCGTTGTAAAAGGTTTGGACCTGTAGCCACAAGGGTAATCCATGGTGTGGACACATTCTCAATAGATCTTTGTATCTCTCTCATGCATCGTAAAGTGTTTCTAAATCCATCTGCACAAAAGAAGATATATTATTCCTCAACTTAGCCGTTTTAGCCGGCGAAAAGTATTTTAATAAAAAATTTTCGGTCATTTGTTCCCATGTAGTGATTGATCCTCGTGGAAGAGAATTCAACCACTGTTTATCTTTATTCCTCAAAGAAAAGAGAAATAACCGAAGACGGATGGCATCATCAGAAACCCCATTTATTTTGAAAGTATCGCAAAATTCTAGAAAATTCGCCAAGTGATTGTTTGGATCTTCATCCTGCAAACCATTAAACTGAACAAATTGTTGTATCATCTGAATTGTGTTAGGTTTCAGTTCAAAATTTTTTTTATCAATAGTAGGTCTAACAATACTTGACTCGGTTCCTATTAAATTAGGTTTAGCATAGTCATACATAGTTCGAGGAGCATGATTTTCGGCTACTTCTTGAGGTAGCAGATTATTCTCAGCCATCTCTTCGGTAGTATTAATTTTGTTCTCTTGCTCTTCTTGTATGTACTGTAGGCTACGCCTTATCTCTCTTCGGTTTCTGCGAACTGTGCTTTCAATTTCACTATCGTAAAGTAGAGGTCCTGAAGGATTTCTTCTAGTCATAAACTAGAAAACCTGCCAGAAGCAAAGAAGAAAATTTAGAAAAGTAAAAATAAAATTTAATTGCAAAAATAAAATATGGCTAAAGTAATAAAAATTGAGCGTTCTTAATATTTCAATCCTCCGGCAATGGCGCCAAAAACTTGATCGTGTGTCAGATTCTTAAAAATTTATATAATAAATGATCGAGCCTAGAAACTAAATATGACAATGATTTGAGGTAAGCGCACCTATCAAATAGTAGTATAGTTTAGTGGCAAGGCTAGAATGTCGAACCCAAAAGAACCAAAAGTACTAATACTGACTTTTTTTTTATTATTTAGCCTAAAAATTAAGGAATTGTTGTTTAATCTAAAATTAACTAAATGCTAAGCTAAGGATGCTAAGACAAAGAGAATGAATTGGGGAAAAATACTTGTGGGAAAAACCAATTGATTAAGACAACATCCGAGGAAGAATCCACCTAGACTTCCCTTGTTATTTAACTCTGAACCAGATGATTTATTCACTTGACTTGATCCGTAGGATTCCCTAATTTATATTAATACCTCTTTCGAGGCTACTAACGTCTAACCCTAGGTTGATTAATTGAAATCTCTTTCTAATTAAAACCCCTAGAATTGCATTAACTCGATCTATGGACTCCTATATTAGGTTTGACCCTAATCCGGTAGATTTTCGTCATCCTATTTCTAGGGTTGGGATCAACTCCGCTTAACTATGCTAGATCTACTCTTAAACAGAGACTTTTGCTCCACTGCCTAAGCACATCAATACTTGAATCAATATCCTAAAATATCAAAGCAAGAATTAAGAACACATAATTAAGAACAAATCAAGTATTTATCATATAGTTCAGAAAATGACAACAAGATCTGTCTTAGGTTTCATCCCCCTCAGGTATTTGAGAGGTTTAGTTCATAATTATAAAAGAATACATCTCAGAAGTAAATATAAAACAAAACATAAGAAAAACCCTAAACCCCCTGAAGGAAATTGAAGGGAAGATCCTCCGTCTTGAGTATGAATCTGACTTCTTAAGATGAATCAACTGGCTTTTTTCGAGTAAATTTCATAATTCTGACCTCTCTGGCTTGGCTCCTAAGCCTACCTGGACGCCCCCTTTTTAGGTCATACTTAGAGTGTTTATATAGGCTTTCAGAATGTCTTTCTTTGTCCCTAAGTATCCTAATCTGAGTGAAATTAAAACAGGTCGCGGCAGGGACATGCATGCACTGCACTTGCAGTGTAAGTCGAGGCGAGCGGTGGTTGGGTGCGCTAATGGAGGCACGCGGCCAGTGTGGCTGGAGCCTGTGCCGTGTGCATTTCGTACTTTGGCCCATTTTCTCTGTTTTTGGCCCGTTTCTCGTTCTTTTTATCCTCCGGTGCTCTCCTAAGTATAAAACATGAAATTAAAGGATTGGGAGCACCAAATTCCACAATTTAGGGAATAAATCATCCAAAAGTATGCTGAATGTGGGATTAAATATGTATATTATATGGTTTGTCAAAATTAAATTGCAATAATCAATCAACAATAAAGCCTAGGATTACAATTTCATCCAATTTATTATTTGTAGTGTCAATAGGACACTCGAGTATTCCAAGGATCGAACCCAAAGGATTATCAAATGAGTAAATGTGTTTATCAAGTTAATTACAAATTAAGCAATTACTAATCTAATCGAGTCGAAAATTATTAGTGCAAGTCCAAATAAAATTATTTATAAACTAAAATTAAACTATTAATTAAACTAACTAAGCTAAACTTTCTTCCTAATGTTTTAGTTAACGTAAATGATTAAACGATGGTCGATTGATTAGTTGAGTGCTAATTAACCATAACCTATACCCATTATATTGGTTGCCACTTTTAGTTAGGAATCTCTTCTCGTTCTCATCCTAGACTAAAAGATACCACCTAAGATTACCTCTCGGTCTCACCTAGGCATATAGAGCACCTCTCGATCTTACTACTTGGCACAATTATATCGAACTATCTAAAGATAGACTCTCCTCTCGGTCTCGTTTATCTAGGTTTTCTACTAGAGGCGTTAATTCTAACGTATTAGATATAATCGAACAACCAATCAATCAATAATAGAAATTAACTTAAGCTAACAAACAACCAATTAACCAACCATTCAACAATTTAGCACATACTCAAACTCAAATTCTAAACAAGCATTTTATCAAACATAGTGTAAGCATAAAATGAAAGTAAAGGGTTTAAAAAAATGCTCATTCAATTGATGAAGTTCCATTGAAACCTAAGAGCTTGCCCATTCTTATTTACAAAATCTTCTACAATAAGGAATAAAATAAACAACAAAACTAAAATCTAACTTAAAAAGAAAAGAAAAAAACTAATCTAAAAATGAAAGGAAAAGAAAACCTAACCCTAAAACTGTTGAAAACTAAAGGAAACTATCAACCAATAAAAATCTAAAATGAAAGGCTTATAAAGTTATATTTATAGCCTACTAACATTTAACCTAATAATAACCATTTTGCCCTTAAGTGAAAAATAGACTTAAGCTTGTTGGACATAAAATTGCCCCTGTAGTTTTTTCACCTGTCAAGCTTAGGTATCGCGATACCCCCAATAGTCTTGAAATGGGTGGTCTTGGGATGTCTTGGTATCACAATACCCATTACTCAATATCGTGATATCATTTTAACTAGCCCCGATTCTCTTCATTTCAACATTGTCTGGGATATCAAGACTTCCATGCTTCGATATCGTGATACCTCCTTCTAGGTGATGTTTTCTTCATGTTCGAACCACCGCCGACTCCCTACAACACTCAATCAACTTGTTAGGTTCCTATAACACGATTGGCCAATTTGAGTATCAAAAATAGCTTAAAACTAATAAAAACAATTTATTAATAATAAAACTCAAAATCAACAAAAACATATAAAAAAAAACACTTAAATTGCTTGAGAATAAGTTCTTAAAGTATATTAGAAAGCCTAATTTGACGTATCAAATTATGATAGATCACTATACCATATTTTTTTACATATTAAGGATTAATGTTACTTATACAAATAAATTTATAAATATTTAAAATTAAAAAATAAATAAAATTTGTTAAGATGAACCAATATTTAGTAATACCCTCAAAATTTTTGGTATTCTATAAGAACTTTTTATGAAAAATATTAGTATACCAAAATTTGATTTCTCAAGCAAAAGTCATTATTATGAAGACATATAAAAAAATATAAGGAATTATGTTATTCATGTGAATAAATTTACAAATATTGAAAATTAAAAAATAAATAAAAATTTTGGAAGGAACCAACATTTGTTATTCCCTCGGGATTTTTGGCACTTCTTCATAATTCTCTGAAAGTTTTTGGTATCCCCTTAAAATGGTTGATATTTCCTCAAATTTCTAGTATCCCTCGGAATTGTTATTCCCTCATTTTTTTTTAATATTTTTTCATAATTTTTCTTTATATTCCATCAATATTTTTTGGTATTCTCTTATAACATTGGTTTTGGTTTGAGAAATGAAATTTTGGGATATTGAATTTTTTATATTAAGAATTTATATAAAGTGATACCAAAAATCCTGAAAGAATACCAAAATTTACGAGGAAAGCAATAGTTAAGAACTTTTGAAGTAATTTACCAGAAAACATATTCACATTTTATTTTTAACCGGAGTAACGAGTAGTAAGTTTTAATTTTTATGAAAGCTGATCAGAAGCATTCTCAAGAAGCATTCCATACAATTTCCCTTTTATCATAAAAAAATCAACTTTGGTATTGTGATTAATAAGATTATTATTTTAAAAAATAATAATTTGAAGTTCTACAAAATTTGTGTATGTCTCATATATTAACTTAATTTATTTTTTTATATTTTAAAATATAAGACTTGTATCACTTTGTTAATATTATAAAATTTATAAAATAATTCTAGTTTTAATTTATATAGATAATTATAGAAAAAGAAATACTAGTATGTAGGAAGTGCAAAAATTGAAGAAAATTATTACTTAATAAATCCAAACTTATGGTGTCGAATAAAATAATTGATTTTTGGACAAATCTAATCGTGTGCAGGCATATTCATGACCCTATTTGAATTTAAATTAAATAGTAAAACTATTTTACTTTTAATTTAATTATAACAATATAAATACAAAATTTATTGATTAATTTGTTACTTTATTATTATAACAATAAACTAATTGATGTATTGGTCATACTATTTTTTAAAATTCAAATGAAATATTATCTTATTTAAAGTTTTATCTAGATGAGTAATGAGATCATGTCAGGTGAGATTAAAAAATAATGGTGGTAGTAGATTAGTTATTATAATGGTGATTTACATTTGAGGTGAGATGTATGTTTGGATGCAAACGTGACAGTGGCAATAAGATGATGTAAAAAAACCTTATCATTAAGGATATTAGATTAATATAAACTAGATTAAGGCACACCCATTGTAACGACCTGATGGTCACGGGTGTCGGAAAATGTATTTTCGAGACTCCGTTTTCGTAAAACGGATTCTAGAAATATTTACGAAGTTAGTTTTGTAGTTAATTAGGTTTTGGTTATGTGAATTTATATGAATTAAGAGTAATTAGGTATAAGGACTAAATTGCATAAAAGATGAAAGTTGGATTATAAATTAAAGAAAAATAAAGGGACAAAATAAGCAATTAAGCCTTATTTCAACAAGTGGATGGTAATAGTGATTACATGTGTAAAAATAATATACATATGTATATATTACTTAATATTTAAGTAAATATATATAATATAATAATAAAGTAAATAAAATGAAATAAATAAGTAAATGAAATAAAGAAAGAAAAGAAAAAGAACAGAAAGAACAAAGCAGAAAATGAAACAGGGAGAAAAGAAAGAACAGAAAGAAAAGAAAGAAAGAAAGGAGAATCTAGGGTTTTAAGGTTCTAAGTTTAGTTGATTAGTCAATTTAGTCTTTTTTTGTAATTTTTATATTTTTAGAATCCTGATATTAAATATTACCCAATCTATGTTGAAATTTTAGAAATTATTGAGTTTTTAAATGTTGACTATGTTGAATAATTTGAGTATTAGGGATTAAATTGATAGATTTTTGAATTAGAAATGAAAAAGGATTGAATTGTAGAATAAATTATAAATTTTGAGTAATAGGGACTAAATTGTGAAATTTTCAAAATTTAGAAATTTACGTGAAAATAGGGAGTTGAATTTAGTCTAAAGTGGAATTTGCATGAACATAAAGAATTAAATGTGAAGAATAAAAGTTAGTCTCGGTTTAGGGACTAAATTGGAATTTAGACAAATGTTGAGTAAAAAGTTGAAATATTCAATATGAAATTTAAATTGTATTGTATTGATAAATTTTAATTGTTTTAATTCCGTAGCTAACATCGTACCGGAACTCTCGACTAAAAAGGGGAAAGATAAAGTCGACGAGGAATAGCTCAGAATTTCTGGTTTGTATTTCTATAATCCGAAGCTAGTTATTAATTGTAGTAATTTTTATTTAATGTATATGGTAAGTGCTGAGGTGAGAATATTTGTGTTTTGCAATTGAAATAGATTGATTTGGTATATGATGAAATTATTGAATTTATATTGATTGAATTGAATTGGAATATATATATTATGAATATATATGTGTAAATATAATATTGTGCAAATATGATATTGGATATTATTATTGGAAAGTGAAATTAAGCCCTATTAACTGTATCGGGCTGAGTCAAATATAGATGGCATGCCATAGGATTGGAAGAGATTAGGGATTTCTTCGACTTCAAGTCGATGAGACACTGGGTGTCAATCTATTACATCAGATTAATTCGATGAGGCACTGGGTGCCAATTTACTTCGGTTTAGCCGATAAGACATTGTGTGTCAAATTATTACTTCGAATTATCCGATGAGGTACTGGGTACTAAACTGGTATGTTTTGGTTGGATCCATGTATCCGTCATAGTCCAAGTATTGTTAATAGGGGTGATTAAATGAAATGATACTATGATTGTTATTGGAAAACATTGAATGTGAAAAGCTATTTGAATAGCAAGTATGAGATTTGAAATAGCAAGAGATGAGAATTGAATATGTTATAAATGATGTATTGATGAATTGATTAATTGAATGATTAATGCTATTGTGTGATTAAATGTATATATTAAATTATCTTGCCTTTAATATTCAGATTATAGAAATATCACTGAGTTTATACTGAGTGTACGGTTTTGTTTTCCGTGCGCAGGTTAGGTACTTAAGTTTGATCGCCGATTCAGCATCCATCAACGATCTTGAACTCAAAACGTGGTGATTTTTTTCTTTTTGTGTCGGCATGTACCTAGGGCATTTAAATGTTTGTAACACCTCTATCCCGTATCCGTCGCCGGATTAGGGTTAAAAGTATTACCTGACAGATCGGAACTTCTTCAAATAATTCATAAAATAAATCATCAATAATAAACATAGTGTCCCTTCTATAGGCCAACTAGACCTAAAAATAAGCTTTAAATAGAGTCAGGACTAAACCGAAACACATACAGAAATTCTCGAAAAAATTTAAAACTTTTAAAGGTATCAGGGGTTACACGCCCATGTGGGCAAGCCGTGTGCCTCCCACGGCAGCTAGACACGCCCATGTGTCTCCCCCGTGGTCGAGTCTACCTTAACTCCACGGCCACCAAGCACGCCCGTGTACCTTGGCCGTGGTCAAATCTGACTTGGCTCCACGGCCACCAAGCACGTCCGTGTGCCAAGGTCGTGTACTCTTAATCAGCTATTGACTTAGTCCCACGATCAATAGGCACGCCTGTGTGCCACAACCGTGTGGTAAAATAGGCTATTTGCAAGGCCAATATGCCACCCACATTAGGGTCAAACCTACAAGCAAAAGACCAATTCAACTCATGCATATGACAACCAAGAACATATCAAAATAGTCATCCAATCTCTACATTCCAAAACAATTCCAATCATGCCAAATTTACAAGACTAATACTCATGTAAACACAAGCATAACTCATCCATACATTCACCATAAACTTAGCCATTTCAAATACTATCAAACCATATCAAAACATGCACCATTTATCATAATCATATAAAGCATATAGTCAACACTTAACTAGCCAAATCCCATGGCTAAGTTCGCTTCATAATTATAAACACATAATTAGCCTATACATGCCATACTTAGTTATATACATTTCCAAAATGTACCAAAACAAACTGAGTAGTGTGATGACGATCCTCGACAGTTCCCGAGCCTTCAGTAGCTTTGACGAACTATAAAACAGAACAAACACACACACAAAGTAAGCTTTTAAAAGCTTAGTAAGTCAAAATACAAATAAACTTAACATGAATTGCACATAACCAAAATGATGTAATGACCTTAACGGTTCTCATAACAATTTCATCCCATCCTTTCTTTAGCTCATTTGCTTAGCCAAAACTTACCACATTCTCAACTCAAAATACCTTATAAGCACATAGCTCATTTAAGCCTAATGTCACATATCATCTCATCATTTCATTGCTCATATTCAAGTTAATAAGTTCGTATAGATACTTACCTTTCATACACATCTTATGTACTTATCAAGCATATCTGAATCGGATAAACATTCACGTAATCATTCATAGCTCAGAATTTGCCTGTTGAACCGTTCGGAATCTAATAGGATATACAAAATACTCAGAATAGTCGCACAATGCCAGCGTCCCAGATGTGGTCTTACATGTAATCAAATGTCAATGCCACTGTCCCCGACAGGGTCTTACTCGAATTAACACGATGCCGATGTCCCAGACATGGTCTTACACGTAAATATCATATTGATGCCAATGTCCCAGACGTGGTCTTACACGAAATATCGAATCAATGCCAACGTCCCAAACGTGGTCTTACATGATAAAACAGGACAGATACCTATGTCATGATATAACTAATCCTATCTATTCCTAGGTTCGTACGGGACTTCTCGGACATTGTCACTATATTGATCTTATTTCGGATTTCATGATCACAACATCTCGTAAGCATTCATCATTATCATTAGTCATATGAACATACATAATTCAATACAAATTCGTTTATTTGTATAATGACTTACCTCGGATTCGATTTAACTGAAACGGAAACGGCCACTCGGTTACTTTCGCTTTCCCGTAGTCTAATTCCGATTTCTTCGGCTCTCGATCTATACATATTCAAATTTAATCCTTTTATTCACTAATTCATCCAATTCAACACAAATACACACATTTTGGGCAATTTACAAATTAGCCCTTACAATTGCACATTTTATCAATTTAGTCTATTTTTCTCAAAACATCAAATTCACAAAATCATCGTTTAACCATGCATAGCCGAATGCTCCTATATAACATATAAATCCACACATTTCATCAAATTCATAAGTTAGTCCTTCAAAATGCTATTTTCACAATTTAGCCCTAATTAGCTAAATCCATCAAAATTTCAAGAACAAACATGTTCATTCAACACATATCTTTCATTTAACACCCAAAATCTTTACAAAGCTCACCATTTTATCAGTGACACATTTCATAAACATCATCAATTCTTCAAATTAAGACATGGATTTTGTAGTAGACAAAGCATCGATTTCAAAAACGTAGAAATTATCGAAAACCGACTAAAAACATACCTTGAATTTATGCTTGGAATGGCCGAATCCCTAACTATTTTCTTTCTTTTCTTTCCTTCAAATTTCAGCAATATGGATGAACAAAAGCCACTATCTAATTCTTTTGTTTTATTAAAAGTATATTAATGTACATTTTACAATATTAACCTTTCATAATAATAAGAAACACATATATATAACATGGGCATATTTGACCTTTGTCCATCCACTATTCACATATTGGCATATTTGCCTCCTAAGGCCACAAACATTCAAAAGCCACAACATTTAAGTACTTTAACAAATAGTATGTTGGTTTTGCATTTAATGCAATTTAATCCTTTTACTTAATTAAATATATAGACGGACAAATTAACCTACGAAAATTTAACACATGCTTAGTCACATATCAACGGCACAGAAAATAATATTAAAATATTATACAGACTCGGATTTGTGGTTCCGAAACCACTGTTCAGACTAGGGTACAAACCGGACTGCTACAATGTTAACTATTTTGTGAGTTGACTGTAAATAAGATTATAAGTTAATATTGGTTGATTATATACATATGAGTATATGTTATGTTAAGGTTATAATATGGCATGTTTTAAATTAGTGCATAAATGAACATGATATAGGCAAATTAGAATGAATTTGGTATCTTTACAAATTGGATTTATATGATGTGTTATTGATGTGTTTCGATGATATAATTGTGGTACCTATAAGGGTACATTGGTTAGATACCTAGGTTTACTGTTCTGACATATTTTGAATGTGTTTGATCTGAAAAGTTCGGTAATGCTCTGTAACCCTGTTCTGGAGATGGATAAGGGTTAGGGGTGTTACACCCATTATTTAAGTGAAAAAATATTAAAATAAAAATATATTTATTAAAAATTAATAAAAACACATTGAAACTTTGATTTGAGTGGTGAAATTGAAAGTTTATACATTTTAATCCTTATTATATGCGGGATTTTTCTTGATTTAATATGAAGATGTAAAAAGATATAAATATTTTTGTAATAAAATAACTTACTTTTAAGAAATATGTTTGAGATGGGACATAATTGATGAATGACATCATCTCAATCAAATGTTTAAATAACGTTAGTATTTAATACTGTCACAGGATACTTTTTTTTTCCATTAGTTTTAAAAAAATTGATATATGTTTCTCTTTTTTAAAATATTTATTTTTTAATATTTTACTATACCTCTATATAGCACTTGTCAATCTATTGACTCTGTTTATGAAATCTATAGTACACCAAATATTTTCCCTTTATATAATTACATATTTAAATCTCACATTTCGAATTATTTGTCTCTCTAAAAAATAACAAGTAAAGAAAAAATTATATGTTGTACAATGAAACTCTCCTGCCTAATTTATCTAAAAATTAAAATATATTATAGGTCTTTGTACTCTTTACATGTATAGAATTTAGTCTCTATATTTTATTTCTAGAAATTTAATTTTCTATCTTTCAAATTTCAAAATTTAGATTCAATTATTAATAATGTTAAATTTTTTGGTTAAATTTATTGGTGTAATATTTAAAAAAAAATAGCACTAGAACTGAGAAATAGTGTTGTAATGAACTTTAATTTAATAAAATAATTTTAATATTGTTAATATTTAAATCTGTATTTTAAAATTTTAAATAATAATAATAATAACTTATCCCATATATTAACCTTATCCAAATGATTTCCTCCAAACCGGAACGCAGGTTTAAAAGAATGGAAACGAGAAGAAGATTTGACAAAGAAAGAATAGAGAAATAAAAGATTGTGGCATAGGGCTCACATATGGAGGAATATTTTGAGAAGGAAAAATGTTGGCGTGGTGGGTTACAAAAATGAAACAAAGTCAAAGTTATGATATTTACATTTTTATCTGCTAATTTTGATGCCCAAACTTTTCTTTGTTCTGTTCCACTCCAATCTCCCAAATTTCATTCATAAATCTTCTTCTTTTATAACTTTAGACTTTAATCTTTCTATTTTTAAATTTTTAAATTTATATCACACTTTTAAAATTGTTAACATTATTTTATTAAATTTAGGTTGATTACAATATCATCTTTTTTGTTATATTATTATAAATTGAATAATTTTTTTATTTTAAAATATCACACTAATAAATTCAAGCAGTATTATTTAACATTGTTTACCAATTGAACCTAAATATTGAAATTCGAAAAACTAAAGGAACTAAATTCCTAAAAATTAAAGTACAATGATTAAAAATTGTATATTTTAACATTTTTCTAATAAATCATTTTTACATATTTTAACATTTCAAACATAAGTAACTAAAATTTAATTTGGAGCAAACAAAAGTGACTATTTTTATAGTTTACCCTTAAATCTTTGATTCTATTCATCTAATATGTATTTATATATAAACACGAGTTTGAAGAAATTTTTGAATTGATTAATATAGCTTTTTTTATTTACTATATTATTCAATTTATCATTTTGAATCATTTTTATTATTTATAAGATTTATGATATTTAAAAATAAATTTTTAATTTTAATAAAATATTTGGTTAAATAAATTTCCTTCTTATAAATAAAAAATTTTATTCTACTAAAATAATTTTATTAAATAATTTTGTATAATAATAAATAATTTATATTAAATCACTTTATATTTAGAGAATTACTTTATTATATCAAAACAAACAAAAAAAACTTTATTTTCAATAACCTAAAAAGTAAAAAAGAAAAATTATATGACTTTTGTTTTAAATAGAAAATTTCAATTATTTATATAATAAGTGATTTGATATTTGATATATAACATTTTATAAATAATATATTTATTTTTACTACTTATCATTACCAACAATGTTGTTGATTTTTTTTTTTAAATATTATCAATTAGAATTATTTTAAATGAATTTTGATTTATAATATATATAACTGGATAGCCCGACTCGAAAATAGGAGGAATTGGATAAAAATATAAGTCCAAAAAATAGGTTTAGATAAAAAAAAAAATAGGCATGTTTTCTAAATAGGCTGGGCCTCAGGTATAATTTTTTGGCTCGAATAAATTAATTATTTTTTAATAAAAATTATCTTGCTGTTTTTTTGTTGTTGTTGGTATTTTGGTGTTGTTTTTGCTACTGATTTTGTTGTTGTTTTTACTGTTATTGTTGCTGCTATTTTTGTTGTTTGAGTTTTTTTTGTATATTTTTATAATGTTTCACTATCGTTTTTAATGTTGTTTTGCTTGTCATTTTTAATATTATTTGGATATTGTAGAATTTATGTTTTATTGTTAATTTTGTTACTATTTTAATTATAACTATCTTAGTATAAAGAATATTTAATGTATTTTCAATTTGTTTGTTGTTTTAATATTTTTAAGTGTATTTGATATTTTACATATATATATTTAAATTTGTTGTATATGATAAAAAAAAATCTAAAAAATTTAATATGACTCGGGCCGAGTTTGGGTTTGGCTTCTATAGTTCGGGTCGAATTTGAATAAAATTTTAGGCCCGTTTTTCAAACTAAAACTGGACTTAAAAATGAATCTAAATTTTTATTGAGGTTTGACCCAAACGTAATTCGACCCGGCATAGCTCTAATTATATAACATGAGACCAAATAATTTTTAAAATTTTTGACAGACTAATGCAATACAAATGGGTAAAATTAATTAACCCTTTTTTTTTGTTTATATAATGTAATGAATTGATAGGATAAAATGGAATTGAATATTGATACACGTCAGACACATTGGTTCAAATTTAAAAGAAAAAAAAAAGAATCAAACTGAGGCCATTGAGAGAAATGTGTTGGAAAGAAGCGAATGGAATGTTAGGTAAGTGGGTTTGGGTTTTAGTTTAGGAGAGCAATGATATGTACCAATTACCGTCCTAACTAGCTAGCTATGGTTTGGGTAATTTTGGTACCTAAAAGATCATCCCCAAGTGCATGCAATGCAAGGCTTCAATTTAGCTTTATTTCTCACCTACCGTGTGTGTAATTCATAGATATTTATTTGTTAGGTGAATTGTGATAAACTGTAAAAGTTAATTATACATTGTTGTACATTTCATATTTGTACTTTTATAGTATTATAAATTTATATACACATATTCATGTATGATGTATTGTAGATTTAAAAAATCATTTATCAAATATAATGTGAATGCCACCTTCTTTTGAAATTAAAACTTGGAAGTTGTGATGTTGAAAAGATTTGTTAATTTTTTAAAGAAATATAATGATTAAACAACAAATGGTGATAATATATTTTTAATGCTTCTCTTTTTAAAAAGTTGCACAAAAATTAATGGTTTCAAGTAAAAATCCTTTTTTTAAAATAAAAAAAATTAATTGAGCCCTTAAAAAAAATTGCAATCTAATGAACTTTTAATGATAAAAAGATTAACTATGTCTTTCCTTTAAGGGAAGCTGTTAATTGTCTGGTTTGTTCATTATTAACACTGACGTGATTAATAATAACCATTAAGAGATGATACGCGGTATGCCACATCAATAGAAATTTAAAAATTTTAAAAATAATTAATAAAAAATACATCTAGAAAGAATTTATTCTAGATAAATGCAAAACTATTAAAAAAAACTAAGAATTACAAAAAATTTTGTTGATAATTATTTAAAAGTTATAAAAAATTCAAATATGAAAAAATTAAAAATTAAAAAAGTATTAATATTTTATAAAAAATTAATAAAAATACACATCTAGACTAAACTTAGATAAATGATTCTCCAAGTTTATTTAAATTTAGATAACCATTTGTCCAAATTCATTTTAAATGACTGCAAAACTATAAAAAAATTAAAAATTCTAAAAAAAGTATTAATAATTCTAAAAAAATATAAATTATTTTACAAATAAATATAGTAAAACTTAAATCATATTTTTATGTTAATATTATCGACTTGCACATTTGAAATTGAAACTATTTGAAAATGTTTTATATTTTAAATTTTTTCTTCTTTGATTTTTTATGTCAATAGTTTTTATTTTTTAATTATTTTCTTATGTGTATTTTTTTATAATTTCAAATAATTATTAATATTCTTTATAATTTCTATTTTTTTATAGTTTTACACTCATATAGAATACATTTAGACAAATGATTGTCTAGATTCAAATAAGCATGAACAACTATTTGTCCAAGTTCATTCTAGATGTATATTTTATTAATTATTTTCTCTTTTTAATTTTTTAATTTTTACTGATGTGGCATGTCATGCCAGCATCCTTTTATGTGACATGCCGCATCTCATCTCATGGTGGTTGTCATCAGCTGACTAGCACTGTTAAGGGACTAGTTTATTTATTTTTTAACTATTAAAGACTTAGTAGGGTGCAATTCTTTTCAAGGGGTCAATTTATTAAGTTTTTTTTTTCATTTTTTAGTAAGGCTTTTTTTTAATACATAAAAATTAATTAATTTTAGTTTTACTAGACTATGGCACACCCACAGTGTAAGTGCAAAATATATAAAAATAGATTTATTAAAAAATAATACAAAAGGCAAATGGTAGATAATATGAAAAGGTCAAAAATATTTTAATTATTTCTCAATTGAGTTGATTCTTGTTTGATTCATGACATCAACTTAATTAATAATTTTAAGAGCATGTTCTTCTGTGCTTAAAAAAAGTACTTCTGGCTTCAAAAGCACTTTTGAAAGAAAAGCTGTGCATAACAAGTTGCTTTTGGTTGGAATTTTTGGCTTTTCAAAAGCAAGCACTTCTGAAAAGGAAAAGCTAAAATTTTTAGCTTTTCCTCTCCCAAAAGCACTTTTAGTGCTTAATTACTTTTTAATCCCTCCAATAACATAGTTCTTTCCCCTTTTTTTTTTTCTTGGTGCTTAATTACAAATGTGTTAAAATCATTAATTAAAAATAAAAAAATATTTTTTAAAATACTAATTACAAATATTTAATGGTTATATTTAAATATTTAAAATGTAGTTTATATATTCTAATTAAATTTTATAAGTAATTAATATTTATTACTTAAAAATATTAAAATTTATATTTCATATATTAAAATATTAACAAGTTATAGTAATTTTTTTATATTCTTACTAAAATATAATAATATTAACTAATTTAAATTTTATTTAAATGCATGTTTGTTACTTGATAATAACATGTCTAAAATAGATTTTTTATTTCTCAAAAGCACTTTTTGACAGCAATGCTAAACACTCAAATTTTAAACTAAATTTTTCAAAAGCACTTTTCAAAACTAGCCCTAAGTATAATATAGAAGTATAGATATAAATGGAAGAAAAAAAACTACTTTTTTTTGAAAAATAAAACTATTTTGTATATAACTTCTATTTAACCCTTAAATGAGAGAGAAAATAGGTTTGAATGTATTTAACCCTATATCTTTTTAATTACTGCCATAACAATGGTATAACTGAATTAAAATTGGATTTACAAAGAAAATTGTATTTTCTTAAGAAAGTTAGTTACTTTAATGGTACCGTGGTCCTCCAATTTTTAGTTATATTAATTAATGTTTTGTGGACGTTTAATTAAACTTTATCTTTTTCGATGTTGTTATCAATATTTTCAATCTGTCGGACAATAATTCTGTAGGTAATTATATCAAAAGATTTTCGGTCAAGAATGATTACTATTATCATTCAAGGCAAAAAGAAAATTAAATCATAATCAATATTATATATGCAAATGAAATCAACAATCATAATTAGGGATGCATACACCCTATTTACTTTTGAAATTTGATAACTCTTTTTTTTTTTTTAATTTCATCCTTAAATTTAAATTCTACTGAAGTGTGATAATGTGGTATCATATCATAACTTGAAAATTTTAAAAGAATTTATATAAAATTTAAAAACTATAAGGAAATCTAAGTTCAATGGAATCCAATTTAGAAATTAAATGTTATTTAATCCCTAATAATAATAATTTGATGGCCATGCTTATTTGAATTAGATCGAATCATCCGATCGGATTAGGAACCAACTGAGGTACTAATTCAAATAAATGGATTGGATTAATTAATTCGAGAATTGGTACAAACCAGTTGAACCCTAGAAAAAAAAAATTCAAATAATTGAACTACTTTTTAATAATTTTTTAATGACCGATTTAAATAAATTAAACGGCCATAACTTTATTGATTCAATCAATATTGAAGGCAAACATAAAGTTGTAATAATATAAAAGAAAGCCCGAAGAAATTCAAGGATTGGTTTGATGTTAAGTAAGATAACTTGATACATTTCAAAGATAACATTTGAAGCCATTTTTGGACTTGGAATTTTGAATAAAACAGTCGACAAGACAGCTACAACAACACCAAACCTATATGATCAACCAAGTGAACGACAAAATGAATTGGTTCATGAAAAAAGTATATATTAATAAACCATGTTGTCTGAAAAGTCTTACCATTTTACAACATTTTTTTCTTATTAATCAAGATTTATTTTTATTTTTAAATAAGGGAATGCGTTGAAATATCAATTCAATATTTATTATTAACTTCTTTTGTCACCTCTGTAATTCAAAAAGATTATATTTATGTTTTACTTATATATTTTAATAATTTCATTATAATTTTTTTATCATATTTGTTTATTTTGATACAATGCTTAAAAATTATTCATAATTTCTCTACAATCCGTAAATAGGAAGATAATGCATTTCAACATGCTCGAACTCATATTCTCTTGCATACCCATACCAGTCGAGTTATATATTTAAATTGCAAGTAATTATTTAATCAAGAGGAGTGATTATTATGAATTCATCCAACAATTATTTATAGTGATGAAGGCAGCACTCAAAACTTATTCAAATGTTGTATGAATGGTTTAATTTGGTGAGATTATTACAAACCCTAATTAGCTCAAAGTTTTTGCCGTACAGGCTTCCAAAGTGGCACCCCTTCACTTTTGTTACTCTTCTTCATTCTTCTACTCTTTAGGTTTCCCATTCTCACGTTCAATGTAATGATTAATAATAATAATAATAAATACAAATTTTGCATTAATTGGAGCTTTTATCATAACCTTTACTATTTGCAACTTTTAGAAAACCATAAAATTCAACTTTTTTTCCCCTCTCTTTATTTAACACAGTTAATTATGTTTAAGAGTTTTATTTAAATAGATTTAAAATCAATTTAAGTTTACTTGTTTTCGTAATATTTCCTTTTCTAAAAAAGAATAATCCAACTGATGCATTTCTATATACTTTTTCATTTATTATGCGTGTTAAATTTCAAGCAAAGGAAAAAAATAAATAAATTTTATTCATTAACCATTGAATCATATAAAAAGACAATGTTCTGGATAAACATGAAATAAGTATATTAGATCAATTCATATTTTCCATGCATAATGACCGAAATTGTATTACTATACCTAGTGGTTTATTTGTTAAATTATCAATAACTATAAAAAATTATAGAAAATGTGTTAAACTTTAAGTTGGCTAAACCTTAATTCAAATTAAATAATTTTAAAAATAATTGTTTTATATAGTGTACAACAAGGGAGAAATATGGAAGAGAGAAGGGTGATTGTTATAGAGGTCGATTTACGCAGTCAGGGTGGAGAGCTAGAGGTCATGGATAGTGGTGGAGAAAAGAACATAAATGTTGAGGGCTAAAAGAGTGTTGACAGGGTGTAGGCTTAGTATTTTTGAAGGGTTGATCCATTTTTCATCATTTCTGAAGGTATTTATAGGTAAGGATTCGGTGTAATATGGTGTTAACATGTTGGATTTGCCATCTAGCCATCATTATTGAGCACGTAGTAGGGATGTCTGTGGTAGGATAGATCTTGTTATTCATTTTGACTTGATGGAATAAAGCAGTTAAGCCCACATGATATTTAATGATCAATAACTTCATGCTCCTAATGAAGAGTAGGCCACCTGTTGCCCGGGTGGTTCACCTCGGAAGGGTGAATATGCAGGTGACCTCCCGACTTGTAGGTAGCAGACTTACTGTTCAAGTGCCTTTTTAGCTTGTCACGTGTTTTAATGTAGAGGGGTATAACAATTTTTATTCAAATATTAATTAAAATTATATAAATATTAATATAACATTATATAATTTCTAATATGCTATTATTTTTTAAATGTCATTTGATGAGTTAAGCTTGAAATAGCCTCATATTTTGATCATCATAGTTGACTAATTCTATAAGGTTCTCTTGTGAAACAGTTTGGCAAGTTGAATTCAGTGTTGAAAATGGGAATGTGAATGGGATAGGGAGTGGTATATATAAAATAATGCATGAATATCATACATCATAGTCATGAAATATATAAAGCAAAAAAGAGAAACTTTTGCTACCCGTGCACCAAAAGGGTCCAACCCTAGCCGCTTTTCCCCCTACATTCTCAGAAGAATTTTGTTACAATATTCAACATTGCATCATTTATTACATGAATAAATCTCCTTAACTTTGCAATAAATAAAATTATAAAAAGAAACCCCCCACTTTTCAACTCCAAATATAAAGTATATATAGTTTGGCTTTTGTTCAAAAATAAGGGTTTTTAATGGGTTTGGCCATCTTTTCCCATCATAACTTTTATAATTCATACATCAAATTTAGGTAATTTTATGTTATTATTTCTTGTATCTTGTACATTTTCTTCTTGTATTTTAATTTCATCGTTTTTACTCTGTAATTTTCAAAATTTGAAACTTCAATTTTGGTCAAACGATAGGTTAAATAATGTTATTTCTAAAATTTTATTAGATAAACATATTATCTCACGTGCAATACTATATCGACTTTTTATTTTTACATAATATTAAAAAATTTATTATTTTAATTAATAGTTTAATTCTTACCTTTTGAGGTAGGATTGAAATTTTAAAATTCAAAAAGTATATGGATTTAAAATTATCAAATTGAAGAATAAGTACTAAATCTACAACTTATGCACAAAATGAGACTAATAGCAAATTAGACATACCAAATGTAATTGCTACAATTTCGAACATGATTGAAATTTCAAAATTTTGAAATTTACGAGATTAAAATTGACCAAATTAAAAATTGATCTATACTTTTTTGTAGATTTAGAATTTAATCCCCATACTTTTATTTTTAGGAAATTAGTCTCGTTAATTTTTAAAATTAAAATTATTCTATTAAATTCATTAGTGTGACATTAGAATTTTTTTTTTTAAATTCACTTGGTAGTCATATAACAAAAAATAGCATTGTGATGGATCTGAATTTAATAGAAAATTTTAATGGTGTTAACAATTCTTAAAATGTCACATTAGCATTTAATGAGAATAAAATAATTAGGTTAGTTAATGATATTATAAAAGTTGAGGTACCAAATTATGTCAAACAATAAAGTATAAAGCAAGGTAGTCAGTACCACACTAATGGATGCACTACTTTTCTACTAGAACTGATGTGTACTAGTACAAGTTTATTTTAATGTATTGTTTCAGATTTATCAATATTTTTAAACAAATATTTAGTATATGTACATAAAAACATTTACACAAATAAAATAAATAATATTAAATAATATAATATATTGATTCAAGAACAATCCACAATATTCGGTAAAAGCTTTTATTATTTATAAGTATAATAGTAAAAAGTTAAAAAATTATTTTTTTAAAATATTATTCATGTACTTGGTGGTGTGACTAGAATTACATAGAATGAATTGGTGCGACCAGTACATAAAAGGAAGTTGATTGCACCGGTTTATTACTGGAGCAATATGTAATAGTTAATATGACTGGAACCAATGTTGAACCGGCTATATTGATATAAAGATTAAATATCTAATTTAGTTGACCAAAATTAAAATTTAACGATTATTTTACCTATTTAGACGTAAAATGAAATTTAAAATAATTCATGAAACTAAAATATAAATAATAAATTCAAATTCCAAGATAATAATCAAATCTAAATTCTAAAATTATACTATTATTGTATTTGAATTTTGAACATCAAAGGACTGCCATTCCTTGTGCTTTTTATTATATATAGGAAATGAATTTCTTATGCTCGTTTTTATAATAAATAATTGTATATTTCCACGTGGCTTTCTTGAATTAGAGAAAGACTGAAATTTCCAATATCTGTAGCCGACCTTTCTCATAGGTGTCTATACAGGTTTTTGATGTAAATTGTATTAATCTGTTAATCCAATCCCGCGGCTCAAATTAATGAATGGTCAAGTCTATGGTTTTCTAATATATAATGGACTTCCGTCGGTGTATCAATGTTGACTCTATTATGACTAAAATGCCCCTTTCCATGCAAGGGCCATTGATAAAGTCTTCCAAATTGGGTATGGAAAATGCATAGGCATTTGGGTCTTTCCGAATAATAATTTTAAAAGTCACGGCGAGCGCTTCCCTTCTCTTCCCTTCCCTTCCAAGTTTTCAACATACTACTTTGCGTGTATTTCTGGTGTCATTGTCCCTATTAAATGTTGACTTTACCCCAACCGTCATTATAAGGTCAGTGATCACATTATTATAATTATTTTATATTTATATAAATTGTTTTTGTTATTATTTGATTGAATAATAGTGGGTCTACTTTCACAATTTTCTATAGATCCAACGATGGGAAAGGCTATGGCAAATGGGTCAAAACCGAAGCTACAACTTTAAGAATCTGAATACACGTATCTATACTTCAGAAATGGACCAACGCCTCCCCCATATATAAAATAAGAAGCTGGCTTAGCCTATGACTGCCTTTCCAATATCTCTCCATCTCTCTCAAACAAAACGATGGATCGTTTTCAGCTTTGCTCCCTTGTTCTTATTCTCCTCTTCTTAACCCCCAGGATTCAAGCGATCCGAAGGAACATCCTTGTATCCTCAGACTCTTCAGTCAAAGGAACCAGACAACCTGGGCAACAGGTGTTTCATCCAGGGTCAACTGGTCCACCTTTTACAGGCCAAGCCAGGCAATTCGAGGAGAAGCGAAGAGTCCCAACAGGCTCCAACCCCTTGCACAACAAGCGATGATAGCTCAAGAAACTAGCTACAAAAGAACTCAAACTTCAGATAATATATAGTATATTGCTTTTTTTTGCAATTGCAGCATCTTTCTTTTCTCTCTTGTGTAGCGTATAAGCATATTGTTTTTTTTGGATGATTTCTTAGACAATATCATAGATTATAGACCTAGTTAGTTGTGTATAGACTAGAGATATTGTGACAAGTATAGAGATGAACTTTTTTGGGATCAACTCCTGCACGTTTTTAGATTAATTAAAGGAATTATTTCATATTTATTTGCCTCCATATAGGCTTTGTATGCGAGGCAGAAATAACCATAGTTTGTAAGCTTTGAATTACAGAGGTTTTTATATAAATTACATATTTCTTTTTCTCAGCTCAGCATATCTTTGGTAAGAACCTTACTTTATTTTAGGATGGTTCACTTGTATGAAACCAAATTTGTGGTTTCATGGGGAGGTAGGGAAATTAAACAGCACCAAAAGGGAGCAATATATTGCAGTTCAGTGAACCATCACCAATTCATCATCATCTTTGCTTGGCACTGAATGCAATTCTGATTGTAAAAAAAAAAGAAAGAAAAAAAATCATCATAAACGACCATTTTAAAATGACCCACTACTTGTAATTTGTTTCTGCGGTGCTCTGAAAGTTATGATGAATGATCTATAAATGGACTGGTTTAGCTAGCCTCCACTCACCTGGTTTTAATGGCAGCTCAATTGCCCATTATTTCATACACCAACCATGCAATTAAGGTTGGATATCATCTGTGCAAATTAAAGTGGAATATCTTGCGAACCATTGGGCCATGCACTCACATCCCACCCTCTTTTAACAGCTTGCCCTGAAGCTAGCTTATTCTTTGGAAATTTCACCCCATAAAAAGAAGAAAAAAAGTGTAGACGAGGAAGGTGGGTATGGTCCACAGTATCAAAGTGCAAATGCAGGAGAACCCACATCGCACCCGCCCCTTATTTATGCGTGTGCGCTTGAAATCAATGTAATATATATTTGAATTCATTTTAGCTCATTATTACTAAGGTTGAAACAATAATGACTTACGATTCATTTTAGTTAATTATTACAAAGGTTTGAACAGGAAACAATAAATCTCCAAAAGTAGTTAAAAAATTCGAAAAAAAATTAATTTTTATCATCGTAAAATAAATATAAAGTATTTTCTAATTATATCAAAAAATATTTTTTATTCACTCAAAACTACTTATGTATGTATTATTTTCTAATTCAGATTTATTTAAATTTTGTATAAAAGAAGCTTGTAATAACTTATTTATCTGTTAGTTCATGATTCTTTATTTTTTATTTAAATACTTTTTTGTAACCCTATTATTTATAGAAAATATTTTTTTAAGGAAATATCCAAGCTACTCATTAAAAACCCTGAGTAGAACAGTAAAATGAACTAAACTCAAGTAGATGGATTTACCCTATACATCCCATCTCATGTATTTGCAACAATTAATATAGATTTCAGTCCACATTTTGATTATTTGTTTGTATTAAATAAGAGAGTGAAATTTTGAAGTTAAAATTTATTTTAGTCCCTATATATTTTATATATTCGAAATTTAGTTCCTTACTTTTACTTTTAAGAATATTATCCTCTACTTTTTAAAATTAAAAATTTTAGGTCTAGTTGTTACTTCTATTAAATATATTGGCGTGACATTTTGAAATTAAAAATAAACTTTTACTTAATAGTTATATAACAATAAAACTATCGTTGAAAATATTTATTAGGATTTTTTTTCCTTAAAAATGCTCATTCAAAATCATCATGATAATATATTTTTTCCTATTGTAAGATTGTTCTTAAGAAAAATTGGTGTAAGAGTTTTAATTAAAATAGTTAACAATGTTAATTATTATAATAGTAGATAGATTAAATTAAGTAAAAAAAAAGTTAAAGTATATAGATTAAATCTCAAGTTTTAATATAATCTAAAGGCCAGAATTGAAATTTGACCATTGTCTTATAATGTCAAAAAGAGACACAAATTTAAAAGGAAATGGAAAGTCGCATATCAATCTCTAAAATTCTTGGGATATTTAAATTATATATAACCACGTAATATTTTAATTGAAACATTAATGATATAAACTATTTAACTAATAACATTATAAAAGTAGAATGACCAAAATATGTTTATAGATATTGGAAGGGTCAAAACTGAACTTTAACCTTTTTATAAAATGTAAAAGAGAGAGAGAGAGAGAGAGATGAGCATATGTGTACGTCCAAGCTCAATAGAAGGAAAGGTAATTTGGACCTTAGGGATATAGATTTCGGGCAAATATCCCAAAAATACCAAAAAAAATAAAAAATTACCGAAAAGGACAGGTTTCAAAAATATTGACCGGAAAGGGCAATTTCCCCCAAAAACGCGTCCACGTCGGTAGCGTTTTTGGGGATAAAGGCTAAAGCGCCACGTGGGGCGCGCTTTGGCCACCTCAAGAAAAGCGCGTCCACATAGGCGCTTTTGCTGAGGTGGCAAAAGCGCGTCCTACGTGGCGCGCTTTAGCCCGTGTTTTTAAAAAAAAATTATTCTCGAATATTTTAAAAATTTACGAGAATAAACCTTTATAAAGGCTCAAAGTGACAACACCATTTTTTTAAGGTGTCATCAATTAATAAGGAAATATAACTTATAAAGGAAATCTTTATATAGACCCAAAGTCTCATTTCCCTTGTTTTCTTGAGTAAAGTGGGATATGAGATATGTGTATTTATAGACTCATGAATAGTTTTGCAGCTTGTTCCTAAACAATGTGGGATTCCTTCCTCTTTTAACTAACAACATGAGATGACATGCTACACTATATTTGATTTTTTTTTTTTTTACAAAACAATTTCTCTTTTTTTATATTTTGTTAACATTTTCTTATATTATAAAAAACAAGAAACAAAACAACTCAAATATATTTTTTACAAATCTAATCATCACTAACATATATTTTGTTAACGTATTTCTAATCCTAATTGGTTTGCTAAATTATTCATATGCGAATAATAAAATTTTTTGGTTTTTTTTAGAATGAAGACCACATTGACAAAATATATATATACATTGAAGATTAAATTTGTTGTCATACTTAATTCAAAAATAAAATTGTTATCATTTATGTACAATTGACGGAAGATATTAACATATAATTGATATTAACAAAATTTTGAGAATATTTATGTTTTTTATATTTAATAAATCTATAAAGAAATATATACATATAATTGAGAATTATGATATTTGAACCCAAAACATCATAATACCGTATTCAAAAAAAAACCATAGTGTTAGGCATCTTATTTTTACAATTTCAACTAAACTCAGATTTAAATTTTTATATCAATTTCAAATAAATTTATTACATTCTTATTTTTACCTATGAAATAGATGTGTCATTAGTTAATTATAAAAATAGAAGAATTAGCATTTACTTACTAATTTAGAAGTAATGATTAGATTTGTAAAAAATATATTTGAGTTGTTTCGTTTCTTGTTTTTTATAATATAAAAAAATGTTAACAAAATATAAAAAAAGAGAAATAGTTTTGTAAAAAAAAAATCAAATATAGTGTATTATGTCATCTCATGTTGTTAGTTAAAAGAGGAAAGAATCCCAAATTGTTTAGGAACAAGCTGAAAAACTATTCATGAGTCTATAAATACACATATCTCATATCCCACTTTACTCAAGAAAACAAGGGAAATGAGACTTTGGGTCTATATAAAGATTTTCTTTGTAAGTTATATTTCCTTATTAATTGATGACACCCTAAAAAAATGGCGTTGTTACTTTGAGCCTTTATAAAGGTTTATTCTCGTAAATTTTTAAAATATTCGAGAATAGTTTTTTTTTTAAAAACACGGGCTAAAGCGTGCCACGTAGGACGCGCTTTTGCCACCTCAGCAAAAGTGCGCCTATGTCGACGCGTTTTTGCTGAGGTGGCCAAAGCGCGTCTTACGTGGCGCGCTTTAGCCCCTTATCAGCACGTTTTTGGGAGAAATTGCCCTTTCCGGTCAATATTTTTGAAACCTGTCCTTTTCGGTAATTTTTTATTTTTTTGGTATTTTTGGGATATTTGCCCTATAGATTTCAATAGTTTTAATATAATTGTATAATTTTTTTGGTAAAAATATTTGTATAATTTTAATTACATAGTTAAGAATTTAGATTAAATTTTTTATAACTAATAAAATTTTTGTGCCTTAAATGCTAATTAATTTTTTTAAAAAATATTTTTAATTTAAATTAAGACGTTTCACGAATAAAATTAAATTTTAAATATGAGTTTTATATTAAATTGATATAACAAAAAACTGTGGTACAGGTTGTTGTTGATATTCTAGTGGTTATGTAGAGATGGTTATGAAAGAGTTTTTCAAAAAAAAAAGTTCTAAATTCTAATTGTAAGTTATAATATTGAGATAGTAAAAGTTAGAAGTTTTTTGGTTGAATAAAATTTTGAAATTTTAAGTTTAAATTTGGGATGTTTTTCAAATGATTTTAATTAATGTTTTTGGTGATTAATGGAATTGATTGTGGTTGATGTGATTAAGGTTTTTAGAAAGTCAAATTATGTAAATTTATAAGATAGTGTTCAAATATTTTGAAAGGAAGAACTTTAAATTCAAACAGGCTGACGCTACAAAATATGTCGATACTTGGTGATCAATCCAAAGCCTCTGACCCCAAAAAGAAGATCCAAAACCCAAATAATTTTCCGACACCATTTCTCTAAATTCTGCTATCGAAACATCATGAGTTTTCTCGCGGGAAGACTAGCAGGAAAAGAAGGCGCCTTCTTTTTCCAGGAATCCAAACAAGCCGTCAACCGTTTGGTCGAGAAAACCCCCAAAAACCTCCCATCAAACCCACCGTCGCTTGAGCAACAAACTCAAGCTGACATCCTTCCTGAGGTCCTCAAGCATTCTTTGCCTTCTAAGATCTTCAGGCAACCCTCCGATGCTTCGTCTCTATCGAGGTCTTCCAAGTGGGCCCTCCATACTCATCCAACCAATGCCTCCAGTTCTTCCACTGATGCGTTGAATCCTCTCAGGGCTTATGTTTCTCTACCCCAGGTTACTTTTGGCCCCAAAAGGTCAGCTTTGCCCCATTCTTCTCCATCCAATTTTGGGTTTTCTTTTTCCTTTCTTGTTTATTGGGTTTTCTATTGTATGTCGGTGGAGAATTTGCAGGTGGGAGTTGCCAACAACGGAACATTCAACCATGGCATCGACAGCTAATGAATTGCGGAAGGACAAATATACGCCTCTCAACCCGGAGAAGTTGAAAGCTGCTGCTGAAGGACTTAAGCGAAGTTTGTTCATTTTCATTTTCTCTTTTAATGCTTTTTGTTTAGCTTCATTTCATATCTAATATATATGAACTCCGGCAATTTTGTCTTGATTAGTGCTAATGCCATCTAATTTGAATTAGGGAACATTTTAATTATGAATTTTAATTGCCCTTTTGTATCAACATAATTTCGGTAAGGCTTATAATACTTGGTTTTTGTGTTATAGTTGGAATGGCTTTTATAGTTGCAACTACAATGGTATTCGGTGGAGCCGCCTTGATGTTTGGGATTGCAGCCTCCAAGTTGGAGTTGCACAGTGTGAGCATTATTTATTACACCCTTATTGATAACTTTCTCAGCTCTATGTTTTTTTGGCATAAAAGCGCGATGAAATACATCGTCAATTTCTGTTTATATGGCTCAAAACTATTGGATATCTATGGTTGTAGAGTGTTTTATCACCATTTTTCCAGTTTCTTTTTTGTTGCCGTTATTGTCATATTTATACAGATTTGTCATTCTCCACCTGATGGTTTTTTAGGAACTTGGTCTTATCAATGTTAACAAATTCTGCAATAGGGTTGGATTACTCTTTAGTCGTTATTGAAATCTGCATGCTAATTGACACGTCTTCAGCACTAATGCATTTTCCCTCATCAGTGTGATGCCATTATGTGTTAGTCTGATGACATGCTTGTCAAAGTAACATTTCGGCATAAATAAGTTGCTTCCAAACCAAATCAGGGGCTAATTTAACACAATGATGGAACTGTAATTCAATTTTATTTTATGCTTTTGAGTATCCATATTCTCCATGACATGTTCCATTTGAGTATGCCAGTCTTTTCCCATGTGTATTTAGTTAGGAAATGCACTGATTCAGAGAAATGTTTTTTTTCCTTATTTCTTTTTATTTTTGTTATCTTCTGCTTTTGGCAGAGTGATGATGTCCGAACAAAAGGAAAAGACCTGGTTCAGCCTAAATTTGAAATGATTAGAGAACAGCTTGTTCCTCTAAGAACTTGGGTATGTTGATAAAAAATTCAACACTGTTTTGCTTCCTGTATTTTGTATAAGTCTCAACTATGATTGCACTAAACTCGGACTTCCTAATTTTTCAGGCCGAAAACACATCGAAGAAATGGCACCTGGAAAGGGAGGAATCTATTAAAGATAAACCCATCATAAAGGAGCTTTCTAAAACTTTAGGAGCAAAAACCAACAATTGACTTTGTAAGTGAACGAAAATTTGGCATCTACAGGTGCATCGAATAAAATAAAAAGGCCGGAAACATTTTCCTGCAACTTTTCTTCTATTAGTGTGCAACTCGCATCCTAAATGATTTTTTGTTTCATTTGCTGAAGCTCATGAAATATCGGTGTCTAATATATGGTCAGATTGCTACATGAAAGAATGATGGTTGTCTGGTGGCTTTTCATTATAAACATGCAAAAACACGAGCTTTACCTTGGGGGTCATTGAAACCCATTTCTAGCGGAACTTGGAGTGAATACATCATATGGTTTAATAATATGATGTTTTAAGATGAATTAGTTGAACTGGAAAGCTGATAGTTCCAAGAGCACAAAGTTGAGACTCCATTAGTCCACATGCCTCCATCCCTGTCAAACGCACTATTCAAAGCATGTAATCTAAACCTAGATCCATGCCGCTCCTTTTATCCTGGAGGGATAAGCATCTACTCGTGGACCTTGCAATAGTTAAAACGAAAAGCACCAGTGAATGAAAGTGCTTTTCCTTTCTACACTGGATAAGTATATTTATATTTTTTTCGCTATTATACATGTCATAATACATTTGTGTCAGAATATATATATATCCTTGCATCATTACAAAGAATAGTACAGTATAAATAGTATCTGATTGTAAATACAACGAACTGTCCATAAAAACTAAATCCCTTATGATATGATACACATGTTCCTAGGCCACGGATAAGGAAGAAGGTATAGAAGATAAAGTAAAGAATGATTCAGAATTAAAGTAAAAGCAACGACCTTAATATCCACAGATGATTCAGTAAGTAGAGACTTGCTGTTAAAAATTACAGGATTCCCATGGTGCACCATTCAGGTTACACCATGGATCATTTCACTATGGTGGATATGATCTGATTTCTTAACAGTTGCTTTCATTGTATCTCTCAACTGCCCACCATTGCCTTTGGGGTTGGGCTGGTGGCAGTGGCAGTGGCAATGGCAATGGAAGAGACAAATCTAGAAACCAGTACAGCCTCATTGCTTGCTGCGGTAGTAGATGAAGCCACATCTTCCAAATGCTTCCAGGTTAGTTCCCGCCTTTCCTGCATCTCTTTTTCCTTCAATTCATCTTCTTGGAATCTGAATAGACACTCGTCAAAAAGCACACGATCAACATCCGTGAATATCTTCCTGACATTTAGTGTAAAGCTCTGGACTGCCTGGTTCCAATGACCACTGGTGTTTCTCTCCAGTGCAGGGAAGATTATAGGGAGTATTACTGAGCGGTTCTGGATGATCAGATTTCTTATGTGATCATTGTTCCACAAAAATAAAGCCCGTTCCGCTACCTGCCATAAACAAAAAGAACATTTTCCAAATCATACTCTTACAACAGAAAAAAAGTTGAGAGCACAAAGCTCTACTTGTCTCAAACTAGATACCAGGCAACTAATGACTAAAATCATGTAATTTCCACAGTGAATAACTATTCTCCTTTTGTTTTCCCTTTGAAGCCAACATAAAATGAACCACTTAAAACAAGAGGTGTGGCCATTACCGAAAAAGTGTAGGGTTAACCTGTCCTGTAGTGATCAAATTGAATCATCTCCTTTTCTAGGTATTGCAAGAATGAAACTAGGGTTATGAACTCAAATCCACCAGCATAGCAACATTATTCTCAACTAAGAATGCCCTATTCTTGACAGTTCAAAAGTGCTTTTTGATTGCTGTGGAATGAGAGGCCACTTGAATGTATTTTTATTTCATTTAGGGCTATTAGAACAGGATCAACCTTTTGGAACGATGAACATGCAACTCACTACCAGGATTAAATTGCCATCACTTCCCCAGCAAAACCATTACAATTCTCTTGACTATAAACATCATCAACTACTGGTAGAAAAGATATATTGAATTCTTTTCTCAAGGATAAACAGTAACGTTGAAGCTGAGCAGATATGCATTTTTCATGAAAATGATACTCATAGTCCACACGACAATGCTGTCTTCAAGGATCAAATACATCTCACTCCCAAGAAATTAAGCATGCTAGCCAAAATAATATAGATAACTTATGCTTCAAATGTAAAACTATGATAATGTCCACACCATACAACAACACACTCCCCAACATGCTTCAATCCATAAATGCCATCAAAATAATATTTCCCCAAGAAGATGCTGCTGGGTGGGTGCACGCATTGAGCAGAAATAAAGGGGAACAAAAGAGCAGTTGCTTACAAACTATTCAAGGAAAATCATCAGTTAACTAGCCTAGTGAGGTATGAGTGGCTTCCCAGTCACTGCCAGATTCAATAAATCCTTCCCTTAACCAAGAAAATAAGATCAGCTTAGATCAATCTAAAAAATAATACATCCTTATCTCACCAAAATATCCTAAGTTCTACTATTTATGCCGAAAATTTCTTGTAGCTTGTTCTACAGTTCTAACTCTTTTCCCCGATCAGATTCTTAAAATGGTACAGGGGCTTAGGGTTTAACAAACATATATATTAAAGATGGACATTGACCAAGAGGAATTGTTCAGGATGGAAAGGTGTGGAAAATCGGAATAAAAAAACAGTAAGAGACTCCAATCACTGTAAAAGAATGTGTAGTGATGAAGTATGTGATACAGGCATACAGTAGTCAACAAAAGAAGGCAAGAAGCTTACAGAAAAAGTCAATAGAGGGAGTAACAATGATAATCTAGACAGTACCTGAAAATGAGAGCTATTGAGGCAGCGGCCAATCTGACGGAAAAGAGGAACCTGGCAGCGTTGGAATTCTGCTGCCTGAGTAGCTTCTAGAACTTCTTCCAACTCTCCCACAAACATTACCTCCTTTGAACTATTAATGACAGGCCAATACTTTAGTAGGCCTCGGATGACAGTATCAGCCAGCTTGTAGTCTTTCTCAACAAACTGAGTAATGCAATAAGAAAGCTGCTGATGGTACGTGGATGCACACTTGGGCTTGTGAAGAGGAATCAGGGCTCGTACCAAGAAGAGCTTGTGCTCTTCCTTCAAAGGCAAGGCAAACCCATTTATTATACTTCCCAAGATTTCAAGCAACTCAGCTATACCATTGTGCTTCTCTGTCTCAAAAATAAACCTGTAGAAGATATTGTTGATGGCTTTCCTAATAAATGGTCGATGCACCATGAACTTCCCATAAATTCGATGTAGAATTGTCTTCAGATAATCCCTCTCTCTATGGTCATCTGAATCAAACAAATCCAACAATTTCAACACAAATGAATGATCCATGTATCTCTTAGCAAGCTTGGCATCAGTCTCTGGTGAGACCACAAATCTAAGTAAAAGTTCATACACAATCTGAAGATGAGGCCAAGCAGGATCCATGGCCGGTTCCTCATCTTCCAAATCATACATTTCTAGAAGTTTGTTATCGTGATTCGGAGATGGAAATGTTCTAAAGAGATTAGCAGCAACCATTCTAGTCATCTCTTGCACCGTCAACTCATTGAACTTGGATGTAACTGAGGAAATATAATCAACAAGCTCCAACAGAGTCTGCTTCTTTATGTCCTTCTCCCTAAGGTTCTTAGTTGGATCACTAAAATCAAAAACCACACAACACATATTCAACTTCTTAAGGAAAAGACTCTGCTTTTCCGTGCTGGGAACATCCCGGAAACCAGGCAAAGCCTCATAAATCCCTGAAACTAACATAAGACCTGCTTGGCTTACAAGAGGGTCAGTTTTCTTCCCTTGATTTGAGTTGGCCGAACAGGATGAATGAGAATTAACAGTCCCACCGTTCAAACGTGAACCTGAATTTGAAAATTTAAAAGCGGAACCAGATTTAGAGCTGTTTAAAGAATTGGGTCCAAGAGAAGAGTTGAAAAAGGAATTACCATTGAGTGCATCACCGTTGGGTTCATGTTGGGATGATTTCGATGGTTTTCGCGGAAGCTTTCCGAATATCTGCTTCATCATATCTACAGAAAGAAAAACCCTAAATATCCCTAGCCCTAATCCACAGTTACGAAAGATTCCAACTTGAAAGACCGCATAGTATACAAATTTCTTTTACACATAATTTTGGATTCAAGCACTGAGAACTGAAGAATTGCATTTAAAGAAAACAAAAACGATATTCAGAATGGAATGCGTTTCTCTTCATAAATTAAAATGAAGGTGAAAGCTTACTAAAAGGAAGGAATGGGTTAAAGCCCCTAAAAACAGTCCCTGATTAAATAAACCCAGTTCGATTGGGAGAATAAAATAAGTAAATAATATCAAGTGATACCAACTAAATAAAATAAAATCCTTCGTCTCTGTGAAAGGAAAAGAGAAGAGGAAATGGGGGGTTTTGGTCCTTTTGGACACGACTCATGGGCCACGCCATTCAATTCACACAAATTTTAATTTTTTATTCAAATTTCAGATTTAAAAAATATGTGTTTGAGAAAATCCTTTCATTTTGGTGTTTCCAGATCATCCATGGGACCATAATATGATACTAGTATATATGTACAAAATATATTTATAAAATTTTGTCGTACTGGGATGAACTGGTACTGCATCAAATTTCTTAATTAACTTCAAAATTAATCTCCAAAACAGTATAGGCATAGGAAAACTTAATTTCCAACTTCAAAAAAAAAAAAAAAAAAAAAAACAGGAATTCCTACGTTCATGACAACTCACTCATATCATATAACTTGGTTCCTTTCACTATTTAATAATATAACTTATCAAAAGAAAACCTTCAAATTTCTTCAAAGAAGCAAGAAAAGAAGATGAATTCAAATGATTCAAAGGGCAAGGAAAAAGAGGAAGTTTGGTCTGACTTACATCGCTTGGCGGAGACGACATTGGGAACAATAGAATGGGGGAAGAAGAAATGACGTAGCTCTAAGTCACCAGATGAAACTAGTAGGGCAAATAAGCCTGACAATACAAAGCAGCACAACAAGGGTAGTGGTAGTAGTAGTAGTAGTTCGGCTATTCAACCTTGCTTGCTCGAAAGGGTGAAAGAGTTGACCAAAGGCATGGGAGAAGCGATGATCAATTGGTCATACAAAAATCATTGTAAAAAATCGATTTGACGGAGCACCATGGTCGTCTCTCCATACCCATGAATCAAGTCCGAGCGGAGTTTCTTACGGACGAAGAGAAGGAGGTGCTGAAAGAAGGCGGGAAGGAGGGTATAGAAGCATTGGTGATTGAGCCAGATTTGGATGCGAGTAATATAGTTTTAAAGAGATGGGAGATGCGGAAGCAGAAGGGGAAGGGGAAGGGGGAAAATTCCCCACTCTATGTCTTGATCCGTGGGTGGCAATCACTAGTACAAAAGTGTGGCTTGCAAGTTGATGTGATTCAAGTATGGTCGTTTCGGTTCAATTTCAAACTATGTTTTGCTTTAGTAATTCTTCTTTGAAGAGACAATTAAATTCAAGGCAGTTGTATTATTTTTATTTTCTTGCTAAATTTTTGTGGTTTTTTTTTTTTCCATATTTTTCATCTCTTAAAATTTTTGGCTAGCTATCCTAATAAAATCACTTAAAAATCGAGGTCCATATTTTAGTATGTTTTTCATTGATAATAATAGTTACATTTTTTTTTTGCTCGTGAAAATATTAATTATTAACTCATGTGAATTTCAAATTTATTATACTAAAAACATTATCAAATCAAAGAAACTCGTTAGAATTTTCTTATTTATTTATAAAATATCATAAGATTTAGGTTTTTTATATACTGAATATAGATGCATTTTATGATATTTTGAAATTATTTAAGAAATGTATCAAAATTTTAGTGTAGTTAACCTTGACTAATTTTTCATATTTACCAAAAAGAAAAAAGAAAATATACTTAATCTAATTACAACTTTATTATTTTGTTAGGGGAAGAAATAACATAATTGGACATTAAGATTAAAAATGAAATTGTGCCCCCAGCTCCAGCATTAGAGTGTAGTTGATGTCATTTGCATAAGGACCAACGAATTGAATGGGTCCTGCATCAACGTATAAAATTAACATCAAATAATGTTAATGTTCACCTGCTAACATACAAAATTTAAGTGAAATGTTTCTTTTCTTTAAAAACAAAATGAATAGGTCAGAATTTATATTTATTAATTGCAAAAGTCCTTGATGAATTTTAATTTTTTTCACTAACTTTTAATATTTTTTTCATTCAAATAAACATTACTCTTATAATTTTTTTTTTTGGATGAATTACAAGAGGAGGACAACCCTAATAACAACATATCTAGCGCGTCTCGAACCTAAACTACACTTGAGGCAGTGAACACCTTGATTATCAAGCTCACACGGGATTCCAAATAAACTTTTATTTGTTGTAGGTGAATTGTTAATTAGGTATAAAATGAAGGCTAAAGACTAGTTTAGGTGTAATTAAATGTTAATATTAAGAGAAAAAAAAAAAGGGGCTACAAGATTTGAATCTATGTCACTTGATTGTTAATCGAGAGCTAGTGAGTGTAATTAAATGTTATATGCTTATTTTGGTGAAATAAAAATATATAAATTTATATAAGATACAAGTGACAAGTTTTATAATTATTTTGACTTAACCTCTCTTGTTGGTCCATTGATTAGTGTTCATTCTATAATTTATATGATAAATTCGAATAGCAAGAATTATTTATTTGTGATGGGATGTGTGGAGAATAATTTACTTTCATGGGTAATATAATATGTAAAAAAAAAAAAATACTATGATATTTTTATACGTTGCTAGAAATTACCTGAGCTTAAATACCGATTCTTAAGCGCCCAATCATCTCGCAAGGATGCAAATTTCAACATTGGTGCACCTGAAGTTTCAATATTCAAATAAAATCAACCTTAAATTATATTTATGTTAAAAACTATCTAATACAAGCTTATAATGATCATAACTAAAACATTATTATGCCCTAAAAAATTAAGTTGTCAAATCCATTGTTACCCTGCAGCAAAGGAAATTTAACACTGATAAACTGAAATGATATGCATATTTCATTTGTTTACCTTCAAGGTCCACCAATGCCTTCTTAATCACAGGCTTGAGCTTCCCTGGCAGAGTGAGAAAAAAGAAAATCTCATTGATGCTTTTGCATGATGAGAAATATAAGTACATATATATTAGCTAAGTTTGCACTTATTACAAGCAGAATCAAGTGCCCTTTGGAATATCAGTTGTCCTTTTTAGATATGTGAACAAATTAATACAGTGATATACCATGTCGGCGCTCAACATCCATTAATGATGTTAATGCTGTTCCTCCGACAGTCCATTCATCTACTGGTGCAGTCAAATTACCCACCTGAACATAAGATGCTAATGTCTTTAATGTCACTTGAAAACAGGATGTTGGATCTCATCCTTCTCCAAGAAAATATTATTTATAGTATGTAAAGAAATAAAAAGGCAATAATCACACAAACCGATGAAATCAGTCCGGTTTTCCCAGAATGAAGGAGGATTCCAGTAGCATAACCCAATGCATTACAGTAGTTTGCATCGAAGTTCGTTGGAAATCCGCATCTACCCTCGTAGCTACGAAGTGAAAGTCAAATATCATGTTTACAATACACCAAGAACAGAAAGACTCGTCATTTATGGAGAAGTTCATCAAGTGCTTGATCATGATTATCCAGATAGAGAAGTATGTCATCAGTTACCCGAAAAAATGGGGTTTTCCTTGAAATTGTCCCTTATATGCACCTATTTTCTTCCTTTGATCCAATTCAGCTTCCACCATTTGAATGAGCATTTTTTCTGTTTCTATCTTGGCAACCTAAACATATGGCATCCTTAACTGTCGCCCGTTAATCGGACTCTTATACATGCTGCAGAAAAATATTAAAAGAACAACAAAAAATAAAACTACCTGCACATTCCCATGGGGATCTCTTTCAAGTAGCAGCTGCTCCTGAATTGATTGAGGCAAAAACTCAAAAAGGTCATAAGAGTGGCTTCTAAGTTTCCTTTTCCACATCCCAGCTTCATCAACAACATCATGGGCTAAAATTTCATTGAGCTCTGCAATAAGTTGTTTTACCTGCAAGTAAACTCATCTCACCATTTCAATTCCATGGTTCAAGATATTTCGGATTGACTCAAAGGTGACGATCATTCACCTCAC
Source organism: Gossypium bickii (assembly GCA_025503065.1). Lineage (NCBI taxonomy): Eukaryota > Viridiplantae > Streptophyta > Magnoliopsida > Malvales > Malvaceae > Gossypium > Gossypium bickii. The sequence goes on along the minus strand of CP106711.1, from coordinate 23,900,188 downwards.
TGCTAGTGGAAACGGTGGGGAAAATAGCAACAATGAAACGTAAGGAACAACTACTGGTTTCAAAAGTTTTTACCTCCGGAATGAAATCAATAAGGCCTTCTGGTAAAATTATTACACCATAATTAAATCCTAGTTCCATGCGTTTGCAGATTATATCTGCAATATAATTTGTAACATTCTTCATTGTCAACTTCTTGGCAGCAACCTGCATCAATGGTTAAAACGTTTGTCAAAACTATGAATAGGGAGCAAGCATTCTAGAAAGAAATGATTGGAATTGAGAGACGTGTCATGAAAACCTATGGAAACCACCTATAGTAAAATTATACTAGCAGTTTCTATGATGTTAATACTTGTATGATGCAGAAAGTGTTCTATGTAACTGCATAGAGACTATTCTTAGTTTTGAAACTGAAACAATGGAGAACATCAGATTAAGATACCTCTTCTCCTATAATAGCAATGTTCGGGTGAGTCTGCAATGCACACTCCAATGTAATGTGAGAAGCTGCACGTCCCATTAGCCTTATGACTGACAAAACAGACAATTAGGATACTTGCAACCAATCACTGACAATGTTAGGAATTCATAATGAAAACATGACCATAATCTGTCTAGAGAGACACCTGAAAACCTAATAAAAATGGAAAGATAGCAGATGAAAGGCTTGCATAAAAATGAAAATGAAGATTTTTTTTTTTTTTAATTATTATTATCATGCTGATCATTTCTCATCCAATTCGATGTTTCTTATCAAAAGCACTTACAGTGGTAGTATTTTCCAGTTGAACGGGCATCTACCATGACGTTTCCAATCATTTCAGAATATATCTGCATATTCCGAGTAAGTGCCGATCATACAAATGAAAACAAGAGCAGCATTATCCGCATAGAGATCAGGATATTTCCCTATGATGACTCGCTTTAGCTACGACTTAGGTGGGTTCCCTAAGATTCCACCAAGTAAAATATCAAATACCTTGCATGCAGTGTCGAATCCAAAGCTTATAGGCACATCTTTGCATTTCAAATCACCATCAATGGTCTTTGGGCATCCAATAACTTGTGTCTTCATATTTTTACTCCTGCATCATTTTAATGAAATGAACCATACAGCATCAAACAGGAACAAGATGCCATTATATAATTGAGCAAATGGCTGTGGAATTGGCCTATTTTTTTGCACAGATATTGTTGTACCTAAAGTACTCAGCAAGAAGGCAAGCATTTGTATTCGAGTCATCCCCACCAATGATAACAAGCCCATCCAAATCAAGCTTCTTTACTGTTTCTTCAGCTTGCTTAAGCTGAAAGGAATTGGCAATGCTAATCAGTTACATAAGATCGAAAACTTGAGGGGATAGCCTAACTGAATTTCGCTATACTAGACTTAATAACAAAATCTATATATACAATTATCTGCTAGCATTAATTCGTATAAATTACGGTTTAAAGAATTTAACTTTGCAGCAGATCCTTTAATGTACAAAACTCGATTAAATGCAGAACCAGCCAAAGTGATGTGGAAACTAACCTGTTCTGGAGTTTCAATCTTGTCTCTACTACTGCAAATCATATGGAACCCACCCTACAAATTTATCCAACTCGAGTCAAATACAGGCTATCATAAGAGCAGAGGCAATAAATATATACCATATAAAACAAGCACATATTCATGTGTTAATGTGCTGAATGAAAGCTTGATGGACCTTACCAGTACATTCTGACCATCTGAAGTGCATATATATATATTAATGAAAAATATGTTATACAACCCAGAAGTTCTCACCTGGTTTCTGTAAGGATAGATTGAGTCTGCAGTGAGTTTAACATATTTGCAGCTCATGATGCCTGCAGGACCGCCCTTAAAGCCATAAAGAGTGCTTCCTCTTGCCCGTTCTTGCAAGTAATCTTAAGGCAAAAAATTCACACCGATCAGAGACTGAAATCATTAAAATTGACCTGGTAGTAACATTAGAGCAAGGCAGTTACCAAAAATCCCGGTTATGACATTGTGTCCACCAGGAGCTTGTCCTCCAGAAAAAACGACTCCAACCTTCAAACTCTGACCCTTCACTTCTGACTGTCCTGGAACCAACGAAACCGATGGTTGCCCATAAAGATTCGGAAACAAGTTGGCTATCTCATCTGCAAATCCATCCATGCATGCAACTACTTCGTTAAGAAAAGGGAAACCCAGAGTATAACATATAAGCCACATTTATATTAAAAACAGTCCTCTTAAGGGAACTAAAAACTGATCATAATTTGTAGAAAAGACAATGTAATAAAGCATATAATCGAGCTATCAAGGAAAAAAAAAAAGAAGCCTAAAGAGAACATATACGTATAGGAAGCTGATTAGTTGACGTATCAAGGAAAAAAAAAAGAAGCCTAAAGAGAACATATACGTATAGGAAGCTGATTAGTTGACGTACTTGGGTTTCCGGCAGCCGTAGTAGGGGGGCCATCGACGACTTGGAAGGGGTTTTTAAGGATAGAAGGGAGGGGAGGGGTGTGGTTCAATCGGTTAGTTTGGAAGTCACCGTAGTCGGAGGGGAGGAGGAAGCGACTGGGGCCTTCCTCGTTTCGGGAGACAGGAAAGCCATTGGTGGCGGCGATAGCGGGTGACATGGATCAACGTCTAACTGAAAAGTCCTGGAATAATGTATAAAGCTAGAAAAGGGTGAAGAGGAATGGAGTTGTGGATATGATGCTTATATGTACGTATATGAGAGGGACGGAGAGTTCGTGGAAGAAAAGGGCAAAATGAACATTTGCTACGTCCTTCAACTTAGGAATTGCTGACATTGTTAGTTGGGATTTGAGTAAGTCCATATAATCAAACTGTAAAAAGAATTTAAAAAAAAAAAAAAAAAATCTTGTCAAAGACTCAGTTCTATGCTCTATCTGAAGTTTGAATGGAATCGGTTTTAAAACCTACATCGCGATGGGATTTTTTTTTAGTGATAGACGGTTAAATAATCAACGGATTTAACCTACTTAAAAAAAATCGTGTTAACTTCTAAAATTTACATAATATTAATATATTGCGTTAATTTAATATTTTTAATTTTAAAAAAAATTAAATTTTAATATTTGCACATTATGCAATTTGATTATTTTTGTAATTTTATTTTTCCTTTCGTGACACTTTCACCTAAAAAGTTAAAAAATAATATTAACTAAATTTTGATAAAAAATTTCAAAAATCCAAGATCATAATTTTCACTTTTTCTTATTCTTTTCTCTTGATACTTTGATTTTTCAGTGTTGGATTGAAACACTAAAGCCTAGGATGACTCATTCTTTACTGATTCACTATTTATCGATTTCATAAGATTCATGCTTAAATTGTTCAACATTAGTTCAACTGAGTTGCTTTTGTTACTGGCATCGTTATTGTTACCATATCTGATGAACACAGAGAGCCTCATCACTCATTCAATCAACTTACTAAATTTCTAAAATTAAGATTAAATTAAGACAATATAAATATTGAGGCTTAAAATTCTCATTATACTAATTTTAAAAGTTGACACCTCATATTATCGTTAGATTAGCGTCTAATAATTAACCAAAAAATCGAATTGTTAGGTAATCATTTTATAACTTTTTATAGTTGGATGACAAAAAAAAAAAACTTATTAATAATTGAATAACTACTAATGTAATTTACCAAAAAAAAAAAAACAAACTTAGGCACATTAATTGGTTGGAAAAAAAATTATATAATAAATATATTTTATAGAAAATGATATAAAAATAAGTAAGAATCTAGTTGAAATGGTAAAGTACAGATCTTCAAAATACAATATTTTAAATTTAAATCTTATTATTTTTATATTTTTTGTTTAGAAAATATAACACTCTCAAAATAATATAATTTATTTTATAAAATAAGAATTTAGTTGAAATGGCAAAGTACAAAAATACAATGTTTTAAATTTAAATCTTATTATTTTTATATTTTTTGTTTAAAAAATATAACTCTCAAAATAATATAATTTATTTTATAAAATAATAATATTTTAATCATTACATTATTAAATTAATACTCAATTAACTCTTAACATTAATTCAATCAACAAACTTTATATATTGCTATATATAATATAGGTTGAAATGTCTGAATGGAAGTTGACATTTATTATTATGAATGTGTTGGGAACTTTGTTGGCTGGAGTGATAAATGAAGCAAAATAATATTTAAATGAATATTCATACTTTAATTGTTAAAATATTTATTATTAGATATTTATAAATTGTAATTTTTCTAATTTGGTCTAAACGTTATCGTCAGATTGAAAAGGCTACATTAGCCATCGAAATGATTAAGTTAACTTACGATACTTATGGAGACCTTAAATTGTCTCATTTTAGAGAAAACCGCGGTTGTTCTTTGAGTGAGTTTAAAAACATTCATTTATTAGGTCATCTGTACTTTAAATTTATTTTATTGTTGATTGTTGACAGTGTTGTTTTAGAAAAAGGGTTTATTTGTTGCTCTACTTTGTAAAAACTCGATGTTAACTAATGCAACAGAAGAACCATTATTCATGTCATTTTGGAAACATAGTTGTCTTATCAATTTATTTTTCAAAAATGGTTTCTTTGCAATGCAGCATAAATTGGAGAACAATGTCAAATTTTATTTAAGTCAGATATCATGCATTTCTGATTATTATGCTTTAAGTAATTCATGAATGCAAAAATCCCCAAATGAAAAGTTACCAAGCCACAAATTAGAAATAATTAAAAATTACAAACCAAAATCAATAGAGACTTATTAAGAATAATTTATCTAAAATAGTGTGATGTTGATGTTTAGAGGTGTTGCTCCGAATGCCAGGTCTAGACCTATTATCAAGGGTTACCTGAGAAGTACAACACTGGGGAAGTGAGCTTACGAAAGCTCAATGTGGGTCAAATAGTTGTTTTAGATAGACATAATAATACAGTGAGATGTAGAAACATCAACTCAGTGACCAGAATAAACAGAGCAATTCGTCAATCGGTGCCATCAATACAAGTTCATAGCAAAACATAGAAATTAACAGATTGGTGTATGAGCATGGTATGATACAAATGGTGCAATGCAAAGGTTCCTACCCAACCATCCGCTACACACCACGTGTTCCCAAGAACTCATTTACCGAACTCCAAACTATGCGAGCTGAAACTTGATGTGGATAAACCACCAGTATAGTAATGGAGATAACTGCCAATATATGCAAACAAGCTGCCAGTATTGTGGACAAGCCACCAGTAACAGTAATGTAGATAAACTGCCAGTGGTGTGGACAAGTCACGAGTAATGCGATAAAAATCATCCAATCTCCTTGATACTCTTGGTGTAATGCACTAACAACAATATTGTGGACTTTAAATGTTGCCAGGACTCCACAGAACTCCTCCGTCATCTTCAAATAACCCACCCCATGCATATGCAGTATGTCATACAATAATTGAGCAAATCATGCCTTCAAATCAATTTCGGTACAATGTCATGCTTAGCACGCTTACAGTCCTTTTCAATACATGAATTGCATACTTTCAGTTAGTCTATAACAATGACATCGATGGTATGTAACATACATACAATGAGCATTACAGTCAGGCATACTTTATATGCAAATCAAACGGTGACTTAGTGAGTCGCATGCAGTATAAGCATACAAAGAACAATAACAATTCACATCACACAATACAGTCTACGTCAATATCAAGCATGCAATCATCATCAATAAGGGCATCAAACAAATAGTCATACATGTCAAATTTTTCATTCAAGCAAATTCAATAAAGGCTCATCACTCGGTCAACTGTAAGTTACATTAAGGGTGTTCATTCGGTTAACCGACCTGAACTACCATTAACCGAATTAGCCGACCCTTTTAAACCCTTAACCATTAATAGAACCGAAATTTTTTCAAGAAAATTTAACGAACTGAACATTTTTGGTTAATTCAGTTGGATAATCGAATTAACCAAATTTATATATATTATTTTTGGTTAAAACAAGTAAAAAAAATTTACCTAATTAACTTAATTAACCAAGTTACTTGAATTACCCGAATTACCTGAATTAAAGTATTAATCGAATTAAAGTATTGAATCACTACATAAATAAAAACAGTACATAAGTTTTGAAATTAACACATAATGAAAATGTAAGTCTTTAATATTCTCCATTTGTATCCATTTTTTCTCTCCAAAAGATCTCCATTTGCATTATACCTACAAAAAATATGTGCAAAAAATGAGCATATAATAGAAATATATGCATTTAAAAAAATCAAATAATATAAACAAATGAATAGATTGTAAGTTAACAAGAATAAGATAATAAGCATACCTTTCAACTCATGAAAGCTCATGAAATTAAGGTAGGTTCTGATGCATTCCAAGAAAATTCTAAATATTGAATTGATTAAATAAGTTAATGTGGGAGTGATATGGTAAAAAAATTGAAACCATTAAAATAAAACAATAAATATATCATTTTCAATCTTGTCAAGCTCTTGGATTTGTTCTTCAATCTTTTCGATGTCTTCTTGTTATGATGATTTTTGAATCCAATCTTGAGTACACACAAGAGCTTGTACAATTTTAGGAGTTAAAAAACTCTTATGATCAAGCACACGCCTCCGGTGCTAAATGCAGACTCTGAAGCAACCGTAAATATCAGTATAGCTACCACATCTCTGGCCGTCTTTGAAAGAGTAGGAAATCTAGGGCTATTCACTTTCCACCACAATAAAATATCAAAATTTTCAACAAAATTCTCATTAGCCTCAGCTAGATATTTATCCAATTCAGATGTTTTATCCTCACCACCATTTTCCAACTCACGCTTTTTATAAAAAGCTTGCATAAGCCTTTTCATTTTTTGTTGTGGTTCACCGAGAGAAAAATATGCTAGCATACTCGATTGGCTACAAGTACTATGAAGTGAAGGCTTATACTCATCAAACAATTCATACAAAGCTTCCTTCAATTTTTGCATCATTTCACAAGCATTTTCAGAATTATACATTTTCACTAAGTGCAAATGCAAGATACTTTAATTTTTGTCTAGGATCTAAAACACAAGCAACAAACATAAGCAAATTCATCTTATCAATATCACCCCCAATACTTGTCTTTCATCTTGATTATAACAGCCTAATTTTTAGTGGTATCGAAAACAGTGATTTGAGATCACTAAATCCGACGAGTGAGTTGAAAATTTAATAAATTAATATTTATGAGTCAAGTGTGATTTTAGAAGAATTTCTGAATTAGTGAATTTTAAGAATTAAAAAGATTTTATTAGGTAAATTGGGTCGAAAACGATGTATCGAGACCTCAAATTTATAAACCGAGCCATACATATTTTTAGAAATATTTATGGAGTGTCATTGAGTTAGTATTAAAGTTTCGTTAGAAAATTTTAACGTTTTAATAGCTAATTAATTAAAAAGGACTAAATTGTAAAAGGTACAAAATTTGCTAAAGTGATTAAATAGCATAAGTAATAAATAAGGACTTAAAGAGAAAATTAGCCTAAATTAAATGGCTGAAACGGTTAAGGCAAAAAAACAAAGAAATTGGGTGAAATAAGGGCAAAATTGGAAATTTTGCAAAATTAAACAAATAAAATAAAGACTAAGTTGAAAATCTAGACAATTCTTCATTTTTCTTCAGCCAAAAACACCATTAAAGAGTCCCTCTAAGCTGGTTTTTCATATTCTTGCTACAAGTAAGTTCAATGCTTGGTTATTTCTTGTAATAAGTTCAATTCTTGGTTATTTCTTGTAATTTTTGTGATTTTGAGACTTTTACAACTAGGTCCAACTATTGAATTCAGTAGTTTTTAATTTTATGAGTGATTTTAAAAGTTACCATGAATGAGTTCTGGAATTTTATGATGAATTATCATGGATTTTAAGCTTTAATTTCATTATATGATGATTTTATTAAGTGATTTTAATAGAAATTGATTTTTTAGACCTAATTATGAAAAAGTTAAGAATTAGGGTTTTGTGCTGAAATTATGAATACCAAAGGTTGTAAAGTAGTTTATAGTGATGGATTAAAGTGTTGGTTGAGAAAAATTAGTTCAATTGATGGGTTAATTGATTAGGGACTAAATTGTAAAAACTATAAAATTTGGGGTTAAAGTGTAATTTTGAAAATTGAAAGGCATAAATTGTGAAGTGAATTAGAATTGAATTAAATACTAATGAATAGAAAATTTTATATTTTAGATCAAGAATCCGAAGATAAACGTGGAAAAAAGAAAGTAACGGATTAGTCCCTAAATTTTTACAAATTTTATAGATTGGCCCAGGTAAGTTCATATGGTTGAATTTTTATGTTCAATCGTTAATTTAGGAATGATATAGTGTGTTATTCTATATTATGTTATTAAATTATGAATATTATAAAAATATAAAAATCGGATCAAAAGTTCAAATTGAGTAGAACGCAGGATTAAGTACGATCATTCTGTGATCAGTTATGAATTGACGGATAAGACCATGGTTCGATCATGAAAAAGTGTGGAATGTAAGACGATAGCTGGGCTATGGCATTTCAGTGAAAAGACCATAACTGGATTATGACATTGTGAACGTAATACCATGGTTGGACCATAGCAGTATATGTATGTACGTGTAAGACCATAGCAGGGTTATGGCATCGTAATAAAGTGAAAGACCATAGCGAGGCTATGGCATTGTGATATGTGCAAGACCATGGCAAGGTCATGGTAATATATGTGTAAGACCATAGTTGGACTATGGTTTTAAGCAAACGATGTACTCAACTCCATAAGATGTTCTCTAATTTGACAATAAATGGTAAGTGTTATATAAATTGAAGTGATAGAATTCAATCAGTTATGATATTGAGCTCAATCAAGTGAATTCATCATTTAAGATTGTGATTGGCAGGGAATATTAATGAAATGCTTTGTTTAATGTTTTGTTATTATTTTTTTGGTAAGATTTATTTTTGAGCCTATGAACTTACAAAGCTTTCATAAGCTTACTTTTTTATGTTAAATGTTCATTGTAGATTAACAACAGTTTGGAGGACCGGATCAACACATCGGGCCACACTATTCAGATTTCACTGGTAGATGTTTCAAAACAACTTAAGGTTTATATGGCATGTATAGGATGGAATGAAAAGGAAGTAAACTTGTAATATGGTTATGAATGGTTTTTATACATATATGATAGTTTATGTGCATGTATTTAATAGTATCTAATAGTAGTCAATGAATGGAATTACGTGGTAAGTTATGCAAATGAGTAGTGTGATGACATATTAGGTTTAAAACTTGATATTTGACTTGAATTGGTTGCTTGGTTGAGTTATATTGGTGTAAGGAAATGTGTATGCAGGTTGATTTTGGAAAGGGTGAGAAAAGTGGCCTTAAAATAGCCTATTTTTGTCCACATGGGTAGACACATGGGTATGTGTCTTGATCGTATGTGACACACGGCCTGGCACATGGGCATGTGGTTTGGCCGTGTGTCCCCTGCAACTTAAATTTGAGAAACAAAATGCTTAGGATTGAGCATACGGGCAGAGACATAGACGTGTGTCTCAGCCGTGTGTGCCACACGGCTTAGAACACGGGCGTGTGTTTTGGTCGTGTGAAAACTGCACTTTAATGTTTTGCAAGTCAGGGACTTACACGGGTTAGAGACACGACTATGTGATCTGTGTCATTTGGCCATGTGAACCACACGGCCTACCCACACGGGCGTGTGACCCCTGTACATGAGAAAAATATTGAAATTTCGTGAAAAATTTCCTAAGTTCTCGGATTAGTCCCGACTTGCTTCAAATGCATAATTTGGGCCTCGAGGGTCCATTTGAGGGATAATATGATTGGTTATGTATGATCTTGAATATGAATAGTAAATGTTATGAATTAGCTATAAATATTCTGAAAAACTCCAGTAATGCTCCGTAACCCTGTTTTGGCGACGGATACGGGTTAGGGGTGTTACATTTATTGGTATTAGAGCTTCGGTTTAGCCGATTCTCAGAACTAATATAACATGTAAAATGTATAGAAATACATGCCATATAAATCTGTGATAGTGTGATGTGTATAATCCGATCTAATTTTTGTTTTTATTATAGATTGTAAATATGTTCGATAGACCTGAACGTGCTAAACAGGAAGAAGTTAACAGTAGAGTGCAGACCTCTGAACAAGGAACAAGTAGTAATGTTCCAATTTCTCTAATGCTAGAATAAAAACTCAAAAACATGATTTATGGATTTATGAATCAGTGGTATAATGAGATGATACAAGAAAGGAATCAGGCTCAGCAACCTCCTCCCTCTAATGCACCATCAGGAGTATCCCTTGTTGCTCCTCCACATTCTCTGACAACTGAATTTAGTACGTGAACTCCAATAGAAAAGTTCAAAAAATTTAGGGTTGAAGAATTTAGGGGAAGATCAGGGGACGATCCAGTCAAAGATGAATATTTGGCTACAAAATTTAGTAAGAGTTTTTAAACAAATGACTTGTTCTTTGAATGATTATTTCAGATGTGTTGTCTCTTTGTTAAAAGAAGAAGCATACAATTGGCGGGAGACTATAAAAGCGGTAGTACCTGAAGAGAAACTTTCTTGGGAATTATTCCAGAGTGAGTTTAAAAAAAAATATGTCGGTAAGAGGTATCTAGACAAGAAGAAGAGGGAATTTCTCGATCTGCAACAATGAAATCAAAAAATAGCTGAGTATGAGAGGGAGATTGTGTACCTTAGTAAATATGCTCGAGACATTGTATCATCTGAGGAGGAAATATGTATTCGATTCGAGGATGGATTAAATGATGAGATTAGAATGATGATTGGGGGTACAGAGATACGTGAATTTGTTGTTCTGTCTGATCGTGCTCAAAATATGGAAGAGGTGTACAATAGAAAAATACAACGGGAAAGAAAGGATAAAGAATCCTATAAGAGAAATCATTTTCATCATTTTCGGTTAAAAAGTCTAGAGATGGTTCTAGCCGGTCTACTTCAATGATGGAAAGATCAATTAGAAATAAAGCAACTCAGTAGGAATTTGGGGTAACTGCTAAACCTGCAGCTAGTGTTAGTAGTGTACAAAATGTTTCCAGGCCTAGGTGTAAATATTGTGGAAAATCTTATCCGGGTGAATGTAGAAGCAAAATGGGAGCTTGTTTTAAATGTGGAGCTACTGATCATTTCATTAAGGACTGTCCTCAATTGCAAAAGAGGAAGATGAACAAAAAGAAAAGTAAATAGCTACTTCTCAAAAAAGCAGAAGCTTAGGCCAAAGCAGTGCCACTGGGGCTACTCATTCAAATGTGAGAGATAAAGCTACTCGGCCAGAAGCTAGGGCACCTACACGTACATACGCTATTCGAGCTAGAGAAGAAGCAACAGCTCCAAATGTAATAGCTGGTACATTCTACCTTTTCGATGTTACTATATATGTATTGATTGACCCTGGTTCTACACATTCATATATATGCACTGCATTAGTATCTGAAAAGAAATTGTTTGTTGAACCTACTGATAATGATGTTCAAATCACTAATCCATTAGGTCAATGTGTGATAGTTAATCAAGTGTGTCATGACTGTCCATTGAAAATAAAAGGCTGTGAATTCTCTGCTGATTTGATGTTGTTGCCCTTTCGGGAATTTGATGTTATTCTGGGAATGGATTGGCTGACTAAACATGATGCTGTAAGTGAATTCTCGAGAGAAATGGATTGATTTGAAAAGTCAGATAGGGGGAAATAATTTCGGCTGAGTTTGGGAATACAAAAGATTATGTCAGAATTATTTTAGCCTTTTCAACTCAGAAATTAATGCGGAAAGGTAATGAAGCATTTCTAGCCTACATTCTTCATACTCGGGGTTCTGAATCAAAGCTGGAATAGTTACCAGTTGTTAATGAGTTTGTGGATGTGTTTTTTGAGGAATTACCGGGCTTACCCCCAGATCGTGAAGTTGAATTTGTGATTGATGTGATTCTGGAAACATCCCCGATATCAGTAACAGCATAAGAATAGCACCGGTTAAGTTAAAGAAGTTAAAGACCCAGTTGCAAGAATTATTAGATAAAGGGTTTATTAGACCGAGCATGTCTCTTTGGGGTGCACCTGTCTTGTTTGTGAAAAAGAAAGACGGGTCTTTGAGACTGTGTATTGACTACCGACAGTTGAATAAGGTCACAATTAAGAACAAATATCCTTTGCCCCGTATTGATGATTTGTTTGATCAGTTAAAGGGTGTTGCAGTATTTTTAAAGATAGATCTCAGATCTGGGAATTATCAGTTGAAAGTTAAAGAGTGTGATGTGCCAAAGACAGCATTCAGAACTCGGTATGGTCATTACGAGTTTTTGGTAATGCCTTTCGGATTAACAAATACTCCTGCTGCTTTTATGGATTTGATGAATTGGATTTTTCATCTTTATTTAGATAGATTTGTGGTTGTACTTATTGATGATATACTGACCTATTACAAGTGAAACACCCCAAACCCAGCCCACGAGCCTCGACCAGATTTGGCATGTTCCTTAAGAAAAACCGGTTCAAATTCGTTTGCACTTTGAAAAACTTTAAGTGATTTTGGGAGAAAGTTCGAATTGGGTTGGGCTCGAGTTAAAAACAAGTTTATCTTGTATTAGAAACCCATCTATTTCAGGTGACTAAACATTTAGAGTTTATTTTAAATGAAATTAACTTAATCTTTAATAAATAAAATTTCGTAACATAATAAATAAAACAGAAATAAAATAGTGCACTATGGCCTTATTACATCAAATTAAAACCCAAAATAAAATTCAAGGTACTTAGAAATAAAAGAAAGTCCGGAATAAAATAAAATCTGAATTTTCGCATGGCCACCCCTAAGCTTCTGCGGACCCAGTCCATCACTGATCATCACCTGAAAAATATTCCCCAACGGGGTGAGTCAAACAGACTCAATGTGTAACCGACACTAAGATTTAACAATTCAAGCATACATTATCATATTACATACACATTCATACATCAGATATAAACATATGATGCAACCCGAACCCAAACCTATATGCCATCCGCTACACATCACCCGTACCATCCTGCACACCGTGAGGACTACTAAGTCAACCCTCCATCCGCTACACACCATTGAATGCAGTCGCTGCAGTCGACGTGCTCATCGCCCTTATAAATATTCGTGGCATATCCACCAGATTAAATAATTGTGACCGAAGTCACCACATTCAGATATCGTGGTCTTAAATCACCACATTCAGATAATGTGACCGAAGTCACCACATTCAGATATCGTGGTCTTAGATCACCACATTCACTTCCCCTTTTTCGATAACCCATATGCCCCATATCATACATATTATGCATTAACATGCCTAATTTCACATTCTTATCACTGTTCACATATGAGTCATAACATATATTCATAATCCTAGTAGGAGTAGGAAATGTACCTGAGTACTTTGTACCACAATATGGTGCCTTAGCCATATTCACATTCTTATACATACTTATATTAAATATTGCCATAAATCGTATTAAAGATAGTGTGGGGTACACACCTGATTAGCTTAGCGAATTCACTCCAAATTCCGAAGATCTCGATCTAGCGTCCTAGATCTTTTGTTCCTATATTCGGCCAACATATAGTTATTTACTAAAAACCATTCGGCCATAAAACCAAATCCCAATAGGATTATGGTAATTAAATCCTTACATTGGTGCCGTTTCCACTGCTAACCAAATCCCGAAAAGCTTTGCTATACACTTCTGTCGATCTGTCCCTAGAAACCAAGGTACACAATCGGTCATCACTTATACCAAATATATGGCCTCAAACCTGATATCAACACTTCCTTACCTTGCTTGCTTTGATGAATCAACTCCCGAAAACTCCTTAGTACACCCTTACCGTTAGCTACACAACAAAAACACTTATTATGGCACTAAAGCCATTTGGCCATCTCACATAAATCTAAGCCCACTCATGGTTTCGGCACATCCATGAAGAAAAGAATAAAACCGATTGCTTCCTTGGAGAGACAAAAGAGAATAGTCAACAAGAGGGAAAAGTGCCTGACTTGCGACAGAAGAAGGAGAATAAGGGCTCTTGAGATTCGGTTATGGCTTTTAATAAAATCAAATACAAATAGAGGAATGATCACTTACCAGATCCGGCTAAGCCTCCAAATGAGGTTGGAATATTCGGCTACCACAAGTATATTTCGGCCTTTGAGAAACTTATGAGAAGAAGAGAAGAGTTTGAAGTATTTTGGCAATGGTAACAAAGGGAAATTCAGCTTCAAAGAGATAAAAAGGATTTGGGGTTGAAAGAAATTAAATAATAAGAAGTGAGAGTAGGAGAATTTCGGCACAAAGAAATTTAAAGAAGAAAAAGGTATCAAAGATGATTACTCCCCTCTTATAAAGAATTCGGCTACTATATCCTTGCTCTTATCAAACTCTTTGATAATCTCCTATATTATCTCTATATCACCTATTCAAAATAAATAAAACAACAATTTATCTCCTCATTTATCTCTTATCTACTTGTTTAAACTAAATAAAATAAAACCTCAATTATCATAAAAAAAACAAACTAAATCCGCATATATCCTACTCTTAGCCGAATTTTAAAAGGATAAATAGGCTTAATCCTCATCCAATTAGAAGTCCAATTGCCGTCTAACTTTTCCCCCATTCTTGACGTCAAAAGCCAAAAAAATAAAACCCCACTCCTTGCTGCCCATGTGAATCGAACATGAGACCTGCTGGTGTCACCACACGCTACCAGCCACTTTGCTGCTAGCTCCTTTGCGTCATAAACCCCCAACAATTCTTTTTAAGGCCTTCTTCTCCCTTAGCGCCAACTTGGAAAAATAAAAACACGCTTATGCTACCCACAAGACTCGAACTTGAGCCCTCCTGAAGCTCCCTTTGCCACAAGTGTCCAAGCCACTTTGCTGCTGGTTCTTTTATGTCATCAACTTCACATAATTTCTTTTAAAACCTCCTTAGCCAAGCTCCTTATTGACGCAAAAATAAATGCTCCTTCCTGCTTCCTTCGCAACTCGAACCTGGGCCCTCTACCCATTGCTTGAGGCATCACTTGCCTAAGCCTTAAGTGGCGCCTTGCAGCCACTTTACCAAGGCACTCTTTGTGTCCAAAAGTGCCTATAACTTCCCTTAAGGCCTCCCTGGCCCAATTCCCTTTTTAACTCTAAAAAAAACAAAAGTCCCTAATGCTTCCTACGTTGCTCAAACCTCTTCCCCTGGGCACTCCAAGTGACACAGCCACCCTTGCACCTTAGGTGGCGTCCCTTGCCACTTTTCCACATTACTTCTTATGTCCTAAACTCCCCAAACTTTTCTTAAGGCTACCTTAGCCTAGCTCCTCCTTTTTAACTTAAAAACCAATAATTGTCCAAAGCTTTCTCTTCCATCCTAGAATTTTAAAAACCCTTAATTCACTTCCAAACACTGCCAAAACCTACTACTCATGAATTATGCTCGAACGCATAACCCCTAATCTAGGATGTTACAGTTCTACTCTCCTTAAAAATAATTTCGTCCTCGAAATTACTTACTAACGAATAATCGTACATCTTAACTCACCGCACTACGCTTATGCTGTGCACTCTAATCTTAATAGAACCATCATACTTCCTAGGCACAATCTCTAAGTTCACGTCCCCTAGAACTCATTTCTAACGCCGCGATTTAATCTGATTAAAAAGTTTTATGCATCAGAATTTTGTTCCAATTATTAACCGCAAACAATTTTATGAAATAAAGATATTTAGAAGTAGTTCTTTCGATCACACAAAGTTTTAGTTCAAGTTCACTACTCTAATTCAGAGAATCACATTCACATTCATCAACAGAGACACCTTCATTCCTCAATAGTGGCACAATCATTCATCAACATAGACATATTTATTCAGTGGTATCTACCAGCCACATTCACTATTTGAACACTCTTTGCCTTATTCCTATCCCAAGGGTATTTTCGTAATTTATCCTACAGGGGTATTTTCGTAATTTTTCAAAATAAGGTTCCTTGGTAATTTTGTCAATAAGGGTATTTTGGTAATTTTGCGTTCCCGGGGTATTTTTGAAATAAACCAGGGTAATTTGTAAAGCTCAATAAATCAGGGGTATTTCAGAATTTACAAAACTTGAGGGTTATCTTTGAGAATTCATTTTTTCCAAATCGGTGATGTTGCAAAAATTTTGGAAATTAGGGTTATTTTGGTAATTTTGTACGTCAGGGGCAATTTCGTAATTTTCAAAATCAAGATATTTTGATATTTTATAATTTAGAATTTTTGGTCATTTTATAAAGTAAGGAAAATTTCATTGAAATCGGAGTAGTATGGTAATTTTAGAAACCAGGGGCATTTTTGCAATTTCGCTACTAGGGGCATTTTGAATTTTTTTTTTATAAATTGGGAATATTTTGAAAATTTTCTAAAGGTAAGTTTTTGTTACTATTCAAAGGGGTACTTTGGTGATTTTTAAAACTAGGGTTTCCATAAAAACATGGCTAGTCCCTTCTGGGTTTTAGTTATTGGGTTTAGCCTATGAATAAGTCCTCATGGTTAGGGTGAACCGTAGCTATGCACCAGGTAGGATTCCTGCGAAGAGGAGGTGAGTCACTAGGACTGCTTAAGTACCAGGCTCTTCCGGATCCATTCCTAGACATGCGCACCATGGTTATCACACCCTAGCGAGTCCTCTTGGTTAGGGTGAACCGTAGCTACGCACCAGGTAGGATTCGAGTGGAGAGGAGGTGAGTCACGCGGACTGCTTAAGTACCAAACTCCCACCGAAACCAATCCTAGATATGCGCATAATGGTTGCCACACCCTAACTCGGCGACTTAACCACAGGTTTGTTTAAGTTAGGCACTTAAGCCTTATGTGTTTGTTGGGGTAAACTAGTCCTAGGGTTCACATACTTAACAGTCTAATCTACGTTTCATTTCTACCCTTCTATAATTCATACCGGAATTCACACAGAGGATAGGGGTACTTACCTGGTGGACTGCGGCTCGGAGACTTGGGTGCCATGCCAAAAACCTGCTTATTTCAAAAAAATGTTTTCATAAAACTTATTTGGGCTTGCTTTGAAAACATTTTGGGCCTTAAACCTCAGGCCGAGAGTTTGAAACAGGCTCTGATACCAAATTGAAAGGCTCCAAACCCGGCCCACGAGCCTCGACCAGATTTGGTATGTTCCTTAAGAAAAACCGGTTCAAATTCGTTTGCACTATGAAAAACTTTAAGTGATTTTGGGAGAAAGTTCGAATTGGGTTGGGCTCGAGTTAAAAACAAGTTTATCTTGCGTTAGAAACCCATCTATTTTAGGTGACTAAACATTTAAAGTTTATTTTAAATGAAATTAACTTAATCTTTAATAAATAAAATTTCGTAACATAATAAATAAAACAGAAATAAAATAGTGCACTATGGCCTTATTACATCAAATTAAAACCCAAAATAAAATTCAAGGTACTTAGAAATAAAAGAAAGTCCGGAATAAAATAAAATCTGAATTTTCGCATGGCCACCCCTAAGCTTCTGCTGACCCAGTCCATCACTGATCATCACCTGAAAAATATTCCCAACGGGGTGAGTCAAACAGACTCAATGTGTAACCGACACTAAGATTTAACAATTCAAGTATACATTACCATATTACATACACATTCATACATCAGATATAAACATATGATGCAACCCAAACCCAAACCTATATGCCATCCGCTACACATCACCCGTACCATCCTGCACACCGTGGGGACTACTAAGTCAACCCTCCATCCGCTACACACCATCGAAGGCATCGCTGCAGTCGACATGCTCATCGCCCTTGTAAATATTCTTGGCATAGCCGCCAGATTAAATAATTGTGACCGAAGTCACCACATTCAGATATCGTGGTCTTAAATCACCACATTCAGATAATGTGAACGAAGTCACCATATTCAGATATCGTGGTCTTAGATCACCACATTCACTTCCCCTTTTTCGATAACCCATATGCCCCATATCATACATATTATGCGTTAACATGCCTAATTTCACATTCTTATCACTGTTCACATATGAGTCATAACATATATTCATAATCCTAGTAGGAGTAGGAAACGTACTTGAGTACTTTGTACCACAATATGGTACCTTAGCCATATTCACATTCTTATACATACTTATATTAAATATTGCCATAAATCGTATTAAAGATAGTGTGGGGTACACTTGATTAGCTTAGCGAATTCACTCCAAATTTCGAAAATCTCGATCTAGCGTCCTAGATCTTTTGTTCCTATATTCGGCCAACATATAGTAATTTACTAAAAACCATTCGGCCATAAAACCAAATCCCAATAGGATTATGGTAATTAAATCCTTACCTTGGTGCCGTTTCCACTGCTAACCAAATCCCGAAAAGCTTTGCTATACATACATCGATCCGTCCCTAGAAACCAAGGTACACAATCGATCATCACTTATACCAAATATATGGCCTCAAACCTGATATCAACACTTCCTTACCTTGCTTGCTTTGATGAATCAACTCCCGAAAACTCCTTAGTACACCCTTACCGTTAGCTACACAACAAAAACACTTATTATGGCACTAAAGCCATTCGGCCATCTCACATAAATCTAAGCCCACTCATGGTTTCGGCACATTCATGAAGAAAAGAATAAAACCGATTGCTTAAAGAAATACTTACCACTATCGCTTCCTTGGAGAGACAAAAGAGAATAGTCAACAAGAGGGAAAAGTGCCTAACTTGCGACAGAAAAAGGAGAATAAGGGCTCTTGAGATTCGGTTATGGCTTTTAATAAAATAAAATACAAATAGAGGAATGATCACTTACCAGATTCGGCTAAGCCTCCAAATGAGGTTGGAATATTCGGCTACCACAAGTATATTTCGGCCTTTGAGAAACTTATGAGAAGAAGAGAAGAGTTTGAAGTATTTTGGCAATGGTAACAAAGGGAAATTCAGCTTCAAAGAGATAAAAAGGATTTGGGGTTGAAAGAAATTAAAGAATAAGAAGTGAGAGTAGGAGAATTTCGGCACAAAGAAATTTAAAGAAGAAAAAGGTATCAAAGATGATTACTCCCCCTTATAAAGAATTCGGCTACTATATCCTTGCTCTTATCAAACTCTTTGATAATCTCCTATATTATCTCTATATCACCTATTCAAAATAAATAAAACAACAATTTATCTCCTCATTTATCTCTTATCTACTTGTTTAAACTAAATAAAATAAAACCTCAATTATCATAAAAAAAACAAACTAAATCCACATATATCTTACTCTTAGTCGAATTTTAAAAGGATAAATAGGCTTAATCCTCATCCAATTAGAAGTCCAATTGCCGTCCAAATTTTCCCCCATTCTTGACGTCAAAAGCCAAAAAAATAAAACCCCACTCCTTGCTACCCCATGTGAATCGAACATGAGACCTGCTGGTGTCACCACACGCTACCCGCCACTTTGCTGCTAGCTCCTTTGCGTCATAAACCCCCAACAATTCTTTTTAAGGCCTTCTTCTCCCTTAGCGCCAACTTGGAAAAATAAAAACACGCTTATGCTGCCCACAAGACTCGAACTTGAGCCCCCCTGAAGCTCCTTTGCCGCAAGCGCCCAAGCCACTTTCTTCTTTGGTTCTTTTGTGTCATCAACTCCCCATAATTTCTTTTAAAACCTCCTTAGCCAAGCTCCTTATTGACGCAAAAATAAATGCTCCTTCTTGCTTCCTTCGCAACTCGAACCTGGGCCCTCTACCCATTGCTTGAGGCGTCACTTGCTTAAGCCTTAAGTGGCGCCTTGCAGCCACTTTACCAAGGCACTCTTTGTGTCCAAAAGCACCTATAACTTCCCTTAAGGCCTCACTGGCCCAATTCCCTCTTTAACTCTAAAAAAAATAAAAGTCCCTAATGCTTCCTACGTCGCTCGAACCTCTTCCCCTGGGCACTCCAAGTGACGCAGCCACCCTTGCACCTTAGGTGGCGTCCCTTGCCACTTTTCCACATCACTTCTTATGTCCTAAACTCCCCAAAACTTTTCTTAAGGCTACCTTAGCCTAGCTCCCCCTTTTTAACTTAAAAACCAATAATTGTCCAAAGCTTTCTCTTCCATCCTAGAATTTTAAAAACCCTTAATTCACTTCCAAACACTGCCAAAACCTACTACTCATGAATTATGCACGAACGCATAACCCCTAATCTAGGATGTTACACCAAGACAAAATCCGAGCATGCACAACACTTGAGAATTGTGTTACAGATTTTAAGAGAAAACATTTATATGCAAAGTTTAGCAAATGTGAATTCTGGCTTCATGAGGTTGGATTTCTGGGCCATATTGTGTCGGCTGAAGGGATTCGTGTGCATCCAAGCAAAGTATTTGCAGTGTTGAATTGGAAAATTTCGAAGAATATAACAAAAGTGCGAAGTTTCCTATGTTTAGCGGGATATTACCGCTGTTTTGTTAATAATTTCTCGATGATTGCTTCACCGATGACTCGGCTATTACAGAAAAATGTTGAATTTGTTGGTCTGATGAATGTCAGCAGAGATTTAAATAGTTGAAGAAAATGTTAACGGAAGCTCCGATTTTAACTCAACCAGAATCAGGTGTGCCATATGTTGTATATAGTGATGTGTCTTTGAATAGTTTCAGTTGTGTATTAATGCAGTCGGAAAAAGTAGTGGCTTTTGCTTTTCAACAGTTAAAACTGCACGAGAAGAATTATGCTACACATGATCTCGAATTGGCTGCCATTGTTTTGCTTTAAAAATTTGGAGACACTATTTATACGGCGAGAAATGCTATGTGTACATAGATCATAAAAGTCTGAAATATTTAATGACTCAGAAGGAGCTAAATTTAAGGTAGAGACGGTGATTGGAATTATTGAAAGACTATGATTTAGTCATTAATTATCACACAGGAAAGGCTAACGTGGTAGCTGACGCACTTAGTCGAAAGTCTTTTTTATTTGCACTTTGAGTAATGAATTTGGCTCTTAATGGGGATGGTTCTGTATTAGCAGAATTGAAAGCAAAACCTTTTTTCCTTCAACGGATTCATGAGTTATAAGATGATGATCCAAAATTAGTGCTGAAACGACAGATAGTTCAGGACAATCTAAGTTCAGAACATAGCATTGCTGATAGTGGTATGTTACATTATCGTAATAGATTTTGTGTTCTGAATAATTCAGATCTGAAAAATGATATTCTTTCTGAAGCTCAGAGTAGTATGTATTCTATTCATCTGAGTAATACGAAAATGTATTGTGATTTGAAAAGAATGTATTGGTGGCCTGGAATGAAACGTGAAATCTGTGAATTTGTTGCAAAATGTTTGATTTTTCAGCAAGTGAAAGCAGAACACAAAATGCCAACGGGTTTGCTACAACCTATTATGATTCCTGAATGGAAACAGGAACATATTAAGATGGATTTTGTATTAGGACTGCCTGTGACTCCGAGAAAGAAAGATTCGATCTGGGTGATTGTGGACAGATTAACAAAATCAACACATTTTATTCTAGTCAGAATAGACTTTTCACTTAAGAAGTTAGCAGAGTTGTATATGTCTGAGATTGTGAGGCTATATGGGGTTCCAAAACCCTTATCTCGGATCGAGATCCGAGGTTTACATAGAGGTTTTGGAGTAAATTGCAAGAAGCCCTGGGTACTAAGTTGAATTTCAGCATAACTTTTCATCCTCAGACTGATGGGTAATTGGAACGAGTGATTCAGATTTTAGAAGATATGTTGAGATGTTGTATACTCGAGTTTGGAGATAGTTGGGAAAGGTACTTATTATTGGCCGAATTTGCTTATAATAATAGTTATTAGTCTAGCATCAAAATGACATCATTTGAAGCTCTTTATGGTAGAAAGTGTAAGACTCCATTTTATTGGTTTGAATTGAGTGAATCCAAGTTGGTTGCAATTGACTTGATCCGAGAAACTGAAGAAAAAGTTTGAATCATCCGAGACAGTTTGAAAGCCGCTTCAGACTGTCAAAAAGTCATATGCAGATTTGAAAAGAAGAGAACTAGAATTTAATGTGGGTGATCGAGTGTTCTTAAAAGTTTCTCCGTGGAAGAAAGTGTTACAGTTTGGTAGAAAAGGGAAATTGAGTCCAAGATTTATTGGACCATATGAAATAATTAAATGATTTGGCCCTGTGGCTTATCAGTTAGCTTTAAACCCAGAACTTGAGAAGATTCATAACGTGTTCCATGTGTCTACACTAAGACGGTACAGATCAGATCCTTCACATGTGATTCCTCACACTGAAATTGAGCTTCAATCAAATATGACTTATTCAAAAGAACCGGTAAAGATTTTAGCTCGTGAAGTTAAAGAATTACAGAATAAATGAGTACCATTAGTCAAAGTATTATGGCATCGACATGGTTTGGAGGAGGTAACCTGGGAAACAGAGGAATCAATGAGATCACAATATCCGAATGTAACAACCCAATTTTAGTGAAATCGGAACAGTGGTTTCGGGACCACAAATCAGATCCGAAAATAAAGTTTATTTTTATTTTATTATATGATACGTATTATGATAGAAATGTCATGTAAAAATTTCGTATCGATTAAGTGTTTAATTACGAGAAGGACTAAATCGCATAAAATACGAATGTTGAATTCTAGTAGCTATAAGGATTAAATAGCTATGGAATTCAAAAATAGAGGTCCGTATATGGTAATTAGACCATTAAAGGAAAGCATGTAGATTTTTGGTGACTCATCCATGGAAATTTAGAAAAAGGGTAAGGATTAAATTAGAATTTAAAAAATATTTAATTAATTAAAAGATGAAAAGAAAATATCATCTTATTTTCTCATCTTCTTCAACCTAAAATACATGGAAACACTATGAGAGAGAGAAGAAACTTTCATGGCTTAATTGGATAAGTTTCCTTGTCCCGTTTTTAGTAATTTTGATATTTTTGAAACCGGGATAGCTTAATCTATCTATTTGGGGGATTAATTTGAAAATTTATCAAGGTATGAAATTTGGATCATGGATGAATATTCTAAAAATTAGAAATTTATGGTATAAAATGAAAGGTTGTTGATAGATAAAAAAAACTTTTACAAAGTGATTTTTGATGAAAACATGATTTAGGGACTAAAATGTAAAATTATAAAATTGAAGAAAAATGCTGAATTTTTATGAATACATGTGCTGTAAATTTTGTAATGGGATTTTGGTTAGACTTGGAATAGGGAGTAAATTGCACAAGTTTCATTTTCCAAGCCTAGGGACGAAATTGGAATTTATGGAAAAGTTAGGGGCAAAATGGTAATTTTTCCTAAGATGTAAATTGAGTCCAAATGAGTATGAAATGTGATAAATTTATGATTAAAGCTATTTATATAGATCCGGACAACTCACATTCGAGGTTAGATCGAAGAAAAGGATTAGTAGATTACTTACGCAAACAAGTGTCGAGGTAAGTTCGTGTAACTTAATCGAGCATATAGATATGTAAACTTGAATGTTATGATTGTATGCAATATGATTTATATTTATGTGAATATTATAAATTTGTGAAATGATTACATGTTCGAAAAAGTCAGGAAAAGGGTAAATTCTCGTTTGAATATTGAGTTTTGATGGATAAATGTGATTGCTTTATAAAATGAGGTCCTGCATTTGTTATTGAAGGGATTTAGCTCGTATGAGTAATCCTATTGATCTCATTATAGAAAGGATTTAGCTCGTACGAGTAATCCTGGTATAACCCCTCTCGAGCATTTGTTACAATTAGGGTTTAACCTGAACTAGTAATCCTAATTGAGCTCTTTTGTACATACGTTACAAAAAGGATTTAGCCTGGACTGGTACTCCTGTAATTACCATATGTGGCTTGAGAGTGTGTTCTCTGAATAAACGCCCTAATAGGTACTCTTGAATAAGAATTGACGGGTTATTGAATTGTACACCTTGAGTGTACTACTTCAATATCCATCGAAATTTCAATAATTAAATGGAAAAAAACTCTTGGCATGATGAGGGAATTATGAGATGCAATAAAAATGTCTTGAAAGAATATTTCATGATGAACTCATCTATGTTTACTTGATGTATATGAAATTTTTTTGACTAACATGTTTGATGGAATGCATGTGTTTAGGCAATTTTGCCAAATGGATGGAAATCATGATATTGTATGCTTAGATTTAATAAATGGGATTGGTAAGTTTAGTTTCTGTTATACGAACTTACTAAGAATGAAATGCTTACTCTATTTTATTGTTCCCCTATTTTATAGTGCTCGAAAGCTCGCGAAGGTTGGAGATCATTGGAGCATCATCACACTATCCACTAGATTATCTTGGGTATATATAGTAAAATCATTTTGGTATAATGGTATGTATAGGCTAACTTGGCCATAGATGGCTTAAATATGTGATTTGTAATCTAGCCATTGGAATGACTAGTAATGGTTGTTTTTGATAGACTTGTAATGTCATACTATGATAGCTACATACATGTTAAATGGTTGTTCAAATTATGCCTAACATATGGAATATACCAAGGTAAGATTATAAACATGTATACATGTAATGATATGCCATGTTGAATGATAGAGTTTGCTTATTAATGCTTGAAATGGTTGGTATTTGGGTGTAAGTTAATGTGCAGGTCATTGGTGTGATTTTGGGTGAGAAATGAAGCTAGAAATGGCTTCATTTTGTCCACATGGGCGTGGGTCTAGACCGTGTATGACACATGGCTGGGTACATGGGCGTGTAGTTAGGCCGTGTGTCTGTTGCACCTTAATTTTGAGAAACAGAATGTTCAAAATTAAGCACATGGGTAGAGACACGTGCGTGTGTCTTGGCCGTACGAAACGTGCATCTAATTTCAAAAGAATTTAATTAACCACACGGCCTAGCACACGGGCGTATGACATGGACGTGTGCACAAGTCAGAGAGTTACACGGGGTCAAACACGGTCCATAGCACGGGCGTGTCCCAAGGTCACATGGGCGTGTCCTTTGGACCACACGGGCTTGTGAGCCCCGCACTTCGAAAAAATTTTGAAATTTCACGAATTAGAGTTTCCGATTAAGTACCGATTCGATTCTAAATCTCATATTGGGCCTCGAGGGTCCATTTAAGAGACGTTACGAACAATTTCAGAAAGTGAATAGTAATTGTTATAAATTATCTGAAAATGTTCTGAAAGTTTCAGTAATGCTCCGTAACCCTGTTCCAGCGACGGATACGGATTAGGGGTGTTACACCGAATCTATTTCCAGCTAACAAATTTTGAGGACGAAATTTCCTAAAGGGGGGAGAGTTGTAACAACCTAATTTTCAGTGGTGTCAGAAACAGTGATTTGAGATCACTAAATCCGACGATTGAGTTGAAAATTTAATAAATTAATATTTATAAGTCAAGTGTGGTTTTAGAAGAATTTCTGAGTTGGTGAATTTTGAGATTTAAAAAGAATTTATAAGGCAAATTGGGTCGAAAATGAGGTATCGAGACCTCAAATTTATAAACCGAACCATAAATATTTTTAGAAATATTTATGGAGTATCATTGAGTTAGTATTAAAGTTTCGTTAGAAAATTTTAACATTTTAATAGCTAATTAATTAAAAAGGACTAAATTGTAAAAGGTGTAAATTTTGTTAAAGTGATTACATAGCATAAGTAATAAATAAAGAAGGACTTAAAGGGAAACTTAGCCTAAAGTAAATGGTTGAAACGGTTAAGGCATAAAAAAATAAAGAAATTGGGTGAAATAAGGGCAAAATTGAAAATTTTACAAAATTAAACAAATAAAATAAAGACTAAGTTGAAAATCTAGACAATTCTTCGTTTTTATTTAGCCAAAAACACCATTAAAGAGTCTCTATAATCTGGTTTTTCATATTCTTGCTACAAGAAAGTTCAATTCTTGGTTATTTCTTGTAATTTTTGTGATTTTGAGACTTTTACAACTAGGTCCAACTATTGAATTCATTTGTTTTTTATTTTATGGGTGATTTTAAAAGTTACCCTGAATGAGTGCTGGAAGTTTATGATGAATTATCATGTATTTGAAGTTTTAATTTCATTATATGATGATTTTATTAAGTGATTTCAGTAGAAATTGATTTTTAGGACCTAATTGTAAAAAAGTTAAGAATTAGGGTTTTGTGCTGAAATTTTGAATACCAAAGGTTTTTGAAGTATTTTAGAATGGTGGAATAAAGTGTTGATTGAGAAAAATTAGTTCAATTGATGGGTTAATTGATTAGGGACTAAATTGTATAAAACTGTAAAATTTAGGGTAAAAGTGTAATTTTGAAAGTTGAAAGGCTTAAATTGTGAAGTGAATTAGAATTTAACTAGATACTAATGAATAGAAAATTTTATGTTGTAGATCAAGAATCCGAATATAAACGTGGGAAAGAGAAAGTAATGGATTAGTCCCTAAATTTCTACAAATTTTACAGATTGGCCTAGGTAAGTTCATATGGTTGAATTTGTATGTTTAATCGTTAATTTAGGAACGATATAGTGTGTTATTCTATATTATGTTATTAAATTATGAATATTGTAAAAATATGAAAATCAGATCAAAAGTTCAAATTGAGTAGAACGTAGGATTGTGTACGATCGTTCTGTGATCAGTGATGAATGGACGAATAAGACCATGGTTGGACCATGACAAAGTGTGGAATGTAAGACCATAGCTGGGCTATGGAATTTCCGTGAAAAGACCATAACTGGATTATGACATTGTGAACGTAAGACCATGATTGGACCATGGCAGTATATGTGTGTACGTGTAAGACCATAGCAAGGCTATGACATCGTAATAAAGTGAAAGACCATAGCGAGGCTATTGCATTGTGATATGTGCAAGACCATCGCAAGGTCATGGTAATATATGTGTAAGAACATAGTTAGACTATGGCTTTAAGCAAACGATGTACTCAAGTCCGTAAGACGTTCTCTAATTTGACAATAAATGGTAAGTGTTATATGAATTGAAGTGATAGAATTCAATCAGTTATGATATTGAGCTCAATCAAGTGAATTCATCATTTGAGATTGTGATTGGCAGGGAATATTACTGAAATGCTCTGTTTAATGTTCTGTTATTATTTGTTCGGTAAGATTTATTTTTGAGCCTATGAACTTACTAAGCTTTCATAAGCTTACTTTTTTATGTTAAATATTCATTGTAGATTAACAAGAGTTTGGAGAATCGGGTCAACACATCGGGCCACACTATTTAGATTTCACTGGTAGATTTTGCAAAACTACTTAAGTTTTATATGGCAAGTATAGGATGGAATGAAAAGAAAGTAAACTTGTAATATGGTTATGAATGGTTTTTATACATGTATGATAGTTTATATGCATTTATTTAATAGTATCTAATAGTAGTCAATGAATGGAATTACTTGGTAAGTTATGCAAATGAGTAGTGTGATGACATATTAGGTTTAAAACTTGATATTTGACTTGAATTGGTTGCTTGGTTGAGTTATATTGGTGTAAGGAAATGTGTATGGAGGCTGATTTTGGAAAAAGGTGAGAAAAGTGGCCTTAAAATAGCCTATTTTTGTCCACATGGGTATGTGTCTTGACCGTATGTGACACACGGCCTGGCACATGGGCATGTAGTTTGGCCGTGTGTCCCCTGCAACTTAAATTTGAGAAACAGAATGCTCAGGATTGAGCACACGGGCAGAGACATGGACCCTCAAGAAATCTCGACTTCATAAAAGTGTTCCAAGAAATCCCTCAAGTTTCTAACACTAGCCCAATCATCCACACTAGGCTAACCCTCTCCCCTTTCAAGTTTAGCCCTAAAGTTTGTATCTTGCTTCTAAAATCTCTCAAAAGCTCTCTCAAAGTTCTAAGCAGTGTCTAATATTAAGTAGGTCGATTTACACCTAGTACAAACATTAAGACACAACATCTTCTTACACTCTATATTTTCCACCACAACACACATATTAAACTTTTGTAATATAGCTAGAGATAGTCTTATATACCTAACAACCCCCCTAACATGTTCAACAGATTTATTCATTTCCTTTAAGCCTTAAACAACAATCAAATTCGTAATGTGTGCCATGCACATCATATGAAGATATTTACCGTTTTGATCCAAACCCCTTTAGGGGTTAAATTTGTTTCTCAAGTAACCAATAACAACATCATTTGAACTTACATTATCAACAGTAATAGTAAACAACTTATCAATCCCCCAATTCAACAAGCATTTCTCAATCACCATCCCATTGGACTCACCCTTATGACTAGAAATTGGACAAAAGTTTAAAATCTTTTTATTCAATTTCCAATTGTTATCAATAAAGTGAGCAGTGATACACAAATAACTAACTCTTTACAAAGAAGTCCATGTGTCAGTAGTTAAGCAAACTCTAGAACAAGAACTTCTCAAAAGTTGTTTTATCTTGACCCTTTCATCTAAATAAAATTGATAAACATCCCTAGTCATAATAGTTCATGAAGGAATATGAAACCTAAGACATGCCACGAACATAAATTTCCTAAAACCTTCCCTTTTAACAAACTTGAAAGGTAATTCATCAATCACAATCATTTGTGCTAATCCTTTCCTACATGCTTCTTGATCAAATCTTCAAGTTGAAATATGCTCTTCCCCCCTTCAACTCCCTTTCTAGGTAAAACTAGTTACCCTTGGCTAGTGTCAACAATATTACTAATATTTTTCTTACATTAACTATGTAACGCCCCAGTTTTCTTATACCGGCTTTGTAATTAATTGACACAAATGTGTATCTACTTCAGTGACTATGTGTTCTCTGTGTGTGTGTGAAGTCTTAAGTTCAAGCCTTACTTGGGCTAAATTTTGGCATTTTTATGAATAAAGCTCTATCTTTATTCAGTAGGCTTTTAAGTTGTTATTGGTAAGTTGATATCAGAATGGGCCTGCTGGTCTAGTGGTTAAGTGGAGTATTAATATGCTGGTGGTCTTGAGTTTGAACCTCTGTGGTGGTAAGGGCAATATTTTTGCCTACCAAAATTTCGAATAGAGTTTGTGTTTTATCGAAAATCTAAGTACTGGGGAGTTGGTGGAGAGAATTAAGGGGAAAAGATTGGGGGTTAACAGTTTCTGTTCAGTACTGCTTTCTTTTTTTAAAAAATTCGGCTAGCCCTTTTCCTTTTCCTCTCTACTTGCTGTCAATTTCCCCTTCCATTATCTCTTTTGCTGCCAAAATTCTACTGCTTTCCCCTCTTATTCCGATTCTTCTTTCTTTTAATCATTTCTATTATTGAGATTTGAGACGCGCGTTTGGTAAGTTATGGGTTGGATTGATCTTAACCGTTCCTTTTGAATGTTTAAGTTTTTAAAAAGGTTTTCTTGTGCGTAGGAGTTTTGAGAGGCTGGAATCAACGTTGTGTCGATTTGATTCGAAGAAGTGATCGATTTGGTAGCGGTAAGTCGACTGTACGATATTAGGATTAATCAATTTAGACTCGTTTTCGGCTTCTAAGGGGTGAAATATTCTAATTTTAGGTTTCGAGAGGCTCGGGAGTAGTTTCGCAGTGAGTCCATATCAGGTGTGTACCTGAAAACATAAAAAAAAAAGAATCAGCGAAATCTAAACCTTCTGTCAACGCCACACGGCCATGTGGTAGGCTGTGTGTAGGGCTGTAAGCCACAACACAGCCGTGTGATCGAGGAGCCAGGCCGTGCGCAAGTGACACGATCGTGTAATGGCCGGGTAAGGCCGTGTGCGACACACGGGGTCGACCTATTGGGCTGTGTGGGCCCACACAGGAGTGCGAAATTTTGGGCCAAGCCATGTGATCACACAGCCAAAGCCAATTTGAGCCGAGTGGGCCACACGTGCATGTGGGCCCACACGGGCAGGCCACATAGGTTTGTGAGCCCATTTTTCTGAAATGATCTGTAAGGTTGCACCGGTCGCCCAAATCAACTGTGGACCTACTGTAGGGTCGGTAAGCATTACTTAGACCCCTAATTATGTGATCAGATTATATGATATCTGTATTAAGCATGTTGCACTTAGCATGTATACCGATTTGCATCTGTGATCTGTTAATTGCATTATAGCATGTCATCAATTGTATGTTGCATTACATTGGGGTGGTTTGATGATATTAGAGGAAGTATCTGAAAGGCTATTAAGCCTGTTATCTGGAAGCTTAGCTGCAAAAATTTTATTTTGTGCTGCATTTTGGTACAGCCTAGTGTGTAGGGATGGGTGGGTTGATTTTATTCCCACATGGTGCGTAGGGTTGGATGGAGATGGTGTGTAGAGGCTGGTGGGTAGGATTCTGTTCTGCTCTGTAAATTCGGTATATTTTGTATCTGAGTGGGCTAAGGTCTACACCATTTCTATAAGGGGCTCAGGCCTGCACTGTAAATATATGAATGTTTTCTGATATGATGCTGTGTGCATGTTTTCTGTGGGGATTACACACTGAGTTGCGAAAACTCATCATTTTTCTGTTTAATTTGTTCAGGTAATCCCCAGCATTAGACGGGTCGGTATGGCAGAGGACTCGGCGGTAAGCACGGTTCTGAACTTTCATGGGTTTTTATTCCGTTTTACGATTATGGGTTGATTTTGATGTATTTCGCAGACGTTTTGGGGCTCTTGCTTGAATATGGTTTATTTATTATTTTTATGGATTCATAACTGCTAGACTTAAGGAGATTCGGTTTTCAAATGCTAAAGTATTTTGTAAACCCTCGATCACTTAGACGGTTTTCTCGAAAAAAAAGGGTTTCTCTAAAATGAACGGACGTACTTAATTAACTCTGTTTTTCATAAATAAACGATTTCTAAAGCTTCCGCAACGAATTACATTTTAAATGATCGACCAGATGAGTAAACGAATACTGGAATCGATAAGTGTAATAAAATGAACACGGTTTTATCATATTAGTTTTCAAAATTCCATTGCAGGTGACATTGCCAGATTCGGCCATAACATATAGGCCGGGTTTGGGGTGTTACAAACTAATATGATATTTCAATGACCGCGTACCATTTTTTTCATATCACAACAAAATTTATTTTCGCAATAATTACATTAAGCCTTACTTGCACCCTCACTATTAATAATCTTAGTGAAGTGAGACCCTCCGGCTTTTCTTTTCCCAATAGTCCCCTTTGTTTGGCTTGAAGCTTCGCCTACCGAATTTTCAGAATCTATCGAAGTAGGAGGTGTAATACTACCCTCAATAGATGTTGGTTTGGTGGAAATTCTGCAAGAAAAAAAATTATATAATAAAATACATTTATAATATTAAAATAAATGCAAGTTAAATAACCAAAATAAAATTTATAAAACACTATTAAGAACACTCAAATATTAACTTATCAGAATCTGTATAATTTAACACGACAAAAATACCATGATTGTAAGCTCAAACATTTAGCTATTTGTTAAGGTAAACTCATAAAAGGACCAATATCGCCTACAATAAACATTATTTGTTGATTGATGGGAAATGAAATTAACCAAGTGTGCATGTGAAGAGATCCTAAATGGAACTAAAATGATGAATTATCTTCAAAACATAGAGCGTGGGATGCTGCTCTATTTCACTCCTTTTTCAATTTCAAATTAAAAAATCAACAAACAGTTAATTAACGCAGCAAAATCGTCACTACTAGACGAGTGTACTGGGGAATCAGTTGCAAAACCCATCTGCAAAATTACAGAGCCAAATAGAAACTCTAATAATTCAAACATTTAAGAAGAAAACAAAAATCAAAATACTAGAACTTAATCAGTGATAAACCATATTATGTACATATTTTAACCCCACAATTAGCATACTTTTGGATGATTTATCCCCCGAATTGTGGAATTTGATGCTCTTAATCCTTTAATTTCATGTTTTATACTTAGGAGAGCATCGAAGGATGAAAAGAACGAGAAACGGGCCAAAAATAGAGAAAATGGGCCAAAGTAAGAAGTCCACACGGCCTGGAGTTAACCATACGGTCGTGTCTCTTTAGCAGACTCAAAAATGGCCTGGGCTCGATTTACACGGTCGTGCCGCACGAACGTGTCCCTGCCGTAAATTGTTTTAATTCCATTCGAATTAGGATACTTAGGGGCCAAGAAAGACATTCCGAAAGCCTATATAAACACCCTAAGTGGAACCTAAAAGGGGGGTCGAAGAGGCGAAGCCAGAGAGGGCCGAATTGTGAGATTTACTTGAAGACAGCCAGTTGATTCATCTCAAAAAGCCGGAATCATACTCAAGATGGAAGATCTTCCCTTCAAATTCCTTCAGGGGTTTTAGGGTTTTTCTTATGTTTTGTTTTATACTTTCTTCTGAGATGTATTCTTTTATAAACATGAACTAAACCCTCAAATACATGAGAGGGATGAAACCAAAGACGGACCTTGTTATTATTTTCTGAACTATATGATAAATACTTGATTTGTTCTTAATTCTGGCTTTAATATTTCTGGATATTGATTCAAGTATTGATGTGCTTAGGCAGTGGAGCAAAAGTCCCTGTCTAAGAGTAAATCTAGCATAGTTAAGCGGAGTTGATCGCACTCCTAGAGATAGGACGTCGAAAATTTGCTGGATTAGGGTCAAACCTAATATGGGAGTCCATAGATCGAGTTAATACAACTCTAGGGGCTTTAATTAGAAAGAGATTTCAATTAATCAACCTAGAGTTAGACGTTAGTAGCCTCGAGAGAGGTATTAATATAAATTAGGGAATCCTACGGATCAAGTCAAGTGAATAAATCGTCTGGTTCAGAGTTAGATAACAAGTGAAGTCTAGGTGGATTCTTCCTCGGGTATTGTCTTAATCAATTGGTTGTCCCAAAAGTATTTCCCCAATTCATTCTCTTTGTCTTAGCATCTTTAGCTTAGTAATTAGTTAGTTTTAGATTAAACAACAATTCTCTTAATTCTTAGGCTAAATAATAGAAATATAGTAATTACTAGTACTCTTGGTCCTTGAGGATACGATATTTCCGGTCTTGCCATAGCTATACTACCATACGATAGGTGCGCTTGCCTTATTCGTTGTCATAGTTAGTTTGGACACGATCAATCAGTTACAAAACTCATCTCCAAAATTACAGAACCATAAAAAAAAAACTTTAGAAATCAAACTTTTTTTAAAAAAATTCAAATATTTGAACTGAATCACTTACAAAATTCATCTGCAGAATTACAAAACCAAATTACAAAAATCTGATACATATGCTTAAATAGTAAATTATAAATTCCAATAATATTACAAAAACATAAATCCCTAAAAGGTTACCTCTTGTTCAAGTTTTTCTTTCAAAACTTTCAGGTCACTAACTTGTATTTCTCGTATTTTGGAAAAAAGAAATGACAAAAAGCAGGTTATTACTAACATATTTCAAAGCATGGTCAATACTCAATACTGAGCTAAGCAACTGCCATAGAAAACCATGAAACAATGAACAAGTATCATTGGCAAAATTACTTGAATGTTGGCCTTCGATAATAAAAGATAAAAAGCATTATCTTTACATTACATGAAAATGCAGACCACTAAACTGTAGATATCAAATAAGTTCGAATGATCTTAATGGCCTTCCATTCATTAATATAGAAAATCTTTTTCAAACAGAACACGACTAGCCATTTACACGATTCCAAGTACATTGACATGTGCATAACTATAAACGGATCATGCTTTTCAATGCTTAATTCGTATTATATATATAAGGATCCTAGTAGGGGTATAGCATACACAGAAAGTCAACATAGCCAGAGTCTGCATTTCAATCATATTAATGTAGCTGAATTTAATAGATGTTAAATTTAACTAACAGAAAAAGAACCATCAATCATGCTTTTCAATGCTTAATTCTTTTCTTACTTAATTTAGAATAACCCTTTATGTAGTTCAATATTCTCTTGGTTTATGTTCAAGAAAGCTAAAACTTATACATTAAGAGCTATAAGTGCTTATTATTATTTTTAAATATTCTTGCAACCATTTAAGGAGCATAAACATCTAAAAGCTTAAGAGGAAAAGGTTACCTCAACTCGCCGAACGCCGGAATTGGAACGATGATGGTGACTTGGTGGACGCTAGACGATGTGACTGGTGGACACCGGACATTTCATAGAGGTGACTGGCTCTGAAGATTTTGGGAGCTTTCAAATTAGGGATTTTGAAAGAGTTAGGGTCTAAGGGATTTTGAATAAGGTGACTTTTGAATCGTGATTTTTAGTTTTAGTTTTAGAATTTTTATTTTTATTTATTAATTTATTAAATTATTTTTAGTTTTTAGGATTGGGTTGGGTTGAGTTTATATATATTGGATTCATTGGGTTTATATTGGGGTAGGTCGGTGGTTGTTGGGGCCTGGGTCTGGATGGGTAGTGGGCTAATATTTATATATTATAAAATTATTTATTAAACCCGGTTAATTTGGTAAACCGATTGATTTCAAACTAAATTAACCGTTAACTAAGCTTTAAAAAAATTATTAACCTATCCCCGACCGAATTTTTTCAGTTAACCAACCAATTAACCGAATTTGATAGGTTAACCAAAAAAGCTCAGTTTTATCCGAAATTTGCACACCCCAAAGTTATGTACCTTATTCGGCACCATTTTAATTTGCTTACTTAGCCACCTGACCATGCTTGACCAGCAAGTATATATTATCAATTTAACAAATATTTTAACAATTGACAATCAATTACATAAAGTTAGGACCCACACCATAGTTCACAAATTTCGTAACGCTAATCCGTAAAATTCTGCACTTCCGTGCTTAAGCCTTAAATGATCACTGATCCAAAAACAACACCTGAAATGTTAATAATTCGATTATGACCATCCTTGAAACACCCCTAAGGGTTCAGCCAAAACAATGATACAACCACGATTTTTTCAGATCCAAGACATCTAGCGAACTTATATTGCTTTGATGCGAAATGAGAGTGCGGATTAAATCAGACTTCACTGCGGATCCGGGGTGTTAAAATAGTACTTAAGACCAAATTATTATTAAAAATCAGTAGCCAAGATCAACCTAAAGCCCTAGAACAATCAGTCATAACAACAAATTTAAATGGAACTAAACTGATTGAAAACCTCACATGATTTCGTACTTACACTTCCCGTTATCTAGATCTGAGTTGTCGAATGTGTGAGATCAGTTACACCCTTAATTGACAAGGCTAAGAGTTGATTAAAACATAAAAATATCTACTAAAACTCTACTATAAAGGGGTGGCAAAACAGAAAATACAACATCTAAACAAATGTGTTCCAAGGGGCGGAATCACCACCACTCACGGCCACAAAAGTGGTTGATTAGGGCAGCACGAAAGAAGGTTTTTAGGGGAGATTTTAATGCTTAAAAATAATAAGAATAAAGGCTGGAACCAGCAACACAAATCAAAAATAAAAAGAAGATGAAAAAGTGTAACACCCCAAACCCGGCCCACGAGCCTCAACCGGATCTGGTATGTCACGGAGTAAAAACGTTTTGAAAAATTTGGATTAACAGTGGAAATCTGAAAATAATGTTGTAGTTTATAAAACAGTGTCTATTAAGACTCAGGTGGGATTGGTTTTTCTTTTATAAACATGGTCGAGTTGAGACCTTTGAAAACATTGGTTCGTTTTAAATTTTTTTGAAACATCGGAGTTACCGTTAACTTGGTAAATTTTGTTACCCGATGGTAACATCCTTGAAAACGCGTACGATTACTTATTTTGAAAATATCACTTTTTAACCGAGTTGTTTAACAGTTTATAAGATCGTTGGTAACATAATAGAAACAAAGTAAAGGCAACTACTTAAACGTCAATAATAAGCGGCCATATTACAAACCAAACCAAAATTTAGTAAATAGTAAACTTTAACGGTACGAAATAAAACTTCAAATCCGAGGAACAAACATGGCCGCCTCGAGTCCTCTCCGGCTCCATCTCCGCGATCTACTCACTGCGTGAACGGACATGGGAAGGGTGAGTCACCAAGACTCAGGTGTATAAACCCCCAACCCGAAAATACAACTCATACACAAGATATTAGTAAGACATGCAATTATGCAATCCCAAACTAGCCATCCATACTCTTTTTTCTACCCCGTGTGGTACCAAACCACAGGTGGTGCCAAACCATTGGTGACCGAAGTCACAAATATCAAATGATGGGGCCAACCCATCGTGTGGTGCCAAACCACTGATGACCATAGGTCACAATATCAACATGTGGTACCCAACCACTGGTGGTGCCAAACCACTGGTGACCGAAGTCACAAATATCAATATGTGGTGCCAAACCACTGGTGGTGCCAAACCACTGGGACTTAGTCACAAATTATATCAACGGTGTGGTCAAAACCACTGGTGGTACCAAACCACTGGTGACCAAAGTCACAAATATCAAATGATGGGGCCAACCAATCGTGTGGTGCCAAACCACTGGTGACAGTGCATAGAGATCATCTCCCTCCTCTCATCAATCCCACCATCATCATGCTCACATAACAAGTATCATGATCCCATATATCATGCATTCATATATAGCATAGCCTTTAACAGCATATGATGGCGTACACAACATACAACATAGATCAAGTAATAGGGGACTTACCCGAAATCCAAGCTTATGCCCACAAGGCAAAGTTACTATATGAGAGGTTATATATATACATATATCATCGTAATAACAGTCTATACTAGTAAAGTGTGTAAGAGTTTACACACCTGATTAAACGTAAGTCTAAGCGAATCCCGAACTACTTGATAACGAAAACCTGAAGAATCGATCTACCGCACTAGATCCCCTTGACCCTACATTCGGCCAAACCATAGGATCATTAACAAGGCCATATTCGGTTTTTACCCACATAAATCTCGAAGGATCTGTCGCTCATCATTAGTACTCACCTTAACCGGTTTGGTCTCCAACCAAAACCCGAATCCCCATACTCCACTTGTAATCGGCTACAGCTTGAAATCACATAAATAGTTAGCCTTCGGCTTTTAAACTAATTAGCAACAGATTTAAAAATATTGAGAGCTTACCGAGATCGATCACCAAATCCCGAATATCCACAGCGTTAGACTTTCCTTCTTCCTACAATCGGCCTTAATCTCATTAATATGAGTCATAGGCCATTCGGCCATAACCATAAATCCCGAAAACCAAACAAAAGTCATTCGGCCATGTCTACTTACCCTTTACAAACCGATTGGAGAAGAAATCCCAAGAAAAACCTATGCCCACTTGATATTCGGCCAAGTAGGAACAAAAGAAGAAAAGAGATTCGAAGAATTTTTGGCATTTGTGGACTAGGGAGAATTCGGCCAAACAAAAAGATAAGAAGAGAAAATCAAGCAAAGAATTTCGGCACTTTAATGGTGAAGAAAGAAAACACAAAAAGTGGAGGGAGTTCAATGCTTAAAAGATTCGGCCATGGTGTTTCTTTAAGGTAGAAAAGAGGAACAGAGGTTACAAGATTCGGCTACCACCTTAGTTGCAAAAATAGGGCATTCAATCAAATAAGAAAAGATATAGAATCAAGGTTGAAAGAAGAAAAGAATAAGAAGGAAATGTGAGAAGAAATTTAGCAAGGTATTAAAAGAAAAAGAAAAAGATGAATTTCGGCACCTCCCTTGCTAACTCAAAGCCGATTGTGGATGCTCCTAAGGGAAAAGCTTCATATTCGGCCAAGCTCAAAATTGAAGGGAAGGAAAAATGAATTTTTGGCCATGCTTTCCTTTGCTAAACACAAGGCCGGCCATCCTTCCTTCCCCATCCCTTTGAAAATTTCATCACCATAAAAAAAAAATTAAACATTGTTTAATCATTACCCCATCACCATACATAAATTAAAACTAACCCATACTTCCTAACAATAATAAAATAAAACTCCCCATCATCCTATGCATATAATAAAAATAAAAATAATAATAATAATAAAATAAAATAACAACTACCCCATCAAGCTTTGCTTCATGCGTGCATGTGCCCATGCAGCCACTAATTCACGCCTACCAAAAGAAAAAATAAAATCCTCTCATTCACGCTGCCCTGTGTCTCGAACCCGAGACCTGGAGAAAACTCCCCAAGCCTCCAGCCACTCTGCTAATGCGCCTTTCGTGACATAACTCGTCAAAATTTTCTTTTAAGCTATCCCTCGCTAGCTCCCTTTTGCTTTAACGTCAGAAGCCAAAAATGAAAGCGTCCAGCGCTTCCATCAGGACTCGAACGCGAGTCCTCGCTGCCACAGCCCTCAAGCAGCGCCCTTAGCCACTCGGCCAAGGCGATTCTTATGCCATAACCTCGCCAAATATTTTCTTTAAGGCCTCCATGCCTTGCTCCCCTTCCAGACGCAAAAATAAAAACCTATGCGCCCCGCGTTACTCGAACCCCCTCCTTCCTGCGCAATCCTCCAAGGCCCTTAAAGCAGCGTCCCAAGCCACTTTTCTAAGCCTAAGTTCATGTCCATAATTTCTAAAATTTTTCCTTAAGGGCTCCTTAGCCCAAATTCCCTTTTTAACCCAAAATTTTTAAAAATTTTCTAAAGCTTCCATTTTAAAACCTAAAGTTTTAAAAACCTTCAAAACACAACCAAACCACTCTTAAAGCCTACTAACACTTGAGTTATGCTCCAAACGCACAACCTCTAATTCGGGATGTTACAGTTCTTCCCCCCTTAAAATAATTTCGTCCTCGAAATTACCTAGATCAGAAGAGTTGGCGGTATTGCTGCCGCATCACGTCTTCGGGTTCCCACGTGGCCTCTTCCGTACTATGGTTTCGCCATAACACCTTTACCAACGGTACCGACTTCCTCCTCAGAACTTTGACCTCTCGATCTAAAATCTGTATCGGCTCCTCCTCATAAGACAAGTCTGCGTTCACCTCAATATCCGCCATCGGCACAATATGCGATGGATCTGACCGATAGCGCCTAAGCATTGACACATGGAAGACGTCATCAATCTGACTTAACTCTGCCGGCAATTCGAGCTGGTAAGCTACTGGTCCCACACATTTCAACACTGTGTACGGCCCGATGAACCTAGGGCTTAGCTTACCCTTCCGGCAAAACCTCAGCACCTTCTTCCAAGGTGATACCTTCAAGAAGACCTTATCACCCACTGCATACTCCACATCCCGGCGCTTAAGATCAACGTATGATTTCTGGCTGTCCGATGCCTCCTTCAGACGAGCCCGAATTACTCTAACCTTATCTTTCGTTTCTGCCACCAACCCTGGACCCAACATCTGACGTTCACTCAGTTCTGTCTAACAGGTAGGAGTACGACATTTCTGACCATACAGCGCCTCATATGGTGCCATCTGAATACTCGCTTGATAACTGTTATTATAAGCGAATTCTGCCAAAGGTAGGCACTCCTCCCAACTGCCACGGAAGTCCAAAACACAGCCCCTTAACATATCTTCCAACACCTGGATTACTCTCTTAGATTGTCCATCAGACTGCGGATGAAAAGCCGTGCTGAAATTCAACTTTGTACCCAATGCCTGATGTAAGGCCTTCCAGAATCTCGACGTGAACCGGGGATCTCTATTTGAGATAATGGACACAGGTACTCCATGCAACCGCACTATCTCAGCTATATACAGCTTGGCTAACCTTTGAAGCGAGTAGTCAACCCTTATCGGAATGAAATGGGCTGATTTAGTTACCCGATCTACTATCACCCATATTGAGTCTTTCTTCATCGGGTAGCGGGAAACCCACTTACGAAATCCATCGTAATCCTCCCACTTCCATTGTGGGATCTTTATGGTCAGAATATACTCCCGATGGTAATCGATGCTCAAGATTAACTTGCGGCATGTCGACACTTGCCCACTAACTCTAAGCATTCCCCCCAAGACACCGCCACCAAAATCGCTCCCTTAAATCCCGGTACATCTTATCGCCTCCGGGATGCATAAGCGACGGCTGTTATGTGCTTCTTTAAGGATCTCGCCTCAAATCATCATCCTTAGGCATACATACTCTCCCCGAAAATACAACACTCCATCGCTATCCAAGCTGAAACCCTCGGCCTCACCACTCTGTACTTGCAACCTCCGAGTACTCAAAATCTCGTCGGTCATCTGCCTCTCTTTAACCTCATCAATCCAAGACGGTTTTACCCGCAATCCTGCCAGGAGACTCCCATCCTCAAAGAGGCTTAGGCAAGCAAACATTACTCGCAAATCTGCCACCACTTTACGACTCAAAGCATCAGCGACTACATTAGCCTTGCCCTGATGGTATTCGATAGAATAGTCGTAGTCCTTTAGCAACTCAATCCACCTCCGCTGCCTTAGTTTAAATCTTTTTGGGTCAAGAGGTACTTCAGACTCTTGTGATCTGAGAACACCATCGACTTCTCCCCATACAGATACTGCCTCCAAATTTTCAAGACAAAAACCACAGCAGCTAATTCCAAATCATGTGTTAGATAGTTACCTTCGTGAGGCCTCAACTGCCGTGACGCATAAGCGACCACCTTTCCTTCTTGCATCAACACACACCCTAAACCAGTATGCGATGCATCACAATACACAGTGAACTCCTTTCCTGACTCAGGCTGAATCAAGACTGGCGCTTCTGTCAAAAACTTCTTGAGTTTGTCAAAGCTCTCTTGTTGCTTCTCAGACCACACAAATGGAACTCATTTTCTCAGTAACTTGGTCAACGGGGCTACGATTAAGGAGAAGTTTTCCACGAATCTTCTGTAATATCTTGCCAACCCCAAAAAACTTCGGATTTCCGTAACCGACTTTGGTGGTTTCCACTCCAATACTGCCTCAATCTTACTAGGATCCACCCTGATCCCCTTAGCTGAAACAACATGCCCTAAGAAAGTTACCTCCTTAAGCTAGAACTCACACTTGCTGAATTTGGCGTACAATTGTTTCTCCCGTAGCACTTGCAAAACCACATGAAGGTGTGCGTCATGCTCCTCTTCAGACTTCGAGTACACCAAAATGTCGTCTATAAACACTACGACGAACCGATCCAGATATGGTTGGAAATCCCGGTTCATCAAGTCCATAAATACGGCTGGTGCATTTGTCAAACCAAAAGGCATTACCAAAAACTCGTAGTGCCCATACCGAGTACGGAATGCCATCTTATGGATATCAGCTTCCCTCACCTTAAGCTGATGATACCCCGATCTGAGGTCAATCTTAGAGAAAACCGATGCACCCTTGAGTTGATCAAACAAATCATCAATCCTGGGCAAAGGATATTGGTTCTTTATTGTTAGCTTATTCAGCTGTCGATAGTCTATGCACATCCTCATTGTTCCATCCTTCTTCTTGACAAAAAGCACTGGAGCTCCCCAAGGCGATACACTCGGTCGGATGAACACTCTATCCAACAACTCCACTAATTCTTTCGGTGCCATCCGATACGGAGCTATAGATACTGGCGCGGTTTCGGGTAACAAATCTATACCAAATTCAACCTCACGATCAGGAGGTAGACCCGGGAGTTCTTCTGGAAACACATCAACATATTCCCTTACGGTCCGCACATCCCTCACAGCTGCATCTTTAGCTTCCAAAGCACGAACATGCACTACATATGCTTCACAACCCTTCCTAACCATCTTTTCTGCCTTCAATGCCGAAACAAGATTGGATAGGTAATCTCTCCTCTTACCTATCATCACTACCTCATCTCCATTCACGGTCTTTAACACCATGCGCTTAGCTGCGCAATCCAGGCTAGCTTGATACTTTACTAGCCAATCCATCTCGAGAATCAGATCGAACTCCCTAAACGGTAGTTCCATCAAGTCAGCCAAGAACACGACCCCTTGAAGTTCTAGGGGTACATCCCTATAGAGTTTACTTACTTCTACAGAGTGACCCAGAGGGCTTAACACGGTCATCTTCTTAGAAGTAAGCTCAAAGTCTAAGTTCAGAGTTTCCACTACGCTACTAGCAATGTATGAGTGAGTCGAGCCAACATCAATCAAGGTGTTATAGGGTACTCTAAAGATCAAAAACATACCGGTTATGACGTCCGGTGCGTCGCCCTCCTCTTGACGCCTCGCGGCATAGACCAAACCAGGTTGCCTAGCCTTAGTACCACCGGTACCTCCACTCGATGTCCCACGACCTCTACCAGTACCATTACCTCCTCTTCCTGTACCACGACCTCTCGGCAGTTATTGGATATCCCTTCTATTCAGTGGATGTTCCTGACCCTCAGACCTTAGCCTAGCTGCCTTTTTCGGACAGTCCCAGACTCGATGTATCACGGACCCACATTCGAAGCATCCCCGATTACTTTTCCAACACCCTCCTGTATGAGACTTTCCACACCGAGTACACCATGGCGGCCATTGAGTATTAGCAGCAACAGCAGTAGGCCTAGCAGCTTGATCTGACCCACCATACCTTGTCCTCTTCTGCTGATTCCCAGAAAACCTCGATGATCTGGAGCTCCTCTTATTCCAGCTCCTATCCTGATTTCGTCTAAAGGACTGTCTCACCCCTTCAGCGGCTTTAGCCTTCTCTACTAGAATAGTGAACTTCCGTTCATGTTGCAGAGCTATCATCATCCTCAGCTCATCCCATAGCCCATCATCGAATCTGACACAGCGTTCATACTCAGTACCCACAATACCACGAGCATACCTACTCAATCGGAGAAATTCAGCCTCATACTCTGCCACTGTCTTATTACCCTGAACCAGGTTCAAGAAAGCCTTCCGTTGCGCATCCACGTAGCTAGCTCCTATATATTTCCTCTGGTAGGCTGCCCTAAAGAATTCCCATGTGAGATCCTCCGCCATCGCTTCGTCCCTTACGGTGAGCTACCACTGGTAGGACTCATCCCGAAGTAGAGAGATTATACCCTTCAGTTTTTCCTCAGCTGAAAAATCCAGGACATCCATGATCCTCTCAGTTGATTCCAGCCAATACTCCGCCGTACTGGACGCTACACCTGATACACCTCGGAATATCTCCGCCCCATTCGCTCGGAGTCGCTCAGGAACATATTTTCGAGCTCCTGCACTCTCTACCGCCCGACCATCATTTCTAGAACTCGAAGATAGCTGCGATCATCGACTCGCCGCCCCTATGCGATCTGTTGTCCAACACCAAAAGTTGGGGGTGGTGGTGGAGGTGGTATCTCATTATCGATCCTCGGCCCAACCTAACGGGTTCGACACGACCATCCCGCCTCTATCAAGGCCCACGACGGCCATGGCCTCTAGAACTCATCTCTTATCGCGCGATCTGTCTTAAAAAGTTTTATGAGTTAGTCATTATTCCACTGATTATTAGCGAAGAAATTTTATGAACGGAGTTTTAAAAGTTGTTCTTTCGATCAAACAAGTTTCAAATCTTCTATCCTGATTCAAAGATACA
The DNA here is from genome assembly GCA_025503065.1 of Gossypium bickii. NCBI lineage: Eukaryota > Viridiplantae > Streptophyta > Magnoliopsida > Malvales > Malvaceae > Gossypium > Gossypium bickii. The sequence continues at coordinate 23,856,696 of CP106711.1, read as the reverse complement.
CATTCACTTATTCCATCACCTATTTGTCCTATTCCTATCCCAGGGGTATTTTCGTCAATTGCCCTACAGGGGTATTTTGGTAATAAACCAGGGTAAATTTGTAAATCTTAATAAATCAAGGGCATTTCAAAATTTGTAAAACTTGGGGGTTCATTTTGAGAATTTGTTTTCCAAATTGGTAGTGTTGCAAAAATTTTGAAAGCCGGGGTCATTTTGGTAATTTTGTAAGTTAGGGGCAATTTGGTAAATTTCCAAAATCATGGCATTTTTTATATTTGCAAAATAAGGTTTTGGGGTACATTTGTAAAATAAGAAAAATTTTGTTGAATTTGGGGGTAGCTTAGTAATTTAAAAACCAGGGGCAATTTTGTAATTTTACCACTAGGGTATTTTTGAAATTTTCATAAATCAAAAATTTTTATTTTCCGAAAATTTTTGTAAAATAGTTCCCACAAGTTAAAGGGTAATTTTTGAAAGTTTTAAAACTGGTGTTTTTATAAAAATACGGCTAGTTCCCTTTCGGGTTTTAGTAATTGGGTTTGGCCTATGAACAAGTCCTCACGGTTAGGGTGAACCGAAGCTACTCACCATGTAGGATTCCTGCGAAGAGGAGGTGAGTCAAGGGATCGCTTAAATACTGTGCTCTTAGGATCCAATCCTAGACATGCGCACAAGGGTTACCACATCCTAACTCGGCGACTTAGTCATAGGTTTGTTTAATTAGGCAATTAAAAATTTTATGCGATTGTTGGGGTAAACTAGTCCTAGGGTTCACATACCTTTCATACTATCTACGTTCCATTTCTACCCCTTTACAGATAATAATTCACACAGAGGTTAGAAATACTTACCCGAGCGGATTGGTGCTAGAGACTCGATGCCATGTTGTTCAAAACAAAACCATTTTCATAATATTTCACAGAGGCCTATCAAGAAAACATTTTTTGGCCTTGGGCCCCCACAGCCGAGTTTTGAACCGGGCTCTGATACCAATTATGTAACACCCCAAACCCGGCCCACGAGCCTCAACCGGATCTGGTATGTCACGGAGTAAAAACGTTTTGAAAAATTTGGATTAACAGTGGAAATCTGAAAATAATGTTGTAGTTTATAAAACGGTGTCTATTAAGACTCAGGTGGGATTGATTTTTCTTTTATAAACATGGTCGAGTTGAAACCTTTGAAAACATTGGTTCGTTTTAAATTTTTTTGAAACATCGGAGTTACCGTTAACTTGGTAAATTTTGTTACCCGATGGTAACATCCTTGAAAACGCGTACGATTACTTATTTTGAAAACATCACTTTTTAACCGAGTTGTTTAACAGTTTATAAGATCTTGGTAACATAATAGAAACAAAGTAAAGGCAACTACTTAAACATCAATAATAAGCGGCCATATTACAAACCAAACCAAAATTTAGTAAATAGTAAACTTTAACGGTACGAAATAAAACTTCAAATCCGAGGAACAAACATGGCCGCCTCGAGTCCTCTCCGGCTCCATCTCCGCGATCTACTCACCTGCGAACAGACATGGGAAGGGGTGAGTCACCAAGACTCAGTGTATAAATCCCCAACCCGAAAATACAACTCATACACAAGATATTAGTAAGACATGCAATTATGCAATCCCAAACTAGCCATCCAAACTCTTTTTTCTACCCCGTGTGGTACCAAACCACTGGTGGTGCCAAACCACTGGTGACCGAAGTCAAAAATATCAAATGATGGGGCCAACCCATCGTGTGGTGCCAAACCACTGATGACCATAGGTCACAATATCAACATGTGGTAACCAACCACTGGTGGTGCCAAACCACTGGTGACCGAAGTCACAAATATCAATATGTAGTGCCAAACCACCTGGTGGTGCCAAACCACCGGGACTTAGTCACAAATTATATCAACGGTGTGGTCAAAACCATGGTGGTACCAAACCACTGGTGACCGAAGTCACAAATATCAAATGATGGAGCCAACCCATCGTATGGTGCCAAACCACTGGTGACAGTCCATAGAGATCATCTCCCTCCTCTCATCAATCCCACCATCATCATCCTCACATAACAAGTATCATGATCCCATATATCATGCATTCATATATAGCATAGCCTTTAACAGCATATGATGGCGTACACAACATACAACATAGATCAAGTAATAGGGGACTTACCCGAAATCCAAGCTTATGCCCACAAGGCAAAGTTACTACATGAGAGGTTATATATATACATATATCATCGTAATAACAGTCTATACTAGTAAAGTGTATAAGAGTTTACACACCTGATTAAATGTAAGTCTAAGCGAATCCCAAACTACTTGATAATGAAAACCCGAAGAATCGATCTACCGCACTAGATCCTCTTGACCCTACATTCGGCCAAACCATAGGGTCATTAACAAGGCCATATTCGGTTTTTACCCACATAAATCCCGAAGGATCTGTCGCTCATCATTAGTACTCACCTTAACCGGTTTGGTCTCCAACCAAAACCCGAATCCCCATACTCCACTTGTAATCGGCTACAGCTTGAAATCACATAAATAGTTAGCCTTCGGCTTTTAAACTAATTAGCAACAGATTTAAAAATATTGAGACCTTACCTAGATCGATCACCAAATCCCGAATATCCACAGCGTTGGACTTTCCTTCTTCCTACAATCGGCCTTAATCTCATTAATATGAGTCATAGGCCATTCGGCCATAACCATAAATCCCGAAAACCAAACAAAAGTCATTCGGCCATGTCTACTTACCCTTTACAAACTGATTGGAGAAGAAATCCCAAGAAGAACCTATGCCCACTTGATATTCGGCCAAGTTGGAACAAAAGAAGAAAAGAGATTTGAAGAATTTTTGGCACTTGTGGACTAGGGAGAATTCGGCCAAACAAAAAGATAAGAAGAGAAAATCAAGCAAAGAATTTCGGCACTTTAATGGTGAAGAAAGAAAACACAAAAAGTGGAGGGAGTTCAATGCTTAAAAGATTCGGCCATGGTGTTTCTTTAAGGTAGAAAAGAGGAACAGAGGTTACAAGATTCGGCTACCACCTTAGTTGCAAAAATAGGGAATTCAATCAAATAAGAAAAGATATAGAATCAAGGTTGAAAGAAGAAAAGAATAAGAAGGAAAGGTGAGAAGAAATTTGGCAAGGCATTAAAAGAAAAAGAAAAAGATGAATTTCGGCACCTCCCTTGCTAACTCAAAGCCGATTGTGGATGCTCCTAAGGGAAAAGCTTCATATTCGGCCAAGCTCAAAATTGAAGGGAAGGAAAAATGAATTTTTGGTCATGCTTTCCTTTGCTAAACACAAGGCCGGCCATCTTTCCTTCCCCATCCCTTTGAAAATTTCATCACCATAAAAAAAAATTAAACATTGTTTAATCATTACCCCATCACCATACATAAATTAAAACTAACCCATACTTCCTAACAATAATAAAATAAAACTCCCCATCATCCTATGCATATAATAAAAAAAATAATAATAATAATAAAATAAAATAAAATAACAACTACCCCATCAAGCTTTGCTTCATGCGTGCATGTGCCCATGAAGCCACTAATTCACGCCTGCCAAAAGAAAAAATAAAATCCTCTAGCTGCTGCCCCCAGGTCTCGAACCCGAGACCTGGAGAAAACTCCCCAAGCCTCCAGCCACTCTGCTAATGCGCCTTTCGTGACATAACTCATCAAAATTTTCTTTTAAGCTATCCCTCGCTAGCTCCCTTTTGCTTTAACGTCAGAAGCCAAAAATGAAAGCGTCCAGCGCTTCCATCAGGACTCGAACGCGAGTCCTCGCTGCCACAGCCCTCAAGCAGCGCCCTTAGCCACTCGGCCAAGGCGATTCTTATGCCATAACCTCGCCAAATATTTCCTTTAAGGCCTCCATGCCTTGCTCCCCTTCCAGACGCAAAAATAAAAACCTATGCGCCCCGCGTTACTCGAACCCCCTCCTTCTTGCGCAATCCTCCAAGGCCCTTAAAGCAGTATCCCAAGCCACTTTACTAAGCCTAAGTTCATGTCCATAATTTCTAAAATTTTTCCTTAAGGGCTCCTTAGCCCAAATTCCCTTTTTAACCCAAAATTTTCAAAAATTTTCTAAAGCTTCCATTTTAAAACTTAAAGTTTTAAAAACCTTCAAAACACAACCAAACCACTCTTAAAGCCTACTAACACTTGAGTTATGCTCCAAACGCACAACCCCTAATTCGGGATGTTACAAAAAGAAAAAGAAAAAATAAGAAATAAATCGGCAACACTCAAGGAGGAGTAGAGGGGACAATAATGGGGATCATGTTGGAAAAAATGGGTTTGGAAAATGCAACGGAAAATAAATTTGGGGAAAATTCAGAGTTTTAAATTTTTTTCCCAAAATAAGATATTGGTTGTGATATCTAAAGTAATAAACACTTAATCAAAATTGTATGTTTTCAATTCATCTAGGATGAGCGCTTCGACCGAGTAGTCTTCTCCGTTATCCTCAAGCTCATATCTACCGAGTGTGGACTCACTTCAAATTAGAATATTTTTCACAAAAATTACCAATGGGGTAATTTTGTAATTTCTCTAAACTTTTGGGTCAAGTTGCAAATCAGAAAAATATCTCTAGAAATTTTCTAAATAATCTCTTCAGAGAATTTTCTCTCTACAACTTTCTCTTGAATTCAAGTATGTGTAAAATAATGACCCAATACTCTCTTTATATAAGGAAAGTTTAGAGAGTTCAACTATGATTAAACTTAATCACTTTAATATTAGATTAATATAATATTTATAAAGATAAATATTAGATTAAATTCAATATTAAATCTTATTAAAATAAAAGAATGTTTATCTTATAGATAAACATTAAATTAAATTTAATATTAAGATAAGTAGTTTAATGTTAAATTAATAAAATACTATTAAAATAAGTATTAAATTAAATTTAATATTAAACTATTAAAATAATATTTTTTTTGGAATAGTTAATTTGAAATCAAATTCTTTGGTAGAGTCCCAGTAAGAGTGTAACTCTTCCACTGCTCAACCACCGAAGACCAACCGCCGCTGGCCAAAGGGATGCCGTCGACACCGCCGTCGTAGCTGTCGACACCGCCATTTCCAAAGATCCAGGTGCGACACCCTTATGACACACTAAGTCGGTTCGGCTGCTGCTGGTTCGGTCCGGGTCAGTGACGACCCGATCGGTCCAATCTAGCCACCAATTGGACCATCGGCCCGATTTCAGATATCGGGCTCGATCCAATCAATTTTTGGGTCTTGGTCTCAATTTTGGGCTCTCAAGCCTAATTAACGATCTTAGGTCCAATTTTAAAGTTCAATTACCCATTGGGCCAATTGTCTGGCTTGAAAATTAATTTCCAAAAATATTATATTAATTTGATTTATTTAATTTTTCTTGATCAAAATTATTTTTTCCAAAAATCACTTAGATTTCTCGTTTTACATTATTTCTATATTTTTGAGATCGTTGCAGCTAATCTAGCTAGCCTAGGGACTAATTTGCAAAATTGTTAAAGGTTTAGGGTTTTTCCATTGATGAATACATGTGTATTTTTATTTTTTGATGATAGAAAATATATGCTTGTTGTTAGATAAACAACATTTGTAAAGTGATTTTTAGTAAAATTTCCAATTAGGGATTAAATTATGAAATGTGTAAAGTTTGTGGTTAAATTATAAAATAAATGAAAAATATGGGCTGCTATGGTAATAAGAGAAATTCGGCTAGCATGGGTAAGGACTTAATTGCATGAATTTGTATTTTTATGAGATAAGGACTAAATCATAAAAATGTTGAACTATTAAGGGCAAAAGTGTAAAGTTACCATAATATGCAATTTGGGCTAAATTGAATAGAATAATAATTAAATAAGCTAAATTTGATTACATATAGATCAAGAAAAATGAAGTTTGGATCTAGACCGGGGGGAAAACAAGGTTTTGGACTAATCGACTCATTTCGTCGTTTTTGCATTCGAGGTAAGTTCGTATGTTAATAAGCATTGATATATTGTATTTTAAATGATTTATATTTGAATTGTTGATGACTATTATGGTACGAAAATGTTCGATGAAGATTCAACAAAGAGAAATCCCGGTTGAACCTTGGGAATAGATTAGGATACAAGTAACATGTCATTAGGGGTTATGTGATTTGGGTGCTAGTCCATACGTCCTACCGGTGGCTGAGTTATCCGACATGTGTTACGGATTCTTGTCAGCTTGTGTGAGCAGCACCGTGTAGCTATGTCATGATCATACATGTTGTTAGCTCGAGAGTGAGCATTATATGTGATATGAGATTGAGATAGCTTCGACTATGTATGTGGCACTTAGGGTGCGAGATTCCAGGGTATCTGATATTATTCTGAATGGTTCAGCAGATATATTAGATATTCAGATGAGTATGAGATTGACACGAGATGGTACAAGTATGTGCATGAACCTTACTAGAATTGAATCAAAGAAATTGTAAAATTCATATCTAACCTTGTGAATGATTATGTGATAGGTTTGTGCACCGATATGAATTACATCATGTTATGTTTAATTGATTAAATTGTGTATGCATGGTAAGATGAGTTTTTTATTATACGAACTTACTAAGATTTATAGCTTACTCTATTTATTTTTCTGTGTTTTATAGTGATATCAAGGCTTGCTCAGATTTGGGAATCGTCAGATATCTCATTACACTATCAATTTGGTACATTTGAAATTATTTATTTGGTTATATGGCATGTATAAAAGATATAGTCATTTTGGTATATGCTGATAATGGATTTAACCATTTAAGTTGGCTTGTAAATGGTTGAATGGTTTGTTATGTTAATAGCCATGTGAGTTGGTTATTTTGACATATTTAGTTATGTATGGCCTTTGTTATGTGTTTGATGGTTGATTTATGATGCTTGTTGAGAATTGGCATTATGGATACTAAATGGTTGAAATTTGAGATTGGTTTGTTTGTGATTTAGGTAATTTGATGCATAATTGAAAATGACCATTTAGATGAATTGTGAATGTGATTTTGGTATGAAATTGTATTACTTATTTAGATACATGTGTGTCTTATGGTTGATGGTATGGAATTAGCATGAATTAGGCTTGGTTGAGGTTGGTTTGAATGCCTATTTATGCCTTGTTTTGTGCAAATTGGTTTGGTGTAGGTGTATGCAATTTGGTGAGCAAAATGGCTTGGTAAATAGCCTATTTTTGTCCACACGGGCAGAGACACAGGCATGTTTCTCAGCCATGTGTGACACACGGTCAAATGACACGGCCATGTGTCCCATGGTATTTAATTGGAAATCTAGTTAGTATGCTTCACATGGCTCAGCACACGGGCGTGTGACTTGGTCGTGTGGCATAAGTCAGTATACACTATAGGTTTGGCAAGGCCTAGCACACGGCCTGACATAAGGGCATGTGAAGCCATTTCGAAGGGCAGACGGGCATATGGTTAGCCGTGTGGCCCAAGTCATAGAGTTACACGGGGTCAAACACGAGATGGGACACGGCCATGTGATCCCATTTCAAATGTCCACACCGCCTATGACACGGACGTGTCTTTGGCCGTGTGAGACACACGGCCGAGCCACACGGGCATGTGTCCCCTGTATTTTGAAAAATTTTCTAAGTTATTAGTTTAGTCCTGAACCACCCTGAATGCATGTTTTGGGCCTCGTAGGCTCGTACTAGGGACAATGTGAATAATTGTGATTGATTTATATTTGGAATGGATAAATGTATGAAAAATGCATGTTTAATTGTATAATAATTTCTGTAATGCTCCATAACCCTATTCTTGTAATGAATATGGGTAAGAGGTGTTACATTTATTGGCATTATTTATTAGTATCAGAGCTACAGTTTAGTCGATTCTCGGACTAATGTAGCGTATGTGAGAGTCTAGCTATACATGCCATATATAACCTGTGATAGTGTGATATCTTCTGACAGTTTAAAACGTGTTTTCGTATAGATCCCAATCGAGCTGTGGTTGATGATGTTGAGAGTAATGCGCTAACATTCATTCACAGAGTAGTGCAATCTGAGTCGAGACACGTATCGGGTAGTTAGGGAGGAGGGGCCAAGGAAACCTTCTTCCAAATGATGAATGAGTGGTTTACTGAGTTTGTCTGAACAAATCTAACTGCTCAGCAACCTCCACCCCCACCTATTCCCCAACCGGTCCCCGTAGCTCCTCAAGGTTTAGAACCTTTACGATTGAATAAGCCACCAATTGATAAAATCCAAAAATACGGGGCTAAAGAGTTTAGAGCTACTGTTGATGAAGATCCTAAGATAGCAGAGTTTTGGCTTGAGAATACGATCAGAATATTTGATCAACTATCTCGCACACCAACTGAATGTGTAAAATGTTCCGTATCACTTCTGAGAGACACTACGTATCAATGGTGGAATACTTTGATATCGGTAGTGCCAAGGGAACTGGTCACGTGGGAATTCTTTCAAGCTGAGTTCAGAAAGAGATACATCAGCCAGAGGTTTATTGCTCAAAAGCAAAAAGAGTTTCTGGAGTTGAAACAAGGTCGAATATCTATAACTGAGTACGAGAGAGAGTTTGTGAGACTTAGTAAGTATGCTCAAGAATGTGCTTCCACTGAGGCAATTATGTGTAAACAATTCGAGGACAGGTTAAACGAAGACATCAGATGTTAGTCGGGATTATGGAATTGAAAGAATTTATTGTGTTAGTTGACAGAGCTTGAAAAGCCGAAGAACTAAGAAAAGAAAAGAGAAGTTGATTTCAAAACTAGAGATTCGAGAAAGAGATTGATGAATAAACCCTATCAATCCTCGTCAAAGAAATCGTGAGATTCATATAATCATTCAACAGCTTCAGCGGGGTATTCAAATAAAGATCGTGGAAAGCAATACTCGAGTTCTAAAGCTAAAGCTACTTCGATGTCAACTGTTGGTAGTGTGAGAAATAATAAACCCGAGTTTCAATAGTGTGGACGGTGACATTTTGGAGACTGTTGGATGAATAATAAAGGTTGCTTCAAATGTAGCTCGCAAGATCACTTCATTCGGGATTGTCCTGAGTTACCCGAGAAAGATAGATATCAGAATGCAAGATCGAGTAATACAGCTACTAAAGAGAGACCACCTAGAAATGCGGGAAATGTGAATAGTAGTAAAGGTGTGACAAAGGACTCTACTGTGAGATCAAAAGCTAGAGCACCAGCTAGAGCTTACGCTATCTACGCTCGCGAAGATGCGTCATCCCAGATGTTATCACTGGTAAATTTTCTCTCTATAACTCTGATGTGATTGCTTTGATTGATCCTGGAGGGACTCATTATGTTTGTAAGAATTTAGTGTCTTGTAAAAGTTTACATGTTGAGTCTACAGAGTTTGTGATAAAGTTTGTAAGAATTGTCCTTTGATGATTCAGGGTTACTATTTTTCGAAAAATTTGATGTTTTTACCGTTTGATGAATTCAATGTGATTTTGGGTATGGGTTTGTTGACTTTGCATGATGCTGTAGTCAATTATAGACGAAAGACTATTGAATTGAAATGTAAGAATAGTGAAATCTTTCGAATTGAATCTAATGAGTCGAGTGAGTTGCCTGTTGTGATTTCGTCAATGTTAGCTCAAAGATATTTGAGAAAAGGTTGTGACGCTTACCTTGCGTATGTATTGGATACAAAATTGTCTGAATCAAAGATTGAATCAGTGCCAGTAGTCTGTGAGTATTCAGATGTGTTTCCAGAAGAGTTACCTGGGTTGCCACCGATCAGAGAGGTCGTGTTTGCTATTAAATTAGTACCGAGAACATAACTGGTATCGATAGCTCCGTACAGAATGGCTCCAACAGAGTTGAAAGAATTGAAAGCTCAATTACAAGAGTTAACAGATAAAGGTTTTTCACAACCTAGTTTTTTTACCCTGGGGTGCACCAGTGTTGTTTGTAAAGAAAAAAGATGGATAGATAAGAATATGTATTGACTATCAACAACTCAATAAGGTTACGATTAAGAATAAGTATCATTTACCGAGAATTGATGATTTGTTTGATCAATTGAAATGAGCAACAGTATTTTCGAAGATCGATCTAAGATCCGCTATTATCGATTTATGAGTTAAAGATTCGAGATGTAATCAAGATCGCATTCGAGAACAAATGCGGGCATTATGAATTTCTTGTTATGCCTTTCAGATTAACTAATGCTCCTGCAGTTTTTATGGATTTGATGAATCAAATCTTTAGACCGTATTTAGGCAGATTTGTTGTTGTATTCAATGATGACATTCTGATCTATTCCCGAAATGAGTCTGAGCATGATGAACATTTAGTAATTGTATTGCAAACTTTGAGAGATAAGCAATTGTTTGCTAAATTCAGTAAATACGAGTTTTGGCTACGAGAGGTTGGATTTTTGGGGAATATTGTTTTAGCGGAAGGTATCCAAGTTGATCCAAGTAAGATTTCGGAAGTTCTTGACCGGAAACCACCAAGAAACGTATCCGAAATTAGAAGTTTTCTGGGATTAGCTGGATACCATCGGTGCTTAGTAAAAGGATTCTCGATGATTGCTACACCAATGACTCAATTGTACAGAAAGATGTAAAGTTCGAATGGTCCGAGAAATGCCAACAGAGTTTTGAAAATTTGAAATCACTGTTAATGAAGTACTAGTTTTAGTTCAACTTGAGCCGGGTAAAGAGTTGATGATTTTCAGTGACGCATCATTGAATGGTTTGGGACGCGTTTTGATGCAAGAAGGCAAATTGATAGCTTATGCTACCAGACAATTGAAGCTACATGAAAAGAATTATTTGACACATGATTTAGAGTTGGTTGCTATTGTATTTGCATTGAAAATTTGACGACATCATTTATACGGTGAACAGTGTCATATCTTTACCAATCACAAAATCTTGAAGTATATAATGACTCAGAAAGATTTGAATTTGCGTCAACAAAGATGGCTCGAGGTGTTGAAAGATCATGAATTAGTAATTTATTATCATCTAGGAAAGGCGAATGTAGTAGCGGATGCTCTGAGTAGAAAATCTTTGTTTGATTTACGAGAGATGAATACATAGTTAACTTTGTCTAATGATGGTTCGATTTTAGCTTAGTTAAAAGCTAAACCATTATTTCTTCAGCAAATTTGTGAAGATCAGAAATGTGATAATGAATTGCAAGCTAGAAGAGTGCAAGGCGAGTCGACTAATGATTCAGACTATCAGATCAGATCTGATGATTGTTTAATGTTTCGAGGTAGAATTTGCATACCAAAAAATTTTGAGCTTATTTAGAAAATTCTACACGAAATACACAGTGGTTGTTTATCTATTCACCCGGGGAGTACTAAAATGTAAAATGATTTGAAATAGTTGTATTGGTGGTCGGGCATGAAACAAGATATTTCAGAGTTTGTGTTGAAATGTTTGGTTTGTCAATAAGTTAAAGCTGAACATCAAGTGCCTTCAGGATTACTACAGCCGGTGATGATACCAGAGTGGAAATGTGATAGAGTTACGATAGATTTCGTATCGGGATTACCATTGTCTCCCAAAAAGTAAGATGTTATTTGGGTTGTTGTTGATCAACTGACGAAATCTGCACATTTCATTTCGGTACGTATAGACTTTTCGCTTGATAGACTACTGAGTTGTACATCTCTGAAATCATTAGATTGCAGAGGGTGCCAGTTTCTATTATTTCAGATAGAGATCTGAGGTTTACGTTGCGATTTTGGAAGAAACTACAAGAAGCTTTGGGTACACAGTTGCACTTTAGTACTGCTTTTCATCCGTAAACCGACGGTCAGTCTAAGAGAATAATTCATATTCTCGAAGATATGCTTTGTTGCTGTGTTTTAGATTTTGAAGGCAACTGGGAGAAATATATACCTTTGGTTGAATTCGCGTATAACAACAGTTTTCAGTCGAGTATAAAGATGGCACCGTATGAAGTATTGTATGCTCACAAATGCCGAACTCTATTATACTGGATCGAGCTTAGTGCGAAAAAGATTCACAGGGTTGATTTGGTTAGAGAGACCGAAGATAAAGTGAAAGTAATTCGTGTCAGTTTAAAAGCAGCTTCAGATCGACAGAAATCGTATGCGGATTTGAAACGCAAAGACATTGAATTTCAAGTCAGCGACAGAGTATTTTTTGAAAGTATCTTCGTGGAAGAAGATTCTTCGATTTGGTCCCAAAGGCAAGTTGAGTCCGCGATTTATCGGGCCGTATGAGATTGTCGAAAGAATTGGGCCAGTGGCATATCGACTAGCTTTACCATCAGAGTTGAAAAAGATTTATGACAGTATTGATCAGATCCATCACATGTAATTTCTCCGGCAGAGATTGAAATTCAACCTGATATGTCGTATAAAGAAAAATCGATCAGAATTTTAGCTAGAGAGGTTAAAGATTTGAGAAATAAGAGCATAACTTTAGTGAAAGTTTTGTGGCAAAGACACAGTGTCGAAGAAGCCACGTGGGAACCCGAGGAAGCTATGAGGAAACAGTACCCTAACCTCTTTTCTGGTAAGATTTTCGGGAACGAAAATTCCTAAGGGGGGAGAGTTCTAACAGCCAGTTTTTAGTCAAATCAAAACAGCGGTTTTAGGACCACAAATCTGAGGTAAAATTTTTTAGGACCACAAATCTGAGGTAAAATTTACTTATTTTATTATTATTTTAATGTCTACACATGATAGTATGATTGTGTGAAAATTTCGTTAAGAAATTTAATCGTTTGAATGCTTAATTTGATAAAAAGGACTAAATCACGTAATGTGTAAAACTTGTGTTCTATTAGTTAAAGGTGTTAATAGCTATGAAATATTAAAGTGAAGGTCCTTATGTGGTAACTAGACCGTAGTTAAAATGAGTGGACAAAGATGGACATGTATTAAGCGATTTTAATGAATTATAACAAAGGTTAAATTGGTAATTTAGTTAATAAAGACAAATTAAATAAAAATAACATGGCTATCATCTTTCTATTCTTCATCTTCAACCGATTTTAAAGGGGAGAAAAGCCATAGCTAGGGTTCTTACTCAGCCAAGCTTCCATTGTCTATTTAGGTATGGTTTTTCTCCCGTTTTTAATGATTTCTATGTTTTTGAGATCGTTGCAGCTTAATCTAGCTAGCCTAGGGATTAATTTGCAAAAATGTTAAAGGTTTAGCGTTTTTTCATTGATGAATACATGTGTATTTGATGTTTACTGATAGAAAATATATGCTTGTTGTTAGATTAACAACATTTGTAAAGTGATTTTTAGTAAAATTTCCAATTAGGGATTAAATTATGAAATGTGTAAAGTTTGTGGTTAAATTGTGAAATAAATGAAAAATAAGGGCTGCTATGGTAATAAGAGAAATTCGGCTAGCATGGGTAGGGACTTAATTACATGAATTTGTATTTTTATGAGATAATGACTAAATTGTAAAAATGTTGAACTATTAGAGGCAAAAGTGTAAAGTTGCCATAATATGCAATTTGGGATAAATTGAATAGAATAATAATTAAATAAGCTAAATTTGATTACATATAGATTAAGAAAAATGAAGTTCGGATCTAGATCGGGGGAAAACAAGGTTTTTGACTAATCGACTCATTTTATCGTTTTTTACATTCGAGGTAAGTTCGTATGTTAATAAGCATTGATATATTGTATTTTAAATGCTTTATATTTGAATTGTTGATGAATATTATGGTACAGAAATGTTCGATGAAGATTCAGCAAAGAGAAATCCCGGTTGAACCTTAGGAATAGATTAGGATACAAATGACATGTCATTAGGGGTTATGTATTTGGGTGCTGGTCCGTACGTCCTACCGGTGGCTAAGTTATCCGGTATATGTTATGGATTCTCATCAGCTTGTGTGAACAGCATCGTGTAGCTACGTCATGACCGTCAGTTTGTGTGAGCAGACCCGTTGTTAGCTCGAGAGTGAGCATTATATATGAGATTGAGATAGCTTTGGCTATGTATGTGGCACTTAGGGTGAAAGATTCTTGGGTATCTGATATTATTCTGAATGGTTCAACGGGTATATTAGAGATTCAGATGAGTATGAGATTGATACGAGATGGTACAGATATGTACATTAACCTTACTAGCATTGAAATGAAGAAATTTTGAAATTCATATCTAACCTTGTGAATGACTATGTGATAGGTTTATGCATCAATATGAATTACATCATGTTATGTTTAATTGCTTAAATTGTGTATGTATGGTAAGATGAGTTTTTTATTATACGAACTTACTAAGATTTATCGCTTACTCTGTTTATTTTTTTTGTGTTTTATAGTGATATCAAGGCTTACTCGGATTTGGGAATCGTCGGAGATCTCATCATAATATCAAGCTATTAATTTGGTACATTTGAACTTATGTATTTGGTTATATGGCATGTATAGAAGATATAGTCATTTTGGTATATGTTGATAATGGATTTAACCATTTAAGTTGGCTTGTAAATGGTTGAATGATTTGTTATGTTAATAGCCATGTGAGTTGGCTTATTTTGACATATTTTGTAACATCCTAGATTAGGGGTTATGCGTTCGTGCCTAATTCATGAGTTAGTAGGTTTTGGCGAGTGTTGGAAGTGTATTAAGGGTTTTAGAATTCTAGGATGGAAGAAGAAAGCTTTGGAAAATTATTGGTTTTAAGTAAAAAGGGAGCTAGGTAAATGAGGCTTTAAAAGAAACTCCGTGTGAAGCATGACACAAGGAACCATGTGGTAAAATGGCATGTTTTATGAATTATGAATGTGTTATGTGAATTCTAGAAATAAGAAAATGTAAGGAAATGTATGGAAATGTATGGAAATGTAAGGAAATGTGAGGAAATGTATGGAAATGTAAGGAAATGCAAGGAAATGTAAGGAAATGTCTTGTCTTGGAAATGTAGGGAAATGTCCTGAAAATGTAAAGGAATAAAGAGGAAAGTGAACATTTCTCGAAACTTGGAAATGTAAGGAAATGTCAAGTTTCTGAGAGCGAACGAAAATTTTTGGAAACTTAGAAATGACTTAGAAATGTCGAGTTTTAAAGTTTAAAAGAGGAAATTAAGGTAAGGTGGCCTTAAAAGAAAAAAGTTGGTGAAATTTGACACACAAACAGGCTTGGTAAAGTGGCCTGAAGATATCACTTAAGGCCCAGGTAGGTGACGCCACAAGCTAGGCAAGTGGGCCTGAGTTCAAGTCACATGGGAAGCAAATAAAAGAAGTTTTATTTTTGCTTCTAGAAACACAGAGATGGACGGCACAAGGCTTGCAAAAGAGGAGTTTTATTCTCTTTAAATTTCGGCTAAATAGGAGATAAATAGTAGATTTATTTAGATTATTTTCAAGAGATAATTGTGGATTAATTCCTTTTATTTTTTTTAATGGATAAAAGAAGAGATAATAGAAGGATTATTATTAATTCAAAGGATAAAGTTATCAAATAAAAAGAAGAGTGGTGGCCAAGTAAGGGATTACGAGTAGTAATTTTGGCTATAAAAGGAAGGAAAAGAGGGCTACTCATCAATTTTTCTTCTTCTCTCTTCTCTCTCTGCCGAATTTTTAGGGCTCTCTTCTCTTCTCTTCTCTTCTCTTCTTTTCTTTCTAATCCCTCCAAAAGCCGAAAGTTGTGAGAGCATCATTTAGCCATAGCCGAATCTACGAAGTGGTGTCAAGAAGGATCATCGATTTCAATATAAAGGGTAAGGATCTATAATCATAATTGAATTCCTTTCTTTTAAGCCGAAAGTTAGTCTAATCCTCCTCAATCTTATTGATCGAAATATGGAAGGTGAATTTGGGATTTCAGATCTAAGGTATTTCGGCATCTCCATTAATCGGGAAGAGAGTTTGGGATTTAAAGAGTTAAGGTAAGAAACTATAAGATTCAACCAAAGGCCATGCTTTATGTTTTGAGGATTAGATTAAATCTAACGTAAGGTTATAGGAATTTCGACACTACTAGGAAAACAAGGATCGGTTTTGGATTTGTTGGTGTCCCAATCGGCAACAAGGTAAGTTTAAGAATACTAATCCTACTAGGATTTGGATTTATGGCTGAATGGCTTTTTATTAAATTAGTAAGTGATTAATCAAATGTAGGGATTAAGGATTTAAGCAGTAGATCAGATTTCGAAATCTCAAGGAATTTGCTAAGCGAATCAGGTGTGTACCCTACACTACTTTATAATATGTATTATGGCTATGTTTATTAATATATGTGTTATTAAGTATATGAAAGTGGCTAAAGTACCATGATATGGTACTAAGTACTCAGCACGCGTTTCCTACTTCTACTAGGATTACGAAATATGTTATATTTAACATGTGAAAAGTGACATGAATGTGAATTTAAGTATGATATGCATAATATGAATAATATGGGGCATTGGGTTATATGAGAAAGGGAAGTGAATGTGGTGACTTTGGTCTCACTATCTCGAATGTGGTGACTTGGTCACATTATCCGAATGTGGTGACTTTGGTCACATTATCCGAATGTGGTAACCGGTTACATTATCTCGAATGTGGTGTCTCATGACACAATTATCAGTGGCTATGCCACGAATTTATATGGGCGATGAGCACGTCGATCGCAGCGACTACCCGATGGTGTGTAGCGGAAGGAGGGTTGACTTAGTAGTCCCCTGCGGTGAGACGTGTGCGGGGTGTGTAAGCGGATGGACAATTAGGTTTGGGTTTGGGAATGCATCATAACTTGTATTTTATGTTTTGAATGTGTAACTATTGTATGCTGATTCTATTATGATTTAGTGTCGTGTACACATTGAGTCCATTTGACTCACCCCATTGTGGGACTATTTTTGGTGACAATCAATAATGGACCGGGTTGCGGAGAAGCTTAGGGATGGCCATGCTCACTTGAAGTTTTATTCAATATGGACATTTAATTTTATTTAAGTATTTTAGAATTTTATTTTGGGTTTTTACTTGATGTAATAAGGCCATAAAGCCCAAGTTGAATTTCTTTATTTCTTTTTACTTTTAATTATTACGTTTATGAACTGTTATTGATTAACGGATCAAACAAATTTATTTTTTTTTAACCCTAAGTGTTTTGTCACTTTAAATAAATGGATTTCAATGTAAGATAAATTGGTTTTCAGTACAAGCCCAACCCAAACAATATTTTTTTTTTAAATTCACACAAGTTTTTCCTAAGTAACAAAAGAACTTTGAACCGGTTTACTTGAGGAACATACCAGATCCGGTCCAGGCTCGTGGGCCGGGTGTGGGGTGTTTCATATTTAGTGATGTATGGCCTTTGTTATGTGTTTGATGGTTGATTTATGATGCTTGTTGAGAATTGGCATTACGGATACTAAATGGTTGAAATTTGAGATTGGTTTGCTTATGATTTAGGTAATTTGATGCATAATTGAAAGTGACCATTAGATGAATTGTGAATGTGATTTTGGTATGAAATTATATTACTTATTTTGACACATGTGTGTCTTATGGTTGATGGTATAGAATTAGCATGAATTAGGCTTGGTTGAGGTTGGTTTGAATGCCTGTTTATGCCTTGTTTTGTGCCAATTGGTTTTGTGTAGGTGTATGCAATTTGGGTGAGCAAAATGGCTTGGTAAATAGCCTATTCTTGTCCACACAGACAGAGACACGGGCGTGTGTCTTAGCCGTGTGTGACACACGTTCAAGTGACACGGCATTGTGTCCCCTGGTGTTTAATTAGAAATCAAGTCAGTATGCTCTCCACGCGGCTCAGCACACAGGCGTGTGACTTGGCCGTGTGGCATAAGTCAGTATACCCTACAAGTTTGGCACGGCCTAGCACACGGGCGTGTGAAGCCATTTCGAAGGGCACACGAGCTGGTCACACAAGCATGTGGTTTGCCGTGTGACCCAAGTCAGAGAGTTACACGAGGTCAGGCACGGGCTGGGACACGGCAATGTGATCCTATTTCAAATGTCCACACGGCCAAGCCACACGGGCGTGTGTCCCCTGTATTTTGAAAAATTTTTTAAGTTTTCCAAAAATTTACTTTGTTATCGGTTTAGTCCCACCCCGAATACATGTTTTGGGCCTCGTAGGCTCGTATTAGGGACAATGTGAATGATTGTGATTGATTTATATTTGGAATGGATAAATGTATGAGAAATGCATGTTTAATTGTGTAATAAGTTCGGTAATGCTCTATAACTCTATTCCGGCAATGAATACGGGTGAGGGGTGTTACACGGATGAGTAAAAATGTGACGTATTATGTATAGTGAAGTCCACTGTACATGTCATTATTAAATGTTGAGTTTGAGCTGAAATCAAATGTTGAAATCGCTTTGTTTGAAATTTTGTATAGTAAAATGTCCGAGGAATCAAAATATAGTATGACACGAGAAATTGAAGAAGAAAATAGACATAATGCACCTGGTGAAGAGGGAACTAGTGTTCATCAGTCCCTAAGAACTTCTGAATAGAGACAGTCTGCTCAATGTGATAATCCATTACTTCATATTGTTGCTGATTTGTTACAGAGAGTTGCTAGTATTGCAACTCAGCCTGCACCTCCCGCTAGACAGAGAAGGTTTTTTATTAAAGAAGTAAGAAAACACGGGGTCGATTTGAATGTGGATATTTTGTGAAATCTAAATTTTGTAGGGGTTTTATGTAAATAGGCAAAAATGCTGCCGAAATTTTTATAAAATAATTTTACCACTATGTTTCCTTTAAAAAAAATAGATAGAAAAGTAAGTTGTTTCGGCAACAAAATGTGGCATTTTATATTTGAATCCAATAACTGAGTCAGGTATAAGGTGTCACAAAGATGAAGGGGCGGCAAAAGGGAGGAACAAGAGAAAATAGGATGAACAAAAATTAAAAAATATATATGTTTTATACCTAGGTCTACAAGCTTGGATGGCACCTAGAGTTTTTTGGGCAAAAATACCAAAAATAAAAGTTATGCAAGGGAAGGAAATGGAAACTCAAGTCTCTAAACCAATTGCATTCTCTCATTATTTTCCCTTAACCATTAAACTAACAACTCAATCTTGAAATAATTTTACGAACTTTTAAATAAATAAAAAACATAGTGTGACAACTCTAGGTCCACTAACCCAAATTTCTTCTAACCCAATTTTCAAGATATGACATAAATTATATAATTATAATTATAATATTATAAAAAATTTCTATAAAATAATATTATCATTTGAATTTTAAAATTATTCTTAAGGTTAAAATAAAATTGCAATATTAAACAATTTTATTAAAATAATAAATTATAATTGATTTATATATTTTTAAATATAATAAATGATTTTTATTTGATACACCGCCAGTGAAGTTTTTTAAGCTCTACAAGTAGTTTGATAGTGTGACAAGTGTCATATTTATTTATATTATTAATTATTTTATTTTGTTACTATACCTTATAATATACTTGTTAAACCCTCAATTCGCTTGTGGAGTCTAAAAAACTCTATAAGCAGTGTATCAAATAATTTTTCATAAATATGAATGTTTAATAATATTAAAAGTTATAATGTCTGGGGATAATATTTTAAAGATTTCAAACTTAAAAATAAAAATTTATTATGAATATAATAATATTCGTGTCAATTCAATATAATTTTAACATAAAAATCATGTTAGTTATAAGGTTTTTTTTTTTTTTCAAAAATTAACTTACTCTTTTTAAAAGATAGTCATTTTTCAAAAAATAAAAATTTTCTTCCTGGAAAATTATTTGGTAAATCATTTGTGGATTTTTTTTATACTCCACAAGCGGGTTAAGTGCTTGATAAGTGAATTATATGGTGTAATAAAAATAATATATACATATATATATATAAATGTGACACTTATCACACATTCAACCTACTTGTAAAATGTAAAAAAATCCACAAATAATGTATCAAAAAATCATTATTTATTTTTAGTTAACAAGTAAATCATTAAGCTATTTCCTCAAATCAGACTCACAACTTTTTTCCATAAATTATTTTTAAACACACTTTCTAACATTAGGATGTATCAATATTGATAAGCTTGAGTACCAAAAATAAAAGATAAGAAAGAAACATTACTATCATATATATTAGATTATGTGATACACATACATATCTCTACTAATATTAAATTTTTTTTATTAAATTTAGTGTCACGAGGACAACCGAATATTAATTCAATTGAAAAATGATTTACAAAGTAAAGTATATAATTTTAAGGATATTTTTTTACCATTTCATATATTTTATATAGAAGAATAGGAATAAAAATAGCATAACCTCTATTGTTTGTAATATTTAAATTTTACAATTCAATCAAAATTTTCTTTATTAATTATATTAATTTATTAAAAATATATTTATTATATAATTTTATTTTTTATTCGCATCATCGTGGTATACATTGTAAATTTCTCTATCTTTAATATACATCGATAGGCTTACTTCTATGGGGGTCAGAATGCACCTCCAATAATCATATGAGAAGAAATGATCTGGAGTTGGAGTAATTAACAAGAAATACAAATAAAATCTCCGTAATTTGGACAACCTCATATGGAGCAGAAGAAAGAATAATTGAATGCCACCATACAATTGTCCATGACACAAACATGATGGAACATTTAATGCAATCTTCTAACCAATTCTATGGCTCTATATTTTTCAATGATTGGATGCTTGCCTGCTTCTCCACGTCTTCTATCATTTCATTGTTCAAGCTCTTAAGCTCCTCCTCTCTTGACTCGGGTTTAATAGGCAGATGCGTCCTGTACTGATGTCTTGACGCAAGGATAAGAAAAACCAACAAATTTATAAATCCCAATGCTGCAAGTAACCAGTAAAAGTTATTTAACTTCCCTTTATTCAGATTGGTCCTTAGCCAGCTCTTTTTGGTCGCATGGTCCACAATATACACTAATAAACTGCTCACAAAGAACCCCATTGAAATGGTGCTCAGGAAAAGCCCTGTGCTCATGGATTTCATTCGATCTGGTGCCTCTCTAATAAAGAACTCAAGTTGTCCAACATAAGCAAAAGCTTCCCCGCAACCTACGAGGAAGAATTGAATGAATAGCCAAAAGGCACTTAGTTTGATTTCTTTCTGAATAGCCCTTTCCCTCCTTTCTTTCTCAACAATAGCAGCACCCACCATGGCAGCTATAGACAAAATGAGTCCTATCCCTATCCTTTGGAGGCATGTGATTCCTTGGACATTATGGGTAAGTTTTCGAGCCAAGCGAACAAACACCTTCTCATTTAGGGAAGTAAAGAGGAGGATGGTGATAACCAGAAAGGCAGAGAAAGAACCTGCAGGGATCACGAAGGAACCTACTGTTCGGTGCATGGCGGTGGCTTGATGAATTGTAAAAGTAGTCATTTGGGAGTAGATTGTCCAGAAGAGGATGCATGTGGACCAAATGGGGAGTAGTTTTAGAACCATTTTCACCTCCTCAACTTGGGTCACGGTTGATACTACGCATGGTTTATTTTTGTTGGTGCTGGCAGCACAATCGTCATCCAAGACTGCAGCTTTGTCAAGGCACCTAATCAACACATGCACAGAGAAATGAAGTTGCGTTAATTTTCAAGGAAAAGCCCAGAATCTGGGAAAACATGTGAAACTATTTGAAATCATACTTGAATCTTTTTGTGTGGGGAACCTTTCTGTTTTCATAATCGTTCAAAAGGCGGGGGTGAGAAGGATAAGACTGATTCCTCTTCTTCAGTGCCAAAAACAGAACCCTCCATAAGATAGTTAAAGGGCTTCCCTGAGGCCTTTTAAACCTGTACCAGGGTGTTCCCCAAAGCAAAACTGCTAGTGCAATCACCATTGTTGCTGCCGAGATTCCATATCCCAACCCTCTTCCTATATTGTCTTGTATATATACCAGCACAATCACGCCAAATAAAGATCCAATGCTGATGCCAAAGTAGAACCTACTTATGAAGAAAATCATAGCATCCTCCTCCTTGGGATCCGTCACGTCGAACTGATCAGATCCGAAACTAGAGACATTAGACTTTATTCCTCCACAACCAAGTGCTATTGTGTATAGTGCCACATACAGCAAAGCCAGTTTCCGGCCGTTTGCCTCGATGCACTCATGATGCTGTCTTCTATAGTCATCGCAGGGAGGAGGTCTCATGCTTGGAATTGTTGTAGCAAGTGTTAGTAAAATCACTCCCTGGTGCAAGATGATATATGATCTCAGCTTGCATTTATAGCTCATGGAAGGAAAATTCTCGAAATATATATATATATGTATATTTACATATGTCTAGTGATGGTTCTTAATTTGCAAAGCATGTAATATAAAGATACAACTGTGTTTATGTATGAGAAAAACTCACCAGTGAAGTTATTGCTGCAGAGATTGCAACTGTTACGTATCGACTAAGCTTGGCATCAGCTAAGAAACCTCCAAGGAGACCAAGCAGGTTGAGAGTTCCCATGAAGTTGGTCACCATGGTTGCAGATTTTGCTGCTGAAATATGCAAATCTCCAACCAAGTATGGCACTAAGTTCATGGATATGCCCATCACACATATCCTCTCTGAGAGCTCACATCCTGCACCAAAGTTTCCATTCATATTTGCAAAGAGGACATAATATATAGGTAAATAACCACACTAACTATTGAAATTCATCAGCACCTAAGATGAGCCCTGCAGCAAGCCATCCACCGGTTTTCGACTTGTCCACGGGGTTCCCCCGGTAATCAAGCACCGCATCAGCATTTAACCCATCTTTCTCACCATGGCTTCCAACCAAAACCTGTTGCCATCCAAAGCAAAAGAAACAAGATATTCATAAAATGAAATTTATCTAAGCATGCTAGTGAAAATTTCCTTCAGGGGGAAACTATACCATGATTGAAATGACCTTCAGAGGGTATAGGAAAAAGGTGTTGTTTAGCTCCAAATACAAAGTAGAATAAATAAAGACCTGGATGCCACTGCATGTAGTGTGTTGGAGTTAAGATAGCATGAGGTTTTAAAATTGGAAGATGATGGCCAATTTGGTGTTATTATGACCCTGTGATCATGGTGCTATCAAGTAAGAAATGACAATCCAAGTGCAGACATGTTACACGGTGATACGATATAATAATATGATAAGAGGTCGGTCGATGTTGACTATCCTGAACAGTCAAATTGATGGTATTTGTATCTCACCGTTTCAATTTTGTTATTGGTCTTTACCAGCCAATACTGATCATATCAAGTTGTACATTCTTTGTCTTTAAGCTTCTAAATTTTCAGAATTATATAATTGAGTGTACAAACATTTTATTTTTTAAAATGAAGAAATAATTACGACTATATGATATAAACTATTACGACTATATGATATAAACTATCATGAAAAAAAACAGTTTTTATTTGAGTTTATTAGTTATTATTTAATTAAAACAAATAAATTTTTTATTAATGTATAGCTTAATATGGAAGTGTTAAAATAAAGTTATTGCTTGAATAGAAATCTAAATATAAAATATAGGAGAAGACTTAAATATAATGATTGTAGATACAATTATTAGTTAAAAGAATTTGAGGTAAAAAATTTATGCTAATTTTATTAATGTAAAATAGAGTTATTACTGAATAGAATTCTAAACATCTTAATTATCACTTAATTAATATTAGAAATAAACCCCGGGTTTGAACTTATGCTATAATGATGTAAAAGCTTTATGATACCAAGGAAGATATGTATTGTATAATATGTAAAGTTTATAATAATAGCAAGTAATGAAAACAACATTAAAACAAAATTAATTAAATTAAAGTGTTTAGTATAAAAAAATTATTTGCACATCATAAATTTTAGGGGAGGGGATTGTTGTCGCTAGGGATTGGATCTTGACCTTTGTGGCACCTACAAAAAAGCTTTACATACTTCATTGAGTTATTGGAAATTTATAAAAAAAAAATGTATGAAAAACATAAATATTAACTTCCGAAAAAATAAAATACAATTAAAGCAATTCAATAGAAAATAAAAACAATATTTAAAATGTAAGTAAAAAAAATATTATAAGTTTTATTGATGGTAGACTCTCATATATAATATAAGGTAATAATAGAAATTTAAATCAAAGGAAATCTTCGATATATGCTATCTAAATAACAATGTAGTATTTAAATTAATAAAAGAACATTATCTATAATAATTTTAAAATCATTTTAAATAAAATGCGACTCATATTTATAAAAGAAAGTTGTTAAATTTTGAAGGGTTAAATATAAAATTGGTATTTATATTTGTCTACTTCTCTCGGATAGATACTTATAGTTTTTTTGTCTCTGATATGTACTCGAATTTTTTTCCTGTACACTATATTGGTACCCGAGCCTAATTTTGTTATTTTTTTACTAACGTAGCAGTGTTGACCATTCGCGCACCGTCATGTGTCATCCTATTTGGCAATAGAAACTCTCTCGTTTCTTTCTCTCACATTTCTTTTCCATGTTCTTTGGTCTCTCTCTCTCTCTCTCTCTCTCTCTCTCTCTCTCTCTCTCTCTCTCTCTCTCTCTCTCTCTCTCTCTCTCTCTCTCTCTCTCTCTCTCTCTCTCTCTCTCTCTCTCTCTCTCTCTCTCTCTTTTCTTTTTTGTTTCTCCTTTCTTCTCTTTTCTGTTTCACTAATTTTTTTTTCTTTCACCAGATTTCTAAAATTTTCATTATTTTCTACCTCTTTCATTTTCTACCTTTTTCATCTGTTCATCCTTTTCATTAACATGGCCTTAGGAATTCTCTTAGCTTATTTGATAAAAGACAACACTGCAAATCTTCAAAGCCCAACAAATACTGTTAAACAAATCCGACCAGATGTAAAAACGTACAAATATAAAAACAATTTTTTATGATGATTTAAAATAATACATAAAACCTAAAAAAGAAATTGTGCCCAGAAAAGAAATTTATCAACTTTCTTACTTCTGTTTATTTACTGGTAACTTAATTACCAATAAAAAAGTAACATTTTTTGGAAAAAATAATGGAAAGAAACCCATAATCAGGATAAGGAAACAAAAGATCAGAAAGAAAGTTGGAAAAAAGTGATTATTTTTCACATACAATAATGGAGAAACAAGTAAAACCCAGAAACAAGATGTTGAAATTTTTGCTGAAAGCAGCTTCATCAATGATTCTGGCTGAAGCTCGAAGGAAGTCCAAGAGTGAAAGTGAAACCTTCGAGACTTTGCCATAGCTTGCTCCCAAGCTCTACCACTCCCCGTGATCTCTACCGCACCATTATTATTCAACCATCACCCTAAAAACACCACCGCCATCTACTCAGTTTCATCATTCTTACCACACTAACCCAATGATTCAAATGCCCACATTACCATAAATCAAACCCAAATACCAAATCCACCAAACAAAATAAGAATCAAACAACAACCGATATTTTAAAAAAAAAAGAATAAAGAAGCAAAGAAGATGAAAAAAGGTGAAAGAGGCCATTTTTTTCACCTCCATCTTAAAAATCCAAAACCTCGAATCTTCATCTTCTTTGTCTGAACAATCTTACTCTACTTTCATAACCAACAATTCAGTCCTTTCTTTGAAGATTCAAATATAATAAATATCAATTTTTGGGTTGTTCGGTGTTAGGGTTTCAAACACAGTTGCATCAGACTTTTATCGGCGTCAGAATAAGGTGGATCAGGTGGCAATGGAAGGCGAATGAGAATCTGACGGCGGTTTGGCAATGACGAAGATAAAAGGAGAACTAGACTTCTACTTATGTTGGAGTGCAGTGGAACAAGCGAAAATGAAAGATGAATCAATACCATTAAAAATTTCTTACAAATTACCAAACATTTCTTAACAAACGTGTAACAACCTGGTTTTCCAGTGGTGTCGAAAATTACGATTTTGAAATGCCATTTTCATAAACCGTGTTTGTAAATATTAATATTTACGAGGCTAGTATATAAATATATTAAAATTTGGTTTAGTAATTTGTTTAATTGATAGTTAATTAAGGTATAAGTGTAATAATTCTAAAGTCAGTAGTTTTGGAAAATGAGATATCAAGACCTCATTTTCGTAAACCGAGCCCGTGAATATTTTTATCAAATATTTACAGAGTTATTGTATCAGTGAATTATATTTTGGATAAATTGTTTTTCTGATTTAGTGATTAATTAAAGTGCAAAAACTAAATCGTAAAAGTTGATATCTACTAGTTTTATTTGATAATAGAGTTAAATAACATTTAACCCAAGCCTAAAATGACAAATTACCATATCCTTGTTTTAGTGTATGGTAGAAACATGGAATTAGGTGGACATAAAGTTAAAATTTTATATAATTATAATAAAGAAATGAATAAAAAAATGATGTCATCTTTCACTTTCTTTATTTTGTCTCCGCTGTTTGGAAAGAAAGGGAGGAATAGAGTTTTATTTTTTTCTTCCTTATTTGTTCGACTGGAAAACAGATTGGAAGTAGGCTTGGTGTGTAACTTTCCTAAGCCGGCCTAGACGTTATGACCGAAATGACTAAGCTAACTTACTTTACTTTTGAAGATCTTAAATAAACTCACTTTAGAGAAAAACCGTAGTTATACTTTGAGTTAGTTTAAAAAAAATTCATTTATTAGGTCATCTGTATTTAAGATTCATTTTATTATTGACAATGTTGTTTTAGAAAATTGTTTGTTTGTCGCTTTACATTGTAAAAACTTGATGTTAAGTAATGCAGCGAAAAAACCATTATTCATGTCATTTTGGAAATCTAGCTGCCTTATCGATTTGTTTTTCAAAAACAATTTCTTTACAATGCAACAAAATTTAGGGAACAATGTCAAATTTTACTTAAGCCAGATATCATGCATTTTTCGATTATTATGCTTAAGTAATCCATACATGCAAAAATCCTCAAATGAAAAGTTACCAAGCCACAGACCAAAAATAATTAAAAATTACAAACCAAAACCAATAGAGACTTATTAATAATACTTATTAAAAATAGTCTGAGGTCCAAGGTGATTCTCCGTATGCCGGGTCCAGTCCTAGTTTCGAGGTTTACCTGAAAAGTTAAACACTGTGGGGGGTGAGCTTATGAAAGCTTAGTGTGAGTCAAAAAGTTGTTTAAATAGACTTAAATATCAAATACAACGAAACATATTAGCATTAACAGAAGAACACAAAACCATTATTGGAATTTCATATCATTACATAGTCATTATCAAATCCATGTCAAACAGTGTATGAGCATGGATCATCATTCATTTGAGTAACAATCATTAATTTTGATACTATTCATTACAACACAATACAATACATAGCATAAACCAATAACATTTGAGTATGTCGTGAGCATGATGCAATACAAAAATGTTCCTACCCAAACCATCTGTTACACACCACAAGTTCCCCAGAACCTGTTTGTCAAACTCTAACGAATGCGAGCAAAGCTCGATGTGGTAAAAACCACCATATATCATAAATGCAGAAAATCTGTCGAATAAGATAAAATGTTATAAAATCACCAATCCCCTTGATACTCCAGGTGCAGTGCACTGACTACGTATAAATGCAGACTTAATATGCTGCCGGTACTCGGAATTCCTCCGTCAACCACAATAATTACCCACCCCAATGCACATAATATCATACATAGCCATAATTCAGTACTTTCACATTTAATTGGCATGTTCAACACACTTTTAATTATCAAATACTTTCAGAGTATGGAATCAATAATCCAAATTTCATATTAACATTAAGATGGTATCATTCACAAATCACAATTTCATGTACATTCACAACTTTTATGTGTGCATGTATAGCGGTCTTATGAACATTTCATAGTAATTCACGAATATATCATGCATAAGTCTTATTTTCATTCAAAAACATGCTATACATGCAATCAATAACACATCAAATTAACCAAGCATTCATAACAATGTTAATCATTTAATCATTTAGTCAAATTAGCAACATTGCTACCATGCCAAATAGTTAGGTCTCGAAACATACCTGATTCGACCACTCACAAATTTAATTACTTGGCTATTAAGACAAACACAATAAGAAAGCTAAATAACCAATTAAATCATAATAATTATCATTACCAATCAAGTTATTGAGTTTAGGACTCACACCCAATTTTACACTATTTCGCAACACACTTATAAATCTTGCAATTTCTCTAATAAGCCTTAAAATTAACCTAAATTAAAAATCAATATTAAAATCAATCAATATGCCTCTTAAACAGCCCCCAAACACCCATCTATGGGGTTAATCCAACCTTTACAATTACAACAAATTTTCAAATCCAAACTAGTTAAGTTTCTTACATTGATCAAATCGAACGCGTGAATGCCTTTCGGCTTTATTGTTGATTTGGAGCATTTAAGTCAGCACCTAACACATTTAATTACTGAAAAATTAGTAGCTAATCTACAAACTACTTCCTTTTTGGTCTACAAATTGAGTACCTCGCAAGATAGCGAAAATCTTCAGAGAATAGTGAGACCTGCACCTACAAACTACTTCAACAACTACAACTAGATGAACCCCGATACTACAAAAGTAAGATGCCACAAAGTTTATGGGAGTAAAATGGGGCGATCCTTTGGCAGTCAAGATATGACTAGAGCCAACGAAGTAAATACTTCAACAATTAGAATGCACGCCCTGTGAATGTGTTATGTACCATTTCTCTTTTGCAAGGGGAAGCATATACTTGGTGGCAGACTGTTATTCGACATGTGCCCACTAATCAGATTTATTGAGATTTCTTCTGCAAGGAGAAGCATATACTTGGTGGCAGACTGAATTGCATAATTTTTATTACTGACAGTTCATTTGCAATTACTGGTGGTTCATCCACAAAATGGAGTGTTATCGAATGAATGAGTTATAACGAAATTTTATTATGGAGTGTAGCAGAGTATGGGTAGGAATTGTATTGACATCATAAACATGCACAAAAGAAGTATCGAATTCTTTTATGCTATACGATTGTGATTGTTCTGAGAATTGTTATTTTGCATGCTTTATCTATTACTTTGCATTGATTTTTTTGTGTAGAGACTCACACTAAGCTTCTAAAGCTCACCTCCCTTTAATGTCCATCTTTACAGGTAACCCACTAGGTTAGGATATGAACTCGACATTCGAAAGGTCTCGGCTTGGATTAATATTTTCATTAAAAGTATTTTAGACTTAATATTATAATTTCTATTATTTGGAACTGTATTGTTTTATTTGAACTGTGGCATGGGACTTATGTTTTGGGTTTATTTGACATACATGACTTTGAATTTGATCTTAGGATGGTTGAAACATAGAACTTGATTTAATGTTGCATGAAATTTGGTTTTCATTAAAACTATGTTCAATATCACTTTTCTGCTGCATTACTATGTGAATAATTTTTGAAAAATATACATAAAATTGGAATTCAAATTTTGCAAAAGCAATCATAAAAAAAATCAACTGATTTTTGAAAGAAATTGTACCTTTTGTTAACATACTAAGTTTTCTACTTAAGTTAGCAAATGTTTTAAGAAGACTATTTAATAAACTTCGATCATTTACTAGGCTATTTCGGTGGCCAATGTAATCTCCCGAATTCGGTCTTTACGTTTAGGCCGGGTTGGGGAGGTTACAAGTAGCCTCAGATAGACAAAAGTCTTATGCTGATCTCAAAAGGAAAGATATTGAATACAATGTGGGTGATAAAGTATTTTTAAAAGAAACCTAAGTTCTAGGTTCATCAGGCCATATGAAATTTTAGAGCGGGTTGGTCCAGTTGCCTATAAGTTAACTTTACCCCAAGAGTTTGATAGAATCCATGATGTTTTCCTCACGTGATTACTCCAGAAGTGATAGAGGTTCAACCATATTTGACATATAAAGAAGAACCAGTGAAGATACTCGCTTGAGAGGTAAAAGAATTGAGGAATAAACGTGTTCTGTTGGTAAAATTTTTGTGGAGGCAACATAATATGAAGGAGGCAACATGGGAAAGAGAGGAATTAATGAGATAGCAGTATTCATAGTTGTTTACATCAGGTAAATTTTGAGGATGAAATTTTTATTTAAGAGGGGGAGAAATGTAACATCCGCGTTACGCCTCAGAGCCGGGTACAAAAAGGAACTGGGTTAGGGTTTAGTGGAGAATTTTTGAAATAGACTAAATAGGAATTTTGAGTATTAAATTTAGAAAGTAATAAGAGCCGATAGGAAATTAGAAAATATTCTTTATATAGGAAATATTTAAATAGAAGCATTGACTAAATTGTAGGAGTATAGAAATCATTGTGGCAAAAGTAGGAAATTAAGAAGTTATGAGAATATATGGAAAAGATGGCAAAACAAGGAAGGACTCATAGGAAATTTACTTAGTAAAAATACGAGTCACCTATGGGATTATTAAAGATGATGAGGGATAAAATAGTAATTAGTTAAGAAGATATTATTAGACATAATGATTAGGGGTTGAAGTGTAAAAATGTAAGGTAAAGGGACTGGTTAGCAATTTGGCCATTTTTAGGTAAAAATCATGAGAATTTTTTTATGGAACTGTGTAGAAAAGTGAAGAAAAAAGATGAATAGTTATCATCTTTTCACCTAGTCAAACCGTCACCCACCCCCAAACCTCCATCAAACTTTTATGTTATTCCCAAATAAGTCATTCCACCATTGTTGATCAAACCAAGCTCAAAGCCTTGTATTTCTTTGATGTTTCCATAGTAAAAACTCTAGAGAAGTCTAGTACGCACCTTAGTTTCATGTGAAGAGCTCCCATAGAAGTGTAGAAGGAGAGAGAAAATAAAGGTTAGATTGTTAAATCAAAAGTTAAGGTAAGAGATGGTGAAATCTTCATGTCATACATGTTTATTTTCATTATCTAGCAAAGTAAAGCTATATGATTGTTGTTTTGATTTGTAAATATTATATGCTTGTTATGGAACTGAAGAAAAAGAAAAGAGGGGAGAGGACCCAATTGAAGGAAAAGGAAAAGAGAAGGTCCAAGAGTGAAGGAAGAAGAAAACTCACCATCTCAATTTTTTGTTATAAGTACTACAATGATTTTCAATTTATTTTCTTTAGATTTTCCTGTTGTAGTATATTAGTTACCTAGAATAGTTATGTAAATATTATTATATTAAATTAAAGGACTAAATTGTAAAATTATGAAATATTTTAAGAAAAATATAGGTGAGGTATATAAAATGATATACTTGGTTGATAGTCAAATATTTATGTTGAGCAAAATAAGTGTATGGAAAGAGTATTGCACTTGTGTTTTATGAAATGGGGACTAAATTGTGGAGGATGGAAAAATGTGTAATCTTTTCCAAAATATTTATAAAATGTATATTAATGTATGAAATTCTGTTTAAAGCCCAAGTAGACAAAATTAAAACTATTAGGATATTAATGGCATGTCATTAAGGATCCTTAGCGCGTTCTTTGTTTTCTAGCACGTATGTGCTCTCTATTTGGCACGCTTTCGTTTACTTGTGCATATAGTTGCACCTTTATACTTGATCTGTATATCCTAAATTGTTCTAAATAGTCTATTGTGAGCAAATGTATTAAATGCAAGTAATACAAGTATTTAAAGTATCAAGGTAAGTAAATTTGTTGAAATAAATGTCTAGTTATAATGATATTCATGTATGGAAGTATGACATAGATTAGTAACATATTAAATATATGTTATGTTCATTTATTATTGTAGTGCTTACTAAGCCTTCACCGACTTAACGCGTTTATTTCAATGCGTAGGTACAATTAGATTTGACGGGCTAGAGTCAAGGCCAAGTTTGAGAAGAGTATGTACTAAATTTTGGTATAAAATGACATGTACATAGGTGATGTGGTATGGAACTTGGTAAAATGGGATTAAAATCCAAATCTTTGAAACTTTACTTATTTTGGCATTTAAATGAAGTACTTTAGCAATATTGGAAATGAATTATTAAGAGTTTAAAAGTATGAATTGCATATGTGGTATGATTACTGGTTAAGCATGGTTGTCTTAGAATTGCTTGAAATGGATTTTAAGTGTTGAATTGGTTTAATCTTAAAAGAAACAGTTGTAAGAGTCTAACTATCTCTAATAAATCTATTTGCAGGGGTTTTTTAACAAATTTTCCAAATTTTTTTGAGCAAAATTGACCCAAAGTATAGATACCAGGGGGTCAGGTATCGATACTTGGGCCCTGAAATTAAAAATTTTCAAAACAGAAAGCAATATTGGTATTGATATTAAAGGCAATATATCTATACCTTCATAAAAAATTTTTGAAAATTTCAAGTTGTAGAATGCTATTTTGGTATTGATATTGATCAGGGGTATAGATACCTTATTAAAGGTATCGATATGTTTTAGTATCAATATTTCCCCTTGTTTTGCTTAAAAATCTTTTTTAAATCACTTTCAAATGTAAACGATCAATCAATAATGACCTCATACATTTAAGATAATAATTAATGAGTTAAATAAGTTATAATGCTATAGTTAATGTTCAAAATTACTTAGTGTTTAGTTACGATCGCTTTGGCACCAGATGTAATATTCTTATATCAGTTTTTGAGGGTCGAATCAAGTATAGGAATGTTACAATTATCTTACCAAATTGAAATCAAAATAATATTTTATTTTTAATATTAAAATTTAAATATCAAGAAAATATTTTATTTAATTCAATATTTAAGTGATTTTATTCAATTAGTAGCTAAAAAATTACAATTTTTGTTTCAAAATTTATTATTATTTTCATTAATATTTTAATAATGGTCTGAATTTTTTATTGTTGTAATATTTAATTATAAAAATAATTAATATATTTTAATGATGTTAAATAATTTGAATAATACTAATTTAAATTAATTACTTGAAATAAAAATATTATTTAATAAATTGAAAAATGAACACATAAAATTACTTGTAACACATGTGATATTAAAAACTTAAATTTTGAATTTGATCCTCTATTATTTTAGTTTTGTTGTTTTAGCCTCTCTATTCTAATTTTTGTTAATGAAATCTTTTATTTTTATTAAAAGTAGGTTTAAGTATAGCTGATAGTACTATTAAGATTTTATCTTTTAACGTAAATGAGACAGAATTTTAGTTATAAAAAAAATAGTTAACCCTTAGTATCAGGGGCAAAGTCAGAAAATATTTTTAGAAGGACCGAAATTAAATTATATATTTTAACGATAATAAAAATAAAATTTTACCATTTTAATATCTATATTTTTATAATTTTTAAAAGATTAAATTAAATTTTTATTATTTTTAGGGGGTCAAAGTATAATTTTATCTTTTTAATTTAAATTTTTATAAAATTTAAAAGAAAATTTTTTATTTTAGAGGCAGGTAAAACTATCCCTGCTTAGTACATTAATTTCATTACACCTTATAATAGGCAAAGTAGATAAGAAAACATTCTAAATTTGAGAGGTAAGATAGACAAAAATGATGAAGAATTATCATGTAAACAAAAATGGAGAAATCCATGATGAGATTGTTATGAGATTCCAAGCAAAAAAAATATCAAGACCAATTCTGTAAACAAGTGTTAATCCCACATTAAATAAGGAAGTGAAGGTCTTTGGACTTGTATACAATGATTGTACATTTAGCAAGCATGCTTATTTTTGAGAGAGAGCAATGATAATTGTAAATTAAATTATAATTATTTTTAAATGTATAATTATAACAATTTCTATTTTACTTCAATTTTTTTTTTAGATGTGAATTTAATAATATGATGGAAATAAAAGATATTTTTATCAATTCAAAAGTTTTTTCAAACTCGTACTTTTATATGTATTATAGATTAGTTTCTATTGCCACATTCGTCATACTTGATTTTATGTTTTTAAGTTTTATAATTTATTAAACAACATAGTTGTACCTTTATGTAATTAGAGCTAACATTAATCAAAATAATGACGAATAAAAATAATCAAAATGTATAAATTATTTTGATAAATCAAATATTATAATAATATGATAATTACTAATTATCCGTAACGGATTTTTATCTTACAAAAATTTTAACATATTATAAATTAATACTCCCATCTTCAATTTTTATTTCTTCTTTTTTGAATAATCAAATAAATCCATCATAATAATTTAAAGATAACGTATTAATACATTATATAATATTATATTATGATATAGAAATTCATTCTTTATAAAAATATTTATTTAAACCTAAATAATTAAAATTTGATATTTAAAACTAAAATAACACTTTCTTTCTTCTTCTTTTTTACCTTTTCTAGTTAAAGAAAAAAATACATCTATAAAAGAGTTCAATATAAAATTTAATCTTTTTATGTGCAATTATATAAATTTATTTAAAAATATTTTTTAAATATTTATAAAAATTATCATTCTTTTATCAAATAATTTTAGTTAATTATTTATTTAAATAAAGTTAATTTTTTTATTTATAAAAGTGATAAATATTTTATAAATAATAAAATATATATTTCAAATTAAAAAATAAATTATATATTATATATTAGTTAGTCCAAAATTTTCTTCAAACTCATTTTTTTATATATAATTCAAGTTTCTAATGTCATATGCGTTGTATGTGATTTTACCTGTTTAATATTTAATTAGTTTTTTAAGTATTATATCTTTAATTGCAGGAATTGACTTAAAATAATATTTATTACTTGAATTATTAAATATAATTAAAATATATTAATTTATCAATTCACATATTATAAATAAAATTTTTCAAATAATAATTAAAAATTTTTTAACAAATTCAATATACAATAATTTATGTAATTAATGCAAAATAATATTATTCAAAATAATAACTAATTAACATAATTAATTCTAGCATTAGTGATAATTAAAATCATTGGTGAATCCTGGGACTAAGTTTGGGAAGACTAGTAAATTTTTTTAAATTTTTGAAAGTTTAATAATTTTTTAAAATAATGATCTAATTAAAATTTTTGTGAGACCAATGAGATATTTAAAAAATTTGAGGAAACTTAATTAAAAAAATTAAATTTCAAGGGAAAATTCAAATTTTCTCAAAATTTTGGGGGGCTAGCGATCTACCCTACACCCTTTTAATGTTTCACCCTAATTAAATTACTTACTCCATGTTTGGTTGGGAGAATAGAATAGCATTCCCCCCTTATTCATTGGATAGTAAACCATTCATTTGTTTGGTTGAATGTAATATTCATTCAATGGAATGACACTAACCTCCCTATTACTTGACTTCCCGTAATAGTTATTCTTTGGTATCACCGAAGAAAGCTATTCCATGCAGCATTTAATAACAAAAAAATATATATAATTTTTAGATTATTCCTTTAAAACTTAGACATAGAAACTATAAAATAAAATATTTGAAATATTATTAAATTATATATTTTTATTTTTATCAAATTATATTTAATAATAATTATATTAAAATATGATTAAATTATTTATTATTTATTATTAAATTATTTTTAATAATTATTATACTAAAATTTAATAACAATAACAATAATTATCTACCTAAAAAAATTTGCTACGGGTACTGTGGTCATTTTAGTTTTTTTTCCTTATACTATTACAACATCATTCCATCCAATCAAACAGTTGAATTACTGATTACGGCTCTATTCCATTACAACAAACCAAACGTAGTGTTAGAGTTCTATTAAAGTAATAAATCTATTTTACAATAATAAAATTACCACAACTTTCCTTTAAGTAAATTTTTTTAACTAATAATTGTAACCATAATTATCACAACTTTTTTCATATATTTTATTTTTAGAGTTCCATTTTAATAATAACTCTATATTAAAGTTAACACAATCTTTTTAACTAATAATTGTAGTTTGAATTCTAATTATTTTTAATTGTATAATAATCACAATTTCTATTAAATTATAATTATTTTTAAATGTATAATTATCACACTTTTTATTTTATTTTAACTTTATTAACTAATAATTCAAAATTAAATATTATAATTATTTGTAAATGTAAATTTAATACAATGTAAAATATATTTTTCATATGTTTAAAAGTTATACTTTTATATAGAGAGAGAAAGAGATTATATATTATTAAAAAAATACTAAAATAAAAGGCTTGTAAACTCAACCATTCCCCATTCCATCTGTTTTTTTTCTCTCCCAAGTTTTGGGTGGTTGTCTTTTCTTCGCGTTGCATTGCCTTTCCCTAAGGGCAAAGTTAGACAATTTTTGAAATTTTGATGGCTACCACCAAGTAGATAAGCACCAGATTGAACAAAATCATTGAAAATTTTTAAGATATTAAATTCGAGTTTAACATGCATAAATTATGTATGGGTATAATTGTTGGTAAAACTATAAATTATAAATAATTATATAAATAAAATAAAATAAATTTGATTCTAGGCATTATGTGCCGTACATTAAATTGAGCCATCATGGATGCCCTCCTAGGGGGGAAAATGCAGGTCTATCTATTAATGCAAGCTTTAAATGTGTAGTATGTGAAGAAATGATCATAATTAATGGTGGTCTGCCATTTTCTCATTTGCCATTTGTCAAAAACAACTTTCAATTTTCTATGTGTAAAATCGTGTCATTGAAGAGGGCATGGTCCAATCCAACAGTCTAGTTATTTTACTTTCATGTCGCACCAAAAAATGAAATTGATTATATGCCCACAGATGGAGCACTGAGAACCATAGAACAATATAATATATATGTTGGGAAGAAACCGAAACAACCGAAACAAAGCGGAAGCACAACCGGTGTTCTTTCTCTCCCTATAACTCTTGTCAAATATTATGGCAAGCACAATAGCACAAAAATATGTTCTCTAGCAACCTATCAACCACAAATCAACCAATGCAACCACAACAAAAATGATAAATAGAGACACCGATATTTTTACGTGGAAAACCCCTCTAAATCAAGGGTAAAAACCACGGGACTTTAGAGTCCGATCAAAAGCTCCACTATAATCAAATGTTCAGCTACAAGATCACAATATCAAGCCTACAACAAGCATTCAACTCCAACAAGGCTAACAATATGTAATCTTTAGCAAAAGAGAGAAAAATTGGAGAACATCACCAAAAACGTAGCTGCTGTAAAACGGGTATTTCCGACGCTACAGGACTCGGATGAAAAATCCGACCGTACAAAGTCAAGAACACCTTGTCGTCTAGCTGCTGTCCAAAAATCAGCTCAATCGAACCACGGATGGACCTCCGATCGAAGAGTTGATCACAGCTGCTCCAAATTTGAAAAATTAATTTTTCAGCTTCAAAGCTCTCTTTTTCTCACCCGTTTTTCTCCTCCTCTCTCACATTTTTATTTTGCTCTCTGACTATATTAATTTGACACACACACACCTCCATAAAAGACAAAAGAAAATGATGAAAAAGTCAAAGAAAAAAAAACAAATAAACTTGCCATAAAACATGGCATGTTTTAAGGGTCTCCCACATAGTGGGACCCTTACCCAACAAATCTCCCCCTCCAACTATGTAGGGAATGCCTCCATACCGGAGATCAAACAACATGCTTCAAACTTTCCTCTTGGTAAAGCCTTCGTCAACATATCAGCACCATTATCATCAGTATGTATCTTCTCAAGCTCTAATAGCTTAGCTTCAAGAACATCTCGTATCCAATGGTACCTCACATCAATATGCTTAGATCTAGCATGAAAAGTTGAATTCTTACCAAGATGAATAGCACTCTGGCTATCACAATACAGGACATACTTCTCCTGAGTAAAACCAAGCTCATGCATAAACTTCTTCATCCAAAGCATCTCTTTGCACGCTTACATTCTTTGCAATGAACTCGATTCGATGGTGGACAATGCAACACACTTTTGCAATCTTGATTGCCATGCCACGACTCCCCGCATAAGTGATCAAGTAACCTGAAGTAGATCTCCTGGAGTCAATATCTCCGGCCATGTCTGAATCTGTATAACCAACAAGAACAGGTTTCTCATTGCCGAAACAAAGTTTCATGTTGGAAGTGCCACGAAGATGTCTCATAATCCACTTCACTGCATTCCAATGCTCTCTGCCTGGGTTAGAAAGAAAAGCACCGATCGGTGTACCAACGGCATAAGCCAAGTCCGGCCTCGTACAAACCATTGCATACATCGGACTCCCACGGTGAAGAGTAAGGAATTTTCTGCATCTCTTCCTTCTCCTTTTCGTGGAAGGACTATGCTTAATACTCAATATAAAGTGCGTAGCAAAGGGAGTGCTCACTGCTTTAGCTTTGTCCATGCTGAACCTTTGAAGTACTTTCTCGATGTACCTCTCTTGTGATAACCATAATTTCTTGGCCTTTCTATCACGTGTCAACTTTATGCCAAGAATTTGCTTTTTCTTGGCCCCAAATCCTTCATTGCAAAGGATTTACTCAACTCTTGCTTCAACTTCTCAATTCTAGAAGCATTCGACCAACAATAAGCATGTCATCAACATAGAGCAAAAGAATTATAAAATCATTACAGAGAATCTCTTAACAAACACACAATGATCGAAGTAGTCTTCTTGTAGCCTTGCTCCCCATAACAGACTCAAACTTCTTATACCATTGCCTTGGAGCTTGCTTCAAACCGTACAAGCTCTTCTTCAACTGCACACGTAATCTTCTTTCCTTGTGCAACAAACCCCTCTGGTGCTCCATGTAAAGCTCTTCTTCCAAGTCACCATGAAGAAAAGCGGTTTTCACATCCATTTGTTCAACCTCTAAGTCATAACAGTCTGCCAAACTCGGTATAGTTACGATAGAGGACATCTTCACAACCGGAGAAAATATTTCTTCAAAATCAACCCCTTTTTTTCGAGTATAACCTTGACGACCAATCTAGCCTTGTATCGTGGAGATGAAGACTTCTCTTCTTGCTTCAAACTTTGTAAACCCAATGATTCTTCAAGGCTCTTTTGCCTTGGGCAATTTCACCAACTCAAAGGTATGGTTCTCATGCAAGGATTGAAGTTCATCTTTCATCGCTTCAACCCACCGATCTTTACATTCACTCTCCATAGCCTCTTCATAACATTGAGTTCTCCCCGTCGGTCAAAAGAACATATTCATCAGAAGAATACGGCGAGAAGATCGTCGATCTCTGGAAGACCTTCGAAGTGGAACTGTTGGTGGAGCTATAGGTGCTTATTGTTGATCATTCACAACATCATCCATGGGAGCATCAAAGTCACCTATATCCCGATGGTCATCAGTAACATCACCATGCACATCATCCTGGATAGGACCTGGTGAAGAGTTTAGGGGAACTGGATTCACATCGACCAAATCACCACTGTCTTGTGAATTCGCTTTCTCCGTCTTATCAATGTCATCGATGGTCTAATCCTCAATGAAGACGACATCTCTGCTTCTCACGAGTTTTTTCTGAACGGGATCATAGAGTCTATAACCAAACTCACCATCTAGATCATAACCAATGAAGATGCATTGTCGAGTCTTGGCATCCAACTTGGATCTTTCATCCTTTGGAACATGAACAAATGCTTTACAACCGAACACACGTAGGTGATCATATGACACGTCTTTGCCAAACCAAACTCTATCGGCACGTCACCACCGCAAAGGAACACTAGGAGACAAATTGATCACATGTGTCACCGTATTCAAAGCTTCACCCAAAATGATCTTGGCGACTTTGAATCGACAACAAACATCGACGACTCTCGATCAATGTTCGGTTCATTCTTTCGGCTAACCCATTTAAGCGTGGAGTCTTTGGTGGTGTTCTCGATGTCACGATTCCGCCGCATGAGCGAGTACTCATGAAACGGCCTGTGTACTCGCCACCATTATCGATGCGAATGCACTTCAACTTCTCCCTGTTTCCCTTTCAAGCGATGCATGAAGCTGTTTAAACACCTCAAAGACTTGATTTTTAGACTTCAAAGTGTAAACCCATAGCTTTCTTGAGCAGTCATCAATGAAAGTCACAAAATAAAGTGCACCGCCAAGTGACCTTACTTTTATCGGACCACAAACATCTGAATGGACCAACTCTAGCAACTCTGATCTTCTATGAGGAGGACGACTTCTAAAAGAAACTCTTCTCTGCTTTCCGCTAGACAATGAGCACAATCCTTCAATGTAGCATTCTTCAAGCCCGAAAGTTGATTCTTCTTCGCTAAGCAGATTAAGGCCCTTCTCACTCATGTGACTAAGTCGTTTATGCCACAACTCGCTGTTGTTGCCATTCATTTGTCACATTCACCGTCTCTCGAGAAGCTGAAGCTTGCATCAAATATAAATTTGAGCTCTTCTTTCCTCGAGCCACAACCAAGGAGCCTTTAGTCAACTTCCACTGCCCATCACCTTTGAAGGTGTTCTGACGAATCCCTCATCATCAAGCTTTCTGCAGAGATCAAATTCAAAGCGGATATCCAGGTGCGTGTCGACATCCTTGAGAGTTAACTTTGTTCCATTGTTACTCACCAAGTGAACATCTCCCATACCAACAACGGAACCAAACCGTCATTACCCATCTTCAATACCCCAAAATCACCGGGAGTATAAGATGTGAAGAAATCCTTCCTCGGCGTGACATGAAGTGATGCAC
Organism: Gossypium bickii; assembly: GCA_025503065.1. NCBI lineage: Eukaryota > Viridiplantae > Streptophyta > Magnoliopsida > Malvales > Malvaceae > Gossypium > Gossypium bickii. The sequence goes on along the minus strand of CP106711.1, from coordinate 23,816,077 downwards.
AAAGTATCAATCACCCAACTAGTCTCGTCACATGCTAAGTTGACCAAATTCTCATCACGAATGACCAAGCGGATCTTCACGAGTAGCGGTAGCAACACACGCCGGATTTTCCATCATCATTCCGATCGTGTTTATCACCACCTTTGTTCTCTTTCTTCCACTTGAAGCAGTATTTCTTAATATGGCCTTTCTTACCACAATGATGACACTCAAGATTCTTGTATCTCGATCTTGACTTGCTTCGGCCTTTATCTCTACTCTTTCCATCTTTGTCTCTGTTCCTCTCCCTGTTCTCGGTAACCAACACCTCGGACTGTGATGTAGAACCCTGAGATCGTCTTCTGACCTCTTCATTCAACACACCACTCTTAGCCAAATCCAAGGTAATAATACCCTTTGGGGCCAGAATTAATGAGCGAAACCCGGAAAGTCTCCCAAGAGTCTGGTAGAGTAGCAAGCAACCAAAGCCCTAAAATCTCGTCATCAAATTTGACACCCATACCAAGCAATTGATTCATCACGCTCTGAAATTCACTCACATGGTCAGCTATAGACGTTCCTTCTTTGTATTTCAATGCCATCATTTTCTTCAGCAAAAATAACTTGTTATTGCCCGATCTCGAAGCATACAAGCTTTCAAGCTTCTCCCACAATGTTCGAGCATGTGTCTTCTGATCAATGTGGTTGTAAACATTTTCTTCAACAAATTGCCGAATAAAGCCACACACTTGTTGATGCTCAAATTCCCATTCTTCATCACTTTTTGAATCGGGTTTTGAGTAGCAAAATACCTAGGGAAGATCAGAGCCTTCACAAACAACAAGTCCTTCATTTTATTCCGCCAAAGTTGATAATTTGTGCCATTCAACATAATCATCTTGCTCGTATTAATTTCCATAATTATTTGACAGAATAACCGAGCTCTTGATACCGGTTTGTTGGGAAGAAAGCAAACAACAAACAAAACAAAGCGGAGCACAAACGGTGTTCTTTCTCTCCCTATAACTCTTGTCAAATATTATGGCAAGCACAATAGCACAAAAATATGTTCTCTAGCAACCTATCAACCACAAATCAACCAATGCAACCACAACAAAAATGATAAATAGAGACACCGATATTTTGCACGTGGAAAACCCCTCTAAATCAAGGGTAAAAACCACGGGACTTTAGAGTCCGATCAAAAGCTCCACTATAATCAAATGTTCAGCTACAAGATCACAATATCAAGCCTACAACAAGCATTCAACTCCAACAAGGCTAACAATATGTAATCTTTAGCAAAAGAGAGAAAAAATTGGAGAACATCACCAAAAACGTAGCTGCTGTAAAACGGGTATTTCCGACGCTACAGGACTCGGATGAAAAATCCGACCGTACAAAGTCAAGAACACCTTGTCGTCTAGCTGCTGTCCAAAAATCAGCTCAATCGAACCACGGATGGACCTCCGATCGAAGAGTTGATCACAGCTGCTCCAAATTTGAAAAATTAATTTTTCAGCTTCAAAGCTCTCTTTTTCTCACCCGTTTTTCTCCTCCTCTCTCACATTTTTATTTTGCTCTCTGACTATATTAATTTGACACACACACACCTCCATAAAAGACAAAAGAAAATGATGAAAAAGTCAAAGAAAAAAAAACAAATAAACTTGCCATAAAACATGGCATGTTTTAAGGGTCTCCCACATAGTGGGACCCTTACCCAACAATATATATATATAATTATGTAATAAAGCTTTTAATTTATATTAACTAGAGTAAAGTATGATATTTTGGTGGTAAATAAGAGTAGATAGAGTTTGGTCTCAAAAATCATAAATACATTTTTAAGTATTTTTAAAACTTATAAAATTACATTTTAACCTTCTTGAAAATTTATGAATCATCTCTAATTTCTCTAAAGCAAATTTTAACTTCCGAGACAACAACAATTGATTTTAGTACGAGTATCATGATATTATATAAAATACGTTTACACGGTACGAATACTTTTGCATATAAAATTTAAAATTACTATTTAAATAAATATATAACAATTTAACCATGACTAAAATAAAATCAATATAACTGTGATGTATGAATGACTGAATATGACAAAATATAAAACTAAATAAGAAAATTATCATATCTAAAATTTGTCTTTGAGAAAAGAAAAGTATTTTAAAGATGAATTAAGTATTTGAAGAGAAAGTATGAACAATAAAATTTAGTAATGATTAAATTGCAAATGTTTAAAAGTTGAAGGACTAGAGTGCATATTAACCATTTTTGGAATGTAGGTGAAATTAAATAAATATTTTTATGAATGTGACAGGGGTATGTATTGATACGTGGGAATGGAAATTTGAGGTTCAACAACAAAATTGTAAATACACCAACTTTAAATTAAACCTGTTCATGGGACAAGTGTAACACCTATAACCTGTACCCGCCGCCGGATTAGGATTACGATGTATTACCATACGGTCCAGAACAATCAATAGCAGATAGCACCAAGTTGTCAATTTAATTAACAGAATTTCATAATAATTCATATAAGAGTAATACATACATTTATGGGCCTTAAATCGAGCTGACAAGGCCTTAAAATTAGTTTATGAAAATCAAGGACCAATTCGAAACCAATCAGAAGATTTAGGGCAATGTTCCAGACATGGTTGTGTGTCCAACCATGTGTCAGACCATGTACCTTTTGAAATGCCCTCACACGGCCGTATAGCAGGCTGTGTGCTAGACCGTGTGAAACCTGCACCTAACACGTTCAAGGCACACGCCCGTATGTGACACACGGTCATATAACAACCCGTGTCCCAGACCGTGTGTATGCACAAATATCCCAAAACATGCTCATTTCATATACAAATGTTGAAGTACTTAATTATACACTTACGCAATAGTACATTTTAAACTACTCCAAATCAAGTTAAACAACCAACCAATGTGCCATCATTGACACCACATTTCAATTACATACAAATATATTATCAAGCTAAACTTTCAAACCATAAATGCATACCATCACTAATAACAAAACTTGTAACACCCCTAACCCGTATCCGTTACCAGAACAGGGTTACGGAGCATTACCGGAGATTTCAGAACAATCACAGATAATTGTGATATTTACTGTTCATAACAAAACTATCCACTTGATTCATAGTCACTAAATTATTTATATCTTGAGCTACAGAATTCTAAATTAAGATCCACTTGATTTTTCCGAAACTAGACTCAAATATATTCCTACCATAAAATTTTCAGAATTTATGGTTTAGCCAATAAGTACAGTTAATTCTTCAAATTCATCCTTGTTCTGCTGTTTGACAGTTTCGACCTTTCTTCACTAAAAATTAATTATCTCTTAATACGAGATTCGGATGATATTCCCGTTCCTTTCTCTTGAAATTAGACTCATTAAGAAATTAAAAATATAAACTTAAACTCCCAAGTATTTTTATACAATTTTTAATGATTTTCCAAAGTCAGAACAGGGAACCCAAAATCATTCTGACCTTGTCTCACAAAAATTCAAATATCTCATAAAATGAAATTCTTTTGCTTACACAGTTTCTTCTATGTAAAACTAGACTCAATAGGCTTTAATTTCATATTCTATTAAACCTATAATTAGATTTCCACAATTTTTGGTGATTTTTCAAAGTTATACTACTGCTGCCGTCCAAAACTGTTTTAATGCTAATTTTACTCTTTCATGATTTCTTTGTATTAACATTCATTTAGGCATACATAACATTCATTTAGACATACATAACACCAAAGCATATCCATAACTAGCCATTCCAATAGCTAGTCACTATCAAATATTTACATGTCATTATTTGGCCAATTTAACCTATACATCAACAACAAAGACTTAAACATATCATTTCCTTACCTTCATATACATGCTCATAACATCATACTTTATCAAGACCACACATACCCAATCACATTCAACATAACAACTTCCCACATGTATCATCTAGTCTAATTTCATTAACATACCATTATAAACCACATCACACAATGACATTGGCATAGGCATATGAGTAAGTAATATGCTTGCAACCCATTAGCCAATATAAGCCAATTTATATGGCTACATACCAAATCAAATCCTTAATCATTACAAGCCAATACATTTGGCCATATCGTAATGACACATACGCAAAATGAATAAGTCCCTATACATGCCATAGACTCAAATGTTTGCATTCATTTACCAAACATGATAGCTTGATAGTGTGATAGCATCTCTGACGATCTCTAACCCGAGCTAGTTTGGTGACACTATGAGGCATAGGAAAGGAAGGGGAGTAAGTTATATAGCTTAGTAAGTTCACATGCACATAAATAGCAACATAATCATGAATATCATACAATTAACATAACATAATTTACATATATGTCATCATAGTTTCATAGGCATAATTTACTCATTTTCAATCTTACCAAAAGGTCATCACATACCGAGCTCATTCATATGAATTTTTCGTACATACCTGTACCAACTTGTAATATATCATACTCTTTCTCATCTTTGGCATAATCTTTGAATTACCCGTTGAACCACTTGGAATACTAAAGGATACTCGGGAATCTCATACACAATGTACCATACCAAAGCCATATCCCAGACATGGTCTTACATAGAAATCTCATATTGATGCCAATAGCCCAGCTATGGTCTTACACGATGCCATGACATTTGTATCCTATTTATTCCTAAGGTTCAAACGGGATTTTCTCATTTGTCATATTATCGTCGATTGTATCCACATTGTCATTTATACAATTCATATATTAATAAAAAATTTAAAATAAAATTGTTACATTACATTATTTACACATGAAGTCACCTCGACACAAGAATGGCGAACTAGGCCTAATCGTCACATACTTTATTTTTCCCCCGTTCTAAGTCCGAACCTCGATTTTATTGATTTATAATATCATATTTGACTTATATAATCATTATACTGTTCAATTTAGCCCAAAATCATATTTTTTTCAAAATTTACATTTTTGCCCCTAAACATTGTCATATTTACATTTTAGTCTCTAGGCTCGTACAATGATTTCATTCAATTTCTTTGTACTTTAAGCCTAGCCGAACCATTTTCATGCTTATAGCAGCCCACATTTTCCATTAAAATAGATTTTTACAACACTTTTTATACTATTTTACAAATAGGTCTTTTTTATGCATTTTAATCAAAAATCACTTAGCAAAAGTTGTTTATCTAATATTAAACTTGCATAATCTGCCATTAAACATCAAAGTGCACAAATTTCTAACATGGGTCAAACCTTAGACCTTCATCATATCTCAAATTAATGGTAGAAATAGATAGATCATATTACAAGGATTTCAAAAACATGAAAATCATTAACAACGGGGCTAGAACGGACTTACAATCGAGCTTGAAAGCTTGAAAAACCCTAGCCATGGTTTCCTCTTGCAGATTTTGGCCAAGGAGGAAGATGAACAGATTTTTGGGTTTTTATTTTGTTTATTAAATCATTTAATTACTAAATGACCAAAATGCCCCTAACTTAAAAATATTCTATTTCACCTATTTCATGTCCATTTTTGTCCAACAAATTATCCAATGGTCTAATTACCTTTTAAGGGCCTCCAATTTAAAATTTCATAGCAATTATACACCTCTAGCTTCTAGAACTCAAGTCTTGCACTTTTTACGATTTAGTCCTTTTGACTAAATTGAGTGCCTAAACATCAAAATTTTCAAACGAAATTTTCACGAAATCATTCTGTAAAATTGTAGATTATAAAAATATAAGAATATTAAATTTTTCCTCGTCGAATTTGTGGCCTCGGAACCATTGTACCGACTAGACTCAAAATCACGTTGTTACAAAACTTATCAAAATGCTTGATTAACATCATCTACTCATGCCTCAACTAGAATTAAGCATACAAGCCTCAAATAGCTACTTGGCACAACAACAATTCAAGAACATCAAACTACAACATATGTGTTTAAAACTTTCACCAAAATTCACTATTAGCCTATTACATTTTTAAGCCACTAACATGTTTCAATTGACTTACTATGTAACAGCACGATTTTGGGGCTAGTCGGAACAGTGGTTTTGAGGCTGCTAATCCAAGGTTGAGGAAAATTATTTTGATATTACTTTATGTGTTATGGCATTAATATATGGCTATATGAAAATTTTGGTGCTTTAATTTTAGCAATTGTATGTGAAATTGTGAAAAAAAGACTAAATCGCATAAGGTGCGAAAGTTCCATTATAAGTGGGAGAGGTGTCTAATAGCCAAAGAATATCAAATTAGAGGTCCTTAAAGTGAAATTAGGCCATTGGATGTGTGATGGCCGGCCATATAGAGGCTAGGGAGACAAGACATTAAATTTTAGTCAAATTTGGTGGAAATTAGGTGATAAAAATGAGTAAAATAAGATGAATAAAAGATGTTGTCATATTTTACTATTCCTTCTTCTTCTACCACTGAAAATTGAGAGGAATAAGGGTTCTTGGAGTTCAAAATTTTTAGCAAAACAAATCTCTTGCAAGTAAGTGATTTTGGTGGTTTTATTTGACAATTTTTGTACTTTTGAAGTCTCCAAAGCCTAAGCTAGCTAATGAGGGGATTAATTTGTTATATGGTTGAAAGTATAGGGAATTTCTATGAGAGTGTTTATGTTGTTTAGCTGAGTTTTTATGGAATACAATGAATGTTATGGAGATAAGAAACAACTTTTGTGAAAGGTGTTAACATGAAAACACCTAAATAGGACTTGAATGCAAAGATTAAAAATGTGTAATAAATGCATGAAATAGTTAGATTTGTGAGTAGTTGTAAGAGGAATAAATGTTCATCTAGGCTTGTTTGATGAGAAAATATGTTGAAAAATGATTTACGAGCCTAGGGGCAAAATCATAATTTTGCCAAAGTGTAAGGGCAAAATGGTCATTTTTGCCTAAGTATAGATTTTGATGCATTATGATCATAAAATGTTTTAAATGAGTGAATTTTTTTTTGTTATAGACCAAGAAGAGCGTGGAATCAACCTTCACCAAGGTAAAGGCAAGGTTATGGAATAGACCGTTGATTAATGCATTTTGCACCGAGGTAAGTTTAGGTGTAAATGATGCATCTTATATACACATGTTGTTACTTATTGGTGCGTTTATGATTGGAAACATGTATGATTCAGGATTGAATTTGGTAGATATTGAATAATTTTCGTATGAATGACGAAATAGATATGTAAATGTGAAATAACATCCATAGTAATAAATGGTGGGTTGTGTGTAATACCACCTTAATAATTCTTGATGGTGGGCTAAGTGCGATACCACCTTATTACTTATTCACGATGGACTATGTGCGATACCATCGTTTATATTATTGGTGGGCTAAGTGCGTTACCACTGTAAATATTCTTGTTGGTAGGCTATGTGCGATACCACCCTGTTAAAGATTGATGGTGGGCTAAGTGCGAAACCACCGAGTGATTGGTAGTATTATGAATGGTTTATTGGGAAAATTATGATGTGTTGTTTCATGTGATCATGCGGTGATAAGTGCAGGGATGTATGTTAAATAATGTGGGCATTTGGCTTGTGATATGGTTGGAATGTGGTAAAAGATGAAATGAGTAAGCATGATCATGGAATGTGGATTGTTCTTACTTAGTATGTAATGCTATTTATTGTTTAGCACATACTATGATGTTATTTGTTTACATGTAAACTTACTAAGCTTAAAGCTTACTCACCTTTTTTTTTCCCTTGTTTTATAGAGTCAAAGAGCCGGGTCGGGATACAAAGATAATTGGACGATCACCCACACTATCAGCTCCTCTTGGTATATCTAGACTTAGTGTTTTGAGTATGGCATGTATAGGGGCTAGACTAGGTAAATTGTTTTGTTATTTTGGCCAAGAGTGTGTTGGCCCCCCTCTAAAGGTGAACTCTTTTGTATATAGCCATAGTTGATGGCTCATTATTATATATGAAAAGATAAAGTTATTCATGGAAGTGTATATTACAAATCTGAGTTGTTTAGTGATTTTTGAATGGATTTATGTTGTGTGAGTTAGGGTGGTGAAAAAAGCTTAGCAAATAGCCTTGTTCTTGTCCACACGGGTAGGCACACGGGTGGGTGTCTAGGCCATTTGTGATACACGGTCAGTCCCATGGGTGTGTGACCAAGCCGTGTGTCCTCTGCGAGTTAGTTTTACAAGTCAGTAAGCTTTGTAGTAAACACACGGGCAGAGACACGGCCGCGTGTCTCAGCCGTGTGGTAGGCACGGCCACGAACATGGGTGTATGCCCAGGCCATGTGAAGTCTGCACCTTAAAATTGGAATTTAATTCGACACACAGTCTAAGGACACGAACGTGTGCCTTGGCCGTGTGACCTTAGTGAGATGATGACGTCATAAACAGAATGCTAAGGTTTTGGCACACGGGCGTGTCGAGGCCGTGTGAGGGACACGGGCCAAGGACACGGGCATGTAAAAACCCCTGTAGGTTCGAAATGAAAATAAATCCTACACGAGGTAGGGACATAGGCGTGTGTGACCACACGGCCTGCTCACACAGGCGTGTCCCATTTCACACGGACGTGTGACCCCTGTTTAGGTGAAAAATTTTAAATGCACAAAAGTTTCCGGTTGGGTCCCGAAACCCTCCGTATGTGTGTTTTTAATCTCGTAGGTCCTTAATGCGAATGATTTGATGATGAAAAGATATTTTAAATTGTATGACCAAGTGAGTTACGTCCGGTAATGCCTCGTGCTCGGTTTTGGCGTAGGATACGGGTAAGAGGTGTTACATACTATGGGTCCCATAATATCATAATTAACTCAAACCAAATTTATCATGCCATATTCATTCAAACTTATCATTTCTAACTTGGACTTAGGATGAAACATGCATAATTCACTTAATTACTCTTGTCACAACATCAAATGCACAACGCACCTGCATTTCAAATACTATGAACCATTTCAAAACATAACCAAATGTTCCTAATATGTGCCATATAAGCCAAGATGTATTCAAAAGTTACCAAATGATCCTCGGATAACGTGATTTCTTCGATACTTCACTTAATTACTCCTGTCACGACATCAAATGCACAATGCACATGCATTTCAAATACTATGAACCATTTCAAAACATAACCAGATGTTCCTAATATGTGGCATATAAGCCAAGATGTATTTAAAAGTTACCAAATGATCCTCGGATAACATGATTTCTTCGAGCTAATCTGATCTCAAAATCCACAAAGCATATCTACAAGAAATAAGAAAAATAACATGAGTAAGCTTTCGTAAAGCTTAGTAAGTTCGTTGATTAAACAGTAAATCTTACCAAATTAAAACTCAACAAATCAAATAACAAGATTTAAGAAAAGAGTTCTTGTCACAAGGTTATTATCAGAGTTCCTGTCAATCACAGCTCACAACATGTGAGTATTGCACAGTACAATAGAACAAATCAGTTTCCATATTTCAATAACTTTTAGAGAGCAATAAACATAGCCCGATGGACGATAAGTGGATACGAGTACATGGTTAACCAACTAGCACACCAAATGCTCATATGAGTAAATCCATCCATCACATCAAATAACACTGTAATATATCACGAAATTTCGCAACAAATGCAAGACCACGACATATCCTCCAATGAACAGAGAATATACAAAATCATCTCCATTGCTCAACTCAACCTTGTACTGCGCACAATATAACCTATTGGCATGCCAATCGTACTCTATCCTACGTTCATCGGTTCAGAGAATTCCATCATAGAACAATACATGAATATCTCACTATCTCATATTTCATATGCAAGCATTAGTTCAACAACCAAACATTCATCGACTCAGCATATCTCAATCAGTGATCGATACTATATCAATTTATTATTTTCATTTTTAGTTACATGCATCAATATATTATTCAACATTCAACAATTAAACTCATATAACATACATTTAAATTGTATTAAAATTAAACCGAACGAACTTCCCTGACTAAATTGCGGCAATGACAAAGGTATAAGGATTATTTGGTAATTTCTCTTTTCCTCAGTTTTCCACTCATTCTTAATCTAAAATAATAATTTCATTCAATTCACTAATTCCAACAAAAAAATTAACTTGTTTTATGCAATTTAAGTCCTTTTTGACATTTTTACGAAATTTCTCCCAATATTTCACTTTTATGCAATTTAGTCCTTAAGTTCAAAACTTTCAATTTAACCATTTTTAACCACAATTAATTTCATTCGAATAATTCAATACCTTTCTACAGCCCCTACTTGCTTTTATTTCACACCAAGTCCTTGTACTTTTATTTTTTTCACATTTTAGTCCTTTAACATTAACAAAAACTACTTTACAAAATAGTCCTATTTAGCAACCAAGCTTAATATTTTACCATAAGACTTCAAGAAAAACTCAATTTCATCAATGGCACAATCCATAACATTTGACAGTTTTATAAATTAGTCCCAAGGTTAGCTAGATTAAGCTAATACGAGCTCAAAAACATAAAAATTACTAAAAACGGACGTCAAACACATATCCAGTAGAGAACCTTAGCTAGTCGAAGCTTGCTCTCTCCTTAACAATAGTGTTTCGGCCTTTGAAAGAAGAAAAAAATGAAATTTAATAGCCAAATTGCCTTTTATTTCATTTAAATTTTATTTATTTACTTAATTACTATTTTACCATTAATTAATTCATGACATTTTTCCATTTTCGATCATATTAGAAAACGGACTAATTGGTAAATCCTTATTTAATTAGGATTTAATTGTAATTTACCACAATCTAAAGAATTTCACATCATTTCACATCATTTCTATTATTAGGCCATTTAAGGAGGGCCCAATTACACAATTGGTCTTTCAATTATATTAAATTCCAATTAAACAAGCTTATTTACAATTTAGCCTTAAACTAATTAGGACTAAATGAATAAATGACCTAAAAGTTAGTGGAATGGTTGACATCCACCGTCGCTTGGGCTTTTTGACCATGGTTTAATCACCATTTTGGTCCCTTTACTATTTTAAATCTATAGCAATTAACTTTTTATCTCTTTTACAATTTAATCCTTTTACCTTAATTAAGCAATAAATCATCAAAATTTTCGGACCAAACTTCAATTCACATATAATACAACTTTATAAATATTAAATACAAATATTTACGGCCTTAAATTACAAAAACGAGGCCCCAATATCTCATTTTTAACAACCACTTGACTTTGGATTAAACCACTTATATTAACTATTAATTCAATTAATTAAAATTCCTAAATCAAAATTCAAAATAAAAATTATTATTAACTCGTGTAATTTAAATACTAATTATACAAACTTATTAGTCGATTTTGTGGTCCCAAAACCGTTGTTTCCGATACCACTGAAAATCGAGTTGTTACACAAAGCTTCCTGCCCAGGCCCAAAGGCTCACTTGAAATTTGAAAGGGTTTAGGAAAAAATATTAGGTCTGAAAAATGGGCTTGGGTAAAAAAAATTAGGCTCATTTAAAATATGGGTCAAGCTCGAGCTTGAACACTCAAGGGCCGGACCCTACCCGTTTTAAGTTTATAATATTTTATATATATTATGTAATTTAGAACACATTAAAAAAATTTAACCTATACCAAATATATAATACTACTCTAATATAAACATTAAAATAATGTTAAGATGATTATATAAAAAATTTCAATAAATAAAAAATATATAAAATTATTAAAATAATATAATATAAATATTTTTTAAAAAATTTAAAAATAATATGGTCGGGCTAAAATGAGTTTAGGTTAATTTTTTACAAATATAGACGAATTTGGACAAAATTTTAAGCTCAAATTTCAAGTCGAGCTAAATTTAGACAAACATAAAATATATTAGTATCATATTTAGACATAAATAAACACCTCTTACTTTAAACTCATTCCTCACATTTACCTACTTATTCGAATGCCTTATAAATCCACACAAAACTCTCCTATCTTGATCCACCTATATATATGGGAAATGAAAATAAGGAAGAGTTTAGCATTAAACCCCAAATTAAATAGCAAAAAATAGAACTCCATACCTCTCCACCGATTGGAGGAGACAAGATTAAATATAAATTTCAGTTTCTCATTTTCATAAGATCACAATCTAGACTTGGGTTCTCAATTGTATAGAAAGCGATGAGGAACCATAAGGTTTGACAATATTCTAACTTCAATTTGGCTCTCCTACATTTTAAATCAAAATAACATCTATACACTAAGAGGGTTTGAAGAGGATGTGCCCAAATTTCTTTCCTCCACTCAACATTGATGGCTATCGATTCCACCAATATAAACCTAAACCTAATTTGCAAATTTAAGCAATATAGGGAGTAGGGTCGATCCTACAGAAACTGGGTTTACTGAAAATTGTTTCTATCTCGACCAGATTTGTGTCTGGGCAGTTGTCGTGCCCGCGAAGTTGGGGGGAGTAAAATATGTAACCTGAAATAAATAGAGAAAAAAAAGGCGTAAAGAGTAAAAGATAAAATAATAAAAACAATGAAGTAATCTGAAGAAAAATCAATTAAGTTTAGCTCAGCCTTAAGCACGAGTTTTTTCGTCTTTGACCCGATCCTCGAAATTAGATGAACTCCTCTTTTCCAATAAGCTAGTTATAGCTACCAAGGACTCCTCGGACACCAACTCTTCCTTGTGTAAATTAGTTATGGAACGTCCTATAACTAACCCTTACCGATCGAACAACCTACGAAACATTCGTGATTTAGAACTCCGGCAGCTTTGCGTTCTAGAAGAGCCTAGCTCGAACCAATGCCCTCAAACATTGGGACATTTAAATTCGGTTACTACTTCCCTTGACGGAACCAAACAACAATCCCCACTTGGCACGCCAATGTGTTCACGGAAAACCAATCAGACAATCGATCCTTTCAGAATTCCAACTGTATGTCTAGCCATACTAACTCAAACGACGTCTTTTTTGACTTAGCATTGACTTGACTTTGTGAATTGATGAAGTCATACTCTTAATCCGGAGAAATAATAAATATTGGAAATTGGGGGTTAAATAGCTCGGGCTCGTAACTCACGGGTCTTTGACGGGGTTAATACCGGCTTAAAGCTTAAAGGGGTTTAGTTTGGCTTAAAGCAAGTTGTGGAATGTGTTTTTGCTTGGTGTGAGGGGTGATGGAATTTTGGAAAGGGAAAGGGGCTTGGAAAGTAATTAAACCAATTTTGGAAAAGAAACAAAAATTGGAAACAAGCTATAGACTACTTGACGCCAACTTAGGGAAGAAGAAGAGAAATCCTACTCCAAATTGAAATAGAAAAAAAACAAAAGAGACAATTCAACTCCAAATAGGAATAGGAAAAGAAATATTTGATTGATGATTTTCTAAATACAAATAACCCCTATTTATATACATGGGGTTTACTAAAAATAGGCTAGATTAATTATTATAAAATCTAAAATAATAAAATTAAAATAAACTTAAAATAGGATTTTCTATTTTTGGCTTTTTACGAAGTCAAATTATTGATGTGTTGTTGGCTTCCTCCATCTTTTTTATTTGGCCCTATTTTCATAATTTTTCTTCCAATTTGGCCATTTTCAAGTTGCTTTTGTTCAATTGCATCCCTGACAAGAATTAAATCATAAAAATACTAATTTAGCAGGGACTAATTCAGAAATAAATCGAATTAAACACAAGAAATCATGCAAATTAATCATGTTATCAAATCCCCCTACTTATCTCATGCTTGTCCTCAAGCATGTTGTTCTTTCAAACATTAGAATTAATTCTACAATTTATTAAAACTCGAGTCTCTTTTCTGCATCCATACTCAATGTAAACAACATAGGCAAAAATAACTAAATAATTGCTTAGAACATATAGTTTAATCAACAAGACAAGTGTCATAAAATTTGAAATATGCGAACTAGATAATTTCATTGAATTGAGTTTGAATCCAATAAATTGCAAGGCATTATTAATTAACTATACTTTTAGAAAAATAAATTAGACATGGTCAAACCTTTTTACGTGAACTAGGATGACAACCCAAGCACCCTATCTCAGTTACTCAGTTCAAACAGTCTTTATTATTGAGCTCTGTTAGCAGAATGTTATTAAGTTATCGACTTGCCACTCGAACCGTTTTACGCGAGACGAGATGACAACCTAAGCACCTCGCCCCGGTTACTCAATCCGGTCACATTTTCGAAACTTTCACTCATAACTTGAGCTTTATTTATTTATTTAATATTTTTTTTCATCTTTTCATCATTTTTTTTTCATTTATTCATGCACAAGCAAATATATTTTTTTCAAACAATTAATTCATGAAAATCTAGCTACATATATCAGCCTTAAAATACAAGTGTCGATTAATCTATATACTTGAGCATTTAAATTCAAAAAAAAATTTGCCCAATTGTCCAAGTTGACTAAGTATGAGATTAAAGGCTCAATGTCAAATAAACTGTTGAATGAATTTAATGCAAGATTGAACATATGCAAAAGAGAAACATGCAGCAAAAACCAATCAACCATCCATGCATACTTACTATATCCATCCCCCTACTTATTCTAAGCTTGTCCTCAAGCATATGTCATATTATAAAAGAGAAACAAAAAACAGCAGCTAAAATGAAAAGTTTAGAGTACTCCCCATGTGTGTCTTCAATGATTTTGTTGATGTTGGGGGTAACGGCTTTGCAGGATATCAAGGATTGTGGAGACTTGATTTTCCATTGTTCCAAGTCTCGCCTCGATTCGGCCTAAACTTACCTCCACAGATAGAGGTTGTTCCTCTTGCTCTCTAGTATTGATGTGTCGACATTGGCGAAAAACCATATTTTCGCGAGAAGTCCGCGTACCTGGAGGAACAAAATAACACGAAGTAGGGGTGCCGGCAAGCAATCCCATAGAATCCAAACAAAATTTATCTAGACTATCCATACTATATGCATATGTCAAGGTTGAGAAATCAATTTCAGATTGAAAAAGTCGAGAGGCTAAATTTGAAATAAATGATCCAAGTATAAGTGGACGGTTGTAACGCAAAACGGCATGAAAATTTCGTGCAAACCAATATCCCAAATAAACTTTAAAACCCGAATGAATGCACCACAAAAAGAACAGTTTAGTTTTAGTTAAAGCAGATGATGCGTCATTTCTACCTGAAAAGCTAAATGCCAAAAATCGGTGTATATATCTCAAAGCAGGTTCATGCACCAATAAATCTTTTGTGGTCTTCGAATTATAAATATGATTAGAATTAGTTAAAACACGATAAACGTGTTGAGCATCAAAGTTGCTCGGAATATCTAACAAAGCAGAGTGATAGGGATCGGATTGAATATCATCAAGGTCGATGAAACCCATGGTAATGTTAAATTCTGAAATTGACATCCGAAATCCCTCCCAAGCAAACGAAAGCATACAATATTTTGTGTTTCAACAGTTCGCAATGCATTTATATCGAAGCTAAATGTGGTGTAGAATTCATATACCAATTCATAATATGCATTACAAGTAATATTAGCATATAAATTCCAACCAATAGCATCAAAATAATGAATCACAGCATCATGAATATCTAAAAGTTCAAGTGTGGGAAAATCAATTTGCTTACAGGCAGGGAGCGAGCATTGTCGGATGGCGTCGTAACGTATTTGATGCTCCGATGTCGAAAAGTCTAGAAATCCTCGCAGACGACTTTCGGTAGGAATTGTGTTTGCACGACTACGTCTGTTGCGTTGACTATTTCGAGGTGGTCGAACGCTCTCGTTAGGCAAGTTGGGTGGGTTTTCTCCTTCAGCGGCGTCAGTACTGCTGTTCAGGGGTGTCAATGGCTCACGTGTCGATTGTCGACGACTTCGGGTTTGGCGTTGAGAGACTCGTTCATCGAAGATAGGGGTAGCTTCGACATGGTCGTTAGAAGTCCCAACTTCTTCAGGACTACCGGAAGTGTCTGATTCAACTGGGGTCAGCCTTCGTTGACGATGGGTTCTCGATGGGCCGGCCATTTGTCGTGGAATATGCAGAGGAAAGTCGTCGTCGGCTAAATCAACGAAGGGATGAGCTGAAAAATGGTGTCGATTCTAGTTTAGCGAAACCGGAACATTGTCGCTCGTTTGGTTTCGAGTTCAGACCATTGCGTCCGTGGCAACATCACGAAGATTAGACTCTGTTGCGACAAAGATGACGGCAGCAGCGAAATGCAGTGTGCGATTTTGGGCGATTTTTTGAAAGGTTAATGGTGGGGGTTTCGATTGTGGTGTTGTTTAAGGTGGTGGAGATGGTGGTTTTGTGGTAGGGAAGAAAGAAAGAAAAAGAAATGTAAAGAGGTAGTTGTTGGGGTTGTTGGCTCCGACTAATGAGTAGTGTGGCGGTGGAGATGAAAGAGAGATGAGGAGGGGAAGCTTCGGTGGTGGAGGAGGTTAATGGCCTCAACTGAAGGTGAAATGGCGGTGGTGGAGAGAAAATAGAGGGAGGGGTAGAGGAGGGGCTTTCAGCGATGGCGACAGTGTCGAATGGAGTGGGTCACGGTTACTTATCGAGGATGTTGTAGCGAACAATGGGCCGGTGAAGATGGTGGCGACGGTGGAGTTGTACGACGGCGACGTGAGGTGAGGGGTTTAGGGTTGTGTTTGTTGTAAAGAAGATGATGATGAAAAAGTTTGAGGATTTTTGGTTTTTTAATTTGTTTTTTTTCTCTTTTTTTGCTTTGGATTTTTTTTTTTTTTTTTGTTTGGGTCATGGTGTTGGATTAATTGGGTGTATATTGGGTTTGTGTTGTTGGGTCAGATGGATGGGTATTGGGTATTGGGTTTTGTTGTGGGTGGTTTAAATGGTTTGGTGGGTGTTGGGTTTTGATGTTTTATAGAGGTTGGGTTTTTTCCTTCTTCTTTTTTTTAAGGTAGACATTTGTCACCAAATAGCATGTCGTGTCCGCGCCACCACTGTTATCCAACTCTTCCTTTTGTAAATTAGTTATGGAACGTCCTATAACCAACCCTTACCGATCGAACAACCTACGAAACGTTCGTGATTTAGAACACCGGCAGCTTTGCGTTCTAGAAGAGCTTAGCTCGAAGCAATGCCTTCAAACGTTAGGACATTAAATCCGGTTACTACTTCCCTTGACGGAACCAAATAACAATCCCCACTTGGCACGCCAATGTGTTCATGGAAAACCAATCAGACAATCGATCCTTTTGGAATTCCAACTGTACGTCTAGCCATACTAACTCAAACGACGTCTTTTTTGACTTAGCATTGACTTGACTTTGTGAGTTGACGAAGTCATACTCTTAATCTGAAGAAATAATAAATATTGGAAATTGGGGGTTAAATAGCTATGACTCGTAACTCACGGGTCTTTGACGGTGTTAATACCGGCTTAAAGCTTAAAGGGGTTTAGTTTGGCATGAATTTAATCATGCTTGCAAGTTGTGGAATGTGTTTTCGCTTGGTGTGAGGGGTGATGGAATTTTGGAAAGGGAAAGGGGCTTGGAAAGTAATTAAACCAATTTTGGAAAAGAAACAAAAATTGGAAACAAGCTATAGACTACTTGATGCCAACTTAGAGAAGAAAAAGAGAAATCCTACTCCAAATTGATATAGAAAAAAAAAAAACAAAGGAGACAATTCAACTCTAAATAGGAATAGGAAAAGAAATATTTGATTGATAATTTTCCAAATACAAATAACCCCTATTTATATACATGGGGTTTACTAAAAATAGGCTAGATTAATTAATCTAAAATCTAAAATAATAAAATTAAAATAAACTTAAAATAGGATTTTCTATTTTTGGCTTTTTACAAAGTCAAATTATTGATGTGTCCTTGGCTTCCTCCATCTTTTTTATTTGGCCCCATTCCATATTTTTCTTCCAATTTGGCCATTTTCAGCTTGCTTTTGATCAATTGCATCCCTGATAAGAATTAAATAATAAAAATACTAATTTAGCAGGGACTAATTCAGAAATAAACTGAATTAAACACAATAAATCATGCAAATTAATCATATTATCAAACATCATCTTCTTTCATCTTTCTTCCCACTCACTATGCCTTAGAAACGCCTACACGCTATCTTAACTCTCATCGAAGGGTGAGCATTAATTTGGCCTAAGCAACGGCTAGGATAGGATAGGCTTTCTAGTTTTGGTCAATTTGCGATTCAAGGCCTTGGTTAAATCCACTTTTTAATCCTTCAATATGACTGTCTTTTACAATCAGTTGTTAGAATCAGTAGGTCTCTAAATAATTTATTTGAAAAAAATTGAAACATTTCTTATTAATTGATCACAATACTTGTCAAAAATCAAATTTTTTTTTTATCAATGGCAAAAAAAATTTTGATAATACTGATTCCTATTTCACTATACATATAAGAATTTCAATCTACATTTTATCCTTGAATACGCTCCATTTGGATATGGTTATTATTGGATCCAGTTACATTAAAAACACTAATATTAGTAAAATTAATTATGACATTAGATATTTTAATGGTGAGATGGGACCGAATTCAAACAAATCACCATTTACAATCATCTTGTTTGTAATTAAAACACTTAAAATAATAGTAATAAGAATGGGCTTTTATTCTGGCTGAAGGCTAAAGCTGCTATTTGACGTAGAAGAGCTATTTAAACATGCCTGACCATCCAATGGGCCAGGCCTCTAAGCTTGAATAACATTTAAGGCAGATTATTATTTACTAATTAAAAATATCAAAATGTTGAGTCTAAAAACAAATTTCTCTTAAACCTTTTTTTTTTTTTTTTTTTAAATTCATGAAACTCTAACTAAAGCTTTTATTTAAGTAATATCAACATTTTTATCCCACTGTGCAATACCTTCACTTTATGGCCTCTTCTATTTCTCCGCTCCACCATGAAATTGTCCCCAATCGTAGGCTGAATACCAAATTAAACAAAAGTTTCATTATACCATCATATACACTTAATTATGGTCGGGTCGGGTTGGGTTGATGTAAAATTTTAGATTCGTTTTTTAATTTAGATCCGGCTTGAAAAATGGGTTTAAGATTCTGTTAAAGTTCGACTCAAATTAAAAATGCTAAACTCGAGCTTGGCCCGATCCGTCCGTATTAAACTTTTATTATAAAAATAATTTTAAAAATATAATACATCAAATACACTAAAAATATTAAAATAAATGCTTCCTAACAAATTACAATACATTTAAAAAAATTATAATTATATAACATTAATATAATTGCAACTTAGCAAGCAAATCCCTTTAAAACAGTAACAAAATTAACAATAAAACAAGAGTTATACAATATCCAAATAATAACAACAAAATAGTACAATTACAACCCGTCTTTGCTCAATAGATACAAAACACCCATACTTTAGCACCTGGTGCAACGGCTCCTAGTGCAACGGCTCCTGGTGCAACAGCGAGCACCAGTTTGACCTAGGGAGGAGGTGATTTAGTGGTAGTAGGGGGCAAAGTTGCTTTGTTACCTATTCCATTAGGAACTGCAAATTTTTCAATCCATCACATTCATGCATTTACGGTTCATGTGACGATATTGATACTCTTGAAAGGTGTTCTATTTGTTTGCAGCTCGCGTTTGATACCAGATAAAGTAAATCTCAATTTTTGTTTCCCTTGTGACAGGCGTGGAAGAGGAGGGACATGTCAAGTATTCGCTTGGGATCATGTCTTCTAAGGACTATTCTAGATGTACAATTCAATTTCGGTAGTAATATTTCATTTCGGTAGTAATAATAGCGAAATGGCAACAAAACAGCAATAAATAGTAGCAGAAAATAAAGTATGGCTTATTGGGCCGAACTAGGCTTGGGCTAAAAAATCTGCCTAGATGAGCTTTTTTTTTTCAAATCTATTTTTCGAGCCTATATTTTTTTATTAAATGCTCAATTTTCAAATAGACTTTCGAACCTGAATGGGTGACGGTCTAGTTACGAGTCCAAAGTTGCATTTTCATTGAAATTCCTATTTTTCCAAATTTAACTGCCTTAAATGTAAAAATAGTCAAATTATACTGCTTTGTCACTTAGTCACGTAACACTTAAATTGTTAATTTTCTTTCAATCTATGTAAAACATGATACAAGCCAATAAAAACATGACATTTTTATTGGACATTGAAAATTCTTTAAAAAAAAAAAGATGATGGGGACTAATTTGTATCACAGTAATCTTCTCAAGGAACTACAATTCTATCTTAACATAAATTGTTCTCTCCAAGCATTTTGTCATCCGAGAAGCATATAATATATAGCAGATTAAAATTAAAACATATATATTGAAAAAAAAAATTCAATCAAAGTGTCAAAACAACAGGATTAGAGCAGATAGCTCCATAGGAATGGCATTAGCCCAATATTATATATTGAATTTGATAGTTTATATATATATATATATTTGCTATTATTAACATTGCAACAAAAATGAAGATACAATAAAAATGGGGCTTGAACGCCTTTGTTCAGCCACACTAAAAAAAAGGTGCTTTAAAGTTCTCATCAACACTAATATCTTCTTTTTCTTTTCTTTTTTTTCTCTCACTTGATATTTATATTTGCTTCTAATAAGAGGCAAACAATTCTAGTTCATGGTTTTCCTCTAACTGTAACAATTTGGCCAAAACTCCAACTAATGGAGCTGTATTATACGTGCAAGCCTCGGTTTGCATGTAATTATCTCTTTGGTCCCAAAAATTATCTTCGGAATCAGGTCCCCCGACCACCGCCCCAACCAACACATTAGGATTCACTTCGGCTCGATTATACCAATGGTCATAACCTTGAGTGCACCCAATGAACCCTTTATTCTCCCTGTATGACACGATTGAGGCCCCTCTATGGTGCACCTTGGTGGGGTATTTTGATCCATAACCCACTAAATAACTCATGTTCATGGGATTTGAACCTAGTACGTAATCAACTTGAGATTTGGCAAAACTGAGGATCTCTTCATGATCCACTGTTCCGGCGGGACAACGGAGGTTTTGGTTCGAATCTTGGAGGAATTCTGAGTAGATGGTGAGAAGGAATGCTGCCGTCGTCACGTATTGCATGTTGTTCCATTGCCGGATGTATAAAAGGCCTCCTGGGGTTCGGTCAATGTTGGTGGTGGTGTCGTTGTTTTTGTTGAGACATGAGCATAGGTAGTACTCGGCTTTTGATCGGTATTGCATCAGAATGTGAGCGTGCTGCTTGTGTTTTTCCTTCTCCAGCAACTACCAAGGAAAAAAAAGAATTCATTTTAATACCATTTTCGTTTAATATATAATAAAAACTAAGCCAATTGAATCAAAAATTAACAGTTAAAATAGAATATTAAAATTAATTAAAATCGAAAATGAAAGAAGAAACAATTGAGTTAAAAAATTATCATTGTCTTGATAGAAAACATGAATGTTACATAGAAAAGATCCAAAATTCAACAACATTTAAATTGACCACACTATGATAGGTCCACGCTAGATTTATTCAAAAATGGAGCAGACCAATTTAATTTAAATTGAATGCAACCGTTTTGAGTTGTGTTTGATGAGTCGTAATAACAAATATTCAAGGATTTTTGCAGAGATTTACTGCAAAAATAAAAAAGGTCGAAAATACGTGGGTCTACAAAAATAAACAAGCTTGTGAAGGTGAAGGTATGCCCAACATCCATAAATGAAAGAGCAGCCTGTAACCATTCACTTTGATTGGCAGTGGGGCAAAGACATCTACCAAAAGACCCTACCTCAAAATGCTTACGATATTATTATATATTTGTTTACCCGGTTAGTTTACACCTCCTATGGTTTTGGAGCGGCAACAATGTAGTAGCGGAGCATGCGAAATTACTGTTGCTTTTCCACTAGATTTAAGCTCAGTGGCACTGATCTAGGCATCAATTGCACATGGATCGGTGCACTTATGCTTATAAGTAAATAAAATCAAAAGATGGTTCCTTGATTAGGGATGACTCTCAGTGTACTTTGCTATGTTTTTTTTTTTTTATAATAAAAAGAAAAGGTGGAAGTGCATGTTAATTATTACATCTTTGAATCTAGAAAAAAGCAAATCTCATGAAGATTTTGGGGGGTCATCCCCTCTTAATTTGGATTAATAAATTTTA
The DNA here is from genome assembly GCA_025503065.1 of Gossypium bickii. NCBI lineage: Eukaryota > Viridiplantae > Streptophyta > Magnoliopsida > Malvales > Malvaceae > Gossypium > Gossypium bickii. The sequence goes on along the minus strand of CP106711.1, from coordinate 23,793,885 downwards.
AATATTCAAATATCGAGAAACATTAGCGTAATTTGTCTTGCTCCCGTTAATATTTTTAAAAGCACCGAAACATTGGTTAAACATGGACATCGATTTGGCATCATTAAATTTGTTGTTTTTTTCTTCAAAATTGTTCAAATCTTACTTTTTCTTGTTAAATATGAAATGACCCTAATTAAACATTCTAATAATATAAGCAAATTGGCAGTGATGACTGATGAGAGGGATTTACCTTTGAGGCCATAATTTGAACTCCAGCGTACTTAACATCCCAACTGAACTCCGTAATGGCCCAACCAATCCCACCAAAAGCATCAGCATTGTTTACAACGTATTTCCAATACTCCTCCTTGTCGGTGGCCTCGTAAAGCCACAAAGCTGCCCACAGCAACTCATCCATGTATCCGCTCACCGACGCATAGTAGTTTTTCACCACCGCAACGCTTCCGTCATATTTCCCCCTGTACTTATCCCCGAACTCAAACAACTAACACCCACCGAAAAAAGGAACCAAATTTCAAAACCCAAATTTAATTTTTCATAATCATGGAAGATGTAATATTTAAAACAAGGGCTTAGGTACCTCTTGGGCATGGTGCAAGAGTAAGTGAGAGTAATGTGGGTTTGTTTTCTTGAACACAATCGAGGCGGCCGCCATTGCCGCCGCCGTCTCTCCGGCCAGATCCGATCCGGGATTGTTCTGGTCGATCTTGTAAGCTTGGCGCGAGGTGGTCATATCCTCGGGGCGTTGCCAACAGTAATGGTCAGTGTCCCCATCACCCACCTCTGCCCATAGTACATTGGGGCTGGTGTGTGCCTTGATGAAGTAATCCGTTCCCCATTTAATAGCCTCGAAAGCATGCTCCAATTCCCCGGCAATGGCGATTTCGTCGTGGAATTCGATGATACCCCAAGACAACATTGTGACGGTAAAAGCCATTGGGAGTCCAAACTTGACGTGATCCCCAGCATCGTAATATCCCCCCACTAAGTCCACCTACAATAACAGATAACATTTCAACTAGAACAATATTTCGAAAAAAAAATCCAAAAAAAAAAACTAAAAACCCAGTTTCTGGGCATTCAATGAATGGGGACATACTCCTTGTTCCAATCCGTCGGTGAGGCCAGAATGGTCGCGCCAAGTGACGCGTTGGTTGTAGGGTAAACGACCAGATCGTTGGGATTCAAAGTAGAGGAGGCTCTTGGTTAATGCATCGGCATAATCAAATGGTTGAGCTGCTGCTGTTGTTGTGAGAATGGCGAAAACAGCAGCGGAGAAGAGAAGAAGGGTCGAATGGGAGGCAAATCTGGGGGTATTTTGATGATTGTTGTTTAGCTGCTTCTTCACCATCATCATCTTCTCCATTGTCCCCTCCTTCCCTCCTAAACCAACCATTTTATTTGGCTACTTATTTAGTGTGTTTACTTTCAGGAGTGAAGTGAACAGAAAAAGTATTATCTTTCTCTCTTTATTTGGAGGGCTTAATTTAGCATTACGTTACGTAGGAGGTAATGTGTATCTACAAAAATTAGTTCAAATTTTATAATTTAAGAAATTTTGGAAATTTAAATTAGTAAAAACTAAAATTACTAGTTCTACTGATTTCGATTTTTGCATTAGAATGTGAATAGACGGCTTTTTGTCTCCTTTTTCCCCTTTAACGTAGAAAGCGTGATTTCAGCAAATGTGCCATTTCCCTCTTTTTGAGCATTAATTAATGACTAGAACCCACAAAATATAATTTAAATTATTAACTTTTTTATTCTGAGATTTATTCTAATTTTGGTATCTCTTCATGAGCAATGCTATTTACATTTATTTTTACTTAAATCTTATCGTCTTATCGTAATTTCTTTTAATCTATGTAGATTACGCTTAATTTATATTTTGTAATATTTAATTTTAATAAAAATCAATTTATATATCTATCAAAAATATTTTATGAAGATAAAATAGTTTAAACATAATTATAATATACCCATAAACGCATAAGAATCTACAAATCACATTTTATAAGAAAATTTACAATAAAGATTGCTTAAAGAATAGAATAATGTCATAAATGATTGCTATAAAATCATTATTTTTTCAATTTAGTCCAGCAACTTCAATTTTGTATTTAAAAAATTATTAGTTTCATCTTAAAATTTATCAAAATTTTGATACGTTCCCTTCACTTTAAAAATTATGTTTTTAATTTAAATCCAAAATTTTGTAAGACTTTAAAAATTAAAGTATCAAAATACAATTATTTTTAAAAAATCAATAAATTCAGTACATTATTTAAATAATAAAAAAACCACTAGCATATCGAATGTATCAAATTCTATTAAACAAAATAAAAATTTCCAGGTCCATTAAACAATTAATTTTTTAATAATATGATCGGTTCAAGCATTCTTTATGATCATGTGCACCAAGTAAATTGGAAATTTCATAATCTAATTAAAATAATATTTATTTATTTGTCTATTTTACATCTTAAGCAATAGCTCCTAATTCCCATGAGATCATGGAGGACAAGGCTCATAATAAGTGGCCTGCTGCCACAATTGTATATACAATATATAGGTCAAATTCCACTTTGGATATATTATGAATTTAGTACTTGTACTTTAATTTAACCGATTTTTGTCTTTTTACTTTTTTTAATTTTTTTAAAATTTAATTTTGATCCAATGTTAACAGATAAATCTATTTAGTTAAATTTTGTTCTTAGTCTTGTATTATGTTCAAAGTTATAGATTTAATCTACATTCATTAATTGGATATTTCGTAATGACTATATTTTTTAAATTTCAAAACTTAAGTCTTAATACAAACAAAAATTGTTAAATCTATTAATTGTATTTTTAAGTAGTATATGAAAATATCAAACAAACATCATATTACACATGTGATAATATGTTTGACACTTCAATTTTTAAAAATAACAAAACTTAATGAATTTTATAATTTTCATTTGGTTAGGACCAAAATCTTCAAATTCTAAAAAAAAAAAAATGCAAGGATTGAAAATGATTAAATTAAAGTATAAGTATTAAATCCATAATTTATGCAAAGTACAAGGTCTAATTGCAAAATTTGACCTACAATGTCTAATATATATATATATAACGGGTGAATCTAGGGGATTGACAAGAACCCCGGTCCCCTGTAAAATGAAATTTTTTTTATTTTAACTAATTTAAAATTAATAAAAGTAAAATTATATTTTTATCCCCTTAAAAATAATAAATTTTAATTTAATCTTTTAAAAAATATATTTTTACTATCATAAACATTATAATTTAATTCCTGTCTTCCTAAAAAAATTTTAGGACTTCGTCTCCGTGTAAGTGCTGAAAAGGAAGTGCTAGTTTTTAATGCGTGGAGCTGAAAAATCCCTGCCCAAAATGAAATCTTCTTTTGTTTTATTTTTTTAATTTGTGGCCATGAAAGAGACAATCCCTTGCATAATAGCAAACAGTATCTGCACTGACCGGGAAAGTTCAACATGTTTTCCATGCACTTCCACTTTTGTTTCCTTTTATTATTATTACTTTTTTTTTTTTTGTCTTTTTTCAAGATTAATTGATTCATTTATAGCAGTGATATTATAATTAATGTAAGGATTAATGACTTAGATTGAAATATATATTATAAGTCATTGTTTAATAGTAAGTAAAATGCTGTAGATTTTTTAATAAACACCCAATGGAAACATAAACAATAATATTATTAATATAGTGGTCAACTATTGTATCTAGTATAATTTATTATTATCATAACGAGTATGTTAACTAACCTTAAAAGAGCGTGGTAAGTGCATTTTGCTACGAAAACCATTTACTATTACTTAAAGTAATCACTTTTATGTTCAATTAATGCAATAACATTTTATATTCATTTTTGTCACTATATTTTTAATTATTTTTTTTTATATATACACAAATTCAACATTTCCTTTTGGTTGCCAAGGTTTTAATCATAGAGGGAGATATCCATGCATCACCTGTCCTTTTGTTTTCAAAAAAAGAAAAAAAAATCATATACCATCACTTGTTTATGATTGAACAAATAATCATAATCTTTTAGATATTATTATACTCATCATGCACATGCAATTAAATAAAACAAATAAACTTTTCTATATTCTTTGAAGGAGTTGATTATGAGCATAATCATGACCCTCCAACTAATAAAAGTAATATTTGTAATCCTACCAAAACAACAAGTGTTTCTAAAAGTATGTTTTAAACATCATTTAATAATAATTAACAATCTTAGTTTTTGCTTTGAATTTTCATTATAACAAGAATGAGGTATAGCTTCTTCTTTTTTATAATTTAGTAAGTTTTAAATAAATGAAACTCCTAAAAATTAACATGGTTGGCACTTGGCAGTTGGCATGCATACCTGAAACATGGTGAATGGGGATTGAAGGGAGGGAAAAAAGGTACAAGGTTTTTGCACTCAGAACTTGAGAACCATATTCTGTCGGTGGAAGTCTCGCCAGCCTCCACGTGTACAAAGAAAGCGGTAAACAGCTGGTCAAAACTCAGATTTGATTTGGGAATCAATCAGGTAAGCTTATAAAATAGGGTAAACTACAAAAATAGTTACTTTTGTTTGCCCCAGATTATATTTTAGTCACTTATGTTTGAAATATTATCGTTTTGTTATGAAATAGTTACTCTGCAGTTAAGCTTCATTACCTTCTTAACGACAATCCTATGTGACAATCCAAATAGGTTTTAAATGACAACTTGGATGTCCAATTGGGATAATAATAGTTTTTTTAGTCAAAATGGAAAATAAAATTAAAAGAAAGAGAGACAAATGGTTTTTCTTTTTCAGTTCAAAGTATAATTAATTTAAAGTTTTTAATTAAATAATTTATTTAATTAAAAACCTATTCTTATCCTAGTTGGACATCCAAATCAGCATTTAAAACCCATTTTGTAACAAAATTATAACAGAAGTGACTAAAACGTAACATTTCAAATATAAGTAAGTGACTAAAATATAATCTAAGGTAAACAAAAGTGACTATTTTTATAGTTTAGCCTATAAAATAACACATTGAATTTCGAGAAAAATTAGATTTAAAATTTTTAAAAAATAATTATTTAATATACATGAAACGGATATAAAAAAATTCATAATATTTTAGAAATGGTAGGAATTATGTATAATATGAAAAAATGCATGTTAATGCGAAAGGAGCACCGACTTGGTTTAGTTGAAGTGGACCATCGTTGTTCCCTGGCCGACATTCTGCACACTTTTTACTATTACCCAAACCCTGAATATTGTCAACCTCTCAATCAATCTTTAATTCAAAAATTCAAAAATTCCTTCTCCTGGTGTTTGCTATATGTATATATATAGCCACACAAATGTAGTTCCATCTTCAAATTTGATCAACTTATGTTGTTGTAATTTGAATTTCAAATTCCTCCATCCTTTTACTTTTATCCTCTAAAATGTCTTATATAATTCCAATCATCCAAACGAGTATAAGCTTTTTCATATTTTTATTTCTTCAACTAAATTCATAATAATTTATCTCTTTACTTCCATTTTTAAAAATGAAATATTTCAATTATTATATTTATTTTATATCTAAATAGTATACAACATTATATTAATAAAATTAAAATCATGAAATAAATAATATTCAAAATTAAAGATTTATTATTAATATACTACTATTTTTTATTAAATAAAAATAATTCTATAATATAAATTCAACATTTGTACTAAAAACATCTATACTTAAAATCCTAAATTGAGCAAATAACAGCCTATTAGATGTTATATGGGCCATGGGGAATGGGCACATTTATTGGGTCGAGATGTTGGATGCCAGCTTAATCATAATCTCTTGTGCACTGTGTTTTGGACCCCGAAAATGGATCCAATGAGAAACGGTAGCACCCATTTTTGTACGTCCGTGTGTTCTAATCGTCTTGAACTATTGAATTTTTCACAGGAAAAAACAAGGCTATTTTACCAAATTAACCCCAAAAATTTTGATATATACAAAAATGACTCAGGTTTAAAAATAATTACTAAAATGACTTAAAATGAACAGGGACATCATTGACCGACACCACATTGTACTTTGTCCCCATGATTGCCTGATGATTGTGTAGGTTTAAAAAAATTATTTTTCGTGACTTTGGGAACCCAATGGCCGGCATCAGGGTATTTTTTTTTTAAATCGTATCATATTGGTATATAAAAATACCAGTATTTAAAAAAAATAATTTGGTGCCGGCCTGTAGATGGTCGGCACCAATACAATTTTTATGTCTCGATGCAAAAAATTTTAATTTTGACATTCTAACTGCCTGCACCTGACTTAAAAAAAAAAATTGGTTTTGGCCTTTGAATGGTTGGCACCACACTGTAAAAAAACAAAAATTTAGGTGCTAGCCTGTAGATTGTCGGCACCAGTACTTTTTTCGTGCCCCGATGTAAATTTTTTTACTTTTGGCCTTCTAATGGCCAGCACCAAACATAAAAAAAAAAAAAATTAGTTCTGGCCTTTGAATGGCCGGCACTACATTGTAAAAGAAAATAAAAATTTAGTGCCAGCCTGTAGATGGCTGGCACCAATACTTTTTTCGTGTCTCGATGCAATTTTTTTTACTTTTGGCCTTCTAATGGTCGGTACCAGACTTAAAAAAAAAATAAAAAATTTAAGTGCCGGCATGTAGATGGCCGGCATCAAACCTTATATATATAGTGGGTGGTTTGGGTTCTGATAGTGTAAATGGATAAGAAAAAAAAATTTAGAGAATAATAAAAATGAGTGTTTTTTAGTTTATCATCAAATGAGTTATTTTTAGTGGATTGTATAAGGAAGTTTTTTGTAGTGGATTGTATATGGGAGTTTTTTTTTGTAGTGTACAATTGAACTTTGGGGTTAAATTATATACTGTCATGTTTTAATGGAGTTGAATTATATACTTTCATGTCCACCATAAAGATTATACTGTTAAGGGTTGGATAACTTTCTGCACCTTAAATAGGTAATCGAGATGTCCAACGCAGATAGACATTATCTATGGTGCAATAGCGTCCCCATGGAAAGGTATCTCAAGAGACAATGGAAGAAGAAATGGTCTGGAGCTTTTAGGAAGTTATATTTTCCCTTGGTTTTCTGTTTATTTGTAATTTTGCTGACCGTGTCAGCTATCCAATTATCCTGTACAGATGCAACGTAAACCTGATTCAAGTAGAAGACGATTAATTGTAAAGAAACTGTGGGAATTTATTAGGATTTAATATAGATCTGATTCAAGCAGAAGACGATTCAACGTAGACCTAATTAGAATGTTTATATTTTTTTTTATATATGTAAATTTAATGTAGTTGTTTAGGATTTAAGATTTCATTTTTTATATTTTCGTGTATTAATTTCTTTAAATGTTTGTATTTTTTTGTATCTATAAATTTAACTTAGTCCGTATTATATGTAGTTTGAATTTAAAATTTTCGTGTATTAATTTTACCAATATATTTGTAGTTTGTTGGGTGTTTAAATTTAATTTAATGTATAATGGCCTTATTTGAATTTTATATATTTTGTATTAATATTTTAGAATGTTTGTATTTTATTGTGTCTCTAAATTTAATTTGACAATTTCTATTACTTATTTGAATTATATTTTTTAAATTGAATATTTTGAACTCATTTATTAAAGAAAATAATTAATTTAGAGAAATTAAACTAATATTAAAAATAGAATAATTACAAAATAAAGTAAATATTTATACATAAAAATTAAAATTATCATGATCTCGGCGACGTCCCTGGTGCTGGTGTGTAACGGTTTGGACGCCTCCGTCGGCGATGTCCTTCACCTTGCTGAGGCGTTTGATAATTGCTCGGTCCGGCCTCCGGTGTCCGGTCCGGTGTACTTAGAAAAGTAGAATAATCATATACACCATAATCGGGAGTTAATGGGTATTGCGTGACCGAAGGTGCCGATGGAAAAATATCCTCAGTGATGGGTGTACATGCTTCGGGATCGAGCTCCGGGTGGTATGAGGACGATTCGGACTAGAGGTGTTTATAGGCCGGGCCGGGCTCAACTAAAAATTTAGGCTCATCCATTGGGCTCGGGTCGGGTCGGGCACAAAAAATGGACCTAAATTTTTTCCCAAGCCCGACCCATATAAAAAAGCTAAAACCCGGGCTTGGCCCAGCTCGCCCGTATTAAATTTTTATATTATTTTATATCATTTTTAAATATATATAATACATCAAAAATATTAAAAAATTAAAACAAATATTTCCCAACAAATTGAAAATAAATTTTAAAAAAATATATAGACTTAAATAACACTAACATAGATGTAACTTAACAAATAAATACCTCTAAAATAATAATAAAATTAACAAATGCTTAAAATAATAACAAAATTAACAATAAAATAAGTTTTATACAATATTTAATCAATAACAACAAAATAGTAGCAACATAATAGTAATATGGTAGCAAAATAGGGAGAAAACAACAAGAAAATAACATTCAAAAATAAATAAAAAATAGCACATTTTTTTTGTCATTTAGTGAATTCGGGCCGGGCTCGGGCCAAAAATATCTTACCCGAGGCCCGGCCCATTTTTTAAACGGGCCTTATTTTTTGTCCATGCCTATTTTTCGGGCTTATATTTTTGCCCAAACCCTCCCAAATTTCGGTCAGGCCTTCGGGCCGGGCCGCCCAGCCCATGAACACCTCTAGTCCGGACCGTGTCGAATGTTGAGGCTCGAAGTTGTCACCAAAAATATCCTCGAATGATGGAGGAATTTCTTGCAGCGGATCCGGATCTAGGTGGTGTGATGATGAGCCGAATGCTTCATATTGGGGCTCGAGATCAGGGTTCGAGGCAGTATCAAATTCGATGTTCCTGAATGGCAGAACTCGGTTATGGCGCAGTCGTGCGTTCCTTTGTTGCCATCGGGAAGATTTTAGTTGCGCGTTTCTTTGGATCAGCATGTAACGACCTTGGTATATAAAGGGTTTCCCATGTGCCATATACCATGCTGCGTACTCGCGCATAGAAGAGAACCCTCCCTCTAAGACATATAATGCGCCCAATTTAAAGCGGCCCAACCCGAACCCTTGTTGTCTATTCCATGAACTTCAAAACCCGACTTCCATCGTGCCACTCCACCACACAAATAGTTGTTGCTGCTCGATAACCCATGCTGGTATGAGCACCGCAATATCTTTCTTAACATATGGCATCCATATAAACTGCATAATATACTCAACACGTTATTATTTAATATTTTTCTTGTGCAATAATTGTATTTAGAAAAGAAAAATTCGAAATCATATTTTACACCATTCTTGGAATGAGTCTCTATCATCATACGGTACATAGGTACCGTGAACGATCGCCTGATTCCTAGTACAATTGCCCATCTAAAAAAACAAATAAATATATCAGATTATTTTTTCCATGCAAAAAAAGAGTATACTATACTATACAATTTAAAAATAGATGGCAAAATTGAACTATATATTTACCTATTAAAGAGTGGCCACATATACGGTTGGTGACTCACTGATACCTAAAATGGCATTCAGTATAGTGCCTAAGACTGCAGTAGAACACAGCAGCTGCACATTGTTTTTGTAGATGGCTTTGTCGCTCGACAAAGCTCGCGATATAAGCATGCCAACACTGCAGAGCCCCAACTAAATCTTCCAGCAAGCTCGAGATCCTCTAATAAAGGGAGATACATTATTGAGACTTTATTTTGATTGACGTTCGGCAATAGTATCCCACCTATAAGTTGAAGAATGAACGCTCTTGCAGCGTAGATAATGATCATCTACGTTGGACTGCTCGGAAGATGCTGGAAGTTTTCTTTTAACCATGTAAATTTAATATTGGTTAATCGTCCTTCCTCGTCATTGGGGGGCACCCTTCCAAGTAACCGCTCACAAGTCCTCACGGGTCAGGCAATCTTCCAAGCCCAGTCACTGCTTACCCGTTTCTAGACAGCCCTAGTTAGACTGCTATGTCTTGCAGTGTAATGGTTACCTCCTCACACGCGAGGTGGAATGTATGTGTCTTCAAACGCCATATTTCAACTAAGGCCAATAATAAATCGGCCCGTAGCTCAGATATTTGAATATAGGCGACTACCCCAAAACCCGCGATATTCAAATATAGCAAAACTCTTCGATCAGGAAAATAACTCGGATCATGCAATCGAGGTTTAACAATTCGATATGTTTCCTGTGTTTATAGTAAATATATAATGTTATATTTCTTGTTTAAAAAAGAATTTTTAAAGAATATTTAAAATTAAATAAAACAATTTGAGACTCATTTACCTTATGCACATTGGTTGCAATGTGGTTGTCGTCGTTTATCTTATCCATGGAGTGACTGGCGGTGATCGGAGGTTCTCGGTGGTCGTCAATCACCGGCGGAGTGGCCTATTTATAGTGGGGGACCATAGTGGCTGAAGTGATTGGTAAAATTGGAAAAAGAAAAGAAAAGGTGGATGTGGCCGGCCATTGGAAGGCCAAATTGGCCTTAACAGGCCTAAACCTACGCCTAATACAGGCTTGCATCAGTTGTCTTTTCAGTATTTCTTTTTCTTTTTTATTTAAATTTCATTTCATTTATATTTTGATTTAATTTCATTTACATTTCCATTTCATTAAAATTATCAATCTTTCCATTAAAATTTAATTATTTAAAATTTTAAAATTTTGTATTCATTTAACATTTCATTCTATTAATTTTTTTCATTTAAATTTATTTATTTTGCTAATATAATTTCTTTTTCATTCATTTCACTTCCATTTATCTTATTCAATTAAAAAAAATTAAAAAGAGACCCTAGTAATGGCCTCTGAGTAGAAGTCATTTCAACTTCCTTTTTTCCCATTTTTTCATTTCATTTTTATTATTTATATTGGCTATTTTAACATATTTAACATTTGAATTTCATGTCATGTCATGTCATTTCACCATTTTTTTTATTTTTCTATTATTTCAATGGTCGGCCATTGCCAGCCCATTTTTGTAACACCCCTTACCCGTGTTCAATGCCGGAACAGGGTACGAGGCATTACCGAGGAGTACGGAATACTTCAAATGATTTAAACCATTTATCACTCAAATACCAAAATTGATTATAAAAGTTCCTTTAACGGACCCTTGAAGTCCAAATCATGCATTAGGATCGGGTCGGGACTAAATCAGAATTGTATGAAATTTTTCGCAAAATCCTTAAGTTTATCTCATTTGCAAGGGTCCCACGCCCGTGTGGCTCACATGACCGTGCCTCTGGGGGGTATAACTCTCTGACTTGCATCTACGAAGGAACTTGGGTCACACGGCCTTAGTACACGCCCTGTTGTTGGGTGGTGTGGTAAAGTTAATTTTCACAAATTAGGCTATTTTCCAAGCCATATTTCTCACTCATTTGATCCTTATTCTTCACCCACATTTATACATACAAAAACCAATTTAAGATATGCAACCGAGCCTTATACTTAATACCATTTGTTAGTCGTACACTTCATATAAATAACAAGAAACGTATATGGGCTCAATTCTCATTAAATTTCTCTTGTACTTATATTTTTTCACACTATGTATTCATATAACATATAACAATCATACCTCTGTATTTCAAATACATTTTTGTAACAATTTGTCTTGGTTTCAAACTACTTCATATTTGAGTTTTACTTATCAAATCATTTGAAACATCATCTTTACACATATAGTGCACTTGAGATGCACAATTTAATAATTATGAATGAACACATTTATCAAACATATTCAATGTTTTTATATATTATAGTCTCATATTTTCATGCATCAATTACCATCATTTCCTCGTATTTTGACAAATACATGTAACAATTCATAAACATGAAATTCACTAACTCTTCCTGCCAATCACAATTTAAATTGACAAATCACTTATTGAGCCCAATTTCAATGTTCACTAAAATCTATTAGGATGTACGTATCCAACAATAAATTCCATGTATAAGTATCATCACCTCAGATTTTCACATACATTCACTTTCCATATTATGAACTCAAATAACATATACAAGACATACCAATGTATTCCAAGTACATTTTCATAATATTTCATTTCGAATTTAGATTATGTCATATTAGAACTCTTCTAATTAACTCATTTGGAATACCAATCCATACCGATAATACACTCAAGGGTGTACAAATATATAATCACAAATGAACTCATTCATCAACCAAGTTCTATGTTCATGTCTCATCAACTCATATTTCCTTATATCACATAATTCTATGTAACACTTACTAACTTCGTCAAATTAGTGAACGTCTTACGAAATTGGTCTGCACCGGTATACATTGAATTTCACTGATAATCACTGATGCCATAACATAGCTATGGTCTTTTCACTAGAATGCCATAGCTCAGCCATGGTCTTACATCTTCACTATCATTATGCCATGGTGAAACCATGGACTTATCCGTCAATTCATCACTTTTCACTAGAATGCCATAGCCCAACTATAGTCTTACATCTTAAACACGTATCACACCGATGCCATATCCCAGATATGGTCTTACACGGAAATCACTTGTCACTTGGAGCTGAAGCTCCCACTATTCACTGATCAGGTAGCTGGAACTACCACTTTTCACTGATCAGGTAGCCGGAGCTACCACTTTTCACTTGATCAGGTGGCCGAAGCTACCACTTTTCACTGTCACTTGTCCTTGATCAGATAAGTGTAGCCGAAGCTATCACTTATCACTTTCACTTGTCCTTGATCAGATAAGTATAGCCGAAGCTATCACCTATCACTTGTTGCCATAGTTCAACCATGGTCTCTTTCCGTCAATTCATCTTGTCACTGAACTGAAGTGCTCAATTTGATCATTTTATTCAATTTTCATGCTTTTACATTATTCATGCTTTTATCATTAATACATATGAAATAACACATCATGAAGTTCATAAAATTAACAAATGATCACTAAAATTTAGCCATATAAACTCACAAGTTCAATTTTTGTATTATAACAATAATCATAATTTCATAATAAATATTCCAAATAAAACATTATATCATTTCTAATTCAACATTTATCAATTATAATCAGGCATGTGATCAATTTATACACAAGTCGTTCATATATTCTTCTTCCTCCTCCTCTTCATCCACATCCTTTGTATAAATAACACACTTGTAAGTAACATTATCTATAATTTTCACTACCTACTTATATGGATATTCAAGTTGTCCATCCATGTCATAGTCGCTAAATTATTTTTATTTGAGAGAAAGAACTCCAAATTAAGATCTGCTAATTTTCCCTGAAACTAGAGTCACATATCTTCTTACCATAAAATTTTCAGAATTTTTGGTTTAGCCAATAAGTATACTTTATTCTTTAAATTCACCCTATTCTGCTGTCAGACAGTTTTGACCCTTCTTCATTAAAAATTAATTATCTCTTTATACGAGATTCGGATGATATTCCCGTTTATTTCTCTTGAAAATAGATTCATTCATGATTTTAAACATATAAATTTAAGCCCTTATTTAGTTTATACAATTTTTTATGATTTTCCAAAGTCAGAACAGGGGAACCCGAAATCATTCTGACATTGTCTCACAAAACCTATTATATCTCATGATTTACAATTTCTTGCTTACACCATTTCCTCTATAAGAAACTAGACTCTATAATCTTTATAACATATTTTATTCATCCTCTAATTCAATTTCTAAAATTTTTGGTGATTTTTCAAAGTTATACTACTGCTGCTGTCCAAAACTGTTTTAGTGTAAAGTGTTGATTTCCATTTTGTCCCAAATTTCACAGTTCATACAATTCAGTTCTTATCCAATTAACCCCTCAATTAAGCTAATTTTTCTCAATTAATACTTTGCTTAGACTTTATAAGTTATTTCACAACTATTGAAATTCAGAATTCCCACATAAAACCCTAACTTCAAACTCTTTTGCATTTAGGTCTCAAACATTCACTCTCTATTCAATTCTTTCAATAAAATCGACATATAAACAATTTAAAGCTCTAATTCTATGCTAAATCATCATATACTTCCAGCACATATTCATAGCAACTTTCAATTTCATTCATAAAATCTAAAACTAATGAATTCAACAAGTGGATCTAGTTGTAAAAGTCATAAAAACACAAAATTTCAAGAAATAATCAAGAATTGAACTTACATGAGGTTAGAGTATGAAAACCAGCTTGAACCCTCTTCTATGGCTATTTGTCAGCTGATGAAAATGAAGAGAAATGAAGAGAATTCTAGATATTTCAATTTGGTCCCATTTTTATTTAGCTAATTTTGGCAATTTTCCAATTTTGCCCTTATTTCACCAATTTACTGATTTTTCTCAGCTATTGCCGCCCAAAAATCTCCTTTGGGCTTATTTGCACTTTAGGTCCTTCCTCATTTGACAATTAAGCTATTTAATCATTCTAGCAACTTTTATACCTTTTTCAATTTAGTCCTTTTTATTTAATTTACCACCCAAACATCAAAATTTTCTAACGAAATTTTTATAATACCTTATTGACATTCCGTAAATATTCATAAAAATATTTATGACTCGATTTATAACACTGAGATCTCGATACCTCTTTTTCTCGATTTCTTGACCAAATAAATCTTTATAAAACACAATTTAGTATTTCAAAAATCTTTTAAAAGCTGCATTTGGCTCGTAAATATTAAATAATATAACCTACGAGTTCATTTGTCAGATTTGGTGGTCTCGAACCACTATTTCTGATATCGCTGAAATTTGGGCTATTACAATTTTCTTCTTCAATTTGGCATAGGCCTGGCTTAAAGTCATGTCAGTTTTTTTTTTTTTTTTTGTTTAATTCCAATTGCAATTTCAATCTCAATTTCATTTAATTTGATTTTCCATTTCATTTCATTTAAATTTCTATGTCATATTCGTTACAAATTACATTTTATTTCATTTGATTTTCCATTTCATTTAAATTATCTTTCTTTTCACTTAAATTTAATTTTTTTCTTATTTCATTTAAATTTATTTTTTCCTCATTTCATTTTTTTCTCATTTCATTTATTTGATCTATCTTCCCATTTTATTTAAATTATCTTTCTTTTCATTTAATTTATTTTATCTAATAAAGTGTGTAATTTGAATAAAGTATATTCTTTATCTAATTTTTTATATTTTTACAATGTTTTTACAAGAACATGCGCTCAATAATATATCATTCGTCATATTCGAGTTTGACATTATAAGACGATTGACCGAAAACATAGACACGATGTGGGCATGTTGATCGGTTGTGTCTGAATGTTCGAAACACAGTGTATAATTTGGGTTCGCCCGTCTCTCTAACATCCATGTCATTTCAAATTCTTGTCGATTGTGTTCGACCTTTAAGATGTCTACGGAGACTACGATCAAACACCATCTCGAAAGTAGGCGGTGGAACTTCCCAGTTTGAGACATCGGCCATTACAGGAAATTCGTTCCCCCGTATACACAATGTGCGTTGCAACGTGTAGATCTCGTCTTTGAATTGTTCAACATTTAAGTTTACTTTTGCATATGCTGCATGAACATGCGCACACGGATATCGAAGAGTCTGAAATATCCAGCACTCGCATCGCCTGTTACGAGGATCAACTGTGTATGACGTAGGTGGAAAACCCAAACGACGGCCGATACACTCTTGAACTCGAAAAGTCTCCAAATTGCACGAATACAATTCTGCATTTACTGTTTGTGCCCTTCGGCTATTTACTGCCATGGACTTTCGGATGCCCTTAACGTACAGGTGTCCGGCCTCGATCTGCTTAGCTTGTCTCAATCCCATCCTAGGCATCAATGTGGCCAACCTATAGAATGTTGCAGAAAAAACATTAGAAATTGGCAAATGACGTGTGCGTCTCAAAGTTAATCGCCTCTACCAGGTTGGTCGTCATCTACCCATACCAAAACCCCTCATGGTAACTTTGATTCCATTTCCAGTTCTCCATGCTACCCAACCATGTCCGGAAATCTGTTGTTAAAGATGACATCTAAGATTCAAGCCTCGCGAACCTCTGCCTGAATCTTCGAGGTTTTAACTCATGAGCTGCATATTTAATTTGAAATCATCATTTTAAAAACAACAACAAATTCCATAATTAATTTTTTAAAATAAATACAAACAAAATTTTTTTACCCATGATTACGAGTTCTTTTTTCCAATCTTTATTCTTATAATCTACGTGGAAGTTTGCCACGATGTGCCGAATGCAATAAACAAACCTCCACGGAACCCTCAATCGCCTTATCGCAGCAAGTAATCCTTTCAATCTATCTATTATAAGGCAAATGTTGTCTTCTTTGACAACGTGCCTTCATAGATTTCTGAGGAAAAATTACCAAGACTCGAAGCACTCACGCTCCACAATTGCGAAAGTGATCGGAAGTACATTTCGATTGTCGTCTTGTGCAACAACAATCATGAGTATTTACGTGTATTTACCGTACAACCATGTCCCGTCCACATGAACATCAGCTTCCAGTGAGGGAATGCCCTAACACACGACTCGAACGTCCAAAACAGTCAATGAAAAAATCGTTTCCCTGATTGTTTCTCCCCGTCTAGGCCTTTATACAGCAGTGTATACAAATCAGTTACTGCCCCGAGCACATACTCCTGCATCCCGGCTATCCACCATTGAAGGTTGTTGTATGACGCATCCTAGTCACCATACAGCTCTCGCATCGCCATTGCTTTGCCCGTAATGCCTTTCGGTACGACACTTTATATTTGAATCGAGCTTGCATGTCCGCAATAAGGATCGACACCTGAATCGTGGGCAACTCTTTCACCAAAGGGATGATACAGTTGCATATAGTTTTTGCATCTAACTTTCCATGGTATTGACACATAGGAGCGGACGTACATGTGTATGGACCTTCTGGTTTTCTTATCATTCACATTTGTGTCTGCTGCATTACGCGACTTGAACACGCAATTTACAACTACTTGACGCTTTCCAACATTCTCCTAT
Source organism: Gossypium bickii (assembly GCA_025503065.1). NCBI lineage: Eukaryota > Viridiplantae > Streptophyta > Magnoliopsida > Malvales > Malvaceae > Gossypium > Gossypium bickii. The sequence continues at coordinate 23,776,810 of CP106711.1, read as the reverse complement.
GTACAAAGACTGCGTCGACTTCGTTACTTTATAATTCATACCTAACTTCAAGCTAAGTTGTTTTATAGCATGTAAACAGTCTTTTTTGTTATCGAATTGTTGTTCTACAAACAACTCTTCATCTCTCAATTCATCATCAAGTAGGTGAGCTTGCATAGTATTTGTATATTACAGGAACTTGCGTGCAAGAGCAGCATCAGGATCCACGTCGGTCATGAAGAACCCTGGATTATTTCTTAAAATTATATCAGGGCTCATGTTCCCGGCTGAATGGGGGTATACATTTTCACCCTCTACCGACCCTTCCTTGTTTATGTCTTTAGAGATGTCATCCAAATCGGGGTCACTCAAATCGTTGTTGGGATCACGGTGAGACTGATCATCATTATCAGACCCTTCATCACCATCTTTTATAGTGGCCAGCACCTCCGGATGGATCTCTAGACGAGGACACGAGTTTGGGATGTTATACGAACATCCACCGGTGTTTAGATTTTCTGCAGTTCGCATTGACCGTCCAAAACTCGACTGATATTCCTAGGAGACGTTAAGATCAAAATCAATTCTAGAACTTAAATAGGATTCAGTTCACCTATCTCCGCGAACAACTCAACCGGACTAGGATTTCCTATCTTAGAGGGGCAATAAATTGCTATCATTATCCCTAGATCATCATCATCTTTAAACTCCATTTCTGAGAACTTGAACGGATCAATTGAAACCGGAAATTTGTAAAAACAGTCTCAACATTTGCTTTTTTTGTTTTAAATCTGCCAGTGCAACCCGCTTGTTGAATATCATTCCTATTTTTTGTCGACTTTGAAATACACAGCCTTCTTCAGTTGTATTTATCATTTCTTCATCGAAATGAACATAAACAAACAGAATTTGGGAATTCATCTTCAAAAATTTTTGCTTCTTTCTTAACAAAGAAAAAACTAACAAATCAACTAATAAAGCAAACAAAAAGCAAATAAAAACTCAATTGAAAGATAAAATATTTATATATATCTCATAAATTTGAAGCCGGCCATCTACTTGCCGGCACCAATTTTTTTTCCAGTCTGGTCGGCACCCAATTTTTTTTTTCTTAGTGTGGCGCCGACCATTCAAAGGCCAGAACAAAAAAAAAATGTTTTTTTTATAGTCTGGTGTCGGCCATTATAAGGCCAGAACAAAAAAAAATTTATTTGTTTTATAGTATGGTGCCATCTATTTGCCAGCACCAAATTTTTTTTTTCACTTTGATGCCGACCATCTACAAAATTTCAAAGACCCAAATAAATTTTTTTAATATTTTTTGATCTAGGGTCGATCATCTACAAAGCCGAAGACCTAATTTTTTTTAAAGTGCATTTCCGACCATTAAAAGGCCAAAAATAAAAAAATTTGCATCGGAACACGAAAAAAGTACTAGTGTCGACAATCTACAGGCCAACACCTAAATTTTTTTTTACAGTCTGGTGTCGGCCATTACAAGACCAGAACAATTTTTTTTTAAGTCTGGTGCCGGCCATTAGAAGGCCAAAAGTAAAAAAAATTACATTGGGACACGAAAAAAATATTGGTGCCGTCCATCTACAGGCCTGCACCCAAATTTTTATTTTTTTTACAGTGTCATGCCAAATATCTACAAGCCAAAACCTTTTTTTTTATAGTCTGGTGCAGGCTATTATAAGGCCAGAACAATTTTTTTTTTAAGTCTGGTGCCAGCCATTAGAAAGCCAAAAATAAAAAATTTTGCATCGGGACACGAAAATTGTACTGGTGCCGGCCATCTACAGGCCAGCACCAATTTTTTTTTTAATACTGATATTCTTATATACCAGTATAATACGATTTAAAAAAAATACCCTGATGCCGGCCATTGGGTTCCCAAAGTCAAAAAAATTAATTTTTTAAATGTTGACACAATTATCAAGCAATCATAGAGGCAAAATACAAGGTGGTGCCGGCCAATGATGTCCCAAAACCCCATTTTACTGTTCATTTTAGGTCATATTAATGATTGTTTTTTAACTTGAGTTATTTTTGTATATATTAAAATTTTTGGGGTTAGTTTGATAAAATAACCAAAAAAACAATATAATGTTGAACCTATGTTTTCAGGGTGGGTAGTTACATAATTTATTTCAGCAACTTCAAGCAACCCCAAATTCAAATTTAATTGCATTCATCTCTATACATAAAATTTATTTTTATTTAATTTGTTTTGCAATTTTTTTAAAAATATGTACATTTTTTGAGTTTTCAACTTTTCTAACTTGAATTTTAGATTTTGTTTTCTAATATTTTACATTTTTTTACATACATTTATTTTTATATTTTATAATTTCTTTTATATTATAATTTTTATATATTTTTCTTTTAATTTTTTAAAAAATTAATAAAAAATAGACTATAGCACCAATCAATGCCATGTGTCAAAACCTACTAGTGTTATGTGTCCTATATTTAACACCATTACAAAAAAAAAAAAAAAAAAAAAAACCAAAACCCTTGACCAAATGAAAATTTGGGTACCAACTTGAGAGAAAGTGTTAAGTTTGAGGGGCTAAATGAATATTTGAGCTTTATAATTATAATTAAATATAAACACATTTATATAAATAATATTGTATTTTGTACTTTTTTGTAATATATAATAATCATTTAATTATGTGTTTGATGATCAAATTGATAAAATATGTTATTATACCCGTTAGAAAAAAAGTCACGTCATTTTTCCATCGAGCTTTAACGGGTGAGTGACTTAAATTTTACATTGAGGAAAAGTTAATAACTAAAATAGAAATTTTAAAATTTGAGTGACCAAAATAAAAATGAGATAGATGATATATAATATAATTTACCCTAAAAAATTAAAACACTTATTAACAAATTTATTTAAACATAATTAAGAAAATTAGAGCTATGAGCAGATTCCATCTCTGTAGAAAGGGAAGAAACTCATCATTTATATATTTTTAACTAAATAAATACTTAATAACCCATCAATTAGAATTTTCTATTAAATGAGTTCACTTAACTTGCCATTGTTAAGTTCATTAGGTGTTATAAGCTTAAAACGTGAGGTACATGGTAATTTAAGCTTTATTCAGTGAAAAAGATGTTGAAGGTAAAATGGGTTGGTTTCAAGTAAAGATAAATCATGTTAAAACTTTAAAATTAATGAAATAAAATTCTTTAAGGATCAAATAAGGAAAGAATTGGATAAAATCTGCACAAATCAGATGCATGAGATTTGGATACCTACATGTTACAATTGTAGATGGCACAACTAAAACCTAAGTCTTTAAGGTTTGAGGCGACAGCCTTTGCCACCTGTTAGTTTTAAATCTTGTTAAAAGGGTTGATTCTATCAAACATCCTCAAATTATGATTAATTTAGAAATTAATATTTAAATTTAAAAATATTCTAATTGAGTGCTCAAAGTATCAATGGTGTATCAATTAGATCATTTTGACACCATGGTCATTAACATATGTTCAAATATAATGTGAAAATATGTTCATTAAATTTCAAATATATATGTATACGTTGTATAGGCAACTTAAATTTGATGTGTAATCATCTTAAATTTTTATTAAAAATTATATCATATTAGCATGCCAAATTTAATTTATTCTTCAGAAATTACATATGTGTTTATAGGTCGATATCTTTACATTTAATGCCTAAATTGATGAGTAAGTTAATGAGTGAACCAATTTAAAATTTAAGAAATAATTGGAGTATCTAACCATAATAGTTAACATACTTTTGTAATTAAACAACCAAAACTTAAGAAAGCTAAAACATGAAACATTACACATATAAATATACACAAAAATGGATTGGTTGGTACAAATTTCAACCTTTGATAAAAAAGCGAGTACTCAAGAGAAAGTAACTTTAGCATTTATTCCATAAGCTTGTTCGAAAATTGTTCAATTATTCTTAGCGCCGTACCAAAAGCATTAAAACAGAAGGGCATACTAAAGTAAGGCATTATTTATGTTTAAGTCCTTAGAACCACAATTTTTGGTAAAATTAAGCGAAACAAATACTATTAGGGGTAATCGCATATTTGTTACTTGTACTTTAATAAAATATTTAACGTGGTACATAAAGTTTTTAAATATTCAATGTATTTCTTTTACTTTACCTTTATATTTCAGAAAAAATTACTTGAATCTAACGTTGTTAAAATGCGATGTGACAATACAGGAGGACCACTATAGTATTGCTCACGTAGCACTTTTATAGAGAAAAAATTCAGCTGAGTGGACCTCCTAGAGGAGGGATAGATACAATTCCCCCAGATATTGAAAGCAAAAAAATTGAGATTTCAACTCGCCTGCAGCATATTAGGGAAAGGAGAAGAGGATAATTAATAGTTTAGGATAATAATTTTTTAAGGTTATAAAATTTATTAACATTTTTTATTTTTCCTTTTAAAGTATGAAAGGGTATATCTGCTCTGAAGTCCTTGGCTGATTTTTCGGCAGAAAAGTGCCACATGGCAGTACTACAGTGATTCATGTGTAGTGTCACGTTGCATTTTAACGGTGTGTGCCTTTTTGGAAGACGGAAGCAAGGTACAAGGGACACATTGGACATTTAAAAACTTTAAGTGCCTCATTTTGTTAAAGTACAGGGGGCAAATATGTTATTATCCCATACTAATACATGGAAGAGTATCCACAATTATGTTGATTTAATAATATAATTGTAGCATCATATAAAGTTTCAAATTGATCAAATATTTTTATTATATAAATAATAATATTGTTTCTAATATAAATTTAATAATTAAAAGTTTTTTATATTAAACAAATAGTTAAAATTTTATAAATTTATCTAAAAGTGTGTTTGAAAATTTTAAATGTGTACTTTATATAAAAATTTTAAAAAAAGAAGTGTTCAATAAGATAAGAAAATATTAAATTAAATTTATTTTATAAATAAATTAAATATTTTTTAAGAATGAGATATTCAAATTACCATATTTATCTTTCATTCAAAACTATTCAAAATAATATAAAATATTGTATTAATAATATTAAAATTAAAAATAAATAATCTATCAAACAACATAATTATATCACGTATATTTATTAATTTACCAAACATTTTTCTAATATAAATTCAGCACTTACAAAATTTAACAATAAAAATTTAACACTTAATTCTTTTGCACTTAAATTTTCAATTAATCAACTAAACTCTAAAATTGATATTTATAACTTGTACTAATGAATATAAAAAGTCATGGTCGCATTAATAAAAAATTAATTGGATAAAAAATTATATAAGCACATAAACTTAATTTAGGTTTACATCTATTGTGTGTATAAACTTAATTTAAGTTTATACCCCATTAGCGTAGGACATGTGGCACCATGACAAGTCATCGGAGAAATGCCTCTCACTTGCTGTGAGCTGGGTAGTTTCTAGAAGTTTGACCCCTTGATTAAGCTACTCGGTTAGGTAAGATTGACCATCGATTTCCTTGGAAGGATGCCACCACGAGAGTTCTCTAAGCGCTCGACTTTTTATGGAGAACGTGATCCTTCTGGCCATCAAATTCCACGTGGGTTTAATCATTTCGTATCATGATTCAGAAGGAATGTCAGCTTATATCTCATCACGGGCACCCCCACGCATCCCATAATGATGGTTTGACGGTGAATCTACCACGTTAACACCACCAAGCACAAGATCTCACTTATAAACAATCCTCCAAACAATGAAGAAGGAATTAACTCTCTTGCATATACTTTGCCAACTTGCCTTCAATAACCTTCCATCATGCTCTCTTCACCTGCTGATAAGAAAGGGAGGAAAAGGCGGAAAAAGGATCATATTCAAAAAATAAATATTTGGATATGATTTGAAAAAAAAACAGATTTAAGAAAATAACTAAAATAATAAATTTAAGAATAAATAATAAATAGTCAAAATGATAAATAAATAGAGAAATGATAGAATAAAAAGTTTATTGCTCAAGGTCTCTTGTCTCTTAGTTTTTTTACATGAATCATCCTCACTTACTGTTAACCCCTCACAAAAATTTTGAACATTGAATTCATCATAATATAACTCTTTAAGAGGAAATAAATTTTTAACTTGTCCAAATTCATAGACTCTAAAAACAATTCTCACTATCAAGTTTTTTTAGTTCACAAAGTTCACTATCACTATCATCATAGTTTGCATTATTTTACCAACTTCGAAACAATGTGCAATGCTAGATCTAGACTCAACAATAGGTACAAAATCACACTTATTGTCTTCACAAATAGTGTCACTAAAAGTTTCTTGTTCATTCATATAATCATCGTCAATGATAGCAGTAGAAGAAGACTCCTCAATAGGCTTTATGTCATTCTTATGTAACTAGACTTGCAAGGCTCGTATGACTGAATTAAATACAATGACTACTGAGTTTGTTGGACAGTCAGAGTCCTTGTGATCCTTTGCATCACACCACATACACTTGCTAGCTCGTTCTCTTTGTTCTGCCATAAGTCGTTTAAGCTCGCAGAAGATACTAATGTCTTTTTTTAACAAGTCCATAAACAATAGAAGGTTGAACGACACTAGAAACATCATGTCCATGCGGTTTTTTTACAAATATAACATTTATGCTTTGCTCAAGGTTTATTATTCTCCTCTTCCATACTATATGTGCGTACTATTATTAGAGGTTGAAATAAAAAACACTCAAACAAGAAAAGTTGGTCAAAGAAATTTAAACCTCACCATTATGCATTCGCAATAAAAAATAAACAACTCTAAGAAGTACATAAAATAAGTTAAGATTTTATTGCTAGTAACTTTTAAAAGAGTAATCAAATTTAATAATATTAAAAAAGATGTGAGATCACTATTTAATAAAGTTGTCTTAGGGCTCTAAGAAGCCAAAGAAAATTTCGACTTCAAATGAAGTAAGTTGTGTAGAGAAAGGAGAGATAACTCTTTTTGTACCTATTAAAGCGGAAATGTGTTAGAATTTGTAATGGAATAAAACAAGCTAGACAGAATAAAAACTAATGTTAGAATACAAGAAAATAAACTATCAACTAAAAACTTGAAATAATGGAAAACAACTTAAATTTTTTGTTCAAGGTGTTTTTGATTTGCTAAAAACATGAAAATTAAATCAAAGCCTACTTATACGATAAATATTAGATCTAAAAAATGTTGGGCGCGAAATTCAACCCAAAAAAGTTTTAATCTTTTTTAGAGGTTGTGTAAGTAAAATCGACAAAAGACTTTATGTAGCACAAAGAAACAACTAAAAACGCTTAAATCTAATACCAAATGATAAAGGAGAGAGAGGAGAAAAATTGATTCAAGTTGTACAACTTGAGAAAGAAGAATTCAGATCTGACCTGTAAAGAAGAAATAAACAAATTTTAAAATAAAGAAAAAAAACACTAAAAGAAGAAATTTGAAAAAAGAAATAGAAATAATAAATAAAAAACAAAACAAAATAGAAGATTGAACGAATAAACTTATAAATATAATTGATAAATAAATAAATATTCAATTAAATCATTTGAGATATAAATACCAGTTCGATTTTGTGTTCTCTCCTTTCTCCTTTTCGCTGGCCCACACATTAACAATCATATATATAGTAAGAGGAAGAGATTGTAGGTTGCCACACGGTGAATCCGAAAAAAAAAAAAAAACCATTGTTTGAATTTTGGAAGGCAATTCAAGATATTCTAAATCAATTAAATATTGTAATTTTGCTTTCCTAAAGAAACAGAATATGGTGTTTCCTCTTTTATTATTATTATTATGATTATTATTTTGTGTTTTAAAGAGTAAAGACTAAATTGGTTAAAATTATAAATGTTAAGAGTTAAAAAAAGTTTCTTTTTATAATTATAAAATAGTACAAAAAATTAAAATTTCTATATAGAAAAAGATATAGAGATTTTAATCTCTTAAAATTAAAATATAAAAAGACTAAGATTTAAAATTAAAAAAAAAGATATCTTTGAAACAGATATTTGTTATTTTGGGGTTGGGATGCATCTATCTGGTTACGTTTTAAAATTAAAATCCAATGGGAATCGAATTTTGGGGTGGAAAAAGGGACTCGCTATCTCCTCTTTTGGCCCTTACCAACCGAAAGATTTTCCTTTTTGCTTTAAATTTTATATTGCGTAATCCAAGTTTTCATTTTAGGCGCAAAAAATAAAATTTTGTGGAAAAGCATCGCCGTTAAAATCTGTTTTTAATTTGGTCACCGGCCATTAATTTAGGATTAAGCAATATCATTGTATACTTATTTTCTTTAATCACTCAATTTTAGTATATTTTCATTTTGTTCACTCATTTTTTATAATTAATTTTATTTTTCAAAAAATAAAAAAATTGAATCTTTATAAGAAATTGAATTATTCAGAGATGAAACTTAATTTTTTTCCAAGTAAAAACCATGTTTTTTTCCTATAAAAATCTAGATTTCCTTTTTTTTTTACTGAAAAATTTAAATTATTTCTAAAAAATAAAATAAAAGAAATTATAAAAATAAATAGATTTTTACCTGTAAAAACCCAATTTTTTTAAATAAAAGCTCAGTTAATTTCCATGTAAAACCCTTTTACTAGAAAAAAAAATAAATTTAACTCTAAAAAAGAAAAAAAAACAAAGAAAAAAATTCTTTTTCTACATAAAAATCCAGATTTTTTCTTGTAAAAATCCCAAATTTTCATTGTAAAAACATGATTTTCCCTCTAAAATCAGGGTTTTTCCCTTTTATTAAAAACTAAAATTAATTCTAAAAGTAAAAAAAAAAAGATAAATGATTAAAATAACAATTTATTAAAAAGATAAAATGAGTGACTAAAATGAGTACACAATAATATTTCTTAACCTCAAGTAATAGTGGGTGGCCAAAAATGAAAGTAATTTGTAATGACAATGCTCTTTTTGTAATTTTTTTTTATTTTGAATGCTCAAAATGAGACTTATGAAAGTTAATTTACCCTTTTATTTTTAAAGTTCGATAATTTATATATGATGTTTTTAAATATAATTGTGATATGATAAAATTTACGAATATCATGAACAAATAAATATTTTAAGATTAAATTGCTGTCACCTCCCCTCCTTCCTTTTTCTTCTTTATTAACATTTTTAAAGCTGATATGTCACATTCTATTGTTGCCCGATCAGCACATATTCTTTCCTTTTTTTCCTTTACCCACATAATTTGAAATTTACTAATCAAGAAACCAATTAAAGTAGTAACATAAAATAATTAAGCAAATCCATACAAATAAATAAGAGGGCAAGAAATTTAAACCAGTATTGATTTAACATTTAATGCTTATATCTAACTTGTTTACCAAAAAAAAAAAAAAAACACACTTCACACTAGCATGATGAGTCAGTCAGACCATTTAATTTCATCCTTCATTTTGTATACCTACCCTCCACCAACCCTTTGCTTCTTCTGCTAATTGCCCTGCCTATGCCTGTTCTGTGCAAACTTTTTTTCTTTCTGGTTCTTTTAAAAAAAATTATTTTGTGTACATACATGTAGACATGCATATAAAAGAAAACAGAAATGTAAGGGTCCACATGATGATATCATTCTCCAAATTCTGATTCCCAATACAATTGGAGTGGACCCCCCACCTCCCTTTTCCCCTTCTTTTAGATATTCTACCTGCATGCAAACATGTCATATAAGGTTCATCCTAGCATTATCATGAGAAGAAAGAAAATGTTTAAAGAAGTTAAACACTATAATCACGGTATTGACATAAACAATTTCATAATCCACAAATCACATCTTCCTTATGGAATCTGGCAAAAAAAAACCAAATTCCAACTCTGAAGCCTAAAAATAAAAAACCATTTTGGGATTTTTTTTATTACTGAAAATTTTAGCTTTAAAGATGGGTCTCAAGTTACCTGGCCTAGGGGACGACTTGCTGCTCTGTTTTGTCAAATGGGATAGCTTTAAAGACGAGTTTTAGATGGTACACTGTTTTATGTTGTCATTGTTGTGTTTGTGTGTGTGTGTGTGTGTGTGTGTTTTCTTTTTCATTGATTGCTGGTAAAGGAAAAAAGATATGGGGGGCCAAATTGATGGCTGTTTGGTAAATGAATAAAGATATCAAGGTTAAACAGTTAAATTTTATTTAAAAAAATTAACAACTTAATCAAAAGTTGAAGCTTATCGAACCAGGGAAGAAAAAGAAAATGAAGAGAGAGAGAGGTGAAGGGGGGCTTTGAGTGTGAGAGCCTATTGCTGGCATTGCTTTAGTTCATTGGCGGCATATTATTCTCTTTTTATAACTTTTTATTAATTTTCCTTGGGAAGCCTCTTTTCTTCTTCACTTTATATCTGTACTTCACTACTTTCTTCTCAGTTTCCCTTCTTCTTTCCTCTTCTTGTTTTTCCGCTACTTCTTCCTGCTTCTTCTTCATATTTTTTTTTCTTTTTCCAAAGCTTTGAAATGGCAGAAATAATCCATCCTCCTATGGACCAGCTTCAAGACCTTGAGTACTGCATAGACTCTAACCCTCCTTGGGGTACGTCTTCTTTTGTATGGTGTTGTTTTTCTTTATCATATTTTCATTACTTAAAGAAACAATGACAGTAAATGAGGAAAATGGGATGGTGGGTCTTGACTTCTGGTCTTAAAGTTTCTTTTCAAGTGTTTTTTTTTTTTTTCCTGGTCTCTTCCATTTTCTTTTTCTCTTTGGGATGGGTATAATGGCTTTATGCTTTATGGGCTATGTGAGTTGTGACATAGGGATGGTGCAACCAAAAACAAGAAAAAAATATGAAACGAAAAAGAATGAAACTGTGGGTCATAGTTATGGCTAAAAACAAAGGTTGTTTTTATAGACTGTAAAGCTATACTTTGTGTTTGTGGCATTATTATGAACTTGACTTGACCCTAACAGATGGAAAATAAATGTTTTTGTCTCCTTAACGCTACTTTTTTAACTTTTTTTTTTTTTTTTTAAATTGGGATTCTTGAGTTTCGTTTATGGTGTTGTTTGTAATGTTAAATCAGTGTAACCTTCTGCTGCAAACGTTGATTCTTTTTTCATGATTTCTTTAGATAGTTAGAAATGATCAAGAAAACAATATATATATTTTTTTGCAATGGTTATATATAGGGGTTTTCTTTCGATATTTTCTCGGGTTCCAAACAGAATTCCTCGATATTCTGCATTCACGGTGTGGGAATTGGGACTTAAGGGCATTTCCGTAATTTCCCATAATACTAACCAGCCTATAGAAGTTGTCATGCTTGATGAATGCAAATACTGGGTATCATTTGTTTATTGTGGTAATAGTCGTCAACTTGGAAATGTAGTAAACTCATGCAAGTTTTAGCTCTTCAATATGACTGTACTGACAAAATAACTATCTATAACGCTGACACATTGCTAAATATTCCCGCATATGATCCAATTCCATGTTGGGAAGATATCAAACAACACAGTGCATTTGCTTTTATCATCTGTACTAGCATATGCCGTTTCTTTGGGCTTGTTGATTTGTATCGAGGCTCCAAATTTGTGAACTATTTGGTGATTGCGTGATGGTTTATGACCTATTTGGTCCTTATTTTGTTCTTTTTATTTGGGCATCGTTGCCACATTCCTTGAGAACGAGCTTCCCACATATCACACAACTGTCTCTGCTAGTGAATCAGACTGCTGATGGTCTCACCGGTCTCCGCCGGCAACTGTTCTGCCTATTTACTACTTCAATACAATATGAAACTCGGTGTATGTGGATAGCAGTATATAATGTGAGCTAAATGTCCTAGTAGTAAAAGATAGGATAAGGTTAGGTGCTTTTGTTGGCTCTTATAATCTCTATGCAAATTTCATATGGCTTTTATACACAAGCTATAAGTGATATGCAGCTTAAAGAAGTGAAGATTCAAGTAATTAGTCCAGTTTCGTTAAGGGTATTTCTTCTAGTCTCTTATTTGAAGGTTAGGAGCATGACATTGACATAGAGACAAAGTTAAGGTGAGAATTAGATGAATAACTAGGCCATTGAAATTAGTGGTTAACATTCAATATTTGCAAAAGGAAAAACACATTTGTGGTCCATTTAGGGAATAAGTTTTCTTAAATATTGCATCCCATAATAGATGCGTCTAAGATAAGACGCTTTTGATGGATGTTAATGTTTTTATGACAGCGGTTGCGATTTAGGTCTAGCAGATGAGGAAACAGTTGTTGGAATCTGATTAGTTTTCCCATCTTTAGCCAATGAATGAAATATTATGCTCTTGGTATACAAAGAATGTCTTATAAACGGTTTCACTGATGTATATCTCATCTGTGTCCCCAAAATATGGGCGTAGTAACAAATTTTTTGCATCATTAATCAATGTGGATCAACAGCAAGTATTAAGGGATTCTAAATGCTGAGTAAATTTTAGGAGATAAGGGATTGTAGTATTTTATTCATACCTCTAGCTGCATTGCAATTTCATTTCTACTGTATGTATGCACTTCTATTTTTTGTAATGTACACATATTGCCTTGTCACTCTATGCCTTGTTATTGTAAATTATTCATCAAACTAGAAACTAGTCTTCTTTTTGACTCTGTCGAGTTCACATGTCTAGGCGTCGATTTTATTCCTGAATATCTTGCCAATGCTAATAAAACGTCTTTTTTCTTGCAGCTGAAACTATCCTACTAGCATTTCAGAACTACATCCTGATGTTGGGTTCCAGTGTAATGATCCCGTCAGTGCTCGTCCCAGCAATGGGTGGAAGTGATGTAAGCTGGCTATACTTCACTATATTAATTTGTTATCATCTTAATTCAGGGTCTGGCTACCCTCTGTTGCTTTTCTGTCCATTTTATATCGTAAGTTGCTGCCAGGTCAATGCAACTATGCCGGTAACTTTGAACCAGTACATTGGTTCCCAACTAGTATAACATTTTGAGGTTAATATGCCATTGATTAAGGAGGTGAAATTAGATCTTGTCCTGTCTTCTCTTTGCCTTCTCAACTTCACAGTATATTCGGAACTGGTAATCATATGTGGTTCGATTTTGGTCTAGAGGATCTTGGAGGCAGTATATACTATGATAGGTCATACAATTATCCTTTAGCCAAAATTTCTTTCTTTTATGTAACACCTATTCTGTTTCTTTATCTATGTTTTGGTTCATAACCAGGGGGACAAAGCACGGGTAATACAGACTTTGCTCTTTGTAGCAGGCATTAACACACTTCTCCAAGCACTTTTTGGAACAAGGTTGCCAGCAATCGTAGGAGGTTCTTTTGCTTACATCATCCCAATAGCTTATATAATAAATGATTCCTCATTGCAACGGATTAGTAATCGACATGAGGTAAGTTTCTTGTGCCTTGTTGATCACCTTTTAAAAAAAAAAAAATATCCAATTTTAGCAGTTGTACACTAGAACTGTGTGAACATATTCATGCTAGCAAACATTGTAGTCAAATTCTGCCACCTAACGTAGAAGCAGGAGCTTCGGTGAGTCTTAGAGAAAGAGCAACTATTATTGTCCTCGATATTTTATTGGAGAAAGACAATTGTGAGTGTGAAAATTTAGATGGAAATCCAACTTAAAACCATTATGGTTGGTTTAATGCGATGCTAAAGTTTAGAATGAACATCCAGCCTAAAACCAATTAGCAATATGTGGAGACATCTTTGTTATATTTATTGGGCCATTTCGATTTAACTGAAGTGAGATTTGTTTTATCACCACCCTAATATTCAGGACTTATTATTGACACAGAAATCTAACCTTTCAAAGCAATATGTTGATTCCGGGGAGCACACATCATTGTCCTAACAAGATTAGCTTGTAAAATCATTTATCATGGACATCATTGTCATCAATTACTGATGCTAAAATGCGTAGTATTGAATTGCTTGTTACACCTACCCATCACCTCTGGTTCAAAAGATGGACCATGGGAAAAGAATAAGATGCTTATTACCAATAGTTCCTTTTCGGGTTTTTTAACTCTGCAGAATTATGCCTTTAAGTAGATAAATCTAACATTCTTTTAACTCACCAAACGCTGTGCTACTGTTAGTACGGTATGCCATCAATGCCAAGATTATATCCCGCTAGTCTGTCGATTTGATTTCCTTCTCAAAAATTGAACTTTCTCATTTGCTAGGGGTAATTTGAAAGAGATCTTCCCATGTGATTGGTTTGCAGAGATTTATACAAACGATGCGAGCTATTCAAGGAGCTCTTATTGTAGCTTCAAGCATACAAATTATCCTGGGATACAGTCAAGTTTGGGGTCTCTTTTCACGGTACATTGGTAGCATACTAAAATGTGAAGTTGTTAGTCCAGCAATGTTGAATTATATTGTTCTTCACTGCTTGAGTTTTCCGTGCAGGTTTTTCAGCCCTCTTGGTATGGCACCGGTGGTTGCATTAGTAGGCCTGGGATTGTTTCAGAGAGGATTTCCTTTGGTAGGCCTGTTCAATATGTTTAGCACATCTTGCAATCACATCTGAATTTTACAATTTTGATTCTGGCTCATTGACCATGATAGTTATCTAAGTGTGCTATCAAAATTCATTTTATGAGTGTCATGAAAAGTTACTAAACCATCCTCATTGTCACGGATGATTAGCCAAGTCTCTAAAATGTCAACATATATGAAATTAAGATTCTATTGAGAAATACATATGCAAGTAATGGATGCATAAGTCTAGTTGATGTTAAGTAACATATTATAGTTCTGTCCGAGTGCCGTCATTTTTTGCACTAATTGGCTGTTTGATATTAATGATATGATCTAATTTAATAGAGTACTTGACCACTATAACAAAACTTACTGAGTTAAGCTGAATAACGTATTCCCTGTTTCTATGTGAGTGCCACACACTTCTAACTCTAAATCATTTTTGGCAATATTTGTTTCAGCTGGGAAATTGTGTAGAAATTGGACTGCCAATGCTTTTGTTGGTTATTGGATTGTCACAAGTAAGTGTTTCGTATAGATGCTGCCGTTATCTTAGTTATTTTTCTCTCCTTATTTTATTTTATCTTGCTTAAGTTTCACATGTTTTGGCTTTATGGGAACTGCAGTATCTAAAGCATGTGCGGCCCATAAGAGATGTCCCTATTTTTGAAAGGTTTCCTGTATTGATATGTGTTGCAATCATTTGGATCTATTCCCTTATACTGACTGCCAGTGGGGCTTACCGTGACAAACCTAATGCTACTCAACTTAGTTGCCGTACTGACCGAGCAAATCTCATATCTACTGCTCCATGGTACATACATTTTTATATAAAAATCTTCACTTTCTTGACTCACGTTCTATTTTTGCTGGCTCCTACATAAATGTTCTATGATTCAGGTTCATGTTCCCATACCCTCTTCAGTGGGGACCCCCTACATTTTCAGCTGGCCATTCGTTTGCTATGATGTCTGCTGTTCTAGTGTCTATGGTTGAGGTACATCTCATTGATGATACATTTCAAACGGAAAAGTCTACTATGAATAATTTTTTAATTAACGAAATTGCTTCGCAATGTTACCTATCATGGTATAGTCGACCGGAGCATACAAGGCAGCATCTCGATTGGCTATTGCAACCCCACCTCCAGCTTATGTATTAAGCCGCGGCATTGGCTGGCAGGTGGGTGGTTTTTTAGCTTTTAACATTACTATGATTCTATTTCTATTTCTTTCAGTCCTTTTTTCTTTAATCAACCAAACAAGTACATGTATAATAAGAAACACATTTGTGATAAACCAAACAAGCCATGTCGAGATAAAACTAACTGATAACCAACACACCAATGTGTAGCTGAAGAAAATCCAGTATCCAAATTTCTCAAACTTGAACCTAGGGCCTTATTGTTCAAGAGGCTTCACCTTTCAATTAAAGATGCTTGCATGTGGTGTAGAACATTAGTCTTTCCATGATTACTTCAAATTATGCTTTGGTTTTCACCCTCAGCCATGAGCATCATCTCTCTAGCTTTGCACACACTATCAACCATCCACAATTTGTTTAAACTATTTCACCTTTTTCAGTTACTATAGTACTTCGACTTTTCATTCAAGCACTTTTTCTTGTCTTCTCTGTTAAATTGTTAAGTTGGATGGTTTTCATGATCATTTTACAGGGTATTGGCATCTTGCTCGATGGTCTTTTTGGAACAGGCACTGGTTCTACTGTTTCTGTGTAAGATATAGTTTTAGGTCAGCTTTGCTGCATGCTGCTAGTGTTGTACTTCCCTTGTATTGATAAGCGTCTTGCTTATGTTTCAGGGAAAATGTTGGACTCCTTGGACTAAGCCGAGTTGGGAGTCGCAGAGTTGTTCAGTTATCTGCTGCCTTCATGATATTTTTCTCCATCTTAGGTACTTACAAACTTTGATGTGCTGATAACCAAAGTTAATTTCACATTTGCTATGAGAAGTATACGTACTTATTGGTGTTGCATTTCCGAATCTACAAATCTTGACATGCTCTCCCCCCTTTATGGTATTTTGACATGAGTTTTTACAGGAAAATTTGGAGCTGTGTTTGCATCCATACCTTTCCCAATCTTTGCGGCACTATACTGTGTACTCTTTGGTCTTGTAGGTATGTATGTATTTATGTTTTAAATTAGTAGTATTATCCAAGTTCCTATACTATTGTTTTCATGGTATATAGAACTTTAAATCACAATTTCCTGCTTGGTTGCAGCGTCAGTTGGATTATCATTTCTCCAATTCACAAACATGAATTGTATGAGAAACCTCATTATCACAGGGCTATCACTTTTCCTTGGAATTTCCATCCCTCAATTCTTTAATGAATATTGGAATCTCAAGCACCGAGGTCTCGTTCACACAAATGCCGGATGGGTAAGCCTTGTTCCGAAACCAAATAGAATCAGTTTGACATTGTAGGTAAGGTATGTAAAATCCTAATGACAGGCAGTGTTGGTACTGCAGTTCAACGCATTTTTGAATACCGTATTCTTGTCTCCAGCAACGGTTGGTCTGATTGTGGCGGTGTTTTTGGATAATACATTGGAAGTGGAAAAATCGAAGAAAGATCGTGGAATGCCGTGGTGGGTTAAGTTCAGAACGTTCAGAGGAGACAATAGAAATGAAGAGTTTTACACATTACCATTCAATCTCAACAGGTTCTTTCCACCAACCTAGTGGAGTTGAACATCAAGCCAAAAAAGATCAGAAGCTAATTTCCATTTGACAATTTGATCCAATCCGATTTGATTAACATGAAGGATTCTTTAGTTTTTGTTTTTCTTTTTAGGTTGAAAAGAAGGATCATGTTCATTATATGAGATAAGCATATTGGTAGTAGAGTAACCTAATTTTCCTTTTATTTTGACTGTGGTTCCAATATATATTTTTTTGTGGGCCGATGTAAGAGGGGTCCTGGGTAAGGTTGTAGAGCATTTAGTTGTCTTGGTTAAGTTTGTAGATGGTTGCCAATAATAATAAAGAAAATCAGTTAAATTCAAATCCAACTCATCTTTCTCCATACTCAAAATTCAAGTTATAGAAAATTTTTCTTATTCATGGTTTACTACAATTAACAAACTCAATATTTACGTATTTTAACTGTAAATTCTTCTAACATTGGGATTATAAAGGTTGAGAATTTGAAAATTCTGACATCTTCATTTTAGTTAAATTGGTTATAGATTCTATTGACGCATAAAGGAGGTTGTGATGTCTCAAGATGGTTGAATCGTAAGGATGTGCGGAGAGCCATACGGTGGTTGAAGGTAATATAGGTGAGTGGTTTGAACAGAGTTGGAGGTAACTTAGCTTTTCTCGTAAGGCTCAGCGTATATATGTGGGCTCCTTCATGTCGGACTATGGTTGGAGTTTAGTTGAGCAAGCATATCGTATTCACAACTAAGGTGGTGCTACAGTCCTTACAAGTTCCGTTGGATTGGACAAGGTTATTCCTGGATGTATGTGAACAGAGATTCTTTGTTGGGTTACGAGATTGCTTTGCGAGGTGTTTCCCAAGAGAGTGTTATGTGATGCCCTGAGCACGGTGTTTGGGTTGCAAGAAATGATTGACAAGAATAGCAAGTTATAATGGATTCTATATAAATTTTAAGAATAAATCTTAAAATTATATATGAATTTTTAGTTTAATCTATATTTTTATATATAAAATATTGATTTGATTTGATCTGATCATTTCAAATTATTAACAAATATAAAAATAATTTGATGTATTTATTCTTAAATGTGTATCATCAAATTCCTACATAATCTTTGGTTATAGCATCACCAAATATATTTTGACTATTAACTCAGTTATATTTTTTAATGATGACATCATGTAATTTACAAACAACTTTTTGGAAGAAAAGTAGCAGTAGTATAAATGTCTTATTTAATATATGCATGCATGGCGATTGGCGAAGAAGAGAAGACAAAAGGCGCACGTAAATAGGATCGGAACAGCCATAACATTCATCCCAGCGCATGTCTCGCTTATTTCCCAGGTTTCTTGGCCCCCATGGGAAAAGAACATAATCATAATACATGAAAACATTATGAAGTTCGATATTTTGTTTTCCATCGTTTACTCTTCAATTGTCATGGACTTCATCAAGGTCAATTTACCCTCCCTCTCTCTTTATATATATATATATATTTAAATATTACTGTACCTTTTTTTGGATATTAATGAGCATTGTTTTGTTTCCCCTCACGTGAGTGATTTGCTGAACAGAGCTTAGAGCATAATTTTGATGGGAAAATACGAGGATGGACGCTCTGTTTTTCCTTTAACCAGTCTCCAAATCAGGTATCTATGTTGAATTTCATTAGTTTAAGAATCTTTGGCTTCAGTTTTTAGTTTATAATTTAATCCTATGAATAACATTCTTCGTACATCGTCATTTTCTCCAATTGCTGATTACATTTTTCTGATGAGATTATATGCTTTTTTTTTTTTTTAATTTTAAATTTTGCAATGCTGTACGTTTCCGAGGAATTGCTTTATAGGAACAATAGAAGAATAAAAATGGACTTTTATCTGGCTTTGTGAAACTATTTCAATGGAAATCTTCCTAATAGAATCCACAAATAAATTTGGATTTGTTTATCATAGGCTTTGGTGTTGGTTATTATTAGCTTCTAGATGAATTTCTATTAAGCATTGGCCAAGTCACCGGCAGTAGCAATTCAGCTAACATGCCACCATCGAGACTGAACCAAAAGCAGCTTAGTCATTTTGTTTCTTTTGGTCCTTTTGTAACTTGATCAAGTTAGCTTGTAACTTGATATCAAAAGTTAGTAAATTTTTTATTTGAATATGATGGATGTAATAGCTGACATTATCAACTTTGCTTTTGTGTATTACATAATTTAGTATTAGTTAAGCTTAGTGGGAGTAGTTAAGTCATTCAGTAATAGTCATCATTGACTTTGTAACTCATGTATATATTTTTCACATTTCAATGAAATGCTAGAGTGATTTCAGCCATTGTTTGAGCTCATGTTCTCTTTGTGTTGTTTTTGTTTCCTTACTTTTAGCTTCTTTCAGTTTCTCTGAAAAATTTAAGCTTCCTTCATACTTTATCCGGGTTTCTTGCTTATTATTTGTTTGTTCATACCTAACTCGGCTATAATACAGTCTAATGTTCCAACAAATGGTATCAGAGCCTGTCATCTTTGAGGGCTTCTGGTGTTGGTCATTTTTTTGTGGAAACAAAAGCTTGAGAAGAAACAAATTGAAGCTGTTGAGTGTGTTTCAGCAAAATGAGTTTCACACCACCTCCACCACCAGTGTTTGCTGGAGAAAACTACCACATTTGGGTGGTTAAAATAAAGACATACCTTCAAGCACAAGATTTGTGGAATGTAGTTGAGAACGATGCTGAACCGCCTCCATTAAGAGCCAATTCAACCATTGCTCAGATTAGGTAGGATAGTGAGGAGCGAGCCAAGAAGCACAAAGCCATGGCCTGCTTGCAGAATGGAGTGTTTGATGTAATCTTCACTCGAACTATGGCTTGTGACTCACCTAAGCAAGCATGGGAAAGGCTGAAGGAGAAGTTCATGGGATCAGATAAGACAAGACAACAACAAGTGATCAACCTTAGAAGAGAATTTGAGAATTTGAAAATAAAAGAGTCAGAGACTATCAAACAATACTCTGATAGGATAATAGCTACTGTCAACAACATTAGGTTCCTTGGAAAAGACTTCAGTGAGAGCAGGGTTGTTGAGAAGGTTATCACCACTCTCCCTGAGAGGTTTGAGTCAAATATCTCCTTATTGGAGGACTCGAGGGATCTCACAACTATTTCTTTGTCTGAGTTGGTGAACTCTCTTTATGGACTTGAGTAAAAGAAGGGCCAATAGGTAGGAAGTACACCCTGAGGGAGCCTTCCAAGCAAAAGCCAAAGAAGGCTCAGGCTCAGGCTCAAGTCAGAAAGCAAATAAGCTTTGGGTCGATAGAAGGGAGAAATTAAGAAGAGATGCAGGGAAAAGGAGGTTTCCACCATGCATTCACTGCAAGAAGACCAATCATTTGGAGAAGTACTGTTGGAACAGGTCAGATGTTCAGTGCAAAAGTTGTAAACAGTATGGTCATCATGAGAAGGTGTGCAAGAACAAAGAAAAAGCACAAGCTCAAAAGGAGCATGTCTTTACTGCCTCATGCTTTGCAACCACAAGCAAAGTCAAATGCAGTTGGCTTGTGGATAGTGGCTGCTCACATCACATGACAGCTGATGAAAGCTTATTCAAGTACCTTGATAGGAGCTTTACCTCAAAGATCAGGATAGGCAATAGGAACCTGATAGAAGCCAAAGGCAGAGGTGATGTTGTGATCAACACTGGTTCAGGTAACAAAGTTATTTCAGGTGTGCTTTATGTACCTGATATAGATCAGAACTTGCTTAGTGTTGGTAAGTTGGTTGAAAAAGGCCATTCACTAGTTTTCAAGGATGGTTCTTGTGTTATTGAAGATTTTCATGGCCAGGAAATGGTCTTAGTACTTATGGAAGACAAATGTTTTATATTTGATGTAAGTCAGCTTGAGAAGAAGGCTTATACAAGCCTAGCTGACAATGCTAGCCTATGACATAGGAGACTAGGCCATGCTAATTTCAGGTCACTCGATTTGTTGCATAAGCTGAATTTGGCAGAGGACATGACCAAGGTTGAGGCAAGAGACACTGCTTGTGAAGTATGCCAGCTTGGTAAGCAAGCTAGGCTACCTTTTCTAGTCAATAAGGCATGGAGGGCTTGAGAAAGGCTTGAATTGGTACATTCTGATGTTTGTGGACCAATGAAGACCCCCTCACTGAATTACAGTAAGTACTTTGTGCTGTTTATAGATGATCTGACCAGATTTTGTTGGGTTTACTTCATGAAACAAAAGTCTGAGGTGTTTGAAGCCTTTGGAAAATTCAAAGCTTTAGTTGAGAATCAAACAGGTTGCAGGATTAAGGCTTTGAGGACAGATAATGGCACTGAATACTTGTCTGAGAGATTTCAAAAGTTGTGTGAGCAGGCTGGGATCCATCATCAGTTAACCACAGTGTATACTCCTTAACAAAATGGAGTATGTGAGAGGAAGAATAGGACAGTGATGGACATGGCTAGGTGTTTGTGTAATACCCCTTACCCGAGTTCCACACCGGAACCGAGCCTGAGGTATTACCAAACCAACACCACTTGAACACCACTTAGGCTCGACGTGACTACACTCCTACATTATTCTGGCAGCCTTATCCTCAACTTGTAAAGTTTTATTCATACCCAAGAAGGCTCTCGAGACTATATCGGGACTTTTTCGATTACTGAAATTATCTCTTCTCTATACAGGAATCACACGCCCGTGTATAATGTAGCACGCCCGTGGGTTCGCACCCACGCCTATGTCCTCAGCCCGTGCTTAAAACTCAAACATTCTATTTTAACAACACGGTTAGGGCACACGCCCATATGAAATGGGACACGCCCATGTACACTCACAACATGCCCGTGTCTTCAAACTGTGGGAGGTTACTGACTATAATCACATGGCCTTGACACGCCCGTGTGGATAGTCTGTGGTCTATCCTAATTTAAAATGCTAATATGCAGGGGACACACGGCCAAGTCGCACGCCCGTGGACTGACCGTGTCACACATGGCCTAGACACACGCCCGTGTGCCTACCCATATGGACAGAACAAGGCTATTTGTCCATTTTCTAGCATCCCTAGATTTTATACTACATGAGTCCATTAACATACTAATAAACATCTTTTAATTCAACATGTACTCTCATTGACAACTTTGTAATTTCATAAATGATAAAGTATGCCATCATTCTTGGCAATTTACAAAATGAATATCTTACCAAGAGCCAATACTCTTTTGGCCAAAATAACAAAATAATTCATCTAGTCTAGCCCCTATACATGCCATACACAAAATCACTAAATCTAATTTTACCGAAGTGAGCAGATAGTGTGGGCGGTCTTCTGGCTATCGGTGTATCCCGGCTCGACTCTTAAGCTCTATAAAACAAGGAAAAGAAAGGGGAATAAGCTTTAAGCTTAGTAAGTTCACATGTAAACAATGTAACATATTAACATGTATTAAGAAATTTCATAGCATTTTGCATCTAATAAGAAACAATCTACATTCATGATCATGCTTACTCATATCCTCCATTCACGAACTCTAACCACATCACAAGCACAATGCATACATTCATTAACGGATCCCCTGCACTTAGCATCACAAATCACCTAATACAACACATCTAAATCCCTTACTCATGGTTCGATCACTCGGTGGTTTCGCACTTAGCCCACCATCAAATCTTTATTAGGGTGGTATCGCATATAGCCCACCAAAAAGGTTAATTAAGGTGGTATTGCACACAGCCCACCAAATGATGAATAGGCGATGGTAACGTACATAGCCCATCAAAATTAAACAACAAGGTGGTATCGCACACAGCCCACC
Source organism: Gossypium bickii (assembly GCA_025503065.1). Classification (NCBI taxonomy): domain Eukaryota; kingdom Viridiplantae; phylum Streptophyta; class Magnoliopsida; order Malvales; family Malvaceae; genus Gossypium; species Gossypium bickii. Next base: position 23,753,838 of record CP106711.1, on the reverse strand, counting down.
CTCAATTGTCGTGATTACACATTCATACGTTATTTCATCATTCATACCATAATTACTCGATGACTACTACATTCAATCTACTAGAACTACACATGTTCTCAATCATGTCGTAAACCAATTAACAGCACAATGTATATAAATATAATTGCATTGTTTACACATAAACTTACCTCGATGCAAAATGTGTTAACTAGGGATTTACTCAATCACCTTGCCTTTCCCACGGTCAAGGTTGATTCCGCGCTCTTCTTGATCTATAATAATGAAATTCATTCATTTAGATCATTCTACGATCATAATACATCAAATCCTACACTTGGGTAAAAATGACGATTTTGCCCTTGTACATTGGCAAAATTATGATTTTGCCCCTAGGCTCGTAATTTATTTTTCATCACATTTTCTTGATAAACAAACATAGGTGAACATTTATTTCTCTTGCAACTATTCACCATTTCAACTATTTCATGCATTTATGACACAACTTAAATCTTTGCACTCAAGTCCTATTTAGGTGTTTTCATGCTAACACCTTTCACAAAAGTTATTCCTCCACTCACTATCATTCATTTTCCTCCATAAAAACTCAGCAAAAAATATGAATACTCTCATGGTAAACCTAGACTCAACCATATCTCAAATTAGTCTCCTCATTAGCTACCTTAAGCTTTGGGGACTCCAAAAGTAAAAAAAGATGATAGCTTTCTCTTTACTTCTCTTATTTTATTTATTTTTATTCACCTAATGTCACCAAATTTGACTAAAATTAATGCTCTTGTCTCCCCTAGCTTCCTATGGCCGGCCAACACACTCTATGTGGTCTAATTGCACTTTAAAATCCTCCAACTTTACATTTTATAGCTATTGGGTACCCCCACCTTATAAAATAGAACTTTTGCATCTCATGCGATTTAGTCATTTTTCACAATTAAGCATGCTATTGCTAAAATTAAAGCACCAAAATTTCCATATAACCATATCTTAGTACCATAACACATAAAATAATACTAAAATAATTTTTCTCAACCTCGAATTAGTGGTCCCGAGACCACTGTTCTGACTAGCCCCAAAATCGGACTGTTACAGTTTGCCATTTCAAAGCAAACTTCCAAGCACATTTTGAGCTGAGGGTGTCAATACCTCAGTATACCTGCTCAACAAACTGCCAACACATGCTGTGAAGGACAAGACTCCTTTTGAAGCATGGCGTGGACTCAAGCCATCTGTTTCTCATTTGAAAGTGTTTGAATATGTGTGTTATGTCCTTGTACCTGCAGAAAAAAGAACTAAGCTTGAGAAAAGGTCAGTTCCAGGCATATTTGTTGGCTACAGTAGCACTAAGAAGGGCTACAGGGTATTTGATCCCTCAACCAAGAAGATTTTGGTGAGTAAGGATGTCAAATTTGATGAAAAAAAATTTTGGAGCTTGAATGGTTCAGATATAAGTCAGTTTGAAGAAGACCAAATTGACAGTAGCTTGGAACCAACAGAAAATGAGCTCAACAATGCAAATGTGGATGATACTCCTGTGAAAGGGACTAGGTCCATTGCTGACATCTATCAAAGATGTAATGTGGCTATAGTTGGCCTTCGAGCTTTGAAGAGGCTGTGAGAAACAAGCACTGGAAGAAGGCCATGGAAGCTGAGATTGACATGATCCACAAAAATGATACTTGGGATCTGGTAGATAGACCTGATCAGAAGAAAGTCATAGGCGTCAAGTGGGTTTTTAGAGCCAAATTCAATGCTAATGGCTCATTGAACAAACACAAGGCAAGGCTTGTGGTGAAAGGGTATAGCCACCAACATAGCATTGATTTTATGGAGACATTTGCTCTAGTGGCAAAGCTAGACACCATCAAGCTTCTGTTTGCCTTGGCTGCACAGAAGCAATGGAAAATTCATCAACTTGATGTTAAGTCAGCCTTCTTGAATAGTTTTCTTAAAGAAGAGATATATATCGAGCAGCCAGATGGTTTCAAAGTCCAAGGAGAAGAGGACAAAGTCTATAGGTCGAAAAAGCTCTTTATGGCCTGAAACAGGCACCTCGAGCTTGGTATGACAGGGTTGATGCTTACCTGTCTAGGCTCGGATTTAAGAAAAGCCTGAGCAAGCCAACACTCTATGTGAAGAAGTCCAAAGATGAGACCTTGTCAATTGTTTCAATCTATGTGGATGATTTGTTGGTAACTGGAAGCAAGGTTGATTTGATCCAAGAATTCAAAGCACAAATGCAAGAGGTGTTTGACATGACTGACTTGGGAATCATGACATACTTCCTTGGTATGAAAGTGAACCAGTCTGATCAAGGCATTTTTATCAGTCAGCATGTTTTTGTTTTAAAAATTCTCAATAAATTTTGCATGGAAAATTGCAAATCAGTAAGTACACCATTGGCTTAAGAGGAGAAGCTAGAAAGTTTTGAAAATCAAGAAAGAGTTGATGAAAAGGAGTACAGAAGCTTAGTTGGTTGTTTGCTTTATTTAACAGCAACCAGGCCTGACATTATGTTTAGTTAGTCTCCTATCAATATTCATGCACTGCTGTGATGTTGTTCATTTCAAGGCTGCTAAGAGGATACTCAGATATGTCAAAGGTACTTTGGGGTATGGAGTTAAGTTTAAAAGGGAGAAGGAGCTCAAACTGACTGGCTACTCTGATAGTGATTGGGCTGGCTCTGTTGATGACATGAAGAGCACCTCTGGCTACTTCTTCACCTTTGGCTCAGGAGTTTTCTGCTGGGGTTCTAAGAAGCAGCAAACAGTTGCTCAGTCCACAGCTGAAGCTGAATACATAGCAGCTGCAGCTGCATTCAATCAGGCCATTTGGCTTAGAAAGTTGTTATGTGATCTAAATGAAGAGCAACTTGAACCTATTGAGATCAAGGTTGACAACTAATCAGTAGTGGCATTAGCCAAGAATCCAGTTTTTCATGGAAAGACCAAACATTTTAAGATTAAGTTCTATTTTGTTCGAGAGGCTGAGTAGTCCAAAGAAGTTAGTCTCATTCATTGCAGCTCACAAGATCAATTGGTTGATATTTTGACAAAGCCTCTCGGTACAATAAGGTTCGAGGTCTTGTGAGGTTCAATTGGTGTTTGTTGCATACAGTCCAAGGAGGAGTGTTAAGCATTGGCCTGCAATGCAACAAGTGACCAGCAGTAGTAGCTCAGCTAGCATGCCAGCATTGACACTGAACCAGAAGCAACTTAGTCATTTTGTTTCTTTTGGTCCTTTTGTAAATTGATCAAGTTAGCTTGTAACTTGATATCAAAAGTTAGTAAATTTTTTATTTGAATTTGATGGATGTAATAGCTGACATTATCAACTTTGCTTTTGTGTATTACATAAGTTAGTATTAGTTAAGCTTAGTGGGAGTAGTTAAGTCATTAGGTAATAGTCATCTTTGACTTTGTAACTTATGTATATATTTTTCACTTTTCAATGAAATGCTACAGTGATTTCAGCCATTGTTTGAGCTCAAGTTCTTTTTTTTTTTTGTTTTTGTTTCCTTGCTTTTAGCTTCTTTCTGTTTCTCTAAAAAATTTAAGCTTCCTTCATACTTTATCCGGGTTTCTTGCTTATTATTTGTTTGTTCATACTTAACCTGGCTATAATACAGTCTAATGTTCTAATAATTTCTATAATTTACAAACTATAAGGAAGGCCGAAACGGTGATGAAAAATATATGTTTAAATCAGTGTGTTTATGTATCTGCTGAATATATGTGATCTTACTAAGTTTACCTGACTTCTATAGGGTAATATGATATGGTTATTTCATTAATAAATCTTCAGGGTAATTTGCTTTTCTTTTGTCTATTGAACTTTTGTCGTTTAATGTCTGATTGCAGAGATTTGCAGTCTGATCTTAGCATTTTCTTGGCCCTTGAAAGTAAGAAATTCTACATTTTTGTGGACAACCAACCATGGCTCAGTGACTTAAGGTTCACGGTCAGCTCTCTTGTGGCAATTGATAGTTACCAAGGTTGTTGAAAATACCTTTCTATTTTTTGAAAGAAAATAAAGTATATATTTTTTTTAAAGGGAAGAGGATTATAATTGAATTTGAGTCGTTTATATTTATGTACAGTCCAGATTGTCTCCTTTCGCTATCACCAAAGGCTGTAGGGAGAAAAAGGAGGGAAAGGAAGATTCTTCTAAATCAAATGCTGAAGGCTCCAATAATTTTGAGAGATGGTTGCCTCTTCTCACTACAGCAATTTGGATTTTTAGTGGCGTTTTTTAGGCCTTTAGCGGCGTTTTTAAGCGCCACTAATAGTCTTTGCGGCGCTTTTAGAAGCGCCACAAAAACGTCGCTAAAACAAACGCCGCAAACTTTAGCTGCGTTTATGAGAAAAAACGCCGCTAAAAGCCATGACTTTTAGCGTCACTTTTCCCACAAACGCCGCTAAAAGCCATGACTTTTAGCGGCGCTTTCCCCACAAATGCCGCTAAAAGACATGACTTTTAGCGGCGCTTTTCTCACAAACGCCGCTAAAATACATGACTTTTAGCGGCGCTTTCCCCACAAATGCTGTTAAAAGCCATGACTTTTAGCGGCGCTTTTCATACAAACGCCGCTAAAAGCTATGAATTTTAGCGGCGCTTTTCCCACAAATGCCGCTAACTTGTACAGATTTACAGTGTACAGTTTATCCAATATCATACCCCTCCTACACTAAAACCAACCAATGACAGCAAATATAATATATAATTTCAACCCAAAACAGCAAATGTAGCATTAAAATCACACCAACTACATTAATTCTAAATGATATTTGAAAATGAATAAAAGATATATGATATAAGTTAATGAATGAATTATAACTGAAAATATTCTTACAAAAATGTTAAATGTAACAATGTTAAAAATCATCTTACAATAAGAACATAAATGTCTAAGATGGCGGCCTCTGCGACTGCTGGAACATCTTTATCATAGTCTCAAGCTGTAGTGAAGTTCTTCATACTTCCTATTCTGCCCCGCCTCCCTCGCTGCTGCCTCCGCCTCCCTCGCTGCTGCCTCCGCTCTTAGTTGAGAAATTTGCTCAACTGTGCTTGCTTGCATCTGAGCTATCTGGTCTTTTAGCCTCTAAACTTCAGCATGAGATTGACTCCCAGAAGGCATGTATTGCTGGGAGCCGGATCCAAAATATTGGGTCGGGGTAACACCAGATCCTTGAAGTCGAACCCGATCATACCTTTCAAGACCCAAAACATCAGTGATAGTTCTGTTATAAATATACTCAAGATTAATAGAACTATCAGTCGAAGCAGTCGTACATTTCAGGACCCAAAACATCGGTAATAATTTTGTTATCGATATCCTCAAGATGAACAAAACTATCACTCGAAGCAGCCGCTTCATACTGTGCCTTCTTCTCCTTTAGTTTCTCTTAATAAATCAATCAAAAATTTAGAAATAAAATATACAATAAGAAGGAATGTAACATAACTTAACATTATTAATTTAAAACTACTAACAAAGAATTAAACTATTATAACTAAACATTATTAATTTAAAACTACTAACGAAGAATTAAACTATTATAACTAAACATTATAAATCCATTTTTAATAAATCAAATTTTATTAAGTAAATATACCATAATCTCTCCAGCTTCGGATGTCATCGGAGACCCATCCTTCTTCCTATGCGTAATGTCAAAAAGCTAAACGCGTCCAACTTTTTGATCGGTGGAGACTTCCTACGGTGTTGTAGTAGAAATATAATTTAATAGTATAAAGTCATTAATATTTGACAGAATTAATAAATTATAATACCTCGGCCTCAGCTACAGAAGCAAAACTTCTCGACCCTGCCGTCTGCGTGAATTTTTATTTTTGCCTGTTGCTCGTTCTGACACTCTCACGGTCCTACATAACAAAATTATATTACGTATATAGTAAATACTATAAACTGAAAAATTTATAAGAGGTTAGAATTAGGTAATACCTCTCCTTTCTTTGAGTTCCAGAATCTAATCGCATCTTCCCATTGATACCTCAACATTCCCGACGAGACATTTCGCAGTTTATCCTCGAGGCTTATTTCTTTCTTAAATTATTCTTTTTTCAATGTGCTTTTGTGGTCTCTCCATTTTTTTCCCAATGTCTTCTTTATATAGTCATCGGAGACCTCTAAAGCAAACCTCTCCTAAAAAAACATAAGTTTAGAAAGTAAATATAAATGAAACTTCAACCAAAGTATTATAAATTACATTCACGTTTTGTTACCTTAATGTTCTCCAGAGCTTGATTTTTGTTTGCGTTAGGCATGTGATGCCATGACTCGCAATTGATGGGCAACATATTTGCATTTCGTGCAATAATGTCCAAATAACCTGCTAGAACTCGAGCTTCAGGGCCAACAGGCTGGCCATGATTGTTTCTCCTTAATTTCACACACTCGACAGAATTTAATTCGTATAAATCATTAAGCAGCATACGTCCGCGACCTCTGCACGTCCCACCACTCTCAGCTGAACAATGATATATTATTGTTATATTAAAATTGAAAAATGAATCAATAAAAAAAGTCAACATGCATGTAAAATAAACTTAACATTACTTTGTAATTCTGCAGGCTCATCATCTATGTCAGGCACATTAGAGGATCCAACTATTGTTTGCTGTTCACTATTGCCCTCTTCGGAATTTACAGTATTCTGTACAATATTTAAATCTCGTAATCTTCTTCTACTCATTTTCCCTGCAATACACATAAAATAGTTGAAATATTAGTAACAAATAACAACAATAATGGTAAATATAAAATATTTAAATTATATAAAATGACCATGATTAAAATTATAATATTACATATAAATAAAAAAAAATCGTAAAATCTTACTACATCATAATTCTTAAATATCTTCGTCCACGTCCTGACGAATCCATTGAAATTGCGCACTAGTACTAGGGATATTTTCATTTAAGTTTTGTTTTGGAAAAGGCAGAGTTTCTGATCTTTCGACGATGTCATCTCTACTTCCACTGTCCATGTCGAACAAGTCTCTAGGGGTGTTTCGAAGTACAACGTACCAACCCTCATCAGTTAGATCTTCCGAGTAAAAAACTTGTTTCACTTGAGAAGAAAACACATACGGCTCATCTATTAGTGGTTCTCCAGTGTGAATCAATCAAAAGAAATTCACCATTGTAAAACTATATTAATCGTTTTTAATTCCGCGAGCTGTATTCACATCAGCCCATTCACCTCGAAACAAGACAACTTTCCATTTGCCGTAATAATCCAACTTAATGATGTCAGTAATAAGTCCGTAATACTCCAGATTCCCCTCGACAGAATTATTGTCCCTAGCACTAGAATAACTCGTAATTGAAGAATTAACAACAATTTCACAATTTTGGGTTCTCCTCAACCTCTCGCGATACCTTGTATGAAATCTGTATCCGTTGATGAGGAAGGCACTATATCTTTTCACTATTCGGTTTAAACCTTGTGAAAGCCATTTAACTTCATCATTTACTTTATTCCGACTCCAAACCTATTGAATCGAAAGTAAATCGAGTAATTATAAATGTTGTGCGAAAACATTATTACTTGGCAATGAAAACTTCAATTGCATACCGTTTGGCTTAACCATTTATGAAATGATTCTGTGAACATCTTATTAATTTCTCGTCGATGTAATCTTGGGGACTGTGAACGAGCTTTCAATACTTGTTTGTAGTCACTATGTTAAAAAAATGGTTACTTTGTTAGAAGACAAACAAATTATAATTGATGAGTATTTATCAAATTCTAGAACTTACTTCCGTAATGGTTCCATTGAATCGTGATGAAAAAGAACGTATCGATGTGCTTGGACCCACGATCTATCGTCTAATTCTGCAATTTCGACTTTGCCGATCGGTTCTCCAAAACTTTGAAATAAATAAGTTCCGGCCAAGTTATGATCTGTGAGCCCAACATTTCTATTTGGTCTGTTCATTCTTGTTTCAACATCTTTCAAATACCTTGAACAGAAAGTCATACATTCCTCTGCCAAGTAGCCTTCGGCAATTGATCCTTCCGGATAACGTTTATTGCGGCAATAAGACTTCAATTTGGATAGGAACCTAAACACGATATAGAAAATTATCAAAAGTTGCAACTAAAGGCATTTAGGTGAATGAAGGAATAATTTACAAATAAATTAAGACCTTTCAATGGGATACATCCATCGATAGAAAATGGGTTCACCAAGTATTGCTTCACGAGGGAGATGAATTAACAAGTGCACCATAATTGTAAAGAAGGAAGGCGGAAAGTCAGTGCGGCTCGATCATGTAGTGTCTCAAGTTCTTGAACATCCAAAACTTTACCACAAATGCCTTTCATTATATTGGACAGTTTAATTACACAAGACGTCACCTTTTTCGACATACAACACCGCATAGCAACTGCCAGTAAGTCTTGCATCAAGATGTGATAGTCATGCGATTTTAAGCCATATAGTCTTCTATCTTTAAGAATAACACATCGAGATATATTTGATGCATACACATCCGGGACCTTTATATCCTTCAACACCGTATAGAACACTTCTTTCTCCGTCTTCGACATTGAATAAATAGCAGGCAGCAACCGATATTTCATATTTGGAAGTGCTTGGGGATGAAGCTCACGCCGAATCCCATGTGGACTAAATCAAGTCGACTTTGAAGATTGTCTTTCGATTTTCCATCGACATTTAAAATAGTCCCAATGATGTTCTCACAGACATTTTTCTCAATGTGTATGACATCAAGATTATGACGTAAAATTTGATGCTCCCAATAAGGCAACTCAAAAAAAATACTTCTTTTTTTCCACAAGTTCGCCTCATTAGGATTATCCTCTTCATCAGATTCATCATCAGGTTCATCCTTTGATCTTCTATTTCTTTGCGTGTTGGCCGGTTGATTCATCTTCCCATAAATGAAATTCATATCTTTCAACATGAACAATATTTCGGATCCACTGGTCTGCAAAGGAGCTTCTCGGAACTCTTCAATACCGTCAAACTGAGCACTTTGAAATCTAAATCTATGATTTTTCGGTAACCACTGACGATGCCCCATGTAAGAGAACTTCTTCCTATTATATAACCAGTGCGAACATGTTTGCACAGCACAACAAGGACAAGCATAGCGTCCCTTGGTACTCAAACCAGATAAATCTGCATAGGTCGGGAAGTCATTAATAGTCCACATCAAAGCCGCACGTAAGTTGAAGTTCTCCTTTCTCAGTACATCGTATGTCTCAACACCAGCCCATAATTGTTTTAACTCTTCAATAAGTGGCTGCAAATATATGTCAATATCATTCCCGGGCCCTTTCTCTCCAGGGATAATCATAGACAAGATAAAGGATGATTGTTTCATGCAAACCCATGGAGGCAAATTGTAAGGAACAAGTATCACAGGCCAAGTACTGTACGCAGTGCTCATGATTTTGTAAAGGTTAAATCCATCATATGCTAGCCTCCGGCGGCAGCGTGTAACAGAAGATGCGACGGTGGAATATGCACTTTCGGAAGATGCACTTGTTTCATCAACTAAGCAAACATCTGAATGCTGAAAGCTAATTTATCATACACACTCTCTTGACATTTCAGAAGACAAATAAGAAAACATCAACTCCTACATTTAAAAAAAATAACATACTAGTTGTTTTAGAATCCAATCAAATAAAAGTAAATCCACAAATTTCAATATGGAGTTAAAAGTACAGAGGTAAATCTATCTTTGGTTCATAAAGATAATGAGAAAGATCAGGTTCGACTGCCAATTTGACTGTCAATGTTATCAGGTTTCTTGATTCCAAGCAATGAGCTAAACCATATAAAATTGCAAATAAACAAAGATATAGAGAGCATTATCATTAACTCTTTGTAAAACACAATAATAAGCAGTCATAGAAAATACAAGCATGTTAAAGACCTTCAAGCATTTGAAATAAGTGACCCAACTGCAGTAGGATCATTTTGCTTATGAGTATATGTGCAACTAATGCATAAATATGAAATCCAAATGAATTATCATTGTGAAACAGCAAGGATATTCAGATATGATGCTAGGAATGAAGACTTGGTAAACTTCTAAACTAATTTATTTCAAAATACCTAGAAATCCCTAAAGGAGTTCAAACTCAAACTTGGGAAGAGGCAGACAAGAATATAAGCTCATCAAATTCCTAGCGTATATTGAAAACCATTAAAACAAGAAGTATATAGAAAGGCCAAAAAAAAAACAGTTAAGGAAATATATATATATACTATATCTAATATGTTTATATGACGACATTGACATATAAGCACAAAAAATCACGTAAGAATCTCGTGATGTTTAAGTTTAAAATTTCACAATGAAGGAAGCCAAATTAGCTAGAATAATTAAAGAGATTCACTGCGTTTTTCATGACTTTAATGTATCATGACTAGTTACAGGACCACATGCTATATTTAAACTAACAATAAATGTTTAACAAAAAGGGATTCAGACTAAAAGTCAAGCACAAATGTTAGCTTTATTTTTCATGTTCTTTTACATTAAATTTTTTTTCCTTCCAGAAATTTTTTCTAAGAAATAAGTGAAGCTAAATCCAAGTGCAACTAAACTTTGTTCCATTCCCAACTTAACAAAAATAAAATAAAATCAACGATCCAACAAGGATACCAAGAATAAAAACACTATTTAATCACAATCAAAGCCGAATACGAAAAAGCAAAATGAAAAACACAAACAAAATTAAAAACAAAACCCAAACACTCTAAGAGCTCCAACATACTTCAAAACGTGTTGCAATTTATCAAATCCAACCCCAAAACTTGAACTAAGAGAAAGAAAAACGATTACCTTGAGGAAGATGAAGAGAAATGAAAGCACTTGCGTAACGGATTCCACGAGTAAAAAGGGTGAAATGAGAACGTTTTTGGGATCAAATCCTAAAACCAAAAGCGATTTGAAGACACGAAAGAGAGAGAGAGATAGAGATGGGTTTCTTCTTAATCGGGTTTTGGGGATTCCTTCACTGCTTTTTGGGGAGGAGAAATTAGAGAAATTAGGGATTTTGCACTGTGGCTCGTTTTGTTAAAACGACAGAAACAAAATAGGGAAAGAAAAAACGGTGACGTTTTATTAAAAAAAATTGCCCTTTGTGGCGTTTTTAAAAAGCGCCACTAAAATCCCCTAAAAGACGACGTCGTTTCAATGGTTTTTTGCGGCATTTTCCAAAACAAACGCCATTAAAACTACTCATTTGCGGTGTTTTTATGTCTAGTGCCGCTAAAGCCCCAAGTAAACGGCGTCGTTTTGTTTAGTAATGTTTTTACGGCGTTTTTGCTCAAAAATGCCGCTAATACCTTCAATATTAATAAATTTTTTTAGTTTAATTATTAATTAGATTCCTTTAAATTAATTTTATTTTGTTTCTAACAATATGTTTAATTTGTACAGTTTTATAATTTAATTTCTCATACCTAAATACTAAAACCCTAAATTATACACCTTAACTCATATATATATTACATTGCAGAAGTAATTAAAGAAATAATCTAATTGCTTACATAAACCCTCTCAATAATATGATTTTTATCTATTTTATCAAAATCCCTAATACCTAAATCCCTAAACACACTAAGACTCTAACTTTATTATTCGATATGGTTTAATCACTAAACCCAAAACCCCATAACTCTAAAATAATAAAAACTAAACTATAAACCCGGCCTAACCCCTAACCTAACCCTTAATCTTAAATCCTAAACTCTAAACCCTAAAATATAAACCCCAAACCCTAAACTATAAATATTAATCCATAAACAATATACCCTAAATTAAACCACATAAACCCTAAATTATCATGAGAATTAATTCAATATTTTAAAATTAAAACTATATATCTCTTTTACGATTATATAAGAAATTATTTAATAATTTTTTTCATTTTTAACAAATATTTTTCTATGTTTTTACTTTCAAATTTTTCTAAGTGTCATTATTTTTTGATTAAAAATAATTTATATTTTAATCAATATAATTTATATTTTAATTAAGATAAAATATTTATATTTTATATATTCAATTAAAAGTAAATTGTATTTTAATTAACATTACTAGTTAGGGTTTAAGGGTTTCGATAAAGCAAAACTTCTTAAGGGTTTAGTTATCAATTTGTAACGTACTTTTCATAATTAAGTCAGTTAATTTCAAATAGAAAAATAAAATTAAATTCAAAACAAAAGTAAGAAAAAATGAAAACTAAATCGAATAAAATCGAAATGAACCCTAAATGAAAATAGAATTGTTGCTCAACATTTAGCGGCGATTAAGGTTAGTGTTTAATGGTTAATGGTTTAGTGTTTGTAGTTTAGGGGTTTATGGTCGAGTGTTTAGAGCTATGATTTAGGGTTTAGAATCTAGATCTATGGTTTATAGTTTAGGGTTTAGACAATTTAAGGTTTAAGATTTAGGGTTTAAGGATAAATAGGTGCACATTCAAATTTTGTTAGGGGCTGAAATTAATTTGTAAGTAAAAATTGCAATCTCACCATTTTATAGCATATATTTTTATAATTTTTTTAATGATTAAATCAAATTTGATATTCTGTCTTCATTCGATAAACCCTAAACCCTAAAACCGTAAACTTTAAACCATACACCCACAAACCCATAAACTCATAAACTCTAGCCATAACCCTAATCCTAAGACTAACCGTAAACCATAAACTGATAAAGTACACTAAATCTTGAAATGCTGAACTCGAAACCCTAGTCAGCCCATACAAACCACTAAACCCTTAATTATTTAGATAAATTTTGAATAATATATATTCTTTCAATATTTCAGGAAATTTAAATAACATTTTCAATTTACTAAATAATTTTGTTTCTCAACCACAAAACGTCGTCGTATTGATTAACATATTTGCGGTTTTTTTTTCAAAAGACCTTTAGCGGCATTTTTTCAAAAGCGCCGCTATTGTTCAGGCATTTAGCGGCGTTTTTTAAAAAACGCCGCTAATGCTCAGGCCTTTAGCGGATTTTTCCCAAAAGCAACACTATTGCTCAGACCTTTAGCGGTGTTTCTCCAAAAGCGCCGCTATTGCTCAGACCTTTAGCGGCGTTTTTCTAAAAGCGCCGCTATTGCTCAGAGCTTTAGCGGCGTTTTTTTAAAAGCGTCGCTATTGCTCTGAACTTTCGCAATCCCGCTATATCTCCTTTTTCGCGGCGTTTTGGAAATAAACACCGCTATTGCTCATTTTTTTCAGCGTTTTCCTTCAAACGCTGCTAATGTATAATATTTGCGGCGCCACTAGAAACGCCGCTAAAAGTCTATTTTGGTGTTGTGTCTTGATGCTAAAACCTTGTCTGCAAAGGAGGTGTTGCCACCTATTAATAGACTAAATACCTCTTTGCTTCTTAGCAGTGAGCTGAATAGTACACTGTATGGCTTTCATTGTATTTGAAGTCACATAGTCCAATGTTCGCGGTCTTAACTACCACAATGAGCTTCAGGCATTTGCTTTCCCTTTTGGTGGTTCACCATCTAGATACTTTTTATTTGCCTTTTAGCATGTTTCTTCTTCTTTGCAGACTGATACCTCTCTGGCCATAGAAACAAAATTCATGCAAAGATGGGAGTTTGACAGCATTGATCAAGCAGTGAGCTGTATGTCTTCTTGGTTCTCCGGAACATTCTCAGAGCAGCATTGTTTCAGAGAGCACTTGAAGTCAACAATTGGTATATTTTTGCCTTCATATTTAAAGACACTAGGATAAAAGTTATCTTTATGATTCTAGACTTAATCCGGATTACCTTTCTGTAGCGTTTATATCTTTTAGGACTTAAATTATAAATATAGAAATGCTAACTGGAGATGCATGTTTGCTAGAACCTCTTAGTTTTGTTAAGAGTAGAGTATGTTTGGCTATTTTATGTCTCTCTAGGTTTATTACAATTGATGGAGGGTCAAATCAATATTTAGAAGTCTACAGTAATGATCACATTTGAAAATTAGTAGAGAAAACCAGTTGAAGGTGTATTAAGTGAAATTTAGTAATATAACGTCGTAACCTCTCCACTATACTCTTTATTCCCTAACAAGGTAAACGAGAGTTGTTTACTCTTAGACATCCTCATCAGCTTCCTCTCATTTACTCTGTACTTTGTTCCCTTTGAACTCAGTATGTTGTTACTTCTTAACAATAGAGACTTCTGGCGGTTTTGAGTTACTGGAGAGCTGAACCTATCACTTCCTCTGTCGTCACCAACCTAGAGAAGCGTCCTTGGAACCACTGTACAAATGAGTGTAATATTTCACTTGAAAGTAATTTTGAGAAGGATAACTCAGTTACGTTGTTCAGGAGTTTGGTGAGAAACCAAACCATGTCCTAAGTCAAGCATTGTGTTACTCTTTAGCCTTTTAGCATCAGTAGCTGTGGTTTTAGCTTCTGTTTTCTCCTGAAATATGTGTTCTAGGGTTTGTCTGTAACACCACTTATTCGAGCCTGAATTTAGACCCGAGCAAGGAATGCTACATTTCAAGGGAAAACACTTCTAGTCTTTCCTCTTTTTCCCTCTAATTCAATTTAATCATATTATACTTTTAATTTCACAATTTGACTCTAACGCTTTTCACAACTTATTTACTTCAAAATCTCCTAACATTGATAATTCACATTTTATTTACTTCAAAAAATCTAACTCGTATATTCTTCAAATAACACTATTTACAACTGTTACATTGCCTATGTTTGAATCCTTTATTAGGGTATCAGTATCAACAACTTTCTTTTATTATTATGCCATACAAAAGTTCTATGATGAGCTGGAATTGTGACTGCTGGAATTTAATTTCACTCCACTTGTTTTTTTTCTTCTAAACGTTGGTCTCTGATATTTGTTGGTCTAAGGTTTGCCGAAGCTCTACTTTTGCCGAAAGGTTTGAAGAGATTGTAGTCTTTGAAAGTATCAACAATTGTCTTTTATTAATACCATGCTATATGAAAGTTCTATGATGAGTTGGAATTATGACTGCATGGAATTTTAACTTTCACTCCAGTTGTTTTTTTTCTAAAAGTTGGTTCTTGATATTTGTTGGTCTAAGGTTTGCCGAAGCTCTACTTTTGCTGAAAGATTTGAAGAGCCTGTAGTCTTCGAAACTTAGAGGGCACTTAAGCATGTGGCTCTAGATTGCCTTTGTAACTAGTTTTCCTATAACAATGTGCTAGAAAGTGTTGTCGACACCCCAAACAAGTCATCCTTGAGTACATGTGTTAAGATCTTGTGCTGTTTCATTTAACAGCTAATTTAGTCAAACCTGTAATGCCTCGGTGTTCTCTACAACTGTGGACTCTGAAACTTTTGAGCCGCACACTACTCCTATTGGGCCTTATAAGAGAAAGAGAGTCACTTCAGCAATTACTCCTAGAGCTGAAGTTGATGTCTATTGTGAGGAAACCCAAAGGAAAGCTGAAAATTCATTAGAAAACTCCAACGAAAATGCAGTCGAAGCAACAAAGCATAGGGACGCTTTTATTCTGTTTAGGTTTGACGATAGGGATCTCCCATTTAAACTAAAGCAAATAATAACACCTGATCTGAGGTTACTTCGTTTATTAGAGGCTGGTCTTCCATCTTGGGCCCTTTTTCTTCAATCATATCCTGGCTTTTGCAATATCTATCGCCCATGGATGTGCCCTATGGCCAGAGCTCTATATCTTTTGATTTCCGTCATTACTGTTCTAATAGGATTTTATGACCTATACAAAAATGTCCCTGTTCTTAAGGCAACTGCTTCTCGTTTATGTGGGCCACTTTTTGATTGGATAGAAACTCGGGAGATGCTATCGAGGATCAAGTACTTGGGAACTATGCTATTTCTGCATAACTTTGAGAAGGCTGTGCAGTGTTTGTGGACGGTTTTGCGTGCTATTCGATCATTTTTCTCTTTCCTTAATCTACCATTGGCAGGACCATTTATGGAATTTTTGAACTTCCTGTTTCCAGTTTGGAATATGTTCAGTGAAGCAATTGAAAGCTTCTTTTCGGTCATATGCATTGGGATTGGTTTTATTATATCTCTTGTTGGGGAACTCTTGGAGGTTGTATTGATGCCTATATGTTTTATTGGCTTAGTTCTCCGCAACATTAGTAGGTCATTAGATGATTGAAGTTCCATTGATTCAATATGTTAATTATATTCACTCTTTCTTTTTCATGCTCCCGCAGCAACTTCTGTCCTGTATCCCATGTTTTGGATTCTCTGGGAAATTTTGTGTGCCCCGATACGCCTGGTCCTTGCATTAGCCAGTTTTCTGGCTTATGTGTGTGGCTTCATCTATGAGGTTGTTGGAAATATATGGCTGTCTTGAAGTGGCATAATTCAGCTTGCTTCAGCTTCTGAAGCCACAGTGAGCAGTGCTAATGAAGTTTCAATGTGACGCACACTCTGGAATGACCTTTTTTCCCAGGTTGGAAGACATTATTGTAACTTGATAAATATGTTTTTCTTTTTGTTTCTTTTACTTATCTCTTTTTTTTTTTTCCGTCATCTTTTCAGGTATTCCGTGCTCTCAGAAGTATATTACATGGTTTTGTTGCCTTCTTCACAGCCTGCAACAGACATCGCCTAGGGTGTCACATTTTAACTTACCCAATAATTTTTTGTCATATAATTAATTTTGGTTTTGGTGCATTCCATCTTATAGATTTAACCACAGAGACAGACACCTGCGGTTACATACAATGATGCACATTAAAATGCAAGCATTGGCCTTATTTTCTCCAATGAGTTCTCTACTTCTCAAATGATGTTTGCGACTAAAATTTAGTAGTCATTACGCAAAGTTTCGTGAAGTTGGGTTTTTATCTTTGTATCCATGCTGTTTAGCTTAGGATGTATATGATTGTTGATACTTGCCTATGGGGGAATGGTTTTATCAAATAAGAAGGGTGGAGTTGAATTACCCCAAGACATGAGTAGAAACAAGTCACAATTTATTTTACTTAATAATGGCTTTCCAAATAATGAAGTCCACATCAGCATTTAGTCATAACATCTATTAGTTTTTACTTATTTGCACCACTATAGAACTTACAAGAATCATATTATTTAGTTCTATAGTACAAGGATTAAACTGTTTTACCAGTGGACGTTTACAATCCTTAAAAATACCCTGCAGAAGGACCTACATTTGACCCTTGAATGTCAGATTCTTCAAGTTTACAGTTTGTTTGTTTTTTTTTACTAAGCTTATATGTTGCATGATGTTTTTGGTGCAATGGTGTACAGCATTTATAATCATGCACAGGGTTTTATTCAATGACGAATTCGTGGAGTCCGAAGATCACAACCCTCAAATCCTGGACATAACAAATCAACAGATGGAAATCCATATCCAGTAAGCAAGCATATGCTTGATCCATTTTTTTAGTCCAGGGCTCTCATGTGTACGTGATATTTTGCATTCAGATGGCAGACATAATTGTTTTAGTGGAGACTGATGCACACTAGAAATTCACTAGGTCATGGTGTGCAACTCCTTAAGCTGATTTCTTTTAATTCTGGAATTTTGCAGTCAGAACTGAGCACGAGGCTGACGTAATTCGAGTGTTACCACACTGTGAGTATTGAGTTTAAAAGATGCAATGATCTTCTAACTTGCATAATCGAAGCGAACTCGAGCAGTTCGATACAGAGTTAATATCTTTAGGATTTTAAGAGGAGAAAACATAGAAAATATAGGTTAGAGGAACTAATTTCATTCTTTTATTGTTTTGTGTCTCGGAGTTGCCTAGTTTCCTTCTCTTTATGTTCATTAACTGAGCTTCTTCTTCTTTCTTCTTTACCCGTAGTATCCAAATGGTCAGCTTTCTTTTTTGATAATTAGCTTCTGGTTAGTAAATATTAAGTAAAACTTTACATGTACATTTGTCAACAAGTTAACCATACTTTTACGAGTACTGATAAAATTTTCGATTTTGTTCTGGCATTTGTTGGATTGACAAGTTTACACACGCACTACAAATAATTGAAATACACTGCCTTTTAAAAATTTATATAATATTTATGTAATTTCGTAGAATAAGGATGATGATGCTTTGATGACTGTCAAATTATCTTAGACATCATTCACGTACGTACATGTTGAAGAATGTAATAAAGGTGTGTGCAAAAAAAAGTATAATAATACTGTTACGAGAAAATAAAATAAAAGGTGTTTTTTTATTTCATTTTTCAACTTTAAGAAAAAAAATGGTGCGTTTCATTCTGCAGTTCAAACGACTATTAAAAGAAAAGGAATTAGCCTCAATTAAGCTTGAGCGAACCTTACGCACCTTCATATTAAGAGGCCAGATTTTACTGGCTAAAGTAAACCATAATCTCCAGCACAGAATTGAAAAAACTATGGACCAACTCCAATCGCCCACCATCCTCTCCTTGGAATTAACCAAATTATTAATTCACCAATTCGCATCACCCAAAGAAGAAAGATGGAAAACTCCTCCAAACTTCCCTGAGTACCCAACAATCACGGAGAATATGGAGAGTGTCTTCTCTTACACATCCACAAACCTTACATCACTCAGACTTTGTTAAGTTTCTTGTCTATCGATTTGTATTCGTCATTAACCGATCACACCAAGCAAGCTAGATAAAAATTCTAATCTATTGGAAAATTTGACGGAAAAATTAAAATTTTTTAAAATTGAGCTATTGTGATATTTATAGTAATAAGTTCTTTATTAAATTCATACCTGTTTTGGAATCCTAGCTTTTTACCAACATAATCTTCTCTATTATTCTCAAACCTCAACTTGCTTAGAGTGTGAGTTCTAAATTTTTGAACCGATAAACACAATGAAAACTTTATTGATATTCTAGTAGGAAAGATCAATTTCTCTCTATAGACTAGAAATCGAAATAAAGCTTTCTCATGAATAGAATTCATTTGTGAAATAAATCTTACTAAAATTTGATAGAGTAACAACAGGTAGCAAGTTGTTTATTTGACCTAACCCATAATCTATATTGATAGAGAAAATCACAAAGCCTTAATTGATCAAGAAGAAAACAAAATAATAATATTTCAATAGAAAACATATAGTCTTACTAGGATTAATAGGGGTGGGTCGCCCATTCCATCTTAGAACCCTATGTGCCGTCTATCTCGTGTTGTGAGTCTATTGGGCTTTTTCTATGTATTATGTATAATTATATATTTCTCTATGGTCTTTTAAACCAACCCATATAATCTAACCAACCAACAATTTATTTTATATTTTTAAATCGACTTTATCATACTAGAATTCGAGTAAATAAGTTTAATTGTTTCATTCAACAAAATTATGATAACTAATTAATTTAACTTTCACTTCAAAATTCAATCATTTAATTATAATCAATTAAATAATAATTCGAAGAAATTAATTTAATCTCTAAGTCATTTCTTACTCATAGCTAGAAAATGCATTCACTGTAGATAGTGGTACATGCGATCTATTTTTCTAATATGTCGTTTTTATTTATTCATCATATTGATTCAAAATGCAAACTATCAAGGGCTGTACTGAGCTAGTGGAGGGGCCAATTAGACATATAAAATTAGAGTTCAAATAATTTGTAATTATGTTTCAACTCTTCATCTATTAATTACAATATTATTTAATCATGGAGTCAATCCAATAGAAGTATCATGATTGAACTCTCCCTATTATATACCATTACGAAAATAAATTAATTGATGCTCAATCCAATAATAACATTGTCATAAGTGTTCTGTTACCTTCATAAGATATCATTAAAATCTTTGGGTTAATTCTGCTCATTCAATATAATCTTATTTTATCTCATGGAAATCATTATGTCTTCTTTCAGTAAATGTTAATTACTAACAAATAGTAATTAAATCATTTGTCCTAAACAAATGACCCATGACCACGTTAATTTCTATCTATAATTTAATGTCAATAAGAGGATATCATTTACCCTTTACTGGGCTATAAATTCCACTATTGTAAATGAAACTATGTCATGCAGAAGTTGTATACCCAACGTCTCAACTTTCAACTCTTTAGTTATTTGAACTCAAGCTTTTAATACATCAAAATATACGAGTTACACATACATAGTCAGTCACATACTCAGGATTGAGGTAATTCACGTTATGAACATTACAAGCGAATTAATTCATAAACGAATCTAAGATTAATTCAACTTGGGTCTAGTCCGATGTATTGTCAACCTAGACGATTACAATGAGTCCCTCACTCTAATACTCAAGATAAGGTATCTTCCCAATTAGAATTGATAGATGACATTATAATCTTTTACTCAAATTGCTCAATTTGCTTCATCAAACTATGAACCTTTTAGATTATTTATTAATACAAGTTGTCTTCTCATTTTACAATTTGACCACGTAATGCAACTTAGTATTAGTTAAACATTAAGTAATCAATGAGCCAATATTTGCTTACATTTTGCTTTGTATGTAAAAATTGTTGAGAACAAATGCAAACAATATTAACGAGTATAATGGAATTATTAAACCAATTTATTTAAAAAATTGTAATTACAATTGACAAATAAACTATACTAGGCACTAGATCTCGACAAACTCGAGATGAAACTACTTTGATTAAGGGCAATCAAATTCAATAAAACCACATTAAATTTGTTGACAATAATCTTCGAGATACACTTACACACCGCATTGCAAAGACTTATAAGTCTCAATTGATCCATGCATTCAGGTAATGAAACCAACGAGATTAATATAATAAAACTATTGTTAATACCGGTTGGTACTTTACCTTTCTTAAACGCTTCCTTAACAACCCTTATCGCATCCTTCCCTACAATCTTCCAATTACTCTGAAAAACAACAACTTGAAACCCATTTGGTCCAAGCGCTTTATAAGCACCCATATTGAACATAGCATTTTTAATTTCCTCGTCGGTAACTATGTAACACCCCCTAACCCTAAACTATCACTGGAACAGGGTTACGGAGCATTACCGGACATTGCGGACAACTTACGAATATTATACAATTAATTAACATTTATAATTTAATACATTCATTAAGTCCCTTTCATGGACCCTCGAAGCCCAAAATACGAATTAGAAGTGAATCGAGACTTGATCGGGTGCTCCGAAAATTTTTCGTAATTTTTTTTGAACTCAATATAACCCCTTTATAAACATCTAACCTTTCCTGCAATTTCAAACCACAACCAATCCAAAACCAATGGCACAACCAAAACAATTTATACTCAAATACACCTAAATCATAACCAATTCATTAACACTATAATTTAATAATTAAACATTCATAATATCATTCAAAATTTACTAATAACTTCATTCATTTTCCATTCAATATCATTCAAAATTTACTAATAACTTCATTCATTTTCCATTCAATCTTAATACCAAATTTTATAGTATACTCTTTACCATTTCACTTAGACTAAGTTCAAAACATTACAAACCATCCATACTTTATAATTAAAATCATATGACCCATGTATATAACCAAGGTGCATGCCACATTTACCAAAGGAAAAGTACATCACCAAAGTTGTGCTGAAGTCGGGATTGATCTGGATGCTGAACCGGGACCTTTGACTTCTACCGACTTGCGCACGGGAACAACCTTACGATGAGTATGTCTATACTCAATGGTATTACCATAATTCAAATTATATAACATTAATAGATTATAACATCAACTTGTAATATAGAAAATCATAAGAACAAATTTTACAATCCATTTTATAATTTCATTTATAATAGTCTATCAACAGATATCATATATCAACAATTTGCATTTTTGATCAATTCATGAACCTTAAGTTCATGCTTTCAAATCTCATATCTCATTCTCACTTCACATTTCGATTCATAATTTCACTATCTCATTTATTCCATCAACTCATTCAAATCAAAATTTATTCATTTTCTTTTTCATTTAATTATCCCTATTAGCAAGACTCGGACTTTAGCGGATACACGGATTCCAACCAAACACACTAGAATAATCCAACCAAACACACCAGAAAAAATAATCCTCCCAAACACACCAGAAAGGCATTAAATGCCTCTTCGGATAATCCGAAGAAATATAGTAACATCAGTATCTCCTCGGCCAAACCGAAAAGTCCCCTGAACACTTCCAAATTCTATGGCATGCCAACTATATCCGACTTAGCCCGACTAGTTAATAGGGTATTCAAATCATTTCTCAATTCAATCTCATTTCAATTCAAAGCACACCTTTCAATTTAATCACAATTCAATTTAATACATTTTTTTTCCACTTTCTAATTTAAATACTCAAACATATTCATACTTCATTTCAATTTCATTCATGTCAATAGTAATACTTACCTTATAATTTACTTACCATACATAAAAATTTAAATATAACATTAACTAAATAGTAGTTTGAATTATAGTAATATAAACTCGAAATTTGCGATTACTCATCGATGATCTTCTCTTTTCCTTTCTGTGCCGATGCCTCGGGTTCTTTATTAGCTACGAAAAATTAAAATAAATTTTTTCACTATTAATACAATACCAATCTATATTAAATAATTGAATTTCTATTCAATTTCTATCTTAATTTCAATTTGGTCTTAAATAAGCTCATTTACTTTTCTAACTCAATTCACACTTTATTTCTACTTAATCTCTTGCCATATTCAACTTGACTATCCAATGTTCATATTAAAACCCTAAATTCAAATCTCTTTCAGTTTAGTCACTATAACACAAAACTTATAGCTTCTTTTACAATTAAATCCCTCTATCAATTCTAACTAGAAATTCTATCATTGAAACCCCTAATTCATCATTTTGTTCAACATGAATTATGTTAAAAAACCTAAGAATGTAATAGCCCAAAATAGGGCTTAGTCGGAATAGTGGTTTCAAGACCACAAACTCGAAGTAAAAATATTTAATTTATGAATGTTTTAGAGTCTATGACATGTTGGGTGATGATGTGCAAATTTTTTTAAGTAATTTTTATCGATAAAGTGCCCAATCTTATTATTGGGATTAAATTGCAATAAGTTGCAAAATATGAGCTCCAAGAATCTTTAAGTATGAAATAGCTTGGATTATTAATTTGAGGTCTATAATGTGATTAAATTGTTGTGTGGAAACTTCGTTGAGAAATTTTATCGAAAAAGTGTTTAATTTGGTTAGTAGGATTAAATTGTTATAGGTGCGAAGTGTATGTTCCAGATGATAAAGGGTGTGATTGTGATGGGTTTTTAAAGTGAAGGTCCTTATGAAGAAATTAGTCCACTTATAAGTTGATGAAGATATTTGTTTGGTATTTTTGAAGTTAGTTGAAAAGAAAAAGGGCAAATTTGGAAGTTAAGTTAAATGGTAATAAGACAAAAATAGTAAAAAAAAAATATCATTCTTTCCTTCTTCTCCAGCAGAATGTTAGAAGAAAAATGGCAGCCATGGGTGAGCTCCATTCGGCCAAGCTTCTATGGCTTATATAGGTACGGTTTTTGTCCCGTTTTTAATGATTTTCATATTTTTGAGATCCTCAAAGCTTAATTTGTCTATTTCTACCATTAATTTGAAGTGTAATCAAAGTTTAAAAAAATATACCCATGATAGATAAGCATGTATTTTGATATCTAATGGTAGAATATGGATGTTTGAGGTTAGGAGAGCGATGTTTGCTAAATGATTTTTGGTGAAAACGAGTAAAACGAGTTAATCGGTAAAAGTTGTTATTGTTCATAAGTATGTGTTATAGTAAAAATTTGAAGTTGCTATAGAAGGGAAAAATGTCCACATGTCATAAAACATAAGAAAAAGGAATAAAGTTTAATTTTCGAGCCTAGGGGCAAAATCGTAATTATGCAAAAGTTTAGGGGCAAAATTGTAATTTTGCTAAAGTTTGAGTTAGGGACTGTTTTGAGCAGTATATTAATAGAATAAGTGAAATGTGATGTTTTAAATCCCGAAAAATGAGATTTGGACCTAGAACTGGAGGAAAATCGAAAATCGAGAAAGTTGGTAAAATGGTCGTTTCGGCATTCGAGGTAAGTTTGTGTGTTAATAATAATGCAACATCGTACTTGAATTGTAATTTTCTATTGATATGGCATAAATTGTATGATTTAATATGTTTAGGAGAAGTTGATGAATGATATGGAAAATGTGATGTTGGTTGTGTTATGTGAAATTGAATGGAAAAATTAATGTTAAATGAATTGAATTTTAAATTAATATTACATGGGTTGTATGAGTTGCTACTGTTTGTACTGACGAGATTTCAGCAAGTAAGTTCATATGGTTGAGTTTACATGTTTATTAGTGAATGATTGAATGATATAATGCGTTGTTAAATATGAATTTGCTGTGGGATTGTGAAAATTATGATAAAATGGAAGAATAAATGCGGTAATTTAAATTAGGAAAAACGTAGAATTGAGTACGTTCGTATCGTGACATGTGATGAATTGACAGATAAGACCATGGTTAATCCATGGCAAAGTGTGAAATGTAGGTATGGTATCATCCATACCGAGTTATGAAATGTAGGTATGGTATCATCCATACCGAGATATGAAATGTAGGTATGGTATCATCCATACCGAGATATGAAATCTTCGAGATATGAAATGTAGGTATGGTATCATCCATACCGAAGTTGTGAAATGTAGGTATGGTATTAACCATACCGAGTTAAGAAATGTAGGTATGGTGTTTCCATACCGAAAGTTATAAAATGTAGGTATGGTATTTCAATGAGGAAAACCATACCGAGTTGTGAAACGTGGTGGCACTCGAGCAACGACGCACTCAAATTCGTAAGACGTTTCCTAATTTGATAATAAGTAATACAAAAAGGAGTGAATCAAATGAAAGAGATTGAGTGATTGTTAATGTTGAGCTCAATTATGTGTACAAGAGAGTTATGAAATGGTTTTGGTCACATGTATAGTACTAAGTGCAGGCAACTATATGTACCAGATAGCTTCGGCTACAAGGGTGGTACCATGTGTAGGCCACCATGTATCTGTTATCGTTACGATGAGTTCAACGGAAAATTAACTAAGTGTAATTGAAAATGATCATGTTATGAATAAGTGCAAGTGTGAATGTGACCAATTGAGAAATGTGGCAAATGTATGTATGAACAATTTGTTCAATATGTAATCGGAGATTGGAAAGATTGGTATAAGCAAGTGAAGAACACAACTAAAGTGAAAAAGAGCAAACATTTACAATAGAACTGCTTTGTGCAGTAGCAGTGATGTAAATTTGAAAAATCACCAAAAATAGTAGAAATTTAATTATAAGTTGGATGAGATATTGATTTAAATCTTATTGAGTCTATTTTCATATAAAAGAAAAATAGAAAACAAATGATTTGTATATTTTGAGATATTTGAATTTCCGTGAGACTGGTTCAGAATGATTACGTGATCCCCTGCTCTGCATTTGAAAAATTATTAAAATTCGTACATAAATAATTATGAGATATAATTTATATGCCTGAAATCCTGAATGAGTCTATTTTCAATTGAACAAAACAAGGAGGCCATATAAATTCTGTACAAAGAGAAAATTGATTTACAGTGAAGAGAGGTCAGAGTAGTTGAATGGTGAAACAGGGGAAACTTTAATGAATAAACTGTACCAATTGGCTAAGCCAAAAATTCTGAAAATTTTATGGTAAGAAGATAAATGAGTTAAGTTTCAGGGAAAATTAATGGATCTTAATTTGGAGTTCTGTAGCTCCAGATATAAATTATTTAATGACTATGACTCAAGGAAACAGCTTAACTAGAATTTGAATGAATGGAAAGAATATGAAAATAGCATGTTATCGTATTGCTTATTATTTTCATGCGAGCTTACTAAGCGTAAAGCTTACTCCCTCCTTTCCTTTCTTTTAGTTTTGTTAGGTCAGTCGGGTTGGAGATCGTCGGAGGCAAAGATCACACTATCGAGCCATTATTCTAGGAGTATTGGCATGTATAAGGATTTAGTTTTTCTATGACAGATGTTGTTGTGATTAGCCAAATGTATTAGCTTATATTGATTTGTTAATTACAGCCATGAGATGTGGCTTATAATGATTTTGGCTCGTAAGCCTATTTGTCCATGGTATAAGTGATTAAATAGATGACAATGTCAAATGCATGTGTCTGAAAAGTTTTAAATTTTGGGCGAAATTTGGTAACCCGGTTTTGTATGATTGTGAATTTTAATTCCGATAATGCCTCAAACCCTATTCTGGTATTGGATACGGGTGAGAGGTATTACAAAGAACTTCCAAAACTTCAACTTAATTTCAACAAAACTTTGTTCTAAAGCTTCTAAAACATCAAAATTAAAAAAAAAGGACTTAATTAACTTACCGAAATAAACTTTAAGCATCAAAACCCTAGTTTTTCCTTTTTCTTTTCTTTCTCCCTTTTCGTTTGAGCTTTCTGTTTCTTTTATGCTTTGTTTCTTTTTAACCTTTGTTTTATTTACTTTTTTATATTATATTTGTTTATTAATTTAATAATATAATATATAATTATAAAAAATATCAATTACTTAAATAATAAGTAAATTAAATATATATATTACAAATGTTCATATTTTAATTAACACACTTGTATTTTGTCATCACCTTACACTTGTCTTTATTTATTTTATTTCATAATATAATAATTAATAAATATCTTTTACTTATTATTTAAGAAAATATACAAATATATTACAAGTATATTTTCATGTATTTTACACATGTTTATTATCATTACCATACATTTGTCACTATTTTAATTTTTAAGTTAATAATAATAATAATAATTTAATATAAAACAACAACAACAACAACAACAACAACAACAACAACAATAATAATAATGAAAACCCTAAAATCGCCAAGAGTGCTCTCCAGAGAGTCCTAGAGAGGACAGCAACTGTTGTGGCTTGGGATGGCGGAGATCGATGGTAACGATGGGGTGGAAAGGGAGGAGATCTCCCTACTTGCTGAAGAATTGGTTCAACTATCAGTGAAGGGATTAGTTGTTACCCCGAGTGACAAGCCCACTTTGATTTGTTCAATTTGGACAGCAAAGTTATACAATCCAG
This sequence comes from Gossypium bickii, assembly GCA_025503065.1. Lineage (NCBI taxonomy): Eukaryota > Viridiplantae > Streptophyta > Magnoliopsida > Malvales > Malvaceae > Gossypium > Gossypium bickii. Next base: position 23,726,707 of record CP106711.1, on the reverse strand, counting down.
AAAGCTTTAAGGCTAAGATGAATAGTATTTGGAAGACAAAAAGGAAGTTTGAATTCAAGTCAGCAGGTCAGAATTTATTCTTAATTATTTTTGATTTGGAAGAAGATTTAGAGATGATTCTAGAAGGGAGGTCGTGGTTGTTTCGAAAGAATTTGGTTTTGTTTAAAAGATTATTACAGCTAGTAGAAAGATCACAGATCAGATTAATTTCTTCCCCATTCTGGTTAAAGATTGTAGGATTTTCCCCTGAATTTGATAAAAAAAGATTTACTCCATGCAATAGGAGTCTCTTTTGGAGGAGTTATCATATCTGAAATCAATGAAGAGGTATGCCGTCTTAGAATTAATATTGATGTGCAAAAACCCCTTAGACGTGGCATTTTTGTGTCTACAGATAACTCAAATAAGTCATGGGTTCCCTTTAAGTATGAGAAGTTACCAATTTTCTGTTTTGGGTGTGGTAGAATGGGGCATGGTCTTGAAGATTGCCAAGTATTAGACCCTACAAGGAAAAATAATGTCAGAGCTGACCCACCTTTTTCGTTGGCTTTAAAAGTAGAATCTACCTTAGTCGGGAAGGAGTGTGTGAAACTTTATGCTTTCTCTAAAATCAGAAGGACTCAGTGTTGTTATACAGGAGAAGCTGGGGAACATTCTCCAAGGGGGAAAATAGATGGAGATATGGATCTTATAAACGGGAAAATTCAGCGTACAATGGATTTGACAAATGTGGATGGAAAGATTTTCGAACAGGAAGAAGAATTGAATTCTACAGGGGATGTTCTGTCTTATGAGGAAAGTCTTAGTGAAACAAAAAATCAAATTTGTGCCAAGAAATCCCGATGGAGGAGATTGGAAAGAACACAGCCAGCGCTGATCATGGAAACGCAAGACGATGTCAAAAAGAGGAAATCATTGGAAGTTGATTTGGAGAATCAGTCTGGAGTAAGTCTTGTTGCTAGTACAAAAAGAATGAAGAAAGAAGGAAGAATGATTTGTAATGGGAATTTTTCAGTTGATAAAGTGAATGTCACGGATAGTGATGATAATTTACAACCTATGAGATCGGCGGCTGCCAAATGGCAAGCCGACCGGACGCAATGAAATGCATAAGTTGGAATGTCCGTGGGTTGGGGAGTCCAGGGCTACTAAGAGGCTGCGTAATTTCTTAAAACAGCAGAATCCCATGGAGACAAAGATTGATAGGAAACGAATGGAGAAAGTTAAGATGAGGTGTGGTTTCTCAAATGGGATTGATGTTGATGCTAATGGCACACGAGGCGGGCTGAGTCTAGCATGGAAGGAAGATCTTTCAGTTACTTTAAAAAGTTTATCAAATAATCACATTGGCGTTATGGTCAGAGATGGAAATTTAGATGCAAACTGGCGTTTTACTGGATTTTATGGTTCCCCTTATGGAAGTAATAAAGATGATTCATGGAACCTGCTACGGAAATTGGGGGAAGATAAAAATCATCCATGGCTAGTATGCGGGGATTTTAATGAGATCTTGCATTCTACTGGGAAGAGGGGAGGGATTCCAAGGGAGGAAAGAAAGATGGAGTCATTCAGAGAAGCTCTAGAAGAATGTCAACTTGAAGACAGGGGTTTTTCGGGGGTATGGTTTACCTGGGAAAGGGGAAATTTTGCAACAACAAATATCAGAGAAAGATTAAACAGAGGAGTTGCGAATGAAAGATGGAGAACTCTTTTCCCAAAAAGGTGTTGTTTATCATCTTCCTCATTCGATGTCGGATCATTGTCCTCTTATTATTAATACAATGAGTGAAAGAACCCATTCTAGAAATTCACAGTTTAAGTTTGAGGTATGGTGGGTCACAGAAGAATCTTTTGAGGCTAGCGTTAGATAATCTTGGGATTCAACTCCAGGATCAATTATGGAGAAATTAGAAAGTTTACAAAGAGACCTTAAAGAGTGGGAACGTTCAACTAAAAAAGGGAAGGAGGGGTTAAAAAAGAAGCTGTCTAAGGATCTTGAAATGTTGTTGACAGAAGATAGAGATGATGCTATCTTGGAAAGAATTATCGACACAAGGGTTCGATTGAACATGGAAATTGATAGGGATGAGTTATACTGAGAGCAGAGAGCTAGAGCCAATTGGCTTAAAGCAGGAGATAAAAATTTAGCATTCTTCCATAAATACGCCTCAACTCGAAAGAGAATTAACACGATTTCCTGATTGGAGCTAGATGATGGAAGAGAGGTTACTGAGGAGAATGAGATCGCAGAATCAGCGTCTTCTTTTTTCAGGGATCTCTTTATGTCCAGAGGAGTTGGTGAATTTTCTCATTTACTTCAAGGCATAAAGAAGAAAATTTCTCCTAACATTAACGCTTTGCTTTTATCTGCCTACACAGAAGAAGAGGTGTTTTCAGCTTTAAAAGAAATGGAGCCAACTAAAGCACCAGGACCTGATGGGTTTCCAGCAATGTTTTTTCAAAAATATTGGCACATTGTGGGTAAAGATGTTACTTCCTTTTGTTTGGGGATTTTGAACAATGGTCAGAGTTTTGGTCATTTAAATTATACAGATATTATGCTTATACCTAAAATTCAAAATCCTGGTAATCTATCAAATTTAGACCAATTAGTTTATGCACGATCCTTTATAAAGTTGTAGCAAAGGCAATTGCTAACAGACTTCAGGGAGTAATGGAGTTGTGCATTGATAAGTCACAAAGTGCTTTTATTCCAAGCAGGTTAATCTCTGATAACACCTTAGTGGCGTATGAGATGTTGCACACGTTCCGTAGAAAGTGAATAAGGAACAAGGGGTTCATGGCAGTGAAACTCGATATGAGTAAGGCGTATGATAGGGTCAAATGGGCTTTTGTTAGGGCAGTTATGCTGAAATTGGGTTTTGACAACAAATGGTTTGAGCTAATTGTTAAATGCATCAGTACTGCATCTTTTGTTGTTAACGTTAATAGGATTAGGGGAGAATCTTTTCAAGCTACTAGAGGTTTGAGACAGGGGGACCCATTAAGTCCCTTTCTCTTTCTTTTTTGCAGTGAAGGTTTATCGGCTTTGCTGAAAATGGCTCAGAAAGAAGGTGGTTTAAAAGGGGTGAAAGTAAGTTGGAGAGGACCAGCGATTACACATTTACTGTTTGCAGATGATTGCATCCTTTTCAGAGAAGCAACAAGACAGGGAGCAAGATTGTTTAAAGGGATTCTGAAGGAATATGGTGATTGCTCAGGTCAATGTGTGAATTTTAGCAAATCCTCGGTCTTTTTCAGTTCAAATACAAAAGAAGAAATGAAGGAGGGAGTACTGGGAATTTTGGGGGTGCGATCATCAACAAATTTGGAAAAATATTTAGGCCTCCCGAGTTTGGTTGGCAGATGTAAGAAAGACTCTTTTCAAGCTCTAAAAGAAAAGGTTATACTCAGAATCAAAGGATTGTATAATAGATTTTTATCTCAAGGAGGAAAAGAAGTGTTTATAAAATCAGACCTTCAAGGTATTCCTATATATGCTATGTCGTGTTTTTTACTCCCAAATTCTTTTTGTGATGAACTAGGGAAAATTATTGCAAATTTTTGGTAGCAGAAGAATTATGGGAAGCGGGGTATCCACTGGTGCCAATGGAAGAACTTGTGCTGTTTAAAGGAAGATGGAGGAATGGGTTTTAGGAGTTTGGCCAAGTTTAATGTGGCTTTATTGGCAAAATAAGGTTGGCGTTTAATGAACAATCCAGATTCCTTAGTAACGAAAGTTTATAAAGCCAAATATTTTTCGAATTCAACCTTCATCAATTTGAGTTTGGGGAGTAATAGCTCGTTTGCATGGAAGAGTATATGGGCATCTAAGGGGGTTTTAACAGATGGACTCTGTTGGAAAGTGGGAAGTGGTACAGAGATCTCAGTTTTAAATGATGTTTGGGTACCAGATTTGCAAAATTCCAGGTTAATTTCTTATGTTAACAGCTTAAATGATTTTAAAGTGGCCGAATTGATAGATCAAAGCAGCAGAAAATGGAAAAATGAGGTGTTAGAGTCTACCTTTCCGGGCTTCATAGTTGAGAAGATTCTGCATATCCCATTAGCGAAGAAACCGAATGATGATGTGATGGCCTGGAATGGAGAACACTCGGGGGATCACGGTACGAAGCGTTTATAAACTATTACAACAAACCGAATGGGATCCTACGGTTTATGCCTTACAAACAGTCTACAAAAATTTCTACAAAAAGCTGTGGTCAATAAAACTCCCTTCTAAGATCAAAATTACAACATGGAAAATTTCATGGAATTATCTTCATACAAGGGTTAACATGCATCACAGAAGATTGTCGAACATTCAAATCTGTCCTCGTTGCGGAACAGAACAGAGGATTTAAGTCATTTATTCCGGGAATGTCCTGTTTCACTAGAAATTTGGAAGCAGTTATCTCTTCTGGATTTTTTCCAAACTTCAGAGATAGGGTTTAAGGAATGGCTTACTGGGGTTTTTGAGAAGTGCACTCCTATACAGTGTAGACTCTTTTGCTGCACCTTGTGGGCTATTTGGGGTGAAAGGAATAGGAGTGTCCATGAGAGAACCTAAAGATCTGTTGAGGAAACAGTAAAATTCATCAGAGATTATATTATTGAATTAGATGCGATTGAGAAAGCAACAATACCAAAAAAAGTTCAGAAAGAAGCAAAATACTGGAAACCCCCTTTAGAGCATTTGTCAAGTGAAATTTTGATGCAGCGTTTGACAGTTCTCTGGGTCGAGCAACAGTGGGTGTAGTGGCTAGGGATAAGGAAGGATCGGTATTGCTTTCACTCTCACTGATACATGAAAACGTATCTTACGCTGCGTGGTCGAGGCAATCGCTATGTTGTCTGATGTTGCGGTGCGTCGCAGTCGACATGCGATGGAGGAGAATAGTTATTGAGGGTGATGCGATGACAGTAATAAAGAAATGCAGAAAGCAAATGAAAGATAGATCAATGATAGGAGCTATTATTCACAACATTCAGCCGTTACAGACAAAGTTTGAGAAGTGTAGTTTCAAGCATATACCAAGAGAATCAAACAACCTAGCCCATATTTTGGCTATAGATACGTTAAAATCGTCGAGAGAAATTTACCTGGTAAGTGATGTTCCGGAGTTCGCCAAGCAGCAGATGGTAAAGGATTTAGGGAGAGTTTCTACTGACAGAGGTTTTGATAGAGAAGAGAGGAGGTGTGCCTAGAAAAGGAGGGCGTTGGAGAGAGCAGACTTTGAAATGTAACAGACAAACAGATAAGGGAAATGAATTGTCAATATCAAGGAGTTAATCGAACCTGATGGAGAAATGGGGAAGTGTCTGGTAGAAGCTAGACTGAAAGGGCGATGGGACGACTGAAAGGTTTGACTGGGAAGATTACAGAAAGAAAGAGTCAAAAGTGGGAAGCTGCCAGACTGTATAAGGGACGGAGAGAAGGAACAGGTGAAGGGTCGTCCATTGGGCACCGCAAAAGGCAACAGAAGTTTTAAAACCCCTTTGGAAAGATAAATTGCCTTTAATTGCAGAAATGACAGATAGGATAGGTCTGACAGGCGATGGTGGGATCTGATTGGGCATAGTAAACGGTTGATTTTGATTTTTAAAGTTTTCTAGATATTTCTGATTTGTTGCTACGTTAGGGCCGTGATATTAGGGTTTTTTGTTTTTTGTTTACTTCTGTTAAGTTTCCTCTCTTTCGAGCCTTGAGTTTATGGGCCACTGTTTTATTTTCGTTTTTGTAGTTTGATTTATTATTATAAAAGCCCAATCTGATTGATGATTCAAAAAAAAATAAAAAAATAATAATAATCCCATTTGCCGCCTCACCTAATGAAATAGGGATAAATTCCTATTTAATCCCTTTTATTTTATTTTAATCTATAATTAAACTTTTACTTTTTATTCAATTTAGTTCTTTTTACTAATTACTCTAAATTAAGCTAAATTCACTAAATAAAAACTTAATTAGACACACCACTAGACTCATAAATATTTCTAATAATATTTACTAATTCGGTTTATTAAGATGGAGGCCCGATATTATACTTTTCTGATACTCGTGAATTTTAGATCATTACAAACCATGGTATAGAGTCCTTCCGATTATTTACGTCTTCGCAAAATATTACTGAAGAAGCATTTCATTCTTTCAAGTCCATAGCCACGTGTAATTTGGAACCCAAATTCTCGCTAGCCTTAAAAAAGTCATTGAACTCATTATGCAAAAGCCAAACACCTCAAAACGAAATGACGGTTTGATTTGGGCAGAGGGGAGAAACCTTGCAACTAACTAGAAGTGGCAATGATTCGATTTAACCTGAGGCAGATGAAAGACAACCACATTTGGGAAGAGTAGCTTCTAGTCAACACTACAATAAACCTTGTCAAGTCTTTCTTGAGTAGAGTAGCAACTGTTACGAGAACTGACCCAAGTATATTTCGAACCAACAAAGCCTAAACCAAGCAACTGAAAATCCTGTAGCACTCATTATTGTGGTAACCATTGCGGTTCAAAGATTTGAAGTTAGACTTCTCCAAGGAGGTCGCAATTTCATTGAAGCCACCCACACTAACAAAGTAAGTTCTAGCGAGACCAATCAATTTGAATCACTACTTAAAATAAAATATTCTATAAAAAGATTACCCTCTTTTAAGAAACAACCATTTATTTTTAAAATTTTACCACTTACATTTTTCGAGAATAAATTTTACCACTTATTTATATATATATATATTACATAATTTTTTATTAATATATTTTTACATAATTTTTTACCTAGGGTATGAGATAATTTATTATATTTTAAAACAAATCCCAAACAATGCATTTCTGATGAATTGCTTAGAGAAATACTTTATCCTATTTTGATTGGTGACATGAAGAATGTATTTATTGCTCCTGTTCCTTCTGAAGAAATTAAGTTTGTAATGTTTGGAATGAATGGTAATAAAGCCCTTGGGCTGGATGGCTATTTTGCTAAAATTTTTCAAGCATGTTGTAGTATTATGGCCTATGGGGCAAGATGTTATAGAGGCTGTGAAGTATTTCTTATCTACCATCTTCACTTTAGTGTAAAAAAATCCCCAACCTATATAGGTTTATGATTTTTTTTATCTATCTCTTGATGTTAAATTGTATACAAATGTGTCAGTAAAATCTTTACTAATAGAATTAAACAAAGCTTATTTGCTTTAATTTCTAGTAATCAGAAGGCTTTTTTGGCCGGTAGAAACTAGGCTGATACTCTTCTGTTAGCACAAGAATTGGTACATGGGTGTAGTATGTCCCCAAAATGTGCTTTAAAGGTGAACCTTGGGAAATTTTTTGACTCCCTTCACTATAAATTCATTTTTAGATGTTGAAAGTTTTGGGTTTTCACGATGTTTGTAGAAATTGAGTTTGTGCTATCTTCAGTGGCTTTGAATAAGGGAGGGGGCCCCTTATCCCCTTACCTATTCATTCTTGTTCTAAATATCTTGTCAAGTCTCTTAAAATCTTGTTGGTAGGTATAAGGGTTTCGTTTATCATCCAATGTGTAAGAAATCACAGTTAACTCATTTGTGTTTGGAGATGTTTCTCTATAGATTTTTAAAAAAAAATCAGGTCGGAATTGATTTAATGGAATAGCTAAAGATTTTGAAGGCTCAACCAAATCAGATTTTTCAAGTAATTATAAGTGATAACCCTGGTTCACATACTCAGCTGGCCGGTCGCAAAACTACATCCTTTTGTAATACCAGTTCATGCCAACATTCAAAAGACAGGTAAATACTAAATTGTACCCTAAACCCATAATTTATGAAAGCTTTGAACATTTCTTTCAAAAAATAAAAAACAAAAGCTTTCAAAATAAATAAAAAGCTTTGAAAGGATTTGATGTTAATTGATTGAAATAAAAAAGATAAATTTTTTTTAAAAAATTAATAAATATTATTATAAGAATTTGCATACCTTTTAGTATTTTATTTATATTTTTTTAAAAAATAAAATATTTATTTAAAAAAAGTTACATCCTTAAAAAAAAAAAAAAAGATACCGTGAAAGTGAAACTTAAATCAAAATTATGAAAAATTTCAACTCAAGATATTATTTACAACCAACATAGATGTTTATATATATAAGCACAAGATATTTTGTTTATTGAACCTCCTTATGTCATGAGGCTAGAGCTTTAATGTTACGGGACTAGAACTTTAGTCTGGTAAATTGCGCGACCTTAGGCGATTTCTTAAGTTCAAATTTACCTAAATCAGCTTTACTCTTGAAAAATGAGAATTTTTATAGAAATTCTCTAAGATATCAAAGTAAAAAGCCATGAATAAACAGAAAAGCCATAAAATAAATAGCACATGTCAAGTGTTTGAGTAATGCTCTCAAAAGTATTCTATTACTTTAAGGTTTACAATTGAGTGTTTACGAACGAGGAGAATACCTTTATTTATAGTTGAGCTCCCACAAATTCAACGGTACAGATCGAATTACATCGACAACTAGTATTAATGTCTATCTACAATATGAGACTTCTAAGGATTTAAACTATATACATTATAATAATTATCCTCATAACTCTAGTTTAACTAGAGTGCTCCACTGGGTTACTAAGGCTTCAAGAAAATGAGTTTATCAATGTGTTTCACGAATCAAGCCAGTGCAAATGATTTAAATGAGCGTCATTTAATCGATTGACCTCCATAGGACATACTTTGCACATTCGTCACGGGCTTTACTCTGTGGCCACCCGTGACACTTAACAACTTAATGTTACTTAGTAAGTGTAAGTTAATTTATTTTATTATTATTTTGAAAGAAGTAAATAAAACGAAATCCCGTTTTTGCTAAATTCAAAATGGGACTAAATATGAGGTTATCAAATATATAGGAAAGGGTCAATTTAAGGTAGGAGCATTTATCACGTTTACACGGCAGGGAGAGTCTCAAGGGTTTTAGTTGAAGTCTCCTCTCCACCACCCAAAATTAAATCATCCTCCTAATAATTTCTTTGTTTTTTTTTTAGGATCATAATATTTTCCAGGAAAACAATTCCCTAAAGAAAAAAGAAAAAATCATTCTAGGTATTATTGAAGATAAAGAAAAAAAAATTAAAGCTTTACAAAAATCAATAATGCCTAGCAAGTTAAAAAAGGCAATTGGTGCAGTGAAAGACCAAACCAGCATTAGCCTTGCCAAGGTCGTCAACACCAATTCCGCCAGCCTCGAAGTGGCGGTCCTCAAGGCCACCACCCACGACAAAGCCCCCTTCGACGACCGTTACGTCGATGAAATCCTACGAGCCGTCTCCTCCAACAAGCTCTTCGCGGGGATTGCTGCCCGTGTCATCGCCAAAAGATTAGGCAAAACAAAGAATTGGATCGTCGCCCTCAAATGCTTGATGCTTGTCCTTCGCATTTTCCAAGATGGCGACCCTTATTTCCCTAAAGAAGTCCTCCATGCAATGAACCATCGAACCAATATCCTGAATCTCCCCACCTTCGGAGATGAATGCAGTTCCAGTCCTTGCGATTACACCGCTTTCGTCAAGTCCTTCGCCTTTTATCTCGAAGAACGCTTGGAATGCTTCCTCACGGGGAAGCTTCAAAGGCGATTCACGTTCAAAGAGAAACAACTTAGCCATCCCAGGGCACGTCGAGTTAACCAACAACCTGTTCGACACATGAAGCCCCCCATGTTGCTCGATCGGATTTCCTATTGGCAACGGTTGCTTGCTAAAGCTATTGCCACAAAACCCATAGGTTCAGCCAAGACGAACCGCTTGATCCTGGTTTCCTTCCATGCTATTGTACGAGAAAGCTTCGATCTTTACAGGGACATATCTAACGGGCTCGGTCTTGTCTTAGATGGTTTCTTTCATTTGCATCATCAATCATGCGTTAATGCCATCAATTATTGCGTCAAAGCCAGCAAACAATTCGAAGAGCTTTCGAGTTTATACGAGTATTGTAAGAGCTTGCCAATTGGGAGAACCTCGGATTATCCGAGTGTGCAGAGGATATCAGAGGAGCTTATTGAGACATTGAAAGTGTTCTTAAAAGACCAAGCTTCGTTCCCATCAGCTGGGATATCACCACCTACGAAATCACCTCGTTTGCTTCGTCTCCTAACGTCAGCCGCCAAGGATCTCTCGGTTTTGGAGATAGAATCTCAGGCCGGTTCGAGCTCGATTGTTTGTACATCTTTGGAAGAATTGATGAATCAAGATGAAGAACCTGTTGTAACAATGAGGTCATCTTTCTCGACGGGGACTTTCTGGGAGTTGTCTGAAAAACAGTATCGCGAGCGAGAAGATTCGTATAATGCCGCTGAAACTGGCTCCAACCATTCCTTACCTATTGATCAAGATCAAAATACGAGTTTAGATTTTATATCCTTCGATGAGTGGCCAGCAGTAGATGCTAATAAAACCCAAGGACAGCAAAGTTCAGAGCCATCATCGTCTTCAGCTAATGGTGACAAGGGTTGTTGGGAACTTGCTTTAATAGAGCCCACGCCGTCGCCACAACCTGTGCCACAGGCTTCCCAAAACTTGGCTAATAATAACTCTTTCTTGGATAACTGGTTTCAGCAAGAGCAAGCTTCTCAAAATGGAGCTAATGGTGCCTCTTTTCCCTACAATTGGTTTCAAGAAGATCATAGAAATGATCAGCAAGCTTCTCGAAATGGAGCCAATGGTGCCTCTTTTACCAACAGTTGGTTTCAAGAAGATCATCAAAATGATCACCAAGCTTCTCAAAAAGGAGCCAATGGTGCTTCTTTTACAAACAATTGGTTTCAAGAAGATCTTAGAAATTATCAGCAAGCTTCTCAAAATGGAGCCAATGGTGTCTCTTTTACCAACAGCTGGCTCCAAGAAGATCTTAGAAATCAGCAAGCGTATCAAAATGGAGTCATGGTTCATTCATATATCGATGACTGGCTACTGCAACAACACCATCAACAACAATGGCAAGCTTCCAATGATGTAGCCAATGGCCATACGTGTTTCGGTGACTGGTTAAAGGAAGATAAAAGTCCAGAGCATGCCTCTAATCAAATTGTCGTATCCAATGGCCGCTCTTATTGCGATGACTGGTTTCAAGCAAACCAAAGAGACCAAGAAGAACGAAAATCAGCTTCGAATTGGAGCAACAATTGCGGTAACGAAAGCTGGGAGCTTGTGTTGGTAGAAGGCACAACGCCACCTTCACAAGCTTCTCAACATTTAGCCGACGGAATCCAACCTTCAATGGCGAATCATTTATTTGATCACAGACTCATAGTGCCTCAACGCCAATACAATCCATTTCTCGAAGATGAAACAAATATATCAGCAGCCATTGCCACCACTGCCAATGACAATGTTGCTGGTTTCCATGAAAGGTTCTTCCCAATGGAACCAACATTTCATGCAACACCAACTTTTTACGTTCAAAGTTGTAATGAAATACCGACACCGACGTTTCATGCGATGCCAGGTTCGGTTTCCCAGCATCCTAATGGGACAACAACAGGGTTTCAGGGTGGTGAAACTGGCGAGCCTTTCGCTCCATGGCCAACTATGAAAGCTAACAACAATGTGTCTGTGGATCAACAAAATGTATTATTTCAACGACAGTTGTGGTTGCAGTGAAAACACGATCGTTGGCTTTATAGTTTGATATAGTTGTTGAATGAAAATGTATACAATTCAATTTGTAAATACCTTTGTAAAACAAATTCACTTGAAAAGTTAAGAGAAATGGATTGCAAATATTAATTCAAGTGTTCATATGACCAAATTTCACTTCAAAAATATTGACCAACAAAAATTTCACTGCAAAAATGACTTTCCTAATTAATTCTTCGTGAAGTTGCAACATATAAGCAACAACCAATAAACTACTTGCTTCTATTTTGAAATAAAAAAAAAAAAAAAGTAAGAACAAGTTTCCATTTAAAATTCCACCTACTTTTTAGAGGTGTTCATAAAAATTATAAGCTAAAAGAGATTTTTGGTGTCATAATCATTCCAAATTTCAAGCAAACGATCAGGGAACAAAAAATTAAATTAAATTGAGGAGAAAGGATAGGATGAAATGCATTCTTATGAGAAAAGATTGTATATCATGTTTTAGTGTATATATATATATATATTTCATTTAAGTCAGAATAATACTTTTAGAATAAATTAACTATTAACTATTATACGTAATAGTAACATGTAATGAATTAATTATTTCTTATAATAAATAGTTGATTTTTAAAAAAATATTTAACAATAAGGTTTGAATAAAATAAATATTTTTTTATACCTCATATAAGGTAATCATTTTTTAAAGTTTATAACTATAATATAATTGTACAAAACACAAATAATAACTAGAATTGTTGATGAGGGGTATCAATAAAGGAGGAAGTAGTGGAATAAAGGTAAAGGAGATTGAGTGTAGAGAGTAAGTATTTAGGGTTGCTAATGGGGAGAAGACCCCTTTGTCATCGTTAGAGAGGGTATTTAAAGGGGTGACCCTCTTGTCTCGTAGTAGTGATGTAGTAGGTTATTACCAATGGGTTATCATCATGGAATGCATGGGAGACATATATGGTGAGACCTATTTTGTTATTTAGGCATTACAAGATTATTATGCTCAAGTGGAGCCCAATGTTTCCTAAAAGAGCATTCACACTTGGAAAGTGTTCACATTAAAAAGCATGTGGCCTAGAGGATGAGGCTAAATTTAATCCTTTAGGCTTATTAGTTTCAAAAATTTCTAATTTACTTCCAATAAAAGAGTAAGGGTCAAATCGAATAAATGTGTAAATGTTGAGGGCTAAGTTTGTTATTGTATCTTATTTATGAACATCAAAACAAACATTTAACAAAGGGGTTATTTTGCTTACTCGTCTAACATACATGGACTAATTTTCCCACTTTTCTGATTAATTAATTAAAATGCAATCCAAGATATAATACTGGAAGTTTTGTGGTACTCTTACCTTCAAAAGCCTAATTAAAATTTATACTAAACTTTGAGTGTGAAGTAGAAAAAAAAGGTGACATGGATTAATTTAATTGATGAAGGTCTAGATAATAATTGTTCAAAATGATAAAATGAATTGTTAGGTTTGCAAGATCATTTTAGTCCAGTAAGGGTGGAGGGAAAGGTAGGTAAATAGTCTTGGCCCCGAAATGATAGATTCTTTATTAACTCCTTTAATTTTTAGGAAAATATTAATTAATATAATAGAGAAATTGTATTTTGACTCATTTTTAGTTTTCAAATTAATTTTTTGACTTCGCCTTTTCATGGAAATACTAAACTGACTTAAAAACGTAACCAAAGTACTTATTTGTAAAGAGATGAAATATTCAAGTTTTTTTTCTGCATTAATCCTTAAATTTAAGTTTCTTCAAATAATTTAATTTTTTTTTAAAGAGTATTAGGTAGAGGTGTGGATGGGCCGGGCCGGGTTGGGTTCGGGTCGGGCTCAACTAAAAATTTAGGCCCATTCATTGGGCTCGGGCCGGGCCCAAAAATGGGCCTAAATTTTTAGTTGAGCCCGGCCCATATAAAAATGTTAAAACCCGGGCCTGGCCCGGCTTGCCCGTATTAATTTTTATATTATTTTATATAATTTTTAAATATATATAATACATCACAAATATTAAAAAAATCAAAATAAATATTTTTCAACAAATTGAAAATAAATTTTAAAAAATATGTAGACTTAAATAACACTAAAATAGATGCAACTTAACAAGCAAATACCTCTAAAATAATAACAAAATTAACAAATGTCTTTAAAATAATAACAAAATTAACAATAAAATAAGTTTTATATAATATCTAAACAATAACAATAAAATAATAGAAACATAATAGTAAAATAGTAGCAAAATAAGGAGAAAAAAATAAAAAAATAATATTAAAAAAATAATTTTTTTCCCTTTAATGAATTCGGGCCGGGCCCGGGCCAAAAATGCCTTACACGAGCCCGGCTCATTTTTTAAACGGACCTTATTTTTTTGCCCAAGCCCATTTTTTGGGCCTATATTTTTGCCCAAACCCTCCCACATTTCGGGCGGGCCTTCGGGCCGGGTCGGGCCGCCCGGCCATGCACACCTCTAGTATTAGGAAGTAATGATGTGAAATTCTTTGATAGTAGCGAACAACTAATACCTCCCAACTTTGTAAAATGTTAACGAAATCCACTTTCTTTGTTTCTTTAAATGTAATACCACCAATGTTATGCCCTAGCAAACAACAGCGGCTAACCTTCTAAATTCAAACGCCTCCAGTTCGCGGTAATGAGTTCACAGGGTATTTACAAAAAATGAGATTTAAATACATTGAAAATCAATGTTATAATAAAACAACTGAACAAAAGCATTGGACTTTAAAAAAAAAAAAAAGAAAGAGAGAGAACCCTATAACAGTAAATAATAATGTTTGTTTTGTTTGGCGGGAGAGAGTAAAGGAGGATTGAAAAGGTTGAACACAATTGCCAATGATAAATGATAGAAGCATTAGAGAGAGAGAGGGGGGGGGGGGGGGAAGCATAAAGCTTTAAAAAGGGCATGACCAAGTAATTTATATGTCCTTTTTCCAACAGTTTGCTTAGCAGTAGCATTTAGCAGGCATATAGTACTGCCAGGAGTGTGCATGATAGGGGTAATTTCATTATTATATATATTATTGGTAGTAATGTCCATTAATAAAACAATCAAAGATTTTAAAAAAAGAAGAGTGAGGAAACGAGAATCAAGCAGAGCACTGGCATGTGAAGGTGTGGGGAAGGAAGAAAGCTAAAATAATGGACCACGCAATCTTTGGGTATATCTAGTGTTGGTGTAGTCGGGTAGTTGTATATATTTTATATTGTTTGTTTTCGCAAGTGAATGCGATGTCGCTGTAATCTTGCACTCTTCTGGGGACCCGCATTTTCTGCCTTCTTTTCTCTGTCCCTGACTCTTCATAATATATGCAACTTTTAGCATCTGTTTCCTATATCTGCGCCGACCCTCTCTCTCACTCCGCACCCTTCCCCCTTATTTTTCATTTCCTGGCTGCTGTGCTTGCTGAATCTATGCTGGCCTCATCTTCCCAATCCTCCTTTTCTCATTCTCACCATCATTCATGCTCATGCTTCACTGTCTCCCCCCCCCCCGGCCCTTTTGTTTCACTCAAAAACCACTTTTCCTCTTGTTATATTTATTACTTAATACAACAATAAGAGTAATTAATGCATTAATTATAAAACATTTTATTTAAACTATGACAGATAAATAAATGTATTT
Organism: Gossypium bickii; assembly: GCA_025503065.1. Classification (NCBI taxonomy): domain Eukaryota; kingdom Viridiplantae; phylum Streptophyta; class Magnoliopsida; order Malvales; family Malvaceae; genus Gossypium; species Gossypium bickii. The sequence continues at coordinate 23,711,435 of CP106711.1, read as the reverse complement.
ACATTTGTCTTACTTTTAAACTTATTTGATGTTATTTACTTTGTAAAATCCGTCCCAAGAATACATGATGTCTCCTCTTCCCCCTCCCCCAGTCCCAACATTGAAGATTGCAAACAAAGGAAATGAGGGGATCCACCACCTGTACCACCTACATAATCATTACCGTCGATTTGGATTGCTTCCCTCCCATTTACCTACCTATTTGGAAAACCCTAAAGCTTTCCACAAGTAACTGTCAGCCATATACTCTCATGCCATGAGTTAACATCATCCTACATGATTACCACCCCCCGAATTTGATCACTAACGTCCCACCCCATAATATCAATATCCAAACTAACATCACAACAATACCTACCAAACTAAAATTCAATACCGAATTACATTACACATTAAGATTAAACAAACAAACCAACCTTTAATAATTTACATTATAGAACAAAGTACAAACATTATAATTAGGAAAAAAAAAAAAGAGGGAAGGAAACATAACAATCATCATACCCTCCCTCTTACAGCTCAGCTTTCATCAGTGAATCAAATATTTCTAATAAAAAGAAAAACGAGGATACTCCCTAAAAACCGCATCCATGCCTTTAGTTATCATCATTTAAATTAACATAGTGTTTAAATATATAATAATAATTAATATTTTGCTTTTGAGGTAAAGTTTTGGAGTATACGAAGTGTGTTTGCCGCGTTTTCAACCACAGCAGTTCTGACAGTTAGAAAATTCCAAACCTCCTCCTGCATTACAAATTTAAAAAAAATGAATTCACAATAAAATAATTCACGTGCCATACGACGTATCTACAAATCTACTACGTTAATTTAGACGCTTCTCTACTATGCTATGCACCGCATGGTGTTATCTACTTTATCTTCCTTCATTACCACGTCAGCATATTATTACGAATAATAATAATAATAGTAAAGAAGGGTCCAACGAATTTATCATTGTAAGCATAAACATCTATCTACGGCCTCGCTGTTTTAAGTTCTAGATTATCCATCATTTTCCCCCGGATTTAGGTGACAAAACTGAGTACCAGTAGTGAATTTGGGGAGCAGGGGCAATATCGTACTTTAACCGGTCAAGAATGGTGCTAAAATAGAGGACAATTATTCCAAGCGCCAACAACCAGCTTTGATTGAAACCCTAACAGAATCCTGAATTACCAATTATATCCTCGTAAAAGGAACATACCTTTGTTGGCGGGGAGGTGAGTAGCTTTACTGGTTATTCCCTCCAAGTCCTGCTGAAAATGCTTTTTAGCCTATTTCCAGCTAGTCTCTGAAGCGCTTTCTTTGCTCCAGCGACTTCAATTTCCGCCAGACTCTGCAGGTGCTTATTGGCACCGGCAGCCGTCAGTCTCTTCCTACAACCACCGCTTCCTCCACCCAACACTGCAGTCACCACCATCAGTGGAAACTTCTTTGACACAGCCTCATTTTTGGGGTCCAACATCTGCACCAATCTCATCACGCTCTTCTCATCCCTAACCAACTCCTTCCTATTTGACCGGACCGTCAGTAGCGAAACAAGCGCCTGGGCTGCCGCCTCCTGTAACCCTACTGGCTTTGGTGATTCCATTAATTTTACCAAAGAACTAATGCAACTAGAAATGGCACGCTTGTTTCCATCACTAATCGATAACTTTGATAACAAACAAGCTGAAATCTGTTGCAAAATCAAGTTCCCGTACTTAATAAACTCGCCCAATTGGATAATGAAGGCCGTCGAAGATGATAAAATCCGTGAAACGGAATCTAAAACCGCAAGCGAACTGATCGTGCGGAGAAGATGCTCGACTGTATCTGAACTTGATAAATCTTGAAGTAGATGCATTAATCTTGGCAATCCCTTTTCTTGTACAATCAATGCACGAAAATATTCGCCCGAAGAAGCGAGTATCGAAATGCAATTGGCTGCTTTTTCTTGGGCAGCGCTGGTACCCGAGATTAACAGCTGGAATAAAACAGGAACAGCACCTTCTTCACCCAAAGCCATTCTAATATCTTCCACGGAAGCCACGTTTCGAAGAGCGCCAACCGCGTGGGTTTGTGTCGGTTGGGAGCCAGATCGGCAGGCTTCTATTAATACCGAAACTCCGCCGTATGCCGAAATTGCCCAGGTGTTTTCGGGATCGGCGGTGATTGCTTCAACAGCAATCGCGGCCTTTTCTTTTAAAGCAATGGAACCTGTTTCAAGGATTCTCAGTAAAGGCCCTAATCCTCCTTCCTCGAAAACAATTTTTCTCAAATCTTCGCTTGAAGAAGCCAGTACCGATACTGCCAAAACGGCTTGTTCTCGAATTAAAGGTTGGCTGTTAACTTCGAGAAGACTTATCAAATAGCCAACATTTCCCTCTTTAGCAACCAGCGGAGTAGATTTCTCGTTGTCGTTGAGAAGCTGAAGAAGTGATTCTAAAGCTTTCTTTTTGAACTCGAAGCCTCCGATCTGAAGTCGGGTAAATAGATCCCTGATGAAAAATCCCAAATCGTCTTTATCAGATCCAGGTCCCGGGTGAGACAAAACGATGGCGTTGGACTGGTGAAGAACGCCAGACCTAAGAAGCAGATCGAGATCATGGAGATGGTTGGAGAGAGAAGACGAAGCCATGTCGAGGTCGCTTTGCATGAGGAGTTTGCCGCCGGTGAATGAAGAGAGGATACATTGATCGGAGAGAGCTTTCAAACGCTGAAGGGTGGAGAGAAGGGAAGGGAAAAGATTATGAAGCAAAGAGTTGTCGTTCCAGTGAGGAGATTCGGATATAGAGGAGAGAGATGATTGGAGGGAACAGAGCTTCGATCGGAGGACTTGCCACCGTCCAACGAAAGACCGGACGGTGAGAGAAGAAAGGAGGAGGAGAGAGAGAACGCCGGTGATTAAGTCGAGAAGCGTCTGCGGTGGTTGAGTTTCTGGTTGCTCAGACAGCGGCCGCGGTTGTTGGGGTGGATGCATTTGCGGTTGAAGCCCGGATTAGGAACCGGAACTACAGGTGTTAAGGTGTTAATAAGTGAGAAGGGAAAAACATGAAAAGACTTGGGGGAAAAAAAAGGCACTTTGGTTGGACGGAAAAGGGAAGCCAAGGAAATGGAGAGAAGGAGAGTTGCAATAATGAAAAAACAAGTCCAGTACTGGACTGAGTTCACGGGGCAAATAACATTGGATTCGAAAAAAATAGAAATACCTATAACATTAACAGTAAATTAGAAATGTTGGTTGTATTTGGCGCGAGAGAAGAGAGAGGGAAAAGGCTGAACACAATTGTGAAAGGTAATGATAGGAGTAATAGAGGAGGCAGAATGAAGCTTTACAGCTTGTTCACACAGCAGCTTTAAATAAAAGGGTATAAGGGACTCATTATTTATCACCTTTTACCAACACTATTAAACAATAAATAAAAAAAGAAAAGTGGAACAGTTTGCTTAGCATTTAGCATTTAACACTTAGCCGGCATATTGATACATAGTGACTGCAGGCATTGGTAGGGTAATTTTCAGTTTTTCACTGTATATATTGGAAATAACGACCACGAATTGAACTGTACATCAAAGATTAAAGAAAAGGGAGGAAAGGAGCATGAAGCAAAAGCATTAGCATGTGAAGGTGTTGGGGAGGGGGATGAAAGAAAAGTGGACCACTCAATCTTTGGGGGTGGGTAAATCTAGTGTTGGAGTAGTCAAGTAGTATATTTTTATAATGTTTCTTTTTCCTAGATGAATGTGATGTCGCTGTACTCATGCTTCTTGGGACCCGCTTTTTTAGCCTCTTTTTACTGTATCAAATTTAGATTTTGTTTCCTATAACTGCGCCGAGCCTCACTCACTCCGCACTTGGCTGTGTTTGCTGAATGCAGGGCTCCTCTTCCCATTTCGTTTTTCCTTTTTCAGATTCTGAGTAGCATTCCCCCTCTTTACAGTCCTCTTATATTGTATACTATAAGAGTAATTAATTAGTTCGTGTATTTTTTGACTCATAAGTATAGATAATATTTCATTTAAATTATGAATCTTTGTCTTGTTTTTAAACTTATTTGCTGTGTAAGTTTTGAGGAGAGAGGCCCGTAATTATGTGATTTAGATTAAATAATACGTACATGAAAGCTAGTTTACTTTTTTTTTTTTTTTGTAAGCCCAACATTAAAGATTGCAAACAAAGTGTGACAATGAAGGGGGTCCACCCCCACCATTGCATCCATCATCGGAAGCATCGCTAAATATTAACAGCATAATCATTACCTTCCATACAAGTGTTAGGGTTAAGGTGGGAAGGGAAGGAAAAGCGTTTGCTAGGACATAAACCCAAGGAGAGGAAAAGGGGTTTTCTCAGTGTGAGTGAAGCGTTAGAGGCGAAGGGAGACCTGGCTTCGCTTCCTTGCTTACTGGGCCCTGCTTTGAGCTAAAACAGTCGGTCAACTACGGAACGTTGACTAAATATCTTTCCTCAACACTTTTCTGCCACGTCAAATTAGATAATACTTTTTTTTATACAAACGACGACTTTTCTGAAAGAGAGAGAGAGAGAGAGGGGTTGACTTATAACTTGGATATTGTATACACACTATTTCCAAGGTGATACATTAATCAAGTAATTTTATTGGTTTTTCTTAATGTGACAAAAAGTATGTAACAATTTATTATATTTTCTCCCTACATATTGAATTAGATGCTTTATGTATAGTATGAGTAGATGAGGGATGAAGATGAATTCGTTTTGGCCGCACTAGAATTGGATATTTGCAAAAATCATTTTAGATGAATGCCGTGGGCCTCTAAATTTGCAGGCGGGACGTGCATATCATTAGGAGTTTTATTTTCAATCCAATTCTTTTATATAAGATCTTAACAAAAAAAGAAGACATCTTTTATGAGAGGAAAATAAGACTTTTTCAAGTTTTTTTATTGTTATATGTAGGGAGAAAATATTTTCTATGTCAACTGAAACATAGAATTTAAAATAAGAGAAACAAGGAATAAATAATAATATTTTTGAGGTTTTTTTTTCCAGAATACAGAAATTATTTATCAAATTAGACCTGATTGTCAATTAATGTGATAGAGATAGGAGCAGCTAGAAGCTGGGAGATGGATCCATATTTTTCAGACTTTAATCTTCATATCATCATATAATGTGGAGCAACCACCTGACATTTTGCTTCTTATTTCTATTGGGAGTACCTTAATGGCCGCATCAAAGACTGCCTTCACCTTCTGCATGTAAAGCAGTTGCACACGATTCCATTAATTAGAATTCAACACAAATTTTCAGTTCAGAGATTATGAAGACGACGTTGAAAATAGTTCACCTGCTGTGTTTTTGAGCTACACTCGATGTATGCAGGGGTCTCATTCTATTTCTTTCATTCCTCTCCCTTAGAAAAAGAAGCTATGCAAGAAAATTATTTTAAATGTTAAGTGGAACGTGTTACCCTTGAATGAAAAATACAAACTAATAATCTGTAAATATGTACCTGAGCTGTAGAAATAGGCAGTGTGTTAGTTGATGTCATGAAGCTTGGCCAATGAAAATTTTTAGAGTAAACTGCTTCTGAAACTCCCAATTACTTCCATTCTCAATCATCTTTCGGCCCACATTTTCAGAGTAAAATGCTTGCTTAGTTAACACCATATTTACCTATGATGGTAATAATCACAACAGGAACTTAGCTTTTGTTCTGTGTCATTTGCCTCCGCTTCCTCGTAAGAGTTTTATATAGTAACACTCCATGTTAAAACAAACACACACACACACACACTCACTCACTCTCATACATACATATGCACTTTGACATGTATGGTTTGGCTGGAACCTGGCAAGCTTGTCTTAGTTCTACAGTTAGTTGTTTTCTGTTAGATACAGTTACAGAAGAGGTTTAGTCTAGGTTTACTGTTAGAACTAACCATACTCTATAACTAATCTAATTCTCTCTGTATATAAATCAAGCTCGTCTCTATTGAGATATTAGACCTTTTATTAATAAAATAAGTAGATCATATTTTCCTTAGTTCTTGGTTCTTTCCATTCATTCAATGTTGTATTCAACATTATGTCAAGAGGGATAAATCTTTGTGGTGTTTTTGGGCTCCAACTCAGCTTCCATTGACCACCCACAGATACATTGACAGTAAACAACAGATTAAGAATTGTATAACAAGCCAGACTTGACAAGTACTTGGAAGAAACCAATCACCTATTGCCAAATATATGAAATTAAAAAGAAAGAAAGATTGGTGAAGTGAAGTCGATTCCCAGAGGAGGTGCCGACTTCAACCCCTATACGGTAGAAATGCATCTATTTGCTAAATAATTTTTTATAGCGCTGATAGTTACTTTTGAAGATATCATGCGAGATTGATAGAGTATCACATGCCTCAGCTAATGTGGTTAGTTGGTTAGCCAAGAAACTGTTAGTATCGCTAGAGTCTGTTAGTTGTTAAGAGAGTGTTAAAGAGCACTTAGTCTAGCTCTTTATATATATGTTATGTACAGATGAACAAAGTACGGTTTTCATTAAAGATACAGAACCAAGAAATAGAAAGTAAATCTCAGATTTGAATTCTCTCAACACAAACGATCTCTCAATTGTACCTTCTAGCATGGTATCAGTCGCCTCTCGATCCTAGGACCTATGGCTGCCACACCTTCTCCCGATTCTGGCTCTGTTGACGGTGGTTGTGCCCTATTCACTGGTGAGAAAGTCGTCACTTCATTCCCTCGTCACGATGTGGTGAAACTGGATGAAGGGTTGGTAACAACAGGTACGTTTCATTCTTGGTGGATATGAATTGTTAGGTTTCATAGATGGCACTTTACCTCCACCAACATGTTTTGTTCAATCGACGGATGGCTCCCTTGTTCCCAATCTGTCTGCTCTCGTGTTTTCTCGACAAGATCTCCTCCTTGCTTCGTGGTTGCTTTCCACGATCAACAGCTCGTTTTTGTCCTCATTCACGAATGATCGCACGTCCTTAGATGTCTGGCTTACGGCAACAGGCCTTTTTGCCGCTGACACTGGTGCCAAACAGTCGAAGCTCTGGCATGAACTTCACTCCCTGAAAAAAGGTGCTCTGTTCATCAGGAGTTATGTAGATCGAATCAAGCACCTGTGCGCTCTGCTTGCGGCGTCCGGCACTCAAGTCTCGGAGGCAGAGAAGACGGAGGTGATGCTTGCGGGGCTACCGTCTGATTTTGATGCGATTGTCTCTACAGCGTCTCTCTCGTCAGGACCAATACCGTTTAAACGGTTGGTGGAAACGTTGGTCGAGTGTGAGCAACGGCAATAGCGGACGGTCCAGGAGGTAGCCATGCATGCGAATCTAGTGGAAGTCGCACCGTCGCAGGCTTGTGATGGTTCCGTCCGTGGTGGTTGCGCTCCGTCCGGTGGCCGAAGGAGAGGCTTTCGACCGAGAGTTCAATGCCAAATTTGTAACCATTTCAGGCACCTTGCTTAAAGGTGTTTCTATCGTTTTAATCGTGACTTTGATGGACCACGACATCTTCTACCGGCTGTTGATGGCTCTTATTCGTCGCTAGCATTGGGCTTTCCTCTTGATGCTCTCTATGGTGCGCTACAAGAAGATTTTAAGGGGAGAAGGGAATGGCCATCGCAAAGAGTTAAGTTTGCTCACCCAGTCGGTCAAAATTGGCCATATGATGGTCAAAATAGATGTCAAAATTGGCCTCCAGCTGGACACCATAATCGGCCAAATTGTGTCATGCATGAGCATGACTTTTGTGTTGGGCCACCTAGCCCACATGAGCATGGCCATGCCTTTAATTCAAGCAGGCCAAATGTTAGCACCAGACCACCAATTGTTGGCACTTGTGATGGACATATTGGGCCTGGTCAAGTAGAGGGAGTTAGACCAACCAATAACTGTGTTCAACTTGGGCATGAGTCAGATTCTCCTATTCTTTGGCGAACCAAGCCGCGGGCCCGTGTTTACTCTGGTTCTGACTCGTGTATCCGTCTTCTTCGGGTGGGTGACTTGCTTCTGATTATTCTGATTCCTTAGGCTCGTATATCAACATCGCTCAATTTGGTTCAAATGGTAGTGGCACGGATTCTTATATACCTATGCCAGTTGGGACAGCATCATGGTACCCTAATTCGGGTGTGAGCATGTCTGTCGCGATGCGTCGCACTGCAGGATACCACTCCGTATCTAGGTACGTCTTCTCTCTTGATGGGTGACGGGACTCTTACCCCGGTCTCATCAATTGGTAATGGTGTTTTACCTACACGATCTAAATTGTTTCGGTTATTTGATGTCTTATATGTGCCACGAATTCAGAAAAATCTACTGCCTGGATCACAATTTGCTAACGATAATGATGTATTTTTTGAATTTCACCCAACGTACTGTGTTATTAAGGACATAATGACCCGGGAAACACCACTGAAGGGCCACATTCGTGATGGGCTATACCAGTTCTCTTTGCTAATTCTGTCTACTCAATCTGTAGAAGCTCCAGTTGCTACTTCTAATATACTCCGAAATAAATCTGATGATTGTACTGTTTTGTCTTTGTGGCATAACCGTCTTGGTCATCTGTCCACTACTGTTTTCAAAAGTGTTTTGGATAAGTGTAATATTGTCGTATAGACTAATACTTGTCTTTATAGCATATGTACTACCTGTCAAAAAGGGAAGGCTCATAAACTGTCGTTTTCTCTATCCATTACTAAATACACAAATCCTTTTGATTTGGTTGTTTCTGATCTTTGAGGTCCTGCATCTGTTGCCTGTGGAAATAACTGGTATTATATTTTATTTTTTGATATGTGTACTCGGTTTATGTGGGTTTATCTCATTCGTCAGAAGGCTCAGGCTGTGCACTGTTTTGTTCAGTTTCAACAATTAGTTAAAACTCAATTTGGGAAGAGTATCAAATAATTTCAGAGTGATTGGGGCGTAGAATATCGAGCTTTTACATCTATTTTGGCCTCGCAAAGGATCATTCATCGCTTGACCTGCCCACATACGTCTGAACAAAATGGCATCGTAAAACGCAAACATCGTAACATTGTTGACATAAGCATCACACTTTTGGCTCAAGCAAGTTTACCTATGGAATACTGGGGTTATGCGTTTTGCTGTGCAGTACATCTCATCAATCATCTACCTACTCCAGTTTTGAAGGGACAATCTCCGTTTAAGGCTCTTTATGGAGATGACCCCACTTACGATCATCTGCAGGTATTCGGATATTGTTGCTACCCTTACTTACGCCCATTTATGGCACATAAGCTGGATTTCTGATCTCAACCATCTACTTTCTTGGGATATAGTGCTCAATAGGGGTGAGCGTTCGATCGAATCGAATGAAAAAATTTCGAGTTAATCGAGTTGATGAATCATAACGAATATATTTGTTCGAGTTAAATCTTAAAAAATAATTTTGGGTCCTTGTAACTATTGTCACCCATTGTAATAAAATTTGTCCACCCTAACCAAATTTTTTATTAACTTTCATCACTAAATAATTTATTCATTAATCTTTTATATACGGGTTAGCTTCTTTGCTTGTTTAGTTCTTTCAATTATCTTTAGATTTTTGTCACCATGTATTTTGGAATTAAAAAATATATTAAATGTAATTTTTTTAATAAAAGTTATTTTAATATTTTAAAGATAAAATGTGAAATTGATACTAATATAAAATTTTAACACGAATATTTTATGGCATAATTAATAATTTAATTTTATTATAAATATTAAATATGACTAAACAATTCAATAATATAAATAATATAAAGTGTGAAATTTAATTTAATAATATAAATAGTAGATATAAATAAAATTATTACTATTTATGTTTAGTGATTTTTTTGGATAATTTTGATTTTTTATTTGAGAATAAAGGGTGAGAAGTAAAAGTTTAGGGGGAAATAAAAAGTTTTGGAGAATAAAAGTTTGAGGGAAAATAAATAGGGGGAGTAAAATTTTGAAGGGAAAATATTAAAAAAAAATTGGATGGGGGATGGTTTGGGGTAAATGGGAGGTGAGATGGGAAGGGAGTAAAAGCTTTAAGGAAAAAGTGGGAGGGAGTAAAAATATTGGGGGAAAATAAAAAGTTTTGAAGGTTTTTTGGAGTAAAATTTTGAGAAAAAGTAAATGGGAGAGTAAAATTTTGGTGGGAAATGATTTTGGGTAGATTGGGGGGTTTAGATGGGAGGGGAGTAAAAGTTTTGGGGGGGAAAGTGGGAAGGAGTAAAAGTTTTGAGGGAAAAGTAAAAAGGTTTGGGAGTTTAGGGTAAAAATATAAAATATTTTAGTTTGATATTCGAATTATTCGAATTCGAAAACTCAACTCGATTCGAACTCAAAATTTGAAAAAAAAATCGAGTTGACCCGAATAACTCGATTCGTTTAACTCGAAATTCGAATTTTTTTTGAGTCAAATCGAGTTTTACTCACACCTAGTGCTCAACATAAAGGGTATCTGTGTCTTTTACTGACAGGCAGGGTCGTTGTTTTACGACATGTGGTGTTTGATGAGACTAAGTTTTTGTCATCCGAGCCAGCTCCGGGGAAGTGTTTGCTAATACAAAATCAGCATGTCTCAACGTTCATTTCATTAGTTTGAACTAGTGCGTCTGGTTCTGCAGAGCCTCCTATTGCTAATTCATCTCCGTTATGTTTTCAACAAGCTATTTGCTCATTCCCGGCTTCTCCTGTCACTGCTCAACCTAAGGTCGGATCTGATCGGAAGCCTCATAACTCCCCTCCTTCTGGTCCTAATGTTGATATTCGATGTGAATGAAGTGTTGCATCTTCTTCTGACACTCAATCACCGGTTCTACCTGTGATCAACGCCCACTTAATGGTGACTAGGTCGAAGGCTGGAATCTTCAAACCCAAAGCCATGTCTGTTGAGGCTGTCAAACCTTCTACAATTGAAGAAGCCTTGACTTCCTCCGAATGGCGTGCTACTGCTTAGGTAGAGTATGATGCCCTTATTCGTAATTCCACCTGGGAGCTTGTTCTGCGACCACAAAACCACAAGGTTACCGGGTGCAAGTGGCTTTTCAAGATTAAAAGGAATCCGGATGGTACTGTTGCTCACTGAAAAGCTCCACTCGTTGCGAAAGGTTGTTCTCAAATCCCTGGGTCTGATTTCAAAGAAATGTTTAGTCCTGTGATAAAACCTGCTACTGTTCATGTTGTTTTGACCATTGCTGTCTTTAGAGGGTGGCAGTTGAGGCAAGTCGATGTCAACAATGCCTTCTTGAATGGTGATCTTGATACTGAGGTGTTTATGCACCTGCATCCAGGATATGAGCAGTGTGGTTCTGACGGACAACCTCTTGTGTGCTGCTTCGCACGGCCGTGTGTCTAGGCGTGTTAATTCTCCATACCCATTTTTTCAGCCAGCCACACCCGTTAGTGACAAGTCAGTATCTTCACACGGTCGTAAAGCACGGCCGTGGAGTTTTTTCGGTGCCCGTGGGGTGGTGGTTGGAGTCCATGACTCTGGAAATTTTATTTGCTCTGACATGTACCGTTTTTTCCATGTTAGTACAAAGATTTTTGAGGTACATACGGCCACGGCCACGACCGTGTGTAAGGCCGTGTAGCCTGGAAATCTGCACCATTGGTTAGTTTAAAGTTAGGTGAAAAGAAAGAATAAAATATAATAGATAAGATAAATAAAAATGTAGAAGTTAATGGGGTTAGTACTCGGGTTGCCTCCCGAGAAGCGCTCGTTTATAGTCTTAAGCTAGACTTACTTCTTATTTGCCTATTCATGGTAGTTTTAGGAGTTGATAGTCCTTTCTCATACTAGCAGCTCCTTTATCGTGACAAAATGTAAGACGAGAAGCATTCATTTTTAAAGTGCCAGACATAGGGTTACTTACCTCGACTGTCCTGTACGGAAAAACATCGATTACCTTGAAAAGGATTTCCTTGCTAGTGTTAGGATCAGGAGGGGACACTTGTGGGTTGGCTTTATCTAGTAATACCTGATCTCCTATTTTGAACTCGTGCGCCTCGTATGATGGCTTTGGTTCTGGTTCGGGTATCCCTAGTTCTTTCTTAAGGTGCGTCTTCCCCTCTTTTATTTCATTGATCTGAGTCCCTTGTTCCTAGTGAGTTGTTTCCTTGTTGGCACAGGGACCAGGATTGGGATTATGCTGTGGTGTTTCCTAAAAAGAAGGGTTAACCGAATGGTTATCAATAGAATTTACCTTCTCACCTTGGTTATTCGATGTTCTAGATGAATCGAGAGCTTGAAGAGTGACTGTCTCGTCACCTACACAGAGTATAAGTTCGCCTGCATCAACATCGATTTAGTTCTGGCAGTTGTTAAGAATGGTTTTCCTAAAATTAGGGGGATCGTGTTGTCCTCATCCATGTCTAAAACAACAAAGTCTACTGGAATACGAATTTATCAATTTTCACAAGTACATCTTCGATTATACCCCTAGGAATTCTAACAATTTTATCAGCTAATTGAATGCTCATCCTAATTTGTTTGGGTTTCCCTAGACCTAGTTGTTTAAACAATTTATAAGGCATGACATTTATGCTTGCCCCTAAATCAACTAACGCATTATCAATAGATAAGCTACCAATTAAGCATGGAATTGTAAAACTCCTTGGATCTTTTAATTTCTGTGGCAGTTTGTTTTGCAACACCGCTGAGCACACTGCGTTCTGTTCCACATGTGATTCCTCGTCAATCTTTCGCTTATTTGTCAACAGCTTTTTTAAAAATTTCCTGGAATTCGGCATCTGCGAAAGAGCTTCAAGAAATGGTAAGTTAATATGTAATTTCTTTAAAAGTTTAAGAAACTTACCGAACTGTTCTTCTGTATCATCTTTTGTTAATGCTTGAGGATATGGTATGCGAGGTTTGTACTCTTTGATTACCGGTTTTGGCTTGATATTGACCTCAACCATATTTTTTTCTACCACCTTCTTTTGTTCTAAATTAGGCGGGTTTAACCCTTCACTATCTTGAGCTGTTATGGCTTGAACTTGCTCCCTTGGGTTAGTCTCGGTGTTGCTTGGTAGTCTTCCCTGTGGTCTCTTAGAAATCTGCTTAGTAAGTTGCTCGAATTGATCCTTGAACTCTTGTGACAATGCTTCAAGTTTTGTTTCTACCTTCTGGAAACGTGTTTCTGAGGCCGCTATGAAGTTTTTCAGTACCTCTTCAAGGTTTGGCTTCTTTTCCTGTGGGTAGGGCTGGTGTTGGAAGTTTTGGGAAGGTTGTTGCCTTTGATTTCTTTGACTGCCCCATGAGAAATTGGGGTGGTTTTTCCAACCTGGATTATAAGTATTACTATAAGGGTTACTGTTAGATCAGAAATTGTTACCCATATAGTTCATTTGCTCGCTTTCCATGCCCTATCCGTTGGATGAGTGCTCAGGATTCACCACTCCTTCACTTGCGTCGTACTGCATAATTGGATGTGTCTACGAAGAACCATAGAAATTATCAAATTTTTTATGTAATAATTCTACCTGATTTGATAACGCGGTTACTGCGTCAATGTTGAAAACTCCAGCTGCTTTAGCTGGCCTTGTCCTTGTAACTTGCCACTGATAGTTATTCAGTGACATCTCCTCTATAAACTCGTAGGCCGCTTCAGGAGTTTTGTTGTTCAGGGTTCCACCGGCAGCTGAATCGATTAGTTGCCTTGTTGAAGGGTTCACACCATTATAAAAAGTTTGGACCTGGAGCCACAAAGGTAATCCGTGGTGTGGACATCTTCTCAACAAATCCATGTATCTCTCCTATGCGTCGTAAAGTGTCTCTGAATCTATCTGCACAAAAGAAGAGATATCATTCCTTAATTTGGCCATTTTGGCTGGTGGAAAATATTTTAATAAAAAAATTTCGGTCATTTGATCCCATGTAGTGATTGACGCTCGTGGAAGAGAATGTAACCATTGTTTGGCTTTATTTCTCAAGGAAAAGGGAAATAGCTAAAGACGGATGGCATCATCAGAAACGCCATTTATTTTGAAGGTTTCGCAAAATTTTAGGAAATTTGCTAAGTGTGTGTTAGGATCCTCATCCTGCAAACCATCAAACTGGACAAACTGTTGTATCATTTGTATAGTGTTAGGTTTCAGTTCAAAATTATTTGCAGCAATAGTAGGCCTAACAATACTAGACTCAGTTCCTGTTAAACTAGATTTAGCATAATCATACATAGTACGTGGAGCATGGTGTTCGGCCAACTCTGGAGGTGGCGGATTATTTTCTGCCATCTCTTCTGTAGTGTTAATTTCGGCTTCTTGCTCTTCGTCTATGTAGTTTAAGCTTCGCCTTATCTCTCTGCGATTTCTACGAACGGTACCTTCAATATCACTGTCGTAAAGTAAAGGTCCTGTTGAGTTCCTTCTAGTCATAAACTAGAGGCACCTGATAAGCACAAAAGAAGGAAAATTTTAGAAAAGCAATAACAAAATTTAATAAAAAAATATGGCTAAAATAATAAAAATTAAGCTTTTTTAATATTTTAGTTCCCCGGCAACGGCGCCAAAAACTTGATTGTGGAAATCAGAGTCTTAAATTTATACTGAGAATGATCGAACCTAGAAACTAACTCTGACAACGATTTTAAGGCAAGCGCACCTATCGAACAGTAGTATAGTTTAGGCAAGACTGGAATATCGAATCCCAAAGGAACCAAAAGTACTAATACTAACTCTCTTTCTATTATTTAGCCTAAGAATTAAGTGAATGTTTATCTAATCTAAATTTAACTAACAACTAAACTAAAGACGCAAAAACAAAAAGAATGAATTTAGGAAAAAAAAATTAGAAGAAAAACCAATTGATTAGGACGATACCCTTAGGAAGAATCCACCTAGACTTCACTTGTTATCTAACTCTGAACCAGACGATTTATTCACTTGACTTGATCGTAGGACTCCCTAATGTACATTAGACCCTCTCTCGAAGAGAATAACAACTAACCCTAGGTTGATTAATTGAAATCTCTTTCTAATTAAAACCCCTAGAATCGCATTAACTTGATCTATGGATTCCCATATTAGGTTTCACCTTAATCCGGCAAAGTTTCGTCGCCCTATCTCTAGGCGCGCGAACAACTCCGCTGTAATTATGCTAGATCTATGAATAGGTAGGGACTTTTGCTCCACCACCTAAACACATCAAACTTGAATCAATATCTGCGAAATATCAAAACAAGAATTAAGCACACATAATTAAGAACAAATCAAGTATTTATCATATAGTTCAGAAAACAATAACAAGATTCATCTCAGGCTTCATCCCCTTCAGGTATCTGAAGGGTTTAGTTCATAACAATAAAAGAAAACATCTCAGAAAAAAAGATAAAACAAAACATAAGAAATCCCTAAAACCCCTTGAAGGAATTGAACGAGAGATCCTCCGTCTTGAGTAGAATTTCGGCTTCTTGAGATGGATCAACTAGCTATCTTCGAATGATTTCCCACAAATCTTACCTTTTCGGCTCGGCTCCTTGGCCTAGCTAACCGCCCCCTTTCAAGTTATACTTAGGGGGGTTTATATAGGCTTTTGAAATAGGTTTCTTTACCCCTAAGTATCCAAATCCGAATGAAATTCTTCTTTCCAGCGACAGGGACACTGCCATGGCACAGGCCCGTGTGGATCGTGGTCAGGCCGTGTTCGGATTTCTTTAATGAGGCACGACCGTGTAAATCGGGGTCAGGCCGTGTTCTAGTTGCACAATGAGGCACGGTCGTGTGGTCTTGGGCCCAGGCCTTGTTGATTTCGTGATATGGCCCATTTACTCTGTTTTAGGCCCGTTTTCCGTTCTTTTCATCCTCAGGTGCTTTCCTGGGTATAAAACATGAAAACAAAGGATTAAGAGCACCTTTTTACATAAATCGAGGCTTAATTCATCCAAAAGCATACTAAATGTGGGCTTAAAATATGTTACTTTTATGGTTTATCAAATAGAAATTTTGAAAAGGTCATTATACAAACTGATAGTATTGAAGCTGTTAATGCTATTCAAAAAGGTTCTTTAGGGATTTCTAATTCTGCACTAATCAGAAGAATTCATTTTACTTTTATAGCTCTGAAGCAGTGGAAGATTCAGCACATTTCTCGCGAAAAAAAATCTAGCCGTCGATAGCTTGGCCAAGTTAGTTCGTTCTAGAATACTAGGCTTAAGATTGATTGAGGATCCTCCTATGAGGATTTAGTTTTTGTATTTTTGTAATCTTTTCTTTTCACCAAAAAAAAAAGTTAGGATGTATTTGGTTTGCTTTAAATTAGTGCGAAAGCTCTTTTATCACGTAATTATTGTATGAGTTTTAAATAATAAGATATTTATTAGTCTCGATAAATATTAACAAACTATGTTAAAAGTATGTTTTAAATATCATTATTTTTACTCAATTTCAATTAAAGTGTTTTAATTTTAACCTCATTAAACCTATCCAAGGGTCGGGTCACTCAGCCCGGCCCGAAGGCCTTCCCGAAAAGTGAGAGGGTTTGGGTAAAAATATAAGCCCGAAAAATGAGCTTGGACAAAAAAATAAGACTCGTTTAGAAAACGTTCCGAGCCTCGGGTAAAGCTTTTTGGCATGAGCCCAGCCCAAATATGCAAAAAAATTATTTTTTTTACTGTTTTCTTGTTGTTTTTTACTCTCTTTTTTCACTATTTTTGTTACCATTTCACTATTATGTTGCTACTATTTTGTTGTTACTGTTTGGATATTGTATAAATTTTGTTTTATTATTAATTTTATTATTATTTTAGAGGCATTTGCTTATTAAGTTGAACCTATGTTAGTGTTATTTAAATATACATATTGTTTTTTAATTTATTTTCAATTTGTTGGGAAACATTTATTTTAATGTTTTTAGTATTTTTAATATATTATATTTTTTTAAAAAAATTATATTAAAAAATTAATACGGGCTAGTCGGGTTTTATCATTTTTATTTGGGTCGAGCTTGAGCAAAATTTTAGGCTCATTTTTCGGGTCAGGTCAAGCCTAAAATATTGGTTGGGTTCGGTCCAACCCATGGACACATCTAATCCTCGCCCAACAACCACATATTATAAGTACAACCGTTCATGGGTCCAGTGGCCCGTCTGATCAGGTCAGCCTAGTCTGTCTTGACTCGATCCAATTTTAAAATTAATTGGTTTTTAAAAATATTAAATTTAATTATATAAACATATAAATATTAATATAAAATTATATATTTTATTATTTTTAAATAGTAATATTTTGTTATTTTATACATTTAATATAAAATTTTGAAATATATAAAATTATAAAATTATTTTATTTTATTGGTATTCTCTTTGTTGGTTTTACTTTCCATATTTGGGTTTCTTATATTAATGTTAAAAGAATACATTTTAATGTTAATATTAATATTATATATTTTATTATTATTTAAAAAGTAATAATATTAATAATACTTTTATTTTATTGTTTTAATATCAATATAAAATTAAATATTTAAATATTTTGTTATTTTAATATTCTATTATATTTCATTTTAAACTATATAAAAAATAAATATATTAAAGATAAGATGGTACATTAACAAATAACACTTATGTTTTAAGTCAAAGTGAAAACATGAAAAACATATCACAATTTTAAATAACCAAACACCCTAATGGAGTAATATTTATATTTAATCCATTATTTTGAAACTTAATTTTTATTTAACATAACACTAATCTTTTTCATCAAGCTTACCAAAAGTGAATTTATTATTATAATAATTTAAAAATCATAAAATTTGAACATGTTTAAACTTTAATACCACAGCCAGAGACGTAAAAAAGCGAGTTTTTGCCCACCATGCATGTTTCAATGCCGATTTGGCTAATTTTAAATTTATTTTCTTACACACCATTGTTTTAAGTGGGCAATTGGACTGTCAAGCAGATACATGTAAACTGGTCATCCCTTTTTTTCTTCTATATGAACGGTGTATGACCTTTTGTTTATGTCATAAGCAGGATATATATCCAGTGTTAAATCATGGGTCATATAGATAGATTATGTAACTTGAATCAAGTGTGTAGTTTTCTTTTGTTTATATATAATAGGTATAGGTAGAGGAAAGGTGTTTGTAGTTTATTGATTTCTTTTGTTGGATAAAGAAATGCAGTGGTAAGTGTCCTTGTTTCAAAGGATTTGTTCATGCATAACAACATTTCAATTTTTAAAGCGGAAGATATTATAGAATTAAATGTATTTAAACTTATGTCTTTTCAAATTATATAATAGTAATGAAATCAACCGAATTAAAACACCACAGCAAGTTATGCAGGCTAAAACAGTAGCTATAATAAATGCATGATGAAATTATTAGGGGGAAATTGTAAAAAGGCAGACTTGGGAAGGGCCCTGCAAGATCCAAGTCTGAACTCACTAATCATCATTGCATGTTGCTCGTAATCATTTACATTCCTTTTTAAACCAAAAGCAAGAATTCGAAGTTCATCGCCTTAATTTTAGAAACCAAATAATGGGTCTGATACTGCGCTAACTTACATTAATTTTTGGCGTAATGTCAAATTTAGTACTCAATATTTATATTTTTTATCAATTTAACTCTTATTCTTTTTTTTAGTTAAATTTAACTCTTAAACTTTTAAAAATAATCTAATTTTGACCATCAGCCTTTTAAAAAGATTTAGATTTTTGTTGTTCTTCAAAAAAAAATACGGGCTAAAATGTTAAATTTTAAAACATGATTAGGTCGCATGGCAATTCACATGTATTTGATGCTTTTATTTTGAATTTTTATAAAAAATTATAATTTTTAACTTTTTTTTAAATTTTTTGATCATTTTATAATCTTTAGATCATTTGTTACCATGGCATATAAGCCGGCCTTGAGTATACGTGGATTGTAACCCGGATTGCTATGCCGACCTAAAAATTAATGTTTTAGTTAATATTTCCATTTGAAAAAATAATAATTTAACTCTTTTTTCTAAAGACTAATAATTAAACTTAGTTAAAAAAATTAAAATTAACAAAAAAATATAATCATTGAAATACCTTAATTTTTACTATAAATGTATTAACTATATATGTTGATATCATATATGTCGAAACCATTTTTGTCTGGTTTGAAAAACGGGGATCGACTTTAAAATGTTAGATAGAATCGCTACCAATCCTTTTTGTTTAGGTTGATCGGGTCACCTATAAAATATTTTGTTTTATTTTAAAAAGAAATTAATTTTGGTCTACAAATTTTAAGAAAAACAGGTTCGGGAGTCGATTACGTACGAGGAAGGATTAGCACCCTCGTACGCCGAAAATTGGTACCAAATTGATTAACTAATGTCCTTATGTTGAAAATTTAAAAAGATTTTTAAATTATGACCTTCTTTGACCCATTTGAAAATACTCGAGTTTGAATATTAAGATTCTCTTATTTCGAAGGAATAAAATATCATATCCAGCACATTAGGATACAACATTTTAAGTCTTCGAATTCAAGATTATCCCAAAATTTTCAAAACTCATGCATTGAAATTTTGTAAGGGTATTTGGTTATTTGGACAAACGAAAAACCAAAACCCAACACGTTAGGGTACGATTTCATGGATTTCCAAACACAAAATATTGCCTTGTTTTGAGTTGAGAACACACGAATGAAATCTTAAAAGGATATTTGGTTATTTGGCCAAATGAAAAACTGAAACCCAACACGTTAAGGCACGATTTCTCGAATTTCCAAACACGGAACATTGCCTTATTTTGAGGAATTTTTCAATGAGAGATTTTAAGATCGACTTATAAAGTATTTATTCGATTTGCTCGGGATAAAAAAAATGAAGCATCTAGTAAATGTTTTAAAATCTATATATATATATATATATTGAAATTTTAATCACAAAAAAATATCGAGAAACACAAGCATAGCATCAAACATGAAGTGATGTATGAACTCATCCTTATACAAATGAATGGTAATGACACAAACAATTTAAATATACAAATTCATAATAGCAATTATCTTACGACATACTTCGTTTCAACAGACCCATTTTAACGATCAAAGATCAATAAACTAAAAGATATAGTAATCCTACGTAATTTACAAGACAAATTAGTATAAAACAAATTTTGAATGATAACAAACAGGTTTTAAAAAAACTAAAGAAATAAGTTTGAAATCAACAATTAATGAAACAATTTAGAAAATAAACTAAGAAAGCTTAATAAATAATGCATATAAAAAAAATAGGAAAGTGTTTGAAATAAAAAATATAATCTAAGAAGATTTTTAAAAGAACAATTATACATTTATATAGATTTAAAATAAAATGTATATATGGATTTTAAAGAAAATATATAAATTTATATGAAGTTAAGAATATATATACATAAAGTAAGATAGTTTTAGTACAAATTATATATATCTGTGTGTGTGTATATAAATTAATAATATATAAAAGTATTTAAATTAGATACTATAAAAATCTTTAAAACAAGTAACCTGTAAAAGAAGATTTTGAAATTAAATATTTATAAAATAAATTTAAAATATACAATGGAAGTATAAAACCGATTAAAACATTGTAAAATGAATTTCCAAATAATTTATTAAAACAACTTATACAAAATGAATAATAATTAAATTTAATTTGCAAAGATTATAAACAGAGACTGAAAAATACTTAATTGAAAAAGAAATGAAATTAAAATGTTGTTTTATAAAGAATTTATTTAAACAAAATCCAGGACTAAATAAAAAAAGCGTTCAAATAATCGGGGGTTAAAATAGCAAATATTTAAACAACCAAAATGCAGTGTATAGACTGGACTAAATTAAAAGTACACATGAATTACAAAGACTAATTAAAAAAAAAGAAAATGTACATAGGATCTAATCAAATAACGACGCAGAAAAGAGGGACTAAACGTGCAATTTATCCATCACCGCGGAAACCGCGGATCCTAAGGATATCGAGTCGGATCAAATCGGGTCGCCAAATACGGTGTCATTTTTGAGGCTATTGAGATGAACCCAAACGACGTCGTTTCGTTAATGCGATATTACCCCTAAAAAACGGCCCTTAAGGCTATCAGTCGAAAATTTCTTAGAACCGAAACCCTAGCCCCTTTTGCCTTCTCCCTCAGCCGCAGAAGGAAAGCTCCCTTTCGGCCACTACAAACGCCACAATAATCGGCAATTAGTGGCCAACTCAGGTCCGATCGACTGATTTCTTTTGAACCTGACCCGAACGCTTCACGCTCTCTACCTCGAAAGACCACTTCTCTTCGATCACGACGAAGAAAGCCGTCCGACGGGCGATATTTCAAAGGTAAATCCCTTCCCCTTTTTTATTTTTGCAAGTAGAAAAAGAAAGAAATAAATGAATGCTACAAAACTGGATTCGAAAAAAAAATAAAGAAAATGAAATCAAAAAGAAACCTTTTGAATCTCTGTTTCTGGTTTCTATTGCTCTGTATTCTCTGTGCTCAGTATGCATAAAAAAATTACAAAAATTTTAAGGTTGTTTTATAGCCACCGAAAATACAAATCTGTTATTTTTCGTCTATTTTTGCTGTTTCTCTACTATTAGAGGCTTGTTTGCAGGTACGGAAGGCGCGGACGTGGCGTCTGACGTATACCTGAAGCGATGAGCGAGAGAGAGCTATTACTGACGCTAGAACCCTCTGGAAGGTCTCTAGCATTTCTAAGATCCTTCTGTTTGGGCCATTTGGGCCATCTTTAAAATCGAGTTTTGGGTTTTGGGTTGGCTTGTTGGGCTACAAATGGGTTAGGGGTTAGGTTTTAGTTTATTTGGGTCCTTATCTGGGCCATTTGTAAATGGACTATGGACTGTAATGGATTTTTAATGTTTTATTATTTATTCGGTTTTTGGTCGTTGTTGTGTAACGGGAACGGAGCAAAGACCTTGAAAGGGCCAATTTTGCCTAATCTTGCCAAGTTTTGACTTCTTTTGGTGCTTTTCTTCTTCGAGTAGCTTCATTCCATCCTACTGCATCTTCAAGGGCATAGGAACAACGCTTCGATCCAATTCAAGGAGATTAGATTTTAGCTTCAATCTACTCTGCCGTAACTTCGGGGAGATAAGATTTACTACCTTCAGTCTGCTCCACTGTAACTTCAGGGAGATGAGGCTTTCTATGGTAAATTTAATCCGACCTACTGCAACTTCAGAGGTATAGGATTTGTCGTTTTAATCCGCTCCACTGCAACTTCAGGAAGATAGGATTAACTATCTTCAGTTTGCTCCACTGCAACTTCCCAGAGATAAGACTTGTATGGTGAATTCAATCCGACCTACTGCAACTTCAGAGGTATAAGATTTGTCGTTTTAATCCGCTCCACTGCAACTTCAGGAAGATATGATTAACTATCCTCAGTCTGCTCCATTGCAACTTCAGGAAGATAAGACTGGTGGCTTCAATCTGCCCCACTGCAACTTCAGGGAGATGAAATTTACTTTGATCTACTCTACTACAACTTCAGAGAGATAAGATCCGTTATAGTGAATTTGATCCGACCTACTGCAACTTCAGAGGTATTGGACCCTTGGATTCATTGATCTTGTTACACCGTCATTTGGGGAACATGACCTGTGAAATCGATTTAGGGATTTATGCTTATGCATAATGATTAGGATGCCATGATCGGAATGAATCAAATGCTCCTAGCTAAATGTATTATGGATGACATTTGCATGCATGCAGAATGTCATGAGGGCGATCCTTTGTAGAATGAATCGAATACTCCTAACTAAATGTGTTTTGCATGAATGCAGAATTTCATGAGAATGATCCCCTTTTTTAGGGTTGTCATTGCTCATTGTTCTTCAAGGTTGCATCCCTGACGTAATATATTCTTTTTGTTCAACCAACATTTTGACAACAAATTCGAAGAAATGATCACTGTTTAGAATTTCCTACTCAAATATTTCCAACCCTTAGACTTGGTGAGTTCTAAATAAAAGTCCTGTTTTAGGCTCATGTATTATTTAGAAGTTTTTAAAGTAATAAGCAAAACTCCTTTTGAGAAAGTGTTATTAGTCCATTAATCATTACTTCAATACAAGATGCTTGAAAATAATCATAAATGATGGACAAAATGGAAATTTATCAGAAACGAAATCTGAAAAGAATAAGTTAATTAAAGGAAGCAAGCATTGTTGGAATACAAAATGATTAAGGGTCAAGATAGGTGCCCCGGATATCGCAACCTGAGCTTCTCTGTACAGACTTTTTGAAGACCATTTTAAGCTCAATATGTGTTTAGGAGATTGAGAGTACTCTGTTGACGATCCAAGATGTAACACCTCTCCTCCTTCTTAATTCAGGTATGGTAAGATTACCACATGCCCTAGCGTTGATTGCAATTTGAGCCGTCCTTTTCGGGTTTTCAACTCAAAACCCATTTGGTCTCAAGGCGCCCTTTGCGGATTTTTACCTTAGTCTCTCCATTTTTTTATCATCATCATTTTTTTTTTGAGAAGGTCTCAAAGCGCCCTTTGCGGGTTTTCACTTTGGCCTCTTTTCTTCTTCAAGTATAGTATTTCTTGACTGAATCCGAATTTATAGGATTGAGTAAGTTTTTCCCATCCATCTCAGCCAATATCAGTGCTCCTCCAGAGAAAGCCTTTTTCACCACATAAGGTCCTTCCCAATTTGGCAATCCACTTCCCTTTAAAATCCTTTTGTATGAGGAGGATATTTTTCAAAACTAATTCCCCCTCATGAAATTCTCTTAGGCTAACCTTCTTGTCATAAGCTCGCATCATCCTCTTTTGGTACATCTAACCATGACGAACAGCCCTTAACCTCTTTTCCTCAATCAAGTTCAGCTGATCATATCGAAACTGGATCAATTCGGCTTCATCTAACTTTAGCTCTGACAAGACTCGAAGGGAAGGAATTTCAACTTTGATAGGTAACACTGCCTCCATTCCATAAACTAATGAGAATGGAGCCGCCCCGGTGGAGGTCCTGACTAATGTTCGATAAGCATAGAGAGCAAATGGTAATTTCTCGTGCCAATCTTTGTAGGTTTCAGCCATTTTCCCCATAATTCTCTTAATGTTTTTATTGGCTGCTTCCACTGCACCGATATAACGATGAATTCTGGTGTCTGATTTTGAATTGACTGCAGACCTCCGCGATTGTGCTGTTGTTCAAGTTTAATGCATTGTCAGATATGATCCTCTCAGGCATTCCATATCGACATATGATTTTCTTTTTTAAGAATCTATTGACTGCCGACTTGGTAACACTGACATATGAAGTAGCCTCTACCCACTTGGTGAAGTTGTCGATGACTACAAAGATGAACCGATGCCCATTTGAAGCTTTTGGAGAGATCGGCTCGATGACGTCCATGCCCCACATGGAGAAAGGCCATGGGGAAGTCATAACGTGCAAAGGCGAATGACGTAAGTGAATTTTGTCTCCATAGATCTGGCATTTGTGACATGTTTTAGCATAATTGATGCAGTCTCCTTCCATGGTAGACTAATAGTAACCGAATCTGTAACACCCCTTAACCCTAAACTATCACCGGAACAGGGATACGAGGTTTTACCGGAGTTAAACATAAATAAACCAGTAAATTGGGACATAATCCCGCGGCACAATTTAAAATTTTTCAAATTTCATCTTTACGACTCTAATATGGACTTACGAGACCCAAAATATGATTAGGAAATGATTTGGGACTAAAATAGAAACTTTTTCTTAAAAATAGGGGCACATGCCCGTATGGCCTGCCCGTGGGAATCCCATGGCCGTGGGCAGATTCTGACTTGCTTCACACGGCCGTGGGACTATCCTGTGGGTAGATTCTGACTTTGCCACACGGCCTGGGCACACGCCCATGTGTCTAGGCCATGTGAAAACTGCAATTTTCACCATTTTTAGGTTATTATTACACACAAAATACACCTAATTCATACACAATCATAAATCATCCATTGTTTAAACAAAACTTAACCATTTCTTATGCATCAAGTCATATCAAAATTTGTATCATATAGCTCATTCATTCAAGCATTTATCAACTCAAAACTTGTCAAAACACATGATTAAGTTCACTTCAAAATCATATACACATATCTAGCCTATACATGCCATATTTAGCTATATACATTTTCAAAAAGGTACCAAAATAAGTTTAGAAGTGTGATGACGATCCTTGACGGTCCCGAGCCTACAGTAACTTTAACGACCTATAAAACAGAGAAAACACACACACAGAGTAAGCTTTCCCAAAAGCTTAGTAAGCCAATATACAAATAAACTAAGAATAGGATACATAATATACAAATAGATACTTGGGCATATCCCAATCACTTATCAAATCATCACATATATACGTAACTTGGTTCATCAACTTATGAACACATTTGCCACTTTCAGCATTTCAAAAATTCACTTTCCCATATTCAATCATACTTTTCTTCAAGATAAATTCATATAAGTACTTACCTATTATACATACTTAATGAACATTTAACGTACCTGAAACGGATATTCATTCACTTATTAACTCATAGCTCGGATTTACAAATCATTTCACAGAATTGCCAGTTGAACTATTAGGAATCTAGTAAGATACTCAGAAAGCTCGGAATAGTAGTACAATGTCAACGTCCCAGACGAGGTCTTACATGTACTCGGATATCGATGTCACTATCCCAGACACGGTCTTACATGTATAGCTTATATCGATGCCAACGTCCCAGATGTGGTCTTACTCGTAAAACTTATATCGATGCCAACGTCCTAGACGTGGTCTTACACAAGTCTCAAATCAACTCCAACGTCCCAGACGTGGTCTTACATGATAAAACAGAATAGATACCTATATCATGACATAACTAATCCCATCTATTCCTAGGTTCATACGGGGC
This sequence comes from Gossypium bickii, assembly GCA_025503065.1. Classification (NCBI taxonomy): domain Eukaryota; kingdom Viridiplantae; phylum Streptophyta; class Magnoliopsida; order Malvales; family Malvaceae; genus Gossypium; species Gossypium bickii. Next base: position 23,685,552 of record CP106711.1, on the reverse strand, counting down.
TTCTCAGACTTAGTCACTATATCAGACTTATCTCGGAATTCATATACATAACTTCTCATAAATATCCATAATCAACATTAATCATATGAACAAGTATAATATCATACAAGTACGTTTATTTGTATAGTGACTTACCTCGAATTTGGTATATCGAAATGAAAACGGCTACTCAGTTACTTTCGCTTTCCAGCGATCTAAGTCCATTTTCTTCAGTTCTTGATCTAAACATATTTAGAATTAACCCTTTTATTCACTAATTCATACAATTTAATCCATACACACATATTTAGGGCTATTTTGCAAATTAACCCTCATATTTGCATAATTTATCAATTTAGTCTAATTTTCTCAAAACATCAAATATACACAATTTGTTCACACATGTGCATAGCCGAACCTCCCTAGGGACTATATAAGTCCAAATATTTCATCAAATTCACACATTAGTCCTCTAAAATAATATTTTCACGATTTAGCCCTATTTAACTAAATTCATCAAAAATTCAAGAACAAAGTATGTTCATCTAACTCATATCTTTCATTTAATACCAAAAATCATCAAAAAGCTTAACATATCAACAATGGCATCTCACACAAACATCATCAATTCATCAAATTAAAACATGGGTTTTGTAGCTCTCAAAGCAACGATTACAAAAACGTAAAAATTATCAAGAACAGATCAAAAACTAACCTTTGATTTAAGCTTGTAATAGCTAAAATTTTGAAAGCTTTTGTTCTTTCTTTTCTTTCCCAAATTAGGTGGAAAAATGGATGAGAAAATGTCCATTTTCATGCTTTGTTTCATTAAAAATATCTTAATAACATAATTCCTATTCTAGCCTTTTAAAACAAAATTTTATAACATAAATAACAATGTCATTTTTGACCAAAACCATCCACTAACTAAATAGTGGTTCAATTGCCACTTAAGGCTATAACTTCAAAAAGCCACAACACATAGGTACTTTAATAATAGCAAGCAACTTTCACATTTAATGCCATACAGTCCTTTTGTCAAATTAAACACACAAACAGACAAATTAGCTTACGAAAATTTACCACATACTTATTCACATAATGACACAGAAAATAATATTAAAATATTATTCAGACTTGGATTCGTGGTCCCGAAACCACTGTTCCGACTAGGGTATAAACCGGACTGTTACAGAATCTCATAATTTGTCTAGCCATTGTGAAACCATTAGCATGTATTCCATAAACACCCTCGTAGACTTCTTCCAAAATTTTCTTAGCTTCAATAGCATTGACACATCTCAACAGTACCTGATCCTTTCTTTTTTTATACAGGATCTCACAGTCTAAGACATAGTCACAGGCTAGTCTTCTCAATGTCCTCTTATTGTTCTTGGTAGCTTGTTCAGGATATTCACGATTTCTCACGTATCGCAATATATCTTGGTACCAGGGGTGATCATCTCTTTCTCCTTCATCTACATTGTAGCAATGTGCTGGGGCTTCGTAGATACTCATTTGAATAGGCTTCATGTCCTCTTGTTTACTTATTTTGATCATGGAAGCCAAAGTGGCCAAAGCGTCCGTCATTTGGTTTTCTTCTAGTGGGAGATATCTAAAAGTGATATCATCAAACACCTTAATTAACCCCATAACTATCCTTCGGTAATTGATCAATTTGGGTCTCTTGTCTCCCATTCGCCTTTTAATTGGTAGATTACTAGTGCAAAATCTCCATATACTTCTAGCACTTTGATTTTGCGCTTCATGGCAGCCCGGAGTCCCATGACACACGCTTCATATTCTGCCATATTATTTGTACAATCAAAATCCAACTTGCAAGTGAATGGATAGTGATCTCCATTTGGGGATACTAATACTGCCCCAATTCCATTACCGACAGCATTTGATGCTCCGTCGAAATTTAGCTTCCAAATATGATCCTTTAGGGTGTCTTCCTTCACAGCCGCTACATACATTAGGTCCTCGTTGGGGAAATTGAAATTCAATGGCTCATAATCCTCTAAAGCTCTGCTAGCTAGAAAATATGCTATTGCGCTCCCTTTCATAGCTTTTTGACTCACATAGACGATGTTAAATTCAGATAGTAGGATTTGCCATCTGGCCATCATTCCATTTAAAGCATTTGACTCCATCATATACTTTAGAGGATCCAATTTCGATATCACCCAAGTCGTGTGGTACAACAGGTATTGTCTCAGCCTTCGAGTTGTCCAAATCAAGGCGCAACACAATTTCTCAACTGGTGAGTATCTCATTTCACACTCAGTGAATTTTTTACTGAGCTAATATATTGCTTTTTCTCTATGTCTTGACTCGTCATGTTGGCCCAGCACACATTCCATAGATTTGTTAAACACTGTCAAATACAATATTAATAGCTTATCTGGGCGTGGAGGATACAATACTAGAGGACTTGAAAAATACTGTTTGACCCTATCAAAAGCATTCTGACATTTATCATCCCACACGCCTGGATTGTGTTTCTTCAGAAGACGAAATATGGGATCACATTATGAAATGAAAGGAGCAATGTAATTTAACCTTCCGAAGAGACCTCGGACTTCCTTTTGAGTGCGTGGTGGAGGCAATACTTGTATAGCTCGGACCTTGTCAGAGTTAATCTCGATTCCCTTCTCGTTGACTATGAAACCCAGCAATTTTCCAGATCTAGCTCCAAAAGTACATTTCGTTGAATTGAGCTTTAACTGGAATTTTCTCAACCTCAAAAACAGTTTCTTCAAAACTCGGATGTGTTTCTCTTCTGTTCTAGACTTCGCAATCATATCATCAACATAAACTTCAATTTCTTTATGCATCATATCATGGAACAAAGTTACCATAGCCCTTTGGTATGTAGCTCCTGTGTTTTTCAACCCAAACGGCATCACTTTATAGCAGAATGTTCCCCATAATGTAATGAAGATGGTTTTTCCCATGTCCTGAAGATGCATCTTTATCTGATTGTACCCCGAGAACCTATCCATGAATGAAAACAACAAATAGCCTGTCGTATTATCCACCAAAGTATCAATGTGGGGTAACGGAAAATTAGCCTTTAGGCTAGTCTTATTTAGGTCTTTATAATCTACACACATTCGCACTTCTCCGTCTTTCTTAGGGACAGGTATGATGTTAGCTACCCATTATGGGTATTTGACCTCCTGTAAAAATCCAGTGTCAAATTGCTTTTTAACTTCTTCTTTTATTTTTAGCACAATATCCGGCCTCATCCTTCAGAGCTTCTGTTGGACTGGCTTGCACTCCTCTTTTATGAGAAGGCGGTGTACTACAATGTCAGTGCTTAACCCCGGCATATATTGGTATGACCACGCAAAGATTTAAATTCTTAAAGTAAATCTACGAGATCTCGCTTTGTTTCTTCGGTTATGCATGTTTCAATTTTCACTGCCTTTCCTTCTTCCAAGGTCACGACCTCCACTGTTTTTTCATGAGGTAAAATTTGTCTTTTCTCTTATTTTACCATTCTTAACAAGTCTGGAGATAAGCCACAGTTTATGTCATCTTCGAAGTTCTGGGATCCCTCTAAAAACATGTCTTGCTCAAATAGGGATTCTGATTTAGTAGCCGCATCACTCATGTCGTTGATATCAGAGAATTTGTTGTAGGTTCAAAGGAATATACAAAAAAACGAATAAATTTAAGCATAATTATTTGATTAGCATGATCATGAATAAAGAATAAAAGACTATTTGGAATAAAGAATGATTGTTGGTATAATATGATTATGGATGAATTGGAAAGAATAAAGAATATTTGCTAAAAAAATTTAGAAGCATTTTCATTGAATTAAAGATTTTTGGGACATAAGCCTATTTCACAAAGAATGCTTATTACTCCTAGGCCTAGAGCAATAAGTGTTCTGAGACATTACTCTGAAATAGCTTTAAACACTATAGGGATCTCTTTTACAGTCCAATTATTTAGAACACTCCCAGGTTCACAAGGGTGGATATCTGACAAGCTTCCCCCTTCAACTGCCTCCTCGAATATGACATTAATGTAGACATTGCCCAACATTGTTATAATGTCTTCCTCTTTTGGTGCCTTCTGCTCAGCATGAATGACCCCTCTCGACACAAAGGTTTTGGATATGTGTGGAATTATCATGGGTTGCCACTTGATTTCTTCACCACTGAAACCAGTCCCTCTTCTTTATTGCCTTTTTTTCAACTCTTTCTTTCTTTGTTTTGTATCTGGCCTGAATCCTAAGCCAAAGCGATCTTGCTTTTCTTTCAACATCGGAACCACAACTCTCCCCTGAAGATATTTTCCAAGCCCTTTTCTTGGAAAAGCTCCTTTTCCTACGGTCATCTGCAATCCCATTCTCGTGGTTTTAGAGATTTTTGGTACCAAAATTCTGTTTCCCTCCATAATGAAGGTTGCATTCACGAATTCCAAGGATTGAAAAGAGCACTCGATTGCCTCGTCATTCGTCTCCAAATATGGTGCATCACTGGTTACAACTGTGATAATATCCTCTTCGGTATTTATTGTCACTAGCCAACCCTCTGACACTAACTTCAGCTTATGATGTAATGATGAAGGTACCACTTCCGCTGAGTGAATCCACGGTCTTCCTAGTAAGCAGTTATAGGAGGGTTTGATATCCATGACCAAAAAATCCACCTCATATGTCGTCGGACCAATTAGCAGCGGTATTTCAATCCTCTCCATAACTCTTCTTTGAGTGCCGTCAAATGCCCTAACTATGTTCTAGCATTCTTTCATGTGGGAACTATCCACAGGTAATCTTTTTAATGTGGATAAGGGTAATACGTTTAATGCTGACCCGTTGTCTATCAAAACCCCTAGCAGTGTGTACCCTTTGCATCTAGTGGTAATATGCAACGCCTTAGTAGATCCCCTGCCGCTTGACGAAGTTTCATCATCGTTGAAGTAAATGAAGTTATCAGTACTTATATTGTTGACTAGCCGGTCCAGCTTACTAACTGAGATATCATTGGCCACATATGTCTCATTCAATACCTTCATTAGTGCATTTTTATGTATTTTCGAATTCTGAAACAAAGCTTTTCGAATTCTGAAGCAAAGCTAACACAGATATACACGCTGGCTGTTTGTGCAGCTGTTCTACAACACAGTATTCACTGTGTTTCAAAAATTTTAGGAACTTCTTAGCTTCCTCCTCTCTTACTGGCTCATTGATGGGCGACTCGGGCTAGACTGATTTTTCTTTCTCTTGCTCCACCATTGAAGCTTTCCCTTTTACCAAATCGTAGTGTCTTTCACTACGAGTATGAGAACCTACACCTTGATCTTCCTTCGAAGCACTAGCTGGATTTTCTTTTCCTTGAATCATCAAATTACAGTCATAGTTCCAAGGGACTCTCTTACTATCCCTATATGGAAAAACTGCTGGCTTTTGAATTATGACTCGCGGTGCTACCTGTGTTCTGCCTTCATTGACTCTTGGCTTCGATATAATTACTACTGGGCGGTTTCCCTTTTAAACCTTTTCCATTGATCCTTCCTCTGAAGCATAAACCTCTCATTCTTCTAATCCCGCAATCTCCTCGTAAAATTCCATCTCTTTATTATCCATCAAAATTTGCACTATGGTTCTGAACTCAATGCATTCATAGATTCCATGCCCTTCTCTATTATAGAACTAGCAATGGTTTCTCTTTCCTTCAGACCTCTCTTTCGAATCTGATATGATCAATCCTCTCTTCACCATCTCCTTCCAAAATTGCCTCAATGAAATTTTGACTTCTACGATCTCATATTTGACTTTCCTTCCCCCCACCGTCATTTATTTCATTTACTCCCTGATCAGTATGATTAGGCAAAGGGTTTCCTGCTACATTTGGTACGGGTGGGTTGTCAAATTTTACGATCCCCATTTTTATTAGCTTTTCGACTACTTTCTTGAACGCGGTGTAATTTTCAATTGAATGCCTCGTGATTCCAGCATGATATTCGCATTGGGCATTTGCGTCAAACCACCTGGGAAACGGGGGTTGCAGCAGTGTTAAGTAGAAAGGGGCCACCACATATGCATCAAAGAGGTTCTGGTACAGCTCTCTATACGTCATGGGTATAGGTGTGAGCTGTATCCTTTTGTTGTTCACCTTTGTACTGGATTCCTGTCTCAGGGGACCTTGATGATTAGTGGTTGTTGCTTTTGGCTGGCTCACCGTGATTGCTCTCAAATGACCCTTGTTATACGTACTCGTGTTATTCACCTCATTCTCCCTCCTTCTCAGGGCTGATCTCTTGGTGCCTTCCCCTACTTCAATCTTCCCAAATCTTATCGCATTTTCTATCATCTCCCCAGATATTACGATATTAGAAAAATGCTTTTAGTAGCACTTCCTAACATGTGGTTGATAAATGAAGCCTTCAGAGTACTGATGAAGAGCATGGTCATCTCTTTCTCTAAGAGAGGGGGTTGAACTTGCGTCACCACCTCCCTCTATAGCTGGGCATACTACCTAAAGTCTCGTTTGTCTTCTTTTCCATATTCTGGAGTGTAATCCTGTCGGATGCTATGTCTGTCACATGGTTATATTATTTTATGAATGCTTGAGCCAAATCTCTCCATGAACCAAATCTGGCACGACTCAACTTATTATACCATTTGGCTGCTGCCCCCACCAGGCTATCCTGGAGGCAATGGATCAATAGTTGGTTATTATTAATATACCCTGTCATTCTTCTACAGAACATAGTAATATGAGCCTCAGGGCAACTTGTCCAATTATACTTCTCAAATTCAGACATTTTGAATTTGTATGGGAGCACCAAGTCTGGGACTAAGCTTAAATCTTTGACATCAATTCCATAATAGTTATCAGCACTTTCGATCGCTTTAAACTTCTCCTCCAACCATTTACATCTATCTTCTAGCTGCTTTGGTAATTCTACTTTTGTCTTCTCTCTTTCAGTTATCTCATCCAAATCAGGGACGTTAGTAATGATTGGATTATCTCCTGAGCCTGAGCCAGTTTGGAGGTTCACTGAAGCACCCGCTTGGAATTGTTGAGGCTTGATCATGACAGATGGCCTTTCAGGTCGTGTTTGCAAATGTGGTGGAGTAAAACCAGGGGAATGTTGTGGATACTCAGTATTCTTCTCAACATTAACCATGGGGCTCTTTCCTTTATCCATAAGCCCATTTAACAGCTGCGTTATCTGTGTTATTTGGGTCATCATATTCCTCAGCGATTCCATCATTTTGTCCATCATATCTTACTGGATCTTAACCAGCAGCTCTTACATTTGTGCTTACATCTGTTCTTGCATGTCCTTCTACATTTGTTCCAACCTTTCTATTCTTTTATCTATTGCTTTAGTTTTCCGTCTTGTACCGTAAGGGTGCGTGTTTGGTTGATTTTTGTCAGTTTCCAGATTACTGAAATAATTATTAATCAATTAGAATTTTTTTAGTTAACATTAATGCATATGATGCAATGCAGATGCATGAAATACAAAAGACGTCGATTTTGATTCAATTCCATTTAGAAAACTTTATTAGAAAACAAAGCTCTTTACATAAAATGGATTACAAATACGGCTTTTCCCTAATGCTTAGAGTTTTAACACTCGTAAGCAACGAAGCTAGTTCTTGACCCCTGTCTGATTCCAGCTCGTACTTCACACTTAGCGTGTCGGCCTGACCTGCCAAGGTTTGAAGATGGTCAGCTACCTCCCGTATCTGAGTCACGGCTTCGCCCATAATGTAATATCGATCCTTAACTTGACTCTGAGAGTGATGAAGTTGTTCCTTCCAACGCTCCTCATTTGCTTCAAGAAGCTCTACCCGAAGCTCCCAAATTTGCAAAGTAGAATCTAGCTCTTCTATTCTTCCTTTCATTTCTTCAATCTTGCTCAAACTTGCCCTTAGCTCAGTCACGAAATTACGATTTCTATACTGGTAGAGTACTTTTTCAAGCTCTACCACTCTGGCCTTTAATTCCCCTTTGTCGTTCTAGGCTTCTGATAGACTCCTTTCTAGTGCCTCTCTCCGAGTTTGAGTCTCTTGGAACCTTTTCTTCCACTGATCAGCCTTGGTATTTTTCTCTTGAATTTCCTGTCGCCACTGCTCTGAAGTTTTCCCCAATCCAGCGGTTCTCATCGATAAACGTAATTTTTTTGTAATCTATCTTTAAACTATCCAAGTCTTCCTCGGCCTTATTTTTTTCCTTTCTTTTGCCTCTCGGCCACTAACTTTTAAACGTCGGCATCTAACCTTAAATGCGTCTTCTTCTCCTCTAATTGCTCTATCCTCTTCTCCAGCTCCCGATTCCTCTTTTCAAAATCTTGTTTTATTATCTCCAATTCTGATGGGACTACCTGTAAATATTCTTCCATCGATCGTACGCCTTCCAGACTTGGCCCCGGGGTGTTGTCATTAATCCTTCTACTGAACCATCCGCTATACTCGGGAGTAGTCATCGATCCTACCGTCAACTTTTCATCCGACGAGTTTGCTTCCAAGCGTCAGCAATTTCCCGGATTCTTTTCTTGTAATTTTTTTCTCTATAGGAGAATTCACTTTGAGCTAACCCGTGTGTCGTCGGCACAAACTGTCTGGACTTATACTGTCTTGCTGTAAGCAAAGGAGCATATCCAATGGCTCCCCAAATTCCAGGTAAAGAGACCTAATCAAAGCTTCCACATCTATAAAGTATCTCATCAGGCACCATCCATGGAGCTCTCCACTCGATATCCTCTTCTTGGAGATTCTGAAAAACCATCATCCACTTTTTTTCTGATATATTTTCGCGCCTTGACGTAGCTACTTCTTCTTTTAAAGGTGAATAATTCTAACAGAAAGGTCGGTAAGAGACTTTATCTACCTTTCAGAAGTGACCGTGAAACCAAACCAATAACAGCTGAGTGCACCCTATGAACCTGCCCTCTCTGGATCTTCTACATGCATTTAATGACCTAAAGGTCTCGACCAAGATTGCAGGAACTGGTGTGACCCCTCTACTGAGTCGGTCGAAGAGATCTGTGACTATTTCATCTATGTACCCTAGAGCCCTAGGGAATAACATCAATCCGTAGATGCTTAATGCAAAAACATCAACTTTTTTCTTCATATCAGGATGAGCTAAAGTCAAATCCCTCAAGTTCCTCCATGGGATGCACTTACACTCGCCCTTTTGCTTAATCCTAGCTGTAATCCACTGCTCACTTATTCCCGTAACGCTCATTAACTTCTTCCAAAAGGCTGGGACATAAGCAACTCTTGAATAGACTTTATCAACTTGGACCTTCGGACAATGCAGTAGAGCGGTGTATTCTTCTACAGTGGGTACCAAATCCACTCTCTCAAGGGTAAAGCAACTATATGCGGGGTTCCAGTACTAAGTGAGGGCTCGGAATAACTGCTCGTCTACCTTGACGTCAAGTAAGTATGACAAATCCCCATAATCCTGGTAGAACAACCTTTTGGTCTCATCGTTCCACTGATCCCATATCACTTTCAACTCTTGGAGATTATTTTGCTTAGCACTAATACAAGTGTAGTCCCATAACTTTGACACATGCCCCGCAACTAGGCTATCTCCTTTCTCTAATTGTGTTGTTTCTGACCAAGTTCGGACAGTCGCATTATCTTCCACTTTATCAAGAAAGTCATTTTCCATGCCGAGCTCTCTAATTTAGCAATCGAACCCGAATAGACACCTTTCTCTAATATGAAAATGTGTGCAAAGTAACAAAGATAAAACACAAAAAGTCAGTACAATATATAGGAACAAAATTCAAAGCAAGTAAAAACATTCAAGCACCTATCTGGGTGACCACTAGGGTTTATCACAGCTCTACCTAGGTTGGGCTCTTAGGACTTTCTATATGCAGTTTGGTTCTAAAGAGAGGTACCCAAACCAGCAGATTCCTCGATTCTCATCCATTATAGGCTCATACGGACCAAGTTCAGTTCAGGGGGACACATTTCCCTATGGCTGCACGGAGGTGAAAACTTCACGAAGACATAGGTACGGATGTATCCTGAAAGTGATTTACTATCCTGCACGGAGGTGAAAACCTCACGAAGGAGTAGCTTCTCACTCTCACTTAAAAGGTTGTGACCCGACGGTCATGCAATATGATGTAAAAGTATTCTACAAGACTCGAACCACAGCAATCAAATAAGATGATGCAAGCGGATGCAATAAAAAGATCGTAATTTTTCAAATCAAATTTTCAATTTTCGACAAAAGGACAATGAATAATCAATTTTATCGGCTTGACTCTCTTCATTTTCCCCAGTAGAGTCGCCAAACTGTCGAAACCATTTTTGTCTGATTTGAAAAATGGGGATCTATTTTAAAATGTCAGATAGAGTCGCCATCAATCCTTTTTGTTTAGGTGTGATCGGGTCACCTATAAAACATTTTATTTTATTTTTAAAAGAAATTAATTTTGGTCAATGAATATTAAGAAAAACGGGTTCGGGAGTCAGTACGAGGAAGGATTAGCACCCTCGTACGCCTAAAATTGGTACCAAATTGATTAACTAATGTCCTTATGTTGAAAATTTAAAAAGATTTTTAAATTATGACCTTCTTTGACCCATTTGAAGATACTCGAGTTTGAATATTAAGATTCTCTTATTCCGAAAGAATAAAATATTATATCCAGCACATTAGGATACAATACTTTAAGTCTTCGAATTCAAGATTATCCCAAAATTTTCGAAACTCATGTATTGAAATTTTGTAAGTGTATTTGGTTATTTGGACAAACGAAAAACCGAAACCCAGCACGTTAGGGTACGATTTCTTGGATTTCCAAACATGAAATATTGCCTTGTTTTGAGTTGAGAAAACACGAATGAAATCTTAAAAGGATATTCGGTTATTTGGCCAAACGAAAAACCGAAACCCAACACGTTAAGGCACGATTTCTCGAATTTCCAAACACGGAACATTGCCTTATTTTGAGGAATTTTTAAATGAGCGATTTTCAGATCGACTTATAAAGTATTTATTCGATTTGCTCGGGATAAAAAAATGAAGCATCTAGTAAATGTTTTAAAAAATATATATATATTGGAATTTGAATCACAAAACAATATGGAGAAACACAAGCATAGCATCAAACATGAAGTGATGTATGAACTCATCCTTATACAAATGAATGGTAATGACACAAACAATTTAAACATACAAATTCATAATAGCAATTATCTTACGACATACTTCGTTTCAACAGACCCATTTTAACGATCAAAGATCAATAAACTAAAAGATATAGTAATCCTATGTAATTTACAAGACAAATTAGTATAAAACAAATTTTAAATGATAGCAAACAGGTTTTAAAAAAACTAAAGAAATAAGTTTGAAATCAACAATTAATGAAACAATTTAGAAAATGAACTAAGAAAGCTTAATAAATAATGCATATAAAAAAATAGGAAAGTGTTTGAAATAAAAAATATAATCTAAGAAGATTTTTAAAAGAACAATTATACATTTATATAGATTTAAAATAAAATGTATATATGGATTTTAAAGAAAATACATAAAATTATATGAAGTTAAGAATATACATACATAAAGTAAGATAGTTTTAGTACAAATTATATATATCTGTGTGTGTGTATATAAATTAATAATATATAAAAGTATTTAAATTAGATACTATAAAAATCTTTAAAACAAGTAACCTGTAAAAGAAGATTTTGAAATTAAATATTTATAAAATAAATTTAAAATATACAATGGAAGTATAAAACCGATTAAAACATTGTAAAATGAATTTCCAAATAATTTATTAAAACAACTTATACAAAATGAATAATAATTAAATTTAATTTGCAAAGATTATAAAAGAGACTGAAAAATACTTAATTGAAAAAGAAATGAAATTAAAATGTTGTTTTATAAAGAATTTATTTAAACAAAATCCAGGACTAAATAAAAAAAGCGCTCAAATAATCGGGGGATAAAATAGAAAATATTTAAACAACCAAAACGCTGTGTATAGACTAGACTAAATAAAAAGTGCATGTGAATTACAGAGACTAATTAAAAAAACAAAGAAAATGTACATAGGATCTAATCAAATAATGGCGCAGAAAAGAGGGACTAAATGCGCAATTTATCCATCATCGCAAAAACGCGCGGATCCTAAGGATATCGGGTCGGGTCAAATCGGGTTGCCCAATACGGTGTCGTTTTTGAGGCTATTGAGATGAACCCAAACGACGTCATTTCGTTAATGCGATATTACCCCTAAAAAAATGGCCCTTAAGGCTATCAGCCAAAAATTTTTTAGAACCGAAACCCTAGCCCCTTTTGCCTTCTCCCTCAGCCGCAGAAGGAAAGCTCTCTTTCGGCCACTACAAACGCCACAGCAATCAGAGATTAGTGGCCAACTCAGGTCCAATCGACCGATTTCTTTTGAACCAGACCCGAACGCTTCACGCTCTCTACCTCGAAAGACCACTTCTCTTCGATCACGACGAAGAAAGCCGTCCGACGGGCGATATTTCAAAGGTAAATCCCTTCCCCTTTTTTATTTTCGCACGTAGAAAAAGAAAGAAAGAAATGAATGCTACAGAACTGGATTCAAAAAAAAAAAAATAAAGAAAATGAAATCGAAAAGAAACCTTTTGAATCTCTGTTTCTGGTTTCTATTGCTCCGTATTCTCTGTGTTCAGTATGCGTAAAAAACATTACAAAAATTCTAAAGCTGTTTTATAGCCACCGAAAATACAAATCTATTCTTTTTCGTCTATTTTTGCTGTTTCTCTGCTATTGGAGGCTTGTTTACAGGTACGGAAGGCGCAGACATGTCGTACGGAGGCGCGTGGGGCGTGCGGAAGCACGAACAGTAGCGCGCGTGGAGGCACGCGCGAGGGAAGTTGTTGCGGCACTGGAACCCTCTGAAAGGTCTCTAGGGTTTCTGAGATCCTTCTATTTGGGCCATTTGGGCCATCTTTAGAATCGGGTTTAGCGTTTTGAGTTGGCTTATTTGGCTGCAAATGGGTTAGGGGTTAGGTTTTAGTTTATTTGGGTCCTAATCTGGGCCATTTGCAAATGGACTATGGACTGTAATGGATTTTTAATGTTTTATTATTTATTCGGTTTTTGGTTAAATGGGTCAATCGAGCCAAGCCAAAATTAGTCTATTACATTATATATATATATATATTGCGATAAGATTGTATACTAAATAAAGATTTGAGCCCTCGTTTTCCATGATTAATTTTGGTGTTGGAGTACCTAACTCATAATGCCCGGATTTCATGGCTTTTTTGACTTTGAGAAGCAAAAATTAAAAGGATGTCCCATTCATCTCCTTTTCAAAGAATATATATGAAAGATTTACTTGTGGAAGTGTAAAATTATTAGTTTTACATATGATAATATTTTAATAATTTAATTATTAAATTTATTAATATAATTGTAATTATATTTTAATGTTTGAAAGTTGTTGTGTATAAAAAAAATGTTTGATAATAATAAAGTAATACTACTTTGTTGGCTCCAAGAAGCATCCATCGTAAAGTTAGTAGTGACTAATTGATTGTATCTAATTAACAAATGTAAAACATTCGTTGTATGACCCAAAGTATATATTGAACATTTGAATTGTAAGTCCTCCTACCCAGGCCCCTACAATCCATCATATGATTGGCTGCTATCTATGTAGTTTAACTCACCAAACACCCATATATCATGTGATTCACTATCCATTGAACAAAAATTAATATAATCAAGGAAGATTACTTCCATTATTATAGAATTAAATTATTGTTATATGTTTTTATTAATATTTGCAATATTGTATATGAATCTGAAGATGCAGGAGAGCTTAAGTTAAGCAATAATTTGAGAGTACAGTAACTAAAAAGGTTGATAGAGAGAGAGAGACTTAGCCATGTCAAAGGGTGCAATGTTTCCTTTTTCAATTTCTTTCTGGAAAGCTTGGGGAGAATGGACCCACTCTTTTTTTATGTCTCAGTATCACTCCTTAAATTACATTCCCATCTCTTCACTCTTCACTCCATCGCCACTCTCAGGTTTTGCTTCTACTTTCCAATTTTTTTTCAATTGAAATGAATTAGCATGTGCTCATCTATACATTTGATTTTCCTGGTATTTGAATATATATTTAAATTTGCAGTGAATGATCATCATATTAAACATTTGTGCATGTAGAAACACCGAGTGGAAGAAATGGAGAGCAGAATAACCAAGTGGAAGAATCTGAAACAAAGGTTAGGTTTGAAGGCAATGGGGATGGGTTGCTGTGGAGCCACATGGAATCCCAGACCCAGAATCTCCACCATTTCAATCCTCGACGAAGATGAAGAAACACCTCAATCACAACAAGTCATTACCAGGACCACCACCCGATTCAATGTAGTAAACAGCGCCACCGTCCCCCTGTTGCTGGCCCACCACCACCAACAACAACAGCAAGCGGTACCCACCCCGCCTACATCCGCCTCTGGGATGAACTTAGCAATGGCGCTGGCCGCGGAGCGTAATTTGCGGGGAAACAACGACAACACCGACAACGTGGGTCCCAGACCGGTGCAGGTAAAGACATTGATGAGATTGATTGAAGAAACGGAGGGTGAAGATTGTTGGACACAACAAGAAGAGCAACTGAAGAAGAAGCAGAGGAAAGAGGCTGTTGAAAATGAAGGTGGAGGAGGAGGGAGCTGCGATTGGATGTGCTGCGTGTGTATGGAGAGGAAGAAAGGAGCGGCTTTTATTCCATGTGGGCACGCCTTTTGCAGGGTATGTTCCAGGGAAGTGTGCCTCAACCGTGGATCCTGCCCTGTTTGCAGCCGTTCCATCCTGGATATTCTTGATATTTTCTAGATTAATTGAGATGGGGTCTGAAAATATTCTTTTGAATTTTACATGCACTCTACCACAATAACATCTTCATTTGCATCATCAATTCTTCATTCCATTCACTACATATGCCCACATCCCAATCTTTATGTATATCTTTTGCATGGAAAATCATCTTAATTTTGCATGTAAAATATTCTGCACTTTGGACAAACCCAACAGCTAACTTTGGGTATCTTTACGAGCCCAAATTCCTCGAGGAACCGATGAGTTGATGACATTTTTCTTTCTTATGATAATATTAGTATCATATCTTAATTCACTATTAATTTAAAATTGATAACAACACCATAATAAATAATTATATTTAGTATTCTTATTTCCATGTATTTACGTGTTTAAATTTTGTTTTATTCAAAATTTAATATTTTTTTTAATTTTAATACCATACATATTTCATGTGTTATTATTCTTAATTAATTTTAAACCATAATTTCATGTTATTTTTAAACACTCATTTATGTTCTAAATATGTAATTTTCATATAAATATTAGGGTAAATTATAAAATTAGTCACCCAATTTAGTGTGTTTCTGTTTTGGTCACCCAATTAAGAAAATTTTCAATTTAGCCACTAACGTTTTTAGATCATTTTTATTTTGGCCACTCACGTTTTAATTCATTTCTATGTTGGTCACTCTCTATTAAATAGTTAACAGAAGTAATAATGTAGGTTTTTTTTAATCAGTATAATAACACATTTAGTCATCAATACTTATACATTTTACGAACAATTCAATAAATTTAACCCTCTACATGTACAAATCCTATCATTTTGATCCTCAAACACATATAATTAAATATAAATATAACAACATTTAAACAAATATAATTAGATCTTGATAAACTTATATGTAAATTTGTGATTTTGATAAAGCCAAAAAATTAGATCCCTCCAAAACTCAATAAATTTGTGAGTGTGTGTGTTTTTTTATGAACTTCATTCATGATCGTGCTAATAGCATTCTCAATAACAAATAAAAAGAAAAAAAAGAAATACGAAAAAGTTACTTATAAACCTTTTTCAAATCATCGTCTTTTTCATTCTTATCAACTTGAAGAATCGTGTAATAATCGAAACCCATCTCTAAGCATAATTTTTTTTTGGTAAAATTTATCTTCATCTAATTTGTTTGCAATTTATTTTTAAAAAGATGTACATTTTCTATGTTTTTGATTTTTCTAACTTGAATTTTAGATTTTTTATTTTTTTAAAAAATTAGATACATATTTCTATAAAAATAGATTATGACATCATCAATGCCATGTGTCACAACTTGAGAGGTCATGTGTCTTATATTTAACATTGTTATAAAAAAAGTACTAAAACTCATGACAGAATGAAAATTTGGGTACCAACTTGGGACAAAAAAATTGTAAGTACTGGAAGAATGTGTTAAGTTGGGAGAGAGTAAATGCATATTTGAGCCTTATAATTATAATTAAATATAAACACTTATAATATATATAAATAATATTATATTTTTGTACTTTTTCATAATATATAATTTATATTTAAGCATATGTGTTTGAGGTTCGAATTGATAGAATGTGTAAGTATTGAGGACTAAATATGTTATTATACCAGTTAGAAAAAGATCACATCATCATTTTCGCTAATCATTTAACGGAGAGTAGCCAAAATAGAAACAGTAAAAAATGTCTGTAACCAAAAAAGAAATGATCTAAAACTTTAGTGACTAAATTAAAAATTTTCATAGTTGAGTGACCAAAATAGAAATACGCTAATAGTTGGTTGGGTAATTCTATAGTTTACCCTAAATATTACTAAAATTCAAGACATTTCATGCCCATGAAGTTTTGAAGCGATGGTAGTCAATACTGTATCAGTATTGGTCATATCGGTCAGTACGTATTGTTCTGGTCTTAAACTGATATCACCTGATCTATATTCCATTTTGGTTAAAATTACGATGCTTTTTGACTACTTCGATGTGTTTCGGCTTATTTCAATCAACATTGGCTTGTACCGGTGTGTACTAGCCCATATTAGTTGGGACCAAAATTTGATATTTTAAATTAATTTTTAAATTTTTTTCTATAATTTTATTTAAAATTAATAGTTATTAAATTAAATTATTGAACCTAATTAATAATTTTAAAACTTATATTTGCATATAAATATATTTATATGAATATATTTGAGATATATTTGTATGTATATATTATATAATTTGCAACTCTCACCTAATATCAAAGAAGAAAACAAACAAGTAGGTGGAAATTGATACAACATTTATGTTGAAAATTTTAATTAATAAGAGTCTCAAGTTAAATTGATGGATAACCATTACCTCTATCATTATTTTAAAAGAAATTCCATGATAAATATAAATTCTAAAAGAAAAAAGATTTAAGATTGTAGCTGCCATGATCTTTATGTGATGACCTGAAGATTAAAAATATTCATCGTTTTAAGTGTGATTTAGATTCAAATTACGTTTGTTGTATTTGTTATTTAAACTTTACTTTATTATTATAATTTAAAAAAAAAAAATAACGGGGACTGGGCCATGTGAAAGAACAAAGAGATTATTATAACTTATCAAAGCAATACGTGGCGTTTTGTACTTCCTTAACTAAGAATTTGTTCTTTGAAGTTTAAGAAACGTGAGAAATATGAAACTTCCCATTCCCACTTAAAAACAAAAGACCATTCAAAGAATGCTTTCTTTTAATTTCATCAAATACAGACATTATCGTTGTGTTTGCTTCTTGGCTCCCTTCATACTTATCGAGTTTCTACATTTATTGCGTCCCAATTAATTTTAAAATTATACATAAATTATGGTTTAATGTATAATTATATGTATAAATTTTAAATTTTGTATAATTTTATACATAAAATTTTAATTTGATTTAATTCTTGTAAACTATTAACACAATTATTGACATAACGTCATTTTATATTTATATATTGCATACGTAAATAATTATATTTATCTAATATAAAAATAGATTGATGTTTTATTTCTTTGAATGTGTAAGATTAAATCAAAATTAAAGTTTCAAATATACATTTAAATTACAATTAGAGTTTTACGTGTATAATTATACCAAATTAAAAATTATGTATGCAATATTCGATTGAATTTTAGTTCGATTAGCATCCATAATATTGCGGATGCAGAAGAACGTTGGTTTAAGTGTGCTGAAATATATTATCCTCCTATTTAAGAGTTGGAAAGGGATTATAAATAGTTTTAGACATTGTATCAAAAAAAATAAAAATTATGCAATATTCGTAAAAAGGTAAGTAAGGCGTTAAGTCAGGGCGTTAACCTGAGCTATCTTAAAATTGTTGAGAGGGTTTTGATAGACAAGAAGGAATATGAATGTAGAAGCGCCTTGGAGATTGATAAAAATTGAAAATTTAAAGGTGCTAAAATTGTCGCCCAAATAAAAGAAATTGGGGGTTCGTTTTATATTTGGTTTAGAGTTTATATAATATATTTCAAATTATAAAATAAAATAAAATAAAATAAATATACATCACAAACAGATAGAAAATGGGAAGTTCAATTAATGGATGATGAAATAAGCATGACGTTTTAGATACAATACAAGCGTGTACATATTAAAGTAGATAGAGTTGTCAATTTTATTGTTTATTTGCTTAGGAATTCCACGTTTTGGCCCGACGACCACAACATGCATGGCGGCATACTACCATTTATCTCACGCTAATATCATATTTCATGTGCTTTCCTTTTTGAGGAAATTTCATGTGCTTTTCTTAATACAAATATGTTCCAGTATTTAATAAATTAATTTCTGACTAAATGTTTAAGGAAGATGGAGCCGACAAAATGCTTATGGTGGATGTCGAGGAGGGAGTCTGATTCAGAGATCAAGAGATCATGAGTAGGATTTTTCAGATTATGAAGGATCAGAAATAGCGATAAATGGTACATATTTGACAGTAAACGATCTCATCAAGAAAGAGGAAGGCTTACAAAGAAAAAGAATTTTTTTTTTAAAAAAAAATATGAAGAAAAAAAATGAAAAAGAAAAGGAAAAGAAATCCTACACGGTTATGTTCAAGTTCTTATTTCATTTAAATAATTTCATTTTAGTATTTTTTTTTTCATAGTTATCTTCTTCTATTTACATATTTACATTTAAGTCATTTTGTATGTTTTTTTATATGTCTAATAAAAAAGTCATTTTATATGTTTTATTTTTATTTTAATTCTGTTTATTTTATCTTATTTTAAAATTTAAGATAATTTTGGTTTTAATTTTGGATTTTAAGTGTGCTAATTTTTTTAATTTCAAGTATTAATTTTGATGTTATATTAATTTTTAATTTAGTAAATAGGGTTAGTATTTGATATATTGGTAGTGTACTTTTTTTTTATTCCACAAGCAGACTTAAAATATTGTCATGTGTTTCGTTTTTTTTTTATTTTACTATACTCCTATAGGATACTTGTCAATCCTTTAATCCTGCTTGCGGTGTAACCTCCTAACCCTGGCTTAGATGTTATAACCAGATTCTAAATATTGCATTAACCACCAAAATAGCCTAGTAAAACGACATGTTTTTAAAACCATTTGCTTATCTTTCTATATAAAGTTGTGTGAATCTCTTAGTTTTGCAAAAACGAATGCGTTTCAAGCATAAAACAATTGATTTAAATATATACATACTTTGCAAAGGTGATGATTTGTGAAAACTTAGTTGATTTTCAACTAATTTACTTTTCTAAACTCATTTTTCATATTGTGGTGGAAAAAAAAGTGATATTTGACATATTTTTAATTAAAAACCAAGTTGCTTGCATAATTAAATAAAATTTCAAGTTTAGACAGTTTAAAACTTAAATGTCATGCATGCCAAAATAATCCTAAATTAAAGTCTCATGCCACAATTCAAATAAAACATTATAGTCCCAAATAACAAAAAGTATAAATATTAAGTTTAAAAATAATAAGTTTATTAAAAATTACCCGAGATACCCCTCCGATTGTTGAATCTGAATCCTAACCTCGCTGGTTATTTGAAAAGACAGTAAACTAAGGAGTGTGCTTAAGAAGCTCAGTGTGAGTCATTGTCGTATCACGCAATTCGATTTGTGAAACTCCACCTTCGCATCCCATATACTCCAAATGGCCAAAATCTCTAGCGGGACACACTCTATGATGTCCGGATCGACGTATAACAACCATTCATATTGTAGTGCACAATTGTAAATTTTATTATGTACGGAATTTTAAATTAAAATTAATTGTGTATTTATTATATGTTTGAAAAAATCAATAACTAACCTTGGGTTCTGAGCGTTAATCTAATAGCAGTTGAATATCTAAGAGCTACTCTAGTAGTCCCACATAACTCAATCCATGGTTCCACATATTCAGGCGATGCGCTAATTTAAACATATATATAATAAATAAAAAGAACAATTACTATACAAACTCCATATTTATTATAAAATGATTTTTACTTGTCACCAATGAGAATGTATATGGTTCATTCACCTGGGGACAAATAAATGGTAGCCACCACCAGGCCCGTGATTGTAGCAGAAGCAGGCAACAACCGATTGACATCTTATTTAGTTTCGTCGCCCGACACAACTCCCGGTGCAACATGGCCAACAGGGCTGATCCCCAACTCATTTGTTCACTTTCTTTGAAGTTAGCTAGGTGTAATATCCACCTTACGTGTACCACAATTTGAGATTTATCGGGCATTAGAATGCCCCCGATTAGCCTGAGGATGAATGCTCGGGTGTATTGTTCTTTGACGATGTTAGGCGTGTCCTTAGGAAGATCTTTGAAATTCCTTTCCAACCAATTAATTTGTATCGACCACCATAAAAACTATTCGACACCTTTCCCAAAAAATGCCTCACAAAGATCCTCTTTACCGAGAATGATCGCTGACCTCGTGACGACTAGCCCATCCACCAGTAAATTCAGTTGTAAAGCTACATCCTCGAGTGTGATTGTACACTGGCTGCATGGAAGATGAAAAGTGTGTGTCTTGGACCTCCATCTTTCCACTAATGTGCTGATGAATGTAGGATCGAGTTTGCAGCCCCTGAGCATGCGAGACCCCTGCAAGAATCTCGCGTCTTGCAAGTAACCATGAATTTCGATACCTGGGCTCTTTGACAAGTTATGCTTGAACCCGTCTAAAACACAATCATTTGTCTATTTATACCGACAAAACAAATTAATTTAAAATATTTTAAAATTTTAAAAATAAACTTAACTTAATTGAAAATAGTGAAATTTAAAATTGTCTTACCATTATCGCTTGAGTGGCGGAATTGTGCTTGTCATAGAAACGAATTAGAGAGGTTGCCATTCGTGAAAATTAAATCGAAACGAATAAAATACGAAATAGTTAAAAAAATAATATTTTTAAACGTGCGTATAAGAAAATTTAGAACAAAACTTAAGAAAATTGAGAGAATTAAGAGAGTTTAGAAAGAATTGAGAGAATTGAATTTGAGTGAAAAAAATGAAAATGGCATGATATTTATAGATAAAAATGACCGTTGGGCCCTTAATTTTTTTACCATTGCCAACCAACGTTCAAAAAACCGTTGGAATTGACCATTGGCAGAAAGTGCGCATAACTGGACGCATTTTTCCTTTCTCTCTCCAAAATCGACATATTTCTCTAAAAAATAAACGGCCTAAAAGCCCAAATAATATTTTTTTTTGGTGTATATGCCTAATCTAGCCCATAATTTTAGTTAAACGTATATATATTTTTATATATTTTTTAATATTTTTCGTGTCTGTGTTTTACGATCTATGTTCGGACTTTGTAGTTATTCTTCCTAACAATATCGATTTCTATATATATTTGATCTAAATTTAACAAAAAAAAAAAAGACATAAATACTCTTGAAATAATATTTATTGTTTTATAAAAGAAAATTTTTAGTAATTTTCTAATTGAGTAGGGACTCGATTGATGAGTAACACTAACTCAATTAACCATTAACATATAATACTTTTATAAGAATATTTAATATGAAGATGAGTGAAGATGGCTTCCTTATTCCAAAATTGGTTCATCAACCGTGGCCATGGAATGCTTGTATTTTTCATACATAGCGGTTTCGTGATGAAACCATCTGCTTCGATTGAATAAATCCGTTGTAAACATGTTAAAGCCCCCAAAGTAATTACGGACTATGTATCTAGTATTTATGTCATAAAAGGATAAATAACGAAGCATATGAAACATGATTTTTTAATTATCAAATGCTATGGAAGCCACCTAAGATTTTAGGTTATTTGACGGTCCGCTACTCCAAGGCTGTGAAGCCGCTTAGGTAACAAAAGGTTAAGACTTGTTTAAAGTTTATAGTGTGAAATCAATATTTTATACTTTAAACCTACATATAATACTTAACTTTTAGTAATATATCAAAAAATATTAAAATTAAACACTTAAAATTCATTTTGTTTAAAAATTAGATGTTTTGTATTAGGTACCAAATATGTTTTTAGGGTTTGATTATTGAAAATAAATCTTTATTTTATTTATTGGTATTTTTTACGTTTTATTTTTTAAAAAGTAAAAAATATTTTGATTTAATTTTTTGAAAATTCAAATAAAATTAATCACAAGGTCCAGTAACAAAATTTGACCTTTGAATTTTGTTTCGTTACTTTTTACTAATATGGATTATTAGTCCCTCAAAACCTCACTTGTGAAAATTCTATAAATACCCCCCTACACCTTCCTTCCATTCTGCATTAAAGAAAGTCTTGAGCTAAGTTTTAACATCATTCAAAACTAAAAGATCAGTGAGAGTTTCGAGAGAATTTTAAGGAAAGAGAGATGGCAACTTTCCCAGTAATCAACTTGGAGAAGCTCAATGGTGCTGAGCGATCAACAACCATGGACAAAATCAATGATGCCTGTGAAAACTGGGGCTTCTTTCAGGTATATGTATCAAAAGCATTCTACATTTTTTTCTTTTGCCTGGAGATACTGGTAATGTGGGGGCGGGGGGTATTAATATGTCGATTGGATTTCAGGTGCTGAACCATGGAATACCCCATGATTTTCTGGACACCGTGGAAAGGTTGACAAAAGAGCATTACAAGAAGTGCATGGAGCAGAGGTTCAAGGAACTGGTAGCAAGCAAGGCCCTTGAGGGTCTCCAAGCTGAGGTCACTGATATGGACTGGGAGAGCACATTTTTCATACGCCATCTCCCTCAATCCAACGTGGCTGAAATCCCAGATCTCACCGATGAATACAGGTCAATATATATATGCATGATTATTATATTATCATTGGCTTTAGCTGACACTTTAGTCCAATAAATAAATTGCAGGAACGTGATGAAAGAATTTGCAGTGAAATTAGAGAATCTAGCCGAGGAACTGCTAGACTTGTTGTGCGAGAATCTTGGACTAGAGAAGGGATACCTGAAAAAGGCCTTCAATGGTTCAAAGGGTCCAACCTTTGGCACCAAAGTTAGCAACTATCCACCATGCCCCACACCAGACAAAATCAAGGGACTCCGCGCTCATACAGATGCTGGAGGCATAATCTTACTCTTCCAAGACCCCATAGTGGGCGGCCTCCAGATTCTTAAAAACGGGGAATGGGTGGATGTTCCCCCTATGCGTCACTCCTTTGTCATCAACCTCGGGGATCAGCTCGAGGTCTGCATCTCACTTTCTCACCAACAATCTCTAGCTAGCCCAATGCATTTTATTTTATTAGAAACTTGAAAACTGAAATGTTGAATTTGCAGGTGATCAGCAATGGCAGATACAGGAGTGTGGAGCACCGTGTGATGACCCAAACCCAAGGGTCTCGCATGTCGATAGCTTCGTTTTACAACCCAGGGAGTGACGCCATTATCTACCCAGCACCAGCTCTGGTGGAGAATGAAGCAGAAGAGAAGAAGGAATGGTACCCCAAATTTGTGTTCGAAGATTATATGAAGCTATATGCTGGAATGAAATTCCAGGCCAAAGAAACAAGGTTTGAAGCCATGAAAGCCACTGCAACTGCTTAATATGTTGGAGTTGGATACAGAAATAACAATGAAGGACGTATCTAGTTTTCAAGTTGCAGTAGTTAGTTAAAAAATAAAGCTCACAAATAAAAAAGAAGTTTGATATGAAGTAGATTTTGTCCATTATTGTTGTAAACAGCAACATCAATTACAATAGCATTTATCTTATATATATATTCATACTATCTTCTTCTTTTTTCCTTCATGTTTTTAATTGCCTAAAACATTCTATCATAACTTATTAGATTCACAAATACATTATATAAAACAGTAAAGTAAGTACTCCTTTACTTATTAGATTCACAAATACATTATATAAAACAGTAAAGTAAGTACTCCTTTACAATAGTTTAATGTTACATAATTATTTTTATTTTGAAAAAAAATCAAATCTAAATGAAAATTTTAAATTTAAGATGAAATTATTAAAGTAACATTAAACTATTGAAAAAAAGATAATATCTCTATTTCATACAATTCTTTATGCTATTTGTTTTATCCATACCCTTAAGCATCCAACCAAGTTAAATATAGGCTCAATATATCATTTGGTACATGAGTTTGATTTTTTTTTTTAATGTGGTACATGTGTTATTCTTTTGCCTAAATCGGTATTTGTATTTGACAAAACATTTATGTTTTGATATTCCAAGGAAATAATGTTAACTTTTTAGGGTTTAATTTGGATTTTAAGGTTGATTTAATGAAAGTTAATTGTTAATATTATTATGTTTGAATTTTTTATAATTTTTTAATAGAATAAATTTAATGCTAATTGTGAATTTGTTTAATTTTACATTTAATTTGTCAAGTACAATCTTATATATATTATTAAGCATTAAATATATTATTTACATATAAATTATTAATGAAATAAATTGAAGAGATTATACCAACAAACATTGAGTACAATAATAAAATACCTTCCATTCTGAAAAAGAGAATTTAAATTTGAATCTTAAAAATAACACTGTGAAAATATAATCTCGAACCTCAAAAAGAACATTTATTTTTAACGGAAGTACTAATTAAAACATTAATTTTTAAACATGTTAGCTCGAATGACAATCTACATGTACTTTAAGCTAATTCTTTTTGAATTTTTATGAACTTTTTATTTTTTTTTGAATTTTAAATATTTTTATTTTTTATATTTTTTAGAATTATTTTTTGATATAACATATAAGACAAATAGTGTCATGTCAGCATGAAAGTACACTTGGACTGTTATGCGGGTTATCACACCAACATAAAGAATTATATTTTAGTCAGCACTTCTATTAAAAAGTGATTTGACTCTTTTCTGAAAAGTTGATGGTCAAATTTAATTAAAAAAAGAATAAGGGTCAAATTGACAAAAAATATAAATGCTGAAGGCTAAATTTAATACTATGCCAAATTTAAATATTTTTTTATTTTCATAACATAAAAGTTTAAAATTTAATGTAACTTTTGTTTTTTTTATAATTTCTTTAATTTTTTTATTAATAGTTGAAATAAAATATGTTAATACATAAATATTTATTAGATCTAAGTCAAGAATTAAAATTTTGAATATAAATATTTATTCTAAGAATTACAAAGTAAATGCGATATTGAAAAATAATTAAAGAAAAGAACTTGAAAACTAGGTCTTAATATCATAGAGTTTTTTGATGTTTGTGTAATGGTGATACTGTCATTTTATCAAAAATTATTATTTAATTATAGATAAAATAAATAAATAAATCATTGAAAAAAAACTAATATTTAAAGCTTTTATAAAAATATTTAATTATAATTTGATTATTGTTATAAAATAAAGAGGGATGGAGAGAATAAAGAATAAAGAATAAAGAAAATATGAAAACATGAAAACAATAGATACTATACTTTATTGATCAAAATGGATGATTACAATGCTTCATCAGAGTCTTTATTTATAGGGATAAGATGTATAAAAGAACTAGATATCTAATTCTAATAACTATTATAATTTAAAGTACATTGAAACTTTATCTTGATCATGATGGACATCCATTTAATAAGATATTCATAACACTTCCCCTTGGATATTCATAACTTTATCTTGTCATGTCCAATTGTCGAATCTTCATTGAATCATTTCCGAACTCGTACGTAATCACATAAACACAATTCATGCTATATCGAAGCATATAAAATACATTTGAAATGAATTTATAACATACAAACTTACCTCGCATGTTAAAACAGTGAATCGAGTCGATTAGTCGATAACTTTATCTTTTCCCCGATCCAAGTCCGTATTTCGCTTTTCTTGATCTAAATATATTAAAAATTAACTTATTTAATCATTTATTCATTCAATTTAGTCCAAAACACTTTTTAAGACATATTTACACTTTTACCCCTAAACTTTCACATTTTTACAATTTAGTCCTTATTTCATAAAATCACAAATTCATGCAATTTAGTCACCACCCATGCTAGCCGAATTTCTCTAGTACTCATATTAGCCCATATTTCTCATTTATTTCACATTTTAACTACACATTTTTCACATTTCAAAATTTAGCCCCTAATTTGCATTTTCACCAAAAATCACTTAACAAACTTGTTTAACTAACATCAAATATTCATAATCTATCATTAAACATCAATGATCATACGTATTCATCAATGGAAACTTTCAAAATATTTAATATTTTTGCAAATTAGTCCCTGGGCTAGCTAGTACTAGATGCAACGATCACAAAAACATAGAAATCATTAAAAACGGGACAAAAACGGGCTTACTATCAAGCTTGCATGTCGCCAAACCCTAAAATGGACAAAAATGGCTTCCTTCCTTTTTTTTTTCGGTTGAAGATGAAGAAATAAAGATGATAGCCATGTTTTATTTTACTTAATTTGTTTTTACTAACTAAATTACCAATTTAACCTTAATTAATAACTATCATAACACCTTAATAAATGTCCATATATGTCCACTCATACTATTAATGGTCTAATTACCACATAAGGACCTTAAATTTAAGGTTCTATAGCTATTAGACACCTTTAGCTATAGAACTCAAGTTTTACACTTTACGCGATTTAGTCTTTTTTATTAAATTAACTATTCAAACGATAAAATTTCTTCATGAAACTTTCACACGTACATACTATCATGCTGTAAACACTTAAAATAATATTAGAATAATTTTTCAACCTCAGATTTGTGGTCCAAAAACCACTATTCTGATTTGACTAAAAACGGACTGTTATAACTCTCCCCCCTTAGGGATTTTCGTCCACGAAAATCTTACCAGTGAATAGGTTAGGGTACTGTTTTCTCATAGCTTCCTCGGGCTCCCACATAGCCTCTTCAACTTCGTGACATTGCCACAAGAATTTCACTAAAGCTATGCATTTATTTCTCAATTCTTTGATTTCTCGAGCCAAATTTTTGATCGGTTCTTCGTTGTATGTCATATCAGGCTGAATCTCAATCTCTGACGGAGAAATCACATGTGAGGGATTCGATCGATAACGTCACAACATCGACACGTGAAACACATTATGGATCTTTTCTAACTCTGATGGTAAAGCTAGTCGATATGCCACTAGTCCTATTCTTTCGATGATCTCGTACAGCCCGATAAAAAGCAGACTCAACTTGCCTTTCGACCAATGCTAAGGATTTTCTTCCATGGAGATACTTTCAAAAACACTTTATCACCGATCTGATATCTTTTTGTTTCAAATTCGCATATGATTTTTGACGACCTGAAGCTGCTTTCAAAAAATCGCGAATTATTTTTACTTTATCTTTGGTTTCTCTAACTAAATCAACTCCGTGAATCTTTTTCTCACTAAGCTCAGTCCAGTAAAATAGAGTTCGACATTTGTGACCATCTAAAGCTTCATACAGTGCCATCTTTATGCTCGTTTGAAAACTATTATTATACGCAAATTCCACCAACGGCAAATATTTCTCCTAATTACCTTCGAATTCTAAAACAAAAAATCTCAACATGTCTTCGAGAATCTAAATTACTCTCTCAGACTGACCGTCAGTTTACGGATGAAAAGCTGTACTGAAATTCGATTTCGTACCCAAAGCCTCTTGCAATTTCTTCCAAAACTACGACGTAAACCTCGGATCTCTATCCAAAATAATCTAAACTAACATCTGGTACAATCTAACAATCTCAGGGATGTACAGTTCAGCTAATTTATTGAGTGAATAGTTAGTACGCACCAGAATAAAATGTGCTGATTTCGTCAGTCGATCAACTACAACCCAAATTGCATCTTTCTTGTTCAAAGACGAGGGTAATCCCAATACGAAATCCATAGTCACTCTATCCCATTTCCACTCTGGTATTATCACAGGCTGAAGCAAACCTGAAGGTACTTGATGTTCGACTTTCACTTGCTGACAAATCAGACACTTCGATACAAACTTAGAAATGTCTCGTTTTATACCCTACCACCGATACAGTTTTTTCAAATCATTGTACATTTTAGTACTTCCAAGATGAACGGATAAACAACCACTATGTGCCTTATGTAAAATTTGCTTTGTGTACTCCGAATTTTTCGGTACACAAATTCTATCTCGTAACATCAAACAATCATCAGATCCGATTTGGTACTCTGAATCATTAGTCGACTCACACTGAACTCGTTTGGCTTTCAATTCACTATCACATTTCTGAGCTTTACAAATTTGCTGAAGAAATACCGATTTAGCTTTTAATTTAGCTAAAATAGACCCATTATCACAAATCATCAACTGGGAATTCATAGCTCGTAATGCAAATAAATATTTTCAGCTCAGGGCATCAGCAACAACATTAGCTTTTCCTGGGTGATAATTAATTACAAATTCTCTAATCTTTCAATAACTCAAGCCATCTTCGTTTTCGCAGATTCAAATCTTTCTGTGACATCAGATATTTTAAACTTTTGTGATCCGTATAAATATGGCATTTTTCACCGTATAAGTAGTGCCAAATTTTCAATGCGAACACAATTGCAGCAAATTCTAAATCATGCGTCAAATAGCTCTTTTCATGCAGTTTCAATTGTTGGGAAGCATAAGCTATAACTTTTCCTTCTTGCATCAGAACACATCCCAGGCCGTTTAATGACGCGTCACTATAAATCACAAACTCTTTCCTCGATTCAGGTTGAACCAGAACTGGTGCTTCAGTTAATAGTATTTTTCTGACCATTCGAGTTTTACATTATTTTGAAGTAGTCGTGTCATCGGTGTTGCAATTATCGAAAATCCTTTCACAAATCTTCGATAATAGCCCGCTAAGCCCAAAAAACTACGGATTTCAGACACATTTCTCAGAGGTTTCTAGTCAACAATAGTAGAAATCTTACTCGGGTCAACTATAATACCTTCAGATGAAACAATATGCCCTAGAAAATCCTTTCATGAATCTTCAGTAATAGCTCACTAAGCCCAAGAAACTATAGACTTTAGACACATTTCTCGGAGGTTTTCAGTCAACAATAGCAGAAATCTTACTTGGGTCAACTCTAATACCTTCACATGAAACAATATGCCTTAGAAATCTAACCTTTCGGATCTAAAACTTACATTTGCTGAATTTAGCATATAGTTGCTTATCTTTCAAGGTCTACACCACAATCCTCAAATGCTCAGCATGTTCTGACTCATCTCGTGAATAGATCAAAATGTCATCAATGAACACAACAACAAATCTGTCTAAATACGGTCTAAAGATCCGATTCATCAAATCCATAAAAATGGCAGGAGCATTACTTAGTCCAAAACGCATAACAAGGAATTCATAATGTTCGTACCTTGTTTTGAATGAAGTTTTCGGCACATCTGAGTATTTAACTCACAACAGATAATAACCAGATCTCAAATCGATCTTTGAAAACATTGTTACACCTTTCAACTAATCAAACAAATCGTCTATTCTCGGCAACAGATATTTATTCTTTATCGTAACTTTATTGAGCTGACGATAGTCAATACACATTCTCATGGACCCGTCTTTCTTCTTAACAAACAATACTGGCGCACCCCAGGGTGAAAAACTAGGTCGTGCAAAACCTTTATCTATTAACTCTTGCAACTGAGCTTTCAACTCTTTCAACTCTTTCAACTCTATCGAAGCCATTCTATACGGAGCTATAAATATCATGGAAGTTCTCGATACTAATTAAATAGCAAATTTAACCTCTCTGATAGGTGGCAACCCCAGTAATTCTTCAAGAAACACATCTAGATATTCACAGATAACTAGCACTGATTCAATTTTTGATTTAGACACTTTTGTATCCAAAATATAAGCAAGATAAGCTTCGCAACCTTTTCTCACATCTCTGAGCTGACATAAACGAAATCACAACAGGTAATTCATTCGATTCATTTGATTCAATCCGAAGAATTTCATTATTCTGACACTTCAATTCTATAATCTTTCGTCTACAGTTCACAACAGCATCATGCAGAGTCAACCAATCCATTCCCAGAATTACATCGAACTCATCAAATGGAAAAAACATCAAGTCAGCCAAAAAACGATAACCCCGAATCATTAAAGGACAGTTCTCGCAAACTTTATCAACTAGAACATACTTGCCTAAGGGGTTTGATACTTTAATCACAAACTTAGTAGACTTGATAGGCAAACTCTTATTAAACACCAAATTCATACATATATACGAGTGTGTCGATCCAGGGTCAATTAAAGCAATCACACTAGTATCATAAAGAGAGAATGTACCAGTAATAACATCTGGAGACGACAGTTCTTCGCGAGCGCGAATAGCGTAGGCTCTAGCAAATGCTCTGGCCTCGGATCTCACAGCTGAGTCCCTAATTATACCTCTACCACTGGATACATTTCCCGTATTTCTCGATGGTCTCCCTCTTGCAGTCATATTGCTCGATCTTACATTCTGAACTTTTTCTTTCTCAGATAATTCTGGGCAATCTCGGATAAAGTGATCTGGCGAACCACATTTGAAGCAAGCTTTAGTATTCTTATTCCAACATTCACCAAAATGTCTTCTCACACACTGTTGACACTCGGGTTTGTTATTTCTCACACTGCCAACACTAGTGGCAGAAGTAGCTTGAGCTTTAGAATTTACAGGTTGATTTCCACGATTTTTATTCTAGTGTCCCAATGATACATTAGATCTACTATACGAATCTCAGAATTTCTTTGATGAAGAATAAGAAGGTTTATTCATTGATCTTTTTTTCGAATCTCTAGTCTCTGAATAAGCTTTATTCTTTTCTCGGCTAAAGTCTTCGGCTTTATAAGCCCGGTCAACTAACACAATAAATTCTTTTAAATCTAAAATCTCAACCAGAAGTTTAATGTCTTCGTTCAGCCCATCAACAAACCGCTTGCACATTATCTCTTCAAAAGAAACATACTCTCGAGCATATTTACTTAATCGTACAAATTCTCTTTCATACTCGGTTATAGTCATACGGCCTTGTTTCAATTCTAGAAATTCTTTATGCTTTTAATCAAGGAACCGTTGATTGATGTATTTCTTCCGGAACTCGGTCTGAAAGAACTCCTAGGTGACTTTCCTTTCGGCACTACTGATACTAATGTATTCCACCACTGATACGCAGAATCTCTCAGAAGGGAAATTGCACACTTTAAGCATTCAGGTGATGTACACGAAAGTTCATCAAACACTCGGATTGTATTTTCAAGCCAAAATTCGGCTCTCTTAGGATCATCGTCAACATTAGCGCTAAACTCTTCAGCCCTGTGTTTACGAATCTTATCAACTGGAGGTTTATTCAATCTTAAAAGCTCAACTCATTGAGGAGCTGCTGGAATCGATTGGGGATTAGGAGGGTAGAGGTTGTTGAGCAGCCATATTCGTTCGAATATATTGAGTGAACCACTCATTCATCATTTGGAAGAAGGCTTCTTTAGCCTCTCCTCCTTGGCTATCCGTCATGGGTCAATAATCAGACGGCGCTGTCCCTTGAGTGGGAGCAGGCGCTGTCCCTTGAGTGGAAGCAGGCGCATTACTTTCAACCTCATTAGCTATCCCTCGATTGGGATCCATTTGCTATATAAAAACAAATTTTTAAATGTCAAGAGTCATCACACTATCACAGTTTATATATGGCATGTATAGCTAGACTTTCATACGTGCTACGTTAGTCTTAGAATCGACTAAACCATAGCTCTGATACCAATAAAAGTTGTAACAACCCGTTTTTAGTCAAATTAGAATAGTGGTTTTGGGACCAAAAATTCGAGGTTGAAAAATATTTTAATATTATTTTAAGTGTTTATAGCATGATAGTATGTACGTGTGAAAGTTTCGTGAAAAAAATTTATCGTTTGAATAGTGAATTTAATAAAAAGGACTAAATCGCGTAAATCTTAAAACTTGATGTTCTAATAGCTAAAGGTGTCTAATAGCTATAGAACCTTAAAGTTAAGGTCCTTATGTGGTAATTAGACCATTAATAGTCTGAGTGAACATATATGGACATTTATTAAGGTGTTATGATAGTTATTAATTAAGGTTAAATTGGTAATTTAGTTAATAAAAACAAATTAAGTAAAATAAAACATGGTTATCATCTTTATTTCTTCATCTTCAATAGAAAAAAACAAGGAAGGAAGCCATTTTTGTCCATTTTAGGGTTCAGCCACTTGCAAGCTTGATAGTAAGCCCATTTTTTGTCCTGTTTTTAATGATTCCTATGTTTTTGTGATAGTTGCATCTAGTACTAACTAGCCCAGGGACTAATTTGAAAAATTGTTAAATATTTTGAAAGTTTCCATTGATGAATATGTATGATTTTTGATGTTTAATGATAGGTTATGAATATTTGATGTTAGTTAAACAAGTTCTGTTAAGTGATTTTTGATGAAAATACAAATTAGGGGCTAAATTGTGAAATGTGAAAAATGTGTGGTTAAAATGTGAAATAAATGAGAAATATGGGCTAATATGAGTACTAGAGAAATTTGGCTAGCATGGGTGGTGACTAAATTGCATGAATTTATGAATTTATGAAATAAGTACTAAATTGTGAAAATGTGAAACTTTAGGGATAAAAGTGTAAATGTGTTTTAAAGAGTGTTTTGGACTAAATTGAATGAATAGATGATTAAATAAGTTAATTTTTAATATATTTAGATCAAGAAAAGTGAAATACGGACTTGGATCGGGGAAAAGATAAAGTTATTAACTAATCGACTCAATTCACTGTTTTAACACCCGAGGTAAGTTCGTATGTTATAAATTCATTTCAAATCTATTTTATATGCTTTGATATAGCATGAATTGTGTTTATGTGATTACGTATGGTTTCGGAAATGATTCGATGAAGATTCGACATTTGGAAACCCGATTAAACCTTAGGAATAGTTTAGGATGCTAGTGACATGTCATTAGGTATACTTGAGTTGGCTTCGGGCCATGATTTAGCACTATGTGTGCGAGATAAACTGATCTGGCTTCGGGCTATGATATCAGAATTTCGGATAAGTTACCTTGATTTGGCTTCGGGCCATTGTATAGGTACTTATCGAGTGAGACCTTGAGTATTCGACTTCTATTCTGAATGGTTCAACGGGTAAATGAAAGATGAGAATGTATATGAGATTGGTACGATATGGTACATGTATGTGTATAAACCATTTTAGCTTTGAATGAGAGAAATGATGACGAATGTATATGGTTTTGTGAATGAGCACTTGAAAGGTTTGATAGCTTCGAGATTTAATAGAATTGTTGTATATTGTTTTCTATTATTGAACGATTAATGAATGATGATATTTGCTCACTGTTAACATACGAGCTTACTAAGCTTTATAACTTACTTTTTGTATTTTTCGTGTTTTATAGTGTTATCGAAGCTAGCTCGGACCCAGGGATCGTCGGAGATCGCTTCACACAACCACCTATCACTTGGTACCTTTGAAATTTTGGTATTTTAAGTATATGGCATGTATAGGGACTTTGAGTCATGTTAGTTATGTTTTGATAATGACTTTCGCCAAATGAATTGGCTTGTAAATGTATATGTTTTGGTTTGTAAATATAGCCATGAGATTTGGCTTAATTTGGTGAATTTGGTTATGTGCTTATATGTGCATATATGTTAATGTTTAAGTTCATGGATGGATATGGGAATGGCTTATATTATGAGAATTGTGGTCATTGTTGCTAATAGGTATTATGAATGTTAAATTGGTGATTTGTGGAAGTTGGCACGATTATGATGTAATGGCCTAAATTCAAGGTTATCGGAACAATGGTTTCGTAACCATAAATCCGATTTAAAGAGAAATTTATTTTAATATTTTTGCATGAATATTTATATGATAGGAAAATCGTATTAAAATATCGATAGAAAAATTTTACCGATTTAGTGGTTAGTTAGAAAAAGGAATTATTGAAGGAATTGGGTAAAAACAAGGTATCGAGACCTTGATCTCATAAAATTGAGTAGGAAATATTTTTATAAATATTTATAAAATGTTAGTAATATAGTATTAAAATTTCGTTAGAAAATTTTAACGTTTGAGTATGTAATTAGATGAAAAGGACTAAATTGTAACAAATACAAAATTATGAAAAATGATTAGATAGTTTAAATGATAAAAGAAAGAGGGCTTAAAGGAAAATAGACCCAAGGTCTAATTGGGCTGGACTGACGGCAAGGGTATGAAATCAGCAAGAAGATAAGGAGAAATAAGGGTAAAATGGGAAAATAACAAAATTTGCTAAATAAAACTAGGACTAAATAGGGATATCTAGAAATCTCTTCATTTTTCTTCACTCTCATCAGCTAAAAACGCCATAGGAGGGGTATCTAAGCTGGTATATCATAATTTTTGCACCAAGTAAGTGAATCCTTGCCTATTTCTTGTAATTTTGTGTTTTTAAAGACTTTTACAACTAGGCTCTACTATTAAATTCAGTAGTCTTTGATTTCATGGATGAAATTGAAAGCCACCATGGTTGGCTTATGTAAGTTTATGATGAAATAGCATGAAATTTAAGCCTTAATTCGTTTAAGAGATGATTTTATTAGGTAATTTCAATAGAAATTGATTTTTGGGACCTAATTATGAAAGTGTTTGGAATTAAAGTCTATTACTGAAATTATGATTTCCAAAGGTTATAAAGTAGTTTAAAGTGATAGATAAGCTCAATTGAGAGGTTAATTGAGCAGGGACGAAATTATCATTCATTGAAAGTTTAGGGGAAAAATGGTAATAACCAGCTTGCACTAAAACAGTTTTTGACATCAGCAGTAGTCTAACTTTGACAAATCACCATAAATTGTAGAAGTTGAATTAGAAGATGAACAAAATATGAAATTAAAGCTTATTGAGTCTATTTTCATATGAAAGAAACAAGGAAATAAAAGAAGTTCTGTATTTTGAGATATTTAGATTTTTGTAAGACTGGTTCAGAATAAATTCGGGTTCCCCTGTTTTGAATTTAGAAAATCATAAAAAATTGAATAAAAATAATTAGGGACTTAAATTTATATGTTTAGAATCTTGAATGAGTCTATTTTCCATAGAAATAAACGGAAACACCATCTAATTTCTGTATAAAGAGATAATTAATTTTTAGTGAAAAAGAGTCAGAACTGCCAGACAGCAGAACAGGGGCAACTTTGATGAATAAACTGTACTAATTGGCTAGGCTAAAAATTCTGGAAATTTTATGGTATAAATAAATGTGAGTCTAGTTTCAGGGAAAATTAACGGTTCTTCATTTGGAGCTCTGTAGCTCAAGAAATAAATAATTTAGTGACTGTGACTCAAGTAGACAGCTTTGAATAAGCTAAAAATAATAATAGAATTATAGAAAATGCTACATGTGAACATGAAATGTATTGAATTGATGATTGAATTTATTTATTTAGATCCGGAAAACTCAAATACGAAGCTAGATCGAGGAAAGGAAAAAGTCCCGGATTAGTAGATTTTATAAACGAACTAGTATCGAGGTAAGTTCGTGTAACTTGAATTATATTCTTAAATGTTTGAAATGTATGTTATTGATATGAATATGATTTGAATGTCCATTGTATGAAATTTGATGAAACATTGGTATATTTGATAAAAAGGAAAGAAATCCGGTTGAATGAAAGGAAAATTCGATAGATCTCGAAAAGGAATTGACGGTAAAAGGATCTAGCCCGGACGGGTGATCCTATCTGATATAGCCCTCCCGAAGAATATGTGGAAAATGGATTTAGCCCGGACAGTAATCCGAATTAGGGTCCAATTTAGTCCGGACTGTAATTCAGATCCAAGCTCATTAGAGTAATTGTCGTTGCGTGGATTTAGCTGGACTGTAATCCCGACAATACTCTATGAGTTTATATTACAGGATTTAGCTCGACCGTAATCCCATTGTAAGGATGAGGTTCATGAGTGTGCTCTCTGAAATGAAAATGTGCGCACATGAATATGAATTGAGGGACCCGGATTTGTACACTAAAGTGTACCTCTGAAAATCTATCGAAATTCCGAGTAATTTAACGGGATAAATATGGAAAAATAACAAGGAAATGGAAATCATGATATTGATGAGCTCATCAATCATAATATATATTATTGATATATGGAAATTATTGGACTGACTTGAATGTTGAGTTTGTAAAGAGTATATGAATGTTTATTGCTTGTATTGAAAATACTAGGTAAGTATAATTCTTGTTACATGGGCTTACTAAGCACAAAGTGCTTACCCTATTTCCTCTTTCCCTGTTTTGTAGTGTTAAGAGCTCGGAGGTCGGATCGGTGGGAGACTCATCACACTATCAACCCCAGTATTTCGGTATTTAAAGAAACTTTAGTTTGGAAATGAATGGCATGTATAAGCTAATAAAATAAATGTTAATATGAAATGAATGTAAGGTCAGCCATTGGTATGGCTAACAAATTTCTAGTTTCAGTATGTAATGAGGTTATCTTATAAATTTGCATGGATCTATTTTGAAAATATGTTGAATTGGATTGGTTGGTATGAATTAGTTTCGGTTTAAATATTTGCAGGGAAGACTAGATTAATTATAAATGGGTTATATTGAGTAAAAAAAAAAATTGTAAACTCCGGTAATGCCCCGTTCCCTATTCCGATAATAAATACGGGTAAGGGGTGTTACATTTGTTGGCATCAGAGCTACGGTTTAGTCGGTTCTAGGACCGATATAGCGAATACGGATTAGCTATACATGTCATTTAAATTATTTTTTTGATAGTGTGATATCTCCTGACCATTTAAATTGTGTTTTCCTTATAGTAATGTCATCTGACCGAGCTCAATCTGAGGAAGCTGGGAGTCATGCTTCGGCTTCAATACAAAGAGAAGAAACTAGCAGTAGAAGGCCCGGTATAGAGGGCCAAGGGGAGGAGGCAAAACTAGCAGAGCGAGCTTATAAAGCAGAAGAATGGAGCAAAGAAAAGAAACAGGCTGAGAGGGAAGCTCGAATTTTTAGTAAAAGACCAATGGGAAAATCTCGTTTTTTCTGCTCCAAAGAAATTGAAGAAGTACCAGATCGTTCTACCTCAACCACTGGGTATTCGGATAGAGTGCGAGGTTCACAATAAGCACTAATTCAAGACCTTCCACTCCATCGGTGACCAGTGTTGGCAAAGTGTTGGTACCCCTAAGCCGAGATGCCGATGATTGTAATAAAGCTCATTTTGGTGAATGTCGATTTAAGAGTGGGGCTTGTTACCGGTGTGGTTCTTTTGACCATTTCCTCAGAGATTGTCCAGAAAGAAATGAAAAAGAAGCTGAATATATATCGAAGCCAAGTAATCCATCTTTGAGGGGTAGACCATCTCGACCATCCGGTAATGTCAGTGGTAGCCGAGGAGCTACAAAAGATACTGCAAGTAGGCCTGAGACACGAGCGCCTCCTAGGACATATGTCATGCGTACCAAAGAAGATGCCTCAAGACCGATGTTATTATCGGTACATTTTCTTTATTTGAAACCGATACATCGCATTAATTGATCCCGGTTCTACGCATTCATATATATGTGTAAAACTTGCATGCGTTAAAGATTTATCTGTTGAACCTACTGAATTTGCGGTTAAAGTCTCGAACCCCTTTGGCCAGTCTATTTTAGTGGATAAAATTTGTAAAAATTGTCCACTGATGGTAAGAGGTTATTGTTTCCTGGCTGATTTGATGTTACTGCCATTTGATGAGTTTGATGTGATATTGGGCATGGATTGGTTAACTCAAAGATGATGCAAGAGTAAATCAGAAATGTAAATATATTGTGTTGAAGTGTCGAATGGTGAATTACTTGGTTAAATCCGATCGAATGCAGGAATTATCTCGATGTGATTTCGATTATTATTATCGCTTAGAGGTATGTCAAAAAGGGTATGATGCTTTTCTTGCTTATGTATTAGATACCAAGGTATCTCGAGTCGAAGATTCAAGCAGTGCCAGTGGTATGCGAATTTTCTGATGTATTTCCAGAAGAGTTACCAGGGTTGCCACCAGAAAGAGAAGTGGAATTTTCTATAGATTTGATTCGGGAACTACTCCGATTTCCATAGCTCCGCATCGAATGGCTCCTGCTGCAATTAAAGGAATTAAAGACACGATTCAGGAACTTGTTGATAGAGGTTTTGTCCGACCGAGTCATTCACCTTGGGGTGCTCCGGCCTGTTTGTGAAAAAGAAAGATGGGTCTTTGAGATTGTGTATTGACTATCGACAGCTCAATAAGGTAACTATAAAGAATAAGTATCCGTTGCCCTGGATTGATGATTTATTTGATCAGTTGAAAGGTGCTACTATATTTTCAAAGATTGATCTCCGATCGGGCTACTATCGATTCTGAGTAAAGGAGTCGGATGTGCCAAAAACGATTTTGAGAACAGTGCACGGGCATTATGAGTTTCTCGTTATGCCATTTGGGTTGACTAATGCACTGCAGTATTTATGGATCGATGAATCGAATATTCGGACTGCATTTCTAAAACAGATTTGTGGTAGTATTCATTGATGATATTTTGGTTTATTCTCGAGATGAAGAAGAACATACGAGAACATTTGAGAATTATGTTGCAAATTTGCGAGAGAAAGCAGATTATATGCTAAATTCGATAAATGTGAATTTTGGCTTCGAGAAGTGGGTTTTCTTGGACATATTGTATCCATTGAAGGCATCAGGGTAGATCTAAGTAAAATCTCACTATTGTCAATTGGAGTCCACCAACTGCGTGATCGAAGTTAGAAGTTTCTTGGGTTTAGTGGTTATTATCGAGATTTGTACAAGGATTCTCTATGATAGCTTCTCCGATAACTCGATTATTGCAGAAAGATGTAAAGTTCGAGTGGAGTGATGAATGTCAGTGAGTTTCAACCGATTAAAAGATCTACTAACGAAAGCACCAGTATTAGTGCAGCCTGAACCGGGTAAGGAATTTGTTATTTATAGTGATGCCTCATTAAATGGTTTAGGTTGTGTCTTGATGCAAGAAGGTAAAGTAATAGCCTATGCTTCAAGACAACTTAAACCACATCAAAGAAATTATCCGGTACATGATCTTGAGTTAGCTGCTATTGTTTTTGCATTGAAGATATGGCGGCATTATTTGTACGGTGAGAAATGTCATATTTATACTGATCATAAAAGCTTGAAATATTTGATGACACAGAAAGATTTGAATTTGAGACAGCGCAGGTGGCATGAACTGATAAAGGACTATGATTTGATTATTGATTATCATCCGGGTAAGGCTAATGTTGTGGCTGATGCTTTGAGTCGAAAATCTCTATTTGCTTTACGAGTTATGAATACCCGATTGTCACTGACTGATGATGGTTCAATCATAGCTGAATTGAGAGCTAAACCGACATTTCTACAGCAAATATGTGAAGCTCAGAAGAATGATGAGAAGTTACAGGTTAAACGGGCACAATGTGAGTCAGGTACTGATTCTGAATTTCAAGTTGGGGTTGATGATTGTTTATTATTCAGAGGTAGGGTATGTGTACCCAAGAATTCAGAGCTCATACAGAAAATTTTACACGAGGCTCACAGTGGTACTATGTCTGTACATCCGGGAAGTAATAAAATGTATAATGATTTGAAAAAGATGTACTGGTGGCCAGGTATGAAACGTGATATTTCTGAGTTTGTATCAAGATGTTTGATATGTCAACAGGTCAAAGCAGAACACGTGTACCTTCGTGGTTACTTCACCAATTACTATACAGGAATGGAAATGGGAAAGAATCACTATGGATTTTGTATCGGGGTTACCGTTGTCTCTCGAGGAAAAAGATGCTATTTGGGTGATTGTTGGTGATTGACAAAGTCAAGACACTTTATTCCAAAGACGTATGGATTATTCTTTAGATAAACTTGCTGAATTGTACATATCTGAGATTGTCAGGCTACATGGAGTACCTGTCTCCATTATATCAGATAGAGATCCCCGATTTACGTCTCGTTTCTGGGATAAATTGCAAGAAGCTTTGGGTACTCAGTTGTATTTCAAGATCGCATTTCATCCTCAGACAGATGGCCAATCTGAGCTTGTAATTCAAATATTAGAAGATATGCTTCGATGTTGTATACTAGAGTTTGAAGGTAATTGGGAGAGGTATCTACCTTTGATTGAATTTACTTACAATAATGATTTATCATCCAAAGATTAAAATGGCTCCATATGAAGCTTTGTATGGTAGAAAATATAGAACACCATTGTATTGGATAGAGCTCAGTGAAAAGAAGATACATGGGGTTGATTTAATCCAGGAAACAAAAGAAAAAGTGAAGGTTATTCGGGATAGTTTAAAAGCGACTTACGATGCTTAAAAATCATATGCCGATCTTAAATGAAAAGAGATTGAATTTCAGGTCGGTGACAAGGTATTTCTGAAAATGTCTCCTTGGAAGAAAGTTCTCCGGTTCGGTCGAAAGGGTAAATTAAGTCCAAGATTTATCGGGCCATATGAGATCATAGAAAGAATTGGACCGGTCGCTTATCGGTTGGCATTACCACCAGAACTTGATAGAATCCATAATATTTTTCATGTGTCTATGCTACGACGATATCGATTAGATCCTTCACATGTTATTTCTCCGACAGAAGTGGAGATTCAGCCGGATATGACTTACAATGAAGAACCGGTCAAAATATTGGCATGGGAAACAAAGGAGCTTAGAAATAAAAAAATAAATTTGGTGAAAGTATTGTGGCAAAAGCACGGGATTGAGGAAGCGACATGGAAACCGGAGAAGGCAATGAGGAAACAATATCCAAACCTCTTTACTGGTAAGATTTTCGAGGACGAAAATCCTTAAAAGGGGGGGAGAGTTGTAATGGCCTAAATTCAAGGTTATCGGAACAATGGTTTCGTAACCATAAATCCGATTTAAAGAGAAATTTATTTTAATATTTTTGTATGAATATTTATATGATAGGAAAATCGTATTAAAATATCGATAGAAAAATTTTACCGATTTAGTGGTTAGTTAGAAAAAGGAATTATTGAAGGAATTGGGTAAAAACAAGGTATCGAGACCTTGATCTCATAAAATTGAGTAGGAAATATTTTTATAAATATTTATAAAATGTTAGTAATATAGTATTAAAATTTCGTTAGAAAATTTTAACGTTTGAGTATGTAATTAGATGAAAAGGACTAAATTGTAACAAATACAAAATTATGAAAAATGATTAGATAGTTTAAATGATAAAAGAAAGAGGGCTTAAAAGGAAAATAGACCCAAGGTCTAATTGGGCTGGAATAGACCCAAGGTCTAATTGGGCTGGACGGCAAGGGTATGAAATCAGCAAGAAGATAAGGAGAAATAAGGGTAAAATGGGAAAATAACAAAATTTGCTAAATAAAACTAGGACTAAATAGGGATATCTAGAAATCTCTTCATTTTTCTTCACTCTCATCAGCTAAAAACACCATAGGAGGGGTGTCTAAGCTGGTATATCATAATTTTTGCACCAAGTAAGTGAATCCTTGCCTATTTCTTGTAATTTTGTGTTTTTAAAGACTTTTACAACTAGGTTCTACTATTAAATTCATTAGTCTTTGATTTCATGGATGAAATTGAAAGCCACCATGGTTGGCTTATGTAAGTTTATGATGAAATAGCATGAAATTTAAGCCTTAATTCGTTTAAGAGATGATTTTATTAGGTAATTTCAATAGAAATTGATTTTTGGGACCTAATTATGAAAGTGTTTGGAATTAAAGTCTATTACTGAAATTATGATTTCCAAAGGTTATAAAGTAGTTTAAAGTGATAGAATAAAGTGTTAATTGAGAAAAATAAGCTCAATTGAGAGGTTAATTGAGCAGGGACGAAATTATCATTCATTGAAAGTTTAGGGAAAAATGGTAATAACCAGCTTGCACTAAAA
This sequence comes from Gossypium bickii, assembly GCA_025503065.1. Classification (NCBI taxonomy): domain Eukaryota; kingdom Viridiplantae; phylum Streptophyta; class Magnoliopsida; order Malvales; family Malvaceae; genus Gossypium; species Gossypium bickii. The sequence continues at coordinate 23,643,266 of CP106711.1, read as the reverse complement.
CAGTTTTTGACATCAGCAGTAGTCTAACTTTGACAAATCACCATAAATTGTAGAAGTTGAATTAGAAGATGAAAAAAATATGAAATTAAAGCTTATTGAGTCTATTTTCATATGAAAGAAACAAGGAAATAAAAGAAGTTCTGTATTTTGAGATATTTAGATTATTGTAAGACTGGTTCAGAATAAATTCGGGTTCCCCTGTTTTGAATTTAGAAAATCATAAAAAATTGAATAAAAATAATTAGGGGCTTAAATTTATATGTTTGGAATCCTGAATGAGTCTATTTTCTATAGAAATAAACAGGAACACCATCTAATTTCCGTATGAAGAGATAATTAATTTTTAGTGAAGAAGAGTCAGAACTGCCAGACAGCAGAACAGGGGCAACTTTGATGAATAAACTGTACTAATTGGCTAGGCTAAAAATTCTGGAAATTTTATGGTATAAATAAATGTGAGTCTAGTTTCAGGGAAAATTAACGGTTCTTCATTTGGAGCTCTGTAGCTCAAGAAATAAATAATTTAGTGACTGTGACTCAAGTAGACAGCTTTGAATAAGCTAAAAATAATAATAGAATTATAGAAAATGCTACATGTGAACATGAAATGTATTGAATTGATGATTGAATTTATTTATTTAGATCCGGAAAACTCAAATACGAAGCTAGATCGAGGAAAGTAAAAAGTCCCGGATTAGTAGATTTTATAAACGAACTAGTATCGAGGTAAGTTCGTGTAACTTGAATGATATTCTTAAATGTTTGAAATGTATGTTATTGATATGAATATGATTTGAATGTCCATTGTATGAAATTTGATGAAACATTGGTATATTTGATAAAAAGGGAAAGAAATCCGGTTGAATGAAAGGAAAATTCGATGGATCTCTCAAGAGGAATTGACGGTAAAAAGGATCTAGCCCGGACGGGTGATCCTATCTCGATATAGCCCTCCGAAGAATATATGGAAAATGGATTTAGCCGGACGGGTAATCCGAATTAAGTCAATTTAGCCTGACTGGTAATTCAGATCCAAGCTCATTAGAGTAATTGTCGTTGCGGGGATTTAGCTTTGGACCGTAATTGAGATCCAAGCTCATTAGAGTAAATTGTCGTTGCAGAGGATTTAGCTGGGTCGTAATCCCGACAATACTCTATGAGTTTATATTACAGGATTTAGCTCGACTCGTAATCCCGCTATAAAGATGAGGTTAGCGAGTGTGCTCTCTGAAATGAAAATGTGCGCACATGAATATGAATTGACGGACCCGGATTTGTACACTAAAGTGTACCTCTGAAAATCCATCGAAATTCCGAGTAATTTAACGGGATAAATATGGAAAAATAACAAGGAAAGGGAAATCATGATATTGATGAGCTCATCAATCATAATATATATTATTGATATATGGAAATTATTGGACTGACTTGAATGTTGAGTTTGTAAAGAGTATATGAATGTTTATTGCTTGTATTGAAAATACTAGGTAAGTATAATTCTTGTTACATGGGCTTACTAAGCACAAAGTGCTTACCCTATTTCCTCTTTCCCTGTTTTGTAGTGTTAAGAGCTCGGAGGTCGGATCGGTGGGAGACTCATCACACTATCAACCCCAGTATTTTGGTATTTAAAGAAACTTTAGTTTGGAAATGAATGGCATGTATAAGCTAATAAAATAAATGTTAATATGAAATGAATGTAAGGTCAGCCATTGGTATGGCTAACAAATTTTTAGTTTCAGTATGTAATGAGGTTATCTTATAAATTTGCATGGATCTATTTTGAAAATATGTTGAATTAGATTGGTTGGTATGAATTAGTTTCGGTTTAAATATTTGCAGGGAAGACTAGATTAATTATAAAGGGGTTATATTGAGTAAAAAAAATTGTAAACTCCAGTAATGCCCCGTTCCCTATTCCGATAATAAATACGGGTAAGGGGTGTTACATATGAAATTAGGCCTAATAATGCATAATTATTAATGGTCATTTTGTTGATTTTGGAAGATAAGGTTTGGTATAACTTTGAATGGTATGATGTGATAATTATGTTTTGTATTGATTGATGTTTGATATAGTATAAGTCATGCTTGATTTGGTATTGAATTACATGCCTATTGATGATATGTTATGTACCATATAAGTTGTGTGGGTGTGCTTAAATGTGGGTGGCAAATTGGCTTGGTAAATAGCCTATTTTTGTCCACACGGGCGGAGACACGGGCTTGTGTCTCAGCCGTGTGTGACACACGGTCATGATACACGGCCGTGTGTCCCCTGGTGTTGAATTTGAAGTGAAGTCAGTATGCTCCACACGGTCTAACACATGAGCGTGTGATCGGCAGTGTGGCACAAGTAAGTATGCCCCCTAATTGGCACACGACCTAGCACACGGGCGTGTGACTTGGCCGTGTTGCATAAGTCAGTATACCCTATAGGTTTGGCACGACCTAGCACACGGCCTGGCACACAGGCGTGTGTGGCCATTTCGAAGGGCACAAGGGCTAGACACACGAGAGTGTGGTTGGCCATGTGACCCAACTCAGTAACCTCACTTGTTTGGACACGGGGTAGGACACGGGCTGGGCACGGCCATGTGCTCCCATTTCGAATGTTCACACGGCCTGAGACACAGGCGTGTCTGGTGGCCGTGTGAGACACATAGCCTGGCCCCACGGGCGTGTGTCCCCTATTTTGGAGAAAAAACTTATAAGTGTTGAAAATTTCTCGAGTTACCGGTTTAGTCCCGAACCACTATCAATGCATGTTTAAGGCCTCGTAGGCTTGTTTAAGGGACACTATGATTGATTTTGATTGAATTGTATTTGAATTGATAAGTGGTGTATGAAATGTTTGTTTATAAGTGTTGTAAGTTCGGTAATGCTCCGTAACCCTATTCCGGCATTGAATACAGGTGAGGGGTATTACAAACATGTATTTCAATTGTACTAAATCTTAACAAATTAATAATTTTACTATCATTCCTTTTACTTTATATCCACATATAAGTGCTATTGTGACGTTTACTACTGGAAATGTCTAAATCAATGTGAAGATTATAACGTCACTAAGTCAACAAAATAAATATAATTTCCAAACAATTATATAGAATATTCATTTCAGGGAATACACCAAAATCTTCAAATATCTAAAAAAAATTTGCAACTTTAGGTGCATCCAGCCATAACGAGCTTTAGATAGAATATCAAATTTTATTGTTTATAAATAAATCTTTCACAGTCAAATATTTTACTTCCAACCTCTTAATGGAGATGATGACAAAAGAATATCACAAAGATTATAAAATAAATATAAATTAATAACCCAATCATCTCTTTTTCATCCTTTCAAAATAGATATTTATAGCAATAGTGATTCATATGAAATATAATATTATTCTCATTCGCAATCTCAATATAATATCCATTATAGATATTTTTAAAAACCAATGGATTAACCATAACAAGATATTAATATATTAGCTCTTCTAGAACTTTCGACTAATTTTGTACTATTAAATATTAGAATAATATTTGTTTGTTTTGGTACCAAATAAGATAAATATTTTCTATCTATAATGATAGAATTTATTACTACATTCTCATACCCTTCGTCAAAGAATATTAACAGAAACAAAATATTTGGTTATATCCACATGCGGCCAATAATATTTCATATCACATTGATAACATAAGTTATCTTTACCCTCTCAAGAGTTATCTTGAGAACTCTCATTGTTCTCTTACTTATTACTATTTTCCCACTTTTAGTGATCCATGATTATATCTTTTATTTTCTTTATGTTTGCATTCACTTCAGGGAATGCAACAAATCTGGTAGGGCAGACTTCTAAACACCTCTATTGATTTTTTATTTCATAATCACCATCGTAAACATACGTGGATTTTAAATTAAAATCTATCCATTCATGTTGTCATGATCATTCTCCAATTATAATAAATATGACATAATATAGTAAATTATACCTAAAGATCTTTAACATCATCGCCATCACCTTGACTATTATCACGAGTATAAATCTATTCTTTACCTATGCTTGTACAATTATAAATCAAAGATCGGGAATAAAAACCATAACCCATTTTGAAATTGAATCTTTCAACATCCCAAAGATGAAGTTGTAAGGTGAAAGTTTAATGTAAAAAAGAATTTGATCTATGGGACGACTTCGAAAGATTTTGGAAAAATAGAGAATCATCGTGCTGATAACGTGTTATAAAATAAAGAGAGATGGAGAGAATAAAGAACAAAGAAAATATGAAAGCAATAAAGAATGTACTTTATTGAACAAAAGGGGTGATTACAATGCTTCATCAGAGACTCTATTTATAGGAATAAAAAGTATGAAAGAACTAGAGATCTAATTCTAATAACTATTATAATTTAAAGTACATTAAATCTTTATCTTGATCATGATAGACATCCATTTAATAAGATATACATAACAATTATTTTATTTTTATTACTAAATTTAGGTTTAGAGTTTTTCAAAGTTTAGATTTTTTTTTTTTACTTAAAACAAGTTTGGGCTTCAACCTATTTTACCACCTCTAGTCATTTTTGTGAGTGAAATTAATTAATGATTATTTATTTCTATTTTTTAAATAATTAAATTAAAAAAATTAAAAAAAAAGTAATTTTAGTTATAGTTTAGAGGACTAAAAGTAGTTTTCTCAAATGTGAAAACGGAAGAAGTGGGTAATAAGAAATAGTTTTATGTTTTAAAAGAAAAGTTTAATTATTAAAACAACTTTATAAATATTGCATTTAACACATAAATTATTTTTTTATGTAATTTTTTAATTGAATTGATGTCATTGAGTGACATCAAACTTCAGTAAAAAAACATTATATATAGTATAGATATAAATAAAGAAAGTTATTAACTAAGATTTATTAACTCTATTATTGAATTAGAACAAGATTATTGTTGAGGGAGTTGACTCTTTTGAAAGAGGTTTTTGAAATGTCATATAATTCATTTAGCTCAAGTGGTACCATGGTTATAGGTAAGGGCCATATAAGCTTCAGGTAGCTCAATTACTATTCACACATTATGTACTAACACCTCTCTCGAGTCTTGCAGGTCATATCTCTACCAATCAAGGTGTCTCTTCGTGAATTGTACATGACTCTTTGTGGGGTTCAGAGACAAAGTCTTGACATGGGGACAAGACCTTTGATTGTTATGAGATCGATCAACAGCCCGGTGAATGACACTTAAAAAACTTATTTCCATGAAGATTAATAAAATAACGAGCTATATTTTTCAAATCATTTATAATGAATCGAGATAAATGAAGAGATAGTGAAACTAATAATATTGAAATCCCATTAAATCTTGTTTTATGAAACAAAGAAAAAAGGAAAATATGAAAAAGAAGGCAGATGAAGATGAAGATGAAGAGGCTCATGCACCTCTAATATTCGTCAACAAACACCATTTAAAGAATGATTAATGTTATTCTTTTCTCTCCCAAGTGAGCTTCAAATGCAACAATGAGATGGCTATCTGTCAAATTGTCTACCATATATGGAAATTCCACAAGATATTGTTTTGCTTTTAATTCTTTTTCCGAATGAAAATGAATTTCTTTTCCTTTGCGGGGGGGTGATATGATGAAATGTTGGTGGAGGAATAAGAAATGTTGGAAATGGACATCATTGTCATGAAAGATGAAATCCTTTTCTTTAAGATGTTTGATATGGATTGTAGTGGATTCAACTAGTGGAGCTCTGCTATAATGACAATGGAATCCCTCAAAGATCCAGCGTTTTTGAAAGATGACAGTCCAATCATATCAACAATCGAGTTAAATAAGATGTATTATATTTCGAGGATTTTTCCAAATCTAAATATTGTCTCTTGTTTGGTATTAAAATTCTTTTGTTTTGTTTTTTTACATAAATGGTCGTACATTGAACCATGAATTATAGATTAGTATTAAGTAAAACGTTTAAAAGAAATGAAAAAGTAGGAAAAAAGCAAATGCGGTGGAAGTTGCATGCTCAGATCTTACGTAAAAAAGTCTGCTACAAGTTGAGAACAGGTTCAATGCATCCCTCCTTTGAACCACAATAATGTAAAGCAAATAAAATTACGAAACAAGCCATCTTTTAGTCTCATATATTTCACGATTTGATTGCTTCCAATTAAACCAGGGAGAGGGGGAAGAGAAATTTTGATGGAGAAGAATATACCTGTCATTTGCAAATATACTTGGTCAAAAAAAAAAGAGATATTATTTGATTTCAAAAAAAAAAAAAATCAATAATTCTATTGAGCATTTTCTTTTAAAACAAAAACAAGATTTGAGTGCGATTTGCTAGTTTTCAGTCTTTGGGGAGAAATTATTTTTAACCTACGCTCAAACTAAGAACAAGCACAGTCCACACTTTTTGACTACTGGACCACTGCTGAATCAATGACGTCACATCAATCCAACTAAAACCGACTTTTGACAAATAATTTTACAAAAATTAAATTAAAAATAACTAATAAAAAAAAAGTGCAACATTGGTTGTCGTTAATGCTGGTTGAATAATAGTATAACAATCATAATTTTGAGGGAAAACAACAGAGGTAAATTCACTAATCATATTTCATCCTTACAACCTATATACAGTTGAACCGAAAAACAATACTCTCTTTGAACTTCAATTTTGTTAAGCCGCAAGGACTAGCACTTTTATGGTTCCCTGACTGTTAGCAGTTAGCATGGTAGGGCTATCGCTCTTCCAACACACCGCACTTATGAAATGCGATCCACCCCCATCTTCATCTGCATCCTCCATCTCTTGTGAACCAAATCTATGCCATGTTACCGGTTTCGATATTTCCTGCAATTATTACCCAAAGATTATGAGCCTTCAAAACCCCCAACAATAGAACTAACCAACGATTAAACATCCACAACCATAAATCTCAATAAATCAGTATAACCCATAAAGATTGCAATTTGATGGTTTTCCTTACCTTGTGGTACACGTACACTTCATTTGTTTCGCTACCGCATGCAATATATTCACTGTTTACAGTGAGGCCTACGAAATTCTTCTCATTTGTATGGCCTTTAAAAGTTCGAAGCTGCAAGTAAACCACATTGATATCAATGAAAAAGATTCCACAAGTACAAGACAAATAGCCTCTTAAATCAATGTTTGCCAGTATACTTTCTAGCTCCTATTCCAGAACTCATTACGTAAATAAAAATGGCTTTGGTTTACATCTCCAGAACAACACCACAGAGGCTTTCCTACCACTACTCACCGCATTTTTACCCACCAAGGAAATAAATGAGCAAGATAAGAAAATTACAATATGAAATGAACAAACAAAAATCTGAAAGGAAAACATGGAAACAGACTAACAGCTCAAAATGCACAGTACTAAGAGCTAATTTAGCATTATTTTTGCAATTATAAAAGCTTAGTTTAAAATATATGCTTTTGAGAAGTGTTGGGAAAACAATGCTATGAAAAAATATAGTTTCTTAGTTTTAAGTGTTTAACATTACAGTAAAAAATATATATATTGTGAAAAATTAAAATATCCATTTTAGATATGACATTTGAAATTATAAAACAAATCAATTTAAATAACAATCAAATTAGTTAATATTAAAATATATGAAATATATATTCTAAATACTTTTTAAGCAATTAATACAATTTTTTTTTTGTAAAATTATAAATAAATAAACATATTATAGATATTAAAATCACATACAACCATAACCCTTATAAATTTAAATATAAAATGTTGTGAATTTGATATAAATTTCAAAAAGAAAAATAATTGCATACCCAATATAATCATTACAGAAAAACATATATTAAATATTAAAATTTAAAGTGAATTTTATATCTAATATAATTGTATATGCTATAACCAATATAAATGTGGGTAATTTTATAATTTCTCATTAAAGCTAGCTATTCTCAAAAGCTAAAGGCACTTAAATCCAGTTTTTTGTTTGGATTTCAAAGCCAACGGTGAAACCTAGTTGTTCAGCGTTGCTTTTGCTGTCAAAAAGTGCTTTTAGACAGCCAAATGCAATGCTAAATGGGCCCTAACTCTAGGTGTAAATTAATGGAGACCTTTTCTTAAATCCTCCAATGCTAAACAGATCATTTTATTTGGAAGACTCTAGTCAACATTTAGAGCATATAAAGCAAATTATCCTTAACATGTTACATTATACATTTCTGAACCGGCTTCTCAAAATGTAGAGTAGGTCAAGTTTCACTGCTTTTCGAGAAGCCATAGCATTGAAAGCATCAATTTAGAGACTAGAAAATTTTAACTTAAATCAATAAGAGCAAAATGAAAAAAATTATCTGGGATAAGGCATAATTATGAAATAATGAACCAATATAAACATATTACTCACCGGCAAATCCTCCTTCACATCCCATAACCTTAGTGTGCTATCTGTAGATGCAGAAGCAAGTTCGTTTTCAGACAAGAATTTCACATATGAGACCGCTTTCTTGTGCCCACTGAACACATGAAGTGGACTACTGATGTTTCTTAAATCATAATAGTGGATGTGATGATCTGCTGAACCAACCTGCATAAGCCACAAAGTTTCATAGTTTTTCAGTTTTTCTTTCCATAAAAGAAAAGTAGTTCTTATTTAGCATGCCTAAGCTAGCAAGACTAGTAAATGCAGTCTGTAAAAACAGAAAACATGCATATAAAGCAATTTCAAAGTTTAACTCCTTCAAAATTGGCCTTGTGACTGTGAAGTAGCTTCCGTAAAATACTGACGAACTTAAATAAATTATCTGTGACAAAATTTCTTGGCGTAGTTACAAACATTAAGAGTAATTTAATTTGGGAAAAATATTCCAGCTTCAAAGAAAATGCTTTTTTTTTTGCAACACACAATCTTTCAACCATTATGAAACTGAAACAAATAAGTCCATACCGCAATGAAATCGCTAGATCCAGGATTATACTTGACACAACAAATATTTGCTTTCATGTCAATATTAATAACACTGGCCTCCTGCTTTGTGCACCAAACTTTCACCTGGTCAATTAACAAAAACACATCCATGTTATGATTAGTCAACAACGAACTTTCCCTTGCTGATGATGAAAGCTTAAAGCAAATAAAACCATGATATGGTTAAAGATAAATGCTTCATGTAACTCGTAAATAAACATCTAGTATTCATGTCAAGAACCTTGACTAGATTACTTAACCATATCTTGCAAATGTCAACCCATTCATCTTTTACACCCTTGTCTTCACATGATAAGATATAAGACTAGCTAAAATATAATTGACAATGTTACAGCCCCATGTGAAGATAATGAATAATTATCTCCTGAATCTCTCCTTCCAAGATGCAATGATAGGATATTGTAAATTGATTAAGTAAAGCAGTATTTCTCGGTATAGGATATGGAATATGTCAGCATACCTTGCAATCATCACTACCAGATACAAGCATTGAGGGGTCTGTCCATGAGAAATCAACACTCCATGCTCGTTTTTCATGTTCTTCATATTCCATTAGACTCTGTGAAAGCGATTAAAACAATATGAAACATAAAATAATAAGGTTGAAAAATCTAGTTTGAAATGAAAATTATAACAAGTCTAAGAAATGGGCTATATTGTCAGGTCAATTAGTAAACCATAACAATTCCTCATTACCTGACGTGTTGTTACATCCCACACGGTTACTATCCCCTCATAATCACTACTAGCTATATGATTCTTCCAATGCTTGTTCCAACTCAAGCAACTTAGTTTAGAACGCGTGGACATCTCCACAACAGGACAGTGTACATCCGCTGGTTCATTTAGGACCTAGAAAACAACTGCGTAGTCAATAAGAATCGGTATAGCTAAAGATTGGAAGGAAAAGTAGCAAATTATTAATTGTGAACTTTCCTTGTCAGTATGCAGATCCATTAATATGACATCAATAACTTAAACAAAATACCAGCCTCCTTCTCAAGGTTGTTACAAATCAATACTAGAGAAAACAACAGTGGGTGCAAGACTAACCCAGAATATAAATGGTTGTTAAATGTACAGAAAAGCCATCCATAGAAAATGCTCTAAAACAACATTTACTGTTTTCCTGCTTCTCTATAAAATGGGGGCGGAGAACAATACTATATTTACATTTCCCTTGTCAATTGTGACCAACAATAATGGTAAACAGAGCCAATTGTGAAAGGTTTCAGAAATTCAGGATCTTACCATTGAGAGATCAAAAACTTTAATGCGCCGAGACACTCCAGCTGTAGCGAACAACTCATCATCACGGTCAAATTCTATGCTGCAATTACCATGATCCACTAAACAGAATGAGCAGTCTTGCATATATACACAGAATGAGCACTAAACAGATTCTGGAGTTTATTTATTTGCAAGAAAAATACTAAGGTTCACAGACTAAGCTTCCTAATCCAGAATGAAAAAAATCCACTGCTTTGTCTTAGACACACTATATTTCAGTGAAAGTGAAATCAGGCATTCCTGAGAGAAGAAAGAAAGGAATTCAGAACATCCTGGCTACTCCCTAACAATGGTCACCAGCCTCTGTTTTCTTTGGGTGTAATGCCTGTATTTTGAAGCTACTTTCCTTCGTGAATAATATTCATTTCTGCCAGCTCTTTGTTACTTTATAAATGTAGTTTGGACTCTGGTCTTTGTAGATGCTAATACAATTAAAATCTGCTCTTTGTAGACAAACCATGGATCTCTGATCCATACCCAAGATCAACTTCAGGATCTTTGGATCATTTTCAATCAGAAAGGAATGTTGTACAAAACATAATACTATGTAATTGTGATCCTATTTCCATTTGTTTGAAGAAGATAACATGTAACAAAAGGATTCTTATACATACAAATCATAGCTTGAACTTGGAATGAGAATGAATATATTAATGATGCATCTTTACCTTTTAGTTTTTCTACCCAATAAATCACAACACCCTTGGAAAAGAATAACTTCTCATGCATTGAATATTATATGAATCGAGTTCACAGACTAATAGAACTTAGAAGTAGAGGGTATTTTGGTGGGATCCTTGCGGACAGAAATTGCAGTTGAGAGTACATATCATCCAGTCTTAAAAGTACCTATCTGTTTGAAGAAGGTAAAAGAGTACTCTGGGCCCATAAAAGATAAGGAAGGATTTAAAACCACAGAGTTTCATCTTGATGATGACTTATGGAGTCCAGACCATATGGTTTTACTTAAATGCCAAAATCATCTAGATTATAGAATAACTTGTAAAAGGTACAAGCATATAAAACTTGTTTGGAAAATGGTGAACCAAACCATCAATCAGTGGGGTCCACAGGTTAGTGTGCTGTTTCATAAAAATAAAGTTCCGATTTCTGTAAAGCTGATTGAAATCAGATTGATTTTTAACTTTTACTGGTATTGAACAAAAACATTAACACATCCAACTATGATATTCAATTCCATTTTTAGCAGTACTCTGTAACATAACAGAATAATACATTTTTAAACAATTTTAAATCAACATAATGATACATTTTTCTACAATATTAAAACAACATTTAGATGCAAGAATCTCACCTTGATACTATATTGGCTGAATGAAAGAGATCTCCAAGCCTCACTTCAGCAATGACTCTTAGTCGACTGGTAGAGAGGAATCAAAAGGAAAATCTGGTGATAAACTGAAGTACAACAGGTAAAGGAAAAGGGAGAGGAAGGGGATGGAAGGTGTTAATGTCAACTTATGTCCACTACATAATTGAAAAGTGACATCCATACCTGTATTGAGTAAAAGTACTCAGCACAGACTGAAAATCTGCAAGACCCGCATTATAACCCTCTCTGTGAATGACATTTTTATCACTTTCTTGCTTAATATGCAGTTGGTTTGCCAACTGACGTCGCTTTTGCAGGTAACAATCTTGTAGGTCATTAAACTGTGGCCAAGGGTGAAAAAGTAAAGTGAATTTAGGCCTGAAAAGAATAATGAATCAATAAAGGTTTAATGTTTTAAGTTGAAGCAACTATAAATAACATCTCCAGACAAAAAACAATTGCACAATAAACCAATTAGAACACGTTTTCATGATGATTGACCTCTCATATAAAATGATGAAAATTTGAAGTTACGTCTGCCAATTGCCAGGCTCAACTATTAAAAACAAAATCACTCAATGGCAAATTGTTCTTCAAATATAACCTGTAAGATCATTAGCTGGAGCATCTAACTGTAAATGGCAAGGCATCCATCTATGATATTATAACATTCTATCAGAAACCACTAACATAAAGACCAAATCAGTCTTTTATGTGATTCACAGAGCTCTATGAAGCAAGAGAAAAGTACTTGTAGCAAACTCCAACTAGTTCATACTAAGTTTAATCAAACCAAGCACAAGTGTTAATGTTAATCCTTAATAGGTTTTTGGCCACCTTTTTTTTTTCAGCAACCAAATGAAATTCAGGTCTTAAAGTTATTTTGCATTATTGCCAATTGCAACTATGTAAGATTAAAGCATATACCAAACAAAAATTTGCTACAGAAACCTTCTAAAATCACAAACCTGGGCATGAATCCGCTTTTTTCTTGCAACAGAGAGACCAGATTGATTGAACCCTTGTGAGTCCGCTCCACTTAAGGCATCTTTTCTCTGACTACCATGGCCACTCAACTGTGTCTTTCCATCTATTTTCTTGTTTTGAAGATTCCCTGCAGGCATCCCTCCTCTGATATTTAGAGAACTAGAGACAATTCCACTATTGTTCTTGTCCATGGATGAAGACCATGGCTTTCTTGTGCTAGAATCATCTCCAAGCATCCGCAATTTCACAGAGTATCTATCTCTTGCACGATACAAATCCATTCTATGTCTCTCCACAGAATTTATGTCCTCTTTAATAAACTGAAGATCAGTTTGTACCTACAGAAAGGAAACGAATCTTGTCAGCGACCTACCGAAAAAGAAAAGTGAATATTTTCAGCAAAAAAAATCAGATCAAAGTAATTATCAATTAATGCAGCTATTTGTACAAATATGTGGACATAACAGTTAAATTAAAGTAAGAGGGAATATACTAGAGCTAATGAAGAACAAATATCACAATTAATGAAATATATATGAGCAGGGAAAAAACAACACACCCAGAACTGATCTATCAAACTGAAGAATGAATTGGATAGAACACAATGATGGTTCAAAAATAGTGAACAGGAAAAAAAAAAAAAAAGTGGCATAAAGTAAATGCAATGGACCTCATTTAGTTCATCAACTTTTTGCTTCCTTAAGCAGTGTAAGAAATCCAGCAGTATTTGCATATTTCTCTCAGCTTCTTCCTGTTCCATTTTTCTCTTCTTCTCTGCAAGGAGGGACAAAAGGTTGTCCAGCTCCTTGATTGTAACCTCATAACCCTGTAAAGAATCAAATTTAGTTGGAAAAACATCTAAGTAAAAGAAATTACGGGCTCATCCACTACTGTTCAATTTAAAGAGACATCAAATGCGATTCTTGGTTGACAGCAGCGGGAGGAAATAAATAATATATTAAAACTACTATTCATGAAAATTCACTATAAACTCTTGTAAGCTCACAGCTGGAAGCTTAAAACCAACTGTATACTATCATTATCAGGCAACTTAAATACTATGGAAGGGGACATTCCGTGCCCTAAAGTGAGAAAAGTAATAGCAACAATTCTTGGTAATCAAGGATAATATGCCATCTATAGAGTAACTACACATACATCTATAGATAACAAAGCTGGACCTGCTCCCAGCTTTGGGATAAAAAGTAATCCCGAGTCCCACTTTTGATCATTCTAGCACCTCTAAGACATTCATGCATCTGCACCACTATACCTAGCAATCACAATCCAAGTACCTTAAATATGCCGCAAGTAAAACACTATATTGACTGTAATGAAAGATCAGGTCAATGAATAAACCGATGCACTTAATTTTGTATGCCTTCTTTGTGCATGTCATTCCAAAAAGATGGTAAGAAAAGCAGCACTCAAGATGTATTTTGTTGTTAGTCTGAGTCTGTGTGTGTGAAAGATAGAGGGAGGGACGTAATTAGCAAATCACCCCAGGGGGGAACTTGAATTAGAAACACCAATGCATAAATTCCTTGATATAACAAATGAAAATTTTAGATTTCTTCCAAAAAAACAACTAACCTGTTGTAACGCCTGACAAAACTGTTCCACAGGGGATGCAGTTTTTGATATTTGACGAGCCGAAGTCTTCTTCAAAAGCTACAAATGTGGTACAGAGAAATTATATAATGATAAGCTCAACTCTGGAGTAGAAGTACACCATTTCAAGATATAATTACATGACCACAAAGCAGTCTAACTACACTATTTAGGAAATCATGTAGTCAGTCATAACAAGACAACTAAGATGATCTAAATAAAACCAAGGCAAGGTTACCCCATTAAATTTGGTATTCTAAATTTTAAATGTTCAAGTTTGATATTGGATCATTATCTGAAGCATTTTGATCTAAGACATTGAATATCTTGAAATATGATATTCCAGGAAATAGAGAGTGGGAATCACCAAGAAATAAACTCCTGGGACCCTCTGTTGAACTGTTTTCAGCGCTGACTACTGGGTATAAAAATTCTAAACCCACTAAGACTCTACCAAGTACACCGGAAAGCATAAGGAAAATAACTGTAAGATAAAAGAGAGACAAGCAAGATAATAGCTGTGCCAATTATCAGTTAGGCGATTAATATTCACTTTCAATCCACATAGAAGCTAAACTTGAATCATACAAGTAAATCGTCGCTGAATACAAGACATCTAAAAGGGTTTGTGTGTTCTAGTAACAAGAAGATTCCAATCATATCCAAGTCAAGCCTTATTTTCAAAGAAATTAAAAAAAAAAAAAGAACCTTAAATAACCATGATATTTAAAATTGATTCAATCATATATGTTCGAAACATAATTAAATCCAAATTGGAGCTAATAAAGAGCAAATAGAACCAACCTTATCGAGCAAAATATTGGGGAAAAGCTGATTATTAGTGAGAAATTGAGAGCAACAAGGGCAATCACTCTTGTTTCGAAGATGGGTAATTATACACATGTAGCAAAAGCTGTGACCGCAAGACGTGAGGAAGGCGTCCTTAATTATCTGCATACAAATCGGACACAGCAAGTCCTTATCCACCTCGGCATCTTCTGAAACAGCAGCGGAGCCAGCTTCGAGTGGAACTCCCTCGAAGGAAGATGGCTTAGAGTCCGGCTTGACCGCCGGCACACGAGGGTCGGTGCCAGTTGAGAATTCTTCCATGTTTTTAGTTCCCGTTTTCTTGGTATTACATTTTTGGATTTGATGTGTGTAGCGATAAATAAATAAAATTTCTGCTTAGAATAAAATAAATTTAGAGAGAGAGCCAAATGAGCGGTCTTCTTTTCTGAGGGTAAAAACAGACCACGCCATCAGTGGAAGTGGGCTTTTTGACCTTTTGGTTTTTTATCTTGTAATTGTTGGATAGGGCTACCTATACAGGGAGAGAACTAATTTTTGAATCCCTCGATATTCCTTTTATTTTTGTTATAAAATTATAGGTTAAACTATATTTCGATTTTTTTATTTGGCGTTTTAGTACATTTTTTTTAAAATTTAAAGAAATATGTCGTTTTTGGAGAGAAAAAGGGAAAATATGTCTAAGATTTTTTTAATTATGTTAGCTTTAGGGTTTTTGTAGGGTTAAGTTTTTTTAAGGGTTTAGGGTTGAAACCGCAAAAGTTTATAGGTAGATTTGAGGGGTCGATGATGTGATAACGCACCTTAGAATACATACATTTCATATTTCATGACAGGATAGGACTATTATCTCAGAAACTCATCTTAGGGAAGTTAGGTTTTGGGGTGACAATGCTTGATACAATCACAAATCGAAGTCTAGGTGGAGGTCCTAGTCAGCAACTGTGATGCAGTCATGGGCTCGAGTATAATCAGGGGTCTGTTGATGGTCGTTATGCAGTCATGAGTTCAAGCTTTTTGGATACCCACAAATGATGCCTTATATATACCATACATAATATTGATGTCATAATCATAGGAAAAACGAAGGGAATTTTGGTGTAATCAACGTAATTTTTTCTCCATTTTCAAGCAGTCAGTATCTTTAGCCTTTCATTCTTATCCGAAGGCTGACACCAAGTAGGCACAAGAGAGCTTTACATGGAGAGCGGATGTTCCGGCACAGTAGAAGTCAAACTTGGGTCGGCACGGCAGCTGTTGTAGTTATTAATGGGTTGTTTAATAATGACAATCATTATCACCCCAAAAGGAGCATCACCTTTACTGCACCGCAACTGTCGCTCCTTGCCTGATAGTCCTTCTATGTACACGGAAGTGTCGACCTTCGAATAAGAAGGAATGTTAAATATACCGACTATTTGGAAATGGAGAAAAAATTACGTTGATTATAGTAGGAAGCCCCATAGTTTATCTGTATGATTATGCCCTCTAACTTCTGTATGTTATTTATAAGGCAACATTTCTGGATATCTGAAAAGTTTGAGCTCGTGGTCACATAACGATCGTCAACTGGCTCCTCTGTATACCTCGATCCATGACTGCATAACGGTCATCGATTGAGAGTTCTATATAAACTTCTACTTGTGACCGTACAAAGTAAAATCACCTCGGAGCGCAACTTCCCTAGGATAGGTTTGGAGGTAATGGTCCCATCTCAGCAAGATATATGAAATGATACGTCTCGGAGCGATATTGCATCACTGATGATGCAATAATACCTCAAACTGTCCAAATTTGCTAATTGAAAAGGATAAAATTTTCTAATTGAGCAAATCGTAAAGTATAAATGGTTGGTTCTGGAAGTCAAGTGGTTTTAGAAAATGAGATATTGATACCTTATTTCTATAAATTAATATTTACGAGAGTGTTATTAAAGTCATACTAAAAATTGGCTAAGAAATTTTAATGTTTAGATAGTTAATTAATTGAAAAAGACTAAATTGTAAAAGATCAAAAGGTTGAATTCTATGTGATAAAACGATAAAATGGCTATGATGTAACATTCCTAACCCGTATCCGTTGCTGGAACAGGTTCTATTTTTCAAGGTAGTGGTGTTCAATAACCATAGATTATAATTTGGAGGTCTTTAAAATGCAATTAGGCCAAATAAAATGTGTTAGCCAGTCATGTGGTATAGGGAGACAAGAGCATTTAATTTTTGATCAAAATTCGGTGAATTAGGTGAGAAAAGATGAATAAAATATAGTAAAAAGAAAAACTATCATATTTCACTATTCACTCATCTCTTTCTATCGAAAATTGAAGAGGAAATAGAGCATTTGAGGGTTCGAACTTTCAGCCAAGCTATCTCCTTGCTAGTAAGTGATTTAGGTGGTTTTAATTGATGATTTTTGTGTTTTTGGAGTCCCCAAAACTTAAGCTAGCTAATGAGGGGACCAATTTGCAATATGGTTGAAAGTCTAGGGACTTGCTATGAGAGTATTTATGTTGTTAGCTGAGTTTTTATGCAAGAAAATGAATGTTAAAGAGATGAGAAACAACTTTTGTGAAAGGTGTTAGCATGAAAACACCTAATTAGGACTTAAGTACAAAGATTGATTTTGTGTCATAGATGCATGAAATAGTTGGAATTGTGAGTAGTTGTAAGAGAAATAAATGTTTAGCTGAACTGGTTTAATGAGAAAATGTGTTGAAAAATGATTTAAGAACCTAGGGGCAAAATCGTAATTTTTCATAGTACAAGGGCACAATGGTTATTTTTGCCTAAGTATAGATTTTAATACATTATGACCATTGAGATATCTAAATGAATGAATTTTATTGTTATAGATCAAGAAGAACGCGAAATTAATCTTGACTAGGGAAAAGGCAAGGTTACGGATTTAACTGCAAATCGATAGTTTTGCACTGAGGTAAGTTTATGTGTAAACGATGCATATTATATATATACATTGTTGTTGTTGATTGGTGCATGGCATGATTAAGAATATGTACAATTCAAGTGGATTGAATTTTGATAGTTGTTGTATAGTTTCGTATGAATGACGAAATAATTATGTAAATTTGTAACGACGACACTTGACGGTGGGCTAAATACGATACCACCTTGTTACTTAACTACGATGGGTTGTGTGCGATGCCATCGTTTATTATGTTAATTACTGGGCTATGTGTGATACCACTATAATTACCCCTTTTGGTGGGCTATGTGCGATACCACCCTATTAATGATTAATGATGGGCTAAGTGTGATACCACCGAGTAAATTGGCAATGTGGTTGGATTAGTGAGAAATTATGATGTGTTGTATTATGAGAAATTATGGTGTAGGTACAGGTATGCAAATGAATGAATGTAAACATTAAGCTTGTGATGTAGTGAAAAGTGGTAAGGGATAAAATAAGTAAGCATGAATGTGAATGTGAATTACTTTTGTTTAGTATAATGCTATTGGTTGTTTAGCTCATACTATGATGTTATTTGTTTACATGTAAACTTACTAAGCTTAAAGCTTACTCCCCTCTTCTTTTCCCTTGTCTTATAGAGTTAAAGAGTCGGGTCGAAATACGCAGATAACCAGAAAACTGCCCACACCATCAGCTCACTCGGTATACTTAGACTTAGTACATTTTGTGTATGGCATGTATAGGGGCCAGACTAGTTAGATTATTTTGTTATTTTGGCCAAAAGTGTGTTAACCCTTTTTTAAGACAAACTATTTTGTATATTGCCATGGTTGATGGCTCACCTTGTTATTTATGAAAAGATATAGTTATTTATGGAAGTTTATATTACAAAATATGAGTTGTTTGATGATATGTTGAATGGATCCATGTTGTGTGAGCTAGAGGGGTGAAAGGAGCTTGGCAAATAGCCTTCTTCTTGTCCACACGAGTAGGCAAACGAGCGTGTGTATAGGCCGTGTGACTCTTATAAGGTTGCTAACGTCACAAACAGAATACCCAATTTTTTACACACGGACGTGTCTAGGCCGTGAGGAGCACACGGGCTAAGCACACGAGCGTGTGTCTGGCTGTGTGAAAACCCCTGTAGGTTCGAAATGAAAATAAATCCCACACGGGGTAGGGACATGGGCGTGTGTGACCACACAGCCTGCCCACACGGGTGTGTCCCATTTCACACGGGCGTGTGGCCTCTATTTAGGTGAAAAATGTTAAGATCACAAAAGTTTTCGGTTGGGTTCCGAAACCCCTCGTAGGTATGTTTAAGGCCTCGTTGCTCCTTAATGAGGTGTGTTGTGATGATGAAAGAGAAATGTCAAGTTGGGGCTGAAGTTGTATAATTAAGTAGATTAAGTCCGGTAATGTCTCGTGCCCGGTTCTGACATAGAATACGGGGTAAGGGGTGTTATATTTAGTGGTATCAGAGCTATGGTTTAGTTAGTTCTCGAACTACCATAGCGTGTGTAAGAGTCTAGCTATACTTGCCATAAGCGTATAATGATAGTGTGGTGGCTTTTGAAGATTGTAAACTTTATTTATATACAGTATATGAATCCTAATCAATCGGCTGTTGATGACGCAGCTTGTAATACGCTGGCTCCCGCGCAAGGGACTGCGCTTATGCATAGTGGACCCAAGACTAGGGGTCAAGGAAAAGAGGCTCGGGAAACCTTTCTCTAAATAATGAGTAACTGGTACACAGAGTATGTACCAGCAAACCCTAATGCTCAACCTCCTCCACCCCCTCCTATACCTCAGCCAGTTCCAATGGCTCCTCAAGGTATAGATTTAGTGAGGATAATGAAGCCCCCGGTAGATAAGATTCGGAAGTATGGGGCCGAGGAGTTTAGAGCCAATATTGATGATGACCCCGAACGGGCGAAGTTCTGGCTTGAGAACTCAATGAGGGTGTTCGATGAACTCTCCTGTACACCTAAGGAAAGCTTAAAATATGCCGTGTCTTTGCTGAGGGACTCGGCATATTATTGGTGAAAAATATTGACATCAGTGGTTCCTAAGGAGAGAGTAACGTGAGACTTCTTTTTGGATGAGTTTCGAAATAAGTACATAAGTCAGTGATTTATTGACCAAAAATGAAAGGAATTCCTTGAGTTAAAGCAAGGAAAAATGACTGTTGCAGAATATGGGCGCGAATTTGTTAGGCTTAGTAAGTACGCGCAAGAATGCGTATCAACATAAGCTATCATATGCAAGAGGTTTGAAGATGGGTTGAATGAGGATGTCAGACTTTTAGTCGAGAATTTAGAACTAAAAGAATTTGTGGTATTGGTGGATAGGGCCAGTAAGGCCGAAGAATTGAGTAAGGAAAAGAGGAAGGCCGTGAGTGAGGCCCGAGATACAAGAAAAAGGTCGATGAGTAAATCCTACCAAGCTCAATCGAAGAGGTCCAAGGAAGTGAACCCTCGGACGACTACATCAGTTGGATATTCACAAAGAGAGCGAGACAACACGTACTCAGGTTCAAGAGCTCAAGCCACTTCGATGGCAAGTGTGGGCAATCCAAAGTCTAAACTGGAGTGCCCAAGTTGTGGCAAACATCACACTGAGGAGTGCTGGGGAAACAACTGAAATTGTTATAAGTGTGATTCCCCCGGCCATTTCATCCGAAACTGCCCTGAGAAGGATGACAAGGAGAGGAAGCAGGAGATAAGATCAAGCAATGTATCTTCTAGGGGTAGGACACAAAAGAACCCGGGAGGTGAGACTAGCGGTAGAGGTGCGTCACGAGACTCTGCTGTAAGACTGGAAGGTCGGGCACCTGCAAGGACTTATGCCATTCGCGCTCGCAAAGAGGCATCATCATCAGATGTAATAACGGGTACTTTTTCTCTTCATGACACCTTTTTTATTGCTTTGGTTGATTCGGGGTCTACCCATTCTTATATTTATATGAGATTGAAATCTAGTTTGAGTATGATTGTTGAGTCTACAGAATTTGTGGTAAATGTGTCAAACTCGTTAGGTAAACATGTGTTAGTCGACAAGGTGTGTAGGAAGTGTCCTTTGACAATTAAGGGTCATTGTTTTTCGACAAATTTATGTTGTTGCTATTCGATGAATTTGATTTGATTCTTGGTATGGATTGGTTGACTACCCATAGAGTTTTAGTGAACTATGGTAGTAAATTTATTGAATTGAAATATGAAAATGAAAGTGTTATTCGGGTTGAATCAGGTGGGTCAGATAGTTTACCAGCGATGATCTCTTCTTTGATGGCTGAGAAATGTTTAAGAAAAGAATGTGAGTCCTATCACGCTTTTATACTGAATACTAAAGAGTCTAAAGTAAAGATTGAAACAGTGCCAGTTATATGTGAGTATCCAAATATATTCCCGAAAGAATTGCCCAGATTGCCTCCAGTTAGAGAGGTCAAGTTTGGGATTGAGTTAGTTTTGGGAACGGCACCCATTTCGGTTGCTCCGTATAGGATGACATCATTAGAGTTGAAAGAACTGAAGGTTAAGTTGCAAGACTTGATGGATAAGGGTTTTGCGAGACTGAGTTATTCAGCGTGGGGTGATTCGGTACTATTTGTGAAGAAGAAAGATGGGTCGATGAGATTATGCATAGACTACAGACAACTCAACAAGGTAACAGTGAAAAATAAGTATCCTTTGCCACGGATAGATGATCTATTTGATCAACTGAAGAGAGTTACAGTGTTCTCCAAGATAGACCTGAGGTCTGGCTATTACCAGTTGAGGGTTAAGGAGTAAGATGTTCCGAAAATTGCGTTTCGAACTAGGTACGGCCATTATGAGTTTCTGGTCATGCCATTCGGTTTAACGAATGCTCCTACGATTTTTATGGACTTACTAAACCGTGTCTTCTGATCGTATTTGTACAAGTTTGTGGTTGTCTTTATTGATGACATATTAATTTATTCTCGGGATGAGAGTGATCATGCGGAGCATCTAAGAATTATCTTACAGACTTGAAGAGACAAACAGTTATATGCTAAATTTAGTAAGAGTGAGTTTTGGCTCAGAGAGGTCGGATTCCTAGGACAAATTGTGTCGGGTGATGGTATTAGAGTTGATTCGGGAAAGATCTCGGCTATTGTGGAGTGGAAACTGCCAAGGAACGTGTCGGAAGTTAGAAGCTTTTTAGGTTTGCGGGGTACTATAGACGGTTTGTGAAGGGATTCTCCATGATTGCTACCCCGATAATGAAACTGTTGCACAAAGATGTTAAGTTTGAATGGACTGAGAAATGTCATCAGAGTTTTGAGAGATTGAAAACATTGTTGACTAAAGTGCCGGTTTTAGTACAACTTAAGTCGGGGAAAGAGTTTGTGGTCTATAGTGATGCGTCGTTTAATGGTATTGGTTGTGTGTTGATGCAAGAGGGTAAGGTAGTCGCTTACACCTCGAGGTAGCTAAAACTACAAGAGAAGAATTATCCGACTCTTGACTTGGAGTTAGCCACGATTGTTTTCGCATTAAAAATTTGGCGACATTATTTATATGGTGAGAAGTGTCGAATCTTCATAGACCATAAGAGCTTGAAGTACTTGATGGATCAAAAGGATTTGAATTTGTGACAACGACAGTGGTTTGGGTTATTGAAGGACTATGAGCTAGTAATCGATTACCATTTGGGGAAAGTGAACGTGGTTGCGGATGCCTTGAGTAGAAAATCCATGTATACTTTGAAAGCTATGAGCACGAGTTTGGCATTGTCTGATGATGGAACTAAATTGGCCGAGTTGAGAGCTAGGCCACTATTTGTTCAACAAATATGTGAGGCTCAAAGGAATGATAGTGAGATACAAGCTAAGAGAGCTAAGTGTGAATCAAGAAACAATTCTGATTTTCGAGTGGGTTCGGATGGTTATTTGATGTTTTATGACAGAATTTGTGTACCCAGAGATGAGGAGTTGATCCGAAAAATTTTACATGAGGCAAAAAGTGGTTGTTTGTCAGTACACCCAGGTAGTACGAAAATGTACAATGATCTGAAGAAATTTTATTGGTGGCTAGGAATGAAAAAAGACATCTCGGAGTATGTAACAAGATGTCTGATTTGTCAACAAGTGAAAGCTGAGCATCAAGTGCCTTCGGGATTGCTTCAGCCAGTGATGGTTCCCGAGTGGAAGTAGGATCAGATCGCCATGGATTTTGTAACGGGGTTGTCTATGACTCCGAAAAAGAAAGATGATGTGTGGGTTGTCGTTGATAGATTAATGAAGCCGGCTTACTTTATACCAGTGTGTGTTGATTATTCTCTAAATAAGTTAGCCATGTTGTATATTGTTGAGGTGGTAAGGTTGTATGGAGTGCCTATATCTATTATCTCGGATAGAGATCCGAGATTTACTTCGAGGTTTTGGAAGAAGTTGCAGGAGGCCTTGGGTAAAAAGTGAAATTTTAGTACTGCATTCCATCCACAAACTGATGGTCAGTCTGAAAGAGTAATTCAAGTTCTCGAAGATATGCTCTGATGCTGTGTATTAGAGTTCGAAGGTAGTTGGGAAAGATACCTACCCTTGGTCGAATTTGCTTACAACAACAATTATCAATCGAGTGTACGGATGACACTGTATGAAGCCTTGTATGGTCGTAAGTGTCGGACTCCTTTGTATTGGACCGAGCTTAGTGAGAAATGGGGTCGACCTGGTTAAAGAGAATGAAGAAAAGGTTAAAGTGATCCAGGATAGTCTGAAAGCTACTTCAGACCGACAAAAGTCGTATGCGGATTTGAAAAGAAAGGAAATCGAATTTAAAGTGGGCGACAAGGTATTTCTGAAAGTGTCCCCGTGGAAGAAAATATTGAGATTTGGTCGAAAAGGAAAATTGAGTCCACGATTCATAGGACCGTATGAGATTACCGATAGAATTGGGCCAGTAGCATACCGGTTGGTTTGTCGATAGAGTTAGAGAAGATACACAATGTGTTTTATGTATCGATGTTAAGGCGTTATCGCTCTGATCCTTCGCATGTGATTCCTCCAACAGAAATTGAGATACGACCGGATATGACATATGAAGAGACGCCGATTAAAATCTTAGCTCGAGAGGTGAAACAGTTGACGGATAAAGACATAGCCTTAGTAAATGTGTTATGGCAAAAACATGGTGTAGAAGAAGCTACGTGGGAATTGGAAGAAGTCATGAGAGAGCAATATCCAAACCTCTTTACATGTAAGATTTTCGAGGGCGAAAATCTTTAAAGGGGGGAGAGTTGTAACAACCCGATTTTGGGGCTAGTCGGAACAGTGGTTTTGAGACCACTAAACTGAGGTTAGGAAAAATTATTTCGATGTTATTTTACGTGTTATAGCATTAATACAAGGCTATGTGGAAATTTTGGTGTTTTAATTTTAGCGACAGCATGCTTAATTGTGAAAAATTACTAAATCACATGAAGTGCGAAAGTTCTAGTTTTTCAAGGTAGAGGTGTCCAATAGCCATAGATTGTAATTTGAAGGTCTTTAAAATGTAATTCAGCCAAATTGAATGTGTTGGCCGGCCATGTGGTATAGGGAGACGAGCATTTAATTTTTGGTCAAAATTGGGTGAATTAGGTGAGAAAAGATGAATAGAATATGGTAAAAAGAAAAACTATCATCTTTCACTATTCACTCATCTCTTTCTATCGAAAATTGAAGAAGAAATAGACTATTTGGGGGTTCAAAATTTTAGCCAAGCTATCTCCTTGCTAGTAAGTGATTTAGGTGGTTTTAATTGATGATTTTTGTGTTTTTGGAGTCCCCAAAACTTAAGCTAGCTAATGAGGGGATCAATTTGCAATATGGTTGAAATTCTAGGGACTTTTCATGAGAGTATTTATGTTGTTAGCTGAGTTTTTATGGAAGAAAATGAATGTTAGGGAGATGAGAAACAACTTTTGTGAAAGGTGTTAGCATGAAAACACCTAATTAGGACTTAAGTGCAAAGATTGATTTTGCGTCATAAATGCATGAAATAGTTGAAATTGTGAGTAGTTGTAAGAGAAATAAATGTTCAGCTGAGCTGATTTAATGAGAAAATATGTTGAAAAATTATTTACGAACCTAGGGGAAAAATCGTAATTTTGCCATAGTACAAGGGCAAAATGGTCATTTTTGCCTAAGTGTAGATTTTAATATATTATGATCATTGAATGATCTAAATGAATGAATTTTATTGTTATAGATTAAGAAGAACGCAGAATTAACCTTGATCGGGAAAAAGGCCAGGTTACGGATTAAACTGCAAATCGATACGTTTTGCACCAAGGTAAGTTTATGTGTAAACGATGCATATTATGTATATACATTGTTGTTGTTGATTGGTGCATGGCATGATTGAGAATATGTACAATTCAAGTGGATTGAATTTTGATAGTTGTTGTATAGTTTCGTATGAATGACGAAATAATTATGTAAATGTGTAACGACAAAACTTGACGGTGAGCTAAGTGCGATACCACCTTGTTACTTAACTACGATGGGTTGTGTGCGATGCCATCGTTTATTATGTTAATTAGTGGGCTATGTGCGATACCCCTATAATTACCCTTTTTGGTGGGCTATATGCGATACCACCCTATTAACGATTGATGATGGGCTAAGTGCGATACCACCAAGTAATGTGGTTGGATTAGTGAGAAATTATGATATGTTGTATCATGAGAAATTGTGGTGTAGGTGCAGGTATGCAAATGAATGAATGTAAACATTAAGCTTATGATATAGTGGAAAGTGGTAAAGGATAAAATGAGTAAGCATGAATGTGAATGTGGATTGCTTTTGTTTAGTATAATGCTATTGGTTGTTTAGCTCATACTATGATGTTATTTGTTTACATGTAAACTTTCTAAGCTTAAAGCTTACCCCCCTCTTCTTTTCCCTTGTCTTATAGAGTTAAAGAGTCGTGTCAGAATATGCAGATAACCAGAAAATCGCCCACACTATCAGCTCACTCGGTATACTTAGACTTAGTACATTTTGTGTATGGCATGTATAGGGGCTAGACTAGTTAGATTATTTTGTTATTTTGGCCAAAAGTGTGTTGGCCCCTTTTTAAGACAAACTATTTTGTATATTGCCATGGTTGATGGCTCACCTTGTTATTATGAAAAGATATAGTTATTTATGGAAGTTTATATTGCAAAATATGAGTTGTTTGATGATATGTTGAATGGATCCATGTTGTGTGAGCTAGAGGGGTGAAAGAAGCTTGGCAAATAGCCTGTTCTTGTCCACATGGGTAGGCACACGGGCATGTGTCTAGGCCGTGTGTGACACACGGTCAGCCCCATGGGTATGTGACTTGGGCGTGTGTCCCCTGCATGTTGGTGTTGTAAGTCAGTGTCGGCCACGAGCTAGCCACACGGGTGTGTGCCTAGGCCGTGTGACCCTTATAAGGTTGCTGACATCACCAACAGAATACCCAAGCTTTTACACACGGGCGTGTCTAGGCCGTGAGGAGCACACGGGCGTGTGTCTAGCCGTGTGAAAACCCCTGTAGGTTTGAAATTAAAATAAATCCGACACGGGGTAGGGACATGGGCGTGTGTGACCACACGGCCTGCCCACACGGGCGTGTGGCCCCTGTTTAGGTGAAAATTGTTAAGATCGCAAAAGTTTCCGGTTGGGTTTCGAAACCCCCTCGTTGGTATGTTTAAGGCCTCGTTGCTCCTTAATGAGGTGTGTTGTGATGATGAAAGAGAAATGTAAAGTTGGGACTGAAGTTGTATGATTAAGTAGATTAAGTCCGGTAATGCCTCGTGCCTGGTTCCGGCATAGAATACGGGTAAAGGGCGTTACATCTACTTTTAATTTATTCGATTTGGTACCTCAACTTTTCTTTCGTCTAACTTTTTGGTACTCCGAGCTAAAAATGTTAAATTTTATCAGTTTTTTACATGTGGCCCAATTTTAAGATGCCACATGTCACTTTTATCAAAAAAAAATTATTCTAAAATATGCTAGGGACCTCAAAATTAAATATCCCAAATTTATTTTTAACCCAAAAAATAAAAGGGTAAACTACCAAAATAGTCACTTTTGTTTACCTCAGGTTACATTTTAGTCATTTACGTTATCGCGTTGTAACATTTTAGTCATAGAGTCGTTAATTTCCGTTAATAGTGTAACGGTAAGCTGAAGTGGCACGTTAAATCATCATTTCAAACAAAAAATTTAGGTTAATTTATACAATTGGTCTCCATATTTTTTCATTTTGAGCAATTTAATTTAATTTTATTATGTTTTTTTAACTTTCCTTTTTTTCCTTTTATTTTCCATTCTATTTTGCTTCTCCCTCTGTTTTCCTCCCTTACTCATTTCTTTTAACGTAGTTTTTCTATATTCTCCATTTGTTAAAACTAGTCCCTATACTTTTATTTTTTTGAACAATTTAATTTTGTTGAGTGAGGCAAGCTTATGGACTAGTTTTAATTTATGGAAAACATAGAAAAACTACGTTAAAAGAAATGAAGAAGGGAGGAAAACAAAGGGAGAAGCAGAAGATAATTGGAAAATAAAGAAAAAAAAAGAAAGTTAAAAGAACATAAAAGAAAAAAAAATAAATTGCTCAAACTGAAAAAAATATAGGGACCAGTTGTAGAATTTAACCTAAAATTTTCGTTTGAAATGATAATTTAACGTGCCACATCATCTTACCGTTATACCGTTAACGACAATTAACGGTTCAGAGACTAAAATGTTATAACACGTTAATGTAAGTGACTAAAACGTAACATTTTAAATATAAGTGACTAAAATGTAACCCAAGGTAAACAAAAATAACTATTTTAATTGTTTACACAATAAAATAAAACTTTAAATAAAAAATTATTGTTATTCATCTCAACAACAATTTCTACTTTTTTTTTTAACATCTTAATATTTGGTTTTTTTTTTTAAAAAAAAATTTCAGCATAATGTTTAGAAATCAACCTTTTTTTCTAAACAATAAAATATCAATTGGTAAAAGAAATCTAGCATTTGCAACACAGCTTTCATCTTTATAGCTTTCAATGCCAAAAATCTTTGTCTTCAACCTAGCCTACATATCCAGTGGTGTCGTAAAAAAGTTCACGGTGTTGACATAAACGATGGGGTGGTTGGGTTCGATGGTATCGGTGATGACAAATCCACAAAGAGCCATTTGCAGCAAGTTCTGAACAAGGAAAGAAAGTGGGTCATCGTTCTCTCTCAGATTGAAATTACTATCCTACTCCATCAATATGTACGTATATGTATATTTGTATCTAAGATAGCTTTAAAGCAAGTGAAATCCCTTGGAATTCGATGAAAGAAAACAATGGGTAAAAGAAAAAGATGATAGAGAGTTGGGGGAAAGGGTTTTAGTGGGCAAGAGAGAATGTGAGTGGTGAGTGGTGAGTGGTGAGCATCGTTTTGGAGAAATTTTAAGCTAAAAGCCAAAGTAAAGACAAAGAAATGGGAGAGAAAGAGGAAGTGTTTTGTCATCAGAATCTGAATGGGAAGCTGTCATTCGAGGTTCTTGGCTATGATGATGGAGGAAGAGGGTTAGAGCAGCGAGAGAGAAGATGAAGATAGAAAATAAGATATGTTCCAACATTTATTCGTAAATGGATACGAGTGACTTTATAATGTAGACACTTGTGACAATCGATGGCATGAGTAGATTAAAACACGTAAATGTTGTGACAAAAAAAATCATGTAAATGCATACATGTTAATAAAAAGTTCAGGTGTAAGGGAAGGACGAACAATCACACAATAGTGTAAAAATCCTTTTTAAGTGGTCAAAGAGTGTTAGAATAAGTATTTGAGAGTTTTAAAGGTGTTTCAAGAGAGTATTTTTATGAAAAATATCCGGAGTAGATGGTCATAGAATTGGGATCATATATATTTTTAGAGGTTGGCACCCCAATGCGGTAAAACTATTTTTTTTTTTAGTTTAAAACGTAGAACGGCAAATATTCATCTATTTGGGTATGCAATGCTTTGTTAGTTAGCATAATCCCATGATTAGACCTCTGTTCGTTAGGCTAATGGATGTCCGCTGTATTTGGCGATGGGTATGTCCTCCTCTAAGCAAAGTACCGGAACCAGCCTTTAGACGAGAGATGATTTCATGATTATCTTAATCTGAGGCCGAACAGTACCGATGTCGGATACTGATACCTAACCCAAATGAATCCATGTAAATAAGGTCATATCTAAACATGGACATCCAACATGTCAACGCAAGTCCCTATCAATCCAGTTTATCATCAACGCAATTCACTTTCATTGTTTGACCTCAAAAATGGTCTCTTCGATCTAGCTCTTTCCGCGCCTCCTACTTCTTTGATTTTTACTACTGCCACATAATTCCCACATTTAGTAAGCTATTAATTATTACCTTTAATTTGTTCCCATTCCTTGCTTCCATCCTGGTACAACAAACAAATCTGTTCCTAGAATATTGCTCTTCAATTTTCATGCAAATACCTATCATAAAAGTATATCCATTCCACCCATTTTTTAGCAACATAGGATAACAAGGCCTGCGATTATAGCAAAGACTACTATTTTGGTTCATTTGTAATTTGGCCACTATAAAAACTAGAAAAACAAAAACTGGCTGGTGGAGCAGTGGAGCAAAAGAAAACTTTAGGATGCTTAACTTTTCAAGTGTTTTGACATTATTAGTATTATTCTTTGTGTCACCAAATGTTTCGGCCGTTGATAAGGTGTTTCCAGGCAATGCTAAGGATGTTGATATCATAATAAAATCCTCAATCAGTGATGACGATGATACTATCTGCAAATCGCTGGTGCAGACTCAAGGTTACGCCTGTGAAGAACATAAAGTAATGACATATTGATTTCAGCTTGGAATTATGTCCTTCAACTTTGTAACATCCAATGACTGCTGTCGGAAACCCTTCTAATTGTTCTTCCAGGTTACTACGAAAGATGGTTACATCCTTAGCGTGCAGCGGATTCCAGTAGGGCGGTCTGGTAAGACAGCGAGCAAACCGCCGGTGCTGCTACAACATGGGCTCTTAGTGGTTAGTCACTGTAAAACATTAATCTCCATGCTTGTATGACATGATAATTGTCAATAACGTAGCATGTCATATGGTTACAGGATGCTGCAGCATGGTTGTTGAACACTCCAGATGAATCTTTAGGTTTCATTTTAGCGGACAACGGCTTCGATGTGTGGCTTGCGAACACACGCGGAACTAAATATAGTCGTGGACATACGTCTTTGAGTTCGAATGATTCGGTTCGAACTTTTATATGTATCGTACTCTATGATTAGAATATTTTGCTATGGAGTTCATTACTTATATTTTTTTTTGTGTGCAGGCTTACTGGGAATGGTCGTGGGATGAATTAGTCCAGTATGATCTTTCAGCTCTTGTCCAATATGTTCAGTACAAAACTGGGCAGAAGTTGCATTATGTTGGGCATTCCTTGGTAAAGTCACTGTAAACTTTCTTTTTGCTCCAAACCATCTATTATGGAATATAATGGCTGATGCTAAGGAAAAAAACCTTCGAAAATATGCTATTTTAGGGAACTTTGATCGCTTTAGCTGCCTTTTCCGAACAAGGTAAGCTGATAAACATGTTCAAATCAGCTGCTTTGCTTAGTCCAATTGCTCACCTCAATCAGATTCCGTCGCAATTAACAAAAGAAGCTGCTCAGCTGCATATAGCGGAAGTAAGATCTCTTAGTATATCCTTTTCAAGTGTGAATTTTAACTTATTTTATTCGTATCCGATACTTGTATGTATCCGATACGGGTCTATTTAAATTTCTTTTAAAAGTACTTATATGTATTTAGTGGGTCTTAGAGAGGGTCATATATAGGCAACTCCATCAATTTAACAGTTTCCTATGGTTTGTGAAACAGGAATTATACAGCTTGGGTTACCGTCAATTTCCTCCAGGATGGTGAGAATTACTGAAGCATTGGTTCTTAATTTTTAAGCAGTCCAAGAAAAGAGATTAGAATGCTAATTCCCAAACCTGCATAAAGAACGTAAAATCTCAATTGTTCTTCGTTGATGGTGTAACAGGGACGTCCTAGGCCCAATTCTGGAAAAGATATGCAATGAACCAGGCACTAATTGCTCCGAGTTAATGACTGCTTTAACAGGTCCCTTTCCCAGCTTTGCTCGTTATAAATCCTTGACATCAATGTTTGCTTCTTCTTCTTCTTCTTTTTATTCTTAATGGTGAAAGAATGATGGCCGATCACAGGCCCAAACTGCTGTATAAATTCTTCAAGGGCAGGCGAGTTACTTAAACATGAACCCCAGCCAACTGCAACTAAGAACATAATCCACTTGTCTCAAAGTAAGTGCCTTTAACGTCCATAATCTTTGATCCATTTGTCTTTTTTAATTACTGTGGCTCTTTTGGTTTGTTGCCGAACAGTGATAAGAACAGGGACCATAGCCATGTACGATTACGGTAGTGAAGATGAGAACAAGGAACACTACGGGCAATCGGATCCCCCAGCATACAACATGAAAAACATCCCGAAAGAGCTCCCTCTTTTCCTTGGCTATGGCGGTCAAGACATGCTTGCTGATGCTAACGATGTTAAGGCCTTGCTAAACGACCTCAAAGATCACGACAATGGAGAGCTGGTTGAAGTATACAGCGAGGAATATGCTCATGCAGATTTTGTTCTTGGTGTGAATGCTAGTCAAGTCGTCTATGATCCTATGATTTCCTTCTTCGACATCCATTCATCTTGAACTTCAACTTCACATTTAACAGAATTTGTATATGAAGATTCCGTGCCAAAACAAAATTTAAGCTTAATTTAACTGCAACTAGGTACGTGGTTTTGAAAATTGAGGTATCAGGACCTCATTTTCGTAAATCGGACCTGTAAATATTTTTATTAAATATTTATAGAGTTATATTAGAAGCGATTTGAATTTCGATTAGATAATTTCGTTAAATTAATGCTTAATTTAAGTACAGGGACTAAATCGTATAAGAGTCAAAAGTTGAATTATAATTAAATCATAAAGTAAAACACAACTAAGTGACTCATAAGGTTAAACCATTGGTTTAATGAAAGTGGACGGTAATGAATGATGTTATAAAAGAAAACGTAATAAAATTAATAAATAAAACAAAACATAAAGTTATAAAATAAAAACAAAATAAATAACAGATGGTATAGTGGATTGAAAAAGAAACATTGTTCTCTTTTCATCCAAACCATTCGAAGCAAAAGAAGATGAAGAAATATGCACAACACTAAGGGTTTCAAAAGTTTCAAAGTTTAACTGGTTAGTCAATTTAGTTCATTTTCTTATAATTTATACGTTTTCGGAACCCCAGTAATACAAGCTGGCTAACCCATATAGTAATTTTTGGTTTTACTCAAGATTGAAGATGTTGCCATTGTTAAATAATTGAAGTTTGAGGTGTTATTTTGATATATTTTAAGGTTATAAGTGAAATAGGACTAATTTGTAAAGTCAATTGATAATTTGGTACAATAAGGATTAAATTGTGAAAAAATCAAAATTTGGGGTGTAATTGAGAAATAAGAAGTCCTATAGGGACTCTAAGAAATTTTACATAATGTTTGGGGGTTAATTGTGAAAGTTATGTTAGTCCCAGTTTCAGAGGTTAAATTGAATAATATGCAAAAGTTGTATAATTTAGTAATTGAATGTGAATTGGGCTGTTTAGTGTTAATTTATTTTTATTTTTTTAATCCATAGAAAACATCGACCGGAATCCTCGAGAAAGAAAGTAAAAGACAATGTCGTCAACAAATAGCTCGGAATTTACAGTTTGTATTTCTATAACATGAAACTTTTCAATTGATGCATTCGCGAACTGTGCTACATAGTAATAACATGATGTAAGCTGGAAATAATAGGACGAGCTGAATTGAACCGATTCGAATTAGTTGTTTGTGATAAGGACTAAATTGAATAGATTTAAAATTATGATCTTATTATTATAATTGTGCAATTGAGTTCAATTAGTGATGAATTATGCTGTCACTTATGTGATTTAATGATTGATTGATGAAATTATATTATAGAACTGAGAAATTGAGTATAATGAAATTGAAACAAGAGTGGATAATGGATATCAGTTTATAAGCTTGAAATTAGGGATTTGATATTGTACGATTTAATCAATTCGATTGAGATAGGGAAAAATGTATATGCTGCAACTATGATAGCTCAGTTTAAGATATGTAAATGGATTGAATAGCACAATATACTTGCTTGTATGTGATGAATTGATATTTATTTGAGATTTTGATAAATAAATTGCATGCAATTGTTTGATATTTGTTTGTAGCATTCTATTACTTGGGTTCGACGATAGGACCGGACAAGGGGTGTTACAGATGGGAGATCTTTAATACAAAACAAAGGCAAGCCTTCTAGAGGTGACAAATTTGGCAGAGGTTGAGGCAAAGAAAGAAATTCACGTGGACTAGGTAGAAGCAACAATAATGGTACACAAGGCAATGATGGTAGATCCAATAAATGGTGTGGAATTTGTAAAAAGAATAGTCCTGAAGAGTAGGATTGTTGGAATAGAGGCAAGCCACAATGCTACAATTTCAAGAAGTTCAAACATGTACAAAAAGACTATCGTCTCAATAATCAATAACAAGCAACATTTACTGAATAAGAAAAGAATGATGGGAATTGGTTCTTTGCTTGCCATAAGGTGTCTGAAGAGCAAAAGAACGTGTGGTATTTGGATAACAGTTGTAGCAACCACATGATAGGAGATAAAAAAAAGTTTTTCTCAACATGGACTCCACATTTCGCTTAAAGGTGAATTTGAATAATGGTGAATATGTTGAAGTTCAAGGAAAATGTAATATTGGAGTCAAAACAAGACAAAGAAGTAAGGTCATCCATGATACACTTTATGTGCCAATATTAAATGAAAAAAATTTTAGCATTAGAAAACTTTTGGAGCATGATTAGTCTCTATCCTTTGATAATCAAGAGTGCAAAATCCTTGATTTTGAAAGGGAAAATTGTTGCAATAATCAAAATGACCAACAATAGAAGCTTTCCACTATTTTTTCAGTACTAGAAAAGTATCAGCTTTATGGCCAAAGAAAAAAAGTACTCTTGTTTGTGGCACAAGAGACTTGGAAACTTGAGCTATAAAGTTCACAAGTTGCTTGCTGAACAAAATAAGGTGTAGGAGTTTCCAACAATTGAAGAAAAATATGGTGTGTGTGTGTATGTAAAGGTTGCATGAACAACACTATCAACCATTTTTAAAAGAATGAGCATGGAAAGCCAAAGAAGTGTTAGAGTTGGTTCACATCAATGTGTGTGGTCCTATGAAAACTTCATCTCATGCTTAAAATAGGTTTTTTATTTTATTCGTTGATGATTTAACCCATATGACATGGGTGTATTTTATTAGACAAATATCTGAAGTATTCTCAGTATTTAAAAATGTTAAAGTGCTTGTTGAGAAACAATTTGGTAAATGTATAAAAGTTTTGAGAATTGATAGAGGAAAGAAACACACTTCTAATGAGTTTCATAAGTTCTATGAAGAGGAAGGCATGGTACGTCAATTGATTGTTGAGTATTCACCATAAGAAAATGACATATCTAAAAAGAAGAATCAAACAGTGATGGAGATGGCCAGTTGTTTGAGAAAAGGATGCTTAAAGAATTTTGGCCTAAAGTAGTTAATACAACTATGTATTTGCTAAATATATGTCCAACCAAATTCATGTGTAATATGACTCCGTTTGAAGCATGAAGTAGAAGAAAACCATCTGTGAACCAACTTAAAGTTTTTGGGTGTGTTTGCTATGCTCAAACCCCCAAAGAAAAAAAAGTTTGAAGAAATAAGCAAGTAGTATGTTTTTTATTGGCTATAGTTATATGCCAAAAGGCTATAGACTTTACAAGTTGAAGACAAAGAAGGTGATCATTAGCCATGATGTCGTGTTTAATGAAAAGACCATATGGAACTAGCAAGAAGAAAAGTTTGAGAAAACTGTTCTTGCTACGATTATGCATCCAGTAAATGTTGGTGAGCAACTAGCCCATGCTATATCGAATTCTCCATTTTAATCAAATTCTCCAAGTTCGAGCTCTTCATCACCTAGCTCCACTCCAAGAAAAATGAGGAGTTTAAGCGATGTTTATGCTAGATGCAATTATTGTGTAGTTGAACAAAAAAGCTTTGAAGAAAGTTATGCAAGATAAAACTGATGCAATTGAAAAGAAGAAGACATGAGAGTTGGTTGAAAAGCCAAATGACAAAGAATCTATTGGTGTGAAATAGGTGTACAATGTGAAGCATAATCCAGATGGTTTGGTCCAAAGAAACAAAGCCAGACCAATGGTGAAAGGCTATGCACAATAACCTAGTATTGACTATCAAGAAACATTTGCTCCAGTTGCTCGTCTGGACACAATTAGAGTAATCATTGCATTAGCAACATCGAAAGGTTGGAATCTCTATAAACTTGAAGTGAAAATAGCATTAATGGAGAATTGAAAGAAGAAATGTCGTGCAACAAACTCAAGGCTCTATGATTAAAGGCCAAGAAGATAAGGTGTATAGATTGAAGAAAGTTCTATACGGGCTGAAGCAAGCTCCTAGAGCATGGTGTAGCGACATTGACAACTACTTCATTCAACAATGATTCCAAATAAGCAAAAGTAAGCCTAATTTGTATGTCAAGTTTCAAGGTAGGACCTATATCCTTCTTATTGCACTTTATATTGAAAATCTAGTTTATACTGGTAATAATGAAAGGGTGATTAAAGTTTTTAAAATGGACATGATGGGAAAATATGAGATGACTGATCTTGGATTATTACATCATTTTCTTGGTATTGAAACTTATCAAGATGATCATGGAGTTTTTATTTGTCAAAAGAAATATGCTAAAAATGTTCTAAAGAAGTTCAGTATGCTTGGATACAAACTTGTTTATACTTATTTGGTGGTGAATGAAAAATTAAGAAAAGAAGATGGTGGAAGAATGGTAAATGCTAGCATGTATAGAAGCTTGATTGGAAGCTGGTTTCATTTAATGGCTACAAGGGTTGTTTTGATGTTTGTGGCTAGTTTACTTTCAAGATTCATGAGTAAACCTAGACACTTACATCTTGAAGCAGAAAAAAGAGTGTTAAGGCATGTCATGGGTACCACTGAGTATAGGATCATGTTTGAAAAACATTCAGCAATAAAAATAGAAGGCTATTATGATAGTGATTGGGTCGTTAGTATTGATGATATGAAGAGCACTTCAAGGTTATATGTTTTCTCTTGGAACTAGTGTGATTTCTTGGTGTTTAAAGAATCAAGAAACTGAGACTCAATCATTTGTAGAAGCAGAGTATATAGTAGTTGGATTAACGACACAAAAAGCAAATTGATTAAGAAGAATTATTAAAGACATTGGACAGAAGCAAAAGGAAGGTGTTCAACTTCATTGTGACAACAAATTAGCCATTGTTATTGTTGAAACCATTTTTATATTTTGAAAAAAAAAAGGGGATCGACTTTAAAAACGAAAATGGAGTCGCCACTAATCTTTTTTCGAGGTGTGATCGGGTCACCTTGAAATTGATAATTTTAAAAAACATTTTGATTTATTAAAACAATAATTTTGGTCTACAAAATTCGAGAAAATGGGTACGGGAGTCGGTTACGCACGAGGAAGGATTCCCACCCTCGTAACGCCCAAAAAAATTGGTACCTAATTGATTAATTAATGTCTTAATGTCGAAAATTTGAGAAGATTTTAAAATATGATACTTTTGATTTTTCAAAACTTATAACTTTTAAAAAAAACATTCAATTATTTGGATAAAAGAAAAGTCGAATCTCAGTAAGTTAGAGCACGACCTTTCGAATTTCCCAAACACCAAATATCCTTTGTTTTGTTTTGTTTTTTTTTTTTAAAAAAATCCCTATCTCAAAAAATCAAAATGTCACATCTAATAAGTTAGGACGCAACATCTTAAATTCACAAAGATAGGTTTTTTATTTGAAAATCATATATTTTAATTTCAAAAAAGGTATTTGATCATTTAGACTTAATAAGAAAAATCGAAACCCAATAAGTTAGGGCACGATTCCCCCAAAACTCCAAATGTCAAATATTGTCTTATTTTAAGAAATAAAGTTTTAGATAAAAAGTGGCAGTTAAATGAGATATATTTTAAAACAATGATTTGAGTAAAATGTATCATTAATACATTACAAAACACAAATACCAAAGCAATAAACTACAATTACATGATATAATAACATTTAATACTAATATAGCCAATTAACAGAAAGAATAACATAAAATAGCAAATGATACAAGTAATAAAATGAAAGAATAACATAAAATAGCAAATGATACAAGTAATAAAATGACCATGCTAAAGCAAACATAAGAATAATAAACAAATAAAAGAACGTGAATAACAAATAAAAGATAAAAAGTAAGCAATAATAATTCAAAATATCTATGCGAAAGATAAAAAAAAAAAAACTAAGAAATGAATACGAAACTTTACATATGAGATCAAATATAAAAGTAAAATAACAATATAAGATAAATGATATATGCAAAACAATAAAGGGATTTTATAACAATTTTTTTTAAAAAATAGAATAATAAAAAAACAAAAAAAAACGATATGGCAAAATCTAAAATAGTTAATATATACATAATAAAATAAATAAATATATTTTAAATAAATAATATAAAAAACTTTGAATAAAAATGTATAAGGGATAACTTATAATAAGTATATATTATATCATTTAAAAATAGATAATATACATATTTTAAATAAACAATATATGGAAAATTTTGCCTTAATAATAAAACAATTTAGATGATGTACAACATACAAATTTTCAAATAATACATAATATGATTAAAGTTAAATAATATATAATACATAGATAATATATAACAAATAAAAATAATAATATATATGATAAAACAATTTAACGTAAATAGGGAAAAGCAAAAAAAGAAAAATAATTAAAATAATTAAAATAAATGAATAAATAATGATTAAGCAATTAAATGGATAAATAAAAAAGTTAAAAAAACGCATAAGTCAACCTAACTCCTGCAATATGAGGATTCAACAAAATTCCTCCACCAATATCTAACTCGAACGGAAGCAACTCAAAAAGAAACGAAGATGAGCGAAGAACAAAATAAGAACAAGCCACAGAAAATAAGAACGCAAAAGAGAGAGAAATTTGAGTAAATGCTCTCAAGAATTTTTATTACTCAAAACTTAAGTCTTTTACAATGAAGGGAGAGGCCTCTATTTATAGTTGAGCCTCCCCAAATCAAACGGTACAGATCAATTACATCAACGGTTAAGATTAAAAGGTATTTACAAATTAAATCTCTAAGATTACAAAATCATATCTTCTAAGATTGCATACCATATCTTCTAGGATTGCATATCATATTTAAGATTTGCATATCATATCTAAGATTGCATATCATATCTTCTAGGATTGCATATCATATCTAAGATTTGTATACCATATCTAAGATTGTATATCCTTGAAGATTGTGTTTCCATATACGTCAAGCTTGTAGATGGACCTTTAATCTTTTCAAGTAATAGGCCATTCCGATCGGGCCAAATGATATATTTTGGATTGGACTTGGACTTTGTTTTATTATTTTGGGTTTATTATTTTTTGTATGGGCCCGGGCTAAATTGGCCTATTACAGTTATGTCAAAGAATCCAATTTATCACAGCCAAACTAGACACATCAACATCAAACATCATTTCATTTGAGAAGTTATTAAAGCAGGAGAGATCCAACTAGAATTTTGTCCTTCACAAGAGCAACTACCAAACATTATGACCAAAGCACTTCCTAGAGTAAGATTCTAGCAACTCAGTGAAGCATTGGGGGTCAAAGAACATCACATTAAGGAGGAGTATGTTGGATAATATGATGTCATGAATGTGTGCTTGTAATTAATGTGTTTAGAATGAATGTATCTAGGGAATCTGATAATCATGCATGAATGTATTTATCTAATATGACTATTAGTTACTTGTAAACTCTAATATATATTTCAATACTCTTTTATGTACATTTTATGCTAATTCTGTAACAACTAAATTTTCAGTGGTGTCGAAAACAGTGGTTTGAGACCACTAAATCCGAAGAGTGAGTTCGAAAATTATATTATTTATTATGTATGAGTTAGTGTGATTTTAGAAAGATTTTTGATTGGTGGTTTGTGTTTTAGAAGAAATTATTAGGAAAAGTGGTTTTGAAAACGAGGTATCGAGACCTCGATTTCATAAACCAAGTCGTAAGCATTTTTATAAATATTTACGGAGTGTCATTAAGTTAGTATTAAAGTTTCGTTAGAAAATTTTAACGTTTTGATAGTTAATTAATTAAAAACAACTAAATTGAAAAAGGTGCAAAACTTACTAAAGTGATAAAATAGTTTAAATGTTAAATGATGAAGGACTTGAAGGGTAAATAAGTCTAAAATAAGAAGGTTGGACGGCATGGGTGTAGAAAAATCAAGAAATTAGATGAAATAAGGGAAAAATTAGAAATTTTGTAAAATTAAACAATTAAAACAACAATTTAAAGAATCTCTAGACATTTCTTCACATTTCTTCAGACAAAAACACCATAGAATGTCCTTAGAAGTTGGTTTTTCATATTTTTCTACAAGTGAGTTCAATTCATGCTCTTTTCTTGAAATTTTTGTGTTTTTAAGATTTCTACAACTAGGTCAAATTGTCTATTTCATTAGTATTTGATTTTATGGGTAATTTTGAAAGTTCCCATTAATGATTTCTGGATGTTTATGATGTATTAACATAGAATTGAAGCTTGAATTTTGTTATATGATGATTTTATCAAGTAATTTTAATAGAAATTGATTTTAGGACCAAATTGTGAAAAAGATTAAAACTTAGGGTTTTGCATTAAATTCTGTTTATCAAAGGCTGTGTAATAGCTTATAATATTTAGATAAACAGTTACTTGATAAAAATTAGTTTATTTGAGGGACTAAATTGTAAAAATTATAAAATTTGGGGTAATTGTGCAATTTCAAAAATTGAAGGGTATAAATTATGAAGTGAATTAGAATTGAAATATGTGCTAATGAATGAATAATTTTATATTTTAAATCAAGAGCCCGTAGATCAACGAGAAAAAAGGGAAATTAGCAGAATAGTCCCTAACTACTACAAACTTACAATTTAACTCAGGTAAGTTCGTATGGTTAAATTTTAATGCTACATGTTAAATGATAAATAGTATTTTGTATTTATTTATAATATTTGTTGAAAAATAAAATTATTATTAAATTTAAGAAATTGAATCAAGTGTTCGAAGTGAACGAAATGCAAGATTGAGTACAGTCGTTCAGTGCAAATGAGGAATTGACGGTAAGAATACCCAAGTAGACCGAGGTTCAGCATTTGTTGCAAACTCTTTTGTTTGCTTTCCGTTTAGCTCTCATGAGCTTCAATCAACTCATATGAGTTTCAGTTTAACCTTAATGGGTTTTCGTTCAGCTCTTTTGAGCTTCTGTTTAACCCTTATGGGTTTCTGTTTGATAAACCGTAAAAGTAACATATTTTGATCCCATATTTAGCATGCTTTTGGATGATTTAAGCCCTGAATTGTGTAATTTGGTGCTCTTAATCCTTTGTTTTCATGTTTTATACCTAGGAGAGCACCGGATGATGAAAAGAATGAAAAACAGGCCCAAAACGGAGTAAATGGGCCATATCACGAAATTCACACAGCCTCGGCCCAAGACCACACGGCTGTGCCCAATTCAACAGGTTCGAAAACGGCCTGGCCATGACTTACACGGGCGTGTGCCATGGGCATGTCCCTACCACGGCCAAGAGGAGTTTTACTCGGATTTGGATACTTGGAGTCAAAGAAACACATTCCAAAACCTATTCAAACACCCTAGTAGGAATTCCACTCAGATTAGGATACTTAGGGACCAAGTAAGGCATCTCAAAGCCTATATAAACACCTTAGGGGGCAACTTAAGCGGGGAGTTTGGCAGAAGCCGAAACCCAAGGCTTTAGTCAGAGGGCATCCAGCTAGGCCAAAGAGGGCAGATTTATGGAGAATTACTCGAAGATACCCAGTTGATCCATCTCAAGAAGCCGGAATTATACTCAAGACGGATGATCTCTCCTTCAATTCCTTCAGGGGGTTTTAGGGATTTCTTACGTTTTGTTTTATCTTTTCTTTTGAGATGTATTCTCTTATTATCGTTATGAACTAAACCCTCAGATACCTGATGGGGATGAAACCTAAGATGAATCTTGTTATCGTTTTCTGAACTATATGATAAATATTTGACTTGTTCTTAATTATGTGTTCTTAATTCTTGTGTTGATATTTCCGGGATATTAATTCAAGTATGATGTGCTTATATAGAGGAGCAAAAGTCCCTGCCTAAGAGTAGATCTAGCATATTAAGCGGAGTTGATCGCGCGCCTAGAGATAGGGTGACGAGATTTTGCCGGATTAGGGTGAAACCTAATATGGGAGTCCATAGATCGAGTTAATGCGATTTTAGGGGTTTTAATTAGAAAGAGATTTCAATTAATCAACTTAGGGTTAGACGTTAGTCGTCTCGAGAGAGGGATTAATATAACTTAGGGAATCTTACGGATTAAGTCAAATGAATAAATCATCTGGTTCAGAGTTAGATAACAAGTGAAGTCTAGGTGGATCCTTCCTTGGGTGTCGTCTTAATCAATTGGTTTCTCCTCAAGTTATTTTCTCAATTTCATTCTTCTTTGTCTTAGAGTCTTTAGATAAGTTGTTAGTTAATTTTAGATTAGATAAACAATTCCCTTAATTCTTAGGCTAAATAATAAAAAGAGAGTTAGTATTAGTACTTTTGGTTCCTTTAGGTTCGATATTCCGATCTTGCCTTAACTATACTACTGTTCGATAGGTGTGCTTGCCTCAAATCGTTGTCATAGTTAGTTTCCAGGTTCGATCATATTCTTTATAAATTTTAAGACTTTGACATCGCATAAAATAATGATCAAGTTTTTAGCCCCATTGTCGGGGAACTAAAATATTAAGAACGCTTAATTTTTATTACTTTAGCCATATTTATTTTTATTTTATTTTTGCGATTAAATTTATTTTTGTTTTTTCTAAATTTTCTTCTTTCACTCCTTTCAGGTACCTCTAGTTTATTGAAGGTACCGTTCGCTGAAATCACAGAAAGATAAGGCGAAGCTTTAACTAAATAGAAGAAGAGCAAGAAGCTAAAATAAATATTACAGAAGAGATGGCTGAGAATAATCCGCCACCTCCAGAGATGGATGAACATCATGCTCCACGCACTATGTATGATTATGCTAAATCTAGTTTAACAGGAACTGAGTCTAGTATTGTTAGGCCTACTATTGCTGCAAATAATTTTGAGCTGAAACCTAACACTATACAGATGATACAACAGTTTGTTCAGTTTGATGGTTTGTAGGATGAGGATCCTAACATACACCTAGCAAATTTTCTAGAATTCTGTGATGCCTTCAAGATAAATGGCGTTTCTGATGATGTCATCCGTCTTCGGTTATTTCCCTTTTGTCTGAGGAATAAAGCCAAGCAGTGGTTGTATTCTCTTCCACGATGGTCAATCACTACATGGGATCAAATGACGAAAAAAAATTTATTAAAATATTTTCCACCGGCCAAAAAGGCCAAATTGAGGAATGATATCTTTTCTTTTGTGCAGATGGATTCAGAGACACTTTATGATGCATGGGAGAGATACAAAGACTTGTTAAGGAGGTGTCCACACCATGGATAGCCTTTGTGGCTACAGGTGCAAACCTTCTTCAATGGTGTGAACCCCTCAACAAGGCAATTAATAGATTCAGCTACCGGCGGAACTCTGAACAATAAAACTCCTGAAATGACCTACGAGTTTATAGAGAAGATGTCACTAAATAACTATCAGTGGCAAGTTACAAGGACAAGGCCAGCCAAAGCAGCCGGAGTTTTCAACCTTAATGCAGTAACCGCGCTATAGAATTGCTACATAAAAAATTTGATGGTTTATATGGTTTTTCGCAGGCACATCCAGTTATGCAGTGCGACGCAAGTGAAGGAGTGGCGAATCCTGAGTACCCACCCTACGGACAGGGCATGGAGAGCGAACAAATGAACTATATGGGTAATAACTTCTGATCTAACAATAACCCTTATAGTAATACTTATAATTCAGGTGGGAAGAACCACCCCAATTTTTCATGGGGCGGTCAAAGAAATCAAAGGCAACAACCATCCCAAAACTACCAACAACATCCCTACCCACAGGAAAAGAAACCAAACCTTGAGGAGATGCTGACAAAATTCATTGCAGCCACAGAAACACGTTTCCAGAATATAGAAACAAAACTTGAGTCATTGACACGGGAATTCAAGGATCAAATCGGGCAACTTACTAAGTTAGTTTCTGAAACACGATCAGAAAGCTTACTTAGGGAAAAAGAGCAGGCACAGGCAGTGACACTGAGAAGTGGAAGGGAGTTAATCGAAACAAGAAAAGAGGTACCACATGAAACCGATAAGGCAAAGATAACACCGACCCATGAGGAAATTAAACCAACAATCCCATATTCAACAAAGTTGAAGAAAGACCGTTTAGACGCATAATATGGTAAATTTCTTGAACTTTTCAAACAGCTACATATGAACTTACCTTTTGTTGAAGCTATTTCGCAGATGCCAACATATGCAAAATTTTTAAAGGAGCTTCTAACAAATAAAAGGAAGTTCGAGGAAATTTCAACAGTGGAATTTAATGAAGAATGCTCAGCTATCATCCAAAACAAGCTGCCAACCAAATTGAAAGATCCAGGAAGTTTCATTATTCCTTGTTTAATTGGTAGTTTGAGCATAGAAAAAGCATTAGCTGATTTAGGTGCCAGTATTAATCTAATGCCTTATAAAATGTTTAAGAAACTTGGTCTCGGGTAACCAACACCTACTAGGATGAGTATTCAGTTAGCTGACAGATCTGTTAAGTATCTTAGGGGAATTATTGAAGATGTTCTAGTAAAAGTAGATAAATTTATATTCACTGTTGATTTTGTTGTGCTTGACATGAATGAGGACGTAAAGGTACCTTTAATTTTGGGACGACCCTTCCTAGCTACTGCTAGGGCTGTCATTAATGTTGGTGATGGTAAACTTGCACTAAGGGTAGGCGATGAGGAAATTGTTTTCCAAATTCATGATGCCATGAGATATTCTAGAGAACAAGATGATTCTTGTTACTTTGTTGATGCCACTGATCACATTTTTCAAGAATCTTTGCAGGAAATCATGCACAGTGACACGATGGAACTGTGTTTTTCATAAGGCGAAGGGAAAGATGACGATACTGATGAAGTGAACCCAATACATCATCCTCTAGACAGACGGAAATAGAGGACATTGAGATTAATGACTAACTAAAACAGAAACCCTCTATTGATGAGTCGCCCAAGTTAGAACTAAAACAATTACCAAAACATTTAGAATATGCATTACTGGGGAAAATTCTACGCTACCAGTAATCATCTCTTCAGAACAAAAGAAGATTTGCTAAGGGTACTAGGAAGCACAAAAAGGCCATAGCGTGGAAAATATCAGACATTAAATGAATAAACCCATCATTTTGCACCCACAAAATTTTAATGAAAGATGAGTATAAACCGTGTGTGCAACCTCAGAGACGTTTAAACCCCAATATGAAAGAAGTTGTCAAAACTGAGGTAATTAAACTTCTAGATGCAGGAATAATTTATCCTATTTTTGACAGTACTTGGGTGAGTCCTGTGCAGGTAGTTCCAAAGAAAGGAGGCATGAATGTTGTAGCTAATGAAAAGAATGAATTGATTCCTACAAGAACAGTCACAGG
Source organism: Gossypium bickii (assembly GCA_025503065.1). Lineage (NCBI taxonomy): Eukaryota > Viridiplantae > Streptophyta > Magnoliopsida > Malvales > Malvaceae > Gossypium > Gossypium bickii. Next base: position 23,598,355 of record CP106711.1, on the reverse strand, counting down.
TTGGAGGGTCTGTATTGACTATAGGAAGCTGAATGACGCCACCAGAAAAGACCATTTCCCTTTGCCCTTTATTGATAAGATGTTAGCAAGATTATCTGAGCATATGTACTACTGCTTTTTAGACGGACTCTCCGGCTATTTCCAAATTGCAATAGCTCCTGAAGATCAAGAAAAGACAATATTTACATATCCATACGATACGTTTGCTTATCATAAAATGCCGTTTGGATTATGTAATGCTCCTGCTACTTTTCAGCGCTGTATGCTGGTAATCTTTGATAAACTTGTGGAAGACATTATGGAGGTATTTATGGACGACTTCTCTGTATTTGGTAATTCTTTCCACCTTTGCCTTAAAAATTTAGAACGAGTTCTAATAAGATGTGAGGAAACAAATCTTGTCTTGAATTGGGAAAAATGTCACTTTATGGTTAGAGAAGGGATTGTGTTAGGACATAAGATTTCTAGTAAAGGGATTGAGGTAGATAAAGAAAAGATTGAAACCATAGAAAAATTACCTCCCCCTAGTTCAGTTAAGGCTATTAAAAGCTTTTTAGGACATGCTGGATTTTATAGAAGATTCATTAAAGATTTCTCTAAAAGAGCTAAGCCTTTAACAAAATTACTAGAAAAAGATATTCCTTTCAATTTTGATCAGGAATGTCTAGATGCATTTAATATCCTCAAAGATAAACTAATAAATGCTCCGATTATAATTGCACCTGATTGGAATTACACATTGAACTAATGTGTGATGCGAGTGATTTTGCAGCAGGTGCAGTTTTGGGATAGCGAAGAGACAAGCATTTTCAGCCAATCTATTATGCTGGTAAAACATTGACGCCCGCACAAGAAAACTACACCACAACAGCGAAAGAATTACTAGTTGTAGTTTTTGCATTTGACAAATTTAGACAGTATTTGATATTATCTAAAGTTGTCGTTTACACTGACCATTCAGCTCTTCGTTATCTCCTTATTAAATCTGATACAAAACCTCGACTCATTCGATGGATCTTACTCTTACAGGAATTTGATTTGGAAATTCAGGATAAGAAGGGAGCTGAAAATCTTGCAATAGACCACCTTTCTAGGCTTGAGAACCCACATATCGAAGAGCTCGACGAAAGTAAGATAAAGATACGTTCCCCGAGGAACAACTCTTTTCTATAACCAATTCTGAGGTACCATGGTTTGTAGATATTGTGAATTATTTAGCTGCTAACATCTTACCAAAAAAGTTAACACATCATCAAAAGAAGCAATTCTTTGCTGATGCAAAAAACTATTTTTGGGAGGATCCCTTCCTTTTCCGAATATGTGCAGATCAAGTAATTCGGAGATGCGTTACAAAGACGGAAGCGAGTAAGATCCTAGAACATTGCCACTCAGGACCTTTAGGAGGACATTACAATGGGATTAAGACAACAGACAAAACGCTCAAATCAGGATTTTATTGGCCAACTCTTTTCAAAGATGCCAACAAGTATGCCGCTTCGTGTGACAAATGCCAGAGAACAGGTAATATCTCTAAACGCGATGAAATGCCTCAGACATATATGTTATCATGCGAGATATTTGATGTATGGGGTATTGACTTTATGGGTCCGTTCCCTAGTTCATTCGGAAATAAATACATCTTAGTAGCAGTAGATTACATGTCAAATTGGGTGGAAGCCCAAGCTTTACCTACTAACGATGCTAGAGCTGTAGTAAAGTTTCTTAAGAAACTTTTCTCTCGTTTTGGAACACCCAAAGCAATCATCGGTGATAGGGGCACTCACTTTTGCAATACTCAATTTGAAAAAAGTCTTAAGAAAATATGGAGTACACCACAGAATAGCTACCCCTTATCATCCTCAAACCAGTGGGCAAGTGGAAGTGGCAAATCGAGAGCTTAAGCGAATCCTAGAGAAAGCAGTTGAATCAAATAGGAAAGATTGGGCAGTAAAAGTAGATGATGCTTTATGGGCCTATAGAACAGCATTTAAAACCCCTTTAGGGACATCTCCGTACAAGCTTCTTTACGGAAAAAGTTGTCATCTACCATTCGAGTTAGAGCACAAAGCCTACTGGGCTATAAAATTCTTGAATTACGATCTTAAAATCGCAGGTGAAAAGAGGATGATGCAGTTAAACGAACTAAATGAATGGCGAGCTGAGGCCTATGAGAATTCACGATATATAAGGAGGCAACAAAACGACGCCATGATGCTCGTTTAAAACAACCAAAGCAATTCGAAGTAAGAGACTCAATCCTGCTGTATAATTGGAAACACAAAAATTTATATACTTTTTCATGCCCTTTTTGACCCAATTTCATGTGGTTCCGAGTAAATTCTTGTCAAAAAATAATTGAATATTATAAAATAATTAATTTGTGCTAAAAATATTAACATGATGAATTTTAATTAATTTTATAGTTAATTTGGTTTAAATCTGACTATTTTAAATGAAATGCAAAAAGGGCAAAAATCGGCTCGGCAGACACTGCTTGAAGAATTAAACCGAGAAGCGATTTGAAGTGTCAAGGCGACTCTATTTCCAGCCCAAGACGATCCAATTATGAAGATTTAATCATAATTTAATTAATTTTAATTTATTCCCAATTTAATTTGGGTTAAATAAATTATTTTTAATTAATTATGAAAAAGGGTCCAGTTAAACCGCACTGGTTGAACCAAACCAATCGAACCGGACCAGCCACCAATTGGGCAGCCCAAACCGTCCACAATAAAGGCCCAAATCAGCTTATTTGCTGATTTATTCAGCTTGCAAAGCAGCCTTTGAAGATCTTTCAAAATCTCATTCAAACCCCTCCAAAATTCAAGGCTTTTTAGATTTGTCCAAGCTAAATTTAGCAAAGTTGAATCCATCAACTTTGCCACATAGGATGGCCGGCCAAGAAGGACTCTTTGCTGCTGAAATTTTGCTATTTTTAGCAGCCCCTAAACACTATAAATACAGCCCCTAGCTGCTCATTCAAAGCATCCCTCACTTCTCCAACATTCTCTCATTCTCTCTTCCTTTCTCTCAACTCTTCTCCCTTCATTTTCATTCCATTTTTCCCTTGTTCTTGTGCCGATTTCCCCTCTTGGAAAAGAGGTGTTTTCCAGCCATTTGAAGCAGCACTTGAAGTGTTCATAAGCCTCCTTGATAGCCGAGGACAACGAAGAACGAAGGAGGAATCAATCAGACAAGTCACGGAAAGCCACCGGATTTGTTTCTCGTTCCTATCTCTTTAAATTATTTGTTGTTGTTTTGACGAACATGTTTATGAATATTCATGCTTTTGAAATGTTTAATTTAATCAATTTAGCTTGAATTTAATTTGTGTTGGTTTGATTTCATTTCGCCCTCTTAGATTATTAAAATTGTGTTTATGCTGTTAAAGGCCTCGGTGAAATGTTTGATTAAGTAAAATTATGCTAAGTTATCTGGCATTATATTTGTTTAGATAGCTAATGAATTAATTATTTAAACGCATTGAAATTGTAATTAATAGACACAATACTTAATCTGTGCATGTTTAATTCTTCTAAGGTAGCTGAACATTAATTTAGCATTATATTTGACGATATGTATGCCTTGCATAACTTGCAGGATTTTTGTGATTAAATTGTTTCAAAGTAAAAATACTTTGTTACTTCACATGATCTTTTATATGCTTGTTAGGTTGAATTAATTGTTTGCATCGACATAGGAATATGCGAGAGATTGTTTAATTTAATGAGTATGTATGTGCAATAACATGTTTACTTTTTGCAGTCTGTTTAATCGGTCGAATTGGCATAGAAATATGTACAAGAGATAAATGGATTTTTGATTTGTAAATGTGTTCATAAGTTAGCAAATTACCGAGTTGCCATGTTTTAACAAGTATAAACACAAGTTTAATAATTCTAAGGTAAGAAATGTGATTAAACCAACACAATCATGTCATATTGATTAAAATTAGTTTTCGAAATCGCACACTTGAACTTTGTTTTATTTTAAGTTACTTTGTTTTTCTTTTAGTTTTCAAATAGCTTTCAAAAATCAAATATTTTTCCCTAACCAAAGTGTTTGAAATTATTTCATAAATAATTCTTTTACAGTCCCTGTGGGTACGATAACTCGACATTTACTTGTCACTTTTATTACTTGTTACGATTGTGTACACTTGCACATTTCCACCGTTCCAATAATTCAAGGCTCAAACTATTTCCTGGAAAGCTGAAATCAAGGTGGTCAGACCCATTCATGATAAAATCTATTTTTCCTTACGGCATAGTCAAGGTAACCCATCCAACTCAAGGAACATTCAAGGTAAATGGCTATCGACTGAAACTTTATAATAGTGAATATTTCAAGGAATTGAGAGAGGAGCTTCAGCTCCGTGAACCTTCTTTCAGGAATGAAAACAGGGTGAGTCTAGCTTAAGACTTTAAACGAGCGCTTCTCGGGAGGCAACCCGAGCACTAACTTCACTAACCCTATTAATTTTCACATTTTAATTTTATTTTTCCTTTTAGCACCTAAACCAAACTAACTGATTCAGTAGAGTGCAGGTTTCTTACCACACCGCCTTATACAAGGGCATGCCCGTGGCCGTGTGGTCGCCATGGGATGAAAAAAAGCGTGCAGGTAGACGTGCGAGAAGAAGAAGAAAAATTTTCCCCAACACGTGCTGTGATAAAAAGACCATGATCGTGCGATGAGACCGTGGTCTATTTTGAGTAAACCAATACGGACAAGAGCCACGCCCGTGCCTACCAACAGTGTGCAACATTGACTATATGAACACGGGAGTGGCAAACTTAGCACGGACGTGGGAGAAGCGAACATAATAGCACACGCCCAGGGAACATGGGCGTGGGAAACATCTCGAACGCGCCCAAATTTGAAAATTGCAAAAAACACGGGCCGAATAACAGACACACGGGCGTGGCCTCTGCCCGTGTCCCCTTCCTTATTTAAAGAAACACAACCCCCGTTTTCCCCTAAATTTCTTCCCCAAACCCCAACCCTAGTCGTTCTCTCTCAAAAACCCTCTACCCCACTCCAGCCACCATCAAAGAAACACTCATCCTTGAATTCCCCTATCCGTTATCACCATCTCTCTCACACATACACATCAAAAACTGGTCCACGCCCATGCCAAACCAGTCCACGCCTGGCCCACAGTTGTTTTACCACCGTGTCGCTTCGACTATTTACAGAACACACTCATGCCTCATATCTACACGCCCGTGCTCCGCCCATCCACGTTGCCACGCTCCAAAAACACCATTGGTCACCCCTCACTATTTTATTTTCATCTATTTAACTATTCTAAGAGTAGAATTACATTTAGTTAAGTCTCTTTTTACTATTATCATTATTTATTATTCAGTTAAACTTTAGAATTTTAGCACTAATTTGATCTTGAATACTTTAGTCATTGTTTAAATAGTTGATTAGAACTAGAAAGAACCAATTATTGTCAGAATGCTTACTCATGGTTGAAATTTTCTTATGAATTTAGTCTTTGAATATTTTTGGGTATTGATCGGAGTACTTGATATATTTTGGGAGAAAATTACTTGAATTTTCAAGTTTACAATGTCGTCATCCCAAAGAAAGAAAACAACAGCCCCGAGTTCTAAGAAGCGAAAGGGACCCGGTTCATCCTCCGCAAGCACATCCACCGTAGTGCGCCACCCATTCCTACAATTTTCCCCAGGGGCCCAAGAAAACCGTTATAAGATACTCCACACACGATTCCTCGGTACAGGGAGATGTATCTATTGGGCCGCTTTGGAATAGGTCCATCTTGCCAATGGTGTACGAGCTCTCTTAACCACTGATCTGTGGGACCAATTCTTTAAAATAATCGAGTCAACATACCTAGAGCTCACTTTAGAGTTCTGCTCAACGTTCCAACTTCAGATGGTGATGATGCAACACGATGATCCGGGTACAATACAATTCCATCTCGGAGGCACTATACGACAGCTGAACGTACCACAGTTCAGAGCCGCACTAGGACTTTATACGGAAGACTTTGTAGCAAAGAATGATCACTTCGAGCTACACCGCCATATCCATCGCACCCCCGTAAGCTGTTGGTACAACATTGCCCCCGATGGAGGCAATTACGACCCCAACCGCTTCAAGGCGACGGCTCTTGTCCTGCCCTTGAGGTACGTACATGCTATTCTAGCTCATACACTTATAGGTCAACGAGAAAGCACTAGCGTCATCAATACTCACGACGCCTACTACCTGTGGTGCATGTCGAACGGACACGTTTTCGACCTAGCCTATTTCATAGCCCGCGCCATTCAACACCAAACGAATCAACATAGGAGAGGGATTATATCTATGGGTCCGTACATCACACGCTTGGTTCGAAATTTCAGACTCCTCAACACTGACGCACAGACATCCTCACTCACCCTGATCGGTCAGATGTCCCCACAAGGCATCCAGACTATGTTACACATGAGGATGATCCAACACCGACGTGGAACTGATCCTCCTCACTATCAACTTAAACCTTCCACCGACGAGGAGGAACCTGAGGACATTACTGATGATGTTCCCCCACCACAGGAGGCACCACCACCAAGCCATCGCCCTCTCATACGGCCGCTTCACTTTCGGACATTTCTGCACACCTCACTCGGTTTAAGCACTATTGTACTCAACAATTCAATGATACCGCTCGATGATTTGACAGCATTGAGGCCACGCTTCAGCAGATTTGTCACCACTTTCATATATCACTGCCCCCACCACCCAGCGACCCAGCAGATGACAAGGACCTTTGAGTCATTTTTCTTATTTTTATTTGTCATTTTTTTATATATTTATGTTTAATTTTCCGTTATTAAACTTTTTATTTTGTCTGGTTAGAACTTCTATTTAGTACAGTTCAATTTCTCTTATCACTGGCTATCTAACCCTCGAGTATCTCTAACAACTCTCATTAAATATTCCCCCCTAAACATTTAATTGATGACTTCGCAGATTAAATAGAATTAATATACAACTCCAGGAACAAAATTATCACTTATACCTAGTCATCACATTCGTCGTGAAACATCCTCTAAGGATTTCATCAATAATTCAGGAAGTTTCACTTTTCTCCCTATCTTATGATTTTATTATTAATGCATTATTATCTGTCCTTGTACATTGAGGACAATGTACATCTTAAGTGTGGGGGGGTTAAAAACCCCTGAATTATGCATTGTCTTGAAGTAATTTTATCATATTATGATTAGAATGAAAATCCCTTTAATTTATGATTTTTATTGATATGTTTTAGATTAAGTCATTGATAATTGTGCATTGATGATTAAATTTGAAGGATACTAGAGAATCAAACATGATAAGTCTCTTTTTTAGAATTTAAAAATTTGTTAGGTTGTCTACCTGAATCTAATTATTACCTTGAAATTTGAAATTTACGAGGTTGACATCAAATACCCATAATTTTTGTGAGCTTTTGAGCCTTATAGAACATATATTCTTTTTCTTGCTCACTTTATTGATTATGAGTGTGTCAATATTGATTTGTTATTCTAGAACTTGCACTGATTATACATGTCGAGACCACACCTTTGATTTGATATACAGGGATGATAAAGGCACCTAGGTTTTAACCCACTCACTCCACTAAAAGCCTACCATCATAATTAACCCCTAGTGAACCCCTTTGATCCTAACAACCCTTTTTATTGACTCACCAGCTAATATTAACCCAAAACCCTTTGTATTTTTTATCATCATTCCTTGACTCCCTTTTTGTCGAGATTTGATTTTGAGCAGTTGCCTAACTATGTTTTATATTTCAGTTGTAAAAGTTCTTTCCTATTATTACTTGATTTGTTCTTAAAAAAATGAAGTATTACTAGTTATGTAAGTAGGTGAGCTTATACGTTTAAATTCCAAATGTTGAAGAAGAAGCTCATATTAGAGTATCATTATTATTAGTACAAGTTTTCGATTGATGTAATTAATCATTATTAGTTCGTTGTTTCTGGTTAGGTAATTTATCAATTCAATCTTGATTTTAACCTTCTAATTCAGCCTTTATCCACACCTTTAACCTAAGCCCCGTTACAACCCTGTTAAAGACCTTTTAATTTGTGTATCATCTCATCTTATAGTGGTGGAGATTTGATTTTCATGCAAGCCTATGAGATTAACTTTTCATGTTCGACTCTTGAATGCTTAATTTTGAACCTTAAACACTTTGAGTGATTTGAGTGAATCTTTAGTGAGGATGTCAACTCTTGTCAATTTCGAATCAGAGGTAATTATGTAGGTAAAGGGAAACACCTAAAGTTTTCAAGGCTATAAATGTATGACTTTGATTGTTTGAATCACTAGGACCCTTTGAGTTGAATTATCCATGTATGAATTATCTTTGAATTATGATGAAACATTATTGATAAATTTTATGGATCGAGGAAGTTTGTTTTAATTATGAGTTGAGAATTTTGCTTGAGGACAAGCAAAAGCTTAAGTGTGGGGGTATTTGATAAACCATAAAAGTAACATATTTTGATCCCACATTTAGCACGCTTTTGGATAATTTAAGGCCTGAATTGTGTAATTTGGTGCTCTTAATCCTTTGTTTTCATGTTTTATACCCATGAGAGCATCGGATGATGAAAAGAACGGAAAACGGGCCCAAAATGGAGTAAATGGGCCATATCACGAAATCCACACGGCCTGGGCCCAAGACCACACGGCCGTGCCCAATTCAACAGGTTCGAACACGGCCTGGCCACGACTTACACGGGCGTGTGCCATGGGCATGTCCCTACCGCGGCCAACAGGAGTTTTACTCGGATTTGGATACTTGGAGGCAAAGAAACACATTCCAAAGCCTATTCAAACACCCTAGTAGGAATTCCACTCAGATTAGGATACTTAGGGACCAAGTAAGGCATCTCAAAGCTTATATAAACACATTATGGGGCAACTTAAACGGGGAGTTTAGCAGAAGCCGGAACCCAAGGCTTTAGTCAGAGGGCATCCAGCTAGGCCAAAGAGGGCAGATTTGTGGAGAATTACTCGAATATAGCCAGTTGATCCATCTCAAGAAGTCGAAATTATACTCAAGACGGAGGATCTCTCCTTCAATTCCTTCAGAGGTTTTAGGGATTTCTTATGTTTTGTTTTATCTTTTCTTTTGAGATGTATTCTCTTATTATCGTTATGAACTAAACCCTCAGATACCTGAGGGGGATGAAACCTAAGATGAATCTTGTTATCGTTTGCTGAACTATATGATAAATATTTGACTTGTTCTTAATTATGTGTTCTTAATTCTTATGTTGATATTTCCGGGATATTAATTCAAGTATGATGTGCTTAGGTAGAGGAGCAAAAGTCCCTGCCTAAGAGTAGATCTAGCATAATTAAGCGAAGTTGATGTGCGAGATAGGGTGACGAGATTTTGTCGGATTAGGGTAAAACCTAATATGGGAGTCCATAGCTCGAGTTAATATGATTCTAGGGGTTTTAATTAGAAAGAGATTTCAATTAATCAACCTAGTGTTAGACGTTAGTCGCCTCGAGAGAGGGATTAATATAACTTAGGGAATCTTACGGATTAAGTCAAATGAATAAATCGTCTGGTTCAAAGTTAGATAACAAGTGAAGTCTAGGTGGATTCTTCCTTGGGTGTCGCCTTAATCAATTGGTTTCTCCTCAAGTTATTTTCCCAATTTCATTCTTTTTTGTCTTAAAGTATTTAGATTAGTTGTTAGTTAATTTTAGATTAGATAAACAATTCCCTTAATTCTTAGGCTAAATAATAAAAAGAGAGTTAGTATTAGTACTTTTGATTCTTTTGGGTTCGACATTCCGGTCTTGCCTTAACTATACTACTATTCGATAGGTGCGCTTACCTCAAATCATTGTCATAGTTAGTTTCCAGGTTCTATCATATTCTTTATAAATTTTAAGACTTTGACATCGCATAAGACAACGATCACCGTTCAACTCCTATGAGCTTTCATTCAACCCTTACGAGTTTCTGTTTAGCACTTATGTGCTTCTGTCAGCCTTCGGGTTTCCTCATATGATGTACTCATATCCGTAAAATGTTCTCTGATTTCACAAAAGTTGGTAAGTGACATTTGAAATTGTTTATTAGAGACTCAAAGTTATGAATGATTTTGAGCTCAAATAAGTGAATTCATCAATTGAGTTGTGATTGGCAGGGATTGTATATTGAATGATTTAATTAAATGAATTGTTATAGTATGTTCGGTAAGATTTATGTTTTAAAATAACAAACATACTAAGCTTCATTAAGCTTACTTGTGTCGTTTAATGTTCTTTGTAGATTATCAAGAAGTTTAGAGGATCGGATCAATACATCGGGTCACACTACAATGGTTTATATGGTATGTATGATTGGTGTAGAAAAGAACTAAATTTGAAGAATGGTTATTGATAAACTATAATTTATACATATTTTAACCCCATATTTAGCCTATTTTTGGATGAAATTTCATTAGATTTGATGAATTTGATGCACCTAATCCCTGAATTTCATGTTTTACACTCAGGAGAGCTTAGAGAGTCGAAAAGAACAAGAAACGGGCTAAAAAGGGGACAAAATGGGCCTACCTCGGATATCAAAACAGCCTGGACTTCCGCACACGGGCAGACCACACGGTCGTGTGTATCAAGTAGAATCAAGCACGGCCTAATTCATCGAACATGGGCGTGTCCCTGCTGGCCCCAAAACTAATTCTATTCGGAATGGGATACTTATGGGCCAAGAAAGGCATCCCAAAGCCTATATAAACACCCTAGGGGGTGACTTAAAAGGAGGCCGAAGAGGACGGAGAGTAGAAGCCAGAAAATACTCGAAGACAGTCGTCGGGAGTAGCTTGGAAGGAGGATCTCCTTCAAGACTGAAGATCTCCTATCAATTTCTCTTGAAGTTTTTGGGCTTTCTTATGTTTTGTTGTTTTCCTTATTTTAAGTTGTTTCCCTCCATCAGTATGAACTAAAATCCCTTAAATACCAGATGAAACCTAAGATAGATCTTATTATTATTTGATTTAGAAGATAAATAATTTTTCTTATTCTTAATTGTGAGTTCTTATTCTTGTTTTGATAATTCAGGTTATTAATTCAAGTCGAATGTGCTTATTCAAAGGAGCAAAAGTCCCTGCTTAAGAGTAGATCAACACAATTAAGCGGAGTTGATTGCAACCCTAGAAATAGGGCGACGAAAATCTGCCGGATTAGAGTCAAATCTAATAAGGGAATCCATAGATCGAGTTAATGCGATAATAGGAGTTATAATTAGAAAGAGATTTCAATTAGTCAACCTAGAGTCAGTTGTTTTAAGTCTTGAAAGAGATATTAACATAAATCAGGGATTTCTACGGATTAAGTCAAGTGAATAAATCATATGAATTAAAAGTAATAAGTTAAGTCTAGGTGGATTCTTCCTTGGGTATTGCTTCTCTCATAAAGTTGTCTAAAAGTAATTTCACAATTCATTCTCTGTCGTACTTTTAATTAGTTTTAGTTTAAAAAGAAATCACTCCAATTCTTAGGCTAGATAATAAGAAGATAGTAATTAATAGTACTCTTAGTCCTTGTGGATACGATATTTCTGATCTTACCATAACTACACTATTAAACGATAGGTGCGCTTACCTTTATTGTGATCATAGTTAGTTTTAGACACATCAATTATGAATGACATATGTATACATATTTTTATGCATGTAACTAGTAATAATTTTTGGTAAATTAATTAATTGAGTTATATTAATAAGTTTAGGTAATAAGTTTTATGATGTTATGTTATGTATAAAATATGAATTTGGCTTGTTTTGGTTGCTTAATTGAGGCTATTTGATGTATTGAAATGTTGTGTATAGGTTGATATCAAAAAGGGTGAGAAAAGTGGCCTTAAAATGGCCTATTTTCATCTACACAGGTGGAGACACGGACGTGTGTCTCAACCGTGTGTGACACGCGGTCTGGCACATGGGCATATGGTCTGGCCGTGTGTCATCTGCACCTTAAAATTTTGAAATAGAATGCTCAAATTTTTGTACATGGCCTAGCACACGGGCGTGTGGCTTGTCCGTGTGACCCCTGCACCTTGCACACGGCCTAGCACACGGGCGTGTGATTGGCCGTGTGACCTAAGTCAGAAAGTTACACAGGTAAGGACATGCGCTGAGACACTGCCATGTGCTTCAAATCGAATGCCCCAACGGCCTAAGGCACGAGTGTGTCTCACGGCCGGCCACACAGGCGTGTGTCCCCTGCTCCTAAGAAAAAAATTTTAAGATTTTGGGAAAAATTCCCTGATTGTCTAGTTTAGTCTCAATTCACTTCTAAGGTGTATTTTGGGCCTCGAAGGCCCATCTAAGGGAAAATATGAATGTTATATAATTGATTCTTGATATGTATATTAAAGGTTGTGAAATGATAGTATTTAATCCGTAAAGTTCGGTAATGCTCCGTAACCCTGTTCCAGCAATGAATAAGGGTTAGAGATGTTACAAATTCTGAGTCAATAAATAATACTTTCTATGGTTTTTATAATCTCCATGGGAATGTGTTAAGTTTGTAAAATTAATGTTAAACATATGTTATTTTGTTATTTTTTGGGAATAATTGGGCTAAGGGAAAGAATAACAGAATTTTGGTTGTATTTGGGGTCTTAAACAGGTGTAGGTTGGAAGATCTAAGGTGCGCTCATGTGGGCTTCAAAATGACTTCGTTTCAAATTCAATTACATAGAAGCCTAGGATTGTTTAATTGGAAGATCAAAGCTATTCCACTTATCTACTTTTCCTTAAAATAAAAATGGTAACATCCATTGCTAAAATTAGTAGTCCATAACTGACCACTCATCTCCCAAAAATAACAGATTTGACCCCAATATCCACCAAATAAAAATCAGCAACCATTCCCCTTGATTCAAGCTTCAAACCTTCCATTCCTTTACTAAAGAAAGCAATCAAAACCACACCCTTTTTTACAATTCAATGACCGACCATATAAGGAGAAAAATAAGCAAATCCTTTTGCTATAATTAGCAAAACAGCACCCACCCATCCACATATCAAGGGGTGATACATATGGGGGAGAAAATCAAGAATTCCCTTGCTAAAAATAGCAAGGGATGTTGGGGCTTAAAGGTTATAAAGGAAGGCTTTCACTTCATTTAGAAATGTACCAATTTTCAAAGAAAAATCTCTTGAGTGTCCCTGTCTTTCTCTTGACTTGTTAAACACTTGTTTGCCACAAAGTAAGGCAATTTACTTGTCGAAAATGAGAGCAGTGTCAGAGAGAGAAACTTGAGAGCATTTTGATGATTTAACGTAAAGAAAGGAGAATAGCCACCATGGGAATCCACAATGAGCAGTCGCAGATAACTCGTTCCAATTCAACTGTTTTCTATTCTTATTGTGAATTGGCCTTGGATAACCCCCCCGGCTACTCTTCTTCCCTTTCTCTTTATTGTTAATTGATGTTTTTTTGTATTGAAAGACAAGTTGCATCTCATCTTTATGTTTTCAATTTAATATTACATTACTTAATTTTGTTTATTTAGAATAAGTATGAATCATGATTTCAGTTAATTGATTTTTGTATTGTAAATATTTTGTGCAAATAATTATTTCATTCATTTAGGTTTAATTCATGTTAATACTTGTAAATGTATGGCCAACATTTGTAGGTTAATGGATTAACTGTTTAATCTAAGAAGAGATAATAGTTAATAGACAAAAGGTTTAAATGGTGCATCTTATGTCGATATCGAAAGATGATTGTTGTATGCATAAACAGTATAAATACCCGGAATAGTGATTTCTAGGTTAGTTTTGACATAGAAATATATGGAATAACTCCTTAATTAAAAATTTGGTTTAATGAATTTTCATATTGCCACGACCCTTCGTGATACTCCTTTTATGATTTTCAATGAACTTTTGTTAAGTGAAATGCTTGATCTAGTCTATCATTCATGTTATGTTTTTATTAAATCTTGTATTTAATCTTTCTGTTGTGATTATTTTTTTTGCAATGTATGCTGTTTTATTTGGTAGGTATTTGAAATCTGACTACTTCATTAACATTATTTTTGCCTCTCATCAGCAAGATTTTTCTTTACTTATTTTCTACCAAATTGTTTTATAATTAACTTTACAATTAATTTATACAATAGTCCCTATAGAAACAATAACTCTTTACTTACTACTTATTACTTGTACGATCGTATACACTTGCATGTAATCATACGACACATTACTCCTTATTGAAAATATCAATAACAAAGAAGCAAGAAACTTTTACACAATTTTCACTTGCACTCTAAACAATATGGAAATCAACGAAATGATTTTATCTTCAACAATCCCTCAACCCAATACGAGAGGTAAAAAGGCTTAATGACCTTTACAATTCACTCTTGCATTCATTTGACAATAATACAAACCATTTTAGTGCTTTAACAACAATACTTTCTACATTGTGACCCCTCCCTCGCACGCTGATATAGGACATGGCAATACTTATTGGAGACATGGTTTTCATATATCAAAAACAATAATAACCACAAAAAAGATCTCTCCAATCTCTCTCAAATTTTAATTTGAGCAAACTATCCCTTTAAAAAATTTAGAGCAATTTAACCCTTACCAATTTTGAAAGTAAACAATTAAGGATAAATAATCATGACGTTAAATGTTTTTAAACAATTGTGCATAATTGTGATTGGTATAATAATAAATTTAGCTATTGATGTTTACAAATTTTGTTAATTTGGTCTTGATTCTAAAAAAAAAAATCAACAAATTTAGCCTTAGCATTTCCACCTTTACAGAAATATTATAGGCTAAATTTATTAAATTATGACCAAATGAATAGATATGTAAATTATGAGAGCTAAATTTGTTATTATAACAATCAAAATTATGTAAAATTGATGAAAAACATTAACGATGAGATTAAAAATCCTTAGTTGCTCATTTTTAAAATTGACAGGAATTAAATTGTTTTGATTTTTTTAGATAAACCAATTTGATCAATATCAAAATTGAAAGGGATTGAAGAAATCTTTTTACCTGCCAAAATTCTCATACTTTTACTCTCTTTGATCTTGTTAAAATGAACTAAGGCTCCGTTTGTTTGCCAATAAAATGTTTTTCAGAAAATGATTTCTGGAAAATGATTTACTTTTCTGAAAATGATTTATTTTTCTGGTGTTTGGATGAATCTGTGTAAAATATTTTCTATTGTTGGGCAGATTTCCTGAAAATATTTTCCGAAAAAGTTGTTTTTACATATATTACAATAAATAAATCAAATTAAATATATAATAATACTCAATTATTAAGCTAGAATATACATTAGAAAATAAAAGGGAGAAGAATAATGCAAAATGTGAAATATTTAAAATTAACCTGTGCTGTCAAAGCACAAAAAAACTATTACTGCACTTCGACGTGTGTCCTGTAAGACAGAGCTTTGAAAATTCCATAAACCATAAATTCATATATCTTAGACTGGCTTTAATTTATGAATCCTGACAAATAGATCCATAATGCCAAATACATGAAGAGAAAAAAAGCATGTATAAATAAGTTTGACATAAGTACAGAATTATCCATTCTTCTTTCAAATCTCTTTAATGAAATATTTACAATACCCTTTTTCTCAATGTCTGTGCATCTTAATGCATGTTATTTCAAATGTCTGTCATCAGTAACTCAATGCAAGACATTTCTAGCACCAGATAACTTTAAAACTAAGACCAACCGTTGGCTAGTAACTGAAACAACTTATAGCCATCATGTAAAACGTGCAATATCGAGCCTTGAGTTGGTCATCAATGCTAAAGGGAAGAGTTGCAAATCACAACTGTTGGGGTTTTGACAGCAGAGGAAGAAAACAGAAGCAAGTAACTCGGATGATGTAAAGATTAACTTCATTACTTGAATAAGCAGTATGCCATATGCATAAGTAGTCTAGATTACATGTGTTGGTTTTTTTAGTAGAAAACTAGGAGAAAAAGAAAAACGAATGCAAAGAAGTTTGAACAAGAAAACTGAATTTGATCTCCAAAAATTAGATCTTTTACATTGACTTGAGAAGCATTTATGTTACAATGAAATATGACAGTTACGTAATGTATAACTGCTTCCACTAATACATGACTAAAGCCTAGCTAGAATTACACACAAAATGTAGCTGACATACTAGCTATAACATCAAACATAAATCAACAACTACTCCTACTAACTTTAGGTATAAATTACATTGGAACTAAATCAAGTTACAAATGAATAAAATAAACAAAATGCTACTGCTTCTCTGGTTCAGCTTGGATCTTTGGTCCGCATCTTTGGTTTCTTCTTTGGTTTCTGTTGCATTGCAGGCCAAAGTTCAACAACATCCTGTACCTTGCTTACTAATAAAGTAGTGCATATTCCTTTTAGTGCATTAAGGGGAATTATGATTATGGTATGTTAGACATCAGAAAAACCTATATATTCTTAAAAAGTAAATATATGAAAAAGCAGAGTGTTGAAATGACTATTCAATGACATTGAAAATAACATATGGGTGTCCAAAATTCAGATTCAAGGGCATAAGCAAAGCAAATAGCAAAAACAATGTCACCACGAAAACTGTAAACTAAATGAAATACCGTGCAAGGCTGATCCAGAGATAAGAAATAAAATCTTTATTTGAAGTTCAAGGTCTTTGAAATGAACATACCCAAGCAAGCAACAAGGTATCTTCCAAAGCAATACATTGCAAATGATTCATAGCAATCATGTAGTATCGAACAATCAACACTAACTGATTGATGCACCAATGATACAAACTATTAAAATAATCCAGGTTAGTAAGACTGAAAATAACATATAATTACACCAGATGCATGGTGCAAAATTAACATGTTGCATGCTGTGCCAAAACTATACTCAAAACTTAAATAGTAACCGAAGTTGAATATAGGTCAATTTTTTTATGAACAAACGTATCCAACTAACAACCGCACCTTTCAATGTAGATTAACTTCATAGCTTCAAATAAGCATGTTAGCAATATCAGATCAGACTGTTGAAGGGTCATAAAAGAAGTCACAGGACTCTAACAACAAAAATTCCCATTGCAAGCATCTTTAGAAGCAAAAGTTTGCAGCATTGATCATAAAACATTTTGCTAGTGAATTCACTCAGACGTGCATTTCATTATATAGCCAAAGGACCAATTATCACCTAACGATCCATAAAATGGAGCAACAATAAACAACAATTTCAAGCATTGTAAAAAATTTTAACTTATAATGATTTTAGCCTTACATTATTAGAGACTCTTATTTTAATCAAACAATATAGAAGAAATTAATGCAAAACACTAGGAGTGTCACGATCTGAATTACATAAAATATGTATCTATAAGATTCAAATGCTTCCATTCAACTAATACAAATAAACTCACCGATTCTACAAAATAGCAAGGAACCATAAGAACAACTCCGATCAAGAACTTTTGGTTCTGTCAATTCAAGAACACAGAATTTTTTAAAAAATGCAAAACCAAATAAGGAAAAAAAATGAAAATTTCAATTAGAAAAAAAAAAGAAAAACACAAAAACTTACCTTAGGATTCTTGTACGAAGAAAGGTGCTCGAAATAAGAAACAATGAAAGGGAAATTGTTATGACTGAAAAAACTCCAGCAACAAAAGTCGCCCAAATAGGAGGCGAATAGCCCAATAGATAATCTGTAATCTTCATCAGCTACTACACTTTCTCTCAATTTGATGACAATCAGCATAATTCATTGAAATAAAAATGTTAGAAATCAAAGAACGATCATCGCCTTAAGCCAAGACCCAGCGAAGAATTCATGGTAGATTTGCTTGAGAAAAAGAAAAAGAAAGGAAACAAAACAGAATATGCTGAGAATAGAAGATATGTGATGGACTTTTACTTGGAAGAGAAGATGAAGAACGGAAGAAGGAAAAGGAATGAAGAACAGAAGAAGGAGAATGAGCCTTACCTGGATGAAGGAGGAACCAAAAAAGGTCCTTGACCAAACTGATTTGCAACCCAAGGGGAAAGGGGAAGGGGAAAGGGGAGAAGAATGTGTCATTTTTCGAAAAATGTCTTACTGAATTCAAAAGGGTAAGACATTTTTCTAAAAAAAAGACCTCATTTTCCCGTGTTTTGTAAAATATTTTATCATAGAATATCATTTTCAGCTAACCAAACATCAGAAAAGCTTGAAAAGCTTTTACGAAAAAGCTTTTACAAGTTACCAAACGGAGCCTAAGTATCACATCTTGTAAGTTAACCAACATCCAAAAGTAAGTTAACACTATTCTTGGCAATTTGTAGGTGGGATGGAAACTAGTTTCAACACAACAAGAGTCACAATCCCTTCTCAACATGATTAAGCTAGTCCAAGATTACCGTGATCATTGACATCTCAAAAAGGAGGCAAAAATAAATAAATAAATCTACACCTCTTGTTTCAATATCTCCTTCGCTTGGCCATAATATGCTTGTCTTTCTTCTTTCGATTTTTACCAAAAAAGATACTGAAAATAGCATTATTGATGTGAGAAAGTCATCAAATATATACTTTGATCAAGTTAGAGTAGTTTTCTATCACTAGCAAAAATAAAAACAGTGTTTTCATAATAAAATTGATCAGTTGAATAAAAAATTAAGAACTGATTGAAATGTTGGTTAGAAATAATGAGTTAGACTAATTAACTTGCGAACTAGTACAAATCAAATTAAAAATTAGTTAAAATAATTTTTTCTATATTTTAATAATTTTTCTATATTTTTATAATTTTTAATAATTTATTTAATTAAACTTAATAAATCAATCCAATCAAAAAAATTTAACTGCCTATACTGAAATATCGGAGTAAAATGGAAACCATAAGAAACAAGAATAATAAAAATGAAAGTTGATAAGTGTACACGTGTCACCAATGGGCGTTGAAAGCATTGTAATTCCATTTTCCACATCCTCCAACAAATAAGAACTTTCTTCTGGTTATTTACAACGTGGCGAGCTGACGTGCTGAAAGCTCATTGGCTAGCACACGTAGCTTCCTCTGAGACGAGGGGTTTTTGTAGTCTTCTCGATACTGTCTCTCCACTCCAGAGGTTTCTTCTCCAACAGAGAGATTTAATCAATCTGAGCGATAGAGGAAAATCACGAATTCCTGAGAAAGTGACGGAAAATAAATACAATGCATAGATCGCGATCTCCATTGCTAATAGCTTTATCATTTCTCTTCACATCCTTCACCATCTCTAACGCTCTTTACGGGCCGTCGTCGCCAGTGGTTCAGCTCACTCCAGCTAATTTCAAGTCCAAGGTAAACCTTTCATCATTTTCCGTTGATTAGAAAAAAAAATATGTCGAAGAACAGAATCGAAAAGAATTAGGAGGATCTAAATTTCTGTTAAGTTATATGAAATGCATCTTTCTGTTGGATCACAGTTGAAGAAATTAAATACGATTAGAAATGAGTTAGTTCTTTGGAATTTTGTCACTTAACTATATTTTATTATAAAAGGCCTTTATTTTGTTTTGATTTTGAAGTGTTAAGTTTACTAGTTAATTTAGAAATAGGTCATTTATCAAGCTTAGATGAACTGTTTAATGTATTTTAATTGCATTAAACATTCAGGTTTTCTACACCTTACAATTTTGTTTGAGTTTAAGCAATGATTTCCGTTTACGTTTTTCAATAGTCTTTATTAAATTCCATATTGGGGATACAAATGGATCATAGCATTTTCATTGCATGATGAAGCATCCCTTCATTGATCTGACTTTCGCTTATTATTTTAGGAATTCAAGAAGGGTAAGAGACAAGCATATCGAGAAGAATAGCTTATTGAGTCTTTTTTAATTGTGGCAGGTTTTAAATTCTAACGGAGTTGTTTTGGTTGAGTTCTTCGCGCCTTGGTGTGGCCATTGCCAAACTTTAGCACCTACATGGGAGAAAGCCTCCAATGTCTTGAAAGGTGTCGCTACGGTGGCAGCCCTCGACGCTGATGCTCATAAGTCTCTTGCCCAGGTTTGGAGAATTCAAATCTATCAGCCACACCTTTTCAAAAATCTGAGACGTAATCTAGGTTCTATTTTGTTGGTGTGCTGATTGTTGTTCAACTAGCAGGAATAGTTTCCATACGTATCTTTGTGCTGTGTAAATTTGTAGGCTTTATCCCATTATGTACAGGATTGTCATTTACGCACAATGTCTTGCAGCTGACTGGAAATTCTTTTGTTCACTGTTAATTTTATGTGCTTATAAAGCCTTGTGATTTCTACACAGGAATACGGGATTAGAGGATTTCCTACAATAAAAGTGTTCGCCCCTGGAAAGCCACCTGTAGATTATATGGGAGCTAGAGATGTCAAACCTATTGCCGAATTTGCTCTCCAGCAGGTTTGTTACAGTATGTTGATTGATTGAAGTATGAAGATTTTATTAGATCATGATGTTGTTATCAAGTACTGAATCTGTTTCCATGTTAAGATGATTCATTTCTTACTTAATAGGCCATTGTATATCGAGTAAGATAGGGGTGATCTTGTAGTGTTAATTAATATGCATTAGTTCATAGATTCACCTTAAGACAGGACTTACTGACATCTGATAATATGTTGTGAATAGGGAAGATTATTTGCATGTCATGTGCTATGCAACTGCTACAAATGCCTTTTCTTTTGGGACGTGTATTTGCAATGGACATGTAGTGATATTGTAGATTCTAACATTAGGAAAATTGAACAAATCCTTTCTCACTTCTCTGACACATCCCACTTCCTACAGAATCTGATCCCAAGCAATATGAGACCATACTACATTGGTAAAGTTGTCTTTATGTAACTGAAGTAGATGCCAAACATGGACATGGACCTGATAACTGTCAAAAATTGTCTCTCATGGCCTTATTTCTCTATCAGTTAGGATTTCTCATTATTTATGAATTTGATAAGTCATTTTTAAAATTTGAAATTGAAATTAAAGTGTATCAATTTTATACTAAAACATTCTTTCTAAGACTTGAGCTGAATTATTGCAAACTTTTGTGAATTGTACAGGTAAAGGCACTTTTGAAAGACCGTCTTGCTGGGAAAGCATCTGGAGGATCAAGTGAGAAATCTGAGCCTAGTGCATCTGTAGAATTGAATTCCCACAACTTTGATGAATTGGTGCTCAAAAGTAAAGAACTTTGGATTGTGGAGTTTTTCGCTCCTTGGTAAGCTTGCTTAATTTTAGTAACACTCATCAAGAAATGGTGCTTCGCCAGTATCACTGTAGATTCATGTACATGAAACTGTTAAATGCTGTTTATGTTTCTTATGATGACATGTTTTAATTTTGTGTTTCTTATGAGAATTGAACTGATAATGGATGATTTTTAGGTATACAGGCATTTAGGAACTTTTAACTAATAAGAATAAATCAAATCTTCAAAGCTTCATGATATTATTGTGCGGCTATATTGTTACTGAAGAAGTTAAAGAATATGTTCAAAATAGCCTTATATTTTAAGTTAATTCAAGAATATGATATAGTGACCTTTTTGGAAGATATTGTGTGTCTGTGTAACTTTTTAAATGTTCTTTAGAACATATGATACAGAACTTACTAAAGACCAGTGCTCCAACTGATGAAAGCAATCAATATGCTTTTGTCCTACATGAAATCTGTATATATCTCTAAAGAAGTAAATTTTGATATAGAAAACATGCTTCTGCAGAGGATATCATATATGAGACTAAATCGATCTCAATGCAGTCATCTATGTTACATAAAATTTTGCACATAACCTAATGCTTGCTAACATAGTAAGTTTCTAGTTCTTATCTTCTGATTTTGATGATTAATACCTTGTAAGTACTTCTGTAAAGGTGTGGACACTGTAAAAGACTTGCTCCTGAGTGGAAGAGGGCTGCTAATAACTTGAAGGGGAAGGTGAAGCTTGGTCATGTTGACTGCGATTCTGAGAAGGTAATTTGCTTGTGTTGTCTAACTTGATATTGCGAGGCATCTGCCTTCTGAGAATATTTCCATACCTAGAAATCACTCTATGAAATCTTATTAGAACTGAATAAGATGCTTTTCTATTTTGGACATCACTTTTCCACTCCTAATAAATATTTTTCAAATTAGAGAAGCGAGTTTTCCTTCTGTTTCATATATATTTATATTGGAACTTTTGGATGTATTTGTTTTATATTGTTGGTTTAATAATGAGATGTGTGGTTTGCAGTCTCTCATGAGCAGGTTCAACGTGCAAGGGTTCCCTACCATCTTAGTATTTAGTGCTGACAAAGACAGCCCAGTTCCTTATGAGGGTGCTAGAACCGCCTCTGCTATTGAATCATTTGCTCTAGAGCAACTAGAAACAAATGTCAGACCGGCTGAAGTGACAGAGCTGACTGGCCCAGTAAGTCTCACACTCGTGCTTCAAGAATAGTTGCAGTCTTTTCTAAACTATATTGTTGTTTACTGAAAAGTATGATCTATTCAAAATAGGATGTGATGGAGGAGAAATGTAGTTCTGCTGCCATATGCTTCGTTGCTTTCTTGCCTGACATTCTAGACTCGAAGGCTGAAGGAAGGAACAAGTACTTGGACATGTTATTGTCAGTTGCAGAGAAATTTAAAAGGAGTCCTTACAGGCAAGTACATGCAAGCTAATTTTCTCTTGAGATCTCAATTTGTATATGTGTGTGTGTGTTGTTCTAACGGCAATTTTATCTCCTATAGCTATGTTTGGGCTGCTGCTGGTAAGCAACCAGATCTCGAAAACCGTGTAGGTGTTGGCGGATATGGTTATCCAGCTCTTGTAGCCTTGAACGTCAAGAAAGGAGCATATGCTCCACTCATAAGTGCATTTGAGCTTGAGCATATCATGTAAGGATTTCTTTTCCGACTTCTGCATTGAATGTCGCTCTTTTACGAATGAACAAAAAGGAAACTTAGAACATGCAAAAATTTTGTCCGTTGCAGTGAGTTTGTGAAGGAAGCAGGGCGCGGAGGCAAGGGAAATTTACCATTGGAGGGCACACCCGAGATTGCAAAGACAGAAGCATGGGACGGTAAAGATGGAGAAATCATGGAAGAGGATGAGTTCTCACTTGAAGAACTCATGGGAGATTTTACAGCAAGTAAAGATGAGTTGTAATAAAATTGGAATTAGTTTAGGGTAAAAAGAAGGGTTTTGATGTTTGGTCGTGTCGTTTATTTTGGTTTTTACGGATTGAAACAATTATCCCAAGTGAAACAGATTATTAGAGATGATCCAAATATTTAAGGAGTCTTATTTCATTTACCAACAATGTTTAATAACTTGTTTTGTTCGATTTACTATTAAAAATGGTTTTGAAAAATAATACATTATCAAAATAATTTCAATTGATTATAAGCCAACATGCTTAGACCATCTTTACTGATCGATAAAAATTTAAAATTTTGAAAGTCAAATCCCTCCACAAAAGATTTAATATTATTTTCCGTGGATATATAGTTAAATTTTGGTTAAATTTCAGTTTTGATATTTAATTTTTATATTTTAATTTATAAGGTAATTTAGTTTATATATTTTATGATGTTATTAATTAGTTTAAATAATTGTCCTCATTAATTTTTATTAAAATATTATATAATTATATATAATTTAAATTTCTAATTTTAGAAATGGGGACATTATTGCTTCCCATAGTTAATGCTTACATCAATGTTATTTTTTTTTAAAAAAATTATATTTTATTATGATGAGTTTGAATTAGTGTTTTTTTTTAATTTTAATCAGTATTTTTAATATTATTTTTATTATTACTTAACTAGTAAATATATATTTAATTTCAAAATGTTACACCAATGAATTTAATATAGGATTATGGTGGTAATAATTATACCTAAATTTTTAAATCTAAAAAAGTAAAGAGACTAAATTCTTAAAAATACAAGTAGATGAGCTAAGTTCCAAATGTACAAAGTGTAATCAACCCAACTTGAAAGACAAATTGTATTCTATGTACATTTTGCCGTTTATATTTGGGGGTTTGTATTATCCATCCCAATAATGTTATTTTCAGAGTTCGAATTTTCGTCTCCCCTTTAGAATGCAATACATCATACCACTACATCATTTATCTTTTTGAATTATTAGTATTGTAATCATGGCTTCCATTTCAATATTGCTAATATCGACTGAAACGTTATGTTTTAATAGTAAATTGAAACAATAAAATGTAGGTTCCATTCCGATGTAAATTTTGTTCGTACCGGCCATATCAATGTGTACTGATTGATTTCACTTATATTGATTGGAATATAGTGTATTGGTCGGTACTATAAAAAATTTAGAAATATTTTAAATTAAAATTAAAGTTTTTCATTATTATTTTTTTATTTGTTGAATTAAGGATTATCACTTGCGAGATGAATTCATCATATTTGTTGTTTGTTTTGAATTTGTTTAAAGATGAATTGTATTTGTAAAACTTGTTAATATTTTATATTATTGATTAATATTTTATATTTAAAATTTATTTAATTTTATTATTTAATATTTATAAATATTTTTATATACATTTATTAAATATTTTTTAAAAATAATGAGAAATCAAAAAATAGTACACCAATACATATTAATACTTTATTATTATCATCATCATCATCAGTTGACATGATTTATACGAACGCATTTGAAAGTTACAACTTCAAAAAAGGATTGAAATTTTTTTTTGGTATTCTTGTTACCGTACCCAACCACTTCTTAAAAAGGATTGAAATATTTAAGACTATTTCACATTTTTAACTTTAGGTAGTGTACTGAATTGCGAATCAAATCCTTACTTGGAGTTCGTTAGATAAATTTATAAAATAAAAAAAATAAAAAAATCTTAACAATTCAATGATTTAAATAAAAATTTTCGAATAGTTCATTGATATAAATGAAAACTTTAAAATATTTTGATAACCATTTTGTAAGTTTTTGAAGTTGAATGACCAAACCATAAACTTACTGATAGTGTAGTTTGCCCTTTGTTTTAAGTGTTAAAAAAAGGTGAGAATTTGAGGGTTTTTTTTTATTAAAATGGCCTTAAAATTTTAATAAATTATGAAAATGACTCATTTTCTTGATTATGTACGTAAATGACCTGAAATGAATAGTAAAAGTTAGTGGAGCCAAAGAGATTGGCGCCACCAACATGCCACGTCAACCATGGGATTAAAAAATTAACTTTTTGGTGGAGCCATAGTGAATGACGCCACTTGTATAAATAATAGGGAAATACTAGTATTTCTCAATAATTGAAGGGCCAAAAAATAAATAATAGTGGTAGAGCTATAGAGAATGACGCCACCACTTTATGTAGAGTTATTATTATTTTTTTAGTTTTTTTTTTAAATTTAAAAAAACTGTTATTTTATTTGGTAAAGCTATGTAGAATGGTGTCACCACTTTATGTAAGGTTTTTTTTTTTAGTTTTTTTTAATTTAAAAAAATGCTATTTTATTTAGTGGAGCCATATGGAATGGCACCACCAGTGTAACCAATCACTTTTTTAAAAAAAATTAATTTAAAATTAAAATTAAAATTTTATTTAGGGTAGCCATTCTCTTTGGCATGATCAAATAGTTATAAATAACCCCAATGGCAGATTAGTCTTAGTTAAAGGAATTTTTTTAATTATATAATGTTAGAGGATGAACGGGAGAGAGATGAGGAGTGTTTTTTATGCTTTTATGTTTAATGGTTATTTTTGGTTGCCAATTATTTATTCGGTAATGGGTTCAAATTGGTTATGTAAATCTTTTCGTTGGCTATGGTAGGGCGATAACGGGTTCAAATTGGTTATGCAACCAACGGGTGGATTATTTGGGAATCTCTAGGTCAACAAGATGTTTGAAGGTTTTATGGAATCCCAAATCGAACTGCACAGGTGAGATCATCAATATGAGCAGCAACCGAGGTTCAAGATAATAGCACCGAGAAACTTGCTCGTGTTGTGGTTAAACATTGAATTTTCAATTTGTCAGACACAATGTTGTTGGTCTTGAACAAAATCATTTAATTATGTTTTATTTATAAGACACAATGTTGTCGGTCTTCAACAAAATCGTTTAATTTTTTTTAGAATAGAGAAAGTTGCTCGTGTTGTAAAATTATATATTGCAAGTTAAATGAAATTATTTTGGAATGCTGCAAACGTAAAATTATATTTTGTAAAATAAAATTTTTGAATCATGTAAATTGAAAATTATTTGAAATATTAGCAATGTAAAATGATTTTCATTTATTTAATGTGAATTAATCGTTTGATAGGGGGCATTTTTAATAGAAATCAAGAAATAGAGGACCAAAAAAATAAAGAAAGTTTGGGAAAAAATGAGAAAGAAAAAAAACGAAAGTGGGAGAGAGAATTGACTGAAGAAAAAAAAAGGATGAGGAAGGATTGATTTGTATAAAAAATAAACTGGGGCATTTTTAAAAGAAATAAAAAAAACCAAAGGGCCCAAAATTAAATATATTGACCAATCATATTACGATAGCCGCGTCAACGACGTGATTGATTAAGGTCAATTTTTAGGCCTTTTCATGTTTAAAAAAATTTAGGAGGCCAACTGGTTTTCTTTTAAAAGGGAGGTGGGGCTATTTTTGGTCCCCCTCAAATTTTTGAGTGAAATAGAAAAAGAAAAGAGAAGAGAAGAGGGAAAAAAATGAGTTGTCTTTGTTTCGAAGTTAATAAATACGATTAAGGTATGTAAATATATTTTGGTATGCATGTATTATATTAAAGTAGTTATTGTAATGCAATAATTAATTAAATTTATTTTGTGTACTTTTTTAAATTATGTAGATATCAGAATGTCTTCTCAAGTAAACGCGAATCACACTTCATCGAGTGTTAACGAAACAGTAAAACTGTTAAATCACAATTTATTTATTCAACACCTTATATATGATATTTATTTGTACGAAATAAAAAATTCTAAAATTAATTTATTCAATTTGTGTAACTTTTGCTAAAAAAATTAAAATTTATTCCAAAATTAATTTATGGTAGTGATTTTTAAATTTTTATATTATAATATCAAATATAGGAGGGAGTAGAAATATTTGGAGCCAAAAGCATGGCAAAGTTGGAGCTCATTTTGTTTCTTATTCAATGTGTTGTATTTTTCATAAAGCCACGTTCCATCAACCTACACAAGTGGTTTGCAATGGGGGAAGGTCCTAACACAAGAATTGAACGTCCAAAACAATTGGCAAAAAACTCTTCTCCCCGTTTCAAGTTGTCAACTCGGGCCTCTATAAGGTAACGTTTGCAAGTGCACGATAGTTCCTAGCACGTACTTTACCATCGCTGAAATCCACCCTTGAAGTTTATTGTATGACTCATCCCAATCGTTGTACAACTGTTCCATGGTCATTTGTTTCGCCCACCATGCTTTCTTGTACGCCACTCTGTACTGGAATTGGGCTTGCATGTCTGCAATCAATGTCGACACAGGACTAGTTGGGCTATCTGTCACTAGTGGCATGATGCAGTTGCAGATACTTTTGACATCTAGTTTTAGGTGGTTTGGAGTCATACGTATGGCAGTGCATGTATAACGCCCTTCTAATTTTCATATTTGCCATTTTTGAGTCCTTTGTATAAATATAGTCGAACCCGCCAGCCACACCCTTTTTTCAGCTCTCAAACATTCCCCAACATATAATGTCGGTGTAGACTTTGCGACCTTGTAATCAATCGGCACCTTCATGTTATACTATTTGATGGCAAACACACAGTTTGCCTTGTTCTCAAACTATTGCCAATGAACAACTCCTTCAACTGTGAATTTGATGTCAATCTATTAGCAGAGACTATATCAGCATACTCGGGAACTTAGGTGCATGCGTTGCATCTAGATCTACACTTAACATGTCGCCTGCAGGGTCATTCCGTAAAATAATGCCATGACTTGGGTTACTAAAAGAAGGGGGCGTGAACATCTTCAACCTCCTCCGGGCCTTTATCGTCAATATCCTCCGAAACCTTATCAAGATCAGGGTCATTATAATCTTCAACGTCGTGATCAGAATCTTCACCATTATTAGACCCTTCTTCGATGTTTGCATCGATGCCTATCACCTTCGAATGTATTTGTAAACGGGGACCTGGGACATGGTTGTTATACGAACTCCCACCATAATTTAGATTTTCGGGCATCTACAATGTCTGATAGGCGTCGAAACCACCAAATATAAATTCCTACGACAAAATAACAGTAATTAGTAGTATATAGCAGTAGGGTCGAATCCACAAGGACTGGCTATCTAATTTTGCCTTTTTTCGTGACCAAAATCTATGTTGCGATCACAGTCTTGCCCACGACCTATGTGTAGAAATGTTGAAGATAAAAATAAAAATGGGGGGTTTAAATTGGTTAAGATAAATAAAGAAGAAAATACAAAAAATAAAATAAAACAGATTCAAAAATGCAAAAAAATAAATAAATTTAAGAAAATAAAATAAATGAATAAATAAAATATTTTTTTAAGCTTAGCCTTAGCCTTGGTGTACTCCAATCTTGAATCGATCATTGAAATAGATTTTCCCTTCCAAGCAATAAGTTGGTTATAGCGTGAACATTCCGATCGCCAACTTTTCCTTATGTAGTCAATCCCCGTACAACCTGCAAACTAACTCTTGCCAAATTTCTAACTGCGATACACGTGTTTGCAATTTAAGATTTTGACAACATTGCGATCTGAAAGGCCCAACTTGAATCAACGGCCTCAACCGTGTGGGTCGTTTAAATCCTATCTCTATCTCCCTTGACGGAATCCAACTGGCTTTTTCCACCTAGACACGTCAATAATACAGTGTTGAGTTAGCGGGCTCGTATCTCACGATTGTTTATTGGAGCAATTTCCGAGCTAAAGCTAAAAAGGGTTTAGTTAATCATAAAAAAAATCATACTTTGAAAATAGATTTGTAGAATTGTGGGTGATGGAAAAGGGAAGGGGAAGGGAATTAAACCAAAAAGTTGAAAGTAAAAGAAAAAGATTGAAATGGTAGAATATAGCACTGAGCCACTGAAATTTATTAAATGCCAAAAGTTAAGTGTGTGTTCAATTGGTTGTAGCCACTAGGTATTTATACACACTTTTAATGCTAAAATTTAGCTAGATTTTTCCTAAATACTATCACTAAATAATTCAAAATTTAAAAATCAAATTTAAACTAATTACAGAATTGTAGCAATATAAAAAATCCTTCAATCTTTATCCAACCACTTTTTTTAAAAAAAAAAAAAAAGACTTCAACCCTTCCATTTTTAATCAGTCATATTTGAATCTTCAATCTTTCAATCAAGCTCTCCTCTTTGTTTTTTGTTCCAATTTAGCTCCTTTTTGTAAGAGTTTAAATTCGGTACACCAGCTTCATTCCTGATAAGAAAAATTCAAATTTAATAGCATTTTATTTGATAATTAGCAAAAAATAAATATATTAAAAATATGAATTTATCTTGCTATCAATGTCCTTCTGCAATCTAACATTAAGGTCAAAGTCAAACCCACAATGATGACTTATTAGATTGACATTCTCAACAGGCTCTAAGTCAGCTAACTCAGAAAATAACTCAACTGGTTGGAGGTTCTCATTCTCGGCCAACCACCATATTTCTATCATAGTGTCCAAGTCATTATCATCTAATTGTTGTCTCTCACAAAATTTCAACAAATCTGTAAAGATTGAAAACTTGTAAAATAATCTGGACATCATCCTTACACAACGGATAGTTATTTTCGCATAGATCTTTCTTTTCATTTCTTCTAGCTTCACAGTTTTATTGAATCGTAATCCAACTTTTTGCTGACCTTAAATTACACAACGAACCTCATTTTCTACAATTTGACCATAAAAAAGAACGTAAAATACCAAGTTATTCATCTTCACCACAATTTCTGAGCTCTCTTACTAAACACAATAATTTTTCTTCTTTTCTTCTTTTCTAGTTCAACTGTTACAAGAAAAAAAAAATTCTTGACACTGGTAACACTATTCTATATAGCTCCACTAAATAAAATATTATTTTTAATTTTAAATTAAAAAAAGACAGATTACACTGGTGGCGTTATTCTATATGGCTTCACCAAATACAATAACATTTTTTAAAATTATAAAAGATTATGACACTAGTGACGCCATTCTATATGACTCCACCAAAACAAATAATATTTTTTTAATTTAAAAAAAAAACTAAATAAATAAATAACCCTGACACAATAAAGTGGTGACACCATTCTCTATAGCTCCATCACTAATATTTATTTTTCGGCCCCCTAATTATTGAGAAATACCAATATTTCTCTGGTATTTATATAGGTGGTATCATTCTCTATGGCTCTACCAAAAAAAATTGATTTTTTAATCATAATTGTTGACGTGGCATGTTGGTGGCGCCATTCTCTTTAGCTTTATCAACTTTTACTATTCATTTCAAGTTATTTATATAAATTGATCATTTTCGTAATTTATTAAAATTTTAGGATCATTTTAATGAAAAAGCCAGAGTTTGGTATAATTTTTTTATTCTAAAAGTAAGATAAAAAAAATTTACTTGTTTGCCTACTCCTAACTTTAATTGTGTGTCTAAAAATTTCACCAAATAATTAAAGGTTTGTTTTGTTTTGGAAAAAGAAATCTAGTTAAAATTATTGTATTATTGATATTTTTTATGCAATACTTTTGTTTTGAAGAAATATTAAAATCCAATATGAACAGATTGAAGGTACTACGAAAGCCTCTCAAATGAAGCTAACCCAGAAGTGAATTTTAGCAATGAAAAGATGAAACAAAACTTGAAAGTAATCGGTGAACACACCAATCATATCTTCAAGCAAAACACCCAGATTACCCAGTTGGGAAAATCTGGTCAAATCCATGAAGCCGTCAAACTTTTCTCCGAAATGACCCGTAAGAACACTGTAACATACAACAACATGATTTCTGCCTTCAATAAAAACGGCAAAATCAACGATGCACGTCACCTGTTCGACAACATGCCCCGTAGAAACCTAGTTTCTTGGAACACAATGATTTCAGGGTATTTACACTCCGACAGAATTGATGAAGCTTATCGACTGTTCGTTAAAATGCCTAAAAGAGACAGATTCTCTTGGACTCTGATTATATCTTATTTTACACGTAAAGGGGAGCTTGAAAAGGCTAGAGAACTGTTTGACTTATTTCCTCACAAGCGTGATGTGGCTTTTTGGAACGTTATGATTCGAGGGTATGGTGAGAAAGGAAGGATTGTTGAAGCTAGGAGATTGTTCGACGAAATGCCACTTAGGGTTGTTGTTTCGTGGAATTTGATGTTATCCTGTTATACCCGGAATGGCGAAATGCGTTTGGGGAGGGAGTTTTTTGAAGGAATGGCGCTAAGGGATGTTGTTTCATGGAATTTGATGGTCGATGGGTTTATTGAGGTTGGTGATTTGGATTCTGCTTGGGAGTATTTTGAGAAGACTCCACATCCAAATGTCGTTTCTTGGGTTACAATGTTATGTGGGCTTGCACGAAGTGGTAAGATATTGGAGGCAAGGAGATTGTTTGATCAGATGCAGAATAAGAATGTTGTTTCTTGGAATGCTATGATTAGTGCTTATGTGAAGGATTACCAAATTGAGGAGGCTGCCAGGTTGTTCAGTGACATGCCAAACAGGGATTCATTTTCATGGACCACAATGATTGATGGTTATGTTCATGTTGGCCAGCTTGATAAGGCAAGGGAATTACTGAATCAAATGCCTTACAAGGATATTGCGGCGCAAACTGCAATGCTTTCTGGATACATTAAGAATAAAAGAATGGATGAAGCTTGTCAGGTTTTTAATGAGATAGCTGCTAGAGATATTGTTTGTTGGAACACAATGATTGCAGGGTATTCACAGATGGGAAGAATGGATAAGGCTCTCAATCTATTCAAGGAGATGAAAGATAAAGATTTAGTCACTTGGAACACCATGATCATTGGTTATGCTCAAACCGGAGAAATGGAAGAAGCGGTTAAGATATTCAATGGAATGAAGATAAAGAATGTAGTCTCTTGGAATTCATTGATAACAGGTTTCTTGCAGAATGGCTTATCAATGGATGCATTGACTAGTTTCAAACTGATGGCTCATGAAGGAATAACACCTGATCATTCAACTTTTGCATGTAGTCTAAGTGCATGTGCCAATCTCGCAGCTTCGCAAGTTGGAAAGCAGATGCACAATAAGGTTTTGAAGAGTGGTCATTTAAATGATCTGTTTGTAGGGAATGCGTTGATCACCATGTATGCTAAATGTGGACGCATCTTGTGTGCTCAACTCATATTCGATGATCTTGATGAAGTTGATGTTATTTCTTGGAATTCTCTGATTACTGGGTATGCGTTAAATGGCTATGGAAAACAAGCCGTTCAACTCTTTGAACAAATGGTGTCAAAAGGTGTGCCACCCGATCATGTCACCTTCATTGGGGTTTTATCTGGTTGTAGTCACATTGGCCTTGTTGACCAGGGCTTAAGATTGTTTAAACACATGACGGAAATTTACTCTATAGAACCTTTGGTTGAACATTATGCTTGCATTATTGATATGTTAGGCCGTGCTGGGATGTTATCTGAAGCCTTTGAAGTGGTGAGGGGATTGAAGATCAGGGCAAATGCCGGAATATGGGGTGCATTGTTGGCTGCTTGCAAGACTTGTGGGAATTTGAAGCTTGGTAAGATTGCTGCAGAGCAGCTTTCAGAATATGAACCTCGTAAAACATCGAACTTTGTGTTGTTGGCAAACATGCAAGCTGAGGCTCGTAGTTGGGATGAGGTTGAAAACACAAGGCTATCAATGAAATACACTGAAGCGGAGAAGCAACCAGGGTGCAGCTGGATTGAAGTTAGACATCAGTTACATTGTTTCCAGTCCAATATGCCAATGCAGCCGGAGACTGCAGAGGTTTACAGCAACTTAAAAACTTTAACCTCACAGATAAGTAACCTAGATTGCGTTTCTAACTTAATCGTCTCTGCTTGATAATTTATGATGAATGGCTTCTCAATTTATTATTATTATTATTATTATTATAGGTAAATTATTTTTCCTTCTGTTAGCGTTCTATGTATAAGCTAATACAAACATATTGGTATTCTTCAATATCTGTTCATGGTATGGTAATGGCTAATCATTGTCATTGATTAGATTTTACCTTATTATGCATAACATTGCATTCGCATGGAGAATGCAAATTCAAATCTTAGAGATGGCATTATTGAGAGGGACAATCATGAACCCCGAATATGAACCATAAAACGGTCACGAAAAATATAAAAAAAAATGTATATAAGTAAAGTATAAGTCGAACTAGCTCAAAAGTTTATTAACTTTTCAAAATAATAATAAAGAAATAAAAATATTCATAATTATAATTATAATAATAAAAAAATTGAAATGGTTCTTTATTACTTAAAAAGTATTTTCAAGTCAAGAGGATTATCGAACCAATGAATAAATCTAGGTAGTAAAGTATTTATGTAATATTCTACAAAAATGTTAATATTTCAATTCAAACAAATTTTCTTGAACCATTTCCTAGATATTTATTGCAAAAGGGATTCTAACAATGCGGAAGATATCAACGCAAAAAAAATCAAATTATTTTTGTCTCCCAAGATTCTCAAAACAACATTTGGCGATGCAAAATAAAACCTTTTCGGCAGACGAGGTGAGACGGGCAAAGTTGTAGATAAGCACTCTAAAATGCACAAGATATTGATTGAAAACTTATTATATTTTACCAAGCTTTCTGGGACATTGTGACCCTTTAACTACTGAAGCCACAATGACATTTCTAGAGTTGGAAAAGGAGCTATGCAAACTAAGGCAGTCGACCAATTAGCTTTAGCTTTTGTAATGTGATTTATAAGACTATTTTAAAAGTTGTGGTTTGAAAGGAGTTTTAAATGAGATCATATCATTTATAGCATTAAAAGAATAGCAGTGATGAATGAAGCATTTCTAGCAAAACAAGCATGAAGATTAATTGATAAAAGGGGCAATTACTGCATCAGTGTTTAAGGCAAAATACCATAAAAACAGTTATTTTCAATATGTTGTGAAAAAGCCCACAAATTCATGGATCTGGAAAGGTATGCTAAGTGGGAGTGATATGTCTGCTGGAAAAAGACGCACAAATTTGGGGACGAACAAAAAGTGAAGTTGGCTCAAATTTGGGGATGAGTCTAGAAGTTGATCCTTTTCTCTGTTGGGATGCAAGGATAAAATTATTTTGGAAATTTGACACTAATGGTATATTTCTCATCTAAGTTTGATTATCTCTTTCTTTTTTTTTTCTTTTTTTTTTTTGGAATCTTGATTAAAATAAAGATAATTCAATGACCCATTGAGATGAAATTTTGAAAGCTAAAACTCTCATTTAAACTAATTGTATTTTTGTAGAAAGTGTGCCACAAAAGTATTCAAGGAGGAATTGACGAGGAGATCAATTAATGTGACAACGATATGTCCTTTTAATGGGAAGAAGTTTAAGTCCATGAAATGGCTTTTCGAAAAATTTAATTTTGCCAGAGCTATATGATTTGAGTAACCTTTATCTAAAAAAATTCAATCATTTAATTTGGAGCCAATCCTTAACTTAATCTTTTAATGGTCGCAAAGAAAGGATCTAAAGAGCACAAAGGTAAGAAGTTTCTATTCTCTCTTTACTTTGTAGAGAATTTGGAAAACAAAAAATGAGGAACATATTAGTCCCAATCCACATAAAACACTTGGATTGATAAGAAGCCTTTATAACTCCCTTTAAGGAAATAAGGGACAAGAAAGATTAATATTCAAAAGTAGAGAACAAATAATAAATGTAGATATTTAATTTTGGCTACTAAGAGATAAAATGATATTATATTTCAAGAAATTGAGCTATCAAGCATATTTTCTCCAGAGCAACAATTCTTGTTTAAAATAGTTGTTGTTCAAAACAATTATTGTTCGAACATAATTATGTTCAAAATAGAGTTGTAGTTAGAACAATTATCATCTAGTGTAGTTGTTATTTGAGAACAACTCCTATTGGGAACAGCTAAAGTTCAAAACAATTCTTGTTTAGAATGACATTTCAAGAATAACTATGTTTAGAACAACTATTGTTTGGAACAACTTGTATTTAGAACAATTGTATTTTTTTGAAAGAGTCATTATTCAGAACAAGCTTTGTCAATAAAAGTATCACCACTGAACAACTCTTATTCAGAACAACCTTACATTGAAAACAACTTTGTTGAGAACAACTCACATTTGGAACAAGTCAAAATCATTATTCAAGAACGACTCTCATACAAGAACTATCATCCTATCATCTTGTATTTCAAGAGAGATGTTCTATGAAAGATATTTCACATGGTACCACTTCGCCAAAGTAGAAGAAATGAAGGTGACCCCAGAATATGGTATAGTTCTTGGGTTATCTTCACTTTTGGGATGTTCTGGAGATCTTAGCTTAGTGAATCAGATATGAAGGTAGTTAAGAGTTTTTCTTTTAACATTTTCGTGGGACGTTGAGTGATTTTCCATCCTTTAAAAAATATAGTGATTTCTTCTTTACTATTCACCATTACCAACAAGACTTTTTATTATCTCTTTTTAAGTGTTAATGCAGTTTTAACTGAAAAATATCTATTTTTACTATCATTAATTATCAACTTTATGACTCCTATTCTTGAAACACTATAAATAAGAGTTTTTCACAATTAGTGAAAAACTTTTGGCACTTTAGAATTTAAACTCTCAAAGCTCACTCTGAAATTTTCTCAACTTATTTTTATTTTTTTTTTTGCTTAGCTTTATCGTCAGCCACATTTCCCTTTCTTCACATTACCAATCACCACTTGCCGCTGCACCTAGTGTTACCAGATCTACTTTAATCTTTCTCTCCATCTTTTTTTAATACATTTTGTTGACTTGTTTACAAAGCTTCCTCTCCATAATAAAATAAAATAAAATAAAAAAACCTTTCCAGTAGACAACCCTAATTCAAACAGAAACACAAGTTACATAAAATATGGGTGTTACTTGGAACCTCCCCATAGCACTTATCAAGGCTAGAGAAAGGAATTGGTTCGGTGGAGTTGTTGTCAGAGATAAGAATAATAATTTGATAGTGCTTGTGAAAAATTGCAAGCTGAATCCCAATTTCAGGCTAGAATCATTATTGTACTCCTTATCCTACTTCTCATGTGAGAATAAGGAAGCAACAAATTTAGATTAATTAATAGGGAGAAGAAATAGAGTAATATTGAAGAAGCGAAATCAAGAACGGATTAGAAAATCGCCCTTGTTTTCAACGATATCAAAATCTTAGTCGAAGACTTCGTAATGATAAAATCAACACAAGAAAATAGGCTCCGGACAAAAGAAGCTAGGGAATGGGCAAAGAAGGCAACTGACATACACATCATCTAAAGACAATCTTAAAGAATGTGTTGTGATTTTTATCTAACCACTTTTATGTTTTTTTTTTTAATTTATATACAATCTCATTATAAGTTTTTATTACATTTGTTTTTTTTACATAGTGTCTATAATTATTCATAACCTCTCATGTTTTTTTTTTATGAATTTATATAGAATCTCATTATAATTTTTGATTACATTTGTTCTTTTTTTACATAGTGCCTATAATTATTTATAACTTCTCTTCAACCCATAAATAAGAAGATAATGCGTTTTAACGCATTCAAACCCACGTTCTCATGTATTAGCAACAATGCTCATACCAATCGAATTAAAACTTGATCGACAACGCAATTATTAATCTTGAATTCACTTGACTGAACTTAATGAGAAATAGGGTTGGCAATCAAACAAAGAAATACATGCATACATGGTAGGAAGAATTTCAGTCCCAAAATGCAAGTTCCTGTTTATGTTGGTTGATCAACGCCCAAAGAATATTGACTTTGAAACTTTCAAACTAGACAAAGTCAAAATTGCTATACCAAACTTAACTCCAGCTTCACAAAAATGTAAAAGTTTTTAATCTTAGGCCGACATTGGTTACAAAATTACAAACATTATTATTTGTCCCAATACATACTAATTTGCTTAAGGTTTGTGGACTATTATTACTTTTTTTTTTGTATAAAATCTTTCTTGTTTTGTAAGATTGAATTATTCGACTAATTCAATGATTCTGTTCATACTGTTTTCGCCAGACGTGAATCACTATTTAACCAATAAGTAATTTTTTATTTAATTTTAATTATTTTTATAAAAATATTAATATAAAAGAACTTTTTACTAATTTTTGCTTGGTTGAATAATAATAAGTTTTATCAAATAATAATAAGTTTGATCTTTCTAAGAAGGTCTCGAGTTTGAGTCTTTTAAATGGAGCAAATCAGTGTTAGAAGAGTTTTATATTTAGTTTAAGAGTTTGATTTGTTTTGAATTCAAATTTAATAGATGTCCAATGAGGTGTTTAACGATCGGTTTAATTTTGAGTTAGTTTATTATACACTCTGTGCTTGTTTAAACTCAATTCAACTTAAAATATGGACTTAAAATTTAATATAAATTTAGTCATGTTTATAAAAGACTAACTCAAATCAATTTTCTCTCTGTCCATATTATTTTAATTTTTTTAAAATATATTTATATTATTTTTAATTTAAAATTTAATAAATTATATATATCTCATTTATTAAAATTTTATATATAATCAACTTAATTTTTTTTAGTGTTTACATATGTTATTAAAGATTTAGATTTTTTATGTTATAAAATAATATAATATATTATAAAATTAGGATACAGATATCTATAAATATTCAAATTCAATCCCGACTTATATTTTAGACTAATGTAATTTTTTTACTCAAATTTATTTTTTTAAACTAATATTTTTACTTAAATTTTTTCAAATTTCAAAAGAATCTTCGCCAGAAATCAAAATTTGAAAGTTCTGGTACAAAATAAATCCTCACATTCGTATCTTTCTTTTATGTAGTGAAATTTATTCGTACATCCAGAGAAAAAAAAAAGCCAGAAGAACTAAAGAAAAAGCAGAGGTATGATACAAAATAGAGAGAGGTTTCATGGATTATAACAGATTCAGCACCTGGAAAAATAAAAATAAAAATCAAACAGAAAAGAAAAAAAGGGAAAAAAGTAGATTACATCTTGATGATGCAAAAACTCACATTAGTTTCTACAAACTCAAAACTTCCCAAATACTGTCTCCAATGAAGCGAACCATCTTCCTAATGGAACCCTTTTCGGATTCTACTTCCCTAATTATTTCATCATCGCCACTTTGGCAATTCATTTTCACATATTTATTCACCTTAGCCGATCCTTTTTCAGCTACTGCAACTCTCTTTCTCCTCCCTTTTTTCTTCTTCTTAGCTTGTTTCTTCAACAACTCTTCCTCGTACGCCTCGATAACCTCATGTATCAGTTCACGGTTTGGAGATTTGTCCCAACGTCCCCAGAAACACATGTAACACCTAAAACATTTGCACTCAAACCTAGGATCATGCTCTTTCTTATTATCATAAACCATGGTTACGGCGGAGAAGCCGCTGCTGCTATTGGTGTTGCAACATGAGATGAGATAGGCTAGAACTTCTTTGTCTTGGAAAGAAAGGGCGGCGACGAGGCTGAGAATCGTGGCTGGGAGCAAAGACAAGTGGTCGCGGACGGTTGGTGATGGCGGAAAAGGGTGCACTTTGTCTTTATTGTAAAGCTTTTTCATGGTTGTTGGGAATATTTTGTTTGGTGGATGGATCCTATGGTCAGGTCTGGTCTGGTTTTTTTGTGTTTGTTGTTGATGATTAACTTGTGTGCTTTGTTTGAACGTCGGATTTGTATTGTTTCTATGGAAAGGAAAAGGTTAAAACGGGCCATAATTCCCAAAATTTGAAACTTAGTCCCTGGACTTTTATTTTCTTGATTAAAATTCAGGTTAAATTATTAACACTGTTAATTTTTTTATTAAATTCAAATTATTTATAATATTTTTTTTAATTTCAAAACTATTAATTAGTTTTTTTATTTCAAAATATTACATAAAAATAATAATATTAATAATTAGATTAGAATTTTAAAAATTAAAAAATTTTAAAAAAATTAAATTCATGTAAATAAAAATATAGGGATTAAATTTGAAATTTCTGGATAGCAATGGTTGACGCGCATTTAGGACTTAGGAGCATCGTAAAGGGTTTTTTGGGTCAGTGGAAGTGAAAAGGTTGACTAAAAATAAATAAGCACACAAATGAATGAAAAATGTGCGAAAATGTTTGAATTAAAAATTATTATTTAAGAAAATTAGAGATAAATAATTCCATTTCAAAGATGTGTTGTAAAAAAATAAGATTTGTTTGGTCAGTGTTCACATAATTTTAATCACAGTATATTAGGAGACAAGTGATAGAAAAAATAATAAATTAAATATCGTCTTTTTGTTTTCGTTTTTATCTTTTTAAATGTGTGGTAGAAATATATGTTTTTATAATACTTTTTTAGAAAAAAAAATTAAAAATTTCTTTCAATTTTCTTTATCCAACTCTTCTAATAAAAAATTAAAATTAAGGTGTGATTAGTAGAGTGGAAAGAAAATTGAAAAGATAAAAAATTGAAAAGTGGAAAAAAAATGATTTTTCTTTCCTAGATAAAAAAAATGAAAAATAGAAATTTAAGGTGCAAACATCAACCGTGTAATTATTGCAAAAATAAAAATATAAGAGTTGAATGCGATTTCTGCAAGCGAATAGGTCAAGTTGTAATATATATATTTTGTTTACAACAAAATACTTGGAAAGTATTCCGAGAATCGTACTCAAGGGATTACTATTTGGAGAAAAATAATATTAAACCAATTACCAAAAATAAGTACTAACTTACTCGAGTCACGAATTAATAATGTGAATTCCAAAGCAAGATAATAATGATAAACTAATTAAATTAAACTAAAACTAGAACTAACCATAAGTTAATATTATCGATTTCTCTTATTCCTAGTTTCGACTATAGAAGCTACTTTAGCCTAGATCCAATTGCGTTACTTGATCATTAATTAACTTTTAGTTTATGGTTTCAAATAATTGGCTAGTAATTAACCTAGTTGTTACCTCTTGGCCTCTAACTAAATTAACTAGTCAACATAATTTGCTTATCTCCCGACCTCACATATTATACCAAGCTAGATTAAAGGATTTTTGGCAGACTTATCTCTCAGCCTCATCTTACATGTGTTACTTCTTAGAGTCATCAATCCTAGAGTTTACGTACTATTAATCTAATTCAATTAATCCAGATTAAACTTTTTTCTTCAGTTAATTAATTAGGTCAAAGCAATTGAACAAACGAAATATGTGTAAAGCATAAAATTATTATAGTATTCACAGAAACATTCAATTAGCAGGGTTAAAGAAAGAGATATAAATAATAGAATAAAAGAATAGGTTGAGAATACTCATGAATTAATCGATGCAAAAGCGTAATTCTGGAACAATCTTCGCTCGCGATAGTCTCACTTCGAAATAGGATCTTCCGATTAAGGAAAGATAAAGTAAAACTAAGCAAAAACTGAATAAAATCCCTAAGTAATAACTTTTGTCTCCCTTAAATCTATGTGTAATTCTGGTTACAATGGCCCTTTTATATAGGCTAAATTTGGAATATTAAATTGCCTATAATGCCCTTGAAGTATTTAGAGTTCGATTGGGAAAAGGAACTCTATTTGGTTTTCAAAACGTTATTGCTTTAAGTTAGGAAATTGTCGCATCGTTGCGACGTCAAGGGACTCCATGTCTCGACGTCGTCCCTGCTTCAGCCCTTCCTTATGTCTGGCTTTGGTGTTGCGACATCCACACCAGTTTCATCCTTGAGACTATTTTCGAGTTTGTCTTGATGTCGCAACTTTCGTACTTCGTTGTTGCGACATTGGTAGCAGTTTCAACCCAAATGTGCACCTTTAGCTCTCGGTTCAACCTACATGACCATGTAACTTTATTTAAGTATCAAAAGTGTAATAAAAATTGTAAAAAAAAAACATAAATTACTTAATCAAAGGTAAAAACATAAACAACTACTAAAATGACCTAATTTAGCTGCTTAAACAGCCTAAAGTTAGTGAAAAAGGGATGTAAATAACAACCTAGATCGTGGCAGATAAAAAAGGTACATACTAATATAAATAAATCAAGACTCTACGACATCTCCAACATCATGTCCAATGTCCTCATCATTAGTATTCTCAAAAGCATACACAGACATGTAGCTAGAGGGAGTGCCTCCTACGTGCAATATTATTTGCAACGACTCGATTTCTAGTGGTATCAGAACTTTCAGTTTCGGGACCTTGTTCATGTAAACCAAGTTTGTAAATATTAAAAAAGAATATTTAAGGAGTTATTATTTAGGTAAATTAAATATTGGATGGCCAAATTGGCCAAAATTCTAGTCAATTAAGGTTTAGGAACTAAATTGTAAAGTTCAATCGCTATAGATTTTTAATTAGGAAATAACTTAGAGACTTAAATTGCTATTTTCAAATATTTAAAATAGCAATAAGACCATGTTAAAGTGTGTGTTAATGGACAGTATGATTACATAGTTATTAGCTTAAGTAAATTAAGCTTTGTTTAATTAAAATAAGGTTAATTAACAAATTAATTCTACTATATAAATGAAAATGCCCTTTCGTATATTATTCGAGGGTGTTTTAATCCTTTTCATTAAAAACTAATAAAAATATGCATATAATGGGACTTGAACCCAATCTATTTACATTTGTAAATCCTTCAATTTACCACTAAGTTAAAGCTCTATTTTAATATATTTACACATATTAATTTTAATTATGCATACTTTATTACAGTCATCAATTGTATATCTATACTCCTATACTATTATTTAAGTGTTTTACTGAGTTGGTGCCACTCTCAACTGGGTCATCAATTTAGCTGTTAAGTTATGAAAATGACATTTCGTAATTAAACTAATTTATATTATTTGATGATACTTTACCTTTAGTTTTTTTATTAAAAAATAATAAAAATATGCATATGGTGAGATTTTGGATCCAAACTCATTGCATTAATAAAATCTTTAATTTACCACTCAACTAAAGCTCTATTTTGATACATTTATACATTTTAGTTTTAATTATGCACACTTTATTACTTCCATCAATTGTATCTCTCTACTTCTATACTATTAATAAAACGTCTGATTGAGTTGGTGTGTCACGGGTTAACCGAGTGCCAACTCAGTTAGGAATTTACAAAAATGTCCTTCAATAATTAAAGTCATATTGTTCAAGGGTATTTCAATTTTTTAATTTTAACAGAAACCAAGAAAAATATGTGTATGATGGATTTGAACTCGCACTAATTAGATTAGTATTGTTAATTGAGTTGGTGTCACAAGTTAACTTAACACAAACTCACTACTGATGACAAAATCATGAAAAATAATTGTAGTACATTTAGTATTGTTTATCTGATGCATTTATATGTTTAAATTTTATTTAACTCATAATTTAATCTATTTTTTTTATTTTAATGTCGCACATATCTCATGTATTATTATGACTAATTAGTTTCAAACCATACATTTTATTATTTATTGTATGTTATTTTTAACACATATTTGTGTTCTAAATCCGTGGTTTCCACAACACATACATGTATGATAGAATTTCTAGTATTATTTAAGTGTTTTATATTATCTGAGTAACCAACTTAGTTGTTAAATTACGAAAATGCCCTTCTATAATTAAACTAAGTTATATTATTCGAGGATACTTTAATCTTTTTCATTAAAAACCAATAAAAATATGCACATGTTGGGATATAAACCCAAACCAATTGCATTAGTAAACCTTCAATTTACCACTCAACTAAAGCTCTATTTTGATATACTTATATATTTTAATTTTAATTATACACACTTTATTACTTTCATCAATTGTTCTATATTTGTAGTTTTCATACGTGTATGCATGTGATAGGATTTCTAGTATTATTAATAAACTCTTTGACTAAATTGGTGCCACAGGTTAACCGGGTACCAACTCGATTAGGAAATTACTAATGTTCCCTTTATTGAATGACTACTATTTTTATTTTGATAGCTTTTTTTGTTTTGTCATACTTTTATATAAATTTTTTTAAACATTACTTTTATATAGTTTCAAAATAAAAGAAATAAAATTAACATATCTAAGAATTGAACCCATGGCTAATGAATTTACAAAAAAATTTCTTTACCACTACATCAATAATAATTCATATATAAGTACAATTTTAAAAAATAACTTTTAACCTAAAATATTTTCTCTCACCAAATTTGTGTATCTATAACTTATTATATATAAAGTGCCTGATTGAGTTGGTGCCAAGAGTTAAGTTGACACCAATTCAATTGTAAAATTATCAAAATACCCTTACTTTAAAAGATAATTAATATTATTATAAGGATATTTTTATATTTTTATATAATCTTTAAATAAAACAACTCAAAAATATTATTTAGGAATCAAATGCAATACGAATAATTTCACAAAGTCTTAGTTTATATTTATATAAATTTCTTATAAATATATTTTTAGATAAAAAATTTCCATCTACATGGTAAGTATGATATAATATAGTAAATGCAACATCCAAATTGTGGGTGTAGGAAAAATATTATATAAAAAGAAATCGACACAAATACCAATAATCAAACTCACGTCCAAAATAGTCTAAAATCACTTAACCATTCATTAACTTTAATATTTTTCTTAATAGATTGTAATTTAATTTAATACAATATTTATAAAATTATTGAAAATCATAAATTTTTTATAATAAATTTTTTTATTTTTAAAAATTTTAGTTTTTTAATTTTTTGCATTTTTTTTAAATATTTTATAATTGAGTAAATGTTTCATTGACTTGTAACACTATGTTAATTAGATATTTAATTATAATATAGGTATAGAATAAATAGATAGAATCAATATTATTATAATAAAATTTATTATTTTAAAAAAAATCATTTTTTAATCATTTTTAATTTTTTAAATATTTAATAATTGAGTAAATGTGACGTTGAATTGGAACAGATTTAATTATAATATAGGTATAGGTAAATAGATAGAATTTACTGTGGGCTAAATTTGAGGAAATTGTGTGATATTTTGTGATTTAAAAATAGGAAGAAAATGTTGAGGTTGTGGGCTTGAAAAATGGGCTAGACTTGGCACTTTACAAAGTAAGAACAAAAACTGTGGCTAACCTGTCCCAGCCCAAAATATGAAGGAAAAGTTGAAAAAATGCGGTGATGTTTTTATTTTTTAAATTACATATTGTATTTTAGGAAAAGTTGAAAAGTTGGAAAAGTTGAACACGCGACCTTCAGATTACAGATATATCTTCAGTCTGACGCTCTCCCAACTGAGCTATCCCGGCTGATGTTTTTATTTTTTAAATTACATATTGTATTTTATTTGTATACATTTAATTGATAGCGCCTGCAGGTGTTCAATTCATTTTAAAAGATGAATTCGGCACTCTTATTTCAATTTAACTTACAAAAATGAACCATATTTTGTATAGAGATGAAAATTTAATTTTTTTTAGCAA
The DNA here is from genome assembly GCA_025503065.1 of Gossypium bickii. Taxonomy (NCBI): domain Eukaryota; kingdom Viridiplantae; phylum Streptophyta; class Magnoliopsida; order Malvales; family Malvaceae; genus Gossypium; species Gossypium bickii. The sequence goes on along the minus strand of CP106711.1, from coordinate 23,553,625 downwards.
GTATGTTAGAGATAAAAATATATTTTTTTAAAGTGTTACAAATATAATTAAAATATAAATATAAATACATATATAAACAAACATAAATATTAAACTATTACAACATAAATTATTCGAGGAATCACAAAATAAAATCAAACTATTTAAAGAAAACCTTTCTCCATAGAAATCCTTTTATAATCAACTAATCACTTCCTAATTATATAAAATAATTCTTTTCTCAATAGTTAGTGCTACCTTTTATTTCAGTTGGCGTTTTATTACAAAATTGATCGGTGAAAATGAAAATTTAATATATTAATTATTTGTTGATAAGATTATATAAAAATATTTTCAAAAATAATTTTTGGTGCAACTATAAACAAGACGTAAAATTTTTTAAAATAATAAAGATGATCCGAGGAAAGGGATTCAAACTTGAATTTCAAGAACAATTTCACTAACACTTAAGCATCATACCACTAACTCATTTTTTTACCAAACGCACAATCCCAATTCTACTTACCTAATCTTTGAGATGTGATAGTAGTTAACAGTAAATCATCAACAACAAAAACATCAATGTCAATCTCATGCTCTACATATAGGTCTATCTTCGTATGCTTAACCCATTAGTTTAACATGTCAATAGTGCTACTATCATTCCACACAAACCTAGAGTTATCATGCAAAGTCCCACTACTAGGTACATGAAAATCAATTAGTTGCATGTATTGAACCCTAACCATTTTTTAAGTATTTTACACAGCTCGAAATATGATATCGTATCTCGATCATCTTAATCCTCAACATCTCACCACCTGAATACCCAACATAGGGATCACGTACAAATATACCCCAACATACAAATTTATGTAGTATTCCTTCTCTACAAATATATGCAGTTTAAACAATAAAAAAACATGTTACAAAAATTAAAGAACAGTAAGATTTCATAATAGACAAACAAAGTACAACAAAAAAAATAACTAGACAAACAAAATATTAAATAATATAAATAATACAAAATGCATATAATAACAGAACAACAACAAAAGATGAAGGGACCACTCCAATACGTTCACCTACTAAACTCTGCATAGAACTAGTGCCCCCACCAACCAACATTATACCCCTTAGATAAGAATCATGCACTGAACCAAAAAAAATATAATGGAACATGCAAATTTGTCAAATTTTGGAGTCGACCGCTATCACTAACAAAATTGAAAACCCTAAACCAAGAAACCCAAAAACCAAAAAGTCTTCTTCTTTTCAGTAACCAAATTGAAACCCCCTCCCAAAAAAAAAAAAACTAAAATACCAAAAACTCCTCTTCTAATAGTAGCCAAATAAAAAACCCTAAACCAACATCTCGTAAATTAAAAACTCTAAACTAAAATCCCAAAAATTAGAAACCCTAATTAAAAACCCCAAAATAAAAACCCTAAACTAAAATCTCCAAACTCTAAACCCTAAATCAAAATCGAAATAATATATATAATGTTTTCAATGTGAATACTTTTGAAAATATATCCCAAAATATAAACCCTACATAAATATCATCGAAAATCAAAATGTGATTTATTCTTTCGCACAATTTCTTTACTTTCTCGAGTTAGGATTCAATTTCTGCTCTTTTTTTAAAATTATTTGATTCAAGTGTTTTTTTTTTTAGGATCGACCTTTTTATTTCTGAAACGATTTAGTGTCTGCATGTTTTACGTTTTTTTTGCTTTTAATTGTTTTTTTTAATGAAATTTTTTTTGAATTATTTTTATTTTAATTACGTGTGAAATGTGTTGGCGCCTAGGTGGAATAAAAAAATCCACATCAGCACCGTTATATTTAACCACCATGTCAGCATATTCACTAAATATAGACCAATTTGACAAAAAAAAAATACGTTAGAGGTTAAAATGCTCCAAAAAATTGATAAAGGGCTAAAGTGACAAAACAGTCAAACGTTAGGGGCTATTTTTGGCGTTATGCCTAATTTTAATTATGCACACTTTATTATTTCCATAAATTGTTCTATATTTGTTGTTTTCACACGCATATGCGTATAATAGGATTTCTAGTATTATTAATAAACTCTTTGATTGAATTAGTGCCACGAGTTAATTGGGTACCAACTCGATTAGGAAATGGCTAATGTATCCTTTTATTAAATGACTACTATATTTATTTTGATGGTTTTTTTCGTCTTGTCATACTATTCTATAATTTTAAATTAAAATAACTAAAATTAACATGTCTAAGAATTGAACCCATGCCTAATGAATTTATAAACAAATTTTTTATCACTACACTAATAATAATTCATAAGTAAAATTAAAAAAAAAAACTGTTAATTTAAAATGTTTCCTCTCACCAAATTTGTGTATCAATACTTGTTATATATAAAGTATCTGACTGACTTGGTGTCAGGAGTTAACTTAACACCAATTCAATTATAAAATTACCAGAATACCCTTACTTTAAAGGGTAACCGATATTATTATAGAAGTATTTTATCTTTTCATACTTTTATATAGTCTTTAAATAAAACAATTAAAAGATATTATTTGGGAATCCAACATAACAACAATTTCACAAAATCTTAATTTATATTTATATAAATTTCTTATAAATATACTTTTAGATAAAAAGAACTTTCATCTACGTAGTAAATATGATATAATATTGTAATTATTAAATTATGCAACATCAAATTTTGGGCGAAGGAAAAATATTATATAAAAAAAATCAAACATAAATACCAATAATCAAACTCAAGTCCAAAATTGTCTTAAATCACTTAACTTAACCATTCATTAATTTCAAGATTTTTCTTAATAGATTGTAATTTAAGTTATTTAATTTAAAACAAAATTTATAAAATTAATTGAGAATCATAAATATTTTTTATAATATTTTTTTTTAAATGTTAATCATTTTTTATTTTTTAAATATTTTATAATTAGGTAAATGTTTCGTTGACTTGTAAAACTATTTTAATTAGATATTTAATTATAATATAAGTATTGATAAATAGATAGAATAAATATTATTATAATAAAAATTTTTATTTTTAAAAATGATTAAATTTTTTTAAATATTTAATAATTGAGTAAATGTGACGTGGAATTGGAACAGATTTAATTATAATATAGGTATAGATAAATAGATAGAATTTACTGTGGGCTAAATTGAGGAAATTGTATGATATTCTGTGAATTAGAGGCTTTAGAAATGGGCAGGACTTGGCACTTTACAAAGTAAGAGCAAAAAAAAGCGGCTAACCTGTCCCAGCCCAGAAAATGAAGGAAAAATAAAATAATGCGGTGAGCGTGGATCGAACACGCGACCTTCAGATTACAGATATACCTTCAGTCTGACGCTCTCCCAACTGAGCTATCCCCGCTTCTGTTTTAAAAGAGCACAAAAATTAATTAACCTATCCTAGATCGGAAAATGAAGGAAAAAAAATTATATAATGCGGTGAGCGTGGATCGAACACGCGACCTTCAGATTGCAGATACATCTTCAGTCTGACGCTCTCCCAACTGAGCTATCCCCGCTTGTGTCTAAAAAGGGAAAAAAAAAAACCGTAACCTGTCTCAGCCCAGAAAATGAAGGAAAGAATAAAAATAATGCGGTGAGCGTGGATCGAACACGCGACCTTCAGATTACAGATACATCTTCAGTCTGACGCTCTCCCAACTGAGCTATCCCCGCTTTTATTTCGAAAGAGCAAAACAATTAAATTACCTGTTTCAGCCCAGAAAATGAAAAAGAATAAAATAATGTGGTGAGCGTGAATCGAATACGCGACCATCAGATTACAGATAATATCTTCAGTCTGACGCTCTCTGTCATTTAATTGATAGCGCCTGCAACTCTTTAATTCATTTTAAAAAGAAAAATGAACTAAATTTTGCTTAATTCTCTAGTTTTTTATATATATATGTTTTTGTATAGAGATGAATTTTTTTTTTTTAGAAAGTATGTTGAGTAAGCGAAAAAGTTCTAAAAAATATAAAGTAAAAAAAGTGGAGATAAAATATTGTTTTGAAAGTGTTACAAATACAATTAAGGTATAAATATAAATACATGCATGAAGATGCAAGCATCAAATTATTACAATACAAACTGTTAAAGAAATCACAAAGTAAAATAAAATTATTACAGTACGATTGTACTAATAACTCGTACAATCCATATTAAAGTCAACAAATTAGGCTAAACTTATACATAACAATCGTAAATAGTGAAACTTTGAAATTTATTCGAGATCTACGAATATAATTACGAACGAGGGATAATATTTTTAGTTTTAAAAATATATTTCTGAATTTCACCAAAAAAAAAAAAAAAAAAAATATATTTCTGAAACGCATTCTAGAAAAAGAAAAAATTGGTTATATACGACGTTTCCTATTATAATTACAAAACATATAATTGTTTGATCATATTTCATTTTTTTCAGAGCAATTATTGTGGCCTATTTGTTTTACAATTACAAGTTAATATTTTTACATAAACAAATTCTTCCTCTATAAAAATATTTTTATAATCATCTTTCTAATTATATAAAATAATTTCATTTCTCAACAAATATTGTCTACTTTTTATTTGAAATGGTGTTTTATTACAAAATTGATGGGTGAAAATGAAAAATTAATGTCGGTTGATAAGATTTTATAAAAATATTTTCAAAAATCAACTGTGAAGTTTTTAAATTAATATAAACGGTCCATTATTTGAATTAATAATGTGCATAATTTTGAATGGTTAAACTTCTTCTAAGAGAGTCAAATTAATTGGTATTCTAATTAGTAGCAATAATTATTTAATAACAGCAAATAATTAAAAACCATGTTATTTTATAAATTAAAAAAAATGCTTGCTTTTCACACACACAAAAAAAAAAAATCTTGCTCAATAAAAGTTAATAAAAGGCTCCTATACTTGGTAAATTTAATAAATACTGTTATACACTAATAGTCACCAACTCGAAGCCCAGATAAGATACGGGTTGTCTAACCATGACCCAGTCAGACTCCACCATATGGATGCGCGTGAGGCGTACAATGAGAGGACAAATAGGAAATTTCGCGATATCAACTCGCGGTATCAACTCGCAAGAGTCAAGGGGAACTAGGTCGCATAAACTCAAGGAGTTCACATATAGGAAACTGCGAGATCTAGCATGCGAGCTGGAAAGGTACACGTGCCCAACATATCTAAAGTCTGCTCAGAATGTCAATCCTATTAATAGTGATGTCAAGTCATAAATAATAGAATCAAATAATGAATAATGATAACATATATAAATACCTGAATATTACACACAAAAAATTACTCAACCAATAAAAATGATCAAATACCAAACAAAAAATGCGCAATCTTTTTCCTTAGCCATGGATTCAATTTATTTTATTTTAATTTTCAAAATAATCATGCACAATTTTAATTTTAGCCGGATACCAAAAAGTGTATAAGAAATTTTATTTTTTCGAATATATGATAAAATCATATAATTTTAACTCAATTGTAATTGGTATTATATACAAACAAAAGAAAAAAAAAACTACTATAAAGGCAATCGGGGCCGGAATATTCGTAGTTGCTGTTATATATTAGGCTAATTAAAAGAATTAATTATTAATTCAACAAAAATTGATAGAATTGGATATAATATAACTCATATATAATATATAATTTATAGAAGAATAATAGTTACTCAATTATTCAGTTCATTTTATTTTGGTCATTTAACTATTAAATTTATTTTTTGTTTTAGTCACTTCATATTTTAAAATTAAATATTTTAGTTACCTTATGGAAGTCTAACGTGAGTTTTGTTTTATTGGCCTAATAATAAATTTATCTCTCCTATCTTTACAGATTCTATCAAATTGATCCTAAATATATAAAATTCAATAAAATTGGCCTTCAATATTTACAAGATTTTTCGTTTTAGTCCTATTTTTTTTAAAAAATTAAAATCTTAAAAAAATTAAATAAGTAATTATAAATTATAAAATAATTAAAAAGTAAGTATAAAAATATTTTAAAATTTTTGTACCCAAAATGACTTTCAATAGTATCTTCCACTTTTGTTAGACGAAGTTGGAAATATCAAATTCCTTGGCGTTGACCTGCAATATCTATCCAATGCTAGAACGAGAAATGATAAAGACACAAGGATATTGGAGCCTGAAACTAGTACTATCTCTATAGCAAATAGTAAGGCCATTAGAGTTGGTGTCGTCAACCCAACTATTTTTCTAAGTTTATAAATTTGTTAATTTTGGGCTTCTTTCTAGGTTTTAATTAAACACTTGAGTCAAACAATGTAGCAAAAGAAAAAAAAAAGACTAAATCAAAAGAGATTGAATAAAAAAATAGCTTTCATTTTGGTTGATGAGAAAATGAGCGTAATTGGTTATAAAAAAGTAAATAAGAAAATATTTTAAAGATTTTTAAATATATTTTAGAATTTTTAGAATTAGAACTAAAATGATGGTTTTTGTAAATATTGATGGCCAAATTTGTTGAATTTGTTAGATTCAAAATCAAATTGATAGAATGTGTAAATATTGAAGGCCTAAATTTGTTATTAGGCTAATAAAAAAGCTTACGTTAGACTCTCTTTGCTAAATTAATGATAAGAGTGACTAAAATATTTAATGATTAAATAGAAAAAAGAATAAGTAAGAGGCTATTCTTGTACTTTTATCATTTATATAATTTGTGAATCCAAAGCTTAAGTAAATAACACTGGACTAAGGCTAGTAATTTGTAAATTAAAAAAAGGGGTCCAATCTAAATGAGAAAAAAGTAGATGTTGTGCACTTTAAAAATGGGTTAGACTTTCAACCTAAAATAAAAAGGAAAAACATAAAAAAAATGTGTGAACATGGATCAAACATGTGACCTCACAACTAAATTTGTTTACTTTAATTATTATTTGGAATGAATGCAAACATTTAACACTATGAGAAAATAAAACTCCCTTGAAAACCAAGAGTGCTCTCAATAGAGTCCTAGAGAGAATAATTACTACTGTAGCTTGGGATGGATGAGGGTGGTGGTGTGGAGAGAGAGAGAGCAGTGAGGAGATTTCATTATTAGCAGATGAACTTATCCAATTATCAATTAAGAGATCACTGGTCGTGCCGACTGACAAACCTACTTTGATTTGCTCAGTGTGGACGAAAAAGTATTTCAATACAGAGAGTTTTAGGGCACAATTGAAGAGTATATGAAAGAAAAAAAAAAGAAAGTTTGAAATTCAGATGGTGGGGCAAAATCTCTTTTCAATTGTTTTTGACCTAGAAGAAGATTTGGAGCCAATAATAGAAGGGAGGCCGTGGTTATTTCGTAAGTTCCTTATTTTGTTATAGATTGAATAATCCAATGGAACGAGATCAAATTCGTCTCACTACGTCGCCATATTGGATCAAGATCGGTCCTTGTTTACCAGAATTTGATAAGAAGGATCTGCTACATGCGATTGGAAGCACTTTTGGAGGAGTTCTCAGATTTGAGATCAGCGGCGATATTTGCAGGCTCAGGGTTAACTTGGATGTTCAAAAACCTCCGCGTAGAGGTATTTTCGTTTCAAGTGAAAACAGTGTAAAATCCTGGATTCCATTTAAATTTGAAAAATTGCCAGTCTTTTGCTTTGGGTGTGGTAGATTGGATCATGGTCTCAATGATTGCACGTTGTCAGATCCTATAGAAAAGATCAAAATTAGAGAAGACCCCCCTTATTCAATTGTATTAAAAGCGGAATCAAAAGTGTTAGGAAAAGAAAGTATGAATTTTAATGCCTTCGTTAAAAAGTTGGGATCGCAGTGCAATTACACAGGAAAATTTAAGATGGCGGAGGGACAGGATACGGATGATAGAATTAATATCATGAATGGAAATATTCCAGGAGGGAAAATATTAGCAAAGTGGGAGGAAGGCTTGCAGGACCAGGAGGATAATTTAAGCTTGAGGGAGAACGGGATGCCGAATGTAGAAAATAACAAAGGGGAGGGATTCTTAAAAGGTCCAAAGAAGTCAAGTTGGAAAAGACTACCTGCAAATAATCAATCAGAGTCTTGGAAGCATGCAAGTGTTGGGGCTAAGAGAAAATTTTTAGAAGAAGAGGATGGCAAGGACTGTTTGGGCCTGATAAATGGAGATGGAATGAAGAGGTTAAAATATGATGATGCGAATGGTAAAATAGTTGATTGTATGGAGGTTATGTTGGATGATTCAGAACATATTACTGTTTCAAACAAATCAGGATCGACGACTGCCAATGGGCAAGCCGACCGGTCACAATGAAAAACATTTGCTAGAATGTCCGTGGGTTGGGGAGTCCACGGGCAGTGAGGAGGCTGCGAAATTTATGTAAGCAGCACAATCCCCACATGGTCTTCTTGATGGAGACTAAGCTAGACCAAAAGTGTATGGAAAGGGTTAGGAGGAGTTGTGGTTTTATTAGTGGAATAGATATTGCAGCAGAGGGATCTCGAAGAGGGCTGTGTTTAGCATGGAAAGGAGGAATTGAGGTTACTTTGAGAAACTTTTCTAAATGGCATATAGATGCAATAGTGAAGGAGGACAGTGTGCAAGAGGAATAGAGGTTCATGGGATTTTACGGCTAACCATATTTAAAAGATAAAAACTTTGCATGGAATTTGCTCAAAAGACTAGGCCAAGAGTGTAATCACCCATGGCTTGTAGCAGGAGATTTCAACGAGATTATGTACTCTTTCGAGAAAAGTGGTGGAGTGACACGAGATCAGAGAAGAATGGGAGCATTTAGGGATACATTAGAAGAGTGTCAATTGATGAATATTGGGTATTCGGGAACTTGGTTTACGTGGGAGAGGGGAAATCTTCCAGAGACAAACATAAGAGAACGATTGGATCGAGGAGTTGCAAATGAAAAATGGTTGATTTTATTCCCAAGGGTATATGTTCAACATCTCGCTTACTCTACATCAGATCATTGCCTCATCCTTATAAATACAGATAGCGAAGTTAATCTACCAGGAAGCCGAAGATTTCATTTTGAATCATGGTGGACCTTAGAGGAATCATTTAAAGGTATTATCAGAGAGTTTTGAGAATCATCTTCGGCACCGTTAGTGGAGAAATTGGAGAATTTGCAAACCCGTTTGAAGAAATGGGCACGTGTTACCAAGAGTAAGATGGGGGGAATTAAGAAGAAGCTAACAGAAGAGCTTGAAATCTTGCTGAGGAACGAAAGAGATGATGAAACGATGGCAAGGATTATTGATACAAATATTCACTTAAATATGGAGATCGATAAAGATGAAATGTATTAGGAGCAGAGAGCTAGAACAAATTGGCTAAAGCTGGGGGATAGAAACACGACCTATTTTCACAAATGTGCAACAGTTCGAAGACGGGCTAATACAATCACCAAACTAGTTTTGTTTTGGATGACGGTAAGGAGATTATTAATGGAGCAGAAATAACTAAGGTTGCTACAGAATATTTTGAAGATCTTTTTGCATCGAAGGGAATTGGAAATCCTCATAAGGTGATGGAGGGCATTGGAACAAATATTTCCCATGAGATCAATGAAGGATTATTATCTCCTTTCAGGGAAGAAGAAGTGTGGACAACAGTGAAGGGAATGGGGCCTACAAAAGCACCTGGATCGGACGGCTTTCCTTCACTATTCTTTTAGAAATTCTGGCATATCGTAGGTAAGGAGGTAATTGAGTTTTGTTTAAGTATTTTAAATAGTAACAAAGGGGCTGAACAAGTAAATGTTACAGAAATTGTGCTTATCCCAAAAATTCCAAATCCTTCGTCTTTAGTGAATTTCAAACCTATAAGTCTGTGCACACAATTGCTACTAGATTGCAAGATGTCATTGGGATTTGTATTGACGAGGTTCAGAGTGCATTTGTCTCAGGCCGACTTATAACAGATAATGTACTCTTAGCATATGAAATTTTGCATACATTTTGAAAGAAGAGAACAGGGAAAAAGGGTTATATGGCCTTGAAATTGGATATGAGTAAAGCATATGATAGGATGGAGTGGGATTTTGTTAAGCAAGTGATGACCCAGATGGGGTTTGCAAAGGAATGGGTGGGATTGATTATAAAATGCATTACTTCAGTCTCTTATGTGGTTAACATTAATGGTAGAAGGGGCAGATCTTTTCAGCCGACAAGGGGACTCAGGCAGGGTGATCCATTAAGTCCATTCCTTTTTCTCTTTTGTAGTGAAGGTCTCTCTTCATTAATAAGAACAACAAAGGATAAAGGTACGGTTAAAGGTGCAAGGGCAAGTAGAAGAGGGCCAGAGATTTCTCACCTTTTGTTTGCAGATAATTGTATGATGTTTGGCGAAGCAACAGAACAGGGGGCTAGGAGTATGAAGAATATTTTACAAGAGTATAAAAGCTGTTCAGGCCAGTGCGTTAATTTCACTAAATCAACTATTTTCTACAGCTCGAATACGACTAAAGAGGTAAAAGAAGTGGTGTCATCAATGTTAGGAGTCAGGAGTTCTTCAAATCCGGAGAAATACTTGGGCCTTCCAAACGTGGTGGGTAAACAAAAAAAATAGGTTTTTCAGAATTTATTAGACAAGATTACTATGCGAACGATGGTTGGAGTACCAGGTTGCTATCTCAAGGAGGGAAAGAAATTTTTATCAAATCAGTTTTACAGGCAATTGCTACTTATGCTATGTATTGTTTTCTTCTTCCAAAAATATTATGCAAGATGATCGAAAGTAAGTTCACTAGATTCTGGTGGCAAAAAGGAGCAGGTAAAAGAGGAATCTACTGGAGCCAATGGAGATACTTATGTCGTCTAAAAGAGGAATGAGGTTTGGGGTTTAGAAATATGGCACAATTTAACATTCCCCTTTTAGCAAAACAAGGGTGGAGATTGATAAACTATCCAGATTCCCTAGTAGCACGAGTTTTTAAAGCAAAGTATTTTTCAGATAGCGATTTTCGTAAATCACGTTTGGGAAATTCCAGCTCGTATGTGTGGTGCAGTATTTGGGCAATAAAGGATACATTGGAGAAAGGACTGATCTGGAGAGTAGGTACGAGTACAAATATTTCAGTTTTTGCAGATGCATGGATTCCAAATTATGTTAATGGTAGATTAATGTCAGGAGTTGATAATACGCATTTTAATAAAGTAGCGGAGTTAATCACTAATAATGAGCGAAACTGGAATGGAGAATTGATAAGTAATACCTTCCCAGACGCAGAAGCAGATTTGATTCTCCAAATTCCCTTGGCGATGGAATCTCACGAGGATATTCTTGTTTGGAATGGTGAACTGTCAGGAGAGTTCTCAGTGCGAAGTTCCTATAAAATATTACAGAGCTTTGATCCTACAGCTTACGCTTTACAAGACATCTATAAGGAATTTTACAGGAAACTTTGGCGCATTGACATTCCATAAAAAATTAATATTTTTGTTTGGAAAACCTCATGGAACTACCTAACTACCCGGGTGAATCTGACTTTCAGAAAATTAGCACCCAACAGTGTGTGTCCTTGGTGTGTTAATGGGGAGGAGACTATGAATCATCTCTTCCGAGATTGTCCTGTTTCAATGGCAGTATAGAGAGGCTTAGCAGATTCCATTTTTACATTACTTCCAATTCCGGAGTTTGTGGATTGGCTTACCAAGGTTATGGCTTTTCTTTCTATGGATCAATGCAGGATCTTTTGTATCGCGCTATGGGCCATCTGGGGAGACAGGAACTCTCGGATCCATGACAAAACAAATAGATCAAGTAAGGAGACGGTTAGTTTCGTTCGCAGTTACATCAAGGAACTTGACGGAGTCAAAGAAGAAATTCAAATCACCTCCAAAGTGAATACGAAATGGAGAAACCCACCTGGACAGATAGTTAAAATAAACTTCGATCGAGCTTTTGACGAGCGAACAAAATAACCGACATCTGGAGTAGTGGCCAGGGATAGCAGTGGGCATGTCCTCATTTCAAGCACAAATCTTCACGAAGGAGTGGCCTCCGCCTTTGCTGCTGAAGCAATAGCCTGCCGTAGAGCAACTCAAATAGCCATAAAAATGAACAGAGAAGAAACTATTATAGAAGGCGATTCACTGTCCATAATAAAGAAATGCAACAATGGAGTCTTAGACAAATCACAAGTAGGATCTTATATCCACGATATTCATAGGCTAAAATCCAGAGCTAAAAGCTTAAGGTTTGAATTTGTTCCAAGATCAGCGAATACTTTAGCCCATATTTTAGCAACAGAATCATTAAAGAGGAAGGAAGGGATTTACCTGATTGATGGTGTTCCATGCTATGTCAAATCACAGGTGAAGAATGATAGTGTGAGAGAACCAGATTAGGAAGATGCAAAAAGAACAAGGAAGAGGTGAGTTTTCCCAAAGGAGAAATCAACAGACTGAAGAACATTTAACTCCCCTCGGTAAACGGAAGCGCCATTAATGGAAGAAATGATAGATGTGAAACGAAAAGATTGGCGAAATGATCTGATTGGGTTTTAGGTCGGCGTTTATTTTTTTCCCATTTTCGAGATTCTAGATTTTTCTTTTCCCGGGCCAATTTGCTTTGGGCCAATGTTATTTCTTATGTACTCTTTTATTTTTTATTTTATTTAAGCCCAATCTGATTCTATAAAAAAAAATTGTTCACTTTAATGCTCTACCAACTAAATTATTCCCATAATTGTTTTTAGTTTCGAAAGTGTATATTATTAATAATTTTTATTATATGCTTATGTGATGCTTTTATTGCACTTGTATGTGTATAACCACTAATCTTCTTCATATTGTTGGAGTGTTTGTTTATTTGAGCCTTATTGTTTATAAAATCAATTTTGAAGTTTTAGGAATAAGATTACATGAACGAGATAAAACTGTCTATGGATCCTTAGCCAACCTCTAATTTTTAATTAATTTTTTAAATGATATTCGTTAATATAGAGTATCAACAATGGTATCAACAATGGTAAAATAAGGAGGAGATTGTGGTGATTAGAAAAAGGTCATTTTACTTATGACAAGCGGAGAGTCAAAGTAAGAAGGAAATGGAAGGGAGACAAAGAGAGGAGGAGGGGGCTATGTGCTAAGTTATATTTTTAGGGTTGCTGAAAAGGGAAGAAGCATTCATTGTGTCTTGGGATATTTATAGGCGAGTTTCTTATTCAATTATGGCACGTCATCGACAATCTCAAAGTATGTCAAATGTGTAGTCAGCCAGGTGGCAAGACTGTTATATGCAGTTTTCTTCAAGTGTAGTACGACTTTAACATTCCTTTTGCTGAGGTAATATGAGGTTGTTAGGCCTCAATGGTCTCATAGTAGTCTCCTCTTAATGAGTGCGTACCCAGTAATAGCGGGTGGTTTAATAGGAGGTCTGCTAGCCAAGGATGGGTGATCTTTCCACAAGCGATGTGAAGCATGTTGCGGGTGGCTAGTCACCCACTGACTAGTTGAGTGGAATGAGACAGAGGGCCATCCATAGATTTCTTCAGTCAAGTTCTAGTGATGCCACGTGTCCGAATCAGGTAGAAATATAACAATATTATAATTAAATACCAGAATTTGAATCTATCATTTTTTTAGACTCTAAATAACAATAATTTAATAAGTTATCTATTTTTTAATGTCATAAGTTGTTTTAACCTTCATTCCAAGTAACTGACTTTTGAACCCAAATATTTTCTTTTTGGATTTCAATGTACACTAAATTGTCTTTTTAAACTATTTTTACTTTTTTACTTTTTCTTTTTTTTTACAAAAATGATTTTATAAGTGACTAATGACATAATTAAAAAAAGAAGGTGAGTCCCATGTTTTGTTTTTCAAAATTCGTTTGGTGGTCAGAAAAATAGTTTTCACAATATAAAATTTTAAATTACAAAATTATCCTTATGTGCACTATTATTTGATTGAATTTGTGTAGAAAGAAGAATGTTTTCTGGTAAATTCAGTAAGACTTTTTATAATAATAAAGATTAACTCGTAACACCAAATTTAGGTGTTGTTTGATAAACTGAAAAATTAAGTTTTGAAAGAATAAGTATTAAAAATTTAAGTACTGAGTTTAAATTATAAAATTTAATTGATATATTACTTATAATTAATTACGAAACATAATTTGATTATTTGATAAATATAAATTATAAACAATTCTACATTTTATCCTTAGTTTTTAAATATTTTACCTTATTCAAAATAAAAATCAAATTTTAAACGCAAAATTTTTATAGGATAATATAATATTAAAATAAAGGATAAACTATCAATCATGTTTGAAATGTTACGTTTTAATCATTTATGTTATCGCATTGTAACATTTTAGTCACTAAGCCGTTAACAGTGTAACGGTAAACTGACGGTGCAACTAGGATTTCACCATCGTTGTAGTCTTCTACAACATCAGCTTCACCAAATTGTTGTTGTTTTCCTTTTTGATTCGCTGCCTCCCTTTTAATCTTATTCTGCAACTTATAATAGTCAGACTTAATGTGTTATTTCTTCTTGCAGAAGTTATAGGTTTTACCTCTATTTGAAGATCTTGATTTACCCATAGATTTACCGCGAGGATTTCATTCCTGTGTCCTCTCACGATTATCATCAGTATTTCATTCTTGTCTTTTACGAACAGTGAGACACTTTTTTCGAGAGTCGGATTTAGACAAAAGATACTTAATCTTTTCGTATGATGTTAAGGAAGTATAGACTTCATCAACTGTGAGATTCACGACTATACAAAATTGTATCTCTAAAGGTTGAATAACACAGGGGCAACAAACAAAGTAAAATTAAACCTAAATTTTCTTTATCGTACTGAACCTCCACGACCTCTAGGTTTGAGAGAATTTCTTTAAATACAATTAAGTGTTCGTGCACAGGCATACTTTCCTCCAAATGATAAGCATAAAGGCGCTGCTTTATATGCAACTTTCTAGTTAGGGTTTTCGACATGTATAGTTGCTGTAGTTTTGCCCATAATATAGCGGTAGTCTTCTCCTTCATCACATCCTGTAGAATTTCACTTGACAGATGCAAATGTAATTGCGTTAAAGCTTCCGATCTTAACGTTTCTTTTCTTTCTCCATCAATATCGAAGGCTTTTTATCTACCCCTAGCAGGGCATCCTCCAAATCCATCTGCGCAAGAACTACCTGCATCTTTATCTGCTACAACGAGAATCTGGTGTTGTGATCCAACAACGGAATATCATACTTTATTGTCGCCATTACTGTGATCGAAACAAAACACCAGGGGTGTGCAAAATTCTGGTAAAACCGAAAAAATTTAGTTAACCTACCGAATTCGATTAACCGGTGGGTTAACCGAATTTTTTCGGTCGGGGGTCGGTTAATTATTTTGTGATCTTTCGATTAATGGTTAATTTGATTCGAAATCGGTCGGTTAACTGAATTTTTCAGTTTAACCGAAAAAATTAATAAATAAAATTATAATATATAAATAGACCCACTATTCACCTAAACGCAATCCAAACCAACCCAATTACCCAATCCAACCCAATCATAAAAATTACAAATAATTTAATAAACAAAAATACAATTCTAAAACTAAAACTAAAATTATGTAATCTTTTTAATTATGTAGTGATTCATTTCTGGTAATTCGGTTAATTCGGGTAATTTGGTTAATTCGGTTAATTTCACAAAAAATAAAAAATATATAATTTTCGGTAATTCGGTTAACCGACCGAATTAACCGAAAAATTTCGGTTCGGTTAATTTTTTTGAAAAAATTTCAGTTCTGTTAACGGTTAAAAATTTTGAAAGGTCGGTTAATTCGGTTAATGTTATTTTGGGTCGGTGAACCGACTGAACACCTATACAAATGATGCGTCGTTGAAAGCACCAAAAATATCTTATTAATTGTAAAATAGTAAAAATAACATTAAAGGGGAAGTAGGGTCGAATCCTCAGGGACCGGATTGTGCGAATGCTCGTTTCTTGAAATCCTGGACAATTTCTTGACCAAGAAAACTTGCGTTCCTGAAAAAATAAAAATAACAGAATTAAAAGTTTTGATCTAGAAATGAAAATAAAATAAAAAAAGAATTGAGAAGTCGAATTGGAATTGCGAAAATTAAAAATAGGAAATAGAGTTGAGATAAGGAAATTCTTATGGGGAAATTCCAGCCTCCAGTTGTCTCGATCCGCCTTGGGTTCAATCCTTTGCTTTTAGATGATCCTTCTCAAATCGAATAAGCCAGTTATAGTGGAAGAGGACGCCTACGACCACCAGCTCCAAGGATTTAGACTTCGATTTAGTGGAACCCGACTCTAGCCAACAATCGCTCTTGTGGAATCATCTTATACTAGATCAACGTTTCTCAATGGCGAATCCCACGCCATTTTGTCTCTTGGGCTCGCCAACCTCTGACGCAGTAAGCTAACGAACCGACTGTGCAACCTTCTCAAAATATACCAAGCGGCCGTTCCTTGCACACGTTGAAAAGATCACTTTTTAAGGGACATGGACGCAAGCGGTCAGAGAGTGTTTTTCAGAAAAAGAAGAAGCATTAATATGAGTCATCTCACCCCCTATTTATAGTACTAGGGGAGATAGCCTAATCCTACTTAAACTCCCAAAAGATAAATACATTTAATTGAAAATAAATGAAGATAAAATCCTAAAATTAAATAATCCCTAATATTTATCTTAATATTAATTATCCTAATAAAATCAAAATAGAGTATAATAGAATAAAAACTCTTCTTTTTGCATTTCAACCCTTGTGTCCTCCATGCTTGCACTTTTAGCACCAACTTTTCCCTGTGTCGCACATTGACCCATTTTATCTTTAATTTTACGCTTTTGGCCCTTAATTTCGCTTTTGCCTCCAATTTAGTCCCTACAAGATAAAATATCATAAAGAGCTCAAATTAGCAGGATCATACTCAGAATAAATACATAATTAATACATATAAATACGTTATTCTAGAGTATTATCAAATTCCCCCTACTTAGCCAATGCTTGCCCTCAAGTATGGTTCCAATCTACCATGAAAATTAGAATTTGCCCCGAAAGAAATACTACTCCAAAGGTTTATAAAAATTAGTCAAAAATACATATGAAAAATAAAGAGAACTTCTAAGCTTGCTTTAAGTAAAACACAAAAAGGCACAAAAAGTATTCTAATTAATACATACAAAAATTAAAATCGTCTTTAATTATTTCATACTATTTAGGTAAATTACCAAACCTACCAAGACACTCTATTTATTTCCTCCTTAAGTCCCCAACTGCAATTTTATTAGTACTTTTGTTTCTTCTTCTTTTTTTTTATTTATAATAAAAATGGAGACTATTTATTTACTTAGGAATATACTGAACCTTTTGACGCGAAGAGAGATGACAACCCTAGCACCCCACCCCGGTTACTCAGCCCAACATACTCCTAAAATCTATTTATTTCCGATTAGCGGAGTTTTACCCATTACGTCACACAACCTTTTGACGTGAAGTAGAATGACAACCCAAGCACCCTACCCCGGTTACTCAGTCAGTCACGTTCTGAGCCGCACTCATAACCTTGGTTAGCGGAGTTTTACCTATCACGTCACACAACTTTTTGACGCGAATTAGAATGACAAGCCAAGCACCCCACCTCGGTTACTCAGTCAATCACGTTCTGAGCCGCACTCATAACCTTGGTTAGCGGAGTTTTACCTATCATGTCATACAACCTTTTGACGCGAAGTAGAATGACAAGCCAAGCACCCCACCCCGGTTACTCAGTCAGTCACGTTCTAAGCTGCATTCATAACCTTGGAAACGTTTATTGTCATTAAACAAAATTTACACGAAATTTTAATTTTGGAGGACCTAAGAGGAATAATCAAGTGTCGAAGATACGTTTTAGTAACCACCTAATAGACATGAACATAATTTAAGCATGCGATTGTATTAAGTGTCCATTTTATATTAAACTTGATCAATTTTACGAAAAGCAAGATATAGTTAATTTATTAATCATAATTATTTTTAGCCTAATAAAAATAAAACAGTGGAGATAAAATCAAAAGGCAAAATCATAACTAACTCAGTAGCGAAGAATCATGCATGTAGGTCAAACAGTGGCAAGTCGTGGTCAAATTCTTGGGCATGAAAAGCGATAGAATATTCTTAAAAAAAAAATAGACAAGATGGAGCCTCAAGCAACAAACACAAATCACATCAGAAGACAACAGTAATACAAAGAGTACCTCCCCCTACTTAAAACACATTGTCCTTGATGTGGACGCAAAAGAAATAAATAGGTAGAAAAGTTTAGAAAAACTCCCCGTGTAGCCACTGCCGATTGTGGAGGATGGTAATGAGTTCAGTTAGTTGCTGTCTAAAGGTGTCAAGTCGAGCCTCAATGCACTCTAAGCGTTGCTCAACAGTCGAAAGAGGTTGGGCTTGAGTGGGTACTTATAACACCCAAAACCCGGCCCAAACACCACGACCGGATCTGGTATGTTACTAAGAAAATTCTTAGAAAACATATCGTATTTTTAGAAAATATTTTTCTGAAGTTTATCCTTTTATTCGGGAAAAAAATAAATAGTTGATAGTTTAAATAAAATATGCCTTAGTTCAATCAAAATAAAAATTTAAATAACTAAAAGTAATAAAAGCCCATAATAAAACAAAATATAAACTAGTGGCCCATGACCTTATTACAACGAGATTTAAAACCCATTAAAAAATATAAAATAATAAACTAGAGTCTTTTTGCTGAATCCAAATGTTCTTTTGCATGGCCACCTTGCGCTCCTCTCCAGCCCGGTCCGATGCACTAAGTGCTATCTGAAATATTAATTAATTGGTTGAGTCGCGAGACTCAATGTGCAACCCTCATGCACCATTAGATTTGGGCCTTAGCCCCATAAAACAAAATAAATAGTTTAATATACATAATAAAAATTAATATGCAAGCCCAACCCAAATCCTAGGTTTCCATCCGCTACACGCCCCCGTACCAGCCATTCACACCATTGGGGATTTCTACAATCAACCCACACCGCTACACACCATGATGGCAGTTATGCTACTTATCCACATATAATGGCCGAAGCCCTTATAACATATAATGGCCGAAGCCCGTATAACATTTAATGGCCGAAGCCCGTATAACAGTTCACGGCATTAGCCGCTACATCAGATCATGGTAAAAACCATATAACATATAACTTCCTCCTTTCATCAACCCAACCCATGCAATCACATACAAGCATTTTACTTATAACATTTAAACAAATTATTTACTAACCTGGTGATCCGCTTTTACCCTCCTTGGGCTTTCATCAATAAACTGAGATGTTGGCAATTATCAAAACATATAAATCTTATGATCATGCATTTTATGATTAGATCTAGATGGTGGGGGAAGTATTACACACCTGATATCGCGAAATCTACTATCCTTAGTGTAAAGCCTTGCTCAAAAGCCGAAAAAATTACGAAAATAGGCCTCTCCTATATTCGGCCATGGTTAGTATTCTACCTGATTTTATACATATAAATAAACAAATCCTCTTACTTGAAATCCCGAAAGTAACACGATTCTATAACTTAGAGATCTATGCGATTGGCCTCCTTCTTCAAATCCCGGAATGCCGAAAAGAAGAGTGAAATAAGAGATTATTTTCAATAGCCATTCGGCTAAGGACTTTTGAAAAGCCGAAAGAATATTGAAATCCCGAAATCAATACTTACCTATTGTTTCCTTCAAGATTCGGCACAACTAGGCACTACAGAAGCAATTCGGCAATCACAGGAGATGAGATCTAGGGATTTCGGCTTTTAGGAAAATCTCGAAAAAAGTATGAATAAGAGAAGGCTGAAGTGTCTTTGGCTTTTAAAATACTTGAGTGAAGAGTTTCGGTTTCTGACAGGAAAAGGGAAGAAGAAAAGAAAACAAGGAAGAGACTTGAAGATTTCGGCTAGGAAGAAAAAGAATGGAAAGAGTTTCGGCTTTTGAATCAAAGTGAAGATGAGGGGATAGGCTTAGAGATTTCGGCTTTTTGCAGAGAATGAAGAAGAAGACGGAACTTTAGGAGTTTTCGGCTTTTACTCAGAAAAGAAGAGAAAAGAATGAGAGAAAAACCCAAATGCCAAAATTGAAGAAATATTCTCCCTATTTATAGAAATTTCGGCACTTACCTTACCTTGCAGATAAATCTTATCTTTTATCCTTTATCTTAATCTACTAGCTCATCTAAAAGAGACTTAATTATCTCTAACTCCTCCCTCCTTTATCAGCATATTATCCACATATTTTAATCATTAAAATCCCTAAATTTTAGCCTTTATCTACTTATTATCTACATAAAATAAATTCCTAAATAATAGCCTTTATCTGCTTATTATCCACATATTTTAAACATTAAAACCCCTAAATTTTAGCCTTTTTGCCATCCATTCCACCTAATCCTAATGCCCAAAATTTAGCTAACTTAAATTAAAAGAATTGTGCTCCATGAAACTTAAATTTGGGCCCCTTACTCCCTTGTGTGGCGTCACCTTCTAAGATTGGGCCACAAGCCCACTTTGGTATTTTAAACATAGATACTACCTTTTAAACCCTATAATGCCCAAACAAATAATTTTAATCAAGGCCTTTGCCTAATTCTGAGCCCAATTTGGACCTCTATTACTTAAATTAACATATTAAACATATTAACCCATTAAACTCATAGGCCCAAAAATTCAGGATGTTACAGTACTAGTGCGTCATTTTGATTCCGCTGACGAAAGACTCGTTCGGATGTTGTGGAATGAACACCAAGAGGGACAAAGCGGAAGGATGACGGAGTGCCAAGAAGTAGCCCCATTGAGTCGAGGCATCGAACATCTAAAGGATAGGCCTGACAAGCAACATGTATGTCTGAAATAGGAGCGTTAGAACCATGCAGAGAAAACAACAGTTGTGTAATAAGAGAACCTAAAATCAGCAGGCGCTTAGCTTTGATAACATGCTCAAATTGAAGTACAAACTAATGACTCAAATTAATCGGAGGATCGGTATACATACACCATAAAAAGAATAATTCTGTCTTTGAGACGGTGGCCGGAGCATCTCGACGGCCTGAGAAATGTAAGCTAGATAACGATGTATGTAACATAAGGCAGGGTCGTGAAACCATAAATCTTTTGATGTTTTTGGGCTATAGACAGATTCAGCATTATTAGTTAGCAAAGAAAAGGCCTCGACGGCCTTAAAATCAGTGGGAAATGTACACAAACTATTCTGAAAATCTGGAGACATAGCATATTCTTCAGTTACGAAAGATAAGGCAATATTAAATTCAATAAGAGATAAGCTATGCATGGTACCTAATAACCTGAATTTGACAACCTCCGGTGTATCTAACGAAATGTGACGTGCCGATCGAATTGAAAAGTAGAATAAAATTTTAAAACAAGTTCATAATAGGCACAATGACGGACATCAAAATTTCCAACCCAGCCAATATTCTTGAAATAATCTGTAACAGTAGTTTCAATATGCAAGGCAGCCAAAACAGGTATCGACAGGCATTTACATGGTATAATCGGTTTATGTCAAAGAAAACCATACTTGTTCTGATCAGTTTCGGAAGTAAAAGTAAAGTTACCGTGCAAATGGGCTTCCGGGGGTAATACATTGACGCGAGAACAGTAGGTGCGGCCTCGGAAAGGCATGGGCCGATTTTCGCCAGTGGTGTTGGAGGAGTCGACATGTGAATTGGCTACCGTGTTCTAGAAAGAGTTGGTGGTTGTGTCAATGGTTCGGGCCGCACGTCGTGGTGGACGAGGACTAGGCCTATGCGACGGTTCAAGTGATGCGTGGCGTGACGGCGGTGGGGACTGTTTTGTCGGAGGCGGAGGTAGAAGGGCTAGCACTCGGTTGGCACGTGAAGGGGCGGAGGATGGTAATTCTTGGCCACCGTGTGGAGGAGAAAATGAACAGCGCAAAGGGGATGGCACATCCGTCGGCGCAGTGGTCGGAGAGCTTGTGCGTGAAAGGGACGCTTGTGCGTGAAAGGGACATCGTGGAGGGTGCGGCAGTTGGTGCCGCGGTCGTGGAAGAAGAAAAGGAGGAGAAGGCTGAATGGAACGACGGTGATGGAGAGGGTGAGGATGCGTCAGCCAAATCTATTGTTTGAGGGGCAGAGAGGCGGCGACGGCACGAGTTGATGGTGAAGGGAGGCTCGACAGCGGCGCGACTTCGGGTTCGTACCATTGCGAATGGCGAACGGCAAACAGCGATGGTTGGTGGAGATGGGTGAGTTTTTGGCGGTAATGGAGTTGGGGAAGGAAATTTGGGGAAAAAAATTTAGGTTTTGGGGTTTTATTTGGCTGAAACGGGATGTTTGGGTGTAGAGATAAGGATGGTTGGCTGCAGGAATAGGGCAGTTTGGCTGCAGATATATGGTATTCTGGGCTAGAATAGTATCTGGAATAGAGGTTGTTTGGTACCGTGGATAGGGCTGTTTGGTTCCATTTTTTTTTACTTCTCTTTTTTCTTAGTATTTTCGCTCCGTATTACCTAAGTAAAGAAGAAAAATTTATTAATATTTAAATAAAAAATTAAAAAGAAAAGAAAAGAGAACAATAAATAATAAAAATAAAAATAAATAATAAAAGAAAAATAAAGATTGGGTTGCCTCCCAACAAGTGCTTGTTTAACGTTGTTAGCTCGACAACTTAAATGGTTCTACGGTGGCTCCAAATAAATCTTTTCAATCGAGTGAGCTTAAAAATTCTAGTAAAACTGCTTCAACCACTGGCCATTAACTATGAACTGCTTCCTTGATTCTTCATTTTCTATTTCAACCGCACCATGAGGGAATACTTCAGTAACAATAAAAGGTCCTTGTCATCTTGATCGAAGCTTACCTGGAAATAATTTCAACACAGAGTTATAAAGTAAAACTCTTTTTCCTATCGAAAAATGCTTCTGAGCGATTTTCTTATCATGAAACAACTTTGACTTGTCTTTATAAATATAAGTATTCTCATATGCATCGTTGTGGATTTCTTCTAACTCTTGGATATCTAACTTCCTCGCCTTTCCTGCAGGGTCTAACTCTATGTTACATTGTCGAACCGCCAATAGGCTTTGTGCTCTAATTCTACCGGAAGATGGCAAGCTTTGCCAAAAACAAGTCGATATGGGGTCCTTCCAATTGGTCCTTTATATGCCGTCTAATAGGCCCAAAGTGCGTCATTAAGCCGAAGACTCTAATCTTTTCGGTTGGGCCGAACTGTCTTCTCCAAAATAGTTTTTATCTCCCTGTTTGAGACTTCGGCTTGTCCATTTGTTTGGAGATGGTATGTCGTAGCTATACGGTGATGAACTACATATTTCGACAATAATGCCTCCATGATTTATTACAAAAGTGGGTGCCACGATCACTGATTAGGGCTCGAGGTGTGTCAAACTGGAAAAAATAGTTCGTTTTAGAAACTCTACAACAGTTTTAGCATTATCATTGCGAGTAGGCTTTGCTTCTATCCATTTAGAAACATAGCCCACTGCGAGAATTATATATACATTGCTAAATGAAGCAATAAATGGGCTCATGAAATCGATGCCCCAAACATCAAAGACTTCACATACATGAATTGGGGATAGAGGCATCTGATTTTGTTTAGTGATGTTACCTGTACGTTGGCATCTATCTCAAGACTTACAGAAGTTATATGCGTCTTGAAAAATTGTGGGCCAATATAGCCCGCATTCTAACACCTTATGAGCAGTTCTTTTAGGGCCAAAGTGTCCTCCGCAAGCTTCAGCATGACAAAAATTAAGGATAGAAGTTACCTTAGTTTCTGGAACACATCGTCATATTATCTGGTCCGAACAGTGTTTCCACAAGTATGGGTCGTCCCAAATGTAGTATCGAGCTTCTCGTCTAAGCTTGCCTCTCACGAAACGTGCTAACTTAGTGGGTAACGAGCCTATGGCTAGAAAGTTTACTATATCTGCGTACCATGGGAGACTTGCCTCAGTCGAGAATAGGCTTTCATAAGGGGATTCTTCCTTAACAGGAACGTCATCAAAAGGCACTTTTATTCTGCTCAAGTGGTCAGCCACTAAATTCTCGCATCCTTTTTTGTCTCGAATCTCAATGTCAAACTCTTGGAGCAACAAAATCCACCTAATGAGCCTCAGTTTTGCTTCCTTCTTTGTGATCAAGTACTTGAGGGCTGAATGATCAGAAAAAATAATCACTTTAGATCTCAATAAGTAAGGTCAAAATTTATCTAAAACAAATACAACGGCTAAAAGTTTTTTCTGTAGTGGTGTAGTTGCTCTGTGCCGCATCTAGGGTTTTCGAAGCATAGCAAATAACATGGGGTTCCTTATCTATCCTTTGCCCTAATACAGCCCCTACACTGCGTTCACTTGCATCGCACATAATTTCAAACGGGTACTTCCAATTTGGCGGTTGCACTATAGGAGCGGAGACCAACTTCTGTTTGAGTGTATTAAAAGCCTCATTATACCTTTGGCCAAACTCAAACTTCTTGTCTTTCTGCAACAACTCACACAGTGGTTCTGCTACTTTCGAGAAATTCTTTATAAAGCGCCTGTAGAACCCTGCATGGCCAAGAAAAGAATGAATTTCCCTCACAGTGGAGGGATAAGGCAAAGAATTTATAATGTCAATTTTGGCCTTATCGACCTTAATTCCCCTATAAGAAACTATGTGACCTAGAATTAAACCCTTGTCTACCATAAAATGACACTTTTCATAATTTAAGACAAGATTGAATTCTATGCACCTGCTCAAAATTATCGTTAGGTTTTTAAGGCATTCATAAAAACAATTTCCATATACAGTAAAATCATCCATAAAAACTTCGATAATTTTTTATACATATTCAGAAAATATACTCATCATGCATATTTGAAAAGTAACAGGCGCATTGCAAAAACCAAACGGCATCCTCCTATACGCAAATGTACCAAATGGGCACGTAAAAGTGGTCTTCTCTTGGTCCTCTAGCACGACCGGAATTTGAAAGAAACCTGAGTATCTATCAAGACAACAAAAGTGAGTTTTTCCAGCTAATCTTTCAAGCATTTGATCTATAAAAGGAAAAGGGAAATGATATTTTCTAGTATAAGAGTTCAACTTCCTGTAATCAATGCAAACACGCCACCCATTTTGTACCCGGGTTGGCACCAAGTCACCTTCAGCATTTTTCTTTACTTACTGTCACGCCCGTTTTCTTGGGCACGACTTGCACCGGACTTACCCATCTGCTATCTGAAATGAGGTGGATTACATCAGCATCCAACAGCTTGATTATATCTTTCTTTACCACCTCCATCATATTCGGATTTAGTGGTCTTTGCACTTCCCGCCTTGGTTTTGTATTTTTCTCTAAGTAGATCCTGTGTGTGCATGTCGAAGGGCTTATCCCTTTTAAGTCGACAATTGTCCAACCAATCGCCTCCTTATGATTTTTTAATATTCGGACCAAACTTTCTTCTTCATGTCTGGAAGTTTATTGGAGGCTATGACTGGTAGAGTATTATTCTTCCCCAAAAATGCATATTTTAGATGCTCAGGAAGCGATTTCAACTCTAACTATGGTGCCTGTATTACAGAAGGTAAAAGTTTAGTACTTTGAGATAATAACTCATTAACAAATTCAAATTCATCAAGCTCATATTTATCATCATAATTTGACTCAAAATTTTCTTCCACTAATGAGTCAATTATGTCGACACAATTTACGCTCAAGATTTCACTGGGATGGCTAATGGCGTCATAAATATTAAACTTCATGATCTCCCCATCAAACTCCATCATGAGAGTTCCACTTCGAACGTCGATTTTAGTACTAGCTGTACTAAGGAAGGGTCATCCCAACAAGAGATCTGAAGATCCGGGAGTACTATCCTCCTCCATTTTTATCACATAAAAATCTGCAGGGAAAATAAGTTCGTTAACTTTCACCAACACATCCTCGAGGACTCCTTCGGGATGCACAACGGACCTGTCTGCCAATTGAATGATAACACCTGTTTTTGTAAAAAAAAAACTGCGTTAAGTGATTTATAAATAGAATATGGCATTACATTTATGGAGGCTCCTAGATCACACATAACCTTTTTAATTCCAAAATGACCTATTTTGCTTGGTATTGCAAACATGACCATATCCTTACATTTTTTCGGCATTTTCCGTTGTAACACTGCGAAAACATTTTCACCAACATTAACCCTTTCATTACCTGTTAATTTCTGCTTGTTGGTGCAAAGCTCTTTAAGAAATTTAGTATACATCGGTATTTGCTTGATGGCATCCAGCAACGGAATATTGATCTCGACATTCCTAAATGTTTCGAGGATCTCCTTGTCCTCTTTACCTCTTCGACTCTGGTTAAATTGTTTTGGAAAGGGAGGTTGGATTTTAGGTAGTGGGGCTTTCGGTCGAACCTGTTCGTCTTTCCCGGGTTTTTTCTAGACTATTTCTTGGTCAAGATTCTTGTCAGGAACCAGTACCTTATCGTTTCACAGTGTCACTGCATTAGCATAGGGATCATATCGCCTCTGTGGTGGGCTAGGGAAATTTCCCACTGCATCTAAATGAGCCATAGAGTTATCATACAAACTGGGGCATGTATCAGTTGTGTGCTCAGGTGTAGCACATATTCCACATAACCGAGCTGGTTTAGCTTTTTCTGCAACAAGAGAGCTCACAATATTAGTAAGTCTATCAAGTTTATCTTCTATGGAAGAATTACTGAGCTGGTGAACCCTTCTAAGGGGTTCAGGATTAGCTCAGAATTGCTGAGAATTTGCAGCGATCGTGGAAATCAAGTTTCTTGCTTGTTGAGGGGTCATATTGACCAATGCTCCTCCACTAGCAGTGTCTACCATATTCATTTCCATTGGTTTCAAACCTTCATAAAAGTAGTGGATGAGAGATTGCTCTGTTATACCGTGTTGTGGGCAACGCACACACAACTTCTTGAACCGTTCCCAATAATCGTAAAGAGTCTCTGCTTCTTTTTACCTTATTCCCACGATCTCTCTTCTTAGCTCAGCTGCTCTAGATGCTGGGAAAAACCTATTGAGAAATAAACGAGATAAATTAGCCCAAGTAGTAATAGATCCAGGAGGTAAATAAAATAACCATTCCATAGATGAATCTGCTAGGGAAAAAGGGAAAGCGCACAATTTAATTTGATTTTTAGTTACGCCTTGAGGTTTCATACTCAGACAAATCATATGAAACTCTTTCAAATGTTTATGGGGGTTTTCATTTTGTAACCCTCGGAAAGTTGGCAGCAATTGAATTAACCCTGACTTCAGTTCAAAATTGATATCCATAGTAGGATATGCGATGCACAATGGCGGTTGTTCTGTCGGAGCTTCGGCCAGTTGCCGAATTGTTTGAGCCATTGGTTGCTAAATTCGGGTTTTCATTAACCCTAGTCTTAAGCACTTCTTCAGGTGAATTGATTTCTACTTTTTCGCCTTCAAAAGTCTGAGTAGGGTTTTCGTTAACCCTAGACTCTGCTTCGTCGATTCTGATTTCTGGAGGTGGATTGCTTTGAGTCCCAACCACCGCTGACTACTTTTTCCTTAGCTTTATTTCCTTGCGATTAGCTTTTACAGTCTTTTCAATCTCCGATTCAAACGCAAGAGTGCCTGGAGCAGATCTGGTAATAGAAAATAAAAAACAAGATTAGTACATTGCCAGTCCCTAGTAACAGCACCAAAATTTGATGCGTCGTTGAAAGCAGCAAAAATATCCTATTCCTTGTAAAATAGTAAAAATAACAGTAAAGGGAAAGTAGGGTCAAACCCTCAGGGACCGGATTGTGCGAATGCTCATTTCTTGAAATCCTGGACAATTTCTTGACCAAGAAAACTTGCGTTCCTGAAAAAATAAAAATAACAGAATTAAAAGTTTTGATCTAGAAATGAAAATAAAATAAAAACAGAATTGAGAAGTCGAATTGGAATTGCGAAAACTAAAAATAGGAAATAGAGTTGAGATAAGGAAATTTTTATGGGAAGATTCCAACCTCCAGTTGCCTCGATCCGCCTTGGGTTCAATCCTTGGCTTTTAGATGATCCTTCTCAAACCGAATAAGCCAGTTATAGTGGAAGAGGACGCCTACGCCCACCAGCTTCAAGGATTTAGACTTCGATTTAGTGGAACCTGACTTTAGCCAACAATCGCTTTTGTGGGATCATCTTATGCTAGATCAACGTTTCTCAATGGTGAATCGCACGCCATTTTGTCTATTGGGCTCGCCAACCTCTGACGCAGTAAGCTAACGAATCGACTGTGCAACCTTCTCAAAATATACAAAGCGGCCGTTCCTTGCACACGTTGAAAAGATCATTTCTTAAGGGACATGGGCTAAGGCGCCGGCCAGAATGCGGAGAAACAATGAATACCCTGTTGAGAAGGCTAAGTACGGATTCTAAACCTCAAGAACCCTTTTTAGGGATTTTCGGCAACCTTTGGCTAGATGGGTTCTAGTGGCTCATGGTTGTGGTGGAAAAGAAAATAAATATATAATAAAAATAGAGATTTTATTAAAAGGAAATATGGAAAGAACAAAAGACTTTTGGGGAGAGAGTGTTTTTCAGAAGAAGAAGAAGCATTAATTTGAGTCACCTCACCCCCTATTTATAGTGCTAGGGGAGATAGCCTAATCCTACTTAAACTTTCAAAAAATAAATACATTTAATTGAAAATAAATGAAGATAAAATCTTAAAATTAAATAATCCCTAATATTTATCTTAATATTAATTATCCTAATATAATCAAAATATAGTCTAATAGAATAAAAACTCTTCTTTTTGCATTTCAACCCTTGTGTCCTCCATGCTTGCACTTTTGGCACCAACTTTTCTCTGTGTCGCACATTGACCCATTTTATCTTTAATTTTATGCTTTTGGCCCTTAATTTCGCTTTTGCCTCCAATTTAGTCCCTACAAGATAAAATATCATAAATAACTTAAATTAGTAGGATCATATTCAGAATAAATACATAATTAATACATAAAAATATGTTATTTTAGAGTATTATCAACAAAAAAACTTTGATACTAATTTATTAAAAATTTGAATGTCATTAATGGCAATATAGAAATATCACAAAGAAAAAGAAAGAAAAAATAGAACACACAAATTTTACGTGGAATACCTTTCGGGGAAAAAACCACGAGTAAAGAAGAAAATTCACTAATGTCGAATTAGAATGATATAAGAAGAGTTTCGACTATATTTATTTATAAGTTAAAAAAAACCTAATGTCAATCAATGTCAAATATATTATGCTAATGCCAATCAATGTCAAATATATTATGCTAATAAATGTTAAATATATTATACTTATAAATACTAAATCTTCTAGAAATAAAATATATTTTGTTTAACTTTACTCGCAAGCAATCTCTTATAATTTGGGTCACATAACTCTAACATAAACAAATTTATTAATCAATATCAGCAATGTCATACACAATGGCGGAGCTAGAAAATTATTTTGGGAGGCTAAAATTAAATTGTATATTTTTACGATAGTAAAAAAGTAATTTTACTATTTTAATAGTGTATATCTTTATAATTTTTAAAGGATTAAATAAAAAATTTATCATTTTTGAGGTCAAAATACAATTTTACCATTACTAATTTAAAATTTTATAAATTATAAAAAAACATAAATAAAAAAAATTCATTTTAAGGGGGCCAAAGCCCCTACTGACTCTTGAATTCCGCCACTGGTCATATATAAATAAATTATGAATACACATGTACATAATTCTAAAGATTTTGAATATGAGTAACAAGTACAAAAATAAATTTAAATAAAAATTATTTTTTGGAAGGAAAATAAATTACAACTTAAAATTCTATTTTAAATTATTATTATTGAAGATGACATAAATAACAAATAGATTAAATATAAAAATGATAAAAAAATCTAGAGTTATACAGATTTTTTTTATTTTTTATTTTGGCTTATATCGTACAGTGGTGCATATAATTAATGTGAAAGGAACTTGGCCAAAGCATTTTGGACAATGTAAGTGGCTATGATAGAACAGGTTTTCTGAGTGGGGTGAAAAGAATCCCAAAACACAAACTTGTCGGCATTGGAACATGTAAAAGGATTTCTCCGGCTGCATGCGTATCCCATTTCGAACATCCCTGTTGCACAACATGCCACCGCCGTTACCTCGAACCCTGCCCATCCAATTATTTATATAAATAACATTAAATCTGATATCAGTCTACTTAAAACACAATTTAACAATACTAAGGCAAAAACCATACCATAAACTGCAGGCTTTTGAATGATTTTCATCAAAATACCATAGGGATCTGAAAACACCATCTGCATTCCATGAAACTTTTTATTCTGTTTAATCACCAAAGCATTCAGTTTCCCATTGAAATCGGCTGCCAAATTGTTGAAGCTATCCACACACTCGCTTCCACCCATAAGGTTCCCGGTTCTCTCCAACGGCATACAACCCATCGGAGGCAGCCCTCCTAACGATATCTTCCGGGCTCCAAGTTCATACAGCTTCTCTGTGAAACTTGCGGCGATCCCAACCAGGAAGTTTTCGTATTCTTCGATGGTGTATTCCGATGAACGGCCTGGGATTGCGTAATAGTTCTCCAGGAAATCGTTCGTTCCCACGCTTATCAGGTATAAAGCCCCGCTGATTACGCCGTTGGCTTTCCTATTTCCCAGATAGGCTCTCAGTTTCTTTTGATAGTTCTTGTAGTACTCCAGTTGTTTCCATAGTGGTATCACTGACTGAAAATTAAATTTTGAATATGCATCGTTTTATTAGAAAGAAGAAGAAGAAGAAGAAGATGAAGTGCGGGAACTTACGAGGACATTGGAAGTGGCATTGTCGTAGCCGGTTGCGGCAGAAGCAAAGGTAACTCCGGTGGCGAAATCGGATATACTATAGGAAGGATCGAGGTAAGCAGGAATTGCCGGTTTGAGGCCGAAAGCCTCGGAGATAAAGTCGGTTGTGATTTTGCCATTGGAAAATCTTCCCGTTGGACGCCCACCGTTGAAGTCTCGACCATAAGGTTGAAAATTGCTCCTAGCTACGGTGGGGATGTAGTTGTTATTCCCAGAATCAACTGAGGAGTCGCCGAACACTATGATTGCTGGAATTTTGCCCCCATTTACCAACACCAAAATTTGAATTGAAAGGAGCCATAAGATGTGTATCTTTGGCGCCATTTGCTTCAATATATATATATACAAATGTGGTAGGGGTGGGGAGGGGAGGGATCGAGCTAACTTTCTTATTTCTTATTTTCTAACTTTCGGATGATCAAATGGTTGGAGGAGGGCTTCTATATGCATAAATATTAGTATGATGCGACCTGACAAGACACAGAAAATGATAAGAATAAATAAAATGTTAAAATTTTATATGATATGCATAATTAATTTATTAAATTTTATATAAATACAAAACACTATAATTGTATGTAACTATGATTTGGTAATATATATTCCAAAAAAGTAAACAAATATATAATAATTAAGATGGAATATTGGTGAAAGATTTAGTAGCTACCTGAATCAGGAGTAAGCTGTACTTGGGTGATGTAATGACGGCCAGGTTGGCTAAAGACGTCCAAACATTTGAGACAATGGTTGTGTAATTTGGATTTTTTTTATATAAATGATTCTAAATTTTGATTAATTATAAAAATATCTACTTTTTTTATTTATATACGTAAATGACCTGAAATAAACAGTAAATGTTGGTGGAGCCAAAGAGAATGGTGCTACCAACATGCCACATTAGCCACCGGAATAAAAAAATTAATTTTTTGGTGGTGCCAAGGAGAATAGCGCAACCTGTATAAATATTACGGAAATACTGTTATTTCTCCTTGGCACCACCAAAAAATATTTTTTTTTATTTCGGTGGCTAATGTGGCATGTTGGTGGCGCCATTCTCTTTGGTTAAATGGCGCCATTAACTTTTACTGTTCATTTTAGGTCATTTACCTATATCAATAATAGTATTAACAATTTTTGAGAAATGGATCAAACCAAAATTTTATGTATAAAAATACAAAAAAATAAAGTTACATGGATAAAATTATACATTAAACCAAAATTCACGTCTAATTATGAGATTTATCCCTTAAATTTATGTACAATAAAAAATTTTAATTTGATTTAAAAAACTGATAATGTCCTTAATTTATATTTTAAAAAATAAGGTACATGATAGTTTAACTTTTGTGAAATTAAACTCTATCGACAATATACGAAATAATAATTTTAAATATAACACAATTTATTTTGACAACTTTATGATTTAAACCGAATTAAGATATTTGGAGTAGACTTATTGATAAAATTTGAAATTAATTTAACAAAGGCATCATTAAAATTAAAAGCAAAAGCAATCAATTAAACACGTAAAGCATAGGGACAACTTAAATTAAAATGTGGGAAATAATTCACATTATCTAAAAAGAAAAAAAAATGTGGAGAGAGATTTATTATTGGTGGTGTTATTAGTAGAAACACATGCAAGTCGTTGGTGTGTAGGTCAAGGCCTTGAATTGAAAGGGCTTTCCCAACTAGAAAGGTGGTGCTTTACCTGCAACTAACCCCTCATTTATTATATTTTTCTATGATTTTCCTTTTGGTCCTCAACCACATAAATTAATATATCCCTTTGCGACAATCAATTCAATTACAAGGTTCTTACTCTACCATTGTCGAAATTTGGATATTGAATTTAATGTAGAGTTTATATCAGTTGTCAGATTAATTGGTTTAACTATGAAAACAATTATAAATGGATTTTATTGTTTGTTTTTTTCTTCATTTTGGTTTTTTTTTTTTATTAGTTTTGAGTGGTTTGTTTAGAGCGTTATTCAAATCTTTTGTTTAGATCAATATATCAATTTAATCGATTAATTCGATCCTATTTTAACAACACTTACATCAACAAAATTCTTTTTTCAGTAAACTATTAATATTGTCGATAGGGATTATTAATTTCTATATCGTTGTGTTGATTATATAATTACCTTCTTTATTTTTTTTCACCATTAAGGATGGATACTATTGTAAACATCTATACTATTATAATGTATTTGGATGATAGCAAGTTAATTTTGTGTGTTTAATGTACTTTATTTCTGGTCAAATTTTGAATAGAATGCTATTAAGCTTGGGATTTCTTGTTTTAATTTTGTCAGAACGCAATTGGAATACCAAAGTTCAAATAAACAAGCAAATTGAGCTAAATTGGAACGAAAAGCAATAAAAGGGGCCAAATTAAAAAGTTGTAGAATTTGTGGTTGAATAAAAATCAAATTGTGATTTTGTTTAACTCTATGAATAAATAAAAAATTTGATTTTAGTTGCTTGTTAGGCATAATCCTAGGAACAATCATGCTAAATTTGGCATATGAAAAGTGTATAAATACCTTATAATGGTGACTTGGAAGAGACACACTAGAATAGAATTAAAAACAATTCTTATATTTTCTCTTTCACGCGTAGTAGCTATTCAAGTTTACTGCCCTTGTTTTTTCATTTCCTTATTTTTTGATTCAATTGTTTTTTAAGTCATTTCTCCTTTTCACTTATCACCATTACATTCAAATCCACTTTTAAACTCCAATCGAGTATGATTAATTTCATATTCAACCAAACCCCATTTAGCCTTAGGCCGATTGTAGTTCCAATAAAAAATCGTGAGATATAAACTTGCACTGAAACCTTCCAACATGGTATTCATTATCTCTCTTGTATATGGGATAGTCACATTTGTCCTTTGAAGTTAATCCAATTTCAGTTCAAAGTGCACGTTAGGAGGGAATTGTTTTAGCGTACAATTAGGAAAACGAGTTGGTTGTTCGCCATATTCGAGCTCCCGCGAAAAAGATAGTGATCATATTTAAACAATCCACGTGGTTGAGGCCGTTAATTCGAATTGGGCTTTTTTAGATTGCAACGCTACTGAGATCTTAAATTGCGAACGCATGTTACATGGTTAGATAATCGGTAAGGTTGGTTTGCAGGTCGTACCGAAACCAACTACACAAGGAAGAGTTGACGGTTGGGACGTCCTTGGTTGCTATAACCAACTTATCGTTAAGAAGAATGAATCTATTTTCAAGAACCGATTCAAGTTCGGAGTGTACCGAAGCTAAGGCTAAGCATTCACATATTTGATGTACAAATTTAATTTAAATTATTTGATTTTATTTTGCAACCTTTATTATGTTATTATTTCATTTTATTTTATACTTGTTTTTTTCTTTATCAACTAAATTCCCCCTTTATTTATTTTTCAACTCTGCACTTACAGGTTGTGGGCACGACAGCTACCTAGACTCAGAATTTGGTTATTTAAACAGGAAAATTAGGAGTCCCAATCTCTGTGGGATCGATCCTACTTCTCTTTACTATTATTTAATTAAGTTAGAACGTAAGAAATTATATTTTGTGATTTTGACACCCATCATTAAAGTTACACAAATTCAATTGGTAGATGTTAAAAAAAACAAAAAAATTAATAAAAACAAAAAAAGTTAAAGGGTACAATGTCATTTCAAATTTTTATTATGCTTTTTTTTTCTAAAAATATTTACTTTCCGAAAATTCGACCCAATAATCTAAAAAATTGCCCACTTAAAAATCTTAACCCACATATAATAATTGCGTATAATAAGACTCAAACTTAAATACTTAATAACTTAAAATTTCAAGCTTTACAAACAATGCCAAGATTTCATTAGCTAATCATTACAATTATTAGTAAATCAAATGATGAAATATTATTCAAAATGAAATTAAGTGAATTTATTTTTAAATTATTTGAACAATACTATATTAGGACACATTTACATATAGGTGAAAAAATTATGTTAAAAGATACATTTATAACAAGTTGATGTAAAAGCAAATCAGGACTGATGCTTGGACTTTAGACATCATAATGTCTTAGGTTTAAGTTTCATGATAAGTGAGTGCTTTCCAAATTTATTTTAGGCCTAAATTGTCTTTTAGAAACTTTATATAAAAATATCGAAATACAATAATTTTTAATAATAATAATTATTATTATTTAAAAAAATATAGTTTTTTTAATTGAATCGATGTTGAATCAATTTGTGATAGGATTTTAACTAAATAATAACAATTTATAGAATTATACACTATTTATGTATTAAATATGAGTTAGTATTTGATATATTAAAAGTGTACTTTAAAAAAAAAAAAAGAATTTCACAAGCAGCTTTAAAATATTGTTATGTGCCTTGAATACTTATCAATCTCCTAACTCTGTTTGTATAATGTAAAATTTTTACTATTATTTCATTAAATATTAGGACAATTACTTAGTACAATAGTTGTGAAAAATTTTAATTTTGCAAGTGAGGTTTAGATTTTATCACATGCCCTTAAGTTTATTTTTAAAAAATGAAAATAAATAAAGAATACTTGTGATAACAATAAAATCTTAACCCACTTATGGAATTAAAACTTTCAACCACATATGTATCAAATAGTTATCATAAAAATTAACCAAAATAACAATTAGAGTTAATATGTAGTTTACTTCTTGAATTTATCCAAAAATACCTCGTTGAACCTGAACTTGTCCAAAAAATTACACTTTTTAAAATTAATTTATACTTTTAAAAATATTTTTTATTTTTTAATTTATGTCCACGACATGTCATACTCAGAGACTACCACGTGTCACTATTGGATTAGTCACCACTGCCACGTCAATACAAACTAATGGTGTTAGTGCAAAAATACCAACTTAGACAACAAAATACAAGTTCAAATACCAATTAAGTGAAAAAAAAAAAGAAAACCAATTATATACTTTTGGACAAGTTCAAGGCAATTACATATTAACCAAAATAACAATTGTAACATCCAAGTAGACCTAATTATGGGCTGAGGTACTCGCTCAAGCCTAAAGGCCTATCTGAAAAGTAGAAATGTTTGGGTAAAAATATAGGCTTGAAATATAGGTTTAGATAAAAAATAAGATCCATTTTCTAAATGGGTTGGGCCTCGGGTAAGATTTTTTAACCCGGGTCTGGCCCGGATCTACCTAATTTTTTCTGCTATTTTTGTTGTTGTTATTGTTTGGATATTGTATAACTCTTATTTTATTTTTAATTTTGGTACTATTTTGAAGGCATTTGTTTGCTAAGTTGGAACTATCTTAATGTTATTTAAGTATAATGATTTTTTAAATGTATTTTTAATTTATTGAGAAATATTTATTCTAAAATTTTTAGTGTGATTGATGTATTATATTTTTTAAATTTATATTTATGTAAAAATATTAATATAAGTAGAACGGACTCAAATTTAGTATTTTTTATACGGGTTGAATTTAAATAAAATTTTAAATTTATTTTTGAATCAAGAAAAGGAATACAAAATTTTGCATTAACCTAACATGAGGATAATCAAGTATAGATGGAAGTCTTAAATTCAAAATAAAGAAGACAAGACATATACCTCAAAATAGCGGCTGCTGTTAATAAGGGGGACTACGAGGAGACAGGAATGAAAGCTATGCATAACTAGAAATGTTGTGTCATTCATGATTTTTGTATTACTGAAACAACATTCTTATCATCATTTTATACCATGTCATGACACCAAGTTATTATTGCTTATATATGCTAAAACTTTGAATTTCTTTTACTTCCACTTTAAATGTGATGCTTTATGGGTAAATTGGTTGGCTAATTTTTATAAGTTTTATTTTTGTCATTAAAAATAAAAATTTGTAAATAGAATACTGTGGTTATATAAAACGTTTTTTCTTTAATTATTTTTCAGTTAGTGACTTTATTTTCGTAAATTTTCATTTTGATCATTTGTTTTATTGTTTATTTATTTTTTACAAGAAAATTTTCTTTTCAACTTTTTAAAACTAATTTTAATTTTTTGCTTAGTAAAAAGAGAAAAACATGGGGTATTACAGGAGATTACTTAAGTTTATGAAAAACTTTTATTTATGCGGGAAAAATCACTTTATCTTTTTAATTGTTTTTATTTTTTATTTTTAGAATTAATTTTAATTTTGTCCCAATAAAAAAAAAACTTGAAGTTTCAAAATGGGCAATTTGGGTTTCTACAGAGAAAAACCATTTTATTTTTTAAATTTCTTTTATTTTTATTTTTTAGATTTATTTTTATTTTTTTCAAGAAAAAGGTTTTTATTGTAAAGTTCTTAAATTTTTACATGTAATTAAGTTATGGGGAAAAACTTGGTTTTATCTTCGCCAATGAATAACTCATTTCCGTGCAAAAACCTATTTTTTTGAAAAAAAATTATTAAAAAAAAGAGATAGAGTAACCAAAATGAAAATTTATTAAAGTCACGTGACTAAAATAAGTGAACAATAATATTGAATTAATAACGGGAAGCTAAAATGAAAATGTTTTGTAATGGCAGTGCCCTATTTGCAATTTTTGTATTTTTCTAATGACCAAAATGAAAATATATGAAAATTAAGTGATGAACTATGCAATTTATATCCTATGTTTAAACTTGAGTTTGAATTACGTTTTTTTTTTTCAATATTAAATGAGAATCATAAAAAATAAATTAAAAATAAAATTTATGATTAAGCTCTAGTTTATTCAAGAGTTAGAATTAATCAAAATAATTTGATTTTCTAACTGAAATTCAAACAACTTATAATTACATATTACATATATCTCGTACACATTGTATATATTTAACAGATAAAATAATATATTATTTTGTTTAATATATATCACATACTTACTAATATATTAACTTATTTGATTTTTTGGTGTTGAAAGTTGTTGATACAAGAATGTAATAAGAAGGTCAAAATTAATACACTTAGTGGGTTGAGAACTACAAGCGACTAAAGTGAGGGAGGGAAGACTGTAAAGAGCTTGGAGAGAGATTAGTTGAAAGAGAGAAGTGGTGGTTGATAGATATTAAGTGTCTTCTTTGTTATGAGGTATGGAAGATTATATAAGAGGGAGGGCCATGTATTGACCATATGTCTTCCTTGGATTGGTAGGCCATTCATTCGGTGCAGGTTGCCCTTTAGGTGGATTATTGGATTTAAGATGTAGTGGAGGGTATGCTGATGATGTGTAACTGTGGTCTTGTTAGTGTGGTTGAATATGGCATAGTTGTGCCCTTGGCAAGTTGTCATGTTTGGCCAGGCATAGTGTCCTTGGCTCTCCTCTCTCTCATCGAAGGAGGGGTTACAAAGTGGCCTTCTTTAAGACAAGACGCTCAGTAAAGTTTTCTTTAAGAGTTAGGTGTCTGGCAATGCGTTTTATATATAACGTAATATACAAGTAAGGGTTCTTTTTGAAATATTGAATTTTGTAATCGATAACTTAATTATTAATTTGATGACCAGACATAATTTATAA
Source organism: Gossypium bickii (assembly GCA_025503065.1). Classification (NCBI taxonomy): domain Eukaryota; kingdom Viridiplantae; phylum Streptophyta; class Magnoliopsida; order Malvales; family Malvaceae; genus Gossypium; species Gossypium bickii. The sequence goes on along the minus strand of CP106711.1, from coordinate 23,515,172 downwards.
AGATGTGTGCTAGCCGTTATCTTGGTTGTGAGCGTTACCAGCGTCATAATAAGTTATGGGGTCGGTGGCACTTTTCAGTGGTTGTTGTTGCTATTTTTTTGGGGAAACATGCGTTAAGGGTGCATATGTCACATGTTTGGATGTTGTAGGAGGGCTCAGTTTTCTCTGTAAAGAGGGGACTTTGTTTCCTTCTCCTACGCTAAATAAATTTATTAAATTCTCTTGCTTTTGCTCTGAAAATTCTTATCTTTCCTCCTCTGCAAATTCTCCGCTTTCTTTCCATCTATTTTTTCTGCAAATTTTATTCGTTTTCTTCGTGGTCTGAAGTTATTGGGGTTCTTTGGGTTTCTTTTAGTGAATTAGGGAAGCACTTTTTCCTCTCTTTTTGATTTGAATATTGCTTTTACACTTCGAGTAGTTCCACGATTGGTGGTAAAAGGGTTGATGGTAGTAAAGGTAAGTTTGCTGCAGGGAAGAAGATGGATTGGGGTAAGAAAGAGATCGGTGGATATGTTCATCAGCAGCGGGTCCTTTGAATGTACAACAATGGAGGAGGAGATGCAGACCTTTTTAGAGTGTCACAAGTTTCTACTAGATAATTACGAGTTTGAGTTTTCCTTTCTCCATGGAGAGAATTTGTTGAGTGCAACTGTTATGGGTGGTGAGGGTGAAGGGCCAACATTCTTCATGTCTTTGTATGCCTTGGAGGCAATGTTCCATCTTCGCTCCGCCCGTTTCATCGAAATGTTTAACGCTTGCAAGATTGTGCCAGGGCAATTGGCATGAACCCGTTGGTGGGCCATTTTAGCATAGTTCATGCATCAATTTTTTATTAATAATAAGATGAAGCAACCAAGATTTTTTTTTAGAAATATAAAATAAGCTTTTAATATTCATTTATTATTTTAAAACTTAATGTTACTTCTTCACAAAAAATATACCAAACTGTATACCACAGGCATGGAACTGACACTGATCTTAAGGGTTTGATAATAATAATAGAGTTGGTAGCTAAATTTCATCTTTATAGGAGTAATGGTATTAAAAAAAGATAGTAACGAAATTTAGTTGATGAATAGTGAAGTTGATAGTAGAGTAGAGCGTATTTTACAAATTACAAATTAATGTTAATCAATTATGTTAGGGTATTAGTGTATTGAAGTAATCCAAGTGTTAGTAAGATAAGGTTGTTGCCTAAAGACCAGCTCAAAGATGCACACCACTCCTAACAGCATTCCTCAACTCCCGATGGAACTCCCCAAATAGTAAAACTAAGCAATCTTTAAATCCCCCACAACAAAATGCAATCAGCAGAGAAAGGAAAAATCACACTCCTCCATTAACCCATACTTCCCCCCTTTCACCTGATAAAAAGGGATATCACTCACTGTGCTTTGGGCATACATCTCAAAGACAAACAACAATGGCCGTATCCAGACGGATGATCGTTTTCTGCTTCATCACGCTGGTGGTGTGTTCTTTCTTAGTTAAAGCCAGCAACGCCGGTGAAAACGATCATGGGTGCAACCATGACGGTGCTCAGCCTGGCGATAGCCAACGTTGCGAAGATACCCCCGAAGATGAAGACGACTTCGATGACACTTTTAAGCTCGTCAACAACATCAAGATAAGGATCTAGTTGGACGCCGCCCGGACTCCATTTCTTTGGTTCTTCACTCAATAAAAATGGGTGGTTGCGAAGCTCTATCTCTGTCTTCCATTCTTTCTGAGATCTTTCAGTTTGGCATCCTTTAATTTACCAGTTGTTGCAGTTTCTTTCTTTTTTTGTTTTTCTCGTGTTTGGATTTGGAAGGGTTTAGCATTTGTTTTTGTTGTTGCATGCCTTTTTATAAAACTGCATTTCTCATTTCTCACTTTGTTTTTTCTGTTAATATACCATTTAGGTGTAATTATATACATCATCATCTTTAGATTATATAATCATTTAAATTGAAACCTACCCTTGATATTCCATAGAACAGACACCTTGTTGAGTAAGGTGTTGAAAGCTATCTTCTTCCCCAGTAATTTGATCACAATTGATAAAGCCATTTTCTTTTCAATAAACCTATGAACACAATCCGAAAACGTGATGGAAGGAATTTCATTCACTGTCTCCGTCTTCACAACCTCATCCTGTCACTCGAAATCTTCTTTCATACAAACATTCCCATGTGGAATCGATGAATCACCCATCAACTTAGCCTTATACGAATCCTCTTGCACTGTCTACATGTTCTCATCCACTGTCGAGTCAGATACCTCCATAGAAATGGGACCGGATTTAGAACACAAATGTTTGTTTTAAAAATGACATTAATAAATGATAAAACATTTAATTTAAAACTAATTTAATTATAATAATATATGAATATGATATTAAAACACAAAAGAAGTAAATCACATAATCTTCTTAATGGTAATGTTTACAAAAATAAATTGGTAGGTAATTTCTTTTCAAGCGTGAATAAAATGTTATCATTTTTTTATAATCATATTTATTTATTTGATCAATGCATTATCTTAAAATTTAATTATGGATGTAACAGGCCCAATTCGCTCTGGCCCAAATTAGAAACAAAAGACCAACCAAATAAAATAAAAGCCCAACAAAAAGACAGCCCAGATTACAAGCCTAAAAATATAAAAACTAGGCTCAATTACATTAGCCCAATTCCTACTGGCCCAATAGGCCCAAAAATTAAACCAACTCAGGGACCCTAGGGTTCCTAAGCATCCTTAGCGCCGTATGCCTCCATGTGCGCCTTCGGCGCGCACATCACCCGAGGGGCAGCCCCTCCGCGGATGTAACACCAAAATAGCCCAAAGACTGCCTGCTGACTTCCCCGAACTCGCAGCAAAGCAAATGTAAGACAGATGTAGTGGCAAGAAATGCAAAGAAGACAGAGATAAACAAATAGCAAACAAAATAAAATAATAAACTTGTAATATTTATTCGGCTATATAAGCCCAGCAACAATATCAATGTAAACACACACAAAAAAATTTAAAATACAAAAGAGAAGAAGTTGAAACAGATCATGGTGCTTTATTTTACCTTTTATTTCGAAAATAAAAAATAAATAATAATAAATAAAAAAATCTGTCCTTTCACCTTGGGGCCCGGTTGAGGGCCATCATCGACCCCTAGACACCTCGAAACTCGTTGGGTTTCCAATGAGGGTCCAAAAGGGGCAACCATGAGGGTGAAACCCTTCTTTATTTCCTACTTTTCTTCTTTTTCTTTTTTCTTCTCTCTCTCTTTTCTATTATTTTCATCTCGGTTTCGAAAGAGACCTTAATCGGGTTTAAAAGGGGCTAAAAAACCTGTTCTTGGGCACCTCTAACCGCAGTATACGGCGGATGCCACGGCGAGTGTAACAGTCTGGTTTATACCCTAGTCGGAACAGTGGTTTCGGGACCACAAATCCGAGTCCGTATAATATTTTAATATTATTTTCTGTGTCTTTGATAAGTGATTAAGCATGTGGTAAAGTTTCGAAAGATAATTTGTCTGTTTATGTGTTTAATTTGATTAAAGGATTGAATTGCATAGAAATGCAAATTTGCATGTTTTATGAAAGGATGCTTATTTGTTATGTCTTAATAAGTATGAGGACTTATGTGGCAATTAAGCCATTAATAAGATAATGGATGGTAAATGGCCGAATATACCCTTGTTATCTAATGGTGTTAAATGTCTTTTAAATGGCTAAAAAGGTAAATGAATTATTAACATATTATTAATGAAACAAAAGATGAAAGTGTTCATCTTTCATTTCTTTTCATTTGACCGAAACTAGTAAGAAAAAGAAAGGTTTTAAAGCTTTGCATATTCGACCATTCCAAGCTGGAATTAAGGTATGTTTTTGCTTTGGATTTTGATGATTTTTATGTTTTTGAGATTGTTGCTTTGTTTACTATCAAGCCCATGTCTCAATTTGATGAATTGATGTTGTTCATGAGATGTGCCATTGATGATATGTCGAGCTTTATGATGATTTATGGTGTTAAATGAAAGATTTGAGCTAGATGAACATATTTTGTTCTTGAATTTTTGATGAATTTAGCTAATTAGGTCTAAATTGAGAAAATAGTAACTTAAAGGATTAAATTTGCAAATTTGAGGGAAAATATGGGTTTGTATGATATATATATATGCATTCGGCTAAGCTTGGATGTGTGATGATTTTGTGAATTTGATGTTTTGAGAAAAATGGACTAAATTGATAAATTGTGCAAATGTGAGGGTTAATTTGTAAATAGCCCTAAATGTGTGCCTTTGGATTGAATTGAATGAATTAGTGAATAAAAGGGTTAATTCTGAACATGTATAGATCAAGAACCGAGGAAAACAAATTTAGATCGCGAGAAAACGAAAGTAACCGAGTAGCTGTTTCCATTTTTGTTAAATCGAATCCGAAGTAAGTCATTATGCAAATAAACGTATTCGTATTGAATTATGTATGTTCTTATGAATATTGTTATCGGTGAATATTTATGATATGATCTGTTCATGAATTTCGAGATAAGGACTACTTAGTGACAATGTCCGAGAAGACTCGTACGAACCTAGGAATAGATAGGATTAGCTATGTCATGACATAGGTATCTGTTCTGTTTTATCATGTAAGACCTCGTCTGGGACATTGGCATTGATTCAAGATTTCGTGTAAGATCACGTCTGGGACGTTGGCATCGATATTATCTTTACGTGTAAGACCATGTCTGGGATATCGGCATCGTATTGATTCGTGTAAGACCCTGTCTGGAACAGTGGCATCGATATCTGAGTGCATGTAAGACCTCCTCTGGGACATTGGCATTGTACAACTATTTTGAGCTTTCTGAGTATCTTATTAGGTTCCTATCGGTTCAACGGGCAAGTCTGTGATACGAATGGCTAAGCAAATTGTAAATCCGTTCCAGGTACGCTGATTTGTACACTAAGTGTGTATAAAAAGGTAAGTACCTATGTGATTTTGATTTGAATAATATAAAAGTGAATATGACAATGTGAATGAGTTACAAGAATGGTTATGAATAAGCTATGTATATATATATATGATTCTTGAATTGGTGAATGTGGCAATGATGGCCTAGAATATGGACCAAAGCATATATGTGAGAAATTTGCTATGAATATGAATATTGCCAATGTTTCTATAAGCTTATATGTTTTACATGCTAAGTTTGTTTGTATTTTGACTTACTAAGCTTTTGGAAAGCTTACTCTGAGTGTGTGTTTTCTCTGTTCTATAGGTCGTCAAAGCTACTGAAGGCTCGGGACCGTCAAGGATCGTCATCACACTACTAAACTTATTTTGGTACATTTTGGAAATGTATACAGCTAGATATGGCATGTATAGGCTAGTATTTAATATAAGTTTGTTATATGAACTTAGTCATGGGATTTGGCTAGTTATGAGTTGAGAATTTTCTTGAATGAATGTGATATGTGAAGTATGTTTTTGGCATGGTTAGTTGATACATGAAATGGTCAAGTTTTGATTAAGCAAATGAATGAATTATGCTTGTGATGAGATGAGCTTTAGTCTTGTAATTTGGATGGTTATTTTGGTATGTTATTGGTTGCCAAGTAGGCATGAGATGTCTTGATGATTTTGCTTGTAGGTAAGACCCATGTGGATGGCATTTTGGCCTTGCAAATGGCCTATTTTGCCACACGGTTGTGGCATACGGGCGTGCCTAGTGACCGTGGGACAAAGTCAGTAGCTAACATAAGAGTACACGGCCTTGGCACACGGACGTGGCTAGTAGCAGTATGGTTTCAACAGGATCGACCATGGCCAAAGTACACGGGCGTGCTTGGTGGCCGTGGAGCCAAGTCAGAATAGTCCACGTCCAAGGTACACGATCGTGCTTGGTGGCCGTGGAGCAAAGTCAGTTTCGACCACGGGGAGGACACACGGGTGTGTCTAGCAGCCGTGGGAGGCATATGGCCTACCCACACGGGCGTGTAAGCCCTGAAACTTAGAAAAGTTTTAAATTTCTGAGAATTTTTGTATGTGTTCCGGTTTAGTCCCGACCCTATTTCTGAGCATACTTTAGGTCTCGATGACCTACCGAAGGGACACTATGATGGTAATTGATGAGATACTTGGTGAAATGTACGATTTAGTTTCCGATCTGTCAGGTAACATTCTTAACCCTAATCCGACGACGGACGCGGGATAGAGGTGTTACAGCGAGGCCACGACGGAAGACCACCTCCCCTGGTCGGCCCTAAGAGCCTTTCAGAGAAAAAAATGAAAAGAGAAGATTTTTTTCAATAGCAGAGCAAATGAATTTTTTTGGGTTAAAAATGGTATTTATATACCTGCTAAACGACTTCGTTTTTGCGCCATGGCCCAGACATTAAACGGCGTCGTTTCGAAGCACAACGGGCTAACCCGACCCAAGAGCAAAAGATCTGCGTGTTTTTGGCTTTTGGGGTTTATTGCCCTTTTGATCCTTCCGCATTTTTATTTTGTTGCAATCTAATCTTTTCTTTTCTTTTAAATTTGCTCCGCAGACTTTACTTCGATTTCGATTTGGTCCTTACTAATACCGAGTGTTTCGAAGGACAGGGATAATTTCACATTTAGCCCTCTCGCCTTTACGCCCCTTTTAGTTTGGCCCTAAATTTCGTTTTAAATTTGCCCCTTTAATTTTGTTTTATTTTTAATTTAGTCCACGGCCATGCTTGCTGAAACGCAGCGCACAACGATCAGGGGGTATTTCCCCATGTAGTCCTCTCTAGTTTCAGCGCATTACACTCTAGTCCTTGTCAGTTTCTTTTTATTTGCAATTTATATCTTTTAATTTCCCTTTAATGTCAATTAAGTCCTTTTTATTATTATTTTTTACTTATTCATTTATTTACTTGTTTAGCTAATTATTATTCTTTTGTTCATCTATTTATTTGTTTATTTTGCCATTCACGTATTGTTCATTTGTTTTTTCACTTATTTTTTATATATTTTATTTTTTATCCTCATATATAGTTGTTCATTATGCTTTTTTTTTTATTATCTCCATCTGATTTAGTTATACTTCCATTATTTTTACTAACTATTTATTCATTATTATTTTATTATCACACTTTCTTTTCTTTATTTATTACCCTTTTTGTATACTTAACAAATTTATATCGTATATGTTTTCTTGTTTTTTTTATATACCTATCGTTCTCATTATTATTATTAACATTAACATTACTTGTTTTTCCTTATTATCATCATATTAGTGTATGGTCATTGTATACTCGTTCGGTGTTTTTGTTATTATCAACACTTTAGATATTTTGAGTTGTTAACGTTATTAATTTCATTTTCTCGTAACTACGTCGTGAACCACGTTTAGGTACATTTACGTATTTTTAACCTAAACAAGTCTTGTTTTAAATATCATTGATTTTCACTTGAATAAGTCAACAAAATTCTCAAAAATAGGCAATGTTCTATATCCGAATGACTCGGTAGAATTGTGCCCTAATTTACAGGGTTTCAATCTTTCTCGTTGAATTCGAATAGTTGAATATCCTCACAAAAATTAAAACATGTAAGATTTCAAATAAGAAATCAAGGACCAAACTATTCTCCAAGATTCGAAATGTCATGTCCTAACTTACGGGATGTGATGTTTCACCGTCTCAAGATAAGGTCTTTAATATATTTTCGATTTATTTAAGCATTCCAAAACAAAATATATATAATGCAAGGAAGGATCATATTTTAAATTTCTTTTCGAGCTTTTGGTTTTCAACACTAAGACATCAATTAATCAATTTGGTACTAATTTTTGGGCGTTACGAAGGTGCTAATCCTTCCTCGTGCATAACTAACTCCCGAATCCATTTTTTTCCGAATTTCGTAGACCAAAATTGTTGTTTTGATAAATTAAACCGTTTATTAAAGACAACCGTTTTATAAGGTGATTCGATCACACCTCATCAAAAAGGATCAGTGGCGACTCCCGTTTTTCATTTTCGTTTTCAAAATATAAAGTCGACCTTTTACAAGAAAATGGTTTCGGCAATGGATAATTGGATTGCTGATAAATAAGTATAGATATAAATATACATGATAAATATAGATATAAACATATTAATGTAAGCGTTTAAACTCAGAAGTATATTTAGTTATCTAAGCGAGCATAGACTGTGGGTGGACTCGAAATAATTAATCAGCTCAAACAATACTTATAAGTAAAAAAACTTGTAAATATTCATGGAAATATTGACTATAATAATATGATTATATAAAAATGAGGTTTACAGTGATTAAACTCTTGTCGTGTTACCCATTCACACCCCTATTATTGTATAAAAAAAGATTTTATAATACAAATTATTAAATTAAGCAAAAAAATATAAAATAATTAAATAATTTAAACAAAACTACAATCTAGAAAATACATGAGATATACAAAAATTAAGTTGTAGCTGCCTTATGTTTGCCAAGCCCTCCCTTCAAATATTAAGGATACGTGAAGTAGTTAAAGATAAAATCATAGTTATACTCAATGGTGCAATAATTTGATAAAATATTTGTAACGAAAAGAATCAAGTTTGTATGATCTTTGTAAAGCAAATTAACCTTCAACACAAACTCCCCCTCGGACCGGAAACTGCATCTACTGTTCCAAAATACACTGTTTTTATTATGAAAAGCAAAAAAGAACATCCTACTCGAAATTTAAGAACATCCTACTCGAAATTATCTTTGTATATGAAATCTGGAACAGCCCAGATAGCGTGCGCTTAATTAACATAATGAATGTATCAACTCATCGGATCTTACAGACCAGAAAACTTTTTTAAGATTTACTCCCAATTTACACCCACATATCATATAGAACCTCATAAAAGTTGGTCTCCGTTCGATTTTCTGGTGAAACGGTTGGTTTTGCAAAACAAACTTTGGGAATTTAAGTGCTATCCATTGGAATATCACTGGCATTAGGGTTCCCTAGGCTTTCGGACATACTTCTCTGAGTCTGACCGGCACCAAATGTGAACCCATGCGGAGGAACTTCTAAGGACGGACGGGCAAAAATAGAAGTAGCACCAAGATTATTGAAGGCAGGTATGGGAACGGGAGCAGGAACTGCATCGTTTACCTTTGAGAAACCAAAGTTGAATGGAGCTCCAGCAGGTGGGGGGAATGCAGGCAAAGAAGGATTGATACTTTCAGATGATCCGAAGAGCTTCTGCTCATATTCTTGCAACTGCTGATAGACAGCTACAAATCACATGCAGTGAATGAAAGTCAGAAATAGCAATTATACGTACAATATGAAAACTAATAACATTGACAAGGTCGTACTTGAATAAACATTACAACTGCAAGTCTACAATCTCTAAACTTGATTTCAATCACACCAAAGGAATCACATTTAAAAAAAGATTTACTTTAAACAAGCACATCACACAATAGTTACTCATGAATGAAGCATCTCTAGTCTGAAGTCTCTTTTGGATGGCAGGAAAAAAGACAATTTGGCTGACATTCATTTTTCCTATTCCAAAAACTATTACGCGGCTTTCCTATATTCTTTACAATTAAGCATCATAAACAACACTACCTTGACTCAACTCAACAGATGATCTACGTTCTTTCACCCATTGATAGCTCTGCGGAAGCCTCCATCCTTTAGACCTCATCAAGTAAGCTATTACGATAGCTGGTGACCTGTCCGAAAGAATATAATCATCCTTGTAAACAATTTTATAAGTTTAAGTGGGTAAACTCACGCCTGCCTGAGCATTTGGCTCAATGATAGAGGCATGTATATATCCCATCCCAATGAATGAAATATCCAACTTCCTCAAATAAAGGAAAAAGAAAAAGGTGTACACACACATACAAAGCAGTTTATCTCCTGTGTGCAAAATAACTAGGTTTTGCAAAGCCTTTCCGAAGGGCATCTTCTGGGAAAGATTCTCGGGTAAGGTCCAACCAGGTTCTTACAGTATTGAGAATCTTATTTTCAGCATTCAAAAACTTTTAGGTATAAAATAAGATTTAAAAAAAGGAAGGAAAAAAACCACTTTTATATACTCATGTTTGTCTTACTGTGTATTTCTAGGATAAAAAAGAATGAAGAAACAATAAAATCAACCTATTTTTTCCTGTCATGCAATGCACAAGAACTCGAGCCTTATCCTTCTCACATTGCTCTGCAGAGTTCAGAAAAGAACTACAGGTCATAATATGCCAATGAGAAAATAAAACAAATGCAACATGTCGAGTGGCAGTCTCTGAGATATTGCAGTGCAACTGACAAACATTAATTAAGCAAACTTCCCAAAAGCCATTTTTCACAAGGGTAACAAAGGCATCATGATTTAAGCAAAGCAAGCCATAAGAAAAATATCAAGTTGAGAAAATTTGTTTGAGCTGTAAGCTCAATATCATAGCGATTTTTCTACATTGTGATGTTTAGAGCCCTAGGGAAGCACATGCATTTGACAGCAGAATGCTCATAGTTGGCCATGTGAATCAATAAAATTAAGAAGCATCTCATTATGCAAAATAAAAAGAGAAAACATACATATAAATGCTACTCAGGACATTAAAAAAAACTGTGTGAATGTTATTCACTTCTGCTTAGGCCAACTTGATGAATTTTGCACAGGTAAAAAGAATCCAATGCATGAAAGAGGAAATACCAAAGTCATGCACATAAGAACAGATATCAAACTCAGGCTTTTGACAATAGACTGAATTGCAAGACAAAGGTCAACGCACCTAAAAATTGTATTGCATCATCAAATTGTAAAATTTTGTCATCTTGCAGGCAGTGATAGATAAATGAATTCCTGTATAGGTTTTGACATGCAGGTACGGTCTGCAAGAGAGAATGTAAATTACATAAGGATATGTCATATAAGCAATCTACAAATTTTGACACTTGACGGCCATCAGTATGTATTTTAGCAGTCACAATATCCAACAAAGAGGAACAAAGCAAACTGCATGATAAAGAATGAAAAAGAGTGGATCTTGACACCATCAGTCTTACCACTTTCTAAGATGTATCTTTCAATCTCATCACTGATAGCAATTGGACGATAGCAACTATTTGTTTGCTTAGTATCAATTAAATTAGGTTTAAAACATAATCATCTCACCTTTTTTTGATAAAAGTTTTTAAATCTTTGACCCATTCAAACAGTTTTGTGCCCTTAGAAAAGGCAAACGGATTATATAAACTTGCGTAATGTGTAAAAAACAAGTTTTTTACTGGCTGCAGTGTTTTGCACATGCTGGTTAATTCTAAATGTCTAAGGGCTCTCATAGAATCTTAATTTACTATCAAAAGGAAATCCCATCACAACCGCTCTCTAGTTATGATAATTTGATACAAAGTGCAAGGTTTACCCTTTATCTTCAAACTGTCCACTATTCTATGCCTATATACCTAAGCAAATGGCAATAACAATGATCCTAATTAGAAATTCTCAAGTAAACACTATGAAGATCTTACAACTTCATTTTTATAACAAATGACAAAGAAAACAAACGTATCACTCTTTGGACTGTCTGCCGATCATATCTTCCTATTGTTCCTAGTTCTAACTTTACTCAACATCCCATTCTGATCTTGCCTCCTGCCAAAAGTGCGCATTTGATTTTAACTTCTTCCCCATGTTTTTAGCTCATCCATGAGTTTAGCCAAAAGGTAAAGGCCTCAAGTAGAGTCTAAATGTAAAATACACTCAGATTAGGATAGTGCTCATACTCCATTCCAAAAGTTGGGTTTAATCTTTCCATCACATCTCTAACCCCACCGATAACAATAAAACTTCTATAGGGAAACTGACATGGGAATTTTCTAGATCAATAAAGTTAAAAGATGCTTCTTATTTAAGGAATTGGTTAAAATAATTAAAATGCAGAAATCCCATCAAAGTTCAAACAGCGTAATAGAAAGATTAACAAATACAACACAAAAATCTCGTCTCGTAAACAATCAAAAATAATTTTTTCCCCAAATATCCATAAATCCAACATCAAAAGTAAAAACAGTAAGTTGATACTAATACTATAAAGAAACATAAATAAATAACAATGAAAAAGGAAACGTGAGGAACAAGAAGGGGGTTACATTAAGGACGCGAGTAATTCCTTGAGTCTTGAGAAGTTCAGAGCGAGAGGCGTTATCATAGCTACCCAAATAGAGAAAGTCAGGCAAGATCACCGATGGAAAAGCACTGAGTTGAAGCGATGTTCTATCGGAAGAAATGGGAGGTCGGTGCCCACATATCCCACAAACTTCTCCTTCCTCGTACTTGTGATAGTGCCCACATACCCCACACGGATTCTCCCTCTCCCTCTTCCTCATCCCCACTCACCACCCTCCCCCCCAAAACACCCCCCCAAAAAAAGCTACAAATTTTCGATTAAACACTGGTCAAGAACGCAAAGAAAAAAAAGACTCGGAGTTTTGTTCTCGAATCAAAAGGGTTTTAGTTGAAGGGAAGTCCTTGTTGAATCCAGATTTTGCTTGATCGAGAGAGGGAGAGAGGGAGAGAGGGAGAGAGTTTTTTTCTTTAATAGGGAGAAAGTTGATTTATACACTCATTCAATTGAGTTTTTTTCCTTAATATGGTGTCTTAATTTACTGAATTTAGAATGCAAACGGCAGAGGATTTATCCTCTTCCTTTTTCCTTTTTTTCTATTATTTGTCTAAATTTTAGACATAAATTTGAATTAAATATGTAACATAATTTAAAAAAATTATACATAATAATAATAATAATAAATATTTTTATTTTATTAATATTTTATTTCATAGATGTCGTTCAACATTTAAATAAGTTTTTATATACTTTAAAGAAATATAGTATATTATTTCCATTGATCAATAAAATAAAATAAAATAAAGTCTTTCTTTTACTCTCTTATTTTATTTTTACTCTCTTATTTTATTTGTGATTTACATTCTGTCTTTTTATTTTATAACATTTTATTAATTCAAAGATATTTACAATATATTTAAAATTTAGATATTATTATCCATAAAATTCAACATATTTTCATAATAAAAAGTACCATATCATATTCATTATAAGAAATTTTTATATTACAAATAATATATTTTATATTTAATATAATAATATTATCTCAACATTTTCTTATCGAACTTTTAAATTGAAATCATTAGATATGAATTAAATTTATAAATTTTTATATTTGTACTATGACTAATATATAATTTAATCATAAAATTTAATAAAAAAAATTCTTGTAGAAAAAAGTCATATGTTATAAAAATGTTAAATTCAAATTTTTTTTTTTGTAGAAATTTTTTCATATGTTAGGAAAATAAATAAATTCACATTTTGATGGGAAACATAATTAGTGTCACATCAAGAATATAAAATCTTTTATTTCCAAAAAAGAAATTATTAAGAATAGTTTAAATAAAAGAAGTGATTGGTGGCTAGAAATGGTTAAAAAAGTATATGTAGTCTTTTAATTGAATTTTATTTTCTTTTAATTTAAAAAGTAAAGACATAAATAATTTTTTTTATTTTTTACTTTTGAGTATTCTAAATTGGTAAAATATTTTATTTTCAAATAGTAATATATATATATATATATACACCTCAAATTTGGAGGAAAAATATGCAGTAAATTAGTAAAAAGTAGCAGTTAAGTGTTTGGAACCCAAGTTTAACCGTGTGAGTTGCACTTTTTATGAAGATCAGTTTGGTACTTCGCAATCGCAGTCGCTCAACTTTGAAGTTGAACCCTTCGCCTGTACGGACAAACCAACGCGGTGGACATGGCAAGGCGCTGTTGGCATAAACTGAAAACGACATGTCGTTTCCAACTGTCTCGTCACCTTTCTTCTTCAACCTCTCTCCCGCCACCTCCTCTTTCCTCTTCCCGGAGGGTGGTCGTCACCGGTACTATACCTTTCTCCAGTCTCATTTATTCGCTTATGATGCTTTGACGACTTCTCGATTTTCAGTATTAAGAATGGAAAAAAGACAAGTGTCGGGAGAGCTTTTGCATACTGGTACGGGAGGGTCTTATTAGATCAGAAAGAAAACTTTCTTAGACTGGTAGGTTACTTGTTTTTGGGTTTCAGGGCTTGGGCTGGTGACTCCACTCGGGTGCGGAGTAGGAACAACTTGGAAGCATTTGATAGAAGGCAAGTGTGGAATAAGGGCAGTAACCACAGAGGATTTGAAGATGAATGCTTTTGATAAAGAGACACTGACGCTTACCTTCGATCAGTTAACTTCTAAAGTTGCTGCAATTGTGCCTTGTGGGACTGCCCCTGGTGAATTCAATGAGGACCTTTGGTTTAATGCTAAGGTAACCCCCTTGTGATTTTGGTTGATGACCCATTAATTGTATTGTGCTCTGTGTGTTACTTTGGCATGTGGTATTTTGAGCTGGGTCAATGTTTTTGTTTTGTGGTTGAAGTTGTACATAGATAAATTTTGGTTAAGAATGTAAAGCTGGATGCTTTTGAGGTCAACTATTTAGTTTCTAGAACTCTTATGGATTCTGGAACATGGTCTCGAGTAAATGCTGAAAGGGATAGTGACATTATATTGAATGCTACTTTCCAAGTTCTTAGTGAATTTTCATTCTTAGCAAGAAACTTGGGCAATTAAAAGATGTGAAGATGGAACAAAGTACATTGATTCCTCGCAACTGCGAAGGATGTTTTACTTTGCAAGCTGTCCAGGGTTTGAATATGAACTGTATTCTCAATCAAAGGAGCTCTGTCTGCTTGGAAAGTGGTCTCTCATTATGCCTTGATGTGAGTTCTAGATTTTTAGAATCCCAAGTTGTTTTATCATTTTAAGGCGGTGTGCAGTGTCTAATCCGATGCTATATTACTTATTTATGCTAATGAAAATTAGGTTAGGTTCTCTTTCTGTAAGACTAATCAATGTGCAATGGATTTTTTTTTTTTTGTTATTCTTTGCATACTACTATTAATTATTCTTGTTGATCAGGATCATCGATCAATTGCAAGATTTATAAGCTATGCATTATGTGCTGCTGATGAAGCTTTAAAAGATGCAAAATGGGCACCCACTGATCAGGAACAGAAGGAAAGAACGGTAAGCACTTTTGAATAGCTGATAATATGTGAGATCTTCTCTAGTTTCTTTTCATTATCTTATTCTTTATTAATTTTTGGGTAACCAGGGAGTCTCTATAGGTGGTGGGACTGGAAGTATTAGTGATATTTTAGATGCAGCGCAAATGATCTGTGAGAAGGTTGGTTTCTTGCAGCCACGAAATTTTTCATTATGATTGTAAGTATTTCTATTGTCATCACTAGCTCATAGTGTCATCGTCATTCCTTTCCTCGTGGCAGCTATGGGCTGGAAAATGAACTACTTGAATATGGAGAAAATTAATAAGACAAGTGAAATCTCTGCTCTTTTAATGCAGCGTATTCGTCGACTAAGTCCATTTTTCATACCAAGGATACTCATCAACATGGCATCTGGTCACGTGAGCATGAAATATGGATTCCAGGTGTGTATATATTATATCTTTCATATATGGGATGCTTGTCACCTTATGATGACCTAAACCTAGTCAAGCAACAATTTCTATTTAAGGCCAGTTACTGCTGTGATTAGAAATGGTGCTTCATCACCATAGTGATTCTAGTTCCATCTGTAAGGTCATTTTTAGTTCTCAAATTTAAAATCAATATTAATATTGCAGAATGTTAGCAATTACAGAAAATAAACATACTCCTAAAGTAAAAGTTATTGTTGTGTAGTTTAATTGCCCTTTTGAATATAGGGACCAAACCATGCTGCAGTGACTGCTTGTGCAACTGGGGCTCATTCTATTGGTGATGCTATGAGGATGGTTCAATTTGGAGATGCTGATGTTATGGTTGCTGGTGGCACAGAGTCTAGCATTGATGCTTTGTCAATAGCTGGATTTTGCAAGTAATGATAAAAACTTACAGTTTTTATTTTTATTTTTTTGCCGCGATATCCATTTTGGCTAGTTTAAATATTGATAAAAGTTCAGGAGAGTGATGAAAGGTTATTGAAGGCCAATATGAAAATAGTATTATGTTTAGATATGATTCACAAAACTTTTGATTCCATGTTATTTCTCCTTGTTAGTGGACCCTTAGGGACATTTCTCTCATTCATTTAACTAAAGCGGCTCTTATTTAAAATGAAATTTTGATAGAATTGCTTCAGCAGGAATGGCTCTAGGAGACATTGTATATCTAGATGTACAATAATGTTTTGATTGTTATTAAGTTTTCAAAAGTTAATGCTTGACTCTCTTTAGCTTTCTTTCATTAAGGCAGACCATGAAGTAAAAATTTAGGGTGGTTAGCTCATTATGCTGATAACTCAACCCCCCCCCCCCCATCCTTTTGAATGCTCTATTACGTTGTTTTACTCCTTCCATATTCTACTTAGCTGATAACATTTTTCTTTTCGACTCCAGAGCTAGAGCTTTGACTACCAAGTATAATTCTTCCCCTTCAGAAGCTTCACGACCTTTTGACTGTGGCCGGGATGGGTTTGTGTGAGTAAAGTTTGACTGGTTAATTGTGTCAAGCTCATTGCTTGCAATTATTTTGTTTATGCTACTTCCTAACTTATCATATATTGCCAGGATAGGTGAAGGTTCTGGTGTCTTGATATTAGAGGTAAATTGAGTTATGGTGTTTCTCTATATTTCAATCACAAACCCCTTCCCACTGTTGTTGTCTATGATGCTATTTATTTTATCATTATGATTATACCCCATCTGTATTAAGGAACTTGAGCATGCAAAAAGTAGAGGAGCAAAAATTTATGCAGAGGTCCGTGGATATGGGATGTCAGGTTGTTGTCAAAGATCTGAAAATTTTCTAAATTAACTTTGGAAGTAATGTTCAATAATATTTATTTTCTGAACACTAATTATGACTTCTAGGTGATGCTTATCACATTACTCAACCACATACTGATGGAAGAGGTGCGATTTTGGCCATGGCACGTGCTTTGAAACAAGTAATATTCGCTGAGTACTTTTGACACTTGATTTGTTAACAGTTATGTTTAGCATCTATAACAACATCAAGGGGATTCCTTTTTCTTCTCCCATGGGTCATATCTGAGTAAAATACAGGATTGTCAGCTTCTTATGTTGATATTCTTATCTTTTGGTCTTGGCAGCGTGTGAGGCAGCCGTGCAAGTTATATGTGGCTGCATATAAAACAATCGTGCTTGAGAATATGTCACTTGAAAATGTAGAAAAAATTATCACTGAACTTTAGTGATTCGTGACATAAAGAGCTGCATGATAGTTTATTTCACAATTAAATGTGCATTTCTGGATTCTAGTAGTTGGTTCATTGGTTCCATTGTAACTTAACCTGTGGGTACCCTGACAAGCTGCCTGCTAAATATTGTTAATCTTTTCTCTAATACATAATCAGAAGATTCAGTTTATTATGTACTTACTTAGTGTGCTGTTTCAGGCTGGTCTGCATCCTAACCAAGTGGACTATGTGAATGCTCATGCTACTTCTACACCTTTGGGTAAGTTTCTGTTATTTGATGTTCTAAGTTCTGTTAAGTCTGGTTTTTGTCTGATTCATGTCTCTGGAACCCCTTGTTTAGGTGATGCAATTGAAGCAAATGCAATCAAAGCCATGTTCACTGACCATGCAACATCAGGTTCTTTGGCCTTCTCCTCGACAAAGGTAAAATTCAGTATTTCAGACCATATGTAGGACATCGATAATTAAAATTTTCTAGGCAAAATCACACTCGGTTACTTATGCATCGATCTTCAGAACTGACTGGATGATTTGAATTTAGTCTGGTTGGAGTTTGATATCATTTTTACTTCTTCAACCGATATGCACAATCTAGAGAGGACTAAAGTGCAATGGAGACAAAAACAATACGAAAACTTCAAAAGGGATAAAACTCTGTCCAAGATATAGTATCTTAGGTGATTACTGCTAACCTCAACTTGCTTTTTCTTTGCCCAGGAGAGAGAGAGAGAGCCTTCTCTATAAAGCTGTTCACATCTCTATCTAAAGAGATGTGCATTCAAATTTCTCCTATAAATTTTCTTACTATTATGAAAAGATGTACGGGAAAAGGAGGGGGAGCGAATTAGCGAGAAAAAGAAAAAGCAATGTTAACTTTTCCAGTGTTGGACCATTCTACTTTGCTGTAGTTTCATGAAGTTTGCTTTTACTGTTAATAGCTTTCATTTACTTACCAACCATTTCCTTCCATTTAAACTGCTACAATAACCTTCATACACAGGGTGCTGTCGGTCATCTTCTTGGTGCAGCCGGAGCTGTTGAAGCAATTTTTACTGTTTTAACCGTACACCATGTAAGCATTTCAGTTTACATGCTGCTTAATGATTCAAATGAAAGCACCTTTCTTCTTTTTGGTGGGACATAGCTTTTCAAAAAGCTTTTGAAATGGTTCAATAGGAGTTCCCACTTGTATGAACCAATTTGCGATCCCTATCTACCCAAGTTTTTGCCCGTGCTTAATTAACGTTACAAAAGATTCTGTTTAGTATACTTGAGAAAGTTTGAAACTGTAGTAAATGATCATTGTGGTGGTGCCTTATTGCAGGGGATTGCACCTTTGACACTAAATCTCACTAAACCTGATCCCATATTTAATGATGCTTTCATGCCTTTGACTGCTTCCAAGGAAATGCCAATTAGAGCTGCGTTGTCTAATTCTTTTGGCTTTGGAGGAACAAATGCGTCCTTACTTTTTGCATCCCCCTCCTAGAACAGATTGATTGGCCAAACTTTTTGGTATTGGTGGGTATTCGATGCCACTTCTTTGGTTTGATTGCCTCTGCACTTTGAGAACCACAATCAAAGATATAAAGCCGATCAAATTGGTCATTGTGGCAGACTCTTGTTTATTTTCTTGTTCTCTTATTTTGTAGGCAACAGTTAACTGCAGAGAAACAACTTCATTATGTGACTGCGGAAAATTTTGAGCTTCAGATTCCTTAAGATCAACAGTCAGCAATAGCTGCCATAGAGCCGAGGACAATGTAATAATGGTTCTTTTCGCACCATGATTTATGAGATATTTATGATTAGGTAAACATCAAAGAAAGTGATACAAATTGAACAGTGCCTTTGGTCATATATTTGTGCATTCAACAAACTTTTTTCACATTGCTGCATTTTGTTGACCAAAGAGTTTGCATCTTAAAGTAAAAACTGTACAATGGGAAGTGGGAAGTTGACAATTTGCTTCATTCTCTTCCCTGTAAACCCATTTTGAGGACATCTCAAGGTTGCATGATATGAACAGTGATCTTACTTGATGTGGATTGGAACCTGATTAAGATTGTCAGATTCTGAATACGACACATTGCTGCACACGGTGACTTTTGAACTAGAGAAAATAATTTCAGCATTCTGAAGAGTGAAGCCATGAATGATGGGCAATGGGAAACCTTTTCCAAGGTAGGAATTGGCATATGGTATGCCAACAGTCTGGACGAGCGTCCACATCACAGGCTGCAATGAGTAAAAGACACATTAGACCTTTTATTGGTAACCATGCATTATAAACATCAATCTGATTGAATACTAAGATCATGGCAACCTGTATCAAATACATTCGAAGATTCCCTATTTTGCTCCACTTCAATGACATTGCCAAGTCATCTAGCTTCACACTACCACCGAGGTTATTCCCCATGATTTTAACTGAACCTGTGCCACGGATCACCTGTCATGACAAAGGCAACTATATTGGTCACAGAGAAGGGACATAATATTTCATTATGAAGCTTCGAAAACAGTTATTTTTTCTAATCTATAACCTTTGGAATAAGAAAAACTAGAGAAGAAACCATGCATAATGCGATAAACCCTATGAAGAAGGATAAGGGAAACACAGAAATGGAACTCTGAGACCTAGCATCTTCAAAAGTCATAAACTTAACGGGTCAAATAAGAAACAAGTTGCCTATCTCTGTCCGGTAAAATTTCAGCAGTTTCCTATCCAAAATGCAACCCTCAGAAATGCTATTTTACATCAATATAAACACAAAACAAATAATTACTCAAGTCAGAAGAGGGAGAACATATAAAGAATCCATACTAGAGATATATATCATTGGGCTGCCCTCCAGGAAACTTGATTTTGGTGTTCTCATCTATTATAATGGATGAAAGCTTTTATGTTTATTACATAAAATGCTGAATGCTAGTAGATATAAATGAATAATTCAGTAGTGAACTATACTACCACACGTTAACATGCTTAAAATTTGCTGCTGCTTTTTTTCTTTTTTTCAGTACGTCTTACAAACTACAAACTGGGGACAAGGATGATAAAGATAGAGTTTGAACCCTAATCTTTGGGGTGCCAACAAAGAGCCTTAACCTGCTCCCTTAAGTATTCAATTTGGTGATTCTCATACCAGCATAAGAAGAGAAAACCATCTCTACACTGCCAGATATACCAGCCACAGTTGACATGATTGATAAACCATTTTTGGGGATGCAGAATGATGAACTTGGTTAATGAAATCAAGCACAAATGATAAAGAGACTCAAGAGTGCCAAGCCAAAGGGGAAAATTAACAGACCAAGGAGCCATGGTTTTTCTTTTGTATTCTTTTCATTTTCTTCTTTGCAAGCAGGCAGAGGTGGGAAGTGAGAGGTGTTTTTCAATAAACAAATGAAGATGCAATGGGATTATTACGAAATTTCTGACCATTATGTTCTAATCAACAAACTTACCAATGAAATGCAGGCAACTGGTATTACTTGACTACCTTCAACCACATCAATTATCACGTCTGCATAAACGGTGGCACCAATATTATGCTCAGAAATCCTTATGACAGGTGGAGAAGACAGAGAAATGTTCAAATTCATATCATCATTTGGGTATTTCTTGTACAGTTGAGGGATGATAAATCTCCATCCGGCGGTATTTAAGAGAGCTTGATCTGGTACTTTATCCACAATCCACTCCATAAATTCAGCCTGACACATAATAGAAACCATTAATTTAACAATATATAATACAGGAGATGCCACACTAAGTCACCTCAAAGCAATCAGAACTAAGAAGTCAACAACTTTGATTCTCATTGAGTAAATCTATCTTCATATTGGTATAATCTATATTCCTTAACCTGAATAACTTGATTTCTACATTAGCTACAAATTATCGTGAAGCTAAAGCAGACATAATTCAACAGTTCTACATAGTTTCGCAAACTCACATCATAGTATAAAGCAGAAGCAGAGTTGAATACGGCTTCATCTAATGAAATCCCTAGCATTTTAGACTGATCAATGCAGAAAACTGAAGGTTGCGACGCCTGCCGGTAATGGTTAGAAACTGGTTGAACCTTTTTACCATCTGTGAATAACCCATTGATGTCAAATTCAATGGAAGAACTGCTCAATTGAGGATTTTCCACGAAAGATACATTCAAAGAAGCATTATCATCCACAGGAATTTCCTTCGGAAGGGATTGCAGAAATGAATCAAGCTTTAAGATTCCATCTTTAAGTTTATTGGTAATAGCACTTTCCACTGCAGATCCTATTTGCTCCTCAAAGGCATTAATCATCCTGAAAAATGAAACAGTAGCAATGAATCACCATAAAATAAAACATAGATCCAGCTTTGCAAAGAAAAGTAACAAAAAGTGCATAGGTAAGGCCATTATTTTCTCACTGAAGAAAGATGAAGACATAAACCAACACCAGAATCCATTTCTGTTAGTGAAAGGAAAAGCAGCCCAATGATGATATAATCATACAGAAGAACAGTTCTTTTAAACACTTCCGACAATGCAAAATGATTTAGGTCACCAAAAAGCGAACCTTGGATACAACTAAGACAAAATTAGTCAATTGATATAAATTAACATACCCTTGATAAAGCCAAGAAGCTCCTCCATCCAATTTTATGGTGATTTCTTTCACATAACAACCGCTCTCCAAGAGGGACAGCTTCAAAGTTCCTTCATGATTCTCCAAGCCTAATGTAAGCCCCACCTCCATTCCTTCAACCTTATGCAGATTGCAGAGGCATTACTCATCAGATTCCCTTTGTTACAAGCATATTACAAATGAGCAAATAAGAACAAATTCAGAACAGCCAAAAGAATCATTGGTGCATGAACTTCATGCATGGCTGCTATCAACAAGCAACCCGCTTGTTGATAAAAAACGATAATGAACGAAACATGTTACACAACAACCATATGTAGAAAATCCAGATACAAACATAACATTCTATAACAATCCAACAGTAAGTGCACTGCAGGAACCATAAAGTTCATACTTGAATTTTATGAAGTAAATGAAGCTTAACTGCAAATATAATAACTTTATCCCATGTCCTTAGTCAGCAGAGTAAATTTAATGAACTAAACGATTATATAACACAAAACTCAGTTCCAGCATAAGAAATGAAACACACTAGCATGAGAACAAAAAAGCCAAAGACTAACATATATTTTACCCAAAATCCAAAGCCGACAAACCAACCAAGAGCAAAGACAAATTTGAAAGAAAACCCATTTGTAGAGTATGTTTGGCCTAGAGCTAAAACCCATTTGTAGAGTATGTTTGGCCTAGAGCTACAATGAAACTGTCGCAAATATTAGGCAATTTTTAATTGAAATTCGTACCTTTGGTCTATTTTTTACAAAAAATTATGAACAGTTTTTCAAAAAAAGGAGCGGAAATAATACCTCAACAGAAGCCCTTCCTCCATCAGAAATCTCAATAGGAACAAGCCAGGAACTATAAGAATAATGCCAATTCATGGTCAAGTTACAAGTAGTCCCCGAAGCAACAATCGCGATCCCAGAATTCCCAAGCTTAACATAAGACGCCAAAACATCCATTTTATAAATAGTAACATTGGAGATAACCATATGAACATTTCCCAGAAATGGGATTCGGGCAGATTTTTCGATGGTGGCAGGCAACTGCAAAGGGATGATGGAAGAGATGGCTTCGTTGACGAGCAAGTCCTTGACGAAATCAAGGCCGTTCTGAGACACGAGGATAGAGGTAAAGGATTCATCTTGGGTTCTCAATTGTTGAAGACGGAGATTGTTAGCTTGTGATGATAGGAAGGTCGAGGAGATTAAGACGAAAAAGAAAGCTAGGGATGCCATGGCGGGAGAGGGAAAGGGGTTCGGTTGACGTTTTTACTCCATAAATACTGTCATTTATTGGCCATGATTGGAAATGCAAACGGTGCCGTGGAAGGTTGTGCCATTTTTGTTTGTTTGAGGTAGAGTTGGCTGCCACGTCACGCAAAATAATATTTTGTTTCTGCTCAAATGTCTGATTTACCTACAACTAGACTTTTTTTTTAAGGGTAATTTGTAGAATTTGTCACTTAAATATTAGCATTTTTTTGTCATTAAACTATAAAATTTTTAATTTCATACTAATATTTTAGATTGTTTCTGTTTTGGTCACTCACTCTGATTAATGGAAGTAATGATGTGATCTTTTTAACTGGTATAATAACATATTTAGTCCTCAATATTTACACATTCTATCAATTTTATCATAATTCTAAATAATTCAATAAATTCAATCATCTATATTTACAAATTCTATCACTTCGATCATCAATTATAAAGTTTGTTCTCTACTTCTTTCAGTTTTTTCTCTGGTGAATGCACCTGAAAGGTCCCACTATGATAGGGACCTAATCAAATTGATCCCTTGAAGAGATTAAATCTATTTAGGCTATGTTTAATAAACTAAAAAAATTAAGTGTTAAGTTTAAGTTATAAAATATGTTTGGTATTTTATTTAAAATTAAATATTGAATATAATTAGATTATTTGATAAATGTTGGCGATCGACCTATATAAACAACGAGATAGTAAAAGTGGAGAAAAACGAATACAAATATTTTACGTGGAAAGCCCTCAAAGAGGAAAAAACTATGGGCAAAGGAGGCTTTGACTTTTCACTAAATAAGTAAACAAATAAGAGTACAATATGAAGAAAATAACCCAAAACCCCAAATACAAAGCTCAAAATCTCAAAGAGCAAACTGGTAAACAAAACCCTAGATCTCATAAGGCATTTAAAAAAGGGGTATAAAATACTTTCCATAATTATCATGAAACTCTCCACAAAACTCATATGTGACTACATCTTGTTGCCCTCAAAGAAAAAGCCTACGACTACAAATTGATTGGCTTAACAAAACAGGGATACAATGGCTACTTTAATAGGCTTAGATTAGAGTTCTAATCATACTAAAATATCCCTAGAATAATCAGAGTCTAACTGGGAGAAGAAGTCCTACTTGAAGTCTAAAATGCGATTGCCAAATAGGAGAACACGTTTTGACGTCGCAATGTCCCATTCGCCTCATCATGACGTTGTCCATTGTGTCATCCCGACGAACTGACGCTCATTGTCCCAACGTTGGGCCCGTTTTGGCCCTTCTTCGGTTGCTCGTTGATTCTCATCTAAGGTGCCTGCAACGTGTCCAATAAATGCAAGGCTGATCTGCCATAATTTGATGCATTAAATTAGGCTCCCCGTTACACTTAATGAGTATATTCTCAAGCAATTTATCTGGCTTTTATATGTTTTTGTCGATTTTTAGTTTTGTCATTAATAAATTACTTTTTATTAGTTTTAAGCCATTTTTTATACCCAAATTGGCTAATCGTGCCATAGAAAACCTAACAAGTTGATTGACTGTTGTAGGGAGTCAATGGTGGCCCAAATATGAAGAAACATCACCTAGAAGGCGGTATCGCAATATCGAAACATGGAAGTGGTGATACTCTTAATAGTGCTGAAATGAGGAGAATAAAGGCCATCTACAGTGGTATCGCGATACTATACCATGGGTATCGCGATATCGAGACCCCCTAAGACTCCCAATCTCAATACTGTTGTGGGTATCACGATACCCATGCCTGACAAGTGAAAAAACCATAGAGGCAATTTTGTGTCCAAACATGCTTATATCTTTTTTATTTAAGGGCAAAATGGTCAATGTTAGGTTAAATGTTAGAAGGTTATAAATACAACTTTATAAACCTTTCATTTTAAACTTTTGGTGGTTGAATAGT
This sequence comes from Gossypium bickii, assembly GCA_025503065.1. NCBI lineage: Eukaryota > Viridiplantae > Streptophyta > Magnoliopsida > Malvales > Malvaceae > Gossypium > Gossypium bickii. The sequence goes on along the minus strand of CP106711.1, from coordinate 23,490,061 downwards.
TTCTTTAGGGTTTATAGTTTTTAGGTTAGGTTTTCTTTCTCTTTTCTTTTCTTTTCTTTTTTTTTTCTTTTCATTTTTAGTTTAGGTTTTCTCTTTTCTTTTTAGAGTAGATTTTATTCTTGTAGTTTTCTTTATTCTTTCTTGTAAATGACTTTGTAAATGAAGATGAATGAAGCTTTTGGGTGCCATTGGTTCCACATCTAAATGAGCATTTTTTTTATCCTTATCTCTTTATTGTGCTTATTAATTGTTCAATGAAATATTTGTTTGGATGTTAAGATTTTTTATGTGCTAAATTATTGGATGGTTAGTTGATTGGTTGTTTGTTAGCTTAAGTTAATATTTATTCTTGATTGATTGGTTGTTCAATTATATTGAAATAGTTAATACGTTAGAATTGACGTCTCTAACAGAAAACCTAAACGAGACCAAGAGGAGAGTTTATCCTTAGATATTTTAATATAATCGTGCCGAGTAGTGAGACCGAGAGGTAATCTTAGGTTGTATCTTTTAGCCTAAAATGAGACCAAGAGGAGATTCCTAACTAAGAGTTGCAACTAATATAATCAATATAGGTTTATTAGTTTATGTTAGAATTAAGTGACCCAAATTCTTATTTAAATAAAATAAAAGAAGAATCCCTATAGAATTACACTTCTTTTATTTTATTTTGAATAAGGTTTTTAAGCCTTATTAAACTCCATCTATTTGATATTGATTAGAATAAGGAGTTTCAATCTTACTACTCCTATTAGAATATGGCTTTATAAGCCTATAAATAGACATGGTCTATTCCTCTTGTAATTGATTCGAATTCGACATAGTGAATTTTCTTCTCCTCTGCCCGTGGTTTTTTCTGAAAGGGTTTCCACGTAAAATCTGTGTGTTCTTCATTTTTTTCTATTTTTTTTACAAATTGGTATCAGAGCTTCCGGGTTTTTTTTCATCTCGATCACGGTAATGGCGTCTTTGAAGTATGAAATTCCGCTGTTGGATCGCAACACCAGATTCGCGTTGTGGCAGATAAAGATGCAGGCAGTTCTTGCACAGATGGATTTAGAGGAAGCCCTGTTAGGGGTAGATAAGATGCCTTCGACATTGACGGAGGAAGATAAGAGGCGCAAGGATCGAAAGGCACTAAGACAGTTACATCTGCATTTGTCTAATGAAATTTTACAGGATGTGATGAAGGAGAAGATCGCCGCATGAGATTATGGAAGAGGCTAGAACAAATATGTATGTCTAAAACTTTAACTAGCAAGTTGCATATGAAGCAACGTCTTTATGCTCATCGCGTTTGGAGGAAGGTGCGTCAGGTACGAACACTTAATGTTGTTTAAAGAAATTCTCTCAAACTTGGAGGCCATGGAGGTTCGATGATGATAAGGAAGATCTAGGGTTGATTCTCGCTTTGTTCGTTGCCTCCGTCTTATTCAACCTTTAGAGACACGATTTTATATAGCCGCGAGTCTCTCACGGTTGATGAGGTTTATGATTCTTTGACTCGTATGATAAGATGAAGCATCTTGTGGTTAAAACCGACTCTCAAGGAGAGGGTCTCATTGTTCGTGGGAGACAAGATCGGAATGCTGATGATCGTGGAAGGACACAGGAACGAAATCCTCGCGGTAAATCTAAGGGTAGATCAAAGTCTTCAAACAGAGGTAAAACTTGTAACTTCGCAAAAAGAAAGGGCACATTAAATCGAGTGTTACAAGCTACTGAGAACAAGATTAAAAGGAGGTCGCAAATCAAAAGGAAAACAACCGTAAAATTTCGTGAAACCGATATGTAGAAGACTACGGTGATGGTGAACTTCTAGTCGCTTCATCAACAATTCTAAAGAGAGCAAGCAGTGGATACTTGATTCAGGCTGCACCTTCCACATGAGTCCCAATCGGGATTGGTTTACAAATTACGAAATGGTGTCTCAAGGTGTTGTTTTGATGGGAAATAATGCTTCGTGTAAAATCGCAGGTGTTGGAACAATTAAAGTTAAGATGTTTGATGGAGTTGTCAGAACACTTAGTGACGTACGGCATGTTCCAGAATTGAAGAGAAATTTAATTTCGTTGAGTACTCTTGATTCAAAAGGGTACAAATACACAGCTGAAAGTGGGATGTTGAAGATTTCCAAAGGTTCCCTCATTGTGATGAAAGGGCAGAGAAAGACTGCCAAGTTATATGTTTTTGCGTGGTTCTCTTTGTTATTGGTGATGCATTTGTTGTTTCCTCTTCTTTGTGACGATGATATTACTAAACTTTGGCATATGCGCCTAGGGCATATGAGTGAGAATGGCATGGCAGAATTGAGCAAAAGAGGACTTCTTGATGGGCAAGGAATTTGCAAACTGAAGTTCTGTGAGCACTGTGTTTTTGGGAAGCAAAAGAGAGTTCGATTCACCAGAGGAATCCATAACACGAAGGGAACATTGGAGTATATTCATTCTGATCTGTGGGGGCCATCAAGAGTGCCTTCGAGAGGTGGAGCTAATTATATGCTAACTTTTATTGATGATTTTTTCGAGAAAAGTTTGGGCATTCTTCCCAAGCGAGAAAAGTGATGTGTTTTCCTCATTTAAGTCTTGGAAAACTATGATTGAAAAAGCAGACATGGGAAAACAAATAAAATACATCCGCATGTAGAAAATGGCTTAGAGTTTTGTTACGATGAGTTTAATAAACTGTGTAAGTCGAAGGAATCGTGAGACACTTAACGATTCGTCATACTCTACAACAAAGCGGCGTTGCGAACGAATGAACAGAATGATTATGGAGAAGGTTCGATGCATGTTGTCAAATGCCAACTTACCAAAGTCGTTTTGGGCAAGCGAAACCTCATCGCATATTTTTGATCAACCGATCTCCATCTCATTTGCCATTGAGAAAAAGACTCCACAAGAGGTATGGTCCGTAATCCCGCTAATTATTACGATTTAAAGATCTTTGGGTGTCTGCGTATGCTCATGTTAATAATGGAAAATTGGAACCAAGATCCATTAAATGTGTTTTTCTTGGTTATAAAGTGGTGTAAAAGGGTATAAGTTATGGTGTCTGAAAATAGAAAAGTTGTGATTAGCAGAGATGTTGTTTTTGATGAAAGCGCTATGCTACCTAACTTATCTCTTAAAGACTCTTCAAATAAAGAAAATCAAAAGCGGTGGAGCATCAGTTAATACTGAGTCAACTCCTCAAGTCAAGTACAAAAATTGAGAATAGAGTTGCTTCTTCACCACAATACTCTATCGCCAAAAACAGAACTAGAAGAGAAATTAAACCTCCAAAGAAGTATGCTGAGGCTGACCTAGTTGCTTATGCTTTAAATGTGGCTGAAGATATAGATGCAAACCAAGAGCCGTCAAATTATTCTGAGGCGGTTAGCTGTGAAGACTCAGAAAAGTGGATGTTTTCTATGCAAGAGGAAATAGAATCACTCCACAAAAACAAAACATGGGATCTTGTGAAACTTCTTAAAGGTAAAAAGGTTGTTCGCTGTAAATGGGTGTTTAAAAAGAAAGAAGGGACTCTAGGAGTTGAAGAACCTAGATATAAAGCAAGGCTTGTTGCAAAGGATTACAGTCAAATTCCAGGAGTAGACTTTACAGATGTGTTCTCCCCAGTTGTGAAGCATAGTTCGATTCAAGCTTTGCTTGGTATTGTGGCCATGCAAGATTTGGAGCTTGAGCAGTTAGATGTAAAAACTGTATTTTTGCATGGAGAGCTTGAGGAAGATATTTACATGCAACAACCAGAGGGTTTTACAGCCTCAGAAAAAGAGGACTATGTTTGCTTGTTTGAAAAAGTCTCTTACTACGGTTTGAAACTTGATCACCAAGACAGTGGTACAAGAGGTTTGATTCCTTTATGACTTCTCATGATTTTAAAAGAAGTAGTTTTGACAAATTGTGTTTACTTTAAGAAAAAGCAGTGATCTTTGCTTTTGTGTATCTACTTCTTTATGTTGATGACATGTTGATAGCAAAGAAAAGATAAAGGAGAGATAAGAAAGGTCAAAGCCCAACTAAGTGAAGAATTTGAGATGAAAGATTTAGGACCAAACAAAGAAGATACTTGGTATGGAGATTCTCGGAGATAGAAAAGCAAGTAAATTGTACCTAAGTCGGAAAGGGTACATTGAGAAAGTTCTTTGCGAGTTCAATATGCAGAGTGCTAAGCTCTGTTAGTACTCCTTTAGCAAACCCATTTCAGACTTTCATCGGCTTTGTCTCCACAATCGGATGATGAGATTGAGTACATGTCACATGTTCCATACTCTAGTGTGCGATGGGATCTCTCATGTATGCTATGGTTTGTTCACGCCCGATTTATCATATGCAATCGTAATGCGATTAGCGAGATACATGGCGAATCCCGGAAAGAACATTGGAAAGCATTTGATGGATTTTAAGATACTTACGAGGTACTCATCGATGTTTGCTTACAGTTTGGAAGAACTAGAGATGGAGTCATTGGATATGTTGATGCTTTGATTTTCTTTGGAGACCTTGATAAAAGAAGATCTCTCATTGGTTATGTCTTTACAATCGGAGGTTGTGCAATCGGTTGAAAAGCTACTTTGCAAACTACTGGTTGCTTTGTCTACCACTGAAGTTCGAGTACATGGCGACATCGAGGCTTGTAAAAAGAAGCTATTTGGTTGAAAGGACTCTTTAGTGAGCTCAATAAAGACCTTCAAATTAGCACAAAGATATTTTGTGATGAATGAGTGACATCTTCCTTACAAAAGATCAAATGTTTCATGAGAGAACAAAACACATTGATGTTCGGTATCATTTTGTTCGTGATATTATTGCTCGTGGTGATATTGTTGTGAGTAAAATTAGTACTCATGAAAATCCCTGCAGATATGATGACTAAGTCACTTCCTATAACCAAGTTTAAGCATTGCTTAGACTTGGTTGGTGTTCATTGTTGAAGTTAAATCCTTAAGGGATTTTATGGAAGAGGTGGAGAACTTGTTCGTTGAAAGTTCGCGATGAAGAACTTGTTTATTGAGAATTCGTGTCAAGGTGGAGATTGTTAGAATTAAGTGACCCAAATTCTTATTTAAAATAAAATAAAAGAAGAATCCCTATAGAATTACACTTTTTTATTTTATTTTGAATAAGGTTTTAAACCTTATTAAACTCCATCTATTTGATATTGATTAGAATAAGGAGTTTCAATCTTACTACTCCTATTAGAATATGGCTTTATAAGCCTATAAATAGACATGGTCTATTCCTCTTGTAATTGATTCGAATTCGACATAGTGAATTTTCTTCTCCTCTGCCCGTGGTTTTTTCTGAAAGTGTTTCCACGTAAAATCTGTGTGTTCTTCATTTTTTTTTCTATTTTTTTTACAGTTTAATTAGCACTCAACTAATCAATAGACCATCGTTTAATCATTTACATTATCTAAAACATTAGAAAGAACGTTTAGCTTAATTAGTTTAATTAATAGTTTAATTTTAGTTTATAAGCAATTTTATTTGGACCTGCACTAATAATTTCTGACTCGATTAGATTAGTAATTGTTTAACTTGTAATTAACTTGATAAACACATTTACCCACTTGGCAATCCTTTGGGTTCGACCCCTTGGAACACTTCATGTTCCATCGGAACTATGAATATTACAACTGACACTGTACGCTTGTAGTTAAAAACCCGTTCTTTTAAATTGTTTTATCAAATAATTTTTTTTTGTGCACAAGCGCGTATGGGTCAAAGGCACACCCTATAATAAACAATAATATAACCTTAAATAAAATAAAATAAAATAAAAATCATTGAATTTATTTTCTGTTAAGTGATAAGTAGCTCCCTATCTACTTATCATTTTCTACACTTTTTTTGTAGAAAAAAAAGTAATTCTATCTAGTAGTTTTCATCATGAGTTATCAAATGCATTTTAAAAGTTAAGTTGCTAAAAATATTAATTTTAAGTTGATTGATTTTTTCAACAGTTTATCAAAGAGGCTTGTATTATTAAAAAGATTCAATAAATGTCAAATTGGAATAGAGTTAACATTTTAAAGTTTTTATGGTTCTATAAATAAAATCTTTTGTTTAGAATTTAACTATGATTGAAACAAATAATTTTCAAGTCATTTTTTATACAAAAATGTTAATTATGTTACAATTTGGACTTATTTAATCCTTTTTAATAATACAGGACTAAATCAATCCATTTAATAATAGAGGGATTAATTTGATCTATTTACTATAATATACGAAACATCAATCGTTTTTCTCTCATCAGATGCTATGAAGGGTATGTTTGATAATACGTGTTCATACTTCTCCACACTACTATTCTTTTTAGGCTTAATTCACGATTTGCTCCTTGAAATATACTTATTTTCTCACTTAAGTATTTTTTTTTGTCCCAAATTGATACTTAAAGTATGATTCCATTAAAGTCTTTAGTCCTTTTTTTAATTGAGTTAAAAAAATTTCAAGACACGTGGCACTCCCTCAGCATTTTGACTGAAATAAAAAAAAATATCAGATTGAAAACTCATTCCTCTCTATATTTTCTTTTATCTCCTTCAACCAATCAAAATATTTTCATTATCTCTTTCCATCAATTAAACTCTTCACCCTCCACATTTTATTATTATTTTCCTTACTTTCATTTTCTTCACTTCCTTTCTCTACCCTGGGTATTAACTACTCAACAAACCCTCCCTAAACTACTCTCAGCAGCTCTATCTTGCAACACCATCGCACCATCCTAACGCTTGAACCAAGCCACTCCCTAAGCATGTTCCAACTCTTCCACCACAAAGTATCACCATAGCAGGCATCCAACGTCGCTACCGACAACGTCCTTCAACCACGACATATTTCTCTCTTTCTCACATTGAAACTCTCTAATAATATTGTTCTAAATCCCATTTGATATGGACTGGTTTCAACTATTCTTCAAGAGTGGACTAAACAAGTGAGAGATGTGTTGGAGGCAAGAAAGTGTTCTGTCATAAAGATTTCATACTGTTACAGTGTGTTATTTCTTTTGAAGAGAAAAGATTTTAAAAGCACTATTATGGTTTTATTGTAACCAAACATGTGAGGTTCATGTATAATAGAAAGTTTGAATTATGTTTTTTTTTTTTCAAAGTATGTAATGTGTTGAGGATCGACCCTTATAAACAATGAAAGAGAAAAATAGAGAATATTAAGAACATAAATTTTACGTGGAAAACTCCTCTGAAGAGGATAAAAACCTCGAGTAAAAAAAGCTCGAGTAAAGGAGGCTTCGATTTTTCACTAAATGAGTAAGCAAAAGAAAGTACAATATGGAGAAAATAAACCTAAATGTACTAAACGTACAAACCCTAACCTCGAAAACAAAGCCATAACCCTTATAGAGAAAACTCGAAAATAAGCCCTAACTTTTATGGATTTCTCTCAAAAGGGGTACAAAATTCTCTCCATAGTTACCACGAAAACTCTCACCAAAACTTATCTACGACTACATCTTGTTGCCCCTAAAAGAAAAGCCCTGTAGTACATCTTTAATTGCCTTATTGAAACAGGGATACAAGACCCCTTTAAATAGGCTAGGTTTAAAAGGCTAAAATGACTAAAATATCCCTAAAGTAATCAGAGTTTGACTAGGAGAAGAAGTTCTACTTGGCTGTCAAAACGCGACTGTGTTATTTAAGGAATATGTCGCATCGTCGTGACGTCTTATGCATGCTCGTCACAACATTTCCCTCTCCGTCAATTTGAGAACTTGTTGCATCATCACGACATCTATCGTCGTAATGTCTGTGTCCTCTACTTCGTAATGTCATGCCTATATTGCCTCTGTTTTTGTTAAGTGCCTGTAAAATGTCCGATAAATGTGAGGCACACAATACAAATCTCCATTTTCGTATTTACTATACCTACTTTTCCAGGCCATGTCACGGGTCAAACTTGATATTTGTATAATGTCAACCAAGCCCAAACTGTTCTTGAACTTAGAAGCTAAAATACTCCTAGTCTTTAAATTAAGGTTGTATAATGCAACCAGGGCCAATGATACACGAATGGATATGTGTTTCACAATAGAAGATAAAACATCGAGGAAATCAACTCCCTCCACTTGGTTGTTACCATTTGGGACTAACCTTACTTTAAACACTATGTTTTATCCAAAATTGCTACAATTTGAAATTTTTGATTCTATCAAACTTCTTGATATCAAAATTCGTTATCGCCATCCCTAAACGGATTGATTGAGGAAATGTAACATTGCTCTGATACCAATTTGTTGGGGATCGGCCTGTATTCTCATAGAGTAAACTCGAAAACAAAACCCTAACTCACATAGAATTCTCTCAAAAGGAGTACAAAATTCTTTCCATAGTTACGATGAAAACTCTTACCAAAACTTATCTGCAACTACATCTTGTCGCCTCTAAAAGAAAAGTCCTATAGTACTACGTCTTTAATTGCCTTATCGTAATAGGGATACAAGACCCCTAAATAGGCTAAGTTTAAAGGGCTAAAACAACTCAAATATCCCTAAAGTAATCAAAGTTTGATTAGAAGAAAAAATCCTGTTTGGCTGTCAAAACGCGGTTGTACTACTTGAGGAATACGTCGCATCATCATGAAGTCCTATGCATGCTCGTAACGATGCCACCCTCTTCGTCAATTTGAGAAATCGTCGTGTCGTCATGACGTCCCTCATCATGACATCACCTCTCATCATGATGTCGATATCCTCGATGTCGTGCCTATTTCACCTCTGTTTTCGTTAAGTGCCTGTAAACTATCCGATGAATAAGAATCACACCCCATATAATGTTATATTTCCTCGAGGAGGGAATTGTTTTCGCACTAGCCCTCCTATTTGGCTTTGTCATCACTCATCACATCTTTCTTTTCTTTTATTGTATCTTAATGAAAAATGCAAGAACATAATGGTGCAGTCATTCCATTTTGATTCATGGTCATTGTTATTAATATGAACTTTCATTGTCCTTGCATTTCTGTTTTTTTTTTCAAGTCTTTGCATTTCTTATTGATCCTTAAATTCCATAATAAATAAAATGCCACAATATAGTGACACTAACTGTTGTGTGTTCTTCTTGCAACCAACCATGTGATTTTTGTTAATTACATAAGAAAAAGTATAAGATTTGAATTGATTCTTGTACAAGAATAAAAACTTAATGGAGACTTAAGCCACATATGTGCAATCAACAATCTCGAAATAAGAAATATATAGCTTAGGCTCAGCTTTTCCATCAATGAAGAGGCTCATAAACTTTTCTCCATCAACAGTTTCTTTCTCTATCAAAAGTTGAGCAAGCTTGCCAAATACCTTGCCCTTGAATACACAATGAAGAACATGGAAGAATGGAAAAATAATAAATTATGGAGGGAGAAGAGTTTGATGGGTGGAAGAAGAAGAAAAAAGTTTAAGATTTTGATGTTGAAAGATGAAGGACATGAAAGAAAACATGAAAAACAGTGAGTTTTCAACTAATATATATTATTTTGGTCAAAATGGTGATAGAGTGCCATGTGTCATATTTTTATTCATTGAAGTTTTTTTTAATGTCAATTAAAAAATGGAGTAAAAACCTTAATTAATTATACTTTATGTATTAAATTAGGAAAAAAAATTAGGTACTAAAATGAAAAAATTAGTATACATAAAGGGCCAAATCGAGAATTAAGCCTTATTGAATTGTTTAGTTTTACCCAAACTTCAACAATTAACAGTGAGATTAAAGAGGTAAAGCTGAACTTAAAGGAGAATTAGCAGGATGTAAAATCAAAAATCCCTAGAGGCGAGTCGTTCTTTTTTCGTCAAGAAGCCAAATTCTATCTTTATTCTTGCTCTAAGAATAATTGGATGGTTAGAGTTTCTTTGTTTGGTGAGTCCCATCTTTGTTGGTGGGGGTGGATTTTAGGTGGTGGGGGAGCTTCAATCTTGTCTTCTGAATTGGCTGTGTCGGCTGGAGTCTTGATCTCAAATCAATTCAAAGCGACAAATGACGTGAGAGTTTTCTTGGGTGGTTGAAGGTTTTATTTTGTTTTTTTTTGTTTTGTTATTTTGTCCATTTTCGTTAGTTTGATTTTCTTTTTGTTTTTTCATTTTTAATTACAAGTTTCTTTACTCCGTTTTGAAAGAAATACAGAAAAATGGTAGGTGTAAAATGAATAGAATCTTTATGTATCTTCTTTGATTATCTTTTACTAATTTTTTTGTGGAGTTTCTTCAGAGTTGTTGTTTTCTCTTTAGCATTGGTTCTCTTTGGCTGCTTTTTTAACTTTGGTGTTAGTTCTTGCTTGGATTTCTTGGTTTCGGGTGTGGTGCTTTTTCTGGGCTGGTAAGGTGGGTGTTGTGTCTGGCCTCCTTGTTACTTATTGGAGCCTGTGTGGGGATAAAGATGGAAGAAGATATTAGTACCAGGTTAGGAAAATTAAGTTTTTCGGAAGAGGAAACAATAAAGATGGTCAGTAAGAAGATCAACATAGATATCTCAAAAGGTTACGAACATTGGGCGATAGGTAGGTTAATAATGGAGGAGAAAGTGAACAGAGAAGCAATGTACAGAGTCTTTAAATCAATATAGTATACAAAGGAAGAGGTAAATTTCGTAGCTATTGAAGAAGTTGGCATACTGGTTAAATTCAGCAACGAAGAAGATAGAAAAAGAATCCTTAATCTAGCTCTGTGGTTGTTCGACCAGTGCTTATTTAATATGGTACCTTTTAACAAAAATAAAGCGATGGACGAATACGACTTCAGTCACTCTCCTTTTTGGGTGAAAATATCTAATATACCACTGGAGTACATGGATAGGGATATGGCAATGGAAATTGGTAATGCTATAGGGGAAGTTTTAGCGATTAACTGGAGAGACAGAGATGGTGGGTAGACGAAATATATGCGTATTCGAGTAAGTATTGACATTGAAAAAACGCTACGAAGGATAGTTCATTACATTGATCAAAAAGAGCAAGAGTTCGTATGTGCTCTACAATATGAGAGATTACCAAGATTCTGCTACATATGTGGATTGATTGGGCATACGACACAGAAATGTAAAAAGGTAAAGATAGATAATGAGAGGAATGATGAAATTTTTCAGTATGGTAATTGGTTAAGAGTACCTGTTAGTACAACAACTCAAAATAATGGATTGATGAGAAACGACATTGAGTTGATAAGAGAAGATAATGCGAGCAATAGTAAGTCAGATATGAGAGACTGCCAAGATTTAAAGATGATTACCACAAATGAAGAAGGGGACAAGGAACTAGTAAAAACAATAGAGGATGAGTCAGAAATGCGTACACCACAAAAAAAAAGAAACAAGAAGAATGGGCGTGACAGTACAGGGAAAATAAAATCGAAAAGGAAAAGAATAGGAGGTTTTAATGGGGAATTACTTGAAGTAATCCCGAAGAGATTTGTATGTAGAAAGCTGATGCATGGTTCGGCACCTTCAAAGGGGGTGGCTGGAGAACAGCCCCGCCAAGAACAATAAAGTTCCTAAGTTGGAATTGTCGTGAGATGGGGTCCCTCGCGACAATTCGGGAGTTTAGGCAACTTTTGGGTGCCAATAGACCTGATATTATCTTTTTATGTGAGACAAAAATGAGTGCTACAGAGTTTCAAAGGGTGCAGAATAGATGTAGGATGCAGAATAGGCTTGTTGTTAATTCTGAAGGGAGGAGTGGTGGTCTTGCTTTATTATGGAAAAAGGAGCTGGATGTTGCTATTCAAAGCTACTCAAAACATCATATCGACTCTATTGTTAAGCTCAGAGACTTAAGTACTATTAGGATGACTCGTTTCTATAACCATGCTAACCCGAATGAGCGTATTAATTCTTAGAACATGTTGCATAGGGTGGGTGCTGGTGTAAACGAAGATTGGGTGGCTGGAGGGGATTTCAACGCTATGCTGAATGAAGCTGAAAAGGAAGGGGGTAGTCGGATTTCTCAGGCTTTATTGAAGGATTTTAGAGATATTGTCGATGATTTGGCCCTTGTTGATATTAAACCGGATAAAGGATGGTTTACGTGGGTTAACAACAGAGAAGGGAATAGGCTAATAAAGGAGAGACTTGATAGGTTTCTCACGTCTGTGACAACGGTGGAAAACTATCATTTTATTGCTTCTGGTGTTATCCGTCAGGCCCAGTCTGACCATGACACTATTCTTTTTGACTTGCATGGCGCAAACCCAAGGACCACCCGTGGGACAGTCGTCTCAGGTTTTGTTATGAGGAGTGTTGGGCATCAGAAAAGGATATAAAGAAGATTATCAATGAGGGTTGGGGACAAGATGAAAGCAATTACGAGAATAAGTTAGACACTATTCGGGGTTATCTGGGGAGCTGGCAAAAACAGAAATACTGGAGAACAAAAAAAGAAATCAATATTCTGGAGAATAAGATTAATAAGATCATCGACTCAACGAGTAGAGATGATAGTGTTAGGCTGCTTAAGGAGTATCGGTGAAGACTTAATTTTCTTTACGAGAAGGTTGAAAGGTACTGGGCTCAAATATCTAGGGTGCAATGGCTCAAATATGGCGACAGAAATACAAAGTTTTTTCATGCTAAAACTACTGGAAGGTTTAAAAAGAATAGAATTGAAAAGATAAAAGATGGTAATGATGCTTGGATTACGGATAGCAAGGATATTTTTGAAGCTGCTAGAAACTACTTTTCGAATTTGTTTTGGTCAAACGGTAATGATATTACCCAGTGGAATTTGAGTTTCTTGGGCGAGTGTGTTACAAGAGAGAACAATGACTGGCTCTTAAGGGAGTACAAGGAGGAGGATATTAAAAATGCTATCAAGCAAATGGATCAAAGAAAAGCTCCTGGTATCGATGGTTTGTTTGGGAATTTTTTCAAACACCACCAGGATATTGTGGGAGCTGATACTATGCGCTTCTACTTGAACATTCTCAATGGGCAGGGAGATATTGCTTCTCTTAATGAAACTATTATTATTTTAATCCCTAAGAATAAAGATCCTAGTGACTTTACTAATTTCAGGCCAATAAGTCTTTGCAGGTATATCTACAAAATAATTGCTAAAGCGCTGGCAAACAGATTGAAGGTAATTCTTCCAAATTGTATTAGCTATAACCAAAGTGCTTTTGTACCAGGAAGGATGATCCACGATAATATTCTTATCACTCATGAACTTCTTCATTACCATCAAAACACTCGGTACAATTCGAATAAAGGTTGTGTTATCAAGCTTGATATCAGCAAAGCATATGACCGTGTGGAGTGGGGCTTCCTTGAAGAGGTGATGCGACATATGGGATTTGCAAACCAGTGGATCGACAAGATAATGAGGTGTGTTCGTTCTGTTAAATACTTAATTAAATGCAATAATCTTCTTGCTGAGACCATTTATCCTGAAAGAGGGCTTCGTCAAGGAGACCCTCTATCACCATATTTGTTCTTACTTTGTATGGAAGTTTTTTCTAGGCTGCTTATTCAAGCACAAAATAATGATTGGATTAGAGGAATAAGAGCTAGTGTGTATGGCCCTAGAATTAATCATTTATTTTTTGCAGATGATGCTCTTCTTTTTGTTAGGAATAATAAAAGGGAATTAGAGTTTTTTATGAACATCCTTAGGAATTTCTCTCTTATGTCTGGCCAAGTTATCAATTTAGATAAATCTATGATTCTGTTTAGTCCTAACAAGCCTAGCGAGATGAAAAGATTGTGCAATAATATTCTTAGAATACAGGTGATGGACAAGTTAAATAAATATTTAGGTTTGCCTCTTCCCATTGGCAAAAAGAGAAGAGAGGCTTTTATGGATATTATTAATAGAATGTCTTGCAGATTAAATAGCTAGACTAAAAGACTTTTATCATATGGTGGTAAAGAGGTTATGATCAAAGCTGTGTTCCAGGCCATTCCCACGTTTGCTATGTCGATCTTCCTTGCTCCAGATGGGGTGTTAAAAGAGATGCAATCGAAGCTCAATAGAAATTGGTGGGCCAGAAAGGAAAGAGACAAATTTTGGTCCATGCTTTCGGGGAGAATTCTTTGTCAGCCAAAGGGGATGGGTGGTATAGGTTTACGCAATATGAGACTGTTTAACATAGCTCTTCTTGGACGTCAAGTTTGGAGACTCATAAGCAACAAAGATTCCCTCTGCTTTAAAGTTTTGTCGTCTAAATACTTCCCCAATGGCAATATTTTTAACGCTAAGAAAGTGAACAGGGCCTCCTATACTTGGTCTAGTATTGCGACTGCTGCGGACTTGCTAAAAGATGGTTTCGGGTGGCAAGTTGGGAATGGTGAGACCATAAATATCAGGAAAGATAATTAGGGTTTGGAAGGCCTTAATGGTTATACGATAATTCCTAATATGCTTTCTTCGAGTGATGGGAGTGTTAAAGTCCTTTGGAAGGAGTCTGATAGAAGCTGGAATGTTGAGAAGGTTCAAAGGCTTTATGGCAAAGACTAGAGGGACAGAATATATGATATTCCGATTGGAAGTGCAGACCAAAGCGATAGAATAATTTGGTTCCACAATCAGCATGGTGTTTTCACCTCGAAGTCGGCTTACTCTTGGTTGATGTTAAAAGACTTGGGTTATGGTCCGCATAGATGCTATTGGAAAAACATTTGGAAGCTTAAGATGCTCCCAAAGATCTGAGTTTTTGCCTGGAGAGTTGGTCATGAGATCCTTCCCACTAATGTTAAGATAGCCTCTATTAGCAGTGATGTTAATGTTAATTGCCCAAGATATGGTGTGGAAGCCGAAACTGTTATCCATGTGCTGCGAGACTGCACCTTCACTCGAGAAGTTTTTAACATTGGAGGGTGGGTTGATAACAGTAATAATAACTAGTATGAAAGGGGCATCGACTGGTTGGAAGATATGATGAAAATTCTCGACGGTAAGGCTATGGCTGATTTAATCACTACTCTGTGGAATTGCTAGAATAGTAGGAACGAGTTAGTTTTCAAAGACAAGGTTGACAGCTCGCAAAGTATATGGGAGAAGGCAAGGTCGCTGAGCAATGATTTTAGAATTTACAACCTTGTTAACCTCCTATTTTAGCTCATAACGGGGTTACGAATAAGTGGGAAAAAATCGGCGAAGAATACTCTCAAGATTAACTTTGATGCAACGGTAAGAGACAACAGAATGAGATATGGTTTCATTATTAGAGATGGGGATGGTTTTGTTTTGAGAGGCGGGGGAGGTTTCAAAGATGGCAGAGTGTCTATCCTAGATGCTGAATGTATTGCGCTTGAAAGAAGCATTGACAGTGCGATAAAGCTCGATCTTTTGGGTAAGGTGACTTTCGAGACTGATAATGTTGGGCTGGTTAATAGGTTGGAAAGGGGGGGATGAAGATATCACTATTATTGGCAGTAGAGTTAAAAGGTGCAAAGGAGCTTTTCGTCTGTTTAAAGATGCCAAATTAGTGTGGTCTCATATAGAGGTGTGCATGGGCCGGGCGGCCCGGCCCGACCCGAAGGCCCGTCCGAAATGTGGGAGGGTTTGGGCAAAAATATAGGCCCGAAAAATGGGCTTGGACAAAAAAATAAGGCCCATTTAAAAAATGGGCCGGGCTCGGGTAAAGCATTTTGGCCCGGGCCCAGCCCGAATTCATTAAAGGAAAATAAAACTATTTTTTTAATATTATTTTCTTATTATTTTTCTCCTTATTTTGCTACCATTTTACTATTATGTTTCTATTATTTTGTTGTTATTGTTTAGATATTATATAAAACTTATTTTATTGTTAATTTTGTTATTATTTTAAAGACATTTGTTAATTTTATTATTATTTTAGAGGATTTTGTTTGTTAAGTTGCATCTATTTTAGTGTTATTTAAGTCTACATATTTTTTTAAAATTTATTTTCAATTTGTTGAAAAATATTTATTTTAATTTTTTAAATATTTTTGATGCATTATATATATTTAAAATGTATATAAAATAATATAAAAAATTAATACGCCCGGCCCGAGTTTTAGCATTTTTATATGGGCCGGGCTTGGGGTAAAATTTTAGGCCTATTTTTGAGCCCGACTCACCCCAAACTCAATAAACGGGCCTAAATTTTTAGTTGGGCCCGGCTTGACCCATGCACACCTCTAATCTCATGGATCTAGTAATAGTGTGGCTGATTTAATTTGCTCTATTATATGTAATGAGGTTAAGAATTGACTTTTTGACATGGATTACCCTCAAAATCCATAATGCTACTATTAGGCTGTTAAGTAATAATAAGTCCGCATCCTTGTGGTCATTTTATTTTAAAAAAAAAAAAAAAAACAGTGAGATTAAATAGTATCGTACCAGAACACAAAAAACAAAAAGTGGATTTCAATTGAAGTCTGCGCCTCCTCCTCTTCGATTCAAACAGGAAGCCCAAAAGAAGAAAGAACGATGGCGATGCAGGCAGGGGTTCAGACCTCCAAAGTTCTAATTCTGATGGGCGCTGGTTATTATACTTTCCCTATTATCTAATGTCTCTTCTTCTTTTTTGGTCTGATTTTCCTTACCTGTTTTCCCATAGTTTTGAAATTCGGGTTTTTAAAATTTTGGGTTTAGGTTTAACTGGTTCAATTGTTTTGAGGAGTGGGCGTTTATCTGAACTAATTTCCCAGCTTCAGGAATTACTGAAAGGCGTTGATGATGTCCAATTCTCGCCTTATAAGTATGATCACACCCTTCTTGCTGCTCAGGTACTCTCAATCATTTCCAGTCAAAATCTAGCCTTTTAGTTTACTTTAAGTGCACAAGTTTTCGGCGTTTTATATTATTTTTCAAGTGCTGAATATGTATATAGAATCTATGTTAATTGGACTTCCATTTTTCCTGAAGTACCCATGCCCGGTGCCTGTGTTTGACAAATATTTGAACATGGGTATCGGTGTGATTCTTCAAGGAAAAACTTAGAAAAATCGAACATACTTGTTTTGGACACATATCCTTTTATGCCGGGTTAATAGTATAGAACTTGTTAGACCAGATTTGGGTAAATGTCAATGAAATTTTGCAGCTTTGTTTCTTTCTCTAGGTGGGGGGATGAGGTTGGAGTTCTCTTTATCTGTGTTAATCATTTTCCTATGTAAGATTGTATTTAACTATGTGTGTATGCTTTTGGGTTTATGTACTTTTAGATTAGACAATTGGCGCAAGAGCTCAAGGATTTGACAACGTCCAATCCGGTAACCATTCTTAATGGGAACTCAGGCTCCGGCGGTATGTGCATCTATGTCTTTTGAAATATGTCTATAAAATTTAAATTATATATATCTACTTCCTGTTTTGCATCTTTTCATTTAGATTTGGTCTGTTCTAATTTATTTGAATGGTTTACTTGGTCTATTAAATTTATTAATTTCTTAGTCTCATGTTCTAGAGTACTTTGGTTATATGGGGGATAGCTTATGTGGATCTGTGCCTATATTTTAGAAAGTATGAGTTGCAAATATGCTGCACTGTGAAGAATTAGAAGTTGAACTTTGTGGATTATTATTAAAACAGTAATATAGCTGTAGGGTGCTTGCTCACTCCTTTTTTTTTTTTTCCTGATGCACACAGGGGGCATTGCCTCTTATCTTGTGCCAGCTGCAGTGCTTGGAGCATTAGGATATTGTTATATGTGGTGGAAGGTAAAACGATTTTATTGATGAATCAAAAACTGAAATATCATTTTTGTCCAAAGTGCTTTAAATATTGTACTTTTAACATTCCTAAATTTCTGATGTATTGTTCTTATCCCTTATTATGTAGGGCTTGTCAATCTCTGATGTGATGTTTGTCACAAAGCAAAATATGATGGATGCTGTAGCAGCTGTGTCAAAACAATTAGATAATGTATCTGAAACATTAAATGTGAGTAATATTGGTGTTTCTTTTATGTAATTGTACTAATCGTTGGAAACAAATTCTTTGTTTGACACGGTTTTCAGTGTTTGATTTTGTTCTTACTTCGTTCATGCAGACAACAAAAAGACATCTATCCAGGAGATTGGAAGGCTTGGACTGGAAAGTAGAGGAGCAGAAGGAAACATCCCTTCTCATCTCAAAAAATGTATTCAAAGACTACTTTTATTTTGAACTATCAGTTATTCATAGGGGCAGTAGATATTGGATACCAGTAGAAGATCAAATATCATTTTTCCATGAATCTTTTGATATTTTTCCAGCTGCATTTGAGGAAATATTTAAGCCTTGGCCTTTTCCCCTCCTACCTTTAAAATGTTTTTCTTGTATTTTAGTTTGAGTTGTATTCCATTCCCTCTTTCCCTTTGCTTTTACTGATGATTCTCTTTCTGGGCAGTGATATAGGACTTTCCGAAGATTGAGTTCTGTTGCTTTTAGAAGCTTATTGCAAATCTTTACTAATAGAGAATGACTTGCCAAAGAATTTTAGGTGCTTTTTTTTTTTTTTTTATTATCTCAGTTATTGATTTAAAGTTTTTGAGGTTTCCCAGCTGTAATGAATATTTTCTTTTTTGATTTGCGATTTCTGATTAGATACTTTTACCTGAGTTTGAAATCAGTCTCTTTGTCAGCCTTCCTTACTCTTGACATTGTGTAAGTAAGAGCCCATAGTTGGCATTAAGGAGAATCATTTGAGAGTTTATGAGGGTGCATTGTTTTATTATGTCGATAACTTTTTCAAATAGAATGAAATTCTAGCATATAAGTTTATGGCTGGTGCAGCCTTATAGATCTTCAAATCAACATCCATTCTTCCGGCTGACCTTTGGTTTGCTTATTTTGTTTATGAGAAAAGGGAGAAACTGTTGATCTGCTCATAATGACATGAAGCATTATTTGCATGCAGGTTGACGACATGAAATCAAACCTTTCCGAAATTGGTTTTAATGTGGAAATGATTAATAAAATGGTAGCTGGATTGGTAAGATGCATTTCTTTTCTCATGTTCGATCTTCAGGTGTGCCGGTATTGAACTTATTTGCAACTTATCTGATGCTTCATTTGTTACTGAACTCTGCAGGAAGGAAAAATTGAGCTTCTTGAAAGCAAACAGGTTAATTCTGATACTATTATTAAATATTACTCTCTAAATTATGAAATTGTGCAGAAGTGGTAAGTATTATACTCTGCCATGCAGGATGTAGCTAATTCAGGTCTTTGGTATCTATGCCAATTTGCTGAAGGAATTAAAGATGGAGTGAATACTAAACTTTTTCAGGTTAAATAATCTCTTTATATTGTTTTTATTATGCGTTATGTTCCATGAAATAATGATGCTGGGAACCACTCCCATATTGGTATCATATCTATGCATATTGGGAACAGATGTGCTTACTATGCCCAAATACAGAATGGATACATAAAAACTAAACCTTTTCTGAGGTTAGCATGTATATTGCGATTATTGTGCATTTTATTCTAGAAAACCAGATGCTAAACTTTCATTTCCATATGATTATGGTACTTCTATCCATGTTAAAATATATATACACTCAGCATTCCAAAAATGTGGAGCTAATAACATAAAAGATTGTTTTGGTCACATTTGGAGATAAATGTGTATGCTAGAGGGAGCTTTGGTTTTATATTTTGTTCCTCTGATTGTTTGATTTGTTACTTAGATTGCTTACTCTAGTTGCAGAAAAATTAATTTGTAATTTATAACTAAAAATGTGGTTTTAAGAGTTTATTGTCATTGTGTTTTTTGTCATTAGCTTTAGGCTAAAATTCTGAGCGTGTCATACTTTTATATTTTCAAGAGTTACTGATTTTTTTCTAATTGTATTGCCTTGCAAACATATCCAGTTCTCATTTGTCATCTTGTATAAGACAATAGTATTCTTCAGATTCAACATTCTTGCTCTGAGCAGCCAACTATATGTTCAGTGACTTTGTTATCTACTCGTTATTAATTAGTTGTTTGTGCTTGTTGGCAGGATGTTGGTGCGAAGCTTGCAATCGATTCAGCTGTGAAATTTGAGGAGAAATCGGTGAAGGTACGTGAAGTCAAGCCTTGTTTTCTTTATCACTAATATACATCCTCTCTCCAACTAAATTGTCCAAGGCTACAATTTCAGGGACTACAATTCCTTACGGAAACCAATGAGTCAGCCCCAAGTCAGAAACCAACAGTAGACCCCGACAAAACCGATGTAGATTCCCCTGTCAAAAAAGTCCCTACCATGAAAACAAAGGTACACAGATCATATCCAGTTGGAATTTCCTGGGCCAGGGATATCATAGGGTCTGATACATGATTTTTCAGTTTCTTATACGATCAGTTTTGTGAATAGACTTTTCTCCATTTATTTGCTCATGATGCATGAGCAATTGAGCATTGTTCTTTGAATTTACTTCCATGCTATAATCTGTGTATTTCTATATTGTTAGAAGGTGAGAGTGAATGTTGGGGTTATTGTATTCTATAGTAGCCTACGGTGGTTTGACCGGGCATTCCATTCTGGTTTTTTTCGACATTGGATGGGCGATTAAAATGTTTTATTATTTTCATTAGATGTACAAAATAAGCAGAAATGATGTTGGTATTTTGATAACCTGATAACTTCAGATCAAGCAGTTTCAATATAGCTTCTTTATTCTTCATGGATGAATATTTATTTTCATGTTGGCAGGACCATAACATATGTTTATTGTCAGATAGTCCTTTAAAGATATTCCTTAGTTTATTCTATTTTTAAGTGAATAATAACTGGGTTTATTTTGTGATACCAAAGCTATAGTATATTTACTACAATCTTATCACTATAGTGAATTTGCTGTCCCATCTTTATTCCGTAAAATATTATTTTTGAAGCTATTTTGCAATCAGAAAATGAACCCAGAGGTGATGTTGGGAGAAAAAGAATTATTCTGAAATCCAAAGTATAATGATAAAAAAATAAACTTGTAGATTGATAAATTTATGCCTTATTCCTCCTCCTTTCTTCAAATCTGAGGAAACAACGATTTGAATTCCAGTCACGAATATGGCCATTTATTATTGATCAAATTGTTTAATTTAAGCTAAAGAAATACATGTTTATATAAATAAATCACGTAACCAAAAAAAAATCCATTAAAAATGTCGAAAACAAAGCAATTATTTCTTTAACAATTTAATTCAAAAGTTTGTGATTTTTTATTAGGATAAATCTCAAAATTATACATGAATTTTGGTTTGATTTTGTAAATTTTATATATGAAAATTTGATTTACCCAATTCTCACAAATTAGTAACATGATTATTAATATAATATCATTTTACGTTTATATATTGCATACACAAATAATTATATTTATCCAATATGAAAAATAAATTGTTGTATTTATTTCTTTAAATGTATATGATTGAATCAAAATTAAAGTTTTATGTATACATTTGAACCACAATCAAAGTTTCATGTGTATAATTGCACCAAATCAATATATATGTACTTGTCATGCATGTAAATTTTTGTATTAATCTAATATTTCTATTATTTCAATTAAAAATGTTGTCTATATTAATATATATTTAATAGTTGAAAGTTTTTACATAAAATAAATACTTAAAAAAAGTAATTTATGTCAAACTTGACATGTATGATCTACATGGATAGAGTATGAAGTATGACGGTTGGACTGTTGAAATATTAATCGTATAAACCAAAAGTGGTTTTACATCATTAAATAATTTTTTGTACAATTAATATTTTAACAATTCAACTGTTGAATTTATTAATATATATATTTAAATGAAAAATTATTAAATTTATTAATATATTTATACTTATCATACATGTAAATTTTTGAATTAATCATATATCTCTATTATATAAATTTAAAATAAAGAAATTTTTTTTAACTATATAATATTTAACTAAAAGAAACTACTAATCATGTGCTGTTTTAGGATTTAAGTAATAATATACATGTTGATGAAAGGGAAGAGTAAATTAAAATTCAATCACATGCTTACTAAATATAATCTCATATATAAATTAATAGACTTAAATCTATAATTGGAAAAAAAAAATTAAGAAGTGGTTTTGAAATTTTCGGTTTATAATTTAACTGTTTAATATTTTTATAAAAAATATTTTAAAATTTTTTACCATTTTAAATAAAATGTTGAAATGTTAAAAATGTATATTTAAATGATGCTAAAATTTATTACCATTATGGTATTTCAATAAATATATAAAAATATTATAAGTCATTATTAATATTTTTATATAAATATTTTAAAAATTAATATTAAATTTTTAAAATTTAATTTAATTATATAAATTATAATTTAAATATTAAAATATGGTCATTAAATTCAATTAAATATATATTTGAAACAAATTTTAAAAAATAATTATATATTCATACATATTATACAAAATATATTAGATTATAAGTAAAGGATAAAAACGTTATTTGATTCTAAAAATATTTTTTAAAACCAAAAAATTAATTTTTTTACTTCAAAAATTATTTATCTTTAATAAAAATAACGTAAACAAAAACCTTAATATTCCAATCATATCCGCTAAAAGAAAAGTCCAGTCGGATCTAATAAAATTCGGGCAGGGCAAAATTACTATAAAACTTTTGTAGACTCTTCGTTTCGAAGCTAGGGTTTGGCCTTTGGTGACGAAGAATCAGATTGGTTCTATAAACTTCTCTTATCTTCAACTCTTGACTCTCAAGTGTTTTACTCTACGCAGCAGAAGCAGAAGCCAAAAAGGTTTTCTTTTATTTTCTCTGTTCGTGTTTTACTTTTTTTTTTTTTAAATATCTTTATTTTGACGCTTATTTTTACTTCAACTCGCCGATAATTAAATGTTTATCATTCTCTTTGAAAGAATACTGTAATTTTTTCTTGGGTAATTTTTTTTTTGCTTTTTCAAAAAAAATAACTTATAGGGTTATGTTATAATGATTGAGATTCTGTTTAATTTCTTTTTTTTTTGTAGTTTTAATTTCTTGATCATGTAATTCTAATTGCTTTAACTGATTAAAGCCTGACTTTTTCCCTCCTTTTTTGTTTTCTATTTATTGAAATTATTTTTTATTATGTATTTTTAGTTTGACTGTGATTGTACTTTTGGTCATTGAATCAAAAACATAATTTTTTTTTTTTTTTACAATTTTAGTCAGTAAATTGCTTAATTTTAATAGCATCAGAAATTTTGATCCTGATATTTGTGAATTATTGGAATTCAAGTTTTGGATAGAAATTACATATTGATTTTATGTCTATTTTTTGTTTACACTTGTTTATGTTCCAATTTGATTAAATTAAATTGATTTATATTGAAATAATTTCAAATTTTCAAGCATCTTGAATTTTGGCTTATGTGAAGTATTTGGTTTTTTCTTAGGCACAAGGCTATAAGAAGAGACCATGCCAAAGAACAAGGGGAAGGGAGGAAAGAACAGAAAGAGAGGGAAGAATGAAGCTGATGATGAAAAGCGTGAACTCGTGTTCAAGGAAGACGGCCAAGAGTATGCCCAAGTGCTTCGAATGTTAGGCAATGGCCGGTGTGAAGCCATGTGCATCGATGGTACTAAGCGCCTTTGCCACATCCGTGGGAAGATGCATAAGAAGGTTTGGATTGCTGCTGGTGATATAATCCTTGTTGGGCTTCGTGACTATCAGGATGATAAGGCTGATGTGATCCTCAAGTACATGCCTGATGAAGCAAGGCTCTTAAAAGCCTATGGTGAGCTCCCAGAGAATACACGTCTCAATGAAGGCATTGTCGATGAGGAGGATGAAGGAGGTGCAGATGATTATGTTGAGTTCGAAGATGAAGATATAGACAAGATCTAGGGTTTTGGAATTGGTTATGTTTGAATAATGTGTTTAAATGTTAGAAAAAGGGATATTGTTGATGTTGATGGATGCTGCTAAGAAGCCTGCAAATACCTGGGATTTATCCCAGAATGCATAAGTTTGCATTTGTAAGAGGTGAATGTTCATTCTTAGATGTAATGTTAATTTTGCTCAAACTGTGTTCCATATCTCAAATTTACTAATGAAAGATAAGCTTATTTTGAGCATTTTCCTCGGTGTTTGATTCTATGTTTCTCCAATTCTTAATTGTTCTTGAAGTAATCATGCTTCGTGATTTACTCATGTTCAACATCTGTGTCTACACATCTAGCATAGATATGGGGATATGACTTTCCTAGGATCTTCCAATTACATGGAAAGAAAACTGTATTCATGATCTAGTGGAGGAATAGAAAGTCAGAAAAAGACCCATATTCAACCCTCACTCACATCTGCGTTCAAGTAACATAGGTTTGATCTAGGCGACTAATGCTTCAGTAGGAGCTGTAGGTTAAATGCAGCCTTGTGAGACTGAAAGTAGGATGCATAGTTATATACGGTATGCATTTGCTCCTGGCCTGTTTGAGAGAGTGATCAGATGTAGGTTTCAATCATTTGCACCACGAACATGGAATCTTTGGGGTTGCAAGTTCGGCTACTTAAGCAGCCTTTATTATTTGATACTTAACAACCAACACTCGAGGAATTTACAGAATGAACAATGGTTTAGTGACAGCATTTACAGGGGAATCCTACCATTTTGTTTAAGCCACGTATTAAACAGAGTAAGCCTTAGCCCTAGTAGCAACTTATTTCTCTCCTAACATTATAAAAATCCGAAGATCAAGCGGTTAAAAGATCTGAAGAGAGTTGATGGTTAGCGCTGTTGCATTAATTTCTTTCTGGCCTCTTGATTGCTTGCTCTTGTGCCTTCTTATATTTTACACACTCCCCTGAACCATCTTTCTTGCTCACCTGCAGCAGTATTAAATGATCTGGTTACATTGGAGTATTAAAGCACTAATAGAAGCCAGAAACTACACATACAACTATTAGCATCTAACCTTGTTGGATTCCTTGGCTGGTTGATAGCTTGGTACAGTTTTCCTCCTCGATATAGTTCTTGTAGCTTTAAGCCTGTTCTTTGATGGACTGTATCGATGTTTTTCATTACAAGTTGGTGCTGGTAAGGTTTCTATCTGGATGGATACTTCATTAGATCCACAACTTTCTTTCTCTTCACCTGCTCCGTCTATAATTCCTTTCCTGATAACAAATCTTTGATTGTGGTCTGCAGGTTCAAATTGTTTGTTATTGTTTTCACCCAGTGAGCTCTCTGGAACACGGGTTGCCATCCATCGTTCTAGCCAGCTCCAGCTTAAGCTCATGTTCTGTTCCATGCCATCAGGTTTTCCTTGTTTTCTCTTGGAGCAGATTCGAAGCTACCAAAGGAGTTTGGATAAAGTTAGACCAGTTCAAAGCTTAAACTTGCATTTCTCTTTTGTTCTGTAGGCAAATTTGTATCTTTACCTGTTGCGAAAAAGCATAGGCTAGTGCTCTCTCACGCCTAGTCATCGCTTCTAGTTTGTTCTGAATCCTCATTTTTGATATATTACTACTCACCGTGCTATCATCCCAGTCTTCCTGTTATTTCAGGTATCAAAGTAGAAAATAGTTTAGCAAAATCTGAACCTGGGACATAGCCTCGTTAGTGCATGCAGTTACTCTAAGAGCATCCAGTGAATGTGGGGTTTGAATCCCGGAGTCTGCAGGATGCTGTTTTTTTTGTCCAAAAAATGGTAAGCAAAATCCGCATATCGAGATTAGAACACAACTGAGCTTTGTATTTGAGAATATCAAGATCATCACTGACACTGGGTTCTTATCGTTTTCATGAATTAGTGGAATTTGGAACGCCAACTATTGGATTGTTGCTTGTGTTACCTTTATCCTCAGAACCTGAGCTTTTGGTTTTTGTTGAACTCGGTGATGTACTCCTTTGCTTTCATCTTGAACTAAGAAAATTTCCACAGAGTTTCCAGTTTGAACTTCAATCGAAGTACCGATAGTGTCCCTGCTCGGACTTTCGGTCCCTGTCAGTGTCTCCTGTTTATCATCCTTTCTTTTGATCTCTGTATCTCGACGCCGGGCCTAAAATTCAAGAACCAAAATACCAAAGAATTCAGACTTCCAAATTCATTAACATAATGCTACTCAAGCATGCCAGGATCCTGAACTTCTGCATGAAACTACATATACTGTCATTAAAATAGAAAAGATGTTGATGAATTTGCAGGAGAATCAAACCAGAAATTGTCTAAATGCTGACTGAATAACAATGGCTGCATCTTCTGCATGGAATAGTTTAGAAATTGAGTTGTGTGTTTCCTCTGGCATATTTGGCTTGGTCTCATCATCACTCTGGTTTTCTGGTTGGTCCCTTAAACCTTTTGGTATAGGCTGAGTAACGGTGGCTTCAGAGCTCTTAACTGAACATGAATCTTCCTCTGCAACAACTGAATTAAATTCATCGCCACAAAGGTATGATCTGACTGAACTCCATCTTTTCTTGTCGGTCACATTACTTCTTGCCTAACAGGATAGCCATATCTCAATTTAAGCAAATACTGCTATGGGAATTCACTGATTACAAGGCATATATATACGATATATAAACTTACTAAGCTGGTGTCTCGGGAAGTCCCAAAAGACCTGTTCCTAGAGAAGACACTTCTAACCAGTTCTCCAGTGATACCCATCTCTCAATTTCTAAACTGAGCAATTCTATGAGTGAAATTCTCAAATGGGTTGTCTGCAATTATATTGACAACCACCAGAGATTCCATGAGTCATTATTGGTTTTGAGAGAAAAAAGAAACATAAAGCTGAAAAAAAATGCTTTGTGACATTCTTCAGTCAGTTAAATTCTGAAGAGGCCAGGCTTCAGTGGATAATACTACTACAATAATGTTAGCAAATAAACAGCTAATCCACTCTTTTGTATTACAATAATCCATATGTTAGCTGTAATTGAAGATTAAAAAAGAAAAGGAAAAATCTGATGGGTTTTCAGAGCTTTAGAGCTGGAAATTAGTGCTTTAAATTCAGAAAATAATAGAAACTGATAAAAGTGAAGATTAGATAGAAAAGATTGGTATTTGAAGGACTGCATAGTTCTTTTATTTAATTATGCATTTTCAATCACTTTTTTGCACATGTCTTGCATCAGATTGGTTTAAAAAAGTTTGCTTGCTACTGGGGTTATGTCTGTTGCTTTCTGGTTACTGCTCCTACTTTTCACTTTTTCATTTTGAAAAAAAAAACAACCTTAAAAAACATGTCAATTAGCTTAAGTAAGCTAGAGATGTTGGTGAATGGGATCTGTAGGTGCAAACCATTGATAATTAAAATGCATTGTACTATTTTGGGTAATTTGACTCTTTTGGTTGTTAATTATAAATATTGGAATTGGTTGGAATTAAAAATATTGTTGTTTGGAATTCGTCATTGGATTGATTTCTCGTACCATGAATTTCTAAAGGTTTCGAGTGGTTAGAACAACTCTAAAATCATTTCAAAGGAAGTACATGGGATTAGGTTAAATTAATCTCTTTATAGTTAAATGAATTAATTGAGTCCATGCATCATTAAAAAAACTCAGTTAATACTTACGGCTAAAGAAAATGTCATTTACAATTAAATTGTGTTATGTTTGAAAGCTTTTTATAATTATACAAATAAAACATTTTGTTTGAAGTTAAACTGTAAATAAATAAAACAATTTTCATATAATTTTTTAAACTCTAAATATTAACTTGGTTTCAATTTGGTCTTATTTGATTTTTTTAATAACAAAAAAATTTATTTAATGTTGTAAATTAAATGGATGTCATAACCCCCTTTAAGCATATTAAAGCTGTCGAAACTATTTTTTGTTTGGAAAACGGGCCGATTTTAAAAAGAAAAACGGAGTCGCCACCAATCTTTTTTGAAGTGTGATTGCATCACCTTATAAAACATTTGGTCTACGAATTTTAAGAAAACGGGTTCGGGAGTCGGTTACGCATGAAGAAGGATTAGCACCTTCGTAACGCCCAAAATTGGTACCTTATTGATTGATTAATGTCCTAATATCGAAAATTGGGAGAGATTTCAAAATATGAGTCCTTTAGAAAATGTTTGGATAATTCGAATTGGATATCGAAATTCTCATGTTCCGAAATGATGAAATACCACATCCAGCACGATAGGGCATGATGTTTCAAACCATCGATACCAAGATCATTTCATGATTTCCAAAATTCATGCATTGCAATTTAAAAAGGGTATTCCACTATTCGGCCAAACTAAAAAATCGAAACCCAACACGATTGGGCACGATTCCTCGAATTTCCAAATATGAAATATTGCCTTATTTAAGAAAACGCGATCAAAATCTTTAAAGGATATTTAGTCATTTGGACGAACGGAGAATCGAAACCCAGCACGATTGGGCCGATTCCTCGAACTTCCAAACACGAAATATTGCCTTATTTAAGAAACCACGGTCAAAATCTTTAAAGGATATTTAGTCATTTGGATGAGCGGAAAATTGAAACCCAGCACGATTGGCACGACTCCTCGAACTTCCAAACACGAAACATTGCCTTGTTTAAAAAAAAAAAAACCCCTTTAAATAGGAGATTATGAAATTGACCGAGAATGCATTTATTCAACCCGTTCGGGATAAAAGCGAAAGGACCAAATCGGCCAAAACGCTGGGATTTAAGCCCTAGTGTATAAATAAGAACCACACAAACATAATATCGAGCCTAAAATAAAAATACATGGTACTAAAACGACACAGGAAAAAAATAACCCATATAAATCCAAATAAATAACGTACGTGAGGCAAAAACTTATTGTAAATAAATGTAAAAGTAATAATATATAAAATGCATGTAAAATTTGGAATAAACTAAATATATAAAATGTTCAAAAGAAATAAAGTCTATATATAAATAGTATAAGAGTATCGCTTTTTAATTAAAAGCACCATATAATAAATATAATAATAAATATAGTATGTCAATAATAATATATATATGTGAGATAATAGTGCAGGAAAAAAATGAAATAAAACATTAATAATAATAAAAACAGTAGTAGTACTAGTAAAACACTAATAATCAAATAATAATAGTATTAAATTTAATAATAATAATAGTAGCAATAGGGAAAAATAAAAGTAATATCAATAACAAACATAACAGTAATAATAAAGTTAGTTGTAAATAAAATAGTAGAATAAAAGAAAAATAATAGTAGTAATATCAAAATAAATAACTGTAATAGTAAAATAATAATATTAATAGGGATAAAATAAAAATAACAGTAATAGATATAGTAATAATAGAATATACAATAATAAAAACAAAGTTAAAGCAAACTAAAGTATTAATAATAACACAACCATAGTAATACTAACAGTAAATGTAATAATATTAATAAAATAATGAAAGTGATAGGAAAAATAAGAATAATATTAATGATAAAATGACAGTACTAGATATAATAATAGTATGTACGTGTAAAAAAAAAATTCAGTAAACTATAGCATTAATAACAAAACAATAATAATAAGGTGAGTTCAAAAAAGAAAAAAAATTAAAATATAAAAATAATTAGAAAAGAATAACGTTTAAACTCTCCTTTTTTTTTGCCTTTGCTAACTCATTTTACCCAAACCACAAAACCCCCAAAATAGAATCCCATCTTTTCTCTGCTAGGGCAACCTCTTTTTGCAGCAAGTCCCCCACTCGCGCACTGATAGCGGCGGCCGGAGGAAACACGGTAAGATCTTTTCAATCTTTTAAAAATCTTTATTTTACTTTTGAAAACAAGTGATAAATCTGTGAAAATGGAAAGGGTTTTTTAAGACCCTCCCTTTTTATTTTCGCATGCAAGGACAAAGTAAAGGGAAAAGCAAAACGAGGTTTGAAAATCGAAAGACAGAACAATAATCACCTTGATTTTTCACTGATTTCCTATTTCAATCTATGCGCAAGTCTCTTTTTCTGTTCATTGTGTTTGTATTTGTAGAAATCTGGTGTATTGCTTCTCTCTTATTCAAAAAAAAAAAAAAAAAAAACCCATTTACTATGTTTTTATTTCGGAATTTTATAGCCTTTTTTACAACTGTTTGGTGCTTGTTTACAGGTACGTGATCGAGCACGTCTTTGACGTGGCGTGGTGGAGTGATTAAAACTCTTTACTTAATTTATAATCAGGAGATTATTAAATAGAGTAATTAAAAAACCTTTAATTCATTAAATTTAATACCTTTATTAATTGAATATAAAGGAGCTTATAAATAGCACCTTGTAAGTGAAAATAAACAATGAAATTCTCTCGTATTTTCATCCTTTTTTATTTATTGTTTTATTAATTTTTCTTCACGTCATTTCGACTTTATATAATTTGCCCGTATAACTCCCGTTAAACTATATACGGTATATGTATTTTCATAATTCTTTTATTTTATTTTCTAGATAAAATATTTGCTTTGGGTAACATTTGCACATTTATTTTTACAACTAAAATATAATAATGATAATTATATATACATTTTTTTATTAAAAGAAATTTTAATTAATTTATTTTGTGTTAAGTTATTATTATGACTATTCCTCTTTATGCCAATATTTGACATACATATTATTATTTAGCAAATTTGGTATATATAATTGAATTATTTCATGATTGAGAATACTTATTATTTTACTAATATTTTTATTTATTTTGATTCAAGTGATTATAATGTCAAATCTTGCCAAACTTGAATTTGCGGCCTTAGACATCTCAGGTAATAATTATTTGTCATGGGTGTTAGATGCTGAAATTCACCTAGATGCTAAAGGTCTAGGAAATACTATATTAGCAGATAAAGAAGCATCTAATTAAGACAAGGCAAAAGCAATGATTTTCATCCGTCATCATCTGCATGAAGGATTAAAAGTGGAATATCTCACTGTGAAAGACCCTCTTGAGTTGTGGAAAAATTTGAAAGAACGATTTGACCATCAGAAAACTGTGATACTCCCTAAAGCTCATTATGATTGGATGTACTTACGGTTACAAGATTTTAAAATTGTAAGTGAATACAATTCAGAACTTTTCAAAATTAGTTCTCAACTAAAATAATGTGGAGAAAACATAACTGATGAGGACTTGTTAGAGAAAACATTTTCAACCTTTCACGCTACTAATGTGCTCATGCAGCAGCAATACCGTGAAAAAGGTTTTAAAAGGTATTCTGAATTGGTTTCATACCTTTTGGTGGCTGAACAAAATAATGAGCTATTGATGAAAAATCATGGAATTAGTCCCACTGGTTCTGCACCATTCCCTAAAGTGAATGTAGCAGTACACAATAATTATGAAAATAGAAAATATAGAAGTTGCGGCCGTGGTCGTGGACGTAGTAGGGGACGTGGTCGAGGACGTATTAGTAATCGTTATCATGGTGGTCATAACAATGATACTTCTAACCACCAGAAAAAGAATAACAATGAAAGACAAAAAAGAAGTGGTTAAAATAATCCTTCAAAGATTGTTGAGAATATATGCTACCGATGTGGTATGAAGGGGCATTGGTCATGTACCTGTCGTATGTCTGAGCATTTAGTGAAACTTTATCAAGCATCCATTAAAAGGAAGGGAAAGCATATGGAGACAAATTTTATATCCCAAAATGATGAAATGGAGACAAAAGATGAAGATATTCACTATAATAATAAAACTAACCATGCTTACGAGGATAATAAATTTAATGACCTTAATAATATAACTCACCTAGATGTGGCAGATTTCTTTGAGAATTATTAGAAAAATTGATGTTATTTTGACATTTTTATGTTGTTTTAAGTATATTTTATTTTCTTGCATAAAGAATAATTTATATATTAAATAAATAATTGCAATGTTTCTCATATTATATTTTGTTTGTTTTTATGAAGAATATGAATATTCAACAAAATTTTGATGGACCCAAAATCAATAAAGACATGTGCATTGCAGATAGTGCTACAACACATACGATACTCAAAGATAAAAAAATATTTTTCTCATTTGACAATGAGTAATGCCCATGTTAATACAATATCAGGTAGTTCAAAACTTATTGATCGCGTGTCAGAGTTTTAGAAATTTATAAAAAGAATGATCAAGCTTAGAAACAAACTGTGACAATGACTTGAGGTAAGTGCACCAATCGAACAGTAGTATAGCTTAGCGGTAAGACCGAACTGTCGAACCCAAAGGAACCAAAAGTACTAATACTAACTTTCTTTTTATTATTTAGCCTAAGAATTAAAGGAATTTTTATAAAACCTAAATTTAACTAACAACTAAGCTAAAGATGCAAAGACAAAGAGAATGAATTGGGGAAAATAACTTTGGGAAAAACCAATTGATTAAGACAATACCCAAGGAAGAATCCACCTAGACTTCACTTGTTATCTAACTCTAAACCAGACGATTTATTCACTTGACTTGATTCGTAGGATTCCCTAATGTATATTAATCCCTCTCTCGAGGCAACTGACGTCTAACCCTAGGTTGATTAATTGAAATCTTTTTCTAATTAAAACCCCTAGAATTGCATTAACTCGATCTATGGACTCCTATATTAGGTTTGACCCCAATCTGGCAGATTTTCGTCACCCTATCTCTAGGCGCGCAAGCAACTCCGCTCAACTATGCTGGATCCGCTCTTAGGCAGGGTCTATTCCTCCTCTACCTAAGCACATCAGTACTTGAATCAATATCCCGGAAATATCAACACAAGAATTAAGAACACATAGCTAAGAACAAATCAAGTATTTATCATATAGTTTAGCAAACAATAACAAGATTCATCTAGATTTCATCCCCCTTAGGTATCTGAGGGTTTAGTTCATAATCGTAAAAGAATACATCTCAAAAGAAAAGATAAAACAAAACATAAGAAAACCCTAAAACCCCCTAAAGGGATTGAAGAAGAGATCCTCCATCTTGAGTATGATTCCGGCTTCTTGAGATTAATCAACTGGCTTTCTTCGAGTAAAATCCCACAATTCTGGCCTCTTTGGCTCGGCTCATTGGCCTAGTTGGACGCCTAGCTGGACTCCCCTAAAGGTTGGCCTCTAGGGTGTTTATATAGGCTTTTGGAATGGCTTCTTTGCCTCTAAGTACCCTAATCCGACTGAAACTCTTCTTTCTCACGTTAGCGACACGCCCATGGCACACGCCCGTGTGAATCATGGCCAGGCCGTGTTCGAGTCTGTTGAGGAGGCACGACCGTGTGGTCTTGAGCCCAGGCCGTGTTGATTTCGTGTTATGGCCCATTTACTCTATTTTGGGCCCATTTCTCATTCTTTTCATCCTACGGTGCTTTCCTGAATATAAAACATGAAAACAAAGGATTAAGAGCACCAAATTACACAATTCAAGGCTTAAATCACCCAAAAGTATGCTAAATGTGGGATTAAAATATGTTCATATTACGGTTTATCAAATACACCCACACTTAAGCATTTGCTTGTCCTCAAGCAAATTTCTCAACTTACAATTAAAATGAACTTCCTCGATTCATAATATTCATCAATAATATTTCATCATAATTCAAAGATAATTCATACATTGATAATTTAACTCAAAGGATCCTAAAGATTCAAACAATCAAAGTCATACATTTATAGCTCGAAAACATAGGCATTTCCCTTTACCTAAATAATTACATCTGATTCGAAATTGACAAGAGTTGACATCCTCACTAAAGATTCACTTAAATCACTCAAAGTGTTTAAGGTTCAAAATTAAGCACTCAAAAGTCGAGTATGAAAGGTTAATCCCATAAGTTTGCCTAAAAATCAAATCTCCACCACTGTAAAATGAGATGATACATAGATCAAAAGGTCTTTAAAAAGGGTTGTAACGGGGCTTAGGTTAAAAGGTGTGGATAAAGGCTGAATTAGAAGGTTAGAATCGAGATTGAATTTGACAATTTACCTAACTACAAAAAATGAGCTAATCCTAAATACTTACATCAATTGAAAACTAATAATACGAGTTTTTTCTTCAAGATTTGAAATTTAAACATGTAAGCTCACTTAGTAGAACTAATAATGAATATACTGCATTTTTTTAGGAACAAATCAAGTAATAACGGATGAATTCAACTACTGGAATAAAATAATTAAGAAACTAATCAATTCAAATCTCGATATAAGGGTAGTCAAAAGGAATGGTGATAACAAATACAGAGGGTTTTGGGTTAATATTAGCTGGTGAGTCAATAAAAAGGGTTGTTAGGATCAAAGGGGGTTCACTAGGGGTTAGTTATGAAGGTAGGCTTTTGTGGAGTGAGTGGGTTAAAACCTAAGTGCCTTTATCATCTCTGTATATCAAATCAAAGGTGTGGTCTCGACATGTAGAATCAAAGTAAGTTCTAGAATAACAAATCAATGTTGACACACTCATAATAAAAAAGTGAGCACGAAAGAATGTATGCTCTAAAAGGCTCAAAATCTCACAAGAATTATGGGTTTTTGATATCAATCTTGTAAATTTCAAACTTCAAGGTAATAATTAGATTTAGGTAGACAACCTAACAGAATTTTAATTTTTGAAAATAGACTCATCATGCTTGATTCTCTAGTCTCCTAAAGTTTAAATCATCACTGCACAATTATCAATGATTTAATCCAAAACATATCAATAAAAATCATGAATCACAGGAAATTTCATTCTCATAATAATGTGAGAAAATTACTTAAAGACAAGATATCATTTAGGGATTTGAGAATAATGCAAAAAGTTAGGCACTTTCTCGAAATAAATATTCACCCCCCACACTTAAGATGTATATTACCCTCAATGTACAAATATATATATGAAATTTAAGAGAAAGGGAGAGGTGAAACTTCCTGAATTTGGATGGTTTCCTAGAGTTGGGAGTCCCGAGGTGTGGTGGCTGCTACCGAGCTCTGCGCTAGATGAAAAAATTGGGAAGCTCGTGGAGAATTAGCCAGGAAATAATAATAATAGTTCTAAATATACTAAATATATATTTAAAGAAAAGAAAAATAAAAAATAAAAAGAAAGAAAATAGAAAGTAAAATAAAATTAAAGGAACAGATAAATGGACCGAAGAGTCCTTATTGTTAGATGGTTTGCGAGGTGGGTGTAATTTCTAAGGCTGTGGAGTGGTGGCTATGGTCGTGGTCGTGGTGTGATTCCCTATCAGCCTTTAGAACCTAAATAAAAAAAAAAAAACAAAATAAAATAGATTAAACTAAGTAAAAGAAAAATAAAGAAAAGGAAAATAAAAAGAAAAGTTAAATGGACTCAAAGGTCCGTTTCCTGTCGAGTTAATGAAGCAGCCGGCATAAACTTATGTAAATCGGTCTCACAAAGGGAGACTGTGCTGGGATCCTTCCGTTTCTTCGACATGGATGTGGTTAGATCTAAAGTTAGGGGGAATGAAGAAGAATGAGGTAGGTGAAAAGAGGGAGGAGGTGAGTTAAATAGATTTTTGATGTCTGGTAAATTCCCATGCCTGTGTACCGTTGGCGTGTCGAGTCATACGGTCATGTCGCACGGCAGTGTTATGCTTCATTCGTTTCTCCCACGCCCGTGTTTGGTAAGACAATGTCAGCCACGGCTGCATCGCATGTCCGTGGTGTTCAGTTGGGGCCCGTGGCTTGAAGATATTTTTCGTCCTGTGTCGTACTATCTCTGCCATATCAGTACATACATCCGTAGTATCCACACGGCCATGACCATGGCCGTGTGTAAGTCTGTGTGGTATAGAAGTTTATACTTTGTTAGTTTAAAGTTATGTGCTAAAAAGGAAAAATAAAAGTAAAAGAATAAAATGTAAAAATTAATGGTGTTAGTGCTCGGGTTGCCTCCTGAGAAGCGTTTGTTTATAGTCTTAAGCTAGACTTTCCTCTCATTCGCATAATCAGGGTGGTTTAAAGAGTTGTACATCCTCTCTCATGTTATCAGTTCTACTATCATGGTGAAGTTTAAGTCAAGTAGCTTTTACTTTAAAGGTACCGAATGTAGGATTACTTACCTCGACTATTCCGTATGGGAAAACATTGAGTACTCTAAAAGAGATTTCTTTATTTGTATTAGGGTCAGGAGTAGGTATTCGAAGGTCTGCTTTATCTAACAGTACCTGATCTTCGATCTTAAATTTGTCTATCCCATGAAATGGCATTGGTTCTGCTTTGTGCAACCCTATTTTCTCTTTGAAGTGTGTCTTCCACTCGTCTAGTTCATTGATCTGAAGACTTCATTCCTCATGAGTTATTTCCTTGTTGGCATGAGGTCTAGGATCTGGTTCAGTTGTGTAGTTTCGCGGTGCTTCCTGAAAAGAAGGTTTAACCGAACGGTTATTAATAGAATTTATGTTCTCACCTTGATTACTCGATGTCCTAACTGAGTCGAGAGCTTGAAGACTGATTGATTCGTCACCTACACAAAGTACGAGTTCTCCTGCACTGACATCAATTTTAGTCCTGGCAGTTGCTAAAAGGGTCTTCCTAAAATTAAGGGGATACTATTGTCCTCATCGATGTCTAAAATGACAAAGTCTACTGGGAATACAAATTTAATCAATTTTCACTAGCACATATTCAATTATACCCTAGGAATCCTAATGATTTTATCAGCTAATTGAATACTCATCCTAGTTTGTTTGGGTTTCCTTAGACCTAGTTGTTTAAACATTTTATAAGGCATAACATTTATGCTTGCCCCTAAATCAGCTAAGGCATTATCAATAGATAATCTACCAATTAAGCATGGAATTGTAAAACTCCTTGGATCTTTTAATTTTCGTGGTAGTTTATTTTGCAACATTGCTGAGCATACTACGTTTAGTTCCACATGTGATTCCTCGTCCAACTTCTGCTTGTTTGTTAAAAGATCTTTTAAAAATTTCCTTAAATCTGGCATCTGCGAAAGAGCTTCAAGAAGCGGTAAGTTAATATGTAGTTTCTTTAAAAGTTTAAGAAACTTTCCGAACTGTTCATCTGAATTGTCTTTCTTCAACGCTTTAAGGTAGGTATACAAGGTTGGTACTCTTTAATTACCGGTTTTGGTTTCTCGTGACTTACCTCGACTTTACCTTTCTCTACCAAATTTTCTTAGCTTAATTTAGGCTCATCTAACCCTACACTATCCTGAGCTGTTATGGCTTGAAGTTGCTTCTTTGGGTTAGTCTCAGTGTTGCTTGGCAAGCTGCCTTGTGGTCGTTCAGAGATCAGCTTAGCGAGTTGCCCTAACTGGATCTCGATCCCTTTAATTGATGTTTGTTAATTTTTAAGTGTTGTTTCAGTGTTTTGAAGACAAGTTTTTTGTTAATTTTTAAGTGTTGTTTCAGTGTTTTGAAGACGAGTTTCTGTCACCATGATGAATTTCGTCAGCATCTCCTCAAGGTTCGGCTTCTTTTCCTGTGGGTAGGGCTGTTGTTGGAAGTTTGGAGGTGGTTGTTGTCTTTGATTTCCTTGACCACCCCATGAAAAATTGGGGTGATTCTTCCAAACTGGATTTTAAGTATTACTATAAGGGTTATTTTGAGATCGAAAATTGTTACCCATATAGTTCATTTGTTCGTTCTCTGCACTCGGGTTGTAAGGTGAATATTCTGTGTTGTTCATCCCTCCTCCACTCGTATCGCACTGTATAACTGGATGTACCTGCAAGGAACTACATAAACCATCAAGCTTTTTATTTAACGTCTCTACCTGATTTGATAGCATGAATACTGTGTCGAGGTTGAAAACTCCGGCTGCTTTTGTTGGCCTTGTCCTTGTAACTTGTCACTGATAGTTATTCAGTGACATCTCCTCTATAAACTTATAGGCTACTTTAGGAGTTTTGTTGTTCAGGGTTCCACCGGCAGCTGAATCGATCAATTACCTCGTTGAGGGGTTCACACCATTGTAGAAAGTTTGGACCTGTAGCCACAAGGGTAATCCATGGTGTGGGCACCTTCTGAATAGATCTTTGTATCTCTCCCATGCATCGTAAAGTGTCTTCAAATATTTTAACAGAAATTTTTTGGTCATTTGATCTCATGTAGTGATTGATCCTTGTGGAAGAGAATGCAACCACTGTTTAGCTTTATTTATCAAGGAAAAGGGAAATAATCGAAGACGAATGACATCATCAAAAACGCCATTTATTTTGAAGGTATCACAGAATTCTAGAAAATTCGCTAAGTGTGTGTTAGGATCCTCATCCTGCAAACCATCAAACTGAACAAACTGTTGTATTATCTGTATAGTGTTAGGTTTCAGTTCAAAATTATTTGCAGCAATAGTAGGTCTAACAATACTTGACTTGGTTCCTATTAAATTAGGTTTAGCATAATCATACATAGTTCGAGGAGCATGATGTTCGGCTGCCTCTGGAGGTAGCGGATTATTCTCAGCCATCTCTTCGGTGGTATTGATTTCGACTTCTTACTCTTCTTCTATGTTGTTTAAGGTTCGCCTTATTTCTCTACGATTTCTGCGAACAGTACCTTCAATATCACTATCGTAAAGTAGGGGTCCTGTCGGATTCCTTCTAGTTATAAACTAGAGGTACTTGCCAGAAGAAAAGAAGAAAATTTAGAAAAGTAAAAATTGTCGCAACCATTTTTTGACAAAAACGGGAATCGAACTTGGGTTTTAAAATGGGTAAAAGGGGAGTCGCCACCGACCTTTTATTAGGTGTGATCGGATCACCTTTGTTTTAATAAACATTTCGGTTTACTAAAACGGGGTTTTTGGTCTACGAACATTCGAGAAAATAGGTTCGGGAGTCGATTACGTGCGAGGAAGGATTAGCACCCTCGCAACGCCCAAAATTGGTACCAAATTGATTAATCGATGTCCTAATGTCGAAGAGTTTGAAATGATTTTTGAAATCTTGCTCTTATTATTATTATTATTATTTTTTAAAAAAAAAAACAACTTGATCGAATAATGATATTCCCTTGTTCCGAAGGAATAGAATTTCACATCCAGCACGATTGGACGCGATAATCTAAGTCC
Organism: Gossypium bickii; assembly: GCA_025503065.1. Lineage (NCBI taxonomy): Eukaryota > Viridiplantae > Streptophyta > Magnoliopsida > Malvales > Malvaceae > Gossypium > Gossypium bickii. The sequence goes on along the minus strand of CP106711.1, from coordinate 23,451,206 downwards.
TTGAATCCAAGGTCGTCTCTGAAATTCTCCAAGTAACCATTTTTGAAATTTTGGAAAGGGCACTTACTCGTTAGGTCATGCGAAAGAAAACACACCCAAAGACGATTGGGCGCGATCCTTGAACTTCCAAACGCACAAATATCACCTTATTTGAAAAAGGAAACAAAATTTGAAAGGTTATCCATTTGTTCGGTCAAACGAAAAGTCACACCCAGAGACGATTGGGCATGAAGTTTTGAATTCCCAAACTCATGAATATTACCTTTGTGAAAACTCTTTTCAAGAACTGAAAAAATATAATAGTAATAGGAGATGGATTATTGGATTACGATGAAATGACGAAAGCAAGAAAATCAGGAAAACATGTTAATAAGAAGGTGCATAATGAAACAAAAGTAAAAAGACAAAAAATAATAGCGATGAAAACATGTTAGTAATGATAGTGACAATAATATATACAATAATAATAATAGTGTAGCACATATAATAATAATAAGAATACTAACAATAATAATAATAATAATAATGATGATAATAATGATGATAATAATAGTAAATAGTATAGTAATAATAAAATGATAATAATAACACAAAATATACGCGACATGAAAATAATAATACTAATAATAATAATAATATAGTAATAATAATAAAATAATAATAATAATGGTATGTACGGCATAATGATAATATAATAATAATTAGTAATAATAATAATATAATAATACTAAGATAATAATAGTAGTACTGAGTAGTATATACAATATAACAATATAAATATAATAGTAATAATAATAATGAAGTTAGTTAAACAAAATAATAGTAATTATATATATAGAAAATATAATAATAATAATAGCAGATAGTATAGTAATAATGGTAAAATAATAATAATATAAAATGTAGACAAAATAATAATAGCAATATTAATAATGATCAATAATAATATTAAACATAATAATAATAATAACAATTAATAATAATAATTAATAATAATAATATAATGACATAGTGCATAATAACAACAACTGAATAAAAACGCACATTAACCATAAATGGATCGATTTGAAATCGAAACGGAAAATTGGGGTTGAAAATTGGAAAATAAGAAAGAGGATGAGAACCAAATTGTGACGCACGAGGACTCCTAGGGACTAAATTAGTAAACTACCCAAATTTCTTGATTATGAGGCGTTTGAATGACCAAATAAGGACTAAATTAAAAGTGAAGCAGAGTAATGGGGCAAAATTTAAAAAAAAAAAGAAAGGTGAAAAAGGGATTCAATTGAGTAGCACCGCAAGAATGGGGGACTCATCGTGTAAATACCCCATTTAAAGAGGTGTGGACGATTCCCCAAGTACCCCAAACGACATAACTTAATTGCCTTAACCCCAAAATTTATTTCTCTAGTTCCCTAGGCAAGCAGATCGTAACCCACCCTCAAACTCTCCCTTTTTTTTTCGTTTGAACAGGGAGCGAGAGAGGAGTCTCCTCTTCTTCGTCCATGCCCGATGGTGGGCCTTCCCCACCATAAATCGCACCACCGTATATCGGGCGTCCAAGGTCGCGCAAGGAGAAGCCCTCTGTTCCCGAAACGGAGATGGAGATCTCGGGTAACCCCTTTTTTTTTCTTGGATTTTTGGTTCAAAATGATAAAAAAAAACAGAAAAATCAAATGATAAGCCGGCTTAAAAAAAGGAAAAGGGTGAAATCACCTTTTAATGCTATTGATCTGTCGATTTTTTGGATTGAAAGTTGTTCTTTTTTGTATTCTGTATTGATTTGTTTTTTTTTATTGCTGAAATTTCTTGTAAAAATTTTTGAATCCGAACCCCCGTTCTATGTTACATATTTAGTTTTTATATCCGAAAAATCAAGAAACAAAACGAGTAAAATACATTATTGTTCTTCTCTCCTTGCTGTTGTGTTGTCGTCTTTTGCAGGTTTTCAGGAAGTGGAGTTGCTGAGTGGGGTGAGAGAGGCCGACAAACAGGAGTGGTCCGTGGGCGTGGAGTTATGGCTGGTGGCTAGGGTTCCAAAACCCTAGTCTTTCAATTTTTCTTTTTTTTGTGTTTTGGGCCTGGTGTAATTTGTTTGTAATGGGCCCGGGGTTAATGACCCGGGCCAAAATTGGTGATTACAGCTGCCCCTCTTTGCTCATTGTCGTGAAACGATAATAGAGCAAAGACAATAAAAGAACCAATTTTGCCCGGTCTTGGCCAAGCCTTGACTTGTTGGTCCCTGTCTTCTTTGAACAATTTCAAACTCAACTGTAACTTGTTGTCTCGATCCGCTTCATTGTTTCGTTATGTTTTCAGGGAGATAGCATTTCCCATTCCATTGCTTCTTCAAGGGCACAGTAACTAGTACCTCAATCGGCTTCGATGTGATTTCAGGGAGAAGAGATTTGTGGCTTTGACCTTCTCCACCAGGACTTCAAGGAAATAAATCTGCACTTTCCAAACTGCGTCCTTGCTATCTTCGAGGAAACTTCAATCTTCATTCTACTCCACTGCTACTTCAGAAAGATGTGGCCTGTAGCTTCATTTTGCTCTTGCTCAATCTTCTTTGTCCACTGGAACTTTTTTGTCAAATTTGCTCAATGCGACTCTCAGTCTTTCTTCTTCTCGTAAGTACCTCGCGTGCCCCCAGAGGCTCAACCACACTCTCATGAGTTTTTTTTTTTTTTTTTTTTTTTACCAATAGAAATTTGAAGAACTCAGCGTGTGACCCGATGCTCAACTCACTTCTCTCTGACATGAGTTGATATTTTGAAAAGAAATTAAAAGACACCTCAGGGTGTAACCCAAGGCTCAACCCACTTCTCTCTGACATGAGTTGATATTTTGAAAAGAAATTAAAAGACACCTCAGGGTGTAACCCGAGGCTCAACCCACTTCTCTCTGACATGAGTTGATATTTTGAAAAGAAATTAAAAGACACCTCAGGGTGTAACCCGAGGCTCAACCCACTCTCTCTGACACGAGTTGATATTTTGAAAAGAAATTAAAGACACCTCAGGGTGTGACCCGAGGCTCAACCCACTTCTCTCTGACACGAGTTGATATTTTGAAAAGAAATTAAAAGACACCTCAGGGTGTGACCCGAGGCTCAACCCACTTCTCTCTGACACGAGTTGATATTTTGAAAAGAAATTAAAAGACACCTCAGGGTGTGACCCGAGGCTCAACCCACTTCTCTCTGACACGAGTTGATATTTTGAAAAAATTAAAGACACCTCGAGGGTGTGACCCGAGGCTCAACCCACTTCTCTCTGACACGAGTTGATATTTTGAAAAGAAATTAAAAGACACCTCAGGGTGTGACCCGAGGCTCAACCCACTTCTCTCTGACACGAGTTGATATTTTGAAAAGAAATTAAAAGACACCTCAGGGTGTGATCCGAGGCTCAACCCACTTCTCTCTGACACGAGTTGATATTTTGAAAAGAAATTAAAAGACACCTCAGGGTGTGACCCGAGGCTCAACCCACTTCTCTCTGACACAAGTTGATATTTTGAAAAGAAATTAAAAGACACCTCAGGGTGTGAACCGAGGCTCAACTACACTCTCATGATATGAGTTGATATTTTGCAACTGGAATTCTCAAAATATATCATCTGGTGGAACTCGAATGTCTTCTTTCTCCTTGGTTTGGCGCAACCATCGTCAAGACTTCTTGCCTTACTGGCGTACCTGTATGTGTCATGCGTGATGATGTCATGATATGCATGTGTTTGTCCTAAATGCCTACATGATTATGCCATGTGTCTTTGGCTTGTTTGTCATATATCTGTTCTTGTTACGGCTCTCATGATGACCTGCCTTCACTGCTTCGACTCTTGACTTTTCTCAAGCTTGATACTCGCCTTTGGGTTCTACGAGTAATTCGTGTTTCTCCCTTTTTTTTTTTTTGGCCCCATGTTGAACTTTGTCCTTGCTTTGAAGCTCCCGTACCCAATTCTCCTCCAGGTAATGCTCCATATTCCTTTCGTTTAGAGTGTGTAATTTTGCTATTTACCTCTAAAATGAAACATAAATAAAATGCATGAAAATGGCAAAGTAGGTATGAAAGGCGTTCCTCGTATCTATATTTATTTCAAAAGGCAACACACAAAGAAAATTGACAAGGAATGACTCAATTAAGAAAGCATTATAAAAGGAAAACAAGTTCAGTTGTAGTAAGTGCTCTAGATATCCGACGTATGGACTTCTCCATGTTTCTTCATCCTGAATCTTTTCGTGCAAGCTTTTCCATGTGGAAGATCCTTGAGCTTCAGAGTCCGCTTCAATACTATGATCTTGCTGTTTAACCCATTCCAACCTTACTTCCTTAGGATGCCCTTCCGAGTTTTCATCTTAAGCCTTTTCCATTTATTGGACGCCCTTTTTTTTTTTTTTTTTATGCGTAATATTTCTTCACCATGATCTCGAGTTCACCGGGTTTGGTAACTCTTCCCATCCATTTCAGTGAGAATCAAGGCTCCTCCCGAGAAAGCTCTCTTACGATGTATGGTCCTTCCCAATTTGGTGCCCACTTTCCTCGAAAGTCTTTTTGTATAGGAGAATCTTCCTCAACACGAGTCCCCTTCACGAAATTCTCTTGGACGCACCTTCTTGTTATGGGCGCGATCATTCTCCTTTGGTACATCCGTCCGTGACAAATTGCTTTCAAGCGTTTTTCTTCAATCGATTGGTTGGTCATATCGAGCCGAACCCATTCAAAGCTTCTTCTAGTTTTGACTCCATTAAGATTCGCAGGAGAGGATTTCCACCTCAATGGGCGATGACTTCCATTCCATAGACTAGAGAGAAAGGAGTTGCCCCGTGAGAGGTCCGTACACACACGTGCGTCACGCGTATAGGGCAAATGGTAGCTTCTCGTGCGGTCCTTATACGTCTCGATCATCTTCCCAATAATTTTCTTGATATTCTTTGTCGGGCTTCTACCGCCCGTTCATCTTTGGACGATAAGGCGAGGAGTTATGATGCTTTATTCGAAATTGCTCGCACACTTCCTTCATCATCTTGTTGTTCGGGATTTAAAGCATTATCTCGAAATAATTCTCTCGTGTAAACCGTATCGGCATATAATCTCCTTTTTAAGAATCGCTGCACACCGCCGTCCTTGTCACATTTGCAAATGAAGTAGCTTCTATCCATTTTGTGAAGTAATCTATGACCACAAAAATGAATCGATATCCATTAGAAGCTTTGGGGAGATTGGCCTATAACATCCATGCCCCACATAAAAAAGGGCCACGGGAAGTCATGATATGAAGGGTGAAGGTGTTTGCATGAATTTTATCGCGGAAACTTGACATTTGTGGCACTTTCGTGCGTAGCTAATGCGATCACTTTCCATCGTCAACCAATAATAACCGAGTCTCATAATTTTCCGGCCATAGTGAAACCATTGGCGTGCGTTCACTAAACTCCTTCATGGACCTCTTCGAGTATCTTTTCGGCTTCGGCGGTATCCACGCACCTTAGAGTACACGATCTTTTCCTCTTTTGTACAAGATGTCCCTATCGAGAACAAATCCCGCTGCCAATCTTCTGATCGTTCTTTTGTCATTCTCGTTTGCTTGCTCGGGATATCTTTGATTCTTGACATATTCTAAGATATCATGGAACCATGGTTGTCCATCTGCCTCGTTTTCAATGCTAAAACAATGCGCAGGGGCCTCATATATGCTCATCTGGAGAGGCATTATTTCTATTTCTCGGTTTGCTTTGAACATTGAAGCCAAGGTTGCCAGGGCGTCAGCCAATTGGTTTTCCTCTCGTGGGAAATAATTAAAGGTCACTTCTTCGAATTCTTCAACCAATTCCGCGACAAGATCACGATATTTAATCAATTTTGAGTCTCTTACTTCCCAATCTCCACGGATTTGGTAAATTACCAATGCCGAGTCCCCGGAGACTACCAAGACCTTAACGTTCTGCTCGATAGCTGCACGAAGTCCCATGATGCAAGCCTCATATTCTGCTATGTTGTTGGTACAGAAGAAATTTAATCTGGCAGTAAAGGGGTAATGATACCCTTCTGGCGACACTAAGACTGCTCCAATCCCGTGCCCCAACGCGTTTGACGCGCCATCAAAACTCATCTTCCATGATTTCTCTTTTGACGATTCACACTCTTTTTCCGTAACGCATATCAAGTCTTCGTCTGGGAAGTCAAATCTCAATGGCTCGTACTCCTCTGTTGTCCGAGTTGCTAAGAAATCAGCTATTGCGCTCCCTTTAATCGATTTCTGGCTTACGTATACGATGTCATACTCTGATAGTAGGATCTGCCATCGTGCCATTCTTCCTGAGAGTGCAGGCGACTCCATCATGTACTTTATTGGGTGTAGCCCGAAATCACCACGTCGTATGATACAAACACATATTGCCTAAGCCTCCGAGAGTTGCCCGGACTGCAGCACAAATGAGAACTTTTCGATTGTCGGATATCTTGTCTCACACTCCGTGAATTTCTTCATCGAGATAATAGATCGCCTGTTCTCTTTTCCAGACTCATCATGTTGCCCCAAGACGCAACCCATTGAGTTTTCGGACACAGTCAGATATAGTATTAGTGGCCTTCCGGGGGTTGGCGGTACTAGCACCGGAGGACTAGATAAATATTGCTTTATCTTGTCAAAAGCCTCTTGGCATTCCTTGTCCCATTCTCCAGAATTGTGTTTTCGAAGGAGTCGAAAAATTGGATCACACTGCTTGGTGAGTTGAGCAACGAACCGAGCAATGTAATTCAGTCTCCCTAGAAATCCTCTGACTTCCTTTTGTGTGCGCGGCGGCGGTAGTTCTTGTATGGCCTTTATTTTATCCGGATCAACCTCGATACCTTTCTCGCTGACGATGAATCCCAATAATTTTCCCGAGGTAGCCCCAAAGGTACACTTGGCGGGATTAAGCTTTAGTTGGAATTTTCTCAGTCTTTCGAACAGCTTCCGGAGGTTCTCAACATGCTCTCTTTCTCCTCGAGATTTGGCGATCATATCGTCGACATAGACTTCTATTTCCTTGTGCATCATGTCATGAAACAACGTTACCATGGCTCTTTGATATATTGCCCCGGCATTCTTTAGACCGAATGGCATCACTTTGTAGCAGAATGTTCCCCACATCGTCGTGAACGTAGTTTTCTCCATGTCTTCGGGAGCCATCTTGATTTGATTGTAGCCCAAAAATCCGTCCATGAAGGAGAAAAACGAACTCTTCGCGTGTTATCTACCAATGTATCAATGCGCGCAATGGAAATTATCTTTAAAGTGGCTCGATTCAAATCACGGTAATCCACATACATTCGTACTTTGCCATCTTTCTTCGGCACTGGGACTATATTAGCTACCCATTCTGGATATCTAGAGACTTGCAGGAATCCAGCATCAAATTGTTTCTTTACTTCTTCCTTTATCTTTAAGAGCATTTCTGGCCTCATCTGCCTTAACTTCTGTTGGATAGGCTTGCATTCGGATTTCAGTGGGAGTCTATGGACCGCTATATCTTCGTTCAAACCTGGCATATCTTGATATGACCATGCGAACACGTCTTTGTACTCGTGAAGCAAGGTGATCAGATCGTGTTTGGTGTCTTCAGACATAGAGGTCCCGACTTTTACCTCTTGCTTCTTTTCTTCATTTCCTAAATTCACTGTCTCGATCGATTCTTGATAAGGCAGAATCTGTTCATCCTCTTGTTCTACCATTCTCAGTAGGTCTGGGGAAGAGACATAATCTTCGGCATCTTCTTCAGCCTCGAATTCCCCCACACAAATAGCTTTCTCGAAGTCGATTTTAGGGCTTGTAACAGGATTGTTCACGTCGTTGATATTTGAGCACCTGAAAAGTAGACAAAAAAAGAAGAATATAGAGGGACATCAAGGTATCGGGTCCTATAAACGTGACATGATGATATGGAATATATAGGGACAAGTAAAGAATGAATATGGAATCGATGAGAATGAAAAGAACACGACAAAATGCATCTTTATTCATGTTTCATTTAAAAGCTAGATAGATAAAATGAACTCTCATAACGGATTCCCTTATAGCTTAGGGGCCTACGAAAGGTTACTACTGAGCATTACTCCGGAGGGGATTTGGAAACTACAAGGAGGTCCACGGCAGTCCAATTGTTCAAAGTGAATCCCGGGGGGCAAGGGCGTATCGCTGAGACGCCTTCCATTGCATTATTCCCTTTGCCAATGACATTTATGCTGAAGTCCTGTAGACCCTTTTCTACCCATGACACCATGCTTTGTGGGTCATCTCTTCCCGGGAATATAATTCCAGCTGAGGTAAACGCTTTTGACAGAGGCGGATATGTTATGGGCTCCCACTCTAATTCTCGACCTGTGACTCTTGCGATCCTTCTTTCTTGCTCCCTTTGCAATTGTTTCCTTCTTTGCTGCATGTCGGGCTTAAATCCTAAGCCGATCGAGCCTTGCGGGGTGCGGTTTTAGCGCTCTAGCCATCCCCCTGCTGGTATTTCCCCAAACCTTTCCTTGCTCGGAGCTCCTTTTCCAACCGTTAGTTTGATTCCCATCCTGGTATTCTTTGACAACTTGGGCGTGGGAGCTTTACTTCCTTCAGCGACGAAAGTAGCATTGATGAATTCAAAGGAGCGGAAGGAACATTCTACTGCATCTTTGTTCACTTCGATGTAGGGTGCATCAGTGGAGACAGACGCGACGATGTCTTCCTCACCAGCGACTGTGATCAAGCGATCATCCATGATAAACTTCATTTTCTGGTGGAGAGATGAAGGATCGCCCTGTGCCAGAATGGATCCAAGGCCTCCCTAAGAGGCAATTGTATGAAGGTGAGATATCCATAACTTGGAATTCTACGTTGTATGTACACGGGCCCACATCCAGAGGAATTTCAATCTTCCCCATAACCTCTCGTCTCGTCCCATCGAATGCCCTTACTGTAGAATGACAAGGCCTTAGATAAGACATATCTATTGGCATTCTGGATAGTGTGGATAAAGGCATGACATTAAGCGCAGACCCGTTATCAATGAGCACACTCGGCACTATGTAACCCTTACAATAGGTGGTGGATGTGCAAAGCTTTAATAGAGCCTCTACCGTTCGGCGGTATTTCATCATCACTGAAAGAGATGAAATTATCCGCATTCAAGTTGTTCGCCCATCTATCAAGCTTTTCAACGGGTACATTGCTCTAACACATATGCTTGGTTTAACACTCTCAATAAAGCATTTCGGTGTGGTTCTGAGCTCAACAGTAGAGATAACACCGAGATCTTTGCCGGTTGCTTGTTTAATTGCTCCACGATATTATACTCGCTATGCTTGATAAACCTCAGAAATTCATGCGCTTCGTCCTCGTTCACCTGTTCGGATAGGATTTCATTCTCGACCACCGCCTCGCGCATTGGTGCTTTTCCTTTTTGGCTTGAGCCGATGCCTTTCTTTTTTGGTTCTGACACCTCGGGAGAATAGCACCTCCCGCTGCGGGTAAAATGTCCTACTTTGCTAACGCTTCCATTCGTAGCTTCTGGCAAGGTAATGTTGACATCATATTCCCAAGGCACTACTTTGTCCTCCTTGTAAGGGAACGGAGATGGCATCCTAATTATCATCTTTGGTTTCACCTCCTCCCTCTTTGCTTCATAATAGATTACCAAGGGTCGGTCAACACTATAAAGGGGACCTGATGATTGGCCCTCGGAAGCATATACATCCTTTTCGTCGAACCCTTCCTTCTTACTACAAATCGCAACCTCCTTATTATCCATCATGCCTTGAAGCAGTTCTTTAAATTCCTTGCAAGATTGGATATGGTGTCCTTCCATGCCGTGAAAAGCGCAAGAACTTTGACCCTCTATGATTTCCTTCTTGAACCTTCTGGTAAGCAAACCCTTTTCAGTCATTACTTCCAATACTTTCTCCAAAGGCGTTCTTATCTCAGAGACACGACTTCTGGCTCGCCACGTATCTTCCTGTGCCACCACACTTATGTTCCCTCTGGGATGGTTAGGGAGTGGATTCCCAGCCAAATTACTGACCCCATCAAATCGTAGAATGCCCGCATCAATCAGACTTTGAACCTTTCTTTTAAAGGCTAGGCAATTATCTGTGGAATGCCCCCGGTTTCCAGCATGGTACATGCAGCTAGCATTAGGATCGTACCATTTAGGGTAGGGAGGTTTCAAAGGTGCTATGTAATGTGGTGCTATTAGTTGTTTCTCTAGAAACTTTGGGCACAGTTCCCCGTATGTCATGGGAATAGGGGCAAATTGAGGCCTTTCGGGGTTGGGTCTCATTGGCCTTGGTTCATTTCTGGGTTGGCTCGGAGCGGTTGTGGTATTTGGTGAGAAGATGGTGAGTGGTCTTTGGGCCTCGGGCAGTATAGACGGGATAAGGGGAGGGTTTGATAATAGAGGTTCTGAGGAGGAAAGTAGAGGTTTGGAGTTGGGCGGAATTGAGGTCGAGGTTGGATAGGGTATGGATTAGGAGTGTAGTGATTCTCGGTCCCTACCATATGGGTTTCTGGCTCTTTCTTCTTTAATGGCCTTTTAGAGCTTTCAGACCCTTCCATTCTCCCGTTCCTGATGCCGTTTTCGATGAGCTCTCCAGATATTACGACATCTGCGAAATCCTTTGTGGCATTCCCCACTAGCTTGTCATAGAATGGCGCTCTTAAAGTGTTAATAAAAGAAATTTGTGATCTCCGTCTTGGTTAGTGGAGGTTCCACTTGAACCGAGACGTCTCTCTCCACCTTTGAGCATATTGCCTAAAGGTCTCAGATGGCTTCTTTTCCATCATCTGTAACGTTAGGCGATCAGGCGCTATGTCGGAGACGTGTTTATATTGTTCACAGAATGCTGCAGCTAAGTCATCCCATGATTGGATCTTTTCTCTTCCTAGTTGATTGTACCATCGGAGAGCTGACCCTATCAAGCTTTCTTGAAAGCAGTGTATCAGCAACTTGTCTTCGTCCTCATAACCAGCCATTTTCCGACAAAACATGATGAGATGCGCCTTTGGGCACCTTGTTCCATCGTATTTCTCAAAGTCTGGTGCTTTAAATTTTGAGGGCAAGACCAGACCAAGAACCAAACTGAGCTTTTTGACGCTCATTGCGGAAGAGGCTCTAGTTCCCTCTACCGCCCTGAGTCTTTCTTCCAGATCCTTAAACTTATCTTGAGCGCCCTGATCCTTCATTCTTAACTTAGCTAGTTCCACGGGATCATCCAAATCTGGGACAATAGGGTCAGCTGGGTTAGTTCCGTGACTTGATGCAAATACTCCTTGCCCTAGATGGGCAGGTGGAAGTACAGGTGGGTGTTCTAAGCCTGTAAATTCCTTTTGAGGCCAGACCCCATGGGGTGGAGTAAATCCTGGAGGATGGCCTTCACTTTCTTTCCCGGTACTAGTTGTAGGGTCTTTTCCTTTGTTTGTTATCCCATTCATTAATTGAGTCATTTGGGCCACCATATCCTCTTGAGCCTTTGCCATCTGGTCTTTTAATTCTTGCTAAAACTTTTTCATCTGGTCTTCTATATCCTTCTGGAATTGTTCGTATCTTTGGTCCATTGCTCTTGCCTTACGACGAGTGTTGTAATAATGTACGATAGGTTGATCCTCGTCGGTTTCCAGGGTAACTTCTGTCACGTTTTTAACCAATTAGGCTCCTTTTTTTATGCAAATGTTGTGATGTATGCGAATGGATGGAATGCAAATGCGTGAAATGAATGCAAAAGGCGTCGATTCTCATTCAATTTCTTATAGAAAACTTGTTTAAGAAACAAAATCTTTTACATAAAATTGAGTCATATAAGCGACCTAGCCCTTATGCCTAGAATTTTAATTTTCTCGAGGAGTGAGGCTAACTCTCGACGACCTGTCGACTTTGATTCATACAAAGATACTTAATACGTCGGCTTGGGGCGCTAAACATTGTAGATGTTCAGCCACTTCTCGTATCTGTGTTCTTCGCTTCACCCATGACGTAATCCTTTTCTTTGACCTGATTCTGAGATTGTTGGAACCGGAACTCACTATTCTCTAGTGCCATTTCGAGCTCTACTAATTTCCCTTTTAACTCTTCGATCTGGTTTAGGCTTGATTTTAGCTTCACCGTAGAGTCGTGTCTTTGGTCAAACATCTTTTCTTGTTCTATTAATCGAGCTCTCGGTGTCTCATTCTCCTTCCGGTTCTCACTTGCGGTCTTCTTTAGAACATCTCTTTGTGCTTGAACCTCTTGGAATTTTTCCTCCACCGATCAACCTTGGCTTTCTCTTCTCGAATTTCTTGACGCCATTGTTCGAAGTTTTACCCAATCCGGTGATCCTCATTGTGATGCACGCACTTTCTATAATCCGTCTTCAAGCCCTCCGGATCTTCTTGGCCTTTCTCTTTCCTCTCTTCAATCTCTCAACCTCCGAACTCGGACATCCATATCCAACATCAAATACATCTTTTTTCTTCTTCTAGTTGCTCTATCCTCTTTTTCAACTCGAATTTTTATTTTCAAAATCTTGCTTCATAATCTCTGTTTCGGAAGGGACTACTTGTAAGTATTTCTCTATCGGCTGAGTATCATCGTGTGTCGGTTCAGGGACGTTATCGTTTATTCTCTTACTCCGCCAGACATTATACTCGAGGGTTACCATTGGACCTACAAGCAATTCTTTTCATCCAAGCAAACTTGTTTCCAAGCATCGGCGATCTCCGAACCTTCTTCTTGGAATTATTCCTTTATACGAAAACTCAAACTGAGCTAAGCCGTAAGTCGTTGGTATAAACTGTCTTGAGTAGTATTGCCTTAGCACAAGCAAAGGAGCATACCCAATGGCTCCCCAAATTCCTAGCAGAGGAACCCAATCATAACTCCCACAACGGTAGATAATTTCATCGGGAACAAACCAAGGGGCTCTCCATTCAATGTCCTTTTCTTGGAGATTTTGAAGGAGTGCGATCCAATTTTCCTCTGATATGTCATCTCTCTTGGGCTTATCCGCCAACTCCTTTAATGGGGAATAGTTTTCATAGTGAACTCGACAAGAAGCTCTATCCATTTTCCAGAAATGGCTATGGAACCAAACTAGCAGTAATTGCGCACATCCCATGAATCTACCCTCGCCCCTCTCCGCACGCATTTAAAGATCTAAACGTTTGGCAAGAATGTGAAATCTTGGCGTAACTCCTTTGTCAAGACGATCGAATAAGTCAACAACCGCGCCGTCCACATGCCTCAAAGCTCTGGGGAAAATTACTAGGCCATAGATACTTAAGGCGAAGATGTCGACCTTCCTCTTGGCATCGGGATGTGTCAATATCAAGTCCCTTAAGTTTGCCCATGGAATGCATTTCCCTTCACCTTTTTGCTGAATACGCGCCACGACCCACTGTTCACTCATTCCAGTGATGCTCATCAGTTTCTTTACCAAGGTTGGTGCATTGCCGGCCCTAAAGTAGACTTTATCGACCTGAGCCCTTCGACTACGCAGCAAAGCCGTGTATTCTTCTATGGTAGGTACCAAATCCACTTTCCCGAATGTGAAGCAGCTATATGCGGGGTTCCAATATTGGGTTATGGCCCGAAACAAGCGTTTGTCCACTCTGATGTCAAGCAAATAGGGTAGATCGCCATAATTAAGGTAGAAAAGCTGCTTAGTCCCCTCATCCCAATGAACCCACATATCTTTTAATTCTTGTAACTCATTCTGTGTTATGCTGATGCGAGTAAAGTCCCCTAACTCCGATGTACATCCCTCGGCTAGACTATCCCCTTTCTCGAGTTGTATCTTCTCTGACCATATACGCACGGCCGCGTTATCCTCTACTTTATCAAGGAATTCGTTCTCCATAACAAGCTTTTATCTTAGTAACCGAACGGAGATCGACACCTTTTAATGTGGATATGACATGCAATGCAATCAAACAAGAGAAAATGTTAATGCAAGAGAAGATAAGCGAAGAGAAAAAAAAGTACAAGAGAAATAAGCCAACATAAAACACCTATTGGGGTGACTACTAGGGGTTTAGCGTGGTTCTGTCCAAGATGGGTTCCTAGGTTTCTCTACATGTGGTTCAGTTCTAAAGAGAGGTACCCGAACCAGCAGATTCCTCAATCCTCACCCATTATAGGCTCATACGGATCGGGTTCAGTTCAGGGGAACACATTTCCCTATGGCCATGCGGAGGTGAAAACCTCACGAAACCATAGGTACGGATGTATTCCGGAAGCGGTCCCCTAGCCCATGCGGAGGTGAAAACCTCACGAAGGCATAGCTTCTCGCTCCCACTTAAGGGTGTGACACAACGGTCATGCAAGTATGAATGCAGAGACATCCTATGAGACTCGGCAATATTGCAATCATAGTACCAACAGATGTGTCAAAAGAAACATGATTTTCAAAATGATTTTCCAAATCTTGACAAAAGGACAAAGAATAATCAATTTCACGGCACGACTCGGCGCGCCCCGATGAGAGTCGCTAAGTCGTCATAACTATTTTTTGACAAAAACGGAATCGAACTTGGGTTTTAAAATGGGTAAAAGGGGAGTCGCCACCGACCTTTTATTAGGTGTGATCGGATCACCTTTGTTTTAATAAAACATTTCGGTTTACTAAAACAGGGTTTTTGGTCTACGAACATTCGAGAAAATAGGTTCGGGAGTCGACACGCATGCGAGGAAGGATTAGCACCCTCGCAACGCCCAAAATTGGTACCAAATTGATTAATCGATGTCCTAATGTCGAAGAGTTTGAAATGATTTTTGAAATCTTGCTCTTTTTATTATTATTATTATTTTTTTAAAAAAAAAACAACTTGATCGAATAATGATATTCCCTTGTTCGAAGGAATAGAATTTCACATCCAAAGACGATTGACGCGATAATCTAAGTCCTTGAATCCAAGGTCGTCTCAAATTCTCCAAGTAACCATTTTTGAAATTTTGGAAAGGGCATTTACTCGTTAGGTCATGCGAAAGAAAACACACCCAAAGACGATTGGGCGCGATCCTTCGAACTTCCAAGCGCACAAATATCACCTTATTTGAAAAAGGAAACAAAATTTGAAAGGTTATCCATTTGTTCGGTCAAGCGAAAAGTCACACCCAAAGACGATTGGGCATGAAGTTTTGAATTCCCAAACTCATGAATATTACCTTTGTGAAAACTCATTTTCAAGAACCTGAAAAAATATAATAGTAATAGGAGATGGATTATTGGATTACGATGAAATGACGAAAGCAAGAAAATCAGGAAAACATGTTAATAAGAAGGTGCATAATGAAACAAAAGTAAAAAGACAAAAAATAATAGCGATGAAAACATGTTAGTAATGATAGTGACAATAATATATACAATAATAATAATAGTGTAGCACATATAATAATAATAAGAATACTAACAACAATAATAATAATAATGATAATAATAATAATGATGATAATAATAGTAAATAGTATAGTAATAATAAAATGATAATAATAACACAAAATATACGCGACATGAAAATAATAATACTAATAATAATAATAATATAGTAATAATAATAAAATAATAATAATAATGGTATGTACGGCATAATGATAATATAATAATAATTAGTAATAATAATAATATAATAATACTAAGATAATAATAGTAGTACGGAGTATATACAATATAACAATATAAATATAATAGTAATAATAATAATGAAGTTAGTTAAACAAAATAATAGTAATTATATATATAGAAAATATAATAATAATAGCAGATAGTATAGTAATAATGGTAAAATAATAATAATATAAAATGTAGACAAAATAATAATAGCAATATTAATAATGATCAATAATAATATTAAACATAATAATAATAACAATTAATAATAATAATTAATAATAATAATATAATGACATAGTGCATAGTAACAACAACTGAATAAAAACGCACATTAACCATAAATGGATCGATTTGAAATCGAAACGGAAAATTGGGGTTGAAAATTGGAAAATAAGAAAGAGGATGAGAACCAAATTGTGACGCGCGAGGACTCCTAGGGACTAAATTAGTAAACTACCCAGCCCTTGATTATGAGGCGTTTCGAATGACCAAATAAGGACTAAATTAAAAGCGAAGCAGAGTAATGGGGCAAAATTTTAAAAAAAAAGAAAGGTGAAAAAGGGATTCAATTGAGTAGCACCGCAAGAATGGGGGACTCATCGTGTAAATACCCCATTTAAAGAGGTGTGGACGATTTCCCAAGTACCCCAAACGACATAACTTAATTGCCTTAACCCCAAAATTTATTTCTCTAGTTCCCTAGGCAAACAGATCAGAACCCACCCCTCAAACTCTCCCTTTTTTTTTCGTTTCAGAAACAGGAGCAGAGAGGGAGTCTCCCATCTTCTTCGTCCATGCCCGATGGTCGGGCCTTCCCACCATTAAATGCGCGCACCACCAGTATATCAGCGCCCAAGGTCGCGCAAGGAGAAGCCCTCTGTTCCGAAAGCGGAGATGGAGATCTCGAGTAACCCCTTTTTTTTTTTCTTGGATTTTTGGTTCAAAATGATAAAAAAAAAATAGAAAAATCAAATGATAAGCCGGCTTAAAAAAAGGAAAAGGGTGAAATCACCTTTTAATGCTATTGATCTGTCGATTTTTGGATTGAAAGTTGTTCATTTTTGTATTCTGTATTGATTTGTTTTTTTATTGCTTTGAAATTTCTTGTAAAAATTTTTGAATCAGAACCCCGTTCTATGTTACATATTTAGTTTTTATATCAGAAAAATCAAGAAACAAAACGAGTAAAATACATTATTGTTCTTCTCTCCTTCTTTGTTGTGTTGTCGTCGTCTTTGCGGGTTTTCGTGAAGTGGAGTTCTTGAGTGGGGTGAGAGAGGCCGACAAGCAGAGTGGTCCGTGTTTGTGGAGTTCTTGTGGCTGGTGGCTAGGGTTCCAAAACCCTAGTCTTTCAATTTTTCTTTTTTTTGTGTTTTGGGCCTGGTGTAATTTGTTTGTAATGGGCCCGGGGTTAATGACCCGGGCCAAAATTGGTGATTACAAAAATAAATTGCAAAAATAAAATTAATATAATATGGCTAATGTAATAAAAGTTAAGCGTTCTTAATATTTCAATTCCCCGGCAACGGCGCCAAAAACTTGATCGTGTGTCAGAGCCTTAGAAATTTATAAAAAAGAATGATCGAGCCTAGAAACTAACTGTGACAATGACTTGAGGCAAGTGCACCTATCGAACAGTAGTATATCTTAGTGGCAAGACCGGATTGTCGAACCCAAAAGAACCAAAAGTTTTAATACTAACTTTCTTTTTATTATTTAGCCTAAGAATTAAAGGAATTTTTATCTAACCTAAATTTAACTAACAACTAAGCTAAAGATGCAAAGACAAAGAGAATGAATTGGGGAAAATAACTTTGGGAAAAACCAGTTGATTAAGACAATACCCAAGGAAGAATCCACCTAGACTTCACTTGTTATCTAACTCTGAACCAGACGATTTTTTCACCTGACTTGATCCGTAGGGTTCCTTAATGTATATTAATCCCTCTCTCGAGGCAACTAACATCTAACCCTAGGTTGATTAATTGAAATCTATTTCTAATTAAAACCCCTAGAATTGCATTAACTAGATCTATATACTCCCATATTAGGTTTGACCCTAATCCGGCAGATTTTCGTCACCCTATCTTTAGGCCCGCGAGCAACTCCGCTCAACTATGCTAGATCTACTCTTAGGCAGGGTTTATTCCTCCTCTACCTGAGCACATCAGTACTTGAATCAATATCCCGAAAATATCAACACAAGAATTAAGAACACATAGTTAAGAACAAACCAAGTATTTATCATATAGTTTAGCAAACAATAACAAGATTCATCTAGATTTCATCCCCCTCAGGTATCTAAGGGTTTAGTTCATAATCGTAAAAGAATACATCTCAAAAGAAAAGATAAAACAAAATATAAGAAAACCCTAAAACCCCCTGAAGGGATTGAAGGAGAGATCCTCCATCTTGAGTATGATTCCGACTTCTTGAGATGAATCAACTGGCTTTCTTCGAGTAAAATCCCACAATTCTGGCCTCTCTGGCTCAGCTCCTTGGCCTAGCTGGACGCCTAGTTGGACTCCCCTGAAGGTTGGCCTCTAGAGTGTTTATATAGGCTTTTGGAATGACTTCTTTGCCTCTAAATACCCTAATCGGACTGAAACTCTTCTTTCTTACGTTAGGGACACGCCCATGGCACATGCCCGTGTGAATCGTAGCCAGGCCGTGTTTGAGTCTGTTGAGGAGGCACGACCATGTGGTCTTGAGCCCAGGCCGTGTTGATTTCATGTTATGGCCCATTTACTCTGTTTTGGGCACGTTTCTCATTCTTTTCATCCTTCGGTGCTTTCCTGAATATAAAACATGAAAACAAAGGATTAAGAGCACCACATTACACAATTCAAGGCTTAAATCACCCAAAAGTATGCTAAATGTGGGATTAAAATATGTTCATATTACGGTTTATCACTTATTGAAGGCTCTGGAAGAGCTATTATATTTTTACCTAAATGTACAAAATTTATCATTGATGATGCTTTATATTCCACCAAGTCTCAAATAAATTTATTGAGTTTTAAAGATATTCGTCTTAATGGATATCATATTGAGACTATGAATGAGAAAAATGGTGAATATATATATATTACAAATGTTGAATATGGAAAGAAATATATTTTGGAAAGGTTGCTTGCTTTTTTATTAGGTTTATATTATACACATATTAGTGCAATTGAGTCAGATGTTACTACGAACCAGAAGTTTGTAGAACCACATACTTTTACTATTTGGCATGACTGATTAGGCCATCCCGGATCTATTATGATGCGAAGAATCATCGAGAATTCAGTTAGACACCTTTTAAAGAAGCAAAAGATTCTTGAATTCAAGGATTTATCTTGTGTCGCTTATTCTCATGGAAAATTGATTATTAGACCATCACCAGCTAAAGTTGGGATTGAATCTCCAGCATTTCTGGAACGTATTCAAGGTGATATATGTGGGCCCATTCATCCACCATGTGGACTATTCAGATATTTTATGGCATTAATAGATGCATCTAGTAGGTGGTCACATGTGTGCTTATTATCGACTCGCAACCTGGCGTTTGCAAGACTACTTGCTCAAATAGTTAGATTAAGAGCACAATTTCTAGATTATGCAATCAAAACTATTCGTCTTGATAATGCTGGTGAGTTTACATCCCAAGATTTTAATAATTATTGTATGTCAATTGGGATAAAAGTTGAACATCCTGTAGCTCGTGTTCATGCACAAAATGGTTTAGTTGAATCATTTATCAAACACCTCCAACTAATAGCTCGACCATTGTTTATGAGAACAAATCTCCCTGTTACAGCTTGGGGATATGCTATTTTGCATGCAGCAGCACTTCTGCGCTTAAGGCCAACAAGTTATAATAAGTACTCTCCATTACAATTGGCTTTTGGTCAGGAGCCAAATATTTCCCATCTTAGAATTTTTGGATGTGCAGTATATGTTCCAATTGCTCCACCATAACGCACAAAGATGGGTCCTCAAAGGAGGTTGGGAATATATGTTGGCTATGAATCTCCTTCTATAATTATATATGTTGAACCATTAACAGGAGATTTATTTGCTGCACAATTTATTGATTGTCATTTTGATGAAACAATATTTACAACATTAGGGGGAGAGAAAATACAAGTGGTAAAAGAAATTACATGGAATGGATCATCATTATCTCAATTAGATCCTCATACAAGTTAATGTGAATAACAAGTTCAAAGGATTATACATTTGCAAAACATTGCCAATTAACTGCCAGATTCATTTACTGACCTAAAGAAAATTACAAAATCTCACATACCAGCTGAAAATGCTCCAATATGAATTGATATTCCAATAAAGCAAATTGTTAGTGCAAAAGAAAGTAATCCACTCTTGAAGCGTAGAAGACCAATCGGTTCCAAAGATAAAAATCCTCATAAAAAGAAAGGATCAATTATTCAAGATGGTAATATTGTGGAGGCAAGTGCCCTAGAAGAGGCCAAAGATATAACTAATCAAAAAACCCCAGAAGAGGTTCAGGTACCTGAAAATGGTAATAACGAAAAAATCTCAATAAGTTATGTTACTTCGGGAAAAAGATGGAACCAAAAAAAATATAGTTGACGACAACAATTTTGCTTATAATGTTGCTATTGAAATAGCAAAAGAAAATGAGGATCCTGAGCCTAAATCTATTGAGGAATGTAGAAATAGAAAATATTGGCCAAAATGGAAAGACGCAATTCAAGCAGAATTAAATTCACTTTCTAAACACGAGATTTTTGGACCTATAGTCCAAACACCTAAATATGTAAAGCCGGTAGGATATAAATGGACATTTTTGCGAAAACGAAATGAGAAAAATGAAGTCGTAACATATAAATCATGACTTGTAGCACAACGATTTTCGCAAAGACCCGGCATTAATTATGAAGAGACATATTCTCTTGTGGTGGATGCAATCATGTTTAGATACCTTATTAGTCTGGCAGTATGTGAAAAACTTTACATGCGTCTAATGGATGTTGTTACAGCCTATTTGTATGGTACACTTGATAGTGAAATTTATATGAAAATCCCAAATGGATTTAAAATCCCTGAAGGATATAATGTTTCCCGGGAAAATTGTTCAATCAGATTAAAGAAAAGTTTATATGGATGAAAATAATCTGGACGTTTGTGGTACAATCGTCTTAGTGAATATTTGTTAAAAGAAGGTTATAAAAACGATCCAACGCCTGTGTGTTTTTATAAAAGGTCCGAATCAAACTTTGTGTTACTCGCTATTTATGTTAATGATCTAAATATTATTGGAACTCCTAAAGAGCTTGTAATGAATCGAGAAATTATTTAAAGAAAGAATTTGAGATGAAAGATCTCGAAAAAACAAAATTTTGTCTTGGTCAGCAGATCAAGCATTTAAAAGATGGAATTCATGTCCATCAGTCAACTTATACGAAAAAAGATCTTAAATAATTTTTATATGGAAAAAGCACATCCATTGAGTACCCTGATGGTTGTACGATCGTTAGATGTGAATAAAGATCAAATTCGTCCTTGTGAGAATGATGAAGAGTTTCTTGGTCCTGAAGTACCATATCTAAGTGCCATAGGAGCATTGATGTATCTTGCAAATAACACAAGACTGATATAGCTTTTCTTTTGTAAACTTGTTAGCAAGATTTAGTTCCTCTCCAACATGTAGACATTGGAATGGAATTAAACATGTATTTAGATATCTTAGAGGGACCATTGATATGAGGTTATTTTATTCAAATGATTCAAAATCCCTATTAATTGGTTATGTTGATGCTGGATATTTATCGGATCCACATAAAGGTTGATCTCAAACGGGATATTTATTTACATGTGGAGGTACTGCCATATCATGGCGTTCGACAAAGCAAACATTAGCTGTTGCCTCTTCAAATCATGCTGAAATAATTGCAATGCATGAGGCAAGTCGAGAGTGTGTTTAGCTAAGGTTATTAACCCAACATATCCAGAAGATATGTAATTTGCCTTTGCAGGAAAATATGCCAACTATCTTATACGAAGATAATGCAACATTTATAGCTCAATTAAAGGGTGGTTATATCAAAGGTGACAGAACGAAACATATTTCACCAAAATTATTCTTTACTCATGATCTTGATAAGAAAGGTGACATAGAAGTTCAACAAATTCGTTCTAGTGATAATTTAGCATATCTTTTTACCAAGGCATTGCCAACTTCAACATTTGAAAGACTACGAAACAAGATTGGAATGCGTCGACTCAAAGATATAATGTGATGTCACCATTAGGGGGAGTCTAAAACATGTTGTACTCTTTTCTTTTAACCAAGGTTTTGTCCCACTGAGTTTTCCTGGTAAAGGTATTTAACGAGGCAACTTGTAATAGGAGATTGTGTACTCTTTTTCCTTTATTAGGTTTTTATCCCACAGGGTTTT
Organism: Gossypium bickii; assembly: GCA_025503065.1. Taxonomy (NCBI): domain Eukaryota; kingdom Viridiplantae; phylum Streptophyta; class Magnoliopsida; order Malvales; family Malvaceae; genus Gossypium; species Gossypium bickii. The sequence continues at coordinate 23,429,173 of CP106711.1, read as the reverse complement.
TCCTAATAAATGTTTTAATGAGGCACATTCTTATTTAAAAGACATCCAAGGGGGAGTGTTGTAAATTAAATGGATGTCATAACCCCTTTAAGCATATTAAAGTAATGAGATAAAACTCTTTACTTAATTTATAATCAGGAGATTATTAAATAGAGTAATTAAGAAACTTTAATTCATTAAATGTAATACCTTTATTAATTGAATGAAAAGGAGCTTATAAATAACACATTGTAAGTGAAAATAAAACAATGAAATTCTCTCGTATTTTCTATCCTCTTTTATTTATTGTTTTATTAATTTTTCTATAACATTTAATTTAATAATAATAGCAAGAAATAATAGAAGGTTTTCTTATGTGCTTTCACCCTTCCAAATGTGTGAAGTAGGAAAAAGAAAATTAGTCATTTGATGATGAAGCTTTTCTCATGCATTGTGGTGGTAAAGTGGAACCATCCATGTTTCATCATTTTCGTGCTTGTGTGGGTTCGATTAAAGTAACTTTGAGGATCCATCTATCTTCTTCATTTGCTATGTTTGGATCTTAATATAATGCTAAAATTCAACTTTAAAAGTTTTAGAAATTTTGAGTTTATATATATATGGATTATCCATTTGAATTTTAATTTGATTTAAGGTTTACTGTGTTTAAGTTTCATCTAGATTTATTGTAATTTAAGTTGGACTTTACTAATAATTATTAAGATGTTATGACTTCATTGTTATTTTTTTAAATTTATTGGAATGAATTTCATGGTCTATTCGAAAATAGACTCTCTGTTATTATCCGACTATGGAATCCAAAATTAAAATCTTAATTGAAAAAAGAAAAAGAAAGAAAAGACGGTGGTGTTTGCGGACTACTTTTTGATGAATTGTTGTATAATGTACTAATTAAAGTGGGCTTGAAGCTGAAGAAAAGGAAGGATGGAAGAGGCCATGAAAACTGGATACTATGTTTGAATCATAAGCCATTTGGTACAACCAAAAATTTACTCTTGGTTATTCTCTTGTAATTGAACTTTCGTAAAAGACAATTTTTAATCGGTTATTCTCATAAATTTTTAACAATTATCAACACCATAAACTATTTACTCAAATCCTTAATGAAAACACAATTTTCTAGTAAAATATTCAAAATCCTATTGAAAACTCAACTTTGTAAAAATTCTTTAAAAAAAATTCTATTTATATAATACATTACCAAAATATATCCCTAAATACCAATACTCTATAACAACTATCAAAACCATCAACTATTTACTCAAATTCCTAATGAAAATGCAATTTTCTAACCAAATACTTAACGTCCTATTGGAAACATAACTCTGTAAACAATTCTTAAAAAGTTGTAAAATTCATAATGCCAAAAAATTATAATTTTTTGTGATTTTTAAGTTTGTTATTATTAATTTTAATATTTTTTAATAATTTTTCAGCATATCTATTTATATAGCAATATTTTATATGAATAACAAAATTGCCACCTTGGAGAACCTTGTTGATGCAGTACACTAGATTCTGACGAGCCATGTCTTCTTTGATTAGTACTGCTGCTATAGTTTCGTCAGAAGCTGCGAGATACATTCATAATGAATCCCTTGGCGGAGGTGAAACTAACAATGGGGGGCAAGCCAAATACATTTTGAACTACTCAAAAGATTCTTAGAATTCCTATGTTTATCTAAAATGGGCCCTTCAACGCCTTAAAAAATGGTAGGCATTTATCAGCCATTCTAGAGACAAACTTGTTCAATGCCACAATTTTGCCATTCAACCTCTGAATCTCCTTCGTATTTTTGGGTGGATTAAGATCCAAAATGGCCTTAAATTTTTTTTTTTTTGGATTTGCTTCTATTCCTTTTTAGAAGATCATCAACCCCAAAAACTTACTTGCACCAGTATTGAAGACACATATGACTAGGTTCAATTTCATACCATATTTTCGTAGAATATTAAAAGCCTCCTGGAGATCCACCACATTTTCCATCGAGGGAATTTTGGTCAGCATATCATCCACATATGCCTCAATGTTCCTAAAAATGCTATTAACCAATCTCTAGTATGTTGCCCTTATGTTCTTAAGACCAAAGGGCATCACTTTATAACAGAAGAAGGCTGAAATACCCTCACCTGACCAGATCGCCCAATTCAATTCTGGAGTGTCACAACTGAATCGAATTGGTCCTATCCACAATTTTAATTTGGACTATTTTTACAGACAAACCTTATTACTTATTAATAAACATTCTTACAATCGAACCTTAAAATTTAAAATAAAAGTTTACTATCTTAAATTTTCAGACTCTAAGGAACTATTTAGTAACAATAAATTTTGACCTTGAGACGAAACCTCTAAAGGTACCCCATTCCTATATGCATGACACTATTGATGACGATCTTTGATCTGCCTGGGCCTGGTTGGGTCCCTCCCCAAGATCCTTACACCTCCAACGAGTCTTGTATACATAAGCCAACTTCTGTAAGTTCACAAGAACTTAGTAAGTTTCCTTGATACTACTTATATATATATATATATATATATATATATATATATACGAAAATGTCTAACCCATCCATTCGGAGGTATTAGCATAAAAATAAAATAAATTAAAATACGCCAACTACCTATTCTACTTAGGTGTTCGCGTTTTACCCGAAGTGGCAGACTCGGAGATTACTTCCGAGTTTCCTTCTTGACGGTTTGGTCACTTACAATCATTACTTGGTCAAGCTTATGATCAGCCATCATGTTATAATGATTTCCTAAATGTTTCGCCATACTTGCAGATTCTCACTTTTCCTTACACACTTCCTATCAAGAACATCCTTTTTAGTTTCATTCTAGCTCGCCAACATCATAGCTCCAACGAATATACGGATATTCTACCCATAACGTCCATCTACTCATAAGGCTTTTTAGAAAAGGGCAACACCGCATTGACAATCTTAACCTTGTTCCATCCTTTCTACTTCCACCCTACACTCGAATTGTAATGTTGCTTGGATTAGTCCTTGGTAATCCGCCCTACTCGCTATACCTTACTTTTAAGGTGAGACATATTCATCTGCAGAGAATCATTCTGCCTGACAGCTTCCCTCAGGCAGTTATCTCAACGAACATTTAAGCTTAAGATTTCTCTTATGTGAGCATTTCCTTATGGAACCATCTCCATGACAGTTATTCTCGTGATAGATCCTCCTCTAAGAGGAATAGTCTTGACAGACATATCTGTCACTTAGTACCCCTTATTGGTAACTTTTTCCCGCATACCAAATTTTATTGAACGCCTTCTAGCGATCCTTAATTGCAGATTCCTCATTTGCGATCCTTGGGTACATCTTCTCTTGTTTGTCTTTACCCTAGTCATTTCTGGCACGTTATTCCCTTTGTCTGAACCTTGCTAGATTACCATCCATATGCCCTTTTAGCTTTGACGGCTATTATTTTAGTAGTCTTTTCTAATTTCTATTACATCTTTCATTCATCGGCGAATTCCTCTAACCCACTGGCTAACTATTGCCTATCCACACTTTTATTTTCCTTCTAACCCTGTTTCCTTATTTGCAAGATTTCCAATAATTTTTTATCCTGGTTATCCACTTATGTTTATTGTCCCAACGAACTACATTGTATTGCCACGATCGAGCAATGGTCTCACATAACATGATCCCATGTTTAACATCCTGGCAGACTACCCTATTTTTAATGTCTCGACGGACTACCCTATTTTTAATGTCCCAATGGACTAATTCGTGTTTAGTGTCCCAGCGGACTCCATATGCTGCCATAGCTGAGCTATGGTCTTACTCATCAGGTTTCATGTTTACTGTCCCGAGGGACTTTCTATACTACTATAGTCAAGCTATGGTCTTACACAATATAGCCCATGTTTAATGTCCTGATGAACTCTATTAGTCGCCATAGCCGAGCTATGGTCTTACACCCTAAACCTCTTAGAGGTGTCACCCCGAATGACTTTACTACTATCGCTATATTGCCCAATAGAGCCTGTTGACCGCCCTCGCGATGTTACTCTATAGAACCTAAATACCATCATCGCGATGTCGCCCCGAAGAACCAATCGATATCATTCCTTTTCACATTACACCTTGATGCTTGAACACCAAAGTGTCCCCTTCGTAAGGCCCGGAGATTTGCACATCATGGTGTAACACCCCCTGCCCGACCTAAGAGTTTCAGCTAAGTCTAATACGTTACATTCGATCACCGAAGTGATCATGTAAAGCTACTTTTTTAAATGCAATTGATTTTGAATAGAAAATACTATTTTGTTTTTAGTAAAACATTCATTCATTAAACCAACTTTTCTCATAAATTTAATTATGATATATTATTTATCAAAACTTTAAGTATTTTGTAAAGCAGCGAAAAACATTTAACATGAATTTTCTAAACCAAATAGCATGCAAATATCAAAGTATTAACTAAGTGTCATGCTTTAAAATAGATAACTAATCAATTTCAAACTTTAAGATATAAACGCAAGAAATTAATAATTACAATCCCGAAAATAAATTATAAATGGAAACTTTTTAAATAATAAAACAAGCTACTAATCTGAGAGTCCTTCAATGCCACCGAGTCTTAATTTTTTGTGTTACCTGAGAGGTAAAGGAAAAGAGGGAATAAGCTTACAACGGCTCAGTGTGAGACTAACTTATAAATCATTATATAATTGCACAAATAGAAAAGCATAGAATTGATAGCCTAATAGAGAGTTAAGCATAACATATGGAATAAATAGTAAATCAATGTATATACAATTTATGTATGATGCAATGCACATGCAAATTTCCCACATGTCCATCTTAATCGCCCTCGAGTATCACTTGACACATGAAAACACATATAAAAAAATAACTATCTTGGATTTCCCGATGAAGATAATTGTTCACTTTTCATCTGTGATAATGACTTTTACTACAATAACTTACCATTCCGGTTGCCCGCTTTTGATGGCTTTTTACTACAATAAATTATCATTCTGGTCTACCCGATTTTGATGGATTTTTAAACTACCATCCTGGCTTATCTAGTTTTGATGACATTGCTGCCTACTTCGTGTAGTACTGACTGTTGGTGTGGATTTAAATTGCCACTATCTTTTATGGAACTCTTTTATCCTCCATACCCGTTTTTCATATATCATGCACATATTCTTAGCATATCATGTTATTTATCATCTTTTGATGCTTATATTCAGTATTTCATACTCACATTTAATGACATGTAAACATGCATCCATTCTCAGCAGTTTCATTTATAAAATTAATTTTAGAATTAAAATAGTTCTACATATACAGTGTTTTTTTGTTGTAACAACCCGTTTTCAGTGAAATCGGAATAGTGATTTAGGAACCACAAATCCGAGTTGAAAATAAAATTTATTTTAATTTTATTACATGGCACGTATTATGATAGAGTTGTCATGTGAAAATTCTGATAAGAAAATTTTATCGATTATGTGCTTAATTACAGAAAGGACCAAATCGCATAAAATGAAAAAGTTGAATTCTAGCAGCTAGAAGGATTAAATAGCTATGGAATTCAAAAATTGAGGTCTTTATATGGAAATTAGACCATTAATCAAAAGTTAATAGATATTTTTGATGATTCATCCATGGAAAAATAAAAAAAATGGTAAGGACTAAATTGAAAATAGATATAATTAAAAGATAATAAATAATTAAAAATAAATTAACTTCTTATTTTATGTCATCTTCTTTCCCAAAATACATGAAAACCCTAGGAAAGAGAAAACAATCTTTTTTGGCTTAATTGGGTAAGTTTTCTTGTCCCGTTTTTAGTAATTTTGATATTTTTGAAACCGGGATAGTCTAATCTATCTATTCGGGGAATTAATTTGAAAATTTATCAAAGTATGGAAGTTATGTCATGGATGGATATGCTAAAAATTAGAAATTTATGGTAGGAAATGAAAGGTTGTTGAAAGATAAACAACTTTTACAAAGTGATTTTTGATGAAAACATGATTCAGGGACTAATTTGTAAAGTTTTGAAAATTGAAGAAAAATTATGAAATTTGTAGAATATATGTGCTGTAAATTGTATATTGAAATTTTGGTTAGGCTTGGAATAGGGATTAAATTGCATGAATTTCATTTTCCGAGCCTAGGGACGAAATTAGAATTTATGAAAAGTTTAAGGGCAAAATGGTAATTTTACCTAGGATGTAAATTGAGTCCAAATGAATACGAAATGTGAGAAATTGATGATTAAATTTATTTATATAGATCCAGATAACTCAAATTCAAAGTTAGATCGAGAAAAAGAGAGTTTTGAATTAGTAGATTTTATACGAACAAGTGTCGAGGTAAGTTCGTGTAACTTAATTGAGCATGTAAATATGTGAAATTGAATGTTATATTTGTATAGAATGTGATTTATATTTATGCGAATTATTTGGATGTTATAACAAAGAAATGAATACATGCTTGAAACGATTTAAAAAGGGTTAAGTTCTGTTTGAGTATTGAATTTCGATGGATAAATGTGATTTCTCTTATTAAATGAGGTCCTGCATTTGTTGCTGACAAGATTTAGCTCGGATGAGTAATCTTTTTGACCTCATTATAGAAAGGACTTAGCCTGGACTGGTAATCCTAATATAAGCCCTCTTGAGCATATGTTATAGATAGATTTAGCTCGGACGAGTAATCCTGATTAAGCTCTTATGACCATATGTTGGAAACATGATTTAGCTTGGACAAGTAATCCTGTTATATGATATGTGGCTCGAGAGTGCGCTTTCTATTTAAGTGCCCTAATAGGTACTCCTGAATATGAATTGACGGGTTATTGAATTATACACTTTGAGTGTACTATCTGAGTATCCATCGGAATTTCAATGATTCAACGGATAAAATACTTGACGTAATATGAGAATTATGAGATGAAATGAATAATGTCTTGAAAGAATATAGTACGATGAGCTCATCTATGTTTACTTAATGTAAATGAGAATTATGCGACTAACATGTTTGATTGAATGCATGTGTTTAGGCAATTTTGCCAAGATGATGGAAAACATGTTATTGTATGCTTAGATTTAATAAATGAAATTGGTAAGTTTAATACCCGTTATGCGAACTTACTAAGCATAGAATGCTTACTAGGTCTTATTTTCTTTGTTTTATAGTGCTCAGAAGCTCGCGAAGGTTGGTGAACAGTTGGAGTATCATCACACTATCCACAAGCTTATTTTGGTATAAATAGTAAACTTACTTTAGTATAATGGCATGCATAGGTTAACTTGGCCATAGATGGCTTGAATATGTTATTTGTAATCTAGCCATTGGAATGGCTAGTAATGGTTTGTTTTGGTACTTATAAAGCATAATATCATGATAAACACCTATAAGTTAAATATGGATGATCAAATGATGTTTAATGTTTGGGTTAAACCAAGGCAAGATTTTAAACATGTATGGATGCAATGTTATATCATATCAGATATTAGAATTTGCTTGAAATCAATGCTTGAATTGGTTGGTATTTGGATGTAAGTTTTGGTGTAGGATATTGGTAAAATTTTGGGTGAGAAATGAAGCTAGAAATGGCTTTATTTTGTCCACTCGGGCAAACACGCGAGCGTGTGTCTAGACCGTGTGTGACACACGGCCTGGTACATGGGTGTGTAGTTAGGCCGTGTGTTCCCTGCATCTTAAATTCGAGAAACAAAATGCTCAGAATTGAGCACATGGGCAGAGACACGGGCGTGTGTGCTACACAACCTGGAACACGGACGTTTGTCTTGGCCGTGTGAAACCTGCACCTAGTTTTGAAAAATTAAATTAACCACACGGCATAACACACGGGCGTGTGGCTGGCCGTGTGGCACAAGTCAGAGAGCTACCCAGTTTCGAACACGGCCTGTAGCATGGACCCGATTCTAATACTCATATTGGACCTCGAGAGTCCATTTAAGGGACGTTATGAATAATTTTGGTAAATGAATAGTAAATGATGCGAATTATTCATAAATGTTCTAAAAGCTTCGGTAATACTCCGTAACCCTGTTCCAGCGACGAATACAGGTTAGGGGTGTTACACGTATGGTCTAACACGCTTGGTTTGGTTAACACATGCATAAGTCGGGTTCGCACTTAAAGGGTCACACATATAAGGTTGCACTTATGGGTTCGCACACTAGAGATTCGCTCGTTAGGGATCGCACTTAGGGGTTTGCACATTAGGGTTCTCACACCTAGGGTTCATACACCTAGGGGTTCACATGGATGGGTTCACACCTAGGGTTCACACAGATGAGTTCGCACATACAAGGTTCACTCACAGGGGTTCGCACATGTGGGTTCACACTTTAAGGGTCACACCTAGGGGTTGGTCATTATGGATCACACCTAGAGGGTTCACATATTAGGGTTCTCACACCTGGGGTTCGCACACCAAAGAGTTCATACAGATGGGTTCGCACCTAGGGTTTACATAAATGAGTTCGCACATACAAAGTTTGCTTACAGGGGTTCGCACATACAGTTGTCATACAATAACTTTCGTGAGGGTTCGCACAAATGTTAGGCTTTTAAATGCATAGGGTTAACATAAATTTCTCCTAGTGTTTGCATATTTCTTAAGGTTTACATGCAATATACTAGAGGGTCTCATATTGATTCCTATAAGGTTTGTCATATGATTTCACGATAGGGGTTCGCATACTATAGGGGGTTCGCACTACCTAGGGGTCGCATCTCATGGGTGTTTTCCTAGCATGGGGTTTGCATTACAATTCCTGTAGGGTTTGCATGTTATTTCCTATAGGTTCGTATAACAATTCTTATGGGGTTCACCTATACTGATTTCTTACTTTCTAGTACATCAATTAACTATACCTAATGATTTTAAGTTTAGATCCCAGACCTGATTTGGAGGCACAAAAACCTTAATCGAATGATGAGATTGATGATCTACTCGAAAGGAGAGGGACAATTTTGAAAACTTAGAATTTCTTGGTTGAAAATTGATTTGGCAAAGAAGGAGCTTTGGGAGTTTTCTTTAAAAATTCTCTAGATATCAATTCTAGGTTTGAAAAGGGTTGGCTATTTATAAACTATTTTCCCCAATTTAATTAGGTTTTCGAGAATTCATGTAGAATTAGGACTATTTTAAAATAAGGACTACATTGAAAAAACATTTTTGGCTAATCTGTTCTGTAAATTCGACACTTTCATAGGGTAAAAATAAAATACTTTACCTGAATGCACACAAAGAATTTAGAACTTGGGGCCTATGGGTAAGCTAAGGCCTTATCACTAAACCAATATGCTCATTCATGACAACTTTTAATAAAAATAAATTTTAAGGCATACTAAATTCTCTTACCCTTTGCCTAAAAAAACAAAATCTAAATGTTATCCCTATTTCTTCTAGCCCTATTTTTTGGATGTGACACACGATTTGCACTTAGTAACACCGTATGGCGAAATCTTAACGAAAATCCAATTTCCCTATTCACCCGCCCATTCCTATATTTCCCCATTTCTATACCTTGATGCTCGAACACCGCAATATCCCCTTTTAAGGATTGGAGCTTCGCACATCATGGTTTGTACCCAGTAGCACCGTATGACAGTATATAGAAACACCATTTACAAGTCATAACTTCGTCTAACCTATTAAAATTTCCCCACTGTACTCTATTGTAAAAAAGAAGCAATACATGTATGCTTAACATATTTTCATGGGGTACGCTACTTTTTAGGCATAAAATCATAACCATTTCATTCATACCGACACACTGGTGGATACTCATAAACCTAATCAACCTTATGCATGCTTAGCATTCACAATCAACAGAGTTCCTACATCCTTACAAAACATGCTAGTTACACAACATTCTAGGGATGGAGTACAAAAACTCATTTGACACTTCTTTGCCTCACTAGCTTAGCTTTTCCAAACGCCAGTATTTCTATCCTCCTGGAATTTAAGCAGTATAACCAAACTCATGAGTTAAAATTTTTATCTAAAAACTCAATTTTCCAGAAACATGCAAAACCCTTAAAAAGGTTTTGAAAATTCTTAACTTCATTTTCTTAACTTTACATATACCAAAGGGTTAAGAACCTTACCAGCTTACTGGATTATCTACTTTCTCGACTCAAACCTCAGGATTACTGCTCCATGCAGAGCTTTCCATAACTATCTTTTCTTTAGAACAATCAAGGAAGAAGATGTAAAAGAGAAAAAAAAATGAAATAGGATTGAGAAGAAATCTCCCTTAGAAGTCACTTCTCAACTATTTATAGTTCTTTACGCACAGTCTTCAATTGTATAGAAACCATCCATTGACAATCATTTTTTCTCCCACTAAGGAACCAATTAGTTCCAACCCAACCAAACCAGAATAGATCTCGACCATATCTAATTCAATTTCTAAATTTTCCTATTTTTCAGTAATGGCTGCCAACTTACAATTTCTTTAAATTTAACCCCAATTGTTCTTAGTTTTTGGATTTAAAGGAAATCAGGTATGACAAGAGCATCCCTTATTATAAAAAATGTCTTCTTTTGGTCTTGTTTGGCCATCATAATCTAGTTGTAACTCAAAAAAGAATTCATAAAGCTCATATACTTGTGCCCAACTGACGAATTAACAATATTTCAAACATGTCTTGTTGTGGTGTGTGAAACCAAAAATCATTCTCCATTTTCCCTTAGGTTTCCTAACAATAACCACATTAGATACCCACTTCGAATATGACACTTCCCTGATGAAGTCCACTACTAATGATTTTTCTGTCTCTTGTCTAATTGCTTCAACTGTAACCTGGGCGAACCTCCTTTTCTTGTGCTTAAATGGCTTGGCCACTAGATTTATGTTCAAGGAATGTTGAATGATTGAACGATGGATGCCCGGAATGTCCATTGTCATATAGAAATGTTAAGATACACAATGTAAAGAGAAGTAGAATTGCATACATTTATTAAAGCACCAGCTGAGTATTTAATGAGGTAGTGTAACTACCTTTACAACAGAACAACAGAACAACTACCATTAACAAACTAACAGATTAAGTAAGCCTATTTAATGCTGCTTTTCATATCATAACATGCCCCATGCTTATCGATCTCTCCCTCTGGTGTACTCACTTCTCCCTTGAAAACAACTTGAAGTTTCTTCCTGAATTTGCCAAACAAGCCAACTGACAAAGGTTTAGTCAATATGTCAGCAATTTGATCTTGTCCGAATACATGACCAACTTAAAAGGAACCATCAGCAACTCTTTCTCTTACAAAAAATAAGTCCAACTCCACATGTTTAAATTTTGAATGCATTACAGGATTATTGGCTACAGCAACTGCAAGAGCTGTCACACTAGAGCATCACTTTGTTAACAACTGGAATACCAAGTTCAGATAGCAATGATTAAACCCAAACCATTTTAGCTGTGACCCAAGCTAGGCTTCTGTATTCCGCCTCTGCTGTGGAACGAGACATCACTAACTGTTTTCTACTACTCTAGGAAATCAGATTTCCTCCCAAGAAGACACAGAATCCTGAAGTCGACCTACGATCATCAGTGTCTGATGCCCAACTTGCATCAGAATATCCTTCAAGTAGAAGCCTCGAGGTCCGGATGAAATGCAAACCAAATTCTAATGTCCCTTGCAAGTATTGCAGAATCCTTTTCACAGCTTTGTAATGTGTGTCCAAAGGCTTATGCATAAACTGAAAAGCTTTGTTAACTGAGAACGCAATGTCAGGTCTCGTTACAACCACATACTGCAAAGCACCTAAAATGCTTCTGAACAGTCGGTCATCTTCAATAGGAGCTACGTTATTAGCAGACAATTTGCATGTAGTCATTATTGGAGTAGGAGAGGAGTTTGATTTTGCCATGGAAGCACGTTGAAGTAAGTCTAGAATTTATTTCTTTTGATTCAAGAAGATACCATTCGAAGTGTGAGTAACCTCAATACCAAGGAAATAGCTCAAATGGCCCAAATCTTTTAAAGAAAAATTATCATCAAGAGCTTTGACAAAACTATCAATACCACATAAATCATTACCAGTGACTATTATGTCATCAACGTACACGAGTACATAGAGAAGCTGAGTACCTTTTCGTCGAATGAAAAGTGAGCTATCGGCTTTAGAAGTGACAAACTGAGTTGCGAGCAAAAATTCCCTCAGCTTGTGAAACCAAGCTCGAGGGGCTTGTTTAAGACCACAAAGCGCCTTTCTTAATCTGCAAACAAGTTGTTTCCCATCAAGTCTATGTTGCTCAAACCCAGGTGGCTGTGTCATGTATATCTCCTCATGCAGATCGCCATTGAGAAAGGCGTTGTTAACATCCACTTGTCGAAGGGACCACCCTCGAGAGATAGCTAGTGCCAACACCACTCTGATAGTTGTTGGCTTAACAACGGGACTAAAAGTCTCAAAGAAATCTATGCTAGCCTCTTGAAGATAACCCCGTACAACAAGTCGACCCTTGTATCTAGCGATTGAACCATCTGCATGGCGCTTGATCTTAAAAATCCATTTACAATCCACAGCCCAACGGCCCTCAGGTAATGAAACAAGATCCTATCTGTGATTTGCTAGTAAAGCCCCATATTCAGTCTTCGCAGTAGCAGTCCAAGCAGGACTTGGGAAAGCTTCAATTATCATGGAAGGCTCCTTCTCATCTAAGACAGAATCGAACACTTTTGGTTTGAAAATACCACTTTTCGATCGTGTTTGCATTGGGTGACAGTTGACAGAGGAAGGTGGCTGCACACTGTCAGCTTCAGATAGGTTAGGTGAAAATGCAACCAAATTCGCAGAACCACTCCTAGTAAAGGAGAATGACCTAGGAGACCTCAAGTCAGGAGAATGAACATGAGAGGAGGAAGCTGAACCATGAGCATCTGTACTGGAACGTATCACACCAGATCCAGAACTAGGTATCGTAACCACAGGTACATGAGATCAGTGATGACTAAACTGGACAGCACCAGACCCTTGGGAAGGAAAAAAATGAGTTTGAAAAGGAAAATCCATCTCATCAAATAGTACATGACGAGAAATGAACACACGGCCATCAGCAGCAAGACATCGAAACCTTTTTTGATGAGTTCCAAAACCAAGAAATACACACTTGCTGGATCAAAACTGAAGTTTATGTTTCTGAAAAGGTCGGAGATGAGGAAAACATGCACTGCCAAAGACCTTCAATTTAATGTAGTCAGGCTGAGCCTTGTAGAGTTTTTCATAAGGTGAAACATGTTGCAACACAGGAGTAGGAAGCCTGTTGATTCAATGGACAGCATGGGAGAAAGCGTCAGACCAGTAGTCTAAAGGCATAGAAGCCTTGGCCAACAAGGTCAACCCCATTTCAACAACATGACGATGTCTTCACTCAACAACCCCGTTTTGTTCAAAGGTGTGAGGACATGTGATGCGATGATGAACACCAAGACGAGCAAGTTCAGTAGAGAGGACACGAAACTCTCCACCTTTATCAGTCTGTAACATTTTTATTTGCTGGCCAAATTGAACTTGAACCATTTTGTAGAAATGAGAAAAACACTGAAAAACCTCTGACTTGGCCTTGAGAAAATACAACCATGTAAACCTACTATACTGATCAACAAATGAAACATAATGTGAGTATCCACTAAACAACACATGAGCTGGACCCCAATTATTCGCTGTTACTAACTCAAAAGGAGTCGAGTACACTGTCTTTGAAGAAGCAAAAGGCAGCCTATGAGATTTGCCTATCTTACAAGACGTACACTTAAGAGGCAAATCACTATTCTTGAAAGGGATATTACAAGAACATAATATACGAACAAGAACAGTTGTACATGAGTGTCTAAGTTTATTATGCCAAAGATCAAGAGTGGAGGAAGCTTCAACATTATGGACCAGTGGGGAATCCAAACCAGTAGCAGGATCAGGTCTACACGCTTCAGCTCGAGAAAAATCAAAATGATATAAGCCATTATACATGTGGCCCTCCAGAAGAATCTTTCTTGTCTGAATGTCCTTCACAAAACACAGCACAGGATGAAACTCAAAATAAACATTATTATCCTTTACAAATTGCCCTACAGAGATCAAACTTTTACATACTGTAGGTACATGCAACACATTCTTGAGATGTAACAACCGAGAACCAGCCAAAATCTTAGAAGAGCCTATATTATCAATAGAAACAGACTCACCATTGCCCATGGAAACATGACTTGTACCTGTGTATGGAGAGACATCAGTAAGAGCGGCCATTGTTGGAGTGACATGATTAGTTGCACCCGAATCTGGATACCAATACTGAGTTTCCAGTGAAGGTTGTGGAGCTCGACCAGTATGGGAAGGAGTAAAAGAGTGCTGTGAAAAATGACCGCAACATTGAGATGCTGAGCAGGGAGATGAAGAATTCTCATTTAGATGATGATAATTGATTGATGGTGAAGCATTCGAACCAAGACCAAAAAAGCTCTCATCAAACCGATGATAGCATGTTTGTACCATATAACCCATTTTACCACACAATTGACACTGTGGTTTCAATCTCGACCACCCACGACCAGAACCTCGATTATGACCACAAGACAAGCCATGACCAGATCCTCTATGACTTTGATGTGAATCACGACTAAATCCCGAACCTGACTTCATACTGCTATGATCACCTTGCTGAGAGACTAAGTTAGCTTGCAAAGGAACATCAGTTAGCATAGCCATATGACGTGCTTCACAATCTAAAAGCATCTCAGTAACTAAGTCAAGACTCATGGGAGCAGCAGAAGCAAAAATGTGAATAGACTCAAACTCAATGGGAAGACCAGCCAAGATTATGCTGACCTGTTTTTGTTTAGTGACAAGACTTCCAGCAGCAGTCAGACTATCACTTAGGCTTTTAACCTTAGCTAGATAATCTTTGATAGCAAGATCAGATTTCATGATCGAGTACAAAATATGTCGTATACTCGAGATTTTAATGCTGGACTTTGCACCAAATCGTCTGCCAATGGTCGTCCAGATTTCAAGACTAGTTGTTGCCGCTGTCAGATGAACTAGAACATCATCCATGACTGTGGACAGAAGCCAGGAAGCCAAGAACTTATCTTGCTTCTTATGCACCAAGAACACCGAATTCTCCAGAAGATGACCATTATCATCAGATATGAACGAAAGGGGAGGAAGAACCGTACCTAATACAAACCCTTCAAGACCATAACCTTCAAGGATTAACAACAACTGATGTTTCCATAACATAAAATTATGTTCATTAAGCTTGACAGTATCATGCTTAGTGAAATACTGAACATTCGATGATACAAGATTACCCGAACCCAGGGGATGCACTGTTTCACCAACATTTACAGATCGAGGCGATGTGTCAACGGTAGGAACACCATCAGTCGCCATGAAAAAAAAATTTATACCAAGAAACCCTAAGCTCTTGATACCATGTTAAGATACACAACGTAAAGAGAAGTAGAATTGCATACATTCATTAAAGCACCAGCAGAGTATTTAATGAGGTAGTGTAACTACCTTTATAACAGAACAACAGAACAACTACTATTAACAAACTAACAGATTAACTAAGCATATTTAATGCTGCTTTTCATATCATAATAAGGAAAACATGTCTACATTATCTCTCAACAAATTAATCTACATTTGCTTTTAAGATTTCAACAATGTAGAAGCTACCTTAGTAGCCCTCTCCAAATCATTATGAAAAAGCTTAATAAACTCAATTTGTTTTGTAGGTTCAACTTTATTGAGTCTATCTTCGGACCTTACATTCAAATTCTATAAATTCATCATTGACTTCTTGATGAGGTTCACCTCGGGTTTCTCGCCAGAAGAACCTAATCTCGGGGATATGTGAGAGTGACCCATTTCATTTGATGTTAACTGCAGGTGAAGTACATGACATTATCATGCCAACTGTTGGTCAGGTTTCATAAATCCTTCTTATGTCGAAGTTGGGAATTTCACCTTCAAACAGAAACATCTTTACCATTTTCATCAATGGCTAACCAAAGATGATGTTAAATGCAGTTGTATTATTTACCACCGAGAATTCCACCATCTTCATCACTGTATGTTCATCATCCCCTAACACTAAGGGCAATACCATAAATCCCCTGACTTCTATTGGCTGATTGCTAAAATCATAGATGGACCTAGCTTGTCTCAGTGTTGAATTTTTGAAACCAAACTGTTTGAAACCCTGCCAACTCAATACCTCAACTTCACTACTTGTGTCGATCAAAATCCTTTTAACCTGAAAATTTGCGATCGTGGATGAAACAACCAAGGGATCGTTTCGCTCAACATCAAGCAAGTATGCCTCATCACGCTAAAAAAAAAGCCCAGTCTCCACATTGTTGAGGAGCGAGGTTTCTTCGATAGAGTAGACACTGCATAGATATGCCTTTCTCCTAGTATTAGGCTTGGTCCATTCCTCATTAGATCTTACAATAACATTAATAACTCCCCTAACTACTTGTTCACCCCTGCCTCTATCATCTCTACAAGTTCTTAAGGAACATGCATTCCCATCAAAACCTCTATATCTTACGAACTGCTTGGGACGAGCTACAAATTCCTTCAGCTAGCCCTTGCATACTGCAAACTCAATTACATCTTTTAAATTAATGCAATCTTCAGTTCTATGATCAGGTGCATGGTGAAATTGACACCTTTCATTTGGGTCCTCTCTATAAACACTGAGTTTTAGAGGGAGCGGAGGCTCAAGTATCAATCTGACTACAATATGGGTTGCGGAAGTTGTCAAATCATGATAAGAGTGAAACTTATTAAATGAAGCTCTGTGTTGTTGCCTTTATTGGTGTTGGCGGGACTTATTATCCCTAACAATTCTTTGATATCTAGGTGAGTTATTAGGGCTGTAAGTTTGTTACCCCCTAAGTATGGCTAGTTCAGGAGGTCTTTTTTGGGCCTAACTCCCACCAGTAGCCTGGCCCGACTGGGATTGCTAAAGTTCCTCGAGGTTCACCGAGGATTTTGTTAAACACGAGTGTTTACTCTCTGAATTTTGTTGCTTTTGGCGAACCTATAAGCCATCTCATAAAGGGAAGACAACTTTACAGGTGGTTTTTTTTTACTAAATTATATTTCAATAACTAATGATTAGTACTTGAAATGAAGGCCTAAGTTGCAAAATCTTCCGGTACAATGTGGTGATCATTGTTACAACGTTGAATCTCTTTACAAAATTTCTCAAGGATTCATCTTCTTGTTGTTTAATTGACATCAGGTATGCTGGTGATTGCAGAAAAGTTTGAGTCCGCTAATTGTTCAAAATTAGAAACATAGTGTTGCGGAAGTGCTAGATACCAAACATGTGATGAGTCTTTCAAGGTCATCTAAAATGCCTTGCACTTTACTAAAATATTCATATGATTTGTATAATAGGCTAAATGATCTTGAGGATCTCAACTCCTATCATAAAGCATATTGGGGAACTCGAATGTTGGGGGAACATGGTGTCACCTATCAAGCAAATCTTGTTCCGTATGTGTGTCCTTGATAGATGGACGTCTCATCATATCGAGCAATCCTATGTGTTTTCAATAGAGGTGGTATTATCACGGGGTTGCTCGATATCTAAGATCCGCCTAATATGAAATCTACCTATCAAAAACACACATATGAAATGAGATAAGTGACTTGTGGGGTGATATAACAAAGAGTGCCAATAAACAACTTAAACTTCACTCACTACTATATATTATTAAATAATTATTTTTATACTTTGTTAAGATTTTAAAGTCTTATAAAACTTATCTATGTTTTTTTGGGGGTGGTTTAGGGTTATATACACTATGCATGCTTAATTAGTAGTAATTATGCACGTAACTTTATTATTAAATGATGTTTTAATTTAGTGCATAAATTATTGTTTAAGAAAAGACAGAAGACGAGTGTCACATTAAAATATTAAATCCAATTCACAATGCATTTAACCTTGAAGCAATTCAATTATTAAATTATTAGATTAGAATTAAATTAGGTAGGGAAAATACTTATTCAATAACAATGATTCTTTAATATGCATATATTTAGAAAATGCTTTTGTCAAAACCTTGGATGTCTTAACATTGTTCCCCCGAATAAAGGCCAGTATTGAAGTCTGTAGAGGAAAAAACAAAAATCAAACCTAGCTAACCCTTCAAAATTATTGACCCCTTTAACTTATATGATATTTTATTCAAAAATAACTTATATTTGTTATGTCTTATGTGGATAATATAAATATATATATGCAAAAAATATTAAATATATAAAATAATGCATCTATTTTTTTAATCAAGGTAGGGTAATTTAGATTATTTATAAAATATATAAAATAATTTATAGGAGAAAATAATGCATCAATTTTCAGACTTTAAATTTTATCGGTTATTTAATTTTACTTGTGAAATTATTTTTATTAGATTATTTATAGGAGAATATTTGATACCCTACCAGTGCATAGGCCTCATGCATAAGATGACGCATCATCATTTGTGTAAGACAAAAGATAATGAAGGGTTTAAAAATAAATATAAATAACTTTATTTTAAATTAAATATTAATTATAATTGTTAAACATAAATAAATACATAAACATAACATCTGAAACTCGAGATCCAAAATTCCAAATCCGTAATCCAAAACCCAAAAACTAAAACTTGAAACTTGAAATCTAAAACCGAAAAGAAGAAATATAAAATAATTATAATTAATATTTAATTATGTTTAATAAAGTTAATAGTATTTATTTTCAAGTCCTTCAATTTTTTTTATTTTATAGCAATAATGTCATGTCATTTTATTATTAACTAATGGTGCATGAAATTTATACTGCATCAAATATTAATTCTTATTGCATTTATCTTTTTAAATTTTTTTAAATTTTTATTTTAATTTAATTACATTCAATTAATTTTTTTAAATAAATAACTTGCTATTTTTATTACAAACAAATAAAACTTTGGTGCAAAATAAATTCAATAACCATAATATTATTATTATGTTAAAAAAAAATCAAATATTATGGTTGTTAAAATTGACTCTACACAATGACATTTAATCACTGTGCAACATAAGACATGATCAAATATTACGTTGTTGTAATTTAATATTTCACATTTATATCTATATTGTTATGTAAAAAATTTAACAACATATTTGATAACCACACTTTATGGTTGTTAAAACAAATTTTTGGTAATGACATATAGTCGGTGAACATAATACACAATCTGTTAAAATATTGTTGCAAAATAATATTTGGTAATTAATACTATTATTGTTACGTAAACAATTTGACAACCAAATTTTATGGCTGTTAAAATAATTTTTTTTCAATGACAATTAGTCATTGCATAATATAATAATAACCAATTAAAATATCACCACAAAATAATATTTGACAACCATTATAATAATGTTCCTAAAAGATTTAGTATCTAAATTTACACGGCTATAAATTTTATTTTGCAACTAATATATTGTTAGTATGTGAAAATTTTTGGAATTAAAATATTATCGTTGTGTTTAAGATATTGTAACCAATTTTATAGTAACTATTTTGCATATAAATTAAGTCATGGCAAAAAAATCATTACATTTAAAAGAGATAAAATTCAATTTTGATTTTCAAAATATTTTGATATAAATAAATTAGATTTTTTTTAATCCCTTAATTAAAAAAGTGAAAATCAATTTGATAATTTTTAAAATATTTTCAATTGTTACAAATATTCAAAAACAAGTTTACAAAATACCTTGAATTATTACGAGCATATTTAGTAATTCCAAGACCCTTCAAAATGTTTCAAAAGTATTTTCCAAGCAATTTTAAGGCTTGGTATTGATGCCTATGGCTTGGCTATCGAAACCTCCCTCAAACAAGATCTAAAAACATTTTCTAGATAATAAAATATCGGTATCCAGTTTTGAGATATCAACACTTAACCCTAAATATTAATACTTAACCTTAAGATATCGATACATAGGGAAGTCAGAAACTACAATACAAACTAGAAATACAAGGTATCGGTACCCATACTTAAGGTATCGATATCAATACAAACCCTTGAAGTACAATACCTAAACATTTCTAACGACTCTTTTTACTTGAGATATTAATACCATTGCTTATAGTATGTCTTAAATGCTCGAATTTAATGCTTCCAAGTTCTAATGGCTAGAAACTCCATCTAGCAACATAAACAACTACAAATTAATGAGTGTATGAATAGGTTCTTGCAACACTCTAATAAAGAAAAGAAACAAGCTCATAAAGATCAAAGAGCAAATATTCAAGATTTTATCATTTTGCTTTCTTATATTCATATTTTATTTATAAACACGTGTTAGGTTGAGTTCTTATTATTTGTTCAAGTGTTCATTTGTAATTAAGAGTGTTTAATATTACAAACCAATACCTTTGAAAAGTCATTTATTGTTTTTTATTTCATTTAACTTATTTACGAGATTACTTAAAACTTTTAGGTAGAAAATCTTAAGGAAATTTTAAAAGTTATATTTTTGCCTTCAAAAGAAACTAAATTTGTAAAGATTTACATTCTCATTGAAATGTATCAATTAGTGAATTGGGGAAAATTTTTAATCGGAGATGCTAAAAGTAGCGAAAGTAGACAATTGAAGCCAAACCACTTTAAATTGTTGTTTAACGTTTCATAACGACTTTTAACATTAGTAATTTATATTTTTCTTGTAGTGACAATGTGACACTACACCAATGACTAGTCATTTTTATAATCTATACTTATTATATATAATGTGTTTGATTGAGTTGGTATTGAAAATTATTTTTAATAAAGTAATGAATTGATAAATCTAAAATGAAAATACATACACATGATGAGAATAATGGGATTTGAACCCAAGACATATTAATCTTTACTATTTCAACTAAAGTAACGTTTAATTTTTATACCAATTTTTTTTTTATAAATTTGTTACATAATTTTTTTTACCAACATCTTCAGCGTGCCATAATCTAGTATCTATACTATTAATAAAATCTCTAATTGAGTTGATGTCACAAGTAAACTGGGTGACAACTTGATTAGAGATCTTACAAAAATGTCTTTTCATATTTAAAATAAATTATATTATTCAATGGCACTTTAGTCTTTTTAATTAAAAAACAATAAAAATTATGCATATGGTGGGATTTGAATCAATGTCAATTATATTGAGAAAATCTTAATTTACCACTCAATCAAGAATTTATTTTAATTTATTTTACGTTTTAATTTTATTATGCACACTTTATTAACTCCATCATTTGTATATCTATACTATTAATAAAATCCCTAACTGAATTGGCGTTACAAGTCAACGGCGCACCAACTCGATTAGGAAAATTACAAAAATGTCATTCCATATTTAAAATAAGTTATATTATTCGAAAATATTTTAATTTTTTTTAATTTAAACACACATCTACATTCTAAATACGTGGTTTACACACACATACGCGTATAGTAAAATTTCTAGTATAATAAAAAAATATGACTAATTTTGATATCACATATAAAAAAACACCAATTAAGTAAATATCAAATCAAAATTCTTATAATAAAAAATTGTTAGAGATATTCAAAATTCAAAATGTAATTTTTTTTAAATTATTATAAACGTAAAGCATATACGATTTTTTTTGACACCACATAGTATTATTTAAAGTTATTAAAAATGATGCATATTTGACAAAATGTAACCACTCCAACGTGTGAAACAAAAAGGCCTTCGAACCCCAAAAGACAAATAAAAACAAAAACCCTACGATTTCACCTTTGAAAACAACATTAAAGGGAATTGCTCGTCATCTTCTTCGGAACAACCCTCTTCCATGTTCTTAGCAAACTCTCTTTCCTTTTCACCTTTTTTGTTTCTCTCCTTTTGAACATTAATAGGGTTTGTGAAGGAAAAAAGGATACAGCTGAAGAAGCCCCAGATAGCAATGAAGAAGAGGAAGAAATTATTGTATGATGTTATCGGTTGCTCGCAAGGGATTGAAGCATATATCAAGTATATCCCGGCAGCCTTGAAAGTTCTCCGTCACGGCGTGTGGGGCACTTCCGACGACGTCGTCGACATATAAGGTTTGCTTGCTAGAAAAAAAAATTTCAGCGGCGTACATGGGAAAGCCAGGCATTTCTTTTCTATTGTTTTCTTCTCATTTTCTAGTTCATGCTGTTTTATTTATATATAAAATTTTTACGTGATTATTTTTCTTTTTTTCCCTTTTAATTGATTGAATGTGATGGTATTGAGAAAGAAGCTGTTTATCTAACTTCGCTCTTAACATTTAGTTGATTTATAGCAATGATGGGTTTCCCATGTCATTACTATTTTAAATATCTTAAAATGTTAAAAATTATTTCTATCAATATTTATATATTTTATAATTAAATTTAACTCAAGAAAATTAAGTTATTTTTTTCTAATTATGTATATTTATTTTCATAACATATATTTTCTACATTTCATAATATATTCTTAATGTTTGTTTTGTTTCCATTTGGTATATAATCAGTTTTCTTTATAAAAATTGTTTTTTTTTATTTTTATCTTTTATAATAGTTTTCGTTATATCTAATTATTTTAAAAATTAAAATTAATAGACTTATAAAAAAATAATACAGACTAATACAATTAAAATAAATTACAATTTAAAAGGAAAAAAAATTAATGCCATTTGAACTTCAACAATTCTATGTTATATAATTGGTAGGTTGGTATAGTGTTAAAATCAATACATTATTTTATGTAAGCGGCGTCGCTTTCACAAATAATTTCTTCTTTGAACCTTTACCAACCATTTTTAATTAATTAACAAAACTCTACATAATTAGTAGGTTGGTAACTAGGTTTGGATCGACTTCCTTTAGTACCTAAAACCAATTATTGAAAGATGATTTTTATATTTAAATGAAGATTTTATTTACCAAAAATATTGAGATACTTGTTAAAATTAATTAGTAATTTATTTTTATATAATATATTAAGTTCGACAATTAATAATCATTTATATGGATTTTAATATGTTAAAAATACCCTTAAAACATCGGGATCAAGATTTCAAAGCATCCCAACATCCTTAACATCACTAATTGTTATCAAAAATGGTAAATCTACTTATGGGGGAGAAATATATTTGGTACCTCGGAGTAAGAAAAGTTAAAAAGTAAATAAAAGTTACTAGATATATTTGATCCTCTCACATTCCTCGTCTTAATTACTGCAAAGTCACCCGTCCAAAATATAATGGTGGACTTGATTTGCGTCAACCTAAGGCTCTTAATCAAGCTCACCTCCTTAAACTCTGTTGGCGGCTTATTCACCATTCAAGTTCAATTTGAGCTTCCGTTCTTCATGCTAAATATCTTACTCGTGATACTCTTCTCGCTCTTCTCCCACTTGGCATGTCTCAATGATATTCAAAGCCTTTTACCGAAATGTGTTTTCGTTGGTTGATTTCTTCCGGTTTAAATACCATTTGTCGGTCGAACAATTGGACGGGTCTCGGTCATTTAAGGTCACTCATTGAGGGACCTCTTAATTTTAATGAAGAAAAATTAGATGTCAGATCTTTTCTCCTGGACCCGAGTTCCATTTCCTTCAAACTACTTGTTTCGATAGGTTGTATGTTAAAGCCACCCCACTTTCTTTATTCCTGACTTACTGGATACTCTTAGCTGGAATGGTGCCCCCCCTAGTTCTTTCTCTCTTAGTTATGCTTACAATATAGCCTGTAACATTGTAAATGAACCTTTACCAATAGGTATCTTAAATTGGAAATGGGTTCGGAAATTGCAATTACTGCCCAAGTTGAAGTTCTTCATTTGGGAGCTTTTTCACTGCATTCTTTCCAGTACCACCTTTCTCAACAAAAGAGGGATGGACATTGTCGATGCTTGTCTTTTTTGTGCAGGCTCGACTTTGGGGTTGTCTGGACATGCGGCCGCCCAAGGCCTAAGACTAAAAGAGGTCCAAAATATTATTTTTTAATTTTTAGGGATCCAAAATCAATTTTTTAACATTTAAAATTTTAAAAAAATTACCAACTTTTAAGGGACTCAAAAATTTTTTTTTTAATTGCCCAAAAATTTTTTTTAACAATTTTTAAGAGACCTAAAAAAAATTTCTCCAATTTTTAAGGAACCTACAACTCCATTTTATTATTTTGCCTAGAACCCAAAAATATCAAGAATGGGCCTATTTTTGTGATTCTGATTCCAATGATCTTACTCACATTCTAAGATCTTGCAGCTCCATTAAACCACTTTGGATAGCCTTGGTTATTCCTCCTCATTTGCTCAAATCATTTTATTGATGGTGACCGGAAATATATCAATGGCAGTCGAAAGATGCACAAAGGAAATTGATATAAAAACAATCAAGAAATGAGAAATGAAATGATTCAATTTCTCATGCCATACTGAATAAATTTACAAAGCTGTTTATATACAAAGTTTACTAAACTAAACCAACTTTCTAACCAACTAACCATATTTACAACAACTAAACTAATTCTACACTCCCCTCAAGTTGGTGGATGAAACAAGTCTCATCCCCAACTTGTCTACCAAACTAATGTTGTTGAATAGTAAGTCCTTTTGTTAAAACATCAGCAAGTTGCTCTTTTGTTGATACTTACTCAGTTTGAAGCAATCCCTTCTGTATCTTTTCCCTCAAAAATGGCAATCAATCTCTATATGCTTTGTTCTCTCATGAAAAAAATGATTGTTTGCTATTTGAATTGCTGCCTTGTTATCACAAAACAATATGGCTGATTCCTTGCTTTTAAAACCAATTTCATCTAGTAATCCACTTAACCAAACAATTTCTGAAACCGTCAAGGTCATACTTCTATACTCTTGCCTCAGCTGACGATCTTGATATGGTATTCTGATTTTTTTTTTTTTTCATGAGATCAACGAGTCTCCCATTTTCACACAAAATCCTGTTACCTTTTCACATAAAATCCTGTTACCCGACTTTCTTGACATTGGACAAGAGGCCCAATCTGAATCACAATATGCTACTAACCGTAAAGACCCTTTCGTTGGAAAAAAACAAACCTCGACCTAGATCCTTCTTTACGTATCGTACAATTCGAAGTGCCGCCTCATAATGCGATCTTTTTGGTCGTTGCATGAACTGACTCGGATGTTGTACTGCAAAAGCTATATCTGGTCTCGTATGAGTCAAATACAATAACCTTTCAATGAGCCGTTGATACAATATATCTGTTAAAATTTCATCATCTTGATTGACTTGCATTGCTTTATCATAGTTTACCGATGTCAACTTTAGATTCTGTTCCAAAGGAGTAACTACCACTTTTCCTCCGGTGAGCCCCATATCTTAACTTAATTCAAGAGCATACTTTCGCTGAGTCAAAACAATCCCTGCCTTGGATTTGAAAACCTCAATGCCCAGAAAATATTTAAGATCCCCTAAATCCTTCATTTTGAAACTTTGATGCAACACTTGTTTCAGCTCACGAATAAGATCTTCATCATTCTCAGTTATTAACAAATCATCCACATATATAAGCATCATGACAACCCGATCTTCAACCTTCTTAGGAAACAGAGAATAATCATGTTTACTTTGTGAGTAACCATTGAGTAGAAGGGCTTCAGTGAGCTTCATGTTCCATGGATTTTCGCTGTCGACAAACCTAAGTCTCCCCCTGAGTGTGAAAACCAGGAGGAAGCAACATGTAGACTTCTTCATGCAAATCTCCTTGCAAAAATGCATTGTAAACGTCCATTTGAAATAATGGCCAGTCATGTTGCGTAACAAGTGCAATAACAGTACGCACCGTGACTTGTTTGGCAACCAGAGAAAAAGTTTCATGAAAATCAACACCCTCTTGTTAGTAAACCTTTGATCAATAAGAGGAGCTTTAAAGCGCTCCACTGTGTCATCAAAATTATATTTTACCTTGAAAACACATTTTCAACCAATAGGCGTTTTACCAAAGGGTAAAGGAACTACATCCCAAGTGACATTTGATTCCAATGCCTGAATCTCTTGCTTCATAGACTCAACCCATCTCTCATCTCAAAGGGCATCAATATAATTTTTAGGTTAAGTTATATGAGTAATAGAGGTAACAAAAAATTGAGCATGAGAAGGAAAATGATGATAAATAAGAGAAGATGAAAGAGGGTACTGACCGTTCTGACATGAAGACGATTGAGAGCAACAAACATAATCTTGCATCCATGTGGGAGGCTTGGAAGGGCGTGTAGTACGGCAGACTGGTTCAAAAATAGTAACAGAAGATAGAGGTGGGGAACTGGTAGAAGATAAATGTGTAAAATCATGTGGTGATACGGTGGGTAAAAAAGAAGTGTCAGGTAAAGGAGTAGATACATGGTTGATCAAAAGGTCAAAAGTATGTGAACTAGAGGTAGATGTGGATGAGACAATGGGCTAATTAAAGCTGAAATTAGGCTGACCATTAGGTGATGTAGGTGATGGTGTATGTGAAAAAAGTTGATTGTCAGAAGATTCCAAAGTAAGAAA
Organism: Gossypium bickii; assembly: GCA_025503065.1. NCBI lineage: Eukaryota > Viridiplantae > Streptophyta > Magnoliopsida > Malvales > Malvaceae > Gossypium > Gossypium bickii. The sequence goes on along the minus strand of CP106711.1, from coordinate 23,402,573 downwards.
ACGTGAATAAAAATTGGAGGAGTAGTGTCTAGAGGGGAAAAAAGATTTAGGAGATTGAGTAAAATTTAAAGGAAAAATGGTTTCACAAAAGGATACATCCCGTCTAACAAACAAGACTTTAGTGGCAATATTGTATAAAATATAACCCTTTTGGACAGTTGAATATCTCATTAAAATCGAAGGCAAAAAACATAGAGAAAACTTATATGAAGATGTGAGATTTTTAGCATAGGCAAGACAGCAAAAAAACCCTTAAATGAGACAAAGGAGATTTATGATATATCATTTCTGTTTTCCAATTTAACACATAAGTAGGCAACAAATTAACTAGATAGCATGTTGTCAAAATACATTCTCCCCAAAATCAAGCCGGAATATTGGATTGAAATTTAATAGCTCGAGCTATTGCCAACAAATGTCTATGCTTGTGTTCAACAACACCATTTTGTTGTGGTGTTTAAACACAAGAGCTTTGATGAATGATTCCCAAGGAATTAAACAAAGAAATACACTCAGGAATTAAAATTTTTGGTTCCATTATCACTGCGAAAAATTTAATAGACAAAGAAAATTGAGTACGAACAAAAGCAATGAATTGTTTTAAAAAAACAACAGTATCACTTCTTAATTTGAGTAGAAAAAACCCATGTCATTCTTGAAAAATCATCTACAATGGTGAAAAAAAACGATGCCCTGAATGTGTTGGAATTTTATATAGACCCCATAAATCAAGATGTATTAAATCGAAGGGTGCATTAGCTCTTCAATGACTAGCAGAAAACAGAAGTCTTGTTTGTTTAGCCAAAGGATATACATGACAATGAGAAATAGTAGTATTCAAATTTTTACATGGTAAACAATCTAATTTATTAAGTTTAGAAAGAGAAACATGCCCAAGACGAGGCATGCCAAAGGAATGAAGAATCTTGTGTAGCTAGAGAAGCAATAAATGGTGGAGTAAAACAAGTTGATTGATGAGGAGAGGATGGTGACACAAGGATGTAGAGACCATGTTGTTCTTACCAATCGCCTTCACCTATCCACTGCACGGGTCCTAGAGTAAACAAAATTGAGGGTAAAAAGAAACAAAGCAATGTAAATCACGTGTTAATTGGGAAATATAAAGCAAATTGAAATTAAAATTTGGTACATGAAAAACATTGGTAAGTTTAGCAAAAGGAAATAGAGTGTACGAACCAGTATGAGTAATTGAAACCGATTTTCCAGTAGGTAATTGCACAAAAGATGAAGTTGAAGCACATAAAGCAATAAACTCCAGGCATTGGCCATCAGATATCATATGATTTGTAGCCCTAGTATCTAAAATCCACTGGAAGGAAGATAGTTTAGTAACCATATCTGCCATATGTGCAGCTCCTTCACCCGAAACTATTACCTTAGAATCATTGTTTAACAAATTCAATATCTGTTGATATTGCTCTGAAGTGAATACTGGTGCCGAATGAAGAGAAGCAGATATAGATGTGGAAGAAGAACCAGAAGGCAACTCAGTTTACCCAACTTGATTAGCAATGGAACCAGTTGACTTACACTTGGTAAATTTAAAGTTTGGAGGAAAGCCAATTAGCTTGTAGCGAGACTCTCGTTTATGCCCTTTCACTTTGCAATAGTCACAAACCCCATTGAACCATTTCTTTCGAGTTTGCACATTAGACAAATACAAAGTTGTAGGATCATTAAGAGAAACAACGAAAGTATGCAGTCGCTGAGATTCTTCTTGAACTAACGTAGAATATGCAAGATTTACCGAGGGAAGAGGTTGCATAATCAAGATTTGACTACGAATGGCAACGTAAGAATCATTGAGACCTATTAGAAACTGAAATAATTTTTGTTGTTGAACATGCTCCAAATATTTTTGAGACATCTCACAACCACATGAAGAAACCGATACAAGCACATAATACTCATCCTAAAGTAATTTCAACCATGTAAAGAATACTGAAATAGAATCAGTACCTTGAACATGAGAAGAGATTTGTTGATGAAGGAAAAAAAACTCTAGTTCCATCAACTTTGTCATAACGTTCCTTCAAATCTTTCCATACCTGAGCCGCATTAGTGGCAAATACAATCCCAGCCGATAAATCTGGGCTAACACTACTCAAAATCCATGATAGAACCATTGCATTACAACGATCCCGTTGTGACTGCAAGGTGGTGATAATATTCTCTTATGCAAGATTCATCAATAAAGGCAAGCTTGTTCTTGGCTAACAACGCAATTCACATGGAACGACTCCAAACAGCATAATTCTCATGGCCGGTCAAGGGATTAGAAACCTATTGAACACCTGTGTGTCTGAAGGATGAAGATAAATTGATTATTGAAATCAATCGTAAGATCTGCAACTGTCATTGCAAAATAGAACCCAGAAAAGTTTCTAAAGAAACAAGAGAAAAAGCCGAAAACAACAACAAAGATATCTAAAAGAACCAGAGAAAACTGGAATGAAAGAACAAGAGAAGAGAAAACCCAAAAAACTGAAGTAGAAAGCAAATGAAAAACTTTCGAAACTGAAAACAAAGAACAAAAACCCAATGTTGACCATATTATTATGGAGCTTGATACATGATCACAATTAAATCGGGCCTTTGGGGCCTAATATAGGCTTATGACCAAATCGATACAAATCAGAATATTAAGGACAAAACTGGAAAATTTTAGCCACACGGCCGTGTGGCCATTCCATACGCTCATGTATCCAACCATATGCCAAATCGTGTAACTCATTGACTTGAGCCACATGCTCGTGTCTCGGCCCATGTGAGACACACGACTATGTGATAGCTCATGTCCAGACCGTGTGCAACCTTAATTGACCTAAAATCTTGCCTTTTTCCATACCTAAATGTTTATATACCTAGACTTATCAAAACACATGCATAGAAACCTTCAAAATGCAATCAAATATGTTCAAAACATGTCTATGTGCCATCAATGACACCACAACTCAAACATCTAAAAAATTCATTTCTTAATTTGAACATACAAGCCACAAAACACATTCATAGTCTTGCTTTCCCAACCAAAGTACCTTACTCATTCATGAACAAACCACACCAATTCCCATACTCATTCACACTCTTGCATATGCCACAACACAATACAACTCATGCCACTCAAAAAGTACTTAACTTAGACCACATATCTATGGCAATAAAAACACACAACCACTACACATACACAACCACAAATATTCTCAATAGCCCTATTACATGTCATATAACCAAGTTACCCAAAATCTACCAAAGAGTCCTTGCGATACTGTGTTTCTTTGAGCTTGATCCGATCTCCCCAACCGCAAAACGAAATCCACAAAACAAAGGACAAACAGAAGTAAGTTTACCTGAAACTTAGTAAGTTTGAAAATCAAACGATAATCTTACCAAATTAAACATAACAGAACAAACACTCATTTAGAACATCCCAGATCCTATCGAAAACAATTCACAGCAAGTGAATAATGAACAGTACAGTGATTTCGATCCTTTTTCAAGTCGTCATTTGACGAATTCTCTATTCATCGATATTCAGAATGATCGTTCACCGGCACGAAGCCTGCTAGGTACAAGGCCCGAAACATTTCACCAGCTTATATCCTGCTAGGCACTAGGCCTGTTTAAATCACTGGCATATAGCATGCTAGGCACGAGGCCCGTATCAGTATATTCAATACGTTCAATTTCACTATTGAACAACATTAAATCCATCGTTTAGAGACACAAAAATATTTCAAATCACTAGTAAGGCAAATGTAATGAAATAAATTATAACATACTTAAAAAAAACGAACTTGTAGAACTGGTTTGCAGTAATTGCAAAAGCACATGAGCTATTCTGCGATCTTTTCTTTTCCACAATTGTCAACACGCTCGTGATCTAAAACAATAGTTTCATTCAATTAATGAAATCAACAGTCAAAATCAATCATTCTATATAGTTTAGTCATTTTTGAAATAAATTATAACATACTTAAAAAAAACGAACTTGTAGAACTGGTTTGCAGTAATTGCAAAAGCACATGAGCTATTCTGCGATCTTTTCTTTTCCACAATTGTCAACACGCTCGTGATCTAAAACAATAGTTTCATTCAATTAATGAAATCAACAGTCAAAATCAATCATTCTATATAGTTTAGTCATTTTTGAAATTTTACAAAATTGCCCTCAAATTTTCACCTTTATTCAATTTAATTCCTAAGCCCCAAACATGCAAATTGCCCATTTTCTTTTACACCCAAACATAGTTGATTCTTCCATGGCCTCATACCAGCCCCAACTTGCATTTATTTCCTTTCAAGTACAAGCAATTTCATTATTTTAATAATCTAGTCCTTGAACATTAAAATCATCAAAAACTACTTTACAAAACAATCTAATCTAACCTCTAAGCTTAGAAATCTTTCAAAAGCTTCAAGAAAACAACTCAAATCATTAATGACACAATCCAAAACATTTGACAGTTTTACAAATTGACCCTCGGGTTAGCTAAATCAAGCTAATACGAGTTCAAAAACATCAAAATTACTAAAAACGAACAAAATTTCACATACCTATCAAGAGGTTTAAGCTAGCTGAATATTCAAGCTCTTCCTTAGGGTTTTATTCTTTCTAGTTCAATGAAGAAGATGAAACATCTGTTTTATTCTCTTTTAATTTTCTTTAATTCCATTTTATTTTTCAATTTACTATTATGCACTTAATGAATTTCACTTAAATTTAACTAAGTCTCAGAATCGTCCATTAAACTCTTAAATGGTATAATTACCATTTGGATACCTTACCTTACCCCTTTAATTGACATTTAACAACTTTAATTAATGAAATTCTACTTTTGCAGCTTTTACGATTTGGTCCTTTTTACTAAATTAACTAACTAAACGATAAAATTTATAACCAAATTTTAATACAACCTTAATGACCTCGTAAATATTAAATAAATAATATTTACAGACCGATACGTGAGAGTCATGGTCTCAAAACCACTATTTCTGACACCACTAAAAAACGGGCTGTTACATCTCTATTGCACATAGATACTTGTAGTAACTTATCTCTTCGCTCCTTAATTATGAATTGTAGGATTTTATTGGCAACCTTCCAGCATAGCCATCTCGTTCACATTGTTCGGAAGGGTAATTGCTGTACTGATGTTCTCGTAAGGATGGCTAACAACTAGAGGTGCTCATGTGTCGGACCTAAGCATGATATTAACATACTTTATGTTTGTCTAAGCTCGACCCAACCTAAAATATGAGCTTAAAATTTTATCCAAACCCGCCCATATTTCCAAAAGACTAACCCAATCCCATTATAGGCCCGTCCATATTATTTTTTAAAATTTTTAAAAATATTTATTTATTTTTTTTATTGAAAATTTTTAGTCATCTTAACATTTTTTTTATGTTTATATTAGACTAGTATTGTATATTTAGTACATGTTTATATTTTTAATGTGCTTTAAATTACATAATATATAAAAATAATATAATATAGTATTATAAACTTAAAAACGGGCAAGGTCGAGCAGGGTTCTAGCCTTAAATGTTCAAGCCCCATCCATATTTTAAATGGGCCTATTTTTTTGCCCAAGCTCATTTTTTGGGCTTAATATTTTTACCCAAATCCTCTCAAATTTCGAGTGGCCTTTTAGACCTAAACAAGTAACTCGACCCATCAATCAACTCAAGTTTTTTACGGAATTTTAATTTACATTCTAGCGTTAATCACTTTATTGTGTATTTCGAACTACCTTTTCTTATGTACAGTTTTGTCAATGCCAATATTGCTGAACACTGTTTATCATGCTACTTATTCGTTTTAAATCTTAGTAATGAAAGTTCCTTTATTTCAAATAATAATAATAAGTACCATATAAACTTTTTTTACCTATGACCTTTCCTTTCCTTTTAACAAAAATCATGAATAAAATTTTCAAATTACTACATTAAATATAAAATTATATTATAAATAACATTTTAAATGATTTATTTAAACACTTCGCTTATTAAAAAAATTGGGCTCATTAAAATAAAATTTCTTCTCATAAGTACATATAAAGCGAAGACATACACAAATAAAACCTTAAAAAGCATGAACATAAGTCAAAAAGGTGTGGGTTACCTTGGGAACCAAATATATATAAAAATTTTCCTTAAATTGTTTTTTTTTTAATTTATAATCTGAATTGTCATAAATAAAATCTAATTGCCTTAATTTCTTCCTTTCCCTAGTCTCAAACTCTAGATTGAGATGAACGTTGATTTATACGAAAGTAACTTTGGGAAATTTATGGAGTCATGCACTGCAATGCATCACATCATAACGACGGCAGTGAAATTAGTACTTGAAAGATACGAATGCAAGGAACAATGTCAAATCATGGGGTCAGTGCACTATAATTCATCATCTCATCTAATAAGAGCAGTGGAATTAGTTCTTCAAACGCTAGGAAAGATATCCCATTCTTATTCCCATTACCATTGCTATGTAGGTTTAGTTCCAGGTTAAGAGGGAAGATCAGTTGAGTCCACTGAACAACTCAGGAACCATCAATCACATTCACTGATGTAATTTCCACTTCTGATACTCACTGGGTTTTTTGCTTTCTTGACGAGGAGCTGAGACAGGGTTTTGGATATCCCTAAACCTAAACTCTGTTTTCAACCCCAAATTAAGAGGACCTTATCCACGGTTCTCGAAGACCCCATCTCCGCCTTTAGTTCCAGGAACCTCATAATATCCGGCTCTGTTGTCTGGAGATGATATTTCCATATCAATGCACATGTCATCAGTTTCCAAAGCTATCCCATTATCTGATGCTGCCTTTGGAGATGCATCCATATGGCCATGTCCTTCAGGTTGCATCTCAATTACTTTGTCATGTATCTGCTTTGGGAAGTCATTGTTCTTCCAAATACTACTGCTTCCAGGAAACTGGCCTTCCATGTACTTTCCATGGACAGTTCCTCTGCTGCCTTCGGATTCAAATCCATCATTCATTTCGGGAACACCATCCAATATGCTGGAAATACCTCCACAAGCATATACGTCTTTAGAGAAATCGCCATAACAATCATGTTTGTCCTGCATAAGATAATTAAATTCAACTTCTTTGGCATTTTCTCCATTTCCAGGCAACTCTTCTAGCCAGTCGTATGCATGATGTTGCTCTCGTGCTATTGCCTTGTGTCTGGCTGTCCAATCATGGCGACTCCAAAGATAAAGTGGAGGTGCCTTTACATTCCATTGCTCCAACTGCTTGTCCTCTACATCAACTGAACCTGGGAGGTAAAATGACTGGGAAAATAAACAAGAACAAAGAACATGTGAGCAATGTAAAACGTTCATTTATATCTAAAATCGGTGAGAAAAGTAACTAAAATCTTTACATACCTTGCCAGATAGAACTCTGTCATCCTCCCAAACCAAATCATAAGCATCTTTCTCATCAAGTCTGTTAAAATGAGAAGGCAACATAGAGAAAGAGAGCAATATTACCTTCTGATTAAAAATTTTAACAATAAGAATAGGGTTACAAGGGAAGCCTTTACCTCCTGGTTTCCCTTGGAACAATAAGTATGATAAGCTTTGGTCTGAATGTAAGAGCCTTGTTGATGAACTTGTTAGCACGAGATGCCTTGACCCCAAAAGGGGGGTTCAGTCCCATAATCTAATTAAAATGTTAAAACAAGAATATCGAAGAGCAAAAGAGGAAGCACATGCGACATCTTTGTCAATTTGTTTAATCCTTTTTTGAAGTGTCTTACCAGTCTAGAACCATCTGGTAATTCGTTTGGCTTGACACTCATCCAATCCCTCTTTTCAAAACTAAAATCATTCTGCAAAAAAAGAAAAAAAGATTGGGAAACCTTTAGAATGGCATACACTGGCAAAAGACTAGAGAATCAATACAGAAAGCACAAACCAAAAATATTGAACTGAAACAGCCAGGTATGCTTTTAACTATTTCAAATGTTAGTGAAAGTAAAACAATACAAGTCAATGATGATTATATAACAATACAGTAAAAAAAAAAGTTTTGGCATCTAAGAACAGTGCCTAAGCATCAGAACATATGTTCAACAACCAAAAGAGGCTCCATTATAAGAGCTCCACGGGTGGCCACAGGAAATGCTCAACTAAGCACAAGTTTTAGTCATCATTCTTGCAGAAACTGGAAGCGAACTCAGAGCATGCAACATTTACACTGTTGAAATGCAACCATGGTTAAAATTTAACCCTATTTACTGTTTGCTCTGCAAAATCTGAATCCTTTACACTCAGATCACATCAGGAATTCTGGATCATCTGAATCCTCATAACTAGGGATGTAACAAGCTACATGGATTAGGCTTGGTTATTATAAGCCGAGCTCAAGCAATCAAGAAAGCCGAATTTGAGCATCCTAGTACTCTATGCAAGTAGCTCACAAGCCTAATCAAATTTTTTATTTTAATCAGTATTGAAAAAATTCAATTCAAGCTCAGCAAAATAATCAAGCTTAAACTTGAATTCGAGCTTATCTTTTTACTAGGTAAATGAGCCTAAACAAGCAAGTTTGAGGAGTTTGACCTTTACCTCAAGTCGAGCTCGATCCAAACTTTGAGCCTCTAATTTCAAGTCGACTCGAGCTTTTAACAGTGCTAGGAATAGTTTAATTACAAGACCACTACCCAGAACTCCTTTCAGTTTAGAGTTAAAAATGACGGTAGCAACTCAACCCCAAGATGGCTCAGAATGATGGCATAGTGCCCAATTTACTCGTACAGTAGTTGAAAATATATATGCTTGAAATAAGGCCATGTTCAACTCCTTCAAGCACATAAATTACAACTAGTATTACTTACTACAGCAGTTTGGAAATGTTGCAGGGTGGATTTCTTTTTGGCTCATATTCTTTGGTTTAGATGATAAGAGTAACACCTTATTCAGATTAAAGATCTCAGTTCAAATACAGGAAATGTGAGGTCTGGCTCATGCCTTCATATGAAACATCAACCCAACACAAATGAAACACCGGGTATTTATTAATTGTCAATACACTATTTTTAACAAGATAAAATCTGATGGGTACTTTTTTATAATATGATCGACAAAAATTGGAGTTAAAGAAAAAGGATTTTGGTTTGCCTTCTATCAAAATGATTTTCAAAACTTAGTTTGTGGATCAAATGACAAGACAATTTACGTTTCTTTCTGCCACATGAATAATTTTATAGGATGGGAACAACGATTTTAGATAGAAACAATTCAACAAGATCTTGAAGTTGCAACTGAGGCTTTAGAACTCATAAAAAATAGAGTAAGGCACAAACCAAAAAGCATCATCAGTCAAAAGGAGCTTAGATGCGGGAAAGACAAACCATACCTTTGGCTGAAAAAGATCATAATTTTTGAATAAGCACGACTTCCCAACCTTCTCTAGCTTCTCTTTTAATAAACCACTGAAATCATTGGAACCACAGCAAAAGTCGACTATCTGCTCAAGAAGTGTTCATTGTGTAAATAAGATGACCTTATTAATAGAACCATAATAAATATAAAAATCAAATCGAATAGTTAGCAAGAATCAAATTTCAAGTCATAATCTGGGAGGACAAAAAAAACACTAAAATGGGATCAGGATTCTTATGCCATTTCCATGACCACCAGATATATTCCAGAATAAGACTATTGAACATTTTAAAATTTCAAGTCAGTGGCATCTCTTACCTAATACTATGATCTTTCATCTCTAGATGAGTAGCCAAATTCTAAGTAATAGCAAGTGCGAATCAGAAGATCAAATCAAAATCGGTGCCTTCCCAGTTTCACATATTAAGATGCATGATGCTAACACATCACTTCATTATGAATTAATGTCCTTGTGTGATCTGATACTACAGAACGCCCTCCCAGTATAGATAATCCAAACCTTTTGTAAATTTTGAGAATGAAAACATGAAGCACAATAAAAAAAATGTGATCATTCTATGAATTGCTTCAAGTGATACATATTGAAGAATGTAACAAAGAAAAAAGAAGCATTCACAGTTGCAAATACAAGATGTAAGATCGCAGTAGAATTTCATTCAAGCTTTTAGAAACAAAATAAATGTGCCCATTATGTTAACTTTATTCACTAGAAAATCATCCATTATATTATTCTCTTCACCAGAAGATCATACATTACGTGCAATAATGAATGGAAATTTAGTGAACTAAAGCAAAATGGAGAAGAATAGTCTTACAGTATCACCATCTTGTACATACCAATGGAGCCTGTTGACAATCTGCAGCATAAACAAGTGCTATTAGCTCCGCTATGTATCTCAACCAAGCATCAACATATTCATGAAGCAAGAACAGAACCAAACCACAACATATTTACATAGTAAATGTCAGTGAAAACTTAGATAGAGCCTAATAGTAAACTAACTCTCCACACTGTTGATAGTAGCATAGAACTGCAACCATTTTTTGTGGAATGTTTTACTTTTCTCCTTCAGTTGCAAAGGACAAAGTTCTAGAATGACCAGCAGTAAGATAGCTGAAAAATAATGAAATAACAATAAAGAAAAAAATAAAACACTTGCTCTCCTATCATGTTTTATTCGGGATTATTCCCCAAGAACATCAACTTAATAGTTAACACCACATCTATTCATCAATAAAATATAAATCTTCAGGAAAACTTAAAGACTACTTATAAATTTACAGTTGTGCTGTTTTCTTCCGGACAGTGGTTTGAAAATGACTGAAACTTTAATTAGGAGGCAAAAGATGTTCTAAGAAGTTCGGTTCTTAGAAAGAAGTCAACTCTAACTCTAATTTATTTGCTTAGATAGAAAAGCAAGCATTAATACCTCTATAAGCTTCTCCACTTTTGTGAAATGGCGACCAAAAGATGTATACCTCATTCCATGGAGAAAAGGTCCAAGATAGACAGCAAGATTCTCCTATAGAATTAGAATGTAACATATAAGCGTTTAAATTGTCAATCAAACTTTTAGTAGTGAGTTTCATATATTGTTGTCCACAATATTTATACATTTTATGCTAAACATTTTTACATCATACACATTATATAGATTGGCAAAAAAAGATAAGCAGTTAGCAACCATAATGCCACTTCCTACAATTGATTAGAACTTTTCAAATGCAAATAATTACTCAAAAAGAATATAATACCAATAATTAAAAGGCTCTCTAACACAAGGATTTAGAGAAGTCCTGCTGATCTATTATTTGAACGATTTTAAGCTAACCAATTAGGGATGTGAGTAAACTCATTTATATCATGTGTGAAATTGGTTATCACACAGGTATAGTAAAAAGCCTATGCATTCCACGTCAGAGAGCTTCTCTTTTTACCATTTTGCTTGGAAAATGGTACTTTCTCTCCAAGTGACCAAAGATGCATCACATGATAAAGGAACAAAGTCTTAAGGCCAAGGTGGTGAAAAAATAATAACAAAACTCAACTTGACCAATTTAAGTTGAGTTGAAGATTTTACGGTTTAAGAAACAAGCACCTAAAAAATCTTTAACATGAAAACATGCACTCAGAACCTTCCAGCATCAAAGCTTAATACGAGAGCATAGCTCTGAGAACAAATAGTTACAATAAAGGAAAAATGGCTTGAAACCTTCCACTTGAATATTTGCTTGATCACCTCTGGACCACAAACATTTTTTGCATCCTCAAGCGAAGCTCCTGCTTCTAACTTCTCTAATGCAGCTCTAACAGCCTAAAACAAGTAAGAAATTTCTATAATGTCAAGAAAAAGAATCTAGCTATTTCAGACTATTTATCAATCATATTTGAGCAAGAAGATATACCTTAACTGAGGCTTCCACCCTACCCAATGTAATACTCTTGTAACCAGCACTCTGGAAGCTATATGCATTTGTACCAGAGACTTGCTGCTGATTCTTCATAAATTCCTCAGCATTGAATGAAGAATCAACCTCTTTGATGAGAACTGAAATGCTGTTATTAAAAAAATGCAAATCCAAAACCAAAAAGCACTTCAACATTGAAATTTTCCAATGAAGTATTACTAAAATTATAAAAAGGCAGTAAATTACCCTTTCTCTATTTCCGCATCAATTAAAGGCCTAATGCTTTCCCCTTTCTCCGCATGCATATTTTGATTGGTATTCTTGGATTTAAGGCCAGCTTTATTTGATTGTAAGTTCACTTTTATGTTACCTTTTGTCTGGGTTAGCTTGGTTTTCTCTTTAGAAAGTGATCTATCAAAGTCTGGTCTAGCATTTTGCTTCAAGAACTTTCTACTAGTGACGCATGTATTTGGATCCTTCAAAGGAGAAAATTCTTGTCTAGAACAAGGCTTCTTAGTTCTTTCACTAGATCCACCAGCATGAGTATCACCATAGGCCTTTTGAACCAAATTTGGCTTCTTCAAAACATTCCTACTTGTCACGAAAACTTCAGAGACGTCACTTTGCTTTGAGGCCAAATTCTTTCCTCTATAAGATAGCTCCAATTTGCGTTTCTTTTCTTTGACTCCAAAATCAGGAAAAATCAAATGGTTTCTGCTTGGAGTTTCAAGCTCTTTGGCAATCTTATGCTCCCTGGTAAGCACATTTAGCAACAATATCACCATTCATAAATAATGCATGAGTAAAAAGAAAAAGCTTATCCAAATGGGCAAATTAAAAGAATTAAGTAAAACTTACATGCAGTATATTAGAATCCGATTATAGGGCAAGAGATCCTCCCATGCCCTTCGGAAACTATTTGTATATTTGTCATGTTGGAAGCAAATACTCCTGAAAACAAAGCAAAAGCATCAGATGAAATCAACCTTTCCTAGGCATTAAGTCATGGATAGGGGAGAGCATAAGTCGGTTAAAACCGACTAACTTAATTTACTTAACCAACTAATTCGGTTCAGTCAGTTTTGGTTAATTCGGTTCCCTCGGTTAATTCTGTTAAGGTCTTGATTAGGATGGGCTTTTTATTGATTATCAGTTATCAAAATTCATAACCGAACCAACTTAACAGACTGAAAAGCACTTTTTGACAATAATGATAAACATTATCAAACTTTTTTAAAGCCTTGTTTCACGGCATTTTTCAAAAACACTTCTCAACTTCAACGGTAAATTAGCTCTTAGCATATATTATTTTTTAATAATTTAAAATATATTATACATTATTTGTAATAATTCGTAATATATTTATAATATATAATAATATATATAATATAAGTCGCTTAACTGACATAACCAACCGATGTTAAGTCGGTCCAATTTGGATGGTTAAGACCGAGAAGGACAGTTGGTTCAGTTATAGTAGGAAGATGGTCCTGTTAAGTCAGGTAACCGTTAAAAACTGATTGAACCATCTGATTTAACCATTTGCTCACCCCTAGACTCAGAGAAAAGGTTCTAGAAAACTGAAAATAGTAACTTAGAGTGAATGTACTTGGGTAAACATTTCCTGTGGTACGCCTTAGGGCAACGCCTACATAGAGCAAATTGCAAATCATGAACTTGTGCATCTTCACTTTGCTTACAAGCAAAGCATTTGTGGGCAGGACAGGTAAATGAATCCCCTGCAGCAATTTTATCTCTAAGTTTTTTTGCCTGAGCTTCATTGTCAGCATGGAGCAATTTTGCCACACATTTTGGATGATAGAAATGCCCACAAGTTGCAGAAACACAAGGAAAAACCTAGGGGGGGAAAAAAGAAGTTCTGATTGATGATAGTACAAATTTAAATTATCAACGCTGATGTCTAACAAAAAAAGACAATACACTTGCAATGTTTAAATACAACATAAATGTAGTGTATAAAAATACTAAGTAGTTAATGGTGGAAAACAACAAAAAGATCCTTGAATCCAAGGGAAGGACTCATAAATTAATGATGGGATAATCTTTTAGTTCCTTCACAGCTCAAAAAACACTTACCTCTTGATCAGAAGTATTGTTAGAAGAGCCTAATTCACCACAGGCGTAACATTGATGCTGCTTATATAGACAGTTTTTACACAAAAAAGATGGAATAGCCTACAGGTAAAAAAATCATGACAATATGCAAGTCACTAGAAAGTGGAGCAAATGAACTGAAAAATCACATGTTTAAGGAAACAAAGATGCCCATACATCAATTTGAGCATCATTGACAAAGCCAAGAGATTCACAGAAAGAATCAATCCCAGAAGCTTTTGTTGGGTGAAAAGACCTCAAGCACCTTCCTTCACAGCTATATCAATTCCAATAAACAAAGAGAACCAAGTAAATAATCAAATTAATGTGTAGGCAAGCAAAGATGACGTAGAGAAGCCAGAACTCAAAACCACAGGAGCATGCCAAAAGTACCAATGCATACATGTTGATACATTTGAATCCTAAAACCTAAGTTAAGGGTTTTCTAAATCTTCCATTAATACATCTCTTTTACATCCAAAACCTAGACAACCAATTAACAACATAAAAGTAATGACGTTTTCGGAAAGAAAAGAAATTGCTCAAAGTATAATTCATGCACTAACAATAATGGCCACATCAAATATGGAAGCCAAATAAACAGCCAATTTCAAATATTCCAAGGACATATTTCAATAATCTCTATACGGTGGTATAGTTTGTCCCAAAGACCTGCAAAATTTTCCCTTTTATTCCTATTGGCCAAATTCATGATTTCTTTACATCTCATGTTTGTTGTGGACTAGTCAAACATTGAAAAATAGAGAGTTCGGTTGTCTCTATTTTACTATTGAAGGCACCTCAATCAGGTAGACAATTTTTTGGTCTACAGTTTTTACAAAAAGCATGCTTAAATCTTAATCGCACCAGGCATACGCCTAATCAAATACACCTTGCCTGAATGTGTCCAAGTGACATTTTCCACTTTGGAGCCATTATCCCTTAGTTTGGAAGAAGCAACTTTTAATATTCAATTAAAAGTTCAAATGCAACTGAAAGGAATTTCCTCAATAAATAAATCCAGAACTACAATGGAAGGAATTTTTCTAGGAAAAAAAATTAAATCCTGAATAATTCACTAGAAGTACATAACTCTTTGAACCAAAAGAATACTCCATGATTTCATGAAATATGCATAACATTTCGACAAACCTTATATCTTCACGACTTAAAAGTCGCAAAATATTGTCAAAGTTGATGATCAAATACAGTAAAGTCTTGTCTTTCTTTCTTATTTTTCAATTTTCTCCTTACTTTCAATGCTATTTTATGTCAAAAGGGTTGAACCATTGGTTCAAATCTCGCTACCATCCCAAAATCTTATAAAAGTGTATTACTACATTTTAGAAAGCCTTCCAGAATTCCAAGTGAATTAAAAATTATTGCTTTCTAAAGGAACACCAAACCTATGCATGATATTGCCACACACCACCCAAAAGAAAAGGCTAAGTTAAGGTAAAAATAATTTTAAAAAAAAGTACACAAAAAAAATTCCAGAACCAAAGAGTTAGGGCATACGGTAGAACGTTGCCACCATCATCGCAAATTGCACAAACAGGATCGAAAATGGACTTCCTCACACCATCAACTTCTTCACCTATGTCATCATCATTGTAATCTTCATCGTCTACATCTCCATCATTTATAAAGTTATACTTCTTGGGTATATCCTGTTAAATCATGGCCAAATTCTACGGTACATTTGAGGAAAATGAAAAATAAAAGACTTTAAAAGGTAAAAGCACGTAATGGGAATAAGCCACAATCTAGGAAAAACATATTTGCAGACCTGATGAGGTGCTATATTTGTCCGAGGTACCTCCACAAAGTTAAGTACATTCTGTTCCAGATAAATTGTTAATCAGTTTTCATCTATCACATTGTCCATGGGCTTACTTATTAGAGCATGTGACTTGGACAAATTAAGTTAAGAGTATGTATATACATGCATGCATATGTTCATATATATGCTTGTAAAGGCTGCAGATACTGCAGCTCTAATATGACTCACAGTGTACAATCATGTTAGAAGTAACTTGCTAAATTGATTTAAGGGGAAAAAAAGAAGATTTGAGAATAGCTAAGAAGCTCTACTTCAAAAGCTTGGTATGCAAGTTTCATTTAGGAAGGGAACAATCATTAGGAGGTTATATGGGTAGTAGTTCCAGCTAAACCTCACAAAAGGGAACTATCTAACAAGAAAGTGCAAGAAGTAAGCAAACAAGCTTTATCAGTCCTAGCTGCATTGAATCCTAAAGCTTGTTTCTCTTGGTTGAGTAATGGTATTGCACATTGAACAACACTTCTACAGAAGGCAAATTTACTAGTAAAGACAGATCCCTTCACTCAGCTAAAATAGGTTTCACAAAACTAAAGCTAAATATGTTTCCAAGATCCATATGTTCTAACAAAGTGAAACTTCTAAACTTTTGACACAAAAAAGATAATTAGGTCATGATAAACAAGACAAACATTAACATGAGTGTTCCAACAGTTATAACTATTAGAGACAAATATCAAATAAAAGAAAAAGAAAAGGAAACATCAGACAGAAAAAAACTGCACCATATCATTGGCAAGATTTTTTAACTCCAAATTAATAACTTTTCTTTTTGGCCAACACCAAAGATTTGAGTCTGAGAACTAGCATATTTTAAGCTACATCCTCCGATTGATGACTCAAGAGGTGCATATGAGATACCCCATCCACATGAATGTCACATGCATATATGGATTTTAACAGGTCAGCTACAGTATAATCACTTTGGTAATGTTATTATGTACCCAAACCCAATAAGAGATTATTGTCATGACACGAAACGCATAAAAAAGTCCATAGTAGCACAAACCTTAGACTTGGCTAAGTCTTTATCCCTTTTCATAGCTTCACCAATTAACAGCTTGTGATGCAACAGGTCATGCTCAGAAGGCTCAAACTCATATAAGCTGCATGACAAAATAAAAAATAAAAATTAAGTAATATGAAAAAAAAAAAATGCACGCCATTTAACAATTAACTAACAGAGAAAATATTAAAATTCTCGAAACAAATAGTACAACAGAGTGACTTGGAGAGGAGCAACCTGAAGACGTTTTGCAAGTGGTTCCATACAGATTTTGCTGGTGTCTCTGTGTTCTCTTTCAGGAAATGCATCCAATGAATTGTGATTAGGATTGTCCTAATGGTACTTACGAAACTCTTCCTAGGCTTCAGGAGTGTCATCCGTTTCTTGTTCTTGGAGAACACCAAAATTTCAGGCAGCACATAGGATAGATCAAACCTCCATGCGACAACTTGCTGGTAAATCTTCAGACGACCATCGTCAGCAACTCCCTCTAAGAAAACCTGGGCTTTACTGTTTCCAATGACCTCATTTTCGTTCCATAGGAGAGGCAAGACAGAAAATGAAATTGGCTCACCGTTTTGATCAACAAAAACATATTCTGAGACATGAATTTCTGGAGTAAACTCACCTTCTTCGTCAGAGGATGACATTTACTTATCTGAAAAAAAAGAAGGGGCGAAAACTGCAGCGAAATACATGTAAATAAATAAACAAACAAGTCATATCTAAAACTTGAGCGTTAAGTCCCATGGGGGACATCCGAAAAAACTCGAGTGTTAAAGCATACTGCTGGTTGTTTTGGTTGGTTGAAAATGAGAAAGTAGTGAAAATAAAAGAAGTTCATCTCATACCAAAAAAAATCACCTATTTTTTATTTCAGAAAAGAAAAAAAGACGATCAGTTTTTTTTTTTTTTAAAAAAAAAGACTAAAAGCAATAGTTACTTTTAAATACAAATGCACTTTCTTTATAGGTCCATGAGCAAGAAGTAAATCACAAAACTATCAAGTGAAACTCAAGCAGATTCTCACAGTATTCGCCTTAAAATAGTGATAACATATAGCAAATCAAATGTTAAATTAGAAAACCATAAAGTTTTCCATTTGCTGTCTAGAGTTCCAAGAACCTAAAATCCCGTACTCATTTTCCTTTTGTTTTCTTAACGACAAACAAAACCACATAAACAACCCAAAAGAACGAAACTCGACAAAAAAGGAAAAAAGAAAGTTACAATAACCTTAAATTAACACGTACGTGAGGAGGGTATGAACTTCGAAATGAGAGACGTAAAGGACAGATGGTGTGGGACGGACTTGATATTTCAGTGGAAAAACAAATCCCTAAAATCTTGTTTGGAAAGGGAGAAAAGCTGGGAAAATGTTGAAGAAGAGGGAGTGAATTGCTGGAAATGTAAGAAGCGGGTGCTTGAAATAAAATGTACAAAAATGGCAAAAACTGGGCTGGCTACATGAACAGTTTCTGGCAACAACAGTTTCTGGTACAGTTTACGTCTCATCATGAACTTTTTTTCTCTAATTGGATATTCCTAAAACGCCCTTATTTAATCACCTTCAATTAAATTTCTTTTGCCCTTAAAGCAAAATTAGTTCAAATTTATCAAAATTAGCAAATTGATTTTTTTAATAAAAATTAAAAAAATTAAATTTAAAATATTTTTAAAAATTTTAAAAAAAATTAATTCTAAAGAATGTTAAAAGAAGGTTAAAATTATAAAAATTTTCTAAAATAATAATTTTAGAACCTAAAAAGTTAATTAATGATTTAATATGGAATTAGTTATATTCTAACAAAATTTTAATTTAACATGTTTACTTTTTTATAATTTAACTCAAACAATTTCACTCTATTCGACTTGACTTAAATTTCATTTCACTCGACTCAATTCGAAAAAATTTAAAATTGAGTTAAGAAAATAAAATAGGACTTGCTAACTCGATTAACTAAATATTTTTCACTCGATTCGTTCGAACGCCCACCATACTCTACATAAAAACTTGAATGGCCTGGATCTCTGATTTCATCGAAACTTGAGTGGGAAACGAATAAGGTTTGAAATAAGGATTCAAATAGTTTGGATCTTGGAGATGCTATAATAGAGGATAAAAATCCTTATAAGGAGTCGTTCAAAGGTAAACTTCTTGCAAATACAGAGCAAAAAATGGGGCTTGAAAGAATATTGTTGGATGATGATGATTTTGATATATTTAAGGAAGATATTAAGATCTTTTCCACTAGACCTTTTCTTGAGATTTTAAGGAAGATGTTAAGATCTTTTCAAGATCTTTAAGAAAGATGTCAATAGTCGTTAATGAAAATGTACAAAATCTATCATATGATGAATGAAGTGTGTGGATACTTATAAATAAATCAATTGAATTGTTAATTGTTCATTTGAATAAATATATACATGATAGAAGTTGTGTTTTGTGAATATTTCGAAAAAGACCTTAGGCATTGTTTACTTAACCTAGAGCCTAAAAGCCTTACCTTTTGCTATATACCATTAGTTTCTGTACTTTGAGCCTTAAGTACCCTTTTCTTAATAAGCCTTAAATCTTGAAGCCTTGAGCCTAAATGAGTTAAGAACTCAGTCATTAGTTGTTTCTAATGCTAAAATGCACTATATAATGTACGTCGGGCTATGGACATTGAGGGTTAGGTAGAGATGTTACAGTGGCTTCATGTAGGATAAAAAGGAAAAAGAAGAGACTACGCGATATAGTACATATAGAACCTTGCTAAGTAGAGTCATTTAAAAGCGAGAGAGAGAGAGAGAGAGAGAGAGAGAGAGAGAGAGAGAGAGAGAGAGAGAGAGAGATGTTGAGTGCATAAAAGCAATGTGAGAGTTAAAAGCATTGTAAGTGGAGGAATGCAAAAAGTAGAAAAGAGCTTTAAATCAAAGTTGAGCTCGGAAAGAAAATCTTCCAAGTCTTAGTGCATTAACATTTGCTAGTTTTGCATATGCCAATATTGCGTAGTTGTAACAACCCGTATTTCAGTAGTGTCGAAAATAGTGGCTTCGGGGCCACAAATTCAACTAGTGAATTCGTAAATATTATTACTTAATATTTAATATTTACAAGTCAAATATAGTATTATAATAAATTTTGATTTGATAATTTATGTTATTTGAATAAATAGTTAAGTTCAAGATGTTTGTCCCTAAAGTCAAGTGGTTTTGGAAAATGAGATTTTAGGACCTCGTTTCTATAAATCGAACAATAAATATTTTTATTAAATATTTACAGAGCGATTATATAAGTATATTGAAGTTTGGTCCGGAAATTTTAACATTTATATAGTTAATTAATTAAAAAAAAACTAAATTCTAAAAGTTACAAAAGTCAATTGCTATTAGTTTAATTGTACTAAATGACTAAGGATCCATGAATTAAGGGTTTTAAAAGATAAATATACCTTGTTTTTTGTTAGGGGACAGTTTAAAGGTGTAAAGTTGAGAAGTTAGTTAAATTAAAAGGTTATAATGGAAAATTAAATAATTAAATAAATAAAAACATAAAAAGAAAGACATCATCTTGTTCATTTGGTTTCTCCCCATCGAAAAATCCATGGTTATTAACCACCAAGGTTCGACCAAGCTAACTTTCATGCATTTAAGTTCATTTGCAATCGGTTTTAATGATTTTTATGTTTTTATGATTGTTTTAGCTTAATTTAGTTACCCCGGTGGTTAATTTGTAAAATTGTTAAAAGTCTAGGGACTTTTCATGAATGAATTTGAAGTATTTTTTATTTTAATTGATAGATTATTAAAGTTGGTAGTTAAATATATGTATTTTGTTAAGTGATTTTTTAATGATTTTAATGATTAGGGATTAAATTGTTGAAATAGTAAAATTCAATATAAATTGTGTGAAATGAGAAAAAATATGGGTTGTTATAAGACTAAGGGAAAACCAACTAGCATAAATTTTAATTAAAAGTGGTTAAATTGCAAGTTTCGAGTTTAGGGACTAAATTGCATAAAAGGTAAAACATTGTGGGTAATTTTATAAATTTCCATTGATAAGGGTTATAAGTTGAATTAATTATATTAAGTTATTTTAATGGTTTAATTAAATGAAAATTATAAATTAGATCAATAAACAAACTAAATAGATCTAAATCGAGGAAAAGCTAAAATGTCAGATTAGTCGTTGACTTCGTTTTTACAACTGTTTTTGTCGACATAAGTTCATATAAGGATTTAAATTCATTAATTGATGTTTTGAATGTAGTTTTGATAAATATTATACTATGTATAGATTAGATTGATAGTTGTTTGATATTTTAGTATTTTGGATTAAATCATAATGTTAGTTAAATTGAATGTTACAATTGAAAAATGTACATTTCATGTAAGTATGTTTGAATTGGTATAATCTAATGAAATTAAAGGATTTGAATATGTACATTGCTCCCGTTTGAACCTTATGCATACTTAGGATACAAATGACATGTCATTAAGGATTATACGATTTCGAGTACTGGTCCTAGATGTTCTACCGATGGCTGAGGTCCTGCATTTGTTGCGTATTCTCTACAACTCGCTGAGTAGCATCGTGTAGCTAACATTCCAACCTACAGCTCGTGTGAGCATTATAGATACAGTTATAGTTATTCAATTTGGTTTAACGGGTAATTAAGGTTTAAAACGAAAATGCACGTATATGAAATGAGTTATGTTATTGAGAATATGGAATGGAAAATGCAATATGTGTAATTGGATTGAAAAGGTAACAAATGGAATATGTGATAGATGGTTTATGTATTGAAATCCTTTTCATGATATGTGTCATGTTTCATAGGTTGATATATTCTTAAATATATCTACTAACTATGTGAAGTGTTGTGGACAGGAAAGAAAAATATCCATATGAACTAATGAGCAATGTTGAATGGTTTAATCGTTTTATGTTCGGTAAGTTTAAGTTTCCTTTATACGAGCTTACTAAGCACAAGTTGCTTACATAGTTGTTTTTCTTTGTCTTATAGATCATCAGAAAGCTTGATCGGTTGAAATCTCGTTGGAGTATGATCACACTATCCAATCATCATTTTGGTAGTTTTTGGTTACTTTGGTTTAAGGTTATAAATGGCATGTAATAGGGCTTCATTGTTAACTTAGCAATTTGGTATGTTTGAGTGGTTCCAAGCTCATGTATGCCTTGATGGTTTGTAAATAATGATGTAAATAGGTGTGTTGTGGAACACTTATGCATGCCCATGTGATGGTAGGTAAATCATGGTTGAATGATATGTATGTTTGAAATGGTTTTGGTATGTTTGATTTGTGCTTAATGAATAAACTTGAGATGTTGGTTGGATTGATTTTGATATATCAATTCTGGTGCCTTTTGATGGCATATCAGTTAGGTTTATAGGATGGTTGATTTGGTATGTTTTGGAATGTGTTTGAATGTGTTTTGGTCATATGAATGCATGTGAGAATGGTGTGCAAGAATTGGTGCTTGATTTGGCTTATTTTAGGGGAAACTTATGAAGTACACGGCCTATGACACAGGCTATCACATGGTCATGTGCCACACACGGTCACCCCAAAACAGCCGTGTGTCAATATTATTTTAGATGCAGCTTTCACATGACCATATTTCGAATATACACATGGTCTAGCACACGGCCTGCGACACGGTCGCGTGGCCCTATTTTGAATACCCACACGGGCAGACACACGGGCTGGGACACGACCGTGTGTCCCATACTTCAAATGCTCATATGGTCTGGGCTATGTCACACGGCCGTGTGACCCTTGTTTATTTTTTTTATTTTTCTAAACTTTTTTGATTTATTTCAAAATGATCTCTAATTGTTTCCAAACTATTTTTAAGGGCATTTAAGCTCAATTTAAGACACATATTTGTACTTATGCTATGAATAATGTTTTGTTTTGAATATTTTACATTTATTTGATAAACGATTGATTGAATGATCAAAAGTGATGCAATATGTATTGTAATACTTTGTAACCCTAATCTGACGATGAAGATAGGTTAGGGGTGTTATAGTAGCATCTTCTAGATTTTTGGAGAAATAAGGTAAGTGAGAGAAGTAGAAATAAGAAGGTGAGCTTATGAATAAATTGAGGGCGAATGAGAAACGATGTCATGTGCTTAATCGTTTCTAGTGCTTGAAACTGTTTTGAGCTGCCTTTGATTTAAACTCCAAACTGTCCTAAGCCTTAGAACGTTAAAAGCCTAAAAAACCTTTGAGACTCGGGAAATCCACTAACACAATGATTCTTGATTTGCTTGCATATATCCGGATGAACATGACCAATTCATTTTACATATCTATAAGCTATCCACATAATTCATTTTGATAGATAACACTTGTACATATATTCATTTTAATTGCCTCTATATTTGTTAGCACTTTAACTTATTGAACTAATTGTGTTTGCGTTGAGGATGCCCAAGTTAGCTAGATATCACTCTTAAGTTGCATGTAAGGTAGTTATCATAGAAATTTGATATTTTACTACTATGTGACCTAATTGTATAATTTAGTCCAAGGGTCATCTGTCACATGTTTAGTATGTTTACTTAAGGACAAGCAAAGACTTAAGTGTGGGGGAGTTTGATACGCTGTAATTTGATATGTCAAATTAGGCTTCTCAGTTATACTTAATGAGCTTGTTTTCAGGCAAATTAGCACATTTTCAGTAGTTTAGTGTTGATTTTAGAATTCCAATTTAATAGGTGAAAATACTTTTTTTACTCATTTTTGAGATCCAAATTGGCCAATTGTGTCATTGGGGTCCTAACATATGATTGAGTGTTGTAGGTACTCGACGTTGACCCAAAATTGTGCAAAAACATCACCGAATAAAGGGGTATCACGATATCAAAGCACGAGAATTGCAATACCCTTAATAGGCTCAAAATTAAGGTAACCTACAATGGTATCGCTGTATCCTCCTTGGGTATTGCAGTACCCACGTGCCAATAAGCACCCCATCTCAAGATTGTCGATGATATCGTTATATCCAACCCTGGATATCGCGATATCACTGTCGTGGGAGGACAAAAAATGACATTAAGGGTAGTCTTTTTCCAACTGAAGTACCAATCAATAAAAGCCCATTCAAGGGCATTTTGGTCAAAAAAAGGGTTAGAAATTGTAACTAAAACAACCAATTTTGGCTGAGAAGAGAGGGACACACACAGTAGACTTTGTAACAGCTCAATTTAGACCTTAGTCGGAACAATGGTTTCGAGACCACAAATCCGAGGTCGTAAGAATATTTTAATAATATTTTCTGTGTGAATAGTATATGATTTAACCTATGTGAAATTTCTGTGTGATAATTTTATTGACTGTGTGTCAAATTGTGAGAAATGACTTAATTGCATAAAGTGTAAAAATATTGTGTGCTGATTGTTATATACTTATTTGTTGTTGGCTTTTTAAGGAGGAGGCCTTATGTTGTTAATAACCCATTTTTAAGATAGTAGAGGGTTAAATGACATGATAACCATGATGATAATTTGTTTTATATGTGTAATGGAAGGCTATTTTTGTAAATGGATTAATAATTTAATTTTTATACAAACAAAAGGTTAAAATAAGATGAACATATTCATCTTTGTTAACCGAAAAACACAAAAGAAAGGAAGGAAGAAAAGCTTTGAAAATTTTGACTAGGGTTAAGCTTCATTCAATGTATGTTTGAGCTCGGTTTTTGATAATTTTTATGTTTTTGTAACCGTTGCTTTGTGCTTTACAAAACCCATGCTCAAATTTTGTGAATTGATGATGTTTATGAAATGTGCCATTGATGAAATGGTGAGCTTTGTGATGAGTGTTAGTGTTAAATGAAAGATATGTGTTTAATGAACATGTGTCGTTCTTCAATTTTTGATGAATTTAGTTAATTAGGGCTAAATTGTGAAAATAGCATTCTGAAGGACTAGATTGTAAAATAAATGGAATGTGTGGGTTTGTATAAGTATGGTGAGAATTCGGCTAGGTTTGAACCAAGTGAAATTATGTGAATTTGATGATTTTGTGAATTAGGGACTAATGTGTCGAAATGTGAAAATGTGAGGGCTATTTTGTAAAATGCCCTAAATGTGTGTGTGTGAACTAAATTGAATGAGTTGGTGATTGAATGGATTGAATTTGAATGTGTATAGACCAAGAGAGGAGAGATTCGAATCGAGATCGAGGCAAAGATAAAGTGCTCGATTAATCGACCGTTTCAGTATTTTGACATCCGAGGTAAGTTCGGATATAATACATGTTATTAAGATATGTTTTAGTATTATGAAAGGAATGTGTATATGTGTATGAAATCGAGATGCTATGTGCAAGATTTAGTTAACGGCACTAAGTGTGCGAAATTGAAATCGAAACAGAAATGAATAGCACTGTGTGTAAGGTGTTATGAAAGCTTCGGCTTAAAGATTTGGCACTGTGTGTGCGTTACAGAGATAAGTCGGTTAAAAGATTAGGTACTAAGTGTGCGATGACTAATATGTACCGACCATGTATATGGCACTGAGTGTGTGATTAAATTGAAAGAATATCAGAGGATGATCGACTTGTAACACCATGCATTGAGTAGCTTGGGAATTGAATAACTATGTGTTAGCTAAGGTATGTATTGAACCTTTGTAGTTGATGAGTTTATAGATAAAGCTATGAATAGATGAATGAATAATTTTAGCTATGGATGATATGGTATATTTAAGAGAGAGTTGATCTATGTGATGGTTGGTTTAGTATAATGTTTTATTGTTACGAACTTACTAAGCTTTATAAAGCTTACTGTGTGATTTGTTTCTTTGCTTTGCAGTGTCAGTAAAGCTAGCTCGGATCTGGGAATCGTCAGCATCTTAATTACACTATCGGCATTTTATTTTGGTACCTTTGGAAAGATTTACATAGTTGAAAAGTGGCATGTATAGGCTAGTTATTTTGAGACATATTTGAGACGTGTAAATAACCATGTGATGTGGCTAGATATATGATGGCATTGAGCATGAATGGCTTTGATATATGGTGCATATTTGGTATGGCTTGTGGGTAAAGAGAATGACTTATGAATGGTAAATTTTGTGTTGGTATTATGCTAGTATGATTTAGTGAATTTGGTAATGAATCATGGTTGGTAATGGATATATTCAAGTGGTGGATGTTAGTTTCTAAGTTGATATGTTTGAAAATGAGATTGTATGAATTGATAGATAGATCATATGATAGGAAATGGTTGCCAAATTGTATGTATAAAGATGCTTATATGAGCTTATAGGATTGACCCTAAATGGGTGGCATTTTGGCCTTGCAAATGGCCTATAATGTCACACGGCCATGGCACACGGGCGTGCCTAGTGACCGTGTGGACCAAGTCAGGATAGTACATGGTCTTGGCACACGGACGTGCCTACTGCCTAGTAACCGTGTGATTTTTGGCAGATTCGACCATGGCCTGAGCACACAGCCGTGCTTAGTGGCCGTGGAAGATAAGTCAGTATAGACCACGGGGAGGACACACGAGTGTGTCTAGCAGTCGTGGGAGGCACACGGTCTACCCCCACGGGCGTGTATCCCCTGAAACCTAGAAAAGTTTTAAATTTCCATGAAGTTTCTGTATGTGTTTCAGTTTAGTCCTGACCCCTCTCTAGCATGTGTTTAAGGTCTTATATGCCGTAATAAGGGACTATTTGTTTATGTTTGATGTATTATGATAATTATTGACTTTGTGTCATAATTGGGTTGTAAATAATCCTATTGTCCGATAATGCCTCTTAACCCTATTCTATCGACGGTTTCGGGTTAGGGGTGTTATATTTTATTGGTATCAGAGCTACGATTTAGTCGATTCTCAGACTAACATAGCGCGTGTGAGTCTAGCTATATATGCCATATATGAAATTGCGATAGTGTGATGAAATCTGACATTTGAAAATGTGTTTTCATATAGTAATGGATCCCGATCGAGCAATTGTTGACGATGTAAAGAGTAATGCGCTTGCTCCCACTCAAGGGATAGCGCCGGCCACATCTAGGCCGAATGATAGTGGTGAGGGAGGAGAGGCTAAGCAAGCCTTCTTCCGAATGATGAGCGAGTGGTTTACAGAGTTCGTTCGAACAAATCCGACTACTCCACAACCTTCACCCCCACAAGTACCTGTTGTGCCACAAGTTGTAGATCCGATCAGATTGAATAAACCACCTGTAGACAAGATTCGAAAATACAGGGCCGAGGAGTTTAGGGCCACATCTGATGACGATGCTGAGTGAGCCGAGTTTTGGCTTGAGAATACAATCAGAGTATTTGATGAGATGTCGTTGAACCCTGATGAGTGCATTAAGTGTGCAGTTTCCTTGTTGAGAGACACGGCTTATAACTGGTGGAAAACATTGATATCTGTGGTTCTGAGAGAGAGAATCACCTGGGACTTCTTTCAAGCTGAGTTCAGAAAGAAGTATATCTGTCAATGCTTCATTGATCAGAAACGTAAAGAGTTTTTAGAGCTGAAACAGGGTCGTTTGTCTGTTATTGAGTATGAGCGGGAATTTGTAAGATTGAGTCAATACGCGAGGGAATGTGTTTCGACCAAAGTTACTATGTGCAAACATTTTATAGAGGGATTGAATAAAGACATTAAGTTGTTGGTTGGGATAATTAATATAAATGAATTTGTTATGTTAGTTGAAAGAGCATGTAAAGCTGAGGAGCTCAATAAAGAAAAGAAGAAAGCCGATTCTGAGGCTCGAGATGAAAAAAAAAATCAATGAATAAGTTCTCTCAACCTTCAACGAAGAGATATAGACATGCAAGCAATCGTTCAAATGTTTCGTTTGGACATCCAAGTAGAGATCGTTCGAGACAAAGTATTGGTTTACGAATTCAAGCTCCGAATGAATCAAGTGTTGGTAGCGTTAAGAGTAACAAACCTGAGTGCAGACAATGTGGAAGACGACATGTGGGAGAGTGCTGGGGTAAGTACAACAATAGAGTTTGTTATAAATGTGGATCCCGAGATCATTTTATTCGAGATTGCCCAAAGTTGGTTGGAAACACAAAAATTTATATACTTTTTCATGCCCTTTTTGACCTAAATTCATGTGGTTTCGAGTATATTCTTGTCGAAAAATAATTAAATATTATAAAATAATTAAATTATGCTAAAAATATGAACATTATGAATTTTAATTAATTTTATAGTTAATTTTGATTTATTTTGACTATTTTAAATGATTCGCACAAAGGGCTTAAAATTGGCTCTCAGCAGACATCGCTCAAGAATAAACCAGAAGCAATTTGAAGTATCGAGGTAATTTATTTCCAGCCCAAGATGGTCCAATTATGAATATTTAATCATAATATAATTAATTTTAATTTATTTCCAATTTAATTTGGGTTAATTAAATTAATCTTAATTAATTATGAAAAAGGCCTAGTTGAACTGCATCAGTTGAACCAAACTGGTTGAACCAAACCGAGCAAAGAGTTGGGTAGCCCAAACCGTCCACCTTGCTGGCCCAAATCAGCTTATCAGCTGATTAATCAAGCTTGCAAAGAAGCCCTTGAAGACTTTTCAAAATTGCATTCAAACCCCTCCAAATATTGTGGCTTTGTAGATTTGCCCATGCTATATTTGGCAAAGTTGAATCCATCAACTTTGCCACATAGGTGGCTGGCCAAGGGAGGCCTCTTTTGATGCTGCTATTTGCTATTTGTAGCAGCCTTGATCAGCTATAAATACACCCCCTTGCTGATCATTTTAATCACACCTCAAGCATCCAACACTCTCCTCTCTCACTTTCTCTCAATTCCCATTTTTCCCCTCTCCCTTTGTGTGTTCTTGTGCCAATTTCTCCTCTTGGAAAAGAGGTGTTTTTCCAGCCATTTGGAGTAGCAATTGGAGTGTTCATAAGCCACCTTGATAGCCGAGGCCAATGAAGAATGAAGAACGGAGCAATTAGTCGAGCCACGAAGAAACACCGGATTTGCTTCTTGTTCCCTATCTCTTTAAATTTTGTTGTTGTTTTGAAAAACATGTTTATGAATATTTATGCTGTTGGAATGTTTAATTTAATCAATTTAGGTTGAATTTAATTCGTGTTGGGTTGATTGCATTTCGATCTCTTAAATTGTTAAAATCGTGTTTATGCTGTTAAAAGTCTCGGTAAAATGTTTGATTAAGTAAAATTATGTTAATTTATCTGGCATTATAATTGTTTAGATAGCTAATGAATTAATTATTTAAACACATTAAAATTGTAATTAATGGACACAATGCTTAATCTGTGCATGTTTAATTCTTCTAAGGTAGCTGAAGATTAAATTAGTATTGTATTTGACGATACATATGCCTTGCATAACTTGCAGGATTTTTTGTAATTAAATTATTTCAAGGTAAAAATACTTTGTTACATTGCATGATCTTTTATATGCTTATTAGGTTGAATTAATCGTTTGAATCGACATAGGAATATGCGAGAGATAGTTTAATTTAATAAGTGTGTATGTGTGATAACATGTTTACTTTTATAAATTTGTTTAATCGGTCGAATTGACATAGGAATATGTACAAAAGATGAATGGATTTTTCTTTGTAAGTATGTTCATAAGCTAGCAAATTACCAAGTTGCCATGTTTTAACAAGTAAAAGCTAGCAAATTACCGAGTTGCCATGTTTTAACAGGTATAAACACAAGCTTAATAATTCTAAGGTAAGAAATGTTTTTAATCCAACACAATTATATCATCTTGATTAAAATCAGCTTTTGAAATCGTGCATTAGAACTTTGTTTTATTTTATTTTACTTGTTTTCTTTTAGTTTTTAAATATTTCTCAAAACCAAATATTTTTCCTTCACCAAAGTGTTTGAAATCATTTTCATAAATAATTCTTTTACAGTCCCTGTGGGTATGGTAACTCGACATTTACTTGTCACTTTATTACTTGTTACGATTGTGTACACTTGCACATTTCCATTGTTCCATTGGTCGAAGAGGAAAATGTTCAGAATGAAAGAACAAGTAATGTGACGGCTACAGGTAGACCACCCAGAAACAACAGAAATGTGAGCGAAAGTCAGAGGGGGAAAAGCCCGACACTGCGTGAGGTGAGGTCGGAAGAGAGCACTGCCCGAGCCTATGCTATACGTGCACGAGAGGAAGCATCATCTCCAAACGTCATCACCGGTACTTTCACTTTATTTGATACTGATGTCATTGCATTGATAGATCTAGGACCAACTCATTCCTATGTGTGTATGAACTTAGTATTGAATAAGACTCTACCTGTTGAGTCTACTGAATTTGTGGTTAGAGTGTCGAATCCCTTAGGCAAGTGTGTCTTGGTGGATAAAATATACAAGAATTGCCCATTGATGTTTCATGATATATGTTTTCTGGCCAATTTGATGTTACTACTATTCAATGAGTTTGACATAATTCTAGGTATGGATTGGCTTACTCTGCATAATGCCATTGTGAATTGTAAAAGAAAGAGTATTGAATTGAGAAGTTAGAACGGTGAGCTAGTTTGAATTGAATCCAGTGATATGAAAGGATTACTAGCTGTTGTATCTGCAACGAAAGCTATGAATTATGTGAGAAAAGGGTGTGAAGTTTATTTGGTGTATGTGATTGATACAAAAGTGTCGGAAAAGAAAGTTGAATCTGTGCCTGTGGCATGTGAGTTTCCAGATGTGTTTCCTGAAGAGCTGCCGGGATTACCTCTAATTCAAGAAGTTGAATTTGGTATTGAATTAGTACCGGGGACCACTTCCATTTCGATAGCTCCGTATAGAATGGCACCAACAGAATTGAAAGAGTTAAAGTCGCAGTTGCAAGAATTAACTGATAGAGGGTTCGCATGATCGAGTTTCTCACCATGGGGAGCTCCTGTGTTATTTGTGAAGAAGAAAAATGGAACTATGAGAATGTGTATCGATTATAGGCAGTTAAACAAAGTGACAATAGAGAATAAATATCCGTTGCCTCGTATTGACAATTTGTTCAATCAGTTGAAGGGAGCTACAGTGTTTTCAAAGATAGACTTGAGATTTTAGAATCTGATGTACCAAGACTGCTTTTAGAATGAGGTACGGACATTATGAATTCTTAGTGATGCCTTTTGGACTAACAAATGCTCCTGCAGTGTTTATGGATTTGATGAATCAGATATTCAGACCGTATTTGGATCGCTTTATTGTAGTGTTCATTGATGATATTTTGATCTATTCGTGTGATGAAACACAGCATGCTGAGCATTTGAGAATCGTGAACTACAAACTCTACGTGAGAAACAGTTATACGTAAAGTTTAGCAAATGTAAATTTTGGTTGCATGAGGTTGGGTTTCTGGGACATATTGTATCGGCTGCTGGAATACGAGTTGATCCAAATAAAAGCTTTGCTATTTTGGAATGGAAGCCTCCAAGAAATGTGTCTGAAGTCCGTAGTTTTCTAGGATTAGCGGGATATTATAGACAATTTGTGAAAGGCTTTTCGATGATTGCAACTCCATTGACAAAGTTGTTACAGAAAGATGTTAGATTTGAATGGTCAGAAAAGTGCTAGCAAAGTTTTGAGCAGTTGAAAGTGTTGTTAATGGAAGCACCCATTTTGATTCAACCCGAATCAGGCAAAGAGTTCATAGTTTACAGTGATACATCATTGAATGGTTTGGGCTGTGTGCTGATGCAAGAAGGGAAAGCCATTGCTTACGCCTCGATGCAGTTAAAGCCGTATGAAAAGAACTACCCAACTTATGATCTTGAATTGGCTGCGATTGTGTTTGCATTGAAGATTTGGCGTCACTATCTGTTTGGAGAGAAATGTCACATCTATACTGATCATAAGAGTTTAAAGTATTTGATGACTCAGAAAGACTTGAATTTGCAACAGAGAAGATGGTTAGAATTATTGAAAGACTACGAACTTGTGATAGATTACCACCCGGGTAAGGCTAATGTTATAGCTGATGCCTTGAGTCGGAAATCGTTATATGTTTTACGAGCTGTGGGTAATCAGATAGATCTGTGTGATGATAGTGCGGTTGTAGCTGAATTGAAAGTAAAGCTGATGTTTATATAGCAGATTTGTGATGCTCAGAAAAATGATGTTGAAATGATGGCTAAACGAACTCAAGGTGAATTGAATGCTGAATCAAAATATCGAGTTGGTAGTGATGATTGTTTGAGATATAGAGACCGGATTTACGTTCCGAGAAATTCAGAGTTAATCTCAATGATTTTGAATGAAGCTCACAAGAGTCAATTAATTGTTCATCTGGGGAGTACAAAAATGTATAATGATCTGAAATAGTTCTATTGGTGGCATGGCATGAAAAGAGACATTTCTGACTTTGTGTTAAAATGTTTAATTTGTCAGCAAGTCAAAGCTGAACACCAAGTTCCATCTGGTTTGTTACAACCAATTATGTTTCCTGAGTGAAAATAGGAGAGAATTACGATGGACTTTGTGTTGGGTTTACCCTTAACTCCGAGTAAGAAAGATGACAAAATCAGCTCATTTCGTTCCGGTGAGAACTGATTATTCTTTAGATAAGTTAGCTGAACTGTATATCGATGAAATTGTGAGATTGCACGGAGTACCGTTATCTATAGTGTCTGACAGAGATCTGAGATTTACCTCGCGATTTTGGAAGAAATTGCAAGATGCTTTAGGCACGAAATTGCATTTCAATACTGCTTTTCATCCGCAAACAGATAGTCAATCTGAGCGAATCATTCAGATCCTCGAAGATATGCTGAGATGTTGCATACTTGAATTTGAAAGTACGTGGGAAAAGCATTTATCATTGATTGAGTTTGTATATAACAACAGTTTTCAATCTAGTATTAAAATGACACCATATGAGGCTCTTTATGGTCGAAAGTGTCGAACTACATTGTATTGGACTGAACTGAGTGAGAATAAGATTTACGGGGTTTATCTGATAAAAGAGACTGAACAGAAAATGAAGGTAATTCGTGACAATTTGAAAGCAGCGTCAGATCGTCAAAAGTCTTATGCAGATTTGAAACGAAAGGATATTGAATTCGAAATTGGTGATAAAGTGTTTCTGAAAGTGTCTCCGTGGAATAAAATACTTGATTTAATTTGAAAGGGCAAAAGTCGAGTCCGAGGTTCATTGGACTGTATGAGATTATTGAACGAGTTGGGCCGGTTGCTTATAAGTTGAGATTACCATCTGAGTTAGAAAAGATTCATAGCGTGTTTCACGTGTTAATGTTACGACGGTACAGATCAGACCCGTCTCATGTGATTGCTCCTACTGAGGTTGAGATTCATTTAGAATTGTCGTATAGAGAAGAACCGATCCGAATCTTGGCACCAGAGACCAAAGAGTTGAGAGAAAAGAAAATTTCTTTAGTGAAAGTATTATGGCACAAACACGGAATTGAAGAGGCTACGTGGGAGCCTGAGAACGTTATGAGAGAGCAACATCCACAATGATTCACTGGTAAGATTTTCGAGGACGAAAATCTCTAAGGGGGGAGAGTTGTAACAGCCCGGTTTAGACCTTAATCGGAACAGTGGTTTCAAGACCACAAATCTGAGGTCGTAAGAATATTTTAATAATATTTTTTGTGTGAATAGTATATGATTTAGCCTATGTGAAATTTCTGTGTGATAATTTTATTGATTGTGTGTCAAATTATGAGAAAGGACTTAATTGCATAAAGTGTAAAAATATTGTATGCTGATTGTTATATACTTATTTGTTGTTGGCTTTTTAAGGAGGAGACCTTATGTTGTTAATAACCCATTTTTAGGATAGTGGAGGGTTAAATGACATGATAACCATGATGATAATTTGTTTTATATGTGTAATGGAAGGCTATTTTTGTAAATGGATTAATAATTTAATTTTTATACAAACAAAAGGTTAAAATAAGATGAACATATTCATCTTTGTTAACCGAAAAAAATAAAAGAAAGGAAGGAAGAAAAGCTTTGAAAATTTCGGCTAGGGTTAAGCTTGATTCAAGGTATGTTTGAGCTCATTTTTTGATAATTTTTACGTTTTTGTAACCGTTACTTTGTGCTTTACAAAACCTATGCTCAAATTTTGTGAATTGATGATGTTTATGAAATGTGCCATTGATGAAATGGTGAGCCTTGTGATGAGTATTGGTGTTAAATGAAAGATATGTGTTTAATGAACATGTGTTGTTCTTGAATTTTTGATGAATTTAGTTAATTAGGGCTAAATTGTGAAAACAACATTTTGGAGGACTAGAATGTGAAATAAATGGAATGTGTGGGTTTGTATAAGCATGGTGAGAATTCGGCTAGGTTTGAACCAAGTGAAATTATGTGAATTTGATGATTCTGTGAATTAGGGACTAAAGTGTCGAAATATGAAAATGTGAGGGCTATTTTGTAAAATGCCCTAAATGTGTGTGTGTGGACTAAATTGAATGAGTTTGTGATTGAACGGATTAAATTTGAATGTGTATAGACC
The DNA here is from genome assembly GCA_025503065.1 of Gossypium bickii. NCBI lineage: Eukaryota > Viridiplantae > Streptophyta > Magnoliopsida > Malvales > Malvaceae > Gossypium > Gossypium bickii. Next base: position 23,368,265 of record CP106711.1, on the reverse strand, counting down.
AAGAGAGGAGAGATTCGGATTGAGATCGAGGCAAACATAAAGTGCTCGATTAATCGACCGTTTCAGTATTTTGACATTCGAGGTAAGTTCGGATATAATACATGTTATTAATATATGTTTTAGTTTTATGAAATGAATGTGTATATGTGTATGAAATCGAGATGCTATGTGCAAGATTTAGTTAATGGCACTAAGTGTGCGAAATTGAAATCGAAACAGAAATGAATAGCACTGTGTGTGCGGTGTTATGAAAGCTTCGGCTTATAGATTTGGCACTGTGTGTGCATTACCGAGATAAGTCGGTTAAAAGATTAGGCACTAAGTGTGCGATGACTAATATGTACCGACCATGTATATGGAACTGAGTGTGCGATTAAATTGAAAGAATATCAGAGGATGATCGACTTGTAACACCATGCATTGAGTAGCTTAGGAATTGAATAACTATGTGTTAGCTAAGGTATGTATTGAACCTTTGTGGTTAATGAGTTTATAGATAAAGCTATGAATGGATGAATGAATAATTTTAGCTATGGATGATATGGTATGTTTAAGAGAGAGTTGATCTATGTGATGGTTGGTTTAGTATAATGTTTTATTGTTACGAACTTACTAAGCTTTATAAAGCTTACTGTGTGATTTGTTTCTATGCTTTGTAGTGTCAGTAAAGCTAACTCGGATTCGGGAATCGTCAGCATCTTAATCACACTATCGGCATTTTATTTTGGTACCTTAGGAAAGATGTACATAGTTGAAATATGGCATGTATAGGCTAGTTATTTTGAGACATATTTGAGATGTGTAAATAGCTATGTGATGTGGCTTGATATATGATGGCACTGAGCATGAATGGCTTTGATATATGGTGCATATTTTGGTATGGCTTGTAGGTAAAGAGAATGACTTATGAATGGTAAACTTTGTGTTGTTATTATGCTAGTATGATTTAGTGAATTTGGTAATGAATCATGGTTGGTAATGGATATATTCAAGTGGTGGATGTTAGTTTCTAAGTTGATATGTTTGAAAATGAGATTGTATGAATTGATAGATAGATCATATGATAGGAAATGGTTGCCAAATTGTGTGTATAAAGATGCTTATATGTGCTTATAGGATTGACCCTAAGTAGGTGGCATTTTGGCCTTGCAAATGGCCTATAATGTCACACGGCCATGGCACACGGGCGTGCCTAGTGACCGTGGGGACCAAGTCAGGATAGTACACGATCTTGGCCCAGGGACGTGCCTACTGCCTAGTAACCGTGTGATTTTTGGCAGATTTGACCACGGCCTGAGCACACGGGCGTACTTAATGGCCGTGGAAGATAAGTCAGTATAGACCACGGGGAGGACACACGGGTGTGTCTAGCAGCCGTGGGAGGCACACGGGTGTGTCTAGCAGCCTTGGGAGGCACACGGTCTACCCCGACGGGCGTGTATCCCCTGAAACCTAGAAAAGTTTTAAATTTCCATGAAGTTTTTGTATGTGTTTTGGTTTAGTCCCGACCCCTCTCTAGCATGTGTTTAAGGTCTTATATGCCTTAATAAGGGACTATTTGTTTATGTTTGATGTATTATGATAATGATTGACTTTGTGTCGTAATTGGGTTGTAAATAATCCTATTGTCCGGTAATACCTCTTAACCCTATTCTATCGACGGTTTCGGGTTAGGGGTGTTACAGACTTAGTCTAACTTAGTTTTCTCTTTAGTTCTTTTAGGTTTTCTTCTTCATTTCTAATGTTTATTTTTATTTCTAATCTTCCTTAGCTGTAGAGTTATTTTTCGCAACTCTTCTTATTATTCTTGTTGTTCTTTAAGTTAGTTAAGTTAGTTAACACTGTAGCTAGGGTTTATTTGCATTTTTAGTCCATTTCTTTTGCTTGTGATGACATGTCAACCTTTAGCTTAATGTTATTTCAGTTTCTTTTATATTAATATGTTAAAAACTCAAACTTTTTATGTTTTTTGTACTTCATTTTACTGTTGAATGTTCATTTACACTTTTGTTTTAAGTTTTATAGATTAAAAATCCAAACTTTCATCTTTTTCTGAAACTTTATGTCAATGTTTGCCATTTCCTTTTCTTACATGCTTGTTAGCTTAGTTTTTAGCATGGATAACTAAACTCTAAAGGGGTTGGTTAATGGAGATGTGGATAACTAAACTCTAAGTTACAGATAAATCGGACTAAATTGAATAACCCTAAAAATTTAGGATTGATGCCCTTAAGGGAATATCTAGGCAAGTGAGACAGATAGGTAATCTTGTTGAGCACCAATTCCTTAACCTCGGGTTAGCCGATAAGATCGATAGATAAATTGGACTAATTTGTCTAATTTGGTAAAGTTGAGACTGAGTATAACACCTCTCACCCATATTCAACGCCAGAATAGGGTTACGGAGCATTACCAGACTTTCAACACATTTAAACATACATTTAATCAATACATATAATCATCATTCAATCACAATCAATTTATCCCTAATACGAGCCTACTAGACCCTAAACATGCATTGGGAGTGGTTCGGAACTAAACCGATAACCTTGGAAATTTTTTTAATATTTAGAAATTTTTTCTCAAAACAGGGGACACACGCCAGTGTGGCCAGGCTGTGTGTCTTACACGGCCACCAGACACGCTCATGTCGCAGGCCGTGTGGACATTCAAAATGGGAGCACATGGCCGTGTCCTAGCCCGTGTCTTATCACACGGCCAACCACACCCCGTGTGTCTTGTAACACCCCTAACCTGTATCTGTCGTCGGATTAGGGTTAATGGCATTACCAGATTGATCGAAAATATTTTCAGAAGTTCATACATTCATCCATCAATCTCAAACATATTGTCCCTTAATACGATCAACGAGACCTAAAACACGCTTATAAACTGGGTCGGGACTAAACCAAAACACATACAGACATTCTCGGAAATTTATAACTTTTCTAAGTTTCAGGGGTTACACGCCCATGTGGGCAAACCATGTGCCTCCCACGGCTGCTAGACACCCCCGTGTGTCCTCCCCGTGGTCGAAACTGACTTATCTTTCATGGCACTAAGCACGCCTGTGTACTCAGGCCGTGGTCGATCCTGTCAAAAATCACACGGGTATTAGGCAGCAGACATATCCGTGCGCCAAGGCCGTGTACTCTTGTGCTAGCTATTTACTTAGCCCACGGTCACTAGGCACGCCTGTGTGCCACAACCATGTGACATTATAGGCCATTTTCAAAGCCAAAATTCCACCCACTTGGGTCATACCTACAAGTAAGATTTACCAACACATTTCATGCATACTAGACAACCAAAATAACCATTCAATTTAAACATTCAATATCCATTTCAACCATGCCAACTTCCAAGATCAAAACATACGTATATCAAGTATAATTCATCCAAATGCTTACCCAAAAGCTTGACAAATTTACAAGCTTCAACCATACCAAATTATACTTTATATATCACATTCATTTAAACATAATACCAACATATAACTAGCCAAATCACATGGCTAAATTCACTTCATTTACAAATACAAAAGACTAGCCTATACATGCCATATCTAGCAAAATATATATCCAAAATATACCATAAACCGATTGATTAGTGTGATGACGATCCTTGACGGTCCCGAGCCTTCAGTAGCTTTGACGACCTATAAAACAGAGCAAACGCACACACAACGTAAGCTTTCCAAAAACTTAGTAAGTCATAATACAAACAAACTTAGCATAGAAGGCATATATACTCATAGATACATTGGCATATCTAAATCACTTAGTAAATTATCACATATATACTTTGGTCCATGTATTAGGCCATATTTGCCACATTCATCAATTCAAAAGTCTCATATACATAAAGCTCTTTCATACTTACTAACACATTTCTTATTGTTATTCAAATGTACATAATCATCATAGCAAGGTCACATAGAAACTTACCTTATATACACACTTAGTGTATGAATCAACGTACCTGAAACGAACATACATTCACGTATTTGTTCTTAGCTTGGAATTGCAATTCGTTTCACAGACTTGCCCGTTGAACCATTAGGAATCTAGTAGGATACTCAGAAAGCTCGGAATAGTCGTACAATGCCAACGTCCCAGACAAGGTCTTATATGCACTCAGATATCGATGCCACTGTCCCAGACTGGGTCTTACACGTAAAGCTCATATCGATGCCAACGTCCCAGACGTGGTCTTACACGTAAAGCTCATATCGATGCCAATGTCCCAGACGTGGTCTTACACGTAAAGCTCATATCGATGCCAACGTCCCAGACGTGGTCTTACACGTAAAGCTCATATCAATGCCAACGTCCCAAACGAGGTCTTACATGAAATCTCAAATCAACGCCAACGTCCCCGACGTGGTCTTACAACGTCCCAGACGTGGTCTTACAACGTCCCAGACGTGGTCTTACATGATAAAAACAGAACAGATACCTATGTCATGACATAGCTAATTCTATCTATTCCTAGGTTCGTACGGGACTTATTGAACATTGTCACTATATCAATCTTATCTCGAAATTCATGTACAGATCATATCGTAAACATTCATCTACAGCAATGGTCATAGGGATATACATAATTCAATACGAATACGTTTATTTGCATAATAACTTACCTCGGATTCGATTTAACAGAAACGGAAATGGCGACTCGATTACTTTCGCTTTCCTGCGATCTAAGTTCGTTTTCCTCGATTCTTGATCTATACATATTTAGAATTAACCCTATTATTCACTAACTCATTCAATTCAATCCAAAGACACACATTTAGGGCTATTTACAAATTAACCCTCACATTTGCATAATTTATCAATTTAGTCCATTTTTCTCAAAACATCAAATTCACAAAATCATCACACATCCAAACTTAGCCGAATGCACATATCTATCATACAAGTCCATATTTTCCATCAAATTTTTAATTTAGTCCCTCAAATTGCTATTTTCTTAATTTAACCCTAATTAACTAAGTTCATCAAAAATTCAAGAACAAAGTATGTTCATTTATCTCAAAACTTTCATTTAACACCATAAATCATCACAAAGCTCAACATATCATCAATGGCACATTTCATGAACAACATCAATTCATCAAATTGAGACATGGGCTTGATAGTAGACTAAGTAACAATCTCAAAAACATAAAAATCATCAAAAACCAAAGCAAAAACATACCTTAATTTGCTTAATGAATGCCGAAACCTAGCTCAACATTTCTTCTTTTTCTTCCAATATTCGGTGGCAAAAATAAAGATGATGATAAACATCTCATGTTTTGTTTTACTATTATAACATAATTACTAATGTACAAAAATAACCTTTAATAATAATATACATATCACATGATTACAAGGTCATTTATGACCTTTGCCGTCCACTTACTATAATAGTGGCTATATTGCCACTTAAATCCTTATACTTAGTAAGACATAACAATTAGGCATCCCTTCATAAAAACATACAAATTCCACATTTAATGTAATTCAATCCTTTTGTCAATTTAAACACACAAATCGACAAATCAACTTACGGAACTTTATCACATGCTTAATCACATATCGAAGACACAGAAATAATATTAAAATATTATACAGACTCAGATTTGTGGTCCCGAAACTACTATTTCAACTAGGGTGTAAACCGGACTGTTACATGTCTAGCCCGTGTGCCCTTCGAAATGGCCACACACGCCCGTGTACCAGGCCGTGTGCTAGGCCGTGCCAAATCTATAAGGTATACTGACTTATGCAACACGGCCAAGTCACTCGCCTGTATGCTAGGCCATATGCAAATTAGGGGGTATACTGACTTATGCCATACGACCGATCACACATCCGTGTATGAGACCGTGTGGAGCATACTGACTTCAATTCAATTTCAACACCAGGGGACACACGGACATATAACATGACCGTGTGTCACACATGACTGAAACACATGCCCGTGTCTCTACCCGTGTGGACATAAATAGGCTATTTCCCAAGCCAATTTGCCACAAAATTTATGCGCACCTATACCAATTTCAATGTCACCAAAACATAACACTTATAAGCATTTTAAACAACCTCAATCAAACATCTTTCATACCATTTCAATACCAACAAAGAAATACACACTATATCCCAACATGTCTTCCAAAACATACCACAGCGATCGGGATCCATTACTATATGAAAACACATTTTCAAATGTTAGAAGTCATCACACTATCGCAGTATAAAATATGGCATGTATAGCTAAACTCACACGCGCTACATTAGTCCTAGAATCGACTAAACCGTAGCTCTGATACCAAACAAATGTAACACCCCTAATCCGCATCAGTCGCCAGATTAGGGTTACGTGGCATTATCGAATAAAACCCAACTCATAATAGGCATATTTTTTTTAATTTGACAGACCATATACACATACTTAACATTTAATATTTCTATTTTATTTATTAAACGAGTATCAAACTCAACTTATGCATAATCAAATTATTACACATCATTAACCAAATAAATCACCTGTTTAGTCATTCATTCCTTGAGACATTCAAATATCATGTTTAACAACTTAATTAATCTATTATATATATACACCAATCATTTAAGAAGGCAGGTGATATACTTAATTTCATTACATTTTCAGAACTAATACACACATATCATTATATAACATAATAATCATTTTTCCATCATCTAACAACTATCCCATAAAGAACAAACCATTATCAACAATCAAATGTTTAAACAAATATAGCCGAATATCCATGCAACCAAATACATAATTTCTTAATCACATTTCTAAGCCGATTACACATACACATGCCTACATGATTTTTCTATTCGAATTTCTGTCACATTATAAATCCCAAATTGATCATGAACATATCCATTACTTCACAAACCATAATTACATATAATATTCACTAATTTTATAAACAAATTATAAAACCAAATTCATTTGTATCACATGCATCCATCTATTATAATATCACAACATTGCTGAATACATATGCATTTTAACCTTATCAATTCAATTTCAATTATCAAGACTTGATGATTAATATGACCACATACCTATTTGTTGTATTTGAACATATATATTTATATATATATATCATCAATGCCAAATCCCAACTTATTAATTTACATACTTACTAATACTTATTACATGTACATTTCATTTAACATCATTCAATTGATATATATATACACACAAAGGTACATTCAACCATAGTTCATTTAGTAAATAAATCAAATTTTATATAATGCATAACAAATATACAATTACGTATCATTTAATCACATTCAACTTACCCAGAACTTCATCACTTAACATAGATAAAATAACATCACATACATTTTGTTCAAATTCATATATCAACTAAACTATTCCATCAAATGAAACACCCCAAACCCGGCCCACGAGCTTTGACCAGATTTGGTATGTTCCTCAAGTAAACCGGTTCAAAGTTCTTTTGTTTCTTAGGGAAAACTTGTGTGATTTAAAAAAATATTGTTTGGGTTGGGCTTATGATGAAAATGAATTCGTTTTTTTATATTGGAAACCCTTTATAATTTTAAGAATAAAACATTTAGAGTACATTTAAAATAAATTTCTTAAAACTTTAGCTTAATAAAGTTTGTAACGTAGTTAAACAATAAACAGAAATAAAATAGTGCACTATGGCCTTATGGCCTTATTACATCAAATAAATCCAAATAATTCGGAGTACTTAAAAATTAATAGTCCATAAAAATAAAAACTTCGTGTTGAGCATGGCCACCACAAGTTCTGCCGTCCCAGTCCATCACTGTTCAACAACTGAAACATGGTCCCACAACGGGGTGAGTCAAACAGACTCAATGTGTACACGACACTAAATCATAATAGAATTAGGCATACAAGAGTTACACATTCAAAACATAGAATACAAGTTATGATGCATTCCCAAACCCAAACCTAATTGTCCATCCGCTACACACCCCGCACTGCGGTCACTGCCGTGGGACTACTAAGTCGACCCTCCTTCCGCTACACACCAAATTGCGGTTTTAGGTCACCGCATTCATGGTCTTAGGTCACCACGTTCAGATTACTGTGGTCTTAGGTCACCACTTTTAGATTACTGTGGTCTTAGGTCACCACTTTTCAGATATCACAGTCTTAGGTCACCGTGTTCGTGGTCTTAGGTCACCACATTCACTTCCCTTTTCAAAATAAAACCCATATGCCCCATATAATAATAATATGCATAAATATGCCAGACTTCACATTCTTATTCTTATTCTCATGTTATAACTAACATATTTCATAATCCTAGTAGGAGTAGGAAACGTACCTGAGTACTTAGTACCATAACATGATACCTTAGCCACTTTCATATTCTTAATATCACATATTTTAATTAAACATGCCATAAAAGCGTATACACAGTAGTGTGGGGTACACACCTGATTCGCTTAAAATTTCCTTGAGATCCCGAAAAGCTTGATCTAATGCTTAGATCCTTAATCCCTACATTGATTTATCACTTATTATCTTAATAAAAAGCCATTCGGCCAAAATTCCAAATCCTAGTAGGATTAGTATTCTTACCTTGTTGCCGATTAGAACACCAACAAATCCCGAAACTGTTCCTTGTTTCCCTAGGAATGTCGAAATCCCTAAAACCTTACGTTACACTTAATCTTAATCATCGAAACATAAATCAAGGCCTTTGACCGAATATTCACATGTCTTACCTTAATCTCAGAAATCTCGAATACTCCTCCTTTTAGTCGACTACTCTGATAATCCCGAAAGATCCTTCCATATTCGGCAACCATAATATGTATGGGGTTAGATTATCTCTCGGCTAATCTAAAAGAAAAGAATGGAAATCAAACTTGTTCTTACCTTTGAAGAAATCAATAGCACCTATGCTTGAAGCCCTTCCAAGATTCGGCTTTTGAATGGATTGGTAAGAAGAAATAGGAAAAAAAGAAAACTTGAGAATTTTGACAATGGTGGACTATAGATTCGGCTTGATAAAAAAAAAAGAGAAGAGAAGAGAAGAGAAGAGAGCACTCGTAAATTCTAGAGAGAGAAGAGGAGGAAGAAAAATTGATGAGTAGCCCTATTTTCTTCCTTTTATAGCCGAAACTACTACTCGTAATCCCTTACTTGGCCACCACTCTTCTTTATTGATAAGTTTATCTCCTTAATTTAAAATAATTAGAGAATAATCCTTTATTATCTCTTTCAAAATAATCCAAATTAAATCCCTTATTTATCACCTTATTAATCGAATATTTATGAAAATAAAACTCCTCCTTTCTAGAAGGCTTGTGCCGTCCACCTCGAGCTTACGGAAGCAAAAATAAAACTTCCTTTATTTGCTTCCCAAGTGACTCGAACTCAGCCCAACACCTTGCATGTGTCACCATTTCGGATGCCTTAAGTGGCATCTTGTGCCACTTTTCCAAGCCTGTTTGTGTGTCAAATTTCACCAACTTTTTCTTTTAAGGCCACCTTGCCTTAATTTCCTCTTTTAAACTTTAAAACTCGACGTTTCTAAGTCATTTCTAAGTTTCCAAAAATTTTCGTTCGCTCAGTAAACTTGACATTTCCTTAAATTTCCAAGTTTAGGAAATGTTCACTTTCTCTTTTGAATCATTTCTAAATCATGTCCATACATTTTCGAGTTTCCAAAATGTTCATTTCCAAATCATTTTCATTCATTTAGGGTTTCCAAAAATATTCAAAATTTATTCTTAGTACATAAAACATGTCACTTCGTACAACTAAACCGAAAATGCATAAGCCCTTTTCAGGATGTTATAGTTTTACCCCCTTAAAATAATTTCGTCCTCGAAATTACTTACTAACGAACCATCGTGCGGTCTAACTCACCCCACTACGCTATTGTTGCGCAAGACTGATCTTAAAGAACTATCTTACCTTCTAGGCACGATCTCTAAGTTCACATCCAAAGTTTCAAAGCAGTTCATTTGTAACACAAGAATGAACTATCTCTAAAACAATAAATGGTACTCCAAAAACAAGGAACTTAACCGCTATCATATCCTTGGTTGTCTCACATCCGAACCTTCTTCAAAGACACTCTCTAGGGTGTTCCATGACCATTTCCTCCATGGTTTAAACCACGAACCTTCATTGCCTGAGGGCAATTCTTAACCAAATGAGCCTTAGACTTACATCTAAAACATTCTCGATCTCGGTTCCAACACTTTCCAACATGATACCTTCCACACTGAGCACACGGACGGTCCGAATTTTTAGTAGTTGGCTTAAAAACACGAAAGCGTAATTCTCAACCTTGGCCTTTTTCGAAGGCTCTTAGACGATTCTCGACGGTCCAAGACTCCTCTTATCCACGTCCGCAGCGACCACGCCCCTAGAACTCATTTTCTAACGTCGCGATTTAATCTGATTTAAGAGTTTTATACATTGGTACTTTTGTTTCACTGATTAACCGCGAACAGTTTTATGAAAAGTGATGTTTAAAAGTGGTTCTTTCGATCAAACAAAGTTCTCAGCTCAAGTTCACTATTTAGAAAGTCACGTTCACATTCATCAACCAATTATGAACTTTCGTTCATTTAGAGAAATGTTGTAGTTTTCGTTGTCGTTGTTTTTCCACTACCTAGGGGTATTTTCGTAATTTTGTCCTACAGGGGTATTTTCGTAATTTTTCAAAAGAAAAAGGTCTTTGGTGATTTTGTCACAAAGTATTTTGGTATTTTTAAATTCCCGGGGTATTTTGGAAAAATTTTGAAATCCGGGGGTATTTCGGTAATTTTAGACCTCGGGGGTATTTCAGTAATTTTTCACAAATCGGGGTAAATTTGTAAAATTTACTAAATCAGGGATATTTCAAAAGTTGCAAAACTTTAAGGGTTCTTTTTGAGAATTGTACTTTCCAAAACGGTGATGTTGCAAAAATTTTGAAAGTCAGGATCATTTTGGTAATTTTGTGAGTTAAGGGCAATTTCGTAATTTTCCAAAATCAAGGTATTTTGATAGTTTGCGGATTAGGGTTTTTGAGCGTTTATCAAATAATGAAATTTTGGGTAAAATTGTTGAGTAGTTGGACATTTTATAAACCAAGGGTATTTTTGTAATTTTACCACTAGGGGTATTTTTGTAATTTTACAAACCAAAAATTTTTCGGAACAATTTTGTAAAAATAGTTCTCACAAATTAAAAAGGTATTTTTTAGGAGTTTTAAAACTAGGGTTTTTATAAAAATACGGCTAGTTCCCTTTCGGGTTTTAGTTATTGAGTTTAGCCTGTGACTGAGCCCTCTTGGTTAGGGGGAACCGAAGCTACGCACTGTAGGATTCAGTGAAGAGGAGGTGAGTCACTAGGATCGCTAAGTACTGTGCTCTTCCGGATCCAATCCTAGACATGCGCACAAGGGTTACCACACCCTAACTCGGCGACTTAGCCATACGGTTGTTTAGTGCGTTAAGTCTTATGTATTTGTGTTTGAGTAGACTAGTCCTAGAGTTCAAGTTCCTATCATACTATTCTACGTTCCATTCCATTTCTACCCTTCTACACATCATACTATAAACCACACAAATGGATAAAAGTACTTACCTGGTGGACTGCGGGTCGGAGACTTAGGTGCCATGCCAGAAACCTGCTTATTTCAAAAATATTTTCATAAAACTCATTTGGGCTCGCTTTGAAAACGTTTTGGGCCTTAAACCCCTAGGTCGAGGGTTTGAAACTGGGCTCTGATACCAAACTGAAACACCCCGAACCCGGCCCACGAGCTTTGACCAGATTTGGTATGTTCCTCAAGTAAACCGGTTCAGAGTTCTTTTATTTCTTAGGGAAAACTTATGTGATTTAAAAAAATATTGTTTGGGTTGGGCTTATGATGAAAACGAATTCGTTTTTTTATATTGGAAACCCTTTATAATTTTAAGAAAAAAACATTTAGAGTAAATTTAAAATAAATTTCTTAAAACTTTAGCTTAATAAAGTTTGTAACGTAGTTAAACAATAAACAGAAATAAAATAGTGCACTATGGCCCTATGGCCTTATTACATCAAATAAATCCAAATAATTCGAGTACTTAAAAATTAATAGTCCATAAAAATAAAAACTTCATGTTGAGCATGGCCACCACAAGTTCTCGCCGTCCCCGGTCCATCAACATTCAACACCAAACATGGTCCCACAACGGGGTGAGTCAAAGCAGACTCAATGTGTACACGACACTAAACTCATAATAGAATTAGGCATACAAGAGTTACACATTCAAAACATAGAATACAAGTTATGATGCATTCCCAAACCCAAACCTAATTGTCCATCCGCTACACACCCTTGTACCTGCCGGTCACACCGTGGGACTACTAAGTCGACCCTCCTTCCGTTACACACCAAATTGCGGTCTTAGGTCATCGCATTCGTGGTCTTAGGTCACCACGTTCAGACATCGTGGTCTTAGGTCACCACTTTGATTCGTGGTCTTAGGTCACCACTTTCGAGATATCACGGTCTTAGGTCACCGTGTTCGTGGTCTTAGGTCACCACATTCACTTCCCTTTCAAAATAAAACCCATATGCCCCATATAATAATAATATGCATAAATATGCGAGTTCACATTCTTATTCTTATTCTCATGTTATAACTAACATATTTCATAATCCTAGTAGGAGTAGGAAACGTAGCTGAGTACTTAGTACCATAACATGATACCTTAGCCACTTTCATATTCTTAATGTCACATATTTTAATTAAACATGCCATAAAGCGTATTACAGTAGTGTGTGGGTACACACCGATTCGCTTAAAATTTCCTTGAGATCCCGAAAAGCTTGATCTAATGCTTAGATCCTTAATCCCTACATTGATTTATCACTTATTATCTTAATAAAAAGCCATTTGGCCAAAATTCCAAATCCTAGTAGGATTAGTATTCTTACCTTGTTGCCGATTGGAACACCAACAAATCCAGAAACTGTTCCTTGTTTCCTAGGAATGTCGAAATCCCCTAAAACCTTACGTTACACTTAATCTTAATCATGAAACATAAATCAAGGCCTTTGACCGAATATTCACATGTCTTACCTTAATCTTAGAAATCCCGAATACTCCTCCTTTTAGTCGACTACTCTGATAATACCGAAAGATCCTTCCATATTTGGCAACCATAATATGTATGGGGTTAGATTATCTCTCGGCTAATCTAAAAGAAAAGAATGGAAATCAAACTTGTTCTTACCTTTGAAGAAATCAACAGCACCTATGCTTGAAGCCCTTCCAAGATTCGGCTTTTGAATAGATTGGTAAGAAGAAATCGGAAGAAAAGAAAACTTGAGAATTTTGACAATGGTGGACTATAGATTCGGCTTGACAAAAGAAAAAGAGAAGAGAAGAGAAGAGAAGAGAAGAGAGCACTCAGAAATTCGGCAGAGAGAAGAGGAGGAAGAAAAATTGATGAGTAGCCCTATTTTCTTCCTTTTATAGCCGAAACTACTACTCAGAATCCCTTCTTGGCCACCACTCTTCTTTATTGTTAAGTTTATCTCCTTAATTTAAAATAATTAGAGAATAATATTTTATTATCTCTTCAAAAATAATCCAAATTAAATCCCTTATTTATCATCTTATTAATCGAATATTTATGAAAATAAAACTCCTCCTTTCTAGAAGGCTTGTGCCGTCCACCTCGAAGCACGGAAGCAAAAATAAAACTTCCTTTATTTGCTTCCCAAGTGACTCGAACTCGGGCCCAACACCTTGCATGTGGCGCCATTTCAGAGGCCCTAAGTGGCATCTTTGAGCCACTTTTCCAAGCCTGTTTGTGTGTCAAATTTCACCAACTTTTTCTTTTAAGGCCACATTGCCTTAATTTCCTCTTTTAAACTTTAAAACTCGACATTTCTAAGTCATTTCTAAGTTTCCAAAAATTTTCGTTCGGCTCTGTAAACTTGACATTTCCTTACATTTCCAAGTTTCCAAAAATGTTCACTTTCCTCTTTTGAATCATTTCTAAATCATGTCCATACATTTTCAGGTTTCCAAAAATGTTCATTTCCAAATCATTTTCATTCATTTCCGGGTTTCCAAAAATATTCAAAATTTATTCTTAGTACATAAAACATGTCACTTCGTACAACTAAACTGAAAATGCATAGGCCCTTTTCAGGATGTTACATCAAAATTGACATAACCAAAATATATGTATCAACCACATAACCAAGTTCATTATGCCTAATTTCAGAACATTACACAAACATATATTCGTAATTAACATAACCAAAATACCAAAGTAAGCTGTCAATAGTGTAATAGTCCTGCTGACGATCCCTGAGCTCGTAATGAATCCAAAATCTATAAAACAGAAACTGGCAAAGAAACACAAAGTAAGCTATTTAAGCTTAGTAAGTCAATAGCAAAGTAAAGTCAATTAACTTAGCAAAATCACATATACAAAATTCATATCAAGTAACACTTTATACATAATAACAAATAATTACCCAAATCTCAAATCAAAGTCACATAATATACTCTTTGGCCGAATACACATAGTTAAAGCTTATACACCATTCACATGTTTACACATTAACTTCCGAACAATGTAATGAACATATAACTTACCTTTCACTTCTCAACACAGATTTATATATACGTACCTGAGTTCTTTTAATTTAAATATCACATTGGCCTTCACTTACACATGCCCGTTGAACCATTCGGAATTAAAAAGGATACGCAGATAGTCAAAGCTCGTACAATGCCAACGTCCCAGACGTGGTCTTACATGTAATCACATATCGATGCCACTGTCCCAGACAGGGTCTTACACTTAAACACAAATCGATGCCAACGTCCCAGATGTGGTCTTACTCGGTAACACATAACGGATATCCTATGTCATGACATATATATCCTATCTATTCCTAAGGTTCGTAAGGGGCTTACGGACGTCGAATCTCGATCGAATCCAGCTCGAAATTTATTCAATTATACATACCCACATTCGGCCATAAGCAAAATAAATTCAAATAATTTAATTCATTTCATAACTAATACATATTCATTGTTGTATCAACATTTAAATGCTAATTGACTTACCTCGGATGTCGTCGACTATTAAATCGGCTACTCGACCACTTTCGTCTTTCCCCGATGAAATTCTGATTTCTTTAATTCTTGATCTAAACATATTCAAATTAAGCTTATTTAAACACCATTACACTCAATTTAGTCTAAAAACACATAAATGGGAAAATTACAATTTTCCCTTAACATTTCACACTTTTTACAATTTAGTCCTTTTTGCACAAAACACAAAATACACAAAATTTGACTATACACCTTAAGGGTCGAATATTCCTAGTCGTCATACAAATCCATACATTTCATTTATTTCACATTTTAGTCACTCAAAAATTTATTTTTACAATTTAGTCCAAATTACTCAAATTCATCAAAAATTCAAAGACAAAATTTGTTAATCTAACACATATATTTCATATTTCATCATTAAACAACAAAAACAACAAGCTATCATCAATGGCTCAACTCAAAATATTCATCAAAATTAAAAATTGAAGCATGGGTTTTATACATCTCATAGCAACGATCTCAAAAACGTAGAAATTAACAAAAACCGAACAAAACACATACCTAAATCAAAGCTTCAAAGTGCCGAATGTAGCTTAGGTTTTTCTTTTTTTTTCTTTTCCTTGATATTTGGTCAAGAGAAGATGAACAAATGACTTTATTTTTTTGTTATTTTATCATATATTATAAGATATATTTATTTTACTATTTTAACCTTTTAATTTAATAACATTTATTTTAAGGTCAATTTTGGCACAAACCGTCCACTATCTTCTAAAATAGGCTAATTGCCCTTTAAGGACCCCATATTAAAAAGCCACTATCAAATTGGCACTTTACACTTTAGTTTGTAACTTTTATATTTTACGCGATTAAGTCCTTTTATTTAATCGGGCACCTAAACGACAAATTCACACATAATAAACACGAAAAATAATTTTAAAATATTTTTCAGACTCAGATTTGTGGTCCCGAAATCACTATTCCGATTAGGGTCAAAATCAGGCTGTTACAAATATTCACAATCTCAATTCATCAATATGGACATATCCAAACATGCATTTATTTACCTAATATCAACAACATATCATTCATCAAACATGGGCTATTTCATACTCCAAATACTAATTCAAAATCTACCCATCACAATTAGCATTTATAGGACAATTACCAAACTCAAAACAAAGGTCATTTGGACACTTATATACATCATCAAAATCATCAAAATAAGCCAACTCACATGGCTATATATACAAACCAAAATATAGGCATTCATAAGCCAACTCAAATGGAAAAAGTCACTACCAAAATACTTATCAAAATGACTATATTCCTATACATGCCATATGACCAAACCATAAGCTCAAAAGTACCAAAGTGATGGTTGGATAGTGTGACGATATCTCTGACAATCCCTGAATCCGAGCTAGCTTTGAAATCACTATAAAACACAAAGAAATACACAAAGTAAGCTTTATAGCTTAGTAAGCTCATATGAAATAAACTCGGCAAATCATAATACACAAATCAGCAAATTTGAACTATGTAACATATAATTCATAATAACAAACAAACCTTCCATATACTTAATCATATGCTTATACGCAAATTCATAACTTCTTCTATTTGAAGCTCATATTTTCCATGTACATACATGTACAAATTCGTAACGAGTTCATACCTATTCGGAATACTGTCGAATACTCGATATCTCGTACACAAAGTGCCAATACATAGCCGAAACTATCTCGATCTCGCACACTAAGTGTCATACATAGCCGAAGCTATCTTGATCTCGCACACTAAGTGCCATACATAACCGAAGCTATCTCGATCTTGCACACTAAGTGCAAATATATATAGCCGAAGCTATCTTGATTTTGCACACTAAGTGCCCATAATTAGTCGAATCGTTGTCGAATACGACTGTAGTCTTGCATACACAATTTATGCAATATCAAAGCATTTAAAGCATAATTATAACAATGCTTATTACATACGAACTTACCTCGGATATGAAAATGACGAAACGGTCAACTAATCTGATATCTTGTTCTTTCCTTGATCTAGGTCCGTATTCCGCTTTTCTTGATCTTAATGAGCAAAATAGCATAGCTGAAACAAGAACCCTAAAAACTTTGGCTTTTCTTCGTACAACATTCAGCTAGGAAGATGATAGCCAACAATAAAAGATTTTTGTTTTGTTTATTATACCTTAATAACCAAATTACAAAATTAACCTTGGTTTTAAAACATTAAAATTCACTTGTTTTATGTCCATAAATGTCCATTACATATAATAATGGTTTAATAATAATATAAGGACTTTCACTTATATAATCCATAGCTAATAGATACTTTAATCTATTAGAACAACATTTTTACACCTTACGCGATTTAGTCCTTTTTATCAACTTGACCAATCAAAAGATAAAATTTCTTAACGAAATTTTCACACAACCACTCAATCATGATGTAAACATTAAAATAATAATAAAATAAATATTTCGACCTCAGATTTGTGGTCTCGAAACCACTGTTCTGATTTAACCAAAAACGAGGTGTTACACCGAGAGGTAAAACGAAACCACTTTAGGAGTTTAAGCAATTTAGATCCCTAATTCGAAGATTAGAGAACCACATTGGAATCAATCAATCACTGTTTGTTATTCATTGGTTAATTTAGTAACTTTGCATATCTTACCATTTAGTCATCGTGTTAATTAGTTGATAAATTAGTGTAATTATTCTCAATTTCATGGCTTGTCATACTATAGTGTTTAGATATTAGTTAGTTAGACTCTTTATTTTTCATGTTTCTAGCTATAATTTGCTCAATCGTCGACTCTCTTGGGTTCGATTCTCGGAGTACTCCGTACCTCATTGTACAATTATATTATAACTGACATATCGCACTTACAGACATCGCACTTAGTATTTTATTTGATTGTTGTCTTTATTGTTGATTTCCTCACGTCGTTTGAGAAGGCGACGAGAGGGCGGTCAAATTGTTGGCGTCGGTGCTAGATTGAGCTATTTTTAGTTTTATTGCATGTTATTTATGTGGGATGTATATTACATCATTAATATGGATAGTATGACCTGCACTACTATATAAGTGTGTGACTGAGTTGGCGTCATGAGTAAATTCGAGACCATATCAATCAATGAAATTACTATCCTAACCTTATATATTTAAATAATTTATATTATTACAAGGGTATTTTTATCTTTTTCTTATTTAAAAAAGTAAAAAAAAAAAGTTGCAAATCATAGGATTTGAACCCATATCACCCGCATGTATAAAAATTTTTCCTTATCAGTTCAACAAAAAAATTATTGTGATATTTTTATAAATTTCAATTTTATTACACAAATTGTTTAATCAACTCAATATCAACTCAAGTAAAATGACAATAAAATGATAACAATTACATGCATTTGATATTCTTAATATGATGTATTTACTTATTTAAATTTCCTTTTGCGCCCAATTTAAATTAATTTTTCATTTTAATTTTGTAGATTTTGCATATTTATTATTATTATTAGTTCAAACCTTGTGTTCCATTATTTACCATAGGTTATTTTTAAATGCATACCTAAATTCTAAATACACGATTTCTACACAAATACACATGTAATAAAAATTTGACATTACCTTATTTGATTTATTTGACTGTAATATAAGATTCTATTGTTTGATATATGAAGTGTAAGATTATATAAAATTTTTTTTACTAAATTATCCTTATAGAATTTATTTATATTCTTTTATCTTTTATTATACAACAGTTTAAGCTTATAATATTTTATTTTACATATCCAAAAAATATTATTATATTAATGAAGTCAATAATAAAATTACTAAAATATTAATTATATAAATAATTATGAAAGTGGGTAAAATTATTCTCTTTTGTTTTTTCAGGGCTTCAAGTTTCATTAAATTATAAATAATAGATTAACGAAGGTATATATGTGTGTAACGCTTTAAATGAAGACTATAACAACACCTTTAATTCACTGAATATATGTGTGTAACGCTTTAAATGAAGACTATAACAACACCTTTAATTCACTGAAATGGAATAGGCCTTTAATACAATAAAACTGTTAAGACAATCTGGGTACGAACTAAGAACTAAAGACCCATATATTTAGACATTACTCAAACTCCACCCACTAAACTGGGCTTGCCGGACAATGAGCTGTTATACTTTTAATGAGGCCTTAGAATCCTTGGTTTCAATTGAAATTTGAGTATTTTGAAGTTGGGCTTTGGCCACTCAACATTCGACCATAATGGAATTGCTTGATTAACGAATGATAAATGGGTTGTTCATTACAACAAAATTCTACCTTTGGTCATTCGATATTTCTTCTGATTATATTGAAATTTTAAATAGAAACTTGTAATTATTTCAGCTAGTTATTGTTAAATCTAGGAGGCCAGCGTCAGTTAGTTGGGAGAAGTGTTGTAGACTATACTCTAGTGGGTTGGGTCTGAGAAATCTTCACCATCAAAAATAGAATCTTGCTTCTTAAAGTTGGGTTTTCTCTAATCTCCAAACGTGATGCTTTTTGGGTTCAAGTGCTTCGAAATAAATATAATGTGCATTGTTCGTGTCCGGTGTCAATTAGTCATAGTTCCTGCTCTTACATTTGACGAGCCTTATCTAAGGTGTGGCTTGACGTTCTACGAGGTATTGGATGGTCTATTGGTAATGGTAAACTAGTGAATTTCTGGAATGATCATTGGCCTAGATGTATTGGTCCGTTACGAAACTAGTTTATCAGTGATGATACTTTGAGGGAGGACTTGCGTGTGAGACACATGGTTGACGCCTCAGGAGGTTGGTCAGTTCAACGACTTCGTATGATACTACGTGAAATTATTGTCAAGAGATTTACGGAAATAATTCCACCTTCGGATGGAATGGAAAATGATAATATGGTGCGACATGGGGCTTTTTCTATAGCCGATACCTATGATGCCACAGCTGGTGTTCATTGGGGAGAAGCGAGTTCAACTTGGGACTTGGTTTGGAAAAGTTATGCTCCTTAGAGAGTTAAACACTTTCTCTGGATTGTTAGCCAGGGGTGCTTATTGACTAAAGAGGAACGAGTTAGGAGACATATATCCGACGATGGACACTGTACACGTTGTGGGGTTGATTCGGAGTCGAGTATTCATGTGTTGCGTGAATGTTACATTGTGAAGTGTATTTGGAGTGCAGTTATACCCAAAGCTGTTTCATGTATTTTTTTCAGTATGAATTTGCAACAATGGCTTGTTTAGAATTTGAAAAATAAGGGGAATATCGATTATGAGGGAACCAAGTGGCTGTCTTTATTTTCTATAATTATTTAGTTCCTATGGAAGAACAAGAATGGCTTCTGTTTTTAGGGCAGCCATATCAATAGCAAGGAGATTATTATAAAAAGTCTGCCTTGGGCGAAGTCCATGGCATCAAGTAACGCTTGTCGTTCTTTGAGTTTGTATTAAGATCTCAGCACTGCTTGGCAGCCGCCTAAGGAGAATTGGATCAAAATTAATTATGATTCTTCAATGGATCTGTCATTGAAAATTACAGCTATAGGAGGAGTTCTTGGAGATTCCAAAGCTCAATGGATCACCGGGTATGCAATGGACAGTCTTGTTTTGCATAGCATGTCTATTGTTAGTTCTAGTGAGTCTTAGGTTCCTTTGAGCCATTTTTTTGTTACTAAAAGAATTATTTGATAAATTCAGAAAGACTTTAAGTTTGTAAAAAACGTGGCTAATATCCTTAAGGAGGTAAGATAAAAAAAATTAAAAATACTTAAAAAGAGTAAATTTATGTTTTAAGTATTATATGATGACTAATATTATCAATTTATATATTATAGCCACTTGGCTGCTTGTCAAGGCGGCAAGCCACAAGATGATATGGCATGTTAATGTCATGAATTTAGATCTTTTTTTTTTTTTGTCTAATTCCTGTATTTTTTTTATTCTTTTGAGCAAACTTAATTTTTTTTAATTTTTTTAATTTTCCTCCTTATATTACTTTTTTCTCTCCTCTTTCTTCTTTCTTGTTTTCTCTTTTCTTTTTCATAACCCTAACTACCGCCAGCGCCAATACATCTTTGGTAGTCTTCTCTAGTCACTGATGATGAAAGAGTTGTAATTTTAATGGTTGCTAAGTGGCTCCGTTTGTGGTCTGTTAAGATTTATTCCACTACAAGAAAAACCAAGAACTAATTTTTTGATCTCGAAAAGCATAATACAATTGACCCTAAAAAAGTAAGAGAAAGTAACCAATACCCCAAATTAGATGAAAAATAATAAGTAGCCCCATAGAATAATCCAGTCAAAGGCAAGCATAAATCCCTTCACACGTATTTCCTAAAGGGAAAGGAGGATGTACTAACATCTAACCATTCAACCTATACTTTTTTTTTTTTTTTTTTTTGGTTGTTGTTGCTTATTTTAAACACCTAACAGTATATTTATATTTTGGCGTGTGGCAACTAAATTGCCGAAAATAATAAAATATGAGAGGGAGGAAAGGCTTGAACTTGGGTTTCTAAGGTAGATCTTCTAACTCTTAACCATCAAGCCTATAACTCATTTTTTATTTAATTTTAGATTCTTAAACATATATATATATTTCGGAGTGTGGTTGTATCCTAGTTTGCCGAAAATAATAAAATGGGAGGAAGGGAACTCAAACCTTAGATTTCTAAAGATAGTTACATTACTTAATCGCTAGGCCAAATACCCTTTTTTTTAAACTCTTACAACATTTATTCTTAAAACAAGGCATAACACTTACTAGGGTTTGAAGCAAAGTTGCGCAAAACAAAACTAATGCAAGGAAAGAGATTCAAACTTGGGTTTCATGGACAGATTCACTAACATTTAACCTATAATAGCCTGATTTTTCAGTAGTGTCGAAAATAGTGGTTCGAGCCCATCAAATTCAGCGAGTAAGTTCGTAAATATTATTTTAATTATGGTTTTAAAAAGGTTTTTGGATTGGTAATTTGTGTTTTATAATGATTTATTAGGTCAAGTGGTTTTAGAAAGTGAGGTATCGAGACCCGTTTCTATAAACCAAGCCGTAAATATTTTTATAAATATTTACGGAGTGTCATTAAGGTGGTATTAAAGTTTCGTTGAAAAATTTTAACGTTTCGATAATTAATTAATTAAAAAAGACTAAATAAAAAAAAGTGCAAAAGTTGCTAATTATAATATTTATGTGATTAAATGGCTTGATTAATAAATGAGGGAGGACTTAAGAAACAATTATACCTAAAATAAAGTGATGACGCCGCATATGAAAAGACAATAATAAAATAAAAGGATTCGATAGCAAAATGGTAATTTTGATAAAATTAAAATAAAACAAATTGGATTTGGATAGTTTTCTAGACATTTCTTCTTCAATTTTCGGCCAAAACAGCCATGGGAGAGAGAGAGCTTAAAATGGTTTTTCATACTTTTGCTTTATATCAAGATCCTGTAGATACTCGTGAAAAAAAAATAGCGGAATAGTCCCTAAACTTCTACAATTACTACAATTCAATTCAGGTAAGTTCGTACGGTTAAAAATTTAACATTT
Source organism: Gossypium bickii (assembly GCA_025503065.1). Classification (NCBI taxonomy): domain Eukaryota; kingdom Viridiplantae; phylum Streptophyta; class Magnoliopsida; order Malvales; family Malvaceae; genus Gossypium; species Gossypium bickii. The sequence continues at coordinate 23,345,542 of CP106711.1, read as the reverse complement.
GTATAAATTGATGAATGGTATTATGTATTTATTCTATTGTTGGAAATAAATTATTGTTGGGGTTATAATATTGAATTCGATATTCGGTTTGAATGGAACGCGAGATTTGAGTACATTCGTAATTTGGTGTATAATGGTATTGCAGGGAGATATCAACATTTTACCCAAGTAAACCGGGGTTCAGCATTTGTTGCGAACTTTTGTGTTTTACTTTCTGTTTGGCATAATTGGGTGGATCAGCTCTTATGAGCTTCTGTTTAGCTTTCGAGCTTCTGTTGGCATATTCAGATGCACCAGCTCTTATGAGCTTTTGTTGACGATGAACTCTTATCCGTAAGTCGTTCTTCGAATGGAAAAAATTTGGTAAGGTGATTTATTAAATGAATTTGAAAGACATGTTATTTATTTTTATATTGATTTGAATACAGATGTATTTATCAATAGAAGTTGTGAATGATAGGAAATTGACAGTGAACGACAGGGAATTGACATGAATGATTTTATTTATTTAACTTGTTATAGTAGGTTCGGTAAGATTTTGTTAACCCGTCGAACTTACTAAGCTTATTTGTATTGTTTAATGTTTTTTTGTAGATTTTCAGAAGGTTGGACAATTGGACCAGCGCTCAAGTCACACTATCCAACTTATTTCAGTAGTTTTTGAAACATTAAATACGGTTTATATGGCATGTATAGACTTTCGTACGGACTTAGTCAAAGTTTAACTTATGTAAATATTATGAATAATGTTTTGTTTATATAACTAACTTACATATCGGTATGAAATTAAGGTATGATTGTGATGTTAGTGTAAGTGATATATGTATGTATGTAATTGAGTTATAGTGAACTTTGGTAACTTGGTTAGATAAACTAGTTAGGTAAGGTTAGATACTTGACATTTTTTTAAAGCTAATATTTGAGATGCCTAAAGGTTTAATAGTTGTGTGTGGTGATAATACATGTTTGAGACTTGATTTTTAGTTTGTTTTGAATGTCTTGTTATGGCTTATTGATGTGCAAATTGTTGAGGTTAGGTTGGTGTCAATTTTGGTAAGAAGTGTGGCTTATAAAATAATTTATTTTCGTCCATACAGGTAGAGACACGGGTGTGTGTCTTAGCCGTGTGTGACACACGACCGTGTGTGACACACGGCCGTGTGTTCCTTGTATCTTCTTAAGAAGGCAAGTCAGTATGCTCACACAGCCTAACACATAGGCGTGTGACTTGGCCATGTGACCCACGTCAGAGAGTTACACGGGTAAGGACTATGTGATCCTATCTTGAATGCCGACACGGCCTGAGGTACAGGCATGTCCCCTGACCGTGTGAGTCACACGGCCTAGCCACACGGCCGTGTGACCCCTGTAGCTTTAAAATTTTTCTACTTTTTTAAAAAAAAATTTTGAGTATCCGATTTAGTCCCGACTTGTTTCTAGCACGTATTTTGGGCCCCGAGGGTTCGTATAAAGGACAATATGTTTGAATTCGATTGGTTTCTGACATGAATGTTATATTATATGAAATATCTATTTATTTGATCTATAAACTCCGGTAAATCTCTGTAACCCTGTTCCGGCGATGAATACGGGTTAGGGGTGTTACATAACCATTAGGCCAGTAACTTTCTTATTTAACAAATGCACAATGATAACTTTATAAATTGGGATGTGACCACTCTCAATTTCACAAACTTGACTAAATGTGACACCCCAAATCTGACCGGGGACGGGTTGACCCAAATATAAAATGTTACATTAGTCACTAACGTGACCTCCGTACAACCACCAATCACATCACACAAATTTATATTCATGTATATTCCTCAATCATATAGTTCAAGTTAAACATACAATTACATGCTTTGCAGCGCTACTCTTGATCAGACCAACATTAGGGGTGAAATCGTCATTTAACATACGACATAAGTAACATTGGTAATTCAACAATTAAATCATATGTACAATAGAAAACAATTTAATAAGGACTATAATTGAAAAACAAATAGAACTAATAAATAAAACTCATTTAATTTTTTAAAGCAAAGTTTAAGAACTAAATCGTAAATTTAGTAATATATTTAGTAAAACCTTTTTGTAAAATCGAGAGTAAACTTATGGAATAATCCATGTAAGACTTAATCATGCAAATATTCAAGTAATTTCATAACATTTAAGGACTCCAATTGTATAGCATAAAAATGGTTGGGTGAGGTATGCATAACATAACTGCAACTGCAATTGTAACTACAGCATGGGTGAATTTGAAGTGCAGGGCACACTGTAATTGGAAGGTCAAAAAACTTAAAATGGCCTTGAATTGTATCGAATGCGATGGAAGTCCAAATGGAACAACGCTGATGATAATCATGGAAAGCGTTGAACAAAGGGAGGGTTAATATAATCCCAAGAATTAATCAAGATTACCCATGACATGATATTAAAATCTGTCGATGGGCTCATCATGAACGCATATGCATGATGTATGGCCCCACTCTCCCACTAACATAAAAAAATTATATGAGACAGGGTACGGGATGAACATCACGGCACGTGGTCGGTGTTTGAATCCGCAAACGTCCCACGTGGGCTCGGGGGGGCCGGCCTCCACCGTCCTAGTCCAAATTACCAACTTTACAGAGAAGCCGAAGGATGGAAGGAGTAAATTAGCCAGTTTCGAAGAGAAATGGGGGAACCAAAGGCAAAAGGACTTGGACAAAAGGAAGGGGGGAAATTTTTTTCTTTTGGAACAAATCTCGAGGTACAATGACTGCTAGCGTACGAAGTTTTGAGTTATCAAACATGTTGCTTTTGGGATCCACAACATGCACTCAATATTCCTGACTGAAATGATTAATCTGTTGCCAACAGCTTGCTGTGTTCCAAGATTGTCACAGCTAATATTAATTAATGTCTATTGATATTGATTAAGGTGGAGTTAAAAAAAAAAAATTCATACTCGTATATGTAATATACCAACATAAGGTTACAGAAAAGTTAGATTTACAGTACTGTTTTTAATATATTACACTTCAAGTAGTTATTTATAAATTGAATAAATTACTTTTTTACTTAATTTCCTTTGATTCTTAAGTTATTTTGTACTTTTTTATTTGAATTTTTTTATAATTTTTACATTTTAAATATGAATTAAATAAAATTAATATAGATTATTCTAAATTAGTTAACTATTTTGTAATTACAGTACTTTTTCAACTTATTAATGATTCTTTTAAGAAATCCATTAAGAACTTTACTAAAAACTAATACTATAAAAATATTATAAATTTAACATGACTCATATATTACAAGAGAATACAGATTGATTAATATATATATGTGTGTGTGTGAGTTCACCTACTAATACCTATAGAATTATTTATTTAATGATCACAATATTACTAATTTACGTGTTTATTTACTAGTTAACATACATGTGAGGATATTATTTATTAAATAGTTAAATTTTAAAGATTAAATATGCTCCAAGTTTTTGTACTTTTTGTATATTTGAATTTAAAATTTTATGTATTTATTTTCAATAATTTAATTTTGTTGAGGGTAGTTAACTCTTTGTACTATGCCTTCTTGAAAAGGCTAGTTATGCCTTAAGCTACCTACTCCGTGAACTCCTGGGGCTCTCCGCAAAGTTAGGAGACAAGTCCCAGGTCCCAAGACATTACTTACTATTGTTGGGGGTCGTATTGACCGCTCATCAGACAACACTATGAAGACTTCTTCCGAAGGATCTCCGAAGGGGTCGACACCCCTCAACCATAAAGGAAGACCCCTTTGGGAGAAGTTTTTGAAGTGTCGTCCGCTGGGCAATCGACTAGGCCGTCTACAATCGCTAACTCAAGTGGTACCGTGTCTCATTGAAAAGGCTAGTACTTATGCCTTGGTTGGTGGTTCAATTCACATCGCGCACGACTTCACCGATTAATTATCTATGTGTCCCTCAGGTACGTACTCTTCCACCAATCGAGGCGCTCCCACTCCGTAAACCCTCATGGCTCTTCGCGAAGACATGAGACAAAACTCGAGTCCTGAGATAATACCTACAATTGTTGGGGGCGGTATTGACTGCCCAACAGATGATACTTCGGAGACTTCTCCCGAAGTAGTTGACCCTCTCAACAAGTCTTATTTTTTGAATTTAGGAGTTTAGGTCCATTTGTTAATATTGTTAAATTTTTTCTCTTAAATTTGTTAGTGTGACATTCTAAAATTTTTAAAAAATTACCCACTCGATAATCATGTGACAAAAAAATAATATTATAATGAATTTGAATTTGGCAAAGTATTTAACGATGTTATCAATTCTTAAAATTTACATAAGTATTTTAATTAAAATAAAATATTTAGACTAACTAATGACATTATAAATATTGAGGTACCAAATTATGTCAAAAATTAAAGCATAAAGATTAAATCTAAAATTCGAGCTTATTATACAAATCAAAAATAAATTTTGATCATTTTTATAATGTAAAAAAAAATAAAAGACGAGAATTGAAAATTATCCGTTATTATTCATAATGTAAAAGGAAGAAGCAAGAGTAGGTGTCAAAGAAAGAAGATCTTAAATCTTTCTTTTATATATAGTAGTATAATTAAAAAAAATAAGAGGATCAAATTGAAATTTAACCATTACTAAAAACGTAAAAGAAGAAGTTATATCAGGTGTCAACTGAGGAAGGTCTTAGGGTCCTTCTATAGATAGTATGTGGTCCTCAGGCTTCATCCTAATTTGATTATGTTTTATTAAATTACATAGTAAAAAAATTAAAATTAAAATATACTCTATGTAAGATTTTTAGAATCGGATTAGTAGTCAAACTAGTCAAGTCACAGATTTGTTAGTTCGATTAAATAAATCATAAAAAAATATTAAAAAGATAAAATAAAAAACCAGTTCAATCAATTTTTTAGTTTGGTTCAACTGGTTCATACCAATTTGTGGATAAATTGGTCTGATGCCTTTCTCTGGATAGATACCTCGGCTAGTTATAGGTCTAATTGGTCAGTTTGGTCCAGTTCAAATAACCAAGATCCTAAGTCACTACACTTCGTACATTTAGAATTTAGTCTTTCTATTTTTATTTTTAAAAATTTAATTCCTTTACTTTATAGATTTAAAAATCCGTTTTTAAATTATATACAACTACATTATATTTTAATTGAAAATTAAGAATATTAACTATTTGCAACATTATAAAAATATAATGAATAATTTGTATTAAAAATTAAAATATAATGAATGTTAAATTTAAGCAATCAAAACTGAAAATAAAATAATATAGCAAGTGGGGTTATCCTCCTTTTATATATAAGTATATAGAGTTAAGGCTGGCATTAGCACTAGACCCTGCTTAACATTTCTTTCTATATCATATCAATTAATACATTTACCTTAAGAGCAAAAATATTAATTTTGAAATGCATGTGCTTGTAATCATCTCTTACCTTTACACACTATTTCAAAAATATTACGTTTTTGTTTCTCTTTTCAACTGTAGATGGGGTAAAAACTAAATACCTCCCACCCTAATTCGAAACCAGCTCATCCATTATAGGGACGGTGGGAGTGAGTCAGGAGCGAAGCCGGGCGTTGGGATTGACCCCGTTCCTTAAAATGTAAAATTACTATTTAAACTTTTAAAATTTTTTAAAAATTTTAAATTAGTAAAGGTAAAGTTGTACTTTGGCCCCCTAAAATTATAAAAATTTGATTTAATCCTTTACATATTATAAATATATAAGCTATAAAAAATTAAAATTTCATCTGCCCCCCCTAAAAAATTGTTCTGGCTTTGCCCTTGGAGTGAGTCTACCACTTTTTGATATATTTAATTACATACAAATTTTTTTTTAAAAGTTATACATAATATTTTGGTTAAATATATAATTTGACACGTGAACTGTGATTTAGTATAATTATATGCATGAAATTTTGATAGCAGTTTAAATGTATACATGAAATTTTAATTTTTATTTGATTGCACATAATTAAAAAAAGTAGTATATCAATTTATTTTTATATTAAACAAATATTATTATCTGTATATGCAGGGGCGAAGGCAGAGAATTTTTTTAAGGGCGAAATTAAATTGTAACTTTTTATAGTCTATATCTTTATCATTTTTAAATGATTAAATTAAAATTTTATTATTTTTTGGGGGACAAAATGTAATTTTATCTTTATTAATTTAAAATTTTAAAATTTTTAAAAAACTTAAATAGATAATTTTCTATTTTAGGGGGACCAGAACCCCTGCCAACCTCCAAAATACGTCATTGTGTATATGTAATATATATAATAATGTTATATTGGTAATAGTAATAGTAATAGTAATTTGTCAAAATTAAAAAAAAAAACATTTCATAAGCAAAATAAAAATTTATATATATAAAACGATACCCTTATACTGTTGGAACGACAGTGAGAAATTGTAAAATGTAATTGCTAGTGATGCCGGTAATTCCAAGTCAGACAGCCAAGTTGGCATAAGGGAAACAACAGTGTAGACGACAGGTTAAGTGTGAGTCAGGAACAGTGGCATGCCCAAGAAGTTCCAAATAGAGGTCCCATTGCTATCGTGTCAGATGTGGAAAGCTTTTCCACTTTTGAACTATTGAACCCAAAAAAGAGGCACAAAGTGATGGTCCATGTAATCTGCCACGCCACAGTTTGATTATTTTCTTTCAAGTAAATTAAAACTTCAAATTATAACCATTGGTTTCATCTTTTTGAGTGTGTAGGGTGGGCCCATGGGGGGCAATGGTCGGTCCAACTTTCCATATCAGCACATCTCTCCCTTTCTTCATCAATTCCTCCTCTGAATTATTGGCTACTATTAATTTTTTTGCCCACCTGTTTTTGTTCTAAAGTTGAGAAGGGTCTCCTTCAATTCATGAGTTGGAAAAGCAAGAAAAAAGTACTCTTATCTTTTTTACCTTGTTATGAGTTTAGGTTAATTTATAATTTCATTTAACTTCAATCTAAGTGTACTATTTAAAAAACAATTCATTACTCAAATATAGGATAAAATGATATGTTAAGTGTTGAAAAATTAAGTTTTAAACTTTCAAATTATAAAATTGTTTGATATATTACTTAAAATTGATTATGAAATATAATTAGTCTGTTTGATATATATAGATTGTAAATTATAAAAAAAAAATTCTACATTTTATCTTTAATTTTAAACAAAAATAAAATGGAAAATTTTTATTAGATAATATAATATTAAAATAAATAAAATAGAATTAAGTGAAAATATTCTCCATTGAGTGATAAGTAACACTTATCTATTTATTATTTTTCACACTTTTTTATAGAATGATTTTATCAATTGTTTTTATTAGGATGATTTTTAAACATACTTGATAATGATTTAATTTAATTTAATTTTTTCAAGCTTAGATAACTTGTAAATGCAACATTTTTTTTTTTTTTTTTTTTGAAAGGAAAATGCAACATTCTTACTTAAACATAATGGTGATTGTAAAGGACTTCCAAAGATTTAAGTTTTTGTTTATAGAAAAGAAAAACTTAATTATGATTAATTCAACTCAGCAGCACAATAGATGACGAGATTATTGGGAATATATTTTTTTAATTTTTTTTATGTTAAATTGGTTGGAATTAATTTAAAAACTATATAAGAGAATTTGGTTTATCGATAAAAAATAATGGTCAATGGAAGTCGATTTACAAGATATTTACATGGGCAAAGTTAACATAGGGAAGCACTAAGAACATGAAAGGATGATATCAGGTCACCTCCAAACCCGACTGCACAAAGCACACATTCACAATACCAAAAAGAAAAAGATTATGGCTGAGCTGAAAAAATGGCCTCCATTATTTGGCCTTTCCAATCAAAAGTTTACCGACAAGTGTTAAATTAAAAATTGATTTAACCCCACCTCTAAGAGAGATTTTAAAGCTTGAACATGATGGCCAAACATGCTAACTTTTACCTTGTAATCAGTGGTATGAGGTGTCAAATCCCAAGATTCTTCAATGGCACCCACTACCCTTATCTCCCATCAACTTTTAGCCACCCCTAATACACCTCTATATAAGCTACTCTCTTTTGATCATCTCTGCATAAAAACATTAAGCATTGTTTTCTCTGTTTGCCATTCGCCTTAATCATCTTCCTCTTTCTTTAAAACCTCTTCCTATTTAATTTCGGACTAAACTTGCGCTGAATTCCATGGCTACTGCAGAGGTATTGGATTCTTATTAAGTTCTCGATTTGAGCTTGGTTTGATTCATCAATCCTTTGCGTTGATTACTTCTTGTTTGCATTGCACCTAGTTTATTATACCATTTGTCATGCGATCTTTGGTTTATAGATGGAGCTCATTAGAACAGTGAAATTGAAGATCAAATCAAACGATCATAATCTTCACATTATTTATCGAGTTCTCTTTTACTTCCATGCTTTCTTTTCGGGTTTCATCTTTAACAAACTAGATGCTAACTTTTATAGTTTTATGTACTGTACATTACTTGTCCTAGTTATAGTACTGAATAAATTACGTATATAAATATATATTATATATGCTTAATTTGATGCGTCGTGTAGGTTGTATCAGCTCAAACTGCAATCCATGAGGAGAAACCTGAAGAAGTGGTCAAGGTTGAAGAAATTGCAACAGAAGAGGTAGTGGCTGTTGCTCCTGCAGCAGAACCTGTTGCTGAAGAACCAAAGGAAGCAGTGCCTGAAGCAGCATCCGAAGAACCCCAGGCTCCAGAAACTGAAGCCACGGTTGAAACTGAATCAAAGGAGGTGGTTGAAGAGCCCAAGGCTGTGACTGAGGAGCCAGAAGTTGAGAAAAAAGAAGAAGAGACTCCTAAGGAAACAGTAGCAGAGCCAGTTGCGGAGGAGTCCAAGGAGACTTCTGAGCCAACCGTTGAAGAAACCAAAGAAAGCACAGAGTCTACAGAAGCAGCAGTAGCAGCAGCAGCAGCAGAAGAAGAAGTAAAAGCAGAAGCCGAAGCCGCCCCAGTGGAAGCACCCAAAGAGGAAGCTGCAAAGGAAGGAGAGAAACCAGCTGAAGCTCAAGCTGAGAAGACTACTACCGAGTAAAATAAGCTTGTAAGATGAGGAATCAATGGAAGCTTGCGTAGTGGGCTTACTGTTAGCTAAGTTTGCATGTTGAAATCAATTAGTTTCTATTCTAGTTGAATAAGGATGTGATAGTATTAAGGTGGATGAGGCTTGGGACTGGGGCATGGAAATGACCCACCAATGATAGCTTGCCTATTGGTTAAACTAACATGCAATTGGCATATGGCAGGGAGAGAGAGTTTAGGGAAGGTTCAAGCAGGCATTTGGGGGGGCATTTTCATGTTCAATCTGTTCTCTGTAATGGGTGGTTCTTGGGTCCCAAGCAGGTCGTTTAAATTTAGTGTTCTGCTTGCATGTTTTTATTAGAAGAGGCAGTTTGCATGTTGTCTTTTACAAGTAATAATAATAAATCATAGTGCGTTTGTTTAACATCTTGTCTACTGTTCAATAACAGATGAGGATTTGTGTTGTTCCAATGTCAGTCTAGAATATTCACAATATCAAAGAATATCATTCATAATGACAGTCTGTTGCCAACTTCCTGATTGGAACATATACACAATGACATTAAAATATTATTCATATAATTTTAGTGTAGGGTTAAAAGGTTAAAAATTAAATTCTATATTTTTATAATAATTTTATTATTTTAATAATTTATATTTTTATAAATTTTAAAAAATTAAACCAATTTTTTATTATTTTAATATAATTTATTTAAAATTTTATATATAAGAAAGACCAAAACAAAAATGATGGAGCGGGGCCTCCTCCGCCCATGTTTGAGTGGTTAACCACTTGACCTTTATTAATGAAAATTCTATAAAAGTGTGAGACATAATTATGTATTATGTCAGGTGTTTTAGTATGGTGAAAAAATCCGTATCCAAATAATAATATCGTAAATCTATATATAAATATAAAACTAACTTTTAAGGGATTCTCATTCTTTAAGAGTAAATAGGGTTATAATAGTCATTTTCTTTTATATATTCTTTTTACTTTTTATTATCAGTAATCTATAACTATCTATATTTATATATTTGTAGGAAGTTAAGAAAAATAAAATTTTGGATTTGAATTGTTGAGGAGTAAAAAACTTAAAATTAAAAGGAAAAAATTTGATTTCTTGTTCTCTTACTGAAGAAGGGATAAGGATGATGTAGAATCACAGTTTCATATAATCTTTTGATATTTATTCTATTAGATTTTTCTTCTTAATTTAGTTTTAAAATTTTTAGTATTTTATTTCTTAATATTAACTATGATGTAATTGAATCAATAAAATATCAAATTCAACTTTTACACCCGATGATTTATTCTTCATGATTTATAATAAAAGGATTTACTAAGTATTTATATTTCCAAAATTTTTAAAAGGTTAAAAGAAAAAAAAACTAATCAAATTCTTTTGTTTTCCTAATAAAAGAAGTAATGTATACTCATTGACTTTAAGCCTTTTAATTTCAGATTATGCTCTTGGAATTTTCTTCTTCAAAATATTAGTTTGCAAATTAGGTGAATGAGATGTTTTCACATTCACTTTTTTAGTATTTTATTGCTTTGGAGATGTTTTTTCATTTACTTTTTTAGTATTTTAATTTACACTTGTACCATTACATTATTTAGGAATAAGGAAAAAAAAATCTATTAAGATGAGATGAAAAAGTAATGGTTGGTTTGATTTAAAATTTATTTTACTTAATCACAGAAATTACAATATTTTTGTGTTTACATATTTTTTAAATATTTTTTATCAGCATTTTATTCCCAACTTTCCTGGTCTTTGATGAGAAGATTTCAGATTCTTTTAATTGAATCTTCTCAAAACATTTATATCATTTACTTTGTTTAAAACATGTTATATTTTTATTGGCCTTAGTATGATTCAATTATATATCATCGTTTCTTAATTTTCTTTATTTACATATTAAATAAATTAATTTTGATAAAATATTCTTGGAAATTCATTCAAATTATCAGCTTTCATGATCTATATTCTATATTATACTGGACAAGGTAGTTAGTACCATATCAATTGACTTATCGTTTTTGTCTTAAAACTGGTATGTATCGACATGTTTCGTTGTACCGTTTCGAGTTTATTAATGTTTTTATATATATATTATCACTTTTAATTTCTTGATAAATTAATGATAACCTAAATGTTAATAGATCTAATTAGTAATTTAAATAAATTATAGTACGATAAAACATCAAAGGAAAATAATTTGTTTTTAATAAGAAAATACATAAAATCTCATAAAAGAATAAAATTGGAGAACTAATATGTTGACTCAATCAAATCTAAGCATGGGATATTAACTCGCTTCGGTAGTCATAACTAATTCCTATTTTGGGTTCTATTCAATTAACTAGTCGTTAACCTAGGAAGATCTCTCGATCTTCCACTAAACTAATGAGTCGGCAAGAACTACTTATCTTTCGACTTCATAGGCCGGATCGGATTGGGGTAAGGGGTTCACGGATAGGTAATACAAATTTTGAGTTAATTCTTATCTAAATGACTATCTAGGGTTGTCAAGCCAAGCCTAAAGTTTAAGTTCTTCCTATCCCAAACAGCTTATCCGCTAAGAAACCCTATAGAGAAATTAATTACTCCTATGTTCACTCGCTAATCACCATAAGACGATTAGTTCCTCATGGATCACATAAACAATATAAACTTGATGAAGAAAATATACATGAAAAATAGATCAAGAGTAAACGTTTAGAGAAATCCTAATTTGTATTAAACAATTGAAGTGTCGTAATCCACAAAGAGTTTGTTGAATCCACAAGTTAAATTCTCCGAAGAACACTAACAATTGAAGTAGAAAATAAACTAAAAACTGAAAGGAAAATTCTAAGTTATAGAAAAGATCTCTCAAGTGTTTAATGAAGTCTATTTATAATGTTAGTGTTGGTCGTCGTCCCTAGCCCTAGTTCAGTTGACGTTTTTACATTAAATTTCATTGTGCGAACCAAAACGCCCTCAGCTCGTTAATTCTTCACATACAAGGCCAGTGTCACGGCATCCTCTACTTTATGTTGTGACACTGATGACAGTTTGCTTAGCTCAGGCTTGGATTTAGGGTTGTGTCGCGACATCCTCTTGCTATGTCGCGACACTGAAGGTAGTCTTACTATTTTGGCCTCTTGCTCACTATGTTGCGACATTGAACCTCCATGTTGCAACATGGTGACCAGCCTTGTGTTCTCACACCTCCTAATGGTGTCCTGCACACTCATAAAATACATTAGCCTTCTCTTAGGCTTATTTCGACCCCTAAAGTTATATAAACAACTCAAATCACACTTTTTATTAATTGAAGACTAAAATTGAAAAACTAAATAAAACATAATAAAATTGCTCATATTCAAGCTCTTTAATTGTAAAAACTAGTTTAATCTATTACAATGAATTGCGGCAGATCACAACCTAACAATATGAGTTAAATCTTAAAGTGGTCTATAAGCTTTAAAACATTCTAATTGACTTTTCAAAACAATAAGTATGATTCCAATTAAATTTTTTGTCAATATTATGCCAACTTTCCCTTTAGATGTCACTATGACATTGTAACTATTTGATTATTATAAATGCTAAAGACTTATTTTATTTTTCACTATTTTTATTTTATTTTTTCTTATTTTAAGCAAATAAAATAAATAACAATTAAAATTTTCAAATTTTATAATGATTACAAATTATTTATTTGTATCACAAGTGAATAAACCCATAAACAAATTTAAAATATATTCTTCTTGGATCCAGTCCGATATACTGTCAGTCTAGTCAGTCACATTTATGTCTCTATATTTTGAGAGTCCTCCGCTACGAGGCCCAGGACAAAACATCTCCCCAATTGGACTTGATCAACGACATATTAGTATTCCAATCGGTTTGTTCATTTTCGATTAAACTAAGGATATGTTTAGGTTCATCTATTAATATAAGTTGTGTTTTCGTGTTACGAACTGACCACGTAATACAATTTAGTATCAGTTAAATATTAAATAACCAGTGAGCAACACTTGCTTCTATTTTACTTTGCGTGTAAAACCTATATGAGAACAATTATACAAAATATATTAATATAACCAATTAATTTATTTTATTAATAAAAAATTATAAATTTATAAGGGAATACACAATTTCCGATTTGAGTGATTTATAAAATGAAGCTTGGGTCATTGTGGTTGAAATGGTTGTTCACAAACACTTGATCTCGTGTTAAGATATCGACTCATGGACTAGGCTTGTAATTGGAAGCCTGGTTACTACATCAATGACAAGCTCCAACGATCCATTTGGGTAATTGTTTTTGTTTTATATATAATTTGGGTTGTATTTTTCAAGGTGGCTTGACGTTGGAAACGAAATTGAAAAAACATTTGCACCTTCACAATCGCATTTGATTTTAGTAACAAACAAAAAGAATAGAAAATAGAAGAAAGAGAAGTTGATGTGGTCTAAGTAATTTTAGGGCAACACAATTACCAAATTTAAAATATCATATAAAATATTTCAAAAATTACCAACAAGCGCTATCCCCCAACCCAAAATATTTAAGTGATTTATAAACATCAAAATATTCTAATTCACTTACATATTATTTCAATTAATTTCCTTTTTCTTAATTTTTTCTTTGGATGTATGTTTATTACGCGTGTCATTATTTGATTGTTATTTTTATTTTTATTCTTTTCTTTTTTTGAGTAAATAAAATAAATAATAATTTATGTTATAATTAAAATTTTAAATTTTATAATAATTACAAATCACTTATTAGTATTAATTTAATAAAAAATATTAGTTTTCCTTTTCCTTTTATAAAAAATACTGTAAATTATTTTCTAACAAATAATTTACTGAAATAAATTCATACACATTAATTTTATATTTTTTTATTTTTACAAAAAAATAATTTTATAAAAAATAAATTATTTGTGAATGACAAACTTTGCATTTATATTTTGGGTAAATTACATTCGTATTCAACCAACTATTAGTAATTTTTTTTTAATCACCAAATTATGAAAAGTTACGAAATGACTATCCAACTATTCAATTTTTTCTTTTTTTAGTCACTAGCTAGCTAATGGTGGCAACTTTTAAAATTGACATAATAGCAACTTCAATCCTCCACATTGACATAAATTTGGTCCTTTTTAAAACAAATTTACTTTTCTTTGCAACATTGAGGGCTAATTTTAAAAGAATGAGAAAAGATGAAAATTGTTATCTTGAATTTTGGGTGCTTTCATTTTTCGTATATATCCAAAAATTTAGCTGATAAATTTAATTTTTGAGCTTTTCAGGCGAAAGGGTAAAAAGAAAAAAAGAAGAAGCAAAATTACAAAAGAGACCAAATTACACAATGTGTAAATATTGATTGTTAAAGTTGCTATTATGCCAATTTTAAAAGCTACTACCATCCAATTGGTTATCAAAAAAGACAAAATTGAACAGTTGGGTGATATTTTGTAATTTTTCATAGTTGGGTGACTATTTGCATAATTTACCCTTACATTTTTAATGAAGTATATATTTTATTTTTTTTAATTTTATTTATTTATATTTTTATAATTAAATTACTGAAAATAAATTTATGCTATACTAAAAATATAATAAATAATACTAGAAACCCTACCACATGCGTATGCGTGTGAAAACCACAAATTTATAACACAAATGTGTGCTAAAAATAGCACACAATAAATAATGAAACATATGGTTTAAAATTAATTAATAGTAACACATGAAATATGCACGACATTAAAATTAAAAAGAAAGTGATTAAATTGTTTATTATTGTGTTGTCATCAATCTTGAGTTAGAGTCGAATTAACTTGTGACATCAATTCAATCAAATATATTATTAATATATACAATTTATGGAATAAATAAAATGTGCCTAATAAAAATAAAATTTATAATAATATTAAAATAAAACTAGGTGGTAAATTAACACCATGTTTGGTTGGATGTAATAGGAATAGATTACAGCCCTATTCAATGGGCCCACCACCAAACCAACGTTTGGTTGCCTGTAATGGGTATTACATGCTGAATAGAATCAGCTTCTATTACAATAAGGCCTGTAATAGCAATTCAGTGGCTTGAGGTCTGAATAGCTATTCAAAGCAACGGGTAATAGCATTTTGCCCTATTTTGGACCAAAATATCCTCCTGTCTCTCATATTCATCTTCTCCATTTCACTTTCACGACAATTTCTTCCTAAAAGTTCTTCCCAAAGTAAACCCTATAGAAATTGGATCCTTAATCGACTACAAATCAAGCTTCATTCACCATCTTCATCTTCCTCCCGTTGAACCTCATATATGGTATGTGATGGCCTTTGGTTCCTTTTTTTTCTCTGATTTTGTTAGTTAAAGTTCTTTCTCAGTGTCACTCTGATCCTTCTCGGTTTCTTCATCCTCATAATTTTTGTGTTCTTTTTTCTGGGTTTCTAGAGTTTGATTTGTTAGCTGAATTGTTTTGGGTTTTAGAACAAAGTTTTTAAGCACCTCAAATCCCATCTATCTACACCTCAAAGTCGGTCCCCTGTTCTTGATTTATTGGTATATAATAATTTTTATGCTAGTATTGGTGCTTGATTTGTTGGAAACATAGGTATTAATTTGACATTCCATTCGTGGTTGTACAAGAAATATCCTAAAATCTTAAAAACTGTCAAAGTGTAATAACCAAATTTGCCTGGCCCATTAAGGCCTAATACCAAGCTAAAAACAAGACCCAATAAAAATACAAAATCTAGAGTCCTTATTTACAGCAAGGTCCAAATACAAACCCAATGATATACAGCCCAATATAGACTAAAAAAACCAATACACAAAACCAATAAACATTAACAGTCCAATACGTCCATTTACAAAAAGCCCATTATAGCCCAAGGACTAAGCCAAATCAGAAAAACCTAGGGAGTCATCACCCCTAGCCGCCGACCCGTCATCTACCCACCACGCGCACTGACCTTTCGTCTGCCACCGCGTCCTTCACACGCTCGCCCCGCATCGTTTTGGCTTTCCATGTGCATCGGTTTCCACTCGTCCATACGCCCTGACGATTCGAGCCCCCCAGGCACCTCGTCTGTTGCTCTCCGCATGCTCCTGATCACCTTCCTCGCCCATTCCCTGCAGAAACAAAAACAACAAACAATAGAAAACGAAGCAGAGAATAATAGAAAACAACAAAAGGCTTTTGTAAATCGGATATAAGAACCGAAACCATTGTAACGGAGGGGGGACCTTTTTTTTTTTTCACACACGCACTAATTACATACAAATATCTGAAATCAAAAGAAAGAATCGGAAAAGAATGCTTGGACTCTTACGAATCATCAACAATTGGAAATAAAAAAAAAAAAACCTTAAAGGTTGATTTCGTTCTTCAGT
The DNA here is from genome assembly GCA_025503065.1 of Gossypium bickii. NCBI lineage: Eukaryota > Viridiplantae > Streptophyta > Magnoliopsida > Malvales > Malvaceae > Gossypium > Gossypium bickii. Next base: position 23,329,033 of record CP106711.1, on the reverse strand, counting down.
TCTGTTTTCATTTATTGTTGTTTCTTATTTATTTTATTTTGTTTTTTTATAAAAAAATTGTTATAAACAAAAGAAAAAAAGGGAAGAGTGTTTACCTTATCGATCGCCATCGTCGATTTCCTCTTTGCTTTGTCGAGATCGAAGTCGGAAGGGGAGTCTGGATCGTCGGCGTCTGGTGCGGCTGAGGGATAGGAAGAGTTAGTTTCGGCTAGGGTTAGAAAGGGGGGCTAGGTTTTTTTTGTTGGTGTTTAAAAGGAGTTAGCAGAGGATTTAAGGTGGCTTTTAAAGGGTGAATGGCCGTTAATGAAACGACGACGTTTCAGGTTCACTCTGATAGCCTTGAAACGACGTCGTATGAGCGCCCCGATTCGACCCAATTCGGAACCCGGAGGGTCCGCGCGTTTGTTCTTAAAAGGAATATTTATGCGCTTAGTCCCTATGCTTTCTGACTCTTTCACAATTTAATCCTATGAAACGCATCATCTTGGTTAACTGAGATTGTCTATTTTAGTCCCTGTTTATTTGTGCGCGTTTTGATTTAGTCTTCAATCTAGCTTAAATTGTCCTATTTATTTATAAGTAACCTGGTAATTTATTTTTAATCCAATTAGGTATTTATTTATTTATTCGTTGTATAAGTGTTTGTTTTTAAAATTTCTCAATTCTTGGTTTTAATCGATTGCATAAGTTTTAGCTGAAACACTTTGTATACTATCATTTTGTATACATACATATGCATAACTCACGCTAAAATTATTACATATCATATACATATTATTAACTTCAAAATCATATGTATCTTTTCTAAAATTTATTTATATGTATAGATATAGTTTAAATTTGTTTATATAGTTTATTTATTCTTAAACCCACATTTCATCATATATTTTTGTTTACTTCGGAAACCTTCGTGTATTTTTATTTTCCATGTAAATTATTTATATTAGGTTTTCACTCCATATATTACTCATGTAGATTAATATGTTATTTTGTATATTATTTATTTTAATTTTTCCTTGTATAATATTCATTTTTAAGCTATCTATATTATTATTTTATTCATCCAAAATTAAAAGTTTCCAAATAAGGCAATATTCTATGTTTGGAAATTCGAGAGATCGTGCCCTATGTGTTGGGTTTCGGTTCTCTCGCTTGGCCAAACAATCGAATATCCTTTTGATATTTTAATGCATGAGTCTCAGGGATTAAGAGATGATCTTGGATTCGAGGATTAAAATCATCGTGTCTTACGTATTGGATGCGATATTTTGTTCCTTCGGAACAAGAAAATCTTAATGTTCAATTCGAGAAAACTAAAATATTTCCAAAAAAGGATCGATTTTCTTTTTCATCTTAAATTTTCAACTTTCGACATTGAGACATCAAAAAATCAATTTGGTACCAATTTTGGGCGTGACGAGGGTGCTAACCCTTCCTCACACGTAACCGACTCCCGAACCTATTTTCTCAAATTCTCGTAGACCAAAAACATTGTTTTAGTAAATCAAAATATTTTATTAAAACAAAGGTGATCCGATCACACCTAATAAAAAATCGGTGGCGACTCCTGTTTTATCTTAGTTTTCAAAACCAAGTCGATTTCTGTTTTGTCAAAAATGGTTACGGCACAAAGAATTTAAAGCAACGTCTAATACTAACTGCTAGAAGTTGAAGGGAAATAAAAACTCAGGATAGATCAAAAAAGAAACTAAGTCATCTTCATCAATCAAAACTCAAGTTACAGTTGTCGCAAAGAAAAAGTGGGTATTTCCTGGTTTTGAAGAGAATAGGGGAAATTTGTGGTTCAAAGGGCTTATCTTTCTTAATTTTTGTTTCATGATTTAAGGGGCTGTGCTATGGTATTGTCCCTTTGCAGCTGCTGTCGTATCTGCTAACTTGAAGCTCGCCAGTCGCCACCATCTTCTCCAACTGCCGCTGTTGGCGTCGAGTCTAGGTGAGGCTATGCTTCCAATTTTTTTACCAACTTTTTGTTTGTTTGTTTGCGTAGCTTGGGTTGTAAAATGTGAACAAAATTAAGTTGTTTGTTCTGCTATATTTGAGTTGTATATATGTTGTTAATTGGGGTGTTAAAGTGTTGTAAGTTGAGGTGTTTAAATGGTGTAAATTGAAGATGTTTTATTGGTGTGATTGAGGTGTATAAATGTTGTTAATTGAGATGTTAAAGTGATACAAAATGAAGTGTTTAAATGCTGTAAATTGAATTATTTTAGTGAATTGAAGTATTTACATACTGTGAATTGAAGTGTAAGACTGCTGCAAATTGAATTGTTTTAAGTACTGCAAATTGAACTGTTTAGTTGCTAGAAATTTAGATGTTTATGGCTGTATTTGAGTTGTATAAATGTTGTTAATTAGGATGTTAAAGTGTTGTAAGTTGAGGTGTTTAAATGGTGTAAATTGAAGATGATTTATTGTTGTGATTGAGGTGTATAATTGTTGTTAATTGAGATGTTAAAGTGATGCAAAATGAAGTGTTTAAATGCTGTAAATTGAAGTGTAAAAGTGCTGCAAATTGAAGTATTTAAATACTGTGAATTGAAGTGTAAGACTGCTGCAAATTAAATTGTTTTAAGTACTGCAAATTGAACTGTTTAGTTGCTGGAAATTTAGATGTTTATGACTGTATTTGAGTTGTATAAATGTTGTTAATTGGGGTGTTAAAGTGTTGTAAGTTGACGTGTTTAAATGGTGTAAATTGAAGATGATTTATTGCTATGATTGAGGTGTATAAATGTTGTTAATTGAGATGTTAAAGTAATGCAAAATGAAGTGTTTAAATGCTGTAAATTGAATTATATTAGTGCTGCAAGTTGAAGTATTTACATACTATGAATTGAAGTGTAAGACTGCTGCAAATTGAATTGTTTTAAGTACTGCAAATTGAACTGTTTAGTTGCTGGAAATTTAGATGAGTTGTTACATGGGGTTTTAAGTACTCCAAGACATGCTATGTCATCCACTTATCTTAGTTTGCTTTCTCCTATTCTAGGAACTATATGAGATATTCAGTATGCAGTTTGCTAGAAAATTGAAGGTTATTGTCAAGCTTTATCTTTTTTGTAATAAATCTTGTGTTACTTCTATTTATATCATGGGGGCTAGTATGTTCCTCAATCTAATGTTAATAGGCTATAATAGCTTAATTTAGAACATCAGATGTTTCTAGACAATTTTGTTGAGATTTCCTGAGTTCTATCAAATTAGTGCAGAATCTCATCATTCTACAATATGTTTGACAGGAGCTTTGACCCATCCAGTTCACTTCTGGGGACTTTAGAAAATGGTGTTTTGATTTTGAGCAACTAATAGTCCCTTATTATAGGAGTTTGACCAGTTTATATGCATCCACGTGAGTTTAAGTTCCACTATGTTACTTTGAAGAGAAATTATGAACGTTTAGATCTTTTGACTAGCTAGATCATTATATGACATCCAAAACAGGATTCAAAACAATTTGCTAAGAAAGTATCCATCTCTGTTCTTATTTATAAGAATGTTATGCTAATTCTATTTTAATACATTTTCAATGCTGTAAACTCTACAATTGTCATCGTGTAATTTCAAAGATATCTGAATCATTAATTTTGACATCCGTTCTTAATCGCTGAAATGATATCCTTAAAGCTCTTTTGTTTGTCTTGTTAGTGTGCTCAAAATACCTTAGTTTGGCTTGCTTCCATTCATGCTTATCTGGGAATATTTAATTAAATATTATCACTAGCTTCCTTATTGATCTTTATAGCTTACTAAATTTTTTCTCTTTCAATATTGCAGTTTAGATAGCTAGGTTGCAATTGTTCCCTTTTTCATATCCAAATGCACCTATTTTGGATATTTTAGTGCAGATTCTTCTGTCTATTTATGTATGATTTTGTCTAGATGTAAATCAGTGCACCCATTTCATAGGTTTTGCCATAATCAATTGCTTGACATAGAATAGTTAAGAAAGCGATAAGATATATGCTTTAAGGATCTTTTAGTCTTGTGTTTCTATGCTATATTTGCTAGATTAATTGCTTGTGTGATGCTTTCTCCATTTTTGCAAGAGTTGGTGGAAATTGTTATGATTGGTGTTTGTTCTGTTAACATATTTAAGCAACTTTTACACTATGTTTGGTTGAATGTAGTTGCTATTCCATTAAATGCTGGTAAGTTTCTAACCCTACAATTTTCTTGTTGAAATTTGAATTTCTTTGATGGGTCTCACCAACGGTTTTTAATCAATATTTTTTTGGGGTTATTTGTTTGTTGGCATTGGGTGGGTAATAAAGCTTAAGGAAAAAAAAATCCAATCCCAAAAGATCAATGTTTTCTTGTTTGGTGCCTGCTTTTTACAGTTAAGTAGATGGATATTTTTAAATATTTAGAATAATGTATTGATGGTGTTGTATGATTAAAATTCATTTCATTTATGAGATTGGCTGGGAAAACTCAGATTTGTAATAAAAGTTTTTTTTTTTTTGCTCTTTGCTTTCAAAGTTTGCTTGGTGATTTTTGTATATCGTTTGATGGAGAAAGGTATCTGTAAGGGTTCTAATTTAAAGGCTTTTGATACTGAAGTTTGTACATTTTAGTCCTAGATATTATACTCCCATAATCAATTCTGCTTTTGAATGAAAAAGAAAGTTCGGAATTAAAAAAAAAAAGGAAGTTATATGCCAAAGTTGCAATGTTAAGTGCTGTGTTTAATCTTTGCTTATTTTCTGTATATTAATTGGTTTATATGATCTTGTTTTTGGATCTAGTTTTTATATTGCACAAGTTCTATTTGTTTGATTCCGAAATTGAGTCTGTTTTCTATTTGTGGCCTTCGGTGAGTTGCAATGAAATGATGGGGTTTTATTTGATGAAGAGGTGGCTTTGGGATTGACTGAAGTGTTATGTATGTTTTCCTTTTCTTGATTTTGTTTGAGCTGTAAATTTCAGTTGTTCGTTGATCGGTTTCTATTGGCTTAGTAACAGTTATTGTGGTTTAATGATGCATTATTCGATAATACCTATTATATCTTAATTTGTTTTTTTTCTTAAGATAATTATGTCAGGTTTTTCAGAATAAATGCTTCTTCCCAAAGTTTTCGAGGAACCAAAAGGAAATGGGTTCCAAAAGAAGATGCTGCGTTGGTTTCTTGTATGGTCGACTTGCACAATGTTGGAACCTTTAATGCTAATACGGGATTCAAAGCCGGTTATTTAAATGAGTTGGAAAGAATGTTAGAAAAAGTTTTACCCAATGCAATATTGAAGGCTAAAGCTAATATTGAATCGAGGATTAGACTACTGAAAAGGGATTGGTCAATCGTTTATGACATGCTTAATGGAAAAAACAATAGCTGTTTTGGTTGGGATGAGCGTAGGCAGCTCGTTGTTGCTGAAGATGCGGTGTGGAACTCATATATAAATGTAAGAATTATTTCAAGTCTTTATTATTTTATTTTCACCAAACTTATAAATAATATAAATTCCTCATTTTTATAGAGTCATAAAGAAGCAAGTCAGTTCAAATATCGTAGTTTCCCTTATTACGACCAACTTACTGCCATTTACGCAAAAGATCGAGCCACTGGAAAAGATGCTCCAAAAGCCGCTGATATCATTGAAGAAATAAATGTTGAGGATGTAGCTACTGCAAATATTCATGAAGAAAGAAACGACTTCTATGGATGTGAAGCTGATATCTCTTTGGATGACGTGGATGCTTCAGCTACAGATCCGCAACCAGCTTGAAACCAAGGGTTCCACATCTTCAAAGAAAAAAAAAAAAGAATTCTGATGCAAGTGATCATATGTCTTCTTCATTTCATGATGCTGCCACTTTTTTGGCAGAAAACATGCGGGCCGTTGGTGAACAAATCAGTAGAAGTATTGCCTCCGATGCGGTAATTCAACAAAAGTCAGAAGAATTTCAGATCATCCAAGAAAAAGCTACAAATTTATATCCAACATTATGTGAAATAGAAGGTTTAACTGTGGATGAGCGTTTTTGAGCATTGAGCAAAATTCCAGATCATCCAACGCAAATGCTCATTTTCTTTAGTTTACCTTCTGCTGTACGATTGGAATGAGTTAGAAGATTTCTTGCTGACCATTAAAAATCATAGTTGTATTGATGATATTTTGGTAACTTTTTGTGTTTGTAATATTTGGGACGGTATAATGACACGATATATGTCATTACAATGTTGTAACTTTTTGATGTTGTAACATATGGATTATGACATATAAACTAATGAAATCATGTAACCTTTTGTTAATATATGAATATTATGTTTATGCAAAATATAATTCTCAAATTATTTATTACTTCTAATATTTTTTTATTGTAGAATAATTAAATTATTTGTTTCAATAATGATATTTTAGCACATTAAATATGTATTGCAGTTCAAAAATAATAAAGTAGATTATATATTTTTTTATAGTATTCATATAACTTTTTGATGTTGTAAAATTTTAAAACATATGGATTATGACATATAAACTAATGAAATCATGTAACTTTTTGTTAATATATGAATATTATGCTTGGATGTGAAATATAATTCTCAAGTTAATTAATTATTTCTAATATTTTTTTTGTAGAGTAATTAAATTATTTGTTTCAGTAATGATATTTTAGCACATATATGTATTGCAGTTTAAAAATAATAAAATAAATTATATATATTTTTATAGTATTATATATTAAGATTTTTTAGTTCATATAATAATAATTATAGTAAGCATGTTATTAAATTATATTTTTTATTAAATTATATTTAATAATAATTATGTTAAAATATGATTAAATTATTTATTATTTCTATTAAATTATTTTCAATAGTAACCTTATTAAAATTTAATAACAATAACAATAATCATCTACCTAAAAAAAATTCTACTAAGGGTATTCTGGTCATTTTAGTTCTTTTCCTTATGCTATTACAACATCATTCCATTCAACAAAACACAAGAATTCTATTACAGCTCTATTCCATTCTATTAAACCAAACAGTTGAATTACTTATTACAGCTCTATTCCATTACACCTCTATTCAATTACAGCTTTATTCCATTACAGCGAACCAAACGTGGTGTAAAGATTTTACTAATGCAATTGATTTAGGTCCAAATTAGACATTTCCAAGCGTTGGGTTGCTTGCCTAGCTTGACTTAGGCTGGGTTTGGATAAGATTTTTTGTACCTTAAGTGGATTTGGCCCGAATTCAATTTAAATAATAAAAAATATTTTATAAATTTAAATTTAATTATAAAATATATAAAATATCAATTAAAAATATTATTTTATTTTTTGAACAGTAAAACAAGCTTTTTGGATGGCCTACAAAAAACGAGCCCGAATATGAATTTTTTTTCGAAATGGATCATGACCCAACCTGACCCATGAACAACTCTTGTTCAAATCTCACCATATGCATATTTTTATTGGTTTTTTTTAAATAAAAAGACTAAAACATCCTTGCATAATATAACTTATTTTAATTATAGAAATATATTTATGTAATTTTTCTAACCAAGTTGGTGACCCGATTGAGGACGACGCCAACTCAATCAGGAGTTTAAATAATTATTATATACATCCATCCATATTCAACATTCACTCGAACTCTAATTAAATTATTGAAAACATAAGTAATTAAAATTTAAAAAATCAAATAATTTATTGGTTATCCAAAATGGACTCATATCTAAGGCTGCCATAAGTAATTACAATAAAAAATGATATAATGTTAAATTTAACTCTCAATGTTTATATTTTTTTTGTCAATTTGATCTTTATTTTTTTAGCTAAATTTAACCTTTAACCTTTCAAAAAAGAGTCTGATAGCTTTTTTTTTAAACAAAAATATTGACTAAAACATTAATTTTTAACGTTACTGATATGGCAACTCGCGTGACAGTCTATGTGCACAACATGCTAACATAACACCATTTATTTTATATATCATGTCAATAAATAATTCAAATATTATAAAAATAAAATAAAATAAATCAAAATTAAAATTAAAAAAATATAAAAAGTTCATAAAATTTTAAAAAATTAGCATGGAATGCGAGTGGATTATTAGGGTGACCCCTTTAGTGAGTTTTCAAAATTGACTCTTTTTAGAAGGTTGAGGGTCAAACTTAACTAAAAAACTTATGGTTAAATTGACAAAAAATGTAAATATTAAGAACTAAATTTAACATTATGTTATAAAAAATCATCTATAAATAATTTATATGATTTTGAAATTAAGGTTGTTTACAATTTTTTTATCCCACAATTTGTTACCTCATTTATATGAATTTTATATTATTGAAAAAGTTTCTCAATCAACAATTTCATTCGTAATAAAAATGAGAATATAATGATATTATTAAAAAAACACAGTTGGTGAAAACATTCCTGTTAAATCTACAATCTAATACATATGCTTTCTCTTTTTCTCTTTTATTTTTACTTTTTATTTATTTATTTTTGTTTCTTTATTATTTGCAAGAAATTTTATCTATTTTAATGAGATTTATTTTATAATAATTTTGCGTTGCAGAAGTGAAGAATTGCCTTTTATTTTATGTTAGTAAAAGTAACAATTTTATTGTATTGAATATTTAGTAGTAAGAATTGTGTAATTTTTTAAGTTTTTATGTTATTTATTTAATTTTTTGTTAATTATTTATGTTTTAAAATAATTGAATTAGAATTGGAAAGTAGGTTGAATATGGATAGGTGTATAACAATAATTTTAATAATTTTAAAATTTAATGATGTGGTAAAATTTTATTGTTCTCTAAAAGCTTAGTTTTTAGAATAATAAATTATTTTATGAAAAGGAAAAAGAATAACAAAAAAGAAAAAGAAAAGAATAACTGTATGAAAAGAAACAAGTGTTGCTCTTTAAGATTGAAAAGTCCCTTCCTCAGTTTGAGCAACTTGAACATCATGGGCTATGTTCTTCACTTCCCTCTTGTTTTTGTGTATGGAAGTTCTTAAAATTGTTGAGCTGGTTATTGAATTAGATATTGAGAAGGTGAAACTTGGAATCATTTTCAGGTCTGCAGGTGAATGGCTCTAAGCAGCTCAAGGGACAGCATACAAACTTCAATGTAATAATCTCATCACTATAATTAAGACTTTTTCTCCCAATATCGGTTTCAAATAACATTAATTCAAATTAAAACCAATCTTATGGTGAAGAAACATAATTCTAGGCTTTAGGTATCGATCCAATTGAGGCTTGCAACATGAACTACTGTTGTGAGACACCTCGGAATTTCTTCACATGGAACTTCGACATCTTGGAACGTCCTGCAATGTGGATCATAGAGAACAAGTGCTTTATTTCTGTACTGCAGTAAAAGCCCTCCACTCTTCAATAGGCACAGAACCTGGATCCATTTTTTACGCGAATGAAACCTCGGATCATTCGAGGAATGACACTGATAATTTGGCTGTAATATCTTTGGTACGTAAGCTCCAATGCTAAATTGTTTGACCCAAGACTCCTTCACATTATACTCCTTCATCATCCAAATCTCCAGTTCTTCATTATCGTCATCAAAAGAAACTGCCGACAAGCAACCTCGTAGAACAACAAGCTCATGAATTCGCCTCTTCGAAGCAATGAAATCAGGCCTAGGGACCTCCTTGAATTGTTCAGTAGCCAAGTCAAAGGACATAATAAGGTTAGTAGTAGCTCTCCAATGAAGTTTCCCATTGACCAAAACTTGAGATTTTTGCAACACAAAACGGAAAGAAAAGCTTCCCAAATTTCTCCATGTGTTGCTACCAACAGTCAAAATATGAACCTCAACAGAAGATGCTGCAGTCTGAGAGGCTGGACGCATGCCAAATCTAACAACACGACGACGAAAATACAAATGAGTTGTTCTTTTATATGATATCTCGACAACCTTATATTTCTTTGTGGTAGGATCGAAGCCAAATCCTAACACCCCAGCATGATGACTACGCTTCGGTAACTCTACATAATCCCTGGTAAATGGATTATAAATACAGAGTTCAAAGCTTGGGTGAGTGGCACTCAACAATAGCAATCCATTACATGAACTCACCAAATGGAAGCTTAGCAACGGTGGTATGGTAAGCTTCTTTGCTATCATCATCACGTTTTCATCGTTTGGATCGCTCGATAAATCTCCAAAATAAAGCTGGTTTTGGATGCAATGACCCATGATTTGTAAAATGAAGCTTGGATCGTTCTCAACCATGTGCTTGAAATGCTTGTTGACAAGCAGTTGATCTTGTATGAAGGTACGCCAGGCTCTACACACGGATTTGGATTGAAACTAAGCTTGGGAGTGGAAGCCTTGATAGTATCTCAAGTGCATTCTCTTGAGGAAGACGATCCATTTCGCTAATGGGTGTTTTTTTTCTTTCTATAATTTCTTCTTCGTGAAGTAGGGTTGAGAGGTTTAGTAGAAGAGTAGGTTGTCAAATTAAAGATGGCTTCTTGATGGAAACAAAATTGAAATTGAATAGAATATTACACCTTGACATCGGCAAAATCGATGTTAATAACAAATGACAAACAAATAGAAAAGAACAAACAAAAAAGAAAAAAGTAACCAAGTATTAGACATGGTAATAAGTAATTTTATACCCACAAGAATGCGGCCAAATTAGCTAAAAGCTCCGGCTAAAAAAGAAAAAAAAGATAGAGAATAAGTTGATTTCTATGATATTTATAGGAATAGGACAAATTTGAAGAGAGATTGTGAAAATTTTGCTGATTGTGCAGGGAAGAATGTTCAATAAAATTCTTTTTTAGTGTCTGACAAAAAATATCATACTTTTAAAAAAAGTATCAATATCTTTCACCATACATCAATACCATAAAGAAAGTATCGTTACCTTTCATCATGTATTGATACCCCTCTTCCTCCTTATTTTGGTGCTGTAATCGGTAAGTTGTATGATGGGGGAGTCAAGTATGGTAGAAGGGTCAGCGGAAGTGGCAACAACGGAGGTGGATTTTTTGAATTCAGCTTTTAGTTTCATGGGATTCAGTGTTAAACAAATTAGGAATTGAATTCAACTTTTTTATCTTGCCAAAGTCTTTTTCTTTCCAAGCATTTAAAACTTAAAAGGTTCCACAACTAGACAGAAAACCCAGATGTTGATAATGGTGAATATTTTTCTCTAGAGGGATGGTTTATTTTAGGTTTTGTCCATATATTTTTAACATGCATTTTTTACTTTCTTTCTTCAAAATGGACTGATAAATATCACAGAAATCCACATATTATTTCAGTTTCTTTTAAACCAACGTTTTTGACTAATTTAGCTCAAGAATGCAACATACTCCGACAAATACATATATATATATTTATATATATAAATAATATGATACAAAAAATAAGGTTTTTGAGTCAAACAACCTCCATTTGATTAGTCTGATTTATTTATTCAGTTTAATTAAATAATTTATTAAAATATATTAAAATAAAAGAAAAATCACTTCAACTAGCCATTTCAACTGGTTTGCATGTCAACTAGTCCAATTTCTTATTTTGAAGAAGTACCCAATTAATTCAATTGAATCATCGGTACCGAAAATAATGAATAACATGAATGTGAATATATAAAAATATCAAAATTTATATATAATACTAATTATAATTAGTTAAATTTTATATGAATATATAATAATTTTAAATATTATGATAAGCTAGAAAAAAAAAATAGGATACAAAATTAAATTATGAATTTTGATAAGAGTTGAAATATAATTTTACTGGTGATTAATTAATATATTTATAATTTTAATAAAACTAAATTAAAATCTTATATTTTTAGAAATCAAAACTACAATATTATTATTATTATTATTATTAATTTATAATTTTATACATTTTAAAAAAAATAAGAAATATAATATTCCAATTTTTGGGAGAACAGGCGTTGCCTGTCGCCCATGTTTATTATTATTATTATTATTATTATTATTATTATTATTATTATTATTATTATTATATGTACCAACTCCAAACAGTTTATAAATAGTCCAAAAACATTTATGCTTTTAATAATTTTTAAAATTAATTATTTAATCTTATCTTTATTAAATAAAATATTATTTATTTTTATTACCATTAAAATTTAAGTCTTTACCAAAGTAAACTTATTTAATTGATTATAATTACTAAATTAAATATTAAATAAACTTTTTATATTTACATTGATTTTGATAAAATAAATTATTAACAATAAAATTTAAGTTATTCATTTTATATTACTTTTTATTAATGACATATATATCTTGTAACACCCCTTACCCGTATTTATTATCAGAATAGGGAACGGGGCATTACTGGAGTTTACAATTTTTTTTTTACTCAATATAACCCCTTCATAATTAATCTAGTCTTCCCTGCAAATATTTAAACCGAAACTAATTCATACCAACCAATCCAATTCAACATATTTTCAAAATAGATCCATGCAAATTTATAAGATAACCTCATTACATACTGAAACTAGAAATTTGTTAGCCATACCAATGGCTGACCTTACATTCATTTCATATTAACATTTATTTTATTAGCTTATACATGCCATTCATTTCCAAACTAAAGTTTCTTTAAATACCGAAATTCTGGGGTTGATAGTGTGATGAGTCTCCCACCGATCCGACCTCCGAGCTCTTAACACTACAAAACAGGGAAAAAGGAAATAGGGTAAGCACTTTGTGCTTAGTAAGCCCATGTAACAAGAATTATACTTACCTAGTATTTTCAATACAAGCAATAAACATTCATATACTCACTCAAAGCATTATTACCCTAACATTCACAAACTCAACATCCAAGTTAGTCGATTAATTTCCATATATCAATAATATACACGCCATGATTGATGAGCTCATCAACATCATGATTTCCATTTCCTTGTTATTTTTCCATATTTATCCCGTTAAATTACTCGGAATTTCGATGGATTTTCGTGAGGTACACTTTAGTGTACAAACCGGTCCCGTCAATTCATATTCATGTGCGCACATTTTCATTTCAGAGAGCACACTCCGCGAACCTCATCTTTACAATGGGATTACGGTCGAGCTAAATCCTATAATATAAACTCATAGAGTATTGTCGGGATTACCAGTCCAAAGCTAAATCCCACAACGACAATTACTCTAATGAGCTTGGATCGAATTACCAGTCAAGGCTAAATTGGACCTAATTCGGATTACCCGTCAGGGCTAAATCCATTTTCCACATATTCTTCGGGAGGGCTATATCAGATAGGATCACCCGTCAAGGCTAGATCCTTTTTACCGTCAATTCCTTTCGAGAGATCCATCGAATTTTCCTTTCATTCAACCGGGATTTCTTTCCTTTTATCAAATATACCAATGTTTCATCAAATTTCATACAATGGACATTCAAATCATATTCATATCAATAACATACATTTCAAACATTTAAGAATATCATTCAAGTTACACGAACTTACCTCGATACTAGTTCGTTTATAAAATCTACTAATCCGGGACTTTTTCCTTTCCTCGATCTAGCTTCGTATTTGAGTTTTCGGATCTAAATAAATAAATTCAATCATCAATTCAATACATTTCATGTTCACATGTAGCATTTTCTATAATTCTATTATTATTTTTAGCTTATTCAAAGCTGTCTACTTGAGTCACAGTCACTAAATTATTTATTTCTCGAGCTACAGAGCTCCAAATGAAGAACCGTTAATTTTCCCTGGAACTAGACTCACATTTCTTTATGACATAAAATTTCCAGAATTTTTAGCCTAGCCAATTAGTACAGTTTATTCATCAAAGTTGCCCCTGTTCTGCTGTCTGGCAGTTCTGACTCTTCTTCACTAAAAATCAATTATCTCTTCATACGGAAATTAGATGGTGTTCCCGTTTATTTCTATAGAAAATAAACTCATTCAGGATTCTAAACATATAAATTTAAGCCCATAATTATTTTTCTTCAATTTTTTATGATTTTCTAAAGTCAAAACAGGGGAACCCGAATTTATTCTGAACCAGTCTTACAAAAATCTAAATATCTCAAAATACAGAACTTCTTTTATTTCCTTGTTTCTTTCATATGAAAATAGACTCAATAAGCTTTAATTTCATATTTTGTTCATCTTCTAATTCAACTTCTACAATTTATGGTGATTTTTCAAAGTTAGACTACTGCTGATGTCAAAAACTGTTTTAGTGCAAGCTGGTTATTACCATTTTTCCCCTAAACTTTCAATGAATGATAATTTCGTCCCTGCTCAATTAACCTCTCAATTGAGCTTATTTTTCTCAATTAACACTTTATTCTATCATTTTAAACTACTTTATAACCTTTGTAAATCATAATTTCAGTAATAGACTTTAATTCCAAACACTTTCATAATTAGGTCCTAAAAATCAATTTCTATTGAAATTACCTAATAAAATCATCTCTTAAACGAATTAAGGCTTAAATTTCATGCTATTTCATCATAAACTTACATAAACCAACCATGGTGGCTTTCAATTTCATCCATGAAATCAAAGACTAATGAATTTAATAGTAGGACCTAGTTGTAAAAGTCTTTAAAAACACAAAATTACAAGAAATAGGCAAGGATTCACTTACTTGGTGCAAAAATTATGATATACCAGCTTAGATACCCCTCCTATGCCGTTTTTAGCTGATGAGAGTGAAGAAAAATGAAGAGATTTCTAGATATCCCTATTTAGTCCTAGTTTTATTTAGCAAATTTTGTTATTTTCCCATTTTACCCTTATTTCTCCTTATCTTCTTGCTGATTTCATACCCTTGCCGTCCAGCCCAATTAGACCTTGGGTCTATTTTCCTTTTAAGCCCTCTTTCTTTTATCATTTAAACTATCTAATCATTTTTCATAATTTTGTATTTGTTACAATTTAGTCCTTTTCATCTAATTACATACTCAAACGTTAAAATTTTCTAACGAAATACTATATTACTAACATTTTATAAATATTTATAAAAATATTTCCTACTCAATTTTATGAGATCAAGGTCTCGATACCTTGTTTTTACCCAATTCCTTCAATAATTCCTTTTTCTAACTAACCACTAAATCGGTAAAATTTTTCTATCGATATTTTAATACGATTTTCCTATCATATAAATATTCATGCAAAAATATTAAAATAAATTTCTCTTTAAATCGGATTTATGGTTCTGAAACCATTGTTCCGATAACCTTGAATTTAGGCCATTACAACTCTTCCCCCTTTTAAGGATTTTCGTCCTCGAAAATCTTACCTGAAGTAAAGAGGTTTGGATATTGTTTCCTCATTGCCTCCTCCGGTTCCCATGTCGCTTCCTCAATCCCGTGCTTTTGCCACAATACTTTCACCAAATTTATTTTTTTATTTCTAAGCTCTTTTGTTTCCCATGCCAATATTTTGGTGGGTTCTTCATTGTAAGTCATATCCTTTGAATCTCCACTTCATTGGAGAAATAACATGTGAAGGATCGACCGATATCGTCGTAGCATAGACACATGAAAAACATTATGGATTCTATCAAGTTCTGGTGGTAATGCCAACCGATAAGCGACCGGTCCAATTCTTTCTATGATCTCATATGGCCCGATAAATCTTGGACTCAATTTACCCTTTCGACCGAACGAAGAACTTTCTTCCAAGGAGACACTTTCGAAATACCTTGTCACCGACCTGAAATTCAATCTCTCTTTCGTTTAAGATCGGCATATGATTTTTGGCGATCTAAGTCGCTTTTAAACTATCCCGAATAACCTTCACTTTTTCTTCTGCTTTCGGATTAAATCAACCCCATGTATCTTCTTTTCACCGAGCTCCCAATCCAATACAATGGTGTTCTACATTTTCTACCATACAAAGCTTCATATGGAGCCATTTTAATCTTTGGATGATAACTATTATTGTAAGCAAATTCAATCAAAGGTAGATACCTCTCCCAATTACCTTCAAACTCTAGTATACAACATCGAAGCATATCTTCCAATACTTGAATTACACGCTCGATTGGCCATCCGTCATCGAGGATGAAATGCAAGATTGAAATACAATCGAGTACCCAAAGCTTCTTGCAATTTATCCCCGAAACGAGACGTAAATCGAGGATCTCTATCCGATATAATGGAGATGGGCACTCCATGTAGCGACAATCTCGAGATATGTACAATTCACCGGTTTATCTAAAGAATAATCCATACTACCGAATAAAGTGTGTGTCGACTTTGTCAATCGGTCAACAATCACCCAAATAGCATCTTTTTTCCTTGGAGACAACGGTAACCCGATACAAAATCCATAGTGATTCTTTCCCATTTCCATTCCGGTATAGTAATTGGTCAAGTAACCACGAAGGTACGATGATGTTCGCTTTGACTGTTGACATATCAAACATCTTGATACAAACTCAGAAATATCACGTTTCATACCTGGCCACCAGTATATCTTTTTCAAATCATTATACATTTTATTACTTCCCGGATGTACAGACATAATACCACTGTAAGCCTCGTGTAAAATTTTCTGTATGAGTTCTGAATTCTTGGGTACACATACCCTACCTCTGAATAATAAACAATCATCAACCCCAACTTGAAATTCAGAATCAGTATCTGACTCACATTGTGCCCGTTTAACCTGTAACTTCTCATCATTCTTCTAAGCTTCACATATTTGCTGTAGAAATGTCGGTTTAGCTCTCAATTCAGCTATGATTGAACCATCATCAGTCAGTGACAATCGGGTATTCATAACTCGTAAAGTAAACAGAGATTTTCGACTCAAAGCATCAGCCACAACATTAGCCTTACCCGGATGATAATCAATAATCAAATCATAGTCCTTTATCGATTCAAGCCACCGCTACTGTCTCAAATTCAAATCTTTCGTGTCATCAAATATTTCAAGCTTTTATGATCGGTATAAATATGACATTTCTCACCAGTACAAATAATGCCGCCATATCTTCAATGCAAAAACAATAGCAATTTAACTCAAGATCATGTACCGGATAATTTCTTTCTTGTGGTTTAAGTTGTCTTAAAGCATAGGCTATTACTTTACCTTCTTGCATCAAGACACAACCTAAACCATTTAATGAGGCATCATCAGTAAATAACAAATTCCTTACCGGTTCAATTTGCACTAATCTTTGGTGCTTTCGTTAGTAGATCTTTTAATCGGTTGAAACTCTCACGACATTCATCACCCACTCGAACTTTACATCTTTCTCGTAATAATCGAGTCATCGGAGAAGCTATCATAGAGAATCCTTGTACAAATCTCCGATAATAACCAGCTAAACCCAAGAAACTTCTAACTTGAGATCTGATCTTGGTGGACTCCAATTGACAATAATAGTGAGATTTTACTTGGATCTACCCCGATGCCTTCATGGATACAATATGTCCAAGAAAACCCACTTCTCAAGCCAAAATTCACATTTATCGAATTTAGCATATAATCTGTTTTCTCGCAGAATTTGCAACACAATTCTCAAATGTTTCTGTATGTTCTTCTTCATCTCGAGAATAAACCAAAATATCATCAATGAATACTACCACAAATGTGCATCTAAATGCACGGCGAATATTCGATTCATCGGATCCATAAATATCGCAGTGCATTAGTCAACCCAAATGGCATAACCGTAAACTCATAATGCCCGTGCACTGTTACAAAGAAAATTTGTTTTTGGCACATCGACTCCTTTACTCAGAATCGATAGTAGCCCGATCGGAGATCAATCTTTGAAAATACAAGAGCACCTTTCAACCGATCAAATAAATCATCAATCCGGGCAACGGATACTTATTCTTTATAGTTACATTATTGAGTCATCGATAGTCAATACACAATCTCAAAGACCCATCTTTCTTTTTCACAAACAGTAACCGAGCACCCCAAGGTGAATGACTCGATTGGACAAAACCTCTATCAACAAGTTCTCAGAATCGTGTCTTTAATTCCTTTAATTCAGTAGGAGCCATTCAGACGGAGCTATGGAAATCGGAGTAGTTCCGGAATCAAATCTATAGAAAATTCCACTTCTCTTTCTCGTGGCAACCACCGTAACTCTTTCCGAAATACATCGGAAAATTCACATACCATCGGCATTGCTTGAATCTTCGACTCGAGATACCTTGGTATCTAATACATAAGCAAGAAAAGCATCATACCCCTTTTGACATACCTCGAGCGTAATAATCGAAATCACATCGAGATAATTCCTCCATTCGATCGATTTAACCCGAAGTAATTCACCATTTCGACACTTCAACACAATATATTTACATTTTACGATTTACTCATCGCATCATGCCGAGTTAACCAATCCATGCCCAATATCACATCAAACTCATCAAATGGCAAGTAACATCAAATCACCAGAAACAATAACCTCTTACCATCAAGTGGACAATTTTTACAAATTTTATCCACTAAAATAGATCGCCAAAAGGGTTCGAGACTTTAACCGCAAATTCGTGAGGTTCAACAGATAAATCTTTAACGCATGCAAGTTTTACACATATATATGAATGCGTAGAACGGGATCAATTAATGCAAGAATATCGGTTTCAAATAAAGAAAATGTACCAAGAATAACATCGGTCTTTGAGGCATCTTCTTTGGTACGCATGACATATGTCCTAGAGAGGCGCTCGTGTCTCGTGCCTACTTGCGATATCTTTTGTAGCTCCTCGGCTACCACCGACATTACTGGGATGGTCGAGATGGTCTACCCTCAAAGATGGATTACTTGGCTTCGATATATATTCACTTCTTTTTCATTTCTTTCCGGACAATCTCTCGAGGAAATGGTCAAAAGAACCACACCGTAATAAGCCCCACTCTTAAATCGACATTCACCAAAATGAGCTTTATTACAACATCGGCATCTCGGCCAGGGTACCAACACCGCCAACACCTGGTCATCGATGGAGTGGAAGGTCTTGAATTAGTGCGTTGTGAACTCGCGTGACTCTATCCGAATACCCAGTGGTTGAGGTAGAACGATCCCGGTACTTCTTCAATTTCTTTGGAGCGAGAATCATTGAGATTTTCCCATTGGTCTTTTACTAAAAATTTGAGCTTCCCTCTCACTGCTTTCTTTTCTTTGCTCCATTCTTTCGCTTTATAAGCTCGCTCGCTAGTGTAGCAAACTCTCGAATTTCAAGAATTCCAATGAGTAACTTAATTTCTTCATTCAACCCTTCTTCGAATTGTTTGCACATTTCAAACTTCCGATTGTACCCATTCTCGAGCATATTTACTCAACAGAACAAATTCTCTTTCATACTCGAATCTCGATCTATTGCCTGTTTCACTCAAGAAATTCTTTTTCTTTTCGATCAAGGAATCTCTCTCGATCGATATATTTCTTTTTGAACTCGGTGCGGAAGAATTCCCATGTAATTTCTTCTTTCGAACAATCAAGCTTTAGTATTCCACCAATGATAATTTGTGTCTTTTAGCAATGAAACAAAGACATTTCAAACATTCTTCGGCGTGCAAGATAATTCCTCCAAAACCCGAGTAGTATTTTCTAACCAAAATTCAGCTCGTTCGGGATCATCATCAATCAAGTTGTTGCTCAAATTCTTACCCCATATTTTCCAATTTTATCAATCGAGCTTTTCTTTTCTAATGATTGATGACTGCACCTTGTGGAATCTCGGGAACCCAGGTGGAGGAACAGGAGGGGAGCTTGAGTTTTTTGCCTTTGTAGGGTTAGTTCTTATGTACTAGGTAAACCATTCATTCATCATTTGAAAGAAGGCTATTTTTGCCTCCTCCCTTGACCCTCTATACCACAGGGCCTTCATCGCTAGTTTCTTCTTTCTTTGTATTGAAGCGGAGCATGACTCCAATCTTCCTCGGATGAGCTCGGTCGGATGACATTACTATAAGGAAAACACAATTTAAATGGTCGGGAGATATCACACTATCAAAAAATAATTTAAATGGCATGTATAGCTAATCCGTATTCGCTATATCGATCCTAGAATCAAGCTAAACCGTAGCTCGATACCAACAAATGTAACACCCTTACCCGTATTTATTATCGAATAGGAGCGGGGCATTACCGAGTTTACAATTTTTTTTTTACTCAATATAACCCCTTCATAATTAATCTAGTCTTCCCCCGCAAATATTTAAAATGAAACTAATTCATACCAACCAATCCAATTCAACATATTTTCAAAATAGATCCATGCAAATTTATAAGATAACCTCATTACATCCGAAACTAGAAATTTGTTAGCCATACCAATGGGTGACCTTACATTCATTTCATATTAACATTTATTTTATTAGCTTATACATGCCATTCATTTCCAAACTAAAGTTTCTTTAAATACCGAAATCTCAGGGGTTGATAGTGTGATGAGTCTCCCACCGATCCGACCTCCGAGCTCTTAACACTACAAAACAGGAAAAAGGAAATAGGGTAAGCACTTTGTGCTTAGTAAGCCCATGTAACAAGAATTATACTTACCTAGTATTTTCAATACAAGCAATAAACATTCATATACTCACTCAAAGCATTATTACCCTAACATTCACAAACTCAACATCCAAGTTAGTCGATTAATTTCCATATATCAATAATATACACGCCATGATTGATGAGCTCATCAACATCATGATTTCCATTTCCTTGTTATTTTTCCATATTTATCCCGTTAAATTACTCGAATTTCGATGGATTTTCAGAGGTACACTTTAGTGTACAAACCGGTCCATCAATTCATATTCATGTGCGCACATTTTCATTTTGAGAGCACACTCGCGAACCTCATCTTTACAAATGGATTACAGTCGAGCTAAATCCTCGTAATATAAACTCATAGAGTATTGTCGGGATTACGACCAGGCTAAATCCTCGCAACGACAATTACTCTAATGAGCTTGATCCGAATTACAGTCCAGCTAAATTGGACCTAATTCGGATTACCCGTCCAAGCTAAATCCATTTTCCACATATTCTTCTCGGAGGGCTATATCAGATAGGATCACCCGTCCAAGCTAGATCCTTTTACCGTCAATTCCTTTTCAGAGATCCATCGAATTTTCCTTTCATTCAACCGGATTTCTTTCCTTTTTATCAAATATACCAATGTTTCATCAAATTTCATACAATGGACATTCAAATCATATTCATATCAATAACATACATTTCAAACATTTAAGAATATAATTCAAGTTACACGAACTTACCTCGATACTAGTTCGTTTATAAAATCTACTAATCCGGGACTTTTTCCTTTCCTCGATCTAGCTTCGTATTTGAGTTTTCCGGATCTAAATAAATAAATTCAATCATCAATTCAATACATTTCATGTTCACATGTAGCATTTTCTATAATTCTATTATTATTTTTAGCTTATTCAAAGCTGTCTACTTGAGTCACAGTCACTAAATTATTTATTTCTCGAGCTACAGAGCTCCAAATGAAGAACCGTTAATTTTCCCTGAAACTAGACTCACATTTCTTTATGACATAAAATTTCCAGAATTTTTAGCCTAGCCAATTAGTACAGTTTATTCATCAAAGTTGCCCCTGTTCTGCTGTCTGGCAGTTCTGACTCTTCTTCACTAAAAATCAATTATCTCTTCATACGGAAATTAGATGGTGTTCCCGTTTATTTCTATAGAAAATAAACTCATTCAGGATTCTATACATATAAATTTAAGCCCATAATTATTTTTCTTCAATTTTTTATGATTTTCTAAAGTCAAAACAGGGGAACCCGAATTTATTCTGAACCAGTCTTACAAAAATCTAAATATCTCAAAATACAGAACTTCTTTTATTTCCTTGTTTCTTTCATATGAAAATAGACTCAATAAGCTTTAATTTCATATTTTGTTCATCTTCTAATTCAACTTCTACAATTTATGGTGATTTTTCAAAGTTAGACTACTGCTGATGTCAAAAACTGTCAATGAATGATAATTTCGTCCCTGCTCAATTAACCTCTCAATTGAGCTTATTTTTCTCAATTAGCACTTTATTCTATCACTTTAAACTACTTTATAAGCTTTGTAAATCATAATTTCAGTAATAGACTTTAATTCCAAACACTTTCATAATTAGGTCCCAAAAATCAATTTCTATTGAAATTACCTAATAAAATCATCTCTTAAACGAATTAAGGCTTAAATTTCATGCTATTTCATCATAAACTTACATAAACCAACCATGGTGGCTTTCAATTTCATCCATGAAATCAAAGACTAATGAATTTAATGGTAGGACCTAGTTGTAAAAGTCTTTAAAAACACAAAATTACAAGAAATAGGCAAGGATTCACTTACTTGGTGCAAAAATTATGATATACCAGCTTAGATACCCCTCCTATGCCGTTTTTAGCTGATGAGAGTGAAGAAAAATGAAGAGATTTCTAGATATCCCTATTTAGTCCTAGTTTTATTTAGCAAATTTTGTTATTTTCCCATTTTACCCCTTATTTCTCCTTATCTTCTTGCTGATTTCATACCCTTGCCGTCCAGCCCAATTAGACCTTGGGTCTATTTTCCTTTTAAGCCCTCTTTCTTTTATCATTTAAACTATCTAATCATTTTTCATAATTTTGTATTTGTTACAATTTAGTCCTTTTCATCTAATTACATACTCAAACGTTAAAATTTTCTACTTGAAATTTTAATACTATATTACTAACATTTTATAAATATTTATAAAAATATTTCCTACTCAATTTTATGAGATCAAGGTCTCGATACCTTGTTTTTACCCAATTCCTTCAATAATTCCTTTTTCTAACTAACCACTAAATCGGTAAAATTTTTCTATCGATATTTTAATACAATTTTCCTATCATATAAATATTCATTCAAAAATATTAAAATAAATTTCTCTTTAAATCAGATTTATGGTTACGAAACCATTGTTCCGATAACCTTGAATTTAGGCCATTACATATCTTTTTGAAATTTTTGATTTTTTTAATATTTACATTATTCTATACATTAATTCATAAATTGTTGTTAACAAAATTAGATATTATTATCCGGCTATGCCCGGGTTTAAAAGAATTAATTATAAAAAAATTTTAATTATATTAAATAATTATTATATAAATATTTAATATTTTAATCTTATGTAAATAAATTTAAGATTACGGTCTAGTAATTATGATAAATTATGATTTATATTTAAATCTTATATAAATTGAAATATAGAAAAATAACATATGAGAAAATTAAACATGACACGGTACAAAAAGTAACAATAAAATGAAATAAATATATGATTTATATGAGCTTTTTGCATACTGTTGATCTATAAATAATTTGAATTACGAGCCAAGCTATGAATGACTGTATAAATTAACTTATTTAAATATAAAAAAATAAAGAAAATCAAATATTAATCCTAAATAAATTTTATTTTTATTTTTCAATTGCAAGTCTTCATTTTACAAAAAAATAATATAAAATCATATAAATGTGATCCACATTTAAAAGTAAAATAAAATAAATATTTGGATAATTTTATTTTATTTTATCCTTAATTGGTTGGATGCAAATTCTAAATTGACTAACAAGTAATGTGCATGCAAATTGTTTTGGTACACATTTTTTTTTCATTATAATAAACTATTTAAATGATATAAAATCATATAAATGTGATCCAAAATATGAACATAATTTTTTTCTAAATTTAATTGAGATAATAAACTAAAAAATATTAAATCAAATTATATATGGCACAAATATAATACTAAAATAATAATTAACTTGTAACCGAAAATAAAAGTAATATAAATGAAAGGATTTCATCTCACCTCTGCTCCCCAGCCTTTGGCTTGAGCCACAAAGAGTAATCAAAAGAAAAAGGCACGTGTAAAATTCTCAAAGCTAAACTTCTACAGAGAAGTAATGTATGTTCTTTTTTATAAATGGTATAGATTTAAGTTGTTCATTTACCATTTAGCTTTTTATTTTTCATTATATAATATACACCCTTATAAGTTATAACTGATAATGTATAAATCAACTATTACATATTATTTTATTAAAATAAAATATTAACTATTATAATCAATTTTTTTAAAGGAAAAAACCAATTCATTAATACGATGACTAAATAAATATAGACATACCACTAAAAAAGAAAGGCAAAAACAAATTCAAATTAATAGCTTACCCCATACACCATACTTAGTTCCTTTTTTCACCAGAGGTATTAGCATGAGAAACATCCGAAGCCAAAACAGAAACAAAACAAAATCCGAAGTTCATTTCCTTGTTACTAGGTAAAAATTTCCTTTGACAGCGGAAGCTCGTTCTTAAAACAAAATTATTTTCAAAAAACTTGAAATATGCTTAAAAGAAATAAATCCAGGTTCCGTTTCAAAATTACAATGCATAGTGGAAGTAATGGAATAATAACTAGAGGGAACCCTTATTACAATCCACAATAAAATAACTTAAAATCTAGAATTTAGATATTACGAAAACAAGTCTAATCGTCTTGCTAGTTGGCCACCTCTGAGTCCCTCTATCTGTCGAACCGCCTACTGAGGATCACCTGAGAAAAATAAAAGAGGGAGTGAGTTTTCGAAAACTCAGTGTGTACGACCCTCGTCAAACAAACAACATACATATCATAATAATAACATAATAATATCATACATGCAATGCAATGCAAACCCTCCCCAAATAATCCATCCGATACACTTTGTCTTCGTCCAACCGAAACACTTCTGTGGGGATTTTTAAATCGACCCACCCATCCGATACACTTCAAGGGTAGCCCGGTTGCGGTACTACCAAACGTTGCAGCAAAGCTGCTTATCATATAATAGGCTTAAAAAGCCATCGGTGGATCTACAGTTGTCAAGCAACCATGCGATCCTCATATACTTCCTCCGTTCCATAATTCCCACCCATATGCATCCTAAACAGAATATCATATGAATGCAGAAAATGTACATGTAATATCTATAAATCTTACAATCAACAAATAGGGGTATTTTAGTCATTTCACAAATCAAAGGACTGCTTAAGTACCAAGCCCTCCCTAAATCCAATCCTAGACATGCATATGTCCATTGCCACACTCTACCCTAGTGACTTGTCCGCAGACATGTTTGATTATTAAATTAAGTTTTATGCTGTTTAAGAAGTCATCAGAACTAAGCCTAGAGTCCATTAAAACCTTAGCATGCATTTCTAAAATCCCATAAGGCCTACTAAGCCCAATCATGTCCATATAGCCCAATCATGTATATGTAGCCCATTAGGCCCGATCATAATCAAATCATACAACCATCCATATCAATTCATCATTCAATTTCACATATCAACTCTTGCCGATTTGAGCCCACGAGCTCGGTAGGCCCATTTAGCCCCTTCTGGCCCAGTTGGCCAAACAGTGGCCCGAGACCATGAGATCGCTCTCTTGGTCCTGGTAGTCATATCGGTGTTTCCACACGAATTTTCGCACGCTCGTGTGGTTGCCGGCGCCAACCTTTCGGCGTTTCAACTTTTCGGCATTCTGGTTTTTCGGTATTTCGACTTTTGTTGATTTGTCGTGTGTGAAGTGTATGTACACACCTGGTAAATGAGACATGTTACACTATCCTCAGCCTTGAACCTACAACCAATACCAACCTCCAATCAATCACACATTTAACCACAATATTTACCAAAAACCGAAGCCTTACCATAACCTTACCGTGTGCCACCAGTCCTAATAGCCCTTCCTTAGCTACTACTCACGAATATCCCCTAGATCTGCATCAATCTTAATCGTTAAAGACGAAATAATAGGTGACTTGTATCCACTTAAGTCACCGTTTCCCTTACTATAGGCTATTCGGCCCACTTATCCCAAAATCAAGAACACTTACCCAAAAGCCGAAATGTATGGATAACTTTTCGGCAGAGACTTGTAGGTCCAAGATCCGATCCACCAAAAATCAAAGGAATGATGACAGCATGACTGAAATTTGGTCACTAGAGTATTCGGCACAAGGTTTTGGGCGATGAAGAAATCGGCTTCAAGAGCAAAGGTTTTCGACTTTTGAAGTCACGAATAGTCGGTCCCCAACAATTGAGATAAAGGTGGGACGGCACAAGCAATGGATAAAGAAGAGAATGATATTTGATTTAAGGCTTTAGAAGAAAAGAAAAAACATAAGGAAGAGGCAAGATTTAGAACAGAAAAAGTGAAGGAGAATTCAGCAGAGCACTATAGTTGCCGAAATAGTACATGGGGAATTCGGCACCCCCTATTTATACACAAAACTGAAACTCTGTCTACCCCCTCAAAGTCCCAATCGGCTCCAACTCTTCCCCATCTCATCTCATTGTTTTTCTCCCTGATAACTCTCCAACCTTTTTCTCAAATTTTCTCTTCCGATCACCCTCCTTAGAGTCTATCATCACACCACTTCCAACCTTCTAGAAGGCCAAAATTAAACTCTTAAAAAAAATACTAAGTTGGGATTCGAACCTAGGATCTCCTTGCTAGCCCATAACACCACCTTCCTATACCCTAGTGTTGTCACTTAGCCACTCCACCATAAGGCTCTTTGATGCCATTTTTCCTTATTTTTATTTAAAAGCCTATCTACTCACTGCATTGGTTTCTTTAATAATTAATTAAAAATTCTTTCTCCTCATAGTTCGAACCCATAACTTCTCCAACACTCCTAGACACTCCAAGTTTATTCAACCCTTAAAGCCAACATGTCATTTGCTTAAAAAAAATTATGAGACCCAAAGCCCAAAGCCATTTCATCTAGGCCCAAAATTTGGAGCGTTACAATATCATTTACCCATGTTTTGGGCTATGAATTCAACTGTTGTGAATGACGCTACATACTATAGAAGTCGTGCACCTAACGCACTAGCTTTCGGTTCCTTATCTATTTGAACTCAGGCTTTTACTTACATCAAAGTGTATGAGTCACACATACATAGTTTGCCATCCATTTAGGATTTAGGTATGCCATACTATGAATGTCACAAGTGAATAAATCCATAAACGGATTCATGACCTATTTTGCTTGGGTCTTGTCTGATGTACAATCAGTCTAGTCAGTCACATCTATGTTTCTATCTTCTGGGAGTTATCCGCTCCAATGCCCATGACAAGGCATGTCCCCAATTGGATTTGATAGACGACATATTAGTCTTTTAACTGGCTTGCTCATTTTTTATTACACTAATGACATGTTTAGGTTCGTCTACTAATACAAGCTATCTTTTCATACTATGATTTGACCACGTAATACTGCTTAGTACTAGTTAAACATTTAGACAACTAATGAGAAACATTTGTTTCCATTTTGCTTTGCATGCAAAACATTTGCTTTCCATTTGTTTTATTAACCAATCTTTTCAAAAAAATTACTAGTTTACAAATGAATATAATACACTTAGTACACCAGATCCAACAAACGGCATTTTTTCAAAGGATACTTAAATCTCTCCCATGTTTCATAAAGTGTCTCAAGCTCAAATTGAGGAAACGAAGAGATATCATTCCTCAACTTGGCTATCTTGGTTGGTGGAAAATAGTTCAACAAAAATTTCTCTATCATCTGAGCCCAAGTAGTGATGGAACCTTGTGGTAGTGATTTCAACCACTGCTTCTTTCTATTTCTTAAAGAAAATGGGAACAATCCCAAGTGTATGGAATCATTAGAAGCACCATTGATTTTAAAAGTATCACAAATCTTTAATAAATTTGTTAGATGTGTATTTGGATATTTATCTTGTAACTTATCAAACTGGTCATACTGCTACACCATCTGAATTGTATTAGACTTGATTTCAAAGTTATTTGCAACAATATTTAGCCTAATGATATTAAACTCAACCCAAGTCAGAGTTGACTTGACATAGTCATACATAGTTAATGGAGGGATCTATAATTTCTTTAATAATGTTTTCTTCCTCTTGACTGTCTATGATAGTTTGATGTTGATCTAGCCTTGCTTCTCTGACATCTCTTCAATTTCGGCGAGCAATTCTTTCAATCTCACTATAAAAAAATATTGATTCCAATGGGTTGCCTCTAGTCATAAACCGAAAGAACCTGTCACAAACCAAATAAAAATGAGCCAATATATCAAAATTAAATACAAAATGATGAACCGTAAAAGTAACATATTTTAAGCCTACATTTAGCACGCTTTTGGATGATTTAAGCCCTGAATTGTGTAATTTGGTGCTCTTAATCTTTTGTTTTCATGTTATATACCCAGGAGAGCACCGGATGGGCTCAAAACTGAGTAAATGGGCCATATCACCAAATCCACACGGCCTGGGCCCAAGACCACACGACCGTGCCTCATTCAACAATCTCGAACATGGCCTGGCCACGACTTACACGGGCATGTTCCATGGGCGTTTCCCTGCCGCAGCCAAGAGAAGTTTTACTCGGATTTGGATACTTGGAGGCAAAGAAACACTATCCAAAGCCTATTCAAACATCCTAGTAGGAATTCTACTTGAATTAGGATACCTAGGGGCCAAGTAAGGTATCTTAAAGTCTATATAAACACCCAAGGGGGCAACTTGAAGGGGAGTTCGACAGAAGCCTTCTGCTAGGGCTTTTGTCGGGGGAACCCAAGGCTTTAGTCAGGGGGTGTCTAGCTAGGCCAAATAGGGCAGATTTGTGGAGAATTACTCGAAGATAGTCAGTTGATCCATCTCAAGAAGCCGAAATTATACTCAAGACGGAGGATCTCTCTTCAATTCCTTCATGGGGTTTTAGGGATTTCTTATGTTTTGTTTTATCTTTTCTTTTGAGATATTTTCTTTTATTATTATGAACTAAACCCTCAGATACCTGAGGGGGATGAAACCTAAGATGAATCTTGTTATCATTTGCTAAACTATATGATAAATATTTGACTTGTTCTTAATTATGTGTTCTTAATTCTTGTTTTGATATTTCCAGGATATTAATTCAAGTGTGATGTGCTTCGGTGGAGGAGCAAAAGTCCCTGCCTAAGAGTAGATCTAGCATAATTAAGCGGAGTTGATCGCGCGCCTAGAGATAGGGTGACGAGATTTTTCCGGATTAGGGTGAAACCTAATATGGGAGACCATAGATCGAGTTAATGCGGTTCTAGGGGTTTTAATTAGAAAGAGATTTTAATTAATCAACCTAGGGTTAGACGTTAGTCGCCTCGAGAGAGGGATTAATATAACTTATGGAATCTTACGGATCAAGTTGAATGAATAAATCGTCTGGTTTAGAGTTAGATAGGAAGTGAAGTCTAGGTGGATTCTTCCTTGGGTGTCGTTTTAATCAGTTGGTTTTTCTTCCAAGTTATTTTCCCAAATTCATTCTTCTTTGTCTTAGAGTCTTTAGTTTAGTAGTTAGTTAATTTAGATTAGATAAACAATTCATTCAATTCTTAGGCTAAATAATAAAAAGAGAGTTAGTATTAGTACTTTTGGTTCCTTTGGGTTCGACATTCCGATCGTGTCTAAACTATACTATTGTTCGATATGTGCGCTTGCCTTAAATTGTTGTCATAGTTAGTTTCCAGGTTCGATCATTATTTTTTATAAGTTTTAAGACTTTAACATCGCATAAAACAATGATCAAGTTTTTAGCGCCGTTGCCGGAGAACTAAAATATTAAGAAAGCTCAATTTTTATTACTTTAGCCATTTTTTTTATTGCAATTTATTTTCATTATTATTTTTTATTTTTTACTTTGCTAATTTTCCTCTATTTGCTTTTGGCAGATAATTTTAGTTTATAAAGAAGATGACATTGAATAATTATCAGTGGCAAGTCATGAGGACAATTCCTATTAAAGCAGCCAGTGTGTTCAACCTCGACGTGGTCACCAGTTATCTAACCAGCTAGAGATGATGAATAAAAAGTTTGATGTTTTGTATAGTCTCTCGCAGGTACACCCAATAATGCAATACGACTCGAATCTAGGAGGCGTGGCGAATCCTGAGTACCCACCCTACGGATATGGTGTGGAGAATGAACAAGTCCACTATATAGGTAACTGTTCTAGACCTCAAAATAATTTTTATGATAACACTTATAATGCAGGTTAGAGGTACCATCGCAATTTCTCGTGGGATGATCAAAGTAGCCAAAGACCGAAACTTCCTCCAGATTTTCAACAACCACCTCACCAACAGGAAGAGGAGTCGAACCTCGATGAGATGCTGACAAAATTTATAGCAGCCTTAGAAAAACGTTTCCAAGATACAGAAACACATTTCCCAAAGATAGAAACGAAACTTGAGGCATCACAGAAGATCAAGGATCAGTTTGGTCAGCTTACTAAGCTGATCTCAGAACAACTACAAGAAAGCTTGCCAAGCAACACTGAAACTAACCCAAAAGAGCAAATTCAAGCCATAACAGCTCATGATAGTGAAAGGTTAGTGGAATTTGACCCAAGGCAAGAGCCTATGGTAAGTGAAGGTAAGGTTGAGGTAAACCATGATTTACCAAACCCGATGATTACAGAGTACCAACCCCGTGTGCCATACCCCGATGCCTGGTAAATGGGCCATATCACGAAATCCACACGGCCTGGGTCCAAGACCACACGGCCATGCCTTATTCAATAGTCTCGAACATGGCCTGGCCACGACTTACACGGGCGTGTGCCATGGGCGTGTCCCTGCCGCGGCCAAGAGGAGTTTTACTCGGATTTGGATACTTGGAGGAAAAGAAACACTATCCAAAGCCTATTCAAACACCCTAATAGGAATTCTACTTGAATTAGGATACTTAGGGGCCAAGTAAGACATATCAATGTCTATATAAACACCCAAGGGGACAACTTGAAGGGGAGTTCGGAAGAAGCCTTCTGCTAGGGCTTTTTTCGGGGGAACCCAAGGCTTTAGTCAAGGGGCGTCCAGCTAGGCCAAAGAGGGCAGATTTGTGGAGAATTACTTGAAGATAGCCAGTTGATCCATCTTAAGAAGCTGGAATTATACTAGGATCTCTCCTTGAATTCCTTCAATACTTTTTCGTTTACAATTTACAATGGCATTATGCAAAGTGAGTCAATCCATACCCAGGATTATATCAAATTCATTGAATGGTAGCAACATCAAATTAGCCAGAAAGCATATATCTCAAAACATCAATAAGCAATTCTTGCACACTTTATCCACCAAGACACGCTTTCTTAAGGGGTTCGATAGTCTAACCACAAATTCAGTAGACTCAATAGATAGAGTCTTACTTGTTACTAAATTCACACACACATATGAATGAGTAGATCCTGGGTCTATCAATGCAATCACATCAGTATCAAATAGCGTAAATGTACCAGTAATGACATCTGGCGATGAGCTTCCTCTTACGCATGTATAGCATAGGCTCGGGGAGGTGCTCTCGCCTCTGATCTCACAGCTATATCGGTAGTCCCTCTTTGACTTCCACTCACATTCCCGGTGTTTCTGGGTGGTCTACCCCTTGTTATCACATTGATCGATCTCATGTTCTGAACATTTTCTTCCTCAGCCATCTTTGGGCAGTCTCGAATAAAGTGATCTCGTGATCCACATTTATAGCAAACTCTATTGTTGTACTTGCCCCAGCATTCTCCCAATTGTCGTCTTCCACACTGTCTACACTCAGGTTTGTTAGTTTTGGCACTATCAACACTTGATTCTATTGGAGCTTGAGTTCTCAGACCAACACTTAGTCTTGCGCGGTCTCTCTTTGGATGTCCAAACGAAGTATTTGATTGGGTGCTTGTATCTCTAAATCTCTTCGTCAAAGATTGAAAAAACTTACTCATCGATCTTTTTCTTTCATCACGAGCTTCAGAATCAGCTTTCTTCTTTTCTTTACTGAGCTCCTCGGTTTTGCATGCTCTTTTGACTAACACAAAAAATTCGTTTATATCAAGTATCTCAACCAACAACTTAATGTCCTCATTCAAATCCTTCTATGAAGCGTTTACACATAGTAGCTTCAGTTGAAACACATTCCCGTGCATACTGACTTAATCTCACAAATTTTCGCTCGTACTCAGGCCCTGTTTCAGCTCTAGAAACTCTTTACGTTTCTGATCAATAAATTGTTGACTGATATACTTCATTCTGAATTTAGTTTGAAAGAAATCCAAGTGATTCTCTCTCTCGAAACTACGGATGTCAATGTCTTCCACCAGTTATAAGCTGTATCTCTCAACAAAGAAATTGCACACTTAATACACTCAGCAGGAGTCAATGACATCTCATCGAATACCCGAATTGTATTCTCGAGCCAAAACTCAACTCGCTCCGCATTGTCATCAACTGTGGCCCTAAACTCTTTAGCCCCGTACTTACTAATCTTATCCACAGGAGGTTTATTCAGTCATATCAGATCTATCACTTGTGGCTGTGGTACTTGTAGGGTGGAGTTGTGTGGAGCAATGGATTCGTTCAAATGGACTCCGAAAACCACTCGCTCATCATTCGGAAGAAGTCTTGCTTAGCCTCTCCTCCCTCACTACTTTCATTTGGCCTAGATATGGCCGGCGCTGTCCCTTGAGTGGGAGCAAGCGTGTTACTCTCTACATCGTCAGCAACTGCTCAATCGGGATCCATTGCTATACGAAAACACATTTATAACTTGTCAGGATTCATCACACTATCGCAATTTCATAAATGGCATATATAGCTAGACTCACACACGCTACGTTAGTCCGAGAATTGACTAAACCGTAGCTCTAATACTAATAAAATGTAGCACCCCTAACCCAAAACCGTCACTGGAATGGGGTTAAGAGGCATTACCAGACAATTGAAAACTTTTACATCCATTTCACGACACAAAGTCAATCATCAATTAAACATATTCAAATACGAACATATAGTCCCTTATCTAGGTCTACAAGACCTTAATCAAATACTAAAAAGGGGTCGGGACTAAACCAAACACTTATGAAAATTTTTAGAATTTCAAACATTCTTCAATACTGTTGAGGTCACACGCCTGTGCAATTAGGCCGTGTGCCTTACACGGCTACCAGACATATCCATGTGTCCAGGCCGTGTCAAAACAAAGCATATATACTGACTTATCCCTACAGCCACTAGACACGCCCGTGTGCCTTGGCCGTGTGTTACTAGGCTAGCTACTGACTTGATCACACGGCCACCATGCACGCCCATGGGCCTCCGCTATTTACCCTGTCTAGACACAACTACAAATGATCCTTAAACCACATGGCAGAGACACACGCCCGTCTCTTTTAGCCATGTATGCAAAATAGGCCATTTGCAAGGCTAATTTGCCACCCACACAAAGGTCAATCAACAAGCTTCAACACAATACCAATTTATGCTTTTAAATGCATTCAAACATACCATTTCATGCACCAAATAATCATCAACATTACCATCAACTTCCATGCCTAATATCATCACAATAAGTCCGTTCAAAGTAACAGTTGTATATCTTAAAATATAAATATATCAAGAATTATGTAATTCATGCCATAATTCATCTTCAAACCACATTTTTCATAATCCACAAGGTCATGAAATATACCACATTCATAGCTCATTCATAAAATTCTACGTCATTCAACTTCCAAGCCAAATCACATGCCAATGATTAAACATTTCAAGACATATCATAACTTCTACCCTAGACATGCCATATTTCAACTATATACATTTTTCCAAAAGTACCAAAATAACTTGCCGATAGTGTGATAGAGATGCTGACGATTCCTAAATCTGAGCTAGCTTTACTGACACTATAAAATAGAGAAACATTCACACAGTAAGCTTTCAAAAGCTTAGTAAGTTCGTAACATAATACATTATACTAAAACCAACCATCCAAAACTAATATGTTCAATCAACCTTCTATAACTCATTCATAGTTTCATCCACCGTAAAGGTTCCGAACGTACCTTAGCCAACACTTAGTTGTCAATTACATTTGCTACTTAATACTCACTATTTCATTTCGATGAACTTTCGTCTCTTCTTCGATTCAATCGCACACTTAGTGCCTTAATAGTTAGCCGAAGCTTAATTAGAATCGCACACATAGTGCATCCACATCAATCCGATCTTAAATCAGTATCACATACACAATGCCAACCACAAAGTAGAAGGTTATATTATTTTGCACACACAGTGCTAATCATCTCGGTCACATTTTCGAATACGCACACTTAGTGCCACATAACTTGAACCCTCACGTAGCATTCACAATTCAATAATATCATATCATTCATCTCATAACATTAAACATAGTTAAATACATGTATTATGTCCGAACTTACCTCGGACGTTGAAATAACGAAATGGTCGATTAATTGAGCACTTTGTCTTTACCTCGATCTCGATCCGAACCTCTCCTTTCTTGGTCTATACACATTAAAATTCAATCCATTCAATCACCAATTTATTAAATTTAGTCCACACACACATATTTAGGGTATTTTACAAAATAGCCCTCACATTTTCATATTTCGACACTTTAGTCCTTAATTCATAAAATCATCAAATTCACATAATTTCCTTTCACATAAGTCTAGACGAATTTCCCTTATGTTCATACAAACCCACAGCTTTTATTTATTTCAAATTTTGGTCCTTCAATTTACACATTTCTGAATTTAACCCAAATTAGTCAATTTCATCAAAAATCCAAATACAAACTATATTAACTTGATAAACCATAATTTACACATATTTTAACCCCATGCTTAGCTTATTTTTGGATGAGTTTTCATTAGATTTGATGAATTCGATGCTCCTAATCCTTTAATTTCATGTTTTACACTCAGGAGAGTTTAGGGAGCCGAAAAGAAGGAGAAATGGGCCAAAAAAGGGACAAAATGGGCTTACCTTATAAATTAATGCAGCCTGGACCAACGTACAGGGCAGATCACAAGGCCGTGTGTGACGAGTAGAATTGAGCACGACCCAAGCCATCATGCACGGGCGTGTCCCTGCCGAAACCAGGTTTAATCTTATTCAGAAAAGGCTACTTGTGGGCCAAGAAAGGCGTTCCAAAGCCTATATAAACACCCTAGGGGGTAACATAAAAGAGGACGCCGAGTAGAAGGCAGAAAATACTCGAAGACAGCCATCGGGAATAGCTCAGAAGAAGGATCTTCATCAAGATTGAAGATCTCCCATCAAGTTCTTTAGAAGTTTTTGGGTTTTCTTATGTTTTGTTGTTTTCCTTATTTTAAGATGTTCCTCTCTATCAGTATGAGCTAAATCCCTTAAATAACTAAGGGGATGAAACCTAAGACAGATCTTATTATTATTTGATTTATAAGATAAATACTTGTTCTTATTCTTAATTGTGAGTTATTATTCTTGTTTTGATAATTCAGGTTATTGATTCAAGTCGAATGTGCTTATTCAGTGGAGCAAAAGGCTCTATTTAAGAGTAGATCAACACAATTAAGTGGAGTTGATTGCAACACTAGAAATAGGGCAACAAAAATCTACCGGATTAGAGTCAAATCTAATAAGGGAATCCATAGATCAAGTTAATGCGACAATAGGGGTTTTAATTAGAAAGAGATTTCAATTAATCAACTTAGAGTCAGTTGTTTTTAGTCTTGAAAAAGATATTAACATAAATCAGGGATTTCTACGGATTAAGTCAAGTGAATAGATCGTATGAATCAAAAGTAATAAGTGAAGTCTAGGTGGATTCTTCCTTGGGTATTGTCTTTATCATATAAGTTGTCTAAAAGTATTTTCTTAATTCTTTCTTTGTCGTGTTTTTAATTAAGTTTTAGTTTAAAATAAATCACCCCAATTCTTAGGCTAAGTAATAGAAAGATAGTAATTACTAGTACTCTTGGTCCTTCTAGATACGATATTACTGGTCTTACCATAACTATACTATAAACGATAGGTGCGCTTGCCTTTATTGTGATCATAGTTAGTTTTAGACACAATCAAGTTTTTGGTACTGTTGCTGGGGACTGAGATATTAGGAACGCTAAATTTTTATTACTTTAGCCATTCTTATTTTTATTTGCAATTTATTATTGTTTTTAGTTTACTAACTTTTCCTTTTCTTTGCTTCTGGCAGGAACTTCTAGTTTATGACTAGAAGGAACCCGTCAGGACCATTACTTTTTGACAGTGAGATTGAAAGTATATCTCGCAGAAACTGAAGAGAAATAAGACGAAGTCTACAATACATAGAGGAAGAGCAAGAGGACGATACCAGTACTATCGAAGAGATGGCTAATAATAATTCGCTACCTCCTGTGGTCGTCGCAAACCGAGTGGATCAAAATCCTGCTCCTCGTACTAAGTATGATTTTGCTAAACCTAATTTAACAAGAATTGAATCAAGTATTGTTAGACATGCTGTTGCTGTAAATAATTTTGAACTGAAACCTAACACTATTAAGATGATTCAGCAATTTGTTCAGTTTGATGGTTTGTAGGATGAGGATCCAAACAATCGCTTGGCAAACTTTCTAGAAATTTGCGACACTTTCAAGATTAATGGCATTTCTTATGATGCCATTCGCCTTCGGTTGTTTCCCTTTTCGTTGAAGAACAAAGCTAAGCAGTGGTTGAACTCGTTACCACGAGGATCAATCATTATATGGGAAAAAATGATCGAAAATTTTTTGTTAAAATATTTTCTGCTGGCTAAAACGGCTAAGTTGAGGAATGATATCTCTTCTTTTGTGCAAATGGATTTAGAGACACTTTACGATACATGGGGAGAGATACAAGGATCTACTAAGAAGATGCCCTCACCATGGGTTACCTTTGTGGCTACAGGTTCAAACCTTTTACAATGGTGTGAACCCCTCAACTATGCAGTTGATTGATTCAGTTGCCGGTGGAACCCTAAATAAAAAGACCCCTGAAGTGGCTTATGAGTTTATAGAGGAGATGTCACTGAATAACTATTAGTGGCAAGTTACGAGGACAAAGCCAACAAAAGCCGCCAGTGTTTTCAACCTCGACGCAGTGACTATGCTATCAAACCAGGTAGAGCTATTAAATAAAAAGATTGATAGTTTGTATGGTTCTTCGTAGGTACATCCAGTGATGCTATGCTATACAAATGGATGAGAGACGAACAATAGAATATCCATCCTACAACCCTAGCATAGAAAGCGAACAGATGAACTATATGGGTAATAATTCTGGACCTCAAAATAACCCCTGTAGTAACACTTACAATCCAGGTTGGAGGAACCACTCAAACTTCTCATGGGGTGGCCAAGGAAATCAGAGACAACAACTCCCTCCAGGCTTTCAACAGCAACCCTACCCATAAGAGAAGAAGCTGAACCTCGAGGAGATGCTAACAAAATTCATCGCGGTGCCAGAAACCCATTTCCAAAACACCGAAATAGCACTTAAAAATCAGCAAGCGTCGATTCACGGGCTTGAGAACCAATTAGGTCAGCTTGCTAGGCTAATTTCTGAACGACCACAAAGTAGCTTGCCAAGCAACATTGAAACTAACCCAAAAGAGCAACTTCATGCCATAACTGCTCATGAAAGTGAAGGGTTAGACGCACCAAAACCAAGGCAAGAAAATGTGGCAGATAAAGATAAGGTTGAAGTGAGCCATAATAACCCAAAACTGGTAAGTACAGAATACCAACCTCGTGTACCATATCCCAATGTGACTAAGAAAGACCGCACAAATGAACAATTCGGTAAATTTCTTAAACTTTTTAAAAAATTACATATTAACTTACCGTTTCTTGAATTTTTTTCGTAGATGCCCAATTCGAAAATTTTTTTTAAAAGAGCTTTTGACAAACAAACGGAAGTTAGACGATGCGTCGCATGTGGAGCTAAATGCAGTGTGCTTAGCAATTTTACAAAATAAACTACCACGAAAGTTAAAAGATCTAAAGAGTTTTACAATTCCTTACTTAATTGAAGGTTTATCTATTAATAATACTTTAGCAGATTTAGGGGCAAGTATCAATGTTATACCTTATAAAATGTTTAAACAGCTAGGTCTTGGGAAACCCAAACAAACTAGGATGGGCATTCAATTAGCTGATGAAACCATTAGAGTTTCTAGGCGTATAATTGAAGACGTGCTAGTAAAAATTGATAAATTCCTATTCCTAGTAGACTTTGTTGTTTTAGATATGAATGAGGATAATGATGTTCCTTTAATTTTAAGACGACCATTTTTAGTAACTGCTAGGAGCATTATTGATGTTGGTACAGGAGAGTTAATACTTCGTGCAGGTGATGACATGTTTAAATCCAAGTACGCGATTCTGTCAGGATATCTAGTGATGAAGATGATACAAATCCCGTAAGTAAACTTAATGTTAAAACCTCTTTACAGGAAATTGCTCAGAAAAGGATGACAAAGCCATGGTCTAGCTCTCATATTGAGAATAGAACTGTTCATGAGGAACGAAGGCTCCAGATCAAGAACCAGATGAATGGCGAACACAGTTCAAGGAAAAACTGAATAAACACGATGAACCAAAGCAAATCCATGTCAAACGTAAGAATGGGACAAACCAATTTAAGATTAGGGATCAGGTATTGTTGGATAAAATATACCCTCGAATCGCCACTTCAGACCTTAATATAAACGAAGCGATCCCTTTCACGGTACTGAATGTCTTCCCATATAGAAAAGTCGTGGTGACTAATACTAAATTCGGCATTTTTAAGGTAAACGCCACTCGACTCAAACTATATAATTATAGAACTGATAGCAGGAGAGAGGAGTGTCAACTCCTCGAACCACCATGAAGTATGCGAATGAGAGGTAAGTCTAGCTTAAGACTGTAAACGAGCACTTCTCGGGAGGTAACCCGAGTACTAACTTCACTAATGTCATTATTTTCAATTTTTAGCATCTAACTACAGACTAACCAAATAAATAGGCACAGGTTTCCCTACCCACACGGCCTTACACACGAGCGTGTCCATGGCCTTGTGGACACGATAAATAGGCCCATCGGCATGGCGGAGACCATATGAGAACAGGATGAATAATTTTCCCCAAAACACGGGCTACGATAAAGTGCCACGGCCGTGCGATTAGGCCGTGGTCGGCAGTGACTAAAGAAAACGGGCTGCAATAAATCACCACGGCCGTGCAATATGGCCGTGGTCAATACTGAGTAAAAGACACAGACGTGCGACACGCCCATACCCAGAAACCGTGGCTGAAACTGAGAAAGACACACGGGCGTGCGACACGCCCGTGCCCTAAGCCGTGGTCGACACTAATCAATCAAACATGGGCGTGGAAACCTCTACACGACTGTAGGAGAAATGAACGAAGCTCAACACAGCCGTGCGACACGGCCGTGTGACCTAACACGCCTAGGGCACATGAGCGTGGGCAACGACCAGATGCCATGATTTCTATTTAAACCCCCTTCTTTTGTTCACTTTCTTCCCCAATTTTTCTTCTCCCAAACCCTAGCCGCCACACCCGTTTCTTTTCCCATTATCTTCTCCCTTCATTTTCCTTTCCCCCTTTCCCTTATTATTTCGTTACACCACCACCGCACCAACCACCATCCTTGCCACCGTACACAAAGATTAATACTAGAGGCAAGATCAAGGCCACCATCTTCATGTCGAAAAAGTGAAAGGATCCTGGCGCAGTATCCCCGTGCACGACCACTCTACATAAGTTCATGTTGGCCGCTTCATTTACTGTACAAGACAAGGACCTTTGAGTCCATTTATTTTTTCTTTTTGTTTTATTTTTATTTTTAAATTCTTTCCTTTTATCTTTCTTGTCTTTAATTTATATTATTATATTTTAATTTCTTTAATTTAGGTTCAAGGGCCTATTACGGAACGACCATACCACCATTAGAGTATCCACCACCCCTGCCTAAATTTACACCGTTTCTTTTCTTTGATTCCATCCAAAATTCAGGAAGTTTCACTTCTCTCCCTCTCTTATGATTTTCTTACTATATTGTCATTATTTATCTTTGTACATTGAGGACAATGTACATCTTAAGTGTGGGGAGGTTATTGATTTCATCACTAGAAAATCCCTGAATTTTGTCTTGTTCTTAAGTAAATTTTATCATATTACTAATTAAAATGAAACTTCTTTTGACTTATGATTTTTATTGATATGTTTTGGATTAAGTCATAAGTAATTGTGCATTGATGGCTTAAACTTTGAGATATTAGAGAATCAAGCATGATAAGTCTATATTCAGAACTAAAAATTTATTAGGTTGTTTCTTTAAATTTAATTATTACTTTGAAGTTTGAAATTTGCAGGGTTGACATCAAAAACCATATATTTTGTGAGAATTGAGCCTTTTAGAGTATATACTTTTCTTGCTCACTTTATTGTTGGTTATGAGTGTGTTAATATTGATTTGTTATTCTAGAACTTGCTTCGATTATACATGTGGATACCACGCCCTTGATTTGATATACTAAGATGATAAAGGCACCTAGGATCTAACCCACTTACTCCATAAAAAGCCTACCTGTAACACCCCTTACCCGAGACCTTCGCCGGAGTCGGGTATGTGGCATTACTAGACTTGACTACAAGTTCTGTAATATCCCGCAAGGCCTAAGAAACTTCGGATCTCGGAAACATTCTTTAGTGGCTTCCAATCGAGTATAGCTGCTATTTTGTTTGGATCCACCCGAATACCTGACACTGAAACAACATGACCCAAGAAGCTGACTTCATTCATCCAGAACTCACACTTACTAAACTTTGCATACAATCGTTGATCTCTCAAAGTTTGTAGTACTAATCTCAAATGCTCAGCATGTTCCGTTTCATTTTTGGAGTAGATCAGTATATCATCAATAAACACTACTACAAACTGATCCAAAAATTGTCGGAAGACTCGGTTCATTAGATCCATAAAAACAGCAGGTGCATTAGTGAGTCCAAAAGGCATAACCAAAAACTCATAATGTCCGTACCTCGTTCGGAATGCAGTTTTTGGCACATCTTTATCTCTGACTCGCAACTGATAATAGCCCGATCAAATCTATCTTCGAAAACACTGAAGCCCCCTTCAACTGATCAAACAAATCATCAATCCAAGGTAACAGGTACTTATTCTTTATGGTTACCTTATTTAGTTGCCGATAGTCGATACACATACGCATGGTCCCATCTTTCTTTTTCACGAATAAAATCGGTGCACCTCACGGAGAGAAACTCGGTCGTGCAAACCCCCTATCTGTCAACTCTTGCAACTGCACTTTCAATTCTTTTAACTCAGTAGGTGCCATCCGATACGGAGCTATCGAAATCGAAGTCGTCCCCGGTACTAATTCAATACCGAACTCAACCTCTCGTACTGGGGGTAAGCCCGATAGTTCTTCAGAAAATACGTCGGGGTATTCACATACAACTGATACAGATTCAATTTGTTTCTCGGACATTTTATTATCCAATACATAAGCCAAATAAGCTTCACACCCTTTTCTCACATACTTCCGGGCTAATATTGAAGATATTACTGTAGGCAACCCATTTACATCACAAGATTTAATTCTGATGGTCTCACCGTTTCGACACTTCAAATCAATAAGCTTCCTTTTACAATCCACTACTGCCTCATATGAAGTTAACCAGTCCATACCCAAGATTATATCAGATTCGTCAAAGGGCAACAACATTAAATCAGCTGGGAAGCAATAATCCCGAATCATCAACGTGCAATCTCTACACACTTTATTAACAAGCACACATCTACCCAAAGGGTTGGACACACGAATCACAAACTCGGTAGACTCAACTAGCAGAGTCTTTTCGAATTCTAAAGTTTCACACACATATGAGTGAGTCGAACCAGGATCAATTAATGCAATTACAGTAGTGTCATAAAGGGTGAAAGTTCCAGTAATGACATCGGGGGAGGAAGCATCCTCTACGGCAAATGCAAGCATAAGCTCTAGCTGGAGCTCTAGCCTCAGATCGAACTGTAGTGTTCTTCGTTCCTTTTTGACTACCACCTACATTGCCGGAATGTCTGAGTCGTCTACCTCGCATTGACGTGTTGCTCGGCTTAGCGTTCTGAACTGTATTCTGCTCAGCTAACCTCGGACATTCTCTAATAAAATGATCTGACGATCCACATTTATAGCAAGACCGATCATGAAATCTACATCTCCCTGAGTGCCATTTCCCATAGTGCTCGCATTCAACTCTATTCTGAGGAACGTTACCAACACTGGCTATCGAGGTAGCTCGAGAGCTCATAGGAGGTCGATCTCGTCTAGGTGGATCTGTAGTAGCTTTATGTTGGCTTCTTGGTTGTGGAATGAAAGACCTTACCCGAAGATCTTTTACGAATGTCTCTAGCTTCAGTCTCAGCCTTTCTTTTCTCTTTCCCGAGCTCTTCAGCTTTGCAAGCTCTCTCAACTAAAGTCAAACTCTTGAATTTCAAGAATGCCAACAAACATCTTTATATCCTCATTCAGGCCATCTTCAAATCTTTTACACATAATAGCTTTAGTAGAAACACACTCTCTAGCATATCTGCTGAGCCTGACAAATTTCCGTTCATATTCCGTCACGGTCATTCGTCCTTGTTTCAGCTCAAGGAATTCTTTTCGTTTTTGATCAATGAATCTTTGGCTGATATATTTCTTGCGGAATTCATTCTGGAAGAAATCCCAGGTCACTTTTTCTTTCGGGACTACTGATACTAATGTATTCCACCAGTGATATGCAGTGTCCCGCAGTAAAGATATGGCACACTTTAGGCATTCATCCGGAGTACAAGATAGCTCATCAAGTACCCGAATAGTGTTATCAAGCCACATTTCGGCTCTCTGCGTCATCATCATCATTGGCTTTAAATTCTACGACCCCAAATTTTGAATTTTATCAAGCTGAGGGCCTACTAGATCTCATCGGATCTATCATCGAAGTCTTTGAAGGAATCGGAGTTGGATTATTCGGGGCGGAGGTTGGTGTCTGAGGCGGGTTAGTTCGAATAAATTGGGCAAACCACTCATTCATCATCGATAAAAGGCTTGTTTAGTCTCTCCTTCGTGGCTACCCGAAGCAGTCGAGAGTCATCGGTGACGATCCGTGTGCGGTCGGCGCTACACTCTCTACATCATCAGCTACGGCTCTTTCGGGATCGAGTGTCCATTTACTATATAAAACAAGTTTAGGCTGTCAGAAGTCACCACAGTATCAATATATGATAAAGGCATGTATAGCTAGACTCACACGCGCTACGGTAGTCCTAGAATCGACTAAACCGTAAGCTCGATACCAATCAAATGTAACACCCTTACCCGAGACCTTCACGGAGTCGGGTATGTGGCATTACT
The DNA here is from genome assembly GCA_025503065.1 of Gossypium bickii. Classification (NCBI taxonomy): domain Eukaryota; kingdom Viridiplantae; phylum Streptophyta; class Magnoliopsida; order Malvales; family Malvaceae; genus Gossypium; species Gossypium bickii. Next base: position 23,285,747 of record CP106711.1, on the reverse strand, counting down.
AGACTTGACTACAAGTTCGGGACCTAAAAATTTAAAGTTTGTCAAAGCTGCGTCATGTTGACTAAATTGACCATAACTCGAGTTACAAAACTCGAAATTCAGATCCGTAAAATTTCCTTGAAACTAGACTCATATATGAATTTACCACAATTTTTCCAGAATTTTTCATGTGGCCAATTAGTACAGTTTATTCATCAAAGTTTCCCCTATTTCACTGTTGACAATTCTGAACTGTCATTACAAAAACTCATTTATCTCATAGCACGGATTTTAAGCATATAAAGTAGGTTCCCTAATTATTTTTATACAATTTTTAACGATTTTTCCAAGACAGAACATGGATTCACGAATTCATTCAGGACAAGTCACACCAAAATTTAAATATCTCATAACATAGAACTCCTTTGCCTACTCTGTTTCTTTCATATCAAAATAGACACAATAAGCTTTGATTCTATACCTCATTCACCTTCTAATTCAACTTATCCTATTTTTGGTGATTTTTCCAAAATCACATCACCACTCTTGTTAACTAAAGGTGTTTCTTTACAATATATGATTACTAGCTTATAACCGAATATACTCACACACAATTCGTACCATCCATGCATTTTAATCATTTATGCAATTTAGCTTGTAAATAAATCATTCACATAATATCATGACATCATCGATATAAAAGAGCACCAACATTACCAACATTCATAACAAAAGTCCCAAAAAGCATACTTGACCAAAAATTTAGCCATATTCGCATGGCTATTATAAACATGAACCAAAGTTCTCATCAAACCAAGACAAAGTCTTTCCTATACATGCCTTCATTGGAAAACCAAAATGAAAGAGTACCAAAACAGTTTGATAGTGTGAACGACTCTCTTTTCGAACGATCCCGACGAGCTCGTAGCTTTTACTAATCTATAAAACAAAGGAGAACATTTCAAACTAGTAAGCTTACTAGCTTAGTAAGTCCTAATCTCATGATAATAAAACATACAAATAATTACACAATTAAAACTTCCAACTTATTGTATTTCACATAAGCACTTAAGTAAATTATTTATACAAGGCCGAATACTAGTAATTCATTAGCCCAAGTAAAGTAGAAATCATTTCTTTCGTCCTACTTTTCTTTGAAATTCATATAAGTATATCGCATGAAAATCTCCCTTATTCTTAGCAATTATACTTGAAAACCAAATTTCCATATTAGCGCATTCTAACTCGAATTCCATCATATTACACTCATCAATATTAACTTCAAACACATATAACACAATTCTCATAATATTTATTCGACTCAAGTAATATTAAACATAACATACCTTACATGCTTACCTGAACTATTTACTCAATAAATTAGCTTTAAGTTGCCTTGAACAAATTTTCGATTTCTCTTTTGTAAAATACATCACCGGCATCAAGCCTGCTAGGCGTAAAAGCCCGAAAATTAACACCGGCACAAAGCCTGCTAGGCGTGAAAGCCCGATAAGTAACACCAGCACAAAGCCTGCTAGGCGTAAAAGCCCGATAAGTAACACCGGCACAAAGCCTGTTAAGCGTAAAAGCCCGATAATTAACACCGGCACAAAGCCTGCTAGGCGTAAAAGCCCGAAACGTATCAATGTAGTCAAACATTCAAGATACCTCAATATACTATTTTATATAAATACGAATAAATCTAATTCCATTGAACAACTCACATTAAATCAATAAAATCATCATATCTTCATACACTCTAGCAATTAACATAGGAACATTTAGTCACATCACATAGCAAATTTTAATCATCAACCTAGTGTTCCTTGGTACATTCGGCCATGACCATTACAAGTACTAAAATTTATCCATTTTTAGTATTTGATACATTCATAATTAGTTCGTTAATATAACTTAGCTATAGGACTTACCTCGATTGTCGATAGTCCGTGCGAATCGGCTATTCGAGAACTTTCGTCTTTCCCCGGTCTAATTCCGTTTTTCTTTGCTCTTGATCTAAAACATATTACAATTTAGCTCATTTAATTTCATTTCATCTCAATTAAATCCATGAATACTTGATTGCACAATTTACCCTTTTTGCCCCCCAACATTTACAACTCTTCCAATTAAGTCTTTTAAGCACAAAACACAAATTACATGGAATTTAAGTTCCTTCCTCAAGAGCCGAATGTATCCCTAGCTAATACAAGTCCTTACAAACTATTTTTTTTCATTTTAATTCCCCAACTAATTATTCTAACATCTAAATTCTAATTTCCTCATTTTTCACTAAAAGTCCAAGAACAAAATTTACTACTTTATCACTTATCATCAAAATTTTACCATTTAACAACTAAATCATCAAGCTTTCTTCCATGGTACTTCATGAAAATCACAACTAAAACGCAAGTTTTACATGGGCTATATAAAGCTCTTGATAACCATTTCAAAAATGCCATCAATTATCAAAATCATCAAACACACATATCTAATTTAGCTTGAAGTTGCCGAACATGAGAGAGCTTTTTCTCTTCTTTTTCCTTTAGCAAATTTTCGGTAATAAAGAACAAAGAATAAAAGATGAACCCCCTAGTTGTTTTATGTTTCTTTATTTCATTAACATGGTCACCTTATTAACTTATTATTATAACATATAAACTACTAATTTCTCAGCATGCTTACCGTCCCCTACTTTGCTTTTAGGGAAATTTGACATGCAAATCCATTCTTGCAAGAAACAATTCAATTTGCCCCTTTTATTAGCTAATAATCGGCCATGAGAGAATGAAGAAGATAGTGGCCTTATTTTATGTTTTATCTAACATTTACACTAACATTATTTCTTTATAAAAGTACTAACATAAGCATAAAATAAAAATTTAATTAAACTAACATATATATATATCTAGCATAACTTGGCCCATTGCCGTCCATCACTATGGTCAATGGGCTAATTGCCCTTTTAGGACACCCACTTAAAAAGCCACAAGCAATTTAGTACATTATACCTTAGCATGCAACTTTTACGCTTTTCGCGATTAAATCCTTTTTATCAATTTAAGCACTTAAACGATAATATTTTTCTACGATATTCTCACACACATTAGTTCACATATAATAAACATAAAATATAATATCAAAATATTTCTCGGGCTCGGATTCGTGGTCCCGAAACCACCGTTCCGATTAGGGTCGATATTGGTCTGTTACAACTCTCCCCCCTTGAGAATTTTCGTCCTCGAAAATTTTACCGTTAAACAAGGTCGGATATTGTTGCCTCATTGACTCCTCAGGCTCCCACGTAGCCTCTTCAACTCCGTGACGATTCCATAGAACCTTTACTAATGGAATTCTTTTATTTCTCAATTCTTTTATTTCCCGAGCTAAGATACGGATCGGTTCTTCATCATATGTCAAATCGGATCGAATTTCAATCTCTGACGGTGTGATCACATGTGACGGATCCGATCTGTATTTGTGAAGCATCGAAACGTGAAATACATTGTGTATCTTTTCTAAATCAAAGGGCAATTTCAATTTATAAGCAACAGGCCCTATACGTTCGATGATTTCATACGGTCCGATAAATCTCGGACTCAACTTGCCTTTCTGACCAAATCGGAGTATTTTCTTCCACGGAGAAACTTTTAAGAACACCCGATCTCCGACCTGAAATTCAATGTCCTTACGTTTCAAATCGGCATAGGACTTTTGACGATCCGAAGTAGCTTTCAAATTTCTTCTAATAACAATGACCTTCTGTTCTGTTTCTTTAATCCAATCAACCCCGTGTATCTTATTTTCACTGAGCTCAGTCCAATACAACGGCGTGCGACATTTTCACCGTACAAGGCTTTATAAAGCGCCATTTTTATGCTAGATTGGAAGCTATTATTATAAGCAAATTCAACCAAAGGTAGGTATCGTTCCCACGTACCTTCAAATTCGAGAGCGCAACACCTCAACATGTCCTCAAGTATCAAAATAGTTCGCTCAGACTGACCGTCTGTTTGCGGATGGAAAGCTATACTAAAATGAAGTTTAGTACCTAGAGCATTTTGCAATTTCTTCTAGAATCGTGATGTGAACCTCGGGTCCCTATATGAAACAATGGAACTCGGTACACCGTGCAATCTTACAATCTGTGACACATACAATTCGGTAAGCTTATCAAGTGAATAGTCGGTGCATACCGGTACAAAATGAGCTGATTTAGTCAGTCTATCAACGATAACCCATACGGCATCTTTCTTACTCGGTGTCATATGAAGACCGGATACAAAATCCATTGTAATTCTGTCCCATTTCCATTCGGGTATCATGATTGGTTGAAGTAGTCCGGACGGTACCTGATGCTCAGCTTTTACTTGTTGACAGATTAAGCACTTGGAAACAAACTCAGATATATCTCGTTTCATGCCAGGCCACCAATAGAACTGCTTCAAATCATTATACATTTTTGTGCTACCCGGGTGTATTAATAGTCGGCCACTATGGGCCTCACTCAGGATTATCTGTATCAAATCTGAGTTCTTTAGAACACACAATCGGCTTTTATAATTCAAACAATTATTTGCATCAATCTGAAAATCTGATTCTGTACCATTTCCACGCTGACTCCGAATAGAAATCAACTTTTTGTCAACTTTCTGTGCATCACAAATCTGCTGAATAAACATCGGTCTTGCTTGTAATTCGGCTATGATGGAACCATCATCAGACATGGCCATCTGTACATTCAATGCACGAAGAACAAATAATGATTTTTGACTTAACGCATCCGCAACAACATTGGCTTTCCCCGGATGGTAGTCAATTACTAATTCATAATCTTTCAGCAATTCTAACCATCTACGTTGTCTCAAGTTTAGATCTTTCTGAGTCATCAAATATTTTAAACTTTTGTGATCTGAAAAAATATGACATTTTTCGCCGAATAAATAGTGACGCCAAATTTTCAAAGCGAACACAATGGCTGCTAACTCCAAGTCGTGAGTTGGATAATTTTTCTCATGCGGCTTCAATTGTCTCGAAGCGTAGGCTATCACCTTGCCTTCTTGCATTAAAACACAACCTAACCCATTCATGGAAGCATCACTAAAAATAATAAATTCTTTACCCGATTCAGGCTGAGTTAACACTGGAGCTTCGGTCAAAAGGGCTTTCAACTGCTCGAAACTTTTCTTACACCTTTCTGACCACTCAAATTTGATATCTTTCTGTAGTAGTCTCGTCAAAGGTGTAGCTATAACAGAAAAACCTTTTACAAAACGTCTGTAATATCCCGCAAGGCCTAAGAAACTTCGGATCTCGAAAACATTCTTTAGTGGCTTCCAATCGAGTATAGCTGCTATTTTGTTTGGATCCACCCGAATACCTGACACTGAAACAACATGACCCAAGAAGCTGACTTCATTCATCCAGAACTCACACTTACTAAACTTTGCATACAATCGTTGATCTCTCAAAGTTTGTAGTACTAATCTCAAATGCTCAGCATGTTCCGTTTCATTTTTGGAGTAGATCAGTATATCATCAATAAACACTACTACAAAGCCCGATCCAAAAGCGTCGGAAGACTCAGTTCATTAGATCCATAAAAGCAGCGAGGTGCATTAGTGAGTCCAAAGGCATAACCAAAAACTCATAATGTCAGGTACCTCGTTTGGAATGCGAGTTTTGGCACATCTTTATCTCGACTCATAGCCCGATAATAGCCCGATCTCAAATCTATCTTGAAAACTTGAAGCCCCCTTCAAGCGATCAAACAAATCATCAATCCAAGGTAATGAGCACTTATTCTTTATGGTTACCTTATTTAGTTGCTTAGATAGTCGATACACATACGCATGGTCCCATCTTTCTTTTCACGAATAAAGCGGTGCACCTTACGGAGAGAAAACTCGGTCGTGCAAAGCCCCTATCTGTCAACTCTTGCAAATTGCACTTTCAATTCTTTTAACTCAGTAGGTGCCATCCGATACGGAGCTATCGAAATCGAAGTCGTCCCCGGTACTAATTCAATGCCGAACTCAACCTCTCGTACTGGGGGTAAGCCCGGTAGTTCTTCAGAAATACGTCGGGGTATTCACATACAACTGATACAGATTCAATTTGTTTCTCGGACATTTTATTATCCAATACATAAGCCAAATAAGCTTCACACCCTTTTCTCACATACTTCAGGGCTAATATTGAAGATATTACTGTAGGCAACCCATTTACATCACAAGATTTAATTCTGATGGTCTCACCGTTTCGACACTTCAAATCAATAAGCTTCCTTTTACAATCCACTATTGCCTCATGTGAAGTTAACGGTCCATACCCAAGATTATATCAGTTAAGTCAAAGGGCAACAACATTAAATCACCGGGAAGCAATAATCCCGAATCATCAACGTGCAATCTCTACACACTTTATTAACAAGCACACATCTACCCAAAGGGTTGGACACACGAATCACAAACTCGGTGAGACTCAACTAGCGAGTCTTTTCAAATTCTAAAGTTTCACACACATATGAGTGAGTCGAACCGGGATCAATTAATGCAATTACGGTGAGTGTCATAAAGGGTGAAAGTTCGATAATGACATCGGGGAGGAAGCATCCTCTCGGCTCGTGTGCGGCATAAGCTCTAGTGGAGCTCTAGCCTCGAATCGAATCAGTAGTGTTCTTCGTTCCTTTCGACTACCACCTACATTGCGGAATGTCCGAGTGGTCTACCTCGCATTGACGTGTTGCTCGGCTTAGCGTTACGAGCGTATTACTCGCTTTCGGCTAACCTCGGACATTCTCTAATAAAATGATCGACGATCCACATTTATAGCAAGACCGATCATGAAATCTACATCTCCACGAGTGCCATTTCCCATAGTGCTCGCATTCAACTCTATTCTCGAGGCGTTACCAACATCAGCTATCGAGGTAGCTCGAGAGCTCATAGGGAGGTCGATCTCGTCTAGGTGGATCTGTAGTAGCTTTATGTTGGCTTCTTGGTTGTGGAATGAAAGACCTTACCCGAAGATCTTTTACGAATGTCTCTAGCTTCAGTCTCGACCTTTCTTTTCTCTTTCCCGAGCTCTTCAGCTTTGCAAGCTCTCTCAACTAAAGTCAAACTCTTGAATTTCAAGAATGCCAACAAACATCTTTATATCCTCATTCAGGCCATCTTCAAATCTTTTACACATGATAGCTTTAGTAAACACACTCTCTAGCATATCTCTTTGAGCGACAAATTTTTGTTCATATTAAAGTCACGGTCATTCGTCCTTGTTTCACTCAAGGAATTCTTTTCGTTTTTGATCAATGAATCTTTGGCTGATATATTTCTTGCGGAATTCATTCTGGAAGAAATCCCAGGTCACTTTTTCTTTCGGGACTACTGATACTAATGTATTCCACCAGTGATATGCAGTGTCCCGCAGTAAAGATATGGCACACTTTAGGCATTCATCCGGAGTACAAGATAGCTCATCAAGTACCCGAATAGTGTTATCAAGCCACATTTCGGCTCTCTGCGTCATCATCATCATTGGCTTTAAATTCTCTGGCCCAAATTTTGAATTTTATCAACTAGGGGCCTACTAGATCTCATCGGATCTATCATCGAAGTCTTTGAAGGAATCGGAGTTGGATTATTCGGGGGCGGAGGTTGGTGTACAGACGGGTTAGTTCGAATAAATTGGGCAAACCACTCATTCATCATCGATAAAAGGCTTGTTTAGTCTCTCCTTCGTGGCTACCGAAGCAGTCGAGAGTCTCTGTGGCGCCGATCCGTGTGTGCTGCGGTCGAAGCGCTACACTCTCTACATCATCATTCACGGCTCTTTCAGGATCGGTGTCCATTTACTATATAAAACAAGTTTAGGTGTCGAAGTCACCACAAAGATATCAATATATGATAAAGGCATGTATAGCTAGACTCACACGCGCCACGGTAGTCCTAGAATCGACTAAACCGTAAAGCTCGATACCAATCAAATGTAACACCCCTTACCCGAGACCTTCGCCGGAGTCGGGTATGTGGCATTACTAGACTTGACTACAAGTTCGGGACCTAAAAATTTAAAGCTGTCAAATTGCGTCATGCTGACTAAATTGACCATAACTCGAGTTACAAAACTCGAAATTCAGATCCGTAAAATTTCCTTGAAACTAGACTCATATATGAATTTACCACAATTTTTCCAGAATTTTTCATGTGGCCAATTAGTACAGTTTATTCATCAAAGTTTCCCTATTTCTTTGTTGACAATTACAGAATCTCATTACAAAAACTCATTTATCTCATAGCACGGATTTTAAGCATATAAAGTAGGTTCCCTAATTATTTTTATACAATTTTTAACGATTTTTCCAAGACAGAACATGGATTCACGAATTCATTCAGGACAAGTCACACCAAAATTTAAATATCTCATAACATAGAACTCCTTTGCCTACTCTGTTTCTTTCATATCAAAATAGACACAATAAGCTTTGATTCTATACCTCATTCACCTTCTAATTCAACTTATCCTATTTTTAGTGATTTTTCCAAAATCACATCACTGCTGTTAACTAAAAATTTGTTTCTTTACAATATATGATTACTAGCTTATAACCGAATATACTCACACACAATTCGTACCATCCATGCATTTTAATCATTTATGCAATTTAGCTTGTAAATAAATCATTCACATAATATCATGACATCATCGATATAAAAGAGCACCAACATTACCAACATTCATAACAAAAGTCCCAAAAAGCATACTTGACCAAAAATTTAGCCATATTCGCATGGCTATTATAAACATGAACCAAAGTTCTCATCAAACCAAGACAAAGTCTTTCCTATACATGCCTTCATTGGAAAACCAAAATGAAAGAGTACCAAAACAGTTTGATAGTGTGAACGACTCTCTTTTCGAACGATCCCGACGAGCTCGTAGCTTTCGCCTAATCTATAAAACAAAGGAGAACATTTCAAACTAGTAAGCTTACTAGCTTAGTAAGTCCTAATCTCATGATAATAAAACATACAAATAATTACACAATTAAAACTTCCAACTTATTGTATTTCACATAAGCACTTAAGTAAATTATTTATACAAGGCCGAATACTAGTAATTCATTAGCCCAAGTAAAGTAGAAATCATTTCTTTTAGATCTACTTTTCTTTGAAATTCATATAAGTATATCGCATGAAAATCTCCCTTATTCTTAGCAATTATACTTGAAAACCAAATTTCCATATTAGCGCATTCTAACTTGAATTCCATCATATTACACTCATCAATATTAACTTCAAACACATATAACACAATTCTCATAATATTTATTCAACTCAAGTAATATTAAACATAACATACCTTACATGCTTACCTGAACTATTTACTCAATAAATTAGCTTTAAGTTGCCTTGAACAAATTTTCGATTTCTCTTTTGTAAAATACATCACCGGCATCAAGCCTGCTAGGCGTAAAAGCCCGAAAATTAACACCGGCACAAAGCCTGCTAGGCGTGAAAGCCCGATAAGTAACACCGGCACAAAGCCTGCTAGGCGTAAAAGCCCGATAAGTAACACCGGCACAAAGCCTGCTAGGCGTAAAAGTCCGATAATTAACACCGGCACAAAGCCTGCTAGGCGTAAAAGCCCGAAACGTATCAATGTAGTCAAACATTCAAGATACCTCAATATACTATTTTATATAAATACGAATAAATCTAATTCCATTGAACAACTCACATTAAATCAATAAAATCATCATATCTTCATACACTCTAGCAATTAACATAGGAACATTTAGTCACATCACATAGCAAATTTTAATCATCAACCTAGTGTTCCTTGGTACATTCGGCCATGACCATTACAAGTACTAAAATTTATCCATTTTTAGTATTTGATACATTCATAATTAGTTCGTTAATATAACTTAGCTATAGGACTTACCTCGATTGTCGATAGTCCGTGCGAATCGGCTATTCGAGAACTTTCGTCTTTCCCTGGTCTAATTCCGTTTTTCTTTGCTCTTGATCTAAAACATATTACAATTTAGCTCATTTAATTTCATTTCATCTCAATTAAATCCATGAATACTTGATTGCACAATTTACCCTTTTGCCCCCAACATTTACAACTCTTCCAATTAAGTCTTTTAAGCACAAAACACAAATTACATGGAGTTTAAGTTCCTTCCTCAAGAGCCGAATGTATCCCTAGCTAATACAAGTCCTTACAAACTATTTTTTTTCATTTTAATTCCCCAACTAATTATTCTAACATCTAAATTCTAATTTCCTCATTTTTCACTAAAAGTCCAAGAACAAAATTTACTACTTTATCACTTATCATCAAAATTTTACCATTTAACAACTAAATCATCAAGCTTTCTTCCATGGTACTTCATGAAAATCACAACTAAAACGCAAATTTTTACATGGGCTATATAAAGCTCTTGATAACCATTTCAAAAATGCCATCAATTATCAAAATCATCAAACACACATACCTAATTTAGCTTGAAGTTGCCGAACATGAGAGAGCTTTTTCTCTTCTTTTTCCTTTAGCAAATTTTCGGTAATAAAGAACAAAGAGTAAAAGATGAACCCCCTAGTTGTTTTATGTTTCTTTATTTCATTAACATGGTCACCTTATTAACTTATTATTATAACATATAAACTACTAATTTCTTAGCATGCTTACCGTCCCCTACTTTGCTTTTAGGGAAATTTGACATGCAAATCCATTCTTGCAAGAAACAATTCAATTTGCCCCTTTTATTAGCTAATAATCGGCCATGAGAGAATGAAGAAGATAGTGGCCTTATTTTATGTTTTATCTAACATTTACACTAACATTATTTCTTTATAAAAGTACTAACATAAGCATAAAATAAAAATTTAATTAAACTAACATATATATATCTAGCATAACTTGGCCCATTGCCGTCCATCACTATGGTCAATGGGCTAATTGCCCTTTTAGGACACCCACTTAAAAAGCCACAAGCAATTTAGTACATTATACCTTAGCATGCAACTTTTACGCTTTTCGCGATTAAATCCTTTTTATCAATTTAAGCACTTAAACGATAATATTTTTCTACGATATTCTCACACACATTAGTTCACATATAATAAACATAAAATATAATATCAAAATATTTCTCGGGCTCGGATTCGTGGTCCCGAAACCACCGTTCCGATTAGGGTCAATATTGGTCTGTTACACTACCCTCATAATTAACCCCTAATGAACCCCTTTGAATCCTAATAAACTGTTTCTTGATTTACCCTTAATATTAACCCAACACTCATTCTTTTTGATTCATCAAGAATTTTCCCTATTGAATTAACCCTTTTTGTCGAGAATTGATTTAATTAGTTACCTAACTATGTTCTCTATTTCAGTTGTTAAGTTCTTTCTTATTATTGTATATTCTTGTTCTTAAAAAAAATATTGGAAATTTATTCATTACTAGTTTTAAGCTTGAACGATTAATGTCACATCTTTAGAAGAAGCTCATGTTATTAGTGATAAGTTTTCAATCAATGTAATTATTCAGTATTAGTTCAATTTTTCTAGTTAGGTAAATTATCAATTCAATATCGATTCTAACCCTCTAATTCAGCCTTTATCCACACCTTTAACCTAAGCACCATTACAACCCTTTTAAGACCTTTTGATTTGTGTATCATCTCATTTTATAGTGGTGGAGATTTGATTTTCATGCAAGCTTATGGGATTAACTTTTCATGTTTGACTTTTGAGTGCTTAATCTAAACCTTAAACACGTTGAGTGATTTGAGTGAATCCTTAGTGAGGATGTCAATTCTTGTCAATTTCGAATTAAAGGTGATTATTTAGGTAAGGGGAAACATCTATGTTTTCGTACTATAAAAATTTATGACTTAGATTCTTTGAATCTTTAGGACTCTTTCAGTTAAATTATCAATGTATGAATTATCTATGAATTATGATGAGACATTATTGATGAGAATTATGAATTAAGGAAATTAATTTTAATTGTGAGTTGAGGATTTTGCTTGAGGACAAGCAAAGGCTTAAGTGTGGGGATATTTGATAAACCATAATTTACACATATTTTAACCCCATGCTTAGCTTATTTTTGGATGAGTTTTCATTAGATTTGATGAATTCGATGCTCCTAATCCTTTAATTTCATGTTTTACACTCAGGAGAGCTTAGGGAGTCAAAAAGAGTGAGAAACGGGCCAAAAAGGGCCAAAATGGGCCTACCTCAGAAATCAACATGGCCTGGACCAACGTACACTGGTAGATCACACGGCCATGTGTGACGAGCAGAATTGAGCACGACCCAAGCCATCACGCATGGTCGTGTCACACGGGCGTGTCCCTGCCGAAACTAGGTTTAATCCTATTCGGAAAAGTCTACTTGTGGGCCAAGAAAGGCGTTCCAAAGCCTATATAAACACCCTAAAGGGCAACCTAAAAGAGGACTCCGAGTAGAAGGCAGAAAATACTCGAGGACAGCCATCGGGAGCAGCTCGGAAGAAGGATCTTCATCAAGACTAAAGATCTCCCATCAAGCTCTTTAGAAGTTTTTGGGTTTTCTTATGTTTTGTTGTTTTTCTTATTTTAAGATGTTCCTCTCTATCAATATGAACTAAATCCCTTAAATACCTAAGGGGGTGAAACCTAAGATAGATCTTATTATTATTTGATTTATAAGATAAATACTTGTTCTTATTCTTAATTGTGAGTTATTATTCTTGTTTTGATAATTCAGGTTATTGATTCAAGTCGAATGTGCTTATTTAGTAGAGCAAAAGTCTCTGTTTAAGAGTAGATCAACACAATTGAGTGGAGTTGATTGCAACCCTAGAAATAGGGCGACAAAAATTTGCCGGATTAGAGTCAAATCTAATAAGGAATCCATAAATCGAGTTAATGCGACAATAGGGGTTTTAATTAGAAAGAGATTTCAATTAATCAACCTAGAGTCAGTTGTTTTTAGTCTTGAAAAAGATATTAACATAAATTAGGGACTTCTACGGATTAAGTCAAGTGAATAAATCGTATGAGTCAAAAGTAATAAGTGAAGTCTAGGTGGATTCTTTCTTGGGTATTGTCTTTATCATATAAGTTGTCTAAAAGTATTTTCTTAATTCTTTATTTGTCGTGTTTTTAATTAAGTTTTAGTTTAAAAGAAATCACCCCAATTCTTAGGCTAAGTAATAGAAATATAGTAATTACTAGTACTCTTGGTCCTTCTGGATACGATATTACCGGTCTTACCATAACTATACTATAAACGAAATGTGCACTTGCCTTTATTGTGATCATAGTTAGTTTTAGACACAATCATAACTCAACATTAAGTTTTCATATTTCACTATCAACTAACACATAGCTCAAGCATTCATCAGTGGCTCATCACAAAAACGTCATCAATTCACAAAATTGAAACATGGGTTTTGTAAAGTACAAAGCAACGATTTCATAAACGTAGATTTTATCAAAAATCGACCATAAAACACTTACTAATTGAAGCTTGAGTTTGTCGAATTCAAATAAGCTCCAAACCCTTGTTTCTTTCTCAATTTCAGTGGAAGAAAAGATGAATATGGCTTCATCTTTCTCTTTTTGTTTTATTATAACATATATGTTATTATTATGCCATTTACTAAATTAACCCTTTAATTAATAAATAAAACATATAAACATTAAGGTCACATTTGTCCATTGCTATCCACTATCATATTTATGGCATAATTGCCTCATAAGGCCTCCACATTAAAGGACAACAACACTTACGTACTTATAAATCAACACACAACTTTTATACTTTACGCGATTAAGTCCTTTCTCTTAATTGGGAATACAGTCGATAAAATTACCACACAGAATTTTCACACAGGCTATATCACATATAATCAACATCAAAAATAACATTAAAATATTATTTCGACCTCAGATTTGTGGTTTCAAAACCACTATTCCGGCTAGGGTCTAAATCGGGCTGTTACATACAACATTAGCAACTTCCCAGCCCTGATGTTGCTAAACACAAATGTTCCAATTAAGTCAAATGCTCCATAAGAGAGGAAAAATTTTATCAAGGATATCATCATTGAAACTCTAACACTTCCTTCACCGAATTGATGACTAGAACATGTGGAAGATGAACCCAACATGTTTTCAAACATCCTTAAATTTAATGCACCCAAGGAAACATGATCAAGGTTTTTTGTCCCATCACAACGTCGACAATCAAGATTAATAGGCACACCCTTCTCAATTAGGAGATTATTATAAGGAATAAAATTATGTAACAACCACCAAGTAAATTGTTTAATTTTAGGAGGTAATTTTAGCTCCCAAATCACAGACTAAGGGTTATTGATCCTATTAGAGAGAATATAAGAACAGTGTATCTTGTATCCTTTCTTAACAAAGTATCTTCCATCATCTATAAAATGCCAAACTTGCAAGTCACTCGGTTTATGAGAACTAATGGGAATAGTACAAAAATGACCAACAATATAAAGGGTCAATATGACCTTCAAAAACTCTTTATCCTAAGCCATATCATCAACATTGGAAAGTTCCTTAGCCATCAAATCCTCCAACTTGGGTAAGGGATCCAAATTAACGACAAAGTTGCTTTCATTAGGGATCCAAGCATCTGTAAAACCTTGATCAAGGCACCATCACCTAATCGCCAACGCATACCTTTTAACAAAACCCGTTTTAAAAAAAAAACCACGCTCTTCCAAATAAAATAAGGATTATGTCCTTCCACTTCAAGAAGCTCACTATAACACCATTGCCCGACCCGATCATTGGGTATGAGCTACAGAATGCTACACTAATTATCGGAGCAAAAATGATCAAACAAATATCCAATTCATGTCATTATATATTTAAATACATGCATGACACACATATGGTATGATATATAATCAATTTCGGGACTTTTATGGGTTTATGAATACTCTTATACTAGTCTGCATTCGAACTATGACCAAATTGTAAAGTTTTAAAAGTTCTTAGACCAACATCGTGACTTCATCATTTTCTCATCATGGCGTGGTCATCCCAGTATGTCATATCACGACGACATGCGTATACTCGTCGTGACGTCACTTTCTGAGTTGGCAACGTTGCGACTCCAAAAGTTTGAGGTTGCGACATGGCCCCTATTTTTGGCTACTTAGCTCCTTTTTGTACCTAAATTACATGTTTTCAACCAAATCATATTGCTATCAACATTCATTTGACCATTTCACTTATGCCAAACCTAATAAAACATGCCAAAATGAACTTGTAACAATTTGAAATTAACCATGTAACTTAAAATACAATCCATGTCATTTATTCAAGTTCAAATTCACCATTTAATTATGTAATCATGACAATTTTTCTTACCTTAGATCAATATGTGCATAACTCCACATTTTGAGTATCTAGCAACCAAATGAAAATGGAAAGAACCAAATCAACCATACACATAACCTATATTTCAAGCATGGTATCATTTTTACCACTTTGCATGCCATTAAGCTTCCTATCCTTTCCAACTTTCATACGTATAATCTTTATCATGCCAACATCTATCAATTAAGATCATTATGCAAACAAGCATCACACACGATCAAAATGTATATCAATTTGATCACATAGAAAGCTAATTACATAAGTTCCAACCATTATCAACTTATCATATAACATTAACACCAAATTGACCATTTGCACAACAAAGGTCCCTATGTACATGCCACAAGGTCTAGATTCAAAATGAATTGATAACTGCCATCTCGGGATAATGTGTGCTCCTTTGTTGACCCGACTTGTTAGTTTTGCAAGGGGAAAATCTACAAGGAAGGAAAAACAACCAGAGTAATCATTAAGAATGCGTAGTAAGTTCAAATGGAGTCACTAAACTTACCTTGATCCACTAAGGCATAAAGAAAAATGTCATACATTTTGGCATTCAAAAATGGCTATTCTTGGCACATACTAGCACATCTAAGTACATGCCAACATTATCAACTAAATAGGTTAATCTCATTTACAAATATGAGGAAAATTTAGGACATTAAGGTAATCTAATACTTATCCCATATCAAATATCAAACACATACCATCACATATCCAATTTGCATTTGAATTCCCATTTCCATTTATTTGAACATCACCCGTCGAAACTATAGTAAAATGCAATCGAATACATGGGAAGAAGTTGTTCACACAAGTTGATATTATAACATAATTGCTCACACAAGCTGACATTGTATCAAGTTTACCCATCCCGGCTAAACCTACGATACATATAACTCGAAAATCTACAACAAATGTTAGATCTAGCAATAACATGTAAAATCCTTGATCAAACACGTGTATAACCCTAATGACATGTCATATGTATTCTAACCTTTTACTAAGTTCACATAGGCATCATTTCCATATACATATATCATTACCAATATTTGAACATAATTGCATATTCCATTTACCAATCCAGTAATCAACCAACATTTACATTTTTAATATGTACTACCTCGTAATATCTCGTATTCATGTAACTTTTCAATTTAGTCCAATTTAACCATACGTGCCAGATTCACTAAATTCTACTTAAATCTAACATATAGATAAGTTCAAACATAAAATAAAATAGGGTTGAAAGTCCCATATGAACTTACATGTTCAAAATATGTAAAGTGGATACTTCAAGGGCTAATCCGTAATTTTAGCTTTTCCTTGATCAACTCCACTTCGATTAGATTATTGATCTAAACAATCATTTTATGTCATCAATCAATACCAAATGTCTCCTTACTATGATATGATATGTATGAGCCTATATGAACTCGATTTCCTGATATACCAAAAATCTTACGTTTTATTCAATTGAGTCCCTGAATTCGAGATAGTTATAACTTCTATTACCTCGCTTCAGATTAAAATATGATTTCATATATTCTCATTAGGGACCTTATACTTTCTGTTTTTGACATAATTTCATAACAAGTTTTATTTTTTTTTCAATTTGGTCCTTAATGTAACAAAGTTCACAACAAGCTAAATTAACTTTACAATCTAGTCCTTTTTATATTCTAAGCTTAAAATATATCAATTTCAAGCCTAATTCTTCAAGAAATCAACAATGAAAACTTTCTAAAACTTTAACAGTTTTACAAATTAGTATATTGGGCTAGCTAAATCAAGTTTCCATGACTCCAAATTCATAAAAATTACAAGAAAAGAACTTGAAATCACTTTAATATCAATGACCAAATGCTTTTGCAGCAACAAACCATTTCTCCTTCGGTTTCTTAAGTCTGGATGGTAGAGAAGAAGAAAAACATGAAAGATCTCCACTATCTTACCCTTTTATACGTTGATTAAACTTTAATTAACCTTAATTAATTAGCTAAACCTTTAATTATATTACTTTAATCACCATTTGCTAAATTTAGTGGAAATTACCATCATCATCCACTATCTTATACAATAAAATAGATTTTTTTATCATTTTGAACCTATAGTTAATTGCTATTTAAGTCCTCAAGCCTTTGGCCAATTAAAAACTTATAACGATTGGACTTTACAATTTAGTCCCTAAGCGTTAATTAACTATTAATTCGAAATTTTTTTTGACCAAACCTTGATGTAACAGTATACTAGAAATGTAAATATCTCGATTCATGGAAATAGAGTTCTAAAATCACATTTTTTTATACCATTGAAATCAGGTCGTTACATCCACAGTTTGGGAAATATTTAGCTATGAAAATATGAGACGTAAGAGAGTCGAGATGGATAAGAATTCTCCAACACTGTTTAGCAAGCATTTCTAAATTGAAGCAGTGAAGCTCTTTAAAACCCATGCCTCCACAAAGTTTGAGAACACAAATCCAATCTTAAGAAGCCTAATGTATCTTTTTATGACCATCAACCTTGCAACTCCACCAAAATGAATTCATAATTTTTTAAAGATCATCTTAAGTAGTATGAGGGATCAGGTATGCACTCATGACTGAGACCGAAAGAGCTTGAGCTACAATCTTTAGTAACACTTCCTTACCAGAACCTGAAAGAAATTTATTCTTCCAACTAAAAATTCGTTCACTCAACTGCTTCCTAATAAAAGAGAAAATCTATTTCTTGTTTCTTCCTACTAAAGACGGTAAACCCAGGTACTTGCTATGATCTAAAGAAAGAAGCATTGACACCCACAACATTACTAATTGCCTCACGGTCAACACATTTTGTATTGTAACTAAACATGATGACATTTAGTTTTATAATATTTGTTTCTTAAAAATGATTATATTATTAAAATTAAAATTTATTTCTTTATTATCTATATGAATAGCATTTGTAAAAATTTAAAATTAAATGTAATTATTACTTAATACATTCCTTTAGTATACTTTTATCTCAAAAACATTAATTGTCAAAAACTTCTTGTAACATATTTATAAAAAAATCAATTTAAAACTTTAAAATTTAATGACTTAATTGTAAGTTAATGAAATATATTTTAATTAAATTGATTTATTTTACTTTTAACATATTTAAATAGGGAAAATTTATTAATTTGAAATTTAAAAAATTAATTAAAATTTCATATTTATATTTATGAACTTTGAAGTAGATTAATACAATGCGAACTCTATTTTAAAATAACAATTCATTTAAATTTAAATAAAAAATAAAATTATATATTTAGGTAGAATAACTTTATTAATTTTAAAATTAAAATTTCATATTTAAAAAAATTTAATCTTGAAGTAGATTAATGTGAAATCTATTTTTAAATAATAATTAATTAAAGTCTAAATAAAATAATAAAAATACATATTTAGATAGCATAATTTTGTTAATTTTAAAAATTTAAAGGAGATTTACACCATTCATTTTTAGTAGTTAATTTGAAGTTCACACTTATATAATATGAAATACTATTTTTAAATGTAGTTTAAAAAATTGATTTAAATTATTTGTAAAACTTGATTTCAATATATAAATTTGTTTTTATTTTTTATAATTTAAAATTAATATGAATGAAGGATAAATTTATAATTTATACTCAAACTCTAGCTAGAGGGGATAAACAATGTAATTGGCTCTTGCAAATCGTATAATTACTTCAATGTCCTTCTAAAAATTGTAAGATCATAAGGTATTATAGTAATAAAACTACATTTTGGCTTCAAAAATATTTATATTTTACTTTTGACTTCATAGTAATTTTCTGTTATATCCGCGAAACTGGATTTTGAAAAGTGTAAATTAAGAGTTTTAACTTTTTAATTTAATTGTTTATTGAGTCTTAACTTGATTAATGTTAGTATTATTGTCAATACAGGAGGACGCGGGTTCTAGTGCGTTGAAGCGCATTATCTTCCTATAATGAAATTATGAAAAAAAAATTAAAATGTTATTAAAAAATCCAATTTAATTTGAATGGTACAAATGTCCAGCATGCTTGAAGCCTGCTCAAAATGTTAGTCCTGTGAATAGTGGAGTCAATTCTATGAACAGTGGAGTAATAATATGTATAAATACCTAAATGTTTCCTTTAACGAGACACACAGAAAATTACTTAATAAACATGCAATTGCTTGCAAATCTCAGTGAAAAAAATCTCATCATTATAATTAAGATTTTCCCCAAATATTCATTACAAAAAACATAAAATCAAATAACAATATCATGAAGGGAATATATATTTAGCATTTAGGTAGTCTCGATCCAATTGAGGCTTGCAACATGAACGACTATTCTAAAATACGTTGAAATCCCAGAAAATGTAACTTGAAGATCATGAAATATCCTGCAATGAGGATCATAGATAACAAGTCCTTTATTTCTATACTCCAATAAGATCCCTCCACTCCTCAACTGGCATAGGACTCGAATGCTTCTTTTAGGCAAATAAAACCTCGAGTTATTCGATGATTCACCCTGATCATTTGGCTGCAATATTCTTGGTACGTAAGTTCCAATGCTAAATTCTTTGACCCAAGACTCTCTCACATCATACTCCTTCATAACCCAAATCTCCAATCCTTCATTATCGGAAGAAACTGCCGACAGGCAACCTCGTAGAACAACGAGTTCATGAAATCGCCTGTCCGAACTGATGAAATCAGGCCTAGGGACCTCATTGAATTGTTCATTAGCCAAGTCAAAAGACATGATAAGATCAGTAGCATTGATTGCGTCGGGATAATAAATCCAATGAAGTTTATAGCGGACTAAAACCTGAGATTTTTGCCACATAAAATGGAAGGGAAATCTTCCCAAATTTCTCCATGTGGGGCTACCAACAGTCAAAATATAAACCTCGGATTCAATTGAAGAAGCATATGCGGCAGTCAGAGGAGGTCGACGCATGCTAGATATAGCAACACGCCTAGGCAGGGTTCTACAAGCTATTCCTTTATAGGATACCTCAACAACCTTATATTTCTTCTTAGTAGGATCCAAACCAAATCCCAACACGCTCCCATGATGACTAGCAGGGTTCTTTGTTATAATCTTTGGCAACTCAATGTAATCCCTAGTAAAAGGATTATAAATACAGAGCCCGAAGCTTGGGTGAGTGAAACGCAAGCATAGCAATCCATTACATGAACTCACCAAATGGAAGTTTGACAATGGTGGTATGGTAAGCTTCTTTGTTATCATCACGTTTCCACCGTTTGGATGGCTGGAGAAATCTCCAAAATAAAGCTGGTTTTGGATGGGATTACCGATGATTTGTAAAATGAAGCTTGGATCATTGTCAATCATGCGCTTGAAATGCTTGTCGACAAACTCTTGATCTTGTATGAATATACGCCAGGCTCGACATACAGATTTGGATTGCACCAAGCTTGGGATTGGAAGCCTTGATAGTATCTCAGGGACAAGCTCCCGAGGAAGACAATCCATTTCTCTAATTGGTTTTTTTCTATGGTCTCTTCTTCGCGCAGTAGTGTTGAGAGATACAATAGAAGATTAGGTTGTATTATTAAAGATGTTGGGCGATGAAAACAAAATTGAAATTGAATAGAATATTACATTATGAAAATGACCAATTCGGTCGCAATAACAAACAATTAGAAAAGAAGAAGAAGAAGAAGAAGAAAATATACAAAAGCAAAAAAATTGTATTGATGCACTCATCACTGTTGAAAACAATCGTAAAATATATATGGTACTTTTAAGAAAAAAACTGCCGCTCAAATTTTAGAGACAACACTTTAAATATGAATTTAAAGATATAAAAAATATAAAAATTAAATGTCATATTATTAATGTAAAAAAACTAAAAAAATTAATATTTTTAGAAATTATTTGAATTTTTATAATTATAAACTTTTTTGTTCATATTTTGATGCATTGTTGAATTTTTTTCTCTTTTTTGATAATTTCTTTATACTTTAGTCTAGAATTTTCTAATCATGATGTTTCAAAATTCTATAATTTTATTTCAACTGCTTAACATTAAATTCTTACTTTCTTACATAAATATATATAATTAAATTAAATGTAATTATATTTATACACTACGAATAAATAAAATTTTTAAGTTTTTTCACCTTTGAAATTTACATATACATATTTAGAATTTTTAAAATAATCATTAATAAACTTTTTATAATTTTTAAAGTGTTTTTAATTTTGCATTCATCCAGAATGAATTTGGATAACCATTTGTTCATATTCATTCTATATACACATTTTAATTATTTTTTGAAAAAAAACTTTTTGTTGACATGGTATGCCAACTTCTGATGACTTCGTCAATCACATCAATTCAATTAGGGTCAAATCGTTCAATGGCAATTTCTTTAAGTTTTGTTTTTCAATTAAATTAATTTTTTGATTTTTTATTAAGTTTTTTTTTAACCCTTTAGTCAAAATAATTCATAGAAAGAATTTGTTTTTAATTTTTGAATGAAATGGACAGTAACTAGAATTTTACAAAATGGGGGAACTAATCCTCCCACAAGATAATTCAAAGAAATCAAGAGGACTGGATCAAGGGGACTTAAACACCAGTCATCTCAACAACTGCATAAACTGATTATAAAAACTCCGATAAAGACATCTCGTTCTTCTTTTTTTTCTCTTTAGATAACATGAAATCAATATCACGGTGCCTCGATAAATGTATCGATCCAGTTGAGGCTTGCAACATGAACGGCTAAGATGAAACACCTGGGAATTCCTTCAAATGTAAGTTGAAAATTCTGGAATGTCCTGCAATGAGGATCATAGACAAAGAGTGCTTTAATTTTATACTCCAATAAGATCCCTCCACTCCTCAATTGACATAGGATTCGCATGCATGTCTTAGGCATATAAAACATTGAACTATCCAATGATTCACGTTCATCCGGCTGCAATATTTTTGGTAGGTAAGTTCCAATGCTAAATTCTTTGACCCAAGACTCTTTCACATCATACTCTTTCATAACCCAAATCTCCAGTTCTTCATTATCGTAATCAAAACAAACCGCCGACAGGCAACCTCGTAGAACCACGAGTTCGTGAAATTGCCTGTCCGAACTGATACAATCAGGCCTAGGGACTTCCTTGAATTGTTCATTACCCAAGTCAAACGACATAATAGCAAGGTAAGCTTTACTACCCCGAGGATAAGAAATCCAATGAAGTTTCCCATTGACCAAAACCTGAGATTTTTGGCACATAAAATGGAAAGGGAAACTTCCCAAATTTCTCCTTGTGGAGCTACCATTACCAACAGTCAAAATATGAACCTCAGAGTCAATTGAAGAAGGTGCTATAATCTGAGGAGCTAGGCGATTGACAGGTCTAACAACATGGCTTGGAGAGGCTCTATAAATTCGTTTATATGATACCTCTACAACCTTATATTTGTTTGTGGTAGCATCCAAACCAAATCCCAATACCCCCACTTGATGACTAGGTCCCTTTGCTATTAGCTTTGGCAACTCTATAGAATCCCTGGTAAAAGGATTATAAATACAGATCAGTCCAAGGCTTCGGTGAGTGCCACGCAAGCATAGCAATCCATTACATGAACTCACCAAAAGGAAATTAGTTAGCAATGGTAGCATGGTAAGCTTCTTTGTGATGATCGTAACGTTTCTATCATCTGGATGGCTGGAGAAATCTCCGAAATAAAGTTGGTTTTGGATGGGTTGATCTCTGATTTGTAAAATGAAGCTTGGGTCATTCTCAACCATGCGCTTGAAATGCATGTTGACAAACACTTGATTTCGTATTAAGATAAGCCAGGCTCGATTCACGGACTTGGATTGCGTTATGGTTGAGATTGGAAGCCTTGATAGTATATCAATGACAAGCTCTTGAGGAAGACGATCCATTTTGCTAATTGGTTTTTTTTTTCTTTTTTCTATATTTTCTTCTTCGTCGAGTATTTTTGAGAGGTTTAATAGAAGAGATTAGGTTGTATTATTAAAGAAAGCTTGGCGATGTAAACGAAATTGAAAATAGAATATTATACCTTGACAATGACAAATTCGATCTTAATAACAAACAAACAGAAATGAAAAAGAAAGCATATTGATGCCGTGCTAAGTAATTGTAATGAACCTAATTTTTTTTTTTTTTAAATATGATATAAAACATCTTACAAAACATAACATGTAAGATAAAAACAAATTGGATGGGGAATTTAAATAATAATACTATCCGCATGGTAAGCCAATGACAAATAAATTCAAACTTATTGTAAATTAGATAAACTTAACGAGGGGTAATCAAAAAATCGGAACAAGTTTCAAGAGCCGCACAGGTTGGCCACATGGCCATGTGCTAGACAGTGTGGAAATTGCAATATGTACCTCAAACACGAGGAAAAATGTAACTTTTAGGTTTTTCGGGTATTCTAAGACCTATATATACCAAATATGAGAAGAGAGGAGCGAGCGGTCATAGAATACTGAAGAAAACGACTTGAAAAACACCATTGAAGTCGACTCTGAAGCAGATTTCCATTAAGATTGAAGATCTTCTTTTGATTTCTTTGAAATTTATTATGAGTTTCTTTATTTCTTGTGGTTATACTATATTTTGGATGTCTTTATTTGCTATCATGAACTAATTTTTCAAATACCTAAGGAGATGAACCCTAGGATAGATTCTGTTATTTGATTTATTTTTATGCAATAAAGACTTAGATCTTGTTTTCAATTTTGTGTGCTTAATTCTTAGTTTAATATTTCTAAACTATTGATCCATGTTTGATGTGCTTAAATCAAAGGAGGAATAGACCTTGTTTAAGAGTAGATCTAGCATAATTGAGTGGAGTTGCATGCAATCCTAGAAATAGGGCAACATAAATCTACCGGATTAGAGTCAAATCTAATAGGGGGATCTATAGATTGAGTTAATGCGATAATAAGGGTTTTAATTTAAAAGAAATTTCAATTAATCAACCTAGAGTCAGTTGCTCTTAGTCTTGAAGAGAGATATTAGCATAATTTAGGAAATTCTATGGATCAAGATACTGAGTGAAGAAATTGTTTAATTTAGATTGATAATGACATATGAAGTCTAGGTGAATTCTTTCTTTGGTATTGTTTCGCTTCTTGGTTGTTAATCGTTTGTTTTCCTGATTCATTTTTTGTCGTGTTCTTTAGTTAATTAATTTAGTTAATTTTAGTATTAATCAATCTCTCCAATTTGTCAGTTAAATAATTTTTTTTGAGCTTAAAACAGATTGGGCTTGTATTATTTAATAAAAGATTAAAAACAAACACAAAAAACCGGGCTTTATACTGACCCATGTTCCAAACTTAATAAAAAACCGGCCCTAAAATGAGAAAATATCTTCTGACAATGAATGGAAAAAACGATAAGGCTGCCAGCATTAATTGCAACCGTCCAAGCGCCCAATCAGCATTCGCGTCTATCTGGCACCTATCATATCAATCACTCCGTGATTAATGCCTGTTGAGAAAAAGAGGGGTTTTGAAATTGAAACTGAAAAATCCAGATTCATTTGCATCCCTCTATTCCATTTCCTCCGTCCGCTCTCTCTTGCTTTCAATCTGGTTCTCTTACGCTTTCATTCCGCTTCACGGTTTTAGCAAAGGCTGGCACTCGTCCCTCCAGGTAAAGTTCCTCCTTCTGTTTCAAAGTATCTGTTGCGAGCATATGTGCTAAAATATTCCCTGTTCTGAAAATGAAGTCGAATCGTATTTCTGAAAAGTCTGCCTTCTTCTGAAGTATATCATGAATGAATGCCCCTATCTGAGATCTGTCTGGAAAATCATTTTTACATTTTTTGATTACTGTAAGAGAATCACCTTCGATGATGACTTTTCTTTGCTGCATGTCCAACCCTAACTGGACCGCTTCTCGACAAGCCAAGGCCTCAGCCGTGAACGCAGATGCCACATCCATATGAAGTTTTGACTTAGAAACAAGAACCTCCCCTTCACTATCTCTGGCGACAATACCTGAAGCTGATAACTGGTTCTTCACATCGTAAGCACCATCGAAGTTAATTTTCACAATCAGGTAAGGTGGGTGTTTCCATCGAGTTACCCCTTTTGGTACTTTGGTTGCTTTCTGTTTTACACCGTCCATTTCTTTTATGTAGTTCCTCACAAACATTGCTAACTCCTGTCCTGTCTTACTTGTTTTTGCACGAACTCGAGCATTCCTGTCTCCCCATATAGTCCATAAAGCACCGCAGAAAAATCTGCACAAATCTAAAGAAAGAAAAGCAATCGATGAGGTAAGCCACTGTGTAAAGTCACCATTGCTATCCTGCATCAGTTTTACTTCAGATAAATATGACCACATTTCAACTGATATTGGACAGTCTTTGAAAGATGGATCAGCGTTTCCGTTTCTAGACCACAACGAGGACATGAGGTATCGGGGATTAACTTTTTGTGATATAAATTTACCCTTGTTGGTAAATAATTCCAGGAGGCTTTCCACATGTTGATTTTTACTTTTATAGGAAGATCAATACACCACAATTTTTTGTAAAAATCAATGTAGTTTGGTTGTATCGCATAAACGTTAGGATCGTATCTCTGTAATAGTTTATAGGAGCTTTTGACCGAGAAGACTCCAGTTGGTTCGCCTCTCCATGCCAGGATATCATCATGCTGAACTTTGCTTAAAGGAATGCGCAGAATCTTCTCAGCCTTGGCAGCTTCGAAGGTATTCTCTACTATTTCCCTGTTCCATTCTCTATTTTGGCTATTGATAAGTATAGCAACTTTACTATCATCTGAACCGATAAAAGAAGATAAAAATCTGGAATTAACAAGATCTGGAACCCACACATCATTACCGATAAAGATACTGGTGCTCGTACCCACTTTCCAAATCAACCCTTTTTCCAAAATACCCCTAGCAGCCCATATACTGCGCCAAACATATGAGTTTCTGTTTCCCAATTGCGAATTTAAAAAATTACTGTTTAGAAAATATTTTGCCTTAAACACTCGAGAAACTAATGAAGTTGGATTTTCTAACAACTGCCAACCTTGCTTAGCCAACATTGCAATATTGAATTGGGCCATATTACAAAAACCCAGGCCACCTTCACTTTTTGATCTGCATAAATGAGCCCATTGGCACCAGTGAATGCCTTTCCTACCCTTTCCTTTCTGCCACCAAAACTGGGCGAAAACGCTTTCCATCTTTTTGCATAAAGAAATAGGTAATAGAAAACATGACATTGCAAAAATTGGAATAGCCTGTAAAACTAATTTTATAAAAACCTCCTTACCCCCTATAGAAAGTAATCTGTTACTCCACCCTTCAATACGTTGTGAAATTCTATCAAGGAGTTTTTGAAATGATTCTCTTTTCTTCTTTTCGACCATATTAGGAAGACCTAAATATTTTTCTAGATTCATAGCCATCCTGACTTCTAACAAGTTTGACACAGCTTCCTTATTGTCTTCAGAAGTATTTGGACTGAAAAAAATAGTGGACTTCGAGAAATTCACACATTGGCCCGAACAAATCTCATATTCCTTCAAAATATCCTTCAAAATTTTTGCCTTTTTAGTAGATGCCTCCCCAAATAGGATACAATCATCAGCAAATAACAAATGTGATATTGCTAGACCCTGTCTACTGGCTTTAGCACCATTGACTAATCCTCGCCTTTTGGCTGTGCTCATGAGAGATGAAAGACCCTCGCTGCAAATCAAAAAAAGGAAGGGACTTAATGGATCACCTTGTCGAAGACCTCTCGATGGCTTAAACAAATTTCCCCTTGTTCCGTTTATGTTAACAGCATAGCTGACAGTAGAAAAATATCTTTTCAAAAGCTCCACCCATTCACAAGCAAAACCCATTTTGGTCATTACATCTTTAAGGAACTTCCATTCCACCCTATCATATGCCTTTCTTTCCCATACGTTTCTGCTTAAACGTGTGCAAAATTTCATATGCTAGGAGTACATTGTCTGTAATGAGTCGTTCTGGTACAAAAGCACTTTGAACTTCATCAATAAACTTATCCATAATCTTCTGCAATCGATTAGCTATAGCTTTAGCCACCACTTTATAAACAACTGAACACAAACTGATGGGTCTAAAGTTGACCAATTTTGTAGGATTAGGAACTTTAGGGATAAGAACAATATCTGTGTTATTGAAATCTCCGAATTCCTGTGCATTATTCAAAATACCTAAACAGTAATCAGTGACTTCTTGACCAACAATGTGCCAATACCTTTGAAAAAACAAAGCTGGAAAACCATCTGCTCCAGGCGCCTTTGTGGGTCCCATTCCTTCCAAAGCTATCTGTATCTCTTCTTTTCGAAAAGGATCTAATAGAAACTTATTATCCTCCTGTGATATAACTTTGTCAACACCCTTTAACACCTTGTGAGAATCTACCTCTCCATTGGTCTTGAAAAGATTCTAAAAAAATGTAGAAGCCTCTTCCAGTATTTCAGATTCCTCCTCAATCACATTTTCCTCCTCCGTAACCAAATTGGTGATAGTATTAGCTTTCCTCCGAGCCAAAGCACATCTATGAAAAAATGCTGAATTTTTATCCCCAAGTTTCAACCAGTTCTGTCTTGCTCGTTGCTCCCAATACATCTCGTCTCTATCAATTTCCAGATTTAAGTATATTTTAGTGTCAATTATTTTCGCCAAGGAGTCATCATTTAGCTCACTTTCTAACATTACTTCCAGATCCTTCAATAACTTCCTTTTTAGACCCTCCTTATTCCTCATATTTCGTCGTGACCATTCCGCTAAACAAATTTGTAGCTTTTCTAATTTCTCCGATAACGTACCTTCATTTGCCTCCCAGGAATCCCGAATAACAATTTCTAAATCTTCCTCCATGGTCCAGAAAGCTTCAAAAATGAAATTTCCTATTCCCTTTGGACAAAAGGGACTTTTTTTGTATTCAATAGAAGAGGGCAATGATCTGAAGTTGAATAAGGAAGATGCTGAAGAATACTTAACAGAAATAGCTTTGACCATTTTTCATTTGCAACTCCCTTGTCCAACCTCTCTCTAATATTAGTTTCCGGCAAATTTCCCCTTTCCCATGTAAACCAGACCCTTGAAAACCTAATATCAGTCAATTGACACTCCTCTAATGTCTCCCTAAAGGCCTCCATACGCTTAATATCTCTTTGAATTCCTCCACTTTTCTCAAATGAATAAAGAATTTCATTGAAATCGCCTACCACCAGCCATGGGTATTCATCCTCTTGACCAAGTCTGCGCAGTATATCCCAAACTGCATCTTTGTCTTTGATATAAGGAGAGCCATAAAAACCAGTGTATCTCCATTCCTCCTCCACATTATCTTCCTTAATTAAAACATCAATGTGCCATCTAGAAAAACTTCTCAAAATAACTCTAATTTCTTCCTTCCACGCCAAACAAAGGCCCCCTTTAGAACCCTTAGCTTCAACATCGATTCCATTAACAAAACCACATCTTCTTCGTACTTTTTCCATCCTATTCTTATCCAATTTTGTCTCTATTAAGAAGACTAATGGGGGATTGTGCTGCTTAACTAAGTAGCACAGTCTTTGGACTGCCTGTGGACTCCCCAATCCACAGACATTCCAACATAGGCTTTTCATTGTGTTCGGTCGGCTTGCCCAATGGCAGCCGCCGATATAAAAGTGTCCGAATCTGCATAATCGACTTGAATCTCAACAATATCACTTCCCATCAAAACATTTTCTACACCAGCTTTTAACTTTTTCACCCCTCCTGATTCAAAACTTTCCTCTAAACTTTTAACACTATCATGATCAATAAATTTCCTCTTACCGCCCACCTGTTCACTCGTACTAATTTCACCCTTGTTTCTGGTGTCCATTCGCTTCCATTTCATTTTTTTATGTGCTACTGCATTTCTTTCCAGGGGCATGGCTACCATTCCCTGCTCCACCAGTTCCACAACCTCGTCCTTTTGTTTAAGCCCTTCCTCCCAAGATGACAATTGTCGTCCATTTATTAAATTATCCAAATGTTCAATACACACATCCCTGCTGGGTGCGCCACCAATCCCTTCTTCCAAACTCCCTATATATGAGCGTTGAACTCCTTGCTTTTTTGTGAAAGCTGTGAACTTCAAGAATTATTTCCCCAAAACCTTAGATTCAGCTTTTAGTGCAACAGAAAAAGGGGGATCATCCATTATATTATTTTTTTCTTTCAACCCCAGAATAACACAGTCTTGGAGACTATGGCCCAATCTCCCACAACCAAAACAAAAAACTGGTAGCTTCTTATATTTAAAAGGAACCCACGTATTAACACTGTTTCCACTAGAAGCAAAGATTCCTCTCCTCAAGGGTTTCTGAACATCTAACATGACTTTCAAACGGCAAAAATCATCAAATATCTCAGATCTAATTACCCCACCAGAAGTACAGGCAATTGCATGTAACAGATCTTTTTTGTCAAAATCAGGTAAACATGGACCAATCTTTATCCAATACGGCGATAATTTAAGACATATTAAATCTCTATCAATTGGGCTAATTAATCAATCAAAAAGGATAAGAGACTTACGAAATAGCCATGGTCGTCCTTCCAAAATCTGTTCCAAATCATCTTCTAGATCAAATATTACTGAAAATAAATTTTGCCCTTCTAATCTGATATCAAACTTTTTTTTTGTCTTCCAGATGCTTCTCATTTGGGCCTTGAAGCTTTCAGAATTAAAGTGCTTCTTTGTCCAAGCTGAACAAATCAGAGTAGGTTTATCAGATGGTATCACCATTGATCTCTTAATTGACAGTTGAACTAGTTCTTCCGCAAGCAAAGAGATCTCCTCGCCAGAATCCCTCTCTCCACCACCACTCTTCTCCATCCCAAGCCGCAACAGAAACTGCTCTCTCTAGGACTCTGTGGACAGCACTCTTGGTTTCAGAGGACTCTATTGTTATACACAAATAACTTTATTTTTCCCCTTTATTTCTAGTTTAGTATGCGGTTACAATTAATGTCGGTTAAATAATTGAAAGACAGTAATTACTAGTAATTTTAATCCTCATAGGAAAGATATCTTTACTCATCACAACTATACTATTAATTGATAAGTGTACTTGCTTTTGTTGAATTAGTTGGTTTAAGGAGAATGATAAAAGTTTATTTTGAAGGTTTATATAAAAAAGTAGATGAAATAATGAAAATTAAAAAAAAAAAAAAACATGGTTTCTACATTGGGGGTCCATGCTTGAACCCGTATTTAGTCCATCCACCATTTCTTTTAGTGATGGTTCAATTTCGTTTTTATTTTCCTTTTCAGTTTGCCTCTTATGCAATTTCATCCTTAATTTAGTTTTAATTAATTTAATTTGATCTCGATTTAATTTTAATTACATTCAATTTGAACAATGATAATTTTTTTATGTAGGTTTAAATTTAAATGTTGATTCTATATGGTTTTAATTATAAATGTTATTGTGCCATAGGTCGCAGATCAAAGCTTGTGATGTATGCACACAGAATATTCTATGTAGGTCAATTGATTAAATGAGGCTCATTTAACCTAGTTGAATTGGCCCGGTTCGAGAAAACATATGTAGAAACCCATTTATTTAAAGTCTCGTGGTCTGGTGAAACACTCTAGTAAAACTAGAGTTAGCATGGTGAATATTTTGTAATTCTAAAGGATAAGATTGTATAGTGTGTAACTCCTTTAGAACTATCATATTGTAGACTGTCTATGATCTCGACTGTTGTTGTAATTTAAACTTTACCGTTGAATTTAGTAATTTTACAGTCCTACCCCAAAAACAGTCCTGAGTTAAAATTATTGTGAAATTGCTTGTTTAATTTGGTGATTATTTTTCCGTGATACATAAATGTTCTTGATTTGTGGTTTAGTTAAAGCTCATTAAATTTAGTGTTTACTTTTATTTGTTTCACTTAATTGTGATTTTTAATTTATTATTAACGACTATTTTTGAGTAATTGAGATTTTCTTATAACTAGATAAGTTTTTATCTGTTTTATTGTTTGAGCAAAATTCTATTTGGACGGATGGTATTCAAGTAAAGCCCTCTAAAAAAAAATTTTAACTCCAAGATTTAAAAAATTTAGTTTCACTTTTTAAAACTACTTGATGATGAATAATTGAGGTTTATATTTGAATTTTGAATATATTTTAATTTATATTTTAATGTTAATTATTTTATTTTGGTTGCATGTAAATATGAACATAAAATCATGTTAGGCCATATTATAATTTAGAACTCCTTAAAGTTTATTTACTTCTTTAGGCCATGTTGATATTAATAATTTTAAACCCCTAAAAATATTTCAACCGATCGCATTAAACAAATTCTAAATTTTAATTATTTTTATTTCATATATATATATATATATGTAAGAAGCCAATTTTGGCCCAAGACAATTAAACCAACCCAAAAATTAAACCCTAAACCCAACATCACAACCCATTACAGAAAAAAAAGAGGCAGCAGGCAAACCCTAGCCCCTCAGCGCCGCCGACCTTTGGCCTCCCTCTGTGGACACCACGCGCGTCGCCAGCAGCCACCATGCTCGCCAATCAGTAGCTACCCATGCCTCTGACACCTGCAAGGAAAAGAGAAGCACACAACAACACAAAACAAAGGGCAAAACGACAAAAAATAGAAAAACAAAACAAAAACGAACAAAATCGAATCTGTAAATATCGGTTATAAAAATCGAAGCGAAACTATTGTAATTTTTTCGGCTCCTTTTTACGAATAATCAGAAATAAAAAGCAAAAAAAGCATTCAAAGGTTGTTTATATCTCTCTGTCTTCATTTTTCTTTTCTTTTCTCTTTTTTTCTTTTTATTTATTTACGAAATTTGTGATCAATAATAGTAATAATGAAAAATAGAAGAAGCCTTACCTAAACCCCGGATCTTTGAGCATCACTAGCCACCAATCAGTGGCTGCGCGGTGGTGATATGGGCGGTGAAAGGGGAGCCCAATCGACTGAGAGGATGAGAGGAGGAGAGTTCTTCTTGTTTTTCTTTTGAGTGGCTGCTGTATTTCTAAAAAACTTAGGGCTAGAATCAGATTTTTGGGAAATTTTGGGTATTTATACCCTCAATGAAACGACGCCGTTTGGTTCAGAGGGAAGCTGCACATATCCCTTCAAAGGGATATTTGCGCGACGGCCCCCTCCCTTTTCTGCGGCTTTGTTTTTAGCCCAGTTTTACCTTTTTTTCCTTTTAAATTTTACCCTATTAATTCTATTGCATTTTAATTTGGTCCGTGCCTGGGCCATTTGAAACGTCGCGCATTTAGGGACAGGGTTATTTACCCATTTGGTCCTCACGAATTTATGCGCATGGCGTTGTGGTCCTTATTCGCTTTTTTTTGACTTATTGCAATTTTAATCCCTTGACCTTTATTCTGTTTTCAATACAGTCCTTGGTTCGATTAATAAGTTTATTCACTTATTTGTTTTCTTTGAAATCATATTATTATTTATTTATTTTAAACTATTAAATACTACTATTTCCTGATTTTTTTTATATGTGTTTATTTTAAGATTCTTTTATACATTATCTATTTCAAAACTTTCCATACATTATTTATTTAAATTGTTATTATTTATTTTAAGCTTTATTCACATTATTATTTTATATTTTTACATATAGAAATATATATGCATTATCTTATTTAAATTTTTTACCATCTCTTAAAATTGTTTTATACATTATTGATTTTAAATTATTTTTTTACATTATCTATCTTAAACTTATTTATTATCATTTCAAAGTGTATGTTTGTACATTTATTTATTTTAACTTGCTTTTTACTTGTTACAAATTGTTGTATATGTTGTTTAATTTATTCGTCTTTGATTGTTGATGTTGTTAATATTTAAATAGTGCAAGTTATATGATTATCATTCTTATATGTATTATAATTTGCTTATTCATATTTTCATATCACTGTTGTTCATTCGTATAGTATTTTATTCATGTATTATTATTCCATGATTGTTGCTATTTTCATATTATGCCATCACATTGTGCATTAAACCCCAACACGTTTATCCAACTTAGATCGTCGATTTTACTCCAAACAAAATAAGTGTATGCCTTTACATGTTGTATTCACAATTATCTAAAAACCGAAAATTTTTCAAAATAAGGAAATATTTCGCGTTTTGGAAATTTAGAAAAATCGTGCCCTAACTTTCTGGGTTTTGACTTTCTCGTTTAGCCTAAATGATGAAATATCTGATAAACCGTAAAAGTAACATATTTTAGTCCCACATTTAACATACTTTTGGATGATTTATCCTTTGATTTATGTAAAAAGGTGCTCTTAATCCTTTCTTTCCATGTTTTATACTTAGGAAAGCACCGGAGGATGGAAAGAATGAGAAACGGGCTTAAAACGGACCCAATTAGGCCAAGAGAGAAATCGATACGGCCTAGACTTAAGCCCACATGGCCGTGCTTCCTTGAGAGACTAGAACACGGCCCGATAACGATTTACACGGGCATGTCACCTCATTAAAAGTCTGAACACGGCCTGGCTACGATTCACATGGGCGTGTGCCATGGCTGTGTCCCTGTCGTAGTGAAGAGCAATTCTACTCGGAAAAGGATATTTAAGGGCAAAGAAACCTATTTCAAAAGCCTATATAAACACCCTAAGTGTATCCTTAAAGGGGGCAATTAGCTAGGCCAAGGGGTCGAGCTGAAAAGGTCAAATTTGTGGAAAACACTCAAAGATAGCCAGTTGATCCATCTCAAGAAGCCGGAAATCTACTCAAGGCGGAGGATCTCTCCTTCAATTCTTTCAGGGGGTTTTAGGGATTTCTTATGTTTTTTTTTATCTTTTCTTCTGAGATGTTTTCCTTTATAGTTATGAACTAAACCCTTCAGATACCTGAAGGGGATGAAACCTAAGACGGATCTTGTTATTGTTTTCTGAACTATATGATAAATACTTGATTTGTTCTTAATTATGTGTTCTTAATTCTTGTATTGATATTTTCGGGATATTGATTTAAATATGATGTACTTAGGTGGAGGAGAAAAACTCCCTACCTAAGAGTAGATCTAGCATAATTAAGCGGAATTGATCGTACGCCTAGAGATAGAGTGACGAGATTTTGCCGGATTAGGGTGAAACCTAATATGGGAGTCCATAGATCGAGTTAATGTGATTCTAGGGGATTTAATTAGAAAGAGATTTCAATTAATCAACCTAGGGTTAGACGTTATTCGCCTCGAGAGAGGGTTTAATATAAATTAGGGAATCTTACGAATCAAGTCAAGTGAATACATTGTCTGATTCAGTGTTAGATAACAAGTGAAGTCTAGGTGGATTCTTCCTAAGGGTATCGTCTTAATCAACTGGGTTTTTCCAATAGTATTTCCCCAATTCATTCTTTTTGTCTTTGTGTCTTTAGCTTAGTAGTTAGTTAAATTTAGATTAAACAACAAACTTCACTTATTTTAGGTTAGATAATAAAAAAGAAAGTTAGTATTAGTACTTTTAGTTCCTTTGGGTTTGACAATCCGGTCTTGCCTAAGCTATGCTACTATTCGATAGGTGCACTTGCCTTAAGTCGTTGTCAGAGTTAGTTTCCAGGTTCAATCATTCTCATTTATAAATTTAAAACTCTAAAAAATAAATGATCAATATCCTTTTAAAACAAAATACAAGTTTAAAATAAAAAGCTTATTCTCGAGAGTACGAAGTGCTGTGCCCTAACTTATTGGGTGTGACATCTCGTTACCTTGAGATAAGAATTCCTAAAATAAAGCAATATTCTGTGATTGGAAATTCGAGAAATTGTGCCCTAACCTGCTAAGTTTCGGTTTTTCATTTGGCCAAGTAATCGAATAACCTTTTGATATTTTCAATGCATGAGTCTCGGGAAGAATGAGATGATCTTGGATTTAAGGATTTAAATTATCGTGTCCTAACGTGCTGGATGTGATACTTTATTCCTTCGGAGCGAGAGAATCTTAATATTCAATTCGAGAAAATTCAAATATTTCGAAAAAAGATCAAATTTTTTTAAATTCTTTTAGATTTTCAACTTTCAACATTGAGACATTAATTAATCAATTTGGTATCGATTTTGGGCGTGACGAGGGTGCTAACCCTTCCTCGCACGTAACCGACTCTCGAACCCGTTTTCTCTAATTTCGTAGACCAAAAACACTATTTTAGTAAACCAAAGCGTTTTATTAAAACAAAGGTGATCCGATCACACCAAATAAAGATAGGTAGCGATTCCTATTTTATTTTCATTTTCAGAACCCTGGTCGATTCCCGTTTTACAAAAATGGTTATGACAGCTTGACGACTCCACTGGGGAGAAAATAAGAGAGTCAAGCCACGAGTTGATTACTTTTTGTCTCTTTGTCAAAATTTGAAAACTCGATTTAAATATACGATCCTTTTGTTATATTTCATCCGTCTTTGTTACGATCTTCATCTTTGTGGTTTATAATTGTCGTGTTGATTTAAGTTTTGTTATCTTCTGCACATTGCATCACATTATCGGTCGATCTTACCCTTTTAAGTGAGAGTGAGAAACTACTCCTTCGTGAGGTCTTCACCCTCGTACAGGATAGTGGATCGCTTTCGGGATATATCCTGTAACACCCCAAACCCGGTCGACACGCCATGATCGAATCTGGCATGCCACGAAGGAAAACTTTTTGAAAAGAATTGAATTTAACAGATAAATTTTTATGAGAAACTCTTTGAAATTCTATATTTGTTGAAATAACATGCTTAATAAGTTAAAACTGAAAATTTACTTTGAAATTACATAAGACTTTAAAATAAGTGAATAAATCATAGATTAGAAAACATTTTTATCATTTTAAGAAAACTTAAATTATTACTTTGAAAACCATTTAAATTATCGAAAACACTTAAGTTGTTAAAATTATCAAATGATTTATGTTACCCGATGGTAACGTTTTAAAAACCATTGCGTTGTGTAGTTTAGAAAACTTTGTGCTCAATTTGTTATAATAATCAAGAAATTTATAACCCATATTTAAGACATGTTCAAAACATAAAAATAATCCAAACCATAATTTAGAGAGGCCTTATTACAAACCCACAAAAATATAAAACCAAATTTAAATAAAGTAAAGTTCTCAAACCAAAGTTCACGTAGAACTGAAATTTATTGCATGGCCTCCTCGAGTTCATCCGGCTCCTCATCCGCAATCTCACCAATCACCTGAAATGATAAGGGAGAAGGTGAGTCACCAAGACTCAGTGCCTAATCCCTCTCCCGGATAAATGCTACATACTTACACAAATTATAACAAGACAATATATATGTATAATGCACCCAACCTAGCCATCCATAACTCCTTTTCTACCCCGTGTGGTACCAAACCACTGGTGGTGCCAAACCACTGGTGTCTCAAAGACACAAATGTGATACCAAATCACTGGTGACCGTAGTCACGAATAATCAAGTGTGGGGCCAACCCACGTGTGATACCAAATCACTGGCAGACGATCCCATATCTCAAAAGTGGGGCCAACCCACGGTGGAGTTAATCCACAGGGACGAGTCGCTATGAGGTGCCACACCTCTGGTGTCCGAAGACACGAATGTGATACCAAATCACTGGTGGTGCCAAACCACTGGTGGTGCCAAGCCACTGGTGACCGAAGTCACAAATCATCAAGTTGTGGGGCCAACCCACGTGTGATACCAAATCACTAGCAGACGATCCCATATCTCAAAAGTGGGGCCAACCCACGGTGGTGTAAAACCACAGGGACGAGTCGCTATGAGGTGCCAAACCTCTGGTGTCCGAAGACACGAATGTCATATCAAATCACTGGAGGTACCAAACCTCTGGTGTCCGAAGACACAATATCAATCTTCCCCCTCCTCTCATATTGCCCATACCAATGCAATAGATAAACAAATCATGTCACATACTTTGATATGAATCATATAATAAATATATCATAAATTGTAGATCATGATTTCAGTCCACGTATAAGGACAACAAATATCAAACGGACTTACCCAGTATCCTCATTCATACCATCACGGTATCATATCAAGATCTCATGTTTTTCCCACTTTGATAAAAGATTAGTAATAACACACATATACATGCATATATAAACCAAGTTATAAAGTGTGTAAGATACACACCTTTCACCAAAGCAAAAACTAACTTAGGAGATCCGATCTATCGCACTAGATCACTTGTCCTACAATCGGCCAATACTAAAATTATGAACAAAGGCCATTCTACCAAACATCAAAATCCCAAAGAATTTTCCTTCGATATACCAATCTTACCTAAAGGCTTACCCAAACGATCGATAAAGATACGAGGCTTAGAAAGATTACTTCCACGTCCCGAGGAGCCTAAAAGAGATCGATTCCTAAAATGATTAGAACCTTGCAAACCAATGCCCAAAGATTGGCCTATGACCACAAGAAAGTAACTTGAGAAAGAGAAAAGAATTGAAAGAGAAACGGCTATGAACATTTACCCTTTCCAAAATCGATTGAAGAAAAATCAAAGAGAATCTACCCTTGAATATTCGGCCAAAACAAAACAATAAGAGAAAGGAAAATTTGGCAAAATGATTAAATGGTCAAAGAAATTCGGCTATGGTTGATTTGATTTAACAATAAGGATTCGATTAAAGTTGAGAAAGGGAAAGGAAAACAAAAGAAGAAGATGGAAGAGATTTCAATGGGAGAGGAATGTTTATGACTTTGAATAAATTAAAAGAAAGTAAAGAGAGATGGAGAGATGAAAGTTTTGCCAAGAGAAAGTAGGAGAAATGTGATTATGAACCAATGTCAAAGAAGAAAAAGAGAGAGATGTGGGAGAAAGAGAGGTTCGGCCAAACACTATTTTGCCTAAAAGAAATGTGCACAAAATGCCCAAAAAATCAAATGTTGTTTCGGTTTCAAAAGGATGAATGAAAAGAAAGAAAAAGTAAGATTTGGTTCCAACCAAATAAGGCTAAAACCAAAAGGAATTTTGCACTAAAAGCATAGCACACATTCGGCCAAGGAGGGGAGTTTTTTGGAGAGAAAGAAAACAATACAAAAGATGCACAAAAAGCAAAGGTTGTCCAACTATCCCCCCCAAGCCACCTACCAACATTCTGCCACCCCCCTAGACACCCATGCCATCGACATACATGCACTAAAGGCCTAGGATTACTTTCCAAAACATCATCCTAAAGTCTAGCCTTATGTCTCCCCAACCTTCCTTAACCTTAATAATCTTATCCCCAATTTCATGCTTTCCTTAAACAAAAAATTCAACTTACCAAAAGAAATAGTCCAACCTATCATAAATAAGGTTTGACCGTCCATCAATGCTATGATTCAAAAATAAAGTCTTCTAAAAGCTAAACATGCTACTCGAACCTCTAACCTCAAGCCACTTTTCAAGCTTCTTAACCAACTTTCCACTTACTCCTCTTATGCTTTAATTAACACTTAAATTAACTTAAGTGCTAAGCTCACTTAATCCACTT
Source organism: Gossypium bickii (assembly GCA_025503065.1). NCBI lineage: Eukaryota > Viridiplantae > Streptophyta > Magnoliopsida > Malvales > Malvaceae > Gossypium > Gossypium bickii. The sequence continues at coordinate 23,246,783 of CP106711.1, read as the reverse complement.
CATTAAATAAACCATACTAAAAAATTATTCTAACTTCCTACATAAAATTAAGCCTTCACAAGACTATGCTAACCCTTAAAAAAATTCATACCCAAGCCAACACAATAATAAATAATATTCTAATTTTCCTAAAGCCCAAGGCCCAAACCTACTAGGCCCAATTTCGGGATGTTTCACATCCATACCTATGTTTTCGTGAGATTTTCATCTCCATCAGCCATAGGGAAATGTATTCCCCCAAACTGAACTCGGTCTATATGAGCCTATAATGGGTGAAGATCGAGGAATCTGTCGGTTTGGGTTGTTTTACTGTAGAACCGAACCTCATATAGCAAGCCCTAAGAGCCCACCTTAGGTAGAGCTACGCCAAACCCTAGTGATTACCCAAGTAGGTGCTTTATTTCTTGCTTGCTTTAAGCCGTGTGTGAAGTACTGACTTGTCTTGTTTTATTTTGATTGAATGACATTTTCATCACACTTAGTTCACTTTCGTGCATCATATTGCATAATCGTAAGATTTTTACCCTCTTAAGTGGGAGTAAAAAACTAAGCCTTCGTGAGGTTTTCACCTCCGCATAGGCTAGTGGATTACTTCCGGGATACGTCCGTACCTATGTGCTTCGTGAGATTTTCATCTCTGCATGGCCATAGGGAAATGTATTCCCCTGAACCGAACTCGGTCTATATGAGCCTATAATGGGTGAAGATTGAGGAATATGCTGGTTCGGGTACCTCTCTTTAGAATCAAACCATATATAATGAACCCTAGGAGCCTACCCTAGGTAGAGCCACTCCGAACCCTTAGTGGTCACCCGTATAGGTACTCTATTTGGTTTATTTCTTCTGTGCTAACATGTTTTGTTTTGTTTATGATTGCATTGTATTTCCTCACATCATCTTAGAAAAGAGGTGTTGATTCATATTTGATTGCTAAATAGAAGAGTTTGTCATAAGGAAATGGGTTTCTTGATAAAGTGGATAATAATACGATCGTTAGAACATAGTCCAGGTAAACAACGAGAGAGGGCTAATAGTCCGCAGAAGAATACAAGACTTTGCTTGAGGATTCAAGCCGACAAGGATTATTCGAGAGTCATCATGTCTCAATTTTCTTAAAGAAGCTTATGAACATTGCAGAGGATAAGTGAGTGAAGAGGTACGGTCTGGACCAAGCAACAAGGACTTAGAAGAGGCATCTATTGAGAAAGTTCACGGGACACGACCATAACATTCGGATACGAAGAAAAAGATTGGCGTTTTCACCTGGACTATGAGGACAAAGCCGTGTATGCAATCCATTTTATGTAAAGAAATTTATTTTCTAGAAAAGTTCTTCTAATGGAATTGAATTCATAATCAACGCTTCTCTTTCTTTTTGCATTCATCCCATGCATTTACATTGTATTTCATGCATTTGCATTACATCATATCACATGCATTAAAATTTATAGAAAGACCCTAATTAGGTGAAGTTATTTCAGTTAACTTAGAAGACATGGAACAAAGGTTGGAGAGATTAGAGCAAAGGCAAATACTGATGCAAGAGCAGTTGGGCAAAATTCAACAGGATATGCAAGATCAAATGAATATAATGCGCTAGTTAACCCAATTACTAGTCGGAGGGCTTGAAAAAAAGAGTGGTCCAGTGGTCAACAGTGTGGATGATGATGAAGATATCGTTTATTCCCCGATAAGTATCTCAGCCCAACTAGACGTGCCTCCGCAAGGGGCACCGGTCATTATCAAACCCCAATGTCAGATTAATACCTCAGCACTCTTGAACTTTCTGATTGACTCAGATTTCAACTCGGAGTATGATCGAGCCAAACCAGTTGTACTGACAGAAACAAAAGAAAAAAGAGAGTGGACTTTTAAAGCCCTGAAGAAAATGGAAAATAAAACAAATAGTACGAGAAGGTGTAACAAGGGCTATTCAGAGCCGATTATAGTAAGCCAGCTAAGGACTGTAACTACCAGCCGTCAGGTCTCCCTAAGACAAGAACCCGATCTAAAACTAAACTCAGAAAAACCCCAATTCGCACCTATCCCAATCACGTATAGGGAGTTGTACCAAATTTTATTTGAAGCACATGTTGTATCCCATTTTTATGTGGAACCAATACAGCCTCCATACCCTAAATGGTACGATGTGAATGCCAAATGCGAATACCATGCAGGAATTACGGGGCATTCGATGAAAAACTGCACCGCTTTCAAGAAATTAGCTGAAAGATTCATCAAAATGGGCATTGTAAAATTTGATGATCCCTCTGGTGTGGAAAATCCATTACCCAATTTTTTTGTTAAAGGGGTAAACATTGTAAGTTCCATGATGGATTAGGGCATGAGGTCAGGAGTACATCCAGTTCAGGGCTCCAGTGCAAAACCTGATATTGGGGAATCTGAACATTAACGACATATCTGAAGAGTAAACCGGGGAATTAAAGTTTTCGAGCCCTTACATACTTGGGAGTTTTTTGAACAATGGGACTGTGGAAGAGATCCCTGTATTTTTAGAACTGGTTCGGAGTAATGTCCAAAACACGCTTATTGCTTTAAGCCTAAGAGCAATAAGAATCTTTTTGTGAAATAGGCTTATGTTCCAAATCTATATTTTCAATGGAAATGCATTGTTGTGTCTCACTTTGAGCAAATATTCTTTTATTCATTTATTTCATTCATGTTCATACCACATAAATAATTATCCTTAGATTCATTTTCCCTTTGAATATTCTTTTGTACCTACAACAGGTCCCTAGATATCAATGACATGAGCCATGCTGCTACTGACTCAGAGTCTACTTTTGAGCAAGATATGTGTCTAGAAGGATCTTAGGACTTTGAAGATGACAGAGATTATGGCTTATCTACCTGATTCATTAAGAATGGTAGGGCAAGATGAAGAATAGATCCTACCTTACAAAGGGTTAGTGCACATTGCGAGCCTAGGAAAGAGAGCCTAGCTCACCACAGAAATAAGGTGAGACATCATTTTAAAGATGTTTTCACGCGATCATATCAAGAAACACCCGAACTACTGAGACGTGGGTATGCTGTTAAGGCTAAAAAAATTCTAGAAGACATTCATAAGGGTATTTGAAGATCACATTCATGATAGCCAAGCTAATCATGAGATTCAGATTCTACTGGTCCATCATAGGAAGGGATTACATCAGTTATGCCGTAAATGCCAAATTTATAAAGACAAGATTCATGTACCTCCTTCATTTCTTCGTAGACCTTACCTATATGGGGCATGGAGTTTATTGGGATGATCTCATCGGAAGCTTGTAGCAGGCATTAATTATTTCACTAAGAGGGTGGAAATAGCTTCGTAGGCCAATATTACAAAGTCAATAGGCATTAGAACAAAAAGAACAAAGAAAGAAAGAATGTCGACAACACAAAAATGTTAAAAAGATCACATTTAACCGCACAATGTCAAAAGTTTGCAATCTGTTCAAAGATCAGGTGCCACGTCAAAGTACAAAAAAAAAAAAAAAACAAGAGGGTAACAAAACAAGGATCATTAAGAAGATGACCTAGACTTGTAATGATTGACATAAAGAAGTTATATTTACCTTCTATACTTATCAAACATGGGCCAAGAACTTCGCCGGGGCAATGCCTTAATTTTTGGAGTAAAAGTATTTTGTCTATTGAAGTCGACATTCTTTTTTCGAGTCTTGTCAGAACCGAAGTTGGAAAAGGTAGAATAGATTCAATCCCAATATGATTAGCTGAAGTTGATCGAAGAAGAGAGGTAAAGGCTATCCTCATGGTCAATTGTACCAAAAGCAAATGATGCGGACCTATAACAAGAAGGTTTGCCCTAGAGAATTCCATAAAGGAGACCTAGTTTTGAAAGGACCATTCCCGTACAGAAATACTTCCGAGGAGAGTAGATGTCAAACTAGGAAGGACCTTATGTGGTAAAGAAGGCTTTCTCTAGAAAAACGTTGATTTTGATCGAGAGGGATAACAAGGACCTGCCTAATCCTATGTGTTCAAATCGAGAAATATTCCTTTTAAAAAAAAGGAAAAAAAAAAGAAGAAGTAAAAAAAAAAGAAAGAGAAAATGAAAAAAAGGAAGAGACCAAGGCGAAAACCCGCAAAGGGCGTTTTGAGACCAAAGGGGATTTACGCTGAAAACCCGAAAGAGGCAGCTTAAATTTTGATCGAAAATGGGGTATGCGGTAGTCTCGCTTTCTCTGAACTAACAAGAAGGAGATGTTACATCTTGGGGCATCAACAAAGTACTCTAGATCCCCTAAACACATATTGAGCTTAAAATGGTCCTCAAGAGGTTCGTACAGAGAAGCTCAGGCTGCGATATCTAGGGCACCTAGTTTTCATCTTACCCATATTGAATTTGCTATTTTTGATTACTTTATTGTTTTCAAGATACGCTCGCTAATAAATTTCATTTGTTATCTTGATTAATTCATTCTCATTTTGCCTTTTTTCAAATTTGACATCTTGATTAATTTATTCATTTTGAGCTTTGCTCTCAATTAATTTCCTTCTTGCCCATTATTTTTCAAGCATTTTGCATTGAAATAACGATTAGTGGACTAATAATACTTTCATAAAAGGAGTTTCGCATATTACTCTAGAGACTTCTAAATAATACAAGAACCTGAAACGGGGCTATTATTTAGAACTTACTAAGCTTAAAGGCTAGAAATGTTTGAGAAGGAGGAGTCTAAATTGAGACTATCTCTCTGGATTTTTGTCAAAAATGGTGATTGAACAAAATGACAAGATATTGCGTCGGTAATACCATCTTGACAAAAAAGGGGCCATGTTAACCTCTGTGTAAAAGGGGAATCATTATTGAGAGGAAAATGATATTCTGAAAACATATATATCTGGCTATGGCATCCGGGGAATTATAACAGACCAAATTAATGGAAAAGGATTCAGATCCTATACCCCTGAATTGCAGTGAGAGGGTCTGAAGATGGTATGAGCCTTAAAGTTGCCGAGGTACCATGGAATGGACCTTGAAGTTACATTGGGGCAAGTCATTTGAGCAAAATATGATTGTTTCTTTGAGTTTTTTGGCAAAAGTACCAGTTGAGCGAGATAGCTGCGTAATACGTCAGCAATAAGACTCCGATGGACGATGAGTAGTGACAACCCTAAGCATAAAAAAGGGATCATTTCATTTTGCAATCATAGATTATCATTCAAGACATATTTAGTTAGGAGCATTTGATTCATTTCATCCTAATCGTTGTACATTAAAATAAAATCATTCTCATGACATTTTGCATTCATATCATTAGGAGCATTTGACTAATTTCGATCATGGCATCCTAATTATTAGGCATAAGCATGTACCCATTCTACAGATTATGTCCTCAAGAGGACAGTGTAGTGAGGTAGATTGAATTTAGCAGATCTTGTCTCCCTGAGTTTGCAGGAGCAGATCGAAGATACCAGCCTGACATTCCTGAAGCTGCAGGAGCAGATTGAAGTTAGCAGGTTTGGCATTCCTGGAGTTGCAGGAGCAGATCGAAGATACCAGTCTGGTATTCCTGAAATTGCAGGAGCAGATTGAAGTTAGCAGGTCTGGTGTTCCTGAAGTTGCAGGAGCAGATCGAAGATACCAGTTGGCATTCCTGAAGTTGCAGGAGCAGATCGAAGTTAGCAGGTCTGGCATTCCTGAAGTTGTAGGAGCAGATCGAAGATAGCAGATTTGGCATTCCTGAAGTTGCAGGAGCAGATCGAAGTTAGCAGGTCTGGCATTCCTGAAGTTGCAGGAGCAGATTGAAGTTCCATGCGCGCCAATCCGCAGCTACCCACACCTCTGACACCTACAAGGAAAAGAGAAGCACGCAACAACACAAAACAAAGGGAAAAACGACACAAAATAGAAAAACAAAATGAAAACGGAAAAAATCAAATCTGTAAAAATCGATTACAAAAACCGAAGCAAAACCATTGTAATTTTTTTGGCTCCTTTTTACGAACAATCAGAAATAAAAAGCAAAAAAAGCATTCAAAGGTTGTTTATATCTCTCTGTTTTCGTTTTTCTTTTCTTTTCTTTTTTTCTTTTTATTTATTTACAAATTTTTGATCAATAATAGTAATAATGAAAAATAGAAGAAGCCTTACCTGAACCCCAGATCTTTGAGCATCACTGGCCACCAATCAGTGGCGGCACGATGGTAATATGGGCGGTGAAAGGAGAGCCCAATTGACTGAGAGGATGAGAGGAGGAGAGTTCTCCTTGTTTTTCTTTTGAATGGCTGCTGTATTTCTAAAATATTTAGGGCTAGAATCAGATTTTTAGGAAATTTTGGGTATTTATACCCTCAATGAAACGACGCCGTTTGGTTCAGAGGGAAGCTGCACATATCCCTTCAAAGGGATATTTACGCGATGGCCCCCTCTCTTTTCTGCGCCTTTGTTTTCAGCCCAGTTTTACCTTTTTTCTTTTTAAATTTTACCCTATTAATTCTATTGCGTTTTAATTTGGTCCGTGCCTGGGCCATTTGAAATGTCGCGCATTTAGGGACTGGGTTATTTACCCATTTGGTCCTCACGAGTTTATGCGCATGGCGTTGTGGTCCTTACTCGCCTTTTTTTGACTTATTGCAATTTTAATCCCTTGACCTTTATTCTGTTTTCAATACAGTCCTTGGTTCGATTAATAAGTTTATTCGCTTATTTGTTTTCTTTGAAATCATATTATTATTATTTATTTATTTATTTTAAACTATTAAATACTACTATTTCCTGATTTTTTTTATATGTGTTTATTTTAAGATTCTTTTATACATTATCTATTTCAAAACTTTACATACATTATTTATTTAAATTGTTATTGTTTATTTTAAGCTTTATTCACATTATTATTTTATATTTTTACATATAGAAATATATATGCATTATCTTATTTAAATTTTTTACCATCTCTTAAAATTGTTTTATACATTATTGATTTTAAATTTTTTTTTTTACATTATCTATCTTAAACTTATTTATTATCATTTCAAAGTGTATGTTTGTTCATTTATTTATTTTAACTTGCTTTTTATTTGTTACAAATTGTTGTATATGTTGTTTAATTTATTCGTCTTTGATTGTTGATGTTGTTAATATTTAAATAGTGCAAGTTAAATGATTATCATTCTTATATGTATTATAATTTGCTTATTCATATTTTCATATCACTGTTGTTCATTTGTATAGTATTTTATTCATGTATTATTATTCCATGATTGTTACTATTTTCATATTATGCCATCACATTGTGCATTAAACCCTAACACGTTTATCCAACTTAGATCGTTGATTTTACTCCAAACAAAATAAGTGTATGCCTTTACATGTTGTATTCACTATTATCTAAAAATCGAAAATTTTTCAAAATAAGGTAATATTTCGCGTTTTGGAAATTTAAGAAAATCGTGCCCTAACTTACTGGGTTTTGACTTTTCTCGTTTAGCCTAAATGACGTAATATCTAATAAACCATAAAAGTAACATATTTTAGTCCCACATTTAACATACTTTTGGATGATTTATCCCTTGATTTATGTAAAAAGGTGCTCTTAATCCTTTCTTTTCATGTTTTATACTCAAGAAAGCACCGGAGGATGGAAAGAACGAGAAACGGGCTTAAAACGGACCAAATTGGGCCAAGAGAGAAATTGACACGGCCTTAACCCTAAACCCTAAACCCTAAACCCCAACACGTTTATCCAACTTAGATCGTCGATTTTACTCGAAACAAAATAAGTGTATGCCTTTACATGTTGTATTCACTATTATCCAAAAACCGATAATTTTTCAAAATAAGGTAATATTTCGCATTTTGGGAATTTAAGAAAATCGTGCCCTAACTTACTGGGTTTCAACTTTTCTCGTTTAGCCTAAGTGACGGAATATCCTTTTAAAACAAAATACAAGTTTAAAATAAAAAGCTTGTTCTCGAGAGTACGAAGTGTTGTGCCCTAACTTATTGGGTGTGACATCTCGTTACCTCGAGATAAGAAATCCTAAAATAAGGCAATATTCTGTGATTGGAAATCCGAGAAATCATGCCCTAAGTGCAGGGTTTCGATTTTTCGTTTGGCCAAGTAATCGAATAACCTTTTGATATTTTCAATGCATGAGTCCCGGGAAGCATGAGATGATCTTGGATTCGAGGATTTAAATTATCGTGTCCTAACGTGCTGGATGTGATACTTTATTCCTTCGGAGCGAGAGAATCTTAATATTCAATTCGAGAAAATTCAAATATTTTGAAAAGAGATCGAATTTTTTTAAATTCTTTTAGATTTTCAACTTTCAACATTGAGACATTAATTAATCAATTTGGTACCGATTTTGGGCGTGACGAGGGTGCTAACCCTTCCTCGCACGTAATCGACTCCCGAACCTGTTTTCTCTAATTTCGTAGACCAAAAACGCTGTTTTAGTAAACCAAAGCGTTTTATTAAAACAAAGGTGATCCGATTACACCAAATAAAGATCGGTGGCGACTCCTATTTTATTTTCGTTTTCAGAACCCTAGTCGATTCCCGTTTTACAAAAATGGTTACGACAATATATTTAACAATTATTATAATTTAGCCTTTCTTTTTAAATTCTAGAATATTTCAAAATTTTATTTAATAAGAATATACAATTCTTGGTTGGTTTTAAAAATGTATGTTTTTGGTTTAATTGAAAGACCTTACAGAGTACGCGTTCCTTTTATAAACATAACATATTTAATTTTAATATGTTTACTAGCTTTCTAATACTAACTTAGTTTATACTATTAGAACTATGTATGAAATAATGTTAGATTTTTTTAAAACATTTTAATTTATGTAACTTTTAATAAACAATATTTGATTTATTCTTTAATATTTAATTTAAAATTACTTTTAATTATCATATAGTGAAACGTTTTTATTTTTTGGTACATAAAAGTTAGCTAGAGAATACTAGCCAAAAACAAATAAAAAATGACACCGCAGCCAATTCCAAGCCCTTTAGAACTCTAAACTCATTCAAAGGCAACATATATTCTTCGTATCCTGAGTTATCATGTCTTATCGATTTAGCCATATAATCTTCTAATGAATTATATTCACGTAGGGTGAACATGCTGAATTCTGGCATTAACCATTGACTGCATCAACTTCTGGATTCTTCGAGCCAAGGCAAAATTCCCAGCATCTCTATTCTTCTTTAGTAGCATGTTTACGCCTTGCAGGCTATCACACTCAATTTGAAGCCAATTCTAGCATACTTCTTTGCTACATTGATTCCATCAAACACTACCCAAGGTCCAACAACCTATATTCCTTTCAAATCCTACCAGCCATCTCACATATATAGAAACATATATTTTAAAATTGAATTAAAAACAAACTTAAAAAATTATGGCAAACTTTTATAATGGATATTATTTAACAATTTTTTTAAAATATTTATTTTAAAAAAAAACTAAACATACAAATTAAAAGTAAAACAAAAACATATTTATCATGTTTTTTTATAATATTTAATTTTAATTTTTTAAAAACATTTATTGTTTTTTGAATTCGTTCTTGTATCAATTATAATGTTTTAAAAATTAAACTTATGTTTTAATTTCATAATAATCAAATATACTTAAATATTTATATTATTTTGTATTTAATTTTTCAATCATGGTATTTCTAAAATGTTACAAAATTTGAAATTAATTTTTAAAAAATAAATATAATATATTTTAATTGATACATGCAATCAAACTCGTGCATTGTATGACTAAGAAAGTTAATTACTATTTAAATTGGAAGGGAGTTTAAATAATAATATCAGCCAATAAGAAATAAATTCAAACATTAGATAAATAAAATAAAATTTAAATTTATTGGAACTTTTTATTTATGAGTTTAAGATTGATTTATTTATTTTAAATTTTTATTTTTATTTGATATTTATTTGTATTTTAATTTTGAGATTTCTTATTTAATTAATTGTTCATATATTTATTATTTTGCTTTAAGTATTATCCTTTGTAATTATTGTTGTTATTTGGTTAATGTTAATGTTAATGTTAATTTATTCTTTTATTTAAAAATGTTATGAGTGTTTTTTTTATATTTTTTGGGATTAATTTTGTTTAATTGTTGTAAAATTTTAGATTAAAATATTAATTAGAATTATCATAAAATTTAGTAAGTAAATACTTTGTTACAAATTTTAGGTTACAAATAGTTAACCCACACACTACTGGCTAACAAATATCGACCAAACATTGTTGAATTAAACAATTACTAATTGCTTAGAGGGTTGAATAGAAATGTTTAGCTGCAGTGACTACTTTGGTTGCTTCTATGATGAACAAACTAAAAATAGAGTAAACAAATGACATAAAAGATTGCTTACGTAGTTCAGTTTCCCTACGTTTGTTGACTTGAGCTCTGTAAGTAAATCTACTATCTTTAATCCTAATACAATAAGTGAATCAAGTTCTATCACTCTCCTAGCATAGCAACCTCACTTTTGTAACTAAAGACCTAGATATCTAGGTTCTCCCCTTGAGAACCTAGGTTATAAACACAACTTGTTTACTCTCAAATGCACTCACAAAATACATTCTTCAATGAACAACTAACTGCTCTCAATCTTTAGTTACAGTACTTGTACAAGTCTCTCAAATATATAGAAGTTTGAGACTTGCTAACATACTAGAGTTTAATTACAATCTAGTCCTTATTAAATAGTATCTATAAAATAACAAAATACAATATACTAATAAAGGCCAATGTAAAGTGGACCGTTGGAGATTGTTTTTCAATGCTATCTTTAATGCTATCTAGATCCATTCTCCATGATCCAAGAGATCCAAATTACTTGATCTAATCCAATCCAATCTTCAAGATAACTTGATTCAAATGAATTGGTCTTCAAAGTTAGGCTTGCATATATCTATAATATCAACATCATCCAAAACCCAAATACTTTATTTAAATAAATTGTCAACTTTAAATATGACAAGTAGCAACTATAATGGTGGTTATGCAAGTGGCCATTTTCTTTTGGCATTTAGCTAGACACTTTAAAAACTTCCCTCAACAAACATATCATTGAGTAATCAATGAACGTATAATTGTTAGAGTAGTAATTGCACTCTTTTGTATTTACAATGAATTCCAATTCCTTATAAGTGTTTGACTAATGGTGTTAGAACTGAGTGACCCAAATTCTTGTTAAAATAAAATATAGTGGTAAAATAAAATAAAAGTAAAATCCATATAGAACTACACTTCTTTTATTTTATTTTAGAATAAGGGTTTTCAACCTTATTACACTTCATCTATTTGATATTGATTAGAATAAGGTGTTTCAACCTTACTACACTCATTCTATTAGAATATGATTTTACAAACCTATAAATAGACATAATCTACCCCTCTTGTAATCATTCGAATTTGACATAGTGAATTATCTTCTCCTCTGCCAGTGGTTTTTTTCCTAAAAGGGTTTCCACGTAAAAATCTGTGTGTTCTTTATTTTTCTCTCTTTTCTTTGCGATATGTTGTCATTATTGATGTTCTATTTTTCACAAATTGGTATCAGAGTTTCGAAGTTGTTTATCTCAATCATGGTAATGGCATCTTTGAATTATGAAATTTCGCTGTTGGGTAGCAACACCAGATTCGCATTGTCGCAGATAAAGATGCAGGCAATTCTTGGCAGATGGACTTAGAGGATGCCCTGCTAGAGATAGATAAGATGCTTTCGACATTGACAGACGAAGAGAAGAAGCGTAAAGATTGAAAGGCGTTAACACAGTTACATCTGCATTCGTCTAACGAAATTTTGTAGGATGTGATGAAGGAGAAGACCGCTGCTACATTATAGAAGAGGCTGGAACAGATATGTATGTTGAAAACTCTAACCAGCAAGTTGCATATGAAGCAGCGCCTTTATGCTCATCGTTTGGAGGAAAGTGGGTCTGTGTACGAACACTTAACAGTGTTTAAAAAAATTCTCTTAGACTTGGAGGCCATAGAGGTTCAGCATGATAAGGGAGATCTAGGGTTGATTATACTTTGTTTGTTTCCCCCGTCTTATTCAACATTTAGAGACACGATTTTATATACCCGCGAGTTTCTCACAATTGATGAGGTTTATGATTCTTTGACCTGGATGAAACATCTTGTGGTTAAACCCGACTCTCAGGGAGAGGGTCTCATTGTTCGTGGGAGACAAGATCGGAATGTTGATAATGATCGTGGATTTTTGTGTAACAGTCTGATTTTGACCCTAATCGAAATAGTAGTTTCGGGACCACAAATCCGAGTTAGTAAAATATTTTAATATTATATTTGGTGCCTATGATATATGATTGAGCATGTGTTAAAATTTCGTGAGCTAATTTGTCTGTTTGTGTGTTCAATTTAAGAAAAATGACTAAATAACATAAGTGGTAAAAATAGCCTGTTATTTGATTGAGTGATTAAATTGATGTGTCTTTAAAAAAATTGAGATCTTATGTGGTAAATTCTCCTTTTAGTAAGTATAGTGGACGGCAATAGGCATATAATATGCTTTAAAATGTTTATTTTATTAAGTTAAAAATGATAAAATCATATTATAATATTATAATAAAAAAACAAAAAAAAAACATGCATTTGCTTCATCTTTTTGACCGAATGCCAAAGAAAGGAGAAAAGAAAACTTAAGCTACTTTCAACATTTGAAAGCTTTGATTAAGGTATGATTTGGTTTCAGTTTTTGATAATTTTTACGTTTTTGAGATCGTTGCTATGTGATTTAGCTAGCCCATGCTTGAATTTTTGATTTGGTTGTGTATTTTGTGTATTGCCATTGAAGAAAGCTTGTTGTATTTGTGGTTTGATGATGGAATATTGATTATATGTGATAGATTAACAAGTTTTGTTCTTGAATTTTTGATGAAATTGAGTGATTTGGATTAAATTGCAAAAATAAATTTTTGAAGGACTAAAATGTGAAATAAACAAATTGTATGAGCTTGTAATAAAATGATGAAGATTCGGCCCTAAAGAAGTGTGGTCAAATTTTGAATATTTTGTGTTTTGTGCAAGAGGGACTAAATTGTAAAAAGTGTAAGATGTCAAGGGTAAAAATGTAATTTGCCCATTTATGTGTTTTTGGACTAAATTTAATGAAAATATGTTGAATGAGCTTAATTTGAAATTGATTTAGATCAAGAACAAAAAGGATCGGGATTGGATCAGGGAAAAGAGAAGTTAATTGAATAGTCGGAAAACAAAGTCCGTCGATACTCGAGGTAAGTTTGTAAGCAATTGGGTTGAATTGAATTTTTATCTATAATTATGTACATGAATTTAATAGAGGTAAATATGTACAATATGTTAATGCCGAATGTAGTATTGGTTGGAAGATGAATTTAGTTGAATGCAAAGTATAAGTATATGTTAATAATATAGCTATGTGTGACATTGATTTATGAGATGAATTTGGCCGAATGTGATGTATATTTGTATAACATTAGTATTGCCAAATGTGATGTATATTTGTGTATCATTAGTAAAGCCGAATGTAAAGTTGACATATAGATGTAATAAGCTAAATTATATGTATATACATAAATGGTTATTGAAGTGAGTAATAGGTTCAATTAAAGCACTAAGTGTGCGAATCTTAATACCGAGCACTGTGTGTGCGAAATTGGTCATTTGGCACTAAGTGTGCGGAATATTAATGTAATGGCACTAAGTGTGCGATACATTACAAATATTTTGCACTATGTGTGCGATATGTTAAGGTGACGACACTAAGTGTGCGATACGTTACATGGTTCGACACTGAGAGTACGGGTTTGTGGATTTTCCAAGGATACCGGTTAGTGAAATGTGTTAAACAAAATAAATATCAGGTATGTGATTCATGACGGTTTGAAAATTAAGTACAAATTCGGTAAGTGATATTTGTATATGAAATTAAAGAAATGTGATGTATTTATTTGCTTATGAACTTGTTTTAAGATTAGAAAATGGTTTATATTTTAAGGTGCAACCTAATATTGAATGTTTGAGTATTCGGTCTTAAGTCTATGAATTATGATTGTTTATGAATGGTGTTATGATTTTTACTATGGTTATCAATCTTAGTGATGATTGAAATAATATTGACCTAGTTAGTATATGTCAAATTGTATACTTTTTCAATTGCTTATAACTTACTAAGCTGTTAAAGCTTACTTGGTCCTTGGTTGTTGTCGTGTTTTAGATTTCTTTTGAGTGATCGTCACGTGCTCAGGGATCATCGTTGAAGCTCGTCACACTATCGTCAATATTTTGGTAATTTTTTGAAAATGAACTCAAAGTCAATGGCATGTATAGGCTATGTTTCTCTTTTGAATTTACTATGAACATAATGTGTATAATGTCATGCGAAAATGGCCAAATCTTGATATTATGGATATTATGTGAAGTCGGTTTTGGTAATGGTTTATAATGGTAGCATATTACATGATGTATTTATATGCTTGTGGTTGGAGTTATGGCGTGATAATGATGATATATATATATGATGTATAATTGATCAAATATGTTTGGTTCATATTAGAGATATGCTATATAATATATTATGGATATTGGATGTTCTTATAATTCGTTTGAACTATTGAGGTAGTTAATATATTTGAGTAGTATAATGTATATAATTATTAAGGTAAATATGATAGCCGAATAAGTAATGAGTGAATTGATTGGTTATAAGTAATTCCGGTATAAGGTTTAGACATGTTATTTGACTTGAAACCATATATGCTATTATTTTATCATTTATGACCTAAAATGATTAAAAGATTTATTTTGAGAAGTGTTTAAGGTAGTAAGTATAAGATTGTATTGGACCATTTGATAATGTTGGCTAATGCCATATAAATGAATGTTATAATATAGGAGTCGAAACCATTTTAAAGTTTGATTTAAAAACGGGGAATCGACTTTAAAAACGAAAATAGGAGTCGCCACTAATCCCTCTTACTTAGGTGTGGTTGGATCACCTTAAAACATTTTATTTCAAAATACTGATTTTGGTCCACGTAAATCAAGAAAAATGGGTTCGAGAGTCGGTTACGTATGAGGAAGGGTTAGCACCTTCATAACGCCCAAAATTGGTACCTAATCGATAAAATCATGTCCTAATGTTGAAAATTTGAAAAATTTCAGAAAATGATCCTTTTATTAGAAGAAAGAGAAAAAAACCCTAGACTTACCTATCTCAAAGAAATAAAACACTATACCCAATAAGTTAGGATATAGCATCTCATGACTTCGAAAATAGGCACGCCTTTATTTTAGAAAATTCCTACCTTGAGGCACAAAACATCATATCCAGTAAGTTAGGACACAACATTTTGAATTCCCAAGAATATGTTTTTGATTTGTAAGTTTCAGTTTTAAAAGAGAACGGATATCTAATACCTTGAATTCTTACGAGAAAAATCGAAACCCAGTAAGTTAGGGCACAATTCTTCTTGAAGTCCCCAAATATCACATATCACCGTATTTCTTGAACTCTTTGACTAAAATGCTTTAATTCAAAAGGTATAAAAAATGGTTTGAGTAAGACCTTATAATATACACATCAATTCAACCTAACTATAAATTATGTTAACAATAAGTAATCAATGAATAATATAACAAGAATAAATAAATAAATGAACTATGTTAAAGCAATAATAAACGAATACAAGAATATAAATAAACGAATACAAGATATAAAATAGGCAATAGTAATTAAGAATCTATATAAAGCATAAATATTAAAAATAAATGTTTAAATTCTGTAAACAAAATCAATATATGAGAAGTAAACTAACACTACATTTACACAATGAATTATGACAGAAATAAGAAAAAATATTATTATTTTGAAAACAATTGATATATATAAACGACGTATTTTATAAAAAATAGAAAAATAAATACATAATTCGAATAATTTAATACATGTATAAACGATTATATATAATAAAAATGATTAATAAATAATATATAATAGTTTTAAATAAGAACATATATGTAATACTCTAGTCATAAAAAATATAAATAAAATATGTTATATAATATAAAATAGATTTTTACAAAAACAACTTTAAAAATGATATATAATATAATATAATACTATATAATATACAAATTAAAAATATAATATAATAAATAATATAAAATTATAAAATAACATATAAATTATTAAACCAAGTAAAATAATATATAATAATTAAATGTATATAAAGATAATACATATAAAATATAGATATATAAATTCCGTATTATTAGTAAATTAATAAATTTAATGAAATAATATAGAACATTTAATATGATAAAATAATTAAATACAATGTAAAATAATAAAATAAAATAAAAGGATAAAAATAAAATAAAACAAAGAAAATAGGAGTTAAATAGCAATTAAAACAAATTAAAAGGATTAAATTAAAACGGGCGTTAAGTCCCAGGGATTAATATGGCAATTATGCCTTTTTTTCAAAACGGCGTCGTTCCGACTTTGGCCTTTAAACTGCCCGTGGATTTAATTGAAACAAAATATGAGTTTTGGGGCCAAATTAAAAATAAAAAGAATTTAAATTAAACGAAATTAAAAATAAGAAAAATGCGGGAGGACTGAAATGGAAATTAGGCCATTCAATGAAAACGCGCGGATCCTTCCCCGGGTCGGGTCAACGCACGAGTCGTATGCTTGAAAATGGCATCGTTTTGGTGCTTATTGGTTTAAGCAAAAACGACGTCGTTTTTAAACCCTTATATAAGTCAGTTTAAATAAAAAAAAGGTCATTTCTAAACTGTTTTGAAAAAAAAATTCGAAATCCTCTGATGTGCTCTTGTCTGGACTCTATCACCGGACGTTCGGGCCATCGCCACGCGCCTCACGCACCTCCGTGGCCGGTGGCCGGAGTGCTTAAAACCTCCATTTCAAAGGTAATTTCTCGCCCCTTCTTTATTTTGGTGTTATTTTTATAGTATCTATATGTAAAAAAAAAAAAAGATCTAAAAATAAAGTAAGATAATGCAAAGATCACCTCTGTTAGAAAACCCTTTGTATTCTATTTCAATGTGTTTTTTTTTATCTATTCTCTATCCTCCCCTTTTACAGTTTTTTTGTAAGGCTTATATAGCCTTGAAAATAAGAAGTAAAAAAAAGGAAATAAAACTTGTTGCCATATTTGCTCCATTGTGCTACTGCCTTTCCCTCTTTGTGCAGGTGATCGATGAGAACGCAGTGGCGATGGGGCTCGTGCGTTGATTTCGGCGTGATCGAGGCCAGTGATGTCGAGGCTGTTGCGTGATGGAGCAGACCACTGGGGCGCTTGCGGCGCAATGGAAACCTAGGGTTTCTGTAACAGACCAATTTTGACCCAAATCGGAACGGTGGTTTCGGGACCACGAATCCGAACCCGTTAAATATTTTAATATTTTATTTTATGTTTATTATATGTGAATTGATGTGTATTTAAGTCTCGTAGAAAATTTTAATCGTTTGAGTATTTAATTTAACACAAAGGATTAAGTTGCTAAGGTGACAAAAATAGTGAGCATGAATTTTAAAAAGGGTAAGTGAATTGTTTATTAAACTTAGGGATTTGCATGTCAAATTTCCCATATTTTGAACATAGTGGACGGTAAGCATGCTAAGAATATTATGTTTTCTAAGTATATTATAATTTAAGTATTATTATACTATAAGCATGCTATAATATGTGTTTATTGATTTAAACAAAAAGAAAATTATTTTTTTCTCTTCCCTCATTCATCTTCTACCCGAAATCACCTTCAAGAAGAGAAGAAAATTCATCTTCTCCATTCGGCCATTTGCATGTCCTAGGCAAGGTAAGAGTTTGAACTTTAACTTACTAACCTATCTTTAAATTGGGTTGATTTCTTTGATCATTAATGAAAACAAGTAGAAATTGTTAATATTAGACATGACGAAATTCGGCCATGGAAGATAAATTACAACTTGTTGTATAAATAAATTTAGATAAAATGAGAAGTAGTAGCTTGAGCTTGTAAGAAGATTGTTTTAATTTAGGCATGAGGATGCCCTTATATTCGGCCGAATGTGAGATAACCATTCATGAATTCTTTTCTCTTGTTTTGATGTTCGGTTATACATATATAGTGTAATTAGCCATGGATGAATGGTTATACTTAGATATAGTTATTGGGTGAATTAAGTATGAAGAGTAAATTGCTTAAATTAAATAGTGGAAGGGTTAAAATGATAGAAGGAAGAATTATAGAGAATCGTAGGGACCTAGTGACCATTCGGCCATTGAGGAGAAATCTCAATTTGTTGCAATTTGTATTGTGGTACATTATGGGTTAAATTGAATGAGTTGAATGCTTAAATATTTGTGTGATTATTGTTTTAAATTAAATAAATGAAGTAGGAAATTCGGTTCTTAGTCTCTCTTAAATTAAACTATGTGCATTTTTTTTGAGTTGAGCAAATGGATAGAACGAATGTGAATAAAACTTATTTGACATTTCTTAGATCGGGAACAAAAAGAGAAAGAACTAGATCGAGGAAAAACAAAGGTTCTCAAATAGCCAATTTACACGGTCTATCGACAACCGAGGTAAGTCCTTAAGCTATAATATATTGAAGAATTATTTATGAATCTATTATATGATAATGTTTGATAAATTTTAGTACATATTTATGTCATAGCCGAATGTATATAAGTATATTAGAATGGTTTTAATTGTTCAATGTCAATAAGCCAAATTAAATTCGATATGTGATATAGTCATGAAAGGTGTTTGCAATGATTTATCGTATTGATGTGTTTCGGGCTTTAAGCCTAGCAGGCCTAGTGCCGGTGATTTATTTCAGGCTTTAAGCCTAGCAGGCCTAGTGCCAGTGATTACTTTCGGGCTCTGAGCCCAGCAGGCCTCGTGTCGGTGTTACTTATCGGGTTTTACCGCCTAGTAGGCTTGATGCCGGTGATATGTTTTATAAAGGAAAATCGAATATTCTTCAAGGCAAACCTTAATTAATGTATCTAGCTAACGGCTCAGGTAAGCATGTAAGGTATGCTATGCTTAATATTACTTGAGTAAAATTAATACTATGAGAACTATGTTATGTATATTTGAGGTTAAGATGGATGTGTATGAGTATCATATGATTGAAATTGAGGTTAATGTACTATTATGGAGATTCGATTTTCATGTATAAATGCTAAGAATAAAGGAAATTTTAATACGGTAGTATGGTTGATATGATTGCTATAATTATACGATTTGGAGTATGTGATTCTTGTAATATATTTAATCGTGTTTCGAAGTAATACAGGTTTATGGAAATGAAGTACAATTATTTCGGTTGATGAACTAATAGTATTCGGCCTTGTGCAAATCAATATATTTAAATGTTATATTATTATGAACTTAGGACTCACTAAGCTAGTAAGCTTATTTGTGTGAAATGTTCTCCTTTGTTTTATAGATTTTGGTTAAACTACGAGCTCGAGAGGGATCGTCAAGAAAGTCATCCACACTATCGCCTCCTTTTTGGTATTTCAAAATTTTGGTTATGATTTTAAAGGCATGTATAGGTTAGACTAAGTTTTGAAACATATGATGTTTGATCATGTATATAAACATAAGCCAAGCGAAAATGGCTTGTCCATCTTGTAAATCTTGGAATTTATATTTTGGCTTGATGATTATGTTTGGTTGTGTTTTTGGTGGATTTTTTTTTAGTATATATATATATATATATATATATATATATATATATATATATATATGTATGGTTAATGTATAGAGTTTAAATAAAATTGAGTAAGGAGGTTATAAACTATTTAATCATATATTTTTTTTTTTGCAATGAAATAGTTTTTAGTTAGCAGCAGTGATGTGATTTTGAAAAATCACCAAAAATAGGATAAATTGAATTAGAAAGTGAATAAGATATAGGATTAAAGCTTATTGTGTCTATTTTGATATGAAAGAAACAGAGTAGGCAAAGAAATTTTATATTATGAGATATTTAAATTTTAGTGAGACTTGTTCTAAATGAATTCGTGATTTCCTGTTCTGTCTTGGAAAAATTGTTAAAAATAGTACAAAAATAATCATGGAGCATAGTTTATATGCTTAAAATCCTTAATGAGTCTATTTTTGATTGGAATAAACAAGAACATTATTGAAATTTTTTACAATGAGATAACTGAGTTTTTGTAAAGATAGGTTAGAATCATCAAATAGTGAAATAAGGGAAACTTTGATGAATAAACTGTACTAATTGGCCATATGAAAATTCTGGAAAAATTATGGTAAAAATATATATGAGTCTAGTTTCAAGAAAAATTTACGGATCTAAATTTTGAGTTTTGTAACTCGAGTTATGGTCAATTTAGTCAGCATGACGCAGTTGGACAGTTTTAAATTTTTATGCCCCGAATTAGGAGTCAAGTCTAGTAATGCCACATACTCGACTCCGGCAAAGGTCTCGGGTAAAGGGTGTTACATTTAATTGGTATCAGAGCTTACGGTTTAGTCGATTCTAGGACTACCGTAGCGCGTGTGAGTCTAGCTATACATGCCTTTATCATATATTGATAGTGTGGTGACTTCTGACAGCCTGAACTTTGTTTTATATAGTAAATGGACACTGATCCTGAAAGAGCCGTAGCGGATGATGTAGAGAGTGTAGCGCCTAACCGTGCACGCGGATCAGTGCCGGTAGACTCTCGACCCGTTTCGGGTAGCCACGAGGGGGAGACTAAACAAGCCTTCTATCAGATGATGAACGAGTGGTTTACCCAGTTTATTCAGACTAATCCGGCTGTACACCAACCTCCACCCCTGAATAATCCAACTCCGATTCCTTCAGCAACCCCGATGATAGATCTGATGAGATCTAGTAGGCCCCCAATTGATAAAATCTGAAAATTTGGGGCCGAAGAATTTAAAGCCAATGATGATGATGACGCAGAGCGAGCCGAAATGTGGCTTGATAACACTATTCAGGTACTTGATGAGCTATCTTGTACTCCAGATGAATGCTTGAAGTGTGCTATATCTTTACTGCGGGACACATATCACTGGTGGAATACACTAGTATCAGTAGTTTCGAAAGAAAAAGTGACATGGGATTTCTTCCAGAATGAATTCCGTAAGAAATACATCAGTCAAAGATTCGTTGATTAAAAACGAAAAGAATTCCTTGAATCAAAACAGGGCGAATGACCGTGAGTGTGAATATGAGCAGAAATTTGTCGAGCTCAGCAGATATGCTAGAGAGTGTGTTTCTACTGAAGCTATTATGTGCAAAAGATTCAAGATGGCTTTGAATGAAGATATAAAGATGTTTGTTGGCATTCTTGAAATTCAAGAGTTTGTGACACTAGTAGAGCGAGCTTGCAAAGTCAAGAGCTCGGGAAAGAGAAAAGAAAGGGTGAGATGAAGCTAGAGACATTCGTAAAAGATCTTGGGTAAGGTCTTTCATCCCACATCCAAGAAGTTCAGAGATGACTACAACCGACATAAAGCTACTACAGATCTACCTAGGCGGATCGACCTCCCGTGGGCTCCCGAGCTACCTCGATGGCCGATGTTGGTAACGTTCCACGAATCGAGTTGAATGCAAGTCTTTGTGGGAAATGGCATTACGAGTTGTAGATTTCATGATCGGTCTTGCTTTAAATATGGATCGTCGGATCATTTTATTAGAGAATGTCCGATGTTGGCGAGTAGAATACGATTCGTAACATTAAAGCCGAGCAACACGTCAGTGCGAGGCAGACCACCCAGACATTCAGGCAATGTAGGTGGTAGTCAGAAAGGAACAAAGAACACTACAGTTCGATCTGAGGCTATAGCTCCAGCTAGAGCTTATGCTGCACGAGCCAGAGAGGATGCTTCCACCCCCGATGTCATTACTGGTACTTTCACCCTTTACGATACTACTGTAATTGCACTAATTGATCCTGGTTCGACTCATTCTTATGTGTGTGAAACTTTAGAATTCGGTAAGACTCTGCTAGTTGACTCTACCGAGTTTGTGATTGGTGTGTCCAACCCTTTGGGTAAGTGTGTGCTTGTTAATAAAGTGTGTAGAGGTTGCCCGTTGATGATTCGAGATTATTGCTTCCCAGCTGATTTAATGTTGTTGCCTTTTGATGAATTTGATATAATCTTGGGTATGGACTGGTTAACTTCATATGAGGCACTAGTGGATTGTAAAAGAAAACTTATTGATTTGAGATGTCGAAACGGTGAGACCGTCAGAATTAAATCCTGTGATGTAAATGGGTTGCCTACAGTAATATCTTCGATGTTAGCCCGGAAGTATGTGAGAAAAGGGTGTGAAGCTTATTTGGCTTATGTACTGGATAATAAATTGTCTGAGAAACAAATTGAATCTGTATCAGTTGTATGTGAATACCCAGATGTGTTTCCTGAAGAACTACCGGGTTTACCACCAGTACGAGAGATTGAGTTCGGCATTGAATTAGTATCGGGGACGACTCCGATTTCGATAGCTCCATATCGAATGGCACCTACTGAATTAAAAGAATTGAAAGCGCAGTTGCAATAGTTGACAGATAGGGGCTTTGCACGACCAAGCTTCTCTCCTTGGGGTGCACCGATTTTATTTGTGAAAAAGAAAGATGGGACTATGCGAATGTGTATCGACTATTGGCAACTAAATAAGGTAACTATAAAGAATAAGTACCCGTTACCTCGGATTGATGATTTGTTTGATCAGTTGAAGGGGGCTTCAGTATTTTCGAAGATAGATTTGAGATCAGGCTATTATCAGTTGCGAGTCAGAGATACAGATGTGCCAAAGACTGCGTTCCGAACGAGGTACGGACATTTTGAGTTTTTGGTTATGCCTTTTGGACTCACTAATGCACCTGCTGTTTTTATGGATCTAATGAATCGAGTCTTCCGACAGTTTTTGGATCGGTTTGTAGTAGTGTTTATTGACGATATACTGATCTACTCCAAAAATGAAACCGAACATACTGAGCATTTGAGATTAGTGCTACAAACTTTGAGAGATAAACAACTGTATGCAAAGTTTAGTAAGTGTGAGTTCTGGATGAATGAAGTCAGCTTCTTGGGTCATGTTGTTTCAACATCAGGTATTCGAGTGGATCCAAACAAAATAGCAGCTATACTCGATTGGAAACCACCAAAGAATATTTTCGAGGTCCGAAGTTTCCTAGGCCTTGCGGGATATTACAGATGATTTGTAAAGGGTTTTTCTGTAATAGCTACACCTTTGACGAAACTCCTACAGAAAGATGTCAAGTTTGAGTGGTCGGAAAGGTTCAGAAAAGTTTTGAGCAGTTGAAAGCCCTTTTAATCGAAGCTCCAGTGTTAGTTCAGCCTGAATCGGGTAAAGAATTTGTTGTTTTTAGTGATGCTTCCTTGAATGGGTTGGGTTGCATTTTAATGCAGGATGGCAAGGTTATAGCCTACGCTTCGAGACAATTGAAGCCGCATGAGAAAAGTTATCCGACTCACGATCTGGAACTAGCAGCCATTGTTTTCGCATTGAAAATTTGGCGTCACTATTTATTCGGCGAGAAATGTCACATTTATTCGGATCATAAAAGTCTAAAATATTTGATGACTCAGAAAGATCTAAATTTGAGACAACGCAAATGGTTAGAATTGCTGAAAGACTATGAATTAGTGATTGACTACCATCCAGGGAAAGCTAACGTTGTTGCAGATGCGTTAAGTCAAAAATCATTGTTTGCTCTTCGTGTAATGAACGCACAGATAACTATGTCTGGTGATGGTTCGATTATAGCCGAGTTACAAGCAAGACCGATGTTTATTCAACAAATTTGTCATGCCCAGAAAGTCGACAAAGATTTGATTTCTAGTCGAATTCAATGTGAAAAAGGTGCAGAATCAGATTTTCAGATCGATGCAAATGATTGTTTGAATTATAAAAGTCGAATGTGTGTTCCAAAGAACTCAGATTTGATACAAATGATTCTGAGTGAGGCCCATAGTGGTCGACTATCGATACACCCGGGTAGCACGAAAATGTATAACGATTTAAAGCAATTTTATTGGTGGCCTGGCATGAAACGGGATATATCTGAATTTGTTTCCAAGTGCTTAATCTGTCAGCAAGTAAAAGCTGAGCATCAGGTACCATCAGGACTACTTCAACCAATCATGATACCTGAATGGAAATGGGATAGAATTACAATGGATTTTGTATCCGGTCTTCCTATGACACCGAGTAAGAAAGATGCCGTATGGGTTATCGTTGATAGACTGACTAAATCAGCTCATTTTTATGCAGTGCACGCACCGACTATTCACTTGATAAACTTGCTGAATTGTATGTGTCGCAGATTGTAAGGTTGCACGATGTGCCGAGTTCCATTGTTTCAGATAGAGACCCGAGATTCACATCACGGTTTTGGAAGAAATTGCAAGATGCTTTAGGTACTAAACTTCATTTTAGTACAGCCTTTCATCCGCAAACAAAGTGGTCGATGCGAGCGAACTATTCTGATACTTGAAGACATGTTGAGATGTTGCGTTCTTGAGTTTGAAGGTACGTGGGAACGATACCTACCTTTGATTGAATTTGATTACAATAATAGCTTCCAATCTAGTATAAAAATGGTGCCTTATGAAGCTTTATACGGGCGAAAATGTCGCACACCGTTATATTGGACCGAACTCGGTGAAAATAAGATACACGGGTTGATTTGATTAAAGAAACGTAAGTAAGGTAGCTATTATTAGAGGTAATTTGAAAGCTACTTCGGATCGTCAAAAGTCCTATGCCGATTTGAAACGTAAGGACATTGAATTTCAGGTCGGAGATCGTGTATTCTTAAAAGTTTCTCCGTGGAAGAAAGTACTCCGATTTGGTCGGAAAGGCAAGTTGAATCCGAGATTTATCGGACCGTATGAAATCATCGAACGTATTGGGCCTGTGGCTTATAGATTGAAATTTCCCTCTGAGTTAGAAAAGATACACAATGTATTTCACGTTTCGATGCTTCGCAAATACAGATCGGATCTGTCCTATGTGATCACACCGTCAGAGATTGAAATTCGATCCGATTTGACATATGATGAAGAACCAATCCGTATTTTAGCTCGCGAAATGAAAGAGTTGAGAAATAAGAAGATTCCACTAGTAAAAATATTATGGAATAGACACGGAACTGAAGAGGCTACGTGGGAGCCTGAAGATTCAATGAGACAGCAATACCCAAAATTGTTTAACGGTAAGATTTTCGTGGACGAAAATCCGTAAGGGGGGGAGAGTTGTAACAGACCAATTTTGACCCAAATCGGAACGGTGGTTTCGGGACCACGAATCCGAACCCCTTAAATATTTTAATATTTTATTTTATGTTTATTATATGTGAATTGATGTGTATGAAAGTCTCGTAGAAAATTTTAATCATTTGAGTATTTAATTTAACAAAAAGGATTAAGTTGCTAAGGTGACAAAAATAGTGAGCATGAATTTTAAAAAGGGTAAGTGAATTGTTTACTAAACTTAGGGATTTGCATGTCAAATTTCCCATATTTTGAACATAGTGGACGGTAAGCGTGCTAAGAATATTATGTTTTCTAAGTATATTATTTAAGTATTATTATACTATAAGCATGCTATAATATGTGTTTATTGATTTAAACAAAAAGGAAATTATTTTTTTCTCTTCCCTCATTCATCTTCTACCCGAAATCACCTTCAAGAAGAGAAGAAAATTCATCTTCTCCATTCGGCCATTTGCATGTGCTAGGCAAGGTAAGAGTTTGAACTTTAACTTAATAACCTATCTTTAAATTGGGTTGATTTCTTTGATCATTAATGAAAACAAGTAGAAATTGTTAATATTAGACATGATGAAATTCGGCCATAGAAGATAAATTACAACTTGTTGTATAAATAAATTTAGATAAAATGAGAAGTAGTAGCTTGAGCTTGTAAGAAGATTGTTTTAATTTAGGCATGAGGATGCCCTTATATTCGGCCGAATGTGAGATAACCATTCATGAATTCTTTTCTCTTGTTTTGATGTTCGGTTATACATATATAGTGTAATTAGCCATGGATGAATGGTTATACTTAGATATAGTTATTGGGTGAATTAAGTATGAAGAGTAAATTGCTTAAATTAAATAGTGGAAGGATTAAAATGATAGAAGGAAGAATTATAGAGAATCGTAGGGACCTAGTGACCATTCGGCCATTGAGGAGAAATCTCAATTTGTTGCAATTTGTATTGTGGTACATTATGGGTTAAATTGAATGAGTTGAATGCTTAAATATTTGTGTGATTATTGTTTTAAATTAAATAAATGAAGTAGGAAATTCGGTTCTTAGTCTTTCTTAAATTAAACTATGTGCATTTTTTTTTTTGAGTTAAGCAAATGGATAGAACGAATGTGAATAAAACTTATTTGACATTTCTTAGATCGGGAACAAAAAGAGAAAGAACTAGATCGAGGAAAAACAAAGGTTCTCGAATAGCCGATTTACATAGTCTATCGACAACCGAGGTAAGTCCTTAAGCTATAATATATTGAAGAATTATTTATGAATCTATTATATGATAATGTTTGATAAATTTTAGTACATATTTATGTCATAGCCGAATGTATATAAGTATATTAGAATGGTTTTAATTGTTCAATGTAAATAAGCCAAATTAAATTCGATATGTGATATAGTCATGAAAGGTGTTTGCAATGATTTATCGTATTGATGTGTTTCGGGCTTTAAGCCTAGCAGGCCTAGTGCCGGTGATTTATTTCAGGCATTAAGCCTAGCAGGCCTAGTGCCGATGATTACTGGGCTCGAGCCCAAAGAGCCTCCTCGTGCGGTGTTACTTATCGGGTTTTACCGCCTAGCAGGCTCGATGCTGGTGATATGTTTTATAAAGGAAAATCGAATATTCTTCAAGGCAAACCTCAATTAATGTATCTAGCTAACGGCTCAGGTAAGCATGTAAGGTATGCTATGCTTAATATTACTTGAGTAAAATTAATACTATGAGAACTATGTTATGTATATTTGAGGTTAAGATGGATGTGTATGAGTAACATATGATTGAAATTGAGGTTAATGTACTATTATGGAGATTCGGTTTTCGTGTATAAATGCTAAGAATAAAGGAAATTTTAATACGGTAGTATGGTTGATATAAATGCTATAATTATACGATTTGGAGTATGTGATTCTTGTAATATATTTAATCGTGTTTCGAAGTAATACAGGTTTATGGAAATGAAGTACAATTATTTCGGTTGATGAACTAATAGTATTCGGCCTTGTGCAAATCAATATATTTAAATGTTATATTATTATGAACTTAGGACTTACTAAGCTAGTAAGCTTATTTGTGTGAAATGTTCTCCTTTGTTTTATAGATTTTGGTTAAACTACGAGCTCGAGAGGGATCGTCAAGAAAGTCATCCACACTATCGCCTCCTTTTTGGTATTTCAAAATTTTGGTTATGATTTTAAAGGCATGTATAGGTTAGACTAAGTTTTGAAACATATGATGTTTGATCATGTATATAAACATAAGCCAAGTTTAAAATGGCTTGTCCATCTTGTAAATCTTGGAATTTATATTTTGGCTTGATGATTATGTTTGGTTGTGTTTTTGGTGGATTTGTTTTTAGTATATATATATGTATGGTTAATGTATAGAGTTTAAATAAAATTAAGGAGGTTATAAACTAGTTAATCATATTTTTTTTTTAGCAATGAAATAGTTTTTAGTTAGGAGCAGTGATGTGATTTTGAAAAATCACCAAAAATAGGATAAATTGAATTAGAAAGTGAATAAGATATAGGATTAAAGCTTATTGTGTCTATTTTGATATGAAAGAAACAGAGTAGGCAAAGGAATTTTATATTATGAGATATTTAAATTTTAGTGAGACTTGTTCTGAATGAATTCGTGATTTCCTGTTCTGTCTTGGAAAAATTGTTAAAAATTGTACAAAAATAATCATGGAGCATAGTTTATATGCTTAAAATACTTAATGCATCTATTTTTGATTGAAATAAACAAGAACATTATTGAAATTTTGTACAATGAGATAACTGAGTTTTTGTAAAGATAGGTTCGAATCATCAAATAGTGAAATAAGGGAAAATTTGATGAATAAACTGTACTAATTGGCCATATGA
This sequence comes from Gossypium bickii, assembly GCA_025503065.1. NCBI lineage: Eukaryota > Viridiplantae > Streptophyta > Magnoliopsida > Malvales > Malvaceae > Gossypium > Gossypium bickii. The sequence continues at coordinate 23,218,586 of CP106711.1, read as the reverse complement.
AAAATTCTAGAAAAATTATGGTAAAAATTTATATGAGTCTAGTTTAAAGGAAAATTTACGGATCTAAATTTCGAGTTTTGTAACTCGAGTTATGGTCAATTTAGTCAGCATGACGCAGTTGGACAGTTTTAAATTTTTATGCCCCGAATTAGTAGTCAAGTCTAGTAATGCCACATACTCGACTCCGGCAAAGGTCTCGGGTAAGGGGTGTTACAGTTTCCTACGTCCGCAAGCTTTTGGGCCTCTTGGGCTATGCAAAAGTTTGGGTCAGGTCTGCTTATGGGGTTGGTTTAGTGGGTCTATCTGTTTGGGATTGGGCTAAAGGGTATTGGGTCTGGTTTAGGGTTTATTCGGGTAGTCTGCTGGATTTGTAACAGGTTAATTGGGTTTAGTTTATTACCGGGTAGTCTGTTTAGGCATTGGGCTAAGGGGTATTGGATCTGGTTGTAATTGGACTGTTTATTTTAAAAACACTGGTTTTTTTATTTTATTTTTTTTTGTTTTTATATGGGCCTGGACAAAAATGGGCCATTACAGCTGCCCCTATTTGCTCATTATCGTGTAACGAGAATAGAGCAAAGACTATAAAAGGACCAATTTTGCCCGATTTTGGCCGAACCTCGACTTCTTGGTCCTCCTCTTCTTCAAATGGATTCCAATCCCAACTGCATCTTCAGGGGTACTAGAGCTGCAACTTTAGAAGTATTGAACTATAAGTCTGATGGTGTAACATCCTAGAATTAGGGCTTCTGCATTTTGCGCTATTTTTTGTGTTTGGCTCAATTAGCTTGTTATTTAGGTGTGTTGGGGGTTCTGGAGAGGCTCGGGTTTGAGCCAGAGCTTTGGTAAAATTTTGCTTTTTGGGCATAAGGGGAGAGAGCTAGTGGAAACAGGCCTTAAGGATAATTATTTGCGTTAGTTGACACAAAAGTGAGCTTAGGGTGGAGTGGATGTGGCGTCACAGGTAGAACAAAGGGAGAGGAGTTCGAATCACATCTGCTCCATTGTGGAGCTTTAATTTTTGTGCTCAAGGTGGGGAAGAGGTGGTATTCGGCTGGGACTCTATCTAGGTGGTTGTTGAATGAGTCAAACATTTCGAAATGGATGAAGGAGAGGAGCTTGGGGAGGTTGAAGTGGTCAACTAATTTGAATTTATGGATGGGGAGTGAGTGGAGGAGAAAATCAAGGGATTTTGTGTGTGGAAGAAGTTGGCCGAGAATTTGAATGTGTAGGGGGAGTGAATTCGGTCAAAAGAAGTAAAAGAGAGAAGGGTCTTTTGGAGCATTTTTGGCTTTTGGTAGTAGGAGTGTGTGTCGAAATTTCCTTTAGTTCTTAGACATTTCTTTCTTAGTATATTCGGCTATAGGTTGTGGGGGATGCTGAATGTGGCAAATTCTTTGGGTTTCTTTTTCTCTCTTTCGGGTTTTCTTATTTCTTGCTTGTGCCGAAACTCTCAGCTCTCTCTTTTCTTCATCTTCTTTTGTCTCTTTGGTATTAGCCGAAACTAGAGAGTGACCAATTGGGTATTTCTTTCTCCCTTCATTCATTTTCTCCAACTGTCTTCTCTTCATTCTCTCATAACTAAAACTTTGTTGCTCTTTCATTGTCATCTTTATTTTCCTCTCCTTTCTGCTTCAAACTCTTGATTTTCAATTGTGATTGCCAACACTTTCATTTTCCCTTCATCATATCTACTTCTTCTGCTTTTCCCTCTTAAGCCAAATTACTCAAGGATCTCTGACTGTTAGGCCGAACCTCTGCTTCTCTCGTGACTCATCTCTGATTTGAGGACGAATCAGTTTGTGCGGTTCATCATTTATCAAGGTAAGGACTTATCTTTTCGGTCTCTTAGCTATTATTTCCTTTTTGCTCTACTCTGCCATAACCAAACCTCTTTATTAGACAACTGCCGTTTCACTGTGATACCTTACTGATGAGATTTTCTTCATGGAGGCGAGTGGTAGTCGTTTTAAGGGGGTGTTGATTAAAGAGCCAAAAGGGAGCGAACTCCTAGTCTTTGCTCCTAAGTTCAAACGGCGTGCAGTGTTAGTCGTTCGGGATTTTCCATCGGGTTGTGGAAGAGAGCCGACAACGGATCTGAATAGACAGATCGCAGTTGTTCGTGATAGTGAGGGTGACGTCAATCAAGAGTATATAGTTCTTCGCGTAATCAGGTGTGTAATTTCACACCTCTAATTCGTTTTGTCTATGCTATAATATGTGTCGGTTAAAAGCCGAAATACCTGTAAGGGGAATGCAGTTAAAATATCCTAGTGGGTATGGTTGGAGATATACCAGGTAAGTAAACTTATGACTATACCATTCTGAGTAAATTAGCATGATTGGATGTGTGTTCTGATTTTCTGACATATTTTGATATATGTTTGCATCATCACATTATGATATTATGCCATGTTGCATAGGAAAGGGATATGATATTGATTAAGGGGAAGTGTATTTCGGTGGCTCTGCCACATATTTCGGTGACTTTGTCACATTATTTTGGTGGCTCTGCCACATATTTCGGTGACTCTGTCACATTGTTTCAGTGGCACTGCCACAATTTCGATAATGAGCAGCGTGACTGCAGCGTGACTGCCATCGAAGGTGTGTAGCGGATGAGGGTTGATTGTAGAAATCCCCACTAGTGTGTTTTGGCTGGAACGGGTGGTGTGTAGCGGATGGATAATTAGATTGGGCGAGGCTACATTGCATTGCATTCATTGACTGCTATATCATGTTAAAAGGGCCCAGGCTCAGTTTATTTTCGTATGGGCTTCGCCCAGTTTGATTTCGTAAGGGCTAAGGCCCAAATTTGTATCTGAACTGGCTCGGGCCCAATTAGTGTTCATTCCGGGAATTACACACTGAGTTCTTGTAACTCACCCCTCTGTTTAACATTTTTTAGGTAATCCTTAGCTTTGAGGATTTGGAGCCGAGGTGGACTCTGGGTGGCCATACGACGGTTTTTTAGTAAATTCCGTATTACCTTGCTTTATTTTTTTTACTTTAAATTTGGGTTATGTTCTATAATAAGGCCATTGGTATTTCAGTTGGTTATTAACTTAAATTTGGATTTTGCTTATCACTAAATGTTTAATACGGGATTTTCTTAAAAACCTTAATACCTGTTGTTTTTCCAAAATTGTTAACGAACGATTTTCAAACTACAATCGACCATACACTGGATTGTCATAAACATCGAAACAATTTTCAAAATAGCACATGTTCAAAATACACTGAAGCGGTTTCCTGCTATAACAAGATGTTACCAACAATTCCAACTCGAATCTACTAAGTAATGTGGATTTTCTAATCAAACACAACTTTACCAATATAGACATTGAATAAATAGGTTTTTATAAACCAACACCTAAACTCGCAGTTTGCGAAAAGAACATGAAGTTTAACAAACGCGTAGTTTTTTTATTCGGGCCGAGTGTAAGCATTGTGGAAAATGGCATTCTGGGAGTTGTAGATTGCATGATCGGTCTTTTTTTAAATGTGGATCGATGGATCACTTTATTCGAGAGTGCCAGATGTTAGCCGAGCAAAGTACTGTTTAGAATGCGAGACTGAGCAATGTATCGGTGCGAAGCAAACCACCCAGGCATTTGAGAAATGTAGGTGGCAGTCAGAGAGGAACAAAGGATACTACAGTTTGATCAGAGGCTCACGCACCTGCTAGAACATATGCTATACGCGCTCGAGAGGATACTTCTTCCCCCGATGTTATTACTGGTACTTTCACTCTTTATGATACTAGTGTTATTGCGTTGATTGATCCTGGTTCGACTCATTCTTATGTGTGTGAAACATTAGTATCCAGTACGACTCTGCCTGTTGAGTCTACTGAGTTTGTGATTCAAGTATCAAACCCCTTAGGTCGGTGAGTTCTGGTTGACAAAGTGTGTAAAAGTTACCCGTTGATGATTCAGGATTCATGTTTCCCAGTTGATTTGATGTTGTTGCCTTTCGATGAGTTCTATATAATTTTGGGAATGGACTGGTTGACTTTGCACGATGCTGTTGTTAATTGCAAAAGAAAGAACATTGATTTGAGATGTCAGTACGGTGAAATTATTCGGATTGAATCTAATGATCTGAATGGGTTACTAGCAGTAATATCTTCGATGTTGGCTCGGAAATATATGAGAAAAGGGTATAAAGCTTACTTTGCTTATGTGCTAGATAGTAAAGTGACTGAAAAGAAGATTGAATCCGTTCCAGTTGTGTGCGAGTATCCAGATGTATTTCCTGAGGAATTACCGGGTTTGCCACCTGTTTGAGAGGTAGAGTTTGGTATTGAATTAGTACCAGGAACGGCTCCGATTTCGATAGCTCCGTATCGGATGGCACCTACAGAATTAAAAGAGTTGAAAGCACAGTTGCAAGAATTAACAGATAGGGGCTTTGCAAGACCGAGTTTCTCACCTTGGGGTGCACCGGTTTTATTTGTGAAAAAGAAAGATGGGACTATGCAAATGTGCATTGATTACCGACAGCTAAATAAAGTAACTATAAAGAATAAATACCCGTTGCCACGGATTGACAACTTGTTTGATCAGTTGAAAGGGGCTTCAGTGTTTTCAAAAATAGATTTGAGGTCGGGTTATTATCAGTTGCGAGTCAGAGATTTCGATGTGCCAAAGACTGCTTTTCAAATGAGGTATGGACACTATGAGTTTTTGGTTATGCCTTTCGGACTCACTAATGCACCTGCTATTTTTATGGATCTAATGAATCAGATTTTCAGTCAGTATTTGGATCGGTTTGTGGTAGTGTTTATAGATGATATTCTGATCTACTCCAGAGATGAAACCGAACATGCTAAGCACCTGAGACTTGTGCTACAAACTTTGCGAGATAAACTGTTGTATGCAAAGTTTAGTAAATGTGAGTTCTGGTTAAGTGAAGTCAGTTTTCTGGGCCACATTGTTTCAGCATCAGGTATTCGAGTTGATCCGAATAAAATATCAGCTATATTCGATTAGAAACCACCGAAAAATGTTTCTAAAATTCGAAGCTTTCTGGGACTTGCTGGTTATTACAGACGATTTGTGAAAGGTTTTTCTATGATAGCTACCCCGTTGAAAAAGCTATTACAGAAAGATATTAAGTTTGAATGGTTGGAAAAGTGTCAAAAAAGTTTCGATCAGTTGAAAGCTCTTTTGACCGAAGCTCCAGTATTAGTCCAGCCTGAATCGGGTAAAGAATTTGTTGTTTATAGTGATGCATCTTTGAATGGTTTGGGTTGCGTTTTAATGCAGGAAGGCAAAGTTGTAGCCTATGCTTCGTGACAATTGAAGCCACACGAAAGAAATTACCCGACACATGATTTAGAGCTAGCAGCCACTGTGTTCGCGTTAAAGATTTGGCGTCATTATCTGTTTGGTGAGAAATGTCATGTTTATTCAGATCACAAGAGTTTGAAGTATTTGATGACTCAGAGAGATTTGAACCTGAGACAACGCAGATGGTTAGAAATGTTGAAAGATTACGAGTTAGTGATTGACTATCATCCAGGAAAAACTAATGCCGTTGCGGAAGCTTTAAGTCGAAAGTCATTATTTGCTCTTCGTGCGTTGAACACGTATATGGTTATGTCTGATGATGGTTTGGTAGTAGCTGAATTAAAAGTAAGACCGTTTTATATTCAACAAATTAGTGATGCTCAGAAAGTTGACAGAGATTTGTTGGCAAGACGAGTTCAGTGTGAAAGCAATGTTGAGTCAGAGTTTCGAATTGATGAGAACGAGTGCTTGAAGTTCGAAGGTCGAATATGTGTTCCGAGGGATTCGGATTTGATTCAAACATTATTGAATGAAGCTCACAGCGGTCGATTATCCATTCATCTGGGTAGCACGAAAATGTATAACGATCTGAACAGTTCTATTGGTGGTCTGGTATGAAACGGGACATATCTAAATTTGTCTCGAAGTGCTTAGTTTGTCAACAAGTAAAGGCCGAACATCAGGTGCCTTCTGGGTTACTTCAGCCGATCATGATACCTAAATGGAAATGGGACAGAATTACTATGGATTTTGTATCCGGCTTGCCTATGACACCAAGCAAGAAAGATGCAATTGGGGTTATAGTGGATAGACTAACCAAATTAGCTCACTTCGTTCCAGTTCGTATGGACTATTCGCTCAATAAGCTTGCTGAGTTGTATGTATCTCAAATTGTGAGATTACATGGTGTGCCTATTTCTACTGTTTCAGATAGAGACCCGAGATTCATGTTGCGATTTTGGGAGAAATTGCAAGATGCTTTAGGCACTAAACTACACTTTAGTACGGCTTTTCATCCGCAGAAGATGGCTAGTCTGAACTAACCATTCAGATATTTGAGGATATGTTGAGATATTGCGTCGTCGAGTTTGAAGGTACTTGGGAATGATACTTACCTTTGATTGAATTTGCTTACAATAATAGCTTTCAATCTAGTATCAGAATGGCACCCTATGAAGCTTTGTACGGTCGTAAGTGTCGTACACCATTATACTGGACCGAGCTCAGTGAAAACAAGATACACGGGGTTGATATGATTAAAGAAACTGAACAGAAAGTGACAATGATCCGTGATAGTTTGAAAGCTGCGCTAGATCATCAAAAGTCATATGCAGATTTGAAACGTAAAGACATTGAGTTTCAAGTTGGAGATCGAGTATTTTTGAAAGTTTCACCGTGTAAGAAAGTACTCAGATTCGGTCGTAAAGGCAAGTTAAGTCTGAGATTCATTGGACCGTATGAAATTACAAAGCGTATCGAGCCGGTTGCTTATAGATTGCAATTACCACTTGGATTAGAAAAGTTTCATAATGTCTTTCATGTCTCGATGCTTCGAAAATATTGATCTGATCCTTCACATGTGATCTGCCCGACAGAGGTTGAGATTCAGCTTGATATGACTTATGAAGAAGAACAGATTTGTATTCTGGCTCGTGAGATAAAAGAATTGAGAAATAAGAAAATTCCGTTAGTTAAGGTTTTGTGGCAAAAGCACGAAGTTGAAGAAGCAACTTGGGAACCTGAGGATTCAATGAAAGAGCATTATCCGAACCTATTTACCGGTAAGATTTTCGGGGATGAAAATCCCTAAGGGGGGAGAGTTGTAACAGTCTGAATTTGACCTTAATCGGAACGGTGGTTTCGAGACCATGAATTCGAGTCTAAGTAATATTTAAATATTATTTCCTGTGTTAATTATATGTGAATTAGTATGTGTGAAGGTTTCGTATAAAAGTTTGATTGTTTGTGTGTCTAATTAAATGAAAAGGACTTAATCGCGTAAATTGTAAAAGTTACAAACTATAGTGAGAAGTGCTTAGTTGATAGTGGCTTTTTAATGTGAGGTCCTTAAAGGGCAAATAGCCCATTTTAAGTCATAGTGGACTACATGTTAAAGCATGACTGATTATATTATTAAGGTTTTATTATTATAAATGTTATTATTAATTAAACATTATATTATACTTAAAATAATAAAACATAATATGAATGAGAAACATTATTCATTCATTCATCTCTTGGCCGAAAGTGAAGAAAAAAGAAAAGAAAGAAACCTAAGCTAGGTTCGGTCAACTTTAAGCTTGATTAAAGGTTAGTTTTAGTTCGGTTTTTGATAATTTCTACGTTTTTGAAATCGTTGCTTCGAATACTTTAAGACCCATGCTTTAATTTTTGAGTTTGACGAATATTTTGAGTTGAGCCATTGTTGATAGTTGGTTGTTTATGTTGTTTAATGATGAATTATGAAATATATGTGTTAGATTAATATGTTTTGACTTTGGATTTTTGATGAATTTGAGTATTTTGGGCTAAATTGCAAAAATAAATTTTTGAGGGACTAAAATGTGAAATAAATGAAATGCATGGATTTGCATGAAGACTAGGGATATTCGGCCCTTAAGGTGTGTGGCCAAATTTTGTGTATTTTGTGTTTTGTGAAAATAGGACCAAATTGTAAAAGTGTGAAATACTAGGGAAAATGGTAATTTGCCCATTTATGTGTTTTAGGACTAAATTGAATAGAAATGTGTTTGAATGAGCTTAATTTGATCATGTTTAGATCAAGAACAAAAGAAAATGGACTTGGATTGGGGAAAAGTGAAAATTATCGAATAGCCGATTTTTATCGTCCGACGATATCCGAGGTAAGTCTCTAAGCAAATAATCATCGTAAATTAATTATGTAACTTAGTATATGCTGAAAATTGGAATCATTGTAACTATATATGAGTTAGCCGAATTTGGATAAGTATAATATTTGTTTTGGTTAAGTTATTTGAGTGATATGTGCTATTTGAATGTTTGTTCAATAAATTTGGATTGAGTAAAAGATTTGATATATGAAATAAGTCAGGTGAGACAACTTTAAGTATTATTATTTAGGCTTAGAGCCTAGCAAGCCTTGGGCTGGTGAACTTATCGGGCTTTATGCCTAGCAGGCTTATTGCTGGTGAATGATTATCAGACCTCGGGTCTAGCAGGCTTAGAGCCGGTGTGTGATTCAGGCTTATGCTTAGCAGGTTTTATACCGGTGATTTAAATTACGAGCTTATGCTTTCAAAATGATTGAGCTATGGTGGCAATTGAACAAGCTAAAGCTTATTTAAATGAATTAGATTATTCGGCCATAAGGTATGTATTGACATAAGTATATGTTATATGTGATGCTTATTGAATAAGTAAGTTGAAAGAAAATGTGTTTGTTTATCCGGCATTTTGGATATATGGATAAAATGATATTGAATTGATATTGTTTACTTGCAAACATGAGAGTATTAAATGAATGTATGAGTATTTATACATATATAAGTTCGGTCATGTGGTAATTTTATACATATGTATACATTCGGCTATGTGGAGATTTTAGGTATATGTTTTCGGTTATATGAAATTATTTGTATATATATATTTGATTGTATTTAATTAAGTTGTTCATGGTACTTATTAAATTGGTTATATTAGTAAACATATTTAATTATGGGGAATTGATTAGTGTTAACTAAATTACCTTGTAAGGAGGGTGGTATTGGCTATGATGACCCAATTGTGCTATGTAATTATACTAAGGTTATAAAATGATTGGTTTTTAATATAGAATGTTTAATTATGTAGTTATATTTGCTTAAGACTTACTAAGCTAAGTTAGCTTACTCTGTGTTGTCACTCTGTTTTATAGATTTTGGTCAAGCTAGGAGCTCGGAGGGGATCGTTATTGAAGTTATTCACACTATCGACTTACATGGTACTTTAAAGTTAGGATTTTGAACATAAGGCATGTATAGGCTAGAATTTTGTTTTGATCTAATAAGTTTTGTTCTTGTATATATTTACATGGCCATGCAAAAATGGCTAAATGGTGGTTCTTTAGTCTTAGAAGTATACGACCATGGTGTTTGCTTATTATGTGTGCTTATTTAATAGTGTAAGTATGCTTGCGATGATAGTAGGGTGGAATGTGATTTTGTCTATGCACGGTTTATTAAATTATGGATGAAAATGTGTTTGTTAAATAGTTGATCTTAGTTATATGATTCGAATGGTAAGGTTGGTTATGTTTCATGAAAGATTGGATTAATAATTTAAATGATGTAGGGTGTGATAATATTAAGCCAAAAGAATTTGTTAGCCGAATGATGTGTTAAGTATATTAAGAAAATGGATCATGAATCAATATTTGTGGATCATTCATTTTGGTATATGACATATTCGACTAGATGTTGAAACCTTATGTTATGTATTTTAGATAGACATATTCGCATATGGCACAAATATGTGCATGTACATCTAGTTTGAGTTTAGATGTTTCGGATTAAGAAAGACATTTTTTGTATAATTAGGTGAGAGTATGTTATTCTAGATGTTTTGATCTATGTTTTGTATGGTTGTATGAGCAATTGGTATATTTTGAGCATGGTTAAATGAAATCTTATACAAAAATATATGTATGTCTAGTTTTGGTATCTAACAATTTGCTTTAGTAGATTATAAATGAGAATGAGCATATTTGAATTTTTAAATTTAAATTGACTTCATGGAATGCAACTTTTGGAATGATGAAATTTTTATTTTAGATAAGAATTGGTTAACGGATCCAAATTGTATTCAAGATGGTTTAAGCATTTTATATCAATGTATTATATTTCACCACGCTTTCGGTTTTAACTATATGAGCAGAAAATTTTGGTGATGGCTTGTGCTATGATCGGTAATGCCTTATAATCCCTAATCCGGCGATGGATATGGGTGTAGGGTATTACATTACCAAAATAGACATTGAATAAACAGGTTTTTATAAACTAACACCTAAACTCGTAGTTTGCGAAAAGAACATGAAGTTTAACAAAAGCATAGTTTCTTTAACAACCTTCCCATGTGACATGCCAGATCCGGTCGTAAAGTCTAGGCCGGGTTTGGGGTGCTACATTTTGTGGTATCAGAGCCTGGTTGCAAAACTCGGCTGTGGAATGAGTTCAAAAATGTTTTTCAAAAATTTGGTCTGGAATATGGTTTAAGAAATGTACATTTTTCTAGAGGTATGGCACTCGAGTCTCCAGCACCATATCCATTAGTCTTCTGACTTTGTTTGATATTATGGAATGCTGTTAGAAAGAAAATATTAGAATTAGTTTTGTATGACTGCTAGCTATAAGAGTTAAGACTGTAGAGACTAAGACATTAGGCAGTTCGATCTACGAAAACAACTACTATACTTACTCTGCATAAGACATTGCTAATTAACATTGAAATGAAATGATAATTTATAAAATTTTTAATCAGATTAATTCGAGATAGTGATCATGAGCGCTAGAGACGTGGACATGGTACACGCGGCCGTGGTAGAGGCCGGGGTGCTGAGGTTGGATCCTCAGAATCAGGGCATACGCCGGAAGGTGAAGTGCCAACATCGCCAGTAGCAGAAGTAGGGTCTCAAGACCGAACTGGAGGGGACGATGCTCTGTCCCAAGCGATGCTACGCGTCTTGGAATGGGTTGCTGGAGCAAGCACTAGGTTGGTAGCCTGGAAATCTATCCCTGAGCGACTTCAGGCAAATGGGGCTGAGATATTTAGGGGTATTTCGGGTGTGGCCCCAAATGTAGCTGAATACTGATTGGAGGCCGTTGAACGAATCATGGATGATCTAGATTGCACAGTGGAGGAGAAACTGAAAGGAACAATGTCTCTCCTACGTGATGAGGCGTACTAATGGTGGCTCACAGTGAACGAAGGTACTTAAGTAGACCGTATCACCTGGACTTCTTTAAGACAACGTTCCAGGGAAAATATGTTGAGGCAAGCTATGTGGACGCTCAGAGGAAAGCATTTTTGAATTTGGTTCAAGAGGGTAAATCCGTGGCTGAATATGAGGCGGAGTTCCTACGCTTGAGTCGTTATGCTCGGGGTATCGTCGCAACCGATTATGAACGTTATGTTCAATTCGAGGATGGTTTGTGAGACGAGCTGCGAGTACTGATAGCTCCTCAGCGGGAAAGGGATTTTGCTATACTGGTTGAGAAGGAAACAATTACCGAGGAGGTGAAGCATTCTGAGAGGCAGAATCAGGATAAAGGTAGGGGCAGGAATAAGAGAAGTTTTGGGATGTCAAGATCTACTGGGGGTTCCCAAAAGAGGCCTAGGTTGGATGAGGCAGTTCGAGCTGTGATGCCAGTTGTTTCAGGCCAGCTGCAACGTTGTGTACAGTGTGGGAGATTGCATCTAGAAGAGTGCTGGAGAAGAACTGGAGGATGTTTTAAATGTGGATCTAGGGATCATCTGGTAAAAGACTGTCCACCGGAGTTGGAAAGGATGCGGACGTTAGGTCGGGGTTTTGCTTAGGCAGGGAGAGGTGGTCAGCAGCCGCCGAGAGGTCAGGGTCCGGCCAGAAGGGGAAATGGTTTTGGCTGAGGTCATGGAGCATCGGGCAGATGTGCTGGTAATGCAAATGCAAGACAGTCGGGGTTAGTCTATGCAGCTCGACAGCGTGAGGATGGCGACGCACCAGATGTCATAACCGGTATATTTCTTATATTTGATGAACCGTTTACTGCTTTGATTGATATTGGATCGACACATTCATATGTTGCCTGTATCGTGTCCAGGACTCTGGGTATTGAATCTGAAATTGTTGCTAGGAAAATATCTGTGATTAGCCCTCTAGGACAATCTGTAGTAGTGAACAAACTATTTAGGAATGTGCCTTTAGAAGTGCAAGGGATTATTTTCCCGGCAGACTTGATGGAATTGCCGTTCGGCGAGTTCAATTTGATTTTAGGCATGGATTTGCTAGTTAGACATCGAGCGAACTCGGAATGTGCTGCTAAGCGTATGGTGTTGAGAACTCCAGAGAATAAGGAAGTAGTTGTGATAAGAGAAAGGAGAAATTATCTGTCCAACGTGGTTTCTGCATTAAAGGCTGAAAAGATGGTGCGAAAAGGGTGCGAGGCATTTTTAACTTTCATCAGCGCTTTAGATGCCAAGGGATTGTCCGTGGGGGATGTCAGAACGGTGAAGGAGTTCTCGGATGTCTTTCCTGAAGAGCTTCCGGGATTACCTCCGGACCGGGAGGTCAAATTTGGCATTGAGTTGTTGCCAGGAACAGCTCTAGTGTCCATCGCCGCTTACAGGATGGCACCGAAGGAGCTGGTAGAACTTAAAGCACAACTCCAGGAGCTGTTGGACCGTGGTTTTATCCGGCCAAGTGTGTCTCCGTGGGGAGCGCCAGTATTGTTTGTTAAGAAGAAAGATGGGTCGATGCGTATGTGCATTGACTATAGGCAGTTGAACAAGTTGACGATCAAGAACAAATACCCGCTACTAAGGATTGACAATCTGTTCGATCAGCTGTGAGGAGATTCGGTCTTTTCGAAAATAGATTTGAGATCTGGATACCATCAACTAAAGGTCAAGGAGATGGATATTCATAAGACTGCGTTCTGAACTCGGTATGGGCATTACGAGTTTTTCGTGATGCTGTTCGGAATGCACTAGCTGCTTTTATGGACATGATGAACTGGGTCTTCCAACCCTATTTAGGCCGGTTCATTGTGGTTTTCATAGATGACATTTTGGTGTACTCAAGGACTGAGGAGGAGCATGATTCTCATCTTCGGGTTGTGCTGCAGATATTAAGGGAAAAGCAACTATATGCCAAATTCAGCAAGTGTGAATTTTGGCTGAAGGAAGTGACCTTTTTGGGGAATGTTGTTTCTGCCGAGGGGATTAGAGTTGACCCCTGAAAGATCGAAGCTGTTCTGGACTGGAAACCACCGAAGTCGGTGTCTGAAATTTGAAGTTTTCTTAGTTTGGCTGGGTACTACAGAAGATTCGTTGAGGGGTTTTTGCTGATTGCTACACCTTTAACCAAGTTATTACGAAAATGGGTACTGTTTCTTTGGGCCGAGAAGCAACAGGAAAGCTTTGAGAAGTTAAAGAAGATTCTGATTGAAGCGCCGATGTTGATTCAGCCTGAGGCGGGGAAAGAGTTTATCGTCTATTGTGATGCATCGCATACAGGCCTGGGTTGCATGTTGATGCAAGAAGGGAAGGTAGTAGCGTATGCATCTCGTCAACTAAGGCCGTATGAGATGAACTATCCCACTCATGACTTGGAACTAGTTGCTGTGGTGTTTCCCCTGAAAATATGGGGACACTATCTGTATGGAGAGAAGTCGATCATCTGCACTGACCATAAGAGTCTAAAATATCTCCTTACCCAGAAGGAGTTGAATTGAAGGCAACGGAGGTGGATAGAATTGCTGAAAGATTATGATTGCTCAATCTAATATCACCCAGGTAAAGCTAACATGGTGGCGGATGTGTTGAGTCGTAAGGTGATATCGGATTTAAGAGTAATGTTTGCTCATCTCAGTCTTTATGAAGATGGTAGTCTATTAGCAGAACTTCAGATAAAGCCGACATGGGTAAGTCAGATTAAAGAGAAGCAATTGTTGGATGAATCGTTGGGTTCTCAGATTCAACAAGTGGAAAGAAGTGAGACAGTGGATTTTGGGTTGAACAGTGAAGGGTATTATGTTTCCGTGGAAGAATTTGTATGCTGAAGGACTCTGAGTGCATAGTAGCCCATACGCTATGCATTCCGGTGGAAGTAAGATGTATCGAGATTTATGTGAACTGTATTCGTGGCCAGGGCTAAAGCGGGAGGTTACTAACTTTGTGAGTAAATGTTTGACATGTCAGCAAGTGAAGGCGGAACATCAGTTGCCTTTGGGGTTCCTGCAACCGGTGAAGATTCCTCTTTGGAAGTGGGAGAGGATAACGATGGACTTTGTTAGTGGGCTGCCCCTAACGCCTACTAAGAAAGATTTAGTGCGGGTAAACGTTAATCGGTTAACTAAGTCTACACACTTCATACCGGTTCGTATCGACTACTCGTTACAGAAGTTAGTCAAGCTGTATGTGGCAGAAATTGTAAGGTTGCATGGGGTACCTGTGTTTATCATATCAGACAGGGACCCTAGGTTTACATCACGGTTCTAGAAGGCGTTGCATGAAGCTTTGGGTACAAAGCTAGACTTCAGCACAGCATTTCACCCACAGACTGATGGTCAGTCGAAAAGAGTAATACAGATTCTAGAAGACATGCTAAGGGGCTGTGTGATTGACTTTAGAGGTAGTTGGAAAGATTACCTGCCGTTGGTTGAGTTCACGTACAACAACAGTTATCAATCCGACGTTCGAATGGCACCTTATGAAGTGTTGTATGGTCGTAGATGTCGTACCCCTACCTGTTAGACTGAGTTAGGTGAGCGACAGTTGTTGGGTCCAGAATTGATCTCGGAGACAGAGGAAAAAGTTAAGCTGATTCGGGACCGGCTAAAAGAAGCTTCTGATAGACAGAAATCGTATGCGGTTCTGAAGCGTAGGATGATAGAGTTTGGTGTGGGGGATCGCATTTTTCTGAAAGTCTCACCCTGGAAGAAGGTTTTAAGGTTTAGACGAAAGGGCAAGTTGAGCCCTAGATTCATCGGGCCTTATCGAGTATTGAAACGTGTGGGACCGGTGTCTTATCAGCTTGAGTTACCTCCGGAGTTGAATCAAATACATAATGTATTCCATGTTTCAATGCTAAGGCGCTATCATTCTGATCCATCTCATGTAGTGCCGGTGGAAGAAATTGAGGTGAAACCTGATCTGTCTTTTGAAGAAGAACCAGTGCAGATCTTGGACCGGGATATTAAGGTATTGAGGAGGAAGTCGGTTCCTTTGGTCAAAGTGTTGTGGCGTAATCACGGTACAGTGGAAGCTACATGGGAGCCGGAGGAGGCGATTCGACAGCAATACCCTCATCTCTTTTAATCAGGTAAATTTCGAGGCTGAAATTTCTTTAAGGGGGTAGAACTGTAACATCCTAGAATTAGGGGTTCTGTATTTTGCGCTATTTTTTATGTTTGGCTCAATTAGCTTGTCATTTAGGTGTGTTGGGGGTTCTGGAGAGGCTCGAGTTCGAGCCAAAGCCTTGGTAAAATTTTACTTTTTGGGCATAAGGGGATAGAGCTAGTGGAAACAGGCCTTAAGGATAATTATTTGCGTTAGTTGACACAAAAGTGAGCTTAGGGTGGAGTGGATGTGGCATCACAGGTAAAGCAAAGGGGGAGGCGTTCGAATCTTATCTACTCCATTGTAGAGCTTTAATTTTTGTGCTCAAGGTGGGGAAGAGGTGGCATTCGGCTGGGACTCTACCTAGGTGGTTGTTGAATGAGTCAAACATTTCTAAATGGATGAAGGAGAGGAGCTTGGGGAGGTTGAAATGGTCAACTAATTTGAATTGATGGATGGGGAGTGAGTGGAGGAGAAAATCAAGGGATTTTGTGTGTGGAAGAAGTTGGCCGAGAATTTGAATGTGTGGGGGGAGTGAATTCGGTCAAAAGAAGTAAAAAAGAGAAGGGTCTTTTGGAGCATTTTCGGCTTTTGCTAGTAGGAGTGTGTGCTGAAATTTCCTTTAGTTCTTAGACATTTCTTTCTTAGCATATTCGGCTATAGGTTGTGAGGGATGCTGAATGTGGCAAATTTTTTGGGTTTCTTTTTCTCTCTTTCGGGTTTTCTTATTTCTTGCTTGTACCGAAACTCTCAGATCTCTCTTCTCTTCATCTCCTTTTGTCTCTTTGGTATTAGCCGGAACTAGAGAGTGACCAATTGGGTATTTCTTTCTCCTTTCATTCATTTTCTCCAACTATCTTCTCTTCAATCTCATGACCGAAACTTTGTAGCTCCTTCATTGTCATCCTTCTTTTCCTCTCCTTTCTACTTCAAACTCTTTTTTTTTTCAATTGTGGTTGCCAACATTTGTAGCTGAATCTCCTTTCTTCCATTTCTTCTATTTCTTCTATTTCTTTTACTTCTTCCTTCACTAACCGAACCTTTGCTCCTTCCATTTTGAATCGGTGTTGCTTGAGTTGTCTAAGGGGTGAAAGGCTATTTTCTCTGCTGAACCTATTTTGACTATTCACCACCTTTGTCAGCCAAAGGTAACACTTTCCTTTTCCCTTCACCATCTCTACTTCTTTTACTTTTCCCTCTTAAACCGAATTACTCAAGGGCAATCTCTGACTGTTAGGCCGAACCTCTGCTTCTCTCGTGACTCATCTCTGATTCGAGGACAAATCAGTTTGTGCGGTTCATCATTTATCAAGGTAAGGAGTTATCTTTTCGGTCTCTTAGCTATTATTTCCTTTTCGCTTTACTCTTCCATAACCAAACCTCTTTGTTAGACAATTGCCGTTTCACTGTAATACCTTACTGACAAGATTTTCTTCATGGAGGCGAGTGGTAGCCGTTCTAAGGGGGTGTCGATTAAGGAGCCGAAAGGGAGCGGACTTGTAGTCTCTGCTCCTAAGTTCAAACGGCATGCAGTGTCAGCCGTTCGGGATTTTCCATGGTTTGTGGAAGAGAGCCGACAGCGGATCTGAATAGACAGATCGTAGTTGTTCATGATAGTGAAGGTGACGTCGATCAAGAGTATATAGTTCTTCGCGTAATCAGGTGTGTAATTTCACACATCTAATTTGTTTTGTCTATGCTATAATATGGTCGGTTAAAAGCCGAAATACCCGTAAATGGAATGCAGTTGAAATATCCTAGTGGGTATGGTTGAAGATATACCACGTAAGTAAACTTATGACTATACCATTATGAGTAAATTAGCATGATTGGATGTGTGTTCTGATTCTCTGACATATTTTGATATATGTTTGCATCATCATATTATGATATTATGCCATGTTGCATGGGAAAAGGGATATGATTTTGATTAAGGGGAAGTGTATTTCGGTGGCTGTGCCACATATTTCGGTGGCACTGCCACAATTTCGACGATGAGAGTGGGACTGCCATCGATGGTGTGTAGCGGATGAGGGTTGATTGTAGAAATCTCCACTGGTGTGTTTTGGCTGGAACGGGTGGTGTGTAGCGGATGTATAATTAGGTTGGGCGGGGCTGCATTGCATTGCATTCATTGACTGCTATACCATGTTAAAAGGGCTCAGGCTCAATTCCTTTTCGTATGGGCTTCGCCCAGTTTGATTTCGTAAGGGCTAAGGCCCAAATTTGTATCTGAACGAGCTCGGGCCCAGTTAGTGTTCGTTTCGGGAATTACACACTGAGTTCTTGTAACTCACCCCTCTGTTCAACATTTTTTAGGTAATCCTTAGCTTTGAGAATTTGGAGCCGAGGTGGACTCTGGGTGGCCATACGACGTTCTTTAGTAAATTCCTTATTACCTTGCTTTATTTTTTTTTTTTAAATTTGGGTTATGTTCTGTAATAAGGCCATTGGTACTTCAGTTGGTTATTAACTTAAATTTGGATTTTTCTTATCACTAAATGTTCAAGACGGAATTTTCTTAAAAACCTTAATACCTGTTGTTTTTCCAAAACTGTTAACGAACGGTTTTCAAACTACAATCGACCATACACTGGATTCTCATAAACATCGAAACAGTTTTCAAAATAGCACATGTTCAAAATACACTGAAGCTATTTCCTGCTATAAACAAGATGTTACCAACAATTCCAACTCGAATCTACTAAGTAATGTGGATTTTCTAATCAAACAAAACTTTACCAAAATAGACATTGAATAAACAGGTTTTTTATAAGCCAACACCTAAACTCGCAGTTTGTGAAAAGAACATGAAGTTTAACAAACGCGTAGTTTCTTTAACAACCTTCCAATGTGACATGCCAGATCCGGTCGTAACGTCTAGGCCGGGTTTGGGGTGTTACAGATGGCTTTGATCTGTTATCTTCCGATTTGCTCCATTGCAAACTCATGGAGACATGATTTGATGTCTTCGATCTGCTTCTTGTAATTTTAGGAATGCCAGATCTACTGTCTTCGATCTGCTCTGCTACAAACTCAGGGATGTTAGGTCTACAATCTTCAGTTTGCCCCACTACTATCTCAAGAAGATTTCAATCTTCAGTTCGCTCCACTACCATCTTGAGGGAACAAAATCTGAACTTTCCAATTTGCTTCCTTACTATCTCATGAAGACTTCAATCTTCAGTTCGCTCCACTACCATCTCGAGGGAACAAAATCTGAACTTTCCAATTTGCTTCCTTACTATCTCAGGAAGACTTCAATCTTCAGTCTGCTCCACTATCATCTCTAGGGAACAAAATCTGAACTTTTCAATTTGCTTCCTTACTATCTTTAGGAAGACTTTAATCTTTAGCCTGCTCCACTATCATCTCTAGGGAACAAAATCTGAACTGTTCAATTTGCTTCCTTACTATCTTTAGGAATACTTCAATCTTCAGTTTGCTCCACTACCATCTCTAGGGAACAAAATCTGAACTTTTTGGTTTGCTTCCTTACTATCTTCAGGAAGACTTCAATCTTCAGTCTGCTCCACTACCATCTCTAAGGAACAAAATTTGAACTTTTTAGTTTGCTTCCTTACTGTCTTCAGGAAGACTTCAATCTTCAATTTGCTCCACTACCATCTCTAAGGAACAATATCTGAACTTTTCAATTTGCTCCCTTACTATCTTCAATCTTCAGTCTGCTCCACTACCATCTCTAGGGAAAAAAATCTGAACTTTTTGGTTTGCTTCTTTACTATCTTCAGGAAGACTTCAATCTTCAGTCTGCTCCACTACCATCTCTATGGAACAAAATCTGAACTTTTTGGTTTGCTTCCTTACTATCTTCAGGAAGACTTCAATCTTGAGTCTGCTCCACTACCATCTCTAGGGAACAAAATCTGAACTTTTTGGTTTGCTTCCTTTCTATCTTCAGGAAGACTTCAATCTTCAGTTTAGTCCACTACCACCTCTAGGGAACAAAATCTGAACTTTTTGGTTTGCTTCCTTTCTGTCTTCAGGAAGACTTCAATCTTCAGTTTGCTCCACTACCATCTTTTGGGAACAAAATCTAAACTTCCCAATCATCCTCTGAGGGACATGTCCTGTAGACCCAAATGTATTATGGATGACTTTTGCATAAATGCATAATGTCATGAGAAAGACGATTAGGATGCATGATCGGAATGCTCCTAACTAAATGATGTTAGGGATGACATTTGCATGAATGCAGAATGTCATGAGAATGATCTACTTTTTTTTTTGTACAACGATTAGGATACAATGATCAGAATGAATCAGATGCTCCTAATTGGAAATGTGAGAATGATTCCTATGGGTTGTCATTGTAACACCCCAAACCCGGACAAGACACCACGTCCGAATCTGGTATGTTACGGGGAAAACGTATTTGAGAGGTTAGATTTTTCGTTTAAAAGTTCGGTAAAAATTCTTTGAAAAGTTTAGACTCGTAGAAATCTTGGATATGATTGTTGAAAACTTCTATGTTATTTTGAAAACTCGAAATTTCAAAAACTTATTGATTAAGAAGTTAAACAAATTGATTTAAAGGTTTAAGTTGTATCTTGATGTTACTCAAACATTTAGAATTAGAAGAAAAACAGGGTCATGTTTAAAAATCATTTGAATTCCCAATGCAAAGCCATAGTGAGATACCTGATGGTATAGTTTAAAACACATTGCGTTATAGTTTTGAAATCATTGTCTTTCCAAATTTTAGTAAAATCCAAACCCAATTATTTTGTTATGGCATATTAAAAATCTACTTTAGAGCATAAACATCATAAAACATAATTTAAAGGCCTTTTACAATCCAAAATAAAACCCAAATAATAAAATGCAAGCTAAAGTACCCAAATTATAAAGTCCAAGCAAAACTTTATTTAAGCATGGCATGAGCACCTCGAGTCCATCCCGGCTCCATGTCCGCGTCTAAATGTCACCTGAAATGTCAAAGGAGAGGGTGAGTCGAATGGCTCAGTGCATAAATCCCGCTCCCGATGAAACAACATGCTAACACACATCATACATAGCTACATAATTAATGCAACCCGATCCTAACCATCCGTATCACCTTTTCTACCCCGTGTGGTACCAAACCACTGGTGGTGCCAAACCACTGGTGACCCAAAGTCACGATATCCATATTGTGGTGCCAAACCACTGGTGACCCAAAGTCACGAATAGTCCAATGATGGGGCCAACTCATCTCGTGATACCAAATCACTAGCGACAATCCCGTATCTCTCAAGTGGGGCCAACCCACGGTGGTGTCGAACCACAGGGACGAGTCGCAATGAGGTGCCAAACCTCTGGTGTCCCAAAGACACAGTGTGATATCAAATCACTGGTGACCGCAGTCACAAATCCGATGATGGGGCCAACCCATCGTGTGATACCAAATCAGTGGCGTCAATCCCGTATAATCAACTGTGGGGCCAACCCACCGTGGTACTAAGCCACTGGGGCGAGACGCGAGGTGCCAAACCTCGGTGACCCAAAGTCACAATATATCACTGTGGTACCAAACCCTTTGGAGGTGCCAAACCTCGGTGTCCCAAAGACACAGTGTCCCAAAGACACGGATATCATCATCCTCCCTCCTCTCATATCACCCGTCATCATACCATATTCATGTGATCATGCATATCATACAAGTCATGCATATCATGCCAACATGTCTAGCATTACATCTCATAGCATACATAACATAGATCATAATGTTGAGCATATCATCAATAGAACTCGTAATGCTACAGACTTACCCGGATCCGTACATATACCCCACTTGGGTATCCAATAATCCATCATACTGCCATGATTTTAATAGGCAAACAGGTTTAATCACAATATTACTAAGTATCAGTGTGTTAGTTACACACACCTGGAATAATGAAGGCCTTAATCCCAAAGAAACGATCTACAATCTTTAAACTCCTTGCTCCTAGAATCGGCCAAACATAGGGGTTAGGCACTAAGACCATTCGGCCAAAGACTAAATAACCAAAGGGTTAATGTTGATCCCTCACCTTGCTATTGGTTTGATTTCTTATCAAACCCGAACCATGATGGTTCTCCTTCCAACAATCGGCTACACCTTCAAAAGAGAGCAAATAAACCTTTGTCACTCCTGACTTAATCGAACCCACAGATTGAACTAACAACACTAATACCAATCAAATGACGGTTCCCTTGCTTGCTTCCACACTCCAATGACCCTATAATAAGATGATTAACAAAAGGTTAACACCCTTCCATAACCCAAAAATAACACAACACTTGAGAGATAAGGGGAGTGGCCATTCGGCCAAGAGCTTACCAACACCCAAAATTCGGCCAAATAATAGGACTTCTAGGAGAGAAGAGATTCGGCTAAGATGCAAACCAAGAATAAAAGAAGATTCAGCCTAAGTGTTTAACACACCCCTATATTCAGTTTTAAATGGAAAACAAGGAAAAGAAAATAGAAGATGAGAATGAAGTTTCGGCAACACTGAATGAGAAAAGAAAGTAAAGGTTTGAAATGCAAGTATTTGTGATTTCGGCACAAAGAAATGGGAAGATGAATGGAGAAAATAATGGAAGGGTTCGGTTTGAAACAGGTGAGAGTTTCGGCACAAAAAGAAAGGAGAAGGGAAATGGAGAATTCGGCTTCAGAATGAACAAAAGAAAAGGAGATGAAGAGGAGAATATTCGGCTACTATAGTCAACAAGAGAGAAAAAGAAAGAAAAAAACAACAATAGCTTCCACCCAAAAAAAAGAATGACCGAAAATCCAAAAAAAATGCCAAAAATGAATTCGGCACCCACACCCTCACTAACCAAGCCGTCACTCCCCCATGAAGCATCCAAGTTCCGGCCAACACCTCAACCACTCCTCAATATTCGGCCACATCCCCGCATACACTCACCACCACTCATTTCAAATGAGTTTACCAAGTCTCACTCCTACAATCACTTTCCACCCACCAAGCCACCATTTGACCAAGTCCAAGGAGGAATTTAAACTTCATCCAACTCCTCCCTCCTATGCCGTCCAAAATGAACCAAAATGTGAGGTCTTTGCGGCTTGAACACAAGACCTCCACCTCATGCAATTGACGCCACACCTAGCTCCCAAGTAGCGCATGCCTTGCCATCTTGCCAGCTCCTCTTTTGTGCAACACAACAACAAATAAAATACATATCCCTCAGCTCCATCAGCTCCCCTCCTATAAAGCCTAAAAACTAAAATTTTCCTACCTACTCAGGCACACTCCTAGCCTACAATTAAGCTCCGACACTACACAAACAGCAACACAGCACACCAACACATGCAATATCATGCAACAACAAAATAGCCCCTAACCCGGGATATTACAGTTCTACCCCCCTTAAAAATAATTTCGACCCCGAAATTACACGATCGTAAGAGTTGCGGGTATTCTTTGTCTCATCATATCCTCGGGTTCCCACGTAGCTTCTTCTACGCCATGATTCCACCAAAGTACCTTAACCAAAGGCACAGACTTCCTACGCAGAACCTTCACATCTCGATCTAGAATCTGCACAGGTTCTTCTTCCATAGTCAAGTCTGGATTCACCTCGATCTCTTCCACTGCTACCACATGTGACGGGTCTGAACGATAACGCCGAAGCATCGAAACGTGAAAAACATCGTGAATCTGACTTAGCTCTGCTGGTAACTCAAGTTGATACGCTACTGGTCCCACTCGTCTCAGAACCTTATACGGCCCAATAAACCTCGGACTTAGCTTGCCTTTCTTCCCGAACCTCAGCACCTTCTTCCACGGCGAGACCTTCAGAAAAACTTGATCCCCCACAGCAAACTCTATGTCTCTTCGCTTAAGATCGGCATAAGACCTGGCTGATGTGAAGCTTCCTTCAATCGAGCCTGAATCAACTTAACCTTGTCTTCTGTCTCAGCAACCAACTCGGGTCCCAACAACTGACGTTCACCCAACTCCGTCCAACACGTAGGTGAGTGACACTTCCTACCATACAATGCCTCGTATGGTGCCATCTTGATGCTTGCTTGGTAACTGTTGTTATAGGCGAACTCAGCTAACGGCAGAAACTCTTCCCAACTACCCCTGAAGTCCAGAACACAACCTTTCAACATATCCTCTAAGATCTGAATAACCGCTACGATTGACCGTCGATTTGTGGGTGAAAAGGCGTCTTTGAAATCCAACCCGCGTACCCGAGCACGATGCAACGCTCTCTCAGAACCTCGGCGTAAACACGGGATCGATCCGAGATGATCGAAACTGGCACACCGTGTAACCTCACAATCTCGGACACATACAGCTTTACCAACCTCTAAAGTGAATAATCCACTCTCACTGGAATGAAATGAGCTGACTTAGTCAAACGGTCCACAATAACCCAAACCGAATCTTTCTTGCTTGGCGTAAGCGGTAAACCACTGACAAAATCCATGGTTATCCTTTCCCACTTCCACTGAGGAATCTTCACTGGCTGAAGCAACCCTGACGGCAACTGATGTTCAGCCTTGACCTGCTGACATGTCAGACACTTCCCAACAAACTCTGTCACCTCTCTCTTCAAACCAGGCCACCAAAACTGCTCTCTAAGATCCCTATACATTTTGCTACCTCTAGGATGCATAGCATAAGGGCTGCTATGTGCGTCCTGAAGAATCTTCTGCCTCAGCTCAACATCCTTAGGCATACACGCTTTACCTTGAAAACACAGCACCTCATCACTAGACAAACTGTAACCCTCCAAACCACCTTTCTGCACTTGTAACCTCTGCGCACTTAGAACCTCATCCTCTAACTGTTTCTCTCTGATCTGTTCAACCCAAGTAGGCTTAACCTGCAATTCTGCCAGAATACTTCCATCGTCATATAAGCTCAAATGGGCAAACAAAGCTCTTAAGTCCGAAACAACCTTACGGCTCAACGCGTCTGCCACCACGTTAGCCTTGCCCGGATGATACTCGATCGAGCGATCGTAATTCAAAGCAACTCAACCCACCCTACGTTGCCTCAAATTCAAATCTTTACGAGTCGGGAGATACTTGGACTCTTATGATGCTGTGTAGACTATTGATCTCTCTCCGTACAAGTAGTGCCTCCAAATCTTTAAAGCGAAGACTACAGCCGCTAGCTCCAAATCGTGCGTCGGATAGTTGACCTCATGTGGCCTCAGTTGCCGAGATGCGTAAGCCACAACCTTTCCTTTCTGCATCAGCACACAACCCAAGCCCGTATGTGATGCATCGCGATGCTGTGAATTCTTTACC
Source organism: Gossypium bickii (assembly GCA_025503065.1). Classification (NCBI taxonomy): domain Eukaryota; kingdom Viridiplantae; phylum Streptophyta; class Magnoliopsida; order Malvales; family Malvaceae; genus Gossypium; species Gossypium bickii. Next base: position 23,193,962 of record CP106711.1, on the reverse strand, counting down.
AGCCTCGGGTTGAATCAAAACCGGAGCCTCGGTCAAAATCTTCTTTAACTTATCGAAGCTTTCTGCTATTTCTCAGTCCAAACAAACGGAACTTCTTTCCTTAGCAACTTGGTCATCGGGCGCTGCTATCAACGAGAAACCCTCAACAAACAAACCGTTAGTATCCGGCCAAACCAGAAAACTCGAATCTCACCAGCGACTTAGGCGGCTTCCAATCCAAAACTGCCTCAATCTTACGAGGATCTACTCGAATCCCCTCAGCCGACACTACATGACCCAAGAAAGTCACTTCTCCAAGCCAGAACTCGCACTTACGAACTTAGCATAAAGCGCTTTTCCTCAAAATCGTAGCACCACCCGCCGTCGCATCATACTCTTCTTACGTCGCCTGAGTACACTAAGATGTCGTCTATGAAAACCACGATGAACCGATCTAGATATCTTTGAAACACCCTATTCATCATATCCATCGCAAAGCGCTTGCGGTGCGTTAGTCACCGACGGTATTGCGGAAATTCGTAGTGCCCATACCGAGTCCGAAGCGTTGTCTTATGGATATCAGCCTCCTTAACCTTTAACTGGTGATACCCAGACCTCAAGTCGATCTTCGAGAATACCGCTGCACCCTTCAGCTGATCAAACAAGTCATCTATCCGTGGCAACGGATACTTGTTTTTAATCGTCAGCTTGTTCAACTGGCGGTAGTATATGCACATCCGCATCGTCCCATCTTTCTTCTTAACAAAGAGTACCGGCGCCCCCCACGGCGAAACACTTGGCCTGATAAAACCTCGATCCAATAACTCCTGGATCTGAGCCTTAAGCTCCACCAATTCCTTTGGCGCTATCCTATACGGAGCAATAGACACTGGCGCAGTCCCGGGTAACAGATCTATCCCGAACTCTACCTCGCGATCCGGCGGCAACCCTGGAAGCTCCTCAGGAAACACATCAGCAAATTCCTTAACTGTACGAACCTTCTCTATCGCAGACTCCTTAGCCTCCAAAGCATACACATGAACTACATACGCTTCACAGCCCTTTTTGACCATCTTCTCTGCCTTCAGAGCAGATACCACATTTGATAAGTAATCTCTCCTATTACCTATCATACCCACTTCATCACCCTCAGTCGTCTTCAGAACCATACGCTTAGCTGCGCAATCCAACTTTGCCTGGTACTTAACCAACCAGTCCATCCCAAGAATCAGATCGAACTCCTCAAACGGCAGTTCCATCAGATCAGCAGCAAACACTACCCCTTGGAGTTCTAGGGGTACATCTCTAAACAGTTTATCTACTACTACGAGTGACCTAAAGGGCTAATCACGGTCATCGCCTAGAAGATATCTCGAGTCTAAATCCATGGTCTCTACTATATACTCACGGCAACATAAGAGTGCGTTGAACCCACATCAATCAAAGCAGTAAATGGAGAACCAAAGATAAAAAACGTACCGGTTATGACATCCGGTGCGTCGCCCTCCTCTCGGCGCCTCACAGCATACACTAATCCGGTATCGGCCTCCGAACTACCGCACCTCGCGCGGTGCTCCACGGCCCCGACCGCGAACCATTACCACCCTCGCCATTACCACGGCCCCTCGTGGTGGCGGTCCGCTACCCCGAACCGATTACGGTACGACTCTCCGGATGAATCTCGCCAACTTACGCGGACAGTCCCTCACGCGATGCTCCAGAGAACCACACTCAAAGTAACCTTTTCCTCCAGTCCAGCAACCACCCCAATGAGATTTCCCACACTGATTGCACTGCGGCGGTCCCTGCCTAGCAGCAACAAACCTAGTAGGCTGATTCGGCCCGCTCGGTCTAGCCCTTTTCTGCGGATTACCCGACGGTCCAGAAGACCCAAAGCTCTTCTTATGCCTATTTACGTCCCATACTCGCCTCTCGACTCCTTAACACGCTCGGCTACCTTAGCCTTCTCAACTAAGACAGCAAACTCGCGCTCCTGCTGGGGAGCAATCAGTAGTCTCAACTCGTCTCTCAGACCATCCTCGAAACGAACACACCTCTCGTGCTCTGTAGCCACAATGCCCCTAGCATACCGGCTCAATTTCAAAAACTTCGACCTCGTACTAAAGCGGACTTACTCCCGAACAAGCCTCGAAATGCCTTTTTCATTTGGGAGTCAATATAACTAGCTCCAATGTACTTTTTTACGTCGCGACCCTAAAATAATCCCATGTCGGATCCTCTCTGCCGCCACCTTTGTCCCGAACGTGAGCCACCTGCTGGTATGACTCATCAGAAGAAGCGATACTATGCCCTTCGACTTCTCGCCGGCGATCAGTCGAGATCATCCATGATCCGCTCCGTCGCCTCCGGCCAATACTCGGCGATCTTTGAGAGCAACACGAAACACCTCGAAAGAATTCGGCCCCATTTGCGGAGTCGCTCGGCGCGATTTCCTAACTCTGCGCCACCACCTATACGGCTACCCTTTCCAACACTCGCGGCATCGCCTGCGACACTGCGTCATCCCCGGTCTGATCTTGGAACTCACCACCTCCAGGCGGAACCGGTATCTCATTCTCTGACCCCTGACCAGATCCTACGGGTTCAGAAACCGTCATCCTACCCCGACCACGCCCACGAGTATTACGGCCACATCCACCTCGAGTGCTCATGACTAGAATTTCTCACGTGATCGATTTAGGAGTTTTATGCATCAGTATTTATTCCACTGTTTACAAGCAAAGTCTTATGAATATTTAAGAAGCTTTGTTTTCGCGAGTTCACAGAATCCTATCAGTTTCAGTTTCTAAAGTAATCCTACTATTGCTAACCATCAAATCACAATACATCAAATCACAAGCAATAGTAAGGGTACTTACCTGGGCGAACTGGTGCCAGAGACTCGGTGCTATGCCTTTGAAACCATGTGTTTCCAAACCAGAAAACTTAAAAGCAATTTCTAAAAATATTTTGGGCCTCGGGCCCACAGCCGAGCCTTTAAACTTAGCTCTGATACCACAATTGTAACACCCCAAACCCAGACAAGACACCACGTCCGAATCTGGTATGTTACGGGGAAAACGTATTTGAGAGGTTAGATTTTTCGTTTAAAAGTTCGGTAAAAATTCTTTGAAAAGTTTAGACTCGTAGAAATCTTGGATATGATTGTTGAAAACTTTCTATGTTATTTTGAAAACTCAGAAATTTCAAAAACTTATTCAGTTAAGAAGTTAAACAAATTGATTTAAAGGTTTAAGTTGTATCTTGATGTTACTCAAACATTTAGAATTAGAAGAAAAACAGGGTCATGTTTAAAAATCATTTGAATTCCCAATGCAAAGCCATAGTGAGATACCCGATGGTATAGTTCAAAACATATTGCGTTATAGTTTTGAAATCATTGTCTTTCCAAATTTTAGTAAAATCCAAACCCAATTATTTTGTTATGGCATATTAAAAATCTACTTTAGAGCATAAACATCATAAAACATAATTTAAAGGCCTTTTACAATCCAAAATAAAACCCAAATAATAAAATGCAAGCTAAAGTACCCAAATTATAAAGTCCAAGCAAAACTTTATTTAAGCATGGCATGAGCACCTCGAGTCTATCCCGGCTCCATGTCCGCGTCTAAATGTCACCTGAAATGTCAAAGGAGAGGGTGAGTCGAATGACTCAGTGCATAAATCCCGCTCCCGATGAAACAACATGCTAACACACATCATACATAGCAACATAATTAATGCAACCCGATCCTAACCATCCAGTATCACCTTTTCTACCCGTGTGGTACCAAACCATTGGTGGTGCCAAACCACGCTGGTGACCCAAAGTCACGATATCCATATTGTGGTGCCAAACCCTTTGGTGACCCAAAGTCACGAATAGTCCAATGATGGGGCCAACCCATCTCGTGATACCAAATCACTAGCGACAATCCCGTATCTCTCAAGTGGGGCCAACCCCGGCGGTGGTGTCGAACCACGGGGGCGAGTCGCAATGAGGTGCCAAACCTCGGTGTCCCAAAGACACGGTGTGATACCAAATCACTTTGGTGACCGCGATCACAAATCCGATGATGGGGCCAACCCATCGTGTGATACTAAATCATTTGCGTCAATCAATCTGTATAATCAGCGTGGGGCCAACCCCCGTGGTACTAAGCCCTTTGGACGATTTGAGGTGCCAAACCTTTGGTGACCCAAAGTCACAATATATCATCGTGTGCTACCAAACCCTTTGGAGGTGCCAAACCTCACGGTGTCCCAAAGACACAGATGTCCCAAAGACACGGATATCATCATCCTCCCTCCTCTCATATCACCCGTCATCATACCATATTCATGTGATCATGCATATCATACAAGTCATGCATATCATGCCAACATATACGGCATTACATCTCATAGCATACATAACATAGATCATAATGTTGAGCATATCATCAATAGAACTCGTAATGCTACTGGACTTAGGATCCGTACATATACCCCACTTGGGTATCCAATAATCTATCATATCGCCATGATTTTAATAGGCAAGCAGGTTTAATCACAATATTACTAAGTATCGGTGTGTTAGTTACACACACTGGAAAAATGAAGGCCTTAATCCCAAAGCGATCTACAATCTTTAAACTCCTTGCTCTAGAATCGGCCAAACATAGGGGTTAGGCACTAAGACCATTCGGCCACAGACTAAATAACCAAAGGGTTAATGTTGATCCCTCACCTTGCTATTGGTTTGATTTTTTATCAAACCCGAACCACGATGGTTCTCCTTCCAACAATCGGCTACACCTTCAAAAGAGAGCAAATAAACCTTTGTCACTCCTGACTTAATCGAACCCACAGATTGAACTAACAATATTAATACCAATCACTTACCCCTTATTAACCAATCGATTAACAAAAGAACGACGGTTCCCTTGCTTGCTTCCACACTCCAATGACCCTATAACAAGATGATTAACAAAAGGTTAACACCCTTCCATAACCCAAAATTAACACAACACTTGAGAGATAAGGGGAGTGGCCATTCGGCCAAGAGCTTACCAATACCCAAAATTCAGCCAAATAATAGGACTTCTAGGAGAGAAGAGATTCGGCTAAGATCCAAACCAAGAATAAAAGAAGATTTGGCCTAAGTGTTTAACACACCCCTATATTCAGTTTTAAATGGAAAACAAGGAAAAGAAAATAGAAGATGAGAATGAAGTTTCGGCAACACTGAATGAGAAAAGAAAGTGAAGGTTTGAAATGCAAGTGTTTGTGATTTCGGCACAAAGAAATGGGAAGATGAATGGAGAAAATAATGGAAGGGTTCGGTTTGAAACAGGTGAGAGTTTCGGCACAAAAAGAGAGGAGAAGGGAAATGGAGAATTCGGCTTCACAATGAACAAAAGAAAAGGAGATGAAGAGGAGAATATTCGGCTGCTATAGTCAACAAGAGAGAAAAAGAAAGAAAAAAACAACAATAGCTTCCACCCAAAAAAAAAGAATGACCGAAAATCTAAAAAAAATGCCAAAAATGAATTCGGCACCCACACCCTCACTAACCAAGCCGTCACTCCCCCATGAAGCATCCAAGTTTCGGCCAACACCTCAACCACTCCTCAATATTCGGCCACATCCCCCCATACACTCACCACCACTCATTTCAAATGAGTTTACCAAGTCTCACTCCTACAATCACTCTCCACCCACCAAGCCACCATTTGACCAAGTCCAAGGAGGAATTTAAACTTCATCCAACTCTTCCCTCCTATGCCGTCCAAAATGAACCAAAATGTGAGGTCTTTGCGGCTTGAACACAAGACCTCCACCTCATGCAATTGACGCCACACCTAGCTCCCAAGTAGCGCATGCCTTGCCATCTTGCCAGCTCCTCTTTTGTGCAACACAACAACAAATAAAATACATATCCCTCAGCTCCATCAGCTCCCCTCCTATAAAGCCTAAAAACTAAAATTTTCCTACCTACTCAGGCACACTCCTAGCCTACAATTAAGCCCCGACACTACACAAACAGCAACACAGCACACCAACACATGCAATATCATGCAACAACAAAATAGCCCCTAACCCGGGATATTACAGTCATTGCTCATAATTTATTAAGGTTCTATCACTAATGTGCTACCATGCTTTCTCATTCAGCTGGTATCTTTGACAGAAGACCCAAAAAAACAATCGTATTTTGTTCAGCAAGCTTGCCCCGCTGTAATTCCAGAGTCTCTTTCCTTGAACCTTAGGACATAAAAATTTATACCTCCCACTGCAACTTTAGGGGAATAACATTTGGTTTCTTCCATCCATCCAGTTATCACTTAGAGGTATGGAATTTTCAATCAACTTGGTCTATTACATCATCCCCTGAGTATAATGACCAGATGTATGTATGCAGGGTATTTTCTTTTCCTAAGAATGATCCCATTTTACACTTGGCTTGACATTGTTCATCATTTGTCGAAATAGTATCACTGACGAAATGTCCTATCCAATAAGAATCTGAAGAGATAATCATCCTTCAATATTTCCCAACCCTTAGGCTTTGTGAGTTCTAAACAATAGTCCTATTTCGGATTCACATATTATTTAGAAGCTTCTAGAGTAATATGCAAAACTTCTTTTATGAAAGTATTATTAGTCCATTAATCATTATTTCAATATAAAATGCTTGAAAAAGATCACAACAATGGACAAGAAAAAATTAATCAGGAGGATAGCTCGAAACAAATAAGTTAATCAAAGATAACCAAGGCAAATAAAAGAAAATTGATTTAGGTGTATCTTGAGAAGAATAAAGCAATCAAAGATAACAAATTCAAAAATGGGTAAGATAAAAGCTTGGTGCCCCAGATATCGCAGCCTGAGCTTCTCTGTTCAAACTTCTTGAGGACCATTTTAAGCTCAATATGTGTTTAGGGGATCCAGAGTACTTTGTCGATGCCCAAAGACGCAGCATACTTCCTCATTGTTAATTCAGGCATAGCAAGACTACCACATGCCCTATCCTTGATCAAAATTTGAACTGCCCTTTTGGGTTTTCGGCTCAAAGCCCCTTTGGTCTGAAAGCGCCCTTTGCGGGTTTTCGCTTTGGCCTCTCCTTTTTCTTTTTCTTTTTTTTTTTTTTGAATTTGAACTCAAGGCGCCCTTTATGGGTTTTCACCTTGGACTTTCCCCTTTCAGGTAAAATACTTCTTGTTTGAACCTGAATTCACTGGATTAGGCAAGTCTTCGCCATTCATCTCGGTCAATATCAATGCTCCTCCAGAATAGGCCTTTTTCAACATAAGGTATTTCCTAGTTTGGAATATGCTTTCCTCTGAAATTATTTTGTAGAAGAAAGATCTGTTTCAACATCAGATCCCCCTTTGTGGAATTCTCTAGGATGAACCTCTTTGTTGTAAACTCGCATCATTTGACTGTGATGGATAGCTTTTAACCTTTTCTTTGATTAGGTTCAATTAGCAAAAATGCTTCAATTCCATAAATGAATAGGTATGATGTTGCCCCAGTGAAGGTTCTGGCTGATGTTCAATAAGACAAATGGTAAATGGTAGCTTCAATCTTTACAAGTCTTAGTCACCTTTCATAGTTTTTTTTTTGACAACTTTTGCTGTGCTGTGATATGCTGCCTGATCTTTGGACAAACTGTAAACTTTGACTTTGTATAATGATGCATCATTAGACGTGATCCTTTATGGCATTCTTTGCTGGCATCTGGTCCTTTCCTTTATTCTTTTTTTTTTTTTTGAATTTGATGACTTCAACCTTGTAACATTGGCATATGAAGCTACTTCCACCCTCTTAGTGAAGTAAACGACGACTATGCTGATAAATTGACATTGGCTAAAAGCTTTTGACGAGATTGGCCCATCACATCCATGCCCTACGTATGGAAAATTTGTGAAGAAATGGATAAGGCACATGAATCTTTTCTTCTTATATACGACATAGCTGATACCATCCATTTCTATGTAGATCAGCAGTGCCCGATCCTCATGTTTAACCCGTGTCTTAGTAGCCCAGGCATGTCCTGATATGATCGTGTGAAAACAACTTTGAATTCTTGAAAATAATTCGATGATGTCCTGCCTTAGATCTGTGATGAGCTAGGCTACAATCTCTATCATTTTCAAAGTCCTGAGATCCCCTAGACCCATATCTCATTCAAAGAGGGAGTCAGCAACAACGTCACTCATGTCGTTGATATCTGTGTACCTAGGTACGAAGGCAAAAAATCCAAAGAATAAATGACTCTAAGGATGATTATTTGTATGGTATGGTCATGAATAAAGAATGAAAGAATATTGTAAAGAACAAAAGAATGTAGAACATGAAGAATAAAAAATATTTGCTTAAAAAAGATGCATTTTATTGAAATAAGAATTTAGGACACAAGCCTATTTCACAAAAGGTTTCTTATTGCCTCTAGGCTTAAGGCAACAAACGTGTTTTGAATATTACTCTAGATCAGCTCTAAAAATATAAGGATCTCTTCCACAGTCCCATTATTCAAAACACTCCCAAGTACCGTAAGGGCAGATGCCTGGAAAAATTCAGTTCTTTCTTCAGATACGTCGTTAATATTCAGATTTCCCAATATCAGGTCTTGCACTAAAGCCCTAAAATTGATGCATTCTTGAATCGCATAGATCTCACCCCTTTATCTAAATGGTTGAGTGACAGAATTTCTGCCCCGGAGGATTATCGAATTTGACAATACCCATTTTGACAAGTCTTTCGATCATCTTTTTGAAAGTGGTGCAGTTCTCGATCGAGTGTCCTGTGATTCCAGCATGGTATTTGCATTGAGCGTTCGTGTCGTACCATTTAGGATATGGAGGTTGTATAGGTTTTAGGTAGAAAGGGGATACTATATGTGCATCAAACAAAATTTGATACAACTCCCTATACGTGATTGGGATAGGTGCAAAATGGGATTTCTCTGAGATTGAGCTTAGATTAGATTCCTCCCTTGAGAAAACCTGATGGCTAGTAGTTAACTGGCCTGTGGTATTTCCTTTTTTCTTTAGGGCCCTCAAATATTAACTTGGGAATTCCAGTCTAGGTCTTCACATTGTTTCAGGATCTCCACACTAGCCTTCCTTGTTTCTTCCATACTAGCCAACTCAATGACAATGGGTTTGCTTGGATTGCCCCCCTGATTGGGACCTGAGCCCATCGAATAGTTTATTGGTACTGACATACCGGCTTGATGCTGTTGGGGTTTGATAGTAACGGGTACCCCTTTAGGATGTGCGTTTGGATGAGTCAGGACACCTACTGGGGAATAAACGATGTCTTCCTCATCATCCCCACTGTTGACCACTGGGCCACTCCCTTTTTTAGGTCCTTCAGCTAGTAATTGGGTTAGCTGGCCTATCATATTCCTTTGGAATTCTAACATTTGTTCTTGTATTTCTTGTTGAATCTTGGTTAACTGCCCCTACATCTGTATTTGTATTTGCTCTATTCTTTCCAACCTTTGTTCCATGTTTTCCAGGTTAACTGAAATATTACCTAATTAAGGCCCTTTTTGTAAAATTCTAATGCAAATGATGCAATGTAATGCAAATGCATGAATGCAAAGAGGCATCGATTCTGATTCAACTTCACTTTAGAAAACTTTATTAGAAAACAAAATCCTTTATATAAAACGGACTACAAATATGCTTTCGCCCTAAGTCCTAAGGTTTTGATTTTCCCAAGCAATGAAGTTAGCTCTTGATTACGATGGATTGTAGCTTATACTTCATGCTCAACGTATCAGCTTGTGATGCCAAAGTCTATAGATGATCAACTACCTCTCGAATCTGAACGATTGCTCCACCCATGAGGTAATCCCGACTTCTAACTTGGTCATGGGAATGGTGAGGCTTTTCCTTTCAACACCCTTCTCTTATTTCAAGAAGCTCGATCTGAAGTTCACAACTGTGTAATACTGCTTCTAACTATTCAATCTTACCCTTCATTTCCTCGATCTTGTTTAGGCTTGACTTTAACTCGATCACGAAATTATGGCTTCGATGGTGATGAAGAGACTGTCTAAGCTCAGCATTGATCTTCAAAAGAAGATTTGTAAAGTATTGATCATGCACCCTAGCTGGTGCCATACACTGAGTCACAATGCCATACTTAGAAAGATTCTTCCGCTTTCATGGCCCATAAAGATTAGAATTTTTCCTATTAGGGAGAAGACAAAGAAGGAACTGCGGAGCTCCAGGAAGTTTAGATTGTATCTGTTCAAACTTTTTTTAACTTTGACCATAGGTGAAAGGCATCTATTCTGGTTCATCTCATTAAATATATCAAATGTGGGATCAATACGAATTTCTTTCATTTCTCCACAAAGAATCATGAAACACCCCAAACCCAGCCCACGAGCCCTGACCGGATCTGGTATGTTCCTTGAGTAAAACGGTTTAAAACTTGCTGGCTTCTTTTGAAAAGGTTGGGTGGTTTTGAAGGAGATTTGTTTTGTGTTGGGTTCGATATTGAAAATAGCATTATTTTTGAAGTCGGGAATTTATTAAAACCTTATTTTTATATTTCAAACTACATGTTAAGAAGTCATGCCGAATTTGTTTCAAAGCTTATCTTTAAGTTGAAAATAACTTACGTTTAGGTGTCAAAATATTTATAAATGTATTTATATATTATTAAAAGCTATTTAATAATCATAACAGAAATTAAAAGCAGGCATAAACATTTCATAACAATGGCCTTATTACATCGAAATAAAAACCCGAATAAATTCCAAATACTTAAAAATAAAAGAAAGTCCAAAATAACTTCTGAGCTGGGCATGGCCACCACTAAGCTCCTGCTGACCCGGTCCATCACTAAGCGTCACCTGAAAAATATCCCACAACGGGGTGAGTCAAACAGACTCAGTGTGTACAGCCAACACTAAGTCCCAACAGTTTAGGCATATCAGTTCATACATGTACATATAGCAAAAATAAAGATAATGATGCAATCCCGCACCCAAACCTATATAACCATCCGCTACACATCATCCGTACCAACCATCACACCGTGGGGATTACTAAGTCGACCCTCCATCCGCTACACATTATCGAAGGCAGTCGCTGCAGACGACATGCTCATCGCCCTTATAAATTCGTGGCATAGCCACCAGATAATAATTTGTGACATAAGTCACCACATTCAGGTTTCGTGACATGAGTCACCACATTCAGATATTTGTGGTAAAAACCACCAGATCACTTCCCCTTTTCAAATTCACCCATATGCCCCATGTCATACAAATCATGCAAAGATTATGCCACATTCTTTATTTCACATTCTTATCAATATTCACATATGTGTCATAACAGGTATTCGTAACATTGTTAGCATAGCTTTAGAGAATAACGTACCTGGATATGCCATACCATTGAATGGTACCTTAAACCATATCTTTCACATTCTTATTAACACATATATTAAATTAAAATCGTAAATCTATTAGGATTTAGTGTGGGGTACACACCTGGTTCACTTAACGCTTTACTGAAATCCCGAAAACCCGATCTAATGCTTTAGATCCTTAATTCTTACATTCGGCCAACACTTAGTATTTTAGCAAAAGCCTATTCGGCAATATAACCAAATCCCGAAGGATTATCACAACTTAAATCCTTACCTTGCTGCCGATTTGTTCACTAATCAGATCTCGAAACTTGTAGTCTTTCTTTCTTGCAAGCAGCTAACACTCAATCACTTGGCTTGGTTAGTTTCAGCTTTTAAACATTTAAGAAACAGATCGGAATCCCTAAGTATGGCCTTGGCCGAATGTACATATGTACTTACCTTGCGATTTCAAATCCTAAAAAGTGCTACTTGGTTGGGGTATCTGTCGAAATCACTATAGCATATGTTAGATCCAATTCTAACATTTAATCGTAATGAATGGCCCTTGGCTGAATACATGACTTACCTTAGATTAGAAATCCCGAAGATCTCCCTAGAAGTCAGCTATTCCAAAAATCTCGAAAAAACCTTTCATAGTTTCGGCCAAAGAGATTAAGGGGATTAGCGCTTTGATTTCGGCCAAAAGAAAAAGAAATAAAACGATGATAGAAGAATCCTTACCTTGAAAATCGAAATCGGCAACACCTTTACTTGCACCCACAGAGCTATTCGGCTATGGCCTAGATCTTTAATCAATTGATTTCGGCTTTTGATGAACACTAGAGGGTTTCGCTTCAACAAGGGAAAGAAAAGAAAGGTGTAGAACTTAGGAAGAATCGGCAATGATGGCCTTTAGGGAGAAGTTTCGGCTAGAACAAGAAAAAGAAGAGAAGATGACAGTTTTGGAGAGAAAAGAGAGTAATTGAAAGGGAGGCCTAAAATGTTTAATGAAATTCGGCTATCCCCCTTTACTAGCTTGGCTGAAAACCCCTTCCAGAGAGTCCCTAGGCCGGCCACACTCTTCCCCTATCTAATCCCTAAATTTTCTCTTTATCACTTATTCAAATTAATAAAATTAATCCATCATTTATCCCTTATCTAGCCGAATTTTAAAAAGGATTAAACTCATCCCTTTAGTGCCTTAGTGCCGTCCACTACTGCTCACTCCTGCAGCAAAATAAAACTCTTTTATTTGCTTCCCTTGCAGCTTAGGCCCTTGCACCCTGCTTGTGGCGTCACCTACCAAGCCATAAGTGGCACCTCCAAGCCACTTAAACAAGCCTATTTTTGTGTCATAATTCCCCTACAATTTCTCTTAAGGCCCTATCAAGCTTAGCTTCCTCTTAAAACTTAAAACTTAATATTTCCTAAGGCATTCTTCTATATTCTAAGGTTCTCAAAATTCACATAACATATTTATAATACACATAGGCATGCTTCCACATACAATTAAGCAAAAATACATAAGCCCAAAATCCTGGATGTTACAAATCAAATCTCTTGCGATGTTGTTTGGATCAAAACGAGGAGCCGAGAAGTTCACTGTAGCCTATCTTTCAATCCTAAATGGCTCTACCAATTTCTTAAATGATACAGTCTTCTTAATCTGCCCATTTGGGCTATCCTGGCCATCAGGTTTTGCATTTCTATTGTTTCTGGTGGGTACAACATCCTCAAGTACAACAGTAAACTCAAGCTTGTTATTTGGTAGCAGACCTATAATAAATAAACCTTTTTTACGATCATAGGCAAAGTTCTTTCCATCCAAATCATTTTTGTAGGTCTCATGGACTCTGTCAATCACTTTTCTTCCAATATCCTTACCATCCACAGGGCAACCATCTTCATATGAAAGAGAAATGCTGCAATGGTAGAAGTGTCCATCTGTACTCCCCACACTCACTTTGAAGTGATTGGTGAGTATAGTTACCTTCTGCCCTTTAGTTCCAACACCACGCCTTGCCATATGGTGTCGTACAATCTTCTTCGCATCCGATTCTGCTTTGATCGAAACAACATCATGAGGCACATGTGGCTAAGGAGGCAGGGATTGTAACACCCCAAACTCGGTCAATACGCCATGACCGAATCTGGCATGCCACAGAGGAAAACATTTTGAAAAGAATCGAATTTAACAGATAAATTTTTAGTGAGAAACTCTTTGTAATTCTATATTTGTAGAAATCAGGTGTAAAATAAGTTAACACCGAAAATTTACTTGAAATTTCATAAATAAAAACTTTGAAACTTAGTCGATAAATCATAGGATAGAAAACATTTATATCTTTTAAGAAAAATCCGAATTATTACTTTGGAAGCCGATTGCATTTGAGTATAGAAACTTGAATTTTGGAAATCACTTAAATTGTAGAAAACACTTAATTTATAATTTTGCCAATAAACAATTTGTATTACCCGATGGTAAGATTTTAAAACCATTACGATTTTATAGTTTAGAAAACTTTGGGTTCAATTATTAAATTAACCAAGTAATTTATAAATCACATTTTAAAACATGTCCAAAACATATAAATAATCCAAAAACATAATTTAAAGAGGCCTTATTACAAATCCATAAAATATGAAAACCAAATAAAATAAGTACCCAAATGGAAGTTCATATAAAACCAACTTTTATTGCATGGCCTTCTCGAGTTCATCCGGCTCCTCGTCCGCAATCTCACGAATCACCTGAAATGATAAGGGAGAAGGTGAGTCACCAAGACTCAGTGCATAATCCCTCTCCCGGGTAAATGCCACATACTTACACAAATTATAACAAGCAATGTATATATATAATGCACCCAACCTAGCCATCCATAACTCCTTTTCTACCCCGTGTGGTACCAAACCACTGGTGGTGCCAAACCACTGGTGTCTCACTGGTGACCGTAGTCACAAATAATCCATCTATGGGGCCAACCCACGTGTGATACCAAATCACTGGCGACGATCCCATATCTCAAAAGTGGGGCCAACCCACGGTGGTGTTAACCATAGGGACGAGTCGCTATGAGGTCCCAAACCTCTGGTGTCCGAAGACACGAATGTGATACCAAATCACTGGTGGTGCCAAACCACTGGTGGTGCCAAACCACTGGTGACCGAAGTCACGAATCATCAAATTGTGGGGCCAACCCACGTGTGATACCAAATCACTGGCGACAATCCCATATCTCAAAAGTGGGGCCAACCCACGGTGGAATTAACCACAGGGACGAGTCGTTATGAGGTGCCAAACGTCTGGTGTCCCAAAGACACAAGTGTGATACCAAATCACTGGTGGTGCCAAACCACTGGTGACCGAAGTCACGAATCATCAAATTGTGGGGCCAACCCACGTTGATACCAAATCACTGGCGACAATCCCATATCTCAAAAGTGGGGCCAACCCACGATGGAATTAACCACAGGGACGAGTCGCTATGAGGTGCCAAACCTCTGGTGTCCGAAGACACGAATGTGATACCAAATCACTGGAGGTACCAAACCTCTGGTGTCCGAAGACACAATATCAATCTTCCCCCTCCTCTCATATTGCCCATACCAATGCAATAGATAAACAAATCATGTCACATACTTTGATATGAATCATATAATAAATATATCATAAATTGTAGATCATGATTTCAGTCCACGTATAAGGACAACAAATATCGAAACAGACTTACCCGTCTCCTAATTCATACCATCACGGTATCATATCAAGATCTCATGTTTTTCCCACTTTGATAAAAGATTAGTAATAACACACATATACATACATATATAAACCAAGTTATAAAGTGTGTAAGATACACACCTGACACCAACGAAAGTACTAAGATCCAAAGATTCGATCTACCGCACTAGATCATCTTGACCTACATTCGGCCAAATCACAAAACTTTAAGCAACACCATTCGGCCAATAATACCTTAATCCCAATGAGTTATCCTTTGAAATACCAATCTTACCTATAGGCTTACCCAAAAATGATTGTCAAAGATTTGAGGCTTAAGTAGATTGCTTCCACGTCCCGAGGAGCCTAAAAGAGATCGATTCCTAAAATGATTAGAACCTTGCAAACCAATGCCCAAAGATTCGGCCTATGACCATAAGAAAGTAACTTGAGAAAGAGAAAAGAATTGAAAGAGAAACGGCCATGAACACTTACCCTTTCCAAAATTGATTGAAGAAAAATCAAAGATAATCTACCCTTGAATATTCGGCCAAAACAAAACAATAAGAGAAAGGGAAAATTTCGGCAAAATGATTAAATGGTCAAAGAAATTCGGCTATGGTTGATTTGATTTAACAATAAGGATTCGATTAAAGTTGAGAAAGGGAAAGGAAAACAAAAGAAGAAGATGGAAGAGATTTCAATGGGAGAGGAATGTTTATGACTTTGAATAAATTAAAAGAAAGTAAAGAGAGATGGAGAGATGAAAGTTTCGACCAAGAGAAAGTAGGAGAAATGTGATTATGAACCAATGTCAAAGAAGAAAAAGAGAGAGAGATGTGGGAGAAAGAGAGGTTTGGCCAAACACTATTTTGTCTAAAAGAAATGTGCACAAAATGCCCAAAAAATCAAATGTTGTTTTGGTTTCAAAAGGATGAATGAAAAGAAAGAAAAAGTAGGATTTGGTTCCAACCAAATAAGGCTAAAAGCATAGCACACATTCGGCCAAAGAGGGGAGTTTTTTGGAGAAAAAGAAAACAATACAAATGATGCACAAAAAGCAAAGGTTGACCAACTATCCCCCCATGCCACCTAACAACATTCGGCCACCCCCTAGACACCCATGCCGTCCACATACATGCACTAAAGGCCTAGGAATAGTTTCCAAAACATCTTCCTTAAGCCAAGCCTTATGTCCCCCCATCCTTCCATAACCTTAAAATTCCTTAAACAAAAATTCAACTTACCAAAAGAAATAGTCCAACCTATCATAAATAAGGTTTGACCATCCATCAATGCTATGATTCAAAAATAAAGTCTTCTAAAAGCTAAACATGCTACTCGAACCTCTAACCTCAAGCCACTTTTCAAGCTTCTTAACCAACTTGCCACTTACTCCTCTTATGCTTTAATTAACACTTAAATTAACTTAAGTGCTAAGCTCACTTAATCCACTTCATTAAATAAACCATACTAAAAATATTATTCTAACTTCCTAAATAAAATCAAGCCTTCACAAGACTATGCTAACCCTTAAAAAAATTCATACCCAAGCCAACACAATAATAAATAATGTTCTAATTTTCCTAAAACCCAAGGCCTAAACCTACTAGGCCCAATTTCGGGATGTTATAAGGATTCCAGTGCTGCCCCATTTCCCTCTTACTCAAACTAATTCATACCCTTTGCTCTAACCACATGTAGACACTGCATTGGCTTCCACTGTAATATCCTGGATTTTAGCCTATGCATTAGTATGTCTTATGTGTTATGGATGTGATGTGTGCATTTTTAGAATCTTGGAAATGTAAGGAAATGTCTTGGAAATGTAAGGAAATGTCTTGTCTTGGAAATGTAAGGAAATGACTTGGAAATGTAAGGAAACGTCTTGTCTTGGAAATGTAAGGAAATGTCTTGGAAATGTAAGGAAATGCTTTAGAAATGATAAGTTTAAAGTTTAAAAGGGGGACATGAAGCAAGGTGGTCTTAAGAGGAATTGTATGCAAAACATGACACACAAATGAGCTTGGAAAAGTGGCTTGGAGGCACCACTTAGAGCTCTGGAAATGACGCCACATGCTAGGGGGAAGGACTTGTGTTCGAGTCGCGTGGAGAGCAAAATTTTAAAGCCTTTATTTTGCTAAGTGGCGTCAATAAGAGGGAATAGGGGGACGGCACATGGCTAAATTTTAGGAGTTTTATACCTTTTATTTTATTTAAGGATAAAAGATGATAAATAAGGAATTATTCTTTAATTAGGAAAATAAGGGAGAAGTGATGGCCAAGTAAGGGACTTTGAGTTTAATAATTTCGGCTAAGTAAGGATAGTTGCTGAATTATCTTTTATTTCAGGTGATAATTAAAAGAGATAAAATTATCAAAATAGGAAAAGTTGGCCGAATGAGGGTCTCTAGGTAGACTAATTTCGGCAGCAAGGGGAAAAGGGGTAGCCATTCTTCATTCTCTCTTTTCTTCTGCCTAAATTCTCTAGCAAATTTCTCCCTTCTTCATTTGTTCTTCTTCTTTTTGTTAGCCAAAGCTGAAAACTCAAGATACCATCATTAGTCGATTTCTTTATACCAATCAAAGAGCCGAAATCAAGATCCTTCTAGCCTATATAGCCGAATATTGTTAAAGGCTCAAGCAAGTATTGCCGATTCCTAAAGTAAGGGTAAGATCTCATTCGGTTTCATCCTTTTTCTTTTAAGATTTGCCAAAATCTAGGACTAACCCCATTAATATCTTGTTGCCGAAACTTTGAAGAGATCTTTCAGGATTTACTAAGTGTCAACTACAAGGAAGGAGAAGTTCTTTTCTCGAAGGTACACCATAGGCCGCGTGTTCCCTAGTTATTCGGTGAGTTTCGGGATTTAAAATCCACAAGGTAAGTGTCTATAGCATTCGGCCAAGGCCATGTTTGGTAAATATATGTGTTCACTAATTATTCAAAAGCCGAAACTAATCTATTCAAGTAATCTAGTGATTGCCGATTTCAAGAAAGAAGGATCTAAAGTTTCCGGCATTTGATTAGACATCAATCGGCACTAAAGGTAAGAAGTCGGTTACGAATATCCTTCGAGATTTGGTTTCATAAGCCGATTAGGCTTTAAATAAAACATCAAGTTTGGCTGAAAGGCCTAGTGCTAAAAGTGACATGTTGGCCGAATGTAGGGACTTAAAAGATCTAAAGCGATAGATCGGTTTTTTAGGATTTCAAGGAATTTGTTTAGCGAATCAGGTGTGTACCCCACACTATATTTTAATAAAATTTATGGCAATATTAAATATAAGTATGTGTATAAGAATGTGATCATGGCTAAGGTACCAGGCAATGGTACAAAGTACTTAGGTACATTTCCTACTCTTACTAGGATTATGAAATATGTTAAATCTAACATGTGAAAAGTGATAAGAATGTGAATTTAAGTATGATATGCATGATATGAATGATATGGGGCATACGGGTTATATGAAAAAAAGGGGAAGTGAATGTGGTGACCTCGGTCACAATATCTGAATATGGTGACTTAGGTCACATTATCTGAATATGGTGACTTCAGTCACATTATCTGAATGTAGTGTCACATGACACTAATATTATCTGGTGGCTATGCCACGAAAATTATATAAGGGCGATGAGCACGTCGACTGCAGCGACTACCTTCGATGGTGTGTAGCGGATGGAGGGTCGACTTAGTAGTCCCCACGGTGTGCAGGTTGGTACGGGTGATGTGTAGCGGATGGCATCTAGGTTTTTGGGTTCGGGTTTGCATCATATTAATTTAATGATTTATGAATCTGAATGATTTGATATGTCTAAACTTGTTAAGGCTTAGTGTTGTGGTTACACATTGAGTCTGTTGACTCACCCCGTTGTGGGAACATTTTTCAGGTGATGAACAGTGATGGACCTGGGGTGTGAGAAGATTAGGGATGGCCATGCTCAAAGAAGAAATTCATTTTATTTGGACTATTTTATTTTAAGTACTTTGGTTTTAATTTTGGTATTTATTTGATGTAATAAGGCCATAGTTGAATTACTTTAATTTTACTTTTAATTACTATGTACGAATTTTTATCAAGTGAAGTTTAAGTAGATTTATTTTAAAACAAAGCCTAAACGTTTTGTCACCTAAAGTATAGGATTTTAATAATAAAATAAACTTGTTTTCAACTCAAGCCCGACCCAACACAATCTTTCTTTCAAAACACACAAGTTTTTCCTAAGTAACAAAAGAATTTGAACCGATTTTCATCGAGGAACATACCATATCCGGTCAGGCTCGTGGGCCGGGTATGGGATGTTTCAGTTTGGTATCAGAGCCCAGTTTTAAACTCTCGGCCTGGGGTTTAAAGGCCACAATTTTTAAAATTAAGGCCCAAATGGATTTTGAGAAAGTTTTTAAGCAGGTTTTTTTGGCATGGCACCTAAGTCTCCGACCCGCAGTCCACCAGGTAAGTACCCCTATCCATTGTGTGATTTATTGTATGATCTGTATGATCTGTAGAAGGGTAGGAATGGAACGTAGAAATAGTATGATAGGTACTTGAACCCTAGGACTAGTTTTCCCCAACATTTACATAAGACTTAAGGGCCTAATTAAACAAACCTATGGCTAAGTCGCCGAAAGTTGGGAGTGGCAACCCACATGCGCATGTCAGGATTGGATCTCAAGAGCACAGTACTTAAGCGAGCCCTAGTGACTCACCTCCTCTTCGCTAGAATCCTACAGTGCGTAGCTTCGGTGGCTCACCCTAACCAAGAGGACTCAGTCACAGGCTAAACCCAATAACTAAAACCCGAAAGGGAACTAGCCGTATTTTTATGAAAACCCTAGTTGTAAAACTCTTAAAATTACCTTTTCAATTTGTGAGAACTATTTTTACAAAATTTTTCGAAAAATTTCTGATTTACAAAAAAATTACCTAAATACCCCTAGTTGTGAAATTACAAAAATACCCTTGGTTTATAAAATGTCCGAACTACCTACAGTTTTAGCAAAATTTCCTTACTTTATAACAAGTTCAAAAACCCTAATTTGCAAAATATCAAAATACCTTGATTTTGGAAAATTATGAAATTGCCCCTAACTTGCAAATTACTAAAATGACTCTAACTGCCAAAATTTTTGCAACATCACCATTTTGGAAAACAAATTCTCAAAAAGAACCCCCAAGTTTTGCAAATTTTGAAATACCCCGGAATTATTAAGCTTTACAAATTTACCCTGTTTATTACCGAAATACCCTCGAGTTACGAAATTATCGAAATACCCTCAGATTTCAAATTTTCCAAAAAATATCCTTGAGAATGTAAAATTACCGAAATACCCTTATTGACAAAATCACCAAGGAACCATATTTTGAAAAATTACGAAATTACCCCTGTAGGACAAATTACGAAAAAATACCCCTGGGGTAGGAATAGACAAAAATAGAGAAATAGAGAACGTGTGTGAATGAATGTTTGAATGAATGTGCTTCTCTGAATTAGGATAGAAAACTTGAACTTTGATTGATCGAAAGAACTACTTCTAAACTTCTTTCATAAAATTTCTTCGCGGATAATCAGTGAAACAAGTATTAATTCATAAAATTTCTTAATGAGATTAAAGCACGAACGTAGACATGAGCTCTAGGGGACGTGGTCGAAACGTACGAGGACGCGGTAGAGGTAGAATGACCGTGTCAGAACCCGTTAGATCGGGTAAAGGATCTGAGCATGAGGTACCGCCACCACCACCACCAGCTATTGGTGCCGAGCAAAGAAGATCGACGGGAGGCGATCTTTGTATCACGGTCGTCTTCGCGAGTTTTTGAGTTGGTGGCTGGTGCAAGAGGAAATTCGAGAGCTCAAAAGTCGATACCTGAGCGGCTTCGTGCCAACAGAGCTGAGGTGTTCCGTGGTGTATCCAGTGTGGCACCCAGTACCGCTGAGTATTGGTTGGAGGCCACTGAACGAATTATGGATGAGCTTGATTTGACCCCTGAGGAGAAACTGAAAGGAATGGTGGCATTGCTACGCGATGAAGGGTACCAATGGTGGCTCACAGTTCGTGACGGTGCCACGGCTGAGGATCTGACCTGGGAGTATGTTAAGGCCGCATATCAAAAGAAGTATGTCGGCACAAGGTATACTGATGAGCAAAGGAAGGCTTTTCTGGGACTGGTTCAAGGGAACAAGTCCGTAGCAGAGTATGAAGCTGAATTTCTGAAGTTGAGCCGATATGCTCGAGGCGTAGTAGCTACGGAGCATGAGCGGTGTGTCCGGTTCGAAGACGGTTTAAGGGATGATCTAAAGTTGTTGATAGCTCCATATCAGGAGCGGGAATTTTCTGCATTAGTAAAGAAGGCAAAAGTAGCTGAGGGAATTAAGGATTCTACATAGCAGAACTTCGACCGGAACGGGCAGAAAAGAAGTTTTAGATCGTCAGGATCGTCTGGGAATATTCAAAAAAGGCCTAGAGTTGATGGGCCGCAAGGTCAGCAAGTTGCTACTGGGAGGCGATGATCGTACTTGTGACCAGTGTGGGAAGAAACACTTAGGAGAGTGTTGGAAAAAGACCAGAGGATGCTTTAAGTGTGGGTCCAAGGATCATATGATTAAAGACTGTCCGCAGGATCTGAATAGGGCTCGGACAGCAGGTCAAGGTTATGAGCAGACAGGTAGAGGTGGTCAACAAGCGACAAGGGGTCGCGGTCCGAACCATGGAGGGAATGGTTCCGGCCAAGGTAGTGGAACACCAAACAGAGAGTCATGAAGGTTGAGAGGCAGCCAAGGTTGGTTTATGCAGTTGGTCGTCGCGAGGAGGAAGATGTGCCAGATGTGACAACGGGTACGTTCCTTGTTTCCGGAATGCCCTTAATTGCTTCGATTGTTGTAGAGTTTTCTTGTATTGCTGGTGAAAGTGTTCGAAGCCTTGCATGTGAACTTAGAGATTGTGCCTAGGAAGTATGATAGTGTTATTAAGATTAGAGTGCACAGCATAAGCGTAGTGTGGTGAGTAGGAATGCAGTTAGCCAAGTATTTCGAGGACGAAATTATTTTTAAGGGGGTAGAACTTTAATATCCTGGATTATAGCCTATGCATTAGTATGTCTTATGTGTTATGGATGTGATGTGTGCATTTTTAGAATCTTGGAAATGTAAGGAAATGTCTTGGAATGTAAGGAAATGTCTTATCTTGGAAATGTAAGTAAATGACTTGGAAATGTAAGGAAATGTCTTGTCTTGTAAATGTAAGGAAATGTCTTGGAAATGTAAGGAAATGCTTTAGAAATGATAAGTTTAAAGTTTAAAAGGGGGACATGAAGCAAGGTGGTCTTAAGAGGAATTGTATGTAAAACATGACACACAAATGAGCTTGGAAAAGTGGCTTGGAGGCACCACTTAGAGCTCTGGAAATGACGCCACATGCTAGGGGGAAGGACTTGTGTTCGAGTCGCGTGGAGAGCAAAATTTTAAAGCCTTTATTTTGCTAAGTGGCGTCAATAAGAGGGAATAGGGGGACGGCACATGGCTAAATTTTAGGAGTTTTATCCCTTTTATTTTATTTAAGGATAAAAGATGATAAATGAGGAATTATTCTTTAATTAGGAAAATAAGGGAGAAGTGATGGCCAAATAAGGGACTTTAAGTTTAATAATTTCGGCTAAGTAAGGATAGTTGCTGAATTATCTTTTATTTTAGGTGATAATTAAAAGAGATAAAATTATCAAAATAGGAAGAGTTAGTAACGAATGAGGTCTCTAGGTAGACTAATTTTAGCAGCAAAGGGAAAAGGGGTAGCCATTCTTCATTATCTCTTTTCTTCTGCCGAAATTCTCTAGCAAATTTCTCCCTTCTTCATTTGTTCTTCTTCTTTTTGTTAGCCAAAGCCGAAAACTCAAGATACCATTATTAGCCGATTTCTTTATACCAATCAAAGAGCCGAAATCAAGATCCTTCTAGCCTACATAGTCAAATATTGTTAAAGGCTCAAGCAAGGATTGCCGATTCCTAAAGTAAGGGTAAGATCTTATTTGGTTTCATCCTTTTTCTTTTAAGATTTGTCGAAATCTAGGACTAACCCCATTAATATCTTGTTGCCAAAACTTTGAAGAGATCTTTCGGGATTTACTAAGTGTCGACTACAAGGAAGGAGAAGTTCTTTTCCCGAAGGTACACCATAGGCCGCGTGTTCCCTAGTTATTCGGTGAGTTTCGGGATTTAAAATCCACATGGTAAGTGTCTATAGCATTTGGCCAAGGCCATGTTTGGTAAATATATGTGTTCATTAATTATTCAAAAGCCGAAACTAATCTATTCAAGTAATCTAGTGATTGCCGATTTCAAGAAAGAAGGATATAAAGTTTTTGGCATTTGAGTAGACATCAATCGGCACTAAAGGTAAGAAGTCGGTTATGAATATCCTTCGAGATTTGGTTTCATAAGCCGATTAGGCTTTAAATAAAACATCAAGTTTGGCCGAAAGGCCTAGTGCTAAAAGTGACATGTTGGCCGAATGTAGGGACTTAAAAGATCTAAAGCGATAGATCAGTTTTTCGGGATTTCAAGGAATTTGTTAAGCGAATCAGGTGTGTACCCCACACTATCTTTTAATAAAATTTATGGCAATATTAAATATAAGTATGTGTATAAGAATGTGATCATGGCTAAGGAGTATGTGTATAAGAATGTGATCATGGCTAAGGTACCAGGCAATGGTACGAAGTACTCAGGTACATTTCCTACCTTACTAGGATTATGAAATATGTTAAATCTAACATGTGAAAAGTGATAAGAATGTGAATTTAAATATGATATGCATGATATGAATGATATGGGGCATACGGGTTATATGAAAAAAAGGGGAAGTGAATGTGGTGACCTCGGTCACAATATCTGAATGTGGTGACTTCGGTCACATTATCTGAATGTGGTGACTTCAGTCACATTATCTGAATGTGGTGTCACATGACACGAATATTATCTGGTGGCTATGCCACAAAAGTTATATAAGGGCGATGAGCACGTTGACTGCAGCGACTGCCTTCGATGGTGTGTAGCGGATGTAGGGTTGACTTAGTAGTCCCCATGGTGTGCAGGTTGGTACGGGTGATGTGCAGCGGATGGCATCTAGGTTTTTGGGTTCGGGTTTGCATCATATTAATTTAATGATTTATGAATCTGAATGATTTGATATGTCTGAACTTGTTAAGGCTTAGTGTTGTGGTTATACATTGAGTCTGTTGACTCACCCCGTTGTGGGAACATTTTTTTGGTGATGAACAGTGATGGACCGGGGTCGGCAGAAGATTAGGGATGGCCATGCTCAGCAAGAAATTCATTTTATTCGGACTATTTTATTTTAAGTACTTTGGTTTTAATTTTGGGATTTATTTGATGTAATAAGGCCATAGTTGAATTACTTTAATTTGACTTTTAATTACTATATACGAATT
Source organism: Gossypium bickii (assembly GCA_025503065.1). NCBI lineage: Eukaryota > Viridiplantae > Streptophyta > Magnoliopsida > Malvales > Malvaceae > Gossypium > Gossypium bickii. The sequence continues at coordinate 23,169,454 of CP106711.1, read as the reverse complement.
TTTATCAAGTGAAGTTTAAGTAGATTTATTTTAAAACAAAGCCTAAACGTTTTGTCACCTAAAGTAAAGGATTTTAATAATGAAATAAACTTGTTTTCAACTCAAGCCCGACCCAACACAATCTTTCTTTCAAAACACACAAGTTTTTCCTAAGTAACAAAAGAATTTGAACCGATTTTCATCGAGGAACATACCATATCCGGTCAGGCTCGTAGGCCGGGTATGGGGTGTTTCATCCACTTCATCAAGGAATTCATTCTCCATAACCCGCTTTCTAACTTAGAAACTTACCGTGAAACGGTACCTTTTAAAATATGAAATGTCATGCACAAAAGAATAAAACACAACATGTTAGTACCGAAAAATATAAAACAAGTAAAATAAACGAACACCTATCTGGGTAACTACTAAGATTTGACATATTTCTACCTAGGGTAAGCCCTTAGGTTTTCTACATGTGATTTAGCTCTAAAGTTGAGGTACCCGAACCAGCAGATTCCTCGATCCTCACCCATTATAGGCTCATATGGACCGAGTTTAGTTTTGGGGAATACATTTCCCTATGGCTGCACGGAGATGAAAATCTCACGAAGACATAGGTACGGATGTATCCCGAAAGCGATTCACTATCCTGCATGGAGGTGAAAACCTCACGAAGGAGTAGCTTCTCGCTCCCACTTAAGGGTACGACGACAACGGTCATGCAAATGCAATGCAAAGATATTTCATAAGAATAGAATCACATGCAATAAAAAAAGATCATAATTTTTAAACCAAATTTTTAAATTCAGACATAAAGACATAAAATTATTGATTTTACAGTTTGACCCTCTTATTGTCCCCAGCGGAGTCGCCAAACTGTCGAAACCATTTTAATGTTTGATTTAAAAAAACGGGGAATCGACTTTAAAAACGAAAATGGGAGTTGCCACCAATCCCTTTTACTTAGGTGTGATTGGATCACCTTAAAACATTTTATTTCAAAATATTGATTTTGGTCCACGTAAATCAAGAAAAATGGGCCCGGGAGTCGGTTACGTATGAGGAAGGGTTAGCACCCTCATAACGCCCAAAATTGGTACCTAATCGATAAAATCATGTCCTAATGTTGAAATTTTGAAAATTTTCAGAAAATGATCCTTTTATTAGAAGAAAGAGAAAAAAACCCTAGACTTACCTATCTCAATGAAATAAAACACTATACCCAGTAAGTTAGGATATATCATCTCATGACTTCGAAAATAGGCACGTCTTTATTTTAGAAAATTCCTACCTCGAGGCACAAAATATCATATCCAGTAAGTTAGGACACAACGTTTTGAATTCCCAAGAATAAGTTTTTGATTTGTAAGTTTCGATTTTAAAAGAGAAGGGATATCTAGTACCTTGAAAATTTACGAGAAAAATCGAAACCCAGTAAGTTAGGGCACAATTCTTCTCGAAGTCTCCAAATATTACATATTACCGTATTTCTTGAATTATTTGAATAAAATGCTTTAATTCAAAAGGTATAAAAAATGGTTTGTGTAAGACCTTATAATATACACATCAATTCAACCTAACTATAAATTATGTTAACAATAAGTAATCAATGAATAATATAACAAGAATGAATAAATAAATGAGCTATGTTAAAGCAATAATAAACGAATACAAGAATATAAATAAACGAATACAAGATATAAAATAGGCAATAGTAATTAAGAATCTATATAAGGCATAAATATTAAAAATAAATGTTTAAATTCTATAAACAAAATCAACATATGAGAAGTAAACTAACACTACATTTACACAATGAATTATGACAGAAATAAGAAAAAATATGATTATTTTCAAAACAATTGATATATATAAATGACGTATTTTATAAAAAATATAAAAATAAATACATAATTCTTATAATTTAATACATGTATAAACGATTATATATAATAAAAATGATTAATAAATAATATATAATAGTTTTAAATAAGAACATATATGTAATACTCTAGTCATAAAAATATAAATAAAATATGTTATATAATATAAAATGGATTTTATACAAAACAAAACTTTAAAAATGATATATAATATAATATAATACTATATAATATACAAATTAAAAATATAATATAATAAATAATATACAAATTATAAAATAATATATAAATTATTAAACCAAGTAAAATAATATATAATAATTAAATGTATATAAAGATAATACATATAAAATATATGAATTCCGTATTATTAATAAATTAATAAATATAAGGAAATAATATAGAACATTTAATATGATAAAATAATTAAATACAATGTAAAATAATAAAATAAAATAAAAGGATAAAAATAAAATAAAACAAAGAAAACAGGAGTTAAATAGTAATTAAAACAAATTAAAAGGATTAAACTAAAACGCGCGTTAAGTCCCAGATATTAATATGGCAATTATGCCTCTTTTTCAAAACGGCGTCGTTCCGATTTTGGCCTTTAAACTGTCCGTGGATTCAATTGAAACAGAATATGAGTTTTGGGGCCAAATTAAAAATAAAAAGAATTTAAATTAAACAGAATTAAAAATAATAAAAATGCTAGAGGACTGAAATGGCAATTAGGCAATTCAATGAAAACGCGCAGATCCTTCCCCGGGTCGCGTCAACACATGGGTCGTATGCTTGAAAACGGCATCGTTTTGGTGCTTATTGGTTTAAGCAAAAACGGCTTCGTTTTTAAACCCCTATATAAGTCAGTTTTAATAAAAAAAAAGGTCATTTCTAAACTGTTTTGAAAAAAAAAATCGAAATCCTCTGATGTGCTCTCGTCTGGGCTCTATCATCGGACGTTCGGGCCATCGCCACGCGCCTCACGTGCCTCCGTGGCCAATGGCCGAAGGCCTAAAACCTCCATTTCAAAGGTAATTTCTCGCCCCTTCTTGATTTTGGTGTTATTTTTATAGTATCTATATGTAAAAAAAATAGATCTAAAAATAAAGTAAGATAACACGAATGTCACCTCTGTTAGAAAACCTTCTGTATTCCGTTTCAATGTGTTTTTTTTATCTATTCTCTATCCTCCCCTTTTACAGGTTTTTTGTAAGGCTTATATAGCCTTGAAAATAAAAAGTAAAAAAAAGGAAATAAAACTTGTTGCCATATTTGCTCCGTTTTGCTACTTTCTTTCCTGCTTTGTGCAGGTGATCGATGAGAACGCGGTGGCGATGGCGCTCGTGTGCTGATTGCAACGTGATCGAGGCCAGTGATGTCGAGGCTACTGCGTAAGGGAGCAGACCGCTGGGGCGCTTGCGGCGCAATGGAAGCCTAGGGTTTCCTGCGTCTGCAAGCTTTTGGGCCTCTTGGGCTGTGCAAAAGTTTGGGCCAGGTCTGCTTATGGGGTTGTTTAGTGGGTCTATCTATTTGGGCATTGGGCTAAGGGGTATTGGGTCTGGTTTAGGGTGTATTCGGGTAGTCTGTTGGATTTGTAACAGGTTAATTGGGTTTAGTTTGTTACTGGGTAGTCTGTTTAGGCATTGGGCTAAGGGGTATTGGGTCTGGTTGTAATTGGACTGTTTATTTAAAAAACATTGGTTATTTTATTTTATTTTTTTATATGGGCCCGGGCAAAAATGGGCCATTACAATAGGTGCTTGGTTATGAATCGAAAATAGGCTTGCTTATAAACTAGGTATTCAAATAACATGCATGAAATGTTTGTTTGTGTCGATCATCATGTCCATTAAATGTAAGTATTTTGGCTTGATGAATGTTAATTGGTTTCTAGATTTGATAAATGACTGATACGTATATGTTTGAATTTGGAAGCATGGATTGTTTTTTTTTTTTTTTGTACTAGTAGTTATAAAACATGATTGGACTTTGTTGGTTAAGTGATCTATGTGCGATTTAATAATTAATATGAGTGTGCTGAATTGCGGTTAGTTTGGTAATGCCTTATAACCCTAATCAGGCGACGGATGCGGGTTAGGGGTGTTACATTTTGTGCATTGTTTGATTTATACTTTAAGACATGAGAGAGTCAAGCATGATAAGCTATTTTTCAAAAATTATTATTTTAGGTTGTAACACCCCAAACTCGGCCTAGACGGTATGACTGAATTCGGGAGTGTTACGAAGAAGGGTTATGAACTTGATGATACTTCGATAAAACAATGTTTTATAAAACATATTCATTTATATATATTAATGAAACCGTTACACATTGTTCTTTAAAGTTAACCAATTATTCCGTAGTGGAAGTTTGAAATTCTTTTAAAACCAAAACTAAGCTTGTGTTTCCACAAAAAAACCACTTGTTAATACCATTTGTTTGTGTAAAGTGTTTTTGTTAACATTGCGGAAAAGAAAGCAAAGCAAAATCCAAAAGTTAAAACCATTCAGTCGAGAAAGTCTGGAGAGTCTAAAAATTACAAAACCGTCACGAAAACTAGAAATATTGTAACACATCTAATCCGTATCCATCGTTGGACTAATGTTAAGAGGCATTACCGGACATATCGGATTATATCACAAACATTTCACAAACATAAAATATTCAAAAACAATCTATAGCGAAATATACACATAGAGACCCTTTAGAAGATCTACGAGAGCTTAAACATGCATTGGGAAGTGGTCGGGACTAAACCGAGCACATACAAATTTTTTCGAAACTTAAACATTTTTCAAAGTTACAGAGGTCACACGCCCGTGTGGGTAGGCTGTGTGCCTTACACGACTTAGACACGCCCTGTGTCCAGGCCGTGGCAAAACAGGGCATACATACTGACTTGTCCACACCGCCAGAAGACACACCCGCGTGCCAGGCCATGTGAAAATTAGGGAGGCTACTGACTTGGTCACACGGCCAATCACGTGCCCGTGAGTCTAGCCCGTGTACCTGTTTGAATTGGCCTCACATGCCCGTGTGCTCGACCGTGACAATCTAAGGGGGTATACTAACTTGGCCACACGGCCTAGCACATGCCCATCTGTGAGACCGTGTGCTTTGCCCAGGCTCACTTTGAAGTGGCCCTTGAGCAACACGGTAGAGACACACGCCCGTGTCCCTGCCTGTGTGGGCACAAAATAGGCCATTTACAAGGCCAATTTGCCAGCCAATTTCAAGCACAGAACATACACCATTTAAACCATCTTCTCATTAACCAATTTCATGCTCAAAACCTAAACCAAAACATACCAAAATTTCATAACAACTCATTAATTCATACATGATCAAAGTCCCAAAATATCACTTCTATTTTCATACTAAAAACATACCAAATTCTCAACAAAGCACATACCAAATTGACCATTTCTTTTGGTCATTTATAAACATCAAAACATACCATTACTTAGCACAAATCATGTACCACATTCAAACCATATTTACTTCCACAAGCAAGCCATATCACGTGGCTATAAAATGCATATCTCAAAACATATCACATCCTAGCTTATACATGCCACACTTTTAACATTTACACTTCTAAAAGGTACCAAAATAGAGTTCGATAGTGTGGTGATAATCCTCGACAATCCTCAACGATCCCCGAGCTCCCTGTAGCTTCGATAATTTATAAAATAATGCAAACACACACAAAGTAAGCTTATAAAAGATTAGTAAGCCATATACAAATAAACTTATCACATAAACAATTATAAACTATTTCATTCATATGAACTATGGCATAACACAATAGCAAATTCATATTTCTCATCTAGCTCAATTGTTCATAACCACTTGCTTATAAACATATCACATTTTCATGTAGATCATATATCAAATGATCATATTCATACTTATCTTCCATTGCCAAATTTCATATACATTTCATACTTACCTGAAACAGATATATATTGTAACATCCGGGATTTTAGGCTTATGAATTATTGTTGAATTTTGTTTGGAAGCATGCCTATGTGCATTATAAATATGTTATGTGAATTTTGAGAACCTTAGAATATAGAAGAATGCCTTAGGAAATATTAAGTCTTAAATTTTAAGAGGAAGCTAAGCTTGATAGGGCCTTAAGAGAAATTGTAGGTGAAATATAACACAAAAATGGGCTTGGAAAAATGGCAAGGAGGCGCCACTTAAAGCCCAGTAAGTGACGCCACAAGGAGTGTCAGAAAGGCCTAGGTTTGAGCTGCAAGGGAAGCAAAAAGGGAGCTTTTATTTTGCTGCAAGGATAAGCAGCGGTGGACGGCACAGGGACTGTCAGTGGATGTGGTCTAATCCTTTTAAAATTCGGCTAAAGATAAGAGATAAATAATGATTTATTTTAAATTATTTTGAATGGGTAAATAAGAGAGAAAAGAGGAAAAAAAGGAGGAAGCTGATAAGAAGTAAGAATTGGCTGGCCAAGGGAATGTTTTGGATGGTATTTTCGGCTAATCATAGTATAGGTGTGCCGAAATTTAGTTCTCCTCTCATCTTTTCTTCAGTTGTGCCGAAAATTCCCAAAGAGAGCAACTTGTATTCTTTTCTTTTCTACCTTTTTGCTATTCATCTCCACAAGCTGAATCTTACCAAACTTTATTCTCTTCTTCTTTTCCCGATTCATCAAAGGCTGAATACTTAAGATAGCCTTTGCCGATTGTACGTTAAAACCCCAAAAGTGAAAACTTAAGTCATCATCATCTAGCCATAGCTGAATATCCTTGTGGGTTTAAACAAGGGTGCCGTCAACTACAGTATTAAGGGTAAGATCAATTGTTGTTCGAGTTTTAAATCTCTCTTTTAGCCGAAATATAAGAATCTAACCCATTAATGTTCTTGGCCAAAACTTTGAAGGAGGCTTCGAGATTTGGCAGTTGTCGACTACAAGGGAGAAGGACTTCAGGATTTCAAGATCTAGGTATTTCGACATCTCCATAGCCAAGTGACTATTTTCGAGATTTAGATCCACAATGTGAGTGCTTGTGATATTCGGCCAAGGCCATATTTGATAGTTTAGATCTGTTTCTTATTCGTTTAAAAGCCGAAAGCTAATCTGTCAGGTGATTTACTGTTAGCCGATTGCAAGAAGAGGCATCACAAGTTTTCGGGATTTGATTAGTAGTCAAATCGGCAGCAAGGTAAGAAGTTGGTTGTATTAATCCTTCGAGATTTGGTTTTATAGCCGAATAGGCTTTTATTAAAATATTAAGTGTTGGCCGAATGTAGGGACTAAGATCTGGAGCATTAAATCGGGATTCCTCGGGATTTTAGTGAACTCGTTAAGTATACCAGGTGTGTAGCCCTACCCTAAGTCTTAATAGATTTATGGTATTGTTTTAATGCATGTGTTATTAAGAATGTGAAAGATATGGCTAAGGTACCATGCAATGGTACAAAGTACTCAGGTACGTAAACCTACTCCTACTATGAGTATAATATGATAAATATCTATTATGGCACATATGTGAAATTATAAGAATGTGAATAAAGAAAATGACATGATATTTGCATGGTTTGCATGACATGGGGCATAAGGGTGATTCGGAAAGGGGAAGTGATCTGGTGATTTATACCACAATATCTGAATGTGGTGACTTCGGTCACATAATCTGAATGTGGTGACTCATGTCACAAGATTTTATCTGGTGGCAATGCCACAATATATATAAGGGCGATGAGCACGTCGTCTGCAGCGACTGCCTTTGATGATGTGTAGTGGATGGAGGGTTGACTTAGTAGTCCCCACGGTGTGATGGTTGGTACGGGTGATGTGTAGCGGATGGTATCTAGGTTTGGGTTCGGGAATGCATCATTATTTGTAAATTGTGATATGTATATGTATGATCTGATATGCCTGAATCATTAGGACTAAGTGTGGTTGTTTTACACTGAGTCTGTTTGACTCACCCCGTTGTGGGATATGTTTTCAGGTGACGCTCAGTAATGGACCGGGTCGGCAGGAGCTTAGTGGTGGCCATGCTCAGCTCAAGGTTTATTTTTTATTGGGACTTTCTATTTTCTTTTTCGTATTTGGATTTATTCGGGTTTTGTTTTTGATGTAATAAGGCCATAGTATGAACTGTTTACGCTTGCATTTTAATTATTTTGGTACGATACAAATTTTATTAAATTAACGCTTAAGTAGTCCTTCTTAAAATAAACCTTCAAATGTTTTGACATTTAAATACAAATGACTTCCAATTTAAAGATAAATCTTTAACAAATTCGGCATGTCTGCTAATTTAAAAACAAGATTTTAATAAATCCCTGATTTCCAAAAATAACAATGTTTTCAATTGAACTCAACACAAATTTTCTTCAAAACCGCTCGAATTTTTCCTAAGTAACAAACAAGTTTTGAACCGTTTACTCAAGGAACATACCAGATTCGGTCAAGGCTCGTGTGTCGGGTTTAGGGTGTTTCAGCTTGGTATCAGAGCCCAGTTTTAAACTCTCGGCCTTGGGTTTAAAGCCCATAACGTTTTCAAAATAGAGCCTAAAATAAGTTTTGTGAAAGTTTTTGTGAAATGAGTAGGTTTTCTGGCATGGCACCTAAGTCTCCGACCCGAAGTCCACCAGGTAAGTACTCCTAACTGTTGTGTGATTACCGTATGAATTGTATAAGGGTATAATGGGAACGTAGAATAGTATATTAAGAACTATTGAACCCTAGGATTAGCTTACTCCAACATAGAAGTACATAAAACTTTAATGCTTAACTAAACAAACCTGTGAAGTAAGTCGCTGAGTTAGGGTGTGGCAACCATTGTGCGCATGTCTAGGATTGGATTCAGGAAGAGCCTAGTATTTAAGCAGTCCTAGTGACTCACCTTCTCTTCACTCGAATCCTGCCTGGTGCGTAGTAACGGTTCACCCTAACCAAGAGGACTTACTCATGGGCTAAACTCAGTGACTAAAACCCGAAAGGGACTAGCCATAATTTTTTATGAAAACCCTAGTTTTAAAAATCAACAAACTACCCTTTTGAAGTGTGAAAAATTATTTATTTTGAAAATTTTCCAAAATATTCCCAATTTACAAAATTACCTTACTACCCTCGATTTTGATAAAAATTTTCTTACTTTATAAAATATCCAAAAACCCCTATTTTGTAAAATAATAAGACACACTGATTTGGAAAATTTACTAAATTACCCCTGACTTACAAATTACCAAAATGACCCCGATTTTCAAAATTTCTGCCATACCTCTAATTTGAGAAAATTTTCAAAAATACCCTCGAGTTTTGAGAATTTCAAAGTGCCCTGATTTATTAAGATTTTCAAATTGACCCCGATTTATTACCAAAATACCCCTGTAGGAGAAATGATGGAAATACCCCTGGGATAGGAATAGACAAAAATATTCGAATGGTGGATGTGTGTGGAGATACTATTGAATGGATGTGTTTCTCTGAATTAGGATAGAAAACTTGAACGAAAACTCTGAAATGATCGAAAGAACCACTACTAAATTTCTTTGCATAAAATTTCTTCGCGGGTAATTAGTGGAACAAAGGCTAATGCATAAAATTTCTTAATCAGATTAAAGCGCAATCGTAGAAATGAGCTCTAGGGGACGTGGTTGTAATGTGCGAGGACGTGGTAGAGGAAGAATGACCGTATTGGAACCCGTCAGATCGGGTCAAGGGTCTGAAAATGAGGTACCACCATCCCCACCACCAGCTGTTGGGGTTGAGCAGCAAGATCAGACGGGGGATGATGCAGTATCGCAGTCAGTGCTACGAGTTCTTAAAATGGTGGTTGGAGCAAGAGGAAATATGAGAGCTCGATAATCTGTACCCGAGCGACTCCGAGCCAATAGAGCTGAGGTGTTCCATGGCGTATCTGGTGTGGCAGCCAGTGCGGCTGAGTATTGGTTGGAAGCGACAGAACGAATTATGGATGAGCTGGATTTAACCGCTGAGGAGAAGCTGAAAGGAATGGTGTCGCTACTTCGCGATGAGGCATATCAATGGTGGCTCACAGTTCGGGATGGTGCCACAGTTGAGGATCTCATTTGGGAGTATGTTAAGGCGGCGTATCAGAAGAAGATGTCGGCACACGTTACACTGATGCGCAGAGGAAGGCATTTCTAGGGCTGGTTCAAGGGAATAAGTCCGTAGCAGAGTACGAAGTTGAATTCCTAAGGTTGAGCCGGTATGCTCGAGGAGTAGTGGCTACGGAGCATGAGCGATGTGTTCGTTTTGAGGATGGACTAAGGGATGACCTGAGGTTGTTAATAGCTCCGCACCAGGAGCGGGAGTTTTCTGCATTGGTAGAAAAGGCTAAAGTAGCTGAAGGGATTAAGGACTTTGTGAGGTAAAACACGGGTCGGAACAGGCAGAAAAGAGGTTTTGGATCGTCAAGATCATCTGGGAATGTGCAGAAGAGGCCTAGAGTTGATGGGTCGCGAGGTCAGCAGGCTGTGATAGGAGGGCAGTATCGTACTTGTACTCAATGTGGGAAGATGCACTTAGGGGATTGTTGGAAGAAGACAGGAGGATGCTTTAAGTGTAGGTCCAAGGAACACATGATTAAGGACTGTCCCATAAAGATAGACGGGAGTCGACCCATAGGTCAGGGTTTTAACCAGGCTAGAAGAGGTGGACAGTAGCCTCAGCGGGGTCATGGTCCGATTGGTAGAGGAAATGGTTCTAGAAGAGGACGTGGAACACCAGGCCGAGGTGTTGGTAATACTGAGGCTAGACAGTAGGTCTAGTTTATGCGATTCACGGAGAGGAGGATGGAGAGCGGACGGACGTCATAACCGGTACGTTCCTTATAGCGAACAAGCCTTATTTTGCTTTGATTGATGTGGGCTCGACCCATTCCTATGTTGCATGTAGTGTAGTTGAAACACTAGGCATAGCCTCTGAACTATCTGATAGGGAGATCACTGTAGTAAGCCCATTAGGCCAAACTGTAGTGGTGAATAAGATCTTTCGGAGTGTACCTCTAGAGATTCAGGGAGTGATATTTTCTGTCGATTTAATGGAGCTACCCTTTGGAGAATTTGATCTTATACTGGGTATGGACTGGCTAGTGGAGCATCGGGCTGTATTGGATTGTGCAGCTAAGCGAATGGAGTTAAGGACCTCGAAGGATAAGGTGATAATTATGATAGGAGAAAGAAGAAACTACTTGTCTAACGTAGTTTCAGCATTAAAGGTTGATAAGATGGTTCGGAAAGGGTGCAAGGCATTTTTGGCCTTCGTAAGTGCGTTCGATGGGAAAGAAAGGGGAGTTAGTGGGGTTAGAATAGTGAGAGAGTTTGTAGATGTGTTTCCGGAGGAGTTACCTGGAATACCCCCGGATAGGGAGGTGGAGTTTGGAATTGATTTGCTGCTGGGAATAGCTCGTGTGTCAATTGCCCCGTACAGAATGGCACCAAAGGAGTTGGTTGAGCTCAAGGCTCAGATCCAAGAATTACTTGATCATGGGTTTACCTGACCCAGTGTGTCTCCATGGGGAGCACCGGTCTTGTTTGTGAAGAAGAAGGACGGAACTATGCGCATGTGCATAGATTATCGTTAGTTGAATAAGCTAACCATCAATAACAAGTATCTGTTGCCAAGGATAGACGACCTGTTCGATCAGCTTAAGGGGGCAGCAGTATTCTCGAAGATAGATCTAAGGTCTGGATATCATCAGCTTAAGGTGAGGGAAGTAGATATCCATAAGACAGCTTTCCAGACAAGATACAGGCATTATGAGTTCTTGGTGATGCCGTTCGGATTGACAAACGCCCCAGCCGCGTTCATGGATATGATGAACTTGGGTTTTCAACCTTACTTGGATCGGTTCGTCGTTGTGTTCATAGACGATATCCTTGTGTATTCCAAGTCTGAGGAGGAGCATGATGAGCATCTCCAAATTATGTTGCAAGTGTTAACGGAGAAGAGGCTCTATGCCAAATTCAGCAAGTGTGAGTTTTGGCTGAAGGAAGTTGCGTTCTTAGGGCATGTAGTGTCTGCAGAAGGAATAAGGGTGGATCCTAGGAAGATTGACGCAGTGCTAGATTGGAAACCACCTAAGTTTGTGGCTAAGGTTCGGAGTTTCTTGGGATTGGCAGGCTACTACAGAAGGTTTGTAGAAGGGTTTTCATCAATAGCCGCACCTTTGACGAAATTGTTGAGGAAGGAGGTACCTTTCGTATGGAAAAATAAGCAACAGGAGAGCTTTGAGAAGCTTAAGAGGGTTTTGACTGAAGCTCCGGTTTTGATTCAGTCGGAGGCAGGGAAGGACTTCATGGTGTACTGTGATGCTTCTCACACAGGATTAGGAGGTGTTCTGATGCAAGACGGGAAAGTAGTTGCTTATGCGTCTCGACAATTAAGGCCTCATGAGGTTAACTATCCGACGCATGACTTGGAATTGGCGGCAGTGGTCTTTGCTCTTAAGGTATAGAGGTATTACCTTTATGGAGAAAAGTCAGTGATCTACACAGACCACAAGAGCCTTAAGTATCTGTTGACTCAGAAGGAGTTGAATCTGAGACAGCGAATGTAGGTGGAATTATTGAAGGACTATGATTGTTCCATAGAGTATCACCCGGGCAAGGCGAATGTAGTGGCAGATGCCCTAAGTCGGAAAGTAGTGCCGGATTTGAGAGCGATGTTCGCACATCTGAGCTTGTATGATGATGGAAGCTTGTTGGCAGAGTTGCAAGTTAAGCCGACATGGCTGAATGAGGTGAAGGAAAGTCAGTCAGTGGATGAGGATTTAAGTGCTAAGTTGCAGCAAGTGCAGAGTGGGGAGTTGGAAGATTATGGTGTTAATGACGAGGGAGTATTGTGTTTCAAGGGCAAGGTTTGTATGCCGAAGAATGAGGACTTAAGACAGAGAATTCTTCAGGAATCGTATAGTAGCCCTTATGCTATGCATCCTGGAGGTACTAAGTTGTACAGAGACCTAAGAGAACAGTTTTGGTGGCCTGGTCTTAAGCGGGAAGTTACAGAGTTTGTGGGGACATGCTTGACGTGTCAGCAAGTTAAGGCTGAACACCAGGTTTCGTCAGGATTGCTTTAGCCGATAATGATTCCACAGTGGAAGTGGGAGAGAATCACCATGGACTTTGTCAGTGGGCTTCCCCTTACGCCTACTAAAAAGGACTCGGTATGGGTGATACTGGATCGATTGACAAAGTCCGCACATTTCATTCCAGTGCAAGTTGATTATTCTTTGCAGAAGTTGGCGAAGTTTTATGTGGCGGAAATTGTAAGGTTGCATGGAGTTCCGGTGTCAATTATTTCGGATAGGGATCCAAGGTTTACGTCTCAGTTTTGGAAAGCTCTACATCAGGCTTTAGGCACCAGATTGGATTTCACTACGGCATTTCATCCACAATCGGACGGTCAATCTGAACGAGTAATCCAAGTGTTAGAGGATATGCCGAGGGGATGTGTGATAGACTTCGGAGGAAGTTGGGAAGAGTATTTGCCTTTAGCGGAATTTGCATACAATAACAGCTATCAGGCCAGTATTCAGATGGCACCGTATGAAGCGCTGTATGGACGGAAGTGTCGCACACTGACGTGTTGGATGGAATTAGGGGAACGTCACGTTTTGGGTCCAGAGATTGTGGCAGAATCTAAAGAGAAAGTTAAGGTAATTCGGACACGGTTAAAGGAAGCATCTGACAGGCAGAAGTCGTACGCAGATCTTAAGAGGAAGGAAATAGAATTTGATGTAGGAGATCAAGTGTTTCTTAAGGTGTCGCCCTGGAAGAAGGGGATGAGATTTGGTCGCAAAGGGAAGCTAAGTCCCAGGTTTATAGGACCTTATCGGATTTTGAAGCGAGTTAGACCAGTGGCATACCAGTTAGAGTTGCCACCGGAGTTGAAGCAGATGCACGATGTATTCCATGTTTCGATGTTACGTCGTTATCGATTGGATCCATCTCATGTAGTGCCAGTTGAGGAGGTGGAGCTAAGACCAGATTTGTCCTACGAGGAGGAGCCGATTCAGATTTTGGAACGAGATGTGAAGATATTACAAAGGAAATCAGTTCCTCTAGTCAAAGTGTTATGGCGTAACCAAGGATCGGAAGAAGCTTCGTGGGAGCCAGAAGAAGCAATGCGACAGTAAGACCCTCATTTATTTTAGCCAGGTAATTTCGAGGTCGAAATTATTTTAAGGGGGTAGAACTGTAACATCCGGGATTTTGGGCTTATGTCGAAATTATTTTAAGGGGGTAGAACTGTAACATCCGGGATTTTGGGCTTATGAATTATTGTTGAATTTTGTGTGAAAGCATGCCTATGTGCATTATAAATATGTTATGTGAATTTTGAGAACCTTAGAATATAGAAGAATGCCTTAGGAAATATTAAGTCTTAAATTTTAAGAGGAAGCTAATCTTGATAGGGCCTTAAGAGAAATTGTAGGTGAAATATAACACAAAAATGGGCTTGGAAAAGTGGCAAGGAGGCGCCACTTAAAGCCCAGTAAGTGACGCCACAAGGAGTGTCAGAGAGGCCTAGGTTCGAGCTGCAAGGGAAGCAAAAAGAGAGCTTTTATTTTGCTGCAAGGATAAGCAGTGGTGGACGGCACAGGGACTGTCAGTGGATGTGGTCTAATCCTTTTAAAATTCAGCTAAAGATAAGAGATAAATAATGATTTATTTTAAATTATTTTGAACGGGTAAATAAGAGAAAAAAGAGGAGAAAAAGGAGGAAGCTGATAAGAAGTAAGAGTTGGCCGGCCAAGGGAATGTTTTGGATGGTATTTTCGGCTAATCATAGTATAGGTGTGCCGAAATTTAGTTCTCCTCTCATCTTTTCTTCAGTTGTGCCGAAAATTCCCAAAGAGAGCAACTTGTATTCTTTTCTTTTCTACATTTTTGCTATTCATCTCCACAAGCCGAATCTTACCAAACTTTATTCTCTTCTTCCTTTCCCGATTCATCAAAGGCTGAATACTTAAGATAGCCTTTGCCGATTGTCTATTAAAACCCCAAAAGCCGAAACTTGAGTCATCATCATCTAGCCATAGCCGAATATCCTTGTGGGTTTAAACAAGGGTGCCGTCAACTACAGCATTAAGGGTAAGATCAATTGTTGTTCGATTTTTAAATCTTTCTTTTAGCCGAAATATAGGAATCTAACCCATTAGTGTTCTTGGCCGAAACTTTGAAGGAGGCTTCGGGATTTGGCAGTTGTTGACTACAAGGGAGAAGGTCTTCGGGATTTCAAGATCTAGGTATTTCGACATCTCCATAGCCAAGTGACTATTTTCGGGATTTAGATCCACAAGGTGAGTGGTCGTGATATTCGGTCAAGGCCATATTTGATGGTTTAGATCTGTTTCTTATTCGTTTAAAAGCTGAAAGCTAATCTGTCAGGTGATTTAATGTTAGCCGATTGCAAGAAGAGGCATCACAAAGTTTTCGGGATTTGATTAGTAGTCAAACCGGCAGCAAGGTAAGAAGTTGGTTGAATTAATCCTTCGGGATTTGGTTTTATAGCCGAATAGGCTTTTGTTAAAATATTAAGTGTTGGCCGAATGTAGGGACTAAGATCTAGAGCATTAAATCGGGATTCTTCGGGATTTCAAGTATACCAGATGTGTAGCCCTACCCTAAGTCTTAATAGATTTATGGTATTGTTTTAATGCATGTGTTATTAAGAATGTGAAAGATATGGCTAAGGTACCATGCAATGGTACAAAGTACTCAGGTACGTAAACCTACTCCTACTATGAGTATAATATGATAAATATCATTATGGCACATATGTGAAATTATAAGAATGTGAATAAAGAAAATGGCATGATATTTGCATGGTTTGCATGACATGGGGCATAAGGGTGATTTGGAAAGGGAAGTGATCTCGGTGGTTTATACCACAATATTCGAATGTGGTGACTTCGGTCACATAATCGAATGTGGTGACTCATGTCACAAAATTTTATCTCGTGGCAATGCCACAATATATATAAGAGGCGACGAGCACGCGTCGTCTCACGCTGCGATCGCGCCGATGATGTGTAGCGGATTGAGGTTGACTTAGTAGTCCCCACGGTGTGATGGTTGGTACGGGTGATGTGTAGCGGATGGTATCTAGGTTTGGGTTCGGGAATGCATCATTATTTGTAAATTATGATATGTATATGTATGATCTGATATGCCTGAATCATCAGGACTTAGTGTGGTTGTTATACACTGAGTCTGTTTGACTCACCCCGTTGTGGGATATGTTTTCAGGTGACGCTCAGTAATGGACCGGGTCGGCAGGAGCTTAGTGGTGGCCATGCTCAGCTCAAGGTTTATTTTTTATTGGGACATTCTATTTTCTTTTTCGTATTTGGATTTATTCGGGTTTTGTTTTTGATGTAATAAGGCCATAGTATGAACTGTTTACGCTTGCATTTTAATTATTTTGGTACGATACAAATTTTATTAAATTAACGCTTAAGTAATCCTTCTTAAAATAAACCTTCAAATGTTTTGACATCTAAATACAAATGACTTCCAATTTAAAGATAAATCTTTAACAAATTCGGCATGTCTGCTAATTTAAAAACAAGATTTTAATAAATCCATGATTTCCAAAAATAACAATGTTTTCAATTGAACTCAACACAAATTTTCTTCAAAACCGCTCGAATTTTTCCTAAGTAACAAACAAGTTTTGAACCGTTTACTCAAGGAACATACCAGATCCGGTCAAGGCTCGTGGGCTGGGTTTGGGCTGTTTCATATATTCACATATTCAATCATATCTCAGAATGCTCGTTGAACCCTTCAGAATCAATAAGGATACTTGGGTAGCTCATAAAGCTCGTACAATGCCAATGTCCTAGACGTGGTCTTACGTGTAATTAAATATCGATGCCTCTGTCCCAGACAAGGTCTTACACGAAATCATATACGATGCCGATGTCCCAGTCATGGTCTTACACGTAAATCTCAAATCGATGCCAGTGTCCTAGACACGGTCTTACACGATATCTCAAATCGTTGACAACGTCCTAGACGTGGTCTTACATGAAATCATATCTCGAAATCCTATGTCCTGACATACGTATCCTAACTATTTCCTAAGGTTCGTATGGGACTTTTCGGACATCGTCACATTATTGGAACTATCCTGGATTTCACATATTCAGCTCAAATAGTCATATATCACAATTCATTCACATAAAGCAATAATAATTCAATTCAAACACATTTATTTGTATATCGACTTACCTCATATGGATTCGGATGGAAATAAACGATTACTCGACCACTTTAGATTTCCCCCGATCTAATTCTGTTTTCTTTGGTTCTTGATCTATACACATTCAAATTTAGCTCTTTTATTCATCATATCATTCAATTCAATCCAAATATACATATTTAGGGCATTTTACAAATTAGCTCTCACATTTTCACATTTTGACATTTAAGTCCCTAATTCACAAAATCACAAAATATACAAAATTTCATTACATCATAGCTTGACTGAATATTCACTTGGCTCAAATAAGCCCATATATTTCATTTATTTTACATTTTAGCCCTTCAATTTTCTTATTTTCACAAATTAGCCATAATAATCAATTTCATCAAAAATCCCAATACAAAACATATTTGTCTAACATCTAGCTTTCATATTTCACCATTTAACATCACAAAGCTCACAAAATCAACAATGGCATAACTCAAAATCATCGTCAATTTCATGAATTAGGGCACGGGCTTAAGAGAACACGAAGCAGCGATCACAAAAACATAGAAATTATCAAAAATGGATAAAAAACACATACCCGATTGATGCTTAGACAATGGCCGAATGTTTGAGAACTCAAACCCTTATTTCTTTCTTCAATTTCGGCAAAGATGATGAACATAAATAGTTAATGCATGTTTTGTTTTATTAAAACAACATTAATTCACATTTTACTATTTTAACCTTATGGTTTTCATTAAAAATTCCACTAACTATTGTCCATACTAGTCCATTCATTAAACCAATGGTCCATTCACAACATAAGGACCTCACATTAATAAGCCATGTCAATTCGGCATATAACTAATTAGAAAGCTACTTTTGCATTTTCTGCGATTAAGCCCTTTTTCACAGATCGACACACAAACGATAAAATTTTCATACGAAACTTTCACACATATCAATTCACATCCTATAAATACAGAAAATAATATTAAAATATTTTTCTAACCTGGATTTGTGATCCCGAAACCATTATTCTGACTAAGGTATAAATCGAGTTGTTACAAATATCAGTAAAATCGTTAATTAATAATAATAAAAACAGTTCCCACCAAGTGGTCACCGCTAAGTCTCTGTCGCACCGACCCGCCTATGTTTGGGGGTTACTTGAATAGAACAGACAACAGATGTGAGTTTTCGTAAACTCAGTGTGTAACCTAACAAAGATAGCATAGACGAAATTTTATATACAGCAAGATACAGATTCAGACCTAAGTCCACAACAGAAACAGATATCAGATTCAAATAATAGATCAGACGTACAGAATCCTACCCCCATCCTCTACACACCATCTCCGTCCATCCTATCACACCATGTGGGGTTAAAAACACCCACCCATCCCTACACACCATATAGTGTTGATGCGACACATAACAAATAATATACAGTTGAGCTGTTAGAATATAGGTGAAAGGTTGCCGTGCAAATCACTTTCTCCACATATGCAAATCCCACCCCAAACACAGATACAAAATATAGAATTAACAGAATTAATATGCTTAACATGCTCGTATATAGATAACATATATACTCAAACAGAATAGTCAGACATACCTATTAGTGTTCTACTCAGATCAGACTATTAGATTATCAGATAACCTATGTGGCGTCAACAGTACCCTTTTTCGGCTTTCATCGAAGCCTCGATTTTTCGTGTTTAGGGTACACACCTGGTTCGATTTTGAAGTACTTCCAAAGGTGATGATCCCAGTACCTATAATCATCAATACTTTAACAAATTAAACCATATAAACTCTCAAATTATTGATTCAACATCATCGCTGTTCTTACCATGTTGAAAAACCCGAACAACAGTAACCACACAGAATTTGGTGGGCTCACTTACCTTCGAAGACAGCGACCCATAACAATCACTCTGCCGGAGAAACACCCATTGACTTGCAATTCTCCTCTAATCGATTGTCAAACAATAAACCAAAGGGAAAATGGTCAAAATAAAACCCCTTAAACACACTACAACACAAACGAAACCCCTAATCTATTCATAAATTTACATAACCAAAACTTAAATAAAATCTCATACTTACCAAAGAAATAGCAATCGAACTTGCACGACAAAGATTTCCCCTAACCAAACTTGAAGTTCTTGAACAGAAAAGTAGACGATGAAAAATAAAAGAAAGAAAACCCAAAGAAAACGAACGTGAAAAGAACATATAGATTTTTAGGAAAGAAAGGAAAATTAAAATAAAAAAATAATAAAAAAGATTATCCCAACTCCCCATTATCCCACTAACTAACAAATCCCCCCAAAATCGACCCACTACTCTCATCCAGTACCACAGACTTCCACTTCCACTGAACCTCCACTATACCACCAAAACACTCACAGAAGCAAAAATTAACATCCACGCTCGCACATGGGTCAAACATGAGACCTCAAGATAAGATAATACCTTACCACTCGAACCAACAGGCTCATTCTAATATGAGTTTACAAACAATATCACATAAGCCTACCCAATAGGGATAAGGCTAGGATAAAAATAACAAAATTGCCAAAAGTGGGACTTGAACCCCAGACCTCACACACACACCCAGAACACTTAGCTAATGAAACAAATACACATTTGTGTCAAATTTCACCAAAAGCAGACTTAAATTATTTAGGGTGTTACATAGGTTGTCTCCCTAAACTGAAGCATTATCTTGAAATTTTAAATTTGTAAGTTTAACATCAAAACCATAACTTTTTGTGAGCTTTTGAGCCTACAGAGCATATATTTTTTTGTGCTCATTTTATTTTTGGTTGTGAGTATGTCAACTTGATTTGTTATTCTAAAACTTTCTTTGATTATACATGTCGAGACCACATTATTGATTTGATATACTGAGATTGTAATATCCCATTTTTCAGTGGTGTCAAAATAGTGGTTTCGGGGCCACAAATTCGATATGTGAGTCCGTAAATATTATTATTTAATATTTACGAATAATATACGGTGTAATGATAAAATTTGATTTATTGATTTTTGGTTAAATGGAAGAACAATTAGGTTCAAGTGGTATGACCCTAAAGTCAAGTTTGTAACACCCTGGTTTAGGGGTTATGCGTTCGTGCATAATTCGAGTGATAGTAGGCTTGGAGTATGTTTAGACATGTTTTAAGGGTTTCGAGAACTTTAAGTTATAAGGGAATGCTTCGGGAAAAAAATTGGATTTAGGTGTAAAAAGGGGAAACTGGGCAAGAAGGCCTTAAAATAATTTTGTGGAGTTTAGGACACAAGAAAGGAATTGGCAAAGTGGCTTGGGCGCTAAGTGCAAAGGGAGTGCCAAGGGGAAGGGGTTCGAATAACATGGGAAGTAGTTGGGCTTTTATTTTTTTTTTTAGCGTTAAAAAGGGAGTTGGACTAGGTAGGCTTTAAAGGAATTTTGTGGGCTTTTTTTTAGCAAAAAGGAAGGCTGTGGTAGAGTGGCTTCCGTGCGCTGCTTAAGAGCTTGGGGAGGACGCCATTAAGGACCTGGGTTCGAATCCAGGCGGCAGCAGTGAAGGGTTTTTATTTTTGTTTTTGGGGCGTTAAAAGGAAGGAACTAAGGAAGTAGGGCTTAAAAGAAATTATGGCGCGTTTTTGACACAAACAACGCCTTAGCAGAATGGCCTGGGGCGCTACCTGGCTGCTTGTTCCACCAGGTCCTGTGTTCGAACCATGGAGGCTGCAGTTGGGGTTTTATTTTTTTGCTGCTAGCGTGAAGAGGTGGAGTGAAGGTGGACGGCACATGGGAGCTTCAAATAGATAAGATTAAACTGATGTTGTTTAGTCCTTTTGAATTCTATTTGGTGGGTAAGTGATAAGCTTGCTTTATTTTATTTATTTTTGATAATTGTAGGATTATTTTACTTAGTTTAAAATTAGTAAATAGGAGATAATGGTTGTTATTGGGTTATTTTTTATTTGATAATGAGATAAAATATGGATAAAACAGTGAGGGAGTTGGCTAATTCAAATTGGTTTGAATTAGTGGCCATAAGTGATGGCCGAATCTTGGTTTCTTCATGTGGGAGGAGTGGCCGAATTCTATAAATAGAGGGGGAGTGCCGAAATTATTCTTTTAGTCTCTTGCCGAAAATTAGTATTTGTGTCTCCTAAATTCTGCTAGTAGCCGAATGTTCACTTGACCCCCCCTAAACCTTATTTTGTCTACTTCTATTTCTTTTGTTCTTAAGCCGAATTATTCACCCTTTCATATCTTTTTTTTATTGTGCTAAGTCGAAACCTTACCCTCCTAAAATATTCCCTATTCACTTTGTTCTCCATTTTAATTGTTGACCGAATACCAACATTCTCCCTCTCATTTCTTTTATTTTCTTTCATCGCTTTGCAAGCCGAATCTCTCCCTTTTATTGCCGAAATCTCCCTTTTCTATTTGTCTTCATCTTGGCCGAATAGTAGAGTGGTGCTGATCTCCTTGGGGGTGTCTCTTTCAATCGTTGGAAAAGGTAAGTAATGGTAGCCGAATGCCTATTGCTATCCCCTCCTTGTGTTCTATCGACTTTTTCAAGGTAAGAACTGATTTCGGCTTTTGTTTGGAAACATGTTAATCGCTTGTTGGGACCAACGTGTTGTAGGATCTCCGGAATTTGGAAGCAAGCAAGCAAAGACTTCACCCTTGGGTATTCAGTTGGTAAGTGGGGGGTAAGGATTTGTTTTAATAGTCTATCCCTTTAGGTATTCGAAAAACTGAAGGCTTGTAAGGCTAATCGTTTGCGTTTTAGGGGTGTGGCCGATTATTAGAGGTGAACCATCGCTTGGCTCGGGATTTGGTAAGAAACCAAATCGGTTGTAAGGTAAGGGGTAAGTGATTCATTAATATTCGGCCATGGGCCTTATTTCGGGTACTTAAGTGTTGACCCACTCTGACTTTGGTTTATAGGGCAAATCGGCAAAAGTAGCAGGCTTTTGGGGAACTAAGATCTTTTGGTAAGGATGTTAAGTTATGGTTCTCTTCTTTTTAAGACCTCGTACGTGGTAATTAATGAAGTGTTCTGATTAAGTACCGTCGATGGATGCGAATACCAGTCTAGAGGAAAAAGGGAAAGCCCCTATCCCGAAGTTTAGGAAAAGAGCTGTCTCGGCGGTTCGGGATTGGCCACCGGGGTGTGGGCCAGCAGCAGGAGAAAGCTATAGGCAGATAGCTGTAGTCTCGCTTAGCGATAGCGTCGGGATCGAAAGTCTAGTGCTTCAGGTTATAAGGTGTGTAGCTAGCCTACTGTTTCCGGGATTTATACGATAATTGCATGTGTAATATGTTTACTAACAAGTGCAGTGATAAGTGTGATATAGATACCCTTAAAGGGTATGACGATGATCAGGTTAGTATCAAACCTGTTGTGATGTGACCATTGATGTGTATATGTGAGTATGCCTATGATTATGAATAACATGTGCATGCATTATCATGGTTTTATTGTATGTTTCATGTGCATGGGTGGGCTATGAAAGAAGGTACGGGTGTACTTCGAGTACGTGGTTGATGAGTAGCTATGTGCCTCATCGTGATTGATATCGGCTATGTGCCATATCGTGGATTGATGAGTGACTATGTGTCCCATCGTGATTTGGTGTTAGCTACGGCTACATCGTGGATTGGCGCTGACTGAGGTCGCATTGTGGATTTTGTGCTTAATTGCACGTGGATGGCATTGAATGCCTTTGTGGAGTTAAAAGGAGAGGGTGATTTAATAATCCCCTGGTGTGTGGTAGGCTGGATAAGGGGGTGTGTAGAGGATGGAACTTAGGCTTGGGTCGGGATTCATTATTGTATAATTGTGGTATGTGAATATATGTGATTGTGGACTTGAACAAGAAATGGGCTAAGCCCAGTATGTGGAGGGTATGTGGCTAATTACCCGGTTATTTGATAAGTGTTATGAGTAAAGGCCAAGCCCAGAATGTGATATGATCTGAACATGATATATGATATCTGATGCATGGGTTATTATGTGGTTAGCATGTGGGTGGAATTCAGTGGTTAATTACACACTGAGTCTATGTGACTCACCCAACTTTTTAAACATCGCAGGTGATTCGTGATTAATGGACCGGGTTGGAGTGGATACAAAGGTGGCCATGCAGAAGCAGAATTTCATGCAGAAGTTGTTTTCCTATTTAATAGAATTTATCATTTTTAGTATGTTTAAGTATTTGAATAAGTTTATATTGTAATAAGGCCCAATTAAATTATTTGAGTATTTTATATTGTGTTAAAGCAAAATGACGATTAAATTATTATTTTGGAAATCAGTTTATTTTCGGCAAACTATATCTTAAAACATATAACAAAGTTTTAATTTGGATATTTTATATCAGGCTTATATTATTTAGTAGATTTTAATTGGACATGGTTTCCAAAAGATCACAGATTTTAAAGTTTTATTTTAAGTAAAACAAATTTTCAACCGTTTTTCCTTAGTGACATACCAGATCCGGTCAGGGCTTGTGGGCCGGGTTTGGGGGTGTTACAAAGTTATTTTTATTTTAGAAACTAAGGTATCGGGACCTCGTTTCTATAAACCAAATCGTAAATATTTTTATAAATATTTACGGAGTGTTAATAAGGTTGTATTAAAGTTTCGTTAAAAAATTTTAATGCTTAGATTGTTAATTAATTAAAAAGGATGTAAAGGATGTAAAATTTAATCACTATTAGATTTGAATGATTAAATGGCTTAATGAATAAAAGTAAATGGACTTAAATGGTAAATAAATCATTCAAGGAGTTAGTGGACAAATGTTAACATGAATTTGGTGTTTTATTTAATTATGAACCAAGGTTAAAATGGTAATTTGATAAATTAAATTAAATTAAATAAAACAAAAGCTTTTATCATCTTTTACAAGTCTTCTTCACCGAAATGAAACGGAGGAAGAAGCTATTTTTAGACTTTGAAGTTTCGGCAAGTTCAAAAGCTAACATGGTATGTGATTTTGGCACCGTTTCTAATAATTTTTATGTTTTTGAAATTGTTGCAATTAGGCCCAGCTAGCCCATGCCTTCGTTTGTGAAACTGTTAATGATTTTGAATGTTTCAATTGATGAATCTTTGTGATTTTAGATGTTAAATGATGAATTTTAAGTATTAGTTGTTATTTATAAGTATTTTGTTTTGTTATTTTGATGAATTTAACGATTATGGATTAAATTGTTGAAATAGTAAAAATACAAGGATTTAATGTGTAATAACAGTAAATATGGGCTGTAGTAATGTTACAAGAAATTTGGCTAAGATTAAATTTGATTAAAAATGGTTAATTTGCATGTTTTAGGCTTAGGGACTAAATTGAATAAAAGTAAAATGTTGGGGGCTATTTTATAAAAATGTTTAAAATGACTAAATTGCATAAAATGAATTGATTTCGCTATTTGAATTAATGAATTGAATAAAATTGTTAATTTAGATCAAGAACAAGTGGAAAATCGAGGAGAAGAGAAAAATTACCAAATAGTCCCTGTACTTAGTCATTACTGCAATTTAGTTAAGTAAGTTTGTATGATTAAATAAAGTTTTAATGTTATTTTGAGTTATATGTTATTGTGTTAATTTTCCATGTAATCAATTGATGATAATCCAACGATGTCAAGAATGTTATTAAGCCCCGTTTGAACCTTGGGAATACGTAGGATACAAATGATACGTCATTAGGGTTTTCATGTTTTGGGTGCTGGTCTTGAATGTCCTATTAATGGCTGATGTAACACCCCTCACCCGTATTCAACGCTGGAATAGGGTTACGAGGTATTACCGATCAATTCACAACACATATAGGATACATTTATGAAGCAATAAGTATTCATTCCCATAAATCATTCAACACAATCACATTGTCCCTTCTAAGGGCCTACGAGGCCTTAGAGATGCTTTAGAAGTGGTTCAAGACTAAACCGATATCATACGAAAATTCTGGAAACATAGAAATTTTTCATGTAAACAAGGGTCACATGCCCGTGTGAGCAGGCCGTGTGCCTCACACAGCTAGTAGACACGCCCGTGTGTCAGCCCGTGTGTCAGGCCGTGTGAAAACAGGGCATACATACTGACTTGGGTCACATGGTCGACCACACGCCCGTGTGTCTAGCCCGTGTACCCTTCAAAGTGGCCACACACGCCCGTGTTCCAGGCCGTGTGCTAGGCAGTGCCAAAACTGTAGGGTATACTGACTTATGCAACATGGCCATGTCACACGCCCGTGTGCTAGGCCGTGTGCCAATTAGGGGGTATACTAACTTGTACCACACAGCCAGTCACACGCCTGTGTGTGAGACCGTGTGGAGCATACTGACTTCATTTCAATTTCAACACCAGGGGACACACAACCGTGTAACTTGACCGTGTGTCACACACGGTTGTGACACAAGCCCTTGTGGACAAAAGTAAGCCATTTGCAAGGCCAATTTGCCACCCCAACTCATGCTCATTTAAACAACCAAAATGGTACCATTTCATCATCCAATTAGGCAGCCAAAATCATCAACCAAATGCACAATTCATACCATTATAATTTCATCTATTCCAAATCTCCAATCACTACCATTTACTTAGTCAAATACATGCCAAAACAATATCAAACAATATGGTTCATTTACCATATTTCACACATACACAACTTACCATATAAATAACCAACACAACATTTAAAATCATACCTCATCAAGGCATTTCCCAAACATTTATATTCCATAATCAATTAACCATTTGAGCAACAATAAAACCATAGCCACATTCATACCAAAACATACCAAAATAAGCCATCACTCATGGCTATATATACAAACCAAAACATATACAATTTAGGAGCCAAATCTCATGGATATAATCACAACTAAAATACCACATCTAGCCTATACATGCCATATACCATAAATGTATAACTCAAAAGCACCAACTTAGATGTTTGATAGTACGATGATGTTCCCGACTCCCGGATCTGAGCTAGCCTTGATTCACTATAAAACATAGAAAAATAACACGAAGTAAGCTTCAAAGCTTAGTAAGCTCGTATGTTAGAAACTTAACTAATCACAAATCTACCATTCATCAATTTAATCATATAACATGAAATTCATGGTTATTAAAAAACCTTTCACATGCTTATTCATAAGCTCAAATGCAAACTTTGTAACTTCTTCAATTTTAAGCTCATAACATACATGTACATACCTGTACCAATCCATAATAAATTCATACATAAATGGAATACTGATGAATACTCGATGTTTCACACACTAAGTGTCGTACATAGCTGAAGCTTTATCAAATCTCACACTAAGTGCCATAATAGCTGAAGCTATCTCATTCTCGCACACTAAATGCCATATATAGCCGCTGTAACACCCCAAACCCGACCTAGACGTTACGACCGGATCTGGTATGTCACTAGGAAGAAGTTTAGAAAGTTTGACTAGCTTCTGAAAAATTCTCAGTCATTTTTTCCCCTTTTAAAATCTCGAATTTCGTGGCTCAGTTAAAAACCTATTGTTTAGTTATCTTTTGTAAATTTAATTAGTCGAGTCTTATGATTAGGTGACTTTTGGAAACACTTACCAATTATTCAGTTATTAGATTATCAGATAAAAATAAAATAAATGCCTTTTATTATAAAAATCGTTGTTTGGCAGGTTATAGGAAAACTCTAGTTTGTAATTTAATTTTTAAAACGTCCAATTGAGCAGTCTGTAATTAATATGTTCAAAATTTAAATCCCGAAAGAAAATTCCAAATTTTGTAGTGGCCTTATTACAAGTCAAGGAAAAAAATTCCCCAAAAATGATAAACGTTAAATAAAATAAAGTTTACTGGTAAAATTCATGAGTGGCCACCTCGGTTTCCCTCCAGCCCAGTCCATTAAGCTAAGAATTACCTGCAATTGTTTAAACAAAAGAGTGAGTCACAAGACTCAGTGTGCAATTAGTCCACATACTCCACAAATGGGCCTTAGCCCCAAAACACCATTGGCCGAAGCCCAATTAACACAGCATAATCGAATGATCCATATGCAAACCCAACCCAACCTAGTTTTCTATCCTCTACACTCCACTTCGTACGTCCAACCTCAACACACCTGGGGATTTCTACAATCAACCCTCCATCCTCTACACTCTACTTTGGCAGTCATGCTGACAGACACACTGCTCAAAGACAATATAATATGGCTTAGCCACAGATCACTGTGTGACCAAAGATAATATAATGTGGCTTAGCCACCGATCACCATGTGACCAAAACACCGATACAATAATGTACCATCATTAGGTGTGACATTGTCACCCATAAGCACTTCCCCTTCATATCATAACATCCCAATACCCTATGCATATGGAACATAGTGTAATAAACAGGTTATATGATGTCAAACACACAATCATGCTATCAAGTTTATAAGATTTAACCAAGATACACTAACCTGATGTTTCGATTTTACCCAACATGGGTACTCAATCACCACTGCCGGGATTTTCAGCTTTCATAACATATACACAATTAATACAACAAGATAGGGAACAATGTGGTAATTACACACCTGTGAACACGCAAGACTACACTATTGATCTCACTAACGTCCTCATTTGCAGGGATCACAGCAATCTGTTTATCCCTTTCAGCAGCCGGCCCACAACCTGGTGGCCAATCTCGAATGGCAAACACCGCACGTTTTTTGAACTTAAGGGCTAGGATTATGGGTCTAACCCCTTCCTTCGTTTGGCTGGCATTTGTTTCTATGGAATGATCTTGGTCATAAGATGCTATAATGAAATAGCGCTTGTTTAACAAAACATTGGGTTATGGCAGCCTAATAACAAATGAAGAACCCGATCGAATAACTAGAGAAAGAAACCCTTACCTTAACAACTGAAACTGGGGTCTATCAGACTTGGATTAGGAAGCCGATTAAGTCCCTACATAATCTCGAATCAGCATCGATCAAATAAACAAACCAAAAGAGATGACCTTTCGGCCAAACACCACTTACCAAGCCCCTTTTTTTTACAACATGCCACACGAAAGAGATGTGGAATCTACTGCCCCCCTACAATCGGCCAAAAACACCCCAAAGTACCACAGTTAAGATCTTGATTAAATTGACCGATAAGGGAAAGAAAGAGTCGAAAGAGGTAAAGAGGGCTTACCACTAAACAGGAAGAATCCGATTGAGGGAGATAAGAAGATGAGTAGCAGCAATCCACTGAAAATAAGAACCGAATACAGAGATATGAATACCAGAGAGATTCAGCTAACAAGCAAATAAGAACTACCCAGAAAAGATGATAAGTTTCAGCTTTTAGAGAAATCAAGGGAAAAAGTAAGAAGGAAAGACTAGGAGGATTTGGCTTTTACAAGAGAATAGAGAAGTGAAATCAACGTCCAAAGAGAGAAGGAATGGAGTAGATTTCGATTTGAACAAAAGAGAACAAGAGATGGGTGTGAAATGAAAATTCGGCTAAGAAGAAATAAAAGAAAAAGAAGAAACAAACAAGATGGAATGGAGGAGACGGTAGGAGGATTCGGCTAAGAGGTTAGCAACTGCAACTTATTTGAATCAAGAAGGAAGAACTATTCGGCTTTTGATAAAAAAGCAATTTGCACTCAAGTGGCCGAAAATGCCAAAAGAAAAGGGAGAATATGCCTTCGGTTTCGATACGAAAAAGAGAAAAGATGAAAAAGAACTAAAGATTACCTAAAAGCAAACACTAAATGCTCTCAAAGAAAACTCACAACCTAAATTGCTAAGGCTTCAAAACTTTCGGCACCCACCCTTGCCAAAACCGAAACCAGAACCTTTGACCGATCCCCCATTGTTACCAAAAAAAATTTGGCTAACACCTTTACCCCTCTCCAAGATCCCTTGTTTTCTTCTAACTTCACTTCTGAACACACATTTGAAATGATTTAAAACATTCAAAATAATTTGAAAGTTTCAAATCCCCCTTTTTACTATTGTCCAACCGTTGAAAAATATTTGACCAAGTCACCTCCACTCTTTAAGGCTCCCAACCGATTCCATCGTCCATCTCTTTGACGCATGAGCAAAAATAAAAACCACATTGCTGGTAACGTGAATGGAACCTGTTCCCTTCTATCTCCCCTGAGGAGTCACCTACCTGCTCCTTAAGTGGCGCCTCCTTGCCACTTTACCACCTTAATTCTTGTGTCAACAAGCACAAACAATAAACCTTAAGTCCTGTCCCAATCAGTTTCCCCCTTGAAGTGCCCAAAATTAGAATTTTGGCCAAGGTTCAGACTTAACCCCAGGCCTTCCCAGAGACCCCAAACACACTCAATCAACAAACAAAGTATACCAAACACATAGAAACAAGATAAATGCGGAGCCCCTAAATCCCGGATGTTACATTTGCACACTAAGTTCCATATATAACCGATTCATTGTCAAAGAAAACTATAGTCCCGTATATACAATTTATGCAATATCAAAGAATTAAAAAGCATAATTATAACAATGCTTATTGCATACAAACTTACCTCAGATGCTAAAACGACGAATCGAGTCATTCAGTTGATAACTTTAGTTTTCCCCTGATCTAGGTCTAAATTCTGCTTTTCTTGATCTAAATCTATTCAAAATTAACTTATTCAATCATCTATTCATTCAATTTAGTCCAAAATACTCTTTAAGGCACATTTACACATTTGCCCTTAAATTTTAACATTTTTACAATTTAGTCCTTATTTCATAAAATCACAAATTAATAAAATTCACAATAAACCATGCTATCCGAATTACCATAATGCCCTAGCAGCCCATAATTTGCATTTATTTCACATTTTAACCACTAGCTTTACACTTTTCTCAATTTAATCCCTATTTTGCAATTTCACTAAAAATCACTTAACAAAACTTGTATAACTCACAATCAACATTCATAATCTATCAAAAATCTTCAAAATACAAGCTTATTCATCAATGGAAACATTTAAAATCTTTATTAGTTTTGCAAAATAGTCCCTGGGCTAGCTAGTACTAGTTGTAACGATATCAAAAACGTAGAAATCATTAAAAAAGGGAGAAAACACATATATAATTGCATCAATTTTCCTTAGCCGAATGAATAACCCTAGTAATCTTTTTATTCTTCTTCAATTTCGGTTAAAAGATGAAAGAATAAGAATTTTAATTGCCTTTGTTTTAATTATCTATCATTTGTTAACCATTTTACCATTTTAACCCTAAAATTAATTCAAAATTTCATTTATGCCAAACCATTAACATCCACTAACATAATAATGGTATATTTATAACTTAAGGATCTAAAATTTAAGGTTATATAGCTATTAGATACCTTTAGCTATTAGAACTCAAGTTTTATGCTTTACGCGATTTTGTCCTTTTTCCCGAACTAACCAACCAAATGATAAAATCACTGAACGAAACTTTCACAAAATTATTCAATCATGTTGTAAACCTTATAATAATAATAAAAGAAATATTTTGACCTTGAATTTGTGGTCCCGAAACCACTATTCTGATTTGACTAAAAACTGGTTGTTATAGCTGAGGCCCTGCATTTTTTGTGGATACTCTACAACTTGTGTGAGCAGTATCGTGTAGCTTACATTCTAACTTACAGATTGTGTAAGGAGACCCATTTCACAGCTCGTGTGAGCAACTATGTAAAGGAAAAGGAAAGGAAAGGTTATATGTTTAGCATACTTTGTGTGAGCTTCCCCGCATATCTGATGTTATTCTAAATGGTTTAAAGGGCATGAAAAGGAAAGTAATGGTAAGTGTTCAAATGAATTATGCCATGAATCTATGAAAAGGTTTGAAAAGGAAATATGCAATGAAAGCATATCTATGTTCATGAAAAGGATGAATTCAAGAGTATTATGTTCATCTACACCTATCTTACCTCATATCAATTCAAGTGAATTATAAGTTGATGTAGTAACATGTGTTGTTGATGGTGCTTAGGCTTGTGCCAAGCTTATGGTTGGATTATATCATGCTTATTCTTAATGATATACATTGAAATGGTTTCATGAAAAGGTTGTATGAATCAAAAGATATATTTTCTTATGAAATGACTTATCATATGGTTGATCCCAAAAGAGTTATATATAAATGCACTAACTTGTGTGTTGATGATGATGTTTAGGCTTATGCCAAGCTTTTGGTTATGGTTCATGTTTATGCTTATGCTTTGTACTATGCAAATGAAATGGGACAGAAAAGGAAATGAAACAGTAAGTTCATAGTTGGGATGTAATGTGATGATATAAAAGGATGGATGAGTTAAATAACGTATTTATATGTGAGAAATTTACTTATACTATGGATGAATTTACCTATGTCAGGGATAAATATACTAATTCATGAATTGATAATGTTATTTAAGCTTATACAAAGTAAATGGAATAGTAAGTAAGTAAATTGAGTGATTCATAGTCTTATTAAAAGGTTAATGATTGTGTAATATGCTTTATAAAATCCTATTATGTTAGGAATGAAAAATATATATGATGTTGATGGACTTATCGATTTGTGAGTTGATGGTTATATAGTTTGATAAATCTTGTGACATTGGTATAGGTTTATATTTACCCTATAAAGTTCATTATTGAAATCAAATGTTATGTTTAAATTTTATACGAGCTTACTAAGAATTCATTGCTTATGTAATTACTTTCCTTTACTTTATAGATTATCAGAAGCTCGATTGGTTTGGAAACTCGTCAGAGATCTATCACACTATCCAACGATTATATTGGTAGTTTTCGATGTTTTAGCCAAGGTTATTATGGCAAGTATATGTGGACTTGTGTTTGATCGTTAGTTGATAAGTTTGACATGTATATGTTATTTTGGTTGATGCACTTTTAATACTTTTGATGCTTTGTTGATATGTGGTAATGTAGATAAGATATGATGCATGTTTGTGTGACCAAATGGTATGTTTTATGTGGAAGTTCTAATGAAACTAACCAAGGTATGTTTTGGAAGTAGTATTGGATTATTTGTGCATGACTGAAATGTGGTAACTGTACGTGTTTATGTAACACCCCAA
This sequence comes from Gossypium bickii, assembly GCA_025503065.1. Taxonomy (NCBI): domain Eukaryota; kingdom Viridiplantae; phylum Streptophyta; class Magnoliopsida; order Malvales; family Malvaceae; genus Gossypium; species Gossypium bickii. The sequence goes on along the minus strand of CP106711.1, from coordinate 23,137,277 downwards.
ACCCAGCCTAAACGCTACGACCGGATCTGGTATGTCACAGGGAAAGGTTGTTGTTAAAAGAAACTTGGAGATTTCAAGAACTTCGCATTATGTTATCATTTTGAAATCCTCGTTTGATTTTAAGGTTGTCTTAAAGACTTATATTAATAATTCTAAAGGTCGTAAACAGATTTATTTTACGAAAGCCAAAATTAAGAAGTTGCATAAACGTGGCATTTTGACAATAATGTTTGCGGTTTTAAGAAAAATTCCCCAAATTAATTAGTCATTTGTTTGCCATCTTTTGTCAACACTTTTGAAAAAAAATGATTGTGTATATCTCTATTTTAGAAAAACTCCGTACTTGACAGTTCATTAAATATGTGATAACTGAATTAAATCAAAACCCAAATCAAAGTTATGGAGGCCTTATTACACAGCAAAAACCCAAAGTAAAAGTCAGTTTAAATAAGAAAACGAAAATTTACGGAAGTAGTAAAGCATGGCCACCTCAAAGTCCACCTCGGCTCCAAATCCACATCTAGATGTTACCTGCAAAATTAAGCAGAGGGCCTAAGCCCTAATAACATGGCATATCAACAGTGTATGCAATGCAACCTTGCCCAACCTTGTTTTCCATCCTCTATATCACCTGAATCAGCCAAACACCCATGGCATCAAGCCACTGTGGTTCCAAACCACTGTGGTCCCAGACCACTGTGACAATCACTGATAAATATATATGGGGCCAACCCACTGTGGTCCCAGACCACTGTGACAGTCACTGATAAATATATGTACACGTGGTTCCAAACCATTGTGGTCCCAGACCACTGTGACAGAAGTCACTGAATCACACTTCCCCTTTCAATCATATCCCAAAGCCCATGCAACATATTAACAACATACAACAGATAATCAAATCATACAAAATCATGTTATACGAACGAAAATCATAACGGTATTTACCTGGTGTCTCCACTCTTACCCACAATGGTATCTCGACTGTCTATATAGTCATTCTGGCTTTCAACCAACACAGTTAACAACACAAAACAATAACAAAAAGTGTGATCATTACACACCTGATTACGCGTAAAACTAAACATTCTAGATCATCGACACTTTCACTAGAAGAAACAACTGCGATTTGTCTATCCTAGGCAGATGTCGGCTCCCTACCACAACCCGATGGAATGTCTCGAACTGCCGACACAGCATGTCTTTTAAACTTAGGAGCAGAGACCACGGGTCCACTCCCCTCCTTAGTTTGACTGGCACTCGCATCCATGAAGACACTCTTTGATCAGAAAACTAGGTTAAGGCAACGAAAGAGAAAAAGGGAATAGGTACCAAAATCAAGAGAACCTTCTTACCTTGGTCAAAGAATGAGTCGAACACAGATAGGCTTGGCCAAGGATTCTTGCACAAACCGAAACTGATTGAAGAGGAGACCTTCAGCCACCAACTAGAACTTTGGTTCTTGGGGTTCGGCTTTAAAAAGAGAAGCCAAATGGAGTCCAAGAAGATTCGGCACAAGCAGCAACTATTAATAGGGTTTCGGCATAAACACTAGAGCAAGAAGAAATGAAAAGAAAAGAGAATGAGCAATTGAGGTTCGGCTAAAGAAGAGATGAGATTAGGAGAGGATTCAGCTAGAAAAGAAAGTAGTAGAGAAGAAGAGATAAAGGAGAGGGTTTCGGCTTTGGGGAAAAATAGTGTAGAAAAGAGAAGAAGAAAATTGCACGAAACAACAAGGAAAAGGTTCGATTATGGAGAGAACACGAATGATAAGAAATGGGAAATAGAGGTTCGATTATGGTTTTTAAGAGAAAAGAGCAAAGAAGAAGAGAAGGAGAAAGAGTTACTAGAGTGCTTAAGATTCGGCAAGATGAAATGGGAGCAACACAAAACTTGAAAGAAATGCTCTCAGCCAAAAAGGAAAAAGGTTCAATTCTCTCAAATGAATACCTGAAGGAACGACACTCTCCCCCTCACTTATGACCGAATATGCTAATCAAATTTTTTTAAGAGACAAGAGGGACTTTCGGCACAACACTCTAATGGCTCGATTTTTACTATCACACCTACAAATGTTGAAATTCCTAGCCAACTACACCCACATAGCCAAAATTCTCCCCTCCGAGACCCCCACATTCGGCCAACACCTCCACCACACTCTAAATCCTTTGATTTGCTCCACTAACTCCTCCTCATCACCCTTTCAAATTGGTTTGACCAATTCAAACTCATCCAAGCTCTCTTGTCCATCCATTTCAAACTTGTTGACTCATTTAACAACCACCTTGAAGAGTCCCAGCCGAATGCCACCACTCCTCCACCTTGGGCACAAAAATAAAGTTCCACATGTTACAGATGAGACTCGAACTTCGTCCCCTTCATGCTCCCTTGTGACGCCACTCTCTTGCTCCTTAAGTGGTGTCTTCTTGCCATCACACCACACTCCATTTTGTGCCAACAACCACAAGTAAATATTCTTAAGGCCTGCTTCTACAAGCTCTCCCCCTAAACTGCCTAAAAAGAAGAATTTACCCAAAGCTCTGGCTTGAACCTGAGCCTTCCCAGGACCCCCAATCACACCAAAATAACATGCTAACCAAGCCAAACACATAGAATAGCATAAAATGCAGAACCCCTAATTCTAGGATGTTACAGTTCTACCCCCTTAAAGAAATTTCGGCCTCGAAATTTACTTGATCAAAAGAGGTGAGGGTACTGTTGTCGTATCACATCCTCTGGTTCCCACGTGGCTTCTTCTGCATCATGATTCCGCCATAAAACTTTGACCAATGGAACCGACTTTCCTCTCAACACCTTAACATCCCAATCTTATTTCAATTTCTTCCACCGGCACTATGTGAGATGGATCCGAATGATAGCGCCTTAACATTGAAACATGGAATACATCATGTATTCGGTTCAATTTCGGAGGTAACCCAAGCTGATAAGCTACTAGCCCCACATGTTTCAACACTCGATAAGGCCCGATGAATCTGGGACTCAACTTGCCTTCTCGTCCAAACCTTAGAACCTTCTTCCAAGGTGAAACTTTTAGAAAAACTCGATCACCCACTGAAAATTCTATTTCCTTAGGCTTCAGATCTGCATATGATTTCTGCCTATCGAAAGCTTCCTTTAACTGAGCCCGAATCAACTTAACCTTTTCTTCTGTCTCTGAAACCAATTTCGGACCCAACAACTATCGCTCACCCAATTCTGTCCAGCATGTAGGGGTACGACACTTACGACCATACAACGCTTCGTAGGGTGCCATCTGAGTACTGGATTGATAGCTATTGTTGTACACAAACTCTGCCAACAGTAGAACATCCTCCCAACTACCCCTGAAGTCGATAACACAACCTCTCAACATGTCTTCCAGAATCTGAATTACCCTCTCTGACTGACCATCAGTCTATGGATGAAACGCCGTGCTAAAATCCAGTCTTGTACCCAAGGCTTTATGTAACGCCTTCCAGAATCGTGATGTAAACCTAGGGTCCCTATCTGATATGATAGACACTGGTACCCATATAACCTCACAATCTCTGCTACATACAACTTGGCTAACTTCTGTAGTGAAAAGTCGATATGAACCGGTATGAAGTGAGTGGACTTTGTCAACCGGTCGACAATTACCCACACTAAATCTTTCCTAGTAGACGTAAGAGGTAGCCCACTAATAAAATCCATCGTTATCCTCTCCCACTTCCAAAGTGGAATCTTCAATGGCTGCAGCAACCCCGAAGGCAACTGGTGCTCTGCCTTCACCTGTTAACACGTCAAACACTTACTCACATACTCGGTAACTTCTTGCTTCATGCCTGGCCACCAAAACCGTCCATGCAAATCTTGATACATCTTACTCCCACCGGGATGCATAGCGTATGGGCTATTATGCACCTCTCGCAGAATTCTCTGTCTCAACTTAGAGTCCTTCAGCATACAAACCTTCCCACGAAAACATAATACTCCCTCATTGTTCAGGCCAAAATCTTCTGTCCCACCACCTTCCACTTGCTGAAGTCGAGAACTTAGCAATACATCTGACATCTGTCTCTCTTTAATCTGACTTACCCATGAAGGCTTCACTTGAAGTTTAGCCATCAAGCTTCCATCTTCATACAAACTGAGATGGGCAAACATTGCCCTCAGATCCGATACTACCTTACGGCTCAACGCATCCACCACCACATTAGCTTTACCCGGGTGATACTCAATTGAGCAGTCATAATCTTTTAACAATTCAATCCACCTCCGCTGCCTTAAATTCAATTCCTTCTGGGTAAGGAGATATTTCAGGCTCTTATGATCAGTGTAGATAATTGACTTCTCCCCATACAAGTAGTGTCTCCAAATCTTTAAGGCGAACACTACCGCAGCTAACTCCAGATCATGAGTGAGATAATTCACTTCATGTGGTCTATTGCCGAGACGCATATGCTATCACCTTCCCTTCCTGCATCAACACATATCCTAACCCCATGTGCGACACATCACAATAGACAACAAACTCTTTTCCAGCCTCGGGCTGAATCATCACTAGTGCCTCTGTCAAAATCTTCTTTAACTTCTCAAAGCTTTCCAACTACTTATCAGCCCAAACAAATGGTACCTCTTTTCGTAACAACTTGGTTAGTGGTGCCGCAATCGACGAGAATCCCTCAACGAACCTTCTGTAATACCCAGCTAACCCAAGGAAACTTTGAATTTCTGCTACTGACTTCGGTGGTTTTCAATCCAAAACAGCTTCAATCTTTTGGGGATCAACCCTAATCCCCTCTGCAGACACAACATGTCCCAAAAAAGTCACTTTTTTTAGCCAAAACTCGCACTTACTGAATTTGGCATATAGCTGCTTCTCTCTCAAAATCTGCAGAATTATCCGAAGATGCGAGTCATGTCCTCTTCCGTCCTTGAATAAACCAAGATATCGTCTATGAACACTACGACAAACCGATCTAGATAGGGTTGGAAATACTCAGTTTATCATATCCATAAACGCGGCTAGTGCATTTGTCAACCCAAACGGCATCACTAAGAACTCATAGTGACCATAACGAGTTCGAAAAGCAGTCTTATGAATATCCACCTCCTTGACCTTAAGCTGATGATAACCTGACCTCAAGTCTATTTTCGAGAAGATCGAAGCGCCTCGTAGTTGATCGAACAGATCGTCAATCCTTAGCAACGGGTACTTGTTCTTAATCGTCAACTTGTTTAATTGCCTTTAGTCAATGCACATACGCATCGATCCATCCTTCTTCTTGACGAACAACACCGGTGCTCCCCATAGAGATACACTTGGTCGGATAAAACCACGGTCCAACAATTCATGAATCTGAGCTTTAAGTTCCACCAGCTTCTTCGGTGCCATCCTATATGGGGCAACGGACACCGGAGCTATTCCCGGAAGTAGATCAATACCGAACTCCACCTCGTGATCCGAAGGTAACCCTGGAAGCTCTACTGGAAAGACGTCTGAGAACTCCTTCACCATTCTAACATCCCTTATAGACAATTCTTTGGCCTCCAAAGTACAGATGAAAGCTAGAAACGCCTCACACCCTTTTCGCACCATCCTTTTAGCCTTTAATGTCGACACCACATTGGACAGGTAATTCCTTCTTTCACCTATCACCAGCACCTCCTCATCCTCGAAAGTCTTTAATATCATCCGCTTAGCAGCACAATCCAAGTTTGCTCGATACTTAACTAACCAGTCCATGCCTAAAATCAGGTCGAACTCGCTGAACAAAAACTCCATCAAGTCAGCCGGGAACCCAATCCCTTGCACTTCCAAAGGCACATTCCTAAAGAGTTTGTTCACCACTACAGATTGTCCTAAAGGGCTAATCACAGTCATTTGTCTAGAAGCAACCTCAGGTTCTATACTTAAAGTCTCAAACACAGTACTAGCAACATATGAATGTGTAGACCCAACATCTATTAAAGCTGTAAAGGGCACACCAAAAATAAGGAACGTACCGGTTATGACATCCGGTGCATCGACATCCTTTCAACGTCTAGCTGCATAAACCAACCCAGGCTGTCTTGCATCTGTATTCCCAGCACCTCTGCCCGGTGCTCTGCGCCCTCGACCAAAACCATTTCCTCCTCTGGCCGGACCACGACCTCTCGGTGGTTGCTGCCCACCTCTTCCAAACTGTACATATCCTTGACCTACTGGTCGTGCCTTGCCCGGCTCTTGCGGACAGTCCCTTACCAGATGATCTACAGATCCACACCTGAAGCATTCTCTATTTCTTGCCTAACACTCCCCTGAATGATAATTCCCACATCTAGCACACGGTTGAGACCAACCAACGGTAACAGGCTTCGTAACTTGACCAGGCCCATCAAACCTAGGCCTCTTTTGGAAACCCCGAGCAGATCCTGACGACCCAGAGTTCCTCTTATTCCTACCCCTATCCTTATCTCGATTCTGCCTCTCAGATCGCTTCACCTCTTCAGCTATCTTTACCTTCTCAATCAAAATAGTAAACTCTCTTTCCCATTGCGGAGATATCAGTACTCGCAACTCGTCCCTCAGACCATCCTCAAATCGGACACAACGCTTGTGATCAGTTGCGATGATACCTCGGGCATAACGGCTTAAATGCAGGAACTCCACCTCATATTCAACCACTGAGTTATTCCCCTGAACCAAGTTTAAAAATGCCTTTCTCTGAGCGTCCACGTAACTCGCCCCAACATACCTTCCTTGGAACGCTGTCTTAAAGAAATCTTAGGTAATACGGTCTGTTGATGTACCATCCCTCACCGTGAGCCATTGATCGCTGTGATCAAAGTCTTAAGATTTATAAAGAGAATGATCGAACTTGGAAACTAACTCTGATAATGATTTAAGATAGGTGTACCTATCGAATAGTAGTATAGCTTAGGCAAGACCGGATTGTCGAACCTAAAGGAACTAAAAGTATTAATACTAACTTTCTTTTTATTATTTAACCTAAAATAAAGTGAAGTTGTTTTAATCTAAATTAATGACGACTAAGCTAAGGACATAAAGACAAAAAGAACGAATTGGGAAATAACTTGAAGAAAAACTCAATTGATCACGATAATACCCTCAGGAAGAATCTACCTAGACTTCACTTGTTATTTAACCCTGAATCATATGATTTAATTACTTAGCTTGATTCGTAGAACTCCCTAACGTATATTAAACCCTCTCTCGAGGCAAATAATGTTTAACCGTAGGTTAATTAGTGGAACTCTCGTTCTCTTATAATAACCCCCTATAATAGCAGTAAATCGATCTATGGATTCCTATATTAGGTTTCAGCCTAATCCGACAAAATCTCGTAACCCTATCTCTAGGCGTTCGATCAACTCCGCTTAATTATGCTAGATGTACTCTTAAGCAGGGTCTATTCCTCCTCCACCTAAGCACATCATATTTGGATTAAGCATGCATAATTAAGAACAAACTAAGTATTTATCATATAATTCAAAAATCAAATAATAAGATTTATCTAGGTTTCATCCCCTTCAGGTATCTTAGAGGTTTAGTTCATAATAAATAAAGAAAACATCTCAAGAGAAAAGATAAAACAAAACATAAGAAATTCTTAAAACTCCCTGAAGGAATTGAAGGAGAACTCCACCGTCTTGAGTATAATTCCGGTTTCTTGGGATGGATCAACTAGCTAACTTCGAGCGATTCCCACAATTATGACCTTTCTGGCTTGGCTCCTTAGCCTAGCTAGACCTCTGGTTTTGGCTTCTGCCGAACTCCCCTTTCAAGTTGCCCCCTTGGGTGTTTATATAGACTTTGAGATGCCTTACTTGGCCCCTAAGTATCCTAATTTAAGTAAAATTCCTAATAAGGTGTTTGAATAGGCTTTGGAATGTGTTTTTTTGCCTCCAAGTGTCCTTTCCCAAATGTAATTACTCTTTCCAGCGACTTGGACACGGCCATGGCACACGCCCGTGTAAATCGTGGCCAAGCCGTGTTCAGACTTCTTTAATGAGACACGGCCGTGTAAATTGGGGTCGGGCTGTGTTCTAGTTGATTGACATGGCACGGCCATGTGGGCTTAAGTCCAGGCCGTGTTGATTTTGGGATATGACCCATTTACTCTGTTTTGTGCCCGTTTTTCATTCTTTTCATCCTCGGGTGCTTTCTTGGGTATAAAATATGAAAACAAAGGATTAAGAGCACCTTTTTATATAAATCGAGGCTTAATTCATCCAAAAGCATACTAAACGTGGGCTTAAAATATGTTACTTTTACGGTTTATCAAATACCCCCACACTTAAGCTTTTGCTTGTCCTCAAGCAAAATTCTCAACTTTCAATTAAAACGAACTTTCCATGATTCATAATTCCTACTGACAATGTCTCATCATAATTCATAGCATGGATAATTTAATTCAAAGAGTCCTAAAGATTCAAACAATATAAGTCATAAATTTGTAACATGAAAACGTAGGTGTCTCCCCTTATCTAAATAATTACCTTTGGTTCAAAATCGACAAGGATTGATATCCTTACTAAATATTCACTCAAATCACTCAAAGTGTTTAATGTTGAGAATTAAGCACTCAATAGTCGAACATGAAAAGTTAATCCCATAGGCTTGCTGAAAATCAAATCTCCACCACCATCAGAAATGAGATGACAGATGGATCAAAAGGTCTTTACTTGAGGGTTTAACTTGAGGCTAAGGTTAAAGGTGTAGATAAAGGCGAAATTAGAAGGTTAGAATCGAGATTGACCTGATAAATTTCCTAACTAGAAAAATAAACTAATCTTAAATAATTACATCAATTGGAAAATAATAATACTAATGATACGAGCTTCTTCTTCAACATTTAGAATTTAACGTATAAGCTCATTTAATCACATAACTAATAATGAATATACTTTTTTTTTAGAACAAACTATCATTACAATAATAAGAAAGAACTTTTACAACTGAAATATAGAACATAGTTAGGAAACTGTTCAAAATCAAATCTCGACAAAAAGGGTAATTAAAAGAAATGGTGATAACAAATACAAAGGGTTTTGGGTTAAAATTAGTAGGTAAGTCAATAAAAAAGGTTGTTAGGATCAATGGGGTTCACTAGGGGTTAATTATGAAGGTAGGCTTGTTAGTGGTGTTAATGGGTTAAATCCTAAGTGCCTTTATCATCTCTGTCTATCAAATCATAACTGTGGTCTCGACATGTATATTCAAGGCAAGTTCTAGAATAACAGTTCAATGATGACACACTCATAATTAATAAAGTGAGCATAAAAAAGAATATATGCTCTGTAAGGCTCAAAGTCTCACCAAAATTATGGGTGTTTTGATATCAACCTTGTAAATTTCAAATTTCAAGATAATATTCAAACTTAGGTTAACAACCTAAAAATTTTTAAAATTTTCTTAAAAATAGACTTATCATGCTTGATTCTCTAGCATCTTTCAAATTTAATCACCAGTGCACAATTATCAATAACTTAATCCAAAACATATCAATGAAAATCATAAATTAAAGGAAATTTCATTCTAATCATAATATGAGAAACTTACTTTAGACTAAGGCATAATTCAGGGATTTTCAAATAAAACTATAGTTAACCCTCCACACTTAAGATGTACATTGTCCTCAATGTACAAAGATAGATAATATCAAAATAATCATAAAATCATAAGATGGGGAGAGAAGTGAAACTTCTTGAATTTTGGATGAAGTCAATGAAAAGAGACAGGATAAGATTGGAGGTGATTGTGGGGAAGTGTCTCGAACCGTTTGAAGTTGAATCCTCGAAGCAGCCGGTTGAATTTTATTGTGTCCTAAGCTAAATCTAAATGACATAAAAATAATAATAAAGAAGATAAAATAAAAATAAAAGAATAAAAAGAAAAATAAAAATAAAAATAAAAATAAAAATAAAAGTAAATAATTAAATAGTGATACGGTCCACGCCCTTGTGCCGACTCGTGGTGTTCACATGGCCACGGCCACGGCTATGTGCAAGGCCGTGTGGGTGTGGAAACCTGCACCTAAATATGAAAAGAAAAACTAAACTAATTAGTAGGGTTAGTGCTTGGGTTACTTCCCGAGAAGCGCTCGTTTTAAAGTCTTGAGCTAGACTTTACCTGTTATTTGTATGGTCAAGGTGGTTTGAGGAGGTGAAAATCCTTTCTCATGCGCTCAACTCGATTTTTGATTTAAAGTTTTAGTTGAGTAGTGTTTACCTCTAAAGTGCTGAATTTATGATTTCTTACCTCGACTGTCCCTTATAGGAAGACATTAAGTACCTCAAAAGTGATTTCTTCGTTTGCCTTGAGGTCTGAATTGGTGATTCGAGGGTCTTCCTTATTCAATAATACCTGATCCTCTATTTTGATGTGATTTGTTGTTCCTATCAGCTCGTCTGGGGTTTCCGTCAGTTTCACTTTGTGTGGTTCTGGTTCTTTTTTAAATTATCTTGTCCACTCTTCTAGTTTGACCCTAAGGCTTTGTTCCTCATCTAATTCTTCTTTATTGGCACAAGGTCTAAGATCTAGCTCAGCTAGGTGATTTCGTGATGATTCCTGTAAAGAAGGTTGAACCAAATGGTTATCGATAAAATTATTGTTTGTACCTTTATTACCCGATGTCCTAGTTGGGTCCAGAGCTTGAAGAGTGATTGTTTCATCGTCTACACGAAGTGTGAGTTCACTGAATTCTTCCTCTGTGTGGTTTTTCTTTATTGCATTGGGATATGGCACACGAGGTTGGTATTCTTTATCACTTGATGTCCTGGCCGAGTCAAGAACTTGAAGAGTGACTATCTCGTCGCCTACGCGAAATATGAGTTCACCTGAATAGATATCAATTTTAGCTCTGGCAGTTGCTAAAAAGGATCTTCCTCAAATTAAAGGAATATTATTGTCCTCATCCATGTCTAATACGAAAAAGTCTACTGGGAATACGAATTTATCAATTTTGGTTAGAACATTTTCTATTATACCCCTAGCAATTCTGATAGTTTTATCAGTTAATTGATCGCTCATCCTACTTTGTTTGGGTTTTCTTAGACCTAGTTGTTTAAACAGTTTATAAGGCATAACATTTATGCTTACCCCTAAATCGACTAATGCATTTTCTATAGATAAACTACCAATTATGCATGGAATTGTAAAACTCCCTGAATCTTTTAACTTCTATGGTAGTCTGTTTTGTAGAATTGCCAAGCACTTTGCGTTGAGTTCCACATGATATTCCTCGTCTATCCTTTGCTTTTTTGTTAACAGCTCCCCTAAAAATTTTCTAGAGTCTGGCATCTGTGAAAGAGCTTCAAGAAGAGGTAAGTTAATGTGTAATTTCTTTAATAGTTTAAGAAACTTACCAAACTATTCTTCTGTATCGTCTCTTTTTATGGCTTCGGGATAAGGTATGCGAAGTTGGTACTCTTTAATAACCGGTTTTGGCTTTTCTTGTGTTACCTTTACTTTACCCTCGTCTACCTTATTTTCTGGTATTGGGTTGGGTTCATCTAACCCTTTACTGTCCTGAGCTGTGATGGCTTGAATTTATTCCTTAGGGTTAATCTCGGTGTTACTTGGTAGATGTCCTTGCGGTCGTTTGGACATTAACTTTGCAAGTTGTTCAACTGCCTTAGTGACTTCCCTTACTGACTTAGTAAGTTCCTCTAATCGGTTCTTGTTCTCTTCAACCGGTGTTTGTTGACTTTTAAATGTTTTCTCAGTGTCTTCGAGACAAGTATCTGTGGTTGCCATGAATTTTGTCAGCATCTCTTCAATGTTCGACCCCTCTTCTTGTTGGTGAGGTGGTTTTTGAAAATCTGGATGAAGTTCTGGTCATTGGCTACTTTGATCATTCCACGAGAAATTGGGATGGTACCTCCAACCTACATTATAAGTCTCATTATAAAAATTCTTTTTGAGGTCTAGAGTAGTTACCCATATAGTGGACTTGTTCGTTCTCCATGCCATATTCGTAAGGGGTACTCAAGATTCGCCACGCTTTCTGGATTCGAGTCATATTGCATTACGAGGTGTACCTGCGAGAGACTACACAAACCATTGATCTTTTTATTCATCATCTCTAGCTGGGTAGATAACCTGGTGAACACGTTGAGGTCGTAGGCATTGGCTGCTTTAGTAGGAATTGTCCTCACGACTTGCCACTGATAATTATTCAGTGCCATCTTCTTTATAGACTAAAATTATCTGCCAAAAGCAAAATAGAGGAAAAATTAGCAAAGTAAAAAAAAATAAAAAAATAATAACGAAAATAAATTGCAATAATAAAAAAATGGCTAAAATAATAAAAATAGAGCTTTCTTAATATTTTATTCCCCGGCAACGGCGCCAAAAACTTGATCGCTATGATCAGAGTCTTAAAATTTACAAAGAGAATGATTGAACCTGGAAACTAACTCTGACAACAATTAAAGGCAAGTGTACCTATCGAGCAGTAGTATAGCTTAGCAAGACCGGATTGTCGAACCCAAAGGACCTAAAAGTATTAATACTAACTTTCTTTTTATTATTTAGCCTAAAATAAAGTGAAGTTGTTTTAATCTAAATTAATGACGACTAAGGTAAGGAAACAAAGACAAAAAGAACGAATTGGGAAATAACATGAAGAAAAACTCAATTGATCATGACGATACCCTCAGGAAGAATCCACCTAGACTTCACATGTTATTTAACCCTGAATCATATGATTTAATTACTTAGCTTGATCCGTAGGACTCCCTAACGTATATTAAACCCTCTCTCGAGGCGAATAACGTCTAACCCTAGGTCAATTAGTGAAACTCTCGTTCTCTTATAATAACCCCTTAGAATAGAAGTAAATCGATCTAGGGATTCCAATATTAGGTTTCACCCTAATTCGGTAAAATCTCGTAACCCTATCTCTAGGCGTTTGATCAACTCTGCTTAATTACGCTAAATCTACTCTTAAGCAGGGTCTACTCCTCCTCTACCTAAGCACATCATATTTAGATTAAGCATGCATAATTAAGAACAAACTAAGTATTTATCATATAATTCAAAAATCGAATAATAAGATTTATCTAGGTTTCATCCCCTTCAGGTATCTGAGGGGTTTAGTTCGTAATAAATAAAGAACACATCTCAAGAGAAAAGATAAAACAAAACATAAGAAATTCCTAAAACTCCCTGAAGGAATTGAAGGAGAATTCTGCCGTCTTGAGTATAATTTCGACTTCTTGGGATGGATCAACTGGCTAACTTCAAGCGATTCCCACAATTCTGACCTTTTCGGCTTGGCTCTTTGGCCTAGCTCGACCTCCGGTTTCGGCTTCTGCCGAACTCCCCTTTCAAGTTGCCCCCTTGGGTGTTTATATAGACTTTAAGATGCCTTACTTGGCCCCTAAGTATCCTAATTTAAGTAGAATTCCTAATAAGGTGTTTGAATAGGCTTTGGAATGTGTTTCTTTGCCTCCAAGTATCTTTTCCTGAATGTAATTGCTCTTTCCAGCGACAGGGACACGGCCATGGCATACGCCCGTGTAAATCGTGGCCAGGCCATGTTCGGACTTCTTTAATGAGGCACGACCGTGTAAATCAGGGTCGGGCCGTGTTCTTGTTGATTGACGTGGCACGGCCGTGTGGGCTTAAGTCCAGGCCGTGTCGATTTCGGGATTTGGCCCATTTACTTTATTTTGGGCCCGTTTTTCATTCTCTTCATCCTCGGGTGCTTTCCTAGGTATAAAACATGAAAACAAAGAATTAAGAGCACCTTTTTATATAAATCAAGGCTTAATTCATCCAAAAGCATACTAAACGTGGGCTTAAAATATGCTACTTTTACGGTTTATCAGCCACCACTAGTATGCCTCATCTCGAAGGAGGGACACTACTCCTTTCAACTTTCCCTCTGCGGTATAGTTAAGATCGTCCATGATTCGTTCAACTGCTTCCAGCCAGTACTCGGCTACGTTAGGAGCCACACCAGAAATACCCCTAAATACCTCGGCTCCATTTGCTCGAAGTCAGTCAGGAATAGATTTCCGAGCCACTGATCCCGTGCTTGCTCCGGTAACCCGCTCCAGAACATGCAGCATTGCTTGAGACACAGCATCGTCCCCTCCAATTCGGTCCTGAGACCCCGCTTCTGCTACTGGTGATGCTGGCACTTCACCTTCTGGCCCATGTCCTGATTCTGAGGGTTCAGCCTCAATACCCCAGCCTCTACCACGGTCGCGTATACCTCGTCCACGTCTTCTAGCGCTCATGATTACAGAATCGACTTAATCTGATTAAAATTTAATGAGTTAGTATATCTTCCACTGTTTATTAACAGATAGCTTATGAAGATAGAATTTAGAAGTAGTTTTCGCAAATCGTATTCCTGAAGGTTTCCATCTCTATAGTTGTATCCCCTATATCTAGCAATCATAACACCATAAAGGAAATCTTTTCATACAAACCAACCAATAGTCAAAAGACTTACCGTACGGATTTGGTGCCAGAGACTCGGGTGCCATACTTCCAAAAAACATATATCTTTCTAAACCATATTTCGAACTAATTTTGGAAAACGCTTTTGAACTCGTTCCACAGCCAAGTTTTGTAACCTTGACTCTGATACCACAATTGTAACACCCCAAACTCCGCCTAAATGCTACGACTAGATCTGGTATATCACAGGGAAAGGTTGTTGTAAAAAGAAACTTGGAGATTTCAAGAACTTCGCGTTATGTTATCATTTTGAAATCCTCGTTCGGTTTTAAGATTGCCTTAAAGACTTATATTAATAATTCTAAAGGTCGTAAACAGATTTGTTTTACGAAAGTTGAAATTAAGAAGTTGCATAAATGTGGCATTTTGAAAACAATGTTTGCGGTTTTAAGAAAAATTCCCCAAATTAATTAGTTATTTGTTTGTCACCTTTTGTCAACACTTTTGAAAAAAAATGATTGTGCATATCTCTATTTTAGAAAAACTCCGTACTTGACAGTTCATTAAATATGTGATAACTGAATTAAATCAAAACCCAAATCAAAGTTATGGAGTTCTTATTACACAGCAAAAACCCAAAGTAAAAGTCAGTTTAAATAAGGAAATGAAACTTTACGGAAGTAGTAAAGCATGGCCACCTCAAAGTCCACCTCGGCTCCAAATCCACATCTAGATGTTACCTGCAAAATTAAGCAGAGGGGTGAGTCACCGAGACTCGGTGTGTAATTCCTCTTACGAACGCAATTTGGGCCTAAGCCCTAATAACATGGCATATCAACAGTGTATACAATGGAACCCTGCCCAACCTAGTTTTCCATCCTCTACATCACCTGAATCAGCCAAACACCCATGGCATCAAGCCACTGTGTTTCCAAACCACTATGGTCCCAAACCACTGTGACCGTAGTCACTGATAAGTATATGTGGGGCCAACCCATTGTGGTCCCAGACCACTGTGACAGTCACTGATAAATATATGTACACGTGGTTCCAAACCACTGCGGTCCCAGACCACTATGACAGAAGTCACTGAATCACACTTCCCCTTTCAATCATATCCCAAAGCCCATGCAACATATTAACAACATACAACAGATAATCAAATTATACATAATCATGTTATATGAACGGCAATCATAACGGTACTTATCTGGTGTCTCCATCCTTACCCACAAGGGTATCTCGACTGTCTATACAGTCGTTCCGGCTTTCAGCCAACACAGTTAACAATACAAAATAATAGCGAAAAGGGTGATCGTTACACACCTGATTACCATAAAACTAAACACTCTAGATCATCGACACTTTCACTAGAAGAAACAACCGCGATTTGTCTATCCCAGGCAGATGTCGGCTCCCTACCACAACTCGGCGGAAAGTTTCGAACCGTTGACACAGCACATCTTTTAAACTTAGGAGTAGAGACCACGAGTCCACTCTCCTCCTTAGTTTGACTGGCACTCGCATCCATGAAGACAATCTTTGATCAGAAAACTGGGTTAAGGCAACAAAAGAGAAAAAGGAATAGGTACCAAAATCAAGAGAACCTTCTTACCTTGGTCAAAGAATAAGGCGAACACAGATAGGCTTGGCCAAGGATTCTTACACAAACCGAAACCGATTGAAGAGGAGATCTTTGGCCACCAACTAGCCCTTTGGTTCTTAGGGTTTGGCTTTAACAAAGAGAAGCCGAATAGAGTCCAAGAAGATTCGGCACAAGCAGCAACTGTTAACAAGGTTTCAGCTTAAATACTGAGCAAGAAAAAATAAAGAGAAAAGAGAATGAGCAACTGAGGTTCAGCTAAAGAAGAGATAAGATTAGGAGAGGATTCAGCTAGAGGAGAAAGTAGTAGAGGAGAAGAGATAAAGGAGAGGGTTTTGGCTTTGGGGCAAAAGAGTGTAGAAAAGAGAAGAAGAAAATTGCACGAAACAAAAAGGAAAAGGTTCGATTATGGAGAGAACACGAATGATAAGAAATGGGAAATAGAGGTTCGGTTATGGTGTTTAGGAGAAAAGAGGAAATAAGAAGAGAATGAGAAAGAGTTACTAGAGTGCTTAAGATTCGACAAGATGAAATGGGAGCAACACAAAACTTGAAAGAAATGCTCTCAGCCAAAAAGAAAAAAGGTTCAATTCTCTCAAATGAATACCTGAAGGAACAGCACTCTCCCCCTCACTTATGACCGAATATGCTAATCAAATTTTTCTAAGAAACAAGAGGGACTTTCGGCACAACACTCTAATGGCTCGACTTTTGCTATCACACCCACAAATGCTGAAATTCCTAGCCAACTACACCCACATAGCCAAAATTCTTCCCTCCAAGACCCCCACATTCAGCCAACACCTCCACCACACTCCAAATCCCTTGATTTGCTCCACCAACTCCTCCCTATCACCCTTTCAAATTGGTTTGACCAATTCAAACTCCTCCAAGCTCTCTTGTCTATCCATTTCAAACTTGTTGACTCATTCAACAACCACCTTGAAGAGTCCCAGCCGAATGCCACCACTCCTCCACCTTGGGCACAAAAATAAAGTTCCACATGCTGCAGATGAGACTCGAACTTCGCCCCTTTCATGCTGCCTTGTGATGCCACTCCCTTGCTCCTTAAGTGGCGTCTTCTTACCATCACACCACTCTCCCTTTTGTGCCAACAACCACAAGTAAATATTCTTAAGGCCTGCTTCTACAAGCTCTCCCCCCTAAAGTGCCCAAAAAGAAGAATTTACCCAAAGCTCCAGCTTGAACCCGAGCCTTTCCAGGACCTCCAATCACACCAAAATAACATGCTAACCAAGCCAAACACATAGAATAGCATAAAATACAGAACCCCTAATTCTAGGATGTTACAGTTTAGGTAAGATTTGAATTAATGCATTTGAGGTGCTTGTATGGCATATTGATTGAATGGACTTAGTCTTTTGAATTGATCATTTCATGCATGTTTTGGTAAGGTTTTAGTGCTTTGTAATTGGGCATAAATTGCTTGTAGGTACATTCATGAATTGGTGATGGAAATGGCTTGATTTCGGCTAATTTCCTGTCCACACGGCCTGAGACATAGGCATTTGACTCAGCTTGTGAAACGATTGTGTGTCCCCTGTAGGTTTCAATGTTTGCAAGTTAGGTAGCTACGCTGCCTGGCACACGAGTGTGTGGCTTGGCCATGTGACCCAACTTCGAAAGTTACACGGGCACAAACATGGGCTGGTACACGGCTGTGTGTTCCTATTTTGATTATTACACGGCTTGAGACACGGGCGTGTGTCTCAGCTGTGTGAGTCACATGGCCTGGCCACACAGCCGTGTGACCCCTGCAGTTTAAATTTTCTAACTTTTTCCTAAACTTTCCAAATGATTCTAATATAGTCCCGAATTATTTTTAAAGTGTTTCTAGGGCATCGATGGATTGATGAAGGGACGATATGCATGTAGATGAATGATTTATTCCATGTTTATGTTAAGATACTAAATATATGTTTTAAAGTTATGATTTTACGGTAATGCTCTATAACCCTATTCTGGCGATGGACATGGGTTACGGGTGTTACAGAGATGATAGAGACACTTAGGATTTAACACACTTAACCATTAATCAGCTTGCCTGTTGTATTATTCCTTACTAAACCCCGTTGATCCTAACACATTTTTTTTCTCACCCATTTATGTTAACCCGTAACCCATATTTATGTTGTAAAATTATCCTTTTTATTGATTCCCTTTTTTGTTGAGGTTTTATTTGGTTAGTTTCCTAATTATGTTTCATCATGTGTATTGCTGAATTTTACTCTATTAAAAAATTGAAAAAAATAAAAAATAAAAAATTGATTTTAGCATGAATCTTTAGTTTCATATTCTGTTGAAAAACTTATTTCCTCTCTTTATTTCTTGTTGATGTAAATTCTTGTAATTCAGCAACTGAATTTTCTAGTTTAGTAACTCATCAACTTGACTCTTGATTGTAACCAACTCTTCTAACCTTTTTCGATACCCTTAACCTAAGCCCCGTTACAACCTTGTTAAGACCTCTTGATTGGTGTGTCATCTCATTTATATAGTGGTGTAGATTTGATTTTCATGTAAGACTATGGTAATGACATTTCTTGTTAAACTATTGAGTGCATATTACTTGAACCTTAAACTCTTTGAGTGCTTTGGTTGAATCTTTAGTGAGAATGTTAATTCTTGTTGAGTTTGAATTTCAGGTAATTATTGAGATAGGGGAGGTGCGTAATGCTTTTAAAACTTAAAATTCTCTACTTGGATTGTTTATGCTGTTAAGTGTCATTTTAGTGTGAATTTCCAATGCATGATTATCTGTAGATTATCCTAATACATTGTTGGTGAAAACAATAAATTGAGGAAAACTAACTTGAATGTGGGTTGAGGATTTTACTTGAGGACAATCAAACACTTCAATATGGGGATATTTGATAAGTGCTAAAAGTAAAATGTTTTAACCTTATTCTTAATGCGTTTTTGGGTGATTATTCGATGTTAATTATGAATTTTATGCTTCTAATCCTTTAAATTCATATTTTGATGCTTAATAGAACACTTGGGAGCAAAAGGAGTGAAAGTTAAAAAATTAAAACAAGCTACAAGAGCCACAGTGGTTGACCCATTCAACACGACCGTGTGACCCACACAGCCATGTGATAGGCTGTGTTGGTTGCGCGAATTTGCACTCTGAACTATGGAAAAATCTAACTTTTAGGTTTTTCGGCATTTAAGATGTATATATGACAAAAATAAGAAGGTATGAGAGAGCCGTCATAGAATATTCAAGAGAAAAACTCGAAAAACACCATTGAAGCCAATTTTGAAGCAAATTTTTGTCAAGATTGAAGACTCCCAATTGATTTCTTAGGAGATTATTATGTGTTTCATTATTTTCAAGCATGGACTAATTTGCAAAATATCTAGGGGAGATGAACCCTATGATGAATTCTGTTTTTTGATTTTTCTTATTTCATGCAATAAATACTTAGATCTTGTTCTCAATTATGTGTTCTTAATTCTTGGTTTGATATTTCTAGATTATTGATCCATATTTGATGTAGTTGAATAAGAGGAGGAATAGACCTTATTTAACAGTAGATCTTGCGTAATTGAGTGGAGTTGCTTGTAATCCTAGAAATATGATGACATAAATCTATCGGATTATAGTCAAATGTAATAAGAGAATCCATAGCATGAGTTAATGCGATATTAGAGGTTTTAATGAAATAAAATTTAATTAATCAACCTAGAGTCAGTTGATCTTACTCTTGAAAGAGATATTAGCATAATTTAGGGAGTTCTATGGATCAAGATACTAAGTAAAGAAATTGCATAATTTACCTTGATAGTGACAAATGAAATCTAGGTGAATTTGTTTCTGGGTATAGTTTCGCTTCTTGGTTGCTAATAATTTATTTGCTTGTTTTGTTCTTTATCGTGTTCGTTAGTTAATTAATTTAGTTAATTTTAGTTTTTAATCAATCACTCTAATTATTTAATTAAATAATAGAAATACAATAATTACTAGTAATTTAGTCTTCATGGGAATGATATCTTTGCTCACTATAGCTATACTATTAATTGATAGGTGCACTTGCTTTAGTCAAAATTTTAGTTAGTTCACAACGCATTGTGCATGTTAGATTTTGATTAAGTCTGTAAGAAGTATATGAATAGTAAGACTATAAGTACAAGGTTTTTTATAACACCCCAAACTTGGCCAAAAAGTTTCACTCAGATTTGGCGAGCTACATTAGACACCAAAGTGACTCTCTGTTGACTCCCAACCTAATATCCAACACACCACTTACGTCTTAAAAGAAGTTGCGCCAACTCAAAACACTGTAGTGGAAACAATAAGCAAACATGCGAGCTATAGAAACAACCTACGTATGTTCACATATCACATAACAATATAGTTAAGAGTTTGAAACACAACTTAGACTTTTTAAAACACCATCATGGTTCACATAACAGTAAACATGTGAGTATGTAGCTTAGTAAAACACATGGGCACGCATACATAAAAGACTTCACATGAAAAGACATAGCATAAAGGTTCACATAACTCCTAAGGTATAAGCTTTGTACAAAACTAAGGGTCGTATAAAATCATCAGTTTGCAATAATATCATGCTTTTTACAAATAAAGAGCTTTACAATTAAAAGGATCATGCATTAAAGGCTATTAAACTTTGGTAGGGTTCATGGAAATACATGGGTTTCGCATACTTTTATAGGGTTGCTGAGTTAAGGGCACGCATGTAAATATGGAAATTATTATAGGGTTTTGCATGTAATTGTGGCACACAACATACAGAGTTTGCAAACACTTAAGTATAAATGTGTCTTGCATAAAAATAAAACATAACACTTTTATGCATGGATAACATTGATTTTATTCATGAAATAATTAGTTACCTTAAGGCATGGTTCGCAAGGAAATAAACCGGAAATCTTGAATTAACAATGTTAGAATTACGAAATCATAAATAAGTTTAAAACCCATAACAATAATCCCATCGTCATTAACATAGGTTCATCGATATCTACTTAGGAACGTCCTTACCCAATCATCGACCTCGCCTACGTTTTTCGCGACTTACTTGCCAGAGAAGGAGTAAGAGAGGAATGGGTGAGTTCATTGAGAAGTTACTGAATAATCAGGAAACACATAATATGTATTTTAAAATAGTATTTGAACATAGTAGAAAACTTCAGTTTGAAAAAGAATTTGCGTGCTGGGTTCGCGGGTGAGGTTGCGAGACCTAGTTCGTCCTTTTTGTTAGAAAACATTACTTTTAGAAATCAATTTGAAAACTCTTTAACACTTTTTCATAAAAGAATTTTCTGAGAACAAATTCTACCTTAGCTCACAAAACCACTTCTCA
Organism: Gossypium bickii; assembly: GCA_025503065.1. NCBI lineage: Eukaryota > Viridiplantae > Streptophyta > Magnoliopsida > Malvales > Malvaceae > Gossypium > Gossypium bickii. The sequence goes on along the minus strand of CP106711.1, from coordinate 23,115,919 downwards.
CTTACAAACAAAGTCTGCCTTTAGATTGCAAGATTGGTTGTCACTTTGTCTCGTTGGACATAATCCAACTAGCTTACAAGGGAGAACAACATGCATGACGAGACATACAGAAAGCCCATGCTAATGAAGGAGCACACAGAATAGGACACACAAAAGTTCATGCTTCTAAAGGGGTACGCAGAGTGTGTCATACAGAAATCTCACAAAAGTTCATGCTCTCAAGGAGCTCGCAGAGTGAGTCACTAACAAAAGCTCATGCTCTCAAAGGAGGATACAGAGTGAGTCGTGTAAAAAGCTCATGCTCGTAAAGGAGCACGCAAAAACGAAGAGTTTATGAAGCCAGGTTGATACATAGCTTTATGGGGTCGTTTCTTTAAAACATTCTTAAAAAATATTTGCTCTCTTAGGAGCTTGCACAAAGCTGAACTTAAAATTATATTTTCAAATCGTGTTTTGAAAACATAGTTTCGTAGCTTAGAATAGAGCTGTTTAAAAAAAACTTACCTTTAAGCTTGTTCCGAAAACATAACTGAAAAACATGGTAGTTAGCATACTCATATTGAAACATAATTGGAATACTTTTGAAAGTCTATTGTAATTCACTTAATCTGACATGTACCAATCACTCATTGAAAACAGAGAAACATAAATGAGTTTGGCTTTGCCTTTGTCCTTACTATAAGATGGTATAACTAGTTCACAACAAACAAATAGATTACTAATAGAGCATAAAGTTATCACACATGCAAGCAAACCTATCTTTTGGGGCGATCAATTGAAAGAAGATAGAGACTTACTCGAATTGCTATGTACAAAATCTAGAACAAAAACTTTGACCAGGGAATATTCAGTGAAGAATTCACAGAATTAAGGGTTGTATTTATAGACCTAAGAGTCCTAGATATCTTTGGTGTAACACCCTATACTTGGCCTGGTCCTCAAGGTCAAATATCATGATGCGACACCACTGTCTCATGTCATACTCATAGTAAATTATCACATTATTAAGAAATCATCCTCTTTATCAGATCTATCATCATTAGAATATGCCAAACGTACTTCAAATAAACTTATTGTAATAATTGAACATGCATTAGGATCACTTAGCAAAATTTCCAATACAATTACGTAGGTATCGATACTAGAACATGGTTATTGATATTTTCCTTGCACGATATTGATACCGTATGGAAAATTGGTAACAAATATGTATTTTGTTTCTCATCTAAAACAACAACTCAATAAAATATCGATACAATTGAAAAAGTATCGATAAAATTACATGGAGTATAGATACTCATGATAGGGTATTGATACCAATTTACGATTCTCACTGCCTGCACATTTCAAAATCACAAAAGCATCCTTTTTGCAACACGAATATCGATACCTCTACTTCAGACCAGAAAAATACAACATTTTAAGCATATAAGTCATTTCCAATTGTACGAATTCATCATGCTATCATACCATTATCAAATAAACATCAAAATAATCATAATAGTAGTGTCAAACCTTGAAAATAAGTTCAATCAATAATTAACGTAATATGAAATGAATCTCATAAACTTAGGAACAAATAATCTATGAAAGCATCCAAAACATCATGGAAAATATAAGTAAAAGTCTACCACATTGCCTTATTCCCTAAACGTAAACAAATAACAATAACACCTATGAAGAAACGGAAACGAACTTGCTTGGATCATCCCTTGGAACCACACCGCACTTAACTACTCTACAAGGGTTTTAAGAAAGGAGTTGGTGAGCTTAACAAGCTCTATGAATGCTCAAAACAACCACAATGTACATACAATATCAAAGGTTAAATAAGAGCAAACAACAACACGTTTACAACCATATTCTAATCAAGTCAAAATATCATATTCATGTTTCATTAAATCATAAAACTAACATATACTTCTACATGCAATTACACTCAACTCACATATATATAATTCATTTAACAATAATTCATCAAGACTAAACAACCTATACATGCTTTAATAACCCACAAGTCTAGTTGATATATTCACATGCATTCATAAATTAAATGGAAATGATTCAAACCACAATTACATACGCAATTTACTATGAGAACATACTAACATTTTTATGAAACTTAAATAAACTCATTTAGCATATTATTCACATGTTTAAGCATCCATCTCACATCGTATTATCACAATAATTAAGATCACATTTAAACGATAATTTGGATAGCAACCACATACTCATTTAGGCATACATCACCTTACACATATATACATTTTAAGATAATTTGGCACTTAAGGCTATGAAACATAAAAGTGGGCTCTATCACCATACTTTGGATACACGGATCTCCAACACACGAAATCACTTATAGAGTCGAACATATCCCAAAAGTGAAGCATAAAGCTAACACTCTCCAACACACCAAACATGTACCTTGAATAAAGCTTAGCTGTCATTCCCTTATCTCTCCAACATGTCCCAAAGCCTCGACGCCCAAATAAAAAAAACACATATAGGTGAGTACTCACAATCCTATGACATTCCCACTATATCCAACGGTCTCATAAGGCCACAAGGCCAAAATATCAACAATTATACAATTTTAATTACTAATTTAATGCACATAATCTTTGTTCATATTCTTCAATTTACATCACAAGCTTGTACACAATGCATGCTTATTGAATTCACATTTAACTACACTTAAAGTGCCATAATAATGCTCAATGAGCCATCACATATCCAACCACATATGAGTGTATTAAAATCAGTTTATCACATACATAACCTGTTACATTAGCATTACATTCCATAATTCAACATATAAGTACTTATCGGTTTTTGCACACTTTCACTGCACATTTATATTTCTAACATAACATCATCACTATTGTTTGACATATTTAATATGCCACAACACAATACAATCACAACAGTCATCACACATATCTCATATCACAATATCGCATCATAATAATCAATCCATAAATATTCTCATAATCACATAATTTACCAAAAATAAAACACGGGAAATAGAAAGCTTGCACTCGAAACTTATGATAGGGGTTTAGGCTATTCCTAAGCTCCCAATTAACACTATGAATTGTGTCTTCTAGGAGTGATTCCAAGCATTCACTAATTAAGCTTTCACCAAAAAGCTGAAAGCTTAAACTAATTTTCCTTGCTTTTGCCTTGCTCGAAGAAGGTTCTATCGATTCCAACGCTTCAACAAAGTAAATCACACAACAACACAATCAACATTCAGCCAAAGACTCTCATCAAGCAACCCAAAAGCACAAGCCTAATCTAGGTTCTCTTTTAACCGAAACCTTAGACTTAAAAAACTTAAAATTCAACTATCTCGGTCTATACTTAATCTTTTCGTCTAAAATTGATTCCTTTCATCTAATTATTCACCTAGGATGTAATATCCCAAAATTAGAATATTATATTATTATTATGTTGACTTGGGTATGAATTTTTGTGTGTTTAGCATAGTCTTGTGAAGGCTTGATTTTATTTAGGAAGTTAGAATAATTTTTAGTATGGTTTATTTAATGAAGTGGATTAGGTGAACTTGACACTTAAGCTAATTTAAGTGTTAAATTAAGCACAAGAGAGTTAGTAGCATAGTGGATAAGGGGCATGAAAGGTTGCTTGAGGGAAATGGTTCGAGTAGCATGATTAACATTTTGGAGACATTATTTTTTTATCCTAGCATTAATGGACGGTCAAGCTTTACATATGGAAGGTTGGACTTTCAAATTTTTTCTTTATGGCAAGTTGAATATTAGTTTAAGGTAAGTTTGATGTTTGGGAAAGAAATCAATGGTTTTAAGGCTAATGGGAGAACATAAGTCATGATGTGGGGTGTCTTGTTATGGAAAGAATTGGGTGGTAAGATTTGACTTGGAAGTCCATGTATGTGGACGGCATGTGTGGCTAGGGGGAGAGTGGCCGAATTTTTAGTTTGGTTGGTAGCTAGTTAGTGCCAAATTTCCCTTTGGTTAGTAGTCATTTTCGGCTAGCTTGGTAGGCATTCAACCTTTGCCTTGTGTCAAAACCGAAACTCCTTTGAACCTTACCAATTATTCTCTTTTGTGCACCTTTTTGCATTTCCTCTTTTATTTTTCTCTTGAAACCGAAACTACATTTGAACTTTGTGCATTTTTGTGCACTTTTCTTCTTTGGTAAAATAGGTGTTGGCCGAATCTCTTAATCCCATTTTCTCTCTTTTCTTTCTTTTGAATATTGTTCAAAATCACAACATTTCTTTTACTTTCTTGGCTGAATCTCTTTCTTCCCCTTTCCTCTTGATTTTTTCTTTCATTAGTTGCTAAAGCCGAATCATCCTTCTTCCCTTTTCATTTTTTTTCTTTTCTTCTTTGCCATACTAATTCTTCATCTCTTTTGAGCCGAATATCAATTGTTTTCTTTCAAAATCATAGTCGAAACTCTCATATCCTATTTGATTTATTTTGGCCGAATTTTTTCAAGGGTAGGACTTCATTTGGTTTTCTTCAAACGGTTTTGGGAAATAGGTAAGTGTTATGGCCGTTTTTCCTTATTCTTTTTCTCGTTTCTATGTTGTTCCTCTTGTGGACAAAGGCTGAATTTTGGGCAATTATTGCAAAGTTCTAATCATTCTTAGAAATCGATTTCTTTTAGGCTCCTCTGAACGTTGGAAGCAATCAATCTAAGCCTCATTTCTTTGTCAATCGTTTTGGGTAAGCTTTTAGGTAAGACTTGGTTTTTCAAGTGATAACTCATTGGGATTTAGTGGTATGGCCGAATGGCCTTTGTTTATAATCTAAATATTGGCCGATTGCAGGACAAGGTGATCTAGTGCGGTAGATCGGGTCTTCGGATTTTAGTACTTGCGTTAGTGACAGGTGTGTATCTTACACACTTTATAATTTGGTGATATGTATTTATATATATACTAATCGTTTTATTAAAATGAAATACTATGAGATCTTGATTTGATACCTTGAAGGGTATGTGCAAGGATTCGGGTAAGTCCGTTTCGATATGATGTTAATATATGATTGATTGATATCATGATCTACGATTTAAATATGTTATATGATCATATCAAAGTATGATGGCATGTTTTATACTATTAATACATTGGTTTGGGAACATGAGTGGAGGGGGAAGAATTTGATATCCGTGTCTTTGGACACCAGAGATTTGGCACCTCCAGTAATTTGGTATCACATTTGTGTCTTTGGGACACCAGAGGTTTGGCACCTCATAGCGACTCGTCCCTGTGGATTAACACCACCGTGGGTTGGCCCCACTTTTCAGATATGGGATTGTCGCCAGTGATTTGGTATCACACGTGGGTTGGCCCCACAACTTGATTATTTGAGACTTTGGTCACCAGTGATTTGGTATCACATTTGTGTCTCTGGGACACCAGAGGTTTGGCACCTCATAGCGACTCGTCCCTGTGGATTAACACCACCGTGGGTTGGCCCCACTTTTGAGATATGGGATTGTCGCCAGTGATTTGGTATCACATGTGGGTTGGCCCCACAACTTGATTATTCGTGACTTTGAGTCACCAGTGATTTGGTATCACATTTTTGGATATCGTGACTTTGGGTCACCAGTGGTTCGGCACCACCAGTGGTTTGGTACCACACGGGGTAGTAAAGGTGTTATGGATGGCTAGGTTGGGTGCATAATATATATGTTGCTTGATTATAAATTGTCTAAGAATTTTTGCATTATCCGGGAGAGGGATTATGCACTGAGTCTTGGTGACTCACCTTCTCCCTTACCTTTTTAGGTGATTCATAAATTCGCGGATAAGGAGTCGGATGAACTCGAGGAGGCCATGCAATAAAAATTGGTTTTACATGAACTTCCATTTGGGTACTTTATTTTAATTTGGTTTCCATCTTTTTATGGATTTGTAATAAGGCCTCTTTAATTATGTTTTTGGAATATTTATATGCTTTGGATTTGTTTTAAACATGGCTTATAAATTACATGGTTGATATAATAATTTGAGTACAAAGTTTTCTAAACTACAAAACGCGATGGTTTTCAAAATGTTACCATCGGGTAACATAAATCATTTGATAATATTTAACGTCTTAAGTGTTTCGATAACTTAAACTATTTTCCAAAACTTAAGCTTCCAAATTTCAATTAGAAACGGTTTTCAAAATAATCGCTTGGGTTTCTTTTAAAATTATAAAAGGTTTTTTTCTAATCTATGGATCTGTAACTAAGTTTTAAAGATTTATTTCCAGAATTTCAAAGTAAATTTTTAGTTTTTAACTTATTATACATTTGTTTTCTACAAACATAGAACAACAAAGAGTTTTTCACTAAAATTTAATCGTTAACTCGATTTTCTTAAAAACGTTTTCCTTCGTGGCATGCTAGATTCGGTCATGGCGTATTGACCGGGTTTGGGGTGTTACAAATTGGTATCAGAGCTAAGTTCAAAAGCTCGGCTGTGGGCCCGAGGCCCAAAATGATTTAAAGTATAGTTTTAAAATGTTATTGTTTAAAATTATATGGTTGGAAAAGCATGGCATCGAGTCTCCGGCACCGATCCGCCCGGGTAAGTACTTCAAATTATTGATTTTGATGATATGATGGTATGAATGTATAGTAGTAGGAACTATTCTAGAGACCCAAAACTATAGGTTGGGTGTACTCACGAAACAACCTCTTATTAAAACTTTTCATAAAACTTTGTTTTAAAGAAAGTGGAATATTGACTTATGCATAACACTTTTAAATCAGATAAGTCGAGATTTTAGACATGAGTACTCAAGGTCGAGGTCGCATTACTCGTGGACGTGGTCGTGGTAGGATGGCTGTGTCTGAACCAGTGAGGTCTGGTCAAGGATCTGAAAATGAGGTACCACCATCCCCACCACCAGCGGTTGGAGTTGAGCATCATGAACAAACGGGGGATGACGTAGTGTCTCAGGCGGTGCTGCGAGGCCTTGAGAGGGTAGCAGGATTACGTGGAGGCGCGGGAGCTCGGAAGTCTGTACCCGAGCGACTCCGATCCAATGGAGCGGAGGTATTTCGAGGTGTTTCAGGTGTAGCTCCTAGTGCGGCTGAATATTGGCTAGAGGCGACGGAGCGTATCATGGATGACTTGGATCTGAATGCTGAGGACAAGCTGAAAGGGATTGTGTCGCTTCTACAGGATGAGTCATATCAGTGGTGGCTCACGGTACGGAATAGTCTACTATAGGGAATGTTCGAATGGTAAAGGAATATGCGGACGTATTTCCAGAAGAACTTTCGGGACTGCCTCCGGATCGTGAAGTTGAATTTGGTATAGATCTCTTACCCGAAACTGCGCCAGTGTCTATCGCTCCGTATAGGATGGCGCCAAAGGAATTAGGGGAATTGAAGGCTCAGATTTAGGAGTTGTTGGATCGAGGTTTCATTCGACCTAGTGTTTCGCCTTGGGGAGTGCCGGTACTCTTCGTCAAGAAGAAGGATGGTATGATGCGAATGTGTATTGACTACCGCCAGTTGAATAAGCTGACGATCAAAAACAAGTATCCTTTGCCGAGGATAGATGACTTGTTTGATCAGCTTAAAGGGGCAGCGATTTTCTCCAAGATTGATTTAAGGTCTGGATATCATCAGCTGAAAGTGAAAGAGGCTGATATCCATAAGACAGCGTTTCGCACTCGGTATGGGCACTACGAGTTTTTGGTAATGCCGTTTGGGTTGACTAACGCACCGGCAGCATTCATGGACATGATGAATCAGATTTTCCAGCAATTTTTGGACTAGTTTGTTGTGGTATTCATAGACGATATTTTGGTATACTCAAAGTCAGAGGAGGAGCATGATGCGCATTTGCGAGTAGTGTTGCAGATTTTGAAGGAAAAGCAGCTTTATGCCAAATTTAGTAAGTGCGAGTTCTGGCTTAGGGAGGTGACTTTCTTGGGTCACGTAGTATCAGCTGAGGGGATTAGAGTGGATCCTCGGAAGATTGAGGCAGTGTTGGATTGGAAGCCGCCTAAGTCAGTGGCTGAGATTCGGAGTTTTCTAGGTCTGACGGGGTATTACCGAAGATTTGTGGAAGGATTTTCTTTGATCACCGCACCTATGACCAAGTTATTGAGGAAAGGAGTTCCATTTGTATGAACCGAGAAGCAACAAGGAAGTTTCACCAAGTTGAAGAAGATTCTAACCGAAGCTCCAGTTTTGATTCAACCTGAGGCAGGCAAGGAATTCACGATTTACTGTGATGCATCACATACTGGTTTGGGATGTGTGCTGATGCAAGAAGGGAAGGTAGTGGCTTATGCATCTCGATAGTTGAGACCACATGAAGTTAATTATCTGACGCGTGACTTGGAATTAGCTGCAGTGGTTTTTGCTCTGAAGATATGGAGACACTATTTGTATGGAGAGAAGTCGATAGTTTACACAGATCACAAGAGTCTTAAGTATCTTTTGACTCAGAAGGATTTGAACTTGAGGTAGCATAGATGGATTGAGTTGTTGAAGGACTACGACTGTTCGATTGAGTATTATCCGGGCAAGGCTAATGTGGTGGCAAACGCGTTGAGCCGTAAAGTTGTATCTGATTTAAGATTGATGTTTGCTCATCTTAGTTTATATGACGATGGGAGTCTTTTGGCTGAATTGCAAGTCAAGCCGACTTGGTTAGAGCAGATCAAGGAGAAACAGTTAAAAGATGATAGTTTGAATGATCGGAGGTTGCGAGTTCAGAATGGAGGTTTAGAGGATTATAGTTTGACCAGTGATGGAGTTTCGTGTTTTAAAGGGAGAGCTTGTATGCCAAAGGATGTTGAGTTGAGGTAAAGGATTCTTCGGGATGCACATAGTAGCCCATATACTATGCATCCTGGAGGTAGCAAGATGTATCGGGATTTAAGAGAGCAGTTTTGGTGGCCAGGTCTGAAGCGGGAGGTAACTGAGTTTGTGGGCAAATGTCTGACATGTCAGCAAGTCAAGGCGGAGCATCAGTACCATCTGGTTACTTCAGCCGGTGAAGATTCCACAGTGGAAGTGGGAAAGGATCACTATGGACTTTGTCAGTGGATTACCTCTTACGCCTAGTAAGAAGGATTCAGTGTGGGTGATTGTGGATCATCTGACTAAGTCGGCTCATTTCATTCCGGTAAGGGTGGATTACTCGCTTCAGAGGTTAGCTAAGTTGCATGTAGTGGAGATAGTGAGGTTGCACGGTGTGCCAGTGTCGATCATCTCGGATAGGGATCCAAGATTTACGTCGAGGTTTTAGAGAGCGTTACATCAGGCTTTGGGTACGCGATTGGATTTGAAGATCGCATTTCATCCACGATCGACGGGCAATGAAAGAGTTATCTGATTTTAGAGGATATGTTGAGAGGATGTGTTCTGGACTTCAGAGGCAGCTGGGAAGAGTTTTTGCCATTAGCTGAGTTCGCATACAACAATAGTTATCAGGCAAGCATTAAGATGGCACCATATGAGGCGTTTTATGGTAGGAGGTGTCGCACACCTACATGCTGGACTGTGTTGGGTAAGCGTCAGATATTAGGACCAGAGTTGGTTGCAGAGACTAAGGATAAGGTTAAAATGATTCAGGCTCGTCTGAAGGAAGCTTCGGATAGGCAGAAGTCATATGCCGATCTCAAGCGGAGGTATATAGAGTTTGTCGTGGGTGACAAAGTTTTTCTGAAGGTCTCGCCATGGAAGAAAGTGTTGATATTTGGGAGAAAAGGCAAGTTAAGTCCAAGGTTTATTGGGCCGTATAAGGTGTTGAGACGAGTGGGACCAGTAGCCTATGAGCTCGAGTTGCCATCAGAACTGAGTCAGATTCACGATGTGTTTCATGTCTCCATGGTTAGACGCTATCATTCTGATCCATCGCATGTCGTGGCAGTAGAGGAAATTGAGGTGAGTCCAGATCTGACATTGGAAGAGGAACCAGTGCAGATTTTAGACCGAGACGTGAAAGTTTTGCGCAGGAAATCAGTTCCATTAGTAAAGATTTTATGGCGGAACCATGGCATAAAAGAAGCTACGTAGGAACCAGAGGATGCGATGAGGCAGCAGTACCCTCAACTCTTTTGATCAGGTAATTTCGAGAACGAAATTTTTTTTTAAGGGGGGTAGAATTGTAATATCCCAAAATTAGAATATTATTTTATTATTATGTTGACTTGGGTATGAATTTTTGTGTGTTTAGCATAGTCTTGTGAAGGCTTGATTTTATTTAGGAAGCTAGAATAATTTTTAGTATGGTTTATTTAATGAAGTGGATTAGGTGAACTTGACACTTAAGTTAATTTAAGTGTTAAATTAAGCACAAGATAGTTAGTAGCATAGTGGATAAGGGGCATGAAAGGTTGCTTGAGGGAAATGGTTCGAGTAGCATGATTAACATTTTAGAGACATTATTTTTTTATCCTAGCATTAATGGACGGTCAAGCTTTACATATGGAAGGTTGGACTTTCAAATTTTTTCTTTATGGCAAGTTGAATATTAGTTTAAGGTAAGTTTGATGTTTGGGAAAGAAATCAATGGTTTTAAGGCTAATGGGAGAACATAAGGCATGATGTCGGGTGTCTTGTTATGGAAAGAATTGGGTGGTAAGATTTGACTTGGAAGTCCATGTATGTGGACGGCAGATGTGGCTAGGGGGAGAGTGGCCGAATTTTTGGTTTGGTTGGTAGCTAGTTAGTGCCAAATTTCCCTTTGGCTAGTAGTCATTTTCGGCTAGCTTGGTAGGCATTCAACCTTTGCCTTGTGTCAAAACTGAAACTCCTTTGAACCTTACCAATTATTCTCTTTTGTGCACCTTTTTGCATTTCCTCTTTTATTTTTCTCTTGAAACCGAAACTACATTTGAACTTTGTGCATTTTTGTGCACTTTTCTTCTTTGGTAAAATAGGTGTTGGCCGAATCTCTTAATCCCATTTTCTCTCTTTTCTTTCTTTTGAATATTGTTCAAAATCACAACATTTCTTTTACTTTCTTGGCCGAATCTCTTTCTTCCCCTTTCCTCTTGATTTTTCTTTCATTAGTTGCTAAAGCCGAATCATCCTTCTTCTCTTTTCATTTTTTTTCTTTTCTTCTTTGCCATACTAATTCTTCATCTCTTTTGAGCCGAATATCAATTGTTTTCTTTCAAAATCATAGCCGAAACTCTCATATCCTATTTGATTTCTTTTGGCCGAATTTCTTCAAGGGTAGGACTTCATTTGGTTTTCTTCAAACGGTTTTGGGAAATAGGTAAGTGTTATGGCCGTTTTTCCTTATTCTTTTTCTCGTTTCTATGTCGTTCCTCTTGTGGACAAAGGCCGAATTTTGGGCAATTGTTGCAAGGTTCTAATCATTCTTAAAAACCGATTTCTTTTAGGCTCCTCGGAACGTTGGAAGCAATCAATCTAAGCCTCGTTTCTTTGTCAATCGTTTTGGGTAAGCTTTTAGGTAAGACTTGGTTTTTCAAGTGATAACTCATTGGGATTTAGTGGTATGGCCGAATGGCCTTTGTTTATAATCTAAATATTGGCCGATTGTAGGACAAGGTGATCTAGTGCGGTAGATCGGGTCTTCGGATTTTAGTACTTGCCTTAGTGACAGGTGTGTATCTTACACACTTTATAATTTGGTGATATGTATTTATATATATACTAATCGTTTTATTAAAGTGAAATACTATGAGATCGTGATTTGATACCTTGAAGGGTATGTGCAAGGAGTCGGGTAAGTCCGTTTCGATATGATGTTAATATATGATTGATTGATATCATGATCTACGATTTAAATATGTTATATGATCATATCAAAGTATGATGGCATGTTTTATGCTATTAATACATTGGTTTGGGAACATGAGTGGAGGGGGAAGAATTTGATATCCGTGTCTTTGGACACCAGAGGTTTGGCACCTCCAGTGATTTGGTATCACATTTGTGTCTTTGGGACACCAGAGGTTTGGCACCTCATAGCGACTCGTCCCTGTGGATTAACACCTTCGTGGGTTGGCCCCACTTTTGAGATATGGGATTGTCGCCAGTGATTTGGTATCACACGTGGGTTGGCCCCACAACTTGATTATTCGTGACTTTGGTCACCAGTGATTTGGTATCACATTTGTGTCTTTGGGACACCAGAGGTTTGGCACCTCATAGCGACTCGTCCCTGTGGATTAACACCATCGTGGGTTGGCCCTACTTTTGAGATATGGGATTGTCGCCAGTGATTTGGTATCACACGTGGGTTGGCCCCACGACTTGATTATTCGTGACTTTGAGTCACCAGTGATTTGGTATCACATTTTTGGATATCGTGACTTTGGGTCACCAGTGGTTTGGCACCACCAGTGGTTTGGTACCACACGGGGTAGTAAAGGTGTTATGGATGACTAGGTTGGGTGCATAATATATATGTTGCTTGATTATAAATTGTGTAAGAATTTTTTCATTATCCAGGAGAGGGATTATGCACTGAATCTTGGTGACTCACCTTCTCCCTTACCTTTTCAGGTGATTCGTAAATTCGCGGATAAGGAGTCGGATGAACTCGAGGAGGCCATGCAATAAAAATTGGTTTTACATGAACTTCCATTTGGGTACTTTATTTTAATTTGGTTTCCATCTTTTTATGGATTTGTAATAAGGCCTCTTTAATTATGTTTTTGGAATATTTATATGCTTTGGGTTTGTTTTAAACATGGCTTATAAATTACATGGTTGATATAATAATTTGAGTTCAAAGTTTTCTAAACTATAAAACGCGATGGTTTTCAAAACGTTACCATCGAGTAATATAAATCATTTGATAATATTTAACGTCTTAAGTGTTTCGATAACTTAAACTATTTTCCAAAACTTAAGCTTCCAAATTTCAATTAGAAACGGTTTTCAAAATAATCGCTTGGGTTTCTTTTAGAATTATAAAAGGTTTTTTTTCTAATCTATGGATCTGTAACTAAGTTTTAAAGATTTATTTCCAGAATTTTAAAGTAAATTTTCAGTTTTTAACTTATTATACATTTGTTTTCTACAAACATAGAACAACAAAGAGTTTTTCACTAAAATTTAATCGTTAACTCGATTTTCTTAAAAACGTTTTCCTTCGTGGCATGCCAGATTCGGTCGTGGCGTATTGACCGGGTTTGGGGTGTTACATAGGACATATTCTCAACCTTTAAAATACACTAAACTACTCAATTCATGGTATCAAAATTTTCGACATGTTCATGGCAATTTTAACGAAAATTCATTAAAACTGAAGAACTTTTTAATGAAACTTCAAAGTAAGTTTAGAAACTTTATAATCATGTCAAAACTAATTGAAAAACACTTTAAAACCACGTTTTTACCCAAAATCCCAAAATTCACCATTAACGAGCCAATTTTTTTACTTTTTTTTTCAAAACATGCGATTTAATGGCTAAAAACTTAGTTTTAAAGACTAAATAACATTTAAAGCTATTTAGGAGTTGAATCCTTACCTTAGTTGACAAAAACCAAGTGTTTGATTGAAAACTCAAAAAACTCACAAGTTCGACAATAAAGGAATATATGATGTTCTTGTGTGTTTTTCTTGGTTTCTATAGAGGTTTATGGCTTAAAAGATGATAGAAATTAAAAGGAATCATGATTTGGAAATCAAAATCGACTGGGAGAGTTGGGAGAACATAGGGATGGCACAAATAGTTGATGGAGAAAAATAATGTGAAAAATAAGACTATAAATGGGGGTTTTTAGATTGAATTTTAAAATATGGTCTAATTGCCTCTTAAAAACTCTAAGTTTTGACTCTTTTACAACTCAGTCCTATTTTTAATATTAAAGGTATTTAAAACTCATGTTCAAAAATTGATTTAATTTTCTAAAAACCATTGTTGAAAACATTACCGATATACCATGTCATAAAATTTCGAACACTTTAAGGCTAAAATTCCTAAAATATCCCTAAAACTTATAGGACCTATTTTGGGGTGTTACATTTGGATACCCTATCTGACTTAGGAAGGTTGTTACTTGCACGTAAAGAGATATACCAAATCACTTGTTCCTAATTTAAGTCTAACTATATCTTTGACCTCAAACGTAGTTCGCATTTACTTAGTGAACCCCGTTCACCATACAGACTGACGAACCTCAGCTTGCCAAACAAACTAGTGAACTCCTAGCTCGCCAACACATTAGCAAACACGCCTTGTAGTGAAATTGGCGAACACCCTTGCTGATTTTTTTTAGCGAACACACAGCTTGCATAACTCTTGACGAGCACCGATTTGCATAAATCTTGGCGAACCCATAGCTGGTCTAACTCTTGGCGAACCTATAGCTGGTCTAACTCTTGGCGAACCTTTTCTTCTCATGGCCAAAACTTCTAGGCCCGTCTGTGGGGTGTTACATTTTGCATGAAGGTTGTCAACAATTGAAATGATAGTAAACAGTATGAGAATAGTTGTAATCGTGAATTTATGTTGTGTAATCTTTGCAAGTAGAAGTATTTATATATAAATGATAATGAAATCTATTGTAATTGGTAAATGTATGAACATAGTGAAGAAGAAGTAAGTGCTATGATGATATGTATAAGATTCTATTGAGAAGAATACTGATCTGGTAAGAATGCAGTTATAGTTGTGATACAAAAAGTATGGGTCAATCAGAAATACAATTACAACTGGGTAAGTAAATAATGAGAAATATCTCATTGTGAAGCCTTTGGTAGAGCAGTGTCATTACTAACCAGATTGGCATATCACAAATTGGAAATGAGTGTAAGACCATGTGGTAGAGGCCCATGACAACTTGTTATGATTTGGAGCCATTGATGGTGTAGCCTCCAGTAAGATGGAGCTAGAATGGTAGATGTAACACCCCAAACCTGACCCAGACGTTATGGTTGAATCCGTAAGAGTTATGAAGAAGAGTTTTGAAACTAATTTTACTTCGATGAAACCTTGTAAGGTTACTTGTTTAAAAGTATCTGAATTTTACAAAACATATTCATTTACTCATTTATTACAGAAACCGTCGTTAATTTATTCTTTCGCCAAAACATAATTTGCAGTGGAAATATTAAAAAACCATTATATGTTGGAAATCCAGTTCGTATTTTCAAAAAAAAAACCTTTGTTTTCGTAAATTGTTTTAGTTAACCATCGCAGGATAGAAAACATCCAAAAACCAAAACCAAAACCAAAGCCAACAATTAAAAACCATACAGTCTAGAGAGTCCTAAAAATTACAAACTCTTAAATAAATCCAGAATTTAAGAATACCAAAAAATAAAACACAAAGGCAGTTTAAACTAGTGGTCACTGCTAAGCCTCCGTCGCATCGACCTGCCTATGTATGAGGGTTACCTGAGCAAAACAGAGATGAGCTTTCTTAAACTCAATGTGTAACCCAATAGAGATAGTTATGCAATTTACACAAAATTACATATGCAATCAGATACAAATCCAGATCTAAGTCCTTATCAGAATCAGATATCAGAATCAGACGTACAACCTCCTATCCCCATCCTCTACACACAATCTCCATCCATCCCATCACACCATGTGGGGTTAAAAACACCCATCCATCCCACACACCATATAGTATCCATACGACATGTAACAGATAATATGCAACCATGCTGCCAGAATATAGGCGAAAGGTTGTCGTACAGATCATTTTCTCCACATGTATTAATCCCACCCCAATATAGATACAGAATACAAATGCAGAAGTATCAAAATAAGCATGCTCAACATGCTTACAAACAGATAAACACATTCTTAAACAGTACAATCAGACATACATATTAGTATCCTACTCAGATCAGTTTATCATATTGTCAAATCACATAAAATAGGGTTTGGTTAGCCCTTATCGACCCAATGGTAGGCCCATAGTCAATCAGAATGACCCGTGCGATCTTATGGAAAATTTTAGAATTTTGGGCCCACATGCTCGTGTAGGCCCACACGTCCAAACTGGCCTAGCTCGTGTGGCCTACACGGCCACACTCACACCATCACACGACCGTGTTATGCGAACAACCACACGTTCGTCAGTCACACGGCCGTGTCACACACACGGTCAGCCACACGCCCGTGTGGCATCAACAGACCCAGTTTTAGGCTTTTATCGAACCTTGTTTTCTCGCATTAGGAGTACACACCTGGTTCGATATTAACACGTAAGTGATCCCGAGCCCACCAGAACCTAAAATTCAATATTACACGCTCTCATAATCAGTTTTAATTCTCAATTAAACCAAACCAACAAAACTGACAATGATGCAACTTAAGTGTTCAACACTTACCCACTTCCCTGAACGATTCCGACTACAATTCCGCAAGAGGAGGGCCTCGTTCTTCACGATTCACTGCTACCAAAACCCAAAAATCAAACTACGAAAAGTAACATCACAAAGATTATCACAAACCCTTGCCTCTAAAACAAGCAAGAACTCACCACCTTCGCTTACCTAATCACACAAAGAGACCAAGGGTTCATATCACAGCGATTTGGACCAAAAGATTTGACAGAATAAGGAAAAAGAGAGAAGAAAATTTTGACAGAGACGGAACACAAAAAAAGAAAAGTCAGAGAGAATTGGAAAGAGAGAGAAAACTATTTTTTGAAAAAGAACAAAAAATAACAAAATAATTAGATATATCTCAACTTCCCACTAACAACTCCACCTCAACTAACTCAGAATCCCACTTCCACCGAACCTGTTTCACACATTCGAAACAAAAAAATACCCCATGCTCATGCCAGGATTCGAACACAAGGCCTCTAGCAAGCTAAATCCTTACCACTCAAACCAACAAGCTCATTCTAATATGAGTTTACAAACAATCTTTTATAAGCCCTTCCAACTGGGATAAGGCTTGTATCAAAAAAAAATTTACAAATGTAGGACTTGAGCCCCAGGCCTCACACACACACTCAAAACACTTAACCATTGAAGCAGATACACATTTTGTATCAAATTTCACAGAAACAAAACGAAATTATTCAGGGCGTTACAACTCTAACCCTGAAAAGAAATTTCAACTTTGAAATTTACCTGATTCGAATAGATGAGGATACTGCTGACGTATCGAGTCCTCAGGTTCCCATGTGGCTTCCTCAATGCCATGATTCCACCATAGAACCTTAACCAATGGAACGGACTTCCTCCTTAGAACCTTAATATCTCAATCCAAAATCTGAACCGGTTCCTCCTCAAAAGTCAAGTCTGGTCTAACCTCGATCTCCTCAACAGAGACAACGTTAGATGGATCAAACCAATACTGCCTCAACATCGAGACATGAAACACATCATGGAAACGATCCAACTTCAGAGGTACCTCTAATTGATAAGCGATCGGTCCCACACGCTTCAGAATATGTTATAGCATAATGAACTTAGGGCTTAACTTGCCCTTACGACCGAACCTCAGAATTTCTTTCCATGAAGATACCTTAAAAAATACAAAGTCCCTTACAAAATACTCGATATCTCTTCTTTTCAGATCCGCATAAGACTTCTCTCTATCAGAAGCCACCTTTAGACGATCTCGAATCAGTCTAACCTTATCTTCAGTCTCGGAAACCAACTCAAGACCCAAAACCTGTCGCTCACCCAACTCAGTCCAACATAGTGGAGTATGACACTTACAACCATACAGAGCCTGAAACACCCCAAACCCGGCCCACGAGCCTTGACCGGATCTGGAATGTTCCTTGATGTGAAACGGTTCAGAATTCTTTTGTTACTTTGGAAAAATTCGGATGGTTTTGAGGTAAAAGTGGCTTAGGTTGGGTTCAATTGAAAACCTTATTAATTTTGAAATCGGTGATTTATTGAAAACTTTGTTTTTATAATAAAAGACTTGACCGGTGTTATTTTTAAAGATCTTTACCCTTAGATTAAGAATCAATTGAATTTAAGTGTCAAAACATTTGAAGATTTATTTTTATAAAAATCGTTTTAACCTCGATCTAACATTTATCATATCGTAGTAAAAGAATTAAAATGCATGCGTATAGCAGTTCATATTATGGCCTTATTACATCAAATGAAACCCAAAATAAATTCAAAAATACTTAAAATATAAAAAGTCCAAATTATATAAAATCCCGAACGGAGCATGGCCACCACTAAGCTCCTGCCGACCCGGTCCATCACTGATCGCCACCTGAAAAAAATGTTCCCACAACGGGGTGAGTCAACAGACTCAATGTGTAACCAAACACTAAGTCCTAACAAATTCAGGCATATCAAGTCATACATGCACATATAACATTTAATTAATATGATGCAAACCCGAACCCAAACCTAGGTACCATCCGCTACACATCACCCGTACCAACCTGCACACCGTGGGGACTTCTAAGTCAACCCTCCATCCGCTACACACCATCGAAGGCAGTTGCTGCAGTCGACGTGCTCATCGCCCTTATAAATATTGTGGCGTAGCCACCAGATAATATTTTGCGTCATGAGACACCACATTCAGATAATGTGACTGAGGTCACCACATTCAGATATCGTGACATAAGTCACCACATTCACTTCCCCATTCATAATATCCCATATGCCCCATATACCATTCATATCATGCAATCTCATGCCATAAGGCTTATTTCACATTCTTATCATTATTTACACATGTACCATATTCCACTATTCATAGCACTTATTAACTTAAGGTTAAAGTAACGCACCTGGGTACTTGTACCATTGCATGGTACCTTGGCCATATTCTTATACTTTCATATTAACACATATAATAAATTAGAGCCATAAATCTATTAAGATTCAGTGTGGGGTACACACCTGGTATACTTATCGAGTTCACTGAATCCCGAAAATCCTGATCTAAGCTTTAGATCCTTTAACTCCTATACTCGGCCAACACTAGACATTTTAGCAAAACCTATTCGACTATAGAACCAAATCCCGAAGAATTAAAACAATCAACCTCTTACCTTGCTGCCGATTTCACTGCTAACCAAGTCCCGAAACTTCGTAGAGTTTCTCCTTTGCAATCGGCTATACACTAAATCACTTGGCTTGGTTAGTTTCGGCTTTTGACCATTTAAGAAACATATCTAAGTTACCAAATAGTCCTCGGCCGAATATACATGTATACTTACCTTCCAAATCTTAAATCCCGGAATTGATCTTGTCTTTGAAGATGCTGTATTACCTATAGGTGCATGTTAGATCAATACCTAACATTTAATCATAACAAATGGCCTTTGGCTGATTAGCATATTCACTTACCTTAAATCCTTGAAATCTTGAAACCTTACTCCTTTGTAGTCGACGATAGGCCAAATCCCGAATGACCCTTCCTAGTTTCGGCCATAAAATACTATTGGAATTAGATTCAAACTTTCGACTAATAGGAGAAAAATGGAAAATCAAATAACATCTACTCTTACCCTTATACTACAGTCGACGACAACCTTGTTCACACCCTCAAGGATATTTGGCTATGGTTAAGTGATGATGCCTCAAGTTTCGGCTTTTGGAATTCGAGGAAAGAAGAAGAGAAGAGATGTTTAGAAGTATTCGGCAATGGTGATCTTTGCTTGAAGAGGTTGCGGCAATGTGATCTTTGAGAAGGGAATTCGGCTAGAGAAGGAAGGTGGAAAAGAAAAAGAAAACAAAGAAAAAAAAGATGAATACTCTCCTACTAATTTCGGCTAGCTACTCTTACTCACACAGAGTTGGGATTTTGGCCAACTCTCCCTATTCTGATAACTTTATCTCATCTTTTCGTATCTTTTATCCTTTTCTCCTAAATTATCCTTATTTATCACTTAAAAATAAAAGATTTAAACTCATAAATTGTAGCCTAGGTGCCGTCTATCCCCTTACCCTAGGAGTGCCGAATTTTTAACCCTTAACTTGGGCCCCTTGCAGCCAAACAAGGCCCAATTCATCGTTCCAAGTGACGCCACAACCTTTGGGCTACCATCCCAACTCCCTTGCTGTCTGATGCAAAAACACTCTCCAAGAGCGCTTTCCTTGCTGCTCGAACCTAGTCCCCCTTGGACTGCTTGTGGCGTCATTTCCATAAGCCTTAAGTGGCACCTCCAAGCCACTTTTCCAAGCCCGTTCTTGTGTCATATCTTCCTTAAAATTTTTCTTAAGGCCTATCGGGCCTAGCTCCTTCTTTGTACGTGAAACTTTAATATTTCCTAAGGCATCTGACTACACACTAGAGTTTACAAAATTCATAAAACTCATTTAACACACACACATAGACATGCTTTCATATTTATTCAAGCAAAATGCATAAGCCCAATTTCAGGATATTACAGTTCTACCCCTCTTAAAATAAATTCGACCTCGAAATTACCTGGCTAAAACAAGTGTGGGTATTGCTGTCGCATTGCCTCTTCTGGCTCCCATGAAGCTTCTTCCGATCCATGATTACGCCATAACACCTTGACTAGGGGAACCGACTTCCTCCGAAGTACTTTCACATCTCGTTCCAAAATCTGAATCGGTTCTTCCTCGTAGGACAAATCTGGTCTTAGCTCCACCTCTTCAATCGGAACTACATGAGATGGATCCGATCGATAACGACGTAGCATGGACATATGGAATACGTCGTGTATCTGCTTCAACTCTGGTGGCAACTCTAACTGATATGCCACTGGTCCAACTCACTTCAATACTTGATAAGGTCCTATAAACCTTGGACTTGACTTCCCTTTGCGACCAAACCTCATCACTTTCTTCCATGGCAAAATCTTAAGAAATACTTGATCTCCCACCTCAAATTCTATTTCCTTCCGTTTGAGATCTGCGTACGATTTCTGCCTATCAGATGCTTCCTTCAACCGTGCCCGAATTACCTCAACCTTTTCTTCAGACTCTGCCACAATCTTTGGACCCAAAACTTGACGTTCCCCTAATTCAGTCCAACATGTAGGAGTGCAACATTTCTGTCCATACAACGCTTCATACGGTGCCATCCGAATACTGACCTGATAGCTGTTGTTGTAGGCAAACTCTGCTAAAAGAAAATATTCCTCCCAACTTCCTTTGAAGTCCATCACACAGCCCCTCAACATATCTTCTAACACTTGGATTACCCGTTCAGACCACCCGTCCGACTGCGGATGAAAAGCCGTAGTGAAATCCAACTTAGTGCCTAAAGCTTGATGTAGAGCCTTCCAAAACCGAGACGTAAACCTTGGGTCCCTATCTGAAATGATTGATACCGACACTCCATGCAACCTTACAATTTTCGCCACATACAATTTCGCCAACTTTTGTAATGAATAATCCACTCTTATCGGAATGAAATGCGCGGACTTGGTCAAACGGTCCACTATTACCCATACCGAGTCCTTCTTAGTAGGCGTAAGGGGAAGTCCACTAACGAAGTCCATGGTAATTCTCTCCCACTTCCACTGCGGAATCTTGATTGGCTGAAGCAATCCTGACGGAACTTGGTGTTTAGCCTTAACTTGCTAACATGTCAAACGTTTGCCGACAAATTCGGTAACTTCCTTCTTCAGACCAGGCCACCAAAATTGTTCCCTTAGGTCTCTGTACAACTTAGTGCCTCCAGGATGCATAGCATAAGGGCTACTATGCGATTCCTGAAGAATCATCTGTCTTAGGTCCTTGTCCTTAGGCATACAGACCTCATCCTTGAAACACAACACTCCATCGCTATTAATACCATAATCCTTCAACTCTCCATTCCGTACTTGCTGTAGCTTAACACTTAGATCCTTATCAGCCAACTGTCCCTCTTTCACCTCATTCAACCATGTCGGCTTAACTTGCAGCTCTGCCAGTAGACTCCCATCATCATACAAACTTAGATGTGCGAACATCGCCCTCAGATCCGACACAACCTTCCGACTTAGAGCATCTGCCACTACATTCGCCTTGCCCGGATGATACTTTATAGAACAATCATAGTCCTTCAGTAACTCCACCCACCTTCGTTGTCTCAGGTTCAACTCCTTCTAAGTCAACAGATACTTAAGACTCTTGTGGTCTATGTAGATTATCGACCTTTCCCCATAAAGATAGTGCCTCCACACCTTGAGAGCAAAGACCACTGCCGCCAATTCCAAATCGTGAGTCGGGTAGTTAACCTCATGTGGCCTTAATTGCCGAGACGCATACGCGACTACCTTCCCGTCTTGCATCAATATGCAACCCAAACCTATATGAGAAGCATCATAGTACACTACAAAGTCCTTCTCTGCCTCCGGCTGAATTAAGATTGGGGCTTCAGTCAAAACCCTCTTAAGCTTCTCAAAGCTCTTCTGTTGCTTATCTGTCCATACAAAAGGTACTTCCTTCCTTAATAACTTTGTTAATGGCGCGGCTATCGATGAGAATCCTTCCACGAACCTTCTGTAGTAGCCTGACAATCCCAAGAAACTCCGAATCTCAGCCACAGACTTAGGTGGTTTCCAATCCAGTACTGCCTCAATCTTCCCAGGATCCACCCTTATTCCTTCAGCAGACACCACATGCCATAAGAAAGCAACTTCCTTCAGCCAAAATTCACACTTGCTGAATTTGGCATAAAGCTTTTTCTCTCTCAGCACTTGCAACACAACTCGAAGGTGCTCATCATGCTCATCCTCAGACTTGGATTACACTAGGATATCATCGATGAACACAACAATGAACCTATCCAAGTAGGGTTGAAAGACCCGGTTCATCATATCCATGAATGCGGCTGAGGCGTTTGTCAACCCAAACGGCATCACTAAGAACTCATAGTGCCCGTATCTTGTTCGGAAAGCCGTCTTATGGATATCCGCCTCCTTCACCTTAAGCTGATGATATCCCGACCGTAGATCTATCTTGGAAAATACTGCTACCCCTTCAGCTGATCGAACAAGTCATCTATCCTTGGCAAAGGATACTTGTTCTTGATGGTCAGCTTATTCAGCTGACGATAATCTATGCACATACGCATAGTTCTGCCCTTCTTCCTCACCAACAAGACCGGTGCTCCCCATGGAGACACACTGGGTTGGATAAACCCACGATCCATCAACTCTTGGATTTGAGCCTTGAGCTCAACCAACTCCTTTTGTGCCATTCTATATGGGGCAATTGACATAGGAGCTGTTCCCGGTAGCAAGTCAATTCCGAACTCCACTTCTCTATCTGGGGGTATTCCAGGTAATTCCTCCGGAAACACATCTTTAAAATCCCTTACAGTTCTAACTCCACTAACACCTTTTTCCTTTGCATCCAACGCACTAACAAAAGTCAAGAAAGCCTTGCACCCTTTCCGAACCATCTTTGCAGCCTTAAGAGCAGAAACTACGTTAGACAAGTAGTTTCTTCTTTCTCCTATCATAATTACCACCCCATCCCCCGGGTCCTTAATTCCATCCGCTTAGCTGCACAATCCAATACAGCCCGATGCTCCACTAGCCAGTCCATACCAAGTATGAGATCAAATTCTTCGAAGGGAAGTTCCATTAAGTCGGCAAAAAATACTACGCCTTGAATTTCTAAAGGCACACTCTGAAAGATCTTATTCACCACTACAGTTTGACCTAGTGGGCTTACTACTGTCATCTCCCTATCAGAAAGTTCAGAGGCTATGTCTAGAGTTTCAACTACTCTACATGCAACATAAGAATGGGTCGAGCCCATATCAATTAAAGCAACATAAGGCTTGCCATAAATAAAGAACGTACCGATTATAACGTCCGGTGCATCTCCATCCTCCCTCCGGCGGACCGCGTACACCAGACCCGGCTGCCTTGCCTCGGTATTAGCAGCACCTCTGCCCGGTGTTCCACGTCCTCTGCCAGCACCATTACCTCGGCCATTCGAACCACGACCTCGCTGAAGCTGCTGTCCACCTCTACCAGCCTGATTAACACTCTGAGCTGCTGGTCGATTCTTATCTGGTTTCATAGGACAGTCCTTAATCATATGATCCTTGGACCCACACTTAAAGCATCCTCCCGTCTTTTTCCAACACTCACCTAAGTGCTTTTTCCCACACTGATCACAAGTACAATCGCCCTCCCGTAGCGAGCTTGGCGACCTCGCGCCCATCAACTCTAGGCCTCTTTTTGAACATTCCTGGGCGATCTCGACGATCTAAAACCTCTTTTTGGCCTATTCCGATCCATATTCGCCTCGCGAGAATCCTTAATCCCTTCGGCTACCTTAGCTTTCTCTACTAATGCGAAAACTCCGGTCGATGTGGAGCAATTAACAACCTCGAGATCATCCCCTTAGTCAGTCCTCAAACCGGACACACCGCTCATGTTCGGTAGCCACTATCCTCACAGCATAACGGCTCACCTTAGAAATTGACTTCATACTCGCTACGGACTTGTTCCTTGAACCGGCCCGAGAAAAGCCTTCCTCTGCGCATCAGTATATCTGGTTCCAACATACTTCTTCTGATACGCCGCCTTAACGTACTCCCAGGTCAGATCCTCAACCGTGGCACCATCCCTAACTGTGAGCCACCACTGATATGCTTCATCACGTAGCAGCGCCACCAACCCTTTCAACTTTTCCTCAGCAGTCAGATCGAGCTCATCCATGATCCACTCAGTCGCTTCCAACTAGTACTCAGCTGTACTGGGTGCCACACCAGATACTCCACGAAACACCTCAGCTCTGTTAGCTCGGAGTCGCTCGGGTACAAACTTCTGAGCTCCCATATTTCCTCCAGCACCCGCCACCATATTCAGAACTCGCAGCACAGTCTGTGATACAGCATCATCTCCCGTCTGATCTTGCTGTTTAGTACCAACAGCTAGTGGTGGTGGTGGTACTTCATTCTCAGATCCTTGACTCGAGCTAACAGGTTCCGATACGGACATTCGGCCTCGACCGCGTCCACGCACATTACGACCACGTCCCCTAGAGCTCATGTCTACGTTCGCGTTTTAATCTGGTATTAAGAAATTTTATGCATTAGTATATGTTCCACTGATTATCCGCGAAGAAATTTTATGAAAGGAGTTTAATAGCAGTTCTTTCGATCAATCAAGGTTTTCGTTCAAGTTTTCTATCCTAATTCAGAGGAGTACATTCATCCAAACATTCATTCAGTGGCCTCTATCACACACATTCATTATCCTAACATTCTGTCTTATTCCTATCCTAGGGGTATTTTCGTCATTTTTCCTACAGGGGTATTTTGGTAAATAATCGGGGTAACTTCCAAAAATCCTTATAAATCAAAAGGTATTTCAAAGTTTGCAAAACTTGGGGGTTCTTTTGAGAATTTGCTTTCCAAATTGGTGTTGTTGCAGAAATTTTGAATATCGGGGTCATTTTGGTAATTTTGTAAAACAGGGGTAATTTCGTAAATTTTCAAATCAAGGTGTCTTAGTATTTTGTAACGATAAAGTTTTGGGATATTTTTACAAAATCAGAAAAATGTTATTGAAATCGGGGGTAAAATTGGTTATTTTAAAACCAGGGGCATTTTAGTAATTTTACCACTAGGGGTATTTTAATAAATTTTCCCAAATCAAGGCATTTTGATATTTTGCAAATTTGATATTTTGCAAATTTTACCCATGGGTAGTTTGGACATTTCATAAACCAATGGCATTTTTGTAATTTTATAGCCAGGGTTATTTAGGTAATTTTGTAAATCGAAAATTCTTTGAAAATTTTCCAAAATAAAATTTTTGCTACTATTTAAAGGGGTAATTTGGGGATTTTAAAACTAGGGTTTCCATGAAAATATGGCTAGTCCCTTTCAGGTTTTAGTTATTGGGTTTAGCCCGTGACTGAGTCCTCTTGGTTAGAGTGAACCGAAGCTACGCACCAGGTAGGATTCCAGCGAAGAGGAGGGGAGTCACTAGGACTGCTTAAGTACCAGGCTCTTCCGGATCCAATTCTAGACATGCGCACAAAGGTTGCCACACCCTAACCCGGCGACTTAGTCACATGTTTGTTTAATTAGGCTTTAAGTCTTATGTAGGTGTTGGGGTAAACTAGTCCTAGGGTTCAAGTACCTAACATACTATTCTACGTTCCATTTCTACCCTTCTACAGTTCATACTATAAATCACACAAATGGATAGGGTACTTACCTGGTGGACTTCGGGTCGAAGACTTGGGTGCCATGCCTGGAAACTTTTCATAAAAGTTTTTCTCAAAACTTGTTTGGGCCTTACTTTAAAACATTATGGGCTTTAAACCCAAGGCTGAGAGTTTAAAACTGGGCTCTGATTCCAAGTTGAAACACCCTAAACCCGGCCCACGAGCCTTGACTGGATCTGGTATGTTCCTTGATGTGAAACGGTTCATAATTCTTTTGTTACTTTGGAAAAATTCGGATGGTTTTGAGGTAAAAATGGCTTAGGTTGGGTTCAATTGAAAACCTTATTAATTTTGAAATCAGTGATTTATTAAAAACTTTGTTTTTATAATAAAAGACTTGACCGATGTTATTTTTAAAGATCTTTACCCTTAGATTAAGAATCAATTGAATTTAAGTGTCAAAACATTTGAAGATTTATTTTTATAAAAATCGTTTTAACCTCGATTTAACATTTATCATATCGTAGTAAAAGAATTAAAATGCATGCGTATAGCAGTTCATACTATGGCCTTATTACATCAAATGAAACCCAAAATAAATTCAAAAATACTTAAAATATAAAAAGTCCAAATTATATAAAATCCCGAACTGAGCATGGCCACCACTAAGCTCCTGCCGACCCAATCCATCACTGATCGCCACATGAAAAAAATGTTCCCACAACGGGGTGAGTCAACAGACTCAATGTGTAACCACAACACTAAGTCCTAACAAATTCAGGCAAATCAAGTCATACATGCACATATAACATTTAATTAATATGATGCAAACCCGAACTCAAACCTAGGTACCATCTGCTACACATCACCCGTACCAACCTGCACACCGTGGGGACTACTAAGTCAACCCTCCATCCGCTACACACCATCGAAGGCAGTCGCTGCAGTCGACGTGCTTATCGCCTTATAAATATTGTGGCATAGCCACCAGATAATATTTTGTGTCATGAGACACCACATTCAGATAATGTGACCGAGGTCACCACATTCAGATATCGTGACATAAGTCACCACATTCACTTCCCCATTCAAAATATCCCATATGCCCCATATACCATTCATATCATGCAATCTCATGCCATAGGGCTTATTTCACATTCTTATCATTATTTACACATGTACCATATTCCACTATTCATAGCACTTATTAACTTAAGGTTAAAGTAACGTACCTGGGTACTTGTACCATTGCATAGTACCTTGGCCATATTCTTATACTTTCATATTAACACATATAATAAATTAGAGCCATAAATCTATTAAGATTCAGTGTGGGGTACACACCTGGTATACTTATCGAGTTCACGGAATCCCGGAAATCCCGATCTAAGCTTTAGATCCTTTAACTCCTATATTCAGCCAACACTAGACATTTTAGCAAAACCTATTCGACTATAGAACCAAATCCCAAAGAATTAAAACAATCAACCTCTTACCTTGCTGCCGATTTCACTGCTAACCAAGCCCTGAAACTTCATAGAGTTTCTCCTTTGCAATCGGCTATACACTAAATCACTTGGCTTGGTTAGTTTTGGCTTTTGACCATTTAAGAAACATATCTAAGTCACCAAATAGGCCTTGGCCGAATATACATGTATACTTACCTTCCAAATCTTAAATCCCGGAATAGATCTCTTGTCTTTGAAGATGTCGTATTACCTATAGGTGCATGTTAGATGAATACCTAACATTTAATCATAACAAATGGCCTTTGGCCGATTAGCATATTCACTTACCTTAAATCCTTGAAATCCTAAAACCTTACTCCTTTGTAGTCGACGATAGGCCAAATCCTGAATGACCCTTCCTAGTTTCGGCCATAAAATACTATTGGGATTAGATTCAAACTTTCGGCTAATAGGAGAAAAATGGAAAATCAAATATCATCTACTCTTACCCTTATACTACAGTCGACGGCAACCTTGTTCACACCCTCAAGGATATTCGGCTATGTTTAAGTGATGATGCCTCAAGTTTCGGCTTTTGGAATTCGAGGAAAGAAGAAGAGAAGAAATGTTTAGAAGTATTCGGCAATGGTGATCTTTGCTTGAAGTGGTTGCGGCAATGTGATCTTTGAGAAGGGAATTCGGCTAGAGAAAGAAGGTGGAAAAGAAAAAGAAAACAAAGAAAAAAAAAAGATGAATACTCTCCTACTAATTTCGGCTAGCTACTCTTACTCACACAGAGTTGGGATTTTGTCCAACTCTCCCTATTCTGATAACTTTATCTCATCTTTTCATATCCTTTATCATTCTCTCCTAAATTATCCTTATCTATCACTTAAAAATAAAAGATTTAAACTCCGAAATTGTAGCCTAGGTGCCGTCCATCCCCTTACCCTAGGAGTGCCGAACTTTTAACCCCTTAACTTGGGCCCCTTGCAGCCAAACAAGGCCCAATTCATCATCCCAAGTGACGCCACAACCTTTGGGCTACTAGCCCAACTCCCTTGCTGTCTGACGCAAAAACACTCTCCAAGAGCACTTCCCTTGCTGCTCGAACCTAGTCCCCTTGGACTGCTTGTGGCGTCATTTCCAGAAGCCTTAAGTGGCGCCTTCAAGCCACTTTTCCAAGCCGGTTCTTGTGTCATATCTTCCTTAAAATTTTTCTTAAGGCCTATCGGGCCTAGCTCCTTCTTTATACTTGAAACTTTAATATTTCCTAAGGCATCTGACTACACACTAGAGTTCACAAAATTCATAAAACACATTTAACACACACACATAGACATGCTTTCATATTTATTCAAGCAAAATGCATAAGCCCAATTTCAGGATATTACAGAGCCTCGTACGGTGCCATCTGGATGTTAGACTGGAAACTATTATTGTAGGCGAACTCAGCTAACGGTAGTAAATCCTCCCAACTACCTCGAAAATCAATCACACAGCTGTGAAGCATATCCTCCAGTATCTAAATCACACTATCAAATTAATCATCGGTCTGAAGATGGAATACAGTATTGAAGTCCAATCTCGAACCCAAAAATTATTAGAACTAAGAAGTGAAGCAACGATCCATATTAGAAATTATCGAAACCGGAACCCCATGTAGTCTTATAATCTCAAAAATATAAAGCTTCGCCAACTTATACAGAGAATAGCCCGTCTGAACCGAAATAAAATGAGCGAACTTGGTCAATCAATCCACGATGACCCAAACAGAGTCCTTCTTATTGGGTGCCAACGACAACCCACTAACGAAGTCAATCATCACTTGTTCCCATTTCGATAAGGAAATCTTAACAAGTTGAAGCAAACCCGAAGGCAATTGTTGCTCAGACTTAACTTGCTAGTACGTCAGACAACGAGCAACAAAAGTCGTTACCTCTCGTTTCAAACCCGGCCACCAGTACAGCTTACGAAGATCTCGATACATTTTATTACCACCGGGATACATAGCATAAGGGCTACTATGTACTTCCCTCAAAATTGACTGCCCCAGATCAGAATCGTTCGATACACCAACCCATCCTCAGAAACGTAGATTTCCATCCTTATTCATCCCAAAATCAGAAGTACTGCCACTCTCACTCATGACTATATATACAAAACATAACCACATTTATACCAAAACATACCAATATAAGCCATCACTCATGACTATATATACAAAACAAACTTATACATTTACAAGCTAACTCTCATGGCTATATTCACAACCAAAGTTCCATAAGTTGCCTATACATGCCATATACCATATATACGCAATTCGAAAGTACCAACTTAGGTATTTGATAGTGCGATGATGTTCTCGGTGACTCCCGAATCCGAGCTAGCTTTAATTCTCTATAAAACATAGCTTTAATATATGATTAACTCCTTTAACCACATATTCATTCAATTTGTTCCAAAAACACACATTTGGATATCTTTACACATTAGCCCCTAAACTTTCATATTTAATCATTTTAGTCCCTATTTCATAAATACACAAAATTTCACACAATTCAATTTAACCCAAGCTTAGCCAAATTACTATAGTGCCCCTAGTAGCCCAAAACTTTCATTTATTTCACATTTCAACCACACAATTTGCAAATTTCTCAATTCAATCCCTATTATGCATTTTCATCAAAAATCACTTTATAAAACATGAAAATCTATCATCCATGTAACGACTCGAATTTGGGCCTAGTAGAATTGGGCCTATTGGGCCATGGGCTTGGGAGCATTTAAATTTTTTTAAAACAAGGGAACGGCACTAATGCAAGTTGGACCTATTAGGTGAGTGATTTTGGAAGGTTAGGGGGCTTCCACGAAGTCCCGGGATCAAACCTGGGCTTTAGGAAAAATTTTGGTTTTAGGTGAATAAAACCCTGGGAGTAAGTAAGTAGGCTTTAAGAATAAAATGTGGAGAAAAATGACACAAAAGGAGTTGTGGGCTAGTGGTAAATGGCGCCACATGGGAGACAAGGGAGTGCCGCCATAGAGGAAGCAAGGGGTCCAAGGTTCAAGTCTTGGCGCTTGCAATTCTTTTTGTTTTCTTTTTAAATGAACTTAGACTTTGGCCCATAGACTTATATTTAGTTGCGCATGTTTTAAGACAAAAAGGAGCTAGTTGGTAAAGTGGCGAGTGACGTGGATTATGTTACAGGGGAGCCTGAGTTCGAATCCCATTGCAAGCAAAAAGGGATATTTGTTTTGCTAAGTTGGGACGGCCAGCGTTTGTGTTGGATTTAAACTCTACTGAAGGAGGGATCCCACATTGGGAAGCTAGCAAGAGGGAAGGTGAGAAGCTGGCTTTAAATAGAGCAATCTATGAGGAAAGTAAGCATACCTGGGTTGGCGTTTGGGCATAGGAGTGTTCAGAGCGCGGATCAACTCCAGATTCCTATCAGGTGTGTATTTTGCACTACTCTAGTTGTAGAGCGGCAAATGCTGAAATGCCGGTCACACGGTGATAATAGCCACACGAGCGTGCGAGTGCACATGTGGGGGCTTCGACCCGATAGTTGAGGCCATCATGAGTGTTCTTGTGGGTTAGGCTGTTTGGGCCGAAATGGGCCGCAATAAGCCATGTGGGGCCCGTGGGCTTATAGGAATAATTTGTATGATTGTGTAGTAGATAGTGAGCTGGTCTATGTGAATCTCATATCTGTGGCTAGATTTGGGCTAAATGGGCCACACGAACGTGTGGGTCAATTTGGGCCAAGAATGGGCCCTAGGACCATTCGCATCGTTATCTCTGTTTAGAATTCCTTAGTTTACAAAATTATTGAAATACCCTTAGTTTACAAAATTATTGAAATACCCTTAGTTTACTAAATTACTAAAATACCCTTGGTTTACAAAATTACTAAAATACCCTTGGTTTACAAAATTACTGAAATACCCTTAGTTTACAAAATTACTGAAATACCCCTGATTTGCAAAATTACTGAAATAACCCTAGTTTGCAAAATTATCGAAATACCCCTGGTTTGCAAAATTACCGAAATATCCCAGTTTGTAAAATTATTAAAATACCCTCAGTTTACAAAATTATTGAAATACCCCTGATTTATGAAATTACCAAAATATCCCCAATGTGTGAAATTACCAAAATACCCTTAGCTTGTAAAATTACTGAAATACCCCTAAATTTATGAAATTATCGAAATACCCCTAGTTTGCGAAATTATCGAAATACCCTCGATTTGTGAAATTACAGAAATACCCCTATACGGTAAGATTACAAAAATACCCTTACAGGGTAAAATGACTATTTTGCCCTTGTGGGTAAATGACTGATTTAGACTATGAATTTGACTGCTTTGACTGTGATTGTATAACTATGAGTTTAACTGACTTGACTTTGGGAGTGTGACTAATATGCTATTAATATATGTTTAGATGACTGTTCCTGAGCATGGCCATTTTGCATACATGTGTAATGATTGAGCATAACGTACACGACATATTGCATGGGGTTGGGATTTGTATTTTGGAGGAAGTACTATACTGGTGACTATGCCACGTTTTACTAATTTAGTGGCTTTGCCACGTATACTAATTCTAGTGGCTCACCACACGTATAACGTTATTAGCGCTTTTCTTTGCGTTGATATTATGACTTCTTTGCGTTATTTGTGTGTAAATTTGGATGGGTCGACTTGGTCCCCACATGGTGTGTAGGGTTGGTATTGGTGGTGTGTTAGCTAGACTGGTTTGGGATGCATCCTCATACTATTGCATATCTGTTTATGAGATCTGTCACTGTACTGGGCTTAGGCCACTTGTTCTGTTATTGGTTTGGGCTAGGCCCAATTGATACTGTTATGGGCTATGACCCAAATAATTTCGTAGTGGGCTTTGACCCACGTATGCTCTAATTTGTATTGTACTGTTTGTAACACCCCTATCTCATATCTGTCGCCGGATTAGGGTTAAGAGCGTTATCTAACAGATCTAAAGCTTAATCAAATAATTTATCAAGTATCTCATCAAACACAAACATATTGTCCCCTTTTGAAGGTCATTGAAACCTAAAACATGCTTAGGAGTAGGGTCGGGACTAAACCGGAACACATATAGAATTTCTCAGAAATTTAGAACTTTTCTAATTTTCAGGGGTTACACGCCCATGTGGGCAGACCGTGTGCCTTCCACGGCTGCTAGACGCACCCGTGGGTCCCCCCGTGGTCGAACCTGTTTTAACACCACGGCCACCAAGCACGCACGCCCATGTACTCTGATCGTGGTCGATTTTGACTTGGCTCCACGACCACCTAGCACGCTCGTGTACTTTGGCCGTGGTCGATCCTGTTGAAAACACACGACTACTAGGCACGTCCGTGTGCCAAGGTCATATACTCTCAACTAGCTACTGACTTAGCCCATGGTCAATAGGCACGCCCGTGTGCCACAACTGTGTGACATTATAGGCCATTTACAAGGCCAAAATGCCACCCATCAAGGGTTATATCCTACAAGCAAAAACCAATACAATCCATATACATTTAACAACCATGGACTTGCCAAAATAACTATTAAATCTTCACATTCAATATCGATTTCATCCATACTAATTTACAAGATTAAATCTCATATAAACACAAGCATAGTTCATCCATTTACTTACCTTAAACTTAACAATCTCTTATGCTCTCAAACCATACCAAAACATACATAATATAACACATTCATCAAAACATATTACCAACATATAACTAGCCAAATCACATGGCTAAGTTCACATCTCATATGGCTAAGTTCACATCTCATATCTGTCCAAATAACTAGCCTATACATGCCATGTCTAGCTATATACATTTCCAAAATATACCAAAATAAGTTGAGTAGTGTGATGACGATCCTCGACAATCCCCAAGCCTTCAATAGCTTTGACTATCTATAAAATAGAGAAAACACACACATAGAGTAAGCTTTCAAAAGCTTAGTAAGTTATATACAAATAAACTTAATATTTAAGCATTCAGGACATATAATCAATATGAAATCACTAATAGCTCAATTGAATAGCCATAATTCTTCTTGGCACTTTTATTTAACCATTCATCATTCAAACTTGCCTATCATCATATACTTGTTAGCTCATAGCTTTTCCATTCTTGTATCACATTACATATGGCTCATTCAAGCATATCTTCACATATTATCTCATCATTTCAATGCACATATTCATCATAGTAAGTTCATATAGACACTTACCTTTCATGCACACATAGTGTACTTTTTAAATGCACCTGAAACAAATATACAATTTACATAGTCGTTCGTTTCTCGGACTTGCCTATTGAACCGTTCAAAATCTAATAGGATACTTAGAGCTCAGAATAGTCGTACAATGCCAACGTCCCAGACGTGGTCTTACATGTAGCCGGATGTTGATTCCACTGTCTCAGACAAGGTTTTACATGTAATCGGATACCAATGCCACTGTCTCAGACAGGGTCTTACTCGAATTAATACGATGCCAATGTCCCAGACATGGTCTTACACGTAATCAGATGTCGATGCCACTGTCCCAGATAGGGTCTTACTCAAATTAATACGATGCCAATGTCCCAGACATGGTCTTACACGTAATCAAATATCGATGCCACTGTCCCAGACAGGGTCTTACTCGAATTAATATGATGCCAATGTCCTAGACATGGTCTTACACGTAATCAAATATCGATGCCACTGTCCCAGACAGGGTCTTACTCGAATTAATATGATGCCAATGTCCTAGACATGGTCTTACACGTAATTAGATATCGATGCCACTGTCCCAGACAGGGTCTTACTCAAATTAATATGATGCCAATGTCCCAGACATGGTCTTACACGTAATCAAATATCGATGCCACTATCCCAGACAGGGTCTTACTCGAATTAATACAATGCCAATGTCCCAGACATGGTCTTACACGTAATCAGATATCGATGCCATTATCCCAGATAGGGTCTTACTCAAATTAATACGATGCCAATGTCCCATACATGGTCTTACACGTAATCAGAT
The DNA here is from genome assembly GCA_025503065.1 of Gossypium bickii. Taxonomy (NCBI): domain Eukaryota; kingdom Viridiplantae; phylum Streptophyta; class Magnoliopsida; order Malvales; family Malvaceae; genus Gossypium; species Gossypium bickii. The sequence continues at coordinate 23,081,415 of CP106711.1, read as the reverse complement.
ATTGATGCCACTGTCCTAGACAGGGCTTTACTCGAATTAATACGATGCCAATGTCCCAGACATGGTCTTACACGTAATCAGATATTGATGCCACTGTCCCAGACAGGGTCTTACTCGAATTAGTATGATGCCAATGTCCCAGACATGGTCTTACACGTAATCAGATATCGATCATCTATGTCGTAGTATAGTTAATTCTATCTATTTCTATGTTCGAACGGAACTTCTCAGATGTTAACACTATATCAATCTTATCTTAGAATTCATATATATACAACATCTCATGTGCATTCAACATTATCCATAGTCATATAAACATATATAATTCAATAGAAATACATTTATTTATATATCGACTTACCTCGGATATGATTTAACGGAAATGAAAACGGCTACTCGGTTAGTTTTGCTTTCCCGCGATCTAAGTCCGTTTTCCTCGTTTCTTGATCTTAATTTGAGCTTACAATGGCTGAAACCCTTAATGTTTTGTTCTTTCTTTTTCTTTTGTTTTTCGGCAAAACATATGATAATCATGGACTTTATATCTTTTATTATAATGTTTTTATTATAATAATATAACTTATGGTATATAATATAAATTTTATCTAAATATCTAAACATATAAATACACATGGCCATACTTAGTGCCATCCACTATAATAGTTTTGGCTTAATTGCCACATAAGTCCCTTACAAACAAAAGCCACATCAATTTGATCATTAATCAAATGAAAAGCCACTTTTAAACTTTAGGCGATTTAGTCCTTTTATCAAATTAAGCACACAAATGGACGAATTAACTTACGAAACTTTAGAACATGCATAATCACTTATCAAAGACATAGAAAATAATATTAAAATATTATACAGACTCAAATTTGTGGTCCCAAAACCTTTATTACGACTAGGGTATAAACCGGATACATTACATCGTTATTCTTGTTGAAAGGGCTTTGGCCCTGCATCATTTAGGTTTCGCTTCAGATATCTTGATTGTTACTCTGGTAAGGTGATTACACACTGCGTTTTCATAAACTCACCCTGTTTTTAACTGTGCAGGTAATCCTCAGCCTTAGATGAATCGGAGCTGCGAGGGACTCGGAGGTGACCACACGTCCGATTGGCTTTAAAGTACACGTTCTATTTTTATTTTAGTTTAATTTGTTGGGTTATAAATTTCGTAATAAGGCCTTAAGATTTCTTAACTTTAAGTTCTGGGATTTTATTGATTGTTTTATAATTGCAAGAAGTAGAACACAATTTATCGGAAATAACTACTGTTTTTCAAAATATCACGTTCCGCAACTGTTTTAAATTAAGCTTTCCGCAATAAACAAGGTTTTAAAGATAATAATGTTTTCCAAGAATGATTTCTAATAAACTACATTTTGAAGATATTCAAACGAAATCTGAGGTTTTGAATAGCAGAAAGTTTTAAGTTGTAAGAAGGGTTTCTAACCAAAGCATGGTTTTCGAAAAACTCTTCAATGTGACACGCCAAATTTGGGCCTAACTTCTAGGCCGGGCTTGGGGTGTTACAATCCAAATTTCATATTTCATCCTCAAACATTCAAGAACACATAAACTCATCAATGGCAACTCTCAAAATCTTTAACAGATTCAAATTTTAAGGTACGGGCTAGTTAGAACACGAAGCAACGATCACAAAAACATAGAAATTGATAAACCGTAAAAGTAACATATTTTAATCCCACATTTAGTATGCTTTTGGATGATTTATCCCTTAATTTATGTAAAAAGGTGCTCTTAATCCTTTCTTTTCATGTCTTATACACAGGAAAGCACCCGAGGATAAAAAGAACGAGAAACGGGCCTAAAACGAAGCAAATTGGGCCAAGGAGGAAATCGATACGGCATGGACTTTAGCCCACACGGCCGTGCCTCATCAAGCAACTAGAACACGGCCTTCTCCCGATTTACACGACCGTGCCTCATTAAAGAAATTCGAGCACGGCCTGGCCACGATCCATACAGGTGTGTGCCATGGTCGTGTCCCTGTCGCTGGAAAGAGCAATTTCATTCAGATTTGGATACTTAGGGGCGAAGAAACATATTTCAAAAGCCTATATAAACCCCTAAGTGCTACCAGAAAAGGGGGGCGATTAGCTAGGCCAATGAGCCAAGCTGAAAAGGTCAGAGTTGTGGGAATCACTCGAGGACAACCAGTTGATCCATATCAAGAAGCCGGAGTTCTACTCAAGACGGCGGATCTCTCCTTCAATTCCTTCAGGGAGTTTTAGGGGTTCCTTATGTTTTTTTTTTATCTTTTCTTCTGAGATGTTTTCTTTTATAGTTATGAACTAAATCCTTCAGATACTTGAAGGGGGTGAAACCTAAGACGGACCTTGTTATTGTTTTCTAAACTATATGATAAATATTTGATTTGTTCTTAATTATGTGTGCTTAATTCTTGTATTGATATTTCTGGGATATTGATTCAAGTATGATGTGCTTAGGTGGAGGAGCAAAAGTCCCTGCTTAAGAGTAGATCTAGCATAATTAAGCGGAGTTGATCGCACACCTAGAGATAGGGTGAGGAGATTTTGCCAGATTAGGGTGAAACCTAATATGGGAGTCCAAATATCGAATTAATGCAATTATAGGGGTTTTAATTAGAAAGAGATTTCAATTATTCAACCTAGGGTTAGACGTTATTCGCCTCGAGAGAGGATTTAATATAACTTAGGGAGCCTTACGAATCAAGTCAAGTGAATACATCGTCTGGTTCAGTGTTAGATAACAAGTGAAGTCTAGGTGGATTCTTCCTAAGGGTATCGTCTTAATCAACTGAGTTTTTCCTCAAGTTATTTTCCCCAATTACTTCTTTTTGTCTTTGCGTCTTTAGCTTAGTAATTAGCTAATTTTAGATTAAAGTAACTTCACTTATTTTAGGCTAAATAGTAAAAAGAAAGTTAATATTAGTACTTTTAATTCCTTTGGGTTCGACAATCCGGTCTTGCCTAAGCTATACTACTGTTCGATAGGTACACTTGCCTTTAATCATTATCAGAGTTAGTTTCCAGGTTCGATCATTCTCTTTATAAATTTTAAAACTCGACAAAACAACGATCAAGTTTTTAGCGCCTTTGCCAGGGAACTAAAATATTAAGAACGCTTGATTTTTATTACTTTAGCCATATTTTATTTTTGCAATTAAATTTTATTTTTTATTTTTTATTTGCTTTTGACAGATAATTTTAGTTTATAGAGGAGATGGCATTGAAAAACTATCAGTGGAACATTATGAGGACAAAGCCAATAAAAACAGCCGATATCTACAACCTTGACCCAGTAACGATGCTATCAAACCAGATGGAGGTTTTAAGTAAAAAATTTGATGGTTTGTATAGTCTCTCGCAGGTACACCCAGTAATGCAATATGACTCGAATCTAGGAGGAGTGTGGTCCCTCAACGGGGTGAGTCAACAGACTCAATGTGTACACAACACTAAATCATAATAGAATCAGGCATAACAAATATTACACATTCATATCATAGCATACAAATTATGATGCATTCCCAAACCCAAACCTAACAAGCCATCCGCTACACTCCCCCGTACCAACCTGTGCACCGTGGGGACTACTAAGTCGACCCTCCTTCCGCTACACTCCATATCGCAGTCTTAGGTCACCGCATTTGTGGTCTTAGGTCACCACATTCGGATATATCGCGGTCTTAGGTCACCGCATTGATTCATCGTGGTCTTAGGTCACCACATTCGAGATACCACGGTCTTAGGTCACCGTGTTCGTGGTCTTAGGTCACCACATTCACTTCCCCTTTCAATAACCCATATGCCCCATTTTGTAATATGCATTAATATGCCAAAGTTCACATTCTTATTCTCATGTTACAAATAACATATTTCATATTCCTAGTAGGAGTAGGAAACGTACCTGAGTACTTTGTACCACATTATGGTACCTTAGCCATATTCACATTCTTAATATCACATATATTAATTAAACATAGCCATAAAACATATTATGAAATAGTGTGGGGTACACACCTGATTAGCTTAACGAATTCCTTGAAATCCCGAAAAACCGATCTATCGCTTTAGATCCTAAATCCCTACATTTGGCCACATTTAGTATTTTAGGAAAAAGCCTATTGGGCTAATTTAATCAAATCCCGAAGGATTATCGTATCCACTTTCTTACCTTGCTGCCGATTTATAATTAATCAAATCCCAAAAACTTGTATTCTTCCCCTTTGAAATCCGCTAATCACTAGATCCCTTGAATCGGTTAGTTTTCGGCTTAAAACACAAAAATAGATCTAACTACTAAAATAGGCCTTGGCCGAATATTCATAGTCACTTACCTTAAGGATCTTAAATCCCGAAATTATCCCTTGGTTATAGCTTCTGTCGAAATCCCTAAAACCACATGTTAGATCAACTTCTAACCTTTAATCACAATCAATGGCCCTTGGCCGAATGTCAGATATGACTTACCTTGATGGTCAAATCCCGAAGATCTTTTCCTTTATAGTCGATTATGGCAAAAATCCCGAAAGAATCCTTCCAAATTTTGGCAATTAAGAATATTGATAGGATTAGTCCTAGATTTCAACAAATCTAAAAGAAAAGAATAGAAATCAAAACTTGTTCTTACCCTTTCTTGAAGAAATCGACAGCACCTATGCTTGAAGCCCCTCAAAGATTCGGCTTTTGATGGATTGGAAAGTAAGAAATTGGCTAATGGTGATATCTTGAATTTTCGGCTTTGGCTAACAAAAAAGAAGAAGAACAAATGCTCTAGGAAATTACAGAGAGAGAAGGGTTGAGAGAAAGAATGATGAATGGCCCTCTTTTCCTTATATAGCCAAATTTACTAACTTAGAATCCCTTACTTGGCCATCACTCTTCTATTTTGATAGTTTTATCTCTTTAATTATCTCCTAAAATAAAAGATAATTCAGCAACTATCCTTACTTAGCCGAAATTATTAAACTCAAAGTCCCTTACTCGGCCATCACTTCTCCCTTATTTTCCTAATTAAAGAATAATTCCTCATTTATCTCTTGAAAATAATCTAAAATAAATCCATTATTTATCCCTTATTTATCCACTATTTATCTCTTAAAAATAAAAGAATAAAGGCTCTTAAATTATAGCCTTGTGCCGTCCACCTCACTTCTTCTGGAAGCAAAAAAAAAATTCTTTTATTTGCTTTCCCTGTGACTCAAACTCAGGCCCAATCCCCTTGCATGTGGCGCCATTTCCAGAGGCCCTAAATGGCATCTCCAGGCCACTTTTCCAAGCCTGTTTGCGTGTCAAATTTCACATACTTTTTCTCTTAAGGCCACCTTGCCTTAATTTCCTCTTTTAGACTTTAAAACTCGACATTTCTAAGTCATTTCTAAGTTTCCAAAAATTTTCGTTTGCCTCTTTAAACTTGACATTTCCTTACATTTCCAAGTTTCTAGAAATGTTCACTTTCCTCTTTTGAATCATTTCTAAATCACTTCCTTACATTTCCAAGTTTCCAGAAATGTTCACTTTCCTCTTTTAAACCTAACATTTCCATACATTTCCAGGACAAGACATTTCCTTCAATTTCCAAGACAAGACATTTCCTTACATTTCCAAGTCATTTCCTTACATTTCCAAGATTCTAAAAATGCACACATCACATCCATAACACATAAGACATACTAATGCATAGGCTATAATCTAGGATGTTACAGTTCTACCCCCTCAAAAATAATTTCGTCCTCGAAATTACTTACTAGCGAATAATCGTATATCTTAACTCACCGCACTACGCTTATGCTGCGCACTCTGATCTTAATAGAACCATCATACTTCCTAGGCACAATCTCTAAGTTCACGTCCCCTAGAACTCATTTCTAACGCCGCGATTTAATCTGATTAAAAAGTTTTATGCATCAGAATTTTGTTCCACTTACTAACCGCGAATAATTTTATGAAATAAAGATATTTAGAAGTAGTTCTTTCGATCACACAAAGTTTCAGTTCAAGTTCACTACTCTAATTCAGAGAATCACATTCACATTCATCAATAGAGACACCTTCATTCCTCAATATAGGCACATTCATTCATCAACATAGACATATTTATTCGGTGGTATCTACCACCCACATTCACTATTCGAACACTCTTTGCCTTATTCCTATCCCAGAGGTATTTTCGTAATTTGTCCTATAGGGGTATTTTCGTAATTTTTCAAAATAAGGTTCCTTGGTAATTTTGTCAATAAGGGTATTTTGGTAATTTTGCATTCCCGGGAAAATTTTGAAATTTTTGAAATCTGGGGGTATTTCGGTAATTTTAAAACTTGGGGGTATTTCAGTAATAAACCAGGGTAAATTTGTAAAGTTTAATAATTCAGGGGTATTTCAAAATTTGCAAAACTTGGGGGTCCTTTTTGAGATTTTGTTTTCCAAAACGGTGATGTTGCAAAAATTTTGGAAATCAGGGTCATTTTGGTAATTTTGTAAGTCAGGGGCAATTTCGTAATTTTCCAAAATTAAGGTATTTTGATATTTTGCAAATTAGGTTTTTGGACTTGTCGTAAAGCAAGGAAAATTTTATTGAAATCGGGTGTAACACCCTGGTTTAGGGGCTATGCAGTTTGAGTATAATTCAGGTGTTGGAAGGTTTTTGGGTGTGCTTGGATGTGTTTAGAGGTTTTAAGAATGCTTGGATGAAAGGGGAGTACCTTGGAAAATTTTAGATTTTTAGTGTAAAAAAGGGAAATAGGGCAAGAAGGCCTTAAAATAATTTGGTGGAGTTTAGGACGCAAGGCTTGACATGGTGGAGTGGCATGGAGGCGCTGCATTGGGGCTTGGGAAGGTGGCGCCTCAAGGTCTTTGGGGTCTCATGTTCGAACCAAGGTGGCAGCAAGGGGTTTTGAATTTTTTTGGGGTTTGGCGTTTAAAGGGGAGAAGGCCTTAAAAGGAGCTGGGATGAGTTTGTGACGCAAAGAGCTCATTGGCAAAGTGGCTCTCATGCGCCACTTAGGAGCTGGAGAAGGAAGAGCGCGCAGTTCGAGAAATTTGGAGTAGCATTTTGGCGTTTTATATTTTATATGCGGTAATGGGCTGAAGTAGGATGGATTTAAAATAAAGTGATGGGGATTTTGGCATGAAATTCAATGTGGCCGAGTGGCCTGGGGCATTGGAGGAGAGGGCTGCAGCAGCAGGTTCCAGGTTTGAACCAAGGGAGTGGCAATTGGAGTTTTGTTTTTATTCTTATTTTTGCACGTGACTTGGTAAGGTCTTTGGGACGGCTAAAAGGCTCTTATTAGATAAGGATAATATTTTTTTTATTTTATTTAGTTATCTATTAGTTATTTGTTTAGTGTAGGATTATTATTTTTTTATTTTGAATAAGATGAGATAACAATGGACTCATTCAAACTTTTTGAATGATAGGCTAAGAGGAAATATAGGAGAAGATTGTGGGATTTTGTGAGGAGCATGAGAAGTGGCCGGCCATAGGACTCTTTAGGTGGCTAGTTTCGGTCATGTATAGGGAGGGGAGTGCCGAAATTGTTATTCTTCTTTTTCTCTTTTTCTTGCCGAAAATTCTAGTCAAAGAGTTCACTCTTTTTCTCTCTTTTTCCCTTGAAACCAAAACTTCTCCATCATTGTCTCCACTGCCGAATTTCTTTCACTATTCTTTTCCTATTGCTTCCATTCTTTCAACCTTATTTCTCTTTTTCTTGTCTAGGCCGAAACCTCTCTAGTATTGAGCACCATTGCCGAAACCTCTTGACCCTTCTTTATTTAGCCTAAGCCGAATACCCATAGCCTCTTCCCCTTTTCTCTTCTTTTTGTTTTAGCCGAATCTCCCCTCAACCTTTTTCGAAATCTTCTTTTGATGGCCTAGTGTGGTTGGCTGAATATCAGCAAGGGTGACCTCTCCTAGTTCTTCTCCATTCGGTTTTAAGGGAAGGTAAGTATTCTGTCTTAAACTGCCGACTTGAGTTCTCTCTGTTGGTGGCCAAAACCGGAATGGTTGGCCTTAGTTTTAGTATGGCCGAATGTCTCTAAGGCCAGGGTGATGTTGTGTTTTGCTTGTTTGTAGCCAGCGCCAAGGAGCTAAAAAGGGGAGTCTCGAGTTTAGACTCATCAAGGGATTTTCAGGCAACTTCATAGGACCATTGGCGTTTCAGGATTCAGGTAAAAGAGGGTAAGTGATTCTTTGGTATTCGGCCTTAGGCCATTGGTTGTGTTTATGGGTTGACCAAATGGTGACTATGGTGTATAGGGTAAATCGACAGAAGCAAAGGAAGCTTTCGGGATCTCAGTTCATTCGGTAAGAATGTTAGTAAGTGATGTAGTTTTGTTATTAGTTTATCATGACGTCGTTGATTAATCGTTTGATCCTGATTAAGTGTCGTCGATGGATGCGAGTGCCAGTCAAGAGGGCAAAGGGAAAGCTCCTATCCCGAAGTTCAAGAAAAGAGCTGTCTCAGTAGTTCGTGATTGGCCACCGGGGTGTGGGCCAGCGGCGGAAAACTATAGGCAGATAGCTGTAGTCTCGCTAAACGATAGTGTCGGGATTGAGGGATTAGAGCTTCAGGTTATAAGGTGTGTAGTTAGCCATTGTTTCTGGGATTTGTGTGATATATGCTCGTGTTATTTGTTTACTAATAAATGCAGTGGCATATGTGAAATGGATACGCTTAAGAGGTATGATGATGACCAGGTTAGTAGCAAATTGGTTAATATGTGATAGTTGATTTTTAATATGTGAGTATGCCTATGAATGTGGTTAATATGTACATGCATCACCTTGTCATTATATCATGTTACATGTGCATGGGTGGGTTATGAAAGAAGGACCGGGTGTACTTCGAGTACGTGGTTGATGTCAGCTTTGTGCTACATCGTGGATTGTATTGATCGAGGTCGCGTTGTAGACTCTTTGCGATTTAGTTCGCGTGGTTACCTTGATTGATATTGGCTCTATGCCATATCGTGGCTGATGGGTGCTGTGTGCTCCATCGTGGTTTGATGTTAGCTACGTGCTACATCGTGGATGGCATTGGTTGCCTTTTTGGAGGTAAAAGGAGAGGGTGATTCGATAATCCCCTGGTGTGTGGTAGGCTGGATAAGGGGGTGTGTAGCGGATGGACCTTAGGTTTGGGTTGGGTTCATGATTGCATTATTCCGTTTATGAAATGGTATGAAAATGGGCCAAGCCCAATATGGCATGTGGATTGGTATGTTGTGAGAACATACGTGGAAATGGGCCAAGCCCAGTGATCAGTGGATTGATGAGAAAAGGGCCTAGCCCAGTGCTTGAATATGATTTGATTGTGGGTTAAGCCAAGATTGTGGTAATGTCTGATTATATTTACATGTTGCATTGATTGGGTTGATTTGTGGTTAACATGTAGGTGGATATCAGTGGTTTAATTACACACTGAGTCTGTGTGACTCACCCAATTATTTACCCAACATCGCAGGTAACAGGATGATCGGACCGGGTTGGAGTGGATACAAGGTGGCCCATGCAAAGGACGTTTTAAATATTTTCTTTATGCATTTTATTACCAAGTATTGGGCTTCATTATTTTTGTAACAAGAGCCGTATTATTATTATTTTTGTTATTACTATTTTTGATATTACTTGATATTATGGTTTACTTAAAAGAAATTATTATGTGAAGGTGATTTTAATTTTAGCAACCTATTTAATCAAAGTATTTATATATTTTTACACTAAAGTTTTAATATGGATTATTTTTAATAACAAAGCTTTTTTTATAATTTTAAAAGAAAAGACATGGTTTCCAAAAGTTAACAATTTTCTTGTTTATTCAAAAGATGAAAAGATTTTCAACCGTCTTTCCGCAGTGACATAACCAGATCCGGTCAAGACTCGTGGGCCGGGTTTAGGGGTGTTACATCGGGGTAGTACGGTAAATTTTTTTTTCCTTTTTTTAGAAACCAGGGGTATTTTTGTAATTCCGCCACTAGGGGCATTTTGGTAATTTTTTGTAAATTGGGAATATTTTGAAAAATTTCTAAAAATAAGTTTTTGTTACTATTCAAAGTGGTAAATTTGGGGATTTTCAAACTAGGGTTTCCATAAAAACATGGCTAGTCCCTTTCGGGTTTTAGTTACTGGGTTTAGCCTATGAATAAGTCCTCATGGTTAGGGTGAACCGTAGCTACGCACTGTAGGATTCTGCGCAAGAGGAGGTGAGTCACTAGGATTGCTTAAGTACTGTGCTCTTAGGATCCAATCCTAGACATGCGCACAATGGTTGGCACACCCTAACTCGGCGACTTAACCACAGGTTTGTTTAATTAGGCACTTAAGTCTTATGTAAGTGTTGGGGTAACTAGTCCTAGGGTTCAAGTGCTTATCATGCTAATCTATGTTCCATTCCATTTCTACCCTTCTACACATCATACTATAAACCACACAAATGGATAGAAGTACTTATCTGATGGACTATGGGTCAGAGACTTAGGTGCCATGCCAGAAACCTGCTTTTGTCAAAAATATTTTCATAAAACTCATTTGGGCTCGCTTTGAAAACGTTTTGGGCCTTAAACCCCTAGGCAGAGGGTTTGAAACTAGGCTCTGATACCAAACTGAAACACCCCAAACCTGGCCCACGAGCTTTGACCAGATTCGGTATGTTCCTCAAGTAAACCGGTTCAAAGTTCTTTTGATACTTTGGGAAAATAGTGTGTTTTGAAAGAAATATTGTTTTGGGTTGGGCTCGAGTAGAAAACAAAATCGTTTTATAATGAAAACCCTTTTAAATTTTAGGTGATAAAACATATAGAATACATTTAAAGTAAATTACTTAATCTTTAACTTAATAAAAATTCCGTAACATAATAAATAAAAACAGAAATAAAATAGTGCACTATGGCCTTATGGCCTTATTACATCAAGTAAATCCAAATAATTCGAGTACTTAAAAATTAATAGTCCATAAAAATAAAAACTTCATGTTGAGCATGGCCACCACAAGTTCTCGTAGTCCCGGGCCTATTACTTTGTTCATCACACCAAACATGGTCCTCAACGGGGTGAGTCAACAGACTCAATGTGTACACAACACTAAATCATAATAGAATCAGGCATAACAAATATTACACATTCATATCATAGCATACAAATTATGATGCATTCCCAAACCCAAACCTAACAAGCCATTCGTTACACTCCCCTGTACCAACCTGTACACCGTGGGGACTACTAAGTCGACCCTCCTTCCGCTACACTCCATATCGCTGTCTTAGGTCACTGCACTTGTGGTCTTAGGTCACCATATTCAGATATCGCGGTCTTAGGTCACCGCATTCAGATTATTGTGGTCTTAGGTCACCATATTCAGATACCACGGTCTTAGGTTACCGTGTTCATGGTCTTAGGTCACCACATTCACTTCCCCTTTCAATAACCCATATGCCCCATTTTGTAATATGCATTAATATGCCAAAGTTCACATTCTTATTCTCATGTTACAAATAACATATTTCATATTCCTAGTAGGAGTAGGAAACGTACCTGAGTACTTTGTACCACATTACGGTACCTTAGCCATATTCACATTCTTAATATCACATATATTAATTAAACATAGCCATAAAACATATTATGAAATAGTGTGGGGTACACACCTGATTAGCTTAACGAATTCCTTGAAATCCTGAAAAACTGATCTATCGCTTTAGATCCTAAATCCCTACATTTGGCCACATTTAGTATTTTAGGAAAAAGCCTATTCGGCTAATTTAATCAAATCCCGAAGGATTATCGTATCCACTTTCTTACCTTCTTTCGCCGATTTGATAATTAATCAAATCCCGGAAACTTGTATTCTTCCCCTTTGAAATCGGCTAATCACTAGATCCCTTGAATCGGTTAGTTTTCGGCTTAAAACACATAAAAATAGATCTAACTACTAAAATAGGCCTTGGCCAAATATTCATAGTCACTTACCTTAAGGATCTTAAATCCCAAAATTATCCCTTGGTTATAGCTTCTGTCGAAATCCCTAAAACCACATGTTAGATCAACTTCTAACCTTTAATCACAATCAATGGCCCTTAGCCGAATGTCAGATATGACTTACCTTGATGGTCAAATCCCGAAGATTTTTTCCTCTATAGTCGACTATGGCAAAAATCTCGAAAGAATCCTTCCAAATTTCGGCAATTAAGAATATTGATGGGATTAGTCCTAGATTTTGACAAATCTAAAAGAAAAGAATAGAAATCAAAACTTGTTCTTACCCTTTCTTGAAGAAATCGACAGCACCTATGCTTGAAGCCCCTCAAAGATTCGGCTTTTGATGGATTGGAAAGTAAGAAATTGGCTAATGGTGATATCTTGAATTTTCGGCTTTGGCTAACAAAAAGAAGAAGAACAAATGCTCTAGGAAATTCGGCAGAGAGAAGGGTTGAGAGAAAGAATGATGAATGGCCCTCTTTTCCTTATATAGCCGAATTTACTAACTTAGAATCCCTTACTTGGCCATCACTCTTCTATTTTGATAGCTTTATCTCTTTAATTATCTCCTAAAATAAAAGATAATTCAGCAACTATCCTTACTTAGCCGAAATTATTAAACTCAAAGTCCCTTACTTGGCCATCACTTCTCCCTTATTTTCCTAATTAAAGAATAATTCCTCATTTATCTCTTGAAAATAATCTAAAATAAATCCATTATTTATCCCTTATTTCTCCACCATTTATCTCTTAAAAATAAAAGAATAAAGGCTCTTAAATTATAGCCTTGTGTCGTCCACCTCACTTCTTCTGGAAGCAAAATAAAATTTCTTTTATTTGCTTTCCCTGTGACTCGAATCAGGCCCAAATCCCTTGCATGTGGCGCCATTTCCAAAGGCCCTAAGTGGCATCTCAGTGCCACTTTTCCAAGCCTGTTTGCGTGTGTCAATTTCACATACTTTTTCTCTTAAGGCCACCTTGCCTTAATTTCCTCTTTTAAACTTTAAAACTCGACATTTCTAAGTCATTTCTAAGTTTCCAAAAATTTTTGTTTGCCTCTTTAAACTTGACATTTCCTTACATTTCCATGTTTCCAGAAATGTTCACTTTCCACTTTTGAATCATTTTTAAATCACTTCCTTACATTTCCAAGTTTCCAGAAATGTTCACTTTCCTCTTTTAAACCTAACATTTCCATACATTTCCAGGACAAGACATTTCCTTCAATTTCCAAGACAAGACATTTCCTTACATTTCCAAGTCATTTCCTTACATTTCCAAGACAAGACATTTCCTTACATTTCCAGGACATTTCCTTACATTTCCAAGTCATTTCCTTACATTTCCAAGATTCTAAAAATGCACACATCACATCCATAACACATAAGACATACTAATGCATAGGCTATAATCCAGGATGTTACAGGTACTTAAAATATTTCCAGATGCAACGGTCGAGCTAACATATTATAATTTCGGCACTTTTGAGGAAAACATTACTCGACTTAAATTTTATATCAATAACCGAATTGATCGCATGAGAAAGGATTTACACCTCCTCAAACCACCATGACCATACGAATAAGAGGTAAGCCTAGCTCAAGACTTTAAACGAGCGCTTCTCGAGAGGCAACTTGAGCACTAACCCCAATAATTTTTACATTTTTGATCTTTTACTTTTATTTTTCCTTTTAGCACCTAACCATAAACTAACCAAAGTACAGATTTCCATACCACACGGCTGTGGCCGTGACCGTGTGGGCACCACAGGAAGGAACACGGGCGTGGAATGCATCCCTATTCAAACCCATTCTTCCTTTCCTTTTCCCGATATCGTTCTTCTTTCATTATTCACTTCTTTTTATTTTTTTATATTTTATTTTCTTCTTATTCTTCATGCTATTTAGATTTAGCTTAGGATACAATAAAATCATACCGGCTAGTTCGAGGATTCAATTTCAAACGCTTCAAGGCGCTACCCCACATTCACCTCCAACGTATTTTCCACCTCTTCCAAGGATCTCATCCATAAGTCAGGAAGTTTCACTTCTCTCCCTATCTTATGATTTTATGATTATTTTGATATTATCTATCTTTGTACATTGAGGACAATGTACATCTTAAGTGTGGGGGGTTAACTATAGTATTATTTCAAAATCCCTAAATTATGCCTCGTTCTAAAGTAAGTATCTCATATTATGATTAGAATGAAATTTCCTTTATTTTATGATTTTTATTGATGTGTTTTAGATTAAGTCATTGATAATTGTGCATTGATAATTAAATTTGAAGAATATAGAGAATCAAGCATGATAAGTCTAATTTTACAGAAATAAAATTTTTTTCTAGGATTGTCTCTTAAATCTGAATGTTATCTTGAAATTTGAAATTAACGAGGTTGCTATCAAAACACCCATAATTTTTGTGAGATTTTGAGCCTTATAGAGCATATATTCTTTTTCTTGCTCACTTTTTGAGTATGAATGTGTCAACATTGAACTGTTATTCTAGAACTTGCCTTGATTATACATGTCAAGACCATACCTATGATTTGATATACAAAGATGATAAAGGCACCTGAGATTTAACCCACTCACTCCATAAAAATCCTACCTTCATAATTAATCCCTAGTGAACCCCGTTGATCCTAACAACCCTTTTATTGACTCACCCACTAATATTAACCCAAACCCTTTGTATTTGTTATCACCATTCCTTTTTGACTACCCTTATATCGAGATTTGATTTGATTAGTTACCTAATTATATTATTTCAGCAGTTGAATTCATCCTTTATTATTTGATTTGTTCTTAAAAAAAATCGAAGTATATTCAGTAAAAGTATTATGAAAAGTGAGCTTATACAGTTAAAGTCGATTTATCAAAAGAAAAAGCTCGTATTGTTAGTTCTCAATTGACGTAATTATTTAGGGTTAGTTCATTATTCTAGATAGGGAACTTGTCAATTCAATCTCGATTCTAACCTTCTAATTCAGCCTTTATCCACACCTTTAACCCTAGCCCTGTTACAACCCTGTAAAGACCTTTTGATCTGTTTATCATCTCATTTTACAGTGTGGAGATTTGATTTTCAAGCAAGCCTATGGGATTAACTTTTCAGGTTCGACTTATGAGTGCTATTTTCCCTGAACCTTAAACACTTTTTGAGTGATTTAAGTGAATCTTTTGTGAGGATATCAATCCTTGTCGGTTTTGAATTAAAAGGTGATTATTTAGATAAGGGGAGAGACCTACGTTTTCGTAATACAAATGTATGACTTATCTTGTTTGAATCTTTAGAACTCTTTGAGTTGAATTATCCATGTATAAATTATCTATGAATTATGATAAGACATTGTTGATAGGAATTATGAATTATGGAAAGTTCGTTTTAATTGTAAGTTGAGAATTTTGCTTGAGGACAAGAAAAAGCTTAAGTGTGGAGGTATTTGATAAATCGTAATAGTAACATATTTTAATCCCACATTTAGTATGCTTTTGGATGATTTATCCCTTGATTTATGTAAAAAGGTGCTCTTAATCCTTTCTTTTCATGTTTTATACACATGAAAGCACCCGAGGATAAAAAGAATGAGAAACAGGCCTAAAACGAAGCAAATTGGGCCAAGGAGGAAATCGACATGGCCTAGACTTTAGCCCACACTGTCGTGCCTCATCAAGCAACTAGAACACAACCTTCTCCTGATTTACATGGCCGTGCCTCATTAAAGAAATCCGAGCACGACCTGGCCACGACCCACACGGGCGTGTGCCATGGCCATGTCCCTGTCGCTGGAAAGAGCAATTTCATTCAGATTTGGATACTTAGGGGTGAAGAAACATATTTCGAAAGCCTATATAAACCCCCTAAGTGCTACCAGAAAAGGGGGGGTTAGCTAGGCCAAGGAGCCAAGCCGAAAAGGTTAGAGTTGTGGGAATCACTCGAAGATAGCCAGTTGATCCATCTCAAGAAGCCGGAGTTCTACTCAAGACGACGGATCTCTCCTTCAATTCCTTCAGGGAGTTTTAGGGATTCCTTATGTTTTGTTTTATCTTTTCTTCTAAGATGTTTTCTTTTGTAGTTATGAACTAAATCCTTCAGATACCTGAAGGGGATGAAACCTAAGACGGATCTTGTTATTATTTTCTGAACTATATGATAAATATTTGATTTGTTCTTAATTATGTGTGCTTAATTCTTGTGTTAATATTTCTGGGATATTGATTCAAATATGATGTGCTTAGGTGGAGGAGCAAAAGTCTCTACTTAAGAGTAGATCTAGCATAATTAAGCGGAGTTGATCGCACGCCTAGAGATAGGGTGAGGAGATTTTGTCGGATTAGGGTGAAACCTAATATAGGAGTCCATAGATTGAGTTAAAGCAATTCTAGGGGTTTTAATTAGAAAGAGATTTCAATTAATCAACCTAGGGTTAGATGTTATTCACCTCGAGAGAGGGTTTAATATAACTTAGGGAGTCTTACGGATCAAGTTAAGTGAATACATCGTCTGGTTCAGTGTTAGATAACAGATGAAGTCTAGGTGGATTCTTTCTAAGGGTATCATCTTAATCAACTGAGTTTTTCCTCAAGTTATTTTCCCCAATTACTTCTTTTTGTCTTTGCGTCTTTAGCTTTGTAATTCGCTAATTTTAGATTAATGCAACTTCACTTATTTTAGGCTAAATAATAAAAAGAAAGTTAGTATTAGTACTTTTAGTTCCTTTGGGTTCGACAATCCGGTCTTGCGTAAGCTATACTACTGTTCGATAGGTACACTTGCCTTTAATCGTTGTCAGAGTTAGTTTCCAGGTTCGATCATAGTCTTTATAAATTTTAAAACTCGACAAAACAATGATCAGAAATCATTAAAAATCGAGCAAAAATGAACTTACAATTAGCAAGAGCAATGGCTGAACCTTCAAAGCCCTAACAATGGTGTTTTATTTCTCAATTACAGCTAAGTAAAGAAGAAAACAAGATGATATCTTGTTTTTCTTTAATTTAATTCATCATTAAAACTAAATTTCATTATTAACCTTAACTAAAACATTATTATTTGACATAAACCATGGCCATTAATGTTCAGTCATACTCTTAATGGTCTAATTAAAACATAAGGACCTTAACATTAATAAGCCTTAGCAATTAAACACCTTTAGCAAGTAGAATGCAACTTTTGCATTTTACATGATTAAGTCCTTTTTCTCAAATTGAGCAATTAAATGATAAAATTAGCTCATGAAATTTTCACACATACATACTATCATGCATTAAACAAAAAAATAATATTAAAATAAATTTTTGACATCAGATTTGTGGTTCCAAAACCACTATTCTGATTTAGCTAAAATTGGGCTATTACAACTCTCCTCCCTAAGGGATTTTCGTCCCCGAAAATCTTACCAGTGAATAGGTTCGGGTATTTTTTTTCTCATAGCATCCTCGGGTTCCCACGTAGCTTCTTCAATCCCGTGTCGATGCCATAATACTTTCACTAATGAAATTTCCTTATTTCTCAGCTCTTTGATCTCACGAGCTAAAATTCATTATCAAGCTTTTGAGCCTAAAAAATCTACTGTATAAACAACGGTCTCACTTTCAACTCGGCTAGTAACGAACCGTCATCGGACAAAGACAAATTTATATTCAAAGCACGTAAAGAAAACAAGGACTTTCGGCTTAAAGCATCAGCAACTACTTTCACTTTCCCCAGATGATAGTCAACCACTAATTCATAGTCTTTTAACAATTCTAACCATCTCCGCTGTCGTAAATTCAATTCTTTCTGAGTCATCAGATATTTCAAACTTTGTGATCAGTATAAATATGACACTTCTCACCAAATAAATAATGACGCCAGATTTTAAATGCAAATACTATCGCTGCTAACTCAAGATCGTGAGTCAGATAATTCTTTTCATGCGGCTTCAACTGTCTCGAGGCATAACCTACAACTTTGCCTTCCTGCATCAAAACACAACCCAGGCCATTTAATGATGGATCACTGAAAATTATGAATTCTTTACCCGACTCAGGCTGAACTAATACAGGAGCTTTAGTGAATAAAGCTTTTAACTGCTCAAAACTTTTCTGGCATTTATCTGACCACTCAAACTTAACATCTTTTTAAAGCAATCTTGTCATCGGAGTTTCAATCATCGAAAAACCTTTTACAAATCGTCTATAATATCCCGCTAGTCCCAGAAAACTGCGGACCTTAGTAACATTTCTCAGAGGCTTCTAATCTATAACCGCAGATATTTTACTCAGATCAACCCGGATACCATCAGTTGAAACAATATGTCCCAAAAATCCAACTTCTCGTAGCCAAAACTCACATTTGCTAAACTTTGCAAACAACTGTTTATCTCTCAAAGTTTTTAATACGATTCTCAAATGCTCATCATGCTCAGATTCATCACGAGAGTAAATCAATATGTCATCAATGAACACAACTACAAATCGATCTAAGTACGGCCTAAAAATTTGGTTCATCAGGTCCATAAAAATAGCAAGTGCATTCGTTAATCTGAAAGGCATAACAAGAAATTCATAATGTCCGTACCTTGTTCTAAATGCAGTCTTTGGCACATCCGAGTATTTTACTCTCAACTGGTAATAACCCGATCTCAAATCGATTTTCGAAAACATTGTTGCCCCTTTCAACTGATCAAACAAATCATCAATCTACAGTAGAGGGTATTTGTTCTTTATACACACTTTATTTAGCTCTCTGTAGTAAATACATATTCTCAACGTGCCATCTTTTTTTTTCACGAACAACACCGGTGCACCCTAGGGACAAACACTCGGTCTAGCAAAACCTTTATCTGTCAATTCTTGCAACTGAGCTTTCAATTCTTTTAAATCTGTCGGGGCCATTCTGTACGGAGCTATCGATATTGGCATAGTTCCCGGCACTAACTCCATGCCAAACTCAACCTCTCAGATTGGTGGTAAACCCAGTAACTCTTCAGGAAACACATCCGGATACTCACACACAACTGGTATTGATTCGATCTTCTTTTCAGTCACTTTCGTATCAAGCACATACGCAAAATAAGTTTCGTAACCCTTTCTCACATATTTCTGAGCTAACATCGATGAAATCACTGCTGGTAAACCATTCAAATCATTTGACTCAATCCGGACAATTTCATTATTCTAACATCTCAGATCAATCGTCTTTTGTTTACAGTTTACTATAGCATCATGTAGCGTTAGCCAATCCATACCCAGAATTATATCAAATTCATCAAATGGCAACAACATCAGATCAGCCGGAAAATAAAAATCCCAAATCATCAATGGATAGTTCTTGCACACTTTATCAACCAAAACACACTTGCCTAAGGGGTTTGATACTCTAATCACAAATTTAGTAGACTCTACAGGCAAAGTCTTACTGGATACTAAATTCATACATATATAAGAATGAGTTGATCCTAGATCTATCAATGCAATCACATTAGAAT
Organism: Gossypium bickii; assembly: GCA_025503065.1. Lineage (NCBI taxonomy): Eukaryota > Viridiplantae > Streptophyta > Magnoliopsida > Malvales > Malvaceae > Gossypium > Gossypium bickii. Next base: position 23,061,956 of record CP106711.1, on the reverse strand, counting down.
CATAGAAAGTGAAAGTACCGGTGATAACATCTGGCGACGATGCCTCCTCCCATGCACGGATAGCATAAGCACGGGTAAGTGCTCGGGCCTCAAATCTCACAATAGAGTCTCTCGTTGCCCATCGACTACCACTCACGTTCCCAGCATTTCTTGGTGGTCTTCCTCTATTCGATGTATTACTCGGTCTTACATTCTGAGGTTTACATTCTGGCGATGATTCCGACTATGATTCCATGAGAGGAGAGCCCCGTTCTTTATGATTCATTACTGCCAAAACCCAAAAATGAAAGTACGAGAAGTAACATCAATAATGATTATCACAAACCGCTGCCTTTAAAACGAGCAAGAACTTACCACATTCACTTACCTAATCACACGAAGAGACCAAGGGTTCGTATCACAGCGATTTGGAACAAAAGATTTGATAGAATAAGGAAAAAGAAAGAAGAAAATTTTGATGGGGAAGGAAAAAAAAAAACGTTAGAGAGAATTAGGAAGAGAGAGAAAACTATTTTTTGAAAAAGAATAAAAAATAACAACAAAATTAGATATATCTCCACTTCCCACTAATAACTCCACCTCAACCAACTTAGAATCCCACTTCCACCGAACCTCTTTCACACATTCGGAGTAAAAAATATCCCCCACGCTCATGCCAGGATTCGAACACAAGACCTCCAACAAGCTAACTCCTTACCATTCGAACTAGCAAGCTCATTCTAATATGGGTTTACAAACAATCTTATAGAAGCCCACCCAACAGGGATAAGGCTTGGATAAAAAAAATTGCAAATGTGGGGCTTGAATCCCAGACCTCACACACACGCCCAAAACACTTAACCACTGAAGCAAATACACATTTTGTATCAAATTTCACAGAAACAAAATTAAATTATTCAGGGCGTTAAAGTAGAACATGGTACATAATTGTGTGTAAGACCATGTGGTTAAGACCCATGACATGATATTATATGTCTGTATGTATGTTCATGGTATAGCCCTTGGTAATGTGTAAATTGAAATGGTAGATTATGATACATGAAATTCTGTAAAGTCCATAGGGACAGTAAACACAAGATTTCTGTATGATTTTTTTTATGGCCTGTTCTATTTGGCCCTTGTAGCGTGATCTATCATGTATGTCTGGTAAGATATGAACATCAATTTTTATAGTAAATTGTGGATGAATCCTGTTAGTTCTATAAAATTTACGGCTAAGATAAGGTATCAATATGTTCAAGTTTGTGAGTTGAAAAAGATATCTTATATAGTTAAATAAGTCTTAAGGGTTTTTGAGAAAAGAGATATGTATCTGTATGTTAAGAAGGGTATTCGCCATGATAATCTGTAAATATTGAAAATGGGTGCATTTGTAGTTGAGAGACTTAAGAAATTATTAATATGAGCTCATTTGTGTTATGTGAGGGTTGAATCTAAGTTATGTGGAGTCCACTATATCTGAGTTGTATTGTATCTTCTTCTAAAATTATTTTAAATTTGTGTTGGGGTTATCTTGAGTTATGAGGTTCTAAAATAAAATGATGTGGAATTCATTTGAATGGTCTATGTAGTACATTATTAGTATGGGTCTGTGTAGTATTGAGATGGTATCTAGTTTTGCGATAGTATTCGCCAAAGTATATGTATCTGCTGTGATGAATGTCTGTGGAGAATTGTTTGAGATAAGTATATGTGTCAAGGTATGATTAGTTTAAGGTGGGATCGTGGATATATTCTGTAAAGAAGTTCCAATAAAAATACAAAGTATCCGCCAAGGTAATTCTGTGTTAAAGCTCACTAAGTTTTCTTGAACTTATTTATGTTGTGTTTATGTTTCAGGTTTCGATGTTAAGAGCCTGCACTTGGAGGGACGATGTCAGGGCTATACCAAGGATGGGGCGGAGTGGAATATTATGCATATAGTGGAAGTCTGATGTAGCTTTAGAATACACCTTAAGTGTCTGTTATTTTTAAAACTTTTATATTGTAATTATCTATATGATGTCTCAAGTAATAAGTTATTTTAAAAGCTTCCCTTGTTTTTAGATGTTAGGTTTTTCAGTTAAAAATGGTAATTAAAATATTTAAAGAAATGAGAATTTGTAATTTGTTTTCTTAAATTGTTAAGTATTGTGTGTTGTAACACCCGAAATTTAGACCCGGTGAATCGGGACGGGCTGAAGGCATTATATTATCATATTGTTTCTGAGGTGAACCTTGAAAGTTTCTAGCAACGCCCACTTATACCAAAGAATCATCTTGAGGCACTAGGCATGCATCTTTCAGATGATCAGGAACCACACAAAGTCGCAAAATAAGGTTTTTGGTACCTTACTTGTGGCCAAGTATCAAACAAATTAGAAGTTTTATCAATCTTAAGTTTTAAAGAAGAGACATGTCACACCCTTCACCCAGTTCGATCGCCAGACCCGAGTTATAGGATGTTACGATAGTCAATGCAACAATTTCATTAAAACTAAATTCAAAATTTCAATTGACATGCAATTTTTACATATGTCATGCATAACAAACAAAACTGAGTCTAAGTCGAGCTTATGAAGGCTCTAAAATTGACCCAGAAATAAATAAGGATCAAATTGTAACATTTTCAAAAGATAAAGGTAATAATGCAAAATAGGAAGCGTATCTAGGCCGTATAACTCTCTAAAGTCGTATGACTCAAATTGCAAAATTTCATCAAAAGTCATATGGCCGTGTAACAAACTGAGACCATGTGAAACTTCAATGACCAAATATACAGTACTCACAAGGGCATGTGCCTAACTCATGTGACAACTGGGAACCATGTGGGTTCAATTCTTCCTAATTTCTAGTGGATACATAGTCGTGTCACCAGCCCATGTGTGACACATGGCCGTGTGGTACAAAATATGCCATTATATGCCTATTTTGTGTCAAGACAAACCAATGGCTCAAATGATACATATAATGGCATTCAAACCTTCATAAAAACATTCCAAAAACATGTGCAAATATTCATTCAACCAATATGTCATAATTGGCACCACACACACAAAGACTACATAAAAATTTACAAGTCTTTCACACCATTGAAACAAAATATTATAATAGCTAGCAAGCTAATATACCAATTCTTTTATGACTTTTATGTTACCTTAACTCAAAAAAACCATAGCCAACATTGGCCACTATGCATATTGATTTTTTGTAATTCGGTGTAGCGGATTAAATTAGTTTTCGCATTTAAGGAGCTTGAATACAAGCATGTTCGTTATGTTTGAGTTAAGTTTTATTAGTTTTATTTATATTTAATAAAATGTGCAAATTGAGTCTTTTATTACCTTAGGGACTAAATGAGGCCTAAGGGAGAGCTAACACACTTTGTGAGTGTGTAGGAGACCTTTCGAAGGCGTACTAAATCAATACTGGTCGCTATGTCGAAACATGGGATGTTTGATGTTGCAACATAGAGAGCAAAATGGAGAAAGCTCAAGACTGCCTTCGATGTCGTGACACAACTTAAGGGTGTCACGACACACCCCTGAAGATATCCCAAGAAGAGTATACTGACTTCTATGTCACGACATCGAATTTGGAATGAAAATTAAATATGAAATAGGGGCATTTTAGTCTGCACAATCAAACTTAAAGCTCGAGGACGTTAGCTAACCTAGGGTTAAGCACGACGACCACCTAAAATCTATAAAAAGGTTTTTTTGGCACATGTTATGGACATAATTCACTTAGCTTAAATTTTCTTTAGTAAATTTAGTTTAGTTTTTCTTTCATTTTTAGGTTTTAGAATTTATTTCATTTGTTCTTCCTTGTTCTCAAAATATTTGAATTATGGAAAACATTTAAACTTTGTGGATTCACGACTAATCTCAATACAATCAGGTTCTTTCATATACTCTATACTATCGATTTAATTAGCATCCTTTCTCTTTATATTGATTCTATATTGTCTATGAAAACCATGAGGAACTAATCCCTCTATAGGGGATTTGCAACTGGAGGTATGATCTATTGACTATTTTGTAGGGTTACTTAACGGATTAGTTGTTTGGGAAAGGAAGAACGTTAAACAAACCCTAGGTCTGACAACCCCAGGAAGTTATTAAGGTAGGAATTAACCCAAAATTGGGATGACCCATCCATGAACACCTTTACCCCAAGCTAGTTTGGACTGTAAGGTCGGAAGATAGGTAGTCATTGCTGACTCATTATGTTAATGGAAGATCAGAAGATTCTGCTGGGGTAGTGACTAGTTGATTGACGAGGAACCCAAAACAAAAGTTGATGGGGATTACCGAAGCAAGGTAATCATCCATAATCAAGATTTGATTCATTCTTGTTTTCTATCTCTTGAAGTTTATTCCTTTTATGATATTATTATTATGATTATTATTATAAAAACCCTAAAAATTCTTTATTTTATATTGTCGTACTATAACTAATTTAAAGTACTAATTAAATATTTTAGTGTCTAGGTTAGAATTGATCTAGCACTCGCCTCCCTTGGCATGTCTAGCTAGGCTCACACGTGCTACGTTAGTCCGAGAATCGACTAAATTGTAGCTTTGATACCAAAAAATGTAACACCCCTAACCCATATCCATCGCCAGAATAGGGTTACGGGGTATTATTAGACTTAATACTTAAACAAACATATATTTCTCATACATTTTTCATATCCAAACAAAAAGTCATTCACAATCAATCATATTGTCCCTAATACGAGACCTCGAGGCCCAAATCAAACATTAGAAGTGGTTTTGGACTAAATCGAGAAATCAAAGAAATTTTGGGAAAACATAGAAAAGTTTCAAAGTAGAGGGGACACACGCTCGTGTGGATAGGCCTTGTGCCTCACACGGCCAAAGACACGTTCGTGTCACATGCCATGTGGACATTCAAAATGGGATCACATGGCCGTGTCCCAGCCCGTGTCCGACCTCGTGTAACTCACTGACTTGGGTCCTACGGCCAACCACACGCCCGTGTGACTAGCCCGTGTACCCTTCGAAATGGCCTCACACGCCTATGTGATAGGCCATGTGAAAACTGAAGGGTATACTGACTTATGCCACACGGCCAAGTCACACACCCGTGTGTTGGGTCGTGTAGAGCTACTGACTTGGTTTCAAAATAAGTAGTAGGGGATGTAACATCCTAAAATTAGGGGTCTGGCATTTTATTGCATTATTGTATGTGTGGAGCTTGCTTAGCTTGTTATTTAGGTGTGTTTGGGGTCCTAGGGAGGCTCGAGTTTGAGTCCAAGCCCTAGAGAGATTTCGGTTTTTGGCTCTTTAGGGAAAAGGACTGTTGGAGGTAAGGTTTAAGGGAAATTGTAGGTGTTTTGATAACACAAGTGGCTACATGGTGGAGTGGTGGTGGCATCAATAGGGAAGCAGAGTGGGATGGTGTTCGAATCCCACAAGCAGCGTGTGAGGAGTTTTTATTTTGTGCTAAGCAGGTGGAAGAAGTAGAGTTCAGCTAGAACTCTGCAAAGGAGAATGAAGACTCAGTCAAATCGATTTGAATGGAAGGTGGAGAGTGAATGGTAGAGCAAAAAGAGGAGAGAATCATGGGATATGGGAGAATGGAGGAGTTTGGTCGAATGTGGGGTGTGTGAAGGTGTGTGTCGTGTGTGGGAAGTGGTCATTTGTGAAGGCTTATTCGGTTTGAGTGGGGAAGCTAGTGCCGTTTTCTTCAAAATTCATTTTGAGGAGTATTGCTTTTTGATCGTTTTGACTATAGGATTTCGGGTCATTTCCTCCATTTTCTTTTCATCTATTTTCTCTCTCTTTTCCTCTTTGTTTTCGTGCATTGTTATTTGCTAGATACTTAAACACGTCTTGGCCGAATCTCTTCTTTCCACCTCTTTTTACATATTCTTTTCTACTCTCCTCTCACCTTTTCTCTCCTGTGTTCACCCTAGCCGAAACTTCTCTTCTTCTTTATTGTTTTTCTACTCTTTTCTCCATCAACTGAATTTCTTCTTTTTCACATTCGAATCGATTTCTCTTCTCTTGCTAATAGCCGAACATTGACTAGTCTGAAGCTTGGTATTCTTTTGATCGTCGAATCTACCTAGCCTTTTCGGTTTGTCTGTGATCACAGGGTAATGTCTTCTCTTTTATTTCTTTTTCGTCTCTTCTTTCTCTTCTCTTCTCATGTTTTTACCTGGGCCGAACTGATAAACCGTAAAAGTAACATATTTTAATCCCACATTTAGTATGCTTTTGGATGATTTATCACTTGATTTATATAAAAAGGTGCTCTTAATCCTTTCTTTTCATGTCTTATACCCAGGAAAGCACCCGAGGATGAAAAGAACATAAAACAGGCCCAAAACGGAGTAAATGCGCCATATCATGAAATTGACACGGCCTGGGCCCAAGACCACACGGCCGTGCCAAGTCAATCATCTCAAACACGGCCAAACCCTCGATTCACACGGCCGTGTCTCATTAAAGAAATCTGAACACGGCTTGAAGACCGACCACACGGGCATGTGCCATGGCCGTGTCCTTGACATGGCAAAGAGCAATTTCATTCGGATTTGGATATTTTGGGGCGAAAAAACCTATTTCGAGAGCCTATATAAACCCCCTAAGTGTCAGCTGAAAGGAGGCAGTTAGCTAGTCCAAGGAGCCAAGCTGAAAAGGCTAGATTTGTGGGAATCACTTGAAGATAGCCAATTGATCCATCTCAAGAAGTCGGAATTTTACTCAAGACAGCGGATCTCTCCTTCAATTCCTTTAGGGAGTTTTCGGGATTTCTTATGTTTTGTTTTATCTTTTCTCTTGAGATGTTTTCTTTTTTAGTTATGGACTAAACCCTTCAGATACCCGAAGGTGATAAAACCTATGATGAATCTTGTTATTGATTTCTGAATTATATGATAAATACTTAGTTTGTTCATAGTTATGTGAACTTAGTCCAAATTTGATGTGCTTAGGTGGAGGAGCAAAAGTACCTGCTTAAGAGTAGATCTAGCATAATTAAGCAAAGTTGATCGCACACCTAGAGATAGGGTGAAGAGATTTTGCCGGATTGGGGTGAAACCTAATATGGGACTCCATAGATCGATTTACTGCTACTCTAGGGGGTTATTAACAGAGAAAGAGATTTCAATTAATTAACCTAGGGTTAGACGTTATTCACCTCGAGAGAGGGTTTAATATATGTTAGGGAGTCTTACGGATCAAACTAAGTAAATAAATCGTCTAGTTTAGTGTTGGATAACAAGTGAAGTCTAGGTGCATTCTTCCTAAGGGTATCGTCTAAATCAACAGAGTTTTTCTAAAAGTTATCTCCCCAATATAGTCTTTTTGTCTTTGCATCTTAGCTTGGTAGTTAGCTAATTTTAGATTAGACAACCTATCACTTAATATTTAGGCTAAATAATAAAAAGAAAGTTAGTATTCGTACTTTTAGTTCCTTTGGGTTCGACAATTCGGTCTTGCCTAAGCTATACTATTGTTTGATAGGTGCACTTGCCTTAAATCGTTGTCAGAGTTAGTTTCCAGGTTCGATCATTCTCTTTTATAAATTTAAGACTCTGATTCACAACGATCAAGTTTTTGGCACCGTTGCCAGGGAACTAAAATATTAAGAAAGCTCTATTTTTATTACTTTGACCACTATTTTATTTTCGCAATTTACTTTTACTTTTATTTTAGGTTAATTTTTTTTTTACTGAAATTTTCTTTCTTTCTTTTCTTAACAGGTACCTCTAGTTTATGACTAGAAGGAACTCGAAAGGACCTTTAGTATATGACAGTGATATTGAAGCTACTGCTAGAAGGAATCGTAGAGAAGTTAGGCGAGCCCTAAATTACACAGAGGAAAAACAAGAAGGCAGATCCAATCCTACTGAAGGGATGGGCGAGAATAACCCACAACCACATGATGTAGGAGAAAACAATGCTCCACGTACCATGTTTGATTATGCTAAACCGCATTTAACAGGAGCAGAATCAAGTATTGTTAGGCCTGCTATAGCTGCTAATAATTTTGAATTAAAGCCTAACACAATACAAATGATTCAACAATTTGTTCAATTTGATGGCTTGCAGGACGAAGACCCAAATACTCATATAGTTAATTTCTTAGAGTTCTGTGATACCTTCAAAATAAATGGCGTTTCTGATGATGCCATACGTCTTCAGTTATTTCCCTTTTCATTAAGGAATAAAGCCAAACAGTGGTTAAACTCGTTACCACGAGGGTCAATCACTACATGGGAACAAATGGCACAAAATTTTTTTATTAAAATATTTCCCACCGGCCAAAACGGCCAAATTATGGAATGATATCTCTTCTTTTGTGCAGATAGACTTAGAGACATTATACGACGCATGGGAGAGATACAAGGATCTCTTGAGAAGGTGTCCGCACCATGGTTTACCCTTGTGGTTACAAGTCCAAACCTTCTATAATGGTGTAAACCCCTCAACGAGACAACTGATTGATTTAGCCACCGGTGGAACTCTGAACAACAGAACTCCTGAAGCAGCCTACGAGTTTATCGAAGAGATGTCGCTGAATAACTATCAGTGGCAAGTTACAATGACGAAACCAACGAAATCAGTCAGAGCTTTCAACATAGACACAGTAACCATGCTATCAACACAAATGGAGATGATGAATAAAAAGCTTGATAGTTTGTGTTCCTCACAGGTACACCCAGTAATGCAGTGTGACGCAAGTGGAACTATGGCGAATCCTGAGTACCCACCCTACCAACCGGGAGCAGAGAGTGAACATATGAACTATATAGGTAATAATTTCAGATCCAATAATAATCTTTATAGTAATACTTACAATCCAAGTTGGAGGATCCACCCAAATTTTTTGTGGGGAGGACAAGGAAATCAAGGAAATCAAAGACAACAACCTCCTCAAATTTCCAAAATCAGCCATATCCGCAAGAGAAGAAGCCAAACCTTGAAGAGATGCTGACAAGATTCATGGCAACCACAGAAAATCGTCTCAAAGATGCTGAGAAAACACTTAAAGACCAATAAACATTAGTTGAAGAAACCAAGAACCAAGTCGGAGAAGTTACTAAGTCAATACGGGAAGTCACTAAGGTAGTTGAACAACTTGCAAAGTTAATGTCCGAATGACCACAAGGATGTCTACCAAGTAACACAGAGATTAACCCAAAGGAGCAAATTCAAGCCATCACAGCTCATGATAGTAAATGGTTAGATGAAACCAACTCAATATAAGAAAATGAGGTAGAAGAAGGTAAAGTAGAGGTAACACGAGAAAAGCCAAAACCGGTAATCAAAGAGTATCAACTTCGCATACCTTATGCTGTAGCCTTAAAAAGAGACGATCAGAGGAACAGTTCGTTAAGTTTCTTAAACTTTTAAAGAAATTACATATCAACTTACCTCTTCTTGAAGCTCTTTTTCAGATGCCAGACTCAAGAAAATTTTTAAAACAGCTCTTGACGAACAAACGTAAATTAAATGAGGCACTACATGTGGAATTGAACGCAGTATACTCAGCAATGTTACAGAATAGACTACCACGCAAACAAAAAGATCCAGGGAGTTTTACAATTCCATGTTTAATTGGTAATCTAACTGTGGATAATGCGTTAGCTGATTTAGGGGCAAGTATAAATGTCATGCCTTATGCATTGTTTAAACGACTAGGTCTAGGGAAGCCCAAGCAAACTAGGATGAGTATTCAATTAGCTGATAAGACTGTTAGAATTCCTAGGGGCATTATCGAAGATGTTCTTGTCAAAATCAATAAATTCGTTTTCCCAGTAGATTTTGTTGTCTTAGACATGGATGAGGATAATTTAATCCCCTTAATTTTAGGAAGACCCTTTCTCGCAACTGCTAAGAGTAAAATTGATGTTGCCACAGGAGAACTCATACTTTGTGTAGGTAATGAGACAGTTACTCTTCAAGCTCTCGACTCAGCCAAGACCTCGAATGACCAAGGTGAGAAAGAAAAATCCATTGATAACCATTCGATTAATCTCTCTTTTTAGGAAACACCAAAAAAGGGCACGATTGAACCTGATCCTAAATCCAATACCAACGAAAAAATAACTCCTGAGGAGAAAAGGACTCAAACCGATGACTTAGACGAGTGGAAAACGCACTTTAAAGAAAAATTAGGGATACAAGAAACAAAATCAAAACCACTCTACGAGACAGACAAGTTCAAAATCAGAGATCAGTTGATATTAGATAAAGCAGACCCACGACTAATCCCTCCGGACCCTGACACAAACAAAGAAATCCTTTTTAAGGTAATCAATGTTCTTCCACACGGAACAGTCGAGGTAAGCAATCCTAATTTTGGTACTTTTAAAATAAATGCTACTCGACCTGAACCATACAATGAAAATAAAACTGATAATATGAGGGAAGATATTCAAACCTTTAAACCCCCTTGAAATTTTGAAATACAAGGTGATCGCTATAAATCAGAGCTTTAAAATTTATAAAAGAATGATCAAACCTGGAAACTAACTCTGACAACGATTAAAGGCAAGTGTACCTATCGAACAGTAGTATAGCTTAGGCAAGACCGGATATCGAACCCAAAGGAACTAAAAGTACTACTACTAACTTTCTTTTTATTATTTAGCCTTAAAAATATAGTGAAGTTGCTTTAAACTATATTGGCGAAGACTAAACTAAGGACACAAAGACAAAAAGGACGAATAGACAAATAACTTTGAAGTAAAACTCAGTTGATTACAACGACACCCTCAGGAAGAATCCACCTAGACTTCACTTATTAATTAACCCTTAAATTATATGATTTCTTTTACTTAGCTTGATCCGTAAGATTCCCTAACCTATGTTGAACCCTCTCTCGAAGCGAATAACCTCTAATCCTAGGTTAATTAGCGGAACTCTCGTTCGCTTATAATAACCCCCTAGGAAAGCAGTAAATCAATCAATGGACTCCTATATTAGGTTTCACCCTAATCTAGCAAAATCTCGTAACCCTATCTCTAGGCGCCTGATCAACTCCGCTTAACTATGTTAGATCTACTCTTAGGCAGGGTCTATTCCTCCTCCACCTAAGCACATTAGATTTGGATTAAGTAACATAATTAAGAACAAACTAAGTAATTTATCATATAATTTAAAAATCAAATAAAAAGATTCAACTAGGCTTTATCCCTTTCAGGTATCTGAAGGGTTTAGTTCACAACTAAGCAAGAAAACATCTCAAGAGAAAATATAAAACAAAACATAAGAAAATCTTAGAACTCCCTGAAAGAATTGAAGGAGGATTCCGCCGTCTTGAGTATAATTCTGGCTTCTTGGGATGGATCAACTGGCTATCTTCGCGTTATTCCCTAGTTCTGACCTTCTCGGCTTGGCTCCTTGGCCTAGCTTTGACGCCGGTTTCGGCTTTTGCCGAACTCCCCTTTCAAGTTGCCCCCTTGGGTGTTTATATAGACTTTGAGATGCCTTACTTGGCCCCTAAGTATCCTAATTTAAGTTGAATTCCTAATAGGGTGTTTGAATAGGCTTTGGAATGTGTTTCTTTGCCTCTAAGTATCCTTTCCCGAATGTAATTGCTCTTTCCAGCGACAGGGACATGGCCATAGCGCACGCCCGTGTGGATCGTGGCCAAGCCTTGCTCGGACTTCTTTAATGAGGCATGACCGTGTAAATCGGGAGAAGGCCGTGTTCTAGATGATTGGCGTGGCACAGCCGTGTGGGCTTAAGTCCAGGCCATGTCGATTTCTTCCTTGGCCCGAATTGGTCCGTTTTGGGCCCGTTTCTCGTTCTTTTTATCCTCGGGTGCTTTCTTGGGTATAAAACGTGAAAAGAAAGGATTAAAAGCACCTTTTTACATAAATCGAGGGATAAATCATCCAAAAGCATACTAAATGTGGGATTAAAATATGTTACTTTTACGATTTATCAAATACCCCCACATTAAGCTTTTGCTTGTCCTCAAGCAAAATTCTCAACTTACAATTAAAACGAACTTTCCATGATTCATAATTCATATCAATAATGTCTTATCATAATTCATAGATAACTTATACATGGATAACTCAATTCAAAGAGTCCTAAAGATTCAAACAAGATAAGTCATACAATTGTAGCATGAGAACATAGGTGTTTCCCTTCATCTAAATAATTACCTTTAATTCAAAATATACAAGGATTGATATCCTCACAAAAGATTCTCTCAAATCACTCAAAAAGTGTTTAAGGGTCAAAATTAAGCACTCATAAGTCGAACCTGAAAAGTTAATCCCATAGGCTTGCCTAAAAATCAAATCTCCACCACTATAAAATGATGTGATAAACAGATCAAAAGGTCTTTGTTAGGGTTGTAACGGGGCTAGGGCTAAAGGTGTGGATAAAGGCTGAAATTAGAAGGTTAGAGTCAAGATTGAATTGATAAGTTACCTATCTAAAAATTTCTAAGATAATAATTACATCAACTGAAAATAATAATAATCCTACTAATACGAGCTTTTTCTTTTGATAATTAGACTTTAACTTGTATAAGCTCACTCTTTATAATACTAATACTGAATATACTTTGCTTTGTTTTTTTTAGGAACAAACTAATAAAGACAACTTCAACTCATAATAAAAACTTAGGTAACTAGTCAAATCATATCTCGATTAAAGGGTAGTAAAAAAGAAGAGTAATAACAAATACAAAGGGTTTTGGGTTACTATTAGTGGGTGAGTCAATAAAAAGGTTGTTAGGCTCAACGGGGTTCACTAGGGGTTAATTATAAGGGTAGGATTTTTAGTGGTGTAAGTTGGTTAAACCTAGGTGCCATTATCATCTCAGTATATCAAATCATAACTGTGGTCTTGACATGTATAATCAAGGCAAGTTCTAGAATAACAGTTCATAGTTGACACACTCATAATCAAAAATTGAGCATGAAAAAGAATGTATGCGCTATAAGGCTCAAAATCTCACAAAAATTATGGGTATTTTTTACATCAACCTTGTAAATTTCAAATTTCAAGATAACATTTAAATTCTGATTGACAACCTACAATTTTAATTATTAGAAAATTAGACTTATTATGCTTGATTCCCTAGTATTCTTCAAATTTAATCATCAATGCACAATTAACTATGACTTAATCCAAAACATATCAATAAAAATCATAAATCAAAGGAAATTTTATTCTAATCATAATATGAGAAACTTACTTTTCGAACAAGGCATAATTCAGGGATTTTCAAATAATACTATAGTAAACCCCCCACACTTAAGATGTACATTGCCCTCAATGTACAAAGATAGATAATATAAAAATAATCATAAAATCATAAGATAGGGAGAGAAGTGAAACTTCCTAAATTTTGGATGAAGTCAATGAAAAGAATCCGGATAGGATTAGAGGTGAACGTGGGGAAGCGTCTCGAACTGTTTGAATTTGAATCCTCGAAGCAGCCGGTCTGATTTTATTGTATCAGAAGCTAAATCTAAATATCATAAAGAATAAGAAGAAGAAAATAAAATAAAGTAAAGAAAGATAATGAAATGAAAATAAAATAAAAATAATTAATGGAAAATGAAAGACAACTAGAAAAACTGAGAATGAGGTTTAAATAGAGATGTAGTATGTGTTTTGGGATTTTGAATTTTGGGCGCGTTTAGGGTGTTCGGGCACGACCGTGGGTGTAGTGGCACGCCTGTGTCTTTCTTCACACGGTCATTTACTACAGGTGTGCTCCTCTTGTGCTCGATAAGTCAGAGTGTTGGCATGGTTGAAAGGTCCGACCGTGTTTAGCCCATGCTTAACAAGTCAGTAACCTTGCACGGGCCGTCGGCACGGGCGTGGATTATTATCGCCACCCCTGTTTGGGAAAAGAAATTTTTCTATGTCGTGCACGGCTACTGGCACGCCCATGGTGCATCCCCTGGCTTCCACACGGCCACGGGCACGCCCGTGTGTAAGGCTGTGTGTCCTAGAAATCTGCTCTTTGGTTAATTTATGGTTAGGTGCTTAAAAGGAAAAATAAAAGGAAAAAAATAAAAAATGTAAAAATAGGGTTAGTGCTCGGGTTGCCTCCCAAGAAGCGCTCGTTTATAGTTTTAAGCTAGACTTTACCTTTCATTCTTATGGTCATGGTGGTTTGAGGAGGTGAAAATCCTTTCTCATGCGATCACTTTGGTTAGGGATATATAGTTTAAGTCGAGTAATGTTTACCTCAAAAGTGTCAAATTTAGGATTGCTTACCTCGACTGTGCCGTATAGGAAGACATTAAGTACCTTAAAAGTGCTTTTTTCATTTGCCTTGAGGTCTGAATTGGTTATTCGAGGGTCTTCCTTATTCAACATGCCTGATCCCCTAATTTCATGTGAGTTGTTGTTCTTATTAGCTCGTTTGGGGTCTCTTTCGGTTTCACTTCATGTTGTTCCTATTCCTTTTTGATTTGTGTATCCTCCTCTTTTAGTTTGTCAATCCTAAGGCTTTGTTCCTTATGTGTTTCTTCTTTGTCGGCACTAGGTCTAAGATCTAGCTTAGCTAAGTGATTTCATGATGCTTCCTGTAAAGAAGGTTGAACCAAATGATTATCAATAGAATTAACGTTCGTACCTTTATTACTCAATGTCCTAGCTGAGTCAAGAGCTTGAAGAGTGATTGTTTCATCGTCTACACGAAGTGTGAGTTCACCGAATTCTTCCTCTGTGTGGTCTTTCTTTATTGCATCGGGATCTGGCACACGAGCTTGGTACTCTGTATTTACCGGGTTTGGTAAATCATGGCTTACCTCAATCTTACCTTTACTTACCACAGTTTCTTGCCTTGGGTCAGATTCCACTAACAATTCACTGTTATGAGCTTGTACATCTTGGGGCCCATAATTTGGCTCAGGTTTGTGGCCTTGTGGTGTTTCTTGTGGTGAAAGTTGAACAATTTGATTATCAACTAAATTTACTTTCTCGCCTTCATCACTTGATGTCCTGGCCGAGTCAAAAGCTTGTAGACTGATTGGCTCGTCACCTACACGAAGTATGAGTTCTCCTGTGGCAACATCAATTTTAGTCCTGGCAGTTGCTAGAAAAGGTCTTCCTAAAATTAAGGGAATTGAATTATCCTCATCCATGTCTAAAATAACAAAATCTACTGGGAAAACAAATTTATCAATTTTGATTAGAACATTTTCTATTATACCCCTAGGAATTCTAATAGTTTTATCAGTTAATTAAACGCTCATCTTGGTTTGTTTGGGTTTCCCTAGACCTAGTTCTTTAAACATTTTATAAGGCATAATATTTATGCTTGCCCCTAAATCGGTTAACGCATTTTCTATAGATAAACTACCAATTATGCATGGAATTGTAAAACTCCCTGAATCTTTTAATTTCTATGGTAGTCTATTTTGTAGGATTGCCGAGCACTTTGCGCTGAGTTCCACATGTGATTCCTTGTCTATTCTTTGCTTTTTCGTTAACAGCTCCCCTAAAAATTTTCTAGAGTCTGGCATCTGCGAAAGAGCTTCAAGAAGAGCTAAGTTGATATGTAATTTCTTTAAAAGTTTAAGAAACTTACCGAACTGTTCTTCTGAATCGTCTCTTTCTAATGCTTAGAGATAAGGAATGCGAGGTTGATACTCCTTTATTACCGGTTTCAGCTTTTCTTGCGTTACCTCTATTTTTATTTTGTCTACCTTGTTTTCTTGTTGCGAGATGGGTTCGTCTATCTTTGCATTTTCCTGAGCTGCTATGGCTTGAATTTGCTCCTTTGGATTAATCTCAATGTTACTCGGTAGACATCCTTGCAGTTGTTTTGACATGAGCTTTGTGAGTTGTTCGACTGCCTTAGTGACTTCCCTTACTGACTTAGTAACTTCCTCTAATCGGTTCTTGTTCTCTTCAACCAGTGTTTGTTGACTTTTAAATGTTTTCTCAGTGTTTTGGAGACGGGTATCTGTGGTTGCCATGAATTGTGTCAGCATCTCTTCAATGTTCGACTCCTCTTCCTGTTGGTGAAGTGGTTGTTGAAAATCTGGATAAAGTTCCTGTCTTTGGCTACTTTGATCATTCCACGAGAAATTTGGATGGTACCTCCAACCTGCATTATAAGTGTCATTATAAAAATTATTTTGAGGTCTAGAGTAGTTATCCATATAGTGGACTTGTTCGTTCTCCATGCCATATCCGTAAGGTGGGTACTCAGGATTCGCCACGCCTCTTGGATTCGAGTCATATTGCATTACTGGGTGTACCTACGAGTGACTACACAGACCATTGATCTTTTTATTCCTCATCTCTAGCTGGGTAGATAACCTGGTGAACACGTCGAGGTCGAAGGCACTGGCTAATTTAGTAGGAATTGTCCTCATGACTTGCCATTGATAATTATTCAGTGCCATCTTCTCTATACACTAAAATTATCTGCCAAAAGCAAAATAAAGTATCCTTTCCCGAATGTAATTGCTCTTTCTAGCGATAGGGACACGGCCATAGCGCACGCCCGTGTGGGTCGTGGCCAGGCCGTACTCAGACTTCTTTAATAAGGCACGACCCTGTAAATCGGGAGAAGGCCGTGTTCTAGATGATTGGCATGGCACGGCCGTGTGGGCTTAAGTCCAGGCCGTGTCAATTTCTTCCTTGGTCCGAATTGGTCCGTTTTGGGCCCATTTCTCGTTCTTTTTATCCTCGGGTTAAAAGCACATTTTTACATAAATCGAGGGATAAATCATCCAAAAGCATAATAAAATGTGGGATTAAAATATGTTACTTTTAAGGTTTATCACAAGGAAGATTCTAGCTTAAGACTATAAACGAGCGCTTCTCAGGAGGCAACCCGAGCACTAACCCTATTTACTTTCGCATTTATTTTTAGTTTCTCTTCTTAGTCTTAAAATTTAGTTTTAAACTAACCAAAAGTGTAGAATTCCAAATCACACGATCTTACACACGGCGGTGGCCGTGACTGTGTGGACCTTAAGAACCCCCATACTGACATAGCAGAGGCGGTACAATTCAGTCCCAACTAATTTTCACAATCACGGACTCAACCACCCCCCATGGGCACCGACAAAGTGGCACGGCCGTGTCTCATGACCGTATGACGCTACTGACTTGCCAACCACGGGCAGAACACGCCCGTGCCCTTAGCCGTGTGAAGATATTGACTTGAAACCTATGGGCGTGGCTGACTGAAAAACGGGCATGGAGAATCAACACGCCTTGACACATGGTCGTGCGATACGACCGTGTGCATGGAACACGCCCGCAGTCCACGGGCGTGGGAAAGTACCAGAACTTAAGCTTCTATTTAAACCCAACCTCCCCTCCCCATTCTTCCCCTCTATTCTCCCTTTTCTCAAATTTCTCTCTAGCAAAGTCTCTACAACCCTTGAGCCACACCAAAGCCATGACGAAGAAGCGTAAAAGGCCAAACTCCTCAAAGGAGAAAGATTTACATGAGTTCATGCCGGCAGCTTCATCCAAACAACAAGCCAAGGGTCTTTGAGACCATTTAGTTTCTATTTTTCTTTTCTCTTTTGCTTCAATTTCCTTCCCTTTGACAATCTTATGCTTAATTTAGTTTAACTTATTTTAGTTTCGTAGTGCCAGGTTCGAAAGGGTGCTAGGGAATCACGCCACTTCCGTCACTGCCAACACCTCCCCAGCCTTAGAGGTCACACCCACCTCGCGAGCCATCCAACAATAAGGACTCTTCAGTCCATCCATCTTTAATTTTCATTTTGTTTACATTTTTTGATTCCTTTCTCTTTATCTTTCTTATGTTTAATTATATATTTAGTTTATTTTAAATGTGTCTTAATAATTCCTGGCTACTTCTCTGTGAGCTACCTAATTTCTTCATCTAGCACAGGATCGTCATTCAGACCGACCTCCCCATCCTCCTTCACTTCTGAATCAAGGAACCCATCCAAAATTTAGGGAGTATTCTTTCCCCTTCTCTTTTGATTTATCCCATAACTGTCATTATCTATCTTTGTACATTGAGGGCAATGTACATCTTAAGTGTGGGGGGTGAATAGTTATTTCGAGAAAATGCCTAACTCTTTTCATTATTCTCAAATCCCTGAATTTAGTCTTGTTTTTAAGAAATTTCCTCATATTACTAATTACGATGAAATTTCTAATGATTTATGGTTTTTATTGACATGTTTTAAAGTAAGTCATTGATAATTGTACATTGATGATGAAATTTGAATAATACTAGAGAATCAGGCATGATAAGTCTAATTTAAAAAAAATTAGGTTGTTAACCTGAATTTGAATATTACTTGAAATTTGAAATCTATAAGGTTGATGTCAAAAACACCTATAATTTTTGTGAGATTTTGAGCCTTATAGAGCATATATTCTTTTCCATGCTCACTTTATTGATTATGAGTGTGTCAACATTGAACTATTATTCTAGAGCTTGCCTTGATTATACATGTCAAGACCACAATTATGATTTGATAGACTGAGATGATAAAGGCACCTAAGATTTAACCCACTCACTCCACTAAAAAGCTTACCTTCATAATTAACCCATAGTGAACTCCCCCTTCAAGTTGCCCCCTTGGGTGTTTATATAGACTTTGAGATGCCTTACTTGGCCCCTATGTATCCTAATTCAAGTAGAATTCCTACTAGGGTGTCTGAATAGGCTTTGGAATGTGTTTCTTTGCCTCCAAGTATCCAAATCCGAGTAAAACTCCTCTTGGCCGCAGCAGGGACACTCCCATGGCACACGCCCGTGTAAGTCGTGGCCAGGCCGTGTTTGAGACTGTTGAGTGAGGCACAGCTGTGTGGCTTAGGCCCAGGCCGTGTGGATTTCGTTATATGGCCCATTTACTCCTTTTTGGGCCCATTTTCTGTTCTTTTCATCATCCGGTGCTTTCCTAAGTGTTAAACATGAAAACAAAGGATTAAAAGCACCAAATTACATAATTCAAGGCTTAAATCATCCAAAAGCATGCTAAATGTAGGCTTAAAATATGTTACTTTTACGATTTATCAAATATTAAGAAAGCTCAATTTTTATTACTTTAGCCATTTTTTTTTTTGCAATTTTTTTTATTTTTAACTTTGCTAATTTTCTTTCTTTTGTTCCTTTCAGGTACCTCTAGTTTATGACTAGAAGGAACCCGACAGGACCCCTACTTTAGACAGTGATATTGAAGGTGTTGTTCACA
Source organism: Gossypium bickii (assembly GCA_025503065.1). NCBI lineage: Eukaryota > Viridiplantae > Streptophyta > Magnoliopsida > Malvales > Malvaceae > Gossypium > Gossypium bickii. The sequence continues at coordinate 23,042,812 of CP106711.1, read as the reverse complement.
GAAATCGCAGATAAATAAGGCGAAGCCTAAACTACATAGAAGAAGAGTAAGAAGCCGAAATAAATACTACAGAAGAGATGGCTGAAAATCATCCGCCACCTCCAGAGATGGTCAAAAATCATGCTCCTCGCACTATGTATGATTATGCTAAACCTAGTTTAACAGGAACTGAGTCAAGTATTGTTAGGCCTACTATTGCTGCAAATAATTTTGAACCGAAACCTAACACTATACAGATGATACAACAGTTTGTTCAGTTTGATGGTTTGTAGGATGAGGATCCTAGCACACACTTAGCAACTTTTCTAGAAATCTATGATACCTTCAAAATAAATGGAGTTTCTGATGATGCCACCCGTCTTCGGTTATTTCCCTTTTTTTTGAGAAATAAAGCCAAATAGTGGTTGCATTCTCTTCCACAAGGGTCAATCACTACATGGGATCAAATGACCGAAAATTTTTTATTCAAATATTTTCCACCGGCCAAAATGGCCAAGTTAAGGTGTAACACCCCAAACCCGGTCAACACGCCATGACCGAATCTAGCATGCCACGAAGGAAAACTTTTTGAAAAGAATCGAATTTAACAGATAAATTTTTATGAGAAACTCTTTGAAATTCTATATTTGTAGAAATAACATGCTTAATAAGTTTAAACTGAAAATTTACTTTGAAATTACATAAGACTTTAAAATAAGTGAATAAATCATAGATTAGAAAACATTTTTATCATTTTAAAAAAACTCGAATTATTACTTTGAAAACCATTTAAATTATCGAAAACACTTAAGTTGTTAAAATTATCAAATGATTTATGTTACCCGATGGTAACGTTTTAAAAACCATCGCGTTGTGTAGTTTAGAAAACTTTGTGCTCAATTTATTATAATAATCAAGAAATTTATAACCCATATTTAAGACATGTTCAAAACATAAAAATAATCCAAACCATAATTTAGAGAGGCCTTATTACAAACCCACAAAAATATAAAACCAAATTTAAATAAAGTAAAGTTCTCAAACCAAAGTTCACGTAGAACTGAAATTTATTGCATGGCCTCCTCGAGTTCATCCGGCTCCTCATCCGCAATCTCACGAATCACTGAAATGATAGGGAGAAGGTGAGTCACCAAGACTCGATGCATAATCCCTCTCTGGGATAAATGCCACATACTTACACAAATTATAACAAGACAATATATATGTATAATGCACCCAACCTAGCCATCCATAACTCTTTTTCTACCGTGTGGTACCAAACCCTTTGGTGGTGCCAAACCACCTGGTGTCTCAAAGACATAAATGTGATACCAAATCACTGGTGACCGTAGTCACGAATAATCAAGTGTGGGGCCAACCCACGCGGTGATACCAAATCACTCGCAGACGATCCCATATCTCAAAAGTGGGGCAACCCGCGGTGGAGTTAATCCATAGGGACGAGTGGCTAGAGGTGCCAAACCTCTGGTGTCTGAAGACACGAATGTGATACCAAACCACTGGTAGTGCCAAACCACTGGTGACCGAAGTCACAAATCATCAAGTTGTGGGGCCAACCCACGTGTGATACCAAATCACCGCGACGATCCCATATCTCAAAAGTGGGCGAACCCACGGTGGTGTAAAACCACAGGGACGAGTCGCTATGAGGTACCAAACCTCTGGTGTCCGAAGACACGAATGTGATACCAAATCACTGGAGGTACCAAACCTCTGGTGTCCAAAGACACAATATCAATCTTCCCCCTCCTCTCATATTGCCCATACCAATGCAATAGATAAACAAATCATGTCACATACTTTGATATGAATCATATAATAAATATATCATAAATTGTATATCATGATTTCTGTCCACGTATAAGGACAACAAATATCGAAACAGACTTACCCGTATCCTCATTCATACCATCGCGGTATCATATCAAGATCTCATGTTTTTCCCACTTTGATAAAAGATTAGTAATAACACACATATACATACATATATAAACCAAGTTATAAAGTGTGTAAGATACACATCTTTCACCAAAGCAAAAACTAACTTCCAGAGATCCGATCTATCGCACTAGATCACCTGTCCTACAATCGGCCAATACTAAAATTATGAACAAAGGCCATTCGGCCAACATCAAAATCCCAAAGAATTTTCCTTCGAAATACCAATCTTACCTAAAGGCTTACCCAAAACGATCGATAAAGATACGAGGCTTAGAAAGATTGCTTCCACATCCCGAGGAGCCTAAAAGAGATCGATTCCTAAAATGATTAGAACCTTGCAAACCAATGCCCAAAGATTCGGCCTATGACCACAAGAAAGTAACTTGAGAAAGAGAAAAGAATTGAAAGAGAAACGACCATGAACACTTACCTTTTCCAAAATCGATTGAAGAAAAGTCAAAGAGAATCTACCCTTGAATATTCGACCAAAACAAAACAATAAGAGAAAGGGAAAATTGCGGCAAAATGATTAAATGGTCAAAGAAATTCGGCTATGGTTGATTTGATTTAACAATAAGGATTCGATTAAAGTTGAGAAAGGGAAAGGAAAACAAAAGAAGAAGATGGAAGAGATTTCAATGGGAGAGGAATGTTTATGACTTTGAATAAATTAAAAGAAAGTAAAGAGAGATGAAGAGATGAAAGTTTCGGCCAAGAGAAAGTAGGAGAAATGTGATTATGAACCAATGTCAAAGAAGAAAAAGAGAGAGATGTGGGAGAAAGAGAGGTTCGGCCAAACATTATTTTGCCTAAAAGAAATGTGCACAAAATGCCCAAAAAATCAAATGTTGTTTCGGTTTCAAAAGGATGAATGAAAAGAAAGAAAAAGTAGGATTTGGTTCCAACCAAATAAGGATAAAACCAAAAGGAATTTTGCACTAAAAGCATAGCACACATTCGGCCAAGGAGGGGAGTTTTTTGGAGAGAAAGAAAACAATACAAAAGATGCACAAAAAGCAAAGGTTGACCAACTATCCCCCAAGCCACCTAACAACATTCTCGCCACCCCCTAGACACCCATGCCGTCCACATACATGCACTAAAGGCCTAGGATTACTTTCCAAAACATCATCCTAAAGTCTAGCCTTATGTCTCCCCAACCTTCCTTAACCTTAATAATCTTATCCCCAATTTCATGCTTTCCTTAAACAAAAAATTCAACTTACCAAAAGAAATAGTCCAACCTATCATAAATAAGGTTTGACCGTCCATCAATGCTATGATTCAAAAATAAAGTCTTCTAAAAGCTAAACATGCTACTCGAACCTCTAACCTCAAGCCACTTTTCAAGCTTCTTAACCAACTTGCCACTTACTCGTCTTATGCTTTAATTAACACTTAAATTAACTTAGGTGCTAAGCTCACTTAATCCACTTCATTAAATAAACCATACTAAAAAATTATTCTAACTTCCTAAATAAAATCAAGCCTTCACAAGACTATGCTAACCCTTAAAAAAATTCATACCCAAGCCAACACAATAATAAATAATATTCTAATTTTCCTAAAGCCCAAGGCCCAAACCTACTAGGCCCAATTTCGGGATGTTACTTAAGGAATGATATATCTTCTTTTGTGCAGATGGATTTAGAGACACTTTACGATGCATGGGAGAGATACAAAGATTTGTTGAGGAGGTGCCCACACCACGGATTACCTTTGTGGCTACAGGTCCAAACTTTTTACAATGGTGTGAACCCTTCAACAAGGAAACTAATCGATTCAGCCGCCGATGGAACCCTGAACAAAAAAACTCCTGAAGCGGCCAACAAGTTTATAAAGGAGATTTCACTGAATAACTATCAGTGGCAAGTTACAGCAGCCAGAGTTTTCAACCTCGACGCAGTAACCGCGCTATCAAATTAGGTAGAGTTGTTACATAAAAAATTTGATGGTTTATATGGTTCTTCGTAGGCACATCCAGTTATGTAGTGCGACACAAGTGGATGAGTAGCGAATCCTGGGTACCCACCTTACGGACAAGGCATGGAGAGTGAACAAATGAACTATATGGGTAATAATTTCTGATCTAACAATAATCCTTATAGTAATACTTATAATCCAGGTTGGAAGAACCACCCCAATTTCTCATGGGGTGGTCAAGGAAATCAAAGACAACAATCATCCCAAAACTTCCAACAACAGCCCTACCCACAGGAAAAGAAGCCAAACCTCGAGGAGATGCTGACAAAATTCATAGTAGCCACAGAAACACGTTTTCAGAATACTGAGACAACCCTTAAAAATTAACTTAAGACATTGACACAGGAGCTCAAGGATCAAATCGGGCTACTTGCTAAGTAGATCTCTGAGAGACCACAGGGAAGACTACCAAGCAGCACCGAGATTAACCCAAAGGAGCAAATTCAAGCCATAACAGCTCAGGGTAGTGAAGGGTTAGACGAGCCCAATTTAAAGTAAGAGAATATGGTAGAGGAAGGTAAGGTTGAGGTAAGCCAAGAAAAGCCAAAACCGGTAATCAAAGAGTACCAACCTTACATACCATATCCTGAAACAATAAAGAGAGATGACACAGAGGAACAGTTCGGTAAGTTTCTTAAACTTTTAAAGAAATTACATATGAACTTACCGTTACTTGAAGCTCTTCTGCAGATGCCAGATTCTAGGAAATTCTTAAGGGAGCTATTGACGAACAAACAAAAGATAGACGAAGAATCACATGTGGAACTAAACGCAGTGTGCTCAGCAATGTTGCAAAATAAACTACAACAGAAATTAAAAGATCCAGGGAGTTTTACAATTCCATGTTTAATTGGTAGTTTAACTATTGATAATGCATTAGCTGATTTAGGGGCAAGCATAAATGTCATGCCTTATAAAATGTTTAAGCAACTAGGTCTAGGGAAGCCCAAACAAACTAGGATGAGCATTCAATTAACTGATAAAACTGTTAGAATTCCTAGGGGTATAATCGAAGATGTATTCATGAAAATTGATAAATTCGTATTCCCAATAGACTTTTTCGTTTCCGACATGGATGAGGACAACACGATCCCCCTAATTTCAGGAAGACCATTCTTAGCAACTGCCAGGACTAAAATCGATGTCGATGCAGGTGAAGTAATACTCTGTATAGGTGATGAGACTGTCACTCTTCAAGCTCTTGATTCAGCTAGGACATCAAATAATCAAGGTGAAAAAGTAAATTCTATTGATAACCACTCGGTTAACCCTTCTTTTCAGGAAGCACCACAGCAGAACACAACTGAAATTGATCTTAGACCACGTGCCAACAAAGAAATAACTCATGAGGAACAAGGGATTTAGATCGATGAACTAGAAGAGTGGAAGATGCATCTCAAAGAAAAACTAGGGATACATGAAACAAAACCAAAGCCACTCTACGAGACAAACAAGTTCAAAATTGGAGATCAGGTACTAATAGAAAAAACAGACCCACGAATACCTCCCCCTGATCCTAACACAAACAAAGAAATCCCTTATAAGGTGATCAATGTTTTCCCATACGGAACAGTCTCCTCAAACCACCATGAATATGTGAATGAGAGGTAAGTCTAGCTTAAGACTATAAACAAGTGCTTTTTGGGAGGCAACCCGAGTACTAACCCCATTAACTTCTACATTTTTTATCTTATTTATTTTATTTTATTCTTTCCTTATAGCACCTAACTGTAAACTAACCAAAAGTACAGAATTTCAAGCCACACGGCCTTGCACATGGCCGTGGTCGTGGCTGTGTGGATACCCCGAATCTTTGTACTGACATGGCAGAGATGGTACGAGTCAGAACGAATCATATCTTTGAGTCACGGACTCCAACTACCACGCCACGGTCGTGCGATGCGACTGTGGCTGACACTGTTAGATCATGCACGGCCGTGAAGACCTAAACACGGGCGTGGGAGAAGCGAACAAAGTAAAACAAGGCCGTGCGATACGGCCGTGTGACACAACACGCCCATGGTACATGGGCGTGGGGACGTACCAGACCTGAAAATTCTATTTAAACCCCACCATTTTCTTCTTACCCACTTCCCATCTCCTTTCTCCCATCCCATCCTTCAAATATCCCCCTCCCCACACTTTTCTTCTTTAGCTATTACCCAAACCCTTGAGATACACCACATCTATGTCAAAGAAGCGCAAGGATCCTGGCGCAGTTTCTATTTGTGAGACCGATCTATATAAGTTCATGCCGGCCGCTTCATCCACTCGATAAGCCAAGGGTCTTTGAGGCTATTTAATTTTTCTTCTTCTTTACTCTTCTCCTTTTTTTTTCCTTCTCTTTGACTATATTATGCTTAAATTAGTTTATTTTATCTTAGTTTCTTTGATTTAGGTTCTAAAGGCTGCTAGGGAATCACCAGGAACCACACAAACACCACCTCATTCACACTTTAGAAGTCACACCCACCTCGCGAACCATCCAACAATAAGGACTCTTCGGTCCATTCATTTTTCATTTTAATTTTATTTACATGTCTATTTCTTTTCTCTTTATCTTTCTTGTCTTTAATTATATATTTAGTTTATTTTAAATGTGTATTAATATTTCCTGGCTAATTCTCTACGAGCTCCTCAATTTCTTCATCTAACGCAGAGCTCGGTAGTAGCCACCACACCTCGAGACTCCCAACTCAAGGAAACCATCCAAATTCTGGAAGTTTCACCTCTCTGTTTCTCTTAAATTTCTTATACATCTTCGTACATTGAGGGCAATGTATATCTTAAGTGTGGAGGGTGAATATTTATTTTGAGAAAGTGCCTAACTTTCTTCATTATTTTCAAATCCCTGAATTATGCCATGAATGATATCTTGTTCTAAAGTAAGTTTTTCATATTATTATTAAACGAAATTTCCTTTGGATCATGATTTTTATTGATGTGTTTTGGATTAAGTCATTGATAATTGTGCACTGATGATTTAAACTTTAAGATACTAGAGAATCAAGCATGATGAGTCTATTTTCAAAAATTAAAATTTTGTTAGGTTGTCTACCTAAGTCTAATTATTACCTTGAAGTTTGAAATTTACAAGGTTGACATCAAAAACCCACAATATTTTGTGATATTTTGAGCCTTTTAAAGCATACATTCTTTCGTGCTCACTTTTTATTATGAGTGTGTCAACATTGATTTGCTATTCTAGAACTTGCATTGATTATACATGTCAAGACCACACCCTTGATTTGGTATATAGAGATGATAAAGGCACCTAGGTTTTAACCCACTTACTCCACTAAAAAGCCTACCTTCATAACTAACCCCTAGTGAACCACGTTGATCCTAACAACCCTTTTTGTTGACTCACCCACTAATATTCCCCCACAAACCTTTGTATTTGTTATCACCATTCTTTTTTACTACCCTTATATCGAGATTTGATTTGATCGGTTGCCTAATTATTTTTTTCAGTAGTAAATTCATCCTTTATTATTATTTGACTTGTTCTTAAAAAAAAATCAAAGTATCTTCATTATGAGTTATGCGATTAAATGAGCTTATACGTTTAATTTCCAATTGTTAAAGAAGAATCTCGTGTCATTAGTATTAGTAGTAGAAATTTTCATTTGATGTAATTATTTATTATTAGTTCATGTTTCTAGTTAGGTAATTTGTCAGGTCAGTCTCGATTCTAACCCTCTAATCCAGCCTTTATCCACACCTTTAACCTAAGCCCCGTTATAACCCTGTTAAAGACCTTTTGATTTGTATATCATCTCATATTATAGTGGTGGAGATTTGGTTTTCATGCAAGCCTATGGGATTAACTCTTCATGTTTGACTTTTGAGGGCTTAATTTTAAACCTTAAACTCTTCGAGTGATTTGAGTGAATCTTTAGTGAGGATGTCAACCGTTGTCAGTTTTGAATCAGAGGTAATTATTCAGGTAAGGGGAAACACCTATGTTTTCATACTATAAAAACTATGATTTGATTGTTTGAATCTTTAGGAATCTTTAAGATAAATTATCCATTTATGAATTATCTATGAATTATGATGAAACATTATTGATGAATATTATGAATCAGGGAAGTTCGTTTAAATTGTAAGTTGAGAATTTTGCTTGAGGACAAGCAAAAGCTTAAGTGTGGGGGTATTTGATGAACCGTAAAAGTAACATATTTTAAGCCCACATTTAGCATGCTTTTGGATGGTTTAAGCCTTGAATTATGTAATTTGGTGCTCCTAATCCTTTGATTTCATGTTTTATAACCAGAAGAGCACTGGATGACGAAAAGAACGGAAAACAGGCACAAAACAGAGTAAATGGGCGATATCACGAAATCTACACGGCCTGGCCCAAGACCACGCGGTCGTGCCTCATTCAATAGCCATGAACACGGCCTGGCCACGACTTACACGAGCGTGTGCCATGGGCGTGTCCCTGCCGTGAGAAAGAAAAGTTTCGCTCGGATTGGGATACTTAGGAGTGAAAAAACACATTCTGAAGCATATATAAACACCCTAAGTATGACCTAAAAGGGGGGAACCCAAAGCTTTAGTCAAGGGGCATCCAGCTAGACCAAAGAGGGCAAATTTGTGCGGATTTACTCGAAGATAGCCAGTTGATTCATCTCAGGAAGCAGGAATCATACTCAAGACGGAGGATCTCTCCTTCAATTCCTTCAGGGGGTTTTAGGGATTTCTTATGTTTTGTTTTATCTTTTCTTTTAAGGCGTATTATATTATTATTATTAATTAAACCCTCAGATACCTGAGGGGGATGAAACCTAAGATGAATCTTGTTATCGTTTGCTGAACTATATGGTAAATATTTGACTTGTTCTTAATTATGTGTTCATAATTCTTATGTTGATATTTCCGAGATATTAATTCAAGTATGATGTGCTTAGGTGGAGGAGCAAAAGTCCCTGCCTAAGAGTACATCTAGCATAATTAAGCAGAGTTGATCACATGCCTAGAGATAGGGTGACGAGATTTTGCCAGATTAGGGTGAAACCTAATATGGGAGTCCATTGATCGAGTTAATGCTGTTCTAGGGGTTTTAATTAGAAAGAGATTTCAATTAATCAACCTAGGGTTAGACGTTAGTCGCCTCGAGAGAGGGATTAATATAACTTAGGGAATCTTACGGATCAAGTCAAATGAATAAATCTTCTGGTTCAGAGTTAGATAACAAGTGAAGTCTAGGTGGATTCTTCCTTCGGTGTCGTCTTAATCAATTGGTTTTTCCTCAAAGTTATTTTCCCAATTTCATTCTTCTTTGTCTTAGAGTCTTTAGTTTAGTTTAATAGATAGTTAATTTTAGATTAGATAAAAATCCACTTAATTCTTAGGCTAAATAATAAAAAGAAAGTTAGTATTAGTACTTTTGGTTCCTTTGGGTTTGACAATCCGGTCTTGCCTTAACTATACTACTATTTGATAGGTGCGCTTGCCTCAAATCATTATCATAGTTAGTTTCCAAGTTCAATCATTCTTTATATAATAGTTTCCAAGTTCAATCATTCTTTATATCAATTTTAAGACTTTGACATCGTATAAAACAACGATCATTAACATAATAGCATCATACATGCAATGCAATGCAAACCCTCCCCAATAGTCCATCCGCTACACAACATTTCCCTTCCAACCCTACACTCATGTGGGGATATAAATATCAACCCACCCATCCCTACACTCCAAAGGTAGCACCAACAGCGGCACTACTCAAACGTTGCAGAAAAGCTACTAATCATATAATGGGCTTAAAAAGCCATCGGTGAATCCACAGTTGTCAAGCAACTATGCGACCTCATATACTTCCTCCGTTCCATAATTCCCACCCATATGCATCCTAAACAGAATATCATATGGATATAGCAAATATACGAGTTACATACATAAAGTTTATATTCAATACATAGGGGTATTTTAGTCATTTAACAAATCAAGGGTATTTCGATAATTCTACCCTACAGGGGTATTTCAGTAATTTTTAATAGTATGGTCTTAATTACGAACCTTGGCCCGTCAACAAGTCCTCGTTGGCTAAAGTGAACAGAGACTACGCACCGGGTAGGATTCCAAAGAAGAGGAGGTGGGTTATTAAGACCGCTTAAGTACCAAGCTCTCCCTAGATCCAATCCTAGACATGCATATACCAATTACCACACATTAACCTTATGACTTGTCCATAGTCACAATTAGCTAATAATTTAAGTTTTATGTAAGGTTAAGCAATTTACCAAATACTAAGCCCAAGACCCTTTAAAAAGCCCAGACAAATTCACATACGTTCATATGGCCTACCAGGCCCAATCTCATTTGTATGGCCCCATTAGGCCCAAATCACATTCATATGGCCCATCTGGCCCAAATCAATTCCAAGCCATGTAACCAGCGTGACTAGTTCATCACTTATTACCAAATCATAAAATTCGCCTATTTTAAGCCTACGGCCCATCGGGCCCATTTTACCCATTCTGGCCCGATTGGCCAAAACACGACCCAAGTCTATGAGGTCGCTTATGGGGTCTCTGCTATCGATTCCGTTTCCCTCATATGAGTGTTCTCACACTCGCAAGACTACCGAAGCCAAACTTTCGGGATTTCCCAATCCATTATGTGTGTATAGTGTATGTACACACCTTGTAACACCCCAAACTCAGCCTAGACGTTCCGGCCGGATTTGGCATGCCACATAGAAGGGTTGTTTAAAACTCAAGCATTCGTTAAAAGTTTGCATTCTTTTTGAAACTTTGAGCTTTGTTGTTTGTGAAAACCCAATGTTCATGCATATAACAGATTAAAAGCGACCGAGTTGAAAATTTAAAAGGAAAATTAAAACTAATGGTCTTATTACAAAAATTTAAACCCAAATTAATAATAAAACTAAAATAAAGTAAAATGGAAATTTACTAAGTTGCGATAATTAATCCTGATGTACGGCCACCACAGAGTCCTCCACAGCTCCAAATCCACTAATACTGGGGATTACCTGAAAGGTTGAAACAACAGGGTGAGTTACAAGAACTCAGTGTGTAATCTCGATTCCAGTCACAGCCATGGTCTCAGTCTGGGCCTAAGCCCCATACAGTATCAATTTGGGCCCACAACCCTCAAAATCATGGTAATGCAGATAGAAAATGCAACCCAACCTAATAGTCCATCCGCTACACTCCACCCGTACCAGCCCTACACTCCATGTGGGGACCGAGTCAACCCACCCAACCCTACACTCCAAGAATGCAGTCGAGCTGCCAGTATAAATGCAACAATGCTGCCAATATCAGTACATGTAGATGAGCCACTGAAATCAGTATATTGTGGCATAGCCACCAGTACAGCACTTCCTCCACCATTACAACCCATCCCAATGCAACATGTCATGGGATAATAATTCAGTGTATGCAAATTGTATCATCATGGCAATTAATCAAGTTATACACAATCATACCAAAATTTCCCCTAAGGGTATAACAGTAATTTTACCCAACGAGGGGATCTCAGTAATTTACCCACTGAGGGTATTTCAGTAATTTTACCCACCGAGGGTGTTTCAGTAATTTTACCCACCGAGGGTATTTCAGTAATTTACCAATTTACGGCTGTTCAATAGCATATTGTTGCCTCGAATGACACGGGACCCATATTGGGTCTATACGGAACTAATGGGTTTTAAATCCATTTCAGGCCCAACGGGCCCACACGCTTGTGTGGCCCATTTCGCATGGTTTCAGTATCAGATTTCAGGATTTCGCAACCGCACTTACCCTTTGACGGTTTTCCACCAACTTCGCCTATGTGAGTCGGAAAGCCCATTGGGCCCGTTAAGCCCGTATCGACTCTGTTAGGCCTATTACAGCCTCAATGTCGCGAGAGCGCTCATGACACTCTCAACGACTTACCGTCACTACTCGTATCTCGATTTACCACTACGAGCGCTTGCACGCTTGAGTGGCACAGATGTCGATTTTTTGGCTTTTGGCCGATTCGCAAGTCATCACATGCAGTCATTTAGAAGGGTGTGAGATTACACACCTGATTACGTAGAGTACTAAACACTCACGATCGTCGTCACCTATACCAAACATAACACACAATTAACTCTATAACAATAAAAAAAGGGAGATATTTAATCCACAGACCTAGCTATACGATTTACTAACACTTACCCTCACTAGCGCAATCAACTACGATTTGCTTATCTAAACCAGATGTCGACGTCCTTCCACAACCCGGCGGAAAGTCCTGAACTGCTGACACACTACGCCACTTAAACTTGGGAGCAGGGATCATGAGTCCGCTTCTATCAGGCTCCCTTCCTGATCCTCCCTCAGATCAGCTATTATCTGCCTCCATGAAGAACTCTTGATTGGCTAACCCAAAAATGGTAGTTTGTACAACCAGGATTTCGGCTTTCACAAAAAGAATAAACTAGATTTGGGGTAGAGAGGAGTATTCAGATTCGGCCTAAATAGAAAGAGTTAGAAAATGGATGTTTCGGTTCTTTAAGAGAGAAAAGAGAAAAAGAACTTAAAAAGAAAAATAAGCCGTTACCTTGCAAATAGAGAAGAACTAAATGAAAAGGGAGATTCGGCAGACAGCAGAGAACCAAGTTTTGGCTATGAGGCTACACTGAACTGAAGAACAAATAGAGAACCAAGCCAGAATACCTAGAGTAGATAAGATTCGGCTTGTGGAGAAAAAGAGTAGGAAAGAATGGAGAAGAAGAGAAGTTGAAGAAGACAAAAGCACAAGTGGTCAATCTCACAAGCAAATTCGGCCAAGTCACAAATGGGAGAAGGAAAGAGAGAAGAAAAGTGTACAAGGAGAAGAAAAATAGTATGCCAGATGAGAAAACCCGAAATGCTCTAGGTGGAAAACACAAGCCAAAAATGGGAGGAAAGCCAATTGAGAATTCGGCTAAGGTGGACAGTGAGGAGAAAATGACTTGAAAATGCCTCAAAAGTGCTAACAAAAAAATGACCCTTTTCCCAAAGAAAATACAAGGAAAGTCTCAGCACTTCCCTTTGACACAACCAAAAATGCACTTTTCCAAAAGCCAAGTCTCTTGGCCGAATTTTCCCATTCACCTCCCCTTATTCGGCCAACTCTTCCCCCACTTGGAATCCCAAGATTTTCTCCCCTTTTTCCTCCTCAATTCATTCTCCATCTCTTATTCAAACCCACCCAACAACCTTGACCAATTCAAACCCTTCTCCATCAGTATTTGATTCCAACACAACCTCTTGTCTCCTCCTGAGCAAAATAAAAGCCTCCACTTTCTATTTGTGGGATTCGAACTCCTTCCCCCCTTGTTCTGCCAATGTTGCCACAGCCACCACACCACACACTTCACTTGTGTCTTCCAAAAGCACCTAATTATCTTAAGCCCTCCTACCAACATCCCTATCCACTAAAGGGCCAAAAATGAAAACTTTTCCTATGGCTTAACTTGAACCCGGGACTTCATAGTACCCTCTAAACACTCCAAAAACACATACCTCGTAAGTCCAACTTGCATTAATGTCGTTCTTATATTCTCAAAAATTTTAAACGCTCCTGCGCCCAAGACCCATTGGGCCCAATTCTACTTGGCCAAATTCGGGTCGTTACACACCTGATAACAAAACGCACTGCGATCTCCTTAACCATGATCCTACAAATGATGTCACTCAAATTAATCACATATACTTATCGAATACTTTACCAAAAAGCCGAAATCTCACCTTAACCATGCCTGAAACACCAAGCTTTAATAGCTCTTCTTTGATCACTAATCACGCGTATCTCCTAAATCTGCATCATTCTTAATCATTAAAAACAGAAAAATTGGTGACTTGTATCCAACACAAGTCCCCCTTTCCCTATCTATGACCATTCGGCCAACACCTAAACCAAAATGAAGAATACTTACCCAAGAAGCAATCGGCCCAAGAGGTATTCGGCTTTTGAGATTAGTACAGTGAAATGGGGTTATACGGCACAAATAATAAGAAGAAGAGAAGAAGGAATTGGCTAAAACCAAAGGTAAATTAGGAGAGAATTTGAGAAAAAAATATGGAAGGTCGGCAAGCAAGGAAGGAATTCGGCTTCTGAGTATTTAGAGAGAAAAAGTGTTTCGACAACTCAAAAATGAGGAATTTGGCTAAAGGGAAAAAAACAATTTTGGCATTACCCTAGAATTCCCAAATTGGCACCTATATATAGCCTATAGCCAAATTTCCTATCCCCAAATCCCCAATTTGGCTCAACCTCTTCCACATATCTCATCCCCTAATTTTTCTCGACGATAACTCCCCAATCCTTTTCTTAAATTTTCTCTTCTGATTACTCTACTTAGAGTCCATCATCACACCACTTCCAATATTCTAGAAGGCCAAAATTAAAATCCTAAAAAAATACTAAGCTAGGATTTGAACCTAGGATCTCCTTGCTAGCCCATAATGCCACCTTCCTACACCCTAAGTGGCATCACTTAGACACTCCACCACAAGGCTCTTTGATGCCATTTTTCCCTATTTTTATTTAAAAGCCCAACTACTCACTACCCTGGTTTCTTTAATATTTAATTAAAAAAATTCCTTCTCCTCAAAGTTCGAACCCAGCATTTCTCCAACACCCCTAGACACTCCAAGTTTATTAAACCCTTAAAGCCAACATGTCATTTGTCATTTTCTTGCTCACTTAAAAAAATCTTCTGAGATCCAAAGCCCAAAACCCAAAGCCCAATTCATCTAGGCCCAAAATTCGGGGCATTACAACTCTACCCCCTTAAAGAAATTTCATCCTCAAAATTTCCAACCAACTATTAATCGCACCGCTCAAGTCACGCCACTATGCTTTCGCTGCGCACTCTGATCCCAATAATTTCAACATATACCCAAAACATCCACCTACTTCAAACATTTTCAAACACACGCAGAAGAAGTACCAAATTCATATTCAAATGTTTACAAAGCCCTAACACTTTCATGGCTTCTTCTGCGTGTAACACCCTAAACCCGGCCCAAATGTTACGACCAGATCTGGCATGCTACTGGTTAAAATGTTACAATCGAAAATTCTTTATTTACTTTAAAAAAAAAGCACGGCTTTTTATTTGAAGACCTTTTGTTAACATGTTGTGTCAAAAACTTAGCTTTGTTGGATTTGGAAATCTTCGTTTCATTAATCAGATATTCGTTAAATAAGTGATTTTTTGAAGATACCGTTGCTTTGAGCTAAGCGTGTTTGAAATTCCCATTTCATTACTTCTTATAATTAAGTCCTTGAAATAACTTTAAAAATCCATGATTTTACAACTATAAACCGGAAATTTAAACCAAGGAGGCCTTATTACATACCGACGCAATTAACTCCAAAATAATATGAAGATAAAAATTAAAGATAATCCGGAAATAAGTTTACTTAAATAAATAAAAAAACTCTATGGCCCCTCGAGTCTGCCTCGGCTCCCATATCCACGATCTACTGCTCACCTGAGAGGTTCAGAAAAATAAAGGGGTGAGTCACCAAGACTCAGTGTATAAATCTATGCATCACATAATCGGCTTGAGGCCCAAAAACACAGTCTCGGCCTTGGCCCACACAAAATGGCAATAGAACAGATACATGCTGAATGACCCAACCCAACCTAAAATTCCATCCTCTACACGCCAACCCCTTACCAGCCATCACACCGCGGGGATTTCTACAATCAACCCTCCATCCGCTACACGCCATCTCGACAGTCATGCTGTCATTTATAATGCCGATCACCATGTGACCTTATAATCAAATGTGGTAGAGCCACCGATCACTATTGTGACCTAAATGTATATATCGTGGTTTAACTACCGATCACTAAGTGACCTTTTAACATGCTCTTCCCCTGCATCATATCAATCCCGTGTCCCATGCATGCACACATGCCATAACAAAGATATTAAGCCATTTACAGGATAACAGGTTAACACATACACCAATACACACATAGAGAAATTACTATGTTTATGTACCTAGCATTTCTAGCATAACCCCTATGGGTTATTCGACTGTCCACACAGCCTTTTCTGGGTTTTCAGCCCACAACAGATATAATACAGGAAACTTATGTGATAAAGATCTACACACCTGATTACAGTCAAGATGATACTTTCTATGTCAACACTATCGATAGCTAATACAACTGCTAACTGCCTTTGGTTTTGTTCTGAAGCCGGTCTACAACCCGGTGGCCAATCCCAAACTGCTGACACCGTTCGTTTCTTAAACTTAGGGATTGGGTTTACAGATCCAATCCCCTCCTTCGCCTGATCGATATTTGATTCCATCAAAAGACCTTATCAGTTGCTACCCTCACCACATATGGTTGTTAATCCATAACATAGGGTTAAGATCACAAATACGATAACCGAACCTAACGCAAATTTAAAGAGAACCCCTTACCTTGAAATCTCGAAAAGAGGTATGGGATTCAGAGACTAGCGGTTTCTGACTTTTGGGATCTAGATGATTCGATCTACTTTGATTCCCGACATGTCACCCCAAAATAAGAACACAAGCACAATCAAAACATTACTCCAAAGTTAATCTTATCACACCAATTGGCCTTTCGACTTTGGCAACAGAAAGAGAAAGGTGGAACATAAAAGAAATCGACACCTACCTTAACACCAACAGATTTGGCTACACCTAATAGGTTTCGACTTCTGCGAAAATCAAAAGAAAGATGGTGCAAAGGGACCTATGGAGGTTCAGCTTATTGAAGAAATCGGCAATGAGAAACAGAAAAGAAAAATAAACATTCGGCTTATAGGAAAAGAATGGAGAAGAGAATTGAAATTAAGGGTTTCAGCTTTTTGAGAAAGAAACAATTGAGAGGAGAGGAGTAGAATGGAAGGAAAAGAAGCAATAGAAACAGTAAAAAAAAGAGGATTTTGGCAGACTAGAGGTAGGTTTAGTTTTAGCAGAATAATGAGAGAAGAGAATGGGAGAATAAAGACCCAAATGCCGAAAATGAAGAGATATTCCCCTCACCTAAACATAATTTCGGCACTTACTACACCAAAAGCCGAAAATGCCCATTCTGAAAACTCAAAAACTCACCCTATCAACAGGGAAATTTCGGCACCCTTCAGCCACATCAAAACTGATTCCCCCTTCCTCCTAGTGTTTGAAATCTGGCCACTACCTAGCTCACTAGATAATTCCTAGATTTTCTCCCTTATCATTATCTGATCACCTATCCACAAGTGACCTGGATAACACCACCTCTTCTTCTCTTTATCAACCACATTATCAACCACATTATCCACACTATCCAACTCAATTAATCTCCTATTTCTAATCATCCTAGTCGACCCCAACTCTGCTCCCTGCTAACGCCAAAAATTAATTAAAATAAATGGGTATCTTGCGACTCGAACCTCCTCCCCAAGCTCCCTTGTGGCGTCACCTTCCTGAGCCTTAAGAGGTACCTCCCTGCCTCTTTATCACATCACCTCTTGTGTCTTAAAACACAACCAATATCTTTTAAGCCCTAACCCAGATGGCTCTCCACTAGAGTGCCCAAACAGAAAAATTTTGACTAAGGCCTCGGCCCAACCCTGAGCCCAATTTGAACCCCTTAAACACTCCAATTAACACATTAAGCATAACAACACATTAAATGCATAGCCCCACCAATCCAGGATGTTACACCACGGCCCCTTGCATCTCTTCTAGCGCTCATCGTCGATTCGCGTATTATCTGAATTAGAAATTTTATGAAGTTTTAATCAATATTAGTAATTTAGCCGATGTTTTATGAAGTATTAAGTAAAGAGGTTATTATCGTAAATCCTCTACAGTTTCAAGTTCCTACGGGCTTTAGTTTTACTCTAACTAAAAAGCTCTATTATAATCATTTAAAGTAGCCCACTAACTATCTACAATATATCAAGTTAAACCAGCTTAATAATAAGAGAACTTACTTGATTTGACGTCGGAGACTCGGTGTGCCACATCACAGAATTTTCAAAACATTTCGATACAATCCAAAAATACTTTTTTCTAAAACCTAAGTAGTAAGGCCCATTTCACAGCCCGAGCTTTATAACTTGACTCTGATACCACTAAATGTAACACCCGAAACTCGACCTAGAGGTTAGGCCCGAGTCCGGCATGTCACATTGAAGTATTTTTGCTAAAACCTTGTTTTCATTGAAAACCTTCTAGAGAAAAGTTAAGTAAAATCCAGTTTGCTTTCAAAACGAGGTGTAGCCAAAAACCATTTCCTTGTTACTATGTAAAAATTTCCTTTGACAGCGGAAGTTCGATCTTAAACACAATTATTTTAAAAAACTTAAAAATTCGCTTAAAAGAAATAAATTCGGGTTCCGTTTCAAAATTATAATGCATAGTGGAAGTAATGAAATAACAACTAGAGGGAAAATCTTATTACAATCTGAATAAAATAACTTCAAATAAGTAACTTAAAATCTAGAATTTAGATAACAAGAAAAACAGGTCTAATCGTCTTGCTAATTGGCCACCTCTGAGTCCCTCCATCTGTCGAACCGGCTACTGAGGTTCACCTGAGAAAAATAAAAGAGGGAGTGAGTTTTTGAAAACTCAGTGTGTACGACCCTCGTCAAACAAATAGCATACATATTATTAACATAATAGCATCATACATGCAATGCAATGCAAAGCCTCCCCAATAGTCCACCCGTTACACAACATTTCCCTTCCAACTCTACACTCATGTGGGGATATAAATATCAACCCACCCATCCCTACACTCCAAAGGTAGCACGAACAGCGGCACTACTCAAATGTTGCAGCAAAGCTGCTAATCATATAATGGGCTTAAAAAGCCATCGGTGGATCCACAGCTGTCAAGCAACCATGCGATCTTCATATACTTCCTCCATTCCATAATTCCCACCCATATGCATCCTAAACAGAATATCATATGAATGCAGCAAATATACGAGTAACATCCATAAATTTTACATTCAACACATAGGGGTATTTTAGTCATTTAACAAATCAAGGGTATTTCGATAATTCTACCCTATAGGGGTATTTCAGTAATTCTTAACAATATGGTCTTAATTACGAACCTTGGCCCGTCAACAAGTCCTCGTTGGCTAAAGTGAACAGACACTATGTATCAGGTAGGATTCCAGAGAAGAGGAGGTGGGTCATTAAGACCGTTTAAGTACCAAGCTCTCCCTAGATTCAATCCTAGACATGTATATACCCATTGCCACACCTTAACCTTATGACTTGTCCACAGTCACAATTAGCTAATAATTTAAATTTTATGTAAGGTTAAGCAATTTACCAAATACTAAGCCCAAGACCCCTTAAAAAGCCCAAACAATTTCACATACGTTCATATAGCCCACCAGGCCCAATCTCATTCGTATGGCCCATTAAGCCCAAATCACATTCATATGGCCTATCTGGCCCAATCACATTCATATGGCCCATATGGTCCAAATCAATTCCAAGCCATGTAACCAGCATGACTAGTTCATCACTTATTACCAAATCATCAAATCTGCCTATTTTGAGCCTACAGCCCATCGGGCCCATTTTGCCTATTCTGGCCCGATTGGCTAAAACACGGCCCAAGTCCATGAGGTCGCTCATGGGGGTCTCTATTATCGATTCCGTTTCCCTCATACGAGTGTTCGGACACTCGTAAGACTACCGAAGCTAAACTTTCGGGATTTCGGGATTTCCCAATCCATTGTGTGTATAGTGTATGTACACACGTGATAACAAAACGCACTGCGATCTCCTTAGCCATGATCCTACAAATATGTCACTCAAATTAATCATGTATACTTATCGAATACTTTACCAAAAAGTTGAAGTCTCACCTTAACCTTGCCTGAAACACCAAGCCTTAATAGCTCTTCTTTGATCACTAATCACGCATATCTCTTATATTTGCATCATTCTTAATCATTAAAACAGAATAATAGGTGACTTGTATCCAACACAAGTCCCCCTTTCCCTATCTATGACCATTTGGCCAACACCTAAACCAAAATGAAGAATACTACCCACCCAAGAAGCACTCGGCCCAAGAAGAGGTATTCGGCTTTTGAGATTAGTATAGTGAAAGGGGGTTATTCGGCACAAATAAGAAGAAGAAAAGAAGAAGGAATCGGTTAAAACCAAAGGTGAATCAGGAGAGAATTTGAGAAAAAAAAATGGAAGGTCGGCAAGCAAGGAAGGAAATCGGCTTCAAGTACTTAGAGAGAAAAAGTGTTTGGGCAACTCAAAAATGAGGAATTCGGCTAAAGGGGAAAAAAAATTCTGGCATTACCTTAGAATTCCCAAATCGGCACCTATATATAGCCAATAGCCGAATTTCCTATCCCCAAATTCCCAATTTAGCTCAACCTCTTCCACATATCTCATCTCCTAATTTTTCTCCATGATAACTCCCCAATCCTTTTCCTAAATTTTCTATTCTAATCACTTTCCTTAGAGTCCATCAT
The DNA here is from genome assembly GCA_025503065.1 of Gossypium bickii. NCBI lineage: Eukaryota > Viridiplantae > Streptophyta > Magnoliopsida > Malvales > Malvaceae > Gossypium > Gossypium bickii. Next base: position 23,022,392 of record CP106711.1, on the reverse strand, counting down.
CACACCACTTCCAATCTTCTAAAAGGCCAAAATTAAACTCCTAAAAAAATACTAAGCTAGGATTCGAACCTAGGATCTCCTTGCTAGACCATAACGCCACCTTCTTATACCCTAAGTGGCGTCACTTAGCCACTCCACCACAAGGCTCTTTGATGCCATTTTTCCCTATTTCTATTTAAAAGCCCAACTACTCACCGCCCTGGTTCCTTTAATAATTAATTAAAAAAATTCCTTCTCCTCAAAGTTCGAACCCAACATTTCTCCAACACCCTTAGACACTCTAAGCTTATTAAACCCTTAAAGCCAACATGTCATTTGTCATTTTCTTGCTCACTTAAAAAAAAATCTTCTGAGATCCAAAGCCCAAAGCCCAATTCATCTAGGCCCAAAATTTGGGGCGTTACAAACCCAGTGATAGCTCGAGATGAGCATTTACATATGCGATGTGAGATTAGATGGTTATTACCATGTATTGGAACTTAGGGTGCGAGATTTCCAGGTATCCGATATTATTCCAAATGGTTTAATAGGTATATCAATGATATGAAAAAGTATGAGATTGATACAAATTAGTACATGTATGTACATGAACCATACAAGCATTGAATCAAAGAAATTTATGAACTTCATATCTAACCTTATGGATGAATTTGTGTTAGGTTTATAGACTAAATTGAGTTACATTATCTCATATTTATTTACTTGAAATTGTGAATGAATGGTAAGTTATACTTGTCGAAACCTTTTTTTTTATTTTAAAAAATGGGGTCGATTGGAAAATCAAAAATAGAGTAAGCCACCGATCTTTTATCCGAGGTGGGATCGGATCACCTTGAGATGGATTAAAACATTTTGATTTATTAAAACAATAATTTTGGTCTACAAAATCTAAGAAAGCAGGTTCGGGAGTCGGTTATGTACGAGAAAGGATTAGCACCCTCACAACACCCAAAATTGGTACCAAATTGATTAATTAATGTCCTAATGTTGAAAACTTGAAATGATTTTAAAATACAATTCCATTTTTAAAAAATTTAAAATAACTCAAGTTGGATACTGAGATTCTTTTGTTCCAAAGGAATAAAATACCATATCCAGCATGTTAGGATACGCCATTTCCAACCCTCGATGCTAAGATCATCTTATGATTTCCAAAAAAAAAAAAATTAAATGGATACTCGAGGGTCTGGTCATACGGAAAAACCTAAACCCAGCACGTTAGGGCACGATTTCTCGAATTTCCAAACACAAGATATTGCCTTATTTTTAAAGCTAAGAAAACACGGATGAAATCTTAAAAGGATATTTGGTAATTTGGTCAAATAAAAAACTGAAACCCAGCACCTTAGGGCACGACCTCTTGGATTTCCAAACACGAAACATTGCCTGATTTTAAAGCTAAGAAAACACGATTGAAATCTTAAAAGGATATTCGATGGTCAAACAAAAAACCGAAACCCAACACGTTAGGGCACGATCTCTCGGATTTCCAAACACGAAACATTGCCTTATTTTAAAGCTAAGAAAACACGATTGAAATCTTAAAAGGATATTCGATTATTTGGTCAAACGAAAAACCGAAACCCAGCACCTTAGGGCACGATCTCTCGAATTTCCAAACACGAAACATTGCCTTATTTTAAAGCTAAGAAAACACGATTGAAATCTTAAAAGGATATTCGGTTATTTGGTCAAACGAAAAACCGAAACCCAGTATGTTAGGGCACGATCTCTCAGATTTCCAAACACGAAACCTTGCATTATTTTAAAAACCTTTGAACGGAACGTTTTTTAAACTCGAGTGATATTAAAGCATGATTTTTTTTAAATAAAATCGCAATGGAATGGTAATATACAAGGCAAAGTAGCAATACATATACCAAATATTACAATGATGAATCACAAATAATTAATGGTTACAAACTAAGAGATATAATACATACAATAACAAACAAGTGAACATCTAATACATAGAAAATAGTATGCGTCAACTTAAATAATACATACATAATAAAAACTTGATATAATATAATTGTATATTAAAAATAATAATGACATATGGAAGCGTTTGGAATAAACAAATATAATTTAAAAAGGGTTTTTCAAAGAAACCAATTATAAACATAAATAAATTTAAAAGAATATATATATGTATGTATATATACGTAAATAAATTTAAAAGAAAATACATACATAAAATAATACGAAATCAATAATATATACACAAAAATAATATAAACTATATTATAAAAAGAATATATATACATAAAAATAATTTGATATGAATTACATATGTATATAAAAGAATATATATATATAAATTTAATGAAACTAATATAGAGAAATAAATAATACTTAGAACCGTTTAAAATATATATAATATTTGATGTTAATTTTAAAAAGAATAATTAAAAAAGAAAAAAATCAAAAAAAACAATTAAATAAATTAATTAAAGGACTGTATTGAAATCAGCACAAAATCAGAGAGCTAAAGCAATAAAAAAAAAGAAAAAGCATCAAATACAATGCGCGTAAATTAAAGAGGACTAAAAGCAAATTTACTGTGAGTCATTAAACGCAGCGTTTAAATAGGGATTAAATTAAAAATGTACAAAATTATTGGGCAAAATCAAAATAAAAGAAAAAAATAATTTAAAAGAAATAAAATACGGAAGGATTAAAAACATAAATAAACCATTTACCCAAAACGCGCGGATCCTTCCCCGGGTTGGATCACTCGCGCGGGTTAGGGCCTTAAATGACGCTGTTTTGGTCATTAATAGGCCACACCAAAAAGACGTCGCATTATAAACAAAAAAAAATCATTATAAACAGAAAAAAAACTTAAAACCCTCTGAAAGAGGGACCTCTGCCCTCCGAGCACCGGCCTATGTTCGGTCGAGTTCCAGTCATCGGGCCGCCGTGCTCCACCACCGTCCGCCTCGTGCGCGGTGGCCGGAGTTTCAAAAAAAGTCATTTCGAAACCCTTTAAGTGCCCTAAGCCTAAATCTACCCCTCAAACACCCAAAACCTCTCAAAAAACAATCGACAGAAGTAAGAAACGCTTCGGTTTTGGCTCGAAAACGCTTTGGTCTTGGCTTCCGATCGTCACTAAAGGTAAAAAACTTTCATGTCTATTCTATTTCTGTATGTATGTGTTATATGCGAAGCAAGAATGGACTAAAAAATTGAAGAATACCTCTGCTTTTCTATATTGATATTCGAAAATCGTAAGTAGGTTACAATGTTTTCCTGCTTTCTTTTTATATCCGAAAAGAGAAAATAAGAAAAGAACAAAAATACAATGCTTTTTTGTTTTGTATTCATTGTTGTTTTTCTTGTCCTTTTTCAGTAGGTACGACACTCCAACTATGGCAAAGTGTCACGGAGGCTTGAACATTTGGGACATGGTGACGCACACGTGAGGCGCATGTGAGGGACGAGGTAGCCCAATCGTCTAGCAGAGTCTGCGGCGCTATGAAACTCGTAAATCCCTAGGGTTTTCGGATAGGTTAAAACTTTTAGGCCCTTTGGGCCTTGTAATGTGTAGGGCTAAATTTTTGGGCCAATTTGGGTCTCTTTGTAAATTAAAACTTGATGGATCATTTATTGGACTTTTGATAATTTTATATTTTATTTATTTTTTGAATTTGGTTTAATTTTTGATGGGCTCAAGGCGAAATGGGCCTTCTACAATACTTATTATCCATACGAGCTTAGTAAGCTTTATAGCTTACTTTGTAACATCTGTAACATCCCGAAATTGGGCCTAGGAGAATTGAGCCCAATGGGCCTTAGGCGTAGTAGCGTTTAAATTTTTGGAGAACAAGAGATCGGCTTAAATGCTAGTTAGACCTATTGGACAAGTGATTTTGGAAGGTTAGAGGCTTCTATGAAGTCCCGGGATCAAATATTGGCTTTGGGGAAATTTTGGTTTTAGGTGAAAAAACCACGGAAGTTGGCGAGATAGGCCTTAAGAATAAAATATGAAGGAAAATGACACAAGTGGAGTGTGTGTGTGTAGTGGCAAAGTGACGCCACCACATAAGAAGACAAGGAGTGACGCCACAAGGAAGGAAGGAAGGAGGTCCAAGGTTCAAGTCTTGGCATTTGCATTTTGGTTTCTTTTACTTGGATCTTAGAATTTTGGCCATAGTTTATATTTAGTTGCGCATGGTTTAAGACACAAGAGGAGCTTGTGGCCAAGTGGTTAGCGGCATGGATTATGTTGCAAAGGAGCACTGGTTCGAATCTCATGAGAAGCAAGGGAGTATTTATTTTATGATGCTGACGGTAAGAGTTTGATTGAATTTAAACTCTCTTGTGAAGGGATCCCACATCGAAAAGACACAAAGAATGAAGGTGAAGAGCTAGCTATATAAGGAGCATCCTAGGAGGAGAGTAAACACATCTTGGAGGGCGTTTGGGCACAAGAGTGGTCGGAGCGCGGATTAGCCCCAGAGTCCTATCAGGTGTGTAACTCTCTCTACTCTAGCTATAGAGTGGCAAATGCCGAAGTGCCGATCACGGCAATAGTAGCCACACGAGCGTGCGAGCGCACGTATGGGGCTTCGACGGGATAGTTGAGGCCATCAGTAGTATTCTTGTGGGTTGGGCTGCTTGGGCCACGATGGGCCGAAGTGGGCCCAATGGGCCCATGGGCCCATATGAGTAAATTATATGATTGGTTAGTATTTGTTGAACTAGACTAGGTGGAACTTATATACGTGGCTAGATTCGTGCTAGGTGGGCCACATGAGCGTGTGGGCCCGGATGGGCCGAAATCAGGTTTTAGGCCCAATCGTCCGGTACGACCGGAAATGGTAGCTGAGTCGCTAGTGGCCACATTAGGCCTTCGGAAAGGCCATTGCAGGTGTGAATTTACGAAAATACCCTTGGTGGGTAAATTACGAAAATGCCCTTGGTAGGTAAAATTATGGTTATACTCTTAGAGGTTGATTAGCATGATTATGTTGTTTAGTTTTGGCCGATTGTAGAGGAAGGCTTGATCTCGCATATCTCGGGTTGTGACTAGTGCTCGAAAAGCGTTAAGGAAGGGGGATCTAGTGCGTTAGATCTTGATCTACGGGATTTGATAGTCGCGTTAGTAAACAGGTGTGTAAACTTACACACTCTATTACTTAGTAATATGTTTTAATAACCTGAATATGATAAAGCTGAAACAGTGTGGATGTTGATATGATACCCTATGGGTATGAGCAGGGATTCGGGTAAGTCCGTTTCGATATGAGTTCTGCCATTCGATATGTATGATATTGTGATTTATGACATATATGTATTATGATTCGTAATAAAGCATGATGACATGATTTGCATGATTTACATGAGTATGGCATGACAATGGGTGATATGAGAGGAGGGGGAAGTGATATCCGTGTCTTCGGACACCAGTGGTTTGGTACCACATTCGTGTCTATGGTCACCAGAGGTTTGGCACCTCATAGCGTCTTGTCCCAGTGGCTTAGCACCACAGTGGGTTGGCCCCACAGTTGATATTATGGGATCGTCGCCAGTGATTTGGTATCACACGTGGGTTGGCCCTACAGATGGATTGTGTCTTCGGACACCAGAGGTTTGGCACCTCCAGTGATTTGGTATAACATTTGTTACTTTGAGTCACCAGTGGTTTGGCACCACCAGTGGTTTGGTACCACACAGGGTAGAGAAAGGTGTTTGGATGGCTAGGTTGGGTGCATGTTAAACTTAGTGCATGTTGACTTAGTTATAAATTGTGTATGATGTTGCATTAAACCGGGGGAAGGGTTACACATTGAGTCTTGGTGACTCACCTTCTCATTTAACATTTTTCAGGTGACTCGTAGATCGCGGATGAGGAGCCGGATGGACTCGAGGTGGCCATGCAGTGAAAATGTGGACTTAATGAACTTTGAATTATTTTATTTTATTGTTGGTTTTATTTGTTCAAGTTGTAATAAGGCCTCCTAAGATTTTATTTTATTATTTCACATGTTTTGGAATAATTTGTTTAAACTACTTAATGACTTTAAAATGATTACACAAGTTTTCTTAAATTCAAACGTAAATGTTTTCTGTGCCATCAGGTACTTCTGAAATTGATAACAATCCTTCTTAATATACTTTTTTAAACAGGACAATATTCTATTTAAAGTGAAACGTTTTTACCAAAAAATTGAATCAACTAAAAGAGATTTTTTTTTAAAAATATTTTCCTCTATAACATACCGAATTCAATTCGTAATGTTTAAGTGGGTTTGGGGTGTTACAAACACCCCTAAATTATTTTCAGATAATTAATGATATTTATCGTTCATAGCGAAATTGTCCACTTGAGTTATAGTTACTAAATTATTTATATCTCGAGCTACAAAATACCAAATAAAGATCCGCTTGATGTTTTAGAAACTAGACTCAAATATATTTCTACTATAAAAATTTCAGAATTTATAATTTAGCCAATAAGTATAGTTAATTCTTCAAACTTATCCCTGTTCAGCTGTTTGACAGTTTCGACCTTCCTTCACTAAAAAATAATTATCTTTTAGTACGAGATTTTGATGATGTTTCTATTTGTTTCTATAAAGAAAACATATAAATTTAAACCCATAATTATTTTTATAAATTGTTTGATGATTTTCCAAAGTCAAAACAGGGGAACCCGAAATCAATCTAACATTGTCTCACAAAAAATCAAATATCTCATAATATGAAATTATTTTTCTTACACCATTTCTTCTATGTAAAACTAGACTCAATAGGCTCTAAATTAATACTATAATTAACCTTTAATTAAATTTCTACAATTTTTGGTGAATTTTTAAAGTTAGACTACTGTTGTTGTCTAAAACTATTTTAGTGCAAAATATTAGTAACTAAGTTTATAACACCTTCATTTCCTTTCTTTACAATATTTCCCATCTCTAACACATCAAGAACATAGTACCTTATACCAGAAATGTAACACCCCAAACCAGGCCCAAAACACCACGACCGAATTCGGAATGTTACTGGGAAAAAGGTTGAAAAGAGTTCTATTTTGAAGGTGAAAATAAGTTTTAAGTTCTAAATCAAATACTTCGTTTAAAAGGGGTTTCTCGTTTAAAATTAGCAATTTGTCGATGAATAAAAATTTCGGGTTGTATAAAGGTCAAGTCGTTATTCATGCTTGAGTTTCAAGAAAAATGATTGTTTATAAGCGATCCAAAGTTTAAAAAAAACTTCATTTGTTACTCTCATGTTATAAATATCTTAAAACCACTTTTAATTAATTAACCACTAATAAATCCGAGTTAAACCATAATATCTCAAAACATTTAAAGCGGCCTTATTACAAAAAAAATATCCGAAAAAGTAACTAAAAGTTTATAATGTTCTTAGAAATAAAACAAATTTTTCTGATAGCCACCTCGGATCCACTCCAGCCCGGTCCAAAGAACTACGAATTACCTACATTGTTTGAAAAACAACTTAGTTTGCAATTAAACCACATGATTCCACAAATGGGCTTGACCCCAAATTCACATCAAACCACATACCACGCATAATGATGCAATATGTTAACCCAACCCAACCTAGTATCCAACCGCTACACACCACACACCAGGGGATTACTAAATCGACCCTCCATCCGCTACACACCTCTTTGGCAATCTATGCCGACGGGCACACTGCTCAAAGTCCACTTAGTGGTCTAGCCACTGATCCACATGATAAAATCACAAATATCCACGATAAGACTTAAAGTCCTCATGAATCCACAATGAGGCTCGTGGCCATCATTAATTGTGACAGAGTCACCCACGTACATAAATGTACACACTTCCCCTTTATTCAATATATCCCGAACCCCATGCACATGCAGCATAATATAATGAAATGGCAATATAACATATGAATATACCAAATATGCATATATGACATGCTTACATAGATCCACAATTATTAACCGCAACCTCAACATAGGTCGTATACTAACCTGGTTCCCCGGTTACCAAATATGGGTAATAACACCACCACAGCTACTGTTTCGGCTACCACACACAACACATACATTTAAACTAAAGCAAATAAATAAACAGTGTGTTAATTACACACCTGATAACTCGCAATACCGCGCCCTCTATGTTGACACTCTCACTAATCGACACTACCGCTATTTGCCTACAATCCTGCTCCGACGCTTGCCCACACCCTGGTGGCCAATCCCGAACCGAAACTGACCACTTCTTGAATTTAGGGGTAGGGACTACGTGTCCAACCCCTTTCTCTCCTTGGCTGATACTCGAATCCATCAAATAAAATCTTTGGTTAGAAGACCCGGGTTAAAACGTTAAATCAGATCTTATACGAACTAAATAATATCTTAATCGAACATCCTTACCTGAAATTGACAAAACCCGGAGAGTCTATCCTTGAACCAAGAGACTATCGAAATCCCTTGATTGATCGAATCCCGAAAGATCCTTAACCCCCTCAATGTTAGCCCAAATAGAGATCCCAAAATTGATCCTTCCTAGATTCGGACACACATAAGCAACTAAGAGAAACTTAAGAGATGAAAGGGATATAGGTTTGTCTAGAGTCACTTGCAAGATTCGGCTAAGAATTGAGTTGCAACAAACAAATAGAAAAAGAAATGCAGATAGTTAGAAGGTTCGGCTAAGGTTCACAAATGGGAAGTTCATTTGGCCACCAAGAGAAAGAGATGAAGAGCTATTCGGCTTTTGCAAAAGTAGTGAGGTTCAAGGTCACAAAGTGAAAAAGAAAAGAGGAGAAGGGAGAGTAATGGTTCGGCTAGAGAGGCTTCAAGAAAGAAAATAAAACTTAAAATGAAAAAGGGAGAAAATGTGGCACTTTCGGCTTTTGAAGATGAGAAGAAAAAAATGAATAAAAGTGACCCCAATGGTCTTCTAAGTTTCGACTATTCAAAAAAAGAGAAAGAGAGTTGAGATGCTAAGTGTTTTCGGCACAAGAGAGGATGAGAAGAAAGAAAGAAAAACTAAATTTCGGTACCCTCCTCTTAAGCTCAAAACCGAATATTCCCCTCCTCCCAACCCTTCAAAAATTCGGCTGACATCCAACTAGCCAACACCCCCCATGTTTTCCTCCTTAATTCCCTCTACATCACTCATTCAAATGAGTTTGAATGATTCCCACTTCTATCTCCCCTCATAGCCACACATTTGAGTTGTTTGACTCAATCAACATTTCCCCCTACCAGTATCCTAGCCAAACTCCAACACCTTCCCTTCAGACGCAAAAACAAATCGCCAAAATGCAACTCATGCTACTCGAACCTCTTCCCCCCTTGCAGCTCCCTACTGACGCAATACCCCTGCATACAAGGTGACGCCTCCTGGCCACTCCACCACTCCACTTGTTGTGTCACTGAACACCACATTAAATCCCTTAAGGCCTGACACCACAAGCTCTCCCCCTTAGCAGCTCAAACCAAAAATTTTCACTAAGGCTCCTACCTAGCCTCAAGGTTTCCCGAAGCCCCCAAACACACTCAAACATGCATATAGAGCATACTAACGCATAAATACGATGTAAAATGCAAGACCTCCAAATCCCGGATGTTACAAGAAAACTCTACTTTAACATTACAAAAACCTAATACCTAAACTTACCAAAGAGACCACATTCACAATATCATATATCCATACAACCAATATGCTATATGCCACCTCAATATGCATGTTTTCTATATCATACTTATACTATTTCATCCATATATGTATTAAAACCGTTTATAACTTTATGAACACATATATTTATATATATATCATTGCTAGCCATACCAATGGCTAACTTCCAAACATTTCATAACATTTATCATTTTACTAATTTAGCTTATACATGCCATTTTCAAAATAAGTAAACCATTTATACCAAAAGCTGACGGGATGATAGTGTGATTAAGTTTCCGACCCGTCTCCCACTTCTTCCGAGCTTTCAAGCACTATAAAACAGGGAAAATAAAACCTAATAAGCATATTTATGCTTAGTAAGTTCATATAACATGAATTAAACTTACCAATCATATTTAACATTTAAATTATATAAAAGCATAATTTCCATTGACTTTGGCTATTTGCCTATACATAAACATTTCAATCAAACATGTTAGCAACAAATGTACCAATATGCATAGATGAGCTCATCATGCTGTTTTCTCATTTCATCTCATATTTCTCATGTCTCGTTTTACTATCTCATCCGTTGAATCATTGGAATTATCGATGGATTTTCAAAGAGTACACTCAAAGTGTACATTTCCATATTTCGTCAATTCATATTGGATTTAGCCCTTAGGATGTTAAATCATCAAGCACTCTCACAAGTTACATATCGCGTAATAAAGAGTGAATCAAGATTACCATTTTAGGAAAATCCTATCCACCTTAAGTTACCTTAGTGAATCAGAACAAATCCTATCCACTTTATATATTTATAGTGAATCTGGAATAAATCCTACATGACTTTAATTTCTTTTAGTGAATCGGGAATAAATCTTATTCACTTTTAATTCTCAAGAAGGCTTTTGTCAGATTTTCCATCCGAGCTCAATCCATTTCTGCAACACATGCAAAACCTCATTTATTTTGGGAAATTTCCATTTATCCATCGATCACCAATATTCAAAAGAAATTTCACCCATTTATTAATTTCCGAATGTAAGAACCCAATTTAGCTCGGGCCCATGTAAATAAAACAAATAAAAATAAAATAAAATAATAAACCAAAGCCAGTTTTTTTTACTACACCCATTTCTGAAAAAAAAAAAGACTACCCAAGCCAATTATACCCTCTCGACCCTAACTAAAACCCAGACCCGAATGCTAACCCAAGACCCAATTACACCCAATAGCCGCAGACCCAAAACCTACGGGGCCCAAAGTGGCCCAAATAGCTTACAGACACAGGAAACCCTAGGTTTCCACTGCGCCGCAAGCGCCCAGCAGATCCATCCTCACGCCCAAAACAAGCCACCAGTCGCGCCTCATCATCGCCAGATTCCTCGCCGTTTACCTGGAAAAGGAAAGAAATGGCAGAAAACTAGCAAGACTGATATTGTATTTATTTTTTTTCAATTTATTTCAGGGCTATATAAACCTCAAAGCAATCTGTAAAACGAACACATATACACAAGCAGATACAAAGATAATACAACACAAAAAAATTTAAACAGAGGTGATTTCCGATTTATTTTTCTTTTCGTGTAATTTTTTTTTATTCATACGAATGTTTTTTTTTAAACATACAAACACCATTTACAACGAAGAGAATGAGTTTATATTAAAAGGACGGAGTTTTTTCACCTTTGGGCCATTGTGGCGCACGCGCGCGAGGCGTGTGTGGTGGCGTGTACGTTGGTTCGTCATCGAGTCTTGGCGAAGGCCAAAGGACAGAGAGAATTTTTAAACTCGCTTTTCTTTTTATTCGAAGTGTTTTAAATGGTTTCAAAAATAGAATTTTAGCTTATATAAACCATCCATACGACATCGTTTTGGGGGTCCCCTTTAAAGGCCAAAACGACGTCGTTCAGGGGCTAGGATCCGTGCGTTTTTATAAAAGGCAATTTTCCATTTTAGTCCCTCAGCAATTTTATTCTTTATAATTTTGTCCCAATTTGAATTTTCTTTTATCTTTAAATTAGCCTTGAAATCTGTATTTCACTTCAGTTTAGTCTATCAGGCTATTTCAAGGCAAGAGACGGAACAGTGTCGTTTAAGAGATAAGGCTTAATTGCCTAATAAGTCCCTACATTATGACGCGTATTCTAATCGGGTTCTTTTACATTTTTACCCTTGATTTTTTTATTTTTCTGATTTAATCCTTTAATTTTTTTATTTTCATTCTTATTTTTAATTATTTAATATTAAGTTATTACTATTTAATATTTACTAGGTTATTTTATTTAGTTTAATATTATTTTTATATATTACTTTTTATTTTATAATTTGTATATTAGTTATTATATTATACATTTTTTAAGATTTTGTATATTATATATTATATCATATGTATAATTTAAATTATTTTATCCTTTGTATTATATAAATCATGTATATTGTATAACATATATTGTTTATATTATTTATATTATATATGTAGTTTTTATGATTATTATATTATAAATATTGTAACACCCCCAAACCCGGCCCAAACACTACAACCGGATTTGGTATGTCACTAAGGAGATTTTATAAAAAGATATGGCACTTTGAAAAGCAGTTAGCAGGTTTAAATATTTATACCGGAAAACTTAATAATTTAATAATTCATATAAGATGTAAATTTTATAAAATGCCTTGGTAAATAAAAAAACTGAATTTCTTACATGCTTTTACAAAATTAAGGAAAAATTTAAACGTCTAACAATAATAAAAGCCCAACATAAAACTGGAATAAAAATAAGCTAGTGGCCCATGGCCTTATTACAATGAAATTTAAAACCCATTATTTAAAGATATTAAAAATAAAACTTCCAGGTAAAGTCTTCTGCTGGATTAAATTACTCTCTAGCATGGCCACCTTATGCTCCTCTCCAGCCCGGTCCGATGCACTAGGTGCTACCTGAAAATGTTGAATAATAGGGTGAGTTGCGAGACTCAGTGTGCAACCCTTGTGCACCATCAGATTGGGCCTTAACCCACAGATCAGAATATAGAACATAATATAGTAGATAACATACATAAAACCCAACCCAATCCTAGGTTTCCAACCGCTACACACCACCCTTACCTGCCAATCACACCATTGGGGATTTCTACAAACAACCCACACCGCTACACACCATCGATGGCAATCATGATGCAGTTAGCTGCTCATCGTCAAAGTCGAGATAGAGTCACCAGGCTGAAATGGCATAAGCCACCAGAACAGATCACTTCCCCTTTCATCAATCACCCAACCCCAAGCATATATAAAAATTGACATACAAAACATATCATTTTTAACAGAAACATTCACTGATGAATGGCAAAAATCACTAACCTGATATTTAGCCTTTACCCTTCTCGGATTTCCAAACGTTATGCCGGGATTTTGGCATTTAACAGAGTATAGCGCATGATTTATTACATATATATAAATATTAGCAATCAGTCTAATGGTGTGAGAAGTTACACACCTGAATAATGCGTAAGACTACCCTCTATGTCGATACCCTCGCTAATCGAATCTACTGCCCTCTGTCTACAACTTTGCTCAAAAGCCGGAAGAACGCGAATATAAGGCCTCTCCTATATTCGGCCAAGGGTTAGTATATACCCGAATTTACAAATTAAAATCAACAGATCTCCTTACCTTGAAATCCTGAAAGTAACACGATTCGAGTGTTACTGAACTCTGACTTAGAGATCTAAGCGATTGACTCCCTTTAAATTTGAAATGCCGCATAAATAAGAGAAAAACTTCAGATTAGTTTCCTTATAGCCATTCGACTAGAGTCCCTAAAAAGCCGGAATTGAAATCTTACAAATCAACACTTACCTTCAGTTTTCTTTGGGATTCGGCACAAGCAAATACCTCAGAGAATTCGACAAACACAGGAGATGAGATCTAAGGATTTCGACTTTTAAGAAAATCCCAAAAAAGATGAACAGGATGAACAAGATGAACAAGAGGGAAATTTCAGCTAAAGCACTTGGAAGAGAAAAGAAAGCAATTAGCAGAGGTTCGGCAGTTAATGGGACTTCAGAGGGTTTCGGCTAGAAAAATAAAGAAAAGTGGAGAGGGAAGTAGTGATTTCGGCTTTTGAAAGAGTGAAGATGGAAAAAGAAAGAAAAAGAACTAATGCTTAAGATGGCCTTTAAAATTTCGGCACATCCCCTAGCCTTTACTAAACGGATTTCCCCCCTCTCCTGTGTTTGATTTTCGGCCAACACTAGCCTTCCTGATAGATCCTCATCCTATCCCTTATCCCTATCAAAGCACCCATCCAAAAGAGGCTTAATTATCTCAAACTCTTCCTTCCTTTATCTGCTTATTATCCTCATAAATTAAACATTAAAATCCCCTAATTAATAGCCTTGTTGCCGTCCCCCCTAGCTCTTCTATAAGTGTTGAATTTGGCCCAGAAACATGGGCCCCAAATGACCAAAACTTAAGCCCTTCCATCCATTAGTGACGCCACTCCCCCTGCTTCTTTGTAGCGCCACCAACCTTTGGGCCATAAGCCCACTTTGCCATTTAAAACACAGATAACTTCCTTTTAAAGTGCTAGAGTGTCTACGCAGAGATTTAGTCAAGGCCTCAGACATTCTTGGCCCAATCTGGACCCCTAACCCTTAAATTAGCAAATTAAACTTACAACACACAGAATGCACAGGCCCATTAAATCAGGATGTTACAAATATATTTTTATTTAAAGTTATATATACTATTTACTTATAACTGTTTTTGGCATCTATTATCATTTATATTTATATATGTGCTAAATTATTAAATTATATATTTATTATAAGTATCCCTATATTTTTCATATATTCTATGTTTTTATATATATTGTTTATACATGTTAATCATTTTAGAAATTATCATATTTTTATTTTCCTTTTTATTTTGCTATAATACTTATTCAATGTTTAAATACATCATTCATTCATTTATTTATTTATTTGATTTAGTTTGAAAATTTTAATATTCATTTCTTGAGTTTTCATATTTAATATAGATTTTAATTGCTGTTGATTATTTATATCTTGTATTTATTTATTCATGCTCTTTTATTTGTGTATTATTGCTTTAGCATAGTCCTTTCATTGCATGTATCATTTGCTATATTACATTATTCTTTCGTTAATTGCCTATATTGATGTTATTTGTTAATATAACTTGTAATTATGGTGAATTACTATATGGAATTTATGTTTTGTAATGCATTGATACAATATTTTATTCAAACCATTTTTTTGTAAGAAATATATTTTGCTAAATAGTCGCATCTTTATTCAAAATCTTGCTAAAAATGTGGTGATACATAATATTTGGGGGTTTTGAGAAAAATTGTGCCCTAATTCACTGGGTTTCGGTTTTTCTCGTTGAAATTAAAATATTAAGTATGCCTTTTTTTTCGAAATTGAAACTTATAAACTTCAAATCAAAATTTATTCTCGCGAATTCAAAAACGTTGTATCCTAACTTATTGGATATGGCGTTTTGTGTCTCGAGGTAAGATTTTTTCTACAAATAAAGGCGAGCCTAGTTTTGAGGTCATGAGATGTTACATCCTAACTTATTGGGTATAGCATTTTATTTCTTTGAGATAGGTAAGTCTCGGCTTTCTTTCAAATAAAAGGATCGTATTTTAAATTTTTTTTCAAAATTTCGACATTAGGACATGAGATTATCAATTAGGTACCAAATTTTTGGCGTTACGAGGGTGCTAAACCTTCCTCATACGTAACCGACTCCCGAACTCATTTTCTTGTATTTCGTGGACCAAAATCAATGTTTTGAAATAAAACATTTTATAAGGTGATCCAATCATACCTAAGTAAAAAGGGATTGGTGGTGACTCCCGTTTTTGTTTTTTTAGGTCGACCACCATTTTAAAAAAAAAAAATTAAAAATGGTTTCGACAACTTGGAGACTCCGCTAGGGAACAATAAGAGAGTTAAGCCGTAAAATTGATTATTTGATGTCCTTTTGTCCAAAATTAAAAATCTGATTTGAAAAACTATGATCCTTTTTATTGCATGTGGTTCTAATTTTATAAAATCTCTCTGCATTGCATTGCATAACCGTTGTGGTCGCACCTTTAAGTGGGAGCGAGAAGCTATGCCTTCGTGAGGTTTTCACCTCCGCATGGGCTAGTGGATTGCTTTCGGGATACATCTGTACCTATATATTCGTGAAGTTTTCACTTCTTCATGGCCATAGGGAAATGTATTCTCCTGAACCGAACTCAGTCCGTATGAGCCTATAATGGGTGAGGATCGAGGAATCTGCTAGTTTGGGTACATCAACTTTAGAGCTAAACCACATGTAGAAAACATAAGGACTTACCCTAAGTAGAACTATGCCAAACCTTAGTAGTTACCCAGATAGGTGTTTGTTTATTTTACTTGCTTTATATTTTATTCCATGGTACTAACTTGTTGTGTTTTATTTTTTGTGCATGACATTTCATATTTTAAGAGGTATTGATTCACGGTCAGTTTCTAAGTTAGAAAGCTAGTTATAGAGAATGAATTCCTTGATAAAGTGGAAGACAATGCAGCCGTCCGCATGTGGTTAGAGCAAACACAATTAGAGAAAGGGGATAGCTTAGCTGAGGGGTATGTATCGAAACTACGGGATTTCGCTTGTATTAGTGTCAAGAAAAATGAGCCCCAGGAGTTAAAAGGAATATGGACCCAGTGGGATGATGAGGCAAAGCAGCTGTTCTATCGTAATTATGGCAATCTACCTTACTTGCTCAACGTCAAGGTAGATAAGCATTTGTTCCGGGCTATGACTCAGTTTTGGAATTCTGCTTATAGCTGTTTCTCTTTCAGGAAAGTAGATTTAGTGCCCACGGTGGAGGAATATATGACCCTTCTTTGCTGTTCAAGGATCCAAGTCGACAAAGCTTATTCTAGGGCTGCTAATGTCCCAACTTTTGTAAAGAAGTTAATGAATGTCACTGGGATGAGTGAACAGTAGGTTGCAGCCAGAATTCAAGAGAAAGGTGAGGGTAAATGCATACCTTGGGTAAGTTTGAGGGACCTGATCCTAATACATCCAGATGCAAAGAAGAAGATTGACGTCTTTGCCTTGTGTATTTACGGCTTGGTAATTTTCCTAAAGCTCTAAGACATGTAGATGAATCGTTATTGATCTTTTCGATCGACTTGATAAAGGGGTCACACACTGCACCTATGATCTTTAGCGAGACGCGTTTCGATCTTTGAATACATGTCGAAGAGTAGGTGAAGGCAGTTCATTGGATGCGCATGATTGTTATTAGCTTTGGTTCCACAAAGTGATTTACGGAAGGTGGAGAAAGTTTCTTATCGGGATTTTTCCGAGAATTATTCTCCATTAAAAAAATAGTGGCTACACCCAAAAGAGAAGACGTGTCTGAGGAAAACTAGATGGCTCTCCTTCAAAACCTTCAAGAGGAAGACATCGAGCGGAGGGCTCTTCGGATGATTCCTGACGAAATCCTTTATCGGTTTGAGAGTTTTGACTGGGTTCCTTTACTTAGAATTTGGGGAGCCGTTGGATATGCCCCTTTACTTGTACTGAGGCAATATGGATCAAGACAGTTTGTACCAACGACATCCAAATTTGGCTCAACGTGAGTTCTCATATAGGGGAAAACTATAAGAAGAGGGTTAAAGAGATTTACGGTGCTTGGAATCAGATTCGTAGGATGAAGAGATTATCCTTAGGCCCAATAACAACCCCAGAATACAGTGGGTGGAGGATTAGAAGGATTAATGATAACATCCCTGAGTTGAATCTAGAAGGCGCCCGATCAAGAGAGGAATGCTTGCAAGTGGTCCCATCAGAGTTAGAGATTATTAAACAAGATTTTGAAAAGATGATTTCAGAGCTTGGAAAGAGGATAAAGAGGTTGGAAGAAGAGAAAATGTATTTGAGGTTAGACGTGGATGTTTAGAAACTGGAGGCCGATAAGTTAAGAAAAGGGAAGAAAAGGGTCGAGGAAGACCTGGACAGCCTAAAGACAGAGTATAAGAAGTTGCGTCTATCAAGATATTCAAGAGGAAAAGGCCAAAGCTGACCATTGGGAGAGGCAGTTCCAAGAAATGCAGATACAAAACGAGGCTCTAGAAAGGAGTTTAGCAGAAAGCCAAAAGGAGAAAAGTGGATTAAAAGCTAGAGTGGATGAATTGAGACAGTCTCTTCATTACCATCGAAGTCGTAATTCTGCAATCGAGTTGAAGACAAGTCTGAAAAGATTGAGGAAATGAAGGGCAAGATTGAAAAATTAGAATCAGCATTGCAGAATTGTGAACTGCAGATTGAGATTCTTGAAGCAAGAGAAGGGCATTGGAAGAAAGAGCTCCACCATTCCTATGACCAAGTTAGAAATCGGGATTATCTCATGGGTGAAGCAATAGTTCAGATTTCAGAGGTAGCTGATTACCTACAGACTTTGGCAGTACAGGCTGGTACATTGAGCATGAAGTATGAGCTATAGTAAGATCGTGGTCAAGAGCTAGCCTTGTTGTTTGGGAAAATCAAAACTTTGGGCCTTAGAACGAAAACATATTTGTAGTCCGTTTTATGTAAAGGATTTTGTTTTCTAATAAAGTTTTCTAAATGAAGTTGAATTTGAATCGATGCCTCCTTGCATTCATGCATTTGCATTACATTACATCATATGCATTTAAGTCCATGAGAGAGAGTCTAATTAGTTGAAATTATCACAGAGAGAGAGAAGAGAGAAAGAGAGAAGGAAAAATCTGGAAACTGAACACCGTTACTGTACACGTGCCAAGACAAAGAAAATGGATCAAAGACTTGAACAGTTTCAAAAAGACATGCAAGACCAGACGCAAGAGCAATTAGCAAAGCTCCAATAGGAGATGAGAGACCAAATGCTGGAAGCCCAAAGAAATATGATGGCTCAAATGTCTCAGCTACTGAATGGGGCGGTGGACAAAGGAAAAGGTCCCATAGTTAATACTGAAGATAATGAGGACTTTCCTCGAGGTTTCACCCCAACGCATGTACAACTTGAGGAGTATCCTCGAAGGCCATCTGTCACGATTAGGCCTCAACAAGGGCAAGCTGACACTGGAATGCCCATGAATTTCCAAGTTGGCACAGGATCCAACCCAAGAGATAACCCTGCTAATCTTGTTATCCCTGACTTAGATATTGCAGAAAGGGAGGGGATAAGAAATGGATCCTCAAAGCAGTTAGAAGATTGTTGCAAATGGTTGGAAGAAAAATTTAAGGCTTTAAAAATGCTGATAATCATCATGGAATTGATGCTAATTACCTGAGCTTGGTTCCAGATTTGGTGCTTCCTCTAAGTTCAAAATGCCAGAATTTGAGAAGTACAATGGGACCAGCTGCCCTGAAGCCCATATCACTATGTTTTATAGACAGATGACTGGCTACATTAATAATCATCAACTCTTGATTCATTGTTTCCAGACGGTTTGGTGGGGGGCGTCTGTGGTGGTACAATCAACTCACCATGCTAAGATTAGATCCTAGAGAGACCTAAACCAAGCCTTCATGAAGCAATAAAATCATGTCACGGACATGACGCTTTGATAGAATCATCTTTGCAGAATGTGGAAAAGAAGTCAAATGAAAGTTTCAGGCAATATGTACAAAGATGGAAGGAGGTTGCCATGCAAGTTCAGCCACCACTCTTAGAAAAGGAAACTACAATGCTTTTTATTAATACCTTGAAGGCTCCATTCATCACTCACATGATAGGAAGTACTACCAAAAGCTTTGTGGATATAGTGATGGCAGGAGAAATGATTGAAAATTCCATAAGGGGTGGCAAGATTGGAGCGGGGGAAACCACTAAAAGGTCTTCTCCGAGGAAAAAGGACAATGAGATGAATAATAAGAGTATATACAACAAAGGGTACTCGAATACAATCACTGTTAGCCAGCCAAAGGTAATTATGGTTGGGCAACAAGGGTTGACAAGACAAGAATCTGAAGCAAGCCAAAACTCTGAAAAGCTCCATTTTACGCCAATCTTAATGACGTATAAGGAGCTATATCAAAGTTTATTTGACGCGCATATGGTGTCCCCGTTTTATCTAAAACCGTTACAGCCCCCATATCCTAAATGGTATGACTCAAATGCTCAATGTGATTACCATGCGGGAATATTGGGGCATTCAATAAAAAATTGCACTGCCTTCAAAAAGGTAGTAGAGAGACTCATCAAGATGGGGATTGTAAAGTTTGATGATACACCTAGTCGGAGAACCCATTACCCAACCATGGGGATAAGGGGATAAATGCGATCGGTGAAAAGGTCGTGAGAAAGATCAAGGAGGATATCTCAGAGGTGAAAACCCCGTTGAGAATGGTTTGGAGAGAAATGATAAGAAGAGGATTGGTAGAATCAGATTCTATGGAAGGATGTGAAGGAATAAGAGACTACTATGATTTCCACAAAGTAGAGGGGCATAAGATCCAGGAATGTGTTGAGTTTAGGGTCTTGGTGCAAAGCCTTATGGACAATAAGGAATTGGAATTTTACGAAGGAGGCTTAGAGGGAAGAAACATATGCATGACGGAAGGAGAGTTGACAAACCAAAAAATCAATTATCTGAGGATTATCATTTCCTGACCAAGAAACACAGAAGGCGGAGCACAAATCGCGCCTAAAGTCGTAATCTAGAAACCTGTTTCCTTTCCTTACAAGGATAACAAAATGGTCCCTTGGAATTATGACTGTAATGTGACAATACCGGGAGTGGAAAATTCAGCTGGCATTTTCAAAGAGGTCCAAAATGAAGGATCTTACACACGTAGTGGAAGGCGTTACGACTCGATAAGTGTCAGAACTGTGCCCGTGAAAGCAAAGACCTTGGTAGTTGAGCAGGAGAAAAAGGCTGAAGCACTTATCAATGAACCTGTGAAGGAGGAAGAGGCTAAAGAATTTTTGAAATTCTTAAAAGCATGATGAATACAAAGATGGTAGAGCAAATTGCGCAAACAACCGGCTTGTATATTAGTGTTAGCCTTACTCTTAAGTTCAGAAGTGCATAGTGAAGTATTGATGAAAGTATTGAATGAAACTTATGTTACTAAGGATATATCAGTCAACAAACTTGACCGTCTGGCTAGTAATATAAGTGCCGACAACTTCATTTACTTTAGTGATGATGAAATTCCACCTAGGGTATGGGATCGATTAAGGCTTTGCACATCACTACTCGTTGTAAAGGATATACTCTACCGAGCATGCTAATCGATAATGGATCGGCTCTGAACTTCTTACCATTGTCTACACAGAAAAGATTGCCGATAGGCAGTTCTCACATGAAGACATGCCAGAACATAGTGAGAGCATTTGATGGCACCGAGAGAAGAGTAATGGGAAGGATTGGCATACCATTGTTGATTGGACCAAATACATATGAAGTGGATTTTTTGGTGATGGACATCAAACCCTCCTATAATTGCTTGTTGGGGAGACCTTGTATTCATTCAAGTGAGGGCGTGCACTTCTCACATCGCATCAAAAGTTGAAATTGGTAAAGAAAGTCAGCTAGTGACTGTAAATGCAAAAGAGGACATCACAGCAACCGTTACCAATGACGCGCCATACTTAAAGGCAAATGAGGAGGCCACTGAGTGTTCCTTTCAATCTTTAGAGTTTGTGAACGCCACATTCATATTGGAAGGAAATGAGGTTCCAGTGCCTAAAATATCCAGGAACACGAGAATGGGCCTACAAATGATGATGGGGAGAGGAGCCTTACCGGGATAAAGACTGGGCAGACATCTTCAAGGAAAGATTCAAGTTCCAAAGCTAAAAGAGAAGAGAGACCATTTTGGCTTGGGTTTCAGGCCAGATGCTAGGCAGAGGAGAAAGGAAATGGAGAAAAAGCAAGAGAGAAGAAGAGCACGGTTGAATAGGGAAGACGTCAAGTGGGAATCGATGACATTCCCTCACATATCCCAGACCTTTGTATTAGGAGGGATAATTCACTCGGAGAGAAGATTATTGGAAAATGAAAATCTTCACATCAATGCCATACATGATAAAGAAACTGAGCAAAGAAACCTGTTGGGTATTCGCCCTTATGAATTTGGATGCGTTCTGAACAATTGGACTGCAGATGAACTTCCTGTAGTTTTTAGAGATTACACAGAGAAATGTTCAGAACACACTTGTTGTTTTTAAGCCTGGGAACAATAAGATTTCTTTTGTGAAATAGGCTCATGTTCAGACATTTTTTGTTTCAATAAAATACATCTTTAATGATCAATTTTGGAAAATATTCTTTCATTATTCTTTTGATCTTCTAATTTCATTCCAAATTTTTTATTCTCATTCATACCATGTAAATAGTTGCTCTCGAATTCATTTGTTCTTTGTACATTCTTTGGTTCCTACCACAGGTCCTAAGATATCAATGATATTAGCAACGATACTACAGATTTAGAGGTCCATTTTGAGCAAGACATATATTTAGAGGAATCTCAGGATTTTGAAGGTGACAGAGATTGTGACTTGTTTCCAGAGTTGTTGAGAATGGTAAAGTAAGAGGAGAAACAAATTTTACCTCATGAAGAGGAGGTAAAAAACATAGCCTTGGAGGAAGGAAAGGTTGTGAAAATTGGGACGCGCATAGCCGAGGAAACGAAGCAAGATCTCGTTGCGTTATTACAGGAATTCAAAGACGTCTTTGCATGGTCATACCAAGATATGCCTGGGCTAAGTACTGATATTGTAGTACATCGCCTTCTCATAAGAGAAGAGTGCAAACCAGTTCAGCAAAAGTTACGAAGGATGAGGCTTGATATGGTGTCAAAGATAAAATAGGAAGTCAAGAAATAGTTTGATGTTGGTTTTCTATAAGTGGTCAAATACTCAGAGTGGGTTGCCAATATTGTTCTTGTCCCTAAGAAGGATGGTAAAGTTTGGATGTGTGTAGACTACAGGGACTTAAATAAAGCCAGCCCAAAGGACAACTTCCCTTTGCCTCATATTGACACACTAGTGGATAATACGGCGGGATACTCACTGTTTTCTTTCATGGATGGTTTTTCAGGATACAATCAGATCAAGATGCACCCTGAGGATATGGAGAAAACTACTTTTATAACATTGTGGGGTACCTTTTGTTATAAGGTAATGCCATTTGGGCTAAAGAATGCAGGAGCAACATATCAAAGGGCCATGGTACCTTATTCCATGACATGATGCACAAAGAGATTGAAGTATATGTTGATGACATGATTGCTAAATCTCGAACAGAAAAGGAACACATTGAAGTCTTGAAGAAGTTTTTTTGAGATTGAGAAACTTTCGATTGATGCTCAACCGGGAAAGTGTACTTTCTGAGCTCGATCGTGGAAATTACGGGTTTCAGTAGTCGGTGAGAGAGGAATCAAGTTGACTCAAATAAGGTCAAAGTTATACAAGAATTGCCTCCACCGTGCACTCAAAAAGAATTTCGAGGTTTTCTTGGAAGGTTAAATTACATTGCTCGGTTTATTTCACAATTAACTGAGAAATGCGATCCCATATTTCGTCTTCTTAAGAAACACAACCAAGGCATATGGGACGATGAGTACCAGAAAGCTTTTGACAAAGCCAAGAAATATCTGTCAAGCGCCTCAGTACTATCTCCGTCTAACCCAGATAGACCACTAATACTGTACTTGACAGTGTTCAATAACTCCATGGGGTGTGTCTTGGTCAACATGATGAGTCAGGAAAAAAAGAAAAGGCAATATACTATCTCAGTAAAAAGTTCACTAAATGTGAAATGAGATATTCGTCGATCAAAAAATTGTGTTGCGCCTTGATCTGGACATCTCGGAGATTGAGACAGTACATGCTATATCATACAACCTGGTTAATTTTGAAGCTCGATCCGTTAAAGTATATGATGGAGTCAACTGCTTTAAATGGAAGGATGGCACGATGGCAGATTTTGCTTTCTGAATTTGACATAGTCTATGTAAACTAAAAGGCTATAAAAGGGAGCACAATAGCGGAATTTCTGGCTAGCAAGGCTTTAGAAGATTATGAACCATTGAGCTTTGATTTCCTAAATGAAGAGCTAATGTATGTGGCAACTATTGAAGAATGTCCGTGGAAGCTAAATTTTGATGGGGCGTCAAATGCTTGGGAAATGGAATTGAGGCAATCTTAGTATCCCCTAGTGGTGATCATTATCCATTCACATGCAAATTGGATTTTGATTGTACAAAAAACATGGCAGAGTATGAAGCATGCATCATTGGAATTCGAGCAGCTGTAGCACGTAAAATCGGAGTGCTAAAAGTATATGGAGATTCTGCCTTAGTAATCTACTAGCTTAAAGGAGAATGGGAGACAAGAGATCCCAAACTAATTGATTACCAGAAAATAGTTCTGGGATTGATTGAGGAGTTCGATAACATTACTTTTAATTATCTCCCACGTGATGAAAACCAGATGGAGGATGCTTTGGCAACCTTGGCTTCTATGATCAAAGTAAACAAACTAGAGGATATGAGACCTATCCAGATGAGTATTTTCGAAGTTCCAGCTCATTATTATAACATGGAAGAGGAGGAAAAAGATGACCACCCTTGGTATCATGATGTATTACAATACGTAAAAAATCGTGAATACCCGGAGCATGCAACTAAGAATGATAAAAGGACATTAAGAAGATTGGCCTCTGACTATGTTTTAGATGGGGATATCTTATACAAAAAGAGAAACGATCAAGTACTATTGAGATGTATTAATGCAGTTGAAGCTAGGAAAATATTGGAGGAAGTTCATGAGGGCGTTTATGGAACACACGCTAATGGATTCATAATGGCCAGACAGATAATGAGATTTGGATATTATTGGTCCACCATGGAAGGAGATTGTTTCAACTATGCCAAGAGATGTCATAAATGCCAGATTTATAGGGACAAAATTCATGTACCACCATCACCTTTGCATGTTATGACTTCTCCATGGCCTTTTTCCATGTGGGGCATGGATGTTATTGGACCAATCTCACCGAAAGCTTCGAATAGGCATCGATTCATCTTTGTGGTAATTGAATACTTCACAAAATGGGTAGAGGCTACTTCATACGCTAATGTCACTAAGTCAGCAGTTAGTCGGTTCCTGAAGAAGAAGATCATTTGTCGATGTGGAATGCCCGAGAGGATCATATCAGACAACGCACTAAACTTGAACAACATCAAAATAGCATAATTTTGTAGTCAATTCAACATCAAACACCACAACTCGTCTCCGTATTGTCCAAAAATGAATGGGGCAGTGGAAACGACCAATAAAAACATCAAGAAGATAGTAGGAAAAATGACTGAGACTTATAAGGATTGGCATGAGAAATTATTGTTTGCACTCTATGCTTATTGGACGTTCGTCAGAACTTCTACTAGGGCAACTCCTTTCTCATAGGTCTATGGGATGGAGGAAGTTCTACCAATTGAAGTGGAAGTACCTTCTCTTCGAGTTTTGTTAGAAATAAAGTTGGATGAAGTTGAATGGATCCAGGCTCAATGATCGTTATGTCAGAGTCTTAAAAATTTATAAAAAGAATGATGGAGCCTAGAAACTAACTATGACAACGATTGAGGCAAGCGCACCTATCGAACAGTAGTATAGCTTAGTGGCAAGATCGGATTGTCGAACCCAAAGGAACCAAAAGTACTAATACTAACTTTCCTTTTATTATTTAGCCTAAAAATTAAGGGAATTATTAATTAATCTAAAACTAACTAACTATTAAGCTAAAGATGCTAAGACAAAGAGAATGAATTGGGGAAATACTTGTGGGAAAAACCAACTGATTAAGATAATACCCAAGGAAGAATCCACCTAGACTTCACTTGTTATTTAACTCTGAACCAGACGGTTTATTCACTTGACATGATCCGTAGGATTCCCTAATGTATATTTATACCTCTCTCGAGGCTACTAACGTCTAACCCTAGGTTGATTAATTTAAATCTCTTTCTAATTAAAACCCCTAGAATTGCATTAACTCGATCTATGGACTCCTATGTTAGGTTTGAACCTAATCCGGCAGATTTTCGTCATCCTATTTCTAGGGTTGCGATCAACTCCACTTAATTATGCTAGATCTACTCTTAAACGAGGACTTTTACTCCACTGCCTAAGCACATCAATACTTGAATCAATATCTTGAAATATGAAAGCAAGAACTAAGAACAAATAATTAAGAACAAATCAAGTATTTATCATATAGTTCAAAAAATAATAACAAGATCCATCTTAGGTTTCATCCCCCTCAGGTATTTGAGGGTTTAGTTCCTAATGATAAAAGAATACATCTCAGAAGAAAATATAAAACAAAAGATAAGAAAACCCTAAAACCCCGAAGGAAATTAAAGGGAAGATCTTCATCTTGAGTATTACTCCACTTCTTGAGATGAATCAACCGGCTTTCTTCGAGTAAATCCCACAACCGCCTCTCGCTTGGTTCTTTCTGCCTAACTCGATGGCCCCTCAAGGTTGGCCTCAGGGTGTTTATATAGGCTTTTAGAATGGCTTTCTTTGTCTCTAAGTACCCTAATCCGAGTAAAATTCCTCTTTGTCACGTTAGGGACATGCCCATGGCATACGCCAATGTGAATCGTGGCCAGGCCGTGTTCGAGTCTGTTGATGAGGCACGGCCGTGTGGTCTTGGGCCCAGGCCGTTTCGATTTCGTAAGTTGGCCCATTTACTCTGTTTTAAGCACGTTTCTCATTTTTTTCATCCTCTGGTGCTCTCCTAAGTATAAAACATGAAAACAAAGGATTAGGAGCACCAAATTCCACAATTCAAGGCTTAAATCATCCAAAAGTATGCTAAATATGGGATTAAAATATGTTCATATTACGATTTATCAAATACCCCCGCACTTAAGCATTTGCTTGTCCTCAAGCAAAATTCTCAACTCACAATTAAAATGAACTTCCTTGATCCATATTCATCAATAATGTTCCATCATAATTCAAAGATAATTTATACATTGATAGTTTAAGTAAAAGGGTTCTAAAGATTCAAACAATCAAAGTCATAGATTTTGTAACACAAAAACATAGGTGTTTTCCCTTACCTAAATAATCACCTTTAATTCAAAATCGACAAGAGTTGACATCCTCAGTAAAGATTCACTCAAATCACTCAAAATGTTTAAGGTTCAAAATTAAGCACTCAACGATCGAACATGAAAAGTTAATCCCACAGCTTTCTCGAAAATCAAATCCACCACCATGTAAATTGAGATAATACACAAATCAAAAGGTCTTTAAAAGGGTTGTAATTGGACTTGGGTTAAAGGTGTGGATAAAGGCTGAATTAGAAGGTTAGAATCGAGATTGAATTAACAATTTACCTAACTAGAAAAATGAACTAATCATGAATAATTACATCAATTGGAAACTAATAATATGAACTTTTTCTTCAAGATGTGGAATTTAAACATGTAAGCTCACTTAATTATATCTAATAATGAATATACTTCGATTTTTTCGATCGATTTTTTTTAAGAACAAATCAATACAATAATAAGAAAGAACTTTAACAACTGAAATATAGAACATAGTTAGGAAACTGTTCAAAATCAAATCTCGAAAAAAAGGGAGTCAAGGAATGGTGATAACAAATACAAGATGGGTTTTGGGTTCATATTAGTGGTTAAGTCAATAAAAGGGTTGTCAGGATCAAAGGGGTTCACTAGGGGTTAATTGTGAAGGTAAGTTTTTAGTGGATTAAGTGGGTTAAATCCTAAGTGCCTTTATCATCTCCGTTTATCAATTCAATGATGTGGTCTCGAAATGTATAATCGAAGCAAGTTCTAGAATAACAAATCAATGTTGACACAATCATAATCAAAAAGCGAGCATGAAAAAGAATGTATGCTCTAAAGGCTCAAAATCTCACAAAGAATTATGGGTTTTTTTATCAACCTTGTAAATTTCAAACTTCAAGGTAATGATTAGATTCAGGTAGACAACCCAACAAAATTTTAAATTTTGAAAATAGACTCATCATGCTTGATTCTCTAGTTTCCTAAAGTTTAAATCATCAGCTGCACAATTATCAATGACTTAATCCAAAACATATCAATAAAAATCATGATTCAAAAGAAATTCATTCTAATCATAATATGAGAGAATTACTTAATAACAAGGCATAATTCAAGGCATAATTTAGGGATTTGAGAATAATGCAGAAAGTTAGGCACTTTTTCGAAATAAATATTCACCCCCACTGAAGATGTACATTGCCCTCAATGTACAATGATATATATGAAATTTAAGAGATAGGGAGAAGTGAAACTTCCTGAATTTGGATGGCTT
This sequence comes from Gossypium bickii, assembly GCA_025503065.1. Taxonomy (NCBI): domain Eukaryota; kingdom Viridiplantae; phylum Streptophyta; class Magnoliopsida; order Malvales; family Malvaceae; genus Gossypium; species Gossypium bickii. Next base: position 22,994,386 of record CP106711.1, on the reverse strand, counting down.
CCTTGAGTTGGGAGTGTCATGGTGTGGTGGCCGACGACAATCTCTGCGCTAGATGAAGAAACTGGGAAGCTCGTGAAAAATTAGCCAGGAAATAATAATAATTAAAAATATACTAAATATATATTTAAAGACAAGAAAGATAAAGAGAAAGAAAATAGAAAGTAGAATAAAATTAAAAGCAAAGATTAATGGACTATAAAGTCCTTATCATTAGATGGTTAGCGGGGTGAGTGTGATTTCTAAGATTATGGTGTCGTGGCTATGGTCGTGGTGTGGTGATTCCCAAGCAACCTTTAGAACCTAAATCAAAGAAAACGAAATAAAATAGATTAAACTAAGTAGAATAAAATTAAACAAAAGGAAAATAAAGGAGAAGTGAAAATGAAAAGAAAAGTTAAATGGACTCAAAGATCCTTTTCCTATCCAATTAATGAAGCGGTCGACATGAACTTATGTAGATCAGTCTCACAAAGGGAGACTATGCTAGGATCCTTTCATTTCTTCGACATGGATATGGTTAGATCTAAAGTAAGAGGGAATAAAGAAAGTTGAGAATGAAGAGTTAAGAGTGTGTTTGAAGAAAAAGGGAAGTGGGGAGTAGGTAAGAAGGGGAGAAGTGTGTGTGTTAAATAGAGATTTCAAATCTGGTACTTCCCCACGCCTGTGTACCGTGGGTGTGTCAAGTCACATGGTCGTGTCACACGCACCACCGTGTTATGCTTCGCTCGTTTCTCCCACGCCCATGTGCAGTCGCCACACCCATGTTGTTAAAAATAGTGTCGCCACACCGCATCGCACGGCCATGGTGTTCAGTTGAGGGCCCGTGGCTTGAAGATATTTTTTGTCTTGTTTCGTACTATTTCTGTTATGTCATTACGTACATCCGTAGCATCCACACGGCCACGGCCACGGCCATGTGCAAGGCTTTGTGGTATGGAAATCTGCACTTTGGTTAGTTTTTAGTTAGGTGCTAGAAGTAAAAATAAAGAGAAAATAAAACAATAAAATAAAAATGTGAAAATTAATGGGGTTAGTGCTGGGTTGCCTCCGAGAAGCGCTGCTTATAGTCTTAAGCTAGACTTACCTCTCATTTGCAAATTCATGGTGGTTTGAGGAGTTGAAAGTCCTTCCTCATGCTATCAGTCCTATTATCAGTATATAGTTCAAGTCGAGTAGTGTTTACTTTAAAGTGTCGAATATAGGATTACTTACCTCAACTGTTCCGTATGGGAAAACCTTGAGGAGATATCCGAGGGTTTGCTTTATTTAACAATACCTGATCTCCAATTTTGAATTTGTTTGTCCCCTGGAATGGTATTGGTTCTGCTTCGTGTATTTCTAATTTCTCTTTGAAGTGTGTCTTCCACTCACTAGCTCATCGATCTGAAGCCTTCGTTCCTCATGAGTTATTGCCTCGTTGGCATGAGATCTAGGATCTGGCTCAGTTGTGTAGTTCCGTGGTGCTTCCTGAAAAGAAGGTTTAACCGAATGGTTATTAATAGAATTTATGTTCTCACCTTGATTACTCGATGTCCTAGCTGAGTCAAGAGCCTGGAGACTGATTGATTTGTCACCTACACAAAGTATGAGTTCACCTGCGCTGACATCAATTTTAGTCCTAGCAGTTGCTAAAAAGGGCCTTCCAAAAATTAAGGGGATACTATTGTCCTCATCCATGTCTAAAATGATGAAGTCTACTGGGAATACAAATTTATCAATTTTTACGAGAACATCTTCAATTATACCCCTAGGAATTCTAACAGTTTTATCAGCTAATTGAATGCTCATCCTAGTTTGTTTGGGTTTCCCTAAACCTAGTTGTTTAAACAATTTATAAGGCATAACGTTTATGCTTGCCCCTAAATTAGCTTTAGCATTATAATAGATAAACTACCAATTAAGCATGGAATTGTAAAACTCCCTGGATCTTTTAATTTTCGTGGTAGTTTATTTTGCAACATTGCTGAACACACTGGCGTTAGTTCTACATGCGATTCCTCGTCTAACTTCCGGTTGTTTGTTAAAAATTCTTTTAAGAATTTCCTTGAATCTGGCATCTGCGAAAGAGCTTCAAGAAATGGTAAGTTAATATGTAATTTCTTTAAGAGTTTAAGGAATTTACCGAATTGTTCGTCTGTGTTTTCCTTCTTCATCGCATCAGGATAAGGTATACGAGGTTGGTACTCTTTAATCAGGACTTACCTCGTTCTTACCTTCCTCTACCACATTCTCTTGGCTTACCTTATGCTCATCTAACCCTACACTATCCTGAGCTGTTATGGCTTGAAGTCGCTCCTTTGGGTTAGTCTCAGTGTTGCTTAGCAAGCTGCCTTGTGGACGTTCAGAGATCAGCTTAGCGAGTTGCCCTAAATTGGTTCTCGATCCCTTGAATCGATGCTTGTTGATTTTTAAGTTTGTTTCGGTGTTTTGCAAACGTGAGCCACATCATCGCGATGAATTTTGTCAGCATCTCCTCAAGGTTCGGCTTCTTTTCCTGTGGGTAGGGCTGTTGTTGTGATAATCCGTAAAAGTAACATATTTTAAGCCCACATTTAGCATGCTTTTGGATGATTTAAGCCTTGAATTATGTAATTTGGTTCTCCTAATCCTTTGTTTTCATGTTTTATACTCAGAAGAACACCGGATGACGAAAAGAATAGAAAACAGGCCTAAAATGTAGTAAATGGGCCATATTATGAAATCCACACGGCTTGGCCCAAGACCACACGACTATGCCTCATTCAACAGCTTCGAACACGGCCTGGTCACTACTTACACGGGCGTGTGCCGTGGGCATGTCCCTGTCGTAAGAAAGAAGATTTTCACTCCGATTAGGATACTTAGGGGCAAAGAAACACATTCCGAAGCCTATACAAACACCCTAAGTATGACCTAAAAGGGGGGACCCAAGGCTTTAGTCAAGGGGCGTTCACCTGGATTATAAGTATTACTATAAGGGTTATTTTGAGATTTAAAATTGTTACCCATATAATGAACTTGCTCGTTCTCAGCGCTCGGGTTGTAAGGTGGATTGTCTGTGTTGTTCATCCCTCATCTATTTGTATCATACTGCATGACTGGATTTACCTACAAAGAATCACATACACCATCAATCTTTTTATTTATCAGTTCTAACTGGTTTGATAGCATGGTTACTGCGACGAGGTTCAAAACACTAGCTACTTTTGTTGACTTTGTCCTTGTGACTTGTCACTGATAGTTATTCAGTGACATCTCTTCAATAAATTCGTAGGCAGCCTTAGGTGTTTTATTATTCAATGTTCTGCAGGCGATCGAATCGATCAATTGCCTCGTTGAAGGGTTTACCCCATTGTAGAAGGTTTAAACCTGAAGCCACAAAGGTAGCCCATAGTGAGAGCACCTTCTCAACAAGTCCTTGTATCTCTCCCATGCATCATATAGTGTTTTTAGATCCATCTGCACAAAAGAAGAGATATCATTCCTCAACTTGGCCGTTTTGGCTGGCGAAAAATATTTTAACAAAAAATTTTCGGTCATTTGATCCCATGTACTGATTGACCCTCGTGGAAGAGTATTCAACCACTGTTTGGCTTTATTCTTCAAAGAAAAGGGAAATAACGAAAGACGGATGGCATCATTAGAAACGCCATTTATTTTGAAGGTATCACAGAATTCTAGAAAATTCGCTAATTGTGTGTTAGGATCCTCATCCTGCAAACCATCAAACTGAACAAATTGTTGTATCATATGTATAGTGTTAGGTTTCAGTTCGAAATTATTTGTAGCAATAGTAGGTCTAACAATACTTGATTTAGAACCAACTAAACTAGGCTTAGCATCATCATACATAGTACAAGGAGCAGGATTTTGATCCATCGAGTTTGCGGCAACTACAGGAGGCAGCGGATTGTTATCAGCCATCTCTTCAGTAGTATTGGTTTCGTCTTCTTGCTCTTCTTTTATGTAATTTAAGCTTCGCCTTATTTCTCTACAATTTCTGCGAACAATACATTCAATATCACTATTGTAAATTAGGAGTCCTGTCGGGTTCCTTCTAGTCATAAACTAGAGGTACCTGCTAAGAACAAATAAAAGAAGGAAAATTAGTAAAGTTAAAAGCAAAATAAAAATAAAAGTAACTTGCAAAAAATAAAAATGGCTAAAGTAATAAAAATTGAGCGTTCTTAATATTTTAGTTCCCCAGCAACGGTGCCAAAAATTTGATCGTTATGTCAGAGTCTTAAAAATTTATAAAAAGAATGATGGAGCCTAGAAACTAACTATGACAACGATTGAGGCAAGCGCACCTATCGAACAGTAGTATAGCTTAGTGGCAAGACCGGATTGTCGAACCCAAAGGAACCAAAAGTACTAATACTAACTTTTTTTTTATTATTTAGCTTAAAAATTAAGGGAATTATTAATTAATCTAAAATTAACTAACAATTAAGCTAAAGATGCTAAGACAAAGAGAATGAATTGGGGAAATACTTGTAGGAAAAACCAATTGATTAAGACAATACCCGAGGAAGAATCCACCTAGACTTCACTTGTTATTTAACTCTAAACCAGACAATTTATTCACTTAACTTGATCCGTAGGATTCCTTAATGTATATTAATACCTCTCTCGAGGCTACTAACGTCTAACCCTATGTTCATTAATTGAAATCTCTTTCTAATTAAAACCCCTAGAATTGCATTAACTCGATCTATGGACTCCCATATTAGGTTTGACCCTAATCCGACAGATTTTTTTCATCCTATTTCTAGGGTTGCGATCAACTCCACTTAATTATGCTAGATCTATTCTTAAACAGGACTTTTGCTCCATTGCTAAGCACATCAATACTTGAATCAATATCCTGAAATATCAAAGCAAGAATTAAGAACACATAATTAAGAACAAATCAAGTATTTATCATATAGTTCAGAAAACAATAACAAGATCCGTTTTAGGTTTCATCCCCCTCAAGTATTTGAGGGTTTAGTTCCTAATAATAAAAGAATACATCTCGTAAGAAAATATAAAACAAAACATAAGAAAAACCCTAAAACCACTAAAGGAAATTGAAGGAAGATCTTTCATCTTGAGTATGAGTCCGGCTTCTTGAGATGAATCAACTAGCTTTCTTGAGTAAATCCCACAGTCTCGCCTCTCTAGCTCGGCTCTTTACCTAACTCGATGCCCCCAAAGGTTAGCCTCTAGGGTTTTTATATATGCTTTTGGAATGGCTTTCTTTGCCTCTAATTACCCTAATCTGAGTAAAATTCCTCTTTGTCACGGTAGGGATACGCCCATGGCACATGCCCGTGTGAATTGTGGCCAGGCCATGTTCGGGTCTGTTGATGAGGCACGGCTGTGTGGTCTTGGGCCCAGGCCGTGTCAATTAAGTTGGCCCATTTACTTTGTTTTAGGCCCGTTTCTCTTTCTTTTCATCCTCCGGTGCTCTCCGGAGTATAAAAATGAAAACAAAGGATTAGGAGCACCAAACTCCACAATTCAAGGCTTAAATCATCCAAAAGTATGCTAAATGTGGGATTAAAATATGTTCTTATTACGGTTTATCACTCGATATGATCAGTTGAACTTAATTGAAGAAAAGAGGCTAAGGGCTATTCGTCACAGTCAAATGTATCAAAAGTGAATGATGCGAGCCTATGATAAAAAAAGTCCGCCCGAGGGAGTTTCACTAGGGAAACCTTGTACTGAAAAAGATCCTTCCCATACAAAAGGATTTCAGAGGATAATGGATGCCAAATTGGGAAGGACCATACGTGGTGAAGTAAGCTTTCTCGAAGGTGCACTAATTACGATCGAAATGGATAGGAAAAGCTTACCCAATCCTGTGAACTCGGATTCAGTCAAAAAATATTTTTCTTAAAGAAAAGAAGAGGCCAAGGTGAAAACCCACGAAGGGCGTTTTGAGTTTCTAAAAAAAAAAAAGGAGAGGCCAAGGCGAAAACCCGCAAAGGGCGCCTTGAGACCAAAAGGGTTTTGAGTTGAAAACCGAAAAGGGTGACTCAAATTTTGAATGGGCATGCAGCGATCTTGCTATACCTAAATCAACAAAAAATAAAGTATGTTGCATATTGGGGCATCAACAAAGTACTTGGATCTTCTAAACACATGTTAAGCTCAAAGCAGTCTTCATGGAGTTTGTATATAGAAGCCCAATCTACGATATCTAGGGCACTTGATCTTTGTCCTATTCATTTTACTATCTTTGGATTCTTTTTCTTCTCAAAGATATGTTCCCGATTAATTTTCTTTGTATTTTTGATAATTTATTTAAATCAAACTTTCCTTGAGATCAATTTATTGGTTACCCATTATTCATAATCATGTTGCATTGAGATAATGATTGATGATGTAATAATTTCACAAAAGAAGTTCTACATATTACTTTGGAAATTTCTAGATAAAACAAGAAACCGAAACAGACAAATTGTTTAGAATTTCCATGTACATAGATCGGTAATATTTGAGAAATAAGAGTCTTGATGGAGACTATTTCTTTGAATTCTTTGTCCAATTGGTAATTAGACAGAATAATGAGTTGTTGTGTTAAAGAAAGCAATGTTAGCTGGTCATTTGGGTTGGCATGACAGACCAAGTTGATGGGGAAAATTCAAAACTCCTAAATGATGGTAGAATGAATTGGAGTTAAAAAAAATATTGTATCCTTAGATTGCAGTAAGGACAGCTGAAAAGTTTTGGTTCCTAGTGGGACGTTTGAAGGTGATATACGCCCGTGTCCCCAAGGTTCAAGAGGAATAGGCCCTAAAATTTCCATGGGGCAAATTATTTGAGCAAGAAAATGATATTTCAAGGGGAATGAAGATGAAACCTTGACAGATAAATGAGTGGTAACACCTTGAGTAGGAATCATACTCATATCATTTTTGCATTCACATGTCATAGCATGTCCGAATAGGAGCATTTGACTCATTTCGATCACAAAGATCCTAATCATTCCGCATAAGCATATACCCATTCTACTGTGTCATATTGATGTAGTAGGGTAATGGTCACTTTCACCTTGTCTCCCTGAAGTTGCAAGTGGAGTAGATCAAGATGTAACACCTAAACACGCCCATGCAATATAACTGGATCTCGACATGTCACATAAGGAAAACGTAAAACATCAAGTGATTCTTACTAAAATAGGCATTTCTTGGTTGTGTTTAAGTAAACAAGTTTTTGGATGTAAATATTTGATAAAGTACAGCTATTTTTGAAAGATCGTTTGATGAGTCGAAAATCGAGGTAGTGAGCTTTAAAACCGTGTCTTTTGAAAATATCGTTAATAATTCGAGAGAAAATTTTCGAGTTAAAATATTCGTAAAGTTTGTTATAAAATCCATTTGTTAATCTATTTTGAAAAAAAATCTTTATTTGAGTTTTTAGAAAAATCCCATTTAAAACAATTCAAGCAAAATAAAAGTACGTCAAACATAAGGCAAAGGTAAAATACTCCAGAGGCCTTATTACATCATAAAAACCCAACATAGTAAAGTGAACGGAAATAGAAATCTAAAGTTCAAAATAAAATACCATTTCTGAAGTATGGCCTCCATCGAGTCATCCATGGCCCAAGTCCACATCACTGAGCATTACCTGCAAGGGTTAAGGAAATGGGGTGAGTTACTAGAACTCAGTGCACAATCCCCTTACCGTTATCCATTGGGCTTGAACCCGTTTGGCAAAAACTTGGGCCTGAGCCCATAAAGCATAATCTTGGGCCGAAGCCCATTTACATAACAGAACATATATATATGTGCAATGTATGCAACCCAACCAAATCCTAGTAATCCATCCGCTACACACCACCCGCGTACCATCCCATCACACTGTGGGGATCAAGTCAACCCACCTTGCCAAACACACCAATCGCAGGCGAGAAGCCATTTAATTCGCAGGCACGAAGCCATTTAATATATTTGTCGCTGAGCCACTAGAATCAGAATTATGCGTGGCATAGCCACTATACAAATTGTGTGTGAGCCACGAGAATATCATATACGGTAATATAATAGGCACACTGGCCTTGGGTAAATATGATCGCTACAGCGAGTCGTTGATTCATATGTTAGGCACATAGCCATTATCGTAATTTGTGGCGAGCCACTGAATATGTGGCAAAGCCACTGAGATCGATTGTGGCATAGGCAGCCATGGACTACTCTTCTCTTCATTATTTTTCCGATCCCATGCAAATTATGTAAATGCAACATACATAATAAATCATGATATTTACAATATAAACAACAAACATTAATTCAGAGATTCATTACAAAAATTCGGCATATTAACACTTTGCAAATCGCCCATTAGGGCAATCTATCAAATCGCCCATTAGGGGCATTTTCAATAATCGGCCCATAAGGGCATTCTCATAATTTGGCCCATAAGGGCATTTTCATAATTCGGCCCATAAGGACACTCGCAAGACTACCAATGTAACACCCCAAACCCGGTCTATGCGTTTAGACGAGATTTGGTTTGTCACACCAAACATATTTTCGTTTCTTTTCAAGATTTACGATAACTTAATACTACAAAAACTTTTGAAAATCGAGTTTAATAAAAATTTAGTACGAGGATTTGAAATTTTGGTGTTTCAAGAAAAATAATTGTTTGAAAACTTATCGTCAAATTATAAATTGTCAAAATCTTAAGATAATAAACTTTGAAGGGATTTAAAAATATTTTATAGTGTCCAAAAATTTTGTTATAAAACCAATGTTCTTAAGAAAACTTAGTATATATAAGATAAAACCATATTAAGAGTTTAGAAATAAAATTTAAACCATCCACACAATAAAATCCTTAAAACATACTTAGAGGCCTTATTACATCAAACCAATAATAGTAATTAAAATAAAAACTTAAATAAAGTCATAGTTCATAAAACCCAAGTTCGTAGTATGGCCTCCACCAAGTCATCTCAGAGCCCAAGTCCACGTCAATTTCCATTACCGAAATGGTTAATAAAAATTTGGGTGAGTTACAAAGAACTCGAGTGTGCAACTCACTTACCACCATTTTTGGGCCGGATCGTCAAGATATCAAGTCGGGCTTGAGCCCATTTACATTCAATTCAACCATACATCATAAAATAACATAATAAAAAAATGCATGTAAAATGAATTTCCCAAACCAACCTAGTATCCATCCGCTATCACCCTGCACCAACCAACACACTCGTGGGGATCAAGTCAACCCACCCCGCCTAACACACCAAACATGGCTTAAAGCCCTTAAATAATTTTGTAGTGCACTCATCGAACTAGATTGTGACATTGTCACCGAACTAGAGGCATTAAGCCAAATTTGTGGCAGAGCCACCGAACTAGAGGCATTGAGTCGAATTTGTGGCGAGCCACCGAACTAGATATTTGGCAACCGGCCATTCTTCTCTTCATATATCCCACCCATGCAATTATGCGTGTATAACAAAATATAATCATATAAATGATTTTCAATTAATCCATAACATCGGTGGGTTTATCATTAATCATTTCATTAGGCCCATATAAATAAATAATTTAGTAATTTGCCCATTTAATGCTTTTTTGTGGCTTTGGCCCGCTTTTTCGAACTAAAGTATTTTGGCCCAATTTATCGAACTAGAGTATTTTGGCCCAATTTATCGAACTAGAGTATTACCGGCCCATTTATCGAACTAGAGTATTACCGGCCCATTTTATCGATTTAACAGTTTTTCGCATATTTCTCGGTTTTAACCGTTTGCATGCATTTCACAAAAGTATCAATTTCTATAAAATTTCGGATTTACCATTTTCACGATTTTATCGCAATACTTATGATTAGGAATCTAACTTAAAAATGAGTGTGAATTTACACACCTGGTTATGGAGAGAACTAAACTTTCCCGCTCTTCAACACCTATACGTATTGCGTTAATTAAAACACTATAATCTATAATGAAACCGATCTAAATATAGCGATCTAGAAATTTACCCTCGGATTTCCGTAAAACTTCTACTTGCGATTTTTCTCCGATCGATGGTTCGCTAACCGAATCGAATCCACGAACAAATAATGGTTCGGGAGTACGAACGATTTCGAACAATTGATTTTCTCGGTTGAACGTCCGCAACCCAAGTGGAAAATCCCTGATTCCGAAATAGCCCTTTGCTTGTACTTAGGGGGAATAACAGAACCTCCCTTCTTCCGAAGGCTAAACACCGCCCTTTTCTTCCCTATTTTGAATGTCTTTAAAGGCAAAGAACATTAATCTAATGATATCGAAATAATTCTAAAGTTTAAAAGATGTGATGTGATTTCCTTACCACGAGAATCGATTCCAACGCTTTGTCACCCACAACTTCTTGATTCCAACTTTCCGTTATCGCACTAAAGTTTAACAAAATAAACGTTAATAAAATAAACATTTATTTCGATCCAAATAATGCCTTCAAGCCAACATTAATATTCTGCACTAACCACTAATAACTAATCGAAACGAAAAGAACTCTTACCTATATTCCACGTCGAAAAGAAAAGATTCGAGAATAGAATGGATTTAAGAAGGATTCGGCTATATGAGATTAAGAAGAGAAGAAAATAATTTGACTTATGAACACCTTAATATTCGGCCATGAGAGTGTAGGTAAAGAGAATTTCGATTGAAAAGAATAAAATAAGAGAAAGATGGTGATGATGTTGCTTGATTTCAAAGTGAATAGAAGGAAAAGAATGAAAGAGATGAGCTTTAAGATAGGTGCATATTCGGCTATGGTAAAGAGAAAAGAAAAAAAAGAATAAAATGGTCTCTTTAGGTTTTGGTAAAATCGGCACAAAGAGAAAACACAAAATTGGCACAAAATGTAAAACAAAATGACCAAATGGTCATAAGAAACTAGGCTTACCAAGTGCACAAATTCGGCCAAAGGGAGAGAGTTTGAGAAAATTTGCAAAACTTGCACAAAACAAAAATGACCAAAAACTAAAACTAAAACTCTAGCCAAAACTATCACCAAAATCGGCCCCCCCTATAGCCATATTACCAGTCCATGTACATGGTCTTTAGGCCAAGATATTGTTTCCAAAAATACTTCCTTGATTCATGCATCATATCTTCACATTTTCCTTATTCTCTTGATACCTTTCCTTAAGTTCAAAATTTCCTTATTCCATTGATATTTTAACCTAAAAATAACAAGTCAACACCTTCCATAAAAGCTCTTGGCCGACACATGCTATATATGTGCATAAAAATTCAAAAAAATTCACCTAAATGCTAAACATGGGATTCGAACCTTCAACCTCATGCACAAGCTCATGCGCCATCACCACTTGTCCAATAACTCATCTTATGCTTCACTTTGACACTTAAATTAATTTATGTGTCATAGCCACTTAATCCACTTCCATAAATAATTTCTCAAAATTTAATACTATACCATCCCAATAAATTTAATTCTCCTTTAGGACTATACTAAGCACTAAAATAAATCAGAAAATTTTACTTTCTAGAATAATTACTCAAAGCACACAAAGAAAATAAATTACTCAAATTTTCAGTGGTGTGACAACTCTACCCTCTAAAAGAAAATTTCGTCCCTCAAATTTACTCATTGAAAAAGGTGAGAGGTATTGTTGTCGAATTGCATCCTCAGCTCCCACGTAGCTTCCTCCACTCCGTGGTTACGCCATAACACTTTGACCAACGGCACCGTCTTCTTTCTTAGTACCTTAACGTCTCGGTCTAAGATTTCCACTGGTTCCTCCTCAAAAGACAAGTCCGAATTCAACTCCACTTCTTCTACCGGTACTATGTGCGAAGGATCCGATCTATAGTGCCTCAACATGGACACTTGAAAAACATTATGAATTTGACTCAATTTTGGAGGTAATTCGATTTGATAGGCCACTGGACCAACTCGTTTCACCACACGATATGGTCCAATGTATCTAGGACTCAACTTGCCCTTCTTCCCGAATCTGAATATCTTCTTCCAAGGTGAAACCTTCAAGAAGACTTGATCTCCTACGACATACTCGATATCCTTACGTTTCAGATCCGCATATGACTTCTGTCTATCCGAAGCTTCCTTTAACCGTGCTCTAATAGCTTTCACTTTTTCTTCCATTTCAGAAATCATCTCAGGTCCTAACAACTGCTGATCGCCCAACTCAGTCCAACATATAGGAGAATGACACCTACGACCATACAATGCCTCGTAGGGTGCCATCTGAATGCTAGACTGGTAGCTGTTGTTGTACGCAAATTCTGCTAACGGTAGAAAATCCTCCCAACTACCTTTGAAGTCGATTACACATCCCCTTAACATGTCTTCCAGAATCTGAATCACTCTCTCCGACTGACCATCTGACTGAGGATGAAAAGTCAGATCTTGAAGTTAAGCTTTGTACCCAAAGCTTCATGCAAAGCTTTCCAAAATCGAGATGTAAACCTAGGATCCCGATCCGATATAATCGATACAGGTACCCCATGCAACCTCACGATTTCAGATACATACAGCTTCGCCAACTTCTGCAACGAGTAGTCCGTACGAACTGGTAGAAAATGAGCAGTCTTCGTCAAACGATCAACAATTACCCAAACAGAGTTTTTCTTAGTAGGCGTTAAAGGTAACCCACTAACAAAATCCATTGTTATCCGCTCCCATTTCCAAAGAGGAATCTTAACTGGTTGTAAAAGACCTGACGGCAATTGGTGCTCCGCTTCACTTGTCGACAAGTTAAGCATTTTCCCACAAATTCTCGAAATCTCACGCTTCAATCCAAAGCCACCAAAACCGTTCACGAAGATCCCGATACATCTTATTTCCTCCGGGAAGCATAGCATAAGGACTACTATGCGCCTCCCGCAAAATCATTTGCCTCAGATCTAAGTCCCTAGGCATACAGACTCTTCCACGAAAGCACAACACACCTTCCATGTTCATACCAAAATCCTCTATCCCACCATTTTCCACTTGCTGAATTAAAAGTCTCAACTTCTCATCTAAAATCTGTTTTTCCTTAATTTGTTCCAACCACAAAGGCTTCACTTGAAGTTCCGCTATCAAACTACCATCCTCATACAAACTCAAATGGGCAAACATAGCTCTCAAATCAGATACCACCTTACGACTTAATGCGTCCGCCACCACATTAGCCTTTCCAGGATGATACTCAATAGAGAAATCATAGTCCTTTAACAGCTCCACCCATCTTCGTTGTCTCAAGTTTAACTCCTTTTGAGTAAGAAGATACTTAAGACTCTTGTGATCCGTATAGATGATAGACTTTTCACCATAAAGGTAATGCCTCCAAATCTTTAAGGCAAACACCACCGCCGCTAACTCCAAATCATGAGTAGGGTAGTTCACTGCGTCTTTGTCTCAATTGATGAGAAGCATAAGTCGCAACTTTCCCACTTTGCATCAATACGCAGCCTAAACCCGTATGTGACGCATCACAATAAAATCGTAAACTCCTTCCCACCTCGGAGTTGAATCAATCTGGCGCCTGCGTTAAAACCTTCTTCAATCTCTCGAAACTTTCTTGCTGTTTGTCGGTCCATACAAACGGCACTCCCTTCCGCAAAAGCTTAGTTAGAGGTGCAGCAATCAACGAGAACCCCTCAACAAAGCGTCTATAATATCCAGCCAAACCCAAGAAACTCGAATCTCGGCTACCGACTTCGGTGGTTTCCAATCCAATACTGACTTCAATCTTCCGAGGATCCACACTTATTCCTTTGGTGATACAACATGACCCAAGAAAGTCACTTCTCTTAACCAAAATTCACATTTACCGAATTTGGCATACAATCGATTATTCAAGCACTTGCAATACAATCCGCAAATGCGAGTCATGTTCTTCTTCGCTCCTCGAATAAACCAGAATGTCATCTATGAATACCACTACAAACTGATCTAAGAATGGTTGAAAGACCCGGTTCATCATATCCATAAATGCAGCTGGTGCATTGGTCAACCCAAACGGCATCACCAAAAACTCATAGTGTCCGTAGCGGGTTCGAACGCATTTGTCTTGTGAATATCCGCTTCTTTCACCTTTGCCGTGGTAACCCGACCTTAAATTAATCTTGAGAAAGCAGAAGCTCCCTTCAATTGATCAAACAAGTCGTCAATCCTCGGCAGAGGGTACCGATTCTTGATCGTCAGCTTATTCAATTGCCTATAATCGATACACATACGCATCGACCCATCCTTCTTCTTAACAAACAAAACCGGTGCTCCCCACGGAGACACACTCGGTCGAATAAAACCCCGATCTAGCGGTTCTTGAATTTGGGCTTTAAGCTCCAACAACTCCTTGGTGCCATTCTATAAGGAGCAATGGACCTTTGGAGCGATTCCGGCAAAAGCTCAATACCAAATTCCACTTCCCGATGCGGAGGTACACCAGAAGTTCTTCAGAAAAACATCCAAAATTCCTTCACCGTTCTCACATCTTCCACCGATGTGCTCTTTGGCATCTAAAGCATTAATAAATGCTAAAAATGCTCCATATCCTTTTTCGTACCAACTTCTCCGCCTTTAACGCAGTAAATCACGTTTGCCAAGAAATTTCTCCGCTCGCCTATCATAACTATCTCCTTATCCTCCGCATTCTTATCAACATCCGCCAAAGACACAATCCAATTGCGCCGGTGCTTAACCAACCAATCCATGCCGAATGATATCGATTCGCCAAAAGGCAATTCCATCAAATTTGCCAAGAATGTTTCTCCTTGAATAACTAAAGGCACGTCTCTAAACAATTTATTAACCAATACCGATCATCCTAAGGGACTAATCACCTCATCTCTTTATCGAAATTTCAGAGTCTAATTTCAAGTTTCGATTATGGTGCTAGCAACATACGAATGAGTAGAACCAATATCTATTAAGGCAATAACGGTACATCGTAAAAATGAAGAACGCATCGCTTATCACATCGTGCATTGCCATCCTCACGACGCCTCGACCGCATACACCGATCCCCCCGTGTCTTGCGTCGCGTTGCCTCTAGGACCATTGCCTCGACCCGCTGCACCTTGACCACGCCCGGCTCCATTACCACCACGACCCGGGCCCACGACCTCCGGTGGTTGCCGAGCTCCTCTTGCCGGTGGTGCATCAAGAGTACGAACTTCTTGAGTTATGTCCATACGCCGAGGCAACTCCTATATTGATGCTCCGTCGATCCACATTTATAGCAAGCACCGTCTTCCTCCAACATTCTCCGAATGCCTTTTCCCACATTCAAAGACACGGGCCGACTCGACACAACGACTACGGTATCCTACCTTGAGCTGATTCATCATTCCGAGACCTCTTCGGAAACCTTCTCGAAGAACCCGAATTCTTCAGATCTCTCTTGCCTCGAACTTGCTCCCGGTTTTGACGTTCCGAGTTCTTAGCCTCTTCGGCTATCTTAGCCTTCTCCATAAGAGCGGCAAAAGTTCTAACTTGTTGTGGGGCTATCAGAACCCGCAACTCGTCTTTCAAACCGTCCTCGAAGCGCACACAACGCTCATGGTCCGTTGCCACTATCGTTTGAGCATAGCGACTCAAACGTAAGAACTCAGCCTCATATGCTGCCACCGTCTTATTTCCTTGCACCAGGTTCAAAAATTCCTTCCTTCGGGCATCCACATAGCTTGTTCCCACATATTTCCCTTGAAAGGAAGCCTTAAAGAACTCTCAATTAACCAAAGCAGCATCAGTGCCTTCTCGGATAGTAAGCCACCATTGGTAAGCTTCGTCTCTCAACAAAGATACCGCTCCTCTTAGCTTTTGTTCCACGGTGCACTCAAGATCGCCCATAATTCGCTCTCTCGCCTCAAGCCAATATTCGGCGACATTGGGAGCTACACGAGACACCTCACGAAAACCTCGGCCCACTGGATTTGGCCGCTCGATATCGACCCACGAGCCGTTGGTCCAGCCTGGATCCAAATGACTCTTTCAAGTACTCGCAGCATTGCTCGTGTAACAAAGCATTATCCTCTTCCATATGGTCGTGCGATCCCGTCTCACTCGAGTGACGACTGGTGCATCCATTTCCGACATATGACCCGGCACATCGATTCGCCCCTAACACCTCGTCCTCTACCACGGCCACGCCTACCGCGTCCACGACCACACGCCCTCTAGTGCTCATAGCGACTAATTCGATTTAATCGATTAAGAGTTTTATGAATCGAATAATATTTCGATTGTTTATTAACGATGTCTTATGATATGAAAGAGATAGAATGTTTTCGCAACAATATCCTATTGTCTCAATCTCTACGGTTTTAACACCTAAAACTAGAAGTTCTAGAGTGTTTCTTATAATCATATCATAATCGTAATGCATAATCAAGATATGTGATACTTACTTGACTTGGCGCGGGATGCTCATGGTGCCATACTACCTTTAAAATCAAAAGTCTAGATATTTAAATTATTTTTCAAACAGATTTCATTATCGAACCCAAACCACAGCCGAGTTTTGAAACTGGGCTCTGATACCACTAAATGTAACACCCCAAACCCGGTCTATGCGTTTAGACGAGATTTGGTTTGTCACACCAAACATATTTTCGTTTCTTTTCAAGATTTACGATAACTTAATACTACAAAAACTTTTGAAAATCGAGTTTAATACGAGGATTTGAAATTTTGGTGTTTCAAGAAAAATAATTGTTTGAAAACTTATCGTCAAATTATAAATTGTCAAAATCTTAAGATAATAAACTTTGAAGGGATTTAAAAATATTTTATAGTGTCCAAAAATTTTGTTATAAAACCAATGTTCTTAAGAAAACTTAGTATATATAAGATAAAACCATATTAAGAGTTTAGAAATAAAATTTAAACCATCAACACAATAAAATCCTTAAAACATACTTAGAGGCCTTATTACATCAAACCAATAATAGTAATTAAAATAAAAACTTAAATAAAGTCATAGTTCATAAAACCCAAGTTCGTAGTATGGCCTCCACCAAGTCATCTCCTACCAAGTCCACGCGTCAATTTCCATTACCTGAAATGGTTAATAAAAATTTGGGTGAGTTACAAAGAACTCAGTGTGCAACTCACTTACCACCATTTTTGGGCCAGATCGTCAAGATATCAAGCTGGGCTTGAGCCCATTTACAGAATTCAACCATACATCATAAAATAACATAATAAAAAAATGCATGTAAAATGAATTTCCCAAACCAACCTAGTATCCATCCGCTATCACCCCGCATTCAACCAACACACTGTGGGGATCAAGTCAACCCACCCCGCCTAACACACCAAACATGGGCTTAAAGCCCTTAAATAATTTTGTAGTGCACTACCGAACTAGATTGTGACATTGTCACCGAACTAGAGGCATTAAGCCAAATTTGTGGCAGAGCCACCGAACTAGAGGCATTGAGCCGAATTTGTGGCAGAGCCACCGAACTAGATATTTGGCAACTGGCCATTCTTCTCTTCATATATCCCACCCATGCAATTATGCGTGTATAACAAAATATAATCATATAAATGATTTTCAATTAATCCATAACATCGGTGGGTTTATCATTAATCATTTCATTAGGCCCATATAAATAAATAATTTAGTAATTTGCCCATTTACAGCTTTTGTGGGCTTTGGCCCGCTTTTGAACTAAAGTATTTTGGCCCAATTTATCGAACTAGAGTATTTTGGCCCAATTTATCGAACTAGAGTATTACCGCCCATTTATCGAACTAGAGTATTACCGCCCATTTTATCAATTTAACAGCTTTTTCGTGATATTTCGGTTTTAACCGTTTGCATGCATTTCACAAAAGTATCAATTTCTATAAAATTTCTGGATTTACCATTTTCACGATTTTATCGCAATACTTATGATTAGAATCTAACCCTAAAAATGAGTGTGAATTTACACACCGGGTTATGGAGAGAACTAAACTTT